>JAQKAE010000004.1:0-2400000 GCA_027943155.1 Podospora tetraspora
CCTAACCTAACCTAACCCTAACCTAACCTAACCCTAACCTAACTACCCTACCCCTATCCTTCATTTCTTTTTTCTTTTCTTTTCTTTTTCTTTTCTTTTCTTTTTCTTTTTCTTTTCTTTTTCTTTTCTTTTTCTTTTTTTCTTCTCTTTTCTTTTCTCCTTTTCTTTTCCCTTTTCTTTCCCTTTTCTTTCTCCTTTTCTTTTCCCTTTTCTTTTTCTTTTCCTTTCCCTATTTTTTTCTAACCCTAACCCTAAACCTCTCATCCTCATCCTCTTCCTCTTCTTCATCATCATCCTCATCCTCATCATCCTCTCCCTCATCCTCATCTTCTCCCAACTTCTCACCCTAACCCTCCCTACCTCTAACCCTCACCCTCATCTTCATCTTCTCCCTCATCCTCATCTTCTCCCAACCTCTCACCCTAACCCTCCCTACCTCTAACCCTCACCCTCATCTTCTCCCCACCCCTCATCCTCATCCTCATCATCCTCTCCCTCATCCTCATCTTCTCCCCACCTCTCACCCTAACCCTCCCTACCTCTCACCCTCATCTTCATCCTCACCCTCACCCTCATCTTCATCTTCTCCCTCATCCTCATCTTCTCCCAATCTCTCACCCTAACCCTCCCTACCTCTAACCCTCACCCTCATCTTCTCCCCACCCCTCATCCTCATCCTCATCATCCTCTCCCTCATCCTCATCTTCTCCCCACCTCTCACCCTAACCCTCCCTACCTCTCACCCTCATCTTCATCCTCACCCTCACCCTCATCTTCATCTTCTCCCTCATCCTCATCTTCTCCCAATCTCTCACCCTAACCCTCCCTACCTCTAACCCTCACCCTCATCTTCATCTTCTCCCTCACCCTCACCATCTCCCCACCTCTCACCCTAACCCCCCACACTCTCACCCTCATCCTCACCTTCTCCCCACCTCTCACCCTCATCCTCACCTTCTCCCCACCTCTCACCCTCATCCTCACCTTCTCCCCACCTCTCACCCTCACCCTCACCCTCACCATCACCTTCTCCCTCACCCTCACCCTCACCCTCACCTTCTCCTTCTCCCCCTCCTCTCCCTTCTCTCTCCCCTCCCCCTCTCTCTCACCCTCTCCTCTCCTTCACCTTCTCCCTCTCTTTCACCTTCTCCCTCTCTTTCACCTTCTCCCTCACCCTCACCATCACCTTCTCCCAACCCTTCCCCTTCTCCCTCACCCTCACCCTCACCACCTCTCTCTCACCTTCACCCTCTTCTTCTCCCTCACCATCTCCCTACCCTCACCTTTCTTCTCTTTTCACCCTCTACTTCTCCCTCTCCCCACCCTCACCTTTCTTCTTTCCCAACTCTTTTCTTTCTCTCCTCTCCACCTCCTCACCACCACCCTCACCTCTCCCTCACCTTCTCCTTCTCCCTCTCCACCTCCTCACCACCACCCTCACCCTCTCTCCCTCTCCCTCACCCTCTCTCCTCTCCCTCACCCTAACCTTCAACCTCTCCACCTCCTCCCCTCCCATCCTCACCCTCACCCTCACCTCCACCCTCACCACCCTCACCCCAACCCACACCACCACCACAACCCACCTCTCCCTCCCTCTCTCTCACCCTAACCTTCAACCTCTCCACCCCCTCCACCCCCATCCTCACCCTACCCATCTCTCCCTCCTCTTCCCCACCCTCACCATCCTCACCCAACCCTCACCACCACTCCACAACCCACCTCTCTCTTCCTCACCCTCACCCTCACCTCCACCCTCACCACCCTCACCCCAACCCTCACCACCATCACAACCCACCTCTCTCTCCCTCTCCCTCACCCTCACCTCCACCCTCACCATCCTCACCCTCACCATTACCATCCTCACCCCAACCCTCACCACCACCCCACACCCTCCCCCAAACCATCCCCCTCTCACCCCCTTTCTCTACCCCTCATCCTCTCTCTCACCTTCTCCTTTATCCCCACCCTTTTCCTTTTCACCTACACTCTCTCCCTTACCCTCACTTCAACCCTTTCCTTCACTCTCTCCCTTACCCTCACTTCAACCCTTTCCTTCACCCTCTCCTTCTCCTCCCCCTTCTTTTTCTTACCACCCTTACCACCCACAACCATCACCTCCACCCTCACCTCCTTCACAACCATCCCCCCCAACCTCTCCCCCTTCCCTACCCTCATCCTCTCTCTCCTCTTTTCCTTCATCCCAACCCCAACCCTCCCCCTCATCCTCTTATTTACCTTCTCCTTCATCTTCACCCCAACCCTTTTCCTTTTCATCCACACCCTCTCCTCAACCCCATCCATCCTTTTCTTCAAACCCATCTTTTTCCTCTCCCCCATCCTTTTCCTCTATCTCACCCTCTATCTCACCCTCTCCCTTACCATCACCACACACCACAACAAACCTCCCTCTTTCCCTTCTTACCCCCCATCCTCACCCTCATCCTCTCTAACCCTCATCATCTCCCACTTCTCTCTCTTTCCCTCACTCTCACCCTCCTCTTCCCCTCCTCCTTCACCACAACCTTCACCCCACCTCTCACCTTCTCCCTCCCCCTTTTCCTCTCCCTCCCCCTCCCCCTTACCATCACCACAACCACCCTCCCTCTTTTCCTCCTTCACCCTCACCCACCTCTTCACCCTCACCCTCACCCTCTTCCTCACCATCAACATTACTACCCTCCCTCTTTCCCTCACCCTCCTCCTCTCTCCCCCCCTACCTCACAACCACTTCTCTCTCTTTCCCTCACCCTCACCCTCTCTCCTCCCCTCCCTCACCTTATCCCTCACCCTCTTCCAAACCATCACCACAACTACCCTCCCTCTTTCCCTCACAAACCCCCTCTCTCTCCCCCTACCTCACAACCCCCCTCCCTCTTTCCCTCACCCTCACCCTCCCTCTTCCCCTCCCTCACCTTATCCCTCACCCTCTTCCAAACCATCACCACAACCACCCTACCTCTTTCCCTCCTTAACCCTCATCCTCACCCTCACCCTCACCATCTCCCACTTCTCTCTCTTTTCCTCACCCTCACACTCCCCTCCACTACAACCTTCTCCCTACCTCTCACCTTTCCCCTCTCTCTCCCTTTTCTATTTCACCACAACTTTTTCCTCAACTACCCCTTTTTTCTCCACCATTTCTTCCTCACCCTCCTCACCCACAACCACAACCACAACCCTTACCTCTACTCCAACTCTCTCCCCCTACCATTTTCCTCTTCTTCCTTCCTTTCCCACTCCATACACATCTCCTTCCTCACTTTACTTTATTCCCTCCTCTCTTTTCCTTTCTTCCCTACCTCTCTCCTCTCTTCCAACCCTCTTTCAACCTATTTCTATCTTCATCTTCTTATTTCCTTCAACACCCAAATTCCCTTTTCTTCTTCTTCCCCATCTTTATCCTCATCTTAATACTCCCATTTTTCTTATCACATTTCCTCCCTTTTTCCTTTTCCTTTCCATAAACAACCCCCCACACTCTCTTTTCCTAATCCAACCCAACCTACTCTTCTCCACTATTCCCTCTCTCCCTACAACTCTCAACCTTCTTCTAAACCTACACCTACACCCCCCCTAATTCTCTACCTCACCCTCACCACAATCACATCCATCAACACAACCCTCACCCTTTCCTCCCCACCCTTTTCCCCTCCCTCACCACAATCACATCCATCAACACAACCCTCACCCTTTCCCCTCCCCACCCTTTTCCCCTCCTCACTACAATCACAACCATCAATACAACCCTCACCCTTTCCCCCTCCCTCACCCTTTCCCTCCCCACCCTTTCCCTTTCCTCACTACAATCACAACCATCAATACAACCCTCACCCTTTCCCCCTCCCTCACCCTTTCCCCCCTCCCTCACCCTTTCCCCCTCCCCCACCCTTTCCCTCTCCCTCACTACAACTCTCTACCTCTCCAATCCCTCACCACAAACCCTCCCCCTTACCCTCCCTCTCACTCCTACCACAACTACCACAACCACAACCAACACAACCACAACCATCACAACCACAACCATCACAACCACAACCATCACAACCACAACCACCTCCCTCCCCACAACCCTCACCACCACCATCACCACAACCCTTATCCCAACCCTCTCCCTTTCCCTCCCCTACACCCTCATCCTCCCCACAACCTTTTTCTTCCCTTTTATCTTTACCCAAACCCTTTTCCTCCATTCCTTCCCCCTTTCCCTATTCTTCTCTATCATCACTACCCACACCCTCACCATCATCACTACCCACACCATCTCCCTTATCCTCTCCTTCAACTCAACTTTCACCACAACCATCATCACAACCATCTCTCTCTCCCTCACCACAACTACAACCACCACTTTCACTAACCCTCTCAACCTAACCCTAAAACACCCTTCCCCTCCCCCCCCTAAACATCCTTCCCCTCCCCTTCATCCTCATTCTCCCAAACCCCCTCAATCAACCCAACAAACCCACACTCACACCATCACCTCCTCTTACCATCATCCCCTTCTACTTCTCTATTCTCCCCTTCTCCATCACCACAACCCAAACCCTCCCCCTCACCTACACCTACACCCTCCCCCCCATCTACCTCTCACCCACTACCCCAACTTCACCCTCTTCCTTTTCCTTCTTTTTTTCCCCCTCTTCATCACCATCTCCCAAACCAACCCCTTTTCTCTCTCCCTCCCCTTTTCAACTAAACCTCTCCACCTCTTTCCCCCTAATTCTCACCTTCTCTATCTCCCAATCTTCCTCACCATCACTACAACCTCATCCAAACTCTCTCTTTCCCTCTCCCTACCTCACCATCAACATAACTCCCTCCCTCTCCCTCATCACCCTCACCATCAACACAATCCCTCCCTCTCTCCCCACCCTCATCAAACCCTTCACCCTCTCCCTCTCACCTAAACCACAACCATCACCACATCCCAACTCAACACAACTCCCCCCATCTTACCCTCACCATCAACACAACCCCCTCTATCTCACCCTCACCCTCACTCCCTCTTCACCTTCCCTTTTTCCCTCACCCTCACCATCATCCTCACTCTCACCATCATCCTCACCATCACCCCCTTTCTACTTCCCTCTCTTCTTCACCTCTACTCCTATCTCCATCCAAACCCTCACCCTCACCCTCTTTCTTCTCCATTTCATTAACACCATCACCATCTCCCAAACCTTCCCCCTTTCCCCTTTCCCTTTCCCCTTTCCCCTTCACCATCACCCTCTCCCCATCCCCTATCACAACCTTCACTTTCACCATCAATATCAACACAACCCCTCCCTCTCCCTCCTACCCTCATCAAACCCCTCAAACTCTCCCTCCCCATAACCACAACCATCCCCTTCACCCTCTCACTCCCCTTTTTTAACCCTTCTCCCCCTCACCACAACCACAACCATCCCCAAAACACTATCCCATTTCCCTCTTCATACCCTCTACTTCATCCTCTCCTTCACTTTCACCCTCTACTTTCACCCTCCCCTTTTCCTTTTCATTCTCTCCATCCCCCTTTCCCACTTCATCACCATTCCTTACCATCACCCTCATCACAACCCTCTCCCTCTCCCTCACCAAAACCATCCCCACAACACTCTCACTCTACCTTTCAACCTTTCCCTAAACAAATTTCCCTTTATCCTCACCTCTTCTCTACCTCTTACTCTCCCCTTTCTTCTCCCTTTCACTCCAACTCTTACCTCCACTTCAACTCTCTCCCTCACCCTCTCCCCTTTTCACCCTCACCCTCACCCTCTCCCTCATCCTCCCCCTCATCCTCACCCTTTCTCTCTCTCTCTATCACCACAACCCTCTTCATCATCTCCATCACCACAACCCTCTTCAACATCTTCACCCTCCTCCTCAACTTCTCTCTCAACCTTTTCCCCTCCCCTCTTTTCTTAACCCCTACTCCTACTTTCACCCAACCCCTCACCCCTACCTCACTTTACTTCTTTCTCTCCTCTCCTTTCTTCTCTACCTCTCTTCTCTTTTCCAACCTTATTTTCAACTTATCTTTCTCAACCTTTCATTCAACCCTTCCCTACCCATTTTCTCTATTCCTTACCACCATCACAACCCTCACCCTCCCCCTTCCCTTATCTTCACCATCACCTCTTCTCTACCTCTTCCTCACCTCTTTTCAACCTCTTTCTCTCCTCTTTTTCTCCTTATTACCCCAACCCTTACCTCTACTCCAACTCTCTCCCTCCATTTTTCTCCCTCTCTTTTCTCCTCCCATTTCCCTTCTTTTTCTCCTCCCTTTTCCCTTTCTTTTTTCATCCCTTTCCCTCTCTTTTCCAACTCAACTCAACTCTTTCCTTCACCCAACCCTCATCCTCACCCTTTTCCTTCTCACTCTTTCCTCTCTCTCACCATCACCACAACCCCCCTCTCTAACACCTCTACCCTCACCCTCCATCTCACTACAATCCTCCCCCCTTCCCTTCTCTCTCACTACAACCCCCCATCACAACCCTCTCCCTCCCCTCCCCCTCAATAACTATCATCTCACCTTCCCTTTCCCCCTTTCCTTCAACACCTTTCCCCTCCCCTTCATCCTTACCTAAATCTCTTCAACTATTACTCTCCCCTTTCTTCTCCTTTTTCACCTCCACTCTTACCTCCACTCCAAACATCACCATTATCCTCTCCACCCTCTCTATTCTCCCCCTCACCATCACCCAAACCCTCTCCCTCTCCCTCAAATACACTTACACCCTCCCCTCTACCTTTCACTCTCAACATCACCATCAACCAATCCCCACTTATTCTTTATCTTTCCCAACCCTTTTCAACCTCACCTCTCCACCCCCTTCACCCTAATCCTCACCTCACCATCTCCCACTCCTCTCTCTCTCTCTCACCCTCACCACAACCATCCCCACAACCCTCTCCCTTTCCCTTTCCCTCACCCATATCTTCAACTCTCTCCCTTTCCCTCTCCCTCACCCATATCTTCAACTCTCTCCCTCTCTCTTTTCCTTTCCCTTCTCATTCCTACCCTCACCCTCACCCTCTTTCTTCTCCTTTTCACCTTTCCCATCACCATCTCCCTAACCCTCCCCCTTTTCCCTTTCCCTTTCCTCTTCACCCCCATTCTCTCCCCATATTTACCCTCTCCTTCACCCTCATCCTCTCCTTCCCACTCCCCCTTTCCCCCTTCTCACCCTCACCCTCATCCTCTCCTCCCCCTCCCCCTCTTTTTCCCTTCTCTCCTCTTCACCCTCTCCCCCTCACCACAACCACAACCCTCCCCCTCTCCCCCTCATCACAACCACAACCATCACCCCACCCTCATCTCCCTCACCTTCACAACAACCATCCCCACAACCATCACCCCCACCCTCATCTCCCTCACCTTCACATCTCCCTCACCTTCACCACAACCATCCCCACAACATTCTCCCTTTCCCTCTCCTTCACCCTCATCCTTTCCATCCCCCTCTTCCTCACCAAAACTACAACTATCACTCTCACCCTACCTCTCAACCTTCCCTAAACACCCTTCCCCTCCCCTTCATCCTCACCTCTTCTCTACCTCTCACTCTCTCATTTCTTCTCCTTTTCACTCCAACTCTTACCTTTACTTCAACTCTCTCCCTCTCCCTTTTTCTTTTCCTTCTCATTCCCACCCTCACCCTCATCCTCACCCTCACCCTCACCCTCCACTCAAATTCTCACCCTCAACCCATCTCCCTAACTCTCCCCCTTTTCCCTTTCCACCTATCTTCTCCATCCTCCAAATCCTCTCCCTAATCCCCCTTCACTTCCCTTTCCCCCTCCTTTTCCACTCCCTCATTCACACCTCTCTTCCTTTTCTCATCCATCCTTTTCCCTCTCTTCCCATTCTTCCTCCCCTTATCTTCTTCAACAACTTCATCCTCCCCTCACTCCTCCCCTCACTCCTCCCTTTCACATCCCCTTTCCTCCCCTTTCCACTACCTCCTCACTCAAAACCCCCTTCACCGCTCTCTCCCATCTTCCTCTTCCATCTTTTTCTCTCTCCAACACTTCCACAATCCTTCCTTTCCTCTTTCTCCATCTTTTCCCCAACCCTTTCAAATCCATTCCTTCCCTATTTCTCTTCTTCCCCCAATCTCTTCATGCTCCACCTCTCTCTCTCCTTCTCCATCATCCTCCCCTTTCCCTTATTCTCTTCCTCTCCACACTCTCCTTCCCCTTATCTCCTCTCTCCTCCTCATCCTCACCATCACTCCCCCTTCCCTCCTCCTCTCCTTTATTCCATTCTTTTCCCCCTCTTTTCTCTCTCTCCCCTTTCTTCCCCCTTTCTTCCCCTTTCTTCCCCCCTTTCTCCCCCTTTTCAACCCCCTTTTCTCCACCCCTTTCTTTCCCCGTTTCTCCCTCCCGCCTTATCCCCTTCTTTCCCACCTGCTCTCCCTCTCTCTGAACCCCTTTCTCCCCCCTTCACCGCTGAATCCTATACACTCCCATCCACAACCTCAACTTCTTTCCATCTTGCCTCATTCACTTCAATCGCCTTGTGCAACCGAACATTGAATGGTATACCTCCATGTTCTCCATCCCCGTACTTGAACAAATCCCCCTCGCTCCAACACCATTGAACTCCTCTGCCGCTTGTACCATCACTGTTTTACCTGTCGCGCTGTTTTATCGGTCTGCTCATTCCCTCTGACCTTGAACTGTCCTCTTGATCAATTGTCTGAATCCTGAACTTGACCCTCATCTCGCTGACGTCGACCCCTGATCAACCATGACCCTGACCATCAACGGAATACTCGCCTTGATCTTTATGCGAACCCTGACCAACGTACCACTCCATTTCCTGTCAACCACCTCCGCTACTGCCTTCCAATACACCTTCACTCGTATCATCTTGCTTTCCCTGCTTGCTGATCTTGCCCTGCTTGCCGATCTTACCCTGTTTGCTGTTGTTGTCCCGCTGAACCCGACCGCCATTCAAATCTTGACAACGACCATTTTCGGACACGGACTACTCTCCATGACCATGGCCAATTCTCCTTTATCTTTGCTTTCACCTGTCCTTGACCTTTCTACAAACCTGTCGGTGACCCTGACCATTGCCTGAACTTATCCCTGACCATTCCACAAACCTGTCACTGACACCTGTCACTGACAACCCTCACCCTTACCACAATCCTCACCCTTATCCTCACACTCTCCCTTACTCTTACCACAATCACAACCATCAACACAACCCTCACCCTTTCCCCTTCCCCATCCATACCATCACCTCTTCTTTCACTATGACTCGCCCCATCCTCCCTACAACTCATCTCCTTCCACATCTCCAATCCACTCTCCCCTTTCCAAATACACACATAACCGACACAACTGACTCGCCTGTATCCCACCCCACGATATCAATCGCCCTAACCAATCTTGTATCTCCTCCTTCTCGCCGCATCCTGCCTCCCCCATCATCTTCCTTGATACTCGCCCCGCCTGATGAACATCTCGTCCCATCAACCCTCCCACCATACGAATCATCGTATCCCCATACTGACAACGACCCCCTGACACCTGCGCGAACCGTCCTCCATCTTTGTCCTTCGTCCTCCATCGCCCACACAATGACTGCGGTACGCCGCAATAAAAACACCCCGAATATTTCTCCATCTTTCTCCTCCCAAATATTTCTTGCTTTACCCACCCCATTGCCGTCTTCACCTGTAACCATCGCTCGCTTCCCCGGTCCGGACATCCCTCCATCTGGTGATCTCGTACTTCCAATCCCGTCGACCGACAAAACCCACAACAATCTACCCAACTTTCCAACTGTTCCTTGAAATCCTCCACCTCTCTCGACTCTCGCATCGCTGCCCGTACCACCTGCTGTCTGCTGCGTATCTCCCTCCCTCGTACGTCCAAAAACGCATGCACCACACCCTCCTCTACACCCACTACCTCATCGTCCCCATTTTGCCTGACCTTCCGCCTTTGCTCCATCCTCCAACTCTCCCTATTGTGCTCCCTCCACACCCCCGGACTGTCCCCCTTCTCCACACTCCAACTGTCCCGCACGCTCTGGCTGCTCTCCACGCTCTGACTGTTCTCCATGCTCTGGCTGCTCTCCACGCTCCGACCACTCTCCACACTCCGACCGCTTTGTACACTCGGACTACCCTCCATACTCGGACTGTCCTGCCTCCCCTCCCTCCCCTCTCTCCTCTCTCCCTCTTGTCTCTCTCCACACCTTGCCCGCCTCCCACTACCTGTCGTTGCTGTCCGCACTCGCTTCGCGTACCCCCTTTCCCTTATGTCCTGCCATAAACCCTCGCTCTGTACGTCCTGTTCACCCTCCACTTCCATCCTCTCCTCGTCGTCCCCCTCGCCCTCTACCCGCTCGAATTCCATCCCCCCCTCGCTGTCCTCATCCTGCTCTGTACCACAAACATCACAACTTTCTTCCCACTCTTCACACCCTCCTCGCTCTTCCCATCCATCCATCACACCATCCAACACCCTTCGCCGGCAACCTCGCCCATTCAAAAACTGTTCCATCCCACTGTCAAACCATGCTTCCTGCCCATCCTGTCCCTGCCGCCGGCGGGGCCCGCGCGACCCCGACGAAAAAAAGGGGGGGGGGGGGAGGCGGGAGAGGGGGGGGGGAAAGGGGGGGGGGGGAGCGGGGGGGGGCACACCAGGGAAAAGAAAAAAAAAAACCCCCCCGAAGCCCGGGAGGGACCACCCCCCCCCCCCGAACGCAAGGCCCCGGAAGACACCCCGCGCGCGCCCCCAAAAAGGGGGCGGGGGGGAACGCACAAGGAGGGGGGGGGGCACAACACCACCCCAGCAGAAAATAAAAAACCAGTGCGGCGAACGCTCGCCCGCTCCCTTCCCCCCTCCCTCCCCCCCCCCCCTCCCCCCCCCCCCTCCCCCCCTCCCCCTCCCTTCCTTTCGCCCCTCCCCCCCCCCCCCCCCCCCCCGCCCCCCTCCCCCCCCCCCCCCCCCCCCCCCCACCCAACCCTAACCCTAACCCCAACTCCCCTGCCTCCCGCGGCAAATACCGGTGAATCACCTTGACCTGCCCGGTGCTGCGGTAATTCTTGTGGTACGACGTCACAAAACATGCCATGCCCCGGTCCATCATGATGTTGCGTACGCCCCCGTTCGCCGTGTTGCTGTGCCGGATGCCCATGATCTCCGTCGACCGCGCTGGCATTCCCCCCAACATGTGCATCATCGTTAATAACCCCTCCCGGAACCTTTTCACCGACCGCCCGTACTCCCGAATCGCTGCTCCCCGGTATGGATGTCCCTCGGTCGTTTCGGCCTCCCTTCTCCGGCCTTCGCCCTCGCCGTACCCCGTCTGTCGGCTTGCGTCCGGATCCCAACCGCTGCTCGGGCCGCTCGCCAACCACGCCACCCGTTTGTCTCGCCTCCGCAACATCTGCTTGGCCACCCACCCCTCGCCCGCCGCCACCCACGCGTTGCGATCGTCTTCCAAAAACGAATACCCGACCCGGTCTTCGCTGTGGTCGTCCTCCATCGAAATCCAATCGATCCCTGGTACCGTCGTGTAATCGCTCTCGCCCTGCCCGTCGTCCACCATCAACAACGTCCCCAATACCGTCCTCATCTCCGCCACCAACTCGTGCAACATATCGCTCAACTGGTTCATCGTAAACTGGATCCGTTGGTACGACACCCGGTCACCCACCCAATCGATCACCGGGCTGGCCGTCGTCGTAAACCGAATCCGCATCCCGTACGATCGCGTGTCGAATATCCAATCCATCGGGGACGGGTCCGCCTTCTCCACCACCATCGTCATGAACCGCCGCATCTTCTCCCGCACAATGACGAACAACCCGGTGGCTGCTTCGGCTGCGTCGTCCTCGTCCATGCTCCTCGCCAATGCTTGGATCTCGTCCTTCTGCTCGACCACGGCCTGATATGCGACCAATATACGCGCCATCTTGATGACCGCCGAATATATCGGGGTATAATTCTCCGCGCTAACCCATCCGCCGTCCTCACGCAACCCCATCACGGCCAATCCGCTGATGATGGCGTTTTCGTAATGTGTATGTTTCAACGGGTGATCGAACAACGCCACCATGAAATCCAAACACAACCGATCCACCCGGGCTTTGTACACCTCCTGCTCGGCCGGGTTCGTTTGCTCTCGTGCCGGGTCTGTCTGCTCTCGTGTCGGCTCTGACTGCCCCCGTACGGCGTTCGGTTGCTGTCGCGCGGCGTTCGGCTGCTCCTGCACCGTGTCTGACGGCTCCCCGGCCACATGGCTACCTCCCTGCGCGGCCTCCACAAACTCGTCATACAATTCGCCCTGTCGGTTCGTGAATTCGTACGGCGGTCGGTTCTCGTCTCGGTCGTCTGTCCGCCGGATGAAACATAACAACTTTTGGAATACGTCTTTGTACCGTGCCCACGAGTCCTCCTCCATCCGGCCGTCAAACGGCTTCCTCGGCTTGACGTGCACCTCCTTGCGGTTGATCTCGAACAACACGGCGTGCCCAGCGTGCATTGCCGCCACCGTCGCGCGTGCCCTCTCCATGACCCGTTCCAAACTTTCCCACATTCGCCGCAACCCCGTTTCGTCCTCGTGGATGGGGCCAACCGTTACCCGCATCACATCCGGGTCCAACCCCTTCAAATGCTCGGCCCACCCAACCCGCCCCAACCATGCGTTCGGCTCGGCCTTTTCGTCTCCCTCTGGATGGCCTGTTTCCTCCGGGCTTCAAACCGCCTTGCCTGGGTCTGGTGTGCCTGCATGATCTTCTGGTCCTCCACTTCTTCCATCCTCGCCGTCACCGTCTCTTCCGTCTCCCCGTCTTCTGTCTCCGCCGTGCCCGCCACATCTTGCCTCTCCCTACCCCGTCCCACCTCAAACCACTGACTGGCCGCCCGCGATCGAAAAAACCGCTGACACCGAACCCCTGTGGTCCATGGTACCTCCCGCTCCTCCCTGGCTCTCTTGGCCACGTTGCCACCTTTCCGCCAATCGTTCTCCCATCCGTGCTGCTTTCGACAATGCTCTTGCATTCCCCGTACTGTTCGTATGATGTAACCGCAACTGTTGCATCGTAACCCGTCCGTTTCGGGGGGCGCGATGAATGGGATCGGGGGGACGGTGGGCGATGGAAACAGGAATGTACTTAACCCCTCTTGTCTCTGTATGATGCCGGGCACCTGCTTCACTGCCTCTGCAATCTGTTTCCGCTTGCCGGCTTCAATATGGCGGTGATGTTCCCGTAAATGACTGTCGGTGCCATTGGCGACACACGCGAAACGGCAAATCTTGCAAATAACGACCGGGTATTCGGCCAAAATAACGAACGGGTCCATGTTGATGTGTCGGGTTGGATGATCAGTTCAAATTCCCATCGCTCTGGGTCCGACGGAATGGCGAACGCGACGCAACGCGTCTTCTCTTTGCTTTTTTCTCTGATCCTTAACCCCTGAATGACCCTGCTCTTTCTGGGCTTGGCATGGCTGGGTCGGGCCCAACCCCGGCACCCCATCGGTCGCACCGCCAAACTTCAACATCGATTTTCTCCCGCAAACGTAATGCATTCTTCCATTTGAAGACAGTGGGGATGTCGCTCCATTGTACGCTTTCCGCTCATGTACTTTGCATCCAGTTTGGCCTCAAAAGTGTCTACGGATTCAAACCGCATCATTTCCACGGATGGTATCCGTGTCATTGCTAGCGCCGTTTTCATTTGTATCGGGTTTTCCACGGATGGTAATAGAATCCATCGTCGCATTAGAGATAGGTAAATGGACTTGATATTGTACGAAGAGAGGAAGAGTGAAAGCTCTGCGCTCCTCGCTAGATCTAGGTTCCGTGCGGTGGGGTCGCGACGTGTCATGTGACCGGTCACGACGTGTCATGTGACCGGTCGCGAACCGCTGACGGTTTGGTGCTGTGACAGTACCCCCGTCTCCAAAATGGCAGTTGACCTCAACTGCCGCATCAATAAAACAAGGCAAAAACAACCAAACGAAGCTCCTCCCTATCTCTGTGACGTCCCTTTTCTCGTGACGCCCTTAACCCTCTCCCTCGCCATTCCCGCTGTTAGCGGCGACGGGTGGACCGTCGGCGGTCCGTCTGCGGCCCGGTGGGCCTGTCCAGGTGGCCCGCCGGCCCAGGTTTGTTGGGGAACTTGGTATGGAAGTCGGTGATGTCGCTGTCGCAGCCTTCCACGTCCGCGGCCGGTTGCCACGACGGTGCCCAGGGCTTGCCCCACTTGATCCTGTACTCGAGGGCTCCGTCCTTGACCCTGGAGTTGAGGATCTTCTCGAAAACCCACTCGACCTCCTCGGGGTCGTCCTCGGCCCGCTCCAGGTTCGTCACTATGGCGCCCTCGGCCTTGGCATCGAATTCCTCGTTGGCGGCTGACTGGCCCGGGAATGGTTTGGACGCGGGCTTCACCAACGCGACATGGAAAACGGGGAAGATCCGCATGCTTTCCGGGAGGGAGACGGCTACGGCTCGGGGGTAGACCTTCGTTACCCGGTATGGGCCCATCCACTTGTCGGAGAGCTTCTCGGACGGCCGGCCCGACTTGATGTTCAGTGTATTGACCCATACGTTGTCCCCGATCGAGTAGGTAGGGGCGTCCGAGCGGTGTACGTCCGAAGTGGCTGCGTACCGCTGCTGGGCCTCCCCCATGAATGCTGTGGCGTGGTCTACTACTCGCCGGATACGTTCCTCGACTGCCGTTGCGCTCATGAATTCCCTGCGGAGTTGTGGCGTAACGGCGAGGTCTGGGGGGCGGTTCGGTTCCGAACCCATCCGTGGATGCCACCCGTAATTGGCAAAGAATGGGGAGAGGCCTGTTGTCTCCGAGGTGTGGTTGTTCGAAGCGAACTCGGCGAGGGGGAGCCAGTCGACCCAGTCATCCTGGTAGTAGCCGCAATAGGTCCGAAGGTACTGTTCCATAACGCCATTAATCCTCTCCGTTTGCCCGTCGGTCTCCGGGTGGAACGCCGTCGAATGGTGGAGAGAGATACCGAGGCGGCGGCTAAACTCCCTCCAGAAGGTGGAGACGAACTGTGAGCCCCGGTCGGAGATAATTGTGTCCGGTGTACCGTGGAGTTTGTAGATATTAGTGACGAAGGCGGCGGCGAGGGCTGGTGCGTCCGTCTTCGGAACGGGGACGAAGTGCCGCATCTTGGTGAGGCGGTCCACGACGACGAGGCAGTGCTCGTAGGTCACGCCGTCCCGTACGCACTCCGGTAGCGGTCCGACGTAGTCGACGGAGATGTCCGCCCACGGTTTGACGGGGACGGGGAGGGGTTTCAGGAATCCGGGGGGCGAGTGGCGCGAGCTCTTTGTCCGCGCGCACATGTGGCAGCCCTTGACGAACTGCTCCGCGTCGCGGGACATCCCCGGCCAGTAGTACGTACGCCGGAGGAGGTCGTATGTCTTGAAGCGGCCTGGGTGTCCCGCCGGCGTACCGCTGTGGGTTCGGTGGAGGGCTTGGAGGCGTGCGTCGCCCTCCTCGGGGACGAATAGTCGGTCGTTGACAAAGACCTGCCCGTTAACAAGTTTACAGTCCGCCATCGCGGCCCGTACCGTACGTGCCACAGCGCGGGGGAACCGCCTCGTCTCGGGGTTCTGGAGGGCGGTTATGACGGCCTTCGCGGTGTTTGACTCGGCGTATCCCCTGGCGATGTGTGCGTCGACCGGTTGGGAGACGTCGAGTGCCCGGAGGTGTGCCGGGCCGCCGTCGGTTCGCTTCCAACGGTCGGGGGGTAGGAGGATTCGATGGCGGTTCGAGATACGTTCGTCGGTGAGGTCCGTAGTACTCGTCGGGGCGTCCTCTGTCTTCCGGGACAGGGCGTCGGGTACGGTGGCGTGCTTACCGGCCCTGTAAGTGATCTGGTATCGGAAGTCGCTGAGGAACTCGGACCATCGGACTTGCCTCTGGTTGAGGAGTTTCGTGGTCGTAAAGTGCTCCAAACTCTTGTGATCCGTTAGTACTTCGACCGGGTCCTCGAGGCCCTGGAGTTCTGGCCTCCATTCTTCGAAAGCCTTGACGATCGCGAGCAACTCCTTATCGTAGATCTCGTAGTTGCACTCGGCGGGGCTGTGTTTTGCCGAGAAGTAGGCGACTGGGTGGAGGACGCCCTCGTCGTTGTACTGGGAGAGGACTCCCCCTGCGGCCCAGTCGCTGGCGTCGACCTCGACGACTGTCGATCGGTCCGGCCGGTAGTAGGAGAGGACCGGTGCCGAAACGAAGGCGGACTTCAGGTCCTCGAAGGCCTTGGTCGCTTCGGTATCGAAGGGGCGCCACTTCTCACGGCTCATACGCGACGTCAGGGGTAGCGCGATCTTGGAGAATCCTTTGATGAACCTACGGTAGAAGTTCGAGAAGCCGACAAACCGCTGCAGGTCCTTCAACGTTCCGGGGGGTTCCCAACTCGTGACCGCTGCTACTTTGTCGGGGTCCATACTAACGCCCTTGTCGCTAATGATAAGCCCTAAGTACTTGGTGGACTTGGTCTCGAATTCGCACTTCCGAATGTCGATGGTAAGGCCTGCGTCTCGGAGCCTCGTGATCACTTCCCGTACGTGCCGTCGGTGTTCCGACCGTGACTCGCTGTAGATGAGTACGTCGTCGAGGTAGGCTGTGACGTATTTGTCGAGTAGGTCGAATAGCGTGTGGTTGATGTAGTGTTGGAAGGAGCTCGGGGCGCCGGTCATACCGAAGTTCGCGACGAGGCACTCGAAAAGGCCGAAGCGTGTGATAAACGCTGTCTTCCACTCATCCCCGGGGGCGATCCGGAGGCGGTTGAACGCGGCTGTGATGTCGAGTTTCGTGTAGAACTTGGCGTGGGCGAGTGCGTCGAGGGTTTCGCGGATTAAAGGGATAGGGTAGCGGTTCTTAATCGTTACGTTATTAAGCCCTCGGTAGTCCACGCAGATACGGATACCGCCCCCTGGCTTTCGGGCGAGGAGGACTGGGGCGGCCGCTGACGATGAGCTAGGTCTTATGAACCCTTTCGCTAGGTGTTCGTCGAGGTACTTCCGGATAACCCGGAGCTCTGCTTGCGACATTGGGCGGACCCGCGAGTTGGGGGGGGTTTGGCCCGGTAGGAGCTCGATCTTGTGGTCGAACGGGCGGTGCGGGGGGAGGGTCTCGGCCTCCGACGGAGTGAAAGCATCGATAAGGTCGTGGTATCCGGTAGGGAGCCGTTGGCGGATCTCGGCTAGGTCGGGGGGTGGCTTCCCATCCATGAACTTCTCGATGTCTTCTTCGGTGATGGCGCGGAGCCATGGGGCCTGGTCGATCCATCCTTTAAACGCGGCGATCCGCGGGGGAAGTTCCCGGGTGTCATCCCCCCCGAGGAGGATAGACCGGAGGACCGCTGGCGAAAGGCCTCCGATCTCGTCTTCTACGGTAGTGGGGTCAGGGGCGGTGTCGTCGGTCAAGGCGTAGAGGGACCCTTGGGTGATCCTCTGGACGTGGACGTCCTTTTGTCTCGCTATGAAGAGGAAATTGACGGCGTTGAGTAGGAGGACCTCGGGCGGGCCGTCGGGGTCCCGTGGTGTCTCCCGGGTCTTCTCGGCTGCTTGTAGAGGGGGGTCCCCTGCCGTTGCGGGTGTTATGGCGGCGAGGGCTTCTACCTGCCTCGTCCTCCGCCTCCTTCCGTTCTGCCGGGCTCGCTTGGCGCCCTTCCTAGTACGCCTCGCGACCCCTCGTCTTCCTTGTCTGTCCCGGCGGCGGTTCGAGGCTTGATCGCGGGTTGTTGGGGTAGGGGCTCGGGGCTAGGGGTTGTCGGGTCGCGTAGGTAGGGGGGGGCTATAGGCGGCCTGTTGTCGTTTCCGTTCCCTCCTTTCCCACTGTCGCTTCCGCTTCGAGATTTTGGCGGCGTGCCTTGCGGCCTCGCCGGGAGACGGGGTAGGGTTTTCGTGAGCGGCTCGTTGTCGATAAGGGAGATAGACGTCGTGGTGTCGTCGGTCGGTCGCGCTGCTGAGACGACATGGCCCTTGACGGACATCGTCCCCTTGCTCCAGTCAATGGCGGGGTTGTGGAGTTGGAGCCAGGGTAGGCCGAGTATGGCGTCCGGCCCCGCGAGCGGCCAGGCGTAGAGGGAGAGGCGTTCCGTGATCGGACCAAAAGTGTGTGTAATAACGCATGAGTGTGTTACCGAGCCTGCGTGGGTCCCGTCCGCGAGTCGGAGGGGACGAGGTCGGGCGAGCGGTGTCATGGCGAAGTCATGGCGTTGCGCGAAGGAAAGGTCAACGAAACCGTGGGGGGAACATCCCGAATCAATCATACAGATGGCCTCGACGGGCGCATCTGTCCCTGACTGTAGGATCGAATTCAGGGAGAAGGTAGTATTTGGTCCTATGGAGCGTATGTACAAGTCATCCGTCCCACCACCTCCTCCCCCACGGTTCGCTTCCGAACCCTCTTCTTGCCTCCAGCTGCGACGAGAGCTGGAGTTTAAGCTTTTTCCGGCCCCTTCGGGCGTGCCGGGCAAGCCGAGGCATAGTGGCCCGGGCCGCCGCAGTACATACAAAGGTTTCCTTTTCGGCGGCGGTCGCGCTCGGCGTCGCGCAACGGGCCGCGCTTTCCACCCGCGGTAATAGCGTCGAGGTCCATCGGGTCTCCGTCCCCGGTTCGTTGCCAACCTTGGGGTACCCCGCCGCCGGCGGCTCGTGCTCGGTGCTTGCTGTCGAGGATGTTGTTCGATATTTTCCTGTACAGTTGTTCCCATCCGTCGAAATCGTCGGACCCCGGGCGGACCACTACCGAAATGAGGGCGTTGGACAGGATCGCCGACACCTTCTGGTTAAGGCCAGCGACTAGCTGTCGGGCGGAAAGGTCGCACTCGCCCGCCAGGCGGGTAAACTCGGCGATGAATTCGGCGTACGGTGTTTTACCCTGGTAGAGGTTCTCGTAGTCGCGTTGGGATTGGGCAAACGTGTCGATGGTGATGTATACGGGGTTAAGGATCCTGAGGATATCGCCGAAGTCGCGGACGTCCCGGGGCCACATCGCCGGTGAGTCGGGGTACGTGGTGATCCCGTCGACGATAGGGCGGACGCGTGCATAGGCGTCGCCTGTGAGCCGTTGCGTTGTATAGAGGATACGGTCGATGGCGCGGGGGGAACGACGCTCCGTCGAGTACCATCTTGGCCCTGAGGCTCGAGCGCCAGTTCTCATATTCGCTCTGGCGCTCGCGGCCGAAGTTGGCGGACTGGGTCGGGAAGGTCGGGACGTCGGGGGCGCGCGCGCGGGGGACAAACGGTTCGTAGGCGGCTCGCTGGGGGGCGGCGGGTATTTCCGAAGACTCGGGGGTGGTCGCACCGGGGGTGGACATGACGGGCGGGTGTGGGGCTGGCGCCGGTTGGGGGTTGGGCGGCTTGGGTTTGGTGGCTTGGTCGAGTTGGTCGCGAAGCGCCGCGTTCCTTATTTCCAAGTCTATCCCTCGCGAAGCGGAGACGGACTGGTCTTGTCTCAGGGTCTCCACGATCTCCACGCCGGTCTTGAGGACGGTTTCGAGGGCTGAGAAAAGGGAGTTCGCGGCGTCGCCGTGGGTACTGAAGAAATCCTTGAACGCTGTGAAGTCGCCCTCAACGCTCGCGGCGGAGTCCGAGAGCGCTGGGTATGCTGCGAGGAGCGCCTGGGCAGAGGTCATGCTAGGGGGGCGGGTCGATGGCGGGTCGCAGGCGAATCAGGGCGGGGTCGGGGTCGAATCGGTACTGGTTTGTGTGGTCGAGTGCAGGTCAAAGTTTTTGTCGGGTCGGGTCGGGGCTGATGGTTGGTCGGTGCCGGTTCGTGTGCAGAACTCTGGTGGAAAGGTGGCGTGCCGGGGGAAAAGTGAATCCCCTTGTCGGTATGCCAGCTTGCAACCTCCAGAGAATTTGGAGGTACAATATACTGTCACGGCGGCCGACCAAGAACTAGGTAAATGGACTTGATATTGTACGAAGAGAGGAAGAGTGAAAGCTCTGCGCTCCTCGCTAGATCTAGGTTCCGTGCGGTGGGGTCGCGACGTGTCATGTGACCGGTCACGACGTGTCATGTGACCGGTCGCGAACCGCTGACGGTTTGGTGCTGTGACAATCCTCCTATCTCCATCCAACCCCTCACCCTCACCCTCACCCTCCACTCAAACCCTCACACTCTTTCTTTTCCTTTTCACTAACACCATCACCATCTCCCTCCCCCTTTCTTCCCCTCCCCCTCTCCCTCCCCCTTTCTCCTTTTCATTCTCATTCTCATCCTTTCCATTTCTTTCCCACAACCATTCTCTCACCCTCTCAACCACCAACCTCTCCCCTTCTCTCTCCCTTCACCACTTCTTTCACTTCCTCATCTCTACTTCTTCATTTTAACCCTTCCAACTCAACTCTTTTCCTCTTCTACATTCCCATTCCTTTTTTCCCCTCTCTTCCTCTCTCTCTCTTATCACTTTTTCTTCTTCAACCCTTTACCAACACCTCTTTCCCTCCTTCTCCTTCTCCCCCCCAACCCTTTCATATCCATTTCTTTCCCTCTTCTCCTTCTTCCACTTACCCCTCATACTCTCCCTCTCCTTCTTTCCCCCCTCATATTTTCCTTCCCACCTATCTTCTCTCTCCTCTTCACCCTCTCCCCTCATCACAACCACAACCATCACCCCACCCTCATCTCCCTCACCCTCACCACAACCATCCTCACAACCCTCTTCCTTTCCCTCTCCCTCACCCTTATCTTCAACTCTCTCCCTCTCTCTTTTACTTTCCCTTCTCATTACCACCCTCTCCCCCACCCTCACCCTCTCCCTCATCTTCACCCTTTCTCTCTCCCTCTCTCTCTCCCTCTCCATCACCCTCACCCTCTTCATCATCTTCACCCTAATCCTCACCTTTACACGCCCCCTCTTCCTTTTTCTTTTTTCCCTTACCATCACCATCTCCCTCCTCACCTTTACTTTCTCCCACCCCCTCATCATCATCCTCACACTCATCCTCACCCTTCTCCCCTTCCCTCCATTCTCACCCCTACTCCTACCTCCACTCCAACCCTCACCCCCACCCTCTTCCTTTTCTTTTCACGCTCACCATCACCATCTCCCTAACCCTCTCCCTTTTCACCTTCCCAACCCTTTTAACCCTCAACCTCGACCTCCTGCACACCTTCACCATCATCATCTCCCCAACCCTCCCCCTTTTCCCTCCCCCTTTTCCCTTTCCCAACCCTTTTCACCCCCACTCCTCTTCCCTACTCCACTAACACCCTTACCCCTCTTCCCTACTCCACTAACGCCCTCACCCCTCTCCCCTACTTCACCACAACCCTCACCCCTCTCCCCTACTTCACCACAACCCTCTCCCTCTCCCCCACCCTTCCTCCTTTTCTTCTCATTCGTATCCTTTCCCATTTCTTTCCTATAACCCTCCTCTCACTCCCTCCGCGACCAACTCTCCCCTTCTCTCTCCTTTAACCCTTCTTTCACGTCCTTATCTCTACGTCCTCATCCACACACTCTCCTCATACTCTCCTTTCTACCTACCTTCTCCCTTCTCGTTATCCTCTCCCTCACTCCCCCCTTACCTTCCACCTTTCTCTCCCTTTTCCACCACCCCATTTACTGCTCTCTCTTCTTCCCTCTCCTCCCATTCTAACCCCTTTTTTTCTCCCTCCTCCTCCTCCTCTCCCTCACTCCCCTCTTTCACTTCCCCTTCTTCCTCCTTTCCACCACCGAATTCACCACTCTCTTCCTTCCTTCCCCTCCATCTTTTCCCCTCTCCTCACATTCTCCCTCCTCTTCTCTTCTCCAACCACTTCATCCTCTCCCTCATCCCCGCCCTTGAACAAATCCCCCACGCTCCAACACCCAAAACCTCCTCTGCCGCTCGCACCATCACTGTTGGACCTGTCTCCCGGTTGTACCTGTCTACTCATCTCGTCTGCCCTTAACTATGATCTTGATCATCGTCTAAATCATGAACGGAACCCTCATCTATACCCTGACGTCGACCCCTTATGAACCAAAACCCTGACTATCATCGCCACACTGACCTTGATCTTTGCTCGAACCCTGACCATTACACCACTCCATTTCCTGTCGACCCCCTCCGCTGCTGTCTTCCAACACACCTGTACGTATACACCACCTCGTATCATCATTGCTTTCCCTGCTACCGAATCGTACCCTACTTGCTCCTCTTGCCCTACTGAACCCTAACTGCCATCCGAATCGTGGCCCTGTCTATTTTCGGACAACGAACTACTTTCCATGACCATTGCCAACTCTCCCTGATCTTTGCTTGAACCTGTCTGTGACCATTCCACGAACCTGTATGTGACCATTCCACGAACCTGTCTGTGACCATTCCACGAACCTGTCCCTGACCATTCCGCGAACCTGACCCTGTCCATTTTTCGAACCTACTCAAACCTTGATCATTGCTGCCCCGACCTTGACCATTGCTGCCCCTGACTCGGACCATTTGCTTCACTCTGCCAACTACCTTCCTAACCCCGACCATCGCCTTGTCTCTGCTCACCAACATGATCCTGAACACCGACTCTTGCCATCACACCACTATGCCCTTCCCACCGGCATCCCCATGCTTGCTGTCGGAATACGAACCCCGACCATTATCGGAACACCGCCCCTGAACCATCGCCTTTACGCTGCCTGCCACCAACCATACTGACCCTGACCATCGCCGTCAATCACCCCACAACTACCCTCATCCGAACCCTGACCCACTCTCTATTTCCTGTCAAACCCCACCGCCGCTCCCTTCCTATATTCTCGACGTACCCACGTCCCTCGTTCAAACGTAACGTACCGTGTTACTCGTACTATCATTACTTTCCCTACGTACTTGCTACTCTTGCCATGCTGAACCCCGGCCGCCGTCCACGAAAACCCAACTCTCCTTCTCCTGCGCTACCCTCCGTCCCAACACATTCTTTTGCCCTGTTCTGCTGTACCGCTTATCGAATCATCGCCCTGCTTGCTTGCTTATCTCGCCTTCACCTGATTCTCCCTGATCCTCTTCCGTAACCCCTCCGGATTCTGCATGTTATGTACATCCTCCGCTCCCATCGTCTCGCCTTCCTGCTCCCTCTTCTCCGACCCAACCCTCTCCTTTCTCCACACCCGGCTCTCTCGTACGTACCTGACACATCTCTGCAACTCTCCGCAACCCTCCACCTATCAAACCGGAACCTGACCATTGCTGAACCTATCCCCGACCATGACCATCGCCGTTACTCTGCCCAAACAATCCCCTCATCCGAACCCGGACCCATCCTCTATGTCCTGCCATTGTTGCGCATGTCAACTGTCTCGTCGCCGCTCTCCATCAAATCCTGTCACTCCTCTACTACGCCCCGGTCCAACGCCTTTTCTTGCCCTGCCGTGCCACCTGTCTACGGAACGCCCTGCTTGCTACCTATCTCGCCCTACTCTTACTTACCATCTCGCCGCTCTATCTGAAATTCCCCTGATCCAATCACTCTACCTGCCTATTGCTCAAACCTGACCCCAACTATTACCATCATTCTGCCCATTATCACCCTGACCCTAATCATCACCATCACTCTGCCCACTACCACTATTATTAAACACGGACCAACTATTACCGAAATACATGTCCTGACCATTGCTCCGATACTGCGCTGACCTCCTCATTGCTCAACCCATCGCCTTCTCGCAATCCTAACGGACCGGAATCAAATGCTGATCCTGACCATAACACCCCCTTCTCCAACCTATCCGTCACCCCATCCAACCACGCGCCCCTACAACAACGAACCTTTCCCAAAATACCCTGTCCCGCCGTCAAACCATCCTGCCCACAACTACCCACATCAAAACCCTGACCCTGACCATCCCCATCGCTCTGCCTACTTCGACTATCATTTCAAATCGTCCTGACTATTACATGATATCTTTGCGCCTGTAAACTGTCCCCGCTGCCACCGTCCATCAAAATCGGACACTCGTCTCCCACGCCCCGGTCCAACGCCCTTGACTTCTGTGCACTTGTCTACTGATCATCTTGCTTGCCTGCCTATCTCATCCCACCTACCTTCAACACCGACCGCGACTGTCATGTTTGTCATCCCTCCTCGCCCATAACCTGCCCTGATCCTAATCATTGCTCGTCACCTCATCCAACAACGTCCCGCTACAACAACGATCCTTTCCAAAAGCTACTCCATCCCGCTGTCAACATATCCCTCCTATCCCTTGTTGTCGTCTATGCCCTCGGTGCTCTCCGTGCCGCCTTTGCGGTTCCTCGAACACTCTCATCGCTCCCGGCTTGCCCGCCATCCTCCCTGCCCCTATCCACCTTGCCTCCGTCCCCTTCCCCGTCTACTATTTCTACATCGCTACTCCGCTCTCTCCCCTTTCCAAATGAACATAACATAACCCCGACACAACTGACTTGCTTGCTCTGTAATTCTTTCTCCCCGTCTCCTCCACTATCCAACACGCTTCGCCGACAACCTCGCCCCTTCCAATCCCGTTCCATCCTGCGGTGAAACCACGCTTCCTGCCCAACTTGTCCCTGCCGGCCCCGTTGTTCCCTATACTGCCTCTCTCTGTGCGCTCCTCCCTGCCCGTCCGCCGGATAAAACATACGGACGTACGGAATATGTATCTGTACCGTGTGCACGGGTTGTCCTCCATCCTGCTGTCGAACGACTTCCTCGTCTTGACGTGCGCGTCTTTGCGGTCGATTCAAACAACACGGCGTGCCCAAAACGCATCACCCCCACCGTCGCCCGTGCCCTGTCCATGACCCGTTCCAAACTCTCCCACATGCGTTGCAACTCCTTGGTCATTGGCCCGACAACAACTTGCCCAACTTTCCAACTGTATCTCGATATCTCCAATTTCTCTCGTCTCCCGCATGGCTTCCTGTGCCACCTGCTGTCGGCCGCATATCTCCCTACATCATAAATCCACAAACTCTTACACCATACCCTCCTCCGTCCTCCATATCCACAACCGCATTGTCTCCATCTGGCCTGACCTTCTGCCTTTGCTCCATCCTCCCATTCTCCTTATCGTGCTCCCTCTCCACACGGTGACTGCCCTCCTTCTCTATCCTCGAACTGTCCTGCACACTCTGACGGCTGTCCACCATCGGACTGCTCTCTGCACCTGAACGGCCTTCACATCCGGACTGTCCTCGCTCCATGCCCTCCTCTCCCTCTCCTGTCTCCCCCCGTACCTCGCTCGCCTCCCATGAAATTTCACTACTATCCTCACTCGGTTCCTGTGCCTGCTCTCCTCCCGTACTGCCGTAAACTCTTCTCCTGTCCTGCCACAAACTCTCCTCACTCTGTACGTCCTGTATATCCTCCCCTCGCTGTCTTCATCCTGCTCTGTGCCGCGCATATCACATCTTTCTCCCCACTCTTCGCACCCTATATGCTCTTCAAATCCATCCGTCACGTCATACTATCCAACACCCTGCAACGACAACCATGCCCTTTTAAAAACCATTCCATCCCGCTTTAAAACCATGCTTCCTGTCCGCCCTGACCCTGCCGGCCCTGTTGTTCCCCCTACTGCCTCTCTTTTTCCCTCCTCTCTGCCTGCCTATCGCTTCCTTCTCCTGCTTCCCATCCCCTGACCAAATCACCACCGCCTGGCTCGCTGCCCCATCCCACCCCCCCCGCCTGCTCTCTTGTCCATAATCTCGCTACCGTCGCGGTGCCCCCGTATGAACCATCATCCGCACGTCCGGAATTCGTCGCCATCACCCTCCCTGACTCCCTCCTCGTCCACAACCGCTACATCTTCCCGGCCGCCATGTCTACGTTGTCGTGATACGCCGCAATGACATCGCCTGTGCCAAACACTTCTCCCGCTCCATCTGTCGACCTCGTCGTCCACTCCCCGAACAACCGGACCCGCCGCTTATCCAACCGGACCCGCCGCTTATCCAACCCGTCTGACTGCTCTCGTGCCGGGTCCGACGGCTCCCGTGCTGGGTCCGACGGCTCTCGTGGCGGGTCCGACGGCTCTCGTGCCGGATCCGACTGCTCCCGCGCGGCGTTCGGCTGCACCCGTGTCAGAGTGTCGTGATTGTCATGGCCCCCTCGCCTCAGGGGCACGTCAACAGTACCCATTTGAAAAGCTTTTTGTCAGAGAAAAGCACAATTTCCAGACACACTAAGCACATACGACCATAGGCACTGGAAAACTCGGGATCCCGTCCGCTCTCCCATAGATAAGCCAGCGACCGCCAGACTAGTAGTTGGGTCGGTGACGACCAGCGAATCCCTGGTGTTGTATGTTTTTTTGCGTCTTACTCTTTGTCAAGGTATTTCGCTCGTTTTTTTATTTTTCAATTTGATGCAGAAAACGTCTATGAACTTAAGTACCATAGTTTTCTATGAACTTGACCCTCTGTCACATTACGGATAGAAATGGTGGACACCTGCTATGTTGGCTCTCCTAGTCCCTTCGTATTCTTTCCTTATCCCCCTATCTACCCTAGCTCGCCCAGTACCAGTGCCGCCACGCAGTTCGCCTGAATGCACCTCGTGCCCCCCAGCGACGCCGTCTCCCCCAGCCACAGCATGTAATCCTGTTCCGTAGCAAACGTCCGCTGGAAGTGGTTCTGCAACCAGCGGGTCCGGCCTGGCCGGCAGAACGCCCCGTAGCAGAGGGGCATCACCATATCTGGGAACCGGCACTCCGTCTCCCATTCCGCGTCGGGGTCGGCTACCCGGCAGATCTCCTGCGGCTGGTAGCACTTCCAGCAGACGACGTAGTTCTCCATCCACTGCAGCCCCGCCTGCTTGCGTGTCTGGAACGCCTTACTCTTGGCCCGGATCCAGTGGTGCCGCCGTGGGCATGAGGTAGGCCCATGCTCAAACTTCCTCCCCTGCGCGCGGCAGTAGAGGCAGCAGCCAGCCATGGTCTCCAGGTCCCTCTCGTACCGAGTCAGCACCTCCTCTTGGATCCGGTCCTGCCGTAGGACCTCTGCGGGTCCTGTGAACTGCATCTCGTCCTCCGACTTCTCCCCGTCTGCGCCTCCTTGCCCTTCCGTTGCCGGGTGCTCTCTTCGGGTCGTCGGGGAAACTGAACTCTAGATCCCCTGGCCGTCGTTCGGTGTGCAGCGCCGGACAGACACTACACAATTCGTCGCCCTCCATACACCACCGCCAATCGGGCCGCTCGTCGAGAAACTGGCTCATTACGCCGCGCGCGCAGTGCTTTTGGGTCAGGTAGAGCTGTATCGACTCCACGTCGGCGTCCTGCTGGCCCCCTTCCTGCGGTTTCCACGCCGCGCCGAGCAAGACGATCGACTCGGCCCGGTCGCCGTCCCGCCCCGCCCGCCCGGACTGCTGAGAGAACTCCGTCATCCGGTCGGGGGCTCCTACGTGGATGACCCAGCGTACGTGGGGATAGTCGAAGCCGACGCCGAGGGCTGATGTCGCCACGATGGCCGGTAGGCTGGCGGTGCTCAGCCACTGGCGGATAATGGCCTCCTTCTCTACCTCCGTCCCGGACTCGGACGTGTACGAAGCGCAGTCGAGCGCCTCGGCGAGCTCGGCTGCGAGTGCCTTCGTCTGGCAGTAGAGGATGATCTTCGCCCGCCCGTCCCGGAGTACCTCTTTCCGCTTTCGGTACAGCCGCTGGACGAACTGGGCCACTCGCTCGGCCTGGGTGCCCTGCCCCTGCCCGCCCTCGTCGCGCCCAACGAGATATCGGATGTTCGGCCGGTTCGTGGATTCCCGGACGACATGAGGCCGCACGAGCTTATTCTGCTCGAAGAAGGACGCCTGCAGACTAGGCGGGAGCGTCGCCGTGAGCCAGACGGTCTGCGTCCGGATCTGCCGTACGTACCAACCTAGCTGGAGCATACACGGCCTGTAGTCGCCGGCCGTAACCGTCAGGTGGCACTCGTCGACGACGATGCGATCCAGCGTTTGCCGATCCGCGAGCCGGCAGGCGTATGCGAGGAACCCTTGTGTACAAGCAGCCTCCGCCGAGACGATGACGATCGGCGCCGACCGGGTAGAGCCCGGCGACCATACCAAGAACCGGACGCCCGCCCTCCCGAGGCGTACTAACATATCGCCGCGGAGGGCTATCGTCGGAAGGATGAGGATGGTTGTCCCCGCGTCACGCAGCGCGGCACCCACCATCACGAGCAGCGTCTTGCCGGACCCGGTGGCAAGGATGAGGACGACCTGCTCGGAAGGCCGTCGGCCCAGCACGGCGAGCACCCCGTTTCGCTGGCCCGGCACGCGAAATTGCAGGACGGGGTCGTCGTAGAGCGTACGAGCGACCGCGAGGAGGGCGGCCTCGTCGTAGGTCGCCCTTGTCCGGAGCCGCGCCTTCTTGCACGCGGCGAGGAGGAGCGACGGGGGGCCCGAGTCCGCCCGCGGCCGCTTCACCCCGCCTGGGTCCTCGCCGACACCCCGGCCCTGTTCCTGCGGCGGCGCCAGGAGACTGTCGATGGCGAACAGGTTCCGCCAGCTCTCTGAGGCGCGGTAGGCGCGGTGGAGCAGCGTGCTCATGGTCAGCGTCGTCGAGCCGGCGTATGCGTGGTTGAAGGTGAGGAACGAATGGTTGCTCATCTCGGCGAGTTGTACGAGGTCCGCCTCGTCTTCGACATCTTTACCACCTACGGCATCAGCGAGGTCGAAATTCGCTCGCTCCCTGGCACCGAACTTTTCCTTCGTGATGGAAGCAGCCACTTGCCGCCACCACGCCACCTGCAGCGGCGGCACCTCGGCGCGTGTGCAGGCCTTGCGGAGGCAGGACGAGACGGCGTCGTCCTTCCACACCTGCCCATCCAGCGTCGACCAGAGGTAAGGCGAAAGGAGCGCACCAGGGCTGGTCTGGCGGAGAAAGATCTGGCGTAGCGGCGCGACGTAGGCCAGGTAGGTTAGCAGCAAGTCGCCGATCGCCCTCGGTAGGAAGCGGATGTTGTCCTTGTAGGCGCCCGACTGCTCCTGGCCCTTGTGGTACTGCACGTACACCATGACCGTCTCTTCCCAGAGAAAGACGTGTCGCCGTCGCGCCGTATTGCTGACTGTGACCGACAGCAGCTCGGGCGCCCGGAGGGGAGGGCCCGGCGCGACGTGGAGAAGCACCATGATCCGCCGTAGGAACTCCTGGGCGTGCGCCTCGTAGAGCGCCGTCGCCTTCGGGCAGAGCACCTTCGTCCCGTCGGGGCCGTCCCGTACCAACGTCCGGCAGAGCGCTGCGCTGCCCTGGATCCGCCGCAGCAAGGCGTGCTGAGCACCCTCGAGGATCTCGGCGTTCCGCGTGTCCGTCAGCCAGGAGCCTCCAAAGTCGTCCAGGTCGAGGTCGTCCTTCAGCTTCCACGACGCCATCGGCGCGAGGTCCCTCACCCCGAGTAGCAGCTCGTCGTAGAGCAGCGAGTGGGCCTGGTGATACCCGAGGCCACCAGCCGCGAGACCTGCTCCATGCGCAGCTGCATCCCGCGGTACTCCACCTCTTGGCCGTCAAGGGACCAGCGCGCCTGGTCTTTTGTGATCGCCGCCTTGCCCACTTGGAAGAGATAGAGCCTCCACTGCAGGATGTGGCCGAAGGAGGTCTCGGCGAGCTGCTGGAAGAACTTGCGGCAGAGCGTCTGCAAGATGTCGGGGATCCGGTTCTCGTCCTCCTGCGACTGGAAGCACGCGAAGTCGAACAGGACAAGCTGGGCTGTCCAGATCAGCGCCGACAGGTTGCTATTGTAGTTTCCCGGGGCCTCCCATACTCCTTCCGCCGCCGCCGCCGCCGCCGCCGGTGGGTCGTCCCCCGCCCTGTTGGTCCTCGTCACGCCCCTGCCGCCCCTGCCGCCCCGGCCGCCCTGGCCGCCGGGTTTCGTCCCTCCGTAGATCTTACGGCTCCGCATGGCGCAGAAGCTCAGCACGGGGGACCGGAAAGGCACGCTGCCTACCGTGTGGCAGATCAGGCCCATATAGAGCCGGCGGATGGCATGCTTCAGCGCCGCCTCGGCATCCTCGGCCCCCTCCTCCTCCTCCTCCTCCTCGTCCTCTTCCTCTTCCTCTCCCCCCTCGCCCTCGCCCGTCTCCTTTCGGCCTCGGCGCAGTGCGTTGCTAATGTCACGCATAGCCCTCTGCTGCGCGCTATTCGGCCTGATCACATCCCGCGGCACGATCTGGTCAGCCCTCTCCCGCGTGAAGTGGCCGTCTTCGCAGTAGACTACCCGGTAGAAGTAGGCGAGCAGCTCTTTCGCCCGCCGAAAGTACTCTACGAGCGTGCTTTCGTTCTTGAAGTAGCGAAAGCCCGCCGAGCGGCCTGAGGCACCGGCGTAGAACTCGTTGAGGATGTTGGCCCGCTGCTGCGTCATCTTTCGGTCGGGCGACGTTTCGCTGCATAGATCGTAGGCGTCCCGGAGCATGGACTCGGCGGCGACGAGGATGCGGACGAGATCGGGATCCTCCTCCCCGCGGCCCTCGTCGTCATCGCCGCCGGTGCTGCCACCGCCTGTGGCGGCCAGCTCATCCAGAACCCTCTTCGGCGGCAACGTATACGATGACCGGATCTCCTCGTCCCGCAGCCCTCGGAGGTGCGCCGGGAAGCCCGTCCGCCCCAGCCACGCGACGCGCGCCGACCGCGAGCCGTCAAAGTCCTGCACGACGCCGGCCTGCTCCGTGAGATCGTCGTCCGCCTTCCCGAGGTCCCGGATTAGCGTCCGAAATAGCGCCTCTTTTCTCTCCTTCTCCTCCTCCTGCGGCGGCGTCTCCCGGGATCCACCCCGGCCCTCGCCCTCGCTCCTGGTCTTGCCCTCGTTGTTCGCGCCTTCGTTGCCCTGCTACTGTTCCTTTGCCTTCACCGCAAAGTAGTCGATGCGTCCCTTGGCCGTAAAGTAGGTTTGCAGGAGGCACTCTCGCCACAGCGACGTCTTGCCTTCGCGCTCTCGCCGTTTCTGCTGTCGGGCTGTCTCTCCGTGTTCCGGCATGTGTTCGTGCATCTTGGCCAGCCGCCGCGTGTGGTAGCCGCAGCCGTTGTACGTGCAGGCGTAGCCCGTGTAGGTCTCGAGGCCGTCGATGGGCCCGTATGGCGGACATTTGGCAGGCCTTTCATGCTGCAGCCGCAGCTCCTCCACTGTCCTGAGGTCATAGCTCGACAGTTGCGCTGCCGTCGCCTTCAGGACCTCACCTTTAAGCAAGTGCGGCGCGGTCCGCAGGTGCCGCACCTGGCCGCTCGCCGTCGGGATGATGCAAGATTTGCAAGCCCGGCAGACAACAACTCGATGGTCCCGATTGTACGTGAAAACTTCCCCGGCCCCGAGGGCTACTTTGGGTACTTCAAAGTAACGAACCCTTTCTGGGAATACTGCCTCCACGTCAGCCCCGACCAGGGAACGGACTGTGACCTGCATTTCTCGAAGGTGCGACACAATCTCCCGCCGCTCTTCTGCCGCTTGGATCCCATTGACTATGTCCGGTTGACCGAATAGGGGCTTGGAAGCCCACTCGGCCCGCCCCGCTTGTGGACCACCTGCATAACTCTCCAGTGGCTCCGATAGCCGGACTCGTTTGCTCTGGTCGCTCGGTCGCCGATCCTGCGTGACATCCCGCCCGAGGTAATCCTCCAGCTCAGCCGGTCTCTTTCGGTGGCTCCGGGTAAGATTGGGAATTCTGGTGGACTCCTCCATAACCTGATCCTCGGGGGAAGAGGAACGAGCTGCTACCGGCGGCGAAGGGCTCCGAGGGGGGATGTCCACAACGGCGGCATCGTCGTCTTCTTCTCTGCCCACCTCGCCCCATACCTGCTCCCCTTGCCAAGGACCGTCAACCGTCTTGGGGCCCAACTTCGGGCCAACTTTGCTCGGCATGTGCAGAAACTCGTGCCACTTGGTTGAGGCCCAGGCATATCGCTCGAGGAGCTGTGGCTGTAGCTGCGTCGGGTAGGCTCCGTCGAGCCCGTACGTCCTTGCTCGCTGCAGCGGGCGGTGGCCACTTTGCCAAGCAAACACCACATTCTGTTCCGCGGCATCGGTCCGGTCGTCGAACCGGTTAAAAGGCCGACTGATCTCCCGAACGTGTTTCTCGGTTACGCCGATTGTGACCTGCCGCAGTAGCTGCAGCGTGATGCTTTGCTCCCACGCCTTCGATGTGAAGCGTTTTATGATGCTTGTGAGCCGATCGGTCGTCCAAGGTTTGCTGTGAGGGTCCGGTCGGGTCCGGAATATGTACGAGGAGCACTCGGTCAGCTGAGGTGACATTTCCCGTATAAGCATATCGACGAATGGACGGATAAAGACGAGGTATTTGTAGAGGAGGTGGCCGACTTGAACCGGGAGGAACCGAGCGACGATGAACTCCCTGTTGGTTGACCGCTTAGCCTTGTGGCTCCGCGTCAGGTAGATCACGGAACCGTCGTAGACGTAGATGCCGCGCTCGGTGGTCATGTGATTGCGCCACCGTAGATGGAGGAGCTCAGGTCCGCGCGGTAAGCCACCTCCCGTCACGAGCATAAGACCCGCCAGACATTCCCGGAAGGCTTCTTCTTGTTTGAAGTATACTGAGACGGCGCCCCAGTCCCATCCTCCGCTGCGGGAGATGCGGTTTGACTGGCTGGTACAAGCCTTGAGAGACAGTACCAGGTGGCCTTCACTTAGTCCGTTCTGTGGGTGGGACACGAACGAAAAGCCGTGGCTCGTGTTCGTCAGGCTATCCTTGACAGATTTCAACTCCACCAGCGGCTGCCAGTCGTACATCAGCTCTGTGCAAAGTCGGCCGGCCTCCGCAAGTAAGGTGTCAGGAAGCGTCCGGAAGCGCTCCATGCTGACGGTCAACGTATCCCCGTGCGAGACAACCTGGCCATTATCGCTCCACCGCAGGAGGAATGCCGGTGTCTCCGAGGCTGCCGTAGCTCTCCCGTACGCCATGAGAGAAAAGCACTCCTCGAACGGAGACTGTACACCCAAGACGCTGTATTTCTGCCTGACGACCTGCAGACGGGCGACCTGGTTTGTCCGAGGACGTTGAGCAACACCGAGGAGAGGATATTCTCTTGCTGGGAGGGCGAACTCGAGGAAGAGGAGACGCTGGACGTAGATGAGCCCTGCGAGATGGGAAGTGTACGACCGTGCTGGGAGAAAACCCGCGCAATCGGCTGAGAAGCCGAGAACACCGCTGAAGTACACGAGGAGAGCTGACGCCGGCCGGCCATCCATTATCTCCTCCGTGCTGAATTGGATCATCAGGCCGAATAGAAGCTCTAGGACTTCGTTGATAAGTGCTGCCCTCGAGTTGGCAGCTATCTCATCATCTTCGCTCTCGGTATCCTCGTCATCCCCTTCACCATCGGATTTGTTATCGTCCAAGTTATCATCTTCGCCTCCGTCACCGTTGACATCGTCGTGGTCGTCGTCGTCCTGCTCACTCGCAAAATCCTCGTACTCGTCGCCCTCCTCCCCGTCCACACGAGAGCCTGACATGTCGCACCCCTTGGCTGGTCGCCAGAAATCAGAAGTCGTTGCGCCGTCTTGGTCCCATACGCTGTGGGTCCATATTGCCGCGATGCTCTTCAGCTGGGCCTTTTTGAAACGAATTCCAGTCGCTCGTTGTCGAAGATCGGCGGACAGCCGGTAGGCGCGGAACACCATGGCGATGAAACGCTTGAGTAGCCCAAAGTACGTCTTCCTGGTGCTCGCATGGGCTACAAACCTGAATGGCTTGGTATAGCTTGTGTGAGGTCGTACACTGCGAAGCCAGCAGAGCATGGTCCTACCGGTTGTCCGCGCCGTCTGCTCACATCGTTCCATCACCCTGTCTACTGCCGCTGAAATGGCAGCAAGCTTCCACTCGTCATCTGCGGGGCTGACGACGTCCTTGTCCAGCCGCGCACGACCGGCACCGCTCCCGCTGTTCCCGAGTGATAGGTGCTTGGTGGGGAAGGACCTGGAAAAGGGTGCGATCGTGAGGGAGCGTAGCAAATTTCGGTTGATGTCCGCGTACGTCTGCTCCCAGCCAGTCCGCTCCAGCCAGGGTCTGAGCTCCGAAAACGTTGACCTCCCCGCCGTGACCGTAGCCGCTGCTTCTTGGCCGGCTCCCAGGCTCTCGATGCGCCGCTGCTCTCGGGCCAAGACCCCCCCAAGATGGACATATGTCTCCGCGTCGCCTACGGGCTGTGTCCCGCTCCCATTCTTCTCCACGGACCAGTACCGTCCTTTCGCCGGGTTCCTCGTCCAGGATTGTAGGTACACCGGCTCGTACAAGGCAACTATCTTGACGCCCAGCCGTAGCCTTGTACTCTCGTGGACCTTGGTGACATGGCGGATGATAGACCGCTTGTTGATCGTTCGGTTGTCGCAGAACTTGCAGGCAAACCCATCGGCCACCGGTAAGTAGGGGTCCCGCGGAGACCCATCCTCGCGCGGCGGCGCGTCGACGGGATTTCGTAAGGGCGGGACATTGTACCGCAAGAATCGCGTAACTTCCAGTCGTTCCTCACTCGGCACATCGTGCTTATCTCGAAGATGGTCGCTCACCTGGGAGGCAATGGGGGAAAGAGCGAAGCGGCAATCTGCTCGGCAGCAGATAAGAATGTGCGCATGAGGGTCAATGATGAGCTGGAAACGGCGCAGGAGCCCGTTGTCGGCCATGGCTTCTTCGCCACCAGCCCGAGTAGTGGGGGAAGTTGGAAACATGCTGTACTACTACTGTGATGGTTGCAGGGCAAAGACGCGAAAGGGAGATGGTGGAAGGAATCTGTGGACCGTGGCGGCGAGACGCGGTCAATTCGTGTCGACAAGGTTCTCACGGGCCAGACAGTGTGCACAGGCTGGACGTCGATGGGGATGCACGGTGGACCCTGGGCCGGCCCGGTCGCGCCGCAGCTCCTCTTCGGTCGCGAGATCGTAGCTCGACAGGAGCGTGGCCGTCGCCTTGAGTACGTCGCCGGAGAGAGCCGGTGCGGCACGGCGCGGAGGTGCCGCCCCTGGCCGGTCGCGGTCGGGATGATGCAGGACTGGCAAGCCCGGCAGACCTCAACGCGATGGTCTCGCTCATAACCTTTTTTTCCCTTGGGGGGTGGGGGTGGGGGAGGGGTTCTCTCCCCATCCTCTCCCCCGCTACCGCCGCTTTTGCTTTCTTTTTCTCTTTTTCTTTCTTTCCCCCACATTTCTCCTTTCCGACGACGCCTCGAGGGCCACGGACGAAGGCCCCGTATACTCGCAGGCAACCAATCAGCGCACGATCTTTCGTCTTTCCCCCCCTTTGACCGGAACGGTGTGCACGGGCCAATGGAAGTGGCATCAGGACCTGATACCACGGTACAATTGGTACAGTAGTAGTAGTAGGCTTTGCCTGTTCCTTGGTCACGTGCAGATAGTGTAGATAGCGCACAGGTCACGTGATCATCCTCGGCACCGCTCCAGAGCTTACCTCTGGAGCGGCCCTCGCTCCTGGATCTTCGCCCTCCTCGTGCTTCATCGCATATCCTTCAAACCCCCCTACGATGAGCCTCTCCGCGTGCACCGTGATAGTATGACGCAGTCGGCCTACGCGGAGCTCAACAAACAGGGCGTGTTCAAGGCGAACTACACGGCTGGTCAGATCGTCGTCAAGGTCGTCCAGAGCTTGGATTGGAAGGCGGCAAACCCCGGGTGGGAAAAGGGTCAGTGAGCCTTTGAGCTCAAAGTATTTCAGCGAAGCTTGGCGGCCATGTAGCCTGATTTAGCCGCTCATTGGTTTGCACCGTTGAGTCCTTTTCGGCTTCGCCTCGGTGAGCGAACCCGGTAAACCCTATCGGATAACTTAGAGAGCTCCCTTAAATACCACAAATGCCCTTCCGAGGCTCGAGGCTCTCACACCAGGTAGACATTTTACCTCACAAAAAAACCACCCACTCCTCCTCCGAAAGTTCACCAAGATGGCAGAATCCCAAACCTCATTCATCCCATCCGAGCGTCTCGACGTTCTCCATGACCCGACGGGTGAACCGTTTCGATATCCACCCATCAGCCCAAATTCAGTCCGCTTCCTGAACCTTCATCCCTCCCCAGATGGCACGGGTACGTTGTCATGCACCTTTCTGAACCTCGCTCCCTCTTGCGACACCGGGTATGAAATCCTATCGGGGTACTGGGGTAACCAGACGCCCTTCCAACCGGTTTCTATACTCGTCGACGCACGGAGCTGCACAATAACTCCCCAACTCGCCCAAGCCTTGTGCAAGTTCCGGCATAGGGACAAGCCCAGACTTGTCTGGATCCAATCCCTCTGCATCGACCCTCAGAGTACTCCCGAACGGAATACGCAGATCGCACGGCTCCGTGAAATCCTCCAGTCGGCCCAGCGGTTAATCGTCTGGCTCGGCGGCGCCGAAGACGGCTCGGACGCCGTCTTTGAACACCTAAGCCAGTTTCGACATGTCGTCACCGAGCACAACTGGCCGCCGACGCCACTACCCGAGCCAGTATACGGACGACGGGAACTGCCTTACCGCCCCGCCCCTGAAGCTGCGGCACCAGCGGACTACGTGCAACACTACCCCCCAGCGGCCGCAGCCGGCTTCACCAAGCTCTGTTTCAGACCGTGGTTCTACCGTCCTTGGAGCCTTCCCGAGCTGGCACTGAGCCAGAATATCCTCCTCGTCTGCGGCGACCACCAGCTCCAGCAGGTTCGATGGTGGAATCCCATTGCCATGCTCGTAAACGCCCACCAAGCAAGCCACAGCCAGCTGATCACCGACAACCCCGTATCCCTCTTTTCGGACCTGAATCCCCCCCCAGTACATCCCATCTCTCACGTCACCAGCCTCAATTTCCATGCCAATTCTCTCGACTCATACCCTTGGAAAGCTCCCGGCTTCGGGAACGCGTACCGAATCGTCCGGAACTGCCGGGCCACGGACCGCCGCGACAGCGTCTTCGCCATCGCGACGCTCGACGACGTTGCGCCGGTCCGCATCGACTACAGCTTGAGCGTCTCCGACGTCTACCAGCAGGCCACGCTCGCACTCCTGTGGAGGTACCGCTCGATCCAAGTGCTCCGGAGACTCGCCAGCCCGAGCCGGGATCCCGGCCTCCCCTCGTGGACGCTGGACTTTGGCGCCCCGCTCGACACGACCGGCGCGCTCTGGGCTCTCCCTGGCGTGCGGTTCCTCATGAGCCGTGGACCCTACTATAACTGGAGCGTCGAGCAAGCCGACGCCAAGCTGGATTTGCTCGCATGGGTGATTAGTGGCACCCAAGTTCCCAAAGCTCGTGTGGAGTCGGGAAAACTCATCATCACCGGCTGCTTCATGGAGCGCATCGCCGCCATGGGCCCGATCATGCCTCCCCCCGCCGCCAATGGGGAGATGGATCGAAACGCCCTCGTGGTCTGGGAGCAGCTTGCTGCTCAGCTGCAAAGGCAAGGGAAACGGTTCCCGCAGTCCATTGCCGATGCCTTCTTCGATACCATCATGGCCAACGACACGCACGACGTGCTCCGCAATAAACCCCCCAGACCTCTGGTGTCCCCTGTTGCAGTAAGAGCGAGGAGATGGTATGAGCGCCAGGGGACCGGCATCCTTCGGCAAGCCGACCCGGAATACCACATCGTGGGAAACGCCTGGCAGTCTGCCAGCCGCTCGTCTGCCAGCATCCCGGACTATGGGAGCGGCGATATAGACCGAGTTTTCGAGGTCATCGCAACAAAAGGGGAAGACGAAATATCGTTGGTGGGCCGCAGGATAGCCCGAGCCTGTCAGAATAAGCGCTTCTTCATCACGGAACAGGGGAGCTTGGGCTTGGCTCCCGCCCAGGCCAGGGAGCGCGATATCATTGCCTGGTTACGAGCAAGTTTGTTTCCGTTGTTCTTACGGCCTCTGAGTGACAACGGGGAGGAAACGACGTACAAGTTGATTGGAGAAGGGTTTTTGTATGATTGGTGGGGTCCTCATCTGGCGCCGCTTGTGGAGCATCGTATAAGGACAGGGTCGTATGGGGATTTGTTGACGGAGTTCGTGATTGAGTAGGTCCGATATTCCTTCCAAGGCAAAAAAACATGCTTGCACAAGAAGGATCTGGTGTTCTAGCAGACTGGGCAGTGTCACGACGGTCAGCCACTCTTCAGAGTCATGAACCATGTTACAACCTGTGCCTAAGAGGGTCAGACTTCAAGGCAGGACGCCGCGGTGGGTGTTATCGACGGTAGGGAACGAAGGTTGCGCAAGGTCCAGACGGGTCGTTACCGTCGCAACAGGATGCTCTACAAAGAACTTGAAGAAGGTGCTTGCAAGATTGTAGACGGGAACATGATATTGCTTGCGTGAGGAACAAGAACAGTTCCTCACTCAAGGGTGCGGTCTACCTATCTATATGGTTTTCGTAGAAAACCATTCCCTGCAAAGCTCCCGCTTGCCGCAACAAGCACACACGACCCTTACCTCCGCGCGCCGCCGCGCCGCGCGCCTCACCCACAGAACCCCAGTATCATCACCAACCTCAACGATGGAGGCCCCCCCGAGCCCACCTCCCTCCCCCTCCTCCTTCTCGGCCGCACTCCAAAAGGCGAGACAGCAAGCATTCTCCGAGTCCCAGGCCCGATGGAACACGCTAGATGTCACGGGCTTCGCCGTGACATCCTCTCCTTAAGCATGCCTGCGATGGTGGTGTTTCGACATCACATCGTCCTTCCTTTTGGTTGTGTTACGTAGTGGTCAGGCATGCCCACTGCCGTAACACTAGAAGTGTTCATGCTGGCGCTCGACAACGTAGACCAATCCACCTCCCCGAATCCTGCATGGGCCAACCGAATCAAGACGGCCCTGCTCAAGACCCTCCGCGACTTGGCTTACGAAGCTAGCGCGCCGATGGGACCCACAAACCCGTCCATCGCCGGACTGATCCCCCACGCCGCAACCGGCACCCCCACCATCACCACCATCACCCGCACCCGTACCCGCACCCCCACCGCCATGCTCCCACCAGCGCCGATTACCGTCAACACGGACTCGGAAGACGAGGCATGGACCGTCCCAAAGACGAGGAGCCGAAAGAAGCAAACAACCTTCGCTCAGGTTGCCGCAGCCGGCGGCCTTGTCCCGGAAGCAACCCGTCCCAAGCCCCCCCTGACCAACAAGCCCGTAGAGGCCAAACGACCTAGCCTAAACAGGCCCGTTGACAACCGTCTCTTCCTGAGGCTCGCCGAAGACCACGCCCTCCGCACCCTCACCGCAACGGAGATCCGCCTCCACCTTACCGATAGTTAGGGCCTCCCGTACGGGGCCATCCGATCCGCCCAGGCAGTGCGCTCAGGATGGGCACTAACATCAAAAATGGGCGACGAAACCATCGCCAAAGCCAATACGCATGGATTCCTGGTGGAAAGGAACACCCACTCCGTCTCTTACTTCGTCACAGGGGTCCCACGGCATCTCAAGACCCACACCGGCACTGCACCCTCGCAGAATCTCCTACCCCAGGAAGTAGAGAGCTCAACGGGGCAGAAGGCCACACACATTACCATCTCGAAGAGAGACGACGGGACCTCCCCTGTCATGAGCTGGAAAGGAGGTGCCGAAATGATGACGACACAGTGGCAAGAAGCTCCCATAGCTATAGCTGACACAGGAGCGTCGGGAGCTCACAGAGAATCTTGCTCCTGCAAGGTTCAATCAATGCGACAGCTCGAGACACCATTTTTCCCACCACCGCACCATGATTGTAGGAGTCATCTTCCTTGATCAGAACCACCTTACATCCCCCCTAACCTCTTACATTGTTGATGCCGGAATGCGCCGGCCTCTAGATAAGATAACACAGATTAGATAGAGGATGGCCCACGCCCTACTCACGTGCGCGGGGTCTGTGCGGTGTGGCCTGTGCTCCGGCGCCCACACCCACAGATTTGCCTTGGCGATTCCACTCTCGGAATAGCCTCTCTTTTGGCATCATCCTTCCACAGTCTATTGAACCACTTCATCTGAATCACACCCACGATTCCCCCATCATACTAGACCCTAGATCCCTAACTGAAAAGCCTTTCCAACCTCGCACAAGCGCTTTACATGCTTCACTCCCTGAAGCATAGGATGTAACAATACGACCTCGTCTTTGCCCAGGCGCTGGACCTGCGTTCTCGTTATGATGCCTTCCTGATCGTTGACAGCAGAGGTAACAAAACAGAGAATTCCGTCGTAGTCGTGCATTTCGCCACAGAGTTGATCCCATCTCCGGCAGGCCCAACACCTGGCAGGCCCAATACTTGGATATCAATTACAGGAGAAACGTCTCTACCCACCGAGTAACGCTCGCTGTGATTTCCCAGAAGCTATATACAATCATCCACGTCACCGAAATCTGTCACAGCACCAAACCGTCAGCGGTTCGCGACCGGTCACATGACACGTCGCGACCCCACCGCACGGAACCTAGATCTAGCGAGGAGCGCAGAGCTTTCACTCTTCCTCTCTTCGTACAATATCAAGTCCATTTACCTAGTTCTTGGTCGGCCGCCGTGACAAAATCACTCCAGCCCTTCAAGCCAAGCTCTTAATTTCTGTACCGCTCCCAAATCTCCCCGCTCTGTCTCCCGCTGTTCCGCACCTACCCAGCCGTTGGTGAACCCCCCCCCAAAATCGATCAACCACACGTTGTCCGTGCTGTCTACCAGGACATTTTCCGCCTTGGCATCCCCCCAGATACATCCAGCCAAGTGAAGCGAGCCAACGGCGGCCTCGATGTCATCAGCCCAACGGCGGCGGAGAGCAGCGTCCACGTATGGAGCCACGTATTGAAGTGTCCCGAGTATCCCGGGATGCTTGGGTGGAATGTAGTTGAGCAACATTCCGATGAGTCGTGACCGCGGGCCAGGCGGGGTGGTAGTAGTGTCGTCGTCTGTATCACGCACCAGGCCGTGCAGGCGGCAGACCCGTAGATCAGACGGGACCAGTTTGCGTGAGATGGCGTCGTTTAACTTCTGGAAGAAGGCGAGCTCACGCGTGGTGCCTCGATATCCCGGACCGAATCCTTTAAAGAAGCACGCGGTATCGCCGTCCACAAGGACCCTGGTCGGCGTGTCGTGGAGGAGAGGATGCTCGGGCCGGAAGTCATGGGCCGGAACGAGCTCGACTTGGCGCGACGAGTACCAGTTCTTCACCCACGTCATCGCTCCCGAGCGCGTGTACTCGCCGGGGAGCGAGTATGGCGATCTGGTCGTCTCTATACGCCGAGGCCGGATGGTCTCGCCGTCCTCGGCAATCGTCGCCTCGAGGAGGAACCACTCGGGGTAGAGATAGTCGTGCAGGCGGGGGGGGATGGCCGCGGAGGGCGCTGATGCGAGCTCTCTCATGAGGGACTCAAATGGCTGCTTGAGCTGCTCGCCCACCTCGGTGTCGCTCCTATAATCTCCGTCCGCATAGCTCGCAAACTCGTCCCCATCGGCGGAGGCCTTGATAATTCGGACAGACCGGCGGTACCAATCTAAGAGGCTTGGGGCGGCAGCCAGGTCCTCGGGGCGCCAATAAATGTGAAAAATTCCGCCGATGCAACGTACCACTAGCTCGCACTCCTCATCGTGGCAGCTCGTCACCCAATGTGTGAGACGGAAACTCTGCATTGTCGTAGATTCGGGGGATTGTTGATGTGGAAGAAAACCTGGTTTTATGACAGCTTTGGGGGCATCCTATCCTGTATTTATCCTCCCGAGATTCTTAAAGGGACCGCCAACAACGCTTCCGTCTGCTCCATCCAATCCTACCGCTTCCGAAACCCCGCCCGATCCTACCTCAACCCCCCCACCCTACTGTAACCCCATCTCCAACTCACTCTCCACAGAGTACGGTAGTACTAGTTATACCTAATCACACCGTTATTACTCTCGTACGTGTGAAACGTGTGATTCGGGAAACGACATACCTCAGGGAGAGGAGCTTGTTGTAAGGTGGTTCTGATCAAGGAAGATGACTCCTACAATCATGGTGCGGTGGTGGGAAAAATGGTGTCTCGAGCTGTCGCATTGATTGAACCTTGCAGGAGCAAGATTCTCTGTGAGCTCCCGACGCTCCTGTGTCAGCTATAGCTATGGGAGCTTCTTGCCACTGTGTCGTCATCATTTCGGCACCTCCTTTCCAGCTCATGACAATTTATCCCCTCCCCTGTGAACGCTGTCCCCAGCGTTCTTCGTTCGCATACATGAACATGTTCATCCTTGGAGCTTGGGCCACATCAGCCGTTGCTCCGCCAACTGCCTCAAGTGAACTGCCTCCGAAACTTTTCTGCCGAGTCGCAGCCTCCATCACGAAAACTTCAACACCAAAACTCTTGCCTTCGAACCCATCTCTTCCGTCCCATAACCCCACCTTCTCTCTCGCGTGTCACCGCCGTTCAGGCTTCAGATCTCCAGTCCCGTGCATGGTTTCGGGCCTTCTTCTGGCGGGATTCGCTTCCCTCAAGAATTTCCTCTCCACATCTCTTTCTGCTGTGGTCGCGTTCAAATTTTGCCAGCAACCTTGGTGCATTCTTCAGGTCTTGTCTCGACACCCACTGGTTGTATTCCGATGGCCATCCGAGCCATTTCACCAGGAACACCTCTTCGCCATCAATTCGTTGCTTGTCTCTCAGCTCTTCGACTTCCCACTCGTCGTCATCGGCGAGGTCTGGCATGGGCAAGGGCTCGTCTCCGTCTCGATGATGCCATGGTTCCAACAGGTTCACAGGGAACACGTCGTGAAGTCGGTCGTATTTGGCGGGGAGACACAGCCGATATGCTAGCGAACCGACTCGGTCCAGGATTCTGAAAGGCCCAACAAACTTGGGGGCCAGCTTGGCGCAGGGAGACCGTAGGCGCAGGTTTTTTGATGACAAGACCACCAATTGGCCTCTCCTGAACTCCTGCCCCTGGTGCTTGCGATCGAAGTAGCGTTTTTGACTCTCCACAGCATGTTTCCAATGCTCCGTCAATCTCTCGCGAATCTTTTTCAGCTTGTCAGCTCTCTCAGTGGCCGTGGGTACCTTCCCTTCTAGCGAATCGTCCCCGACTCGCTCGTGAAATGATGGGGTGAAGCCCATGAGTCCTTCAAATGGGGTTGTCTTGGTGGTCGCATTTTCCACAGAGTTGCATGCGAAATGCGCACTTGGCAACAGGTTTGGCCAGTTGACTTGTTCGTCGTCACAGAACACTCTGAGGTAATGTTCCAACGTCTGGTTCGTTCGTTCCGTCTGGCCGTCGGTTTGGGGGTGAAATGCTGTCGATAGCCTCCTTTTCGTCTGTGAGATGTAGCAAAGATCACTCCAGAATTGACTTGTGAAGATTGGACCTCTGTCACTTACTACGCCATCAGGCGCGCCTCCTCTCTTGCACTCAATTTCGTCGTGGAACAACGCTGCCAAATCTTGGCTTGTGATGGTTGCTTCCACAGCGAAGAAATGTGCCATCTTTGTGAATCTGTCCACAATGACAAGAATGGAATTGACCTCGACCCCATTTCGGGTCCTCGTTGGTGGTAATCCGGTGATGAAATCCATTGACAGCTCCTGGTATGGCCTTGAAGGAATTGGCAGAGATTGCAGGTCTCCATATGGCCGGTGTTTCCGTGGCTTCCGGAGTTGGCATACCTGGCAGGACTGGCAGTGGTCACGGACTGACTTGGTGATGTCGTTCCAGAAGTATTTCCTTTGGATTCGTTCCAGTGTCCTTTCGACTCCAAAGTGCCCAGCGAGCGGATCGTCATGGTATAGACGGAGAATCTCCTGCTTCGCAGTCTCCTCGGCTGGCACGAATAGTCGTCCTTTATGGGAGAGCTCTCCATTGGATCCAAGGGCCCAGGCCTCTGAAACGCGACCGTGTCGCTTGCTTTTCAGCTTCTCGACGATGGCTTGTGTCCACTCGTCGTTCCTTTGCAGGTCCATGACCAAGTCTCTCATGGGAGCACTCGGCTGAGGATCAGAGGTGCGTTCTTTGACGGCCGTGGCTCTTGCTACCCGCAATGGGAGCATCTGACTTCTGCCCAGCCAATCCGGCACCTCCTCCCCTCCATTCCGCCAGTCAGAAGACAGCGAATTGACCTTGACAAAGTCTCTCTTCATGGGCAATCTCTCTTGACGAACTTGGCATGCTCCGCTTCTGCCTTCGCCATCTTGCTCTTCAACGTTGGCAGCCATTCCAGCTTCTCGGCGAGGTCATCGCCCTCGTAGTCTGGCCGTCTCGACGGTGCGTCGGCAGGGTTTCGCTTCCCTGGCTGGTGTTTGATGCAAAAATCGTACCCAGAAAGGTACATGCACCATCTTGCCTGCCTGCCGTTCAAACGACTGAGACCCATAAAACCTTGAAGGTTATTGTGGTCTGAATAGACAGTGACTCGCTCTCGACTCCCCTCCAAATAATGTCGCCATTGCTTAAAAGCTTCGACGATCGCCATCAGCTCTTGATCCGCAGTGGTATAATTCAGCGCAGCGCCTTTGAACTTGGCGGACCAAAACGCAACAGGATGTTTTCGCCCATCTTGGCCCTCTTGTGAGAGAATTGCCCCCATCGCGAATTTTGAAGCATCCGTCTCCACGATGATGGGTTTCTCAGGGTCAAAATGCTGCAGTACAGGAGCGCAAGTGAAAGCATGCTTCAATCGTTGGAAACTCGCCTGCTCTTCGCCATCTAATCGTACTGCTCCTGGTTTCTTCCCATTCTTCATCCACTTCGTCATTCGGTGCAACGGTGCAGCTATGTCAGAAAAACCATTGATGAAGCGACGGTAAAAATTGCAAAAGCCAAGAAAAACTTGCACATCATGAAATGACTTTGGCCCTGGCCATTCTTCCACCGTCCGAACTCGCTCCGAATCGATGGCGAGACCGTCTCGTCCTATGGTGTAGCCGAGAAATTTGACGTTTTCCTTGTAGAAGTCGCATTTCTTGGGATTGCAGTACAGATCTGCTTCTCGGAGTCGCTCCATGACTTGGCGAATGTGTTCGGTGTGACTTTCTCGGTCGTGTGAAAAGATGAGGATGTCGTCGATATATGCCGTACAAAAGACGTCGGTAAGTCCCTTCAAGGCGTTGTTGATGTAGTTTTGGAATGTGGCGCCGGAGTTGGTCAACCCCATCGGCATCACCAAAACTTCGTACAGGCCGTATCGTGTGCGAAATGCCGTCTTCCACTCCTCGCCTTCCTTGATTCGGATCCTGTAATAGGCATCCTTGAGATCCAGCTTGGAAAAGACCTTGCACCCGCTTGCTCGGTCCAGGATCTCCGAAATGAGGGGGAGAGGGTAGCGATTCTTCACCGTTATCTTGTTCAATCCTCGGTAGTCGACAACGAGCCTCAACGTGCCATCTTTCTTGGGGACAAAAATCACTGGTGCTGCTGCTGAACTCTGACTGTCTCTTATCCACCCTCTCGCCATATTTTCGTCAATGAATTTTTGGAGAGCCTCCAGCTCAATCCTTGAGAGTTGATACAAGCCATAACAAGGGGGGTCGGTGCCTGGCATCAACTCGATGCTGTGGTCTAGGCGCTGATGATGCGCCAGCACGGCTGCTTTCTGCATGTTGAAAACATCTTCAAAATCTTGAATTTCAATTGGGATCAACTCTTTTGTGTTTAGAGGGGGTTTCTCTTCCATCTCGCCAGGTAAAGGGCAGTCAGGTACTTCGGGGTGAGGTAAAATCATGTACATTCTTGGTTCTCCACGACATGACTTCAAAAACTTTCTGGGCTTCTCAATCCGAATGGAAGCCGCAGTGATGGCGAACCACCACCTATTCTCCCTCTGGAAAAGAAGAAATGCTTCATCGCTCAGAGTGGGCATTCCCACTCATCTCTCTCCACCGCCGTGCAACAGACAGTGAGGCAACGCGTGCAGCCATGGGAATCTGACAAAAGTAAAGGTACTTCATACACACCTAAATTTTCATGTGGAACTCCGTCGAGGTACCGAATCGATGGCGCCTTCATGGCGACTCGGTGGAGGGAATGACGTTTGGCAAATGAATGACTGATGATGTCAATCTCCGCGCACGAGTCTAAATCAATCGTAATCTTCAAGTCAGATGAAATCAGTGTTGCGTCAGTGTGCATGCGTAAGCCAGTCGCCACTTTTGGCTTCATATCCTCGTCATCGTGGCCAAACAAGGATCCTACTCTTTTCCCTGGGGATTCGCTCCGGAACCGCGAGGGTTTTGGCCACGAAACGATCCTCGATCTGTGAAGCCACCTCGTCCACGAGTGTTGTTGTTCTTGCAGATGGTTGAGGTGTGTCCTTTTTTTGCCACAGGTGTAGCAGGTGATGTTTGCCGGAATTCGTCCTTCTCTTGCTGACCGTGGGTTGCGGCCTCGATATCCGTGAGTGCCGAGTCGATTGGTGTTCTCTCGCGAATAGCCATCGTTTCGCTGGCTCTTGCGTGGCTCGACAAATTCTCTCTGAAACTTGGCAGTGGTCCAGACTCGTTGAGCCCATTGCACCATCTCTTCTCGGGTTGCGGGGCGTTGGTCGTGTTGGTAGAGCTCGAGATGATCTTGAAGGTCCTTGTGAAGCTTGACGTAAAACTGATCTGCTCGCTCCTTTTCGGAAAGGCGGGGAAATCGCGACTCCAAGCTCTCGAGATAGGCATTGAACGCCCAGGGGGACTGGTCGAATCGTTGTCTGGCATTCTCCTTCTCTTTCAAGGCTGTGGAATCTTCATCGCCAATGTCGCTGACGAGCCGTGAAGTCCATTTCTCAAAATGCTCCCAATCGTCCTCAACAGTCAGTCCTTGTGTTTTTTGTGTGTCGCGATGGCTGTACCAGCGGCTTCGGATGGACGGTTCCATGTGTTCGAGAGCGAAAAGGATTCGATTTGCTGCCGAAACGAACTTGCGAGGGTCTCCGGTGAAGGCTCGATCCAGGTCTTGCAGCCATTCTTGACGCCGCCGATAGGTCATGCGTGTGTTGAACTCGATCACATTCTTGACTTTGATGACCTTGAACTTGTAGTCGCTGTCATGGTCATCTGTGGTTCGAGGGTGTTTCGCCACCGGCAAGGACTTGGGATCCAAACCCAACTGATGCATGAGGGTTTTCTCACGCTCCCTGTTTCTCTCCAGGGCTTCCAGCAAGAGGACTCGTTTTCGAACTCGACGTTCAGCTTCCTCTGCTGACAGGGGGGCGTTTGGAAACTCAGAAGGACTTCCTGACTCCTCGATGGAGAAATGGAGGGAACTTGGTGACGATTCCCTTGGAGACGCCGTGTGACTGCGTGTTGACAGCCTGACCGTCGTCGTTGCTGGTTCCGGGGTAACCGGCTTGCTTGATGCAGGAGGCATCTCGGTTGATCGGGGGTAGAAGGTTCAAAAAATGTAAGGTGGTTCTGATCAAGGAAGATGACTCCTACAATCATGGTGCGGTGGTGGGAAAAATGGTGTCTCGAGCTGTCGCATTGATTGAACCTTGCAGGAGCAAGATTCTCTGTGAGCTCCCGACGCTCCTGTGTCAGCTATAGCTATGGGAGCTTCTTGCCACTGTGTCGTCATCATTTCGGCACCTCCTTTCCAGCTCATGACACTTTCCGTCACAGTGTTTCCCACGACATCCCGCTCTTAGGTTTGCAAATCCCCTCTCTTCCCTATCGTGATGTCATTGATAGCGTCCGTCCAGTCTTGCCGGGTCCCGCTAATCTCAAATCTGTCCAGATACCCTGCATCATCACTCCCACTCTCACGACAGTATACTTCCTTTTCCGCTGATCGACAGTTCTCCATTGTAAGTACTTGAATAGAGAGCTTGTCACGAACTGTGGCCAGTAGTGACTGCCAGGTTCCACCCTCAGATATAAGATCAACAAGAGAAAAACAGACTTCTTCTAAGCTGTCTTTATGGCCGAGCAAAAGTGCGACGAGCTCATCCTCGGTACATTGGACAGCATCAATGCTCAGAAATCGTAAACCCGGTAACCGTAACGTCTGCGAGATGGCGGGGAAGTGTTCGTGTTCATCGCGAAAGTTGAATCCGAGGGACAGGCGCTGTAGTCCTGGGAAAAGCGTGATAAATCCCGAGAGATCCCCCACTAGCTCACTATCTGGGCGTATGCTGTTGCGAGGGCTGACAGACAGGCAGAGACTAGTGAGGCTGATAGGATGGCTCTGAATGTACTGCAAGACCGGCCTTGGAAAGACCAGCATGTCTGGGCTGATAGCACCGTTGAGGCGTCCGATCGCTATATCCAGTTCGGGCAAGGAGGTGTTGCTTGCCGCGATGGCTAGAATAGTCGCACGAAGAGTCTGCATGACAAACTCGATGCTGTCCAAGCCCTCTATGTCGTTAGCCATAGGGACGCTTGTTTGTCGTTCCAAGGTGGTTGCCCCCCACGGCCTGAACGCATCGTCGACGACAACGGTCTTCAAGTTCGGAAACGCCGTGATTGCTTGTGCGAGGTATGTTGTGTAAAGCCCCGATTCCATCATACATTTCTGATCCTCGAAGATGCGGTCATACGCCGGTCTATTCACAACAGACTCTTCACCTCCTCCCCTTAAAGTTGGATCGAGGGCTCCGGGAATCAGGTATCCCTCGTGATGCACCCGAACTGAGTCACCCCAATGGCATATGGTGCGGCCATCTTCGGGATGCTCCGTTAGATGGTCGATGCAAATCGTTAAGGTCTTTAAAGCGGGACCAAAGACAGGATGGCGGGATATCTCGATAAGATTTTCGAGGCTATGCTGCTGAAGCATTACATAGCGCGTTTCGAAGCGTTGCTTGGAAAATGCTGGCAGCGCCACACCGTTCAGATGTCTGGATGCCAATCGAAAGTCGAGCAAGCTCCGCAAACTTAGTTCGTAAGCGATCAGAGATAGTATTTCGTTGGGAAGCTGAAGAAGTGTAGGCATCGTCGAAATGGAGGGTGCTTGGTGTTTGAAGGCGGGTGTGGCGATTGAGCGATAAAGTGAAAGAATGAAGGTGGAGAGGGCAAGCTCCCGTACACGCCTTCTTCAAGACCGGGTACCCCGCCTCCCAGGCGGGGCTAAAATGTGGAGACCGGGTGGCTATCACAGTCACAAGGCTCAGACCTGGTGGGGCGTAACCCCCACTATCGCTTGCAGGGTTAGATCAGATGGATGAGGGCAGTCACGGCGGCCACATGCCCACTGGCCCGACCCTGGCCCGCCTGGCCCTGTGCTCACCGTGTGGCCTGTGCGCTCCCACAACCTTGCCCATCTGGCACTTGCGACTCCGATCGCGAGCCCTCTCTTTTTCTCCTTAGCTTAGTTTTCCGCTTCGTAGATGGCAACACTGCAGCACTGTCTCTCTCGCTATCCAGCTCCGTGACAAGGCCATCAAAAAGAATATCCCACCCTGAAACCGCCAAGCCGACCGCCCTGCGAGCGATGACCTGCGACCGAAGCGAACCAACCGGATCGCACCTCGACGGCCCCCGACATGGCCAAACCCTCTGCCCAGCCCGGTCAGCAGACCGAGACCGATGACGCGCCAGCCGCTGCTGCCCTGCAGGCCGCAATTGACGAGGTCGCGTTTGCCACCGACAACTTCCTGAAGCTGATCCCCAGAACCGCGAACCGCAATGAGGTCGACACCTACCTACGCCGCTCATCGATCAACCCGATCACGTTTCCCCGCCACGATGCGGACGATACCGCCACGTTGGTCGATGAGGATGATCCGGGCCAGGCAGCCCTCGACCTCCAGACGCGCCGCAAGGCCATGATCGACCGCTGCTCCAAGGAGATCATGAGATACGACGCGAACTTCGAGATCCTCGCAGAGGACCTCCAGCACAAGATTGACGGCCTCGCAAAGACCTTCATGACGAAGACCGGTGAGACAGCGTTCCCCTACCAATCGCTGACCACCGTAGGCAAGGACATCACCTTTAGAGGCAAAATGGACCTCGAGACGTTCCGCAAGTTCGCTGCCTCGCACCCCGATGCCCTATACTCTGAGATGAAGCTCCTGTCCTACTTCATGATCGCCGAGAACAGCCAGATCAACCAGCTTCACGACATCGCGGCCAAGTTGAACCTCTCCGTCGAGAACCTACTCGTCTGGTGCGACACTTTGAACTCCGAACAAGTCCGTTTCATTCAGATCGACGATGACGACGACGACGCGCGCGACACGGATCGGACTGCTCTGGCTCAGGCCGCTCAAGAGCTAGTCGACGCCAACCACAAGGTAGATGACCTCGAGAAGGAGATCACGGAGTTGAAAACCTCTATCGCCCTGCTGGTTCGTCGCCAGGCCTCGCCATCGTCAGCCCACACGAGCGAGTCGACCAACTCCGACAAGACACGCCGCTCTACGAAGATTGACAACGTCCCCATCTTCCATGGCAACGGCGACAAGGACGCGCTCTCCTTCGAGTCCTAGTACCGCCAAATCGAGAACAAACTCGCGGTTAACGCCGACCATTTCGACAACGACTTGTCCAAGCAAGTCTATATCGACGGCCGTATTCAAGGTACCGTAGCCGCCAACCTGGCTCCGTATCTAAGGACCGACAACCCGGATCGTGTCAAGACCTCGAAGGATCTGCTCAAGCATCTCTGGGACGAATATCACGACCCTAACGAGTACACAAAGGCGCTCGACGACTTTGCCTCCCTATAGATGGAATACATGGGAGAGGATTTCACCCTCTTCAAGCACAAGTTCGTCCGCCTTGCCGGTGCCGCCCGTAAGCCGAAGGTCTATTGGAAGTTCGAGTTCAAGAGAAAGATCCCCGTCTCGTTGGCCAACTACACTAACGCCCAGTATCTTGACTCGACTATCTCATTCGAGACCTACGTCCGCCACATGGCCGAGATCGCGCAGAACTACGTCAAGTCCCGCGCTACCAAGGCAGACAAGGCCGACAAGCCATCTAAGGCCCCGTCGACGAACAACCCGAAGCCCGTAAAGCTTTCGGTGCCGCGCTCGAGTTCGACTACGTCCACCCCGTCCGCGCATTCGAAACCCTCCGATTGTCACGGCGCGCAAGTGGAACTATCGAGACACGGCTGCGATGGGACTTGTCACGGCTACGGCAGTCGTGAACGGTTCATATACGCAACCAAGAGTCCAGAGTTTTCGACTTGGAATCTTGACAATCCTTTTGGAAGGTTTTCACATTTGGGTTGCGTGTCATTTGCGAGATCCGTCACAATTCCAAGTCACACGGCCCCAGGTTCGAGCCCTGGTGTTGCAAACGAGCCCAACCTCTTCTGCCGGGATTTGCTGCCCTATGACAGGGACGAAACAGCGTCTGCCAGAACGGATGACCAGTTTGTTGGTAGTTTGGGGGTTCCATGAACTGACCCTCGTCGCCAGAGCTCGAGCTCCTTGGGACAATTGCTTAGATAGTTTCCTATATAAGATAGGTAGATCGCACCTTGAGTGAGGAACTGTTCTTGTTCCTCACGCAAGCAATATCATGTTCCCGTCTACAATCTTGCAAGCACCTTCTTCAAGTTCTTTGTAGAGCACCCTGTTGTGACGGTAACGACCCGTCTGGACCTTGCGCAACCTTCGTTCCCTACCGTCGATAACACCCACCGCGGCGTCCTGCCTTGCAGTCTGACCCTCTTGGGCACAGGTTGTAACACTTACTGTCTCAGCCGCGAAAGTGCGGCAACGCCCTCAGTCCCGTAACATTAGCATCGAGCCCCGTACTGACGGCACTACCCTCTGTACGGACGGGCGGGCCCTTGTGCGGAATAACAGGCAGCTTAGCCAGCATCGAGGCCGCCTCCTTCTCTTGGTCTTCTCGGGCTTTCCTCTGGGCTTGACGCTTCGCAGCGGCCATCTCAAGCGCCTCCCTCGCCTTGGCAATGTCGCCGGTCGGTCCGTCGTCCTCGCCATGTTGGATGCTGGTGACGTCGATCATAGCCTCGGGTGTAACCTCGCTCACGCCGGCGTCGAAGCGGGCAGCAGCCATCTCATAGTTCAGCTTAGCCATGCGCTCATTGGCTTCCTTCTCTGTCATATGAACACTGAATAGAGGGCGGCCCGGCTGGCCCAGGGGCTCAGCATCGGGTCGTTGAATGCGGAGCTTGCGGCACGCGGTGAGGATCGCACACATAAGCTTCATGTGGCGCGCCGACTTGAGCGCCTCGACCGAAAAGTTGGTGCGGTGCGCGAACCGGAACTTGAGCTCCATCTTGTCCAGTTCATGCACGCCGACAATGGCGAGAGAGAAGGCGGGTAAGAAGTCTCGCTTGTTGTCGGCGTGTTTGAGAAAGTTGTCGAGCTCAGCACGGAGATGCTTGAGGTCCTGGAAGCTGGTACGGATATCCACGACGATGCCGATGGCCTCGCGGTTGCAGCCCGAACGAGTGATGTTCTCGATGCGACATTGCTGGAGATACTCGTTGCCCACCTGGATCTCGACCCACGAATCGGCGCGGCGAAAAATGGTGTAAAGCAGAGAGATGCGTTCGACAATGACAGGGACAAAGTTGGGGCTCTGGTTTGTCCAGAGCTCAAGCCGGTCGCCGACGTCGTAGGGATGGTCGAAGAGGGCGAAGATGACGCCGGCGGTAAAGTGGTGCACAGTGCGGCCGATAGCAAAAGCAAATCCGACAGTGAAGAACTTGAGTGTCTCCTGCACATCCTTCAAGGATGGAATCCATTTGAGCATGATGAAGAGCATCATCACGGCACCAACGAGAAGAAGAAGAATCCAGTCCAAAGTGTTGATGCAGTGGTCGGCGTTGTGCATGCTTCGGTAGATGGCGTTGCGGACCTTACCAGACTCGGCAACTGTCCACTCCAACTCGTCCAGGCGGACATCACCAAGCTCGTTCTGATCGAGAGACTTGAAGTATGTTTCGGCGTCCTCCTTGCGGAATGGTCCCAGCACCTCGGCGATATCGGAAGCCGAAAGACTGTCCTTGCCAGCGGGAACCATCGACATCCAGATGCGTCTTGCCAATGCTGCGGCTGACTTTGAGTTGGCCATGGCTCGCTCGACGGTGGCGTAGGCTGAGGCAGGCCGAAGCCAATGTGGGCTTGGGTCGCTTGACAAAAAGTTGCCAAAGAAGGACGTCAGGGCGTATGTGTCGATTCCAAGACGGGACAGATATCGGGTTGCCCGGACACGGTGCTCGCCATGCTCAGAGCCCGTGGCGTTCCCGATGATGGCGTCCTCGTTGACAAACTCGAGGGTTCCGATGGGATAAAGATAGAGAGACGCTTCATAGAGGGCCATCAAGGCGTTCTGCATCTCCTTGGACCGAGAGATGCGTCCAAGGTCTGAGCGGAAGTGATAGTGGATTGTGATGTAGAGAATGGCAATTTTTTCCATGAGGTAGAACACGGCCCAGAGCGAGGACTGCTGCAGGAAGTCGTCGATGAAGTGGATCCAGATGATGCCGGAGAACGGTTCGAAGCCCAGGGCGATTTCGAGGTATGGGTTGAAAGACACCAGGACATCGAAGGAGACATAACCGATAAAGATGCCACCGAGGTAGCACAGGGGCTTTCGAAAGAGGCGCATGAGTCTCCAGTAACGGACGTGGGCCGGGTTGACATATCTGGAGCAGCATTGTTAGGCTATGTCTGATCCAGGAGAAGGTGGGAAGGGGTAGAAGGAATTACCTGGCGATGAAACGGAAAATGTACGGCAGAGCGCTGCCAATCAGAAAGAAACTAGCAATGCCGAGCCAGGTGATTTGAATGAAGAGGAAGATGTTGTAGAGCCACAAGTCGGTAATTTTGCTCTTGAGAATTTCGTGGAGCTGCTCGTCTGTGATGTCGTCGGCAAGGAATTCGGCATTGCGATAGTATATGATGGGGATGGAAAAGAAGATGCTGGCGGTGCCGACGACCAAGACGAACTTGATAAACCAGTAGATGAAGGGCCAGTGGTGGGAGAGGTATGACTTGGTTGCCGTTGTGTGATCGGGCTGGGTAAGGAGGCCCAGTGCTTCCTCCGAATCATTGTCCTGTGTCGGCCCCTTCTTCAACGACGGGGCGCCGAACACTTCGTTGGGAACAACATTGACGCCGTTGTTCTTCTCCATTTCTTTGCCGGTGAGGACCTGCCGTCCCTGAGGTGACGGTGGAGGAAATGAAGACAGCGACCGGTCGGGTCTAGCGCTAACAAGTCAAAAAAAGAGCGATGGAAAACGAAATGACGGTATGAGAGGGATCGGGGGGCTGTTCTCAAATATCCTCCAGCAACAGCCCATTACCTCTTGGGGGCCGCCTGGAGCGGTTCAGCCCCTGTTGTCACCCGTCTTCCATTGCGACGAAGACAGAACCGTTGTAAATGTTTGTCATAAACGAAAGACTCCTCCTACTGGCTTACGGGTACGATGTCCTCGCACTCATCTCAGCTTGATGGTCTTGGCAACCGGGAGGATGGTGATGCCTGCCGCCTGGGCGCCGATAAGAGCTGGTCTTACAGCCTTGCAGGGCCGAAGCTGTGCGGGAACGCCGTTTAGCGGCTCGGCACTGTCTTGATGACCGCGGCGCAGACGGCCTCAGCCATCCTCAGGACTCCCCGCGCAAAGCTGGATATCGGTCCATCGTCTGCTTCCTTTGCTTGCTGCCAGCTGTAACGGAGCGGCGGGGGAGCACCTGCGGCGAGACGTTGTGAAGAAAAGAGAGTTGTGCCTAGATTCGCCAAGCCGCTCTGCTAAATAGGTAGTGAGAAGCTTTCCAATGCCCTGGCCAAAATTTCAGCCTCCCGGACGGATTTGCTCCTTCTCGGCTATCGTATCGCTCTCGCCAATGGACGGTGGCCACGCTTTCTTGGTTAGCTAATCTCACGAAGCATATCTTCTTCTTTTCTGCGGCTTACTTCGGCTCTCTTGGCTCTGTTGCCGGGCCTGAGTCCATGTGTTAAATGCTGCCAGCAGTAGCGCGAGGGGATGGCGGGATGGTTTATTTCGGGCATGTGATGGGGGGTTCGACCGGCTGGTGGGGACGCAAGATGGAGCTTTCGGGCACGAGGCGGGCAGGGCCGAGCCGGGGTCCGGTGGAATCGACGCCGGGACTCGGGCCCGACAACTGCCCCTCGAGGCGAATCGTCCGTGGATTTGGTCCACGAGATGCGCTGGTGCCAAGAGATCGCACGTGCATTGGACGCTCGGACCATCTTTAGTAGCAGTGGGGGTCGAACGATGAGGCTGACGGGTTGGAGGCTGGAGCAAGGGGACCAAGGTGGTCCTCCAAATGTTCGCGACAGGCGATTTTTGCGGCAGAACATGTCAACACCTGCACACCCACTGCCCAGACGACATTGGCTGCGTGTCTCGCTCGGCCCAAATAACGACATCATCACGAATGAAACCCGATACCTCGACACATCCCACCGATACCCTCGAGTCGATTGGCGCCATCCCCGAGCCCCCTCCCCTCGAACCGCGTCACCGAAAAACCCCCCGCATTCGCATCTGCGCCAGCGCATTGTCCTCCGATGATTGTCCACCCTCCCACCAGTCCCCAGCCCAGACAGTCGGGATACAAGTTTCAACGCTCTGCCTGGCATTTCGGGCCGCTGTAGCACAAGCTCTCCGATCGCTTCCCCCCTCGCCCTTGCGCCGCCCCGTCGAACCCCACGATGCCGCTCCCTGACGCGCCACCTCCGTGGTCGACCGACGCCTACGCCGCCCAGCCCGTGACGCCCAGCGATGCATCGCTACATCGCCATCCTCGACCTCGGTCTCCCGGCCATTCCCTCCTGCCGCCCACACTCCCCCCCATCGCCCGCGTGAGCTCAGACACCGACCTCTACAAGATGTCCACGACCGCGCGCCCCGCCTCGCAAGGCTCCCGAGTCCCGGCCAGAGTCAGGACAGGCAGGGATGAGCCGTCGAGCTACACGGGAGGCAGCGTCCTGCCGCACCATTTTTGTCCGGAGGAGAGATCGGTATCAACTCCCTCCTCTAACACCGTCGAAGGCCTCCGAGCGCGGAGGAAGCCCCCACCACCCCCGATCGACACCGACCCCGGTACTCTCCGTCGGCCTGTGCAGCCATCTCCCCCGAGGTCTGCCACCTCCTTCGTTGCCCCGACCGATCGGCCATCAAACCAAGGCATGCTGTCGTCGAGTCAGGCTGGTTCGAACAACGGCGGGACCGATCGCACTCAATTGGCGACGGTCGCGCCCGAGGCTCAGAAGGGGAAAAAGGGGTTGCCGTTTTTGTCGTCCATCACAAAGCTACTTCCGGGGAAGAAGAAAAAGCCCAAAGATGTCCCCTCCAGCCACCAGCCGCTCCCTCCTGCCCGTCAACCGATAACCGCCGACCCGAGGATCCACGGGACACGCGTTCATGATTTTAGCTCGCCAAGGGCGCGGCTGTTGACGATGCAGGAGACGCTCCCTCGCGTCCAGGCCCCGGTCCACGATTCAATGCCCCACGATCCAAGAGCGCACGCGTCAAGGGGACACGACTCCAAGGCGGCATGGGCCCAGCGGACATGGATGGAGCCGCCCAGCCATGGAATGGCGGGTTTTGCCAACGCAACCCCTCGCCAACGGCCAGACGGTCGCGACGACATGGAGCAGCATATGGCGGGAGGAACACCAAAGGAAAAATGGGGCTCTCTTCTGCAGACTCGCCCAGAATCTCCGCCGCCCGCGCCAGTTGACAAGGACTCGCCCCGAGGTGCCGTGCCCCCAGTCCCACCCAAGGATTCTTCCCCGGCCTCTGTGCGGACATCGACATCCATGCCGTCGCGTGCGCCGTCTGCAGCTGTGTCGGACCCCAACAGACCTAGTTCGTCGACAAGGACGTCAATATCGCGCAACATCTCCCACAACACCACTTTTTCAGCTCTCCCGAGGCACATGAAGAGTACCTCGTCCAGGTTCAGTTTTGACATGATTGGTGCGGCAAATTCAGAGAGGAAGATGGAGGAGAGGCACCGTCAACTCGCCCAAGAAAAGCGAATCTCCGACGAGAGCACCAGCGCGCCACGGGACTCGCGCTTCGACGACTTTAACGATGACTTTGACTATGACGCGATGATGGACGATGACGGGCTGGACATGGAGGAGGAAATCCCCATCGTCGGCAACTTTGATGAGGATGAATATGAAGAGGACATTCCTTTCGCGGGGGATTTCGACGACGATGCCACCGGCACAATCACGATTTTGAACGGCCATGACGAAAACCCGGCGCGTCTGGGCTCCCAATACCATCTGTCCAAGCGCATGTCGACCAGTCCCGAGCGGGGCCCAACCGTTGTCACCACCGATCTAGACGATGACCAGGAGAACTTTGCCGGTTTCCATTTTCAGCGGTCAAACCCAGCGTCCTCTCTTGCCAGCCCTCTGACGCCCGGGGTCCTCCCCACCCCACGCGATGCCGAAGGGATAACAATCGGCTTCGCCATGACCAAGGACACGACGCCTGATGCCCCCAACTCCCATTCGCCCCTCCTTCCCCAGAATCCGCCGCTTTGTCCCCCAGACGAGGTGTCTGGCCCGGTGACCAGGAGTCTTCAGGTCGACCCTGCACCCGCCGGGTCCATATCACAACAATGCGCCATATCTGAACCCCCGCCGCCGGCTCTCGCTCTTGGCGATGACTTTGACTATGACGACGGTCTAGCTGATGAGCTTGACTTTGCTCATGATGGCCCTGCTTTCGACGAGTCCATCTTTGACAACAATGACACTGACCAATATGGTCGGCCCATCCCGGGCGCTTTTGACAAGGCCAAGCAGGCGATGCAAGCCATGCACCAGCCGGTATCCAACAGCACTTCGGATAGCACTTCCCAGGCGGCGTTCCAGTCCACTGCACCCACTACCTCGACCAGCAACAACTTGAACCCATCGGTGGGCCAAGAGGGGCTCGAGATTGGGGCTATCGAGTCCTTTCTACCACCGGGTATTCCTGGTCAAGATCTCGCGTACCAAGCAGCTCTCGCTCTCGCGGCACAACGGGCACAGGCCTCTGGCAAATTTCGACGCAGCTCCTCTCCTCCACTGCCCACTGATTTGACAGTCACCTCTCCGACGGATTCGCACGTGTCCCAGTACCAAGACGGCTTCGACGCCTCGGAGCTCGAGGATGACCTCGACGACTACGAATATGACGACGACTTCATCGCCGAAGCCAATGCAAGCGTGCTTGCCAATGACGCGGATGGTTTCTATGGCCAGGAATTCGGCTTCTACTCGGCCCCGCTCCCCGGCAAAGATTACAGCCTGACAGCGAGCGGCGCCGGCGGTGAGCTGAGCGCTGAGAATCTGTCCCAGTACGCCAACGGGGGCTTCTTTTGCTCTGGTCCCGCGCGCACCAAGAGCGGTCGGGTTGTGTCCCGCGACCCCAACCTCACGCCCATCACAGAACGCTCCGAATATTCCAACCGCAATTCCATCATGAGTCTCACTATGCCCATGGGGTTCGGCAGCGACGCCCGCAGCCCCCCAGCCCCCAGCCCTGGCCTCGCCCAGCTCGCCATGTCCATGACTTCCGCCGACATGGACCATCACAAGAACCTCTCGGACCTGCTCAAGTTGCGGTCCCGCGCCTGGGGCGGCTCCCAGGCAAGTCTTCCCAACTCGCACGAGGGTAGCCCACGCTCCGAACATTCACCTCTTACCAACGGCGGGGTCGGCATGGGCTCGTCTCCATGGAGCCCGCCTGCCTCGTCGGGGCTTTCCGGCACGCTCCCCAACGGGCGCAGGGGTTCGGGACTCTCGATTTGGAGCACGTCAGAGGCTCTCGCGGGCCTTGAGAACTTTCCAGCCAGTCCAATATCCGCCGTCTCTCCTGATGGTGGTTTGGGGCTTGCGCCCTCTCCCTTCTCTCCCCCACTTGCATTCGCTGGGCCGCTCTCTCCGCTCCCGCCGCTCAACAACACGACGACAAAGGTGTGCTCTCCTGTGTTTGAGGACGACAAGTGCCGGAACGATGACCCCATCAGGAATGGGGATGACCATGTTGGCTCTGGGCCACCGCTTCCGCCTCCCACGCCAGCTTCATCAAAGCCGGCGCGCCGGCCAGGCATTGGGCATCGGCACAAGGGGTCGGCGGACAGCATCTCGTACACAAAGGAAGACGAGCCTGAGTCTGGTGGGACAATCTGGGTGATGGAGCGGCGGCGGACTGCCGACAGTGGCGAGGTGGAAATTTTGGGACGTGAGGTGGTGGAATGTGGGAAGATCTAACACGGGGTGATCATGGACGTTGTCTTTTTTTCCCGCAGGTGGGGTTTCAACTGCTGGTCTTGGATATGGGAAGATGAAGATTGGGGTCTCAAATACCAATACCCATCATGGTTTGGCATCTGTCTATTTTCACGGAGTCAGAAGATAAACAGGGAGGAACCGCGCATAGAAACAACAACAGAAGACTCGGTGTTGATCTCTCACATTGTACATCTTCACGCGACGCAATCATCAGACAGGGCCCCTCGGACTTTGATTTCATATTCTTGGGGTGAAAGCTCGTTCCCGGTATCTCACTTCGCTGCCGACGACCCTGACTTGTGCCAAGACCCGTGGTGATCCTCTTCCCTCGAACCGACCTCGGTCAAGAACAACAAGACGGTGTTCTGTCTAGCAGAGTCTTCAAGCTTCACAGGTGTCTCAGAGTGGCTAGTGCCACGCCCGGCAAGCACCATCCTTGAGACCCCCGAACCCCATGTGCCATTCTTTGCCCACCTTCAGTTGCCCGCCTCCTCCGTCATCAATCTCTCCAGCACGTTCAAAACCTGGACGAGAGTCGGTCGCCTCTCAGCAGCCTCTTCTAGAGTTTCCTTCAACTTGGACCCCTCGACAATGAACCTCTTCGCTCGTTCCACTTCTGACACCCACCATTCCTTGGCCCGCTCCACCGTATCACTTCCCTCCCCAGTGGCCCCAACAGCCAGCAGCTTCCTGCCACACATGAACAATCCGCCCGGACTATCCTGTCTCTCTTCCCATACACGATCACCCTCCGTGCATCTCCGAACCAGCTCCCGGACCTCCAAAGGAGAACGCCTAAACTGTGGGAATCTCGGTCGGGTACTGTTCCAATCCCGACCCATGTCATCATCGCACAGCACCTCCTGACTGACGCCGCACCTGACGAATGGCGACTCCTCGAAGATGCACCAGAGCAGCTTTCCCAGCATGTACACTTGGGCCTTCTCCAGTGCAAGCGACCCCTCTTTCCTCCGTTTGCGCAACAAATCTCGCCATGGCGCGCTGAATCCCCCGTCCGCGTTCCAGTATGCATCCCGCTGGGCGCTTGGCCGCCAACCTGCGATGCGTTTTGTCAGCAGGTCGTGTGCCTCGTCGCGGAACCCCTCCCACTCTTCCCCAAGTCCTGCGGCAAGAAGTTCCATGTACTCGATGTATGCCACCTCGGGTGGACTCCATGTGTACCATCCACCCCTCTGCTCAAAGTCGAGCAACACAACGTCCTGACCCCTTAGCACAATGTTGTCTGGTTTGAGGTCGGGGAAGAAACCAGCAGGATGGGCGTTGACATGAATCAGGGCCGTGGTTATCTGTCGCGCCCATTCCAGCTTTGACTTGGTTCCCGTTTTCCCTTCGCCCGCGGTATCCGCACTCTGCTGTTGTCGGGTCCTGGCCATGGTTTTCAGCGCCTTTTGGAGATTTCCTCCTTCGAAATATTCCATCAAAAAGCCACAAACACCGAGACGGCTACCAAAGCGGCTCCTTTTCACGACCAGGCCGAGAGGCCTGCCGGCAACATGTGGGTGTGGACGGAAAGACAGGAGTGTCTTGATTTCGTTGTACAGGTACCGCTGGTCGCGGAGCAGGGACTTGAACACCATGCGGCGATGACGTGTCGGACAGGATCCGGGATTCTCAGAGTCTTGGTGGCCCTCAGGGGCTGGAATCTCTGCTGGCCCTTGGCCCTTCTCGGGATGACGATGCTGGAATGGAGCGTTTGGGGGCTGTGGCATATGGGCACGGCCTTTGGTCTTCAGCTCAACGACCGTGATGGCTTCGTGGAGCTGCCTCTTGAACCTCAAGTCTTCCCAGCACACAACCTGCGGCCATGCGTCGTCGTCTTTCAGCATGTCTCGCAAAGTCTCCACCGGCAACATCGCCGCCTCAACATCATACTCGGGGACAAGGTAGATGCCCTCCGCCATCTTTCCTACATCGGCGACCACCCTCGTCACAACGATGCGAGACCCGAATGGCGAGCTGTTGTACTCCCGCTGGAGCTGTTCGTGCCCGTGCATCGCCGTCCAAACCTCGAGAGCCCTGACGAGATGTTGCAACGCGGGATGTCGACGTATGCTTTCCGTTCCCCGGCCATTGCCTAGGCCCACGAGCAGCTCCGGGGCCAGCGTATTTCGTAGCCAAGCAGGCTCATACTCCTCTGGCGGCGGCAGGTGGACGTCGATCCGTAGCGGTGGGGAATTGACAGCAAAGCTGGGTACGGCAAAGACTCTCTGGCCATCGGCGCCAATGCCGTCAAGGCGCCAACGGCCTTGGGACGCCTTATCGACATCGAGGGGCTCTTCCCAATCCCATGGTCTGAGAGAATCGATTCGATTCTGCGGATTGACAAACGATGTTTCCCACGGAATGTCGGGCTGGTCGTTTCGCAGCTGTCCCAAATCAGAGATTGTGGTGTCCGGGCCAGAAGCGGGAGTGCCTGTGCCGCCGGAACTGTCGTCACGGTGCGGGGGCGGCACCGTGGCGGTGGTGGGGGTGCCGCCAGGGCAACGAGGGGGGAAGGCAGCCAGCGGGCTGAGCAAGTCGACAAACACTCTGCTCGTTAACTCCATGCTCCGGGTCGGTCCTGGTCCTGGGGCATCCAACGGTGGCCACTAACAAGCAGATTGGTGGTCGGCGACACGGACAGTCCCGGAGGTCCTACACATTGAGGAGGTAGATATCATGGTCCCTTGAACAATACGATGGCGCGGGTTGACAGATGAAGACCCGATCCACAAAGGCATGCAACCCGATCGGCAAGTTTTCCTTGCTCGACAATGCACTGCACCATGCCACAGTGCCCACCCACCGGCGGATCTATTGCTTTTTTTTTCGATCCTGGGGTCGACTTGTGGATGATGCAATGCCGAAAGCAGCCGGTGGGGGGTAGGGCAAATGCGGGTGCGCGTGGGCGAGCTCCGTGATAAGTTGGTGGGATACGCGCGGATGCTAGAAGAAGACAACGTGTGGGCCAGGGGGCATCTTCCTCTCTGCAATAGGATTATCATTACAAGCCAAGGCGTTTTTGAGGCTTCAAGCCCTGCTTTGTTGGCGGAGAAAAGGGGCCAGCACACCATCTCCGCACCGCGTCGCTCCTCTCAAACCCTCATGGGATCCAGGTTACTACCTCGGTACCTTACCTTTTTTGTACAGGTGGGCAGAGTGTCCTGAGCAGGCCAAAGGTTTGATACCCAAACACTTGGAGGCCGTGCTAAAGGACACTACTTCTCCTGTACTCCTGGGATATAGATAGCGAAAGGTACTCGTATTTCAACACCCTGCTCCCTCCCTCCATCGGATACACCGGAAGTGTGGCACACATAAAGCTTCGTAACCAACCCATGCTAGTTGTGCCGTTTGCATCCGTTGGGCGGAAACAGAAGAAAAGGAAAAAGGCATGGCTTTCCTCGTTGAGGGGTCCCTCGAGGTTACGTGCATCAAGAACCTACAGGAAAAGAACCGAGGGATCATGCAGCCATCTTCCAGTCCTGATTGGCCGGATGCTTCCACACATGCTTCCACCAAAGATCCCAAGGAGAGGTGCGAGATATCCCCCGGGTGCGCGGGCGAATCACACTGAAGCCGATACCCCCCTTTTCCATGTCCCCGTATGCAACTAGCTCCGTCAAAGATCCCCCTCCCACCTCCCAAGCCATCCTCTTTCCGCCCGCAGTGCAGATTTTGGCATGCACCCACCATGCAGTCAACAGGGAATAAGGGACCACCTCTTGTGTGAGTGGTCCACTGCCCCGTCCGCGTCAACGAGCGGCTGCGCTGGTGGAACATGGCTTTCGGAGCCCTCGTCACCTCCCCGGCAGAGACGGGCTCCTCGTGCGCAAAGTTTGCAAATCTCCATCCATCCCCCTTCTCGACTCTTTGGATGTGGAAGTAATGCGAAATCAAGATTATCTGCCCCTCCAGACCAAATACCAAAGGCTAAAATAAAACGCCTGTCATAAATCATACATCATAAGATGCCCCTTGAAGTCCCCGTGACTATTATGAGGGCGACCTGGCCCGGGACATATATCACCCCTGGTGCCAGTTGCCGCCTTTTGAACCCCGAGTTATGAGAAAAACGCCGACAGCTTGACCTTGCTCAAAAGGGAAATCATCCCCCCCTCCCGAAAGGAAGGAAATACAACGCCCATCTCCACCCATGCAGTGATCCGTCAAAAGCAACGCATGCAGAACCGGCCTGGCGCAAGAAGACCCGAGTCCCTGCGCGATCCAAGCCTGGCTGCTCTGCAGCTCCTGGTCGTAAGAGACATGATGCCTCACGATGTGAGCCGCTCGCTCAAGCGAAAGGCGATCTTGGGCACGTCGACAATGTTCCAGCGCTCCCCAAGCTCGTTGTCGTCGTAAATCCGTGAGTTGCCCTCTTGCAGCGCCCTTGGCAGCTTCCAAGCCAACGCCGGGTTCTTTAGCCACGCCCGGACGAGGTAGCGCCTGGCCCCCGGCGTGAAGGCCTCTCTGGAATGCAGGACAGCGTGGTTGTTGATGAAGAGCATGTCACCACGTTCGGCGTCGAGCGTGATTTGGTTCTCCGTTGCCACCTGCTCCACCAAGTCGAGGGCCTCCCTCTGGGCCGCTGAGAGAGCTGGGAGTCCCGCCGCGCGCGTGATCCCCTCGAGTCCCAACAGTGGCTCGCGAGCAAGATTCATCATGATGCGTCCTCCGTGAAAGAAGAGCAAAGGACGTGTGCTCGATTCGAAGAAGCGGCCCCGGCTGATATCGCTGTTAGCATCGCAGATTCGGGAATAGAACCACAACTCGTACATACCTGTCAAAAGGCCAGATTGGCTGAGCGAGCAACTCAACCACGTCGGGACGCGACGCCTTTAATTTATTGTAAATCGTCCATGAAGATGACAAAAGATTTCTCCCACCCTCTACCGCAAGATTCCGAGTTTGAAGGGAGAGAATGTCACAAAAGGTATCGGTGTGGAATGTCTGCCCTCGTACGTCAGTTACATCCATATCGCCACTCCATAGGCTTGACGCTGTCACTTACAGATGCTCGTGCCGAGTATCTGATGGGCCTGTCTTCCTGCCGTGCCCTGGAGAACTGGGCGTCCCGGATGTGCACTTGGACTCGGTCAGCATATGTGACAAGATCAAGTGGTGGAGCGAGAGAGTGGACTCACTGAGCATGTTTCCTTCCTCATCTTGACGACCTCTCTTGGGCCCGATGTAGCTCGAGATTCCGAGGAATATCACGACATTGTCCTCCTGTGAGAAGTCATCGGGGTTGAGACCTCGCACGAGAGTAAATCCCCTGCCGCTATGAACAGCCAATGCGAGCCTCAACAGTCGTGGGCCGAGAGTGGGAAGAGGAAATGTGCTTGGAGACACATCACTGCCGTACAGGCCGCGTCCTAGCCATGTTAGGGGGCTCAAGACGAATGGGGCGGCGGACCGGGAAAAAAACCAACCATTGAAGAAGCGAACAGCCGATCGGACCTCCTCAATTTCATTACCGTTCAGAGTCAGGATGCATTGCTCGCCACCGCCCATGACGGCGGGCTCCCAGCACAAGCTGCCCTGCACCTGGACAGGCCACTTTGAGGTGATGGCGATATCCCGCTTGAGTTGCAGGTTGCTCCAGCCGTGGGCCGGGGAGACTGGGGGGACTGCCTCGGGGCCCATTGAAGAAGAGCGTGCCAAGGGTAGGGGCCGAGGGGTGTGGTGTCACGGCCGGGTGACAAGACGTGCAAGTGTTGTGAAAGCCAGAGATGATATCGGCGGGCAGTTGCTGAGAGCCCGGTGTGAGGACAGGGTCATCAAGATCTAGTACTCGTGGTGGTGAGAATGGGATGAGCATGCGGCTCAACTTGCCGTGTTGTCTACAAAAATAGTGTCGTAAAAAGGGTTCCCCACGATCGGGTTTAATAGCAGAAAGGAGGGGTGGCTTGCTGCACGACGGCCCAGTCGCCAATGGTGTCGTCGGAAACTGGCCAGCCCGCCCAACTGGGATGAGGGGACTGCACTGTGATAAGTCGCCTCCTGCTCATTGGCGGGGACCCCGATATTGTGTGGTAATTTGGCGGTTGCCAGAGTCGAGACCGCAGAAGCCATAATGAGGGGTTGCAAAGTCCGTTCCAGGTCACTGGCGGAAGGAAGCCACAGGGAGTGCCATCGACGCCCGGCACCCCACCACCGGTCGAGGGCGCGCAAGCAGCGGTTCGAGAACCCTCGGCATCACACCACCCCGGGCGAGGGCGTCTCCGCCAAGGGAGCATGCTCAAGCGTGTCTCGCGGCACCCAGTTGGGGTCGAACAGCTGGCTTGTGTACCAGGAGGGCTGGTGGTATTCGTCGCTGTGATTCAGTGCCTCGTAGCCCGGGGCTGCATCGCCGTCAGTGAGTATTGAGCCACCACAATATGCGTGATAGGGATCGGTGGGTTTTTACTCACCCTTTTCGACGACAAAGTCACGACACTGCGCCATGAAGCTGGTCTGCTCGGGGTCCAGACGAGCCATCCTGCGCACCTTTGGCGCCTGCCAGTCAAATGCCCTTGTAAAGAGCGCCTGGCCCTTGTAGCAGTAGTGGAAGTGAGCCAGTATCGTCTTGGCCCCCGAGTTGGTGGCGCGAACGAGCGGCATGTCGAGATATTGCACCTGAAGATCGCACGAGATTGGTGAGCAGCTGCATCCCATGCCAAACCTAGAACAAAGACGGCTGAGACCTACCTGCGCTTGCCGTCTCAGGGCGAACTGACGCTGAAAGTTCATCTGGAGCTCATAGTTTTGCAGCAGAATGAAGGACGTGAGGAACGTCACGTACCAGTCCTTGGGACTGTGGGTGTTGAAAGTGCCCTGGAGCTCTCGGAGGACGTCTTTCCGTAGGGGTCCCAGAACTCGGTGGATGACGATGGACGCGATCTGATAATCCAGGTAGGGCGGCAATGAGTCCCAGTCCCAAAAGGGGTCCTTTGGGGTGGCCGCTCGGATCTCACTGTCTTCCCAGCCGCTGTCTCCCCAACAACGCCACTTGGACTCGATGAAGCGGCAAGCAACCCACAGCCTCAGGGCTTTCTGTAGCATCCTATTCTGCTCCATGTTAGATAACATGATGCACCCCGCTCCGGGCACGCCAGGCAGGGCAACTTACGGGAATGGGGAAGACGGAGGCACGGTATGCTTGCTCGAAGATATCCCAGACGAGTCCGTTGGTATCGTCCAGGTACTCGTAGAGATACTGAGTGACACCACGATCAATGTAGTTGTTGATGGCGATGACGACGGCGTCGGGGTCGGCGACCGCCCACGGGACAGCATACATTGGACGTCCCTTGAGATCCAGGTCGTTGTTGGCAGGGGGCACAAACTGGCGCAATTCCACCTTGAAGTGCAGCGGCACCTGCAACTGACCAAGGCAGAGGACTTTGGACGCCGAGCCCGTCCAGCGGCGTTCCAGGTGAAAGTCGCCGTGCTGAGGCCCGACCATGGGATGCGCCTTGTAGAACGGCATATAGTCCAGACTCGTCCGGAACAGCGTGCTGTCAGTCACCATGTAGCGAAGACAGGGAGGCGGCTCATCCGAACTGTCTTTTGCTGGCAAGTCAGACATGGACCGCGAGGGTTGGTAGGATCCGGGACACACTGGTATTTTGTAAGCTTCCTGCCCATTCCGAAAGAAAAGCCAGGACGGAAACCGCGGGACTCACTCTGTTCCTCTGCATCCTACACCGGACACAAGCGTGCACTTGACGAGTGAGGTGCGTGTCCTTTTTTTTGGCGCCCTGGTAAGGGCTTCTCTTCTTCCGCACCTTGCTCGACGAGGACTGCGAGGTGGACTGCGAGGTGGATCTCCCCGACTTGGGGGCAATGGGGTGATAGCGCTTCTCGGCCGACCCCGACCCCGACCCCGCGGTTGGCGAGAAGGGTGTTTGGAAGGAGGAGAGCGACCCAGGCGACGAGGAAACCATGGCCCAGTCGGTTCCGGAACTGCTTTCTGCCTCCTTTCTCTGCCCCTCGTCCCGGTGGATGGATTCGGATTCCATTTCCTGGTCCACGTCCATCTTGACTGGCGTGATGGCCACAAAGGACTCGGTGCCGTCCTCTTCTGGAATGCTGTCATCGCCAGGCAAAAGGTCGTCGGCGGTGCCTTGGAGGCTCCACATGCCGGCGTCGCAGTCATACCAAACGGCTTGGGGATTGAGCAAGATCACGTCGGGCCCTGCCCCCGCCTCTTCGAGGAAGGGGGATGTCACAGACCCGACTGAGGGCTGGTGGTCCGTATATTCGTCAAGTTCGATAGACTCGACGTCCATAAGCTCGAACGGCGGCGCCTGCACATGCTGCCATGGCAGGACCTCATTCTGTCGATCGCCCAGGCCGTAGGACAGCTGCTGGGGGGCTTCGGAGGTGGGGAACTGGTGACCAGCGAGCGACTGGGGGCCATGGCTGGCGGCGGTCTGGTTGGACGCGCGCCGCTGCTGGATAAGCTCGTCGACGGTGAGATTCAGCAGGCCAGCAACGCGCTGGATGTCCTCGAGGTCCCTGGCTGAGAATTCCATGGCGATGTTCAGACGGGACGTTTCCGAGGCGTATGTGTAGGTGTTGAGCCAAACAAAGCTCATGCGGTGGTGGCGGTCTTCATATCTCTTTTAGTGCGGCTCTCAGTGAAGAGATGTCCTGGGCTGCGTTGCACCCTGGCAGGAATGTCGCGGGGAAAGATGGCGACAGGTGGCCAATCACGGGCCGCTCCAGGCCGTGACTGAAACCGATAAAAAATAAGCCAACGGCATTGGGGGGGAGGGGAGGTAACCGGGGCGGTGCGGTGCGGCCAAGCGCACCCGCGCCATTCTCCAGTCGGTGCTGGCTGCAGCGTGTCCATCGCCCGGAATCTTTGCAACCAATTGTCCAAAGAGTCCAGAACTCTGGAGGGGTACCGAGCAGGGCCCTGGGCCCGGGGCCCGATTACCGACGCCTGATGCGGCATCTGCTGAGCATGGAGATGGCCTTGCCTGTGGCGGGTCTTTGAAATTTGAGCCTTTGAGAAACTTGAACAGCAGCGTCGACGGGTAGGTTGAATACCGCTGGCACTGACGAGGGGAGCTGTTCCACAGAGAATGGAAATATTCAACTGAGTTTTTGTGTAGGCAAGCTTTTTTTTCTCTTTTGGTTCTGGTCCAGTCAGTTATCAGGTTTTCAGCAAAGGTTGACACCGGTCCTCGGGGACATTTGAACAAACCTTGGCCGTCTCGGACTCGAACTGAGGTGCGGGATGAGGAATTCCATCTGAAGGGGGCAACAAGACTGGACCGGGCGATATCCAGCAGCGCGGATGATTCAATCCGTTGCTGCCAAGGTTCATTGTTGTAAGCCTCAACGTAAAGCGTCTCAAAGTTTGGGCAAGTGACGCCTTGATAGTCATTCCACAGCCAAGAAGCCAAAAGTAAACAGTCTCGAGGCAGCAGTCAACAGGGATGGCGATTTCAGCAGTATCCGCTGACGCTTCGAATCGTCCGCGCCTCAATGGCCAGAGGGCGCCCGCTAGCGTCGACTGGTCCAGACCGACGGGGCTCAAGCGAATTATCGTGCGCGCCGCTCCCCGGAGCCCGAGACGAAGCAGGTCCCGTACGTCATGGACGCCAAGGCATTTCCAAGGCCAGGGCCCAGGGCATTCCGTCATAGGGTGTTCCCGCCTCTTGGCTCCCGTCTCGCTGCGTCTGTCTGTCTGCTGCCCGGTTGCTCGATGCAGTTTCGCGAAAGCGTCATCCAATTTCCCTCGTCTTGCCCCAAATCCCATCCATGCCCGCCTTCCTCGGTGCTGCTAGATATATTTCCCATCCCGTCGTCGCTCAACCCGCTCCATCTTTTTCCATCATGTCTCGCAGCTGACACTGGACGACCATTCGCCAATCGAATCCCCCATCCCGTCCTGCCTGTACCCGCGGAGCCTCAGCTCCCGCTATCCCTCCCTTGCGATGAACATCCGCCTGGCGACCGAGGCCGACCTCGATGCCATGACGTGGGTTCTGGTCGGCGCCTCGCCCCACGACCCCGTCTACCCCTACCGATTTCCCAACCTGGACGGCGACGAGTTCGCCGAGCTTTGTGCCCAAAAGTGCGCCGAGTACCTCGCGACCAGCACCGTCGTCGTCTGCGAGATGCCCGTCGGCGGAGACGCGACCCGCGCCCAGGTCGTCGCCTTCAGCGCCTGGGACTGCCCACAACCCGCACCCAAGGTGCGCTCATCAGGTACTTTTCCACATGTTGCATTCTTCTGCTGTCGTCGTCCCGATGCCCCCGTCTCCATCTCGCGTCCTTTTTTCCCTCGTCCCCTCCTCCCTACCCCGCCTTGCCCATCGCACCCCAAGGAGCCGCTGACTCATGCCCTTTTCTTTTCCCCGCCCTGCAGCTGTCGAGCCATCATCGCGCACCTCGAACCACGCCGTCAAGCCCGTCACGATCGGCTACCGCGACCGACAAAATGTCTTCCGCGAGACATGCGCCGCGAGCAAACGAGACCTCTTCGATGCGCGCTACCCGCACGGCCACGTCTTTCTCAAGATCCTCCTCTGCCACCCGTCATTCCAGCGCCGCGGCGCCGGGCGCGCCCTGACAGAATGGGGCATTGTCGAAGCCCGCCGCCGCGGCCTCAATACCACTGTCTTTGCGAGCCCCATGGGCTTCGAGCTGTACAGGAAGCTGGGCTTTCGCGAGATTGGTCGCTTCAAGGTGCAGCTCGAGGGCGAGGACGCCTTCCTCGAGATCCCCGCCATGGTCTTGCGGCCGGATCATGCCGAAACAACACATGACTTTGGCTTGGAGCCATTGCATCATCACCAATTGCACGACAATACAATCGGGCGACGCATCGTCGGGGCCCGCCGAGGGGCACCCCATGCCGTCGGACATAATTCCGACACATACGCGGTTTGTACAACTATCGCATGCACTTGACAGGCAGTCAAGGCTTGGTTATGGGACACTTTGTTTTTGAAGATGCATGTTTGAACAGGTGGGGCCAGGTCGTTTGCATCGGCCCGCCTGGCATTCGAGATCATGGAGCAAGGGGCAGGGGCGGGGGCGTTTGGTGTGGATTTGGTGTAACACGGCACGGCATGGAGCAATATATATGGGCGTACAGGTGGCATATCACGGGTATCTGGGTTGGTTATCGGGTGCATGGAGACACTTCTGGCTTTGGGACGGACTCGAGGGCATTTATGGTTGCTCAACGGTGCATATATACCTATCTCTTTTCATTGGGGGTCAGCTGGTGAGTGTCTGGCCGTCGACAATACCGGCGTTTCTTTGCACGACAGACTATGCATAACACTAGAGGGACATAATACACTTGTGGTCTGGAAATGATTTCCTATATTTCACCACGACACTTCCCCGGGCATGTACCCAACTCCCAAGGTTGGCCTTGGAGCTGTCAGTGTTGCCATCTCTAGATACAACTTTCTTGCACTGGAATGGGCGTGTCCACCTAGGCTTCGCTATACTTCTTGCTACTCCCGCGGCACTTGTCTACCGGGTACTTCTCGCGTGTAATCTCCAGCTTCTCCAGCACAATCTTCTCCGGGTCGAGATCCATGGCCCGTGCCAGGTGCAGACAGTATGTCAAGACGTCGGCGAGCTCCTCCTTGACACGCTTCGGCTCCGCGTCGGGTCCCCACTGGAAGCATTCGAGCAGCTCAGCGGCCTCGATGGAGATGCTCTTGGCCAGGTTCTCGGGTGTGTGAAACTGCTTCCAGTCACGCTCGGCCACGAAGGCCTCGAGCTTCTTTTGCGTCTCTTGGGTGACCATGATGAAAGGAGGGTGGGGTCGCGGAGTTGATGGCACGCTGGGTTGTTAATTGTCTGTCTGTCGTTTTAGGGGCTCAGGGGGTAGTAACATACCTGTCACGTATTAATATAAAGCTACTGGCACCTAAATTTCCGTCCTCTTGTTTGTATTTTGACTCCCTTCAATACTGCGTGCTACCAAAGCAGGTATTTAATTCCCATCGGGCATCCTGGTTCTTTTTGCATTGCTCTTCACAGCTCGATGATCTTCCTTGGGATTCCGTTGCATAGCCTCTATCCAATAAATCAGGCCCCCTCGACGCAACCAAGTGGATAGCGGCTTGGAGACTTCGTATGCACTCGAGATGTATCTGCTGCCCACGTGCATACATGTCCGACCGGGGAAAATACATTGACCTCACTGCAGGCATGTCAGAACCGACAGTGAAGAGAATGTGAACAATACCAAATAGAAACTCTCTTCGTTGGTAATCCGAGCCCAACATGGATTCTCCCCTTAGTTTAGCCTGTGATTTATGCCCTGATTTGCCCCTCAACTTGATCATTTTCGCAGTTCTCTCCATCTTGGCTTGTCCCTGTCTCCTCTTGCCTGTGCAATTTGATGTTGATAAACATGACAAACAGCCCCAAGTCATAGGCCAATCGCAGCGCCCCTGCTGCCACGAATGCGATCCAGAACCTGTTGTTCCCAGCCAAAATTCCCGTGACGCTCGGCCCAGTCACCGAAGCCAGTGTCCTCAAGATGACGGTGATGCCCAGAACCGCTGTCCGCTCCTCGGGACGGACGACAGCGGCGATGAGGGCGGCGCGTGGACCCTGGTCCATGTTGTTCAACCCCACGCGTAGCAGCAGCAGCGCGAATGTTCCTGCCAGGCTTTGGGGAAAGGGGAAGAGCAGCACCGCGGCTGAGGACGGGATGTGTGTAAAGACCATGGTGTTGACAAGGCCAATATACCGCGCCAGCGGGCCGGCAAAGATGTTGGACAGCGAAGCCAAGAGGTTGCTTGCCGATAAGACGTCGCCCAGTGTCGACTTGGCAGGGTGAAACTTTTGGTCGATGTAGTATGTCGTGAGCGGTATGCTGACCATGCCGTCGGCCACCGAGTCAACCATGAGCAGGAACCACAGTATGGTCATGACGCTTCGCGTCTCGCGTGAGATCTCGGCGAACTTAAGCCACGGCTTTGGCGTGCTCTTTGCCTCGGTGGCCCTCGCTGTAGCGTCTTCCGCGCCCGCATGGGCGCTGTCCAACAGGGCCTCGGTTTCCAGGCCAGAAGTGTCGGCCACATTCCCATCAGGCTTCCGTGCCAGTTCGCAGCTGCGGGAGAGGCAGAGGTTCGCCGCCATGTTCACTGTCCCCATGATGGTGTACAGCCAGAAGCACATGTGGTAGGCATCCTTGAGCGACCACCCGTCGCGCGCTTGTAGCCACTCAATCATCCTCCCTGACAGTTCGGTTCCGATGGATGATCCAAGACTCGCCATGGTCACATACCACACCAAAACGTCGGTTCGTGTCTCGGGTGTCGTCAGCTCGGCGACCGTCGACTCTTCAATGGCGCGAAAGGGCCCAAAGTCGCCGCCTGTCGCGCTGATAACCCCCAAGACGGCCGCAAGCAGCAGGATCCAGTAGTTCTCACACAGGGCAAAGGTCGTGCCTGACAAAGCCATCAAGACGGAGCCAGCGAAGAGGGTGCGTCGGCGTCCCACTCGGTCGGCGATCTGGGTGAGCAAAAGCGACAGTGCCACGTCGCCGAGCAAGGTCAGGGTCATGAAGAGACCAATGTGCTCGTCCGAGATGCCCAGCTCAGCGAAGAAGAGAGCCAGCACCAGGGAGGACGCGCCATACGCAAACATGCGACAGCTGCGTGACAAGATGATGAGCCATGCGTCGGGGCCTGCGGAGTGGACGGACGAGAGGCCAGACTCCCGCAGAACGGATCGAAGGGAGATTCCCATTTTGTGTCGCTACCGTGGGCCTGAGATTGGCGGTGACTCCCGACGTCGCTGTGGAAACCGGCTCGGCGTGGCTGGGCGCAAAAGGGAAAAGGGGTCAAAACAAGCCAAGACGAGATTCAATGGTTGCGAGGAAGAAAAGAGGCGCAAGAACGAAATTTGATCTCGTTCGGTGTTGACAGAACATGGCCGAGGTTTGATTCCAGCAGGATGGATTTTCCAGGAAAATATGGCCGACGAAGAATGCCCCGTCATCGGCACCGGTGTCGGCAGGTTCTTCCTGAGCCCCACATGACACCATCGACCCCCTGAGCCCCTGAAACAACCACGCCGAAATGGCGTGCCGGCTAGTATAGCAACAAAGGCTTACTGTTGAGACGAATTTCAACTTCAGCAATGTTGAAAATCAAATTTAACCCGTTGTCCATTTCATGATAACAGCATGTCTATGTCCAGGGACATACAATTTCAGCTTGAAGTTCGGGCTGGCGACCTGTGTGTATTTACGGATAGTCTCGTCTCATTCGAGAACTCAGTCTTTACAAAGGTACCTAACGTTACCCCGGTTGTTTTCCCACCTGTGCTACGATGGCAATAAACATCGGAGAAGAACTTACATAGAGTAGAGATGGCACAAAAGAGCCGCTGTCCAGCACCCTTTCCCTTCTTAGACCTTCAGGTATAAATGCCTTCTCCCCTGCCCTCTCCAAGCCCTTCCACTCTCAGCACCATTCTCAACACAACTGTCACGGGCTTCGCTGTGACATCCTCTCCTTAAGCATGCCTGCGGTGGTGGTGTTTTGACATCACATCGTCCTTCCTTTTGGTTGTGTTACGTAGTGGTCAGGCATGCCCACTGCCGTAACAACAACATCCTCCCTACTCTTTCGCTTACTTCCTCCATACATCTCTGTCATTAAGCCAACGACTAGTCCAGTCTCACCCCCTGGCCTACGTGGCACACAGGAAGCCACCGGAAGCATATATCGCCGCCTCCATCATGAACCACCTCGGATCTGCTGCAGAGAGCGTCCACAAGTTGTCCGCCTGTCTGTGGCAACCTCTGCCTACGGACAGCCTTGTCATCATTGCCTCCGTGTTTATCGACGAGGGACATGCACACATTAGTGTGACAGACAACATGGACTTTGAGATGCCCATCCTTCAATGCAGCGACACGTGGACGTGTTGGTCATGCAAAGCATCTGGAAATACAGGAAGGATTTGGGGAGCTGCGGCAAGACGGGTTAGACGATGTCTCTTGTCCTTTTTCGTATCAGCTGTTTAGGGATATCTGTTTATGGAAGCTGCAAGTAAGTTTGATCCTGTCCGGAACCCCTTACACAAGTATCTTTAACCAATTAAGGAACAGACCGTTAGATTTCTAAACGCGAAAATAAACATCGCCATCAATCCCCACGGCCCAGGGTTTCCCATATTTCACCGCGTTAGTTTCTTTTTTTGGATTTACAGGGACAATGTAGCCTTGAGTCAATGAGGACCCGCGAGCTTTGCAGAACTCTCTTTATTAGTTGGGGCATGGATCGATGACATTGGGAGGTGCAAGGATCGAAGATTTTAGTACAGGTTGATTGCTCGTACTTGATATACATTTACGTTGCTTTCCTATCATGCTGATGACGCCTCCGTGATATATAAACGTACCTCTATCTCCGAGTCAATGGCATGAACTTCCCGCGTCCGAGTGTGAAACGACCTGGCACAAGATATGTATCCAGATGCGGACTAACTACGATGCTTCCCCTTGTCTTTGTATTTCCTCCTCGACGAGTCCTTGTCCCTGTTTCCCCGCCCGTCTCTAGAGACTGCTTCAACTTCTGTGGGTTGCTGAGCTGTCCACATATCAGGACCAGCTGTGTCGTTGTCCAAGTCGTCGAGAGGTCCGTAAGCCTCCCCGTACATGGCCACATATGCCTGCACTGTGTCAGTATATCCTTGTCCACCATTCGCTGTCAGGGAGCGGTACCTGGGGTTGCTCCCGCGGCACCTTCCTCCCAGCCCTGGCCGGTGAGGCAAACCTGTGGCTGGGGCCGGCCACGCCATCTGGCTCCCATACTTGCCGCCCATGAGCTTTGCTCGATCCTGCGTCCTCTTTGTCATGCCATGGCGGTCTGTACTCAACGCTTTGCCCTCCCACGTTCTCGTCGTCGTTGGGCGGATACAGCCCCGTCGTGTAAGGCTCGTAGTAGGGCCTCCCAGGCGAATCGACTGAGTCCGTGTTGTCTGGGCCGTAGGCTTTCCCTGAATCCTCCCGCAGGTTCATCCTTGAGAATTGATCACCCAGTGGGTCTGCGCCGGGATCTTCGCCCCCTTCAGGGTATTCGGCGGCATACTCATACTCTTCCTCCCCCTCGTACTCTCCCTCTGCCTCTGCCAGAAGGCGAAGCTGATCTTCGGCAGAGGGGCGCTTCTTTGGGTTCATGCTGGCCATCCTCCTTGTCCTTGCGTACTCCGGCAGCCTCGCAATCCGGGCAAGCCATTCGTGAATGTCCTGGGCGCCGTACCGAGAGCAAGAGTTCCGGAAGCCGGCTGTGTTGTTGATCCACACAAACGTCGCAAACAGAGACCAAATGTCCACCTTTGTCGACTGCGACTGTCGGAGGAAGACTTCGGGGGCCATGAAGGGTTCCGTGCCTGCTACCGTTTGAGCAATGCTGGGGTCGTTGGAGAGGCCAAAGTCTCCCAGACAAAATTGGTAGTCTCCATTGGAGTCACATTCCCACAATATGTTCTCGGGCTTGATGTCTCGATGGACAATGTTGTGGGCTGCTATGCACTGTAGCGCAAGAAGCATCTGGTAGAGGACAGTGTCGGCAATGGCTGGGATAGCGGTTGGGTCAGTGCCCTCGAGCGACTCGACGAGACGCTTGAGGTTCCCGTCCTTCAAGGGCATCATGATCTCTCCCCAGCCGTCGTTCTTGTCTCCCCCGGCGCTGTCGAGAATCTGGAGGATGTGGTCCTAGAAGCCGTCAGAATGCAGGTCGGACCACCTCAGCACACAGGGCGACACGGCCCCGACGAGACTTACATGGTGGATGGATTTGCTTTTGTTGATGCGGAACATGTTGGCAACTTCTCTTGTCGCAAATTCCAGTCTCTTGCCTGACAAGCTGTGGAACTTCTTGACGGCGATGATGGTACCGTTGGTGATGTCCATGGCCCACCAGACAGTACCATAGGCGCCTCCACCGACCCTTTTGCCCTCGATGTACTTTTTTGTTTTCGAGTCCCTCGGCCCCACGGCATAGGGCTCCTCCTTGGGGAAGCAGTACAGCCCGTCCGACTCCCATCTTATCTCGAACTGGTAGTGCTTGTCGCGGCCAAAGGCGATTCGTGAATTGATGCCACGAGCGACGAGAACGCTGCGGTGGCCGGAACGGAACTTGACGGTCAGGCCGCCGTGGTGGGCGCTGCTCCCATGGGTAGAGGAAAAGGGCTCCGTGTTTGCGTGCTCGGAATGGTCCTTGAGAAGGACGGCGCCCGTCGTGGGCAGCACCTCGAAGGAGGCCTGGAGGTCGGATATCTGGGAGGAGCCCTTGGAACTCTTCACCTCGGGCAGGTAGATGTCTGTGTCTTGGCGTCCCAGGGTGATTTCGCAGATTTCGGGGTCGGTGAAGCCAATCCACAGACCAAACGTATTGGTGTTTGCGTCGAGGAGGCACCGTCTGTAGTCATTTCTGACATGGTCGGTCACCTTCTTGGCGGCATTGTTGAGGGGTGCGAGGATGAAGGACGGAGGGACGCGCTCGTCGGCGCCGTCCTCGTCGTCGCCAGCTGCGTACTCGTCTGCCATCACATGCTCAGCTGGTTGTCAAGTTGGGCTCGAGGGGAAGTCGGGAGGCGGCGAATGCGGGGCAAGGGTCGGGGACCAAAGAGAGGGCCATGAGACTCGCTGTCTGGTACATGTATTGTCCCGCCGAAGAGACGGAAGACGTGCGTCGTTGGGACACTCGGGGGACCCAGGGAACAACTCGACGGTCGGGAGTCGTAGAAAATGACCAAAAGAGATTCGAGAGAGAAGGAAGTTGACTCTGACGTGGGCTGCCGACAATTGATCGACACCCCCCGAACACCCCCGAAGACCGGGCTCGACCCCCCGCCGCCGAGAACCTGGATGGAAGCTCGCTGCTCACATGGCCAACGTTGCGGGTGCGGGGGCAGCCGACCGCACATCCTCCCTCCCTCCCAAGCAACACCACACCAGAATCCCCTTTTGCGGCTGGCTCGGTTCCAGCGGGCCAGCCCTTGTCGACAACGGACCACTCCCATCCCTCACGCCCGCCAGAGCAATGGGGTGGGTGATAAGGCAGCCGTAGCACGAGTGAATCTCATTGGCGATGGCAGGACATTCCTTGGCCGCCATGACCTCAATGTGCCGGAGAATAACGACACAGACGGCACCCATTCGAGCCATACTCTCTGTTCAGCCGGGAGACTGCGACAGACGGGAGTCCAGACAGGTTTTGTCCAATGAAATCCGCCCCCGGCCCAAGCAGTCGGTGAATCAGACCCCAGGCCGCTGGGTTGTTGGCGGGCGCAAATGCTCAATGGCCATGTTCGGCTTTTGGAATTTGTTCGGTTTGCACATATCGTTCTGCCGTGCCAGCGTGCGTGCCTGGAGGGCTGGAGATCCGAGGGGCGTCGGATCATTCCATTGTCATGGCCAGGGGCTTGCTTCGGTTGATCTTGGCCCTTGGGGGATGCAAGCGCCGCTTATTCTGGAAAGAAACTGTGATTGCCTTGCCGCAATCAAGCATACTGTGTAGCTGATGCGAGGTCACTAGCATAAGTTGAACCAGAAGGGCGCCAGCCTGGCGCAATGTAGTCGACAGCAAGCAGAGGTGAAAGGTGAAAGGTTGCCGCCCTTTGACCTCGAGGGAGAAGGACCTTGCCGGCCCATCGAGGCCCCGAGGCCCCATGCTGTCGGCTTACCTAAGCATCCGGGCCATCTCGTTTTGTCCTGTCGTCATTGGTGGCCTCGGCACTTGAACAATGAATGCTTTTCTCTTCGCTCCTCAATTGACTTTGACCCGACCTCTCCTATCCCCGGCAACAAGTTGTCATCCATCTCCGAAAACAATACGAAATGTCTCGTCATTTCACCTCCCTCCTTCGCCCCCTCCTCTCCCCCAATTCTGCCAGACGGTCCGTCCTCTGCGCACCCGCCAAAGCCGCACCGACAACGACCGTCCGACACTCCTCCTTCCTTCAAGACGGCCCCTCTCCGCCGCGTCTTCCAGCCGACCAGCAAGCCGAATTCGAGCGCCTCCAACGCGAAGCAGAGGCGCGTCTCTCGTCGCACAACGACATCGCCGTCCCCCAACAACCACTCGCCACATCCCGTCACGTCTCGACGCCCTCCCCACAAACAGCGCCGCAACAGACAAAGTCACAAGGCGGCGGCGAGGTGTCCCCGGGTACTCTAAGCGGTGGCATACGCCAGGGAGCCCCGCCCGAGTTCGAGGGCGACGTCAACCCCAAGACGGGCGAAGTCGGCGGGCCCAAGAACGAGCCGCTGAGGTGGGGCGGGGACGGGGACTGGAGCTACAACGGACGGGTAACCGACTTCTGATCCCGGCATCATCGGTGCGCAGGACGCATGGTTATCCGACCAAGGCTCGACAGGAAGAGCTTCGGGGCGATGACAACCTCTCCATGACTTCAAGGAAAATGGGGGAGCTGTATGATAAGGGCATGGACTTGGTGATCCCATTCAGAGGAGGAACTCCAGGCCCGAGACGCTGAGCAAGATTTGCTGCATCGCATGCGTGTTGAACAAACACCACCCATCTCCTACCACAGTTTTTCTTCCATGTGCAAGCCCACCCGCACATGCCGCCATGCTTGACATGGCATCACTTCGCACGAGGAACTCCTTTTCCCGCGGTGTGTCCAGGCGGACTTTGGCATCATCCTCCTCGGAGCCGCCGCCAACCTACGCTATCTCGGCCGCCAAGACACTCTCCGCGATCCGCCCCACACGCCGGACGCCGATCGGGCCTGCCCCTGGTCGGGACTCTGACCGTTGACCGTTGAAGCCCAAAAAGGCTACGCTCGAGCAACGATCCGCTGTCATCGACGAGTGTCGGCAGCTGAGCAACTTGTCAGTATGGAGGAGGAGGGACCAATGCCGGGTCCACTGCTTGGTCGACTGTGGTGCGCCTCAAGGTTCAACGGTTGGCTGTCACGATCCCAAGCGACCCATCTTCTTCGTCCACAACCTTTCCTAAAAGCCAGTCACTACACCCAAAACAAGCCGCTGAGTTTTGATGATTCTCTTCCTCGGTCCACAGCGCTTCTGCGTTGAAAGCCTCGACCCCATCTATGCCTCGCTTGGTGTCTCGAATAGTATACCAGCTATTCCAACATGAGCACTCGGTACACGAGGCGAGGTTGTCGTGCGTCCTTTACAGCCCGACCCCACAGCCTTGTCACTCTGTACACCGACACCGTACACTCGAGTTGTAGAACCGACGCCGCAAAGAACATTCCCGCAGATGCCCATGGGCCATCCAAGATCAGGTTTTACATGGCTTGCGATCCAAACCGGTCGGCCCCTCCGTCGACGGTGGCCGCTCCGATCCCCAACCCCGGATAACATTCAAAGCATTTCGAACTCTCGGCTCTCCTCTCCCATGGGACCCTGTTTTTATCTCGCTCTCGGAGATGCATGACCGTCGAAAAGCAAAATCTCCACCATCGAGATCGCAAGCGGCGACGGCGGTTCTTATGGCGAAGCGACCGGACCATAGTGGCTGCTGCGGGAAGGGGATCCCGCGATGCCGCCCGAACTTTAATCTATCAAGTTTCAGAGGATTCCTGACAAGCTTGACAGCCACACTTCTTGTTCCCTGGTTCTAGGCGGAACAAGAAGGGAAGGTGGTCGATGCCGGGACCGTCCATCAAGATGCCCCCCCTCTCCCCAGGCCCGCTGACTCGTCCCAGGTTATTGCTGTGGGCGGTACAGCACGCAAAGAATGCGCGCATTGAAATTTCGGAAGGCCTCCCGAGTGTGTCGCGTGTTGATGGTAGATGAGAGCGTGCCGTGTGGTGGGCGGCGGCGTGCCGCGCTGGTGGGCGGCATGGTTGGAACGGGCCTTTTTCTCGGCATATGAAGCTCCGTCGCCCAACGCCCACCGGCTATACGTCATGACGAGCAATCCTGGGGAGCAATATCGGCGTGGAAGCGACGGCCTCATCTTCCGCGGCCGCCCAGCGCCTTACAGCATCTCTAGATTGCGGTCACCTACCGGCACCCGTTTCGACCAGTCCGCGTGCGCGTCACCCGTCATGTGCGGCCAAGGAGCAAAAGTAGCGCCGGCACCACTATATTGCCCAGGCAGGATGGATGGGTCTGGAATCGGTAAACCTGGGGAAAGACGGGGAAACCTGGGGCGGCTGCTGGCGTTCGTCCATTGCATATAAGACGGGCTTGTTATAGCGGGCGTCGACCGAGGCGGTTTAAAGAGACGCTTGCATCTCAATCTCTACACACCTCTTCTTGTCTGCCCCAAGGTATCCAGGTTTCTGCTCAACCGCGCCTCCAATCCTCCACAGCCCATCATGTTGTTCTCTCAAGTCGCCAGCGCCGTCGGGCTCTTCGCCGCGAGTGTGTCCGCCCATGGCGCCGTCACGAGCTACGTGATTGACGGCAAGACCTATCCAGGGTAAGTTGCCCCGGACCAGCACCCTACGACGGGATCCGAGCTTTTGACTAACCCACCGGGGCCGGCAGATACCAGGGCTTCTCCCCCGGCAACTCCAAGAACGTGATTCAGCGTCAATGGAGCGACTACAACCCCATCACGTCGTGCTCCAACGCCAAGATGCGCTGCAACGGCGGCACGTCGGCGACAGAGACGGCCACGGTGGCGGCGGGTGCCAACGTGTCGGCGATCTGGCAGCAGTGGACGCACAGCCAGGGCCCGATCCTCGTGTGGATGTACAAGTGCTCGGGGGCCTTTAGCTCGTGTGACGGGTCGGGCAGCGGGTGGTTCAAGATTGACGAGGCGGGCTTCTTTGGGGACGGCACCAAGGTCTTCCTCGACAGCGAGACCCCCTCGGGCTGGCACATTGCCAAGCTGGTCGGCGGCAACAAGGCGTGGCCCAGCCGGATCCCCGCTTCGCTCGCTCCGGGCAACTACCTCATCCGCCACGAGCTCATCGCCCTGCACCAGGCCAACGCTCCCCAGTTCTACCCCGAGTGCGCCCAGCTCGTCGTCACCGGCACCGGCACCAAGGAGCCCGACTCGTCGTACAAGGCGGCCATCCCGGGCTACTGCAAGGACAGCGACGCCAACATTAAGGTAGGGCCACAGATCCCACGTCCAGACGTCCAAGTTCCGCGACCAGAGACTAACAGATGCCACCACTATAGGTCCCCATCAACTCGCGGACGATCCCGCAAACCTACGTCGTCCCCGGCCCCAAGGTCTGGACTGGCGCGTAATTGTCTCGGGACCCGGTAGTTGACAGGTTCAGGGGTGGTGCTGGAGGTGAATCAAAGCATTAGCATTTTCACATGGTTAGAAAATCCCTTGTAAGATCCCATCGTCGGGTAGAAGCGTTGTTTTATGTACATATATTTATCTGCCAAGTCCTGCTTGTATCTTTCTGCAGCCAATGCTGCTGGGACAATGAGCATTTTGAACGACACAATTGATGCCTCGATCTATACCATGCGTTTGCCAGCCTGAAGCTTGACTGGCCAAGTCCTCGTTCCCTTGACAAAACGGGGAATCCTCTCCACTGTCCAGTCATCCAAGAGCTCGATGCAGCCAGGCAACCGTGGGTCTTCTCGGCAGCTTGCATACAGCATTTGCAGGAGGCTTCAAGTTCACCACCAAAGACGGCGGCAAGGACCGTCCACAGCATCAGACATGCGCAACACAGAGCATGAAACGCCGGCCACCATCGTCATGGCGAGCGCACCAGGAAATGGAGCGCGAGGGGTGCCGATGTTGGTACTGCATGATCATGCTCCGGCAATGCAAGGCTGCATCAGCCCGAAGCCCAGGCTTGTGCATTGCGGTCTCTTTAGTCCATCTCTTCACATTCATCCAGCACGGTTCTGTCTCGTGTCGTCGATTGGTGTTTGCTTCTCGGCTGCCGACGTTGGATGTGGACCAAGTTGCTGGCCATGTCCGTAATATCGGGCATTTCCAGAGTTTTAGGGGAGGTCCGCTCGTGTCGTGCTGGTGAAGGGCTCAAGATGCCTGTGCAGTGTTGTTGGAAAGAGATGGTTGAGTCGAGACCCGAGGCCCCTTTGTCGAAAGGCACCTATTGTCAGGCTGTCCGTCATCGGGCCCTTGGATGGAGGTTGGAGGCAGGCGGACACCGCCCGAGCTGCTTGCGCCTGCCACCAAAGCATCCATGTCCAGTCGGCTCTTTTTTTTGTGCCCCTTGGCCATTGCACCCCTGTCGCGAAACGGGCCAATCAGGCACCACCAGAAATGGGGGCAGCTCGGGCCACTCTGGAGCTGGTTGGGGGCAGGGGGATGCAGAATTGTGACAAGCTAAGGCTGCACGTCGGGTGGTCACGCATCCATCCTTCCCCGGACAAGCCAGCAGCAAAGGACCAAAGCAAAATTTACCCGTCTCTCTTGCATCATCTGTTTCCAAATTCCGTCGCCCTTGACCAACTCCGCCATTCTCGTCCTCGTCCTCGTGCCTGGGCTCGTCCTCGTCGCTGCGCTGCCGTGCCCTCGACTCGCTGCCTCCAATCCTCATCCGTCCCTGCAGGGCCACTGAGCCGACGAGATCGAGTCCAGCCTCCCGAGCCCGGCGCGCAGAAAACTCGGCAACGCCTCGTCACCGCGACCGACCGACCGCCCACCCATTTCAGCCGGTGAGGGCAGCGCCAGCCGACCCGCGACACGACGGCGACGACGACCGCAACGGCCAAAACTGCGACTGCGACTGCGACCGAGATCACGGCCACGGCCACGGCCGCAACCACGACGCGAGCGAGTCCAGCAACGCCGACACCATGGATCCTCGACAGCAGCAGCCACCGCCTTCGCAACATCCCTACCCGCGCAACGGCGCCTCGCCCTTTGGTCGCCCTGGCTTCCCGCCTTCACAACAAACAAGCCAGCGCCAGCAGCAACAACAGCAGCAGCACCAGCAGCAGCAGCAGCCACATCATCATCAACACCATCAGCAGCAGCAGCAGCAGCAGCAACCACAACCACCGCCCTACGGAAGTGCACCCAACCACCCGCCGCCCAACGCCGCGGCTCCTCCATATGCCGATCATCACGCTCGAAAAGAGTCCGATCCTGCCGCCGGCCCGCCGTACTACCCTCCTCCAGGTCGACAATACCCGCCCGAGCCCGGGTCGCTCCCGCCTGGAACACACTCGCGACACCAAAGCGCGTCGTCAATCACATCGGGCCCGCCCATGAATCGCGGCATGCCTCCACCCAACTCGCCACCGCAGCAGCACCCGCAACAGGGCCAGGGCCCAGCCGGCGCCCACCAGATGGGCGGATCCTATGGCCTGCCACCGCCTAGGCCCCCACCCGTGTCGGTCGGCCCGCCATCAGCTTTTCCACGAGGCCGCGAGCTGCCTGCCCTCGAGTCCCTTTCCAGGACATCGGCAACCGGCAGCAGCATGTCAATATCCTCGATGCTCGGCGGTCCGCCGCCCTCGCGAGACCCGCCGCCTCCTCCCCAGTACGGACCCGCGCCGCCCTCGGCAGCCTCGGGCCCGCCCTACAGTCAGCCCATGCACGCTTCCCCACGAATGCATCCAGGTGCGCCCTCCGACTATCCAGCCTATCGCCGACCTCAGACTCCCGAGCGTCATCGCGCATATGATGCCCGCGATCCTCGCGCCAGCACGGGGGCTTCGCCTTCGGGTGCTTACTCGACACCCGATGTGCAGAGATATGGTACTCCGCAGGCCTATTCGGTGCGTGGACCACCACTGACGGCCACCGAACAAGCAAGAGAACAACCTCGCATGGGCGGCCCCGCCGTGCCGCCGAGACCGAACAGCCAGCCAAAGGCCTTTTCCAACGCCCCCCCTCGCCCCATGGAGATGGGGAGGCCCCCGTCCAACGAGATGTACCCCCTCAGGGAAGAGCTGAGGCCGTCAGAGGAGTACAACCCCGAGCGTCCCATACCAGCCCTCAAGTATGATGACCGGGGCTTCATGTCGGAGAGGGAGCGGCAGGAGCGCGAGATGGAACTGCGGGAGCGAGAGCGCCGCGAGAGGACCATGTCTGGAGGCGATGCTGGGCGGCAACATCCCATGTCCGACTTTGGACCCCGCCAGATGGACCAGAGGGCGCCCCCGTACGGTCGGCCACCCGATCCCCGAGACCAAGGCCACTGGCCGAGGCCGCTTTACGAGCCGTCAAGAGCTCCCGCCCCCTATGATCCCACCTCGCATCATCCCCGGCCCCAAGAGTATCCACCAAGCACCGGACCGCCGCATTACAACAACAGTAACAATCCCCCCGCATATGGTCCGCCTGCGGCCGAGAGGGCGCCCCCGCCACTGCATCCACCTCACCCACACCAGCACCCGCATGGGATCCCGGGACCGGGACACGGACCGCAGTACGATTCTCCCGACCGACAAAGGATGAACCATCTGCATCTGGAACGCCCCCCGCCCCAGCATCAGCACATGCCGCACCCACAGCACCAGACGCACCCATCGCACCACCAGCACCAGGGGCCCCCACATGCTCAACATCCCCAGCATGGACCCCCGCATCCGCAACAGCACCACCATCAGCCACACATGGCCCGTCCACGGGATGACGGCCAGGTGCCCCCTCCGTCGGTGGCCTATGGAGCTGCGCCGGGCTTGTATGAGCCCCCTCGGAACCGGAGCATGGACGAGCTCGGCACGCCTCTCCATCAACGCAACTCCTTGCTGGCTGTTCACGAGATCAATCGCAAAGGTCGCATTTCACCGCTCCCGCAGGCTGTCCAGGGCGCGCAGCCGCAGATGGCTGGACCAACCGGTGAGCCAGGTATCAAGAGTGAATTCGGGCGCATGTTTGCGGGCATCGGAGCGGGTATTGGCGGGATTTCGAGCCCCGTGCCCCTGGGAGCTCAATTGCCGTATACGACCGCCAACCTGCTTCGACGGGAGGATTCGGATGGTATCTCCCAGGAACAGCATGGTGGGGAGGTGACGACCAAGGGGCAGCCCGCACGGGGAAAGCGCAGAAAGCTCAAGGAAGACGACGCCAGGCTAGACGAAGACAGTACCGGCAGGCTCACGCCGGTGGGTGGTCGCGCCAAGAAGGCCAAGACGCACCCCCATCACCATCACCAGTATGTCTCGCATCTCGCACCCCTTGCCCCTTCCCTACTGACTGACCAATGTTTGCAGCCACCATCACCACCATCACCACCACAATCTCGAGCAAAACCCGTCCCCTTCTCTCCCAGGCATCACCCCCTTCAAAGCTGTCAAGGGATCGACCCCGATCCCCTCGCCCACGGCCGGCTTTGCCAAGGACTTTTCCTCGACACACCATGCCCCTCCCCGGTCGGGCCTCAACAATGCGGCCGCCGCCAAGTCAGTTCCCGTGCCGCAGCCACCAACCCCGCCACCCGTCGTTCTCAGGAGGCCGAAGCAGGTCATTAGCTCCCAAGCTGTTCTGGACGCTGTGGCTGACCGACCGCGGGTCCACCTGGGCTCCGTCACGTATGAGACGACGCTGAAGCCCACCAGTCGAACCAAGCATCGTTCGGCGCGGTTCCGAGGCGGCTACGTCTCTGAGCCGAAGCCGTTGCCCTGGGACAAGATCGAGGGCAAAGAGAACTGCACGCTGACGGTTAGGGTCGGCAAGGAGCATCTGACGGCCGAAGCGAGAGAGGAGATCACGGCACGACGGGGTCTCTGGGGCACCGACATCTACACCGACGACTCGGACATTATTGCCGCCTGCATCCACGGCGGCTGGATTCGTGGCGAGTGGGGCGACGATGTTGACGTCGACCTCCTGGGGCTGAACGACGTGTACCACGTCTCGGATGCGCACCGCCCGCAGGTTGCCGCTCGGGACAAGGCGGGCAACCCGGCCATGCTCACGGAGCCACCTCCTGGGGGCCCCATGGAAGTTCCCGCCAACTGCGACCTCGACGTGACGGTCCTCATCTTGCCGTGTCTAGCCCGCTACTCGTCCACGACGCGCTATGGAATTTGCAGCCGCTCGTGGGGCGGACGTCTGGACGACGGCGACGACGAGTCGCGGCAACGCGCGGTCCACGACGGCATCAGCTTCATGATCACGGGCATGCGATGGGTCACTCCGGGGGGTACCTCACAGGACCGGTTGCGCGGCAAGGCGAAACGCGAGCGCATTCGCAAGGCGCTCTTGGAGCAAGAAAGGATCCCGTGGCTCGACAGTGCTTTGAACGCCTCCGACGCATCGCGAGATGCACCGCTGGCCGAGAAGAAAACGGGCGAGATCTCGGGAACGTGGTGGCAGCAGCAGACAAGCAAGCCGGCAAGCGAGGGCGACAAGGAGAATGCCCCTGTGTCTGCGCCTGCCGCTGCCAAGCCGCCGGTCTCAGTGCCATCCGCTGCTGGCAATGTCGCTATCCAGCCCGCCACCCTTGGAGGAGAGCAGGATGCAGCGAAGGAGAAGGAGCCAGCGGCGCAAGAGGAAGAGGCCGTGGCTCCCAAGGATGCCACAGTTGACGGCAGCGGTGATGCTGAGCAGGAAAAGGGCGTGAATGCGGACAAGGCCGTCGAGGAGGCAATTTTGGCTGTCTCCGAGAAGGAACAGGCGGCAGAGGAGAAGAAATCTCCAGCTCCTCCGCCGGCTGAGAATACGCCGGTTGAAGAGATGCCTGATCAGGGAGAGGACGGAGGAGAGGTTGCGAATGGGGAGAAGGATAGCCCGCAGCCCGGGAATGCCGCTGTGGGAGACAAGGAGTAGGGGGTGGTCGGGTGTCTGCTGTTCGATGATGTTTGAAGCAGTATGTGGAGGGTGGTATTACGCTTTGTAATGATCTTGTTTTCTTTATTTGCCACAGCCGTACTTGATACCTCCTCTGCTAGCGAGAATGGAATTTGTTTCGCATCATTAGTCACTTTTCGCAGGTTGCTTGCCATATTCTCTCGAAGAGTCGTGCCATGGGATACTGTAAGACAATCCACAAAGATGATCTCGCAATGCCCTCGTGCCGAGTGCGATGTTGACCGAACAAGTCCTGGACACTCACAAGTTGTTATCCCATCTGCGAAGCCATCGGCATCATCTCTCAGCTCCACGTGAAAGAGCGACGCATACACAACTCCATTGCTACCTCTTCTAAGGCATTGTAAATATCTTCCTGGTTTCAAGAGGGATGCCTTGCTATGTTAGGGGCCAAATCCACAGCAATGGTCCAACCACAGCCGCAAGAGCGGACTGCTTCGGATCCCTGGCGCAACGGTAGCGCGTTCGACTCCAGATCGAAAGGTTATCTGTTCAAATAGGGTGGGGTTCACACATGATGAGCATTTCCTTTTTGCCAAATCGTTCCCCGACATGGGGGTTCCGCTTGAGCATGTGGGTTGCAGGCGGGTACGGGGTCTCGCAGTGGAGGTGGAGGTGGAAGGTGGAGGTGGGACGACGTTGTTTTTCTTTTTATCAGAGTCTAGATCCGATGTCGAGATTCTCCTTCTGCTATGCGATCAAGGGGATGATAACCGGCGCTTGGGGGGGTGAGAACGAAATGATCACGGTAAACCGAGTTGCTTGAGATGCTGGATGACACCGACGCAGGCTCTGCATTGTCCCTCTTCTTCGCATCACTCCATACACTGCGGCAGAAAAGCATCAGCCAGCCTTGATGCGGCGACACCAGTCCCGCCCGTGTCGGACCTGCCAGTCACAAAGCCACACCTCCATCGCCATGCCCAGGAACGCGGCAATGCAGATCCCCCCGCTGTCGCTGACGGTGGTGGCGCTCAGGCTGAACTCGCGCTCGGCCATGGGCACATTATCCATGATCTCGGCAAACGTGTTGACGTAGACGGCGCCGCCCAGCAAACCCTCCCAGAAGATGACGGCAAAGACCAGGTACACCGAGGGGATGAAGTTGAGCAGGGCGTGCAGCGTCAGCAGCACGAGGTTGGCCACCTGCAGAAGCGACGGGAGGTACAGATGGCGGATGCGGATGAAGGGCATCGAGGAGCGCGAGATGAAGACGCCGAGCTGGTAGAGGAAGTTGTAAAAGGGATAGAAGACGCGGAACTCGGTAAAGGGCGACTGCTCGAGGGGGAAGAGCAGCGTCGGCGCGACGCCCTGGTTGATGGCGTACTCAGCAATGTACACCAGCAGCAAGGGGAGCATGTAGGGGAAGAAGAGTGATCGGGCGCGGCGGAGGTTGGCGAGGAAGGATCTCTTTTCAAGGGCGACTGAATATGCCGTCGCCGCAGCACCCGACCCTGACGGTGCTCCGTCGTGCTCGTGCTCGGCGTCTCTGCTGACATTGATCTCATCATCATCCTGCACCGCCTGGTACCCTTGCTGCAGTGGTGCCTTTGGTAGGACGGCGAAGAAGCTCAGCAGCATGATGGCCGGAAGGAAGGCAGCGGCGAGCAGGCTCGTCTTGACGCTCAACTCAAGCCAGTCGGTGAGCAGCACGTACAGGCCGGCGCCGATGAGGCCGGCGCCACCTGTCCCACTGCCCCAAGCGGCAAGACTCATGGGCCCGTAGTAATGCGTCAAGCCGATGAAGCTGAGCTCACCGCCGCCACTGCTGAGGCTCGCAATGGCCACACCAACGAGTTTGACGGCGACCGACTGCGTCGCCGGGGTCAGGGCGACGAGCAGCATGCCCGTCGAGGACAGCGCGACAAAGACAAGGACCCGGACGCGATAAGGGATTCGATGGATGAAGTAGGGCGCGACCAGCTTGGTCAGGAATGAGGGCATCACATCAGCGACGAGGACGACACCTTTTGGGACGGATGAGCCGACAAGGTCCTGGGCAGCCGAGAGAATGATGACGTAGAGGACATTGTTGATGAGACCTGTTTGGGGAAAATGTGAGAATGGGAGTAATTTTCGGTCATAATTTCAAGGATCGTACCAAAAAGCCAAAAGGCGACGAGGACGGACGTGTCGGCGCTTTTGAGCATGTTCTCGAGGCCGGCTCGGGCGGGCGACACGGAGCGGTGCCGATTCATTTCCAAAGGGGAGGGTAGATCTCATCCATCGGCTTGGAGCAGAGAATGACGAGGGGAAGCTGGATCGGAAAGTGACGAAAATTTCACGACCCGAACCCGATCGCGTTCGTCTGGTGGCGGAGAGGTCTGGTCTTGTGTGACGACATCAGCCCTGGGAGAATGGCGGCTGGAGCCCTGGAGTCTTGGGCCTTGGCATCTCGGTGGAGCAACCAAGCAACCCTTACCCAGCGAGCGCACCCCCACGACGCGACGACATGACGACCACAAAACAACCACACATTACACAGTCAACGAAGAGGGATGTCCTTCTCCATTGAAAAAAAAAACCCTCCCCCCGGCAGTTTGTCCCATTTCAAGTCTGCTTCCCCAAGAAAAACTGCCGTGAGCGAGCGGCCCCCCCTCCCTTCCCCCGGTGGAACCCAACTTGTCCGTCTAGTCTCTCCCCCTTTTCGTGTTCCCCCGACGAGGCGAAAAACTCAAGTCCCAGGCTTCAAACCACGCCCCCACCCGCGGCGGCGGGACATATCGCCCTGACGCCCGCTGCGATTTGTTGTTCCGCACCATCTCTGCCGCCAGCGTGCCAATGTCCCTCACAGCCTTGGTCCCAGCGACAAAGGGCGTCGAAAACAGACGATCTCCAGCTGTCTCGCACGCCCGTACCTCCCCTTCGTCTCTTTCCCCCGATGCGCAGGGCCTAGAGACGTCCCGATATCCCTCGCTGGCAGGCTTCGCTCTCCGCTCGCCCATCTTGCGCATCTGCCCCTCGGTGATGGCATCAACAAAATACTTGGGCAGGTCGAACAGAAAGCCATCTCGCGGCGGCCCGTCCCCGCGGCCACCTGGGCCATCCAACACCCAGTGATCCATCTGCTCGTGCACCTCTTGGTTCCATTGCTTGGTGAGCAGCGCGGCGTTGCGCATCTGCAGCGACTTGGAGTGTCCCCGGCCTAGCCGCGGGCGGGCCATCTTCCACGCTGGAAGCAGCGACGGGTCGAGAAGATCAGCGACGAAGATGCGAAACATGGGAGTAGGATGGTCCGCAGTCGCCGAAGCGTTCTCCGTGTCCACATCGTCTGTTGGTGGCTGGCTCCGATGAGTTGGACCGACATGTGTCTGTTGTCGCCATCTCTGCGCCTCGTAAAGCCGGTCTGCCTGCTCAAAGATGGTCTGGGTCATGAGACTAAGGAAAGGTCTGCTAATCTCGAGTGGGAACGTCGCCAACGACCAGACTTCCCACGTGCCAAACGTAAATACCCAGAGCGTCTCGAGAGGAACCGCCGCCTCGGGGGGGTCCGTGTCCAGCAAGGCAGTCACCTGTTCCGCGAGACCGGGCAACGTCGACGGGATGGGAAACTTGTCGAGCTGGAAGCTATAGTTCTCTCCAGGGCCGTGGCCTGGGTGCGTTTCTCCGAGGAGCCTCTCGATCGCCGAGACGTAGATTTCGGGCGAGATCATGGGGTGCTGCGGGCCATCGCCGGCGGGGATGAAGGATGAGTATGTCGAAGAGTCGAGCTGCGTGTGCCGGGTCAGTGACGGGTAGGTTCTGTCGGAGGCGCCAACTGGGCCGTACTTACCTCGTTGCAGAGCACCTCGGTCCACGACGGCGCCCTTTCTCCCGCCGGCGAGACCTTGCCATCCTGTGTTGCAGCGTCACCCCCCCCAAACACAACGACCCTCAAGTCATCGGGCCTGGCGATCTCAAACTGCATGTCCATGACGGCGTCGATGGGCGAGGAGGGGTGCCCAGTCGACCCACGCCATCGCCATGTCGTTTCATCGTGCCGGGGCGCTCGATTGGAGATGAGCTGTGTCAAAGCAATAGACAGTCCGAAACAGATGGCCAGGTATAGCAAAATTCGAGGGCCGATGCGCAGCACCTTTCGCAAGATAATCCCCAGCGCGTACTGGCCACATGCAACGGACCGCGATCTGCTGCCAGGACTCTTGAAAGGCATCTGTTCGTCAATGTCCTGGCGGTCGTGAGAGTCAACAGACAGTCCTCTCTGCCAGACACGTCACACGGGTGCAGGGCAAAGGGCTGGCGTGGTGATGGCAACGGATCGCGGAATGTCGACGACGGCTCGGCACCCAAGGTTGGGTTGGAGACGGGCACAACGATCTAAACAGATGTCAAATTCCAACAGCACATGGCGGTCCCGGAGGCCGCGGCCTGCACATGAGCCCCCTCATCTCGGGCTTGAACCTGTTCTCCGAAACGGTAGTGACGCGAGCAACAGAGATGTTTGGCATAGCATGCATGCCGGCCAGTAATGCAACATGTAATGCGATGTACAAGTCCCTCGAGATCCGCCCGTCGTGAGACAAATGCGCATATCCCTCCAGCCCAACAAGGAGCCCCTCGAGCTCGGATTAGGTTGTCCATCGCTCCCACACCGCACCCAGAACTGCCATGGCCGCAATAGCGGAAAACGCCGGCCCCTGGGGAAACGACCCCGGCGTCCCAAACTCGGGGTCCACCCCGTCCGTGCCGGGATACAGGATGGCTGCGAGCCCGGCGAGCCAGTAGATGGACCCTACGAATGCCGCCGTGCCGAGGGAGTCACGAGTCCGCTGCCGCTGGACCTCTTGCTGCGTGGCAGCCACGGCTGGTGTGGCGGCAGGACGGGATGTTGAGTTGAAGGAGGTTCCCCAGGTGTAGAAGAGGGTTGCGAGGCCGAGGGTCACCGAGAGGGTGATGGTCTGGGCGCCGTGGAATCTGGAGAGCCTGTCAGCTTGTGTGGAAGGGGATGGATGCTGGGGAACACGTACTTTGCGTGAGGAGGCCATCGGGGGTTGAAGATGTGGGTGTGGTTGTAGTCGGCGAGCGGCGCGCCGACGAGGAGCAGGACAGCATCGAGGGTGAGGATGATTTTGCCCAGCATTGTCGATGTCGTAATGGTGTCGATACGGCTCAAATTGATGGGATGCTCGAGGACACGATTGGGATCGCCCTGTGCTGAGATCGGGGACGAACCGTGCTGCTCGTATTTTGTGCTACATCGCACACACCGTGACCGCCGAGACGGGCCGGGAATTACATTATTTTGCTTCCGTCTTTGATACCCGTGCTACTACAGATGTGTTGCTAGTACCAACACCTAGATGGATGATGTCAACCCTAAGAAGTCTTCGGCTAAATGGTTCCGTAATCGGGCTTGTTGCTTGATGGCAGCCAGCTACTCATCTCGCCCCTCAGAGTCAAGATATCTTCCTCAAGTACGTCGAGTTCCTTCACCACCACGACCTCATTGACGTCCCGGAAAACCTTTGAGATTCGACGCCAGCAGAATTGCGTGCTTGCATCCATACGTACATGGGAGGACACTGAAAACACAGCGGACTGCCTCGACGTTTGTGTCCTGAGTTGACCCCGCTGTCTGCACAACCGGGCTTTGATGTCGGCCGCCCCTCCCCCGCCCCCTGATGGCGGGGACCGGCAGGGCGTAAAATACAGTGGGCATCCACTGTACCGATCCGTTCCAGGGCTCTGCCCCGCGCTTTATCCTCATCCCCCGCTCTTCCATTCAACCTGTCGAGGCTTGTTGTCGCTGACATGGAAAACAAGGACTGCATTTTCTGACCCAGAGCATCATTCCCGACACGACCTCCTCGAAACACCGCAACCACCAAACTTTTATCAAGGTGCGCTCGACAAGGATTTGCCTTGCCCCTTGCCCCTCAAATTTTCACCATCGCCGAGCTCCCGTCAGGTTCGAATCTCCCGTGGCATCGACCTCGGCGTCCCCTTCATTGTTCATGGCATCCCGCTGACCACTCTCCCACCAGATATCGCCGCGCAGCTCTCCCCTTTGCGCTCCGCCCTCCGCCAGCCCCGATGAGAGCGACTGTTCGCCCCTCTCCCCTTTGAACCCCCCCGGCCCCCGACCGAGCAAAATACGTCAGCCATCGAGTGGCAAGCTACACACGCGGCCAACGCCGGACAACATGGATGACCGACCTCCGCCACCAGGGCGGACGCAACACTCCCCCCTCTCCCAACGAACGGCCTCGGCCCCCCCTCCCATGACCTATAGTCTTGCGCGACAGGACGAGGTCACGGACATGCCGTTGTCGCCGTCGCACAAGACCGGTCATCCCGCGATGCACTTTCTGCCACCTTCAGCTCAAACTACCCGCTAATCGTCTCTGAACAGGCAAGCGCTTCGGTGCGGCGACTCCAAGAGCGGTTCCTACAAGGCAAAATGTAGGTCCCTTGGACGTTGACGGGCGCAGCTTGCTTCCCGGCGCTGGGGAGCACATCGGCGACAAAGTACACAGGAGACACGACGCAGGCACTCTTCATTTCACCGGAGAGGGCGTCGCACACAATCACCACGGCGAAAACATCATCAAGGGAAGTAGGCATTTTCCATAAAATTCTGTTCTGAATTCATCGGGGGTGGCATTCCTAAGATGCCCGCCAGTGAAAAGGGTGGCAAAACAGCGAGCCAATGCCTGGCTAGGCAGAAAGCAAAGCTCCATGGCCCCTCTGGCGCACCTGGTTTCGTCATGACGAAGCCTGGGGCTCCCTCGTTCCCCCTTCTCCCCACCACCAACTTCTGCCTTCTCCCCCACTTTCCCAATGCCAGAAGGGCCAGGCAACAAACATTGATGCTGCGCGCCTCATCGCATTTGCGGACCAGGTCCGCGGCGCTACCCCGTGGTGGCTCGGCTGCCCTTGCCACGATCATCAGCAATGCCATTTCCATAAACACACCCCTTTTACTTCTCAGACCGAGCGATGGAAAAAAAGCGACCCCCACGGGCAGGTATGGCTGTTTTTGCCGAAAGCAGGAAGAATGGTGTGCTTGTTTGAGAGGCCAGGGACGACCGTGGGGAGGGCGGATAATCTTGATAACACAGGTATTCGGTATTCCTACACGTCGACGACGAGAGATGAGAAGCGCCCTTTGCCTCGGCTTCCTGCCAGAGGGATGAGTCCGCTTCGATGCGAGAGGATTGGTGGACGAGGTTGTGTCCGCCATGGTAGGTGATCTTGCCTCCAACGCAACACATTGTCTGCAAATCCGGAGCAAAAACCAGGCATGCTGACAATGTGTCTTTGGAGGAAAGATGAAAGATGTTCGCCTGATGTCGACTGGAGGGCGTGCCTTGTGCTGCCCGCTGAAGGGCCATGGGATGCAGACCGGCAGCCTGTGTGCGAGGCCGGGATCGCCCAAGGGGCTGGTGGTCACAAACATGACTCGTACAAGAGGGCGCCACTGCGACTTCGAGATGTGGGATCGGAGAAGGAGGGCCAAGTGGGTGCCATGTCGCACCTACTCCTCCTCGGAACTCTCCTCATCATCGCTGTCGACATTGGCGCTGGGGGACGCCGCCGCCGCCTGGGGCACAGCCGGAGCGGTGCCATTTCCCTCGATCGACTCCATGGGCTCCTGGCTGCCCGAGCCTTGACGGCCCGCCTGCGCCCTGAGCTCGTTGAGCTGCGCGATCCTCCGCTCCTGCTCAAACTTGGTCATGGGCTTGTTCTTCTTGGCCTTGGCTGGGGCGGGCTTTGACCGGGGCGCAGGGCTCTCGGCAGGCGCTGGCGCGGCTGCGTTCTTCTCCGACTCGACGCGCATGTTGGGAAATGCCTTGACCGAGATGTCGTAGAGTTTCTGAAGCGCCTCCTCGGTGAGAACATCAATGTCCAGCTCCAACTCGCCAGAGTCGTTCTCGCCCTGCCCAGTATCCTTCTTGATGACGTCAATGGCCCTGTTGAGGGCGGGCCCATCCAGCTCAGCAAGAGCTTGCGCAATCGCATTCTTGTGAGCCTGCGACATCTTGCGCTTGGGAGCTGGCTTTTTGACGTGGCCCGCTTTCTTAAACGCGCCACCGGCGGCGGCGCCACCCCCTCCCACGGCGACCTTTTTGCTGGGCACAGCGGCACCGCCCGCCTTCTTTGGCTTGACTGTCTTGGCCTTGGCCGGCTTCTTCGGCTGCATGTTGGCGAGCTTGGATCTCTCGGCCATCAGCTGCTTCTGGAGCAAGGCAACCACGGATTGGCTGATCTCGACATCTGCCATCGCAGCTGTGCCCTGCTGGAGCAGGTCGCTGAGCTTGCTTTGCTCATCCTCCAGGCGCTTCTGGATGATAGCCAGACGCTTTTGGGTGTTCTTGTACTCCTCATCGAACTCGGCGTCGACTTCGGAGTCGGCCTCCTCGTCATCAGACTCGTTGTTCTTGGGTGCAGGGCTCGCAGTGCGCCTTGCAGGAGGGGCGGCGGGGGCGTTCCTGGCCATCCACTCATCCTTCTTGCCAAACTCGCGGCGGAAAAGCTGCTGAAGGTCGAGAGCCTGCTTGTAAATGAGGTGCTCATCGCCGTTGAAAAGGCGACAGTTCTTGATGATGAGGTCAAAGTCACGCTCAAACTCCTTGGCTGACTGATATTCACCCGCCGCCAGCTTCTTGGACATGGTCGTGAGATCCATGGGCTTCTTGACAATCTTGTGGTAAGAGGGGATGTTGAGCGCGACCGGGTCAACAGGTTGCATGAAACTGAAGTTGAATTCGTAGTACTTTGACTTCCTCAGTTCGTCGAGGACGCTCTCGCAGAAGCGGAGCTCTGGGGAGAGCTTCTTCCGTTTGGTGTCGTAAACGAGGTCCTTGGGATGGGCAGGCTTCACAGGCCGCTTGGTCCGACTGTCTGGCTTGGTCGAATCGCGGCGAATGAGAGGGACCCCATTGTTGTTGGCGGGGATGGCAAAAGCTGGCGAGTCCACCACAGGGGGCTTGTCGGCAACTGCAACCTTTTTGGGGGCCGGGGATGGCCCTGTGGCAGCGGCGCCGGAGGCACGCGGCTCGGCATGTCGGGTGGTGTGCTGCTTGGGGCCCTCCTTCTTTTCGGGCTTCGCCGGCTCGACAGCGAGCTGACCAGCCATGCGGGAGAAAATCGAGTCGCGGGTCGTCATGGCAGCCATCGTGACCTCGTGGGCTTCGCCATTGAAGAGGATAGAGTTCTTGACGAGCTGGTGAACATCGTTCTTGAAATCTCCCATTGTGGCATAGCCAGGGGCAAGGTCGCCGCGGAGCCTCTTCTCCATGGTGCTAATGTCAGTAGGATTAGGCACCTTGGCGGAGTAGTCGTTCCAGAGACCAGGCCAAGATTCCTTGACAGGAAGACGAAATATCGCTCCGGCCTTGGTCTTTTTGACGCCAGCGAGAATAACGCGGAGTGACTTGATCATGTGGTCGGTGAGTTCGTGGGAATGAAGCGAAGAGTCGGCAAGGTGTTTGGGCTCGCCATTGGCGCGATAGAGAGACGGAGCCGAGGCTTCGTCAATATCCATGCGATCTTCGCCCTGTGATGTTTTGCCTTGCGACTTGACCGGAGCAGTGGCAATCTTGGTTCGCTTCGCTGCGGGCTCGTCTTCGCTGTCTGCCTCCCTCTCCCTTGTAAGCTTCTGTGAAGGCTCGGAGATGCTCGTGTCTGCTGTGGGCGGGGGGACCGGCGACGCAGAGGCTCCCTTCACGGCAGGAGCGGAAGCTGCATCGGTAGTCTTGGTCGGCTCCTCTGCTGGTGTCGCTGGTGGGACATCGCTGACGGCCGTCTCTTGTGTACTGCGGGGATCGAATGCGCCCGAGTTTGCCAGAGGGTGATCGTCATCTGACTCCATGGCCTCGTCTTCCTTCATCACAACGTCTTCCTTGGTGCGAGGAGAAATCGCCGAGCTCGCCGGGGAGCTAGCGGCGACAGCGCTGGGGATCTCGGGGACAGGCAGTGGGGTTGCAGCTGCTGAAGATTCGGGCTTCCCTGCAGTCGGCTGTTCCGCAAGTGGAGGAGTCGGTGACTTTGCCGGGGCATCGGTCATCTCTGTGTCCACAGGAGTATCGACCTTTGCGAGCGCACCTTCCTCTTCCTTCGGTGCCTCGGATGTGGCGTCCTTCTCGTCCTCGGTTCCATTTGGTTTGCCAGACACGTCCTGGTTTGTCAGGAACGCGTTGTCGTTTGTGGTTTTGGAGTTTGCGACTTTCGTAGGGCTCGGCGCTGAATCTGGTTTCGCGGGCGATGCATGGCTGGATGCGAGTTAGCACTGGAAACGATGAATCGCAATGGAGGGACACCTTGCGACGCGCGCTTGTCGCATCGGCAGCGCTGCGGGATGTGCAAACGTACCCATTGACCTCGGGGACGCCATTGCGCCCGTCGTCATTGTTCGCGGGGACTGTCTTGACCGGCTTCTCCTCCAAGCCGAGAGATTCGAGTTGTTGAGTCGTCATGACTGCCATTCGGAGCGGCGCGCAGCTCAGGCCAGATGCGACATGAAACCAGACTTTGTGTGTTCTAGTCAGCAACCGTTTGCGCGTCGCGAAGCTGAGGTGCAATGGCGACAAGAATCGCGATGCGCCGCAGAAGGCGCTAACAATGGGAATGGAATGTTTTCGATGCGCTGGCGTGGGGTAGGTGGGGCAGGACAGGACGCGCGCAAGTGCAACAAAAAAAAGAGATCCCCGGCGACGATTTTGGCGATGGAGGCAAATGGCGGGCGTGGAAAGTGATTGTATTGGCGCGGCGGGGAATGTTGGCTTTGGCGGAGGGGGGACGTGCACGCGCGCGTTGGGGTTTGGGGAGGGCGAGAAGACGAGGGGGAGCCCGGAAGGGAATAAAAAACGGGCGACCACTTACATTTGTGCAAAAGTCCGGCGCGTTGGGGGAAGGCTGACGGGACTGACAGAACGAGCGGGTCGGGGTTGCCAGCCTCGCGTGATGGCGACAGTCGGGGAAGGAAAACCCCAGCAGCGGACGTCGCGAATGGTGGGTGGCTGGGTCGGCGAGGGGGCGAGGGGTGCACGGACGGGGTGTGGCTCGTGGGTGGTGACGGAAGCGTCGGGGCAGAAAAAAAAAAAGGGAGAGAGAGGGAGAGAAAATTCGGACGGCCAGCGATTTGCAGAAGGCGGCGTGCTTGCTGCGCTAGGCTCAGGGTTCGGATGCCTGCGATTGGACGGTTGATGCGTTGTGGTGGGGAAGGGGCCCTTGTACTCCGTACTTACCGCGTCAGTCCGTCCAAAACTTCAGAGAAAAGACACATGTGAGTCCCGGTCGGCAGGCCTGGGCTATTTATGAGAGCTGCCGCAGGCTTCCAGGCCGTCCCAAGTGGCACTGCTTCTGATTGGGCTGCTGAGGGTATGGGACCCACCGCGTGTGGTCTGGTTGGCTGCAGGTCTCTTGGCTGGTCTGTGCACGATCGACACAAGGGGTACAAGGTGTTTCCGGGTGTGCCACCGCACTCAGGAGTCAGAGCACTGGACGGAGCCGTCAACTTTGCTGCGGCCTGCCTCTGTTCTCTCGCATCCATCTTCCATCTTCCACCTTCCAACACAATCTGCAATCCGCCTGCCTGCGCATCGTCCACACCGCCGCCAGCAACTCAACGATATCACCACCACGATTCCGCTCGACCACACGATGCTGGACCTCGATGATCACCAAGAGGGGCCTGCTCCGAATGCATCGCGTCGTTGGCGAGGTTGGGTTGCTCCTCGACAAAGAAACCAACGAGCGATGGGAAGGCACAGTCACTGGCCGACTTGTGGCAGCTCTGTCGATGACACTGCCACGAGAAGAACAGGACAACGATGACATCCATCCACCTTGGCCCATCCACGAGCTGCCCGATCCGCTGGTCTGAACCGAACTTTGGCAAGTTCTTCATGCACTTCTGCTGGAGCGTGGAACATGAGGATGAGAGGCAGTGAATGGGACAGGCATCGTTGATTCTAAGATGCCCGTGATCTTGTCACTTGCCAACCCCGAATTTCGCTTGGTCGTCGCGACTCCCAACTTCTTTTTGGGAGTAGGTCGTGTTCACCCGTCGATGTGTCCCGGCTGAGGTCGAGATTCGTCGTGTCGCAAACAGTGAGTGATTGCAAGTCGCGACCAAGGATACGCGAGCGTGACACGAACTTAGTTACAGTCAACCAATCCCGAATTGCCTGCCAAACGGACGTAATTTAAAAAGGAAATTTCGCAGTGTACGGAGGACATGCAGCTTGTCGGAAATATCGGGATGCTTTGGCCCCAGGATCCCACAAGCCTTTTTCCTCAGCTGCAGCTCTGTCGAGCATCGGACGCGTCGCGTCTCTTGAAATCCATCGCGATTCGCGACTGCAAAACTTGGACATGACGGACAACGCACCGGGTTCACAGGAGGACGTGGTGGAGAGTTGATGAACAAAGTGGGAACTTGAGAAACAACCCCGACTCGCGGATGCCCATCTGCCAAAGCATTGCGCTTGCGACGGTTCGTCAATGGTGTCGGCCAGATAGATGGCCGGCATCAATTGCTCAAGAAGATGTCGTCGTGGGCCTTTCCAAGTTGGCGTCGGATGGGTTTGGAGTGGCTGGCGGGAGCGATGAGTCATCACTTTGCTTGGCGGGACCGTTTGGGGTCAACATGCAGAAGCACATGAGTCTCTCTTTAATTGCACACCCCTTCAGATGTGGCGTGGCTTGAGCAGCCTATCGATTGCGCTCCTCCCCTGCCAGAAATGTGGGGAGCCAAAGTCAAGATCGCAAAAAAGTTTGGTTTCAACCCAATTTTTTCTTCGGCCTCAATCCCCCCTTCAGATTCCCACCTTCGACCGTCTCAGCGCCTCGACCACAGCGGGCTTCTCGAGCATTGCCTCATCTGGAAGTTTAGTCCAGCAACCCTACGTCGTTGTCCATCCACCGACAATCGAGCCTTGGGTGCTTCCCGTCCAGGCCTTCGTCAACCCGTTTCCCTCTTCATCTCGCCCATCACAACATGTCTGCGAAACGAACAGGCCTGCCGCCGTTGGCGCCAATTACCGTCCGACAAAGCCCGCGGGTCCCCAGGAAGCATACCATTGACGAGTCGAGGACGGCCGTGACGACAGGGCTGACCACATCCAAGAGCGTCAACGGGACCGTGGTCCTCGAGGACGATCATGTCCCTTTGAACGAGCCCGGCTCCGACGAGGACGACGAGGAAGAGAGCGAAGACGAGGCCCCCACCGATGCCCGCCCATCAAGAACGGCCCAGTCGAATGGCAAAGACAAGTCGGATGCCGACACGCAAATGACCGACGCCAAGGCAGAAGAGACACCGGAGCAGCACGACGGTCCCGATGCGGAGCCGATATCACCCACCTTTGGCGACCTTATGCGAGGCAGCTCGACCGTCGATGTCTCGTCTGCTCTCGCTACCCAGACCTCGACCTCGGTGACTCGCGCGAACCCGCAGCGAGCCCTCGCGGCCCCCGTAACGACGACGTCGCTCGGAACCGTCCTCAACCAGGCGCTGCGGACTGACGACACAGACCTGCTCGAGTCGTGCCTGCAGATCAACGACTTCAAGATCATCCAAAACACCATTCACCGCATGGACTCGGCCCTCGCCGCCGTCCTCCTCTCCAAGCTCGCCGACCGCATGCACCGGCGGCCCGGGCGCGCCTTTGGCCTGATGCGCTGGATGCAGTGGACCCTCGTCGCCCACGGCGGCACCCTCGTCACGCAGCCCAACCTGCTGGCCCAGCTCGAGAAGCTCAACCGCGTCCTCGAGGAGCGCGCCCGCGCCCTCCCCAGCCTGCTCGCGCTCCGCGGCAAGCTCGACATGCTCGACGCGCAGATGAAGCACCGCAAGGCCATCAAGAAGGCCAACAACAACGAGTCGGATGACCCCGACGAGCCGGGCGTCGTCTACGTCGAGGGCCAGGAGACGGCCGGGAACGGTGCCAGCATCCTGGCCAACGGCGCAGGGTCTGCGGGGGCCCGCGGAGATCAGGACCTCGACTTTGGCGTCAACGGCTTCCAGGAGGACTCGGACGACTCGGAGGAGGAGGACGTTGATGACATGGCCGAGGAGCTGGCCGATGTCGAGTCGATGGACGAGGACGAGGTGGTGCACGACGACGTCGAGGACGAGTCGGGCGATGACATGGACGAGCAGGACCACGACGACGACGATGACGAGATTCGCGCGCCGCCGTCCAAGGTGCAAAAGACGGCAGCCAAGGCGTCTGCCGGTAGGAAGTAGGTCTTTCAAGAGGTGGTTTGGCTGGGAAGGGTGATGTGCGTGGGCGAACATGGGTGGCATGGACTGCTGAGTGCATCTCTGCATTGTTTCTGGTCGCTGGGCTTTGGAACTTGGTAGTAATTCCGGATGGAAATATACCCAGCGCTGTGGGTACAGCGTGTAATGTTCTGGTCTCCGTCCCTTGCTTGCGTGGTGATATATTGGGAGTGTGGGCCTCCGAAGAGAAAGAGGATTGTATCGACTTGCCAGCATTGGCAGAGAAAGCAAACACAGAACCGATCCGACACAAACCACAAATATTGCATCTCCATGTCGGCCCCCCCTCGAGACAATGCTGAGCAAACCGCAACATCCATGATGAGTGTTGTCGAAAATCCAACGCGGCGCCCACCATGTGCTCAATCTCTGTATACGACCGCGTGAGCAATGATTCGCACCCGGTCCAACGGAAGCGAGAGTTCAAGTATTTGTTTATTCCATCCACCATTACGGACCGATACAATGCCATGCGATGCTATGCAAATAGTGGTACATGTTCCATTTCCAACCTCCCTCCAGCATCAGCATTTTCCCAAAATCCACCAATCTAGATACCCGTCCATATGCTCGGTCATGCAAGAAAAACTCCGCCACATGCATTCCCAACTGGTCTTTTGGTCTAGGAACCCCCAGCAAAGCAAAAATGACAGCATCAGTGCATCACTCCCTGTCGCCATCGCTCCACCATGTCAACTTGCTGCGGGCCTGGGGCCACGCCCATCGCCCCGGGCCCGGCATTCACCATGGCGCCCGTCGCGGCACCGCCCCCGTAAAACACGGCGGGGCTTACATTCATGTTGGGATACTGCCCGCCCAACCCGCCGGGAACGTACGCGCTCATCCTCGCCTGGTCCCCGCCGCCGTAGCCGGCGACCCCCAGCCCGCGGACAGGCACGACACCGCCCGTCCCGTCGTTGAACCGGCCATTCATGTACCCGCCGTTGGGGGCGCCGAACACGGGCGCCGCCAGGCTCTGTGGCATCTGCGCGCGCATGGCAGCCATCTGGAGATCCCGTTGGCCCTGGGCGCGGGCGTACTCGGCGTCGCGGCGGAGGCGGTCGCCGTCTCGAGGGTCCACAGTGCCCATGGCGCCTTCGCGGGGGTAGGCGCCGAGCATATCGGCCATCGAGAGGCGGCGAGAGACGCGGTTGGTGTCGGCGTTTCCGAGACCGCCGGGCGTGGGCCCGACCATCAGGCGCTCCTGTGCGTCACGCTCGGCTTGGAGTCTACGGCGGCGCTGGCCGAGTGTCTCTTCCACCTCGGAGTCGTCGGGACCGTGGGCTACCTGCTTGCCCTTGCCCCTACCCTGCTCTTCTTCCGGGTCGCCGCCGAACTGGCTGAGGAGCTCTGCCGAGAACATGCCACTGACTGGTCTCGCGTGAGGCAGGGGGTCTTCAGCCGCGAGGCGTGCTTTCCGCTGCGCGAGCGTCTCTCCCTCGTCATCGTCGTCCTCCTCGGCCGCCGGGGGCGAAAAGTCACTTTGCTGGGGAGATGGGAGACCCAGGCCAAGTCTGGACTGAGAACGCAGGCCGCCGCCGGGACCGTAGGGAGAGAGATTGATCTGGCTGACACGGTGCTGGACGGCGTCGAGCGTCTGGGGTAGGTAGACCGTCTGCCTTCCTTGAAGTCGGTCGCGGCGACGACTTAGAGGTTCATTGTCGTCGATCTCTCGCCTTTCCATCAGGCCGAGTGGGCGGTTCATCTCGCTGACGACAAGGCTAATGTCTATGTTGCTGTTCTTGGCTCCGGCCGCCTTGGCGACAGCGAGCATCCCGAGCGGGACGTCGTCGTCCTCCAGATCTTGATTGTGGTCAGGGTTGGCGTCGGGATTCTCCCATGCGAGATTGACCCGCTTCCCGTGTCGGGCCTTTCGCTCAATCTCGCGGACGGCATCGAGCTCAAGCAAAGTACTGTGCATGCCATTGGGGTGAGCGTTGATGGCAGGGCGTGTCCTCAGCTTGTTCTGCTGCTTCCGCAACTGGAGCTCGGCGAGCAGAGTGGTTGGCGGCCCTTCGTAGACTTCCTCCTCGTCCTCTCCCTCGTCTTCTGATGAAAACTCATCCCCGTCAGGCGCAAGCTCGTTTGGCGAAACAGGGCCTTGGTCGCCGGGCGAATAGATGCCGCCGAGTTCAGCCAACTCTCGTCTTCGGTCTTCGTTGCCTTCGACAACGCTCCGGCTGTCGGCCGCATCTTCCGAGGTCTTGCGTTTTCCCGGGAGCAGGGAGAAATGGCTCGTTCGTCTCTTGGGCGACGGCGGCTGCAGCTGGTCGGAGGTCGAATTGTCCATGGCAACGGTGTCCCTGTTCCTTCCAACCTGTTCCTCGGTCAAGGGTAGTTTCTTGGCCCGCTTCTTCTTTCTCTCGGGTCCGTATACCTCTGCGCCTAGCTTGCCGGCAAAAACGTGGTCGGTGAAGGCACTGACTGGCGCCGAGGCAGATGCATCCAAAATGCTGTCGAGTGTGGCCTGGGCGGAGCCGTCCTTAAGCTCAACCTGAGGAGTCGAGGAAGGGAGATCGAAGAATGCACTGGCGCGTAGCTGTGGCGGCAGCCCGTCGAGCATGGTCGCGCGTGTCTGGCGCTTGTCGGCCGCGTCCGTCAGGCGTTGTGGCCGGCGCATTACTCTCCCAGGGGGCTGCGGCGCCTCGGCTGCTGGTGGCTGGCTAGCATAGGGGTGAATCGTGCTGGTCTCAGATGGCTGCCGGGCATGTCCCGAGGGATCCGTCTGGAATTCGGCCCCGTTCCCGCCTGGCATGTGCGGACTCTCGTTGTGGCTGGGCGGCGCAGGGCAAGGGTCATCCGCAAGCAAATCCGTGACGTCCGTCATGAAGGGCTCGTAGTTCCCCATCGAACCTTGGATCGGATCCGGCAACCACCCGCGCGACTCTCGGGACTCTTGTGGCATGGCACTCACCACCATTTGCGATCGGCGCATGTTCCTTGCTGCAGCCTTGGGCTTCTTGGAAAGTTTGGGCGGCAGGTTCAGCATGGCGGGGACGGGCGCGGGATAGAACATCATTTGCTGTCCTGTGGACGGGTCAAAGTACGACTTGGGCCTCGGCGCCGCGGGGGCGTCCAAATGTCTTGACGACCGCTGCACGACCGCTGGCGCTGGAGGGAGGGCAAACCCCAGCATGTCTGGATCGCAGTGCACGCCATCAAAATCACCAAACGCCGCCTGCGCCTGGTCATAGGCGGCTTCCGATCCTGATGTGGTTGGTCTCTCGTCCTCGCCGCCACGGTGTTGTTGCTGGGGTGGGTGCGCCCTGGGCTCATACTGCTGGGGCACAAAGGCCTGGCCGCGGTCTCCTTGTGCCAGCATGGGCTCCGAAGCATCGGTATAGTCGACACTGTTATCGGCAAACTGGGCCTCGATATGCTGATACGCACTAGCTCGGATGGTATCGTCGTCGTCGGCATCGTCCAGGCCAGGCCCGGCACGATCGGCCTGGTCAAAGGCCTCCTTGGTCAATGCGGTGGGGTGTTCTAGCTCGGCGCTCCGGATCAGCGAGAGTTTGCTCGCCGTGCTCCGCGTTGAGCTCTTCCCCGGCCCTTGGCGAGCAAGAAAGGGGAACCCTTCGCCGTCGTCAATCTCGGGAGACAGGGCCGCCGTGTCTGGTACTGGGGAGAGCGCCGGCGCTGCCCCGATGGAGCTGGCCTTGCTCCCCGCTCGGAGACGACCAGAGACAACGCCGGCAACGGCAGGAGGTTGTGCCATCATGAAGCCCCCGGGAGAATAGCCACCCAAGCGGGCCGCCGTGTTCAGACCCACGATGGAGTTCTGTCTGCTGGCGACGGACAGGTGGCTGCCAAAGACAGAGCCAGCGTCGGAGTCGGAAGTTTTCCTCGCGCTCCTTGCGCTCCTCGTGCTATTGGCGCGCAGGATGGACGACCGCCGACTATCGCTGCGCTTGAGCTCGTTGTGTTCGTGGCGGATGGCGTCCTCGATGGAGCTGGTCATGGACAGGCGCTCGGCCGACGCTTCGAGGGCAGCAATGTTGCCCAGGAAGGCGCCCGACTTCGACCGCTTGTTCAGGTCGGGGGCGGGATGGCTGAGAGCGAGGCTGGCTGCCGACGATGTACGGACAATGGGGGCGTGGAAGGCGTCGGGGACCAGACTCAGCTGGGGAGTGCGTGGAGGCGAGTTCGTGGGCGTGGGTCGGACAATGGTGTTCAGCGTGGTGGTGGGCGTCGAGAAGGCAAAGTCGGCGACGGCGACGGATTGGAGGCACCGGCTCGAGGCTGCAGGGTCGGAGGGTATGGTCGCTGTCTTCGTGGGGATTGCCGCAGGGGCATGTGGTACGGGGGCGGTGTCTTCGTATTCGCCAGGCGGCGCGGCCGATGATGGTTGTGCTGCCGCCGAAGCCGGTCTTCGAGGTGACGGCGACCGTGACTGGCCTGGGGACAGAGTCGAGGGGGGCGAGACGAGGCCCGAGTCGAGATGTCGACGAGCGTGGTGGGAGTGAGTGCGGGCGCGGGCGCGGGTGTGGGTGAGGGTGAGGGCGAAATCGTTGGCCTTGAGATTTTGCATCGAGACGTGGTCGAATCCGACGCCAGCATGATTTCCGGCCCTGGTCGCCTGGAGGGCCTCGAACGATTGGACCAGGGCGTTGACGACGGTTGCACCCCGACCCGACGGCGGGGCGATGGTTGCTGGTGGAACCGCTGTAACTGGGCCCAGCCCCAGCAGGACCGTGCTGGCGCTGGATCCTCTTTCAGCGGCTGCCACCCCACTGTCAATGAATGGCTTCAGCTGTCGAGGTTGAGGGTTCTCCGCTGCAGGTGACGCCGTCGGGGCACGTCCAGGCAGCTCGACGCCCGTCATTGACGGCACACACGCGAGCCGGACGTCTTTTGCTGCTGCCGCCGCTGGTGTTGGTGGGTTTGCTACGGCCGCGTCCCTCCATCCGCCACCGACAACGTTGTGCTCGTCTTCGGCGCCATCCGGCAGGAAAAAGTCGCTCCCGTCCATGGACAGCGGCGTGAAGGTCTGCTCGGCCAGCGACAGGTAGTGCGAGTGCGTGGGTGACGAGAGCGAGGATCGGGACATGGAGGTGGTCGAGGTCGGCGAGAAGGGGGACGGCGATGCGCCCTCGTCATGGTCCATGACCTGCGCGTCATCTCCTGCAAAGCCCGTCAAGGGCTGGTATCTCGCCGCCATGGCTTGCAGGTCTGCGTCGTGCTTCTTCGCTGCCCCGGGCCAGAGCAAGCGTGGAGAATTGGCGTTGCGGATGGCATCCAGTCAGTCGTTCGTCAGTCGTTCGTTTGGTTGTTGCGCCGCGAGGTTCGGGATGGCCGAATGCAATGTTTGGATCCGAGGTTGGCAGCTTCAGTCCTGCGCATCGCCGACGAGCGGGGGTCCGGGGAGGTGTGAGGCCGCTGGTCGTCGAGGTCGTCGTTTTGGTGAGGAGGGTTAACTCGAGAGAGGTGAAAGAGGTAAAAGGCAGGCGTGCCGTGTCGGTAAAGAGGCCAGGGCCGTATCCGGGAACCGGCGTCGGGAGGATGAAGGAATCTAATGCTGTCGTGTCGGCTCCGGTGGCAGCGTAACCATGGAAGCATAGGTAACAAGGGCCAGGATCGAAACTGCGGGTCATGTACGCTACGCACCAGGGATCGACTCTGGCGGGTGACAAGGAACGGGGAATCGCTCGGGGGGGGTGACGGTGACGGTGACGGCGAGAGGTATGCGCTGCGGCATAAGTATATAGTGTATAACAAGCAACCCCCCCATCTTCTCCTGTCGTTCAGACGAAAGATGGACTCCCACGCAACGGGACGAGATCTCCGGCAGATGCGCGAGTTGACCCCTGATAGGGCAAACCAAGCTGGCCAGGCACATGGTGTCCCAGACAAGACCGACACACCAGACACGGTGGGCTGAACAAGAACCGGGAACAAAAGCAAACTCGCCGGCCCGGGATTGTCTGGGGATTGGCTCCGACCAGAGCCAGAGTCAGCCTCACCACCGCGCTGAAATGCTCCAGACCAGAACTGTTCATCTTTAATTTCCTATATCTCTGCCATCCGGCCCTAGCCTGCCACACCACGCGTCAACAAATGGTCCGTATCTACGCACACTTATCTCCCCCCACTGGCGGTTGACCGTTGAAGTGCGGGCCGGCGAATGTGACCAGGAAGCTGTGCCACCGGTGGGTGACACGACAGGCTTCTCGTCGCCTGGCTTAGCCCTGGCTTATCTCTTGCAGCTGCACCGACACACAGACCAACCCGAGACGTGTCGCGGTGCGACGACGATCATCGAGATACGGATATCGCACCAGCAATGAGGTGGTACATGGACCAGAAAATGGCGGTTTCGTCCAGTGGCCCCTGAACCAGTTCGTCTGCCGTTTGCCTTTTGGACCTGGGGAGCTGGGATCGAACGACGGGAGCCGCCCCGGAAACTGGTTTTCGACGAGTCGGTTTACTCAATGATTTCGACTCCACCTCCAGAAACTTGGCCGATGGCTGGCCCAGATCTGCCTGAGCTGGTGCGATGGATCTTGGTGAGTGATTTCTGCCGAACTTGCTGTGCCTTGTTGATTGCAGCTGCTGGCACCTGGGCGCCAAGGTTAGGTACGCTTGGCAGCCATAGGTCCCTGTTGGTTTGCGAGGGTTGCTTTCGTCATTGTTGAAACTTTTAACAGCTCCATCATTCTTTTCCGGGTGTCCCTTCTCTTCATACACAGTATTTCAGACTCGTCCAGGACGGGACTTTGTCCCCGGTCTATTCCACTAACTACCTAGGTAGGTATCTATACGCAGTCGATACCTGGAAGCTGCCCCGTAAATACGGAAAAGAAAACCATCCACAGCCCGTGATGCCGCATCAGCGTTGTTGTGACGTTGGACACAGCCTGTCGGCACCATTTTGACACGCCTAATGTCACATTCTGCGGAGTTTTTGCCCTGCGAAATAGAGTTCCTCTCGGCACGAGAACGAACCGCCCGTCTGTGCGGCACGACAACTTCCAGGTTCTGGGCGCTGGAGCAGCGCAGCTCGGCTGTCCCGTCTTCCATCTGCTATTCCGTCTCCTCCTGCCAGTCAGATGTGAAATCCCCCCCTGCAACTTCGCCAATCGTGCAACGGGTCCGGGAACCGCCCGCCACACCGTTGACAGCTTACCGCTGCATGTCAACGTCAACAACATCCGTCGGCCCGTCCAGTCATCCGTCCTTCATACCGACCGGATCATGGGGCCATCCAGGCTTTCCTCGTTTGGAGAACCCCTTTACATTCACATGGTAAAAACAGGCACAGAGAAACGGAACTTGCGATGCCTTGTCTTCAATTCAGGGGCTGCTGTATACCGCAGACTTCTGTTGCACCAAGGTTCCGGGCTGGGCCTCCTACCGCCGTCAATGTCAACCTGAAAATAATAGGTTCGTAGCATTTTAATGCATCGAACCAGGGAGGGGGTGAGAAACAAGTCCCGGTCACCTTGGTTCATTGGACATCTCCTCCCTGACGACTTATATCTTCTCAAATATTCACCCACGACGCCGCAGACGTTTCCCTAAACCGAATACAGAATAAAAGGTGCACAATATCTGTCAGTCAAGGCATGGGGATGTTGTGAAGACTCGAGCGGTATCATTATTGTTCCTCGGCGAGACCAATCTGGGATTTATCCAGTCCGACCTCGTTGATCTCACAAGCCGACCTCCCTTGATCCCTCCAGACCTTGAGTAGGTAAGTGCTCACACTTTAGCCCGGTTCAGCACGGAGAGATGGATACAGAGTCTGGCATTGGATTTAAAATAGGTATAGCAAGGAACCATCGGGTCATAAGAATGATCAACATCGTACGTGGCACTATGTGGCCCTAGGCACAGGAAACCAATAACCTCGAAAGCCCAACGCAAATGATACGACACCGAGGAGAATTGTCGATACGTGTCCTGATTTTAAGTTGCGGGCCTTTCCCACGCGGGTAGCAGTCTCTGCGTGTTCAGGCTTTGCGTCACAGCAGCTGTCCGGCTGTATGGGAAGCCTAGATCAACTATACACACCGACATAAATGCTTGGCATCTTGTGGGATTTTCCAAGCTATTATCGTACTGGGAAAAGCTGTTTATAAGACTGTCAGTTTGCTCCCAGGCGCCACGAAGCCTGTTTTTACCCTTCTGAATCGCAGACATTACTACTGATTGCTCAGTCTCTGTAATGGGACAAAGGAACTCGAAATCGAACAGCCCCATCCAAGAGATACTAGTTATGGCAGGGGCATGTTTCTTCCCGTTCAAAGGTTATCAACTATGCTGCGGGCAGACCGTCCCGTGAAATACAGCCTTCCGTCGAGACTGGTGCTAGGTTTCAACATATATAGCTTGATAGCATTTAGTATACATGGCGGTGCATGTGAGATTGGTAAAGCTCATGTACAACGGCGGACTCGTACAAGAAGTGCCGACATAACCTTGCATCCGGAGCATAATGTGTCTTGTGTATGGCATGTTGGACAGAAGCATGGCGTTGCATAGAGATTGGACAACTTTGCTCTGACCTAATGTTGTTGATTTGTCATTGCTTTTGCTACATTGCTGTTTAATGCAAACTATATGAATGAATCTCGTGGAGCACACCCGAGGTCAACTTCACCATGCCGGTCGCCAGGAGGGGACACGGGAGGGGACGGCATACACCTGCGTGACAGACAAGGGGTCCTTGAGACACGGACCTGTGCCGCTGTCCAACATCGTTGCCAACGGCCTAGAACTACTTGTACGAAGAAGATGCATCGTGCCACGGTACCTCAGCCCCGCAAAGTACGGTGGCCAAGAATCCGGGGAAGCCTGCAGTTCTAGGCCCGGCCACGAACGTTGAACTTGGAATCGACTTTGACACCGCCGTCTCACCGTATCTGTGTGGCAACGCTCACTGGGCAACGGAAGCCAGACTGACCCTCTCTCTGCCCTTGGGCGAGACGCCCGCATTGGAAAAGGTGTGGGAGACGACTCAAGATTCATGTTGGAATGTCTCGATTCGGAAAAGGTTCACATGATGGTCTTGTGCCCGGATTTGCAATGGGTGGTGGCCAACTGATTGTCCAATAGCCGCCAATGGAACTTGCATTTCTTGAGCTCTCGCTGTTCACCATTCAACGTCTGGAAGACCTCGGCGTGCCTGGCTGAACGGGAAGAGGCGGTCTGTGGAGGGCGAGGGATAGTGGTGGGTGGGAGCGCAGCATGCGCCCTGCAGGAAGATTCAGGCCAATGGCGAGCCAGAAACGAGGGAGAACTGCGTGCATTGCGACCGCATCCCACGGTTGTTTGCCCGATGGCGATGGCACATCGGACAGCGGATGGGGGTGGCGCGAGGACGAAAAGACAACATACAGAACCGCCGTGGCCGGTGATGTCCGATTCCGCTGAACGGGGACGGGACTCGGAGGGTCGGATGGCTGCAAGCTCTGCAAATTGGGTCGTGAGACTTTCAGGAGCTTTCTGAAGAACGAGCACCATCAAACTGATGAGAGAAGGTCGGATGTTCTGAGAGCTGCTGTTCCTCGACGAGTCGACAACACCGGGGAGGGGTGGGGGGCCCACATCCAGGACCGTGTTCTGCGTGTCCAGCCCGGTAGCTGTTCCGAGCCCCCAACGCCCGTTCTCGGCTGGGTCTCGGCCCCCGCGGGGGAGCCCGGGTCAGGCGGGGTGGGGGGTGAACTCCATTGGGTCGTCAGTGGGTGCTGACTTCTCTTGAGGGTGTGGTGACCACTGGGTGGATTGAGTCTCGCCATCGCCAATGGCCGCTGGATTGCCTAGGTGTCGTGTGATCGCCGCTGAAGCCGGCCGGGTTGTTTCCATCGGAGAGAAGGAGATGCGGCCTTGGACGTGGGTGGAATTCAGGTACGCTGTCCACCGCTACTCGACGTGATCATTCTTGCAGAGGGTCATGCCTGCTGCGTACCTATTTCCATCGCGTAAAACGGTGCAGGTGTGGGAGGCTCCGAGGCTCAATGCCGGCGCCCGGACTGCCCCCTCCCCCGGAACAAAAGAACGCGTACTCAAGAAATATTCCCCCCACTCCAGACCATCCTCTGAATCGAAGAAATATCTCAATTCTCAAAAGTCCTGCTGCGCTGGGCCATGCAATGACTGGGCATTAGTTGACCATTTTATTTCATAATATTTGCACCTATTTTGGCTGTGTGGTCGATGATTGAAGTGGTAGTGTCTTGCTTCTGAGGACTCGTTCTTTTGTTGGGGGGGAGTGCCCGTCACTTGACCAGAAGGAAGAGGTCAGCGGGATCTGTGGCTGAAAGCTTACCTGGAGCCGCCCGCTGGCAAGAGGCAAATGCTCGCCCCCCCATGTTGGCGGTCGATTGATCGGCGACCCTGAAGAGGAGGGCGTGGAGGGGCAGAGAGGACGGGGTCCCGTCGTCATCGTCGATGGCCCTTGCTCCTTGAATTCTCGACGAATTCCATTTCTCGTTTCTCGTGCCCTTTGACGGTTCTGTCACCAGCACCCCCGCCAAAGCTGGAGCGAAGCTGCAGCTGGGCTCATTGAGGTATAGGAGGTGGGTGGCAGCGATGATGTCAACACGTCGCCAGAGGTGTTCCCCAATGTCTTCCCAGGTTGCCGGGTTCGGCGGCAGTTCTCGCTCAGCACCAACTGCCCGCGCTGATGGAACACGAGAACCACCCCCCGCCACGACCAAAAAATCGTTCGGCACAAGTCGAGCCACGGTGCATTGAGAACCTGGACACGGTGTCGGCATTGACCGCCTGCCCGCTGGGGGGCCTGCAAGCGGTGGGAAAGGCGGTGAAAGAGAGGTCACGCGGGGCCGATGAGCCCAGACCGCCCCCTCCTCGCACTGTTCAGAGACCCTGACATGCCCCACCTTTGCCCACTCTCACCCCACTCGGTGTACTCACTGTGCTGGGCCTCGTCGCTGGAGGCCGGGGGTGCAATGACCAAAGTGCTGGACTGTGGATTGCATGTCTGTCAATCTCGACCTCCCTCCCTTTCCGTCCCTGTGACCGCCTCCCGACCGCCTCCCGACTGCCTCCCGACCTCACTTCTCCCTCCTCCCCGCGCCCCGTACCTGGACTTGGACGGTCCGATCCTCTCGTCTGCCGCCACCGACTCAGCCAACAGGCGAGAATCGGCAACTCACGTCCACGTCCACGACGACAGCGTCTCGCAACGCGGCTCTCCCTCCCAGCAGACCAAGCTGCGACGGGCATCTCCCCCTCTACCGCCACGCCATTCCACCACGACCCCGGACTTGGGAGTCGCCTCGGATGATCGGTTGACTTGATTGCTCTTCCACCATCTACTTGTCTCGGTAGCCATGCTTCGTTGTCCTTGTTCACTCTCCGCACCGCTCACAATGCCGGCAGCACCTCGCCTCGACCCACGTCTCGACAAGAAGCCAAACCGGGCGAACGACGAGCCCCGAGCCCGAGGGCCATGGCCTCCACACGAGAGCGACCGCGCCTGCGGTTCGACCCTATACCCATCGAGACGACGTTTGAGAAGTACCGCAAGTCGATCCCCGCCGGCGAGCCCACCCCGAGCCCGTCTCCACGGTCACCCTCTCCGCCTGCTCGGGGAAAGCGTCGTTTCGCACCCCAGCTGGTCGAATCCTCGGTGCGAAGGTCACGCCGCGCCGGAGACGAGGGGCCGGCCACGAAGCCCACCGACAAGACCGACATCACACCCTACACGAACCACCTTTACGCCCCCAAGCTCAAGAAGAGGCCCAGCCATGCGGCGATTCCCCTGCCGGTGACGAGGCAAAAGGGCCATGCTCGACGGGAGTCATGCGACGATGAGATTGCGAGCGGCGTCTTCAGCCTGGTGGCCATGGACGCCCAGAAGAAGTTGCAAGAGGTGGCCATGAGTGCGTTCCCGAACAGCGGCCAACGCATAGGCGGCGCCGAGCACTACTATGTGCGCGAGAGCTCCGAAGACGACGATCTCCGAGGGAGGCCAAAGGTTAGGGGTCCATGGGCCCACATGTACTCGCGGCGGAACTCGTCAGAAGAAGATCTCAGCTGGGCCTTCAAGGAGATGCAAGACCACCACCACAGACGGTCGTCCTTCGGCTTGGACCGCATGGACACGATGGACCTCGACAATATGAGCATGGAAGGCCCGCCGAGCGACGCCATGGGCCTGACACGCACGAGGCAGTCTCTGACGGGCTCTCCGTTCTGGTCGTCCCGACCTGGCTCGGCCTCCCTCGGCCCCATCGGCGAATCACACATGCCCCTGATCCGCGCCGAGTCCCCGATGCCGACCATTGGCGAGTCGGCCATGTCATACGTTCAACCCGAGCCTGTCATCCGCCCCATTGGCGAGTCGTTCATGCCTTATATTCCCTCGGCCCCGGCTGGCAAGGCGGCTGCCATGCCGTTCGCTCCGGTTGCTCCGGCATCTCAAATCCCACCCGAGACCGAATTTCGCCATTACTCACCATTCGTTCCGTTCCCCCAGGAGCGCGACTTGTCTCTGGAGAGGGCGCGAAATGCTCATCGCATGCGGGTCAAGAACTCGCCGCCCATGCTGGGCCAGGACCTCACATTCCGCATGTGCCCCTCTCCGAAGCAGACCAAGTTGGAGCCGGCGCACCTCTGGGACCGCGAGAACGGCACCATGAAGGAGGACGCCAACCGTGACCCGACGGGACAGCACGGTCTGTGGCGCGGGTACTGCTACACGCAGAACGCGCAGCAGAAGCTGGCGCCGGTGGAGCGAACTCCCATGATTTGCACCCCCATGCCCCTGGCTTCGCCAAGCGATCCGTTCGATCGCGCCTTTGCCTCGGAAACGATGGCGATGAGTGAGGAACCCACCCCAGCCGGGTCCGCCACGAGGAACGGCTCTCATTCGCTCCCACAAGCGCCATCGGCGCCGGCCACTCTGGCTGTCCCGGGAACTCTGCCCGAGCACCGGACGCGGAGCAACATGCCCAAGGGTCTGCACATGATACACAATCTGCAAGGGCTGGACGAACGCCTGAAGCATGAGAAAGAGGCGGCAGAGCTCGAGGAGAAGATCGCGGCCGAATTCGATGACAAGTTTATCACCCAGGTCTACAACTACCTCTCCCTCGGCTACCCAGCGCTGGCGAGACAGTATGATGAGGAGCTTAGTAAGATAAGCCGCATCAGAGTGGAGGAGCTGGAGCAGGACGACTACGCCATCATGGAGAATCTGTGGGACGGCGACGAGGTGCAAAACCGCCCCAACGGAGACGGCCACGTCAGCAAAGAGGACTCGCTGCGCCCTGTTCGCGCGGGCCAAGGCCACAAGAAGATAAAGGCGACGGGCCACATCATGCTCGATAGTGAAGAGAAGGATGGGATCCGCGAGGAGGATCGGTGCCCCCGATGGAAAGCGCTAAAATTGTACATTTACGAGTGGGCGAGGCAGCATCCGGACTTGGACGGGTTCAGCCCCCTGGGATGGGGCGTCCGGGAACGGCGCGGCAGCTGGGGAATCTGACGGGGTTTTCTCGGTTGGCGCTTGCGACGACACCTTGCAGCATGTTTGGCGTTTGGGATTACGAGTTTCCATTGGGGGACGGGCGGTGTCCCTCCACCAGCTACGATCCTTGCTGTTCTGGAGTTTGGTTTTCTGTTGGACGAACTTACCTTGAAGATGGTATCATTAGCGACAGGGGGGATTGTTTTTATGACGAGGTCCCTGGAGCCGGTGAGGTTGTGTGGTGTATTTGAACTGGACTCGACGAGGTTATGACCTGGCGCTTTGCCTTTTTTTCTCGTTCTGGGGGGTTGTTTCTTTGGGGCGATTTCCATGGCAGGGCTATATTTTGTGCCTGTTCAGCAGACGATGGGGCTTGGTCCAGTGTTTGTTTACTTTGGTCCTCGGCGCGTTGGGCCAAAAAAGGGGTTGAGGGGGGCGCCGGTAGACAAAATGGCTTGAGGTGGAACATGGTGTCAGGCTTCGGCGCTGGTGTGGCTGGAGACATAGCAAAGATGGGGAAGGTGTCTTAGAATCGGCTCAGGGGAGAATTCCTCCCCGAGCGTACTGCGGAGAGGGGTGAGGGGCTATATTTCGGTATGGAAGAGAGGCGAGACGGGGCGCTAGAAAGATTCCCTGTGTCGCAAAATTTGGTGGGGTTTGTGACCAAGTTGAATGCTGGGGATGACGGGAGAGGTGTGAAAAGGGGGAGAGTGTCGGGTGTGTCTGACCTGTGGTTGCCCGAAGAATTGGCAGTTTATGATCATTGATGGGTACTGGACCGGGGTTCTGGGAATCTGTGATAGTAGGTTGTTCGCTGAGAGATATTTGCCGTGGGACTTGGAATGTTTTGAAGCTGAAATCCCCAACTTGGACAACATATGTCTGCTGCTCTGCCTGGCGGCTGAGGCTTCTTCCACCAGCAACTACCAGTATGGCGGGAGGTGCTGTCTTCAAGTTGCCCGCGAGAGCACCAACATCGGGTATTTTTCAGCCCTACCATATCAACCAGGTTTCCTCGGCCTCTAACAGTTGGTCGACAGTGCCGGTAGCACGGTGCTGTCCATCTTCTGCTCGAACTGGACAGAGGAACACATGGCCTCTTAAGGGCTCCTACACGAGGAAATAAACCTGCAGACCTAGATTCTACGCCGCCTTCTCGTTCGAATTGGCTGAAATGCCGTGTACAGCGAGGGATGCCACAAGATTTTGCTGCCTGGCCGTCAATCTTGGAGTTAGTGGCTTGGGTGGGTGGTTGTGGTGCCAAATATTCTTCGCACTGTCGCACCACCCATTTCCGGGCAGGGTGCTGAAGCGAACTCGTTCTTTGGAGCCGCGTGGACGCATGGATCAACCCGCTTGCTTCCAGAACTCCGATCCCCATTCCATCCTACCTTTGCCTCCCCACCACCACCACCCCCTTGAAGACGACTCGGACGGCACCTGGCATAGGGCAGCAAATGGCGACGGCAAAACGGACCAGCCAAAGACCGACGAATGGAGCAATCCCCCCTCACCCACCAGCCTCGCCCCGAGGTCTTTCAGCCAAAGATTGTGAGGCTGTACGAGGCCCTGTTCAAAGTAGGCACATTCTCCTCCCCCCTTCGGGCAGCTGGGGGCAAGAAACACGGAGCGCTGACTTGTGGACACGCAGGATGACGACGATGAGGACAAACCAGAGGGCTTCTGGCGCGAGTTCTTCCTCCTCCGCCCGGACCGACCGACGCTGCGGCGCATTCTCGACGCGATAGGCCCCGACGACCTGGTGAACCTCGAGGTTGCCCAGACGAGACAGCTGTTTGCCCGCGCCGTCGCGGCTATCAGAGGGCCACAGGGGCCGCAGCAGCAGCAGGGCGGCGGCGGGCCGGACGGACATGCGTTGGAGGTGAGCACACGTCCTCACGCGCCCTGATCTACACCGATACCGAGGCGATGGGCGGAGAAACTGGACGGAGCTGATATGCGTGTCTCGCTGGCAGACCCTGAGCACCTTCTTCGTCGCCGTGCTGGCGAAAAAGTACACGAACCCGAGCTCCGACATCATCGAGGTGTTGGCGGGACTGGATGCGATCGATACCGTCTTTGCCGACTTTGTCGGGGCGCTGGATGCAACGATTCGGAATGGGAGAAGCTGTTAGTGCTTTGGGACCCTTGAGACGGCTCCCTGTGGAAGAGAAGCGCTGACGACCGTGGTGGCTGTGATAGTGGAAATTCGGGAAAAGGCAGTCGAGGTCGCCTTGGCAGTCACTTCGGGAGCGTACCAGACGACGCTGCTGACGTACTTTATCCAGAGGGACTTGTTCCCTTCGGTGATGAAAGTAAGACGGATGTGCTTCGCTATCGAGGGGGCATGCTGACGGGGACAGTTCATTCAAGATGCCGACACACCGGCGAGGATAGTATCCCCCTTCACGCTGGTCGGTCTACTCGCCAACTACAACAAGTTTGAGTTCCAAAACCCGTACCAGATGCGCCTCAACGACTTTGTCAACGAGGCTACCATTCAGAAGATCATACACAGCGTCGGGCATGCGTGCCAGTCGCTCAGGGAGGGATATGTCGCCGTGCAGGATGATCTCCCCGAGGGCTGGACGCTTGCGAGCACGCTGAACATGATTGGGTTGGGGGCCATTGCACCTGGGGGGAAGCCGCCACCAAAGCCGGCGTTTGATGCCGAGACGGCCAAGAAGTTGTTTTCGACCCTGTAAGTTGCCCTCTTCCCCAAAAGGGCGACATCTTGCTCACTGCTCTGGCACAGACCCAAAGAAGAGGCCGCCGTATTGCTCGGGACATATGACTTTACCCACGCCAACAAGTTGTTTTGCCATAGCCTGGTCATGCTCCCCGCGGCAACGGGCCAGGAGCAGCCGTTCGCATGCTTCATCTCGCTCACCTCGTACCTCCTTCAGCACGCCCATCTCTCGCAGCGCACCACGCTCTACTCCCACCTCTGCCTCATGATATTCCGCCTCCTCATCGAAGATCCCATCCTCTGCAAGCGGCTATGCAGCGAAGACAGCAAAGTGGCTGTCCGTCTCTGTCGGCAGCGGTCGCCATATCTGCCACTCGTCCAAGGGGAACGGATCGTGGCCACGGCCATCTTCGACACCATGATTGACGCCATCAACCACAACCTCCGCCGAAGGCTGGACGTCGGGCTCTACACACTCTGCGTCGGCATCCTCCTCCGCATCATCAGCTACATGTCGCGGTCACGAACGCGCCTGCAGTACCACTGGGCCGAACTGTTCCGGTCGCTGCTCTCGCTCATTCGGTTTCTGACGACATATGCGAGCGACATCAAGGACTTGTCGCACATCAACACACTTCTCGACCACGTCGTCAACCTGCTCGCACTGGGCTTGTCATCAGGCGAGTCGTTTCTTCCGACGCCGGCGGCCTACGACGATCTGTTTTACAAGGTGGTCGAGACGGGTGAGGTTTTGGTCAAGTTCCGCGATGCGTACAAGCTCGCCAACCGAGCGAGCAACTCTATTGAAACGCTCGTTAACGTCAGCACGCACTACAAGGAGATGCTGGCGGAGCGCGGAGGAGGGACCAAGGCGGCCGCGACCGCCAAGGGGAGACGGACAGGGGGGCAGCTGACAAGTCTTCAGGTGGCCGAGGTCATCAAGCAGGGATACGAGACGTTGAGCATTCAGGCCAAGGAGGGCCTGGATAGCTGGGAGAAATATCGCGAAGCGGATGAGAGGAATCTGCTGAAGAAGATGGCGAGGGCGGCCGTGGGGGATGTCAAGGTCTTGGTCGGGGACGGGGAGCAAGCTTGAAGATGCAAACGAGGGTGAACTGAACGGGACTCGGATGGGGCGCGTAGATAATGGGTTTGGTTACCATGGCTGGATTATGACGAGTTTGCATCCTACACGACACCCGGTTAAATAGGTATTCGGTACTGAGCAGGTAACGTTAGCGTACATTGCAACTAATTCTTATTAATCGGAGAAACGATCAGACGTGCAGCCATCGCATTCCGGTGTTGGAGTTCGACGGCGGGCCCACGTGCCAAGCCCCGGGGGCGCCCGAGAGACCGATTCTCAATCCGCCGTCTGCGATTGGCCGACGGAGACCGGGCGGATCCGAAAAGCTGGGCGTCATGTCATCACTCAATCGCCTGATGGAGCGGCCGAACAGGCAATTGCTGGCGAATGTTTGCCGTCTTGGAAATGCGCCATCTCCGGATCTGAATTTGTCAACCAAACCACAACCTCGACCTCGACCCTCCTCGTCTTGCTCTTCCGCCCGCCGACCAATCCAACGCACCCACGCACCTCAAAGAGTATCGCGACCGTCTTTACAGCCATGAACGCGCCCAGGGTACTCTCCCGCCGGGCGCTGTCCGAATGCCTGTCGCCCCTCGTCCGCCGGCCACAGCGTCCCTTCTCGACAACCTGCCTCCGCCCCCTCGCCTCGTTCCAGTCCTACCCTCTCCCTTCGCAACCACCATCACCGCAGCCGCGAAACACAACGGCGCCCGAGACATCCATCACCACCCAGTCGCTGCCGCGCGTGCACGAGACGAGGCCGCCCCCGAACCACCCGCCAACCCCCGCCGTCCCCGAGCAAGCAGCGCAGCAGTCTCTATCGCAACCACAAACAAGAACCGAACCCTCCGCCGCCGTCCAGCCGCCCCCTCCCTCGTCCCAACCCCAAGCAGCCAAGCCGGCGCCGCCAAAACCGCGCTCCAAGCTCCGCGCCCCGCGCAAAGCGGCCATGCAGCTCACGCCCGCGGCCGTGTCGCAGCTGCGCAGCCTGCTGAGCCAGCCGGACCCCAAGCTGATCAAGGTGGGCGTGCGCAACCGCGGGTGCAGCGGGCTGGCGTACCACCTGGAGTACGTCGACACGCCGGGCGCGTTTGACGAGACGGTCGAGCAGGACGGCGTGCGCGTGCTCATTGACAGCAAGGCGCTATTTAGCATTATCGGGAGCGAGATGGACTGGGTTGAGGATAAGCTGAGTCAGCGGTTTGTGTTTCGGAATCCGAATATCAGTGAGTTCCCCCCACCGCCTCCCTTGGGTTTTCAGGATGGAGTTGCTGACGCAGGAGGTGCAGAGGAAGAATGCGGTTGCGGCGAGTCGTTTATGGTATAAAGGGATCATGGCGGTCCACACAACATGTTCGCGGGATGGCATGGGGTCTTTTTCACGACAGCTTATTGAGGTATCATCCCAGGGTCAACTCGGCATCGGCGTCTTTCTGGCTTTACGACGGCTCTGCGGAAAAGTGGAAGCTGTGCATGTATGAATGGGTCTGGCGATTTGCATGGGTCAGGCGTTTGGATAAGAGTACCACTTTTGAGATTGTTGATTCAGCGCTGCGTTGTCGAGCTATGTCGGAGCTTTGGTGCTTGGTGCAAATCCTTCTGGACTGGTGACGTTCTCATACTTGCGACCTCCGCCACATGAAAAACCGCGCCCCTGTTTCGTGGTTCCTGTCCTCGAACCCCCCCTTCCCCTTTCCTCCCGGGAGGTGCCTTTTCAACAGTCACATGACTCAGTCAGCCCTTTGGCCCAACACTGATGACTGAACATGCATCCACCACCGACTGAACCTTCAATGAAGCATCATTCCGCCAAATCTGCGCAGATATCTCAAATCTCAAACATGACCAAAGAATATTCGTAGTCTGACCCTCGACAGCTTTCGGAGGAACGTATTGTACCCTAACCCTTCCAGGACATGACATGAAGTGCCAATATCTCGCCAAGACGACAGGGGGTTGCCGGCGCTGCCGTTCAGGGTGCAGCTGACCTGCAACGTCAGCTGCGTATCCTTCATCCTTCACAAACAAACGCCAACCTCGAGGCATGGCAGGCTCCAAACCTCCATCAATACCACCTCCCCATAGAAAAAGTCAGTCCCGGCCACCATCATGACGCTCTCCATTATGGGCAGAATCGGCAGCCTCTCGGGCGCGCCCCTCATCGCCGCCATCACCTCCATCTGCAGCGCCGGCTTCCTCCTCTTCGGCTACGACCAAGGCGTCATGTCGGGCGTCGTGATATCCCCGTCGTGGCTGGAGGCCATGGGCCACCCGTCCACCCTCGAAATCGGCACCATCACAGCTCTCTACGATGTCGGCGCCGTGCTGGGGGCCATCACCGCCGCCTTCACATCCGAGCCCCTGGGACGCAAGCGCACCCTGCTGCTCGGCGCCGGCCTCGTCGCTGCCGGAGGACTGGGCATGGGAGCGGCACTGGGAAGGACGCAGTTCATGGTGGCACGGGTGGTGGTTGGCGTCGGCATCGGCTTCACGACGAGTGTGACGCCCGTGTACCAGAGCGAGATCAGCGCCCAGGCGCAGCGCGGGTGGCAGGTGTGTTGCCAGTTGACGACCATGCTGGTGGGACTGTTGATGGCGTACTGCATCAACTATGCATACTTTTTCCACCCCGGCGAGGGGCAGTGGAGGGTGCCGCTGGTGTTTCAGTGCGTGTTTGCCGGGTACATTCTGGTGTTGGGGCCGCTGTTGCCCGACACGCCGAGGTGGCTTGCGCAGCGGTTTCCCGACGATCCCGGCAACGCGCTCCAGGTGCTCGCGAGGCTGCGAGGAGCGGACGAAGACGGTCGGGAGGTGCGTAAGGAGATGGACGAGATCCTGGGGGCCATCGCGACGGAGAGCAAGGCGCAGGGAACGTGGGGCGATTTGTTCCGGTCTAACGGAGTCAGCGCCGACAAGAGGTTCTATCTCGCCATCGGCATCCAGTTCCTGCAGCAAATGTCGGGCATCAACATCGTCACCTACTACGCGCCCTTTATCTTCCGATCCGCGCTCGGCATGAACCAGCAGGATTCCCTCCTGCTGGGATGCTACACCCAGCTGTGGTATGTGCTGGCGTCCTTTGTGACGTGGTACACCATTGACCGTGTGGGGAGACGGCGGCTGCTCGTCAGCATGGCCTTTGCGATGTCGCTGCTTCTGGTTGGCGAGGCTGTGGCCACTGCTGCTGGGACGCGGACCGGGGCCATCGCGGCGGTGGTGTGCCTGTTTCTGTTTGAAGCGTGCTTCTCGTGGGGGTGGATGGCCTGCGTCTGGATCTATCCGCCCGAGATCCTTCCGCTCAAGATCAGGGCCAAGGGCTCCGCGTTGGCTGCGGCTGCTGACTTTATTGGGAATTGGATCGTGGTCGAAGTCACGCCCATTGGCATCGCGAAGATGGGATGGCGGTTCTATCTCGTGTGGGCAGCCTTCAACCTCTTCAACGCCGTCGTCGTCTGGCTGTTTTACCCCGAGACGGGTGGTCTGATGCTGGAGACCGTCGACCACGTCTTTACCACCGAGATTGATGATGACGTCGCACTGAGCACCGGTCTGTTTGATCGTTTCCAATGGGGTCGTGTGAGGGTTGCGGCCCGCGCAGTGGAGAAGAGCAAGGCCCGAGAGAGGGGAGTGCAAGATCCTGAAGAGAGGAGACTGTTGGATGACGCCTGAGTGAGGCTTGGCTGTGGTGTTCAGAGACGAGCACTGACAATTGGAGTTTGGCGGAGCTGCCGTCGAATGTCCAACACATAAGGAAGGACGAGCAGAAGGCAGTGCCGGGTAGGTGCCGAGTCCGGACATGTCAATCGAAGCTTGGCACGGCCGCAGTGGGCCAGTCGCGCCTTCCCCAGCCCGTCGTGACGCCGCCAGTTTGCGGAGAGGCCGGCTCGAGGCCGGGAATGTGGGAAGCCACGACTACCACCCACTGCATCAAGCGGGCACAACGCCGCTGCCAGTTTTGGATAGATTTTCCTGCGCCTCCAGGAAAAACTCAAAGAAATGGCCATCGTCGCCTTTTTCCCCATTCCTTCCCTTCCCCATCCCGTCACACAACCCCCGCCCTGTGCCAGCCTTCAAAGACGAGACAACACATTCCTCGCGACGGCTGCGACTCCGTGAAACCGCCATTCAGTTATAACACCATCATGGGTCTGACGTGCCCCACACCAGCTCGCCTCTCTTCTCCCAGTTTCTAGACGACTGGAGACGACACTCCCTCCGTCGTCCAACGGCTTTGGATAGCTGATCGGCCCAGATCCCCCATCCCGACTACATCAAGACGATCCAAGATGGCAGACAACCAGCCCGCCGAAGAGCAGACGACAGGCCAGCTTCAACGGCATCTCCCGCGCATCCGATACCTCCCCGACTGGGAGATTCCCATCGGCCCTCCGAATCGTCGCCCGTCCCTGCTCTCCCGCACCAAAATCTCGAGATCGATTCGACGGAGCCGCGTTGCCGCCATGTTCCGCCCCAAGCCCAACTTCGTGGACGCATCACGTCCCACGTCCGATACGTCGATCCAAAATACGAAGGAGTCGTTTGTCGACACCGGAGGTATCCACGGCATCCCCCCTCTCTCACGAAGCTCGACGGCCCCAGAGCTCTCGCCACGCCCACTTCATCGCATCATCCACACCCTCCCGCCCCGCAGATATTTCGGCGGCCTCACCCGCCGGACCCTCGTCCTGGTCGCTGTCGCCATTCTCTTGGCCATCGGCTTGAGTCTTGGACTGGGCCTCGGGTTGGGACTTCACCGGGATGCACAAGTTGCCGACGTTCAGTCCGCCGACCCTCAACCCGCTGGCCTTCCATCCCCCAACGCTCCGCCCCCCAGCACTCCGTTCTCCGACGCACCGTCACCAACCCCACGCGTTTACCAAGGCAACCTGACATACTTTTCCCCCGGCCTGGGCGTATGTGGCTGGAAGAGCAGTGGCACCGACGCCGTCTGTGCCATCCCTCACGACATTTTCGATGCCGCAGCCCCACCTGTCTCGAGTGGTGGAATCCCAGGCCGGAACCCGCTGTGTGGACGACTGATCCGGGTCACCACCTTCCTCGCCGCAGCTGGGAACACGAAAAAACCGGTGTCGGTGGATGTCATGGTTGCCGACAGGTGTGTCGACTGCGAGGGGAACGATCTCGATCTCTCGCCGGGCGCCTTCAAGCAGATTGCATCCGAGGGGAGCGGCGTTGTTTCTGGGACTTGGCAGTGGCTTTGATGTGCCTCTCGCGGCGGATGGTTCAGCCTGGAAGGGATTTGGGATTTGGGGGAGATCGGGAGGAAGGGCTGTGTGCAGGGCATTTTCTGAGACGACCAGGCGGGCGTCTCTGAACCGGAGTTTTGTTTTGGGACGCGGGGTTAGACAAGGACGACGCAAGTCAGCGGTGGATTCAGGGGTCTCGGAGTCATATGCTACAATAGGGATCGTCTCGTTTCTCATCAAGTTCATGGTTGTTTGTGAATGCAAGAGTCAGCTGGCTGCCAGGTTACATGTTGCCATTCTCACTGGAGCTCCAAGACCTCTCTCACTCATCCCAAGGAGAAAGAAAACAACAGGTTTGCAAAAAGCTCACCCCCGGTCTCCGCAGAGGCCGGGGAATATGAAAACCCTAGCTGCGTAAGGGGTTTTCTCGGTCGGTGGGTGGAACTCGCGGCCTCTGTCGTCGAGTAGAGGGCTTACGGGTTTGGATTCGGGGGGTCCTCCGCCCCTCCGCTCTATACCACTGAACCATTGGGTTGCAGTGGTAGTCTTGGATTCGGAGGGGCTGGTGATGGGACCTCTGGGAACAGTGCCCATATGGTCGCTTTGTTGGCAGATCGGGGAGCCTCTCGACCCTGATTTCGTCCGAGTCCGTCCGAGTCCCGTTTGTCAGTACCTTCCATTGATGCCGGCCCTTGAACCTCTTCGCCAACATCACAGCTCCTCTGCTCGACATCCCTTTGCAGCACATCACATCCAGCCGAGTCCGGTGAGATTGTTGTTGGGTTTTTGTATTATTTTAGTTTGTATGTGACAGTCTAAACTGGCAGACATCTTCCTTCCAGACATGTACTGCACTTGATGTTGCCTCAAGATGGATGACCGATCCCCCGCCGTGTCCCGGCACTTGAGTTCCAAAGCTCTTGAACCAGAAACCCAAGTCCACCAGATCCAGTATCCCAGACATGGCTGACAGGGCCGAAGCAAATCCAATAGAGATCCCACTGTATCACCAAGTGGGACTCGAGTTCCCTAGACCATGACCGACGAGACCATCCACCACAGCACCACCTCCCTTCCAGGAAAGATGGGCTTGCGCGCTCGGCCTGCCCGTCGTGATGAGATCCTTCACATGTGCATGCTTCCGCAACAGGGCAAAATGACCCCGACCTGCCTCTGATCCTGCCTCTAACGGGGCGGACATCTTCTCTCTCTAAGCCCCCCAGCCCCCCGATTCCCCACCCTAAAAAGCAAACCCCAACGCCTCGCTAAAAGAGCAGACCCATATAGGTACATGGACAATAAAAAAGTACAAGGAGCTTCAAGAGCCCTGTGGGAATGGGCGGCCGGATTTCTCGCGGCGGCCTCACCCCGATGTCTGGTTCAGAGGATACTGTGATTCTCCTCTTCAGACCTCTCTTTGAGGACGGGCTCTAGCTGGCACCATTGTGCCAGCCTGGCACTGCTCGAGAAAAACGTTGTTGAGTAATATTAAGCTTGGTCGGACCCGACATGTCGACTGTGTCTAGACGTCTCTGGCTGCCAGCGTGGGTTTCATCCGCACGCGGCATGCCAGACAACTCGGACCGAGTCGGGCCAACTGAACGTATCCCCACCGACTGCTGAGAGAATGCAAGAAAAAGGACGTCATGAAAATGAAATAAGGAAAAATGAACCGAGGAAACTGAACCTGCAGAGCGATGATAGTCGCCGAAGACACCCTCGCTCGTGGGGGGCCGATCCGTTGCCGGACCAGTCCCACCAGGGCGGCTGTCCAAGAGCCTCGGACGAGAAGTCGGGAAGGGGAGTTTCTCGCATCCAAGGCATGTTGGACATCCGCCGGGTGCGGTAGGAAATAGCGCGGAATTGAAATCTGTAAAGGATGCCAGTCTTTTTTTTTCTTGTGGTTTTCTGCCCGACTTCTTCGAGCATTGGCACTGAACGGGACTGAAAGGAGGGAAACTGAAAGACCGCGACTCCGATGGAAGAAAATGACATCGATCAAGGAGGGGCAGCAAAGGTCATGTCAAAAGACATTTCGTCCGTGTCGTCGCGCGGTTGGAGCATGGCTGTCGCGGGAAAGATCTGCCGATTTCCGTAGAGGGTGCCTTGCGTCACGGTGGCCATCGATGAGGTTGATGATGTATAGCCACGACTATCCAGGCCTAGTGACGACGACGTGCTGTGCTGCTGCTGGTCAGGGCCAGCACCATACCCGAAACCCGAAGGCGAGATGGGGAAGCTTTGCATGGTCGACGGAAGACACATGGTGTCGCCAGGAGCAAAGAACTCTGTTTGAGCCGAGAACCCTCCGTACTGGTTTTGCAGATAGAGGGAATCCGTGGAAAAGTTGCTGCCAGCGACGTTGATGCCGTAGCTGAGATCATAGTGTTCGCCGTCCATGTGGTCGTGGTCGGCGGCGCCTGTCGGCCCATCCTGGAGCATGTTCTGATCCGCGGGGACAATGACCTCGACCATCCACTGCTTCAGCTCATTCATCGACGGCCAGTCACCGCCGCCCTTGCCGCCCCTCTTCTCCATGGGCTCGTCGGCAGGGTCGGGGCCCTTCGTCGCATGCTTGGAGGGGGCGCGGCCTTTTCGGGAAGGCTTCACGGAGAAATGGGTCCGTCTCAAGTGCGCGGCGGCGTTGTAATAGGCACCATACTGCTTCTTCTGGGAACAATGCTTGCAGTCGCTCAAGGGCCTGGTGGCATTCTCCTCGTGAGGTATCCCCTCGAGAGCAGGGTCCCGGCAGACCCATTTCTTGACAGCGGTCTTGTGCTTGGCATCGATGTGTCGACGAAGCTCATGCTCGCCTCGAAACCCTTCCGGGACTTCGTTGCATTGCTTGCATGGCACCTTTGCGTGCTTCGGTCGCTCGTATTTGGCCTTGGAAATGGCGGCTTTGCCATCGCCCTCCCGCGCGTTGACAGTCTCGATGGCTTCTTGCTTGACCGTGTCGGGCGCAGGCTTGGGTTGCAGGTGTCGGGATTTAGAGGCGTTGCCATTCTGGCGCGAGAGAGCTTCCTTTGCGCGGTGCAGGAGGGATGCATTGGACTTGACGCTGAGCATGCTGTCCTTGGAGGTTGAGCGCTCCATCCCGGGCGCAAAGAATGGCGACCCGTATTCTTGCTTGAAGAACAAGTCGTCGGACGACGAGGAAGCGCTGCTCTCTTGAGAGGCTGACCGTTCCATGGCGCGCGGATCGAGAAACTGGGGAGAGCTGAGTGGAACGGAGCCCTGGTAGTATGGAATGGGCTCGGAGAGGTTGGCGCCGATCCCGAGGAAGTCATTCTCGGTTGCTGGCGGCTTGCCACTTGGGTCGTGATGCATCACTTGCTGAGCGTTGCCATAGCCGTCATGGTGGGGATAGCCGCCGAGAGATTGGTGCGAGTTGATCCTCACCATGTCGTGGAACCGGCCCATGAATGCTGGGTTGTCGTTGAGGGAGCTGTTGACTCTCGACATGGGAGCCGTCTCCAGGGTGGGCCCCGAAGACATGGACCCGCATAACGAGGGGATGCCAGAGTTGCTGCCATAGTGGAGGGCCTGGGCATTGCTGGGGGAGAGATACTGTGCGGGTGAAATGGCGATTGGCGATGTAGGAAAGTCGTCCTCGTCCCTCATCAGGAGGTACTCGGTCACCTCCATCTCTCTGCTGCCCATGAGCGAGGCGTTGGCCATCTGGGTCCACGGATGTGTGGAGAGCGACATGCCATCGTGGATGGGTGCGACCAGGGGCTGCTGAAGCTGACTCTGGCCGACAAAGTAGTTCAACATGCCCACAGGACCACCGGATGGGACGTCGGTTGATGCGATGGCTGCTGGCGGGACAGCGACGGTGTTGGATATGCTGCGGCGGTTCGGGGCGGATCGACGGGGCGGGGCGGCAGAAGCACTGGAGCGGGACCGCATCATTTGCTGCGTAGAAGCCGTCCCTGCAATGTGCGTTGTTTTGGACCGCTTCATCGGACGATCTTGATGCTGGAATGTGTGAGCGGGACCATGATCATGTTGTCCAAAGGTGTACCAGGCAGAAACCTTACCTGCTGTTGGGACCCTTGCGTCCCCAGCCCGGACTCGGAATCGGTGGTGCGGGGCACGGCACTGTCCCGGAGGCGCTCATGACTTTGGAGCGGCGGGCGAGATGGAGAGACGTGGTAGCCACCATTGATGGGCTCAAAGGCAGCAGCAGTGGTGGTTGAGGCCGATGGCTGTGCTCTGAGAAGCTCATCCTTGATCTCGCGAGTTTCTTGCTCTTTTTGCCAGAGTAGTCGCTCGAGTTCTTGACGCCGATGGATGGCTGGAGCAGGCTGGCGCATGTTGGCCGAGCGGATGGCAGGGCGAAAGAGACGAATAATCGCGCAGCTCGGCAAATAAACGGTGATGAGGAAGAAAGGTCAGCCCTGGTTCTTGTCCAAGACGAGGCCACGAGCTGGCTCAAGGGTCGTAATGATGCCGCCTGTATCGTGTTGACGCACGGGGGCCCCCCTGATGGTTCAAGGCGTCGGCTGCAGCAAAACAGGCAAACACAGGGCGGCGAAAAGTGGGCTGTTGCAGAAAGGAGATGGATGGGCAAAGCCGGAGGGCGATGGAGCGAATGATATTTATCCAGTAGTATCGGCGAGGCTTTGTGATGGGGGCTTCGCTGTCTGTCGCACAGCAAGTGCTGGTTGGGAGCGGGGCGTCTTGAAGAGGGTGCCACCAGAGCGATGACAGCAAGTCAGCGTTGGGTTGAGATGCGAGCTGCACCTCTGGCGGGATGGGGGATGCCGGGGAAGGCAAGGGTATGCGTCTGCCCTGTGCCATACGGATGGGCTGCCAGGGCACCCATCCGTCCATCGTGGTGGAGGGGAGCGGCGAGCCTGGCCCTGAGTGGTGATGATTTGCTGCCAAAGGATCAACGGTGTGTCCATCAAGTCACAGGGGCGCTGTGGCCGCTAGGGTCGCCAAGGTGCTGCTGCAAAGGACCTGCAAGAAAGGCGCTGCCGCGTCGACGGTCGGATTCCGTGCCCCGGCCGACCATGCCAAACCACGGCCGACGAGAACGGGGACCCGGCACCGGTGGACCAGCTTGACGATTCCGATTCCGAACGTTGGCTATCCTGCTGTGGGACGCCGTATACGTGCCAGAGATGTGCACTGGAGAGGGTATCTTTTCATCCAACGTGACTGGCCACGACACTGACCCGGGATGGGTCCCGCGGATATCGTCGACATCTCGATGGAGTCTCTGCACACCGAAAGGCAGCGCTCCAGGGAAGATGGGAGGATTATCCGCCCAGGGCCGGACGACGACAACCAGCAAGTGGCGCCAGATCCCATTCCCAGTTCTTGCCGTTCAATGTTGACCAGATATTCCGTGGCACGGGGGTCCGACTGCAAGGGGCGGTGGATTTACCGACGCTGATCTTCCGCGTCAGTTCGTCGGCATCCCCCGGTGGCGTTGTCACCTCTCCTCGAAGTTCCTTTGAGATGCTTCATCTCATCCCAGCAGCGCGTCCATGACAACGCGACGCTGTGGCTGACCAGGACATTGATGAAGACATTTCCGTCCGAATGCGGGCTGGTCAACGCCCAACGGAAGCAGCCACGAGTACTCTCCAAGTACGTCGGTCTGGTAATAAGGGTAGCATCAGATATCGATGGCCACCGCGGGCGGGATATCGTTGAACAAACGCCGGGCGCTGTGGATTTCCCCCGCCCCCACTTGTCTCGCTACCAATGCGCTGGCTAGCGCGTCCTTCAACGAGCCCTGGGGCAACAAGTTGGTGGTGTGTGGATGGAACCTCGTCGGTGGTGGTGGTGGTGGTGTGGAAGTTGGAAAAGCAGGCCTGAGAATTGCTTCTGTTTCCGGGCGACTTCCGCGCAGTAGGGCCTGGGGACGTGGGCAAACGGGCGTGGGATGCGGGTCCACAGTTCGTCAATGTTCCTGCTTTCCCGGGCATCCATCCTACAAGCGATTGCTTCCCAGCTTTCCAGTGGAAATCTTTGACCATCATCACCTCACCACACCATCTCTTGCAGTCCATGGCCCGTTGGGATTTTCTTGAGAGAGTCAATCCATTGACATCGTGGCCCAATGGGAATCGTCCCGGCCATCGTCTCCAACATTCCACTTGCTAACACCGGGCGCCGTGGGTGACGGGATGGAGGCCATTCGGGCCTCCGCTTCCGCATCTTGAGCTGTTGATTGTGAAGCCGTCATTGAGCACTGACAACATCACGTTGAAGCTCTTTCGCTCGCTCTTTTCGAAGCTCGCCGTCCCATGTCCCTCGAACCCCGCAGCCTCCAGAGCCGCAACCTCCGCGCTGCCTGTGGCGCCTCGTCGGCGGGCCAGGCATTCCCGTCGAATCACACATCCGAGGCGAACACAGCGTTGGGGTGAGCTCTGATGGGAGCTCGGAGGACCACAGGTCGTGCAGTCACCCCGCCTCCGTGCCGTCAACGGCATGCTGCGGGAGCCATCACAGGCGGCCTGATTGGTTCAAGAGGCACAAAAGCGAGGCGAGCAGAGACTCGACTGGACATGAACTCTCGAGACAGCGCTATCCGATGAACGCCCCGCAGCAGCGAGCGCTGACCGCCCTCGTGGTCCCGTCGAGCCGTCCTCACCTTGTCACTACGACTCCTCACCAGCATCCGGCAGCCGGAACATCTTGGATGCCCGTCCGCTTGCTTGGCAACGAAAGGGCGCGGCTCTCTCGGGCCTCGGGCTTTTGGGCGAGCTTCGAGTTGGGCTCCAATCCTCCCTCCACATTCCCGTCCAGTCCTTCGGCGCCATGTGCGATGAGCTGTTCGTCCAATCCGGACCATATCACATTTATTAGGGTGTGGCACTGCACTCATGCTGGCGAGTTTGGAGGCTCGCGCTTCGCTGCCTCGCTGGCAACCGGGGACGACATCATACACCGGTTTCACCTTGATTCGACCTTTCTTGCGACCTCTCACCTCCTCCGACTTATGACCCCGACGACCCACAGAGCCCCCGATATGCCTGACACCAACTCTCCGATGACTTGCAGAAAGTGTCTCCAGCCAGCCAGCATCATCATCCTTGGACTGCCTTCTCCACTCTCCTTCTATCCGACGACAATGATCGGCTGAACCGCCGTGCCAGCTCAGAGCCTGACAGGCCTACCCAGCTGTAGTGGCGTCAAGCGTCAAGAAGGCCGCAACGGTTGAAGAGCCATGAATTGTGCCCTCCAGGTGTTGACTGGCACGTTCTTGTGTCACATGTGTCCGTAAATTATGGACAACCCTAACCGGCCAAGTCTTCCAGCTGGTTGGAGCTGGTTGGCACGCTGAGAAGCTCGCATTGCGGATGCCTTTTTTAAACCCACGTCGCCGTCGTCAACTCGGCCCACTTTTGTCAAGTCGCTTCCGACCGGCGCCGGGCCGGATGGCGCCGAGCCCTCGTCAACCAACAATGCCAAGCAAAAACAGCACGTTTACACAGTAAGTTATACGTAGAACAGCTTCAAGTCATGTATTTCGTAATATTGCCCTCCAATTGCCCCGCGTCAAGTCACACCAGCAAGGCAGCGGCGTGAGAGCGGGAGAGGCCATTGGTCAACATGTCACACAAATACCTCGACGCATGTTGACATGCTCACAGCCTGCTGTGGACCAACTTGCAAACCGCACCGGTCAGGAGTTTGTCACACCTCGTGGAAACAGAGGAGCGGCTGGGAAGTCGGATCTCTGACGGGTGGCCTTCTGACCTTGCTCCATGGCGGCCCAGTGGTCCTTCAGTCAAATGATGCCATATTGACAATATGACAGAGCTGTTAAACTGCCTTTTTGAAAGAGGTCTCCGTTAGCAAACACAAAGAACAATCCCCACACTCCAGTGACCGGCCTCCAGCTTCCGGTCCCCATTTTGGGCCCAGCACTTGGATCCGGCCGGCATGGCGTCAGATGATGTCCTGTGAGAGTCGTGCTGCGTGGAAAGTTGGACAACGAGATATGACGACAGGCGACGCGCAGCATCGTGAAGTCCAGCAGAGCGGATCATGGCAGAGGTGGGAAAAAATTACACCAACACTCCCCTCGTCCGCGGACACGGTTCCGGTGTTGCACCGTTGCTTTTTGACAACGCCGGGGAAGGGTCGGAAGCAGAGCCGGAGCTGGGCGACCGGGGCTCCGTGCCGATCCGTATTTGCCGATGACGACGACGGTGGATGTTGATCGTCCAGGGCAAGGCAGGGGAAAAGCTAAAACCAGGAATTCCGGTCAGAAATCAGAATTGAGATGGCCTCAAGATGGGGAATCGCGTTAAACCGCCTACCGGAAGGATTTGGTGATGGTCGGGTGCACGTGCCACTCCGGTGACATAATCTTGGCTCCTTGGAGTTGGAGCTCAGGAAACTGACAGGGGCTCTGATAACGATGATGCCACCTTATCCCAATCGCGACAAGCTGTCCCCTCGGTCGAATCCACCACATCCCGTCATCGCGATATCCCACCACGACCAAGCTGTTAGGCAGAAGATGCCGCCAACGACACCATGCGCAGCTTTGCCTTGGTATTTCTAGCCTCGTTGCGGCTTTGCGGAGCTCGGCAGCCAGGCTTTAGCGTTCACGATGACCTGCTAGCCCATCCCCAGGTACGGAACACGCCTCCTCCCCCTCGTGCCCCCTCCCCCTCGTGCCCCGCCCCCCCCCCAGGTGCTAGTTGCTAACCCCCCGTGTCTGCCTGTCGCAGTTTGAGGTCACATTCGACTCGTACATCACAGAGACCGACGCATTGGCGCTTCTCGAATCCAAGCGCGCCCATGGAACACACACGCCCGATGCCTCCCAGACCGACCTGGCTGGCCGGGTCCGCGAATCGGGGACGGCCGACGCGGCGACAGACAGGACAGGCGACAGCGATGACACCCCCGTAGTCGCCGAAACATACGAGATACTCAGTAGCCCGCCATCGCGCTACCTTTGCTCGGTCCCCATCATCCCAAAACAACCCGCACTCAACCAGACGGCCAACAACCTCGCCAAGGCCGAGGAAGCACGCGAGCTGACAAGAGCAAATGCCCACGGCTGGGAGCTGATGAGCGCCCTCGATGGACATTGCCTCTTCTACGTCTCGGGGTGGTGGAGCTACAACTTTTGCTACGGCAAGGACATTGTGCAGTTTCACGCGGTCCGCACCGTCCCCGGCGGACCCCCCGTCAAGGACCCGCAAACCCCCGAGTATGTGCTAGGCCGCGCGCCCATACCGGCCAAGTCCAAAAAGTCCAACACGGACACCGCCGTGCAGAAAGTCCATGGCAGCAGCGGGGGCGGCGACGCAGACACCAAGGGCGTAGCTCCCCCCAACACGGAGCTCCAGGTCAAGGGCGACCAGCGCTACCTCGTGCAACGCCTCGACGGCGGCACGCTCTGCGATCTGACAGGGCGACCGCGGACCATCGAAATTCAATACCACTGCAGCCCAAGCGCCAGCGGCGACCGCATTGGCTGGATCAAGGAAGTCACGACGTGTACATACGTCATGGTTGTCCAGACCCCCCGGCTCTGCGCCGACGTCGCCTTTCTCCCACCCAAAGAAACACGCGCCTATCCCATCAACTGCCGTCAGATTGTCGACAGCCACGAGGAGGCCGCGTGGTACCATGGCCGAACTCTCGAGGCGGCGCGTACCGCTGCGGACGCCAACGCTGCGCAGGCCCGAAACGCAAAGGAGCAGATGAAGGGCGGAAAGGACGCGCCTCCGCAGCACCCTTTCACCGGCGTGACCATCGGCGGCGTTGTTCTGGGTGGGAAGCGAGTCCTTGGCAGCCAAGGGGACGGGAAAGTGGTCGAGCTGGCGCTGCCGAGAGGGTTCGCGGCGGCCAAGCTGCCACTGGTGGAGCAGCTGGCGGCGACGTTGAAAAAGGGCGACGGCCAGAAGATGGCGGCCATGTCGGTCGAGGAGCTGCTGGAGATGGGGATTGACGCCGAGTCGATCGAAGTGCTGCGCAAGGAGCTGAAGAGGATAGGCGACGATGGGTGGGAGATTGCTGTCGAAGTCTTTCCGGGGACTGAGGATGATGCCGACACGGGCGCGGCGCCAAAGAAGGCGGCTGGTGGCAACAAGGGCCAGCCCGAACAGGATGACTCGGAGGAGGAAGGGTCCCAAGAGACATTCTACAAGGAGGAGTTGTAGATTGGGCATGAGTTCCATGAGTTTGATACAGGTAGCGTCGTTCAGCATATGTTATTGTTTTTAGTCACGATATTGTCCCACAGGATCGTAGCCAGTGGCTTATTCTCAAGATGCCCGAGGGGACCATACCCACTAGTGCCCATCCAAACTTCGGCTTCACTCATCTGCGGAGCGATGAGTACAAGATGGTAGCCGATACTGACATTGAGTGGTGTCATCAAATAATATCCTTTTAGTTCGTCCATCAAATTACTACCCGTTGATCTAGTTAGCATAGTGCACGTCATTTCTTCTCCGCCCTCCGCTCTTCCAAGACCTTGAGCATCTCCAGAAAGCAAGGCAGAAACTCTTCCGTCTCAACCTCAAACGCCTGATGATGCCCCGGCACCAACATCATCGGGCACCCTAGCACCTTGGCCAGCTCATCCACCGCAAGCGCAAAAAAAGCATCCCTCGACCTCACCCCCCGCATGACCCCGATGCTCGTCTTGTTGTCCACCAGCCGCCACAGATTCGGCACATACCCCGTCAGCGTCGGCATCTCATAGTCCCAAAAATTGATCGCATTCCCCGGCTCCGGCGTCGCCGTCTTGGGAATCCCCTCATCCGCATACCCAATCAACCCCGCCGCAAACCCGGCCACCGCCTTCTCCCTCTCTCCCGTGCGCCACAGCTCCATCAGCATCAAGAACCTGTCGTACACCTCGCTCGCCATCGGCGCCGGCAGCAGGTTCGTCAGCGGCGCCTCGTGCGCGATGGCGTGCTCCACCATGTCGGGGAAGTCGTGCGCGAACTGCAGCGTGAAGATGCCGCCGCTGCTGCTGCCGAAGACGGTGGCCTTGGAGAAGCCGAGCGCCGTGATGACGGCGCGGATGTCGCGCGCTTGTTGGGGTGGGCTGAGCATCACACGCTTGGTGTCGGCGGGGGGCTGGCTCGAGGACATTTGTCGCCGGTCGAAGGTCGCGCAGGTGAAGCCGCGCGTGGAGAGGGCTGTGAGCATGGGGTTGAATTGTCGGCCGTGACCGTTGCCGCCGGGGACGAAGAGGATGAGTGGGCCCGAGGTGCCGAGGGACCAGTAGTGGAGGGGGCAGGATTCGTTTGTGACGGTGCCGTGGGTGGGGTTGAAGGAATCCATGGTTGAGGGTAGGTGGGGGAGGTGGGCGGAGATGGTGATGCTTGGGGTTGGTGATGCTTGGGGTTGGGTTGAGGTCGACTCTTGACAAGCCAACACCCAAGAGAGTTCCGGGAAGGCAGCCTTTATGTCTGAGTGACAATGAGGTGGTCGGGAATCCTCCTCGCCGGGTGACGCAGACGACGCCTAAGCTCATTGGCCTTCCCCGGGGCGGCTGGCCGGCTAGCCGGCGGGGTGGACATCGAGTCCGAGCCCGACTGTCCGAGGGATCATGATGCTGATGTCGGAGACGGTACTGGCGCGATGTGAACTGCACCGCATCAATCGCGGAGTGGGGATGGGGCCGAAAGCGACCCGGATATACGAGGGTTTGGAGTTGACAGAAGTCGTCAAAAAGGGGGCGGTGCTCATCAAGTCTCGGCATGCATCAATACTGGATGGTGACAAATCACTCGAAGGATACGCGGATAACTTCTGAGTAGTATATTCTCTCCATTACAGCCTCATGTACTCCGTTTTACTAACGCGAGACCAGCAACTGCCGTGATGAAACCTCCCAAAGGCCACATGCTTGATCTTCGACACCCCAGCTAAAGCCAATCCTATTCAACCCTGGTACTGCTGTGTCGGATACTGATGCGAAGCTGGATACTGTTGATGAGCAGCATACTGCTGTTGAACCGGATACGTGTTCGCGTTGACCGGGTAAGGGCTGGCTTCATGCCTAGGCTGGTAGCCCGGCTGGTTGTACGTCGGCGGCGGGGGCTCGTACTTGACAGGCGCCGGCTCCCCCGGCTTCGCCGGATAGTCCTGAAGGGCGAGCACCGTGCTGGATGTCGCCGCCGGAGCATAGCCACCCCCGCCCTCCTTCTCGGCCTTCGCCCTTTTCCTCTTCCGCAGCTGTACACAGAGCGTGCCGAGCGCAATCAGCAGACTCGGGATGCCAACCCCCAAGCTCGCCGCCAGCGCAACGATATCAGACTGGCTCAGCCCCTCCTTGTCCTTCTTCCCCTCCTCCGACGAAGCCGGTGCCGTCTCCTTGACCCCCTCACCCCCCGACCCCGCTCCGGGATCCGTCCCCGTCGTGCCCGACCCTGCCCCGATCTTGGTCGCCGTCGCACCCGCGGCCGCCCCCTTTGTCCCGGACGAAGGCATCACATTCGCCGTGGCGCAGTACCCGTCGTACAGCTCAAACATGCTCGTCACCTCCTCGGGCCAGCTGTCGACGGAGCGGGCGCAGTTAGCGCTGACGCAGCTGGAGATGTAGCTCGTCGCCGACGACCCGAGCTTGGCGCTACAGTAGCAGTTGTTGATGGGCCCGCACCGGCCGCACGCCAGCTCGACGCCCAGGTCGTAGTAGCCCGCTACGTTGCAGGGGAGGACGCCGTTGTAGACGAGGCAGGCGGCGGCGCAGGGGCGGGCGAGCGAGTAGGCGGTTTGGTGGTAGAGGGAGACGGGGGCGAGGGCGCCGGGGGTGGATGCCGCGCGGGTGAGGGGGAGGAGGGCGAGGAGGACTGCGGGGAGGAGGGGTGCCCTGGGGAGGAGGCTTGTTGGTTTTACCATGGCGATGGGGCTTTGTTGAATCCCGTCTGTTGCGAAATTTGAAGCGTCAATCCGTTAGGAAGAGAGAGATGTAGAGAATATCGTATGGTGCAAGGACGCAGCGAGAGAAATCAATGGGGGAGATAACATGAATGAGAAAAATGCCAGAACGCCCAACGGCGCCAGACTGATCTGCTAGCCCATGCGGCTGGACGCCGAAACCCCACGAGCCAGATAACATGGCGAAAACACAAGGTTCTAGATTGTGTAGCAGACGCCGTCCTCCAATAGTGGTCGCGAGCTCGCCGAAACTGATGAGCGGGACGATGCGTGGCGTCGGAGCTGTGTCGATGGGCTCAGCACTCTTCTCCGATCCGCCCAGCCATCCAGACACGCTTATTGGCTCAAGTTCGATGAGACTCGACGTTGACGAATGGGAGAGAGGGAATGAGACACAAACTGCCTTCTTGGGAAACGGCACTGTGGACATCCAGGGGTAGGAAAGCTTGAAAGTTCCAGCCCTACGCGTGTCAGTGGGGTTTAAGCATTGGCCTTTATCTGGAGCGAGGCAGAATCTGATGCAAAGGGCCTGGTCGTCACAAGGAACAGAAGATACATGTTCCAAACTGTCAAAAGCTCAACCAATAACCCAATTACTCCTTCGTCCTTTCTTTGCCATGTGTCCAAACTGCCAAAGGCAGAGAAATCCCCCAAGAGCTAAGTAGGGGCACTTGCAAATCCCCCAAGAGCTAAGTAGGGGCACTTGCCGCAGTACCCACAGTCATGGGCAGAGCAGGCAGTGTAGTCGAGATTTTCAGACTCCCTGTCCGAGTTCCCATCGTAGTCCTGTTAGTCCTTGTCGTACGTCTCATCACAGCCCGAGTCCGAATCGTCAACTTGGACGCTGCGATGGAGGCTCTTGGCATTGGAGCAGAGATTGTTCCACTGGTCCGCGACTTCGGGGGACAGCGCATCACCTGCATCAGGGAGCTGAGCATGGACCTCAAGCTTGCCAACCTCTGCGCATCGGAGCTCAAACTTGGAGTCATCAGAGGCCGACACCAGTTCAATGATCTCGTGGACGAGCGCGGCCAGGCGGACGAGATCCTGGGAGTGAGTTCTCTCCCACTTGTCAATCTCGCTCCGGACATCCTTGACTTCGGTATCTTCGGGCTTGAAGACACCAATGGTGTGGAAGGCGAGGATGAAGTTTGGGATTTGGGAGATCCACAGCCGGGGCAGCTGTTCTTCCAGGTGGTCTTTGAGGAACCTCGACTTGATGCTTCGGGTCTTGAGGTCAAAGATGCGTTGCTGGTCAACCAAGGTCCCCCCTTCCTTGATCCACAAGCTGGTTGTTGACCCGGCAGACTGGGTAGGCACCGTGACGCTGGAGACAAGTCCGGCAAGGGAGTCTACAGAAATGTCCTGGTCCGATTTGTTTTTGGAAGAGGTGACCACCGGAGACGGCGGCGCGGACTCTTTGATGTAACCGTCGGCCTCGAAGCGGACGAGGAAGTCAAGCCCGCCAAACTTGTAGCGAATGAGTCGCTGGTGGGAAGACGAGCCCTTGACGGGGGCTTCCCAGGTTGTGTTGGCCTCGGGGAAAGCGTGTCCGTAGCCACGGACGCCGGATATCAGCTCGGTGGGAGAGTTTTCGCGGCGGATGAAGAAGACGGTGTCGCCGACCTTCTCCACCAGGATTCGAAAGTCTGCTTCGTGGCGGCGCACAAAGCGAAGGAGGTTTCCCACGGTGCTCCCGCAGGCCACGACATCAATCTCCTTGGGGAGGTCGGGCGCGAGAAGGAGGCCGGCCACGACGCCAGGCTCGATCGGGTGCTTGGGGTATCGAGCGGCATTCCTGTCTCGAAAGTATGTGCCGCTGTCTTCACTGAGTCTGGTGGCCGTCTTGGACGGCGTCCAGAGGGGAGGGCGGCCTGTTTTCAGTCAAGAGTCAGCGAGATGAGTGAGTGATTCTTGTGGTGGGGGTGGGAACGCACCGGGAATCAAGATGGTCGTCTCGGAGTCAAGCCCCTTCTTGTCAACCCAGCTGTACGAGGCCACTGTCCTGACATTGCTGATGGTGGCCGAGTGGGAGAAGTCTCTGGATGGCTCGTCGAGATGGTCGACGTCGATGGTCTGGAGGAGCTCTCCCAAGGGAGGCGGGGGCGAGGCCGGAGTGGAGGGCTGTTTGCTTGCAAAGTTGGGGCGATGGTGGGGGTGGTGGGTGTAGCGAGACGCCTGCGACCGGACCGACGACATGATGCAAAAAGAGCAAGAGCTGCTGGCGGTGGGTATCTGTCGAGGAAGGAAGAACGGGCAGTCACTTGCACAACACAACGAGAGAAGGGGGGGGAGGGGCGTTGGAAGAGATGGCAAAAGTTTCTCAGACCCCCGCGGGACCTCTCCCTTTCTGGCATTCTTGCCTTGTTGCACTGCCTCGCTGCCTCAACCTCTCTCTGACTGACGGAACGGAAATCCTGTCTGCGCCGCGACGTCTCCCGTGCCAAACAGCAAACAACTCTCGATGAGTCCTCGACTGCACTGCTGTCCGCCTCCCAAAATGCGGGATGCCGCCTCTGCCGGCCGCCATTCTCGACCGAAAAAGAGCTGGAATCCCAATCAATCTCCCTTCGCCGTGTTCCGCAGCCTGTTGCCAGCACCCCATATGGCCTCAATGCGTTGCATGGCCGCCCTCTCGGGCGTCAGAAGCGATGCATTGAGGCCGACAGCCAGCTCATTCCACCCCACCCATTGGTCGTCCCAATCATCTGTGGTTGGAGGCAGACGGTGAAACAAGCACCCGGCCGGGCATCCGGCAGGCTCATCTTTGGACAAAACCAGCCAATTGCAGTACACTGAACTGTTTGTTGAACGACGCACTCTGGCAGACGCCGTTTGGGGGCCTGAGAAGTTGACTGGGGCTTCGAAACTGCGCCGGTTTGGATAGGTACTTGATGGACTCCTCCCCTCTTCTCTGCAAGTTCAGGCCATCAACAGAACACACTACAACTCTGGAGCTGACAGACACCACCAGGCAGCCTGGACACCCATACCCCCTTTCTCCCACCACACGACCTGCCAAGACTCTACCATGGCCACCGATCAACGCGCCGAACGTCTCCGCAAGCTCTTCTTCAAGGTCCTCCACGGCGAGCAGCCAATCAAGACAAGCCAAAATGCCCAGCTCTTTCTCGAAGCCGCCGCTCTCCAGCAGCCGCCGAGTGCCTGCATAGAGACCATCGTATCCAAGAAGACTGGTGTTGATGCTCTTCGGGAAGCAGTTCGGGTTGACATCTCCCCGGCATTCATCCTCACCCACACCCTCCCCTTCTTGAGCTACCTGTCCGACCCCGGAATCAAGGCCCTTGCCGACGGCCAACTCCTTCGCGAGGTTCTCGTGGTCATCGCCAAGCCCCCGACCGTGTGGAATGCCGCCGTGCAGCTCTTCCGCAACCGCAAGATCCCGGAGAATCTCCTCGCTCCGTTCGCTTGGCTTGCCGTCCAACTCGTTTCGCTCCCCGCCGAGGTTGGAGTTGACGTCCTGGACGATGTCCAAGACATATCCGAGCGAAAGACGCTCCTCAAGTCGGAGCATCATGAAGCCCGAGAGCTCGGCTACAAGATCAAGAAGGTGCTGCAGCTCCGTGCAGTGACAGCCCCTGAAAAGGAAACCCTTGGCAGCGGCCCCGGCGGTCGCCATGACAACGACTTTGCCGACTTCCGCGAAACTTCCATCTACCCGACAAGGGACGAATTCCTGTGCTCTCAACCTCCGTTTTATCAAACCGCCCATGATGTGTTTGAAACTCCACTCGACCGGCGCGCCAATGCTCATCTGGACAATCAGTTCCGCCTCCTCCGGGAGGACATGCTTGCGGAATTGCGCGAGGACCAGCAGGTCGCAACTGGGGTCAAGAAGGGCAGGCGGGTGTCACTGGTACTTGGGCATCTCAGGCCCGTCGCCCTCGAGTTTGAGAGCAGCAACAACTGGGGCGGCCCAGCAAGGCCCAAGCCTGAGCAGCGAAGGCTCAAGAAGTGCACCTTGCTTCTCCACTGCTTTCAGGGGCTCAGTTTTTTCCAGAACAAGAACCCAGATGAACGCAAGAAATACTTGATGAACCAGCCCGGCCTCCTCCGCCACCAGTCCTTTGGTGTTGTTTGCCAGGGAAACAACATCTTTGGCTTTGCTTTTGTGGACAGGGACGTCGATCTTCTCGCTAGGACGCCCCCGACCATCTCGCTGCAATTCACCGACGGCCACGGGTTCCGCGATACCCTCATGGCTCTCCAGCTGCCCAACGCAATCGACGTACAGTTCGTGCTTGTCGACACAGCCGTGTTTGCCTATGAGCCTGTCCTTCTGGAGCTGCAGAAGCTCAAAGAATTGCCGCTGCAAGATACCCTCGTGAGCCCATCTTCGGCCCTCGTCAGGCTGGACGACACCGTGCTCGGCCCCGCACTCTCATTCTCCATCAGCCAACTGGAAGCGGCTTGCCGCGAGAGGGAAGACCCGGAGGGATCCATCCGCCTGCCTGGCCAATCCAAAATCAGGGTGGATCATTCCCAGATGATGGCGCTCCTACACGCCTTGAGCAGCCCCGTCAGCACCATTCAAGGGCCCCCTGGTATGTGGCACTTACACCCACCCCTGTCTGTCCACGGCACGAGCTCTCTGACCATGCTTGCAGGTACCGGAAAGTCATTCATTGGAGCACAGATTGCCAAGTATTTCTTCAAGGCCAGAAAGACGATTCTCGTCATCAGCTACACCAACCATGCCCTGGATCAGTTCTTGGAAGACCTGCTCGACACGGGCATACCCGCCAGCGACATTGTGCGCATTGGTGCCAAGGCCAAAAGCTCCCCGAGGACAGCCTCGCTTCTTCTCCGAGAGCACACGAGCGTCTACAAGCGATCACGAGGTGCCTGGGATATTATCAACCTTCGCAAGGCCGCGGCCAGCGTGGCCGCCGGAGAGGTGGCCAAGTCCTTCCAGTCTTGCTGCGGGTTTTCACCACGCTGGACTGATATCTCCGAGCATTTGGAGTTCTCCGACGAAGACCAAAGGTTCTACACAGCACTGCTCATGCCAGCAGAGAAGGAGAACGGCGGCTGGACCCAAGCTGGCAAGGCAGGTCGAGTAGTTGGAGCTGACTATCTCTACTCGCAATGGATCAACGGCAAGGGCCCTGGAGCGTTCGCCAAGGGCATGTCTGCGGAATCCAAGGACGTCTGGGCTTTGCCAAGGGCTGAGAGAAAGGGCCACGACGCCAGATGGAGGCGGCTCCTGCTCGAAGAACGTCTACAAACCATCCAGGAGTTGTTCCGCCAATACAACCAGCAACACGAAATGCTCGATGTCTTGTTTTCGGAAGGGGATGCCAGCATTCTCGCCGAGAAACGGGTGATCGGGTGCACAACCACAGGTGCAGCCAAGCATTCCCGTCTCATCCGCGCCGCCCAACCAGACGTTGTTATTGTGGAGGAGGCCGGCGAGATTCTTGAGAGCCACGTCCTGACTGCCCTAGCACCGACAGTGAAGCAGCTGGTCCTAATTGGGGACCATAAACAGCTTCGACCAAAGATCAACAACTACTCCCTGTCCGTCGAAAAGGGGGAGGGGTTCGATCTCAACCGCTCTCTCTTTGAACGGTTGATCCTCCAAGGGGCCAAGCACGTCACGCTCTCCAAGCAACATCGGATGGTCCCGGAGATTTCCCTATTTCCTCGGGCCTTGACTTATCCCGATCTCGTCGATGGGCCCGAAACGAGTGGGCGGCCAGCCATGCGTGGCATTCGAGACCGTGTCGTGTTTCTAAACCACTCGGTGCCGGAAGAATCCGATGGCTCCCTCAAGGACCGCCGCGACACGGGCAGCATGAAAGAGAGCAAGAAGAACCGCTTCGAGGCTGAGATGGTCCTCCGGTGCATTAAGTTCTTTGGACAGCAAGGGTATATGTCGAGCCAGATTGTTATCCTGACGCCGTACCTCGGCCAAGTCCGCGTGTTGAAGGATCTGCTCCGCGAAAACCAGCACGATCCTGAGCTCAGCGAGATGGACAAACGGGACTTGATCAGGGCTGGCTTGCTCAGCGAGGCGGCCTCCAAAGTTGACAAAGAGCCCATCCGGGTGTCCACCATTGGTAAGCTGCCCCAAGGCAGACCGATCTTGAGGGTGATACTGACGGTACTCAGACAACTACCAAGGCGAGGAAAATGACATTGTCATTGCCTCTCTTACCCGAAGCAACGTGTCTGGAGACATTGGCTTCATGTCTGCCCCAGAGCGCCTGAATGTGCTCATCACGCGAGCGCGCAACTGCCTCGTCATGATCGGAAACATGGTCACATTTATGCAAAGCATGAAGGGGCGGGAAGTCTGGCACCCGTTCTTTGATCTTCTCAAGACGCATGGCCATCTCTACGACGGGCTGCCTGTAAGGTGTGAGAAGCACTCTGAGAGAGAGGCTCTCCTGAAAGAACCGATTGACTTTGACAAATCCTGCCCAGATGGAGGATGCACCGAGCCTTGGTATGGAGATCTGCCTTCCCCACGGAACACCAATATGCTGATTCTTGCCTCACACAGCCTCGCCACGCTCAAATGCGGAAAGCACAAATGCAAATCCCGCTGCCATCGGGTCACGGACCACAGTCAGGCCCAATGCCGCGAACTGGTCGAGAGAGTCTGCGACAGGCAGCACAAGACCAAAGTACCCTGTCTCAAGCAGAGCGACGGCTGTCAGAAGTGCATCCGAGAAGACAAGGAGCAGGAACGGAGGATCCTGAGAGACCTTCAACTGGAAGAGGAGCGCCAACGCCGCCAGGCCGACTATTTGAAGAAGCTCCAGGAGCTTGACGACGAGATCGAGCACGAAAGGCGTATCACGAAATACAAGGCCGAGGAGGAGGACCAAAAGAAGACACTGGAACAGCGGCAGGCAGACCTTGCCGCAGCCAAAGCCACCCAGAGGAGGGTCCTGGAGCAGGAGGCAAAGCGGAAGGCGTCAAGGGAGGCCAAGAAGGCACCCAAGCCGACCAAAGGCCAAGAGAGCGAATACTCCTTTCCCAACGTCGACGATTCCCGGGCAGAGTGGGAGCACATCAAGATGACGGACGGATGCCAGAGCACGCCCCTCGACGAATTGATGGAAATGATCGGGCTCGAGGAGGTCAAGCAAGAGTTTCTTTCCATCAAGTCCAAGGTTGATCTCACTACGCGCCAAGGCACTTCGCTGAAATCAGAGCGCTTCAGCTGCTCGATGCTCGGGAATCCAGGCACGGGCAAGACTACAGTGGCCAGACTGTATGCCCAGTTCCTCACTGAAGTGGGTGTCATCCCGGGCAGCTGCTTCAAAGAGAACACCGGCGCTGGATTGGCCAACATTGGAGTCTCGGGGTGCAAAAAGCTCGTGGATGAGATTCTCAACGACGGTGGTGGCGTCTTGTTCATCGACGAGGCATACCAGTTGACCTCTGGGAACAATCCAGGCGGCGCAGCGGTGCTCGATTACCTCCTCGCCGAGGTGGAGAACCAGAGGGGCAAGGTTGTCTTTGTGCTGGCCGGCTACCACAAGCAGATGGAGAGCTTCTTTGCGCACAACCCCGGTCTCCCGAGTCGCTTCCCCATCCAGATGAACTTTGCCGACTACTCTGACGACGAGCTGCTGAGGATCCTGGAGCTCAAGGTGAACAACAAATTCAACGGCACCATGGAATGCGACGATGGGCTGCGTGGTCTGTACTGCAGGATCATTGCCAGGAGGATCGGTCGTGGCCGCGGAAAGGATGGATTTGGCAATGCCAGGACTGTCGAGAACACGCTCAGCGTCGTGTACAAGCGGCAGGCAGACCGCTATCGCCGCGAGAGAAAGGCAGGCAGGAAGCCGAGCGACCTGTTCTTGACCAAGGAAGACCTCATCGGCCCGGAGCCATCCGAGGCGCTGACAAGATGCGCCGGGTGGAGAAAGCTCCAGGAGCTGATCGGCCTCGGAGCTGTCAAGGAAGCTGTCAGGGCTCTTGTGGACAGCATCCAGCAGAACTACAGCCGCGAGCTGGCAGAGAAGCCCCTGATCGAGTACTCTCTCAACAAGGTGTTCCTCGGGAATCCAGGCACCGGAAAGACGACAGTGGCCAAGATATATGGCCAGATTCTTGTCGCACTTGGCCTGCTGTCCAAAGGAGAAGGTCAGTGTTTCATTTCCATTCCCTCCCGTTCATCCCTTTGCATCTGCTAACCAGAAGCAGTTTTGGTCAAGAATCCGTCGGATTTTGTGGGTGCCGCTCTTGGGCAGTCGGAGCAAAACACGAAGGGCATCCTCGCGTCTGCTGTCGGGAAGGTGCTTGTCATTGACGAAGCTTACGGTCTCTATGGCGGAGGCGGAAACCAGGGCGCATCCTCGGACCCATACAAGACGGCCGTCATCGACACCATCGTGGCAGAGGTTCAGAGTGTGCCGGGCGATGATCAGTGCGTACTGCTCTTGGGCTACAAGGATCAGATGGAAACAATGTTCCAAAACGTCAATCCGGGCCTCAGTCGCCGGTTCCCCATCGCCTCGGCCTTTACCTTTGACGACTTCACGCAAGACGAGCTTCGCAAAATTGTGCACCTCAAGCTCAAGCAACAGGGCTACCAAGCCAGCGGACAAGCCGTGTCGGTTGCGGTGGAGATGCTGGATCGGGCACGGAATCGGCCCAACTTTGGCAACGCCGGCGAGGTCGACATCCTCCTCAACGGCACCAAGGCTAGACACCAGCGAAGACTTACACTGGCCCGCCAAAAGGCCGGGAACAGCCAGACTCCAACCGAGGGGGCCCTCACGGACGACGACACTCTCCTGAACGCCCAAGACTTTGATCCGGATTTCGACCGAGCAAACAGCTCGACGACCAACGTCAATGCACTCTTCAGAGACACAGTGGGCTCGGAACAGGTCGTGACCCTTTTGGAAGGCTACCAGGACACAGTCCGTCGACTCAAGTCACTTGACATGGATGCCAAGGAGAATATTCCCTTTAACTTTCTCTTCCGGGGGCCGCCTGGCACCGGCAAGACCACCACGGCCAAGAAGATGGGCAAGGTCTTTTACGACATGGGATTCCTCGCCACTGCAGACGTCGAGGAGTGTTCCGCCACTGATCTCATTGGCCAATATGTGGGACAGACGGGCCCCAAGGTTCAACAGCTGCTAGACAAGGCACTGGGGAGGGTGCTCTTCATCGACGAGGCATACCGTCTCGCCGAGGGCCATTTTGCCAAGGAGGCCATGGACGAGATTGTCGACTCGGTGACCAAGCCACGCTACCACAAGAAGCTCATTATCATCCTGGCGGGATATGACGCCGACATCAACCGGCTCATGTCTGTCAACGCGGGCCTGACATCGAGATTCCCCGAGGTGGTGGACTTCCGCCCTTTGACGCCCGAGAAGTGCATGGCTCTGCTTCTCCAACTTTTGCAAAAGAAGCAGGCGGCTGTCAAGGCCAAGGGAAAGAACAAGTTGGATCTCGGTTGCCTGGTAACTCCATCTCCAGCCTTCTCCTCCTTTGTGACTCGCGAGTTTGAGAAGCTTTCGGCGCAGGCGAATTGGGCCAGCGCGCGAGACGTCCAGAGCCTGGAGAAGAAGATCTTTGCAGAGATCCTGAAGGCCAATTCTTCCCCGACACAGGACCTGCTGCTCACAGAAGACATGGTCAAGCAGACGATGGGGGCAATGCTCGGCGAGCGCGAAGCCCGCAGCAGGGCTGCTCCGATGACACTGGATCTTTCGCAACTGGTCCCACAGGAACCCCGGACGGCTCAACCCCCGCCGCCGCGACAAACGACCACCACGGTGGAGACGACGACGGCTGTGGAGGTAGCGCAAGCGGAACCGGAGCCGGAAGAGGTGCCAGAAGAAGACCAGAAAATTGAGGTGGTCCTGGACGAGCCAGCCCGCAGACGCCCCGCAGTCCGCGACGCCGGCGTCAGCGACGCCGTCTGGGAGCAGCTGCAGCGGGACCAACGCGCCGAGGACGCTTGTGAGGAGGAGTACCAGCAGCTTAAGGAGAAGGCCAAAACGGCCTCGTCAGCAGCAAGAGACGCGATCGTCAAGCGCCTTGTCGAGGAAGAGAGGCGGCGCCGGGAAGAGCTGGAGCGGAAGAAGAAGCTCGAGATGGCGGGCATGTGTCCCATGGGGTATCATTGGATTGAGGAAGGGGGTGGGTACAGGTGTGCGGGGGGGTCGCATTTTGTTTCCAAGGGGGAGTTGGCGGCGATGTAGAGGGTTGGATGGAGGAGGCGGGGTCGGGTAGATGGAGATGGAGGGGGTGGTGTTGAGGCCCGTGCGCCGGGGTCCTGTTCGTCCTTGTGTTACAGCGGGCCGCCCCGCGTTTCGGCAGAGATGTCAGCCCTATGAGCTGCGGGGTTGGGTGTTTGTGAGGGACGAGAAGCCGTCAAACATGGGCATGGCGGCGGCGGGATGCAATGCACGATGGAGACCTTGTGATGAATGTGCACTTTGAAGGTTCCAGGTCCGGTGCACTGCAGAAGAATTGATTCACTGTCAAAATACTGCGGCGGGAAGCGGACTCGGGGAATACATGTTTGTCGGGATTTTTCGGCGTCCCCCAGGCCAGGAGTCGTGGGATTGGCGCCTCCTTTTTCTTTGCCATATTTGTGGCTTCATCATTCATCATGAGTCTAACGATGAGAAGTTCTTGGTCCATACCAGCCTCAAACAGTAAAATAGCGACCAACTTCTAATGTGTTGAGGTCTTGGAGATCCCCGGACGCTTGTCCAAGACATCGTTAGACAGAGTCGGGCCAACCAACTGAACCCAACACAGCCAGGCAGAAAACAAACATGTGGATCTGTAGGATTTATTTCTGTCTTTTTAGTGATACAATTCACTGTTCTGTTCTGCCTCAAGTCCCAAGAGCTCGGTGCGCCCTGGTTCAATCCCTGCTTTCCTCCCATGAGGTTGCCCTCGGTATCATGTCCGCCCGCTTCTCCAGCAAACTCGGCGCAGGGCCTGACCATCCCAACCCGTCCTTTAAGAAAAACACCGAAAAAATCAACACTCCGCCTACCTGGTGCGGCCCGGTTCCTATTTTTGAGTTTACAGAGAAGGAGAAAAAACTGCAAAGAAATTGCCGACTCACTCCCACGCCCCGCTCGCTCCCCGCCTGAAACGCCAAAAGACAAGCTCATCCATCAACTCCCGAGACAAAGACAAGACAAGAAGAGACGGAAAGAAATCGAGTAAAGCAATTGAGAAGACGGAAACGCCCGTCTATGAGCTCGGGCTTCCCATTGTGGCCAAGGCTCTCGGCAACGCTAGACTTTTCCACTCACTGACCGCCGCGGTGTGAACTAGGCCCCGCGAGTCCGCAAGCTGCTCACTCGCCCAAGCCCCAGCCACTTGAGCTTCCCACCACCTTCGTGGCGGGGTGCGACCGGCGCGCCTCCGACAGGAGCGCCCCCGCTGTTGTCGTGTTTGCCGTTTCCGCTGCCACTGGTTCCTGGTTTGGTTGTGTTGTCCAGGGGAGCACCGCCGTCGAAATAGTCCAAGGGAGCACCACCTCCCTCATCATTGTCGACTCTGGCTTGGCCCTTGCTTCTCAGGATAGGCGGCGGCGTGGCACTCTCGCGGTCGTCGTCGACGAGCGAAGCACGCTTGCCCCACGAAGGCAGTCCCATCATGGACGCAGGAAGGTTCTTGAACGTCGTCTCGGTCGGCGGTGCACTAGGCAGGGCCGAAGTCTGAGGCGGTTCGGCCGAGCCTGTGGATCGACGGAACAAGTTGTTGAGCCCCCGGTGGCGGGGCGGCTGGCTGGCTGTGGGGGGGTAGTGGCGTTGCTTCGGGAGTGCCTGCTGGGGTTGAGACTGCGGGTCCTGCGACTCGTCCAAGGGGGGTGGCGGCATGTGCATCTGCTTCGGCGGCACAGTCATGGCCCTGTCCTGCATCAGTCCTACCACGTCCTTGAGATGTGAGGGTGGCCGGATGTCGATGCTGTTGCTGCGAGTCTTGTTCGGGCGCACAGGGCTCCTCTTCATCCGCGAGCTCGCCGGCGAGGGCTGCGCGGGCGAAGCTGGAACGCTGCCTGTCTGGGCGTGGAGGCTCGATCGCCGGTGCGGGGGCGGGGGCGGCCCGGCAAATGCGCCGGCAGGGGGACCGGCGAGGCTGGACCCAAAGAAATGCGATGGCAAGGAGTCCCCAAGGGCGTCTAGCGCATCGGCCATGGGCACGCGGGTGTTGGTATTTCCTGCCGATCCCGAATATCCTGCGCCGCCGAGACTCCCATACATTGTCTTGGAGGCCCACCCGCCAGAGCTGACCGGGAAGGAGAAGAGATCAGGCGAGACCCGGCCATTCTGCCTCCCCGGACCAGCTTGGGAGACTGAGCTTGCCGGGTCGAGTACGCCGAGATGGTTTGGCTTCAAACTCTCCCGAAGCCAAGGGTCGAACGACGTCACCGAGTCGTCCAAACTGTCGGCAGAATCATCATCCGAATCGTCGCTATCCCATCGGCCGTTGCTGACATGTTGCGAGATGGCGGGCTGGGCATGGGAACGGGGTCGGATAGGTGGCGACGCAGCAGGGGGGTCGATAGGATGATCACTGCCCCCCGTCATGGGTTTGCGGCTGTCGAAGGCCGTCGTCGATGCCGGCTGGTTGGGTTGTCCAGGAATGTCCAGCCGGCCACCGTTCCCATCGTCTTCAAATGCCGAGGCCTGCGATGCTGTTGTTTCCGAGAGGGCAAGGTAGCTCCGCTCGGTCGCCAGGCTCTCCTCGCGCGACAGGGTGTCGTTCGAGTTCTGGAAGCGTCGGAGGGTGGATGTGGAGATTGTATCTGGAGTCGGGGGGAGATGATGGTTGGAGAAGCTGCGGCCCAGATGAGCTTGGGTCAGCACCTTTTCCAACGCATCTCGCTTTTCCTGCTTTGTCTTGGGCTGCGCGGGCAACTGCGGCAGGGGCCGCGGCAGCGGAAGCGACTTCTTGTCTTGATGCGAGGTCGAGGGGCGTGAGGCGTCGCCCATGGCTGACAGTGCCATTTCCAGCCTTTCCAGTCGTTGGAGTGGCGAGCCAGCAAGATCGAGAACGCCGGTGATGTTGTGGAACTGGCTGCTGCGGGCAGCGGAGGATCTCCTGGGCCTGCTGGGTGTCGAGTTGCCGACTCCTGGCGCAGAGTCGCGGTCCTTGACTGGGCCATCCAACGAGGAGGGGCTGTCGGGCGCAGCCGGGGAACTTGGCCGTTCGTTCTTTTGTCCGTAGATGCTCAAAAAGGAACTCTCGCTCAGGACGCTGAGGGTCGGGCTGCTGACCCCATTGTGTTCCGCGCGCTCGACATCGTGAGCGTCCTCGGAAGCCCTTTGCAGACTGAGGACGCTGCCACGAACCCCGAGGTACACGTTTCGCAGGTTGGCTGTGTGTTCGCTTTGCTCCGACATGAAGCTCGGCATCCGGTTGAGCGCCCTGGCATGGTCAAACTGAGGTGCCTCGAGCGACCTCATCTTGGGTGTCGACGCCGCGTCCGGACCGCGGGAAAGGCTGCGGTTGTAGAAGAGACCATCCTCCTCGACGCGCCTGACCATCTCGCGCTCCTGAATCAGCTGCTCGACGCGTGCCTCCAACACCACAATCATGGCCACTGCCTCCTCGACGGCCTTATCCCTCTTCTCCAGCTCGGCCAGCAACTGGTCGTTCATGTCGTCGGTCGCGGCCTTTTCCGTCTCCAGCTTCTCCACGTGTTCCTCCAGAGCCGTCTGCTTCTCTCGCCGGTGGAAGAGCTCGAGCTTGAGGTCAAAGTTTTGTTTGTGCAGCGTCGAGAGGGTCTGTTCCATTTCCTTGAGGCCCAGTCCTTTCTTCTTGGTAGGCTCGGTACCGCCACTGGACCTTGGCCGGCGGGCGTCTTGGTGGCCGTTGCGAAGCGGCGAGCCCTGGAGGATGCTTGTCTCGTCGGACACGGCGGTGGCGTCATTGCTTGCCCGGCTTGACGAGCGCTCGCTGTCGTTGACCTTGCGCTCACGCTCCAGTCTTTCCTGCAGATAGGTCGACATGGGAGGCAACGATTCTCGGGACGTCTGGGAAGCCTCGCGTGACAGTTGTGATCGTGGTCGCTCAATCGCCGGCGGTCGGCTCCCCCGGGACTGGAGATATCGCTGGGAGGACGGCTGCTGTGACGAGGTGGCACTGTTGTTGCTCATTCTTGTTCGGGTCGAGCTCGTGCTGGACCGAGACGCGGTTCGAGGGAAGGGGGGAGCAACTCGGGGTCGGTCGCCCGGCGGGGGGTGGGCGTGCTCCATGGTCGGAGCGACAAACGGCAGCACAGCCAACTCCAAGACGTTAGACGGAGCAGGTTGCCGGCAGACCAAAGCCCCCACCTGTAGATGTGGCGAGTCCTGGAACGCCTCGTGGACCCGCGTGATGTCGGCAGCCGGGGGCTGGATCAGGAGGGGTGACACGACGCGTCGTCTTGCTGCTGTGTTGCAGACGATGTCGGCGAGGATGACAGGTCCGCCGGGGGGGGGACCAAGTGGAAGAAATTATCGATAGGTCGGGAGTCGGAGCCGAACCGGTTCGCGGCGAGAGGAGGTGGTGGGAGGATGTGCCGTCCTTAACAGACCAACTATCGCCTGCGGATCTTAGGGGGGTGCGTTTTGACCGGGTTGCGGTTGCTTGCAGAAGGGTGGCCGATCTACGGCTTGGATGAGAAAAAAAAGAAGTCGAGTCGTCGGGCTGGTCGGGTTATGGGAGGTCGAGATTCGGCGGAGAGAGCGCAACAACCATGGTGGTCGGGTGGAATGGTCCAACTCCACTCCGTTGCGCTGGTGACGCCGATGGAGCCTCTGTCTTGTTTTGTGGAGTTGAGATCGCGTCCACTCTGTTGTGGTCGGGGTGTTGGTGTGGTTGATTCAGGAAGTAGGAATTGAGGAAAAACGACTGGCAGCACAGCGACCAGCAGCGAACGACGTGCAGGAGTGGCAGAAAAGGTGCAGCAGACGGGCGGTGTTGGACCAGACGAAGAGATGCTGCAGTGCTGGCGAGGAAAGGAGGTCATCTTGCGAAGGATTTCTCGGGGAAGAAGCAAGGACGCCTGCAGCTCTGCTTGGCTGCTCAGCAAGGAGAGGTGGGGACGCCGTGGACTTGCAGCCACGCCGAGGGCGCGGGAGGCCCAGTGCTTCGCCCAGGCGAGGGCAGCGCTAACACGGTTGCTTACCAGCTCCCCCACCAGATACCGAATTGGGCTGTGAGAATTGCTCGCTTGTTTCGAAACCATTCCAAAGCAGACAGACAGTTGACAGCTGCAGCCAGCCTCGATTTCCTCGTTGCACCGCACGACGGCCCCGATCTGCGCTGCCCGCGCGCCAATCCCAGGGCAGGCAGCACCTGGCAGACCACAGCGGGGCAACCCGTCAGCACTCCAACCAACATGGAGGCGGGCACGGCAGCAGAACCAATTTTCTCCCCCAAAGTCCTTCGTCACACTGGCAGACGGACGGTACCAGAGAATGCCTGTGGCCCCTGCGTCAATTTAAATTCAAGACGGCAGTGGAGGGTGGGAGCGGGATGCGGGCCCACCCAGCTGGCCGTCCCACCAGCCAACGGGGAGCTCGCGATTGGCCGCCGAAGCTGGCCAACGACCAGGGGAATCAATCTCGAGCCAATCGCGGGCCCCATCACCGTTCCCAGCGTCGTGGGAGCAGGGGGCGGCCACCCGTTCCCCTTGCCTGCGGTGCTGCGCTAGGACCGCAAGGCGGCCGTGTGTGATGGTTTTGGGAACGGCACTGAAATTCGCCGGCTGTCAGCGAGATGCCCCAGCCTCTTTGCGGCCAGGGCGTCGTAATTTCGTGACGCTTTGGACCCTCCATCTTGGGCGTTGCTTGAAACAAAAAGTTGCAGCAACGAACTGCCCAGCTTCTTCAGGGTGACAACATTGGGCGGCTTTTTGGCCGACGGATGCATCATCTGATTTGGAACAGCTCACCTGCCATCAGACGCTCCAACCTGCAAGGAAGACACAAACTGACAATGGAACCGTCAATGTTTGCCCCCTACATCACAGCAAAGGGAGAAGAGCAAACGGCGAAACTGAAGCGACTGCCTGGAAGGTTGTGATGTCTGCCTGCGGTCCTCCTCCGCCCAATGCAAAAACCCCAGCGCGTTTCATCAGACGGCAGAATTTTCGCCTCCCTTCTTTGCCCCCAAGAAGAAAAATGCTCGAGGCGAAAAGAAGAAAAAGGACCACACCACCAGCTCGGGCAAAGGACCTTTTTCTGGACCGTTGGTCTGCCGTTTGCTCAGTCGGCCAAATCGGGTCCCTATCCACACTTCCCGTGCGTGGTGCATGATGCATGCGCTGAAGCGATCTCCATCCCTCCCCCCTCCTCATGGCGGTCAAAGTGGCCCCGCTCCTCCCAGCAGTGGGCGACAATTCTCCGCAACGACGCAGCTCCTGGGCCTCTTGAAAAAAGTTGGTGAGCCACCCTTTCGATTGGGGTTCTGGAAATGTCTCGGATCGCCCCACTGCCGCCTCCCCACGGACCCGTCTTCCCGTCCAACGGCGAGCAGGTTGGGAGCAAACCCGGCTTCTCATGTCTAAAAATTAAATACGGCAACGCGCACAGATGGACCAACCCCTCCTCGAGCGCCGTCCTCACGGCGATGGTCTCGAAGCGGGGTTGGTGAGCAACGACAAAGGCCCGCCTTCGGTCGTCCAGAGTCCAAACAGTCTCAACCATGCCCGACACCTTGTCTCGGACACCAACACTCTGAGCCATGGTCAAACCGCCACCACGGCATCGCCCCCCGTCTTTTCGCTGACCACACTTCTCGTCAGGTTCATCAGATTCTCCATCAACTCGTCGCTCTGTGCCAGCTCGCTCGCCCTCTCGGGCGTCGCAGGCGCGCAGAGATACTGCCCGCCCGCGTCGGCCATGGTCACGGCAAACACGGTCGGCACCGCGCCCTCGAACTGGTCCTTCTTGAAGGGGTCCACCACGTGAGACATGGCATAACCCGCAATGGGATACCTGCAGACGGTGGTCAGCGCGATCGCGTCGTGGAACGAGGGGAGGGGGGGAGGGGGCGGGTGCAACGCCTTACGGCTCGTGGATGTCCTGTACGCTCTGCTTGGTGCGGACGAAGCCGGGATGGGTCGCGTTCATGAGCACATTGGGGTGCCCGTTTTGCGTGACGTTGCGGTCAAAGTATCTCGTGTACAGCAGACTGGCCAGCTTGCTGCGTCCGTACTGCCCGTTGGGACCGTCGTCGCGGTTGATCTCGCCGAGGCTGGCAAACTGCGTGTCCTTGGGCGCTCCCCGGTGCGCGTTGCTGGACTGGTTGCTGATGCGCACCACGTTGCCCTGCTCGGCCGTCTGCTTGAGGAGTGGGAGGAGGTAGCTCGTCAACACGGCGTGGCCAAAGTGGTTGACGGCCATGTGCCGGTCGACGCCGTAGTCGGTCAAGGTGGGCGCCATGACGCCCCGGCCGCTGTTGTTGACGAGTATGTCGAGCCGGTCCGTGTCGCGCCGGATGGTCTCGGCCACCTGCTTGGTGCGTCGCCAATCGCTCAGGTCGCACTGCATCCAGGACATGCGGTCGGCCTTGTCCTGGCCCAGCTCGTCGGCGACGGTCCTCCGGGCCCCGTCAAACACGTCTTTGGTGGTGGAGATGATGTACACCTTGGCAATGTTGTTCTTGAGGAGCGTGTAGGCGACCCCGAAGCCGATGCCCTGGCTGCCGCCCGTGATGACGGCAACTTTTCCCGAGAGGTCGGGGCATTCTTCGAGGCTGAACTGGGTGGTGCCGACCTTGGAGGCGATGCCCCCAAAGTTCTCGGCGATGGTGTTTCTGATGTTGTCCATGGCCGACGCTTTGGCAAGTCTCGAGCCGTCAACTGAAAAACGTCTGACCAGCGATATTGATGACGTCATGGAGCATCGGAGAGGTTGAAGACTCGAACTTGTCGTCCTGGGGACTGCAAAAGACCTGCCCAGAGAACGGGGGGCACGTCTTGGGGCCTTCATCTCAAGTCCAGGGTGTGTATGGGATTCATGGGTTTGTCCAGCGAGTTGAGGAGGTCAAAGGTTTTGTAATCCCGTCGACCAGCCTCCGGCAGGTTTGTTATCTCAAGCGGGAGTTGCGCATCAATACAGCCGCATGACGCACATCTGGCGTACTGGACCGTGATCTCAGGGGCAGAAAACGTCGTGGACTCTTCTGCACGATCGACGCATCGACACGACTGGAGCATTTTGCATAGGTATGCATCCACGGCAAAACAACAACAAACACACGTGCCAGCTGCGGCATGGCAGCCACGCATGTATTCCTCTAAACATGTACCAACGACAGGAAAGTTGTTGGAAAGGGAGGGAATTTGGACATCTTGAAATGAAAATTTTTCTCAGGTCTCTAGATCTTCTCAACCAGACACATGACTTTGTCAGAATCTACTGCTCAAAGGTATCTCGAGCAGTCGAATTGAAGAGCTTGAGTGAATATCACTCTGATCTTTTTGAAAGACGACCTCGGAGACCTGGAGTGGCAGCATACCGTACTGCCCAGACGTCGGCCTTGACGCAAAAATGAAACAACATCAAAACCGATACCTCAACAACCTCCAATCCCACTGCCAGTCCTTCACACAATCATCCAGCAGCCCACCCCCATCCATCCTCAACCTCTCCTCCACCAACCTCAACCCCTCTTCACACCAAGTCTCCAGCTCACCCGGCTCATCAACCCCCCAGCGCCACACAGCCCCCGAATTCCTAACCACCGCCACCTCCATCTGCCTCTCCACCACCCCCCTCCCAAAAACATCACAAACAATCTCCCCCTCATGCACCCCCCCAAACCGCCCCACAACCCTCCCCTCCTCCTCCCTCAGATACATCGTCAACCCCTCAAACACCACCACCGTCGGCCGATCCGCCGGAACACCTCCCAACCACCCGTCCACATCCTCCGCAGACCCAACAACAAGCGAATAATCCCCCGACCGGGACGGCATCATCTCCCTCCGAAGCTCAACCACCTCCTCCAAATCCACATCCACCCCCCGTACCCCCTCCCCGTGCGCAACGCGGAAGCAGCGGGCGTCCAGACCGCACGCGAGATGCACGACCGTGACTGGTTCGCGGGCGTGTCGTCGGAGGAAGGCGGAAGTCCAGACGTCGAGGGCGATGGACCGGAGGCAGATGCCTGCGCTTTCGGGGAGGGTCATGCCTGTGTTGGTGGTGATTTCGTGGTCACTTTGACTGGAAACGAGCTTGCGGAGGGTTTCGACAGCGTGGGTGTCGTTGAGGAGGGGGTGCGGGTGGCGAGTGGTGTCGAGGGCGCGGGCGTGGAGGGTGGCGAGGAGGGTTTGTTGGGGGCCGGGGAAGAGGAGGAGGGGGGACGGCATGGTGGGAGAGGTGAGTTGATCTTTGGTTGTTTTGGATGGTGAGATGGACTTTGTGAAGAATGTCTTTCTGGTGGAAGGTACACGGTATGTCAGTGGTCTCAATTGAGTCGGATTCATGTAGAACTTCCGTGGGACTGGGCCTCGTTATGGCCACCTCGACTTCTTTGTTCGAGAGTTGTCAGCCCAAAACACATTCCAGGTCGAGACATTGTCGAATTCCCATTCCCATCGCCTGGATAAAGGGGGCAATTCGCGGCGTTCAATTGTCACTAAAAACCCTAACCCTCGCTATTCGTCCCGTCGTTCGTGATTGCCGTTCCGAATAGCCCTGACAGCGGCATGGAGAGTGTGGCTTGTCAAACGACTACGGATAATTGAAAAATAAAGGTGGTGTCATTTCCAGGTTGCTCTGCGGTTGGACTTCAAAGGTGGAAAGGTGAGAAATGCTGCGGCATGGTCGCATCCTGCCCCATCTTCAAGTTCCAATCCATGTGCTCAGCTCCTTCCTCTGCGGAATGAACTGTTTTGTGCGATGACTCTGGGCACTCAAAATGGCAATTTTCATATCATGAGCACATGACGTTGCTCGTCTTGGCTCAGGCTCACTGGGGTCACGGTTTGCCCTCCATTTTACCGAATAAATTGAAGGGTGTGCCGTTACCCCTTTGTTGGTTCAAAGTTGCAGAACGTCGTCAGGCAGCGTCGAGTCATCCTCTTCTCACCTTCCATCGTTCCAGGCACTTGAACTGGGGCAAAGAAAGCTTCAATTATGGATCCCCCAACACAACCTCCTCCAGACTACGAGCTGAGCATCTTCTCCTATCGCCACACCATTCTCGCAACAGGCCCCGTCGAAACCAACCCGTCGGACTCTGTTCTGTTTGAGCTTCACCACTGGCATCCTCCGATGGTCCGCAAACTCACCAGCGCAAGACTCCCGCTAAGCACCCTCTCCGGCCTCAAAGACTCTGTCTTCCTGGGAACCTTTTCCGTCCCAGTTGATGTGGATCTCCCCAGAGTTCTCTCCGGACTTCTTGAGAGTTCGTCATCAAACACCCATAGAGATCTGAACCCGAACCCCCCTCAGACACTCTCGGACCTTGTGCGAGAGTTGAATGAAGGTTCAGAAAGTGAAGAGATGCAAAGGCAGTTTTTCACCTTTCCCATCCTCAGCAACGCTCCCGATCCTATCCTCGGCCCGAATCTCTTCCCGGTATGGAAGTGGGTCAAACGCGACAGCATGTACCGAAAGGCCGGTTTCTGGGAGGCCAATCTACACAAGGCCGTCGAAGACGGGGAGTGGAACAGTGGCAAGAACTTGACTATCTTGATGGCTGGAGTGTCAGAGAAGACGCGACAGACGATTGCGTCTTCGGAGATGGGCTGGAGGTTTTCGAGTTTGGAACGGGCGAAAGTAGTCTCGGAAATCGGAGGTTATGCTTAGAGGTTCATTTGAGGGCGTCAAGAGCAATGTTCCTCATCAGTTTTCAACTTGAACTCACACACAAATGCAATCACAAAGAGCCGACACCAAATCTCAACGATGAAGTCCGTCGCATTCATATGTACAGTTCGACGAACCCATGGACAAGCGAGCGCGAGCCAAGATATCCAAGCTATTTACAAAACCCCATGCGAACCAATCTGCCGCAGCCGCGGAGTCAATCCGCGCCCACCCCAATGACATCATGAGGAGACAGAGAAAAAGATGCCAGCAGACCGTCGTCAATGCGACCTACCCCGTGCGGCAGACACATCCTTTCCACCCAGCCGAGAGAGAGAGAGAGAGACAACTCGCAATGCGCACGGTAAAAGAGCGACTGCAGCGCCTTTGCCTCTTGCGCACTCTACTGCTGGACCTCAATCTCGGCGGAGCCGCTGCTCTGGTAGCCCTCGGTGGCCATGATCATGTAGTCCCACTGGCCGAGGTTGAGGTTGCCCTGCTTCTTCCACTCGGAAAAGTGCTTGTTGGTGTCGATGCTGCCGCCGACGCGCTTGACACGGCGGACGGACCAGTACTGGTCAAAGGTCGATGTGCCGAGAATCGAGGGCTGGTTGTTGCGGCGCGTCTTGTAGATGTCGTAGGTGCCGCCATCGTCCTCGATGGTGCCGAGGCGCTGCGTGCCCGACGAGGGGTTGTACGTGCCGTAGGCCTCGACGATGTAGTACTCGACGAGGGGGTTGGTGGTCCAGCCGTAGAGGGCGAGGTCTGCGGGGTCTTTGTCAGTATTGTCGCCAGCAAAAGGAAAAGGACTAAAAACATACAGCTGTTGATGTTGTAGTTGTTCCAGGTACCGTTGTACTTGACGACGCGGGGCGGGCCGGGCTTCCACCCCTTGCCACCGACCCAGTTGTTGACGTTGGACCAGCGGACGTTGTACGAGCCGCGGGCGCCGTTGTTGTAGTCGACGCTGCCCTGATTGTCCTTCCAGAACGAGTAGAAGAAGCCGTTGTGGTTGCCGGTGCCGGGCTGGATGCCGCGGGCCTCGTGCTGCTTGAGCATCTCGAGGGGGCTGGCCGCGACCGAGGTCACGGAGGCCGCGATGGCGGCGCAGAGGAGGGTGAAGGACACCATGGTGAGGGATGGCTCCGAGGCGGCTGGCTTTGCTGGGCAAGGTGCTGCTGCTGGATGGAGGTGAAGAGGAATCCGGGAACGAAGACGGCGTCTCTGGTCGCCTTCTTGTACTCGAGTCGACTCTTCCACCGCCCCGCCCCGGCCCCCCCTGACGATCGATCCATCCCATGTCCGGCACCCGGGTCTGGGGAAGTCGTGCACGCGCCGGTATATTCGCGCAATATGCCCTGTCTACGTAACGCGGTCCTCGTCCACTTTGCGGTCTCTATCCAAGATTGGCTTGGCGCGGGCATCGGGACGTTCGTTCGTCTCTGCGTTTCCACCTTCCATTCTCTGTCGCGCGGTCCACGGCGGCCGCGATCAGCCATGGCCCGCCGCTCCTCCAGCCGGGGAGGGGGTTCTCTCGCTCGTCCCCCGCATTCTCGCTAGGTTGCCCGTCAGCGTTACTTCGGGGGCGTCGAGGGCGTCGAGGGGCGTCTGGGGAACCCGCGTGGCAAACGTGGAGCCGTGGTTGTGCGAGGGCGGGAGGGAGGCAGTTGCAAAATGCCAAATACCCCGTGCCCGAACAAACGACATCGTCGGTTGCTGTGGGGAAGAAACAATGACCCTCGGCATCAGCCAACAGGAGCCGGTTTCCCCACAAAATCATACCTTCCCCAGAGAGAGCCAAGAGGGCCAAGCCAGCGGCCAAGACCTCTGCGAATTCTTCCATAAGATCGCCAAGCAGAGCCAAGCCAAAAAACGGCACTTCACCGTCCATTCTCTCCGAAATCTTCGAAACAAGCTTGCAGTCCCAAGCCGGCAAAATGTCACGTCTTGATAGCTCGAAGCCATCGTCGTCCGTCGACCACCCATTAGCCGCTCCGTGCCCTGATCAAGGCTCCAAGAACGAGCTGGGGAGCATGTCCATGTCGTCCACCGCTAGAAGCGATCCAATCGTGGCCGTTGTCTGCTTCCAAGGAACCCCACCGATCGGTTCTCGGGGGACCTCACTGCCGTTGGGCCGTTGGATGCGAGTCTTGGACGAGTGCCGTTGTTTTGCAGAGGGCCATCTTGGGCGAGGTTGTGACGTCCAACGGGGTACAAGAGCCGGTTGCGGGACTGACTCAAGTCAGAAGTGGACGGCCAGCCTGGTTATCAGACAACTGATGTCGGAACAAGAAATCCCTATTAGCCTGCTGCTTAACTCTTACTCGCCTGCCGGCCGTATTTCGCAAAAACGAGAGCCTCCCTCTGGCGAGTCGGTGCCCTCCGCTGTGCGCACGGGACGATTGCAATCGAGATACCCGGTAGTGGAGTGCGGGCAGTTGGGGTAAACAGGCTAAATGTTCAGGAAGGCAATGGGGGTTGTTAGCCGTTTCATATAGTTCAAACATGAAGGCTCGAGGACCTGTTGCCAGTGGACGACACGGCCCCCGCGAGTCCCACCCGCATTGGGGTCGGAATTGATCTGGGGCCCCAGACCCATCCTACCCCAACCTGCACGACAACCGCTCAATGGCACCCAAGCCAAGGCACGGAGACTTAACCGTGTGGGGAAGATTCCGTGTGAACGCATAGAAGCCCAGGGACTACGGATCATCGGGTGATGTCCGTCTGGCGAGTGGCTGTGATCAGCGTGCAGAGAAACGAGTATTTCCCGAAGAGATTCTGTTCCCGGATCACACCGTAGCGTGGGTCAGTAGCGGTACTACCTCGCCAGCCGGAGACGAGCTGAAGAGGAGAAGAGAAAGACGATCATCATGACGCTTGAAAAAAAAAAGGCTTCAGGCTTGCCAGATACAGCCTCGGAGGCACGAGTTTATGTGACGAACGCCTGGCCCCATCCTGTCCACAACATATCCACATGAGCGGTGTCTCCCTAACCCGGATTCAGACGGCACAGGCCGGCGCTAGCGGTTGGAGGCAAAGTACGGCTCTCATCCGAATCAGGGTGTCGAGTCGATTTGAGCCGCGGGCGGGGTCCAAGGTTGACGTGCTGGAAGGGCCGAAAGGGCACGGCCTGCGGTGTCCCCGTCCGGTCACGGAATGCCGCGCCGGATGGGGGAAGGGGGAGGTCTGTGATCCACGTCAGCTGCCCCAGACTCTGAGGCTCTCATGCAGGGCAATCTAAACAGTGGGCGGAGATTTTGGGAACTGCCCGACGCCGCCAGCCAGCACACGCAGCTTCCAAGAACTCTGTGCCCTCCAGCACCCGACGTCCAAGTTGTTTGTCTGGGCAATGTCATGTGTACCGCCCAATCGCGTCACAAGACTGATATCACACCATATACGTCTTCCTGTTGTCGTCGGGGAACCCGTTTCGATTCGTGCGCTTCGTCAGACGTTCCGGGTTTTCAGGATGACAGAAATGAAGTCTGAGGGCGTCGAGAGGGCCAACCCGCCACCGAGCGGTTCCCGGCAGCCCGGTGACCGCTTGGAGCGTCAGCTGTCCCCGCTCCGCCTCCGAGATTTTCTTCTGTGGCCTGTGAGCAGAACAAACAAGACTGCCTAGTCCGTCTGCTTCGTGGCCGTGTCGTTGGGTCACTTGGGTGTTCTCCAAATCAGGAGAATGCGGGCGGGATCCCGAATCTACACAGCTTCTCGAACCCAGCCCGCGATATTGCGGGACACGCAGCTTTGAGATGAACAGGCAGCCTTGTCGAGAGGAGGACATGGTGGTTTGTAGGAGATGCTTGGGGCTGCTTCCCCCTCCATAGCATCTTGACGATGACGACGAGTTGAAGCTTGTTCGGTTGTGTCAGGGGGACTCTTGCATCCGTTTGAATTACTGAATCAAAAAAACCAAGGAAATGACTGTATCGATTCTGGAATTCCGAGGTCCAAGCCATGGGCCTGGGAGAGATTCCATGTCAGAGATGAGTCACGGAGTTTCAAATCATGGAGGGGACTTTTTACCTTCTTTCCACGAAAGTTGAAATCATGTGTTGACCTAGTTAAGCACTTTCCGGGTCTCCCAACTCCCCACCCGTCTCGCCTCATTTCGCCCCCGCCCGTTTGATATGGTCTCCACCTGCCACAGCTATGGGAAAGAAGAAGAACGACAACCTGGACGGGAGCAGGCACCTTCCAGTGCGCCTCGAAACCCCTTCCCCTCCTCCTCCCCTCATCCCGTCCTCGAATCAATTTGCTCCATGTCCTCCCCGCCAGGTTCTCTCCCCAAATTGCATGACTGAAGCAAAGCTTTTCCTCCTCACACCAAATTCTTGCCAACTCTCTTACTCGACCATGATCGCCGCGTCCTCACCTTCGCCGTACAGGCCAGACCGCCCAGCAAAGTCTCCCCTCATTTCCGTCATAGCCAACCCAACGCGAACATAGCAGTCCGGCGGCGCCAGTGGGAACGGGAACTTGGCCAAGACCAAAAAGTAGTCCTTGAGAAAGGTTTGCCCGTCCCTCCGGTCCATCCGATACGTTCCCACCTTCATCGCCCACAGCGGGTGACGGAGCCACGATGTCCACCCCTGACGGCACGCGCAATCCCCGTCCGGGCATAGGACGCGTGAGAACTTTTCTTCGTCCACGATGGCCATGAAAGCCGTCGAGGTTTTCGGGTCAAGATCTTCTGGGAGCGGTGGCCGCTTCCAGCACGGAAATCGATCCGCCATTCCCGCTGCCTGCGAGCCGGGGACCGCCCGGCTTCCTCCCGCCCGGCTTCTCTCGGAAGTTGCGCCACCACCGGGTCCGGCGGCAGCCCTGTGACGATGAATGGCGGCCACCGCGCGTTCCTGCTCCTCGCACAAACTCTCGGCCAACAGAGCGCTCCACGCCCGGTAATCCTCAACAACGCCGTCGCCATACAGACACGGCAGGTCCGGCGAGAAAACTATGGCGCAGTCACTCGGAAACCGCACATGATGAACGGCCGGCGAGGCTGTTGTCGCCAGAACAAAGTCCTTGGGCAGAAAGGTGCGCGGAAGGTGACCTGGACTCTCATAGCCCTTCGCTGTCCACGTCATGGACCTTGCCTGTACTGGATACAGTTTTCCAGACAGCATGAGGAGGCCGTTGGTTACTCGCTGCTTGGCATCCCAGGGCGCAGGACAGGTATAGTGGCCCACCACCTGTGCAGACGGAAAGAAGCGGCATCCGAGTTCCTCTGTTGATATTGGATCACGGTGCGGCGACTGCGCGGGCCAGGTCACGGCATATGGAACAGAGCTCCACGACCACGATGGGTGCATCTTCGCCTCAAGAACTCCCGATACTTGAAACACCAAGTCGGTATAATCGAGTGACTGAACCGGCTTCCCCGACCGCGCGGCGGACCGCCAGTCACGTCGATTGAACATGGACCATGCTGCCACCACGCCGGACTTGGAGAGGGATGCGTTTGTCGAGGCAAAAGAGGTCGCCATACTTGACAAGGCGGCCTGGGTTTCTGCACCAAGTTGAGGATTGACGCACCGATGTCCGTCAAGTGTCCAGAGCAAGCTTTCCAGCAGGCCGTGAGCCCAGTGGCCCGCTAGGTAGCTTGTTTCGACGCCGCAGTCCCTGAAAATCTTGCCAAAGACCTCACTCAGACCACTTATTGCGGCGAGTTTGTCGTGGACATCGGTCAATAGTCTGGCTGAGTAGTTCTTGACTAGCTGCGTCCAACAAAAGAGGGCGAATGCTGGAGCGTCATTGGGAAACAGCCTCTCCGGTCCGCCGGGCAGCAGCAGCGAGATGTGGAGGTCTTTGACCACGTCCTGGAGCCTCATGAATCTCTCGATGGACTGAACGGTCCGAAAGGCCTCGAGGGAAGGCTCCTGGCACTCGCAAAAGTTCTTCCGGAGACAACGCCAGGACATTTCGAGGGTTGTCAGTCTCAACGACCGCGTCGCCAGGAAACCCTCTTGCAAGGTCCAGGCTCGGGCGCCAAGGCGGAATATGGCGGCCTGGTTCCAGGTGCTGACCATCTGGTGCAGAATGCCCGATCCCAACCGAACGTAAATGGCGTCAGGCTCGCACGCGTTGTCGGACAGCGATCCGGAATTGAGCCTCGTCATCTGGGCGCTGGCCACCAAGGATCGAAACGACGTGTGGTCAAAGTCAAAGTCCCGCATCTTGTAGGTGGTGGCGAGGTTGGGCATGGTAAAGGCATGGCGAACTTGCAACGGACGCCGGCAGTTATCGCTCTTCTCGTTCCTGATGACCAAGCTGGCATGGAGGTCGACGCTGCCCATGGAGGCTGCTTCTTTGGCCCATTCCTCGCTGTCGTCTTGCACAATGCACAGGGCGTCGATCCACAGGTACCGAAACCCGAGGGCCCGTGCCAGCTGGATGGCATTTTGGACAGTGGCTGGAAGAATCCTGACTGGAATGGCCCGTTGGTGCTGCTCAAGGTTGGCCTTGAGCGTCCTGACGTTCTCGCTGGCACCCAGGCCCCGGCAGTAGCTCAACGCCGCCCAGGAGCCCTGCACATCTGCGCCACTCACAAGTCGAACGGTATCGCCGAGGTGTGTTACGGTTGGGTCCCTGGCCTCTGTGGCTACGGCCCCGAGGTCGAGAATCCTGGAGGGAACGAAACCACCCTCGACAATCATCTCGTCAATCAGTTCTTGGCAGTCGTGGCTGTCTGCGCATGTCACCATGACCTGGAGAACATCGGAAGCAGCTCCGACGAAACGCTGTCGGGTTTCGACTGTGAATATCGACAACGGGTCGCCGGCGTGTCGGGTAGCCAGGACATGCTTGTGGCCCATTCCCAGCCCTTGCGACGTCACGTCAAACTCGTGAAACCAGCCGGGTTTGAAAGCTATAAGGGCGCTGACGACGATTCGGCAGCAAGGGCAGCAGGCGACGGCGCTCGCAATCCACTGCGATGCTGCGTAGAATGGCGGCTGCCAGGGGTCCTGGATGAACTGGCCGGGCAGGCCGTCGGGGTCCGGCATGAGGACTGGGCGGGCGGCGAGGACAGCACGTTGCAGCTTCCCAAGGACCAAGCTTGACTCTTTCACGTCGACGAGGCGTAGATCGTGGCAGATGGTGCACTTGTCGGTTGGGCGTCCGAGTCCGTCGATGCCGGTACCGGGGGGGGTGGTGCGGGCGGCGCTTGGCCGTCGTCGCCGAGGGGGAAGATGTCGTAGATTTCATCGTCGGGATTCGAGGTTTGTTGGTTGGCGGCCATGGTTGAAGTTGTTGCTTCTGGTTTGTTGGCTCGGTTCTTTGGTGTGCTAATCCGGTTCATGGCAAGGGACAAGAGGAGGAGTCTCATCGGGAGCCTTGCGCAAGTTTTTGTCATGCTCAGGCCGTCCCGCGTGGGGAGACCAGTTGCAAGCCACCGCGCTTGGCAACGGTCGATTCCGAAGTCATGCACATTTTCATTGTTGAAGCCAAGAACATTGGCTCCCATGAAGAATCATCATGGTGAGGATTCTCCTCCAACTCGTCCTCTGATTCTCACCTGTTGAGATTCACACACGGATCAGTGTCAACATTCCCCAACCACACCGGGAACCACTTGAACCACAAGGTCTCTTGGGAAACCCCCACGGCGTACCTTGCACAGCAGCAATTTCGAGGACAATACCGACACCCGAGCTTACATCGACGGGTAGCACACCCGACCACTTTAACCGAGACAGGAATGCCAACAACAAAGTGCGGCAAGTGTAAATCAACCATTGCGCTGAGAAGGTGCCAACAGCCCGGAGCTTTGATTGCAATGCAGCCTAGGTACTCACTCCCCACCGCCGAATGCCCCCTCCAGTTCATGTCCCAAAGACCAACATCCCAAGAAGGTCTACTCCTTACCCCTGACCACCTTCATGATCAAGTTGTCAGGCTTCGCCTTGGTTGCAAGATATTGCGCCGACTTGTAGATGGGATTCGAAGAGTTCCACTGCACCCCGATCATACCACCATGGGTACCACATCCCATTATCGAGTTCTGGAAAGACGCGGCGGTCGGGTTGAGGCGGCCGTCGATGGTGCTTGCAATATCCTCCAATAGCACAGACGAGGTGTAGCGACCGCCGGTCTGCTCGATCAAAACCAGGACGGTGCCCGCATCAGGGATCACAATCTCCCATTCGCCACACGCGAGGTCGCCGGCAGGTTCTGGAGGGGCGTTAGTAGGCGCAGGCTGGGTCGGGCACTTGAAAGAAGGCAGAAGGACGATACTTACTGGTCCAGAACGCGTTCTCAAAGTCGTCTGCGGGGTCCTTGATCCGGGTACGAATAACATTAGCGGCGTAGCGGAGATCCTCCTCGAGGACATCCTGCGAGTCTCCCCCGTCGGGGCCGAAGCAGATTCTTCTTTGGGGCTCCCCGCAGCCCGCGAGGGAACCGGAGGCAAGTGCCAGGGTAGTGAGGACGGTGGAGAGATGCATGCTGGGGTTGAGTTGTCGAAAAGGGGTTCTCGAGCCGGATTTCAGCGGAAAGGGGGGCTGGCAGGGGAATGTCACAGAAACGAGCAAACATGAAGAGCCTGGATTGTCAACAGATATGTTACGATATTTGCACGACCATGGGGGCACCCATCTATATACCCAAAGGCCCTTACAACGGTGAACCTTCCATCTTGTATTCGGTCCATCTGCTGTTGGTGTGAGCTGTGAGCTGCATGCATATCCCTAGGTATGGACTCCGCATTCTGCCGCTCGGGACATCACCGACAGTTATGTCCAGTTGAGTCAGACTGCCTACTACCAAAAGGCCCCTGTCCGGTAAAGGCAGCTGGGCTCTGCCACTTTACAACCGATCTGTCACTGGCGCCCGACGGCCGTGGCAGACTCTGAATCGACGTTGGGAGTTTGTAGATATTGGATACCTGTCACGATCATGGCGATCGTGGATAGTCTATAGCACGCAATCGGATTCCAGAGTCTTCGACTTGGAATCTTGACATCCTTTTGGAAGATTTCGTGGTTGGGTTGCGTGTCAATTACTAGAATCGTCACAAGTATGCTCGGCAGCCCGCGTTGCAAGGAGGGTCGTTGGACGGTCTGCCGCTCAAGCCGTACTTTGAGCGACAGTTGACCGCAATATGCGGACAGAGGCCCTGGAGACTTTATCCACATCAAAGACTATGCGAAAGGTCCATCCATCCCAGCAGCACTTCTACTCCGAGTCTGTCTATAGCTGCTGATCAACGTTTTATTTTTAGGAGACGGCTCGACCGATGACACAAAGGGTGTCCAAAACGCCTTTGATGCCGTCGCTGATGGAAAAAAGATTTCGTTCGTTGACGCGGGAACATATCTGATCGGAGACACTGTCGTGGTTCCGAAAGACGCTAAGATCGTCGGCGAGACTTGGGCGCAATTCGCCGCCTTTGGGCCAAAGTTTTCGGACCCCAAGTAAGTGCCTACAACTGCGGAATATTGCCCTGCCAGCCTCGGTGTGGGTGAGAGGTCAGGTACTGACGGGAGCACCTAGGAGTCCTCGAGTCATGTTGAAAGTTGGGAACGCAAAGGACATCGGGACGGTGGAGATGCAGGATCTTATCCTGACCACGAAGGGTGCCACTGCCGGCGCCATCATGATGCAGTGGAACGTTCAGGCAAAGACGCAGGGTTCTGCTGCTTTATGGAGTAGGTGATCTCACGGGATGTGGAGGGACATGTCCAGAGTCTATCAATGCAAAGGCGGCTAACAGATATATGCTGCAGACGTCCACGTTCGCATCGGAGGAGCCCTTGGCACCGGACTCACTGAAAAGGAGTGTCCAAGCTCTCAGAGGGATCCCACTAGCCAGTGTCAAGCCGCCAGCCTAATGATGCACCTCACCAAGGGCGCGTCGGGTTACTTTGAGAATATGTGTAAGTGATGACCGAGACACGGATATTCCACAACATGGCAAATAACTAACCCAATCCACAGGGCTCTAGACGGCTGATCACAACATCGACGATGCCGACTTGAATGACGCTTACAACATCATGCCTTTCACATCCGTCTATGTCGCCCGAGGGTTTCTCATTGAGAGCACATCGCCTACCTGGTTATACGGCACGTCTTCAGAGCACGCCAGTCTCTACCAGTACAACTCTGCTGGAGCACAATACATCTACACCACCATGATTCAGACTGAGTCGCCATACTACCAGCCAACCCCAGGCCCGCCTGCTCCCTGGAAGGACACCCTGGGGCTGAAAGACGTCTTTGAGACGGACCCGGAATTCAACTGTGCGAAAGATGGCGACTTTTCCGGCTGTGACGAGTCTTGGGCTGTCATCCTCCAAGGATCACAGAATATCCACATCGGCGGTGCTGGCACCTATTCTTGGTTCTCCTACTACACCCAGGACTGCATCGATCTACATGCCTGCCAGAAGGCGCTGTGGTACGTCAAGGGCAACTACGACAACGTGCGAGTGCAGCACATTATCGGAATCGGGGCAAAGTACGTGCTCGTCTCCGAGGGCAAGGGAATTCTGGCAACCGACAACCTGGCTGTAAAGTCGCATCCGGCCTGGTCACAAATCTCCATCTTCGACGCCCCTAACAAGGGAAAAGCCCCGAGTTCGGTCAACGTATGCGATCCCAAGGACAGAGCTTACGATGTAAACGATAAGCCGGACCGAGAAGGAGAATACAGAAACCCGATCTTCAAGATGTCGGGTGACGCGCGATGGCCATTGTCTTCTACTTTCATCAACATTGTGAACCTTACGCCATACCGGTTCAAGTTCCGCAGGGACTTATCCAACCAGTGCCAGATCAGTGGCGATTTTGGTGACGTCCCTGCCGGACACACTCGGCAGATGAGGGCGAGCTACGGGACCAAGGGTTCATCTTGGGTGGACGACAACGCCGACTACTATTTTAACGTGGTGGGCACCAACCACCGTTTCCACATCAAATCGACGCAGAATGATAAAGAGGGAGACTACTACCGCACCATCTGGGATATGAACGAGTGGGGGCTTGGCTACAAGGAGTTCAAGCATCCTGACGTCGAGGTTGCCGTCGACCTCATCATCACGGGTAGCGAGGAGTATGGCTACTACACATCCATGGATTGGGCCTCATTGCCCCAGGGCTGGATGCGAGCGCTATACCCCGTGATCAAAGACCGCCAACTCCGCCATGTCGTTATGCCGGGCTCCCATGACGCAGGTATGGGCGTACGGACCAGCGACCATGTTGGCGCCCCGGCCAACGCGCAGACGCAGGGCTTGACAATCTACGAGCAACTTGTCGCCGGAGCTCGGTATTTTGACCTACGGGTTGTCCGACAACTCTTAGGCTCAGGCCGCGACCCGCTGTACCTTGCTGCCCACGTAAACGACAAAATGTCGACTTTCGCTGTGGGCGGAACCGGAGAGTCGGTCCAGGATGTCACGGCCTGATCGCCTCAGGCCTGTGAACGGTTTATATACGCAACCCAGAACTCCAGACTTGACTTGGAATTCTGGCAATCCTTTTGGAAGCTGGTGCAGTGGGGTTGTGTATCCATTGTTCGGCCAGCCGTCACACAGGATATCATCGACGGTATCAACAGATTCTACAAAGAAACGCCCGGGGAAGCCATTTTCCTGTGGGTGAGATACCTCAACACCGTTGTCGGTCAACCTGGGATCGCCCTTAGAGGCGTACAAGCAGATACCCAGCTGATGGGGATTTGGTTCGACAAGTTCAAGTTGATCGAGAACCGATGCAAGGGCTTGTCTAACAGTCAAACGATGGACAAGAAAAATATGTCTGACTTCATGGACAGCAACGACGGGAAGGGGTGCGCGGTAATCATATTCGATGCCGACAAGAGCATCCAGGCCGGCGCTCCGAAATTGTTGCCAGAGGAAGGAATTTACAACTCTTCCTACCTCATCCGGCATGACGCCTACAGCAACACAAACGACATCAAGAAATTGGACTCGACCCAGATCGATTGGTGGCGCGGCCATGCAAAGCGCAATGTCTCTGATACCGGTGGCCCGGAAGAGGACTCGGACAAGTTTTTTATCTCGCAGTGGCTGCTCACGCAAGACATCATCGGCCTCGTCTATTTGGCATCGTTGGAGCAGAGCGCTCTCATCAACGTCAACCAGATTTTCTACGTCTTCGGCGTCAATGCCATGACCCCCGAGAACTACCCTACTGTCATCATGTTCGACTACTTGGGCACCATGTACCCGGGCAATTACGGCAGCTGGGACGTGAGAGACCCGTCGTTGCGCACCCTAGTCATCGGCCTGAACCTGTACATGGCCAGCCAGAACTGCCATGTGAGCAACATCAAGTCCCCGCTGCTTGGCCGCCGCGTCGACCAGAACCAGCGCTTCACGCTTGCCACCACGGCAGCCGGCCGGCCCAAGCAGTGGAACGGCGTCAAATTCGCCAACGGCACCCGCTACGATGAGCCTCCCCCCAACTTCAGCCCCATGTATCCCTTACTCAAGTCGGGGACCAGGCTCATGAATGGCAGCGTAGTGCAGCAGCACACTCCCCTTGGCGCCATGTCCATGGATTGTTGATCCGAGTTGTTGGGTTCATGGTTGCACATTGGGTAGATTTCTTTCCAGTTTCGTTTCTTCGACTTGAGAAAGCTTTTTGGATGGGTGACCGGAGTTGGTTAGGGCGGTAGCTATTATTGAGGTGAGGGCAATCGGTCACAGATGCAGCGCAATTCAGAAATAGTTACCATCGACTTGGCTCCATGTTTGATGGTTACATCAAAGAACCTGTTTCATGTTTGGATTCATATTAAAGTTAGCGCTTGTTGACATTCCCCTGGTTTGACCAGTGAAGGAAGCGGCTAATAGACCGACCAATAAAGAAAACAAATACACCATAGAGACTCGGATTGTTTTCAGGTCAAGCAGATTGAACAGTTCCTGAGCCCATTGGAGATGCAGTGGTCAACCCCTATCCAGGTGTCAACATTCCAGAACTTCAGCTGCTGCTGCATGTAGCGACCCCCTTGGCGCCCACGCATCACCCACTCCAGTCTCCCAAATCCATCGCTCGCGCCAAACGGCCTGCGGTTGACAGAGGCAGGAACCGGGAACAGTTCAAAATGTTTCGGCCACGGCTTCTCGTCAAGTTGGCAAATCATATCTCTCAGTTCCCGATCTCAAGTCTCCGGGTTTATAGTAACTCCGCAGGGGGTGGTTGAATCAAGGCTCGTTGCAGGCCCGAAAGGATCGCCACACATCACAACTGAACCCTTTCTCTCGTACCTCACCCACCAATTGACAAATGCCGTTCCCTAGACCCGGGTTCTTCGGCGCCAATGCTTGCCAATGCTGCCAGCCCCAGATCAACGCCATACAAGGCTAGCCCAACCCGTCAACTTGGTTGAGTTGCTGCTGCTCCTGCTAGCTCAAATTGATGTCTGTCCAATCAGTCCATGATATAGTCCTCTCGACACCACAGCCCCAAGAGACATGTGATCACCAGCAGGACTTGCACGGAGTCTGAGCTGAGAGGGGGCGATCAATGCGGCGACTTTGACCCAGCCTCGAATCATTCGGCCAATATGGTCCCACGGCAGTTTGGTCTCTCGAACGGTGCATGTCGGGGACAAGGGAGGTCATGTACAACCAGCCCAAAGAGATCGAGGCAACGCCCGAGTCTGGGCCTCAAGATGACGGCAAGCAAACAAAGTTGCCCAGCTAGTCGCCCGCGGCAGTTCCGTAGTCACGGCGACCTGGAAGTCATCTGCACCTACACAGTAGGAACGGCCTCGATCCTGCCTTCAAATAACCTCAATGCCCAGACCCATCTATCCCCACCGGAGTCTATCGGGCTGGGGCAATGGAATCCGGGGACCAGATGGACCAGACCAGACCACACACTAACTGCCGCACGTGTACATACTTGCCGTAGTGCAAACGCCGGTAGCATCACATCACACGGCACTAGCAGAGCAGCAACATAGCCCAGTCCAGCCCCAAGCAGGAAGTCTGTTCCCGAGACACACACAGATGCGGAGGTGCGTGCGGAGAAGGATGGGCATGAGCATACCCCAAGATTTCCCCAACTTGGACCGGGACCTGACCGCGGCTCCTCTTTGAGCCGCCCATCGACCAAGACTAGGATGGCAGCTGGAAGAAGCTGGACGCCATCATGGTTGGAAGCAAAAAGGCATGCAAGGGGGATGAAACCGAGCCCAACACCAAAACACCGCCGGCGAGGCGCAATGTGTACCAGATGCTGAAAGACGGGAGAGTGGCTTGCCTATTTTAAATCTGGTGCAAGGCACGCGAGGATGAGTTGGTGGTGGGAAGCAAACGCCCCAAGAAGGACAATCTCCCTGGGTTTGCAAGCGCATGGTAGCGAGGGACGTGCCAATTGATGGGCGCCCGTTGTGATAATCCTCCGCACTGCGGAGTTGGGGGGGTGGACGGCGCGATCCCACCGTCCCCAGCAGGAGCGTCGTGGTCGTGACCCAACAAGCGTCTGTTTTTTCTCCAGTCTCGGAATGACCGTGGTGGACGAGGTTCCCAACGAGCCATCGAATCGATTGAGCTTGACTGGATCGTTTGAGGCCTGGGGCGGACAAGGACAGAGGGCAAGTGTCGAGAATGGATGGTGCAGAGAGCCAAATCTCAGGGGCACATTCCATTTTTGCCAAAGTCGAGAGATTGATGAAGAGCAAGCAGTGCAACCAGGCGTGTCGTGGGTTGAAACCAACCGGACGACATGGCGATGGTGAGGCGAAATGGGACGACGAGGATTTCCCTTTGATCGCACGTCGTCCACAGTGCTGAGAAACAGCCGCACTGGCTGGGCTGTCGAAAAACTCGGCCGTCCTTCTCCCATCCTTCCAGACGAGCAGACGACCACGGATCCCCAGCAGCAAGAGGCGGACGGGCGGGCGATTTGCCATGTGGCCGCCTGTCAAGCCCAATCGTCGCACACACACGAGGGACGGGGGATTGTTTCTGTGAGGGTTTGTTTCCCGTGTGGGAAACTAGACCGCAATGGGCGTCGTGCAGGCATTGACACGCCCGAATTCCCATGATCCGTCAAAATTGCCCTCTCATCCATCTCTCGCCCTACTGGACCAGACGCAAGGGACCACCTTCGGGGGTACCGCACGTGGAAGTCATTTGGGTATGCATCCGCGGCCGGCATCCGCATCGCTGCCAGAACCAACAGCAAAATTGGATCAGGGGGCGGCGAATACAAGTAATGTGCGTGCCTGATGGCAAGGAGGAATTTGTAGGGCCAGACCCCCCAAGCGACTGGTGAGAAGGGGGGTGGGAAAGTGAGAAATTCCGGGTTGCAATATGGCAGAATTCTGCCCACAGACAGGCTGATTGCAACCCTTTTGCTCTGCTGCTTCTCGCTCGACTTGACGCAACCCTCTCCGTGCCGGCCGTCGCGCCAATCGCCAATCGCGTCGAACCAACAGGTCAAACGGGCTGCTGTCCACGCCGCCCGCTCGTGCATGTCGCCGTTGCAGCGCATGCCCGACGAGAGGCTCCAAGATACTGTAGATATGGTCATCTTGGGGGCCCCAACAGGGCGACGAGGGCCGGCCACCCTTTATACACACGACGCCGGGCCGAATGCCCTGCTTGCTGTCCGTCCCAGCTGCTGGAATCGGGCACAGTAGACCGCCCATGAAGAGAAACAGAACCAGATGGCAAGCCGCGGCAGACAGCCGCCCTCCACCGGAATAGATGATGTGCAGCAGCCCGGCGGTTGAGATAGATGAAGTGGCCCAGCTCATTGGGACTGTGCCTCGTGTGCCTCCTGTCCCTCCATCTCCCATGTGTCGCGGAGAATCTGCCGACTCGAGGGAAAAGCCGACCTGCCCAACCGTGAGACGTGGTTGCAAACGGGCACCGGATATCAGATGCGAGCAATGAGCAAAAATGGACATTGACTGTCGTTCGTTCGTCCGTCGACGTCCTTGCTTCTCCGCGATTTTACCCCAGGATCTACTTAGAGATCACCAGGAAAACACGGGGCCCCAGACGGCATTCCCCTTCCCCAGAGTCCCAAATTCACCTGCCGACTTCCTCTTCCCCGCCCGGGCTGACGCTGTGCAGCGAGCCAGCCCTCTTGGGGCCTCGTCGTCGTCGTGGTGCTGGTGATATGAGGCCAGGCCAAGCCCGAGCGGGCGTTGGGGTACGTTTGGCTGGGGGGGCGACTCGCCGCCGTGTCGGAGACTCGGGATAGCTCCCCCGCACCGGTGTTGGGCCTGCAAAGACCCTGGCTGGCGGCGTGGCTAGCGAGCGTGCTGACAGGGAAGCGGGCGACGGCGCCCCCTTGGCAACAGCTTGGCGGTCGAGCGTGGGCGGGCTTCCCCGCGAAAGAGATGGCCGATTGCATTTGCCGAAAACGACGGAGGGTCTGGTGTGGAGGTGTTCGTCTGCCCCGGTGGAGCCCTGGGTGCCAATCCCCTGCCAGCTTGGCCGCCTCGTGCCTCTCCTCCTTCGCTCCAGCTCTTCCACCCCCCTGCCGCTGGGAAGGATGAAGGTGTGTGGCGCCAAGAGGGCACCAAAAGGCAAAAGAGGGTCACATCGACCAGAATGCAGCGGGACAGTGCCCGGGGACCGGTTATTCTCGACCGATGCGGATGGCACCTCCCAGCGCAGCAGCGCGCACCAGCACCAGGCAGAGAGCAGCTGCAATTGCAATTCCACGGTTGTTGCGCGTGCCGCAATGCCAGACTCTCCAAATGGCCGGCCATGGATGCGAGGGCACGTTGCTCGCCGGCCTTATTATTACATGTATAAGACGGCGCCAGCGCCATTCTTCCCACCCCCCACCTCATCCCAGCTCGATCATGCAGTGAGCGAGATTGTCGTGCCCTCCGACAACCGCTGCCCGACTCCTCCTCCTCCTGTCGTCTGCTCCACTCCCCCTGGGCACGCAACCACCGACCGCTAGACAGAGAGAGCTCGAGCTCGCCGCCACACGTATATACGGCCCACCGCCGGTTCCAGGCCTCCTTCTTTCCCCTCCCCTCCCCCTCTTCGTCCCTCCCCCTTCCTTCACCCTCCCTCCCCGAGAGGACCCAGCAACCGCCCACCATGGACGCCGAGAAGCAGGTTGCGCAGCAGCACGAGTTTGAGGGGGAGTCGCCAAAGAACTCGTCCCCCGCGGGCAGCGAGCCAGAGCTGGTATGGACCGACGAGGAGGAGACCATGATCCGCCGCAAGATCGACTGGCACACGGTGCCGCTCGTCACGATCCTGTACATGTTGACCTTCCTCGACCGCATCAACATTGGCAATGCGCGCATCCAGGGCCTCGCCGACGACCTCGAGCTCAACAAGTACTACAGGTTCAACTGGGCCCTGTCCATCTTCTACATCATCTACCTCCTCGTCGAGGTGCCCAGCAACATGATCCTCAAGAGGATCGGTGCCCGCTACTTCCTGCCGCTGCTCGTGTGCGCTTTTGGCCTCGTCTCTATCTTCACCGCCTTCGTCAAGAACTTTGCCGGCCTCATGGTGGCCCGCGCCTTTCTCGGTGTGTTTGAGGGTGGCGCCATGCCCGGCATGGCCTTCTTCCTCAGCTGCTTCTACAAGCGCAACGAGCTGCTGTTTCGCATCGGCATCTTCATCTCGGCCGCCTCCATCGCCGGCGCCTTCGGCGGTCTGCTCGCCACCGGCCTGGCCAAGATCCCGGAGTGGGGCATCGCGTCGATGCGCATCCACACGTGGCGCAACATCTTCTTCTTCGAGGGCATCGTCACCGTCATCGTCGGCGGCCTCGCGCCCATCTGGATGCCCACGACCCCGGCGACGGCCTACTTCCTCACCGACCGCCAGCGCCGCATCGCCGCCGAGCGCCTGATCCGCGAGTCGCGCGCCAACCCCGACGGCCACGTCAGCTGGAAGCACGTCAAGCGCGGCATCATGTGCATCCACACGTACACGTGCGCCCTCGGCTTCTTCCTCATCAACATCACGGTCCAGGGCCTGTCCGTCTTCATGCCCACCATCCTGGCCGCCAACGGCTGGACCGCCGACAAGGCCCAGCTCTTGTCGGTGCCCCCGTACGTCGCCGCCTGCATCGTCGCCATCGCCGTGGCCTACGCCAGTGACAAGACCAAGCAGCGCGGCATCTGGCTGGCCGGATTTTCGCTTCTTGCCATTGCCGGATTCGGAATCATGCGCTGGTCCGAGGACCCCAACGTCCGCTACGGTGGCATCTTCCTGGTCACCATCGGCGCCTTCCCCGGCGGTCCCGGTTTCCTCAGCTGGGCCATCAACAGTGAGTTTTCCCCCTGTCTTGCTCCGCGCGAACCGAATCGACCGTTGCTGACACGTCCGCCCGCCAGACTCCGGAGGGCCCTCGGTCCGCGCCGTGACAAGCGCCTGGGTCGTCAGTCTGGGAACCGCCGGTGGTATCGTCTCAACGTATGTCTCCCCTCTCTCCCCTCCCTCCCCCTCTTGAACAGCTGCTAACAGCCCTCACAGCTGGACCTACATCCAGCCCGACGCGCCCAAGTACCACAACGGCCACACCATCAACTTTGTCGGCCAGATCGCCGTCTTCTTCCTCTCCATCTTTGGCATCCTCTACTGCGCCCGCGAGAACCGCCTGCGCGCCGCCGGCAAGCGCGACCACCGCCTCGAGGGCCTCTCGGAGCAGCAGCAGGACGAGCTCGGGTACCGCCACCCCCGCTTCCACTACTGGACCTAGGCTGCTCGCTCGTCGCGTGTGCGGAGAGCCTTGGGCTGTGGCTCGAAGAGAGAAAAAGAAATATCCCCGGAATGCAGTGCGTCCTTTTGGAGGGAGCGTTAGTCTTGTAATCTGAATATTCCCGTCGTGGATCTTGTTCAAATTTTTGTTCCCAACTCTTTTTGCGTTTCATCGTCGTGATAGATGGGTGGACGTACACTTGGGTGTACATGTACTCGGATGCATAATGACGACTATGACCGGGCCCGTGTCGGTTTCGAAGGAGGTGGCCATGGTGGATGTTGATATCCTGAGAGTTGATGTGTCAGTGGAGGAAAGCTGTTCGAGACGACAATACAAATAGAAATGTCATTACTGGCCAATGCGCCTTGTCGAGATATCCAAAATTTCATGGAGCCAGGCGTGCCGCATCACCCGGCTCGCGGTTCGTCGTGTTGACCGTTCGTCCTTGGCCCTTGGCGGTGCTCGTGGTGGCCAAAAAAAGCAAGTTTTGCTAAGAAACGCCTCCCGTCCATGTCGTTCGACGCCGCAGACGCCTCCCGCCGCCGTGGCGCCTGCACATACTAGAGCGCTTTGGGACCAGCAGCAGGACTTGTTGGGAAGGCGATGACGAAGCCCGGGGTTTTATCAACGACACTTCAATCTTTTGTCATGTCGAGCCGGACATGCGCAGAGGGCCCGGAAGAGATGAAGAGCGTGGCCGGTTAATGAATCGACCCCGTACTTGTGGGGCCGTGTTCGCGCGGGGCCGGTACCGATTGGGGCGGCGGTGGAGCTGGGCGGGTACCAGCGGGTTTCGGCTCCAGCGCGCTGAGAGGTGGTTTGGCGGTCCGAGGCATCCTGTGGAGACGGGACCGTGCCGGACTCGTCGCCGAGACATCTCAGGGCTGGGGAGGGTGAGGTCAAGCATTGCTCGTTGCTGGGCGATCCACGGGAAAGCTTGGGGAAGACGCTATACGCTGGTTGCAGGGCGACGGATGGGTCGAGGAAAAGGGTCGATATGGGAAAAGGTTGTGGAGAGGAGACTGAAGCAGAACCGCCCTTCGAAACGAATCTTATTGCATGCAGGCCGTATCTCCTTCATCGAGATAGCCTCAAAACAGGAGCTTTTCGCGTCTCACGGGAGACGGCAACATTGCTCGCCGATAAACCCGAGGTCTGTCGTCTCACCGAGTTCCAAGCCGGTGCTGCACGGTGACAGGTTCAACGAGCCCGGGCCGGTGGGTCGGGCGGATTGCCTCTTCGGGGCTCCCGAGAGGCGACCCGGCCGGACTACCACGCAGAGATTTGCCTCTGGGGAGAACCAGTGATTTTCCGGGGCACCGGGGAACTGGATCTCCAAGGCTCCAGCGGTCCCAACCAGAATCCGGGGGCCAAAGGGGGTCATCTCAGCGTGGATGGGGCGGGGCCGTCAGAGGACCCGGACGCAGGTGAGTGGGGAGCCTTGCGCGCGGGGATGGCGACGGGTGATGGATCGGCACTCTGCCATCAGGACCAAGTTGCTGGAAGCAGCAAAGGCTGGCGTGATGGTGTGTGGTTGGGGTGGAAAGGGGAAAGGTTCGGCGAAACATGACGGATGATGAAGCGGGCGGGCCAAGAACAAGACTCCCAGTCGACCTCCCGGTCGACTCTTCCCCGGAGGACATAAAGCCAGGCACGCCTGCCCTCCGTTGACCCTCGATGACTTGACGAGGCAGCCACGCAGAGTCTCTCTTCTCCCCAAGCACGTACGCCAGACTCGGACTCAGACTTGGAGATAGACTTTCACCGTCGCCACCCATCCCCCTCCTCTCCACCAAAATCCGGTTGCTGCCGCCTCTTCACCATGTCGAGCGAAAAGGCCGAGGCTGCCGCCCGGGCAAGCCACGACAACTCGGTGGGCGTCCCCGACAAGACCGACGTCGTCGCTCAGAACCCATGGGCCGCCAAGTTTGAGGCCCAGGACGAGGCCGAGCGGGCCGCCGACGAGAAGAGGCTCCTCCGCAAGATCGATCTCCATCTGCTGCCCTTCCTCATCGTCATGTACCTGCTCAACTTCCTCGACCGCGCCAACCTCGCCCAGGCCCGCCAGGGCACCCTAGAGGCCGACCTCAACATGAACAAGACCGACTTCAACTTTGCCACGTCCATCTTCTTCGCCGCCTACCTGCTGATGCAGCTGCCCTCCAACCTGCTCATCACGCGCGTCCGCCCCTCGATCTACCTCACGTCGGCCATGGCCCTTTGGGGACTCGTCTCGGGCTGCACCGCTCTCGCGACCAAGTTCAGCCACCTGATCGCGATCCGCATCATCCTCGGTGTGGTCGAGGCTCCCTTCTTCCCCGGAGCCGTGTTCCTGATGAGCTCCTGGTACACGCGTGCTGAGCTCACCCGCCGCATGTCCCTGTTCTACTCTGGCAACGCCCTGGCCAACATGTTTGGTGGCATTATCGGTGCCGCCGTGCTGGGCAACATGGAGGGCAGCTTGGGCATTTCGGGCTGGAAGTGGCTGTTTATCATTGTAAGTCGCTAAACACACCTTCTTGGGCACCGTCTTGGAGGCCGGTACTAACCTGATACCAACAGGAGGGCGCCGTCACCGTGGCCTTTGCCATTTTTGCTTCGTTTTTCCTCCCGGACTACCCCACCACCACTCGCTGGCTCAGCGAGGAGGAGAGCGCTCGTGCCGCCTGGCGTCTGCTCGCCGACATCAACGAGCCGGATGCGCCCCTCTCCATCTGGGGTGGTCTCAAGCTTGCGCTTCTCGACTACCGTCTGTACCTGTTCGTCCTCCTGCAGCATCTCAGCTTGCTCTCGCAGACCTTCCAGTACTTCTTCCCCAGCATCGTCCAGACCCTCGGCTATGGCAAGATCCAGACTCTCTGGCTCACCGTGCCGGTCTGGTTCGGCACCTTCCTGGTGTCGGTTGCCGTCACTTTCAGCTCGGCCAAGACCAACGATCGGTCGCTGCACATTTTCATCCTGATGCTGATTGCCGCCATCGGCAACGCCATTGCTACCGCCACCAACGTCTTGGGCGCTCGCTTCTTCGCCATGTTCTTGATGCCCATGGGCGCAGTCCCTGCTTGTGAGTTGGCCCTGCGCGTTGATTTCCGGGGGCTTCTGCTAACCGGGAAACAGACCAAATCTTGCTCTCGTGGATTTCCAACTCGTTCCCCCGCCCATCCGTCAAGCGCTCGTCTGCGCTCGCCATCGCCAACATGATTGGCAACACGGCCAGCATCTACGGCTCGTACATGTACCCGTCATCGGATGCGCCGCAGTACATCCCCGGCGGCAGTGCCAACGCTGTTGTCTGCCTGCTCGTCGGCGGGTTGGCGATCGGCCTGCGCTACGTCCATATCTGGGAGAACAAGAAACTCGAGCGGGCCGAGGTTGAGGACAGGGCGAACGCCGAGAACGGAGTTGTCGCGGACGCTGCTGTCGACAGGAGAGTCGCCGGGTTCCGTTACATCTACTAGACGGCTCTGGCGGTCTGGTTTGGATTTAGATGATGGAGGTGGCGGGTGGATATTGCGTCCATTTCGCCCCGCTTGCTTGCGATGCGGGCATCATGATACCCAACAGCGTTTGTTAGATGAGAAAAGATGACGAGGCTGGTTGTCCTCGGTCGCCCAAGGATGAGTGGGAAGATTTGGCTAGAATAGTGTTAATGAATGACGAATGTATCGGTCGGCCGCGATGGTTTGACAATAATGGTTCTGGGTGCCAACTTTTGCCTGTTGACGTCGTTGTCTTTTGTGTGTCGAGGACAAGGTGGTGAGCTTGCAGCGACTCGCAGCGCCCTGCAATGCCGAGGTCTCGGATCCGGGGACGCGTCCAAGTCGTCGCGTTTGGGAATTGGGGCTCTCCGGCTCGACTTGCATGGACGGGCCTTCTGCGCCCACGCCTGCAGCGACTATCGAAACCCGACAGATTCCATTGCTCATGCCGCGGGTCTTGCGCGATCAAGAAGGGATGACAGCTGTCATTTCCTTTCTTCAGGCGTTTGCTGGGAAACGGGAAGAAAGTTGGCGAGCCACCTTTCTTTTCTTTCTTTTTTTTTGGAACGCACCGACGCCTTCTTCACCCCGGTCCCATCCGCCGAGTCCCAACTCCCGACGGCAATCCGCATTTTTCTTTCTTTCAACTTCTGTCTCCCTTGGATGAGACGAAACACCCATCTCGAGCCCGTCGTCGTTTGCCACGCACGCATTGTGACCTCACCCTCCATGGCGTCTCTTCTGCGCGCAGTGCTGCTCTCGGTGCCCCTTCTCGCCCGACTGGCGACGGCAGAACCGGTGCAGTACTGCCAGACAGGCTACAGCGAAGGCCAAGCGGACTTTTGCGTCGCCCTCGCAACCTATCACAACGCAACAGCCGACGCCTGGGATGTCTACCTCTCCATGACGGTCACGCGATCCTCCAACCTCGGATGGACTGCCGTCGGCACCGGCCCGGCCATGGCCGGCTCGCTAATGTTCATCGTCTACGGCGACCCCGCTTTACCCGCCGGCCCCGACCCGGTCCTCAGCATCCGCACCGTCGCCGGTCACCATCAACCCTACACCCTCAACTCGACAACCACCCCGCAGGTCCTCCCACCCGGCGCCTCCCTCTCCGTCCTCCACGCCAAATGGCACCCCATTCACCTCCCGCGCCACGGCCACGACGACCCCAACTACCCCCTCAAGCCCACCACCCAGGCCACCCACATCGCCTCTGTCGCCGTCGCCTGCCACGGCTGCGGCCACCCAGACCTCCTCCCCCCGTCATCCAACTCGCACCCCTTCATCTGGGCGTGGAACGACCGCCAGGACTTCGCAGGCGACTACTCCCCCGACGTCCACCTCGCCATGCACCGCCACCGCTCCGGGGGCGGCGGCTTCGGCGGCTTCTACGTCGACATGGCGCGGTCGCACGCAGAGGGTATGCCCTCCAAGCCGAGCATCCAGCAGGGCATGACGCGCCTCGGGACAAGCGACGCGCCGATGGGCGGCGTGGCGGGGTTATTCTCGGCGCTGAGAGACCGGCCGCTGCCGAAGCTGCACGGGTTGTTGATGGGGGTGGTGTTTTTGGTGCTGTTCCCGCTTGGTGTGGTGTTGATGCGCATGCCGGGGTCGGGGGGGCGTCAGTTCGCGAGGCACTGGAAGGTGCAGGTCGCGGGGTCGGGGATGGCGGTGCTGGGGGCGGTGGTCGCGGTGGTGTTGACGGGGGGCGGGGTGCCGAGGACCGGACACCAGTGGGTTGGGGTGGGTGTGGTGGGGGCGTTGGTGGCGCAGGGGGTGTTGGGGTGGAGGCATCATGTTGGGTTCGTGAGGGGGGCGGGGAGGACGAGGTGGGTGTCTGACGGGCATGTTTGGCTCGGGAGGGGGGTGCTGCTGGCGGGGTGGGTGAATGTTGTGATGGGGATGGCGTTGTCGGGGCAGGGATGGCTGGTGATGGGGGTGGTGGGGGGGTTGGCGGTGGTGGAGGCGGCGGGGGTGGGTTTGTGGGTGTGGAATGCGAGGAGTGGGGAGAAGAGGATGGCGGGGCCTGTGGAGGGGCATGCGTTGATGGCCCGGGATGGGGGGGATGAGGAATATTTTGTGCTGGAGATGAGCGATGATGAGTTTGGGAGTGATGTGGATGAGAGGTCGGAAGGGAAGGGTAAGAGGAAAGGGGGTGATGGAGCTGCCCGCTAGGAGATAGGAGGATTGGGAGAGACCAACTGAATACTTCTTTTGAATATAGTTAGCACTTGTGTATATATACATTTCGAGGCACAGGTGGCGGTTGAGAAACGTCAAAGGATTCCATGTCCTCCATCTGAGATCCTCAATCGATGCCATCACAGGAGTGCACCCTAACCCTAGGCCACCATCAGGAAACGCACAGACCTTGTCTGTGGAGCAGTCAATTAACGCGTCTCTCCAGAAGTCGACGCGTTTCCAGATTTCTCAACGACGAAATCACCAGCCAGCCAACAATCATTCTGCCCAGGATCGACGTCAACCCCTTTCCCACACCCAGATACATACAGCCTCCAAAATGTCAGACTACGACGATGAGATGGATGTCGACGCTCCCGTCGCATCCCGCGACGTCACATTCTCGGCTGACAACACAGCAAAGGGCAAACGCAGCGCCGCAAATCTGCCCGTTGAAGCCGAGGACAGCCTTCCATGGTGCGTCTCCCTATTTTCCTGACCTCTTTCCACGGTACATCCCAAAACCAGAGCTGACTCCTTGATCCCGAGATAACAGGGTCGAAAAGTACCGCCCCGCAACTCTGGCCGACGTGTCTGGCCACCAAGACATCCTCTCAACCATCAACAAATTCGTCGACTCGAACCGGCTCCCCCATCTCCTCCTCTACGGACCGCCCGGTACCGGCAAGACGTCCACAATCCTGGCCTTGGCCCGCCGAATCTATGGCATCGAGAACATGCGACAGATGGTGCTGGAGCTCAACGCCTCGGACGATCGCGGCATCGACGTCGTGCGCGAGCAGATCAAGACGTTTGCCTCCACAAAACAAATCTTCAGCCTCAGCGGGGCGTCGGCCAAGAGCGGCATCGCAGGCTTCAAGCTCATCATCCTCGACGAGGCCGACGCCATGACCAACACGGCGCAAATGGCCTTGCGCCGCATCATGGAAAAATACACGACCAACACGCGCTTCTGCATCATCGCCAACTACTCCCACAAACTCAGCCCGGCCCTGCTGTCGCGATGCACCCGCTTCCGCTTCAGCCCACTGAAGGAGCGCGACATCCGCGTGCTTGTGGACAAGGTGATTGAGGAGGAGCACGTCAACATCCTGCCCGAGGCGACCGACTCGCTGGTGCGGCTGAGCAAGGGCGACATGCGGCGTGCCCTGAACGTCCTCCAGGCTTGCCACGCGTCAAGTACGTTTCTCCAAACCCCTCCAACCTCGCCCGGCTAACACTCTGTGTCACAGGTGCCCCCCTCCCCCTCCGAGACGGCCCCAAGATTGCAGACAAGGACATTGTCCGCGAGACCATCACCACCCAGACCATCTACAACTGCGTCGCCGCGCCACCGCCCGACGCCATCAAGAAGATTATGCACACGCTGCTCGAGACCACCGATGTCACAACGTGTCTGTCGACGATCAACACGCTCAAGGTGTCGCAGGGGCTGGCCTTGGCCGACATTGTCACTGCGCTGGCGGAGGAGCTGATGAAGCTGGAGGTGAAGCCCCAGACCATGATCGCATGGTTGGATGCCTTGGCGGACATTGAGCACAGGGTAGCAAGCGGCGCGAGTGAGGCGATACAGACAGGCGCGGTGGTGGGAGCGATACGGACAGGCGTCGAGTTGAATGTGTGAAGGTGTGGACGCGGATGGACCGACCTGATGCTCACGTGGACATTGCGAGGCCGGCCAAGATGCCACGGCGCGGAGGTGGAAATGGGAAGAGTAGCTGATGTGTGCTGGGCAGCATGGCGATGTGGTGGCATATTTTGGCAGCCGGGGCGTCAACGATTTCGGCGTCCGGGCATCGCGGCGGAGTTTGGTATCCGCTGTATTTTGAGGGCTATGTGCACTGGCTTCTAGCGGTCTTCGAAAAATGTGAGCCCAAAATGCACCTTCCACGTTCAAAGATATCAAGGGCTGATCGCAGGCAGGTGGGTTGATCAGATCGGGCACTGCGTGACTTCCAGCTTGCATCTCTGCCAATGCCACAGAATTCTCAAAAATCCCAATTTGCATGCCCACTGTCAATGCCATCATTCCAAGCCCCAGAGCACCACCACGCCGATCTGCCTTGGTTCTCCGTCTCCCGTCAGCACTTCCCAACAGGCGGCGTCCAAACAGCCACGACATTTCCCTCGGTATCAATGAACCGCGCCGCATGCCCCATCACACCACCCGGTCCGCACTCGAACTTGGGTCTATTCGGTTGCGTCAGTCCACGCGAAACAACACCCTAAAAAGCGACACGACGACGTACACATGAACCTTGCCTCCACTCGCGGCGACAACCTCGGCCGTCTTGTCAATGTCGGCGACCAGCAGATACGGCGTGATGGGCATCTTGAAGTGGAGCGCCTGGTCGACGGTGACAGCCACATTGTCGGCGTTGCTCATCTTGACAAAGGCACCGTACAGCTTGCCGTGCACAAAGGTGTGGATGCTCTCGATGCCCTCGCCGTAGCCGGGGAGTGGGCCCTCGACGTTGCATGGCTTCGCCCAGCCAAACACGGCCTGGTAAACGAAAAGGCCCGCTCGGCGTCGACGCAGGGCACCTCGAGCCAGCACAGCTCGCCGGGAGCGACGGGCCCGCTGGGATTGGTGGCGGCCGGGTCTTGGGACATGATGATGGGTTGATCGAAGCGGTGGTAGGTGATGTTGATCTGGAGGTCTTAGCGTGAGAGCAACAGGAACTGACGGTGTCGAGATAGGAGGCCCTTTTATCCCCTTCCATCCGAACAACCTCGACTCCCCTTGTCCTCTCTCAACATCTTGCTAAGGCCATGTCCCACCAAACGCCATGACTGAGTCGGCTCAATCTTGCAACGATGCTGACACGGCAGCATGCCTGAAGAACAGAGGCCAAAAGCCCATCCATGCGGCCAAGCAGTGATGAGAGCTGCTGGTTGGGGTTTCTGCCCAACAAGGGTGGCTTGCTGCCGACCAAACGGAGGGGTTGTCCCCCTGGAAACACCACCTGACTTCGTGTCCGAACCGGGTCAAATGCAGGGATCCATGAACCCGCACCCCCGCGTCGACGCGCGCGCGCCTTGAGCGGTTCAATTCATGGCCTCATGTTGCATGCAATGCAAACGAGGCAGTGAGTCATGTCTGTCAGTCTCTCGGGTTATCGGAGCTCCGAGGTACGTTGGAAACACCCTGAGCACATTTGGCGGGGGCGGTGAAATGAAGATGTTGACTGACTGACTGAACTTTTTCTGCAGGTATCTAGTATCTACTGCCCCCTTCTCCCTTCTCAATGCTACACCGGAATTCGCTTTCGAATCGTTCCCTCGACCCACGTTACTATCTCGCCTTACTTTCCAGAAGCGACGGCGGCAACTCGTCACACCCCACGGGTTGGACATGTCCCATCTGTGAAATCACAGCACTCCCGCTCCTCTGGCGTAACCCCCCACTCGCATCGCGCGTGCTGCACCAGCAAGAAAAGCCGATAGCCGCCGCTGAAGCGCGAATCTGTCAGGAGAACGTCTGTGAAGCTGACGAACTGCCGGACGCTGGCGACAGCGATGGCATAAATCTTGTCTTCCGATTCCTCCAACATGCCAAACATGGGACCGCCCGACCAGCCCTTGTCGAGGAAGGGCTCGGTGACAAAGATAGTGGCGCCGTCGGGCGCATCGACGACGTCTCCGAGCTCAATGTCGTACTCAAGCTGCAGCACTTTGCCGTCATCGTGGCTTCCAGGATACCCGGCGCTGAGCCACGTCCGGCCGAGGTAGAAGGCCTTGTCCTTTGGCTTGTCGAGGCCCACGAAGCCCAGGTCCGTGGGCATCTTCTTTTCGAGGAGGCATATGACGTAGTCAGACTCATCTACCCGGCCGGACGTGCCATCGCCGAGACCGTCGTCTTGGACGCCGACGCACGCCGTCGAGCTGATGGGAATGCCCCACGGCTCTGGAAAGGGCGTCATTCTCGTTCCGTCGAATCCCAGCACGAATTCGAACGACCAGCCCGACGTCATGGTGGTGATGCAGTGCTTGGCCGTCAGGATCATGCGCGTCCCCACCAGCGTCCCGGTGCACTCTTGCGAGACGGGCCCGCGCCGCATGATGACCTTGCCGACGAGATTGTATGGGTATCCGAGGCGTTCCTGGGGGTCGACCGTTGTGTGTATGAACAAGCGGGTCGTGTTTGGGAAGACGGACAGGAACTTGTCGGCGGCTGGGTCCTTGAACTCGATCAACTTTGGCTTCAAGACCACGGTTGCATTCTTGGGACGGAGCCCGGGCAGACGAATGCTTCCATTGGCGGCGATGGGAAGCTTGGGGCTGGTGAGCTTCTCGAGCCTTGCGAAGTCGATGAGCTGCAGCTTGGGTGTCGGCAGCGGCTTGCAGGTGAGGTCATTGTCGGCTCGGGGGAAGAGGCGGAGGAAGTCGGGGATCGCGGGAGTCTGCCAGAGCGCGGCAGCCTGTGTGAGAGTGACAAGCCCAATGAGGGATCCAAGTACTGGTATGTGCATGGTGAGTGTTGAGGACGCCGAGCCAGTGAACATGAAGACGAGTTGCTGACTTGGGGAAAGGCTGATAGGAAAAAAGACTGAACGAGTGGTGCCGACACTGCCCAGAAGCTCATAGTAACTGGCTGTGGGGAGTCCTGGGATTTAATCCCATCGTGCCCCTTTCCCAGGCTCAGCCCTCTCACATGCCGTCGACTCAAAATGGCATACACTCCAGCCCTGGTTTGTTTGTTAGCGCGAGACATCTGACATAATTACGCAAGCCTTGCAGTTGTAACTCGAGCCCCGTTTCTATCCAGCCAGGCCTTCTCGAGGAAGAGCGAGACTTCTTTCACGGGTCTCGCGCTAACAAACAACCCAGGACTGGAGTGTAGAGCCCAAGTTTGTTTGATGGTGGTGAGCATAGGGCTGGGGGCCTCCACGTGGACCAGCAGAGGCCATGGCGTTCTGGCCGATGACGGCAATGCTGGATGCTGATATGTTGACGAGCAAAGTTCAAGCATAGAGAGGGGGCTGTCACTTTGCAGCGAGAAGCATGCTGAAGACGCTGATAGGCGGGTGCCTGAAGCAAGTTGCCGGAGCTGGAATCAAACGGCAACCAATCGACGGTTTCGGGACAAGAACGCCCAGCTTGGGCTGATTCGGAGGTTGCCGTTCCAGGGGGACTTCTCCCGCCCGGCGATCGGATTCGATGACCGTTGCGATGCGGCAAGCCACTCGAACCCCTCCATTTGGGAAGAGAGGGAAGACATGGCAACCAGCGGCCGTGCCAGTCCAGCATGCGCGACGAGGAGGCGGGTGGAAGCAGATATGGACAAAATGTACTATGTCGCGGCCGACGGGCCTTTGCTGTGTCTGTTGTCGTCCAGACTTTCTCTCCCTTCTCCCGAAACGACGACCCTCCGCCAACATCAGATGAGCAACCCAGGTTGTAACGAGCCGCAACCATGACCGCCGGCGACGGCCTGGCCTCGCGACACGGACGAAGACCCTACAAGCCCACACCGCTAAGATGGCCGTTCTTGGTGGTGCAGATGGTGCTTCTCGCCGTTGCCATCGCTGCGGTTGTGGCGTTGGAACGGCTGATGCCCGACAGTGACGATTCCGCCCTGGTTCAACGGCAGAAAGCCATCTGGCGAGGAGATGCCCCTGGCGAGCAACCAGCACAACGCCGACGACGAGCCGGTCTTCCGGGAGATGGGCTGTTTGTGAACGCGACGACAACTGCCCCAGCATCTACGCCAACTGCCGCAGCACCCCTCCAGCTCATCACCGAAACCTTTGTCAAGGTCAACGGCACTGCCACACTCACGACGACCATCACGAGGGAATTCCAAGGAGGTGTGGCAGGGGTGATGCCGACAATCAGCACGGCGCCGAGACCGAAGCTGCCTGGTCAAAAGACGATTGCGACGAACCGCACACGAACTTCCTACAACACCGCCGGCGCCACAACAAGCCGAGAGTCGGTTGTACGCGAAAAGACAGACTTTCTCGCACTCGGCGAACCTCAGACTGCCGACACCGAAGTTGACATCGCGGCCGTGATTTCTGCGATTCGCGAATACTCCCCGCTCTCCGCTGGCGACTTTGACAACACATGGCCGACGTCATTATTTTTCCTAACCCAGTTCCACACCGGTTACCTGACGCTCGAAGGCTTTTGGACCATCGAGTTTCCCGTCACTACAGTCGTCCCGGTGATGGAAGGGAAAGACAACGGCGGCTTCAGGGTCAATGTTGTGGTTGAAACCCAGGCCATCGTGACCGAGCTTCCAGCGTCATCAACGACAGTTGTGAGGACTCCGCCACCAGAGACCATTCTCAGAACCATCGCCCCCATCGTTGCTACCGTCACGTCGACGCCCCCGCCGACAACAGTCGTGGCCACTTCGGATGGCGTTGTTGTCACCTCCACGATCACTCCTCCGCCAAGGATCGTCTTGAGCACGGTCGAGAAGTCGGTGGTGACCATCGTGCAGACAAGACCCGCGGAAACCATCGTCACGGTGATGGCGGGCGTACCAGTGACTTTTCTGGCTGTTCTATCGCCAGAAATGGCCAGCCCAGTGGCCGAGACGGTGGTGGCCGTGCTTGGGGGGACCAAGATCACCGTGACACCACGACCTGTTATGCAAACCACGATTGGGCTGCGCGGCGGCATGATTACCCTGACTTCAACACCCCCCCCCTACGTCACAACAACCGGCGGGATCACCACAACCATCACGCGAAAGTCAGTACCAACTCGAGCCATAACGACAGCATTCGTGACCACCATTAACGGCACGCCGACCACAATATCTCTAACTCTCACACCGACGGCCGCACCGACGGCGGGCTTTGGGGAAGGTGGCGGGAGCATCACTCGCCCTTCCACGCGCGTGTATCCTGGCATGACCCCTGGCCAATACTTTGCTGCTGTTTTCTTGCCGACCATACTGGCTGTCGTCCTGGCAGCGCCCTTTGCCATTATCGACCTCAATGCGAAACTGATGCAGCCCTTCCGAGCTCTCGCCCGCCCGGACGGGGCATCCGGGCCGGACTCGATGACCCTGAGCTACGGAAGCTTTCGCAACTTTACCACGCCTGTCAAGCAACTCTTCCGCGGCCATCCCGTGCCGTTTCTGACGACGCTGCTCATGTGTCTATCCTGGCTGATGGCACCCCTTGCGGCCGAAGCGATCGGGCTCAAGGTTCACGGCACGTGCTCCCATCTGTCCATCTCGGGCTGTGCTGTTGCCGTCGGGGTTTCCCCACTGCCTGCCCACGCCCTGATTGCCATCATGGCCATCATGCTGGCTCTCTTGGTGCCACTGACGGTTTTGCTGCATCGATGGGATACGGGAGTGTCCCAGAACCCATGGTCTCTCGCGGAAATTGCCCTCCTGTCCCGCACCCGCAGTTTGCGAGATCGACTTGAACGAATGGAGGAGCCCACCGAGAGGGAACTCAACAACGTATTCTGCCGTGACCGTTTCCATCTTGGTGTCCCGCAGCCCAGCGCCAGCAACTGGCACAGTAAGGACCAGCTCCTTCGCCATCCGACCCTTTCCGAGAGGCAAGACTACGGCTTGCCCGCCATTCTCCCCGTCTGGGACGACGACGAGCTCCAGCCCCCGTTGACCCCACCATGGCACGCCAGCACCATGTCGACAACCATCACCACCCTGAAGCCCACCCCTTCCCCGCCAACCCACCCCCGGGTTCCTTTCCGAGCCCTTACCTACGCCTCCCGCGCCGTCTTCATACTCCTACTCATAGGCCTCATGGCCCTCCTCATCTACTACCACCTCTCCCACGGCGACACCCCCTTTGAGCTCTTCATGGACTCACAGCAATTCGGCGTCAAATTCCTCTTCGCCGCCCTCGGCACACTCTTCTCGCTTTTCTTCGCCTCCTTCTTCCTCGGACTCTCCGCCCTCGCTCCCTTCTCAACCCTCTCCAATCCGTCCTCCCCCGCGCACCGCACCGTCCAAGCCATCGTCACCACGCCCACCACCAACCCCTTGTCCGGCGCCTGCACCGCCCTCGCACAGAACCAGCCCCTCGTATTCTGCGCCGCGTGCATGGCCGTACTGGCAGAGCTGCTCCCCGTGCTGCTGGCGAATATCCCGTACGCGCTGACGCAGACGCTGCAGACGCACTCGGTCTGCACGTATCTGGCGCTGGGGGTGCTGGGGGCCATGGTGCTGGTGCTGGGGGGCACGGTAGTGCTGGTGCGGTGGCCGGATGTGCCGCTGGATCCAAGGACGGTGGGAGGGGCGGTGTATTATGTCGCTGGGTCAGAGGGTCTCGTGAGGGAGGTGGTGGCGGCGAGGGGGGGGGGGAGGGAGATGGATGGGAGGTTTTTCTATGGGGGGGGAAGGGTGGATGATTTGGGAGGGAGGGAGAGGATGGGTGTTGATGTTGGGTGATGTGGATCTCGCTGGCGAGAGAGGGTGCGTATGTTCTGGCGTTCGAGGGGCTTCGGGAAGGGATGGGTAATGCTGGAATGTACCTATTACTTGAATGGAAAAGAGTTTGGGATCTTTGCGTATTCCCTTTTGTTGGGATGGAACTGCATGGCACAATTTAGTATTTTATCATGGTCTCCGATTTGTCTGCCCAAACATTCAATAAAGTTACAGTGCATTAGCGTGAGGCGTTGGGGAGACATATCAAGGCCAAGTACTTATCCATCAAGGCCGGAACACGAGGCCTTTTCTAAACAGAATCAGACCTCGCTTACTTGACGAGAGGTCTCGCGCTAACAAACAAACCAGTATTAAATAGATTGCAACAGAGGTCTCAAATGTGTACGAATCATGTCAACCACTCGCGACCCGGACTGAGCACACCGTCCGATATTCCTTGGGCGGCTTAGGGCGGAATGAGGCCGAAAATGTGGTGGCCAATCGTTGGTCTCGGGAAGCTCCAGAGAAGTTCTGCCCCACGAGGACAAAATCAGGCACAACAATCGTGGTGGGTGTTTTCTTAATGAGGGGTTCGCGATGAGGGTGTGTTCTGCGGCGGGGGTGGGGGTCCAAGCTGTGCGTGGTCCCTGAAGGCGCACTGACCACCTTGGTGGATAGATGACTTCCCTGGACGCGACTCCAACATTTTCCCTCTCCTCGCTCTCCTCGCTGCCTTGTTCATTTCTTCCAGTCATGGAGCTCTCCTTGCCGCCTCGACCCGTGAAACCCAGGGCCTTCCAAGTGGGATTCATGCAGACGAGGCCCAAGCTGGTTGCCAGGAAGAACGCGCTTCCGTGCCTGGCCGAGTTCGCGGCTGAGCAAAGATGAGTGGCACAAGAAAAAGATGGTGTGCCTCGACAGGCTGACCGTCGGCCCCGCGCCGCCTTCCTTCTCCTCCTCCTTCTCCCGGCAACGACATCAGGCACCCGAGGCTGCATTGAATTCTTGGTTTGTGCGCCCATTCTTTTTTGGAAATAGCGATAGCGTGTTGACGGCGGCGCTTGTCGTGGGTCGGGAGATGGCGAGCCTCCAACACGCAGCCCATCGGAACCCAGAGACGGGTCTTGGCGCCGGTCCCGTTCGCCGTTCCTGCACCTCGTCCCGACCAATCCGGCCGCAAGGAGCCATCTCTCGAATCCCATTCGCTGCCGCATTGCTGGGCATCCGCCTTCCGCCTCTGCTTCCTCATGTCCCGTGCAAGCCACCGGCCAGTGGACTTGCTCACCTTGACGACAGCCATGCACGACATGGCGCGACATGGCATCCTGCATCGGGGCCTTGAGCCAACAAAACCAGATGCCATCCGGGGCTGCCTTGTCCATGTCTCTGCTCTGCAACGAGTCGAGTCCACGTCGACACGGCGAGAGCATGTCACCACCGATTCATCCCTCTTCCTTCTCCCGCCTCGACGAACGCCTCCCGAGAGGGTGATGCCATCATGCACCGAGGGATTCAGGTCGCCATCGCCATGTGGGCCATGACGGCCCTCTCGCTGATTCTGGCCGGCCTCCGCGTATACACTCGCCTCCGCATCGTCCGATTCTTTGGCGTCGAGGACCATCTGTTTGTCTGGACCGGAATCTTCCTGCTGTTGTTCGCCGGGAGTCTGCAGGTGGCCGTCTACTATGGTCTCGGTCAGAGCCTCTGGATTCTCTCCTTGGACAATTCGTCGAATGCCATTCTGTGGACCTACATCGCAAACACCTTTGCCATCATCGGCAACGCCCTCGCCAAGCTGTCGATGGGCTTCTTCCTGCTGCGGGTTGTGCAGCTCCGGGGCCAAAAGATTACCATTTGGATTCTCATCGCCATCACCTCTGGGACCTCGGCCACCCTCGTCGCCATGCTGTGGAACCAGACGACGCCCCGGAAGACGAGCTGGGATCCGCTGAGGACGCCGGGAAAGTGGAATATCCAGATCCAGCCCATGAGCGTGGGCCTTGGAGGTACGCTGGTTTCTTGTGCTCATCGAGGCAGAGCGGTGCTAACATCTCGCAGGATGGTCCAGTGCTTGCGACTTCTTCTTTGCCATATTTCCGTGGCTTTTCATTTGGTCTCTGCGGATGCCGCGACGGGAAAAGATCTTGCTGGCCAGCGGAATGAGCTTGGGTGTCATGTGTGTTGCCCCCGACCAGTCACAATACTGACAGAAATAGCGCCGGCGCATGTGGCATCATCCGGACCGTCGTGCTATCGCAGCTGCAGATCAGCGACTACACACGTAAGCATGCTGCCTCCCCACCACGATCGAGCCCTTCTAACACCTGACAGTCAACTTTGCCATGTATTTTGTCTGGGCAGCCGCCGAGATCTCGGTTGCCATGGTCTGCCTCGGCATCCCCACCCTTCGACCTCTCTACCTCAAGCAGCGCGGGATGAGCATCGGATACACCGGACGGGAACACACCCGCGACGACGACTCCGAGATGCCGGCGTTCACCATGTGCGAACAACTGCCCCAGGATGTGGAGCACGGAAAGAAGCAGGCTCTACCCGGACCCGATCAAGAGAGGGAACAGCCTCCATCTGAGCCAAAGTACGAGATGATGCAAGCCCCGCCGCGACGAGGCCCCCAACATCTCGAGAACCCGCCGCTCTCCATCATCGAAGAGCAGCCAGAACCAAGAGACCCCAGTCCGGAATACAACGCCTTCCTGCGCGACTCGGCATCGTCGCACACCATGGTGGAGCACAGCCCCAGCCCCGAGCCCTATCTCCAGCGGCCGGAGAGTGCCCGGACGCGAGACCGAAGCGATAGCGTCGATGACATTCTCGGTCTGTACAACAGCGACAGGAGTCGCAGTCGGGGGGCGGTGAGCAACAAGGAGGCCGCGCCCTTGAAAATGGCATGCCCTCGGGCCTGATTTGGGTCCGTTGCGATGTCTCGGTGGATGTGGAGAGGAGTCGTGCGGAGTGGCCGTTGAAGGGCTGAGGTGTTTGTCTTCTTTCTCTCTCTGTCTTGGGTACAACGGTATATACCTGGCGCGAGCCACACACTCTCTTCTTTGTGGGTTGGGCGTTTGGGTCACGATGTCATGATTTGAAGGATATACCCTCTTTGGCTTCCATCTTTGTTTCTTGCATTCAATTTTTCTTGTCGGGGCAGTGCGCCCTCTTTTCTCAATCTGAACAAATAAACTCATGGTCTCAGGTTTTGCAAACAAGTCCGGTCATGGTGCGTTTATCCGGATCCATGTCCAATGGCAACCAATGGTCTCACATGCTTGGCATGCTTTGTTTACACCCCTTTTCCTGGCTCGCTTTTCGATTCAGCGAATATTGGGCTTTCCATATTCGCCCTCTCATCCTCACCCGCAGCGTCGCAGTTTCACCTCCTTAGTATCTGGTTTGCCTCAATTTTTGCCTTCGACATCACTGTCCAGGTTCCCGCGTGTATCTCATCGTAGCCCGTTCAACCGCTCCGTGACGTCCCTTGTTTTCGATCTGAAAAGGTCCTTGGCGCCCTGGGCTGCCATCTCATCACTTGCCATATCCAGCCTGCCTAGGCCTTCGGTCTCATCGAATTCTGCGTTGCTGACCCTTGATAAACATTCGATCAGATATGCTTGCTCCGCAACGTCGTTTCCCCGCGAGTCCTTCTCCGCCAGAGGCGTGGGTCATCTCCTTTGCCCCGGTGCCCCCCCCGGGCAGGCCGAGACGAGGCCGGCATGCGGCCCCGGGGCCCGCGGCCGGTGTCGTGAGGCCAGCCGTGCTTACACTTCGCGGCCGGCTTCAAGCCGCGTCGATTATGTCGTCGACGAGGTCACATTGCCCTAATTTCGAATTGCCCCTCGCTTTCAGTGACCCACGTTTCTTTTTCTCGCAGCCTTTTATCCTCTTCAGGCTGCCCTCTTCTCCGGATTTTCTCCCAGCTCCCTCTCTTCTCCCAAAACTTGTCTCTTCTCCCACTTCAGCTCCCCCCATCTCCCACTTCAGTTCCATCAGCCATCGCAACAACAACCGCAGCAGCAGCAGCAGACTTTGACGAAGACGGCGAGTGACGACGCCAATAAGAAGGCGAGAGTCGACGGTAGTGAGATTGCCAGCGTTGACACTAGCATGATGGTGAGCGACGACGGCAACAAGGCTGGCAGCGAAGCGGCCGACGAAGCCGGCAAGATAGCGACCGACGATGCCAACAAGGTGTCGACCGTCGATGCCAGCAAGATGGCGACTGACGATACCAACAAGATGGTGAGCAACGAGGCCATCAAGGTGCCGACCGTCGATGCCTACAAGATGGTGAGCGGCGGCACCTGCAAGATGGCGACCGACGAAGCCAGCAAGGTTCCCAGCGTCGATGCTAGCAAGGTGCCGACCGACGAGGTCAACAAGATGGCGAGCGACGAGGCCAACGAGATGGCCATCGACGACGCCAGCAAGGTGACGACCGACGACACCAAGTCGCAAGTGATGCCAGTCACCAATCTCCCTCCCTTGATGCATCCGAGCGAGACCTGGAAAGACTTTGAGGGCTTCAGCACGGTACGTCGCAACTCCCCGTCCCCACCCTGAACGCCAGATGAGAAGATAGAAGACTGACCTAATCTCTCACGCAGACCGACTGGATCAACAACAACCCGGACGTCGTGACCTGGTGGTCCAAGATTCGTGGTGACCGACACCTTCCCCACTGGCCTGCCTGGATCTTCGGCCCGCGTCGCTCCATCGCCCTCCTGAGCAACCTGACGCCGGCAGGACTGACAGGTACGCATCCCATCTCATCCTCCCCACCCTCGCCAAGCTGACCCCACCCCCCAGACATCCTCGCCCACTTCGAAGTCATGGCTCCCGGCCCCGAGACAGGAGTGTTCAACGGCTTCCGGATCAACACCACCCTGAACCTCTCTCACCAGTTCCTCAACATCACCGACGGACAGGACACGTTCACGTCGTAGCGCGACCTGAGCGCGTACCTGGCCCGCCCTCACCACGCGACCCTCGCCGCCCACTTCGCCTTCTCCCTCGCTGTCAACTTCCTCTTCACCGGCTCCACCCGGCCCGGCACCTCGGCCTTCCTCCGCGCCGTCGAGTCCATGTTCCTCACCTTCCCCACCCCCCCGGACACCGCCTGGGCCTTCCGCCAGCCGTACCACGAGATCCCGTGCGTCGCTGTCTCCCTGGGACACCCGTGCCTCAACACACGCGTCGTCCTCGGCGCCCTCAACTTTGGCGAATTTGAGCGGCTCAAGCTCGTCGGCGACGTGGACTCGTGTATCGCGTGGATCGGACGCCCCGAGGACAGGGAGGCGCAGCAGGCGAGAGCCTGGCGGCGGTTGACCAAGAAGTTCCGGGGCGAGGACTTGCTCGAGTGGGCGGCGAAGACCGGGTGGAGGGTGGACGCGTGGTTCTCGCGGAGCCCGGAGCCCGGAGCGAATGCGGCGGTCTTTGGCGAGGAGGCGGGTGTGGCGTTGCCGCCGCCTTTGGATGAGATTCTGGGCGAGCCGAGAGACGTTTTTTTCCGGGTCGTCGCCGAGAGAAGAGAGGCTTTCGAGAAGGCGAAGAAGGCAAAGGAGGCCAAGAAGATCAAGGCCAAGGCGTCAGACCGGCCGAGTCGAACGGCGAGGAGGGCGGCCAAGAAGAAGAAGGTCAGCGAGGAGACGAAGGACGGGGATGAATCTGAAGCCTTGTTTGTGGTCAACGAGGAGGTGACTGCTGCTACCCAGGAGAATGTGCCTGTGGCGGGCAGAAACGGGGACCTGAACGACGTCGTCATGTGCCCTGTTGCGGAAGCGGAGCAGCAGGTCGGAGGCATCGACCCGGCCGCCAGCTCGCCGTATGTTTTTTTCGAGCGAGAGCTCGACGCCCTGATCAAAGAAAGCTCAGACCAGGCGTTCCCCGATGTCAAGTTTGAGGACTTTCCGCTGCCGCAGGACATCCCCCTTCTCGTCGACACCACCTGCGAACCCCGACCCTCCCCCGCCGTGACCGGCAACCCATTCACCGACTGGAAGAAGCCCGACGTTTTTCTGCCCGGCGAGAACAAGGCTTTCGACGACGGCTTCGCACGGCTCTTGGGAAATTTCAACGACTTGGGTCGCAACATTTCCGCCCACGAAACCGCAGCGCCAGGTCAACAACCCCCCAGCCGAAATCCCTTCCTCTTTTCTCGTCAACACGCCCCGCACCCAAACCCATTCATCTCTTCTGGTCAACAGCGCCCCCTCCCAAATCCGTTCGACTCTCCAAGCCCTTTCGAGTCTCCTGTCGAACAGACCCCCAACCGAAACCCGTTCTTCTCTTCTGGTCAGCAGGCCCCCCAGCCAAACCCGTTCGACTCTCCTGGTCAACACACTCCCCATCCAAACCCGTTCGACTTTTCCAGTCAACACGTCCCCCATCCAAATCCGTTCGTCTCTTCTGGTCCGCACGCCCCCTACCCAAACCCTTTCGTCTCTTCCAGCCCGAGAGGACCGCCCCCAGCGACAACCAGCAAGAAGCCCATCATGGGACATTTCGCCACCAAGCTCCAAGCGCCGCTCGGCCTGGTTGGCCAAGGATCTCCCCCCGAGACCGAGAAACCCCTGGTGTACAAAAAGATGCGACCCGCAACCCCAGCGAGCGAACCCATTCATGGAGCGCGTAGCCTAACCTCGACTTCTTCTACCATCATACAGAACACACCCGGCAGTGACGAAGACACCGACGTCATCCGCGAGACTCCTCGCAAGTCCACCAAGCGCTCCAAGGCCAAGGGCAAAGGCCCCAAGACCCCTGCTGCATCGGGAAACAAGAAGGCCGCCACTGGCGCCAACCCGTTCAGTGATGAGCACGAGATTTACGATGCGACTCCGCCCAAAGAAGCCGCGCCGTCTCAGCAGCAAAACAGCGCCGAGGAGAAGGACGCCAAGCAGTTGACGAAAGAGCAACGCAAAGAAAAGGCAGCCCGGCGCAAGCAGCGCAGACAGGCCCATAAGGCCGAAGAGGAAGAGAAGAAGCGCCTCCTCGACGAGATCAAGGCCGCGAAAATCCAGAAGCGTGAGGCTCGCGAGAAGCAGGAGAGAGACGAAAAGACAAGGGAGATCATCGAGCGCATGCATCAGAAGTTCGAGGATGACAGGAAGCGCCAGGCCGAAGAGGAGGCCGAAGAGGCCAGACGTCTCCAGGAAGCCATCGAAGAGGAAGAGCGTCGCAAGGCCGCAGAGGAGCAACGCGCCATTGCCGAGGCTGATGCAAAGAAGAGGCAGGCCGAACTTCAGCAAGCTGTCGCGGAGCAGAAGCGTCTTCGTGCGCAAGCTGCCGCAGAGAAGCAGCGCGCCACCGACGAGGATGAAGCAAAGAAGAAGCAGGCTGACCTTGCTGCTGCCGAGGAGCAGCGCCTCCGCGAGGAAGCCGAGGCTCCCGCGACGGAAGAGCAGCTGGCCCGCGAGGCCGCCGCCAGAAAGGCGAAGCGGTCGCTCGAGAAGGCGGCCGAAGAGGAGAAGCGACTGGCGGCGGTCAAGGCCGCCAACGAAAAGAAGCAGCTCCTCCGCAAGGAGAAGCAGGCCGAGGCCAAGGAGAAGAAGAAGCAGCGCCTTGCGGCGGATCGAGTTGCGGCCGAGGAACGCCGCCGCCATGAAGAAGCGGAGCGGGCCTTGGGGGACCTCCCCCGCAAGGGGGTTGGCCACCCCAAGAAGATTGAGCCGGCTCTCGAGGAGAAAATTTGGAACCTTGACGACTCCGAGCCGGAGTGTGCGGACTTGGGGCAGGAGGCGTGCGCCGTGGACCTCGACCGCGGCGAGGCGACCGCCCACGGCGACGCCATCGACTGCGGCGATGCCGCCGCCCAAGCCGCCGCCCATGCCGCCGCCCGCACCCCCGCCCACGCCGCCGCCATCGACGCGGGTGACGCGACCGACGCTGGCGACTCCGCCAACCATGGCGATGCCATTGGCATCGACGTCGCCATGGACGCCAACAATGCCATCGACTTGGGCGATGTCGTCGGGGTGGACGAGGCCTGCCTCGAGGTGACGGCGCCACCGAACGGCCCCGGCGTGGTGAGTGCGGTCGACATGACCGCCTACTACGCCGAGGAGAACGCGTTCGTGGTGTACCAGATCCTCAGGTATGGCTTCTGGAACCCAGAGTGGCGCTACAACAAGAGCCACCGCGGCCGTGGGCGGTCGAAGTCCGTCCCTGGCATGGCGCCCCAAGGTCCGGGCCGCCAGGACGGAAGCGTGGCGTCCGAGGTCTAGGCCGGGGGTGGGTGGTTTTTTTTGGTGGTTTTTTTTTGGTGGACAAGAGGAAAAGAGGGACGGAAGAGTGGTTGACGCCGTCGGGTCACACGTTGGGATGGACTCGGGAGAAGCCCGAGGTCGCAGTCAAGGAGGAGAACCCCCGAAATGGAGAGAAAAATGGTCCGGCCGCAGGCGATTGCGAGAGCGGAACGGTGGGGGCGTAATTCTAGGGCCTGTGCGCCATCATGTCGAGCATCCAAGCTCTGTAGGTAGTACCGACCAGGGTCGATGAATTCTTCTGATCCTGCTGCTCGCCGTCCGTCGTGAGGTGTGATAAAGTGGGAGGACGGAGGACGGAGGACGGAGGGCAATCTGTCCACCTCCGGCCCGTCTCCATCTGCTCTGTGCCGCCTTGCACGACCGTACCGTCTTCAATCCGGATCACGCATCTAGGGCTTTGGCGTCACCTGCCGCTCCCCGCCCCGCCACTCCTGAGTCCTCAGTGCTCCTGTCCCCTAAAGCACCCCTGTACCGGCGGTGTGTCTTGGCCTTGCCCTGACTCCCGCGCTGCCGGCAAGGTGTGTGAGGTCGCCGTCCACCATCACGAGCAAAAAAAAAAGGGGGCACGACGTCAATGCCCAGTCCATCGAGAAGCGAAGTCACTCTGAATCCCTGTCTCGTGAATGCCGGGCGCTGCAACCGGGCGCGTCATCAGCGACTGAGACATTTTGGCGGATGGCAGCATGGTCTGCCCAACGGCCAAGCAGTGGCGCCCAATCGACTTTTGCTCAGCGGGATACTCGCAGCATCGCGACCTTTGACACCCATCTGAGGTGGGACAAACGGGATGCCCCCCTCTCGTCCTTCTTCCCTGCCTTCTTCCCACCCCTTCGACGCCAGGCCCATTGTTCTTCGGCTGGACGTCCCCTCGCAGCATGGAGCCTGCCAGCCACCCCGCGCGTCAATGAAACTCGGCCAGTAGCATAGGTCTCGGCGAGATCTGACAGGTCGTCAAACTCGTTGTGGCTGGCCACAAGCACACCACCACCCAGCTGCCACAGGCATGGCAAGCTCATCACAAGATCCACACCCCGCATGTGCAGACGCGACATGGTCCACGGATGACTGGAGAGACGGACAAGACACGGTGGCTGGGGGCATCTCCTCGGCTGTGGCACCGCGTCAATACAAGTCTCTTGTCCTCGTCTTGCCACGCCTCCTCGTCCTCGGCCTGCTTGTGCTCCTCGACGGTACCTATCTGGGTACCTATCTGGGTACCTATCTCCCGTGTCCCGTCTGATATGGGGAACGTTGCCGCTGCTTCCATGAGCACTACTGTGTAGGTGAGCAGATCATCCATGTCCTCCCCACCACGGCCTCCCCCCTCGCCCGTCTTGGTGATTGGGCGAGGCCCTGTCACCAGCATGGGGGCCGTGTAAATGGCAGTGCCCGGTGGAGAGAAGCCCTGGAAGCCTCAGCAGCAGTGGTACAAGAGGCCCGTCTTGGGGCTTCCGGGCCGAACCCAAGTCTAACCCCGGGCCCCCTCTTTCCTGCGCGGCGCCGCACCAAGCAGCAAACACCCTCGACACCTCCAGAGTCAAGACAGTGGCGGCCCTGCACTGTATCGGACACAGGGTTCGTCTGGGGAGACTCCCACGACAGAAGGCTCCGTCTCTGGAACATTCGCTTGTCACACGAGGAATCGCCGCACCTCGGAGGCCGACGGGCAGAATCAGCCACGACCCCAACAGCGACCACCCCCACCAAGCTGAGGAAAACCGCCCGGCCCTTCACCCCTCCTGGTAGGTGCCGTCCACCTTTCCCCTCCCCACAATGTCGACAGTCTGCTTCACGATCCATTCTAACCCCTCTCCAGACCGACCGCTCCCAGCCCAGCCAACCCCACCGCGTCCGGCGGATCGCGATCCGCAAAACCCGCCCTCCCCCCTCCCCACCTCTCCTCCCCGCCGACCACCGGCGCGCCAATGCCCGCCGCGACGCCGCCATCATGTGCCGGGAGGTCGTCTTCAGCGGGACGTGCTCGCGGTGCGCGGGCACGTTTGTGTGGACGGATCTGGCGCAGCAGCTGAGCTGCCTCGAGGCCAAGAACACGGGCGCGTTTGGGTGCTGCCGGCGCGGCGTCCACCGCGAGGACCACACATTTGACCGCGAGTGCGACCCGTGCGCGGCCGAGACCGAGGCCGACGAGGGCTATGGCGGTATGGAAAGCGAGGCTTCTGCCGCCGGGCAGCAGCACCAGGTGCTCGGCGCGAAAAAGGCGGTTGCTGACCGGGGTGGTGGAGAAGACGCCAGGAAGAAGAAGAGGCAGAGGACGTCTTGACGAGGGCGCGCGCACACAATCACAGCAATATACCTATCGGCGAATACGATGATATCGATGGACGACGATTGGATTGCGACACGACGGGACACACTGGGAGGTAGACGGGTTGGGGATGCCAACAGCCAGGGCAGTGGGATGATGGGCGATTGAGGAGGGAAAGTGAAGCTTGGAGACCTGGTGTCTTTCTCGACTGCTATTTGGGATGAAGAGCATTTGTTTGGGGGTAGCCGGGGCGTTGGCGAAACGGTGGTAGCATATCGTGATGGCAGAGGACGCAAGAGATGTCAGAGTCTATATCTCGGTACATGGGCGGTGGTGGTTTTTCTGATGGGGGACAAGGAGACATTCCAGTGATGACTACGATCGTCGTCTAATTCTATTCTAAACCATGCTGACGTGCCGTTCTGTGTTGGGGAAAAGTAAACCGACAACCTCCAGGGGCATTCCACGCCTCCGTCCACGACGCCCCCCAAACGCCATAATCATCAAAACTCCAAGCCATCAAACACCACCCCCTCATCCTCCCCCCATCCCCCCCTCCCACGTCCCCCGCACAACCCCCCAATACCTCCCCATATCCGCCCTCCCATACCCCACGTGCCCCGTCCCCTCAAACCTCTCCATCCTCACCTCAAATCCCCTCCGCCTCGCCTCCTCCGCATGCCCCTCCACCTCCCGCCACCCCACCACCTCATCCCCCCCCGAATACACATACGTCCTCCTCACCTCCGCTCTCGCCCTCCCCCCGCGCTCATTGTGCACCCCCGCCTGCTGCCGCCTCGCCACCCCCACAACCCGTCCCACCACCCACAGCCACACGCTCAACACCAACCCCCAGAAACATGCCGGCCAGAGGAACCTCGTGGACGACGACAGCAAGGCGCGCTGCGGAGAACGCGGCGGTCCCGAATCGAAGATGACCGTGTGCGCAGGCATGTGTGGCGCCAGCAGCGTGCGAAGGTGCGAGAGCGCGGAGCACCCCCCGGCGGAGAAGACGTGGATGAGCAAGTCGGGATCTCCCCGCGGTGTGGCGGTGGAGGGACAGACGGCGCGGATGACGGGGACGGCGAAGGCGGCGAGCTCGCGGAAGGCGAGCGAGGGGAGGAGAAGGTGGCGGCGCGAGGTGCGGACGAGGAGGATCGGGGTTGTGGGGAAGAGGGCGCGGTGGGGGGCGAGGAGGTGCGTGGCGATGGGGGTTGGGTGGGCAGAGTGCCAGGGGGCGAGGATGATGAGTTTGGGTGGGGGGGTGTTGGAGGTTGGGGAGAGGGGTGTGGTGGGTGGGGGGTAGAAGACGGAGATGTTGGGGGAGAGCTGGACGGGGGTCATGAGGGAGAGGGGGTTGGTTTGGGAAGGCATTTTGGGGTGGCGGCCAGGGATGTGACGGAGGAAGGAAAAGAAGAAACATCCCGTGCTGTTGTTTAGGTGCTGTACAGGTCATGGAAATATGTTTGGACAGGTTCAATCCGGATGGCACGCCCAGCCGGATGACGAGGCCGGAACCACGGAAGGAACGACGGGCGCCAAGCCGGTGTCCGGAGCCGGTGGGGGCACGATTGGGGATTGGTCGCCCTTCGCCATGGGCCCCACAAATCCCCTCTTGGGCGGTGTAACCTTTTTTCCCTCATTCACCACCCTTTTTGCTTTTCATCACGACGCCATCGATTCGCCCCGGGATGGATTGACCTACAGCTTCCCATCTCTTGGTGGGCCATTGCCGACCGTGATAACGGCCCCAAACCGTCATCCGCTCCCCTGACTCGAACCATCGACCAACATCAAACACACGAGCACCATTCCATGCCGTTTCCCGACGCACAACCTCATGGCCGGACCGACCCAGCGGCCACGCGCATCAAGACAAGCGAGCCCGATGGTCTGCCCCAAGGACTGACCGAGTCTCTTGCCACCAATGGCGCGACCTACAAGCCGACGCGAACAACGTGGTGCCGGGTTCTCCTGACAGACACACCGACCTCAACGGCTGCGGACTCCCGAAAATCCGAATCACAAGCGAACTCTTGCCTCGACCGACATCGTGCTTTCTCCTGGCATACCACACCGGGACCTTTGGGGTAGGAAGATGGGGTCAGCAAGTGGCAACGGGGGTGCTTTGGTCGTCGCAGCCGAGGCCACCATAGCGATGCTCGTCGACATGCCACCGAGAGCTTGATCTGCCGACTCTGAGTCGGCTTCTTGAAGGCCGCCAGGACAGAATGGTGTTTGCGTCCACCCGCTCGTGTGTCTCGTTGGAGTCCTCGGGTCGATTCGGGCACCGGTCTGGCCATGCCGACTTCAAAGAGCCGCCTCAGAGATGTCTGGTCAAGCTGCGGGTGTGGCATGTCGACGGCCATCGGTCTGGTGGTTTCAGGCAGGAATTTTGGGGACTCCGTGTCTTGGCCCGAAGATAGGTGGCGAAAAATGATGAGGAGGGATTTGATCACTGTTCTCAACACCACAAGCCCCGACGTGCCCTCCATCCATCCCACAGCCTATATGTGAGGCTCGGCCGTCCAAAGTGCGGCGGCTGCATATTGGACAGACTCAGCAACCGAACCGGGCAATTTCGAGGCGACGAGGTTCCGAGGGCTGGGAACAGAAAGCATCCGAGATGGAACTCGGGTGCGGAATGGGACCCAATCACGGCGACCACGACCACCCGACGGCAATGCCGTCAATGCATCGAGTCGCTTGCCTGTTTTGCCCGCAACCCCGAGGTTCTTTGGCCTTTGCGGATACACCACCGTCAGTCGACGCTCAATCGACGGTGAACTTGCTGGCGGCACAGACAGGCCATTGATCTCGACTCGATCTTGTCCACCCCTTCTGAACACAAGATGAAGCCAAGTGGAAGACGCGGTGGTGCTTGTCTTGTGTGTGTCTGTTGGACAACTGTCTCCCCGCCAAGTACCTGCCAAGACATTCAATCCCGTGCCAAGATGTAACTTGGTCGTCCATGCCGATCCAGGCCATGACCCCTGCGCCCCTGCCAGACGGACGACCAAAATGCCCCGCCTACCGCATTGGGCAACCACCTCTCCCGCGATGCAGGTACCGTTGACGGGGTGTTGGGGGACCTTGACGGGGAGGTCTTGCCGTTTTCTGGATGCGTGAAACCTCTGTTTGCTCGTCATCCCACAACAAACAACAGCAGCTTCGACCTCGTTCTTTCTGTCCCGGCCAACGTCGAGGGAAGTTGCCCGAGTCCGTCCGTTCGTCTGAGAGTCGCCAATATGAAGAGCTGATCTCCAAGGGCCGTCTTCTCCCTCCTCCCTCTCCCTCCTCTCCGGGCACCCGTCTTCTTCGCTCTTTTCAGGGGATGATTCTGATTCCCAAGGGCCTCGTTCTGCCTGTTGCTCTCCAACACTCTCTTGCGCCATCTTTCGCTTGCTACGGATCCCATCGACAATGCTCTTCCTCCTCTTCGCAGCCGCGGCGTCGGCTCGCGTCATGAGCAGCTTGCATGCTGTGCCAAAGGGATGGCATCGTGTCAGACAAGCTTTGCCCGACGACGCCGTCACCCTTCGCATCGCCCTCCAGCAGCAGAGCCCCCAGGTCCTCGAGCAGGCGGTGCTGGATATGTCCACCCCTGGACATCCCAACTACGGCATGCACCTGACGCGCGAGGAGCTGCAATCCTACGCAGCCCCCTCACCAGAGAGCCAGGGCGCCGTCAGGGACTGGCTCGCAGGCAACGGCATCGAGCCTCTCTTGAGAAACGACTGGGTCACCTTCACCACCACGACCAGACAGGCGAACACTCTTCTCAACTCGAGCTTTGCCTGGTATCAATATCAAGGCGGCGGCGACCCCAAGCTTCGAACGCTCTCCTACAGCGTGCCCGACCACATCGTCCCACACATCGATCTTGTCCAGCCGACAACCCGTTTCGGCCAGCTCGGCGCCCAGAAATCAACCATCTTTGAAATGCACCGAGTTGACGATGCTCAAGACATCTCTTCGGTCGCCAACAACAAAGTTGCCGCAAGCAACCAGAAAACTGACGCCGAGTGCGGATACAAGATCACTCCGACATGCCTCAAATTGCTCTACAACATCAACTACACGGCCTCTGCGTCCCCCGAAAACAAGGTCGCCTTTGCGTCGTACCTCGAGGAGTACGCCCGGTACGACGACTTCACGACGTTCCAGGAGGCATTTGTTTCCAAGGCCTTTGGTCAAAACTTCACCGTGGAGCTGATCAATGGCGGCCTGAATGATCAACACAGCTTTGATGATAGCGGTACGTTCCTGCCTCCCCCCCCCCTTCCCATGACCACAGACGGCGCTGACATCTGCCAGCCGAGGCGAACCTTGACCTGCAGTACATCTTTGGCATTAGCCACCCGATCCCCATCGTCGAATACAGCACGGGCGGCCGAGGCCCGCTTGTTCCCACTGCAGATCAACCCACTGGGCCCGGAAGCAACGAGCCCTACCTTGAGTGGCTCCTCTACATGCTCGATCTCGCCGACGAGGACCTGCCGCAGGCCGTCTCGACATCATATGGAGAGGAGGAGCAGTCGGTCCCCGAAGAATATGCCCTCAAGGTCTGCAACATGATTATGCAGCTCGGCGCTCGCGGCGTCTCTGTGCTCTTCTCGTCTGGCGACTCGGGCCCCGGCAACTCTTGCGTCAGAAACACCAACAACGAGACGTACTTTGAGCCCACTTTCCCTGCCGGCTGCCCGTGGCTCACGGCGGTGGGAGCGACGGCTGGAACTGAGCCCGAGAGGGCGGCGACGTACTCCAGCGGCGGATTCAGCATCTACCATGCCCGGCCACCGTATCAGCTCGACGCAGTCAGCAGCTATCTCGACAAGATCAACACCACATACTCGGCCTACTTCAACAGATCCGGCCGGGCCATCCCCGATGTGGCTGCCCAAGGAACCAGCTTTTCCATCTACGACAAGGGGCATCTCTCGTTGCTCTCGGGAACAAGCGCCTCGTGCCCGGTATTTACCGGCATTGTGGCACTGCTGAATGCAGCCCGCAGGACTCAAGGCAGGCCGCCTCTTGGTTTTTTGAACCCGTGGCTCTATGGTATTCCAAACGCCTTCAACGATATCACGGATGGGTATGGCGGTGGGTGCTGGAACAGTCTGCATGCGGGACGAAGTGCGCGGTGGAATGCGACAGCTGGATGGGATCCTGTGACGGGATTGGGGACGCCCAAGTTCGACAAGCTTCTCGAGCTGGCGGCGCCGGGGGTGGAGAATTGCTGATGGAGCATGGCATGGCGTCTAGGCGTATTATGTTGTTGACTTTTTAGCATGCCATTTTTTGGAGTGAGAGGATAGAGCAGAGATACCCCCAATGCTCATGCGTATTGATGATCGTCTGCTTCGATGTGGTGATTGTGGAGGATATGTTTGCTTCATGGAGTCGAACGAAACCATCACATCACGTCCAGCATCCATCAGACCCGCCAACCATTCTCAACACATTCCCAGACTCAATCTGTATTCGGCAACTGTCGGCGTAGATACATGATCATGATAATGATTGACAACAGGGACAGATGATGGAGATGGAGCCCAAAAAGAGCGACACATGGCAGGAAAGGAAAACACCAAAAGCAGAAAAGCACCGCCAGACCGAAGGACAACTCTTTGACTAAGAGTTTCATCGTGAGAGGAATAGCCTCTCCTCTTCAGTATTGATCTAATATACACAGCCCAAGATCCCCTTCCACCATCTCATATCCTCCCGCGCGCAAAAAAGAAGCAGACGCAACCTCCAACCCCAAAGTGAGAGAACCGCCCCTTTGTTTTGCTGCAAGAAAATAAAGAACGCCGCCGCCGCCGCCGCCGCCGCCGCCTTTCCAGTTCATGGTGCAGACAAACTACAACTGGGTAAAGGTAGAAAGGGTATGTACGATGTGCGGACGGTATGTCAAGTCCGTCCGTCCATCTGAGGTGAATGGGGGTGGGTGGGGGAAAACTCCGATGAACGCCGAAAGGGAAAGGAAAAGGGGTAAAAAAGAAAAGGAAAATGACAGACGGGCCCAGTGGGACGCTGCTGCTGCTGTGGGATCGAACCCTTTGTCATCAAGTCCTTGTCTGTGGCTGAAGCAGCACAGGATGACGCCGCCAACATGGGTATTCGATCTCTTGATTGTCAGAGACAGCAGCGAGAAAGAGTTCTGCTTTCTGCAATGCGCTTGGTACCTTGAAGGCCTGTGGGTATCTTTGAGAGACACCCCGATGTGCCACGCAAAATGTTGGCCGGTCGTGACGAATCATTTCAGCTGCAGACAGCGAGCGGTAATGGTTCCGCAGCATGTTTGGTCGAGCGGGCTTCTTGGTACCAGAGCATCATCATGCCAGTGCATCTTGGTCGTCCGCAAAAAATGCGCGGACGGGTTCATCTTGATGGCTGTCGGAAGGTGGACAACCAGGCTGGCGTGGATGGGGGCGAAGAAACGATCAAGTGATGATGCATCCGCGGTAGATAGATCAAGCATCCAAAGGCCGAGTCAGTGTGATCAGAGCGCCCCAACGGTGTCAATGCCAGAAGCCAACGCCAGAGTAGTCGATCTGGTGTCATCATGTCTGTCGAAGAGAAAAGAAAGTCGAGAAAAAGGTGCCGTACTTGTACAATCATGAGTCGCAAGTCTCTTACGTCGATGCTTCAGAGCCAGCATGTCTGTTCCTTGATGGCATTCATGGATGCGCAGCAGGGAGCTTCAGAGGGCAGTTGCAGGACCAGAGACGGGGGGGCTGAGTGGTGGCGCATGTCAAGACAAGGCGTGGTCATCGAGATGAGCAGTCGTGTCAACATCAGCGTGTCAGTCAGCACGAAGGTGGCAATTACGAGGTGCCAGGCGGGCCAGCGGCTCCTTGGCCCTGGGGCTGGCCGGCCATCTGGGATTGCCACCACAGCGCGATATAGTTCTCATATCCGCCATCTGGGAGAGGAGTCAGTTGGGGTTGGGCTCGGAGAATGGGAAGGCACATACACATGGCGTAAGGATCAGGTTGGCCGGCTGCACCAGCGGCGGGTGCAGGGTTGCTCTGGGCTTGGCTCACGGGCGCGCTGTTGTGGTTAGAAGACTGGCCGCCGTAGCCGCCGTTGTCGTAGTCGCGGGGCGGTGGGCGACCACGACCTCCTCCGCCGGGTCCTCCCTTGGATCTCTGCATCTGGTCAGCATTGGGTTCTCCAGTTTGGAAGGGTGCAAGACGTACCGCGGCATCAACCTTCTCCTCAATGGCCTGCTTCGCCTGCGCAATGGCGTCTCTGCTGCCGACCAAGCCAATCTCGCGCTCCGTTTCGCCGGGGCCCGACGGCTGAGAGACGTTGATCTTGCATCCCGTCATGGTCTGCATCTCCCGGATCGTCTCACCACCTTTGCCGATAATCATGCCGACGGAATCCGATGGGACGTAGATGGAGTCGGTGGTCTTGTCGGGACCGCCGCCGCCGCCGCCGCCCATGAAGTTGTCGCGTCCAGCAGGACGAGCACCCTGCTGGTTTCCACCGCCTTGCGCGCCTCCATTTCTGCTGTCGCTATCAACAATTTCGAGAATGAGCTCCTTGGCGTGGCGCGAGGCCTGCGGAGTGCCGATGAGGTTGACCGGCCGCAGCCCGTTGACGCTCTCCTTTTGGCCTACGATGTTGATGTGGCATCCGCTGCGCTCCTGGAGATCGCGGATGGTTTCGCCACCTCGTCCGATGATCAGGCCGACGGTTCTATCGGGGACCATGATCTGAACACTGTCCTCACCCTCCTTGGGCACGACAGCCGGGGCTGCGGCAGGAGGTCCGCGGGGCTCTCGGCCGTAGCCACCACCGCCGCCGCCGTAGCCACCCTCCTGGGGGCCGCCGCCACCGCCACCGCGGCCACCACCACCTCGCATGCCACTGTCGTTGATGATGGCGTTGATCATCTCCTTGGCCTGGTCTCGCTGAGGGCGCGGCCCGGTGATCCGGCAGAGACGCATCGTCTCGTTTCCGGTTGCCGGGACGAACTGGACACGGCATCGACTCTCGCTCTCGACCCGGCGGAGATTCTCGCCCTGCCGTCCAATGATGAGGCCGACGAGGCTGCCCTCGATCTCGATCGTCTCGGTGTTGTCATCCTTGCCCCTCAGAGGAGAGCGGTCGCGCGGGCCACCGTTGGCGCCGCGAGGAGAGAAGCCTTGGCGGCCACGGCCGGGTGAGAAGGAGCGATCACGGCCATATTCGCGGGGTTGGCCGCCGTGGTCACCCCGGCGCTCGTCGCGGTAGGGATTCATGGGTTCGCGGAAATTGTCGCGACGGGGGCTCTTGCTGCGCCCGCGCTGGTACTGTCTGTTGTCGGCGGGACGGGAGTCGTGAGAAGGATAGCCTGCGGGTGGGCGAGAGTCTTGTGCCGGGTAGCCACCGGCGGGACGGTCGTAGGGCGTGAAGCCTTTCTCGGTCGCATATGCCTTGGCCTTTGCAATCGCGTCGGCGAGTGGGACGGTGCCGGAGTTGACGGGGCGAATGGCGCTGAGATCGATGCTGCCCGTCTGCGATGGCTGGGGGTATGGATAGCTCGGCGGAGCCTGTTGCGCGTATGGTTGGGCAGGCGGGTAAGGATTCTGCTGGGGGGGGGGCGCGTAGGGGTTGTGGGCCATCGGGGGCGCTGGGGCAGGAAGCCCGGGCTGGTTCTGGGTAGGAGTCGATGTCGCGGGTCGCCCGGCCGCTTGCGCGCCTGTGGGTGGGAGAGATTAGCTTGGGCGAGGTCGCGAGCAAGAGACGTGGTGGTGGCCACGAAGCATCATCATACCGAGCATCTGCAGGATCGAGTTGAGATCCGGTGGCGGGTTTGCCATCTTGTCGTCGCAGCGATTAATCGGGGAAGGGGCAGCTGGATATCAGGGCGAAGATGGAGGTCGAGTCTTGGTCTCTGGTGATGAGCGCTGAAAGAGATGCGAGGTGCAGATGGCAGACTTGGAGATGGCCAGGTGCGAAAATCGAAGAGGTTGCAGGCGGAGGTCAAAGAAAAATTAGTGGGGGCCGCGCTGAGATTGGCGGAGCGCTTCAGCAGGGGCCATCTTTCCACCCCTGTGCTTCGAGTCGGCTGCCTTTTTTTCCCTTGTTCCCACGCGGGAGCTCCAAGGTCGACATCGATGACAATGGAACAAGAACGAGGCCTTTGAGCACACAATGGGCACTGAGAATTCAAGGACACCAGGGACACCAACAAGGCCATGTGAACCAAGTCGACTGCAATACCTATTTCATCAGCAATGCCACCGTGGACACTTGGGAATGCTGGCTGGACCTGAGGATCGATTTTTCATGCTCGATTTGCCAGGGCCTGTTTTCTATCCAGCATGTGTTTGCATCCGATACTTTTGATGGAAGGATCGCAAACATGTCTTCACTTCAGCATGTTGTCTTGCGATAAAAGCCGAGCCAACATTTGGGCCTCTCCATGAGAGCTGTCTTTCCAGCATAAGATGCCTGGCACCGAGGGGATGGAGAGGTTCACCATGAACATGTATTCCGCGGCAACAACGTCACCCGAACAAGTCCCCAGGGCAGTTCTGGTCCGTTCTCCTGACTACTGGGTTCCATGTTTCATTTGTGTGCGTTCCCAGCTTCAGACTCAAGCCCCCAAAATATCACTCAGTCCTGTCGGAACCTTCCATACCCTTGAGGCCTTGGAAGCATGCGAGAGTGCCTTGTTCAGCGGCAGGGTCACAGACTCACGGCGGCAGTTCGGCCTCCAAAACACCGTCCCTGTGGAAGCATATGTGTTGTAAAGTGTCTGGAATAGATGAAGAACCGAGAGGAAGACCGGCAGAGCTTGCCAACACGCGAATGTGCAGAGGCACAATCATGTTCCGAACTGAGATTCATCTCAGTTTGTGTCACGCCATGGAATCACTAAACTTTCACGGCATGGTGGATCTCAGGGACCGCACGGTCAGCCAGGCGTGAGCTTCATGTTGGGAGAGGACAGCCCCGGGCTAAGTGGTTGATCAGCATGGACTTCACGGGAAGCAATGGGGCGGTCCAGGACTTGTCAGCTCCATCATGGCCAGGTTTCGAGGTAGGATGCCGACGGAGGAAGACGTCGTCTCCTTTCATCGGCTGTCAACGGGCCCTTGCATGTCACTGTCAAACTGTGCCACCTGTAAGTCTGAGATGCCGTTTGCTGGAAGCGGCATCGAACCAAGGATGCCATCTGGCTGGGAGATGGGAGATGCCACAAGCAAGGGGTCTTTAGAAATGCTTGAAGCAGACTCCTCTTCCTTTAATACTTCCGTCCACGAACACTCCCAAAGATGGGGTATGTCTTGCTCCCTCGTCTATTTGCTCTCCGGTCTGTCTGTACTTTAACTCTCGTTCCTTCTTTCCTCGGCCGACTGACTGACCACGCGCCGGCAGCCATCCTGTTCTTTCCTCGTGTCTAGTGGAGGGAGGTGCAACTGCCAGTCAACCTTTCCGCCCTGACTTGTCTGTGGCCGACTTGTCATCACGGTCCGACGCAAACTTCCTCCTACGGCTGGGAAACTACAGTGACAAGTACCTGCACAACATCGGCCATTTCTTGCTTGGCTTTGCAAGTCTCCGAGATACCACTTTTTCGGCTTGTCTCCTTCGTTCTTCCCTTCACCAGACCTCATCCTTGACTTCGTCCCTCTTCCTACTTCCCTCTGGACTCCCATCGATCCTCCTCCCAGCATCTGCTGCCCAACCCAGACCTACTCCGCCAAGATGCTCCTCCCCAGCTTTCTGCAGACTTTGGCCTGCAGCTTCCTGGCCATCAAGCCCACATTGGCAGGTATCTCTCGCCATGAAGCGGTCATCAACGCGGCTCCCGCCGGCATCAGCCTCACAGCTCCCAAGGCCACCCATCCCAAGAGGCCGACGTCCAAGCTGTTCCATTCTACGGCGACAACACAAAAGATACACGGCTCCCGCTCCTCTCGGACCAATGCCAAGTCGGTGGCCGCCGTCCTGGGTGCTCACCAGCGACTGGTAGGCGGCTTTGGCTACGAGAACATCACCAGTACGTCGGCCTTTGGCACGCAATATGCCGTCGAAGTCCTCTGGGACAACCGCACAATGTCCCTTCTCCTCGACACAGGCAGCTCTGACACCTGGGCCGTCCACAATGACTTTGAGTGCATCGACTACATGGGCTTCGTTGTTCCCCAGGTCGCTTGCGGCTTTGGACCAAAGGGCCCTGGGGACTTTCGGTACGGCTCCGTCGCCCCAGCTCAGCATCTCTTCATCCGCTATGGAGACGGCGAGCTCGTCACCGGCCCCATGGGCTATTCCGACATCACCATTGGCAACATGACAGTCAACAAACAACAAGTGGCCCTCGCCAACACCACATACTGGTATGGGAACAACAACACGAGCGGTCTCCTGGGACTTGCCTTTCCAGGTCTCACCCAGGCCTATCTCGGCACAGGCTTTGAGCACAGCCAGAGCAGCCAGGTCCAGTATTCCCCTCTCTTCACGAGCATGGTCAGCCAGGGCAAGGTGCCCCCCATCTTCAGTCTGGCCATTGATCGCAATGCGTCCACAGGCACGTTTGCGCTGGGCGGCATTCCCCAGGTCAGCGGCCTCGACCCAACCACAACGGCATCCATGAAGATGCTCATCGTACGTTACCCAATCCCATGTCCCACCAGCCCCAGCTAACCCCATCTCCAGGCGAGCCTCACCGGCCACCCCGACGCTGCAACCGACTACTCCTTCTACACCGTCGTCCCCGATGGCTGGCAATACGACCAAACCACCAACACCAAAGCCTACCCCTACATCGTCGACAGCGGCACCACCCTCTGCTATCTCCCGTCTCGTAAGCCCTGCCTAGCCCCTCCCCTCACCACCACCAACACTAACCCCCCCCACCGCAGCCCTCGCCTACGCAATCAACAACGCCTTCGACCCGCCCGCGGCCTACCTGTGGTCCTACGGCGCCTACTTCACCTCGTGCGACGCCGTCGCGCCGCCCGTGGCGCTGGTGCTCAACGGCAAGAAGTTTTGGTTCAACCCGCGCGACCTGATCTACCGCGACCTCAAGGACCCCGAGACGGAGCTGTGCATGACCGCCATCTCCAACGGGGGGTCGGGGCCGTTTATCCTGGGCGATGCGTTTATGCAGAATGCGCTGGTGGTGTTTGATGTTGGGCAGGCGGAGGTGCAGTTTGTGGCGCGGCCGTATTACTGAGGAGTGGATCTTGTGGTTGTTGTGTGTGGATGTGCAAGTGGATTTGGGGATATATTGCCGCGATGTTTTGATGGTTGGGGTGATCTGGGAGAAAGAGTCAGCCATGTGCGAGACGGGAGAGTGGATGTTGCTGGGCAGATAGTGTTGTTCAGGATGAACCTAGGAGAGGTGTTCTCGGACTCGAAGCCTTAATCGAAGATCATTCGCATGCATCTGAACCCAGAGTTGAAGGCCGTACCGGGATGCAGTGCATGTGACAGGCTCGTCCGACATGTCCCTGACGACATCACCTGCACGGACTGACATGGTTTGACACATATTACTACGAAGCAACTCTCCTTTTCCCTCATAAACGCCAGTGCCGTGAACATATTTAAAGTACAGTAATTGAATTGCCTCGACGCGTGGGTATCCCTCCGATGACTGCAGCGCACTACTGCTTCTGACGACGCCCCTTGATGCCCTGGGCCGGCTGGCTGCCGTACGCCCGTCTCCCGTCCGTCTTCTTGTCCCTGCTCATGCCCGCCGCCAGCGTGATATCGACCCTCGGGGGCGTCGCGAATCCGAAACTCTGTTTCCTCGTTAGTTATGTTCAGGCACTGAGGTGGATGGGTAGGGTGCTCACCTTGGCCACCTTGACGAGATCCAGCTTGTGAATGTCAAACACGCTCCGCAGGCTGTGCGAGGCGTAGGCGTGGAGATACGAGCGGTACCCGTCCTTGGCGCTCTGGTTGAGGTAGTAGTTGGACCCAATGAGCTTCTCGAGCTGCGACTGCACGTTCATGATCTTGTTCTTGGGAAAGTCGTACTCGACAACGGGCACCTTGGCGGCCTTGAGGTGGGCCAGGAAGCCCACCTCGCCAGGCTGCAGGAAGAGCAGCGAGCGGCCCTTTGTGTTGTTGCCACGCGCCGTGCGGCCGACGCGGTGGATGTAGTCGCGCGGGTCGTCGGGAGGGTCGAACTGCACGATCCAGTCGACGGCGGGGATGTCGAGGCCGCGCGCCGCCACGTCGGTGCAGATGAGCGTGCCCTGCTTGGCGTTGCAGAACTCGAAGAAAGTGTTGGTGCGCTTCTGCTGCTTCTGCTTGCCGTGGAGGTCGAGCACCTGCAGGTCGATGTACTGGAGGAGCTCGCTGTAGTACTTGACCGAGTTGCACGACGAGAAGAAGACGATGATCTTCTTCTTGGCCATCTTCTTGAGGAACGAGAAGAGGAGCAGGAAGCGCTTGTCGGCGTCGACGATGACGTAGCCCTGGTCGAGGCCCTCGACCGTGCTGAACTGCTTCTCCTCGTCCACGTTGATGTAGAGGGGCCCGGGCCGCAGCGAGATGCGAGCGAGGTCCTCGACCTTGGTCGTCTGCGTCGCGGAGAACAGCATGGTTTGACGGTCCTCCTTGGGCAGGATCTTGATAATCTGGCGCATCTCGTCCTCGAAACCGATCTCGAGGATGCGATCGGCCTCGTCGATGATGAGGGATCGGAGGTTCTTGAAGACGAAAGGGGTGTTTTGAAGGTCTGCTGGTTAGTCTTGAGTTGATGGAAAGGGGGACACGGTACTCACGATCAAGGAGTCTGCCTGGTGTCGCAATCAACAGATTCACACCCTTGCCCAGCTTCTCAGCCTCTGCCCTCCGGTTCGCACCTCCAATTACGACGCCATCTGCAGCAACTCGTCAGTCATTGCAATCCCATCCATCACAGACGAAACAACTCACAAGTCTGCGAGTGGTGCGCCATGAGCTCCCGGGCAACGCCAAAGATCTGCAGGGCCAGCTCGCGGGTGGGGGTGACGACAATGACGCCAGTGCCGTTCCTGGGCTTGAAGCGGAGGGAGTGCAGCGTCTCGATGGCGGGAATGAGAAAGGCCAATGTCTTGCCCGACCCCGTCTTGGCCGCCCCGAGGACGTCCTTGCCGGCCAGAAGAGGAGGGATGCCTCTCCTCTGGATCTCCGTCATTTTTGTGAACCCCATCTCCTGAATCGCCTTCATCGTCTTCTCCGACATGCTCAGCTCGGCAAAGTCCTGGGCCGTGGTCGAGATGTCGGGGGGCAGCAGCGAGTCAATGGCCGCTGGCTCCTCGTCCTCGTTGTCGTCGCCGCCCTTGGGGGCAGCCTCCTTGGGCTCGACCTCGTCGGCGTCGCTGTCATCGGCGGCATCATCGGTGGTTGGGGCTGCGATCGGCGTTGCGCTCTCGTCCTCGCTCTCCTCGGGGGTCGGGTCGCGCTTCGCCTTCTTTTTTGGCTTGGGGATGGTCGTTGCCGCGGCCTCGGCCTTGGGCTTGGAGTCCTTGAATTTCCGCTTCTTGCTGAGATCGGACGCCATTTTGGTTGGTTGAAAAGGTTGGATGGGAACGGGCAGTCGACGAGCGCGGCGGCTTCGCTTTGCTTTGCTGGTGGGCGGTGGTCTTTTTTTTTTCTTATCGCGGGCCTGATAGCGGCTGCTTGTCATCCCTGTACCCCAGTCGAGCCAGCGAGCCCGCCCCACCTCCATCTGTCTGTCTGCTCGGCAAAGCGTTCTGCCGATCCGAACTCAGCTTGGTTGCACGGTCCACGGTCCATGTGGGTGGGGTTCCGGCGGTCAGGTGGGCACACCGAACCCGAACTTTGGAACGGCGGGCAGGCAGGAGCTGCCGTTTGAATTGACAAGCACGGCAGGGCAGAATTGACTGCCATTGTCACACAAACCCTTCCATCTCACTCTCCTCTCTCTTTTCTCAGCAACGAAATGGCGTTTGACAACACCACTCTGTCTGCCGCGCGACATTACCACCCCCTCCTCCCTCCCCCCTCCCTCCGACCGGCTCCCATCGCGCCTATCCCTTCGACTAGGTCCGGCCTCGGCTACGAAGCGCGGCAGCACTCTCCGAAGGCGCGGCGAGGCTGCGCGCTGGCATCCTCTTGCAGCTCAGCAAATTCCAGGCGCGCGTGAGATTTTCTCGGGTTTCTGGCTTCCCGGTCACGCTGCGTCGCCATCAATATGCTGCCGCCTTCCCAGGAGCCCTGCCAAGTGGTCAGTCTGGCTTCGTCCCGCGCCAGGAGGCGTGTGGTTCTTTGCACACTGCCCAGTGGCAGCATGGCAGCATATTAACGCGGACCTGGCGCTCACACTGTTCCATCGGGAGGTCCTGTTCTGTTTACTACGGTACTACACCAAGGCCCGTGGCGTGGGGTTCCTGGGTCAGTTCCCTACACAATACTCTCCTCGTCTTCTGCCGTCTACGCCTCCATTCAACGTCTGTCGTATGTCTGGCTGCTGCTAGCAATACACGCCGTCCGTCTCTTTCACCGCCTCCCAGCCCAGCTCCCGCACGTGCCTGTCACCGAACCTCGACCGAAGACTTCATGCGGAGCCAATGCAGCATGGGAGAGGGTAAATGATGGCAATAAACACTGCACTTTCTGTTACCCCTCCACTACCCTCTGCTGCCCTCTGACACCCTCTCCCACCACTGCTCGGCCTCAGCTGTCATCAGTTGCGCAAGCACCGTCCCGTCTTGCTTCTCTCCTTGCCCCATCCTGGCCTAGGATGCTTGGCCGCCTCGTGGCCAATATGCCTGTCATTAAAATGGCGCTGTCGGTGCAGTCCGAGACGCCGACCTGGTCCAGGATGGCCCTCGCAGGACCGGTCAAAGGCCTCTCTGCTCGCCTGCTTGGCACTGTTCAGGGGTCAACGGGGTGCTGCCAGACTCAAGCGAGCCGTCATATTTAGAATGGCATGGGAGCGGTGTAGCCAGCGTCCAGAAGTCTCGTAAGAAAGGTCCATGGTTGGAATGCTTGGCTTTGCAAGTTCTTCTTGCTTGGTGTTTGGAGCCAGGAGGAGCTTGGAGGAGCTGGAGCGACCTTTGATGCACTCGAGAGAGGGGGGGGTGGCGTTGACTTGGTGGTTTGGCTCACTACCACCCCTCATAGTCACCCTCCTCCACGCCGGTTCATGTACAGACAGGCAGCGTCGTCGTGCTGCAGTTGCATAGCCGCCTCACTCACATCGTCCAGACAAGATAACGGCGGCATCTCGAGGATACGGATGATGGAAACGGAGGACACGGCAGACACCGCGGCCCCTGGGACGAAGATCCTCCGATCTCATCTGGGGAACAGCACCATCCTGATCGCGGCCTCGGCGGGTGTGGTTACCTCCCTGGGGCTTAACCTGCTCATCTCTGCGCAAGATACAGCTGGGCACGTCATCTCCAAGGTGCTCTGCAACCTGTTGGTGCTCCAGAGGGGCAGAGACACGGCTCAACCCGAGTCAGGTTGTATCGTCGGCGTCACGAGCTGGCCATGATTGGCAACGGGCATATGGTGGGACGGCATGGAAGAAAGCTCTGTGGCCATGCTACGGGGCAAGGGGGGCTCGAGATGAAGAGTATTTATTGCTCGTAACCATCCCGAGGTCCTATCGTGGAGGAGCAATCTCGAGATGACCATTACCCAGACGTCTTGCAGAGGGCGAGGTCCAGAATCTGCCTGGAGTTAATCTACAGGCCGTCATGGTCGATCTCGACGACGACGCTCGATCATGGCTTGTTGCAGTGCAGGGTAAGCTCGTCGTCGTGCAGGGAGGGGAAGCTCTCTCTCGGTCTGCCCCTCAATATAAATTCTGTATTCTCCCCCTTTTTTCTGGAGCTAAGCTTGAAGCTCGAAGCTCCCGGCGTTGAACAAAGCTCCAGCAACATCTCCACCAACATCCAAGCTCATCAACCCTCAGTCTTTGACCAATTCTCCTCCCACCCTCACAATGAAGCTGTCTCTTGCTCTCTCCGTCCTTGTTGGACTCGCTGCCGCCACCGGCAGCTTCCGGAAGCGCAGCATCACCGTCGAGCCCTTCAGCGGCAAGCTCACCCTCCGCTCCGCCGAGATCCCGGCCGATGCTCCCGCCGGATTTGCCACGGCCATCCACTATATCAACAAGCGCAGCCTCACCGACGCCACCAACCTCCAGGCCGTGCCCGCCGACGTCAAGCGCAGCCAGGACAGCGCCCAGGCCCACCGCCGCCTCCGCCGGCTGGACGCCAGCGCAGCCAACGACTTTTTCGAGTGCGCGGCCGCCGTACGCCTCCCCTTCCCATTCACTCCCCTTTTCACTTAATCCGCCTATTAACCCAACCCCCCTTCCCACAGAAACCCGCGCCTGGGCCAACGAGCGCCGACTGCGCCGTCATCACCAAGAACGTGCTCGCCTCCAACACGGACCTGGTGGTGGCGACCAACTCGTGCCTCGTCTTCACCTACAACACGTGCCTGGGCTTCTTCTGCTCGCTGTGCGAGACGCTGACGACGTCGACCGACTTCATCGGCGCGCAGCTCGACACGGTCGACGCGCTGTGCGTGGCCAACGGCGAGATCGGCACGATTGTCGGCGACACGGCGCCGCAGTACCAGGTTGGGTACGTCCGGAATGGGGCGGGCTTGCCCAACTATGATGTTTGCTGAGCTGGTGGTGGTGGTGGGGATGGGGAAGGGGTGGTGTGGTGTGGTGCTACGACTTGGACCGAACCGAAGCGACGCTGAAGCGAACAGGACCGATCGCGGAGCGACGCTGTCGTGGGCTTTTCGGCTCCGACTTTCTTCCGGTCTGCAATTACGCACAGCAGCCAAGGGCCGCAGCAAGGGACGACATCAAGTTCGCAGCCAATGGGGGGGGGATGAAAATTGCTTGTTGCGATGCGACGTCATGAACGGGACAGTTGATTACGAGACGCAGTCGTTTCCACAATGTTTACGAAGAAGTGTGGAGGAGGTGGTGGTTGTGGGGGGAAGGGACCTTTGGAAGGACGGGGTGTTGGTTGTTGACCTACCTCGCCCCTTGTCCTACATGTTGTGTGTGTTTGGCCAGGTGGGTCAAGTTCGCGGTCCGTCCCGGTCTCCTACTTGTGTTGTCAATCCAGCTCTTGTCGTTGTGCGCTTAGCTTACCTACCTACTACCTCGCCGTCCGGAAGAATTAGCAGCGCGGAATATTATCATGTCTCGTTTACCAACAACCCGAGATCCGGTCCCCGTCAATCCCCAGGTCACCACCTTCCCCATGCATGCCCACCCCGTTTGTGCCGTGTTGGAACGAGGTCAGATGGCTCCATCCACTGATGTCCGCCTCAGCGGTAGATTGGGGCGCGCAACGGCGGGAGTCCGAGCATGCCCCCCTCGGACGCTGGGTCGGCGAATGGGACTGTCGTCCGGATATATTAACCTCGTTGCGCACCCGCGACGGGAAGGGCTAAGCGAAGGACAGCGGATGGACGCGACGATCTGCTTTCCTGGATTTCCGTCTACGCTTCCGACCGCGGAGGCATCCAGGGTTTCGTAAGCGAAAGGAAGTGCCGCGGGCGGTGTTGGCGACGATATGAGTGCGGGACGAGAGAAGGACCTTGGGGAAGAAGTCTGCTGCTGCCTTCCATGGTGGTTGCTGACCGGGCCCTGTGGAGGAGGAGGAGGACGGGCGGGGACAGATTGATGGGCGAGGATCCTGACGACCTACGCCGCCCCCGAGGGCCCGGGGTTTTTATTGTTGGCGTCGCATCCGCGGCCCATGGCTGAGCTTGGTGTACCTGGGCACCCGGCCGGAGAGAGGGCAGCTATTTTTGTGGCCTGGAGGGATCCCGTCGACATCTGGGGTGTCCATTTCCCCGCACTTTGTGTCGGGTTGGTGGCCTGGATGGTTGGCCAAGTGGAACGGATGCTATTCTCAATTCCCGGTCGCCGGCTCGATGTATCTCCTGTGGAGGACCTGGGACCGAGGGGGGGCATGTCGGCCAAATAGGGGCAGAAGGGATGAAAAAGGGGTGCCTGGTGGCATTGGCCCAGTTGGTTCCTCTAGGTCAACAGATGCAGTTTTTCTGGGCCCAGCCAAACCACAGTGAAAAGTCCCCAGTCACCGTCTCCTCCTCGCCGTCTTGCTCTTGAAGTCAATTGAAGGAGACATGGAGGGGCTCATCGTTATCGTTATCGTTATCGCCAACGTTATCGTTATCGGAGCTGGCTGGTATCGTTATCGCTGCCCCCCATCGATTGAATTTCCAGCGATTGATCCAGCGATTGAACAGTGACCCACCGCCTAAACTCCCCAGTCCTCAAGGTTGAACTGTCGGCTTCTTTTCTCTTTGTAACTTCATCCCGGCCTGTTATCAACCGCCATCCGCCATCCCTTGATTCCACGTTTGTCAAAAGAGGCAACCCGTGGGAGTGAGGGTTTTCACAATCGAGGTCGTTGACCATGTGACGTGCTGAGTCTTGCCCCTCCCACTCCCCCACCTTGCTGCCCCAACCGGGAATGGCCGTGATCAAAGACTGGGCTGACTGGAGGCTTCCTCGGCTTCATCTTGGCAGCAGCGAGATCGTCGGCAAATTTTCAAAATTGCACAGAAAATCCCCGTGAAGCGGATCAAGATAAAGAGGCCACGGCATGGCTCTGGAACTGCTGAGCTATGGACAGGGCGGGATTGGGTGGGGTTTCAGCATCTCCATTGACCTCTTTGAGCATCGTTCAGGTCCAGTCTCGGCAGCGCTCCCGTTCAGCTGTTGACCCCCAAACTGGTGGCTTCTCCAAAACACCCCCCAAAGGCTGATGCACTTCTCTCTGCATTGCTGCACAGAATTTGCAGATCCCATGACTGCCCCTGACCCGTGGTGGCAGAAGGCCGCTTGGTGATGAGGCGGCCACGAAGCATCCGGCATCGTGCTACTGCGTACCTCGCAGCGCGGGAGCTCTGCCAGTCATTGCAATTCCCGGTTGCTCTCGGAGAGCATGCCGGTGCCCGATGTCCCCAGCTCCGTCCCGGTCGGGAGCCCTACGGAGTTCCCGGACAGGCCCGCCACCCAAGTATCCACGGGCCCAGACTTGTTCGGGGCGCATCTCCAAACTCAATCTGGCTGGGCTGGAGAGCTCTTTTGCCGCCGGAAACTCCAGTTGGTCACACGACCCGGGTTGCCCCTGAGACCCATCGTTCCTTGCACAAACATGGAGCCGGAGGGGCGGCTGGCATGGCCACGATTCGCTGGGGGCCTGCCATGCACCCGCTCCTTGGGGATGGTGTTAGTCAATCATGGGGCACGATGGGGGCCTGATGCAAACAGGCACTCGGGCAAAGAGACTGCACCAAGCCGTTACGTGGCCTTGTTTCATCACGTCTGTCATTGCAGAGCCAGGCTGCCAGGACATCTTGCCTCGTGTGGGGAGGATATCAGCGCCTTGGCTACGGATGGGCATCCTGTCGCCGAGCCGGGAGAGCGACAACTGCGAGAACCGCTCGCGTCCTCCCTGCACGCAGGGGGCAATGGTCGAGTTGTTTGACAAAAGAAGAAGGCCCAAATTCGGCAGTGCCGTGATTCGGGGTCATCCCCAGACGCCCGGGTAGCCACTTGGTCACGTCATACAAGGACACTCCAGGCGGGGACCGTGAGTCCTGACGATATCACGCATCAACATGGGCATGGCAGACGGACGACATTCACGCCCCAACATCTTTGCAGCTGGAGGCATCCAGCCCGGCCGAGGGGCCCCAAATTCAGGGGCGTGGGCGAGGTCAGGGGATTTTTTTGGCATTTTTCCAATGCCAACGTCAACAACAAAGGATGGACAGGATGGACGGCAGGTTTAGGTTTGTCGGGCTGCTCTTGGCAGGCGTCTGGCATTGCCTTTCTGGGGATCTCCCACCCCACCGCAGGCCCTTGTCCCGCCTGGCCGAGAGTCCGCCCTGAGAATTCCGATGCGGGCACTGACAGGTCATGCCATCATTGCAACCCCGGCCGCCGCCCCTGTCCACTGGAGGGGGGCCCCCTCAGCCCGTCCCGGTTCTTTTTTTCATCGTCACGTCCGTTGACGCCAGAACAAACATATACATCAGGTCGCACCCCCCCGCCGCTGCCATCGTGCCATTGTGCTGTCTCCTGTCTTGTTTTCCCTTGCGACTCCGCATCGAAAACTGCCGACTGCCGACTGACTGTCGACGACTGTCGACCCCTCGCCCCTGACCCCTCGCTGGCGAGACCAACGCTCCCTGGAATCGTCAACCCCTCGATCCGCTTAGTCCACGCCTCCAGCTCTCGCCCGACTTCTCCCGGCTCCAACCGCCAACCACTGCTACCGGAGTCGCAGCCGAGACTCGGAAACAGCTCACGCGAGCACTCATCTCGGCTCATTTTTCTCTCCCTCGTCCCGAGATAGCCGCTCTTCTTCTGCCCTCCACCTTCACTACATGTCTCCGCAATCCCTCCTGTGCCCCAGCATCTCGAGAGGATCCCGCAAACATGCCTCCCAAGGTTAACGGCGTCGGCGTCGGCGCCTCGGGCGAGGAGACGCGCATCTGCGTTGTCATGGTCGGCCTCCCGGCTCGCGGCAAGAGCTTCATCGCGCAGAAAGGTAAGCGTCCGCCGTCCAGCTGGGCCATTGCCCTTCCACCTCCTTCCTCTTTCGTCTGAACCTGGGCCGTCCCATTGCCATTGGGCAGTGTCATGCTTCAGGGCTGCATTTGCTGACCCCCACCAGCCCAGCGCTACCTCAAGTGGCTGTCGATCCCCGCAAAGACGTTCAACGTCGGCAACTATCGACGCAACGATGCCCCCCAGCCGCCCGCCGAGTTCTTCGATACCACCAATGCCGAGGGCGAGCGCACCCGTCGCGCCGCCGCCGAGGCCGCCGTGGCCGACATGCTGCGTTGGTTCAAGTCGGGCGGCGTCATTGGCATCCTCGATGCCACCAACAGCACCAAGGAGCGCCGCAAGTGGGTCATTGACCGCGTCAAGTCGGAGGGCGTCGATGTGCTGTTTGTCGAGAGCAAGTGCGATGACGAGGAGCTCATCATGGCCAACATTCGCGACGTCAAGACTACCAGTCCCGACTACAAGGGCCAGGACCCCGACAAGGCCGCCGTTGACTTTCGCGAGCGCATCCGCAACTACGAGAAGGTCTACAAGTCCATCAACGCCGACGGCGACGAGGACGACCTCACCTACCTCAAGATAATGAATGTCGGCAAGCAAGTCATTATCAACCGCATCCGCGACTACCTGCAGAGCCGTATCGTATATTATCTTATGAACTTACACATACGTCCGCGCTCCGTGTGGCTGTCCCGGGTAAGTTTCGCCGCCACCTTTCCGTCCCTGTCCTGGCGTGTGCATATGCACTCTCCCCTGCCTCACCCACCGCATGCATATGCTAACAGTCGCAGCATGGCGAGTCGATGCTCAACCTTGAGGGACGCATCGGAGGTGACGCCGGTTTGTCGCACCGCGGCGAGGAGTACGCGCTCAAGCTGCCCCAGCTGGTGCTCGACTCGGTTGGTGTAAGTGACCGCCAAGCCCGACCCCCCTTCCTTGGCCCCCACCACTGACAATGCGCAGAGTGACCGGCCCCTCACCGTGTGGACGTCAACCCTCAAGCGAACCATCGCGACTGCCCGTCATCTGCCCAAGCACTACAACCAGCTGCAGTGGAAGGCGCTCGACGAGCTCGACGCGGGTGTGTGCGACGGCCTCACGTACCAGGAGATCAACGACATCTACCCCGAGGATTTCCAGGCGCGTGATGAGGACAAATATAACTACCGCTACCGTGGCGGCGAGAGCTACCGCGACGTGGTGATCCGCCTCGAGCCGATCATCATGGAGCTGGAGCGCAGCGAGGACATTCTCATCATCTCGCACCAGGCCGTCATCCGCTGCATCTACGCCTACTTCATGCAGAAGACGCAGGAGGAGAGCCCCTGGGTGCCGGTGCCCCTGCACACCCTCATGAAGCTGACGCCCCGCGCCTACGGCACCGAGCTGCAGACCTACAAGGCTAACATCCAGGCGGTCAGCACTTGGCGTGGCAAGGGTAGCACGGCAAGGCACGAGGACCCGATCCCCGAGGGTGGACTTTGAGAAAGACTTTGGCTTGCGGTTGGTTCTGGGACGGCGTCTGGTGTTCTGACTGGAACGAGCCACGGGTTGTGGCTCCACGGATAATGGGACGGATCCAAGTGGCACAGAGCCCAAGCATGTAGAGGGACATGGGATGGAAACGCAGTCATCATGGGACAGGACGGGATGGGTGGGAAAGCACATCAGCGCATGGAATGGTTGCCTGGGAGGTGCATTAGTAATTCTGTCAGGTCTATGGATCAGCTCGTGTCTATGGACTTCAATACAGCGTTTGGGAGATTCGATTCTACCACTTCTCGGTGTGTTTTTGTTTTGGGCTTGGGCTTCGGACCGCAGTTTTGCGAGGTAGTTTGCCGTCCGACATATTTTGCTGATGATGTCAGGGGTCGGCATCAACAATTGCAGGTCCACCTGCCTGTCCTGATGTAGCTGGACAAACTTTCACGAGAACCTCATTCCATCCCATCGCCGCCCAGACAGTTGAAGTCACAAGACCAGGCCCTCGCCGGCGAATCAACTGCCTCAGGTGAATCAACAGCTGCCAGTGAATGCCTTTGTCCGCCGTGCTCCACCCTCTGAAGGGTATAAATTCAATCCCACGGCTGCCACTCTCCCGAATCCAAACCCTTCCCCAAACACACAACTCACCACAAACTTCAAGCTTCCTCAACCAGCACGACAACACTTCATCACACTCAACTTCACTCTTCCAGACACCCCTCTACTATACCTTCATCTACCTTCACTCACTACCACTCCATCATCCATCACAATGGGTCAGGTCTGGTCTCTCCCCACCGTCGGCGGCGGCAAGACCGCCGCTGCCACCAGCATCGTCGACGCCGAGTTACACTCATCCAACGTCGACAAGCCCAAGGTCACCTTGACCGTCGGCGTCCCTGTCTGCGCTCGTCATGAGATGAGCAAGGACACCAACAAGGGTGTCGTCGGCCAGGCTGCTCGCGGCCTCGTCAACAAGGTTGGCATTCACCATTTCAAGAGCGTGTCTGCCATTGTGGCCTAAGGGCCGGGTCTGGGGCACTGCTTTTCGCAGGTATGTTTTCCTTTTGGTCTTTCTGTTTGCGGTGGCGGGACTGACGGGAGCGAACCAGGCACTGGGGCCTTGGCGACAGTCATCATCTTCTGATAGACTGAAGACAGCGGACATGGAGTGAATGGACGAGACGATGATGGCTGGCGGTGAGTTTGATTCCTCTCCTTCCTGGTGACGCATGGGCTTGCCGCTGACGACGACACACATCCAGACAGTCGCAGGTCGGGCATGGCAGAATGCGAGACAGACCATCACTGACGACGTCATGCATACTATGGGGAGGATCTACCAGAAATACCAGGAAAGATGGATGGATACAGTGGGATGGGATACGGATACGGATATGGAGTTTGGGATATGTGAATGGGATGGGCGGTCTTTCATGGTCTTAGGGACGTTCTGGTAGTTGCCGAGCAGCGAAGCGTGCTTCCCCATTTTCTTCTGGTCTCTTGTGACGCGTTTGCTGTGGTGTTTTCGCTGTTGCTGGGCGAGATGATATCATGGTCTTTCGTTTTCTGGGACTCTCTTCGTGACTTGCGTTTGCCGTGGTGTTTTGCGGGTTGATAACATGATGTCATGGGATGTTGATACCCGCGAAAGATTCTCTCCCGCTGTTTGTAACACCGGGCCGCTGCCGTGCCGTTGTCAAGCCTGAGTTTGTTGACGATGGCCTGCGGATGGCATGTGATGCCAACTACCCAAGACACTCAATCCAACCCCGACCATCGGGACCCAAATGGATGCCGGTATTTTTGCTTCAGCTGACAGTTCCTCCCCAGAACCACCGGCCTACCTTACCGAGGACTGAAACGTTAATTTTTCCCTCCTATAGTGTTGTTGAACCGCTGTTTGTCCGCGCGATGATGCGTTTGAAATTTGACTGTTGCTATCCCGTCAACTCAACAACCCGGTTCCAGAAATCCCACGCAAACGACTTCACCCGCTGCCGAAAGCCAAACTGCTTCATGCCACCAGATGCAATGAAGCGGAAGAAAAGAACCAGGGCATGTGTCTTGGTGGTCTCTCCCAAAAATGTCGTTGCGGGATTCAGCGGGCAGTCTCCCATCCGCATCTGCGCAACATCATCGGACTGCACACCTCAAACTTGCCCCCATCTCGCTACACACCATCCAATAGCCAGAGCCACACAACCGACACCGAACCAACGGTGTACCTCACCTCGGAGTCGGCCGTCACCCGTCACCCGTCGTTGAGTCCGTTGGTGGCGAGGTGCCTCGACCAATCACGAACAAGCTGCCTCATCCAAAAAAACAGCCCAACGAACAACGCGATTGGTTGCACCAACCCGGCGGGAACGAGATCGCGTGGCTTAGACGGGGGCCTCCTCGCCGCTCCTCGCCGCAGGCAGAACCGTCAAGGTGAGGCTCACATGCTTTTGTCCCGTGGCAGACATGTGGGGGGAGTGGGCGGGAATGGTCAAAAGGGGTGGAGGTTGTCCCCTCGCAGTTGAAAGGGACTGTTTGTTGTCTGGTCCACTTCAAAGAAAGGCATTTTTACACGTCACAGTGTCACAAGCGCATTCATTCAATCTGCAGTTTGTGCTGCCCAAGGGTGTTTAAATACCCAGCGAGCCACCCATCCTCCCACCCTCTTACCCATCTCCATCATCCGAGCAAACCACCAGACTCGATCCGCACCATCCAACCATCCAACCCACCATCACCATCCACATCCACATACACACCTACCATGCCCCTCTGGCCCTTCAGCTCCCGCGCCCGCGCCGCCCGCGCCGACCGCAAAGCCCGCGAGCGCCGCGCCGCCTGCGCCCGCGCCGACGCCGAGTGGGAAGTCCTCTGCATGACGGGCGGCACCGCCGTCCCCGGCACCGAGCCCTACGACGGGGCCCTGCGTCGCGATCGTCGCGCGTCCCAGCGTGCTGGTAGCAAGAGCAATTCTGCGAGCACATCTTCTACCGACACACAGCAACCTACTCGCGCCACGGGGAGGACAACGCTCCAGTTTAGCGGGGAGAAGCCCACGCGTCAGAGCCCTGGGGGGTTTTTGGTTGGCGGGAAGGCGCCTGTCGCGCCAAGGAGGGGGTTGAAGTGGAGGGGAGATTGGGCTGGTAGTCAGCTGAGGCATGTCAAGACTTGTTAGGCGGGTGGTATGATATCGGCGGTTGACGGAGGTCACGCGGGGTGGGCTGCTTTTGGCGTTTGCGGGGGGGGGGGGGTATACCCAGGTTGTTGGCGATGAATAGACTTTTGAAGATTTTGAGCTTTGGGGCGAATTGTTTGTGTGTCTGTGTGCTGTCCAAAACCTGGATTGTGATGAGATGTTGTCTGTCGGTCGCAGTCGGCGCTCAAATGATTTTCAGCAAGCGTTCGACATCCTCCAGCGGCGGGACTTGATCGGCCGTCTCAGACAAGCCCATTCTTCGATGAAGCCCATCCTGTCCATCCACCGGCGCGAGCACCAAGAAGTAGTGCGGCGTGTTGACGCCTTCCTCGGCTTCGCGCTTCCCAAACAGCACGCAGAGCACGCGATCCCCGAGACAGACCGTTTTCCGGTCGTACCCAGGGCAATCAGCCGCAAAGGGAACGGTGACGCGATCGCCACCGGCCGTATCCACGACGATGCGCAGCTCGTTGCGGCCATTCCAGGTGCGGTCGCCGCGCTTGCCCGGAACGATCTCCACCACGCCAGAGCAGCAGAGCGCGGAGAGATGGATCTGCCCGGCGATGGGCGTAGAGAAGGGATTGTCGTGCTCGTATTCGCAAAATGTGCCTTGCTCGTGGATCTTGAGGCTCGGGTGGACCACAAAGTGGTGTTGAGTGACGTGCTTGTAGCGAACCGCACAGATGGACGCCCCTTCGTAGGGAAAGCAGTGTCGCGACATCCAGGACCATGACGGCGTGGTTGGGCTGCGGATGACAGACTTCTTGCGGTATGGCGCCCAGATCAGGGCCCGCGGGAGGTCTTGGGCCCAGAGACCGGCGAGGTACGGGGAGTTGATCAGGCCGCTGTGCCCGTCGCTGTCATCTGGACAGGCGCATTGGATCCTCTTCGCAATTCCCGCCAGGGCAAATGGGCGATCTCGTTCTCGGGTAAGAAGCAGGAAGGAGTACTCCTCGACGGCGCGCAGCCAAAAATCGAGGGCCGACACGGATCCCTCGCATACATCGTAGAACAGGACCTTCTTGGGGCGCACATATCTCGTCGATTGGATGCCGTCGCCGGGACCGTGGCTGTCTTGGCCCAGCCCAGCGGGCCCTGCATTCACATTCCTGCTGCTGAGGGCATGGGCGTGGCCGATGCGGCTGCATTCGCAGAAGCAGTCTGTCCGGCACTCAAAGAGCAGTTCCGAGGCGCCAAAATGCAGCGTCCTTCGCGAGAGGAGGCGCTCCTGAAAGACCCAAGCCCTGTTGAGCAGCGGCTCCATGGGGGTGCGAAAGTACTCCATGTCGCCATAGAGGACCTCGTGGCTCCGGTCGTGCGAGGCTCGGGCGAAGATTGGGGTTTCGCCTGCCACCATCTCGATGGTCTCCAGCGAGGTCTCCACGGTCGTCCCTTTCACACTGCGACGGAGCTCGCGGAACCCTTGGCCATGCCTCCGCGGGTGAAACAGACCAACAGAGCTGTTGCGCATTGCCGTGGCGGCGATGTTGAGGGTGGCATTGTAGTAGGTATCAGACATCGTGGCAGATTCCACCATCCAATCTTCCTGGTCGTCCTGGATGATGCATAGCGAGTCGATCCAAATGTAGCGGCAGCCCAAGGCCCTGACCAGCTGAATGGCCTCTTGAAACAGACGAGGCAGCTCATCCCATGGGACTTGCTGTCGACGATCGTGCAGCGTGTCCTGCGTGGTCTTGAGGAGGTACTCGGCGAAGCGATGGCTTCCCCAGCAGTGGCTCAGCGTCATGTAGGGCGCGTCCAAGGAGATGCCCTCCTCGACCAGCGTGTCGATGAGCCTGACACCGTCTTGGACATCGAGGAGCCGCTTGGGGAGGTGCGACGGTCCTGGGGCGCACTTGGGGTGAGCGTCGTCGCACTGCTTCATCCATCTCGCCGCCAGCTCGGCAGCCCGCTCCAAGGAAATGGACGCCGGGACATGGTCGGCAGATCCGACGGCGGGATACACGGCATGTTGCGTGTCCACCAAGCTGGTTATGGTCAGAGGCTGCAAGCAAGCTCGGGACGGGAAGGGTCTTACGAGGGCTCCCGGTAAAACTCGATCCTAGACACCGAGTCGCGGACCGTCAGGGCGTGGACAAAGGTGCGGTCCGGCATGTCATCGTAGAGGAGAACACGGAAGAGGAGGAGGCTGGACCCGGGCTGCAGTGCGATGCAGAGGACGCGTGTGAATGGCCGCGTGACCGTGGTCCAGGTTCGTCGTCGCTGGATGCCCGGCTCGTCGAGGGCCAGGTCGCTGTTCCAAAAGAAGTCGATGGCGCGTTGCAGAAGGCGGTCGCATATCGGGCACCCGCGGACTGCCGCCGCTTGAAGGTCGTCGGAGGTGGTCAACTTGTATCGCGCGCGGAGAGATGCGCCCGGGAGGAAGACGTGGTCGGGGAAGGCCGAATATCTGGTGTAGTCGAGGTCGAAGCAGGCCGGGCAGATGGCTGAAGATGTGGCTTCCTCGTTCGTGGCACTCCTCCCCTTTGATGAGACCAAGTTGCCCATCGCCCCGTGTCCGTGTCCATTGGAAGTGAGGTTGTCGATTCGTGAGACCGAGAGCGGGGTCGTCGAGCGGACTGGTGAGACTGTCCCGGGTCGGCCCACCCAGGAGGAGCTCCGCCTCCTCGGTACCGCAAAACCCGGGACGGAGGCCACCGCCAGCGACCATTGCGGCCGCCGATGGGCATCGGCGCGACCTTGCCCTTGGTGGAAACGAAGGAGGCCGTTTGAGATTCCATCTTGTCTCTGGAAAAGTCGCCCAAGCCGAGTCGGGTTTCTAGTCTCACAGGCGAGGTTGGAAACCGTCGTCCATCTTGGCACTTGAGGCCGTCCTCCCCAAAAAGGGCTGCTCACCGGCAAGACTTGCGTGACATGACACCCGTGGACATCAGGCACTGAATCCACCGCCGTCCGACGACGGATTGTCTTTGAGATGGCAATTGAAATGAGCTTGTTTCTTGAACCGCCTGTTCTTTTTCCAGCGCTGGTTCAGGTGCTGCTTCCGGCGATCGGCCGACGACGGCGGCATTGGCGGACAGGGGCCTTCAAGGTGGGGCGCCTGCCCTGTTAGCCGCCCGGCCGCGCTTTGCGAGGCCAATCGTCGAGACGGGCAACGCGGATGTGAAACAATGACACGGAAACACCATCTTTGGGATTGCGGGCCTTTTGGACACAACGGAAATGTGGAAAATGAATTTTGTGGTCTGCAATATCTCGTGATGCCTTCATCGTTGTTGGAAGCTTGTCTGGTGTTCCCATCGACTGCTTCCGTTGACAGTCGCCAGCGGGGCGGGGGACCCTGCAGGAGCCAATGAGACCCTGATTTTCGGCGTTTGTTTGTCTTGGGCCAGCTCATCCATCCACTTCCCATCTCGACTTTGACTTTTGATCATGGCCATCAGCAACTGGCCGTGAATGCTTCATCCCGCCAGTCAATTCGAAGATCGTCCACCCCAAGGCCCATCCCGCCGGCGAAAAAAAATGCGGCGAGGATGGCGGAGTGACAGTCACGCTGGGAACCGGAAGCGACGAGATTTCGAGACGCGACCCGCGAGGTCTCAACCCCAGGAAGACCGTGGGCTGTGAAGAGGAAGCCATCTCGTGATGCTTCACCAGCCTCGCAGAACTTTTCCTTCACTTTGCAACTTGGTCATTTTCCTCCCATCTTGACAGCGTGCGTCTCTCGAGGTCCGAGTCGCACACCGTCGGAGTCATTCACCACCATCACCACCACCCCTTCACCACATCCTCAACAGCCTTTTTGTCTCGTGGCAAACCATTCACAGCCTCTTTGTGCTGCCAAGAACCCCTCCCATTTCTGGTTCGCCGCTTGTCCGGCTGGCTCTTCGAGTTAAGACACGGGGTTTGGTCGGAGGCCGGGACGAGCCATCGACTGGCTGAGAGGCAACGAGCGCTTCGGGCCCGCGGCTACGGCCTCGAACAGGGACGACCAGACGAGTCCCATTGTCCCGTCGACTCCACCTTGGACCTCACAATGAACTGCCATCTTATTTTGGAATGCCATTGTTTGGCGCGTGGCCGCCTGACACACCCCACCCCGACTCTTTCTTATTGACGACCTACCCCCTTGGGCCTGGCCGGCCATTGCTCGTCCTCCTTGTTCTACCTATTCATCACCACCACAATACCTCTTCATCCACTTGAGCGCCATGCGCCATGGGTTTCTTCTATAGCTCTCTTTTGTAACCCGTCTCTCTCTTTTGTAGTTCTCCCACATCATTCCTCAGCTGGTCTCGGAGCGCATAATTCGGTTTCCTTCCATATTGACGACACCACGATACCCTCAACTCAAGTACAGCACTTCTCTGCATATTCGACAGTTCTCTCATCTGCATCTCGAAAGGCATCTGCATCTTGCATCGACAACTCAGACCCCATCAGCATGTACTATCCCGAAAAGTCAGGGCGGGCCCCTGCCGTCCCCCCCTTACCCCCCAACCTCAACGCCAACTCGTGGGAGATGGTCGACCTGCAGGACGAGCCATCCAGGACAAAACTCCGCCCCCACCACAGCACCGTCCCCGGCGTCACCCCCTACCTCGGCCTCCAGGCGAGGCTGTCCCAAGTATGGTTCAACAAGTGGACCGTTCTTCTCATCCTCGTGCTGGTCCGCGTCATCATCCTCACCAGCAGCCTCAACACCGACCTCGGGGACGCCAAGGTCAAGGCTCTCTCAGCATGCAGCAAGGTCGAGGACATTGGCAGCGCCATGGCATCGATGCCTCACTACCTCTCGGCCGGCGTCAACTCGCTCGCCGCCGACGGCATCAGCAAGACGGTCCGGGGCATGGTCGAGGTCCTCGGCATGATCCTGACGGGCGTCCAGGCCCTGCTCATGTTCATCATCAACATGTACATCGGCACCTACGTCTGCCTCGCCACCGCCCTCATCCACGGAACCTTTGACGTGGCCGCGGGCGCCATCAAGGGCGTCACGGACGGCATCAACAAGGCCGTCGACTCGGTGGCCGGCGACATCAGCAAGGACGCCAAGGCCTTCCAGGACACCATCAACAAGGCCTTCGGCCTGCTCACCGGCTTTCCCGGCGTTCCCGCAACCCCCCAAATCGATTTCACCTCGAGGCTTGGCGACCTCAAGGGCCTCAAGGTCGACAGCAGCAGCTTCGTCAAGGGGCTGGCCGAGCTCAACCGCACCATCCCCTCGTTCGCCGAAGCCGAGAACGCCACCAAGAACGCCCTGGCCATCCCCTTCAAGCTGGTGCAGGACGAGATGGTCGGCCGGTTCGGCAACTACTCGTTCGACCACTCCGTCTTCCCCCTCGCCAAGAAGCAGAAGCTCGAGTTCTGCTCCAACAATTCCTTCCTCAACGACTTTTTCAACTCGCTCTTTGAGATTGTCGGCAAGGCCAAGATGGCCTTTAGCGTCGTCATTCCCATCCTGGCCGTGGCCGCCATGATCGTCATGGGCTTCATCGAGATCCGCCGCTGGCGCAAGGAGAAGCTGCGCGCCAAGGTCTTCACCGAGCAGGGCTACGACCCCATGGATGTCGTGTACCTGGCCTCGCGCCCCGTCACGGCCGGGGTCGGCATGAAGCTCGCGTCGCGCTTCCGCGGCAAGAAGAACGTGCTCGCGCGCTGGACCATTGCCTACGCCACGTCGCTGCCGGCGCTCTTTGTGCTGGCGCTGGCCATGGCCGGCCTGTTCTCGTGCTTCTGCCAGTTCCTCCTCCTGCGTGCCATCGAAAAGGAAGCGCCGGCGCTCACGAGCCAGGTCGGCGACTTTGCTGGCGACGTGGTCGGCACTCTCCAGGCCGTGTCGACGGACTGGGCCGGCGACGCCAACGGCGTCATCCTCAGCCTGCAGGACGACATCAACGGCGACATGTTTGGGTGGGTGCGCAACGCCACGTCGGCCGTCAACAAGACGCTGGCGACGTTTGACGCCGAGATGGACGACGCCATCACGGCGCTCTTCAAGGACACGGTGCTGCTCAACACGGCGCGCAACGTGGTGCAGTGCCTGATTGGCAGCAAGATCGACGCGGTCGAAAAGGGGATGATATGGGTGCACGAGCACGCCAAGGTGACGCTGCCGCTGTTTGCCAACAACACGTTCTCGCAGGGCGCCGACGACAGCACGCAGGGCAACAGCTCCATGACCAGCTTCCTGGCCACGCCGGCGTCGGTCACGACCGACGAGGTCTCGGGCGCCATCACCCAGGTCATCACGTACATCCAGGGCGGCATCCTGCAGGAGGCCCTCATATCCATCGGCCTGCTGCTCGTCTACGTCATTGTCGTGCTGACGGGCGTCGTGTGGTCGCTGGTGGAGCTGGCGGGCCACGACAAGACCCGAGCCGAGGGTGGACAGCGGTACGTCGGGAGTGCCGCGCCTCCGCCGCCGCCGGCCCCCGTGCCGTCGTACGAGGAGGTGGTGTACACGGGGCAGGTGCCGAGGGGGAGGACGGGGCTGACGCGGTATCCGAGCCACGCGCGCAAGAGCAGCTACCCGGAGGTGGACGGGCCAGACCGATAGGACATGTTTGGTCGGCCACCGCCGGTGTATACGCCAGTTTAGTTGAGCGAACTAGGGGGAGGAGTCTGGCGGGCCGGACATAGGTAGTCAGTGGCTGGATAATTTGGTTCCTTTTGTCTTGCATTCTGGTATTGCATTCTGGCTTGGAGGCGTTGATGGGATTTGGGTTTTTGGCGTTGCATTGGGTTTGGCTGTGAATAGAGCCACCCGTCATGGCGATGACGATGATTTGCACTGGACAGAGTGCGCTTAGTTTAGATGGCGGCGTCCATGACTCGACGGAGACTTGAACAGTAATCCAATGGTTTCAGGAACGGGTCGGCGGCAAATCTTATTGTGATCCCTTCCCGGCATGTCCCTTCAGGGAGCGGCACGGGCTGGGCCACGCCGCCTCCGCCATGGCAGAATGCGGACATTCCGCTTCGCGGGGGGCGTTGAAGGCGCATCGGCGGTGGCGACGAGGCGGGGGACCCCAAAGGGACACTGCGCACTGCGGGGCATGTCCCAAAACTCGGTGACTCAAAAACAACACATTTCCCGTCAACGGTTGTGCTTTGTGATTCCGCGACATCTCCTGCTCCGTATCATTGCTCTCGTCTTTGCGGCTTCCTATCAGACCAATTGACCTGTCGAGACACCGCAATACACCATGGAGGGCCTCAAGCAGACTTTCCAGCGCTGCAAGGCGCAGAACCGCGTATGACGCCCCGCCGTCACCACTCGTCCCCCCTTCCAGAGAACTGACCCTTTTGTGCTGCTAGTCTGCGCTCGTCACCTATGTCACGGCCGGCTTCCCCAAGCCCGAGGACACCCCCGAGGTGCTCCTGGCTATGGAGCGGGGTGGTGCTGGTGAGTTCTCCCTTCACGCTTCTTTCTTCCATGACACGGACTGACACATGGCTCCCAGACATCATCGAGCTCGGCGTCCCCTTCACCGACCCTATCGCCGACGGCCCGACCATCCAGACGTCCAACACCGTTGCCCTGCTCAATGGCGTCACCATCAAGTCCACCCTGCAGATGGTCCGCGACGCCCGCGCCCGCGGGCTCAAGGCCCCCATCCTGCTCATGGGCTACTACAACCCGCTTCTGAGCTACGGCGAGGAGCGTCTGCTCACCGACTGCAAGGAGGCGGGCGTCAATGGCTTCATCGTTGTTGATCTGCCGCCCGAGGAGGCCGTCTCGTTCCGCAAGCTGTGCAGCAGCGGAGGGTACGTCTCTTTTGCGCCGCTGGTTCGAAACGCACGCTGACTGTTGTCCCCTACAGTCTCTCTTACGTCCCCCTCATCGCCCCCGCGACCTCCGACACCCGCATGCGCCTCCTCTGCCAGCTGGCCGACTCGTTCATCTACGTCGTCTCCCGCCAGGGCGTCACGGGCGCGTCCGGAACCCTCAACGCCAACCTCCCGGAGCTCCTCGCCCGAGTCAAGAAGTACAGCGGCGACAAGCCCGCGGCCGTTGGCTTCGGCGTGAGCACGCGCGACCACTTTGTCTCGGTCGCCCAGATCGCCGACGGCGTCGTCGTCGGCAGCATGATTGTCACGACGCTGCAAAAGGCGGCCAAGGGCGAGGAGGCCCAGGCCGTCCAGGACTTTTGCGCCTACCTCTGCGGCCGCACCACGTCGCCCGAGGAGGAGGCCACCCGCGAAGTCGGCATTGTCGAGGCCATTGCCGGGGCGAGGGAGCACAACGGGGAGGCCACGGTCGACGCCGTCATCCACGACACGGACGACCTCGTCCGGCAGCTGTCGGCGCTGCACGGCAAGATCCCCGAGCGGTTCGGCGAGTTTGGCGGGCAGTACGTGCCCGAGTCGCTGATGGACTGCCTGTCGGAGCTCGAGGAGGGCTTCAACAAGATCAAGGACGACCCCGCCTTTTGGGAAGAGTACCGCTCGCACTACCCGTGGATGGGCCGGCCCGGCCACCTGCACCTGGCGGAGCGGCTGACCGAGTACGCGGGCGGCGCCAACATCTGGCTCAAGCGCGAGGACCTCAACCACACGGGCTCGCACAAGATCAACAACGCGCTCGGGCAGCTGCTGCTCGCGCGGCGGCTCGGCAAGACCAAGATCATCGCCGAGACGGGCGCCGGCCAGCACGGCGTGGCGACGGCGACGGTGTGCGCCAAGTTCGGCATGGAGTGCACCGTCTACATGGGCGGCGAGGACGTGCGGCGCCAAGCGCTCAACGTGTTCCGCATGAAGCTGCTCGGCGCAAAGGTGGTCGCGGTCGAGGCCGGCAGCCGCACCCTGCGCGACGCCGTCAACGAGGCGCTGCGCGCGTGGGTCGTCAACCTCGAGGACACGCACTACATTATTGGGTCCGCCATCGGCCCGCACCCGTTCCCGACGATTGTGCGCACCTTCCAGTCCGTCATTGGCAACGAGACCAAGGCGCAGATGCTCGAGAAGCGCGGCAAGCTGCCCGACGCCGTCGTGGCGTGCGTGGGTGGCGGCAGCAACGCCGTGGGCATGTTTTACCCGTTCAGCAACGACCCCAGCGTCAAGCTTCTGGGTGTTGAGGCCGGCGGCGACGGCCTGGACACCGCGCGCCACAGCGCAACGCTGACGGCCGGCACCAAGGGCGTGCTGCACGGCGTGCGGACGTACATTCTGCAGAACGAGCACGGCCAGATTGACGAGACGCACTCCATCTCGGCCGGTTTGGACTACCCGGGTGTCGGGCCCGAGCTGTCCAACTGGAAGGACCAGGAGCGGGCCAAGTTTGTGGCGGCCACGGACGCCGAGGCGTTTGTCGGCTTCCGGCTCATGTCGCAGCTCGAGGGCATCATTCCGGCGCTCGAGTCGGCGCACGGCATCTTTGGCGCGATTGAGCTGGCCAAGACGATGAAGAAGGATGAGGATATCGTCATTTGCCTGAGTGGTCGCGGTGACAAGGACGTGCAGAGCGTGGCCGATGAGCTGCCGATTCTGGGGCCCAAGATTGGCTGGGATTTGCGGTTTTAGGTGCAAGGAGGTTACTTGGTAGATGATTTGTCCGAAGCGTCCGACATGTAGAGAATAGACCCGAAGTGTTGATCATATATTCTTGTACACGTGTGTAATTCTATGATACAAGTGACTTATCTATCCGACCATCTACTGAAGCTGGACGACACGGAGCTCCAAGTCAATCTCTACCGCGTTCCCTAATTCCCACTTCCCCTCCCCCCAGCCGGCTCCTCAGTCATGAACCCCAGCTTCCCCTCCTCCCCAATCACAAACTCCTCCTCCCTCTCCAACATCCCGTCCGTCTCCTCCATCAACCCCTCCTCCACCACCCCCTCCGGCACCGCCTCCGCATAATCCACCATCTTCTCCCTCGCCGGCAACCCCAACAGCTCCCTCTCCTCCGCATGCCTCGCCCTCACACTCGGCGTCTGCATCACCCGCCACCGCAACCGCCACCCCCACGGCCCCAGCTCCTTGACCCGCGCCGCCTTGATCCCCAGCAGGTACTCATCCAGCCCGCCCACCTTGTCAATCGTCCGCAGCACCCGCGTCGTCACCCGCGTCCGCACGTACGTCCGCAGCGATGACGACCACAGCCGCTTGTGGTGCACGTTGGGGCGCCAGGTCCGGCGCGTCTTGATCTCGTTGCGCTCCGAGACGCGGTTGCCGAAGCGGATGCGCGCGGAGCCGTACAGGCCCGTGTTGGATTGGTGGTAGGTTTGGCGCGGGCCGAGGGGGTACGGGGGGATGGCGGGTTCGCGGCCAGAGGCGGAGGGGATGGGGAGGACGGAGGATGGGACGCGATTTTGGCGGTAGAAGCAGGTTGGTGTTGTCGAGAGGAGGCGGATGGCGGGGGTTTTCGTTGGGAGGGGGGTGAGGGTGAGGCGGCGGGCGGCTGCGAGGAGCAGTGGGGGGGGGGTTGTGGGCGGCATTTTGGGGGGGGGGTGAGGGGGTTCTCGCGCTTTGGTGGGGATTGAGCTATGGTCGGGTCATGGGCGGGTGGTCTGGATTTGAATTGACCAGGTCGTGGGTCTTGGGTGTCGGCGACAGGCTTGATCGCCTGTCTCGTAGTGGTGGTGGTGGTGGTGGTGATGTGGTGATGCCGAGTTGGAGTTGGAGCTTCAAAATTTCGGCTGTCCATCGGCAGGGGTCAGGGCTTGGCACGCAGGTGGTTGCCGGCCCGGCAGTCACGTGTCCTCGCGTGGGGCTTCGCGATGACCTCGAGGTGTTGGACATGGCGCGACATGGCACAGCCACCTCCTCTTTTTACCGTTGTCTCTGAGAAACTGACAGATTTGAAACAATGTTTCCGCCAGTGGATGATGTGGTCTTGCAAAACAATCCCGAGTTTGCAGCCCTCTACAAGACCCTGACCACTGTCGTCCTCAACCCCGACGGATCAACAAAGAATGACGCCGCTGCAAAGGAGCGCGATGCCGTGCAAGAGGTAAGCTTTCCGTCTCTCTCTGGAAGAAAAAGGAGGGTGAAAAGCTAACATCCCCACCTAGGAACTAAACAAACACCGCCTCCAAGCCGCAAAACACCACCTCCTCATCCACGCCCTCTCCACCGCCAACCCATCCACCCCCACCACCAAACCCGCCCCCGCCCTCCCCCGCCGAACAGCCACCACCATCAGCAAACCCCCACCCCCACGCCCCCAACCCACCGCCGACCTCCCCCCGGCCCTCGTCGACCTCCTCCTCCTCCTCCCCCCCTTCCTCTCCCCCACCAACACCAACACCACCCCCCTCACCCCAACCCAACTAACCACCCTCCTCTCGCACCCCCCCTTCTCCCTCCTCCCGTCCCTCCTCCCGTCCCTCTCCCCCCTCCTCTCCTCCACCCTCCACACCTCCGCCACCGCCCTCGCCCGCCTCGCCAACCCCGCCACCAACCCCTCCTTCCTGCACCGCGCCATCCCCGCCCTGCCCGCGCACTACACCACCCTCGTCGCCTCCCTCGCCACACAGAAAGCCCTGCTCGCTGACGCCCGCCTCGCCGCCGCCGCGGCGCTCACCGCGCTCCTCGAGGACTGCGCCGTCGCCGCCGCGCACCTCCTCCGCGCGCTCGAGGCCAAGCACGGCCCCATCGCGCGGTCGCTCGAGTTCCGCGCGACCGAGACGATGCTGGCGGCGCAGAAGCAGGCGGCGGAAGCGGAGGCGGCGATGTGGCGCGTGCGGAGGGAGTTGTATACCCCGGACGTGAAGAGGGCGTTGATGGCGTATGCGAGGCATCTGAGGGACGCGAGGGGGCGGTTGGCGGAGGGTGTCAGGGCAAGGAGGGGGGATTTGGTGGGGTATGGGGGGGTGGATGGGGAGGGGGAGGGGGGAGATGCGGGCAGGGAGAGGAAGATGAAGGAGATGGCGAGGGTGAAGAGGGAGATGGAGAAGCAGTTGGAGGAGGTGAGGGAGGATTTGGAGAGGTTGGGGAGGGCGTAGGGTGGTGGAGATGACATGTCAGGACGGACAGGGCACGAGTCTCGACGTAGTGTATCAACAAAACAGAGTGAGGTATTTATGCAATCAAACTCCAACTTTTCCGCAAGCTGCCGCCGCTCTATGGCCCTATGGCCCATGTACAAGATTGCTGGTCTGGGTATTTAACATGGCGATCGTGACATCTACCTCCAAGCTCTTGAACTGCCGTCGTAGAATTCCTTTTATCTTTCGGGTCCATTCCTAGCCCTTGACCTTGAAGATGGCCTCGGCCAGACGGCCGACGTTCTCGCTGGTGATGCCGGCCACCGAGATGCGTCCGTCCTTGGTGGCGTACACGCTGTACTCCTTGGCCAGCTTGTCCATCTGCTCGGGCGTCAGGCCCGTGTAGGCAAACATGCCAATCTGGCTCGTGATGTGGCTCCAGTCGTGCTTGGACCCCAGCTTCTCGAGGTTCTCCTTGAGCAGCGCGCGCATCGTGATGATGCGGTCGGCCATGTCCTTGACCTCGACCAGCCACTGCTCGTACAGCGCGGGCGTGTTGAGGATCTCGGCCGCGATGCGCGCGCCGTGGATGGGCGGGTTCGAGTACATGGGGCGCACCAGAATCTTGACCTGCGAGTCAACGCGCTTGGCCTCGGCCGCGTCGGCGCACACGAGGGAGAAGGCGCCAATGCGCTCGCCGTAGAGACCCATGTTCTTGGCAAACGACTGCGCCAGCGCAATGTTGTGGCCCTGGGCGACAAAGTGGCGCACGGCAAAGGCGTCCTTGTCGACGCTGCCGCTGGCGAAGCCCTGGTAGGCCATGTCAAAGAAGGAGAAGTGGCCCTTGGCCTTGACGGCCTGCTCAATCTCCTTCCACTGCTCGACCGTGGGGTCGACGCCCGTGGGGTTGTGCGCGCACGCGTGCCAGAGAAAGACGCTGCCCTCGGGCGCGGCGTGAATGTCGCGGAGCAGCCCGTCAAAGTCGAGGCCGATGGTGTCCTTGTTGTAGTAGGCGTACGTCTCGACCTTGAGGCCCGAGTCCTTGAAGACGGCGGCGTGGTTGGCCCACGACGGCTGCGGCACGTAGATGGTCTTGGCGCCGGGGAAGTGGCGCGCCAGGAAGGCGCCGCCGATGCGGAGCGCGCCCGTGCCCGAGATGGACTGCGTCATGGCGAGGCGGTTGAGCGCCGAGCTGTCCTTGCCGTAGGCGAGCACGGCGGCGGCCTTGGTGAACTCGGGCACGCCCGTGATGCCGGCGTATTCCTTGTTGAGGCGCGACGCAATCACCTGGTCCTCGGCCTTGCGCACCGACGGCAGCACGTACGGCTTGCCCTTGTCATCGCGGTATGCGCCGACGCCTGGCGGGGTCGTCGTTAGCGCCTGGGTATGGGGATGAGGGGGTGTGGAAGCGGGGAGGGATTCGACGAACCGAGGTTGATCTTCTTGTCAAAGGAGTCGGCCTTGAAGGCTTCGGTGATGCCTGGGAGAGAGTTAGCTGTGAGGGGCGTTGGCGGGGGCCGGGAGGAGGCGGCATACCGAGAATGGCCTGTCGACACAACAAAAGGCGCACCGGTTAGAGATGGTCGGGATTCGAGTTCAGGGACAGACACGTACATCCTACACGGTCAATTCGTCAGCCCAAGCTCGCCCACACGCGCACATGTCTCGGATGGACATACAGGAGGACCTTGAGGGACATTGGCCCAGGTCGAGGCGGCGCGCACAGCGGCGAAGCGGCGAGTCACGGCGGCCTGGCGCGAGGCCATTCGGAGCGAGGACAGCATGGCGGGCGGCTCGGGAGGGGTCGGATGGCGGAAAGGGTCGGATGGCAAGAGGGACGGAGGTGTCACTGGGTCCAGAAAAAAGGTACGCAGCAGGACAGGCAGGGGATGAGGCCAGATGATGGAGTCAAAGTTGGGATGGGACAAGTTTAAATTCTCGGCGGCAGCGGCAGCGACAGCGACAGCGGATGCAGATGCCAAGGTTGCATCGTGCCATGGGCAGAATGCCGCAATGGCGTGCGACAGTGGCCTTCACCCGCCGGCTCAAATCCTCAGCGGGGTCCACAGGCCTGGAGCCCCGAGCCTGCAGCGGGTGGGTGGTTCGAGGTGGGGCGCAAAACTTTTCTCCCCACAATCGGCTGCCGCAGCTGAGGGCGGGGGAGGGCGGCAGAGCAGGGATCAATGCGCTAAATCCGATCTCGGCGTTTCCCGACAGGTCAACGAGCCAACGTCACCTCATCCCTCATCTCATGCCTCACCGCCGTCAACTTGAGGCCTCATGGTGGCTCTGTTGGTCTGATTCTGGCCATCGTTCGCTCGGCTACCGATATATCGGGGGGTTATCTGTTCTTATCCTGTTTGTTGCGTTCCGTCTTTCATCTTGTCGTCTTGAATATATTGACTTGGTCCATCCTCGAGGCATGCTATTCTGAGGGCTCTCTCACTTGGTCATTAGAAGGGCTTGTTGGTTGCCCTCTGTCGTCACTGAATCTGTGTTGACCGCGGCTGCTTGTCGTGGCGACGGCTATATGCTGAGATGGAATTTACAGTCGCTCCGGGGACCATGTCTCCCGAGTTCCGAATGCCCTCTGCAGGCCGTCGTTCCGAAAAGGATGCGTCAAATCCAGCCACCGTCAAGAGAACGGCTACCACTCGGAAGAAATCCCGCTGCAACACGTAGCACTATCCGATCTCTAGACGCCACAGCGTCACCCATCTCGGCCCAGCCCATCTTTTCTCAGGACGTGCCCGACCTCTTTCAAGGCGACTCTCCATTCCCACCGGGACACCATGCTGCTCAGCCAACAATAGCAAGCGCTGCCAGCTTCCTGTCTAAACTCCAGGTTTCAAGTCATCTAATAGACGTAGGTGGTCGCTGGATCGAACTGCATGCGGGGAACGGGTAGATTGTCGAGTGAATCCCGGTTGTACCACGTCGGGCCCCAGGACTGAAACAGGGAGCTGAGAGATGAAATACCGCCGCCCAATGATGGCCTCCTTCCAGACACAGTGGCTGAATGGGGTTCTTTGTATTGCCTTGCCATCCCCGCCTTGAAGCTTACCATCAGGGAAGATCATCGGGAGAGGTCTCGTGTATTGAGACTGCTCCTCCGGGACGAGATGAGATATACCTTGTATAAAGCGACCATGATTCCTCTGGGAACTCGGCCGTCTTGGGCATCCGACAACTGTATCCCTCTCACGAGATCTCCCACTTTGTGCCATTCGCCAACGCCCCGTCTTCACAAGCAAGATGAAGTCGGCCGTCGTCGTCACCCTCGCCATGGGGGCTGCTGCCATGCATATCCCCTGGTTCTCCCAGAACGACAACAACAGGCAGACGCCCATGTCGACCATGGCCGAGGACGATGCCGTGTAAGCCCGGGACGAATCTTCCACAGGAAACCACGCTGATGAAGAACCCATCCCAGGATGAACACCGCTCACGACGAGACTCGGATGCCCTCTGGCCAGGGCTTCAACAGGATGGGGTCCAATGGTGATGACATCGAGTGCGTCCCTCATACCCGGTCCCACCCGCATCTATCCGTCAAAACTGACATCTTTTGTCTCGCCAGTGTCCATGTCCACGTCCAAGTCTCGCGCCAAGGTGACAGCACGATGGTCTCCCTTGACACCCCGTCCAGCCCCGACATTGACAATCCCATGGGCGCCGCCGGAGCGCGCCACCACAGCGAAAGCCCTAGTGGAATGCGGACAACGTACCAGTCTATGAACAAGGACAACGAATTGGAGATATGCGAACCGAGAGGGTACCCCTTCGCCCCGGAGGGATGCTTTGATGGTGACGGGGCAAGTCGATCCCTACTCTGGCCCTTGGGTCGGAAGCATTATAGGCGAAGGAAGTTAACTTAGTATTGTGAGATATTTTAGTACGCTAAGCAGATCGACGATGTAAGTTGGGCTTTTCTTAATAACGCTATCTGACACGCTTGAGTTGGCGCGTATTTGTTCCTCTAGAAACTGACGGCTTATTTGACTGCTAGCACTACTGGGTGTGCTGCAAAACTACCAACACCGGTCTTGCCACCGACTCCGGTAGCAACACGATTCCCGGCGGTTCTTCTTCGTCCATGAACCAGCAAACCAACGAGATGCCACGAGGCGTAGGCGGAGCAATGGATGACTCGCAGGCCGCGGCCAAGGGAATGCGGACCATGGGGGGCGACACCGGCATGGACGGCCACGAGAAGTGCACGCAGATCGTATCCGACGTGCCACTCTTTACTCAGTGTCCGATTCCCGATGTAAGTACTCCGTTGACTATCATTATGCCAAGCTGGGAACATGAGAAAGTCAGGCCTCTTGCTAACCATCTTGGGTAATTCTTTAGTATGTAAGGCCTATTGATGTAAGTGCCAGCCCTGGGGGCCACTGACGCTGCTGCTCATGACGCTCTTCTCTCGTGACAACGGCTTGTTGACGGCCAAATATTACAGGGAGCTCTATTTTGCTGCCACTGGAGCGATGACGACAACACAATGGGTAATGCCGATTCCAGATCCAGGATGATGATGTCGGGGAAGAAGGCGAACTTGGACCTTTGATCTTGGTTACCCAGGTGCCCGGTTGACATTTGTATTTTACCATTGCTACCCGCTCTTTGTTGTTGGAGCTCCGAGTCCTCTTTGGTCTCTGTCCCTTCTTTTGGCGCTGCCAGTGCACTCGGTCGAGTGACGGGGGCCAGCGAGTTTGGAAAATACTAGAAAACTTGAACATTTTAGCAACTCTTGCCTCTACATTCATCAACCTGGCAAGACGGGACACTCGCCCTTGAAGCCTTTTGGGTCGGATGTGTTGCTCCGCGTGGGGCCGAAAAATGACCTTTCCGAATCTTGACTTTTCTCCCCGCATCAGTCATGCCGTGTCCCCTGAGCATCAGGTTTCTTCCCAAATCCGAAGCTGGTACAGCTTTACAGTTCACACATCTAAAACTGTGGTTCATTCCCATTCCCCGGACCACAGAACTGCTCTCCTCAAGTCCTGCGGGACCGTCAATCTTGCTGAGGTTAGGAAGATGTCGAAGGCCTACCGAGCTGTCTTCATGCTCAGTGCCTGGTTTCTCCATTCTATCCCCGCCTTTTGTTTTAGCGCTCTGATGCGGGGAGGGGAATACATATCTCAGGATCAGGGCAAAGCAAACTGAAGGATATTTGAAGAATGGACGAGTCATTGAGGCGTCCGGCCGCCCAGCCTGGTTGGTTACCCCAAGCGAGGAGGCTTTGCACTACCCCAGCTGTGCAACTCTGGAGCCCAGGGGGTGGTGTACTTTTCTTGATGCAGGTGAACAATGCCAGATCGATTTTGCAGCCCCTGAAGAGGACGGGGGTGTCCTGGCAAGTCAATGACGCATGTCTCGGCTGTTGCTATTACCGATGAGATATTGGGCTTGTGGGGGAGCTTCCTAGAGATGCAACAGCCCTGCCCGATACCAGGAAGCTGGATTGTCGAGCTGAGCAAAGACATTCTCGGCCTTGCCGGCTCTCAACGTCTTCTGTGCCAGGCCGTGGCTGCGCAGGTTCTGGGGAAAGTGCCATGCAGAATCTGCACCAAGGTTGGGTTAACGTAGCGCCCTCTGAAACCCATCTAAACATACCTACATCGGCGCGCTCTCACGTCAGTGGCTTCACTTGAACCTTGATCACACCCGTGTCGAGGCTCGTGATCGGAAACAACCCCCTGTCAACGGGTTGAAAACAGGTTGTGGCAGCGTCGAAGCAGCTGTAAGTGTTCTTTTTCCGGATCCCGAGAGGCTGGGTTAAACCTCATGGAAAGGGGAGAGGGGAGGGGGGGCGCATGAAAAACTGCCCAAGACCATCGAGGCACATGCAATGGCACGATAACCGAGACGCGCAAAGCAAGTCCTTCCATGTCTATAAAGCCTCACGTCCTCTCCCTCCTCCTCCATCCTGCTCATCCCCATCCCTCCACAGTCCCATCCTCCAGACAAAACTCCAACCAAATCTTCACTTCCACCCCCACCCGCCGCAACCATGCACCCAACCACCATCCTCACCCTCCTCTCCCTCGCCGCCCCCGGCCTCTCCGCTCCCACCGAGCAGTCCCCCGCCCTGCTCGTCGCCCGGACCCCCGAGGGTCCCGCCGACTACTGCAAGACCACCAACCAGGATTCCTACTGCTGCGACAAGGAAAACGTCCTCACCAAACTCTTGAACTTGAAAATCGAGTGCGCCTTGAGCCTCGGCTCGCCCTGCGGCGAAAACGCGAATGTCTACTGCTGCAATGCTGGGCAGACGACGGTATGTTGCTCCGTGCCGACTGGGTGTTGTCTACACGAGGCAAGTACTGGGAGCGAATGGCGTGCTGACTGGCCATCTTGGGCATTGATGTGCAGGCAACGGGGATCATCGCTCTGAATATTCTCTCTGGGTGCAGTCTCCTGAAACTTTTGGGATAGGAGGTGGGCGGTGGCTTAGTTGGTGATGATGACGAGGATGGGTGGGACATGGGAGAGTGGGATTTATACTGGGGGTCTTGTGGTGTAATCTTGTTTCAGTTTTGGAGGGTGGTCAAGTTGGGTGAGGGGAAGTAAACAAACCCCCGAAGAGGTCGACTCATGATGTCAGGTGGTTGGACTCTTGCACACTCTTTTGGCATGAATAGCAGCTTGGTATTTCTAGGACTGGGGTTTGAACTTCGACACAGTGTGAAATATCTCCATTTATCTCTTTTCCACCCTACTCTGCCAAATTCTAGTCATCTGACCCCTGAATGTTGTCAGGTGAAAAGGGGGTGGTCCGTGCGAGACGTCCGCTTCAGGGTGCCACCACACATTTGTCCCCCATGCAAACGTGAATATGTCGCTGGATGGGCCCCCGTTTTTCTGGAATGAACGAAAAAGACGCTGTCGTAAATTCCAAAGTCCATCGGGAATCGTGGGTTGCAAGTTTTGGGCGGAGAATCCTTGTGACGGTTCCATACCATGCATGTCACCTGAAATGTCACGAGGGCGCTTGTCTGACCCCGAGATCACTCCTCATTCCCGCCCCAGTCCACCAGACTTCCATGGTCCGGAAATTCGGGCGTCCCGGCATCCGCCGGCGCATCCGCGGGGGTCGGCCGCGCCGTCGCCGTCGCCCCCGTCGCCGTCGCCCTCGCTGCCATCGCCGCCGCCCTCGCTGCCGTCCACTCTGCACGGTTCATGTTCCCGGTTGTCTTTTTCGGACGAATGCCGTCGATAAAACAGCATTCCGGGGGGGGCACCGCCTCCCCCGGACCCGTGACCGAGATCCCCCGGATCAGACCACAGGCACCCCTGAACGCCGCCATTTCCTGTGGCTTGGGTTAGACGGGCGCGATGGAGGGCAGGCGGCGGGGTACTTGCAACTGAAAACACCGACTCTCCGTATGCGGCCCGGTACGTCTCTTGCACGTGTCTGGCAAGGGCGATGAGAGGGGCTGCGACTGGCTCACAGGCATCTCCCTGAGTGCCGCATTCTAGGCACTTCTTTCCTGGGCCAACTTGACTCGGGCATTAGCAGTGACACGTGGAAGGATGACGGGATCGCATCTTACACTTTGGCAGACGGGAGCACCCGACGCGGCCATGGCGAAGTGATCGATCTTCAATTCGGGTAGAGCGGAACGACTCGGGGGGGCGCATGAGGGAATCTGCGGCGGTCCGGATGCAACAACGGCACCAGGTGTCGTTTTCAATGATGGTGCTTCTGTGCCGGGCATTGTAACTTCCGGATCTAGCACTGGGGCTAGCCGAGTGACGTCTTCCGGAAGGAGGACGAGCCGAGCGACGTCGTTCGGAATGAGGGTGGCTGGGAGTATTGGGAGAGCCCATGATATTTGTTTTTGGAAATGAAGCTTGGAAAGAATGAAAGAAAGGTGGCAAGAAAGGAGGAAACCGGAGATGCCACTTTAAGGTCAACTGAAACCTATGTCTTTTGAATGCGTGAGATACCGAGAGGTTTGGACTGCAACGAGTGGCCGATGTCTTTTGAATGTGCGAGTGAAGGATGCCGAGAGATTTGGACTGCATTCACTGCAACGAGTGGCCGGCCGGTCTTCATACACATGGACGTTCCTTCGCTTGAAGGTTTTGGGCTTCGCATCTGGAAGTCACGGTCTGAACTATTTTCAGCGGGCCTTCACGGGTCCAGATCACGTAGAACACAGGTATGTCATGGATGAGTGTAGTGATATCCGATCTTTCTACTGCGCTCCCTTTTGGCCGAACATATGTTGTGCCTGTCGGACATTGTGACTCCAAACCCTATCGAAGCGGCGGGAACTACGTCAGTGGACATTCACGGGGGCTAGACAATGCAGAAACACGGGCATGTCATGCATAAGTTAGTTGACAACTGATCTGTCCACTGCGGTCCCACTACCCTAACCCATGGCGTGTGTGCCTTTCAGCCCCCGTGACCCCCACCTAGCACCATCAAAACAAACCTAAACTCCAGTCCCGCGTCGCAGACCAACGTCGACCCAAAAATGTCTCATAAATCAGTGGTTTACTGCCCTAGATGCCTTCTCGCTCAACCCACGGCACTCTTCCTCCCTCCATCTTTCCCCCATCAACAAAGCTCAGCACCGGTGTGCTCGCAACTGCCTGAGCTCCCTTGTCAATGAGGAATTTCTGGACCCTCTCACTCCCCATGACCCAACGATCCACACATCTCACCATGCCGCTCCCCCAGGCGGCCAAGCGCGTCATACGTCCCGCTAGCTCACAATCCGCGACCACCGCCGTGACTCGCGCCTCCTGGTACACCATCCCCACCTCCCTCAGCTCCGTGATCCCCATCACGCCCCCCTCCACCATTTTCCTCACCAGCTCATTCACCAACACCACAACGTCCTCCATGCCCGTATTCCACCCTGCACCCGTGCTCGGGGTGAACTTGTGCGCCGCATCGCCCACCAGCACTGTGCGCTCCCCGCTCCACTCGTCCACAACCCCCTCCTCCAACTCCGCCAGCCCGCCCTGGATCCGCGCGGCGTACGCCTCCCCGAGCGTCAGACCAGGCGAGATGGGGAGGTACGCCCATCGCTCCACGATCTCTTCCTCTTCCTCGGGCGTGTACCGCGTCCGCTCCCTCGTCGGGGAGGGGAGGCGCTCGTACAGTCCCACAGAGCAGTCTTGGGCGGCGGAGAAGGCTTGGATGGCGCAGCCGTTGCCGTGGGTCTCGGTCGCGGTGCCGGGGGGGAAGAACTTGGAGGAGGGTGGGGTCGGGAAGCGGAACCAGAGGATGCGGAAGGTTGCGAGGAAGGGGTTGGCGGGGGCCATCGGGGTGATGAAGGCGCGGGCGAGGCTGTGGGCGCCGTCGGCGCCGATGAGGAGGTCTGCGGTAAACGAGGTTCCGTCGAGGCAGTGGGCCGTGATGGCTTCCTTGGTTGTGGTTATGGAAGAGACCTTTTTGTTGGGGTGGAGGGCGGACTGGGCGTCGGCGGGGAGGGTCGAGAAGAGGAGGGAGGTGAGGTCGTGGCGGGTGATGACGCGAGGGTCGAGGCCGTGACTGTGAGGGTGCTTGTCAGACTTGCGAGTGGGAGGACTCGGGGGAGGAGGGTGTGAAGAGAGGCTTACTTCTCCTTCATGCGGACGAAGAAGTGGAAGTCGCCAATGTCGTTGCCATGGTGGTCGAATCGTTGGACCTTGCCGAGGGGCGTGCTGAGGCAGTCGACTTCGTCGAGGAGGCCGAGTTGGGCGAGCATGCGCTGGCCGGAGGGGAGGAGGACAAGACTGGCGCCCTCGTTGACGACAATCGTAGGGCGGCTTTCGAGGAGGACGAAGTCGATCCCAGCGCGCGAGAGGGCATGCGATGCGGTGAGGCCGACCGGGCCGCCACCGACGACGATGACTCTGAATTTGCCGGGGCTCATCTTGTTGTTTCTTGCATTGGAAGATGGTCAAGTCTGGTGGGGAATGCCAATCTTGATGCGCTGATGTGGCGGTGGTATCTCGAGGAGAATGCCTGCGACAAGCAGATGGTGTTTGAAATTGGATTTGAAAAATTCCCATCGCCATATTTGTGGCAAAACAGAAAATACGACAGAAAGGTTTGCAAATTTCACCGCAGAGCTAGATCCCGCTTGTCAATCTTGCGATCGAGTGAAGTCGACTGCCCGTCGGGCGCAGTTGCATGCATTCTCTCCCGGTCGATTCCATTGGCCGGATGGGGTGTCTGGACCCACCCTTTCTTCAGTGGCAGGTGCTACTGCTTTCGCGGCTCACACCCATCAGGTATTCCGGAATGTATGTACGTGGAAGGCACAGGGAATCTCGAGTCAAGTGGAAACATCAGGCTGATCTGTCCATCAATTTCGCTCTCCAGGTAACCGTATTCACGTTTATATCTCGCCTCACCATGTCACTTCAAAGTAGTACTGACCAATGGCATGTTATAGTTCAAAAAAAAGGCATCCACATTTCTATTCTCTACATGACGCGAATCAACCAAAACTCAACACCGTCTTGACAACGCAAAGAGCCTCCCCCCCCTCACCACCCAACCCAACCCCCACCAAAAATTCCAAAAACCCCCATCGCCCCCTCCTCCATCGTCACCATAACCTCTACCCCCTCCTTCCCCATCGGCAACACCAACCCATGCGGACACCCCCCAAGCGTCGCCTGCACCCGCCTCATCGCCGCTGGCTTCCCCGTCACCACCCCCGGCATCCCCGCAAACTCGACATCCTTCCCCAAAAAGCGCCCACGTATTCACCGCGAAATTCCACGCCGGCCTCGGATCCAACACCACCGCCAACGGCGACACGTCCTCCGCCTTTGCAAGCAGCGCGGCGCGCGTGAGCACGAACTGCTCGTCGACAGCGTCGTTGGCGGCGGCGATGGCCTCTGCGACGGCGAGGAGAGCGCGCGGGTCGTATGTGGCGCGGCGGAGGACGTCCGGGTCGGAGAGGGTGGTGGTGGCGGTGACGACGGTGTTGCCGAAGTGGTGGTGGATTTGGTCGGCGAGGGCCGGGGAGGAGGAGAAGAGGGGTTTGGTGGACCAGTTGATGGGGTTGAAAAAGGTTGGGGGGGAGGTGGTGGGGGTGTGGGGGTTGGAGGTGGAGCGGGCGTGGGTGGTCCAGGCCCAGAGGAAGGCGGAGATGAGGAAGAAGGGGGAGGGGCCCCGGGTGCTTGGGGGGAGGGCGGGGGCGATGAAGGAGAGGAGGCGGGGGCGGGAGATGGCGAAGGTTCGGGCGGTGTTGGGCTCGGAGAGGCCGGGAGGGCGGGTGGGGAGGTATTGCATCTCTGGACAGGCGGAGAGGAGGGAGGTAAAGTCCTGGGAGAGGAGGCTAATGGGTTGAGGGAGATTCAGCTTGAGGCGGGGCTCCCAGGTGGGAGGCATGCAGACGGGGGAGGCAAGCTCGCGAGAAGCGGTCCGAGGAGCTGCAGGAACTCGGCCATGCAGGCTACGTCACCGTAGGAGTGGTGGAGGTAAACGAGCATGACGAAGCCGGATCCTGCAGGCCAGAAGCACAGCTTGACAGCAGTCACCGGGGCCTCGGGGTGGCCTGCGTCGAGACGCGGAAGGCGAAGACGTGCATCAAGGAAGCATGATGACGGGAAAGCACGCGTTTGGAGCCCCCAGCCCAGAGGGACGGGAACACACTCGGAACCTACGAGGCTCACGGGGATCTTGTCTCCCGGTGAGGTGTGGAGAGAGACATGCGAGGGATGACTCACGTTGGGACCACCGAGGACGAGCCGACCGGCAAGGTCTGGTCGTTGGATGGATACTCTGTCGACCATTTTGGTGACATGACGCTGGACGTCCCGCTGGCTGGCACCAGGGAGGGTCCTGAAGGCGAGGGCGATGGTGACGTGGTCGCGATACTGCACCCTGTCCCACACGGACAACTGAGTGATCTTGGTTTGTGACAGAGAGGCCATTTTGTTCAAGAAGCAGCGATTTGACGATGCAAGCATATGTGCTAGTTATGCATGGGATAATCGTGCGTTTTTAAGCATTGCAGTCAATGCAACCACTAGTTACATATCTTCCAAAGACTCTGGCAAATGAATTTTACCGGGACGATCTTTGTCCTGGCATCCAAACCCATTCACGGCGACTCGATCATCCACTCGACCCCGAGGTCAACAAAGGGCAAACAATGACCTTGTCTTGGCAGAAAGTTCGTTCCGAGCCATGGGATTTTCCTTTTATGTCGAACAAGTAGGAAAATGACTGGGGCTTCACGCCCGCGAGCCCTAACTCCTCTCTGCAGATTGGGAAGGCCCTCGACATGGTACACGACATCGGTGGGCAAGAAACAGGAGACATTTGTTCATTGACTCATCGTTGTATTCATGACAGAGTCTATGCTATACTATCATTGCCCCGTCATAATTCTTTGGACATCTGATTCCCAAGTCATGTCAATCTTAGCCGCCTCGACGGCGCAATGCAAACGCAAACCCATATACGAATATCCCTTTCGTCATGTCCGAAGCCCCCTCCAAAACGCCAATCCGATCCCATGGTACCGTGATAAAAGCTGTAAACAAGGACCCGAACTTTACATCGTCCGTTTCTGAAACGCCTGATCGCAACCCACAACCCCAAGGTATCATTCGTCATCCGTAAATCATGCCCAACTCCACCGTATCAAATCATGCCGTTCCCTGCTGCTGCTGCTGCTGACCATCTGCCCCCGTCGCCCGCTGTGGTACCTCAAACGCGGCCTCCTTGCCCGCCTTGGCTTGGCTGCTCTCCACGGGACCCCGACACGACGGACAAGTATTATGCATCTTGAGCCACGGCACGACACACTCGCCGTGGAAGAAGTGCCCGCACGGGAGCGCCGTCACCTTCTCCCCCTTGATCAAGTCGTCCACGCAGACGACGCAGCGCGCGCCGCCCTCGACACCAAGCATCTTGTCATCCACCTCCTTGACTTCGAGGGCGTCGATGGCCGCCTGCGAGGCGGGTGGAGCGCCCTGCGGCGGCTGCGACTGCTCCCAGAGGCGACCGAGGATCCGCTCAAAGTCCTGGTCCGTGTAAGATGCATCGCCGCCCATGGCAGGGATCGAGGCGAGCATGCGCAGGAGGGCCAGAACGGGCGGGGAAAAGACAACCTGGGGGTGCTGCCCATCTGGTTGTGGGACGCCTTGGATGGTGACGTGGGTGAAGGACGGGAAGAAGCCACCCATATTGGCGAATGGAGGCATGTGGGCGTGGGCGTGGGGTGGTGCACCACTACCAGTGTCGGGATGGGGGTTCTCGGGAGCGGCCGCTGGTGGAGGGGCGACTGGGGTCTCGGTTCCCGACGGGGGGCTGTTGGCACCCGTTGGAGGAGGAGCGGAGGGCGACTCCTGCGCCAGGGCCTGTTGCGGCATGAAGAGATTGAAGGGAAAGAAGTTGAAGGACGATGATCGTGGCCCGGCCGAGGGTCTGTCAGCCGAGGCCGGGGCAGGTGGTGGGGCCGGGCCGTTGACTGGAGCGGAGCCGGGTGCTGGTGCTGGGGTCTGGTTGGCGGTGGGGCTCGGACCGTGCGGCGCCGGTCCGTGGTTCGGCGCAATGATGGTGGTTGTGAAGAAGGTCACTGGCGGGAAGAAAAACATGACCTGAGGCTGATGACGTCCCTGTTGAGGGTTGGCAGAGTTGTTGTTGTTGCCGCCCTGTGAAGTGCCAGTCGCATGCTCGTTGCTCGAAGGTGGTGGTGCATCCCTCATCTCGTGGTCCGTCTCTGGTGGGGCAGCTGGAGATCGGGGCTCCGCCGAGGGAGCCGGTGTGGGAGTCGACTCTGGGGAACTCATTGTCGCTCGAGGTTGGGGGTTGTGGAAATGGCGGGGATCGTTCTGGGCAGTGATCTGGAGCGTGTCAGCAGCGAAGTTTGCCGTTGAAGAAGGGGATGAGTCGGTTGGGTGAATGCTGCATACAATTTCCGTCGAAGCGCTGTGGCAGGCGGGACACTCGATGGCATCATCACCTTGCGCACGCTGCCACTCATGGTGGCAGGCGTGGCAGTACATGCCCGCGTCGGACATGGCTGCGTGCTTTCTCTCAGGGGTTGGGAGCGAGGGCAACAAAGTTGATGGAGGTATATACCGCGACTTGGAGAGGTCGAAAGTGACTTCTAACGTGGGGGTCGCTTATTCGCAACAGGTACCAGTGATAGGTGTAGAGTACCTCGAGGGCAAGCAGATCAGTTGAAAATTTGGTTGTGTTTAGATACGCAGTAGACGCGATGCAGGTAGTGAGCGTGGAAGGTAAATGCATGAGAAAGGACAAGCGTGTGAAGCAGCGCAGGTCGCGTCTTGGAATTATAAATCAGACGTGGTGTGGTGGTGGCAGATGACGTCGGTCGGCTCCGGGACCAGCAACCTCGATTCTGGAAACTGCCATCGCCATTCCCAGCCGAGTTTCGCCTTCTGTGGATTTCGAGCTGGCTCTGTGGGGCCACTTTGACCAATGACAGCATTGAAACCCACGCCGCCTTCCATTCAGCTGAAATCAGCTTCATGCAGCGAATAACGTTACAGTTGATTGGAAATTTCAAGAAAATCAATGTGCTGCCGCGAGTACGCTGTATCTTCACCAGCCAACGTCGAGTCCCCTCATTCTCGCAGCGCATCGAATTTCGTCAAGTCGATTCGAACAGGTGGTTCCCAATCGATGTCGGACCATCATCCCGCCAATCGTGGCGAGACCGAACTCGAACAATGGCGACCACCTTTGGCGTTGGCAGATTCGGTGTTGAAGATCCAGCTTCGGGATCAGCGATCTTCCGATACCGCATGGACGTGATGAGCCGCCGGGACGGAGGATCGTTCCGGGGAAGAACGAGAAGACCTTGTCCATGCATGCTTGATGTCAAAGTCGGGCATGGAATCCATCATGGGAAGCGGACAGGAACACAGTATACGAGGGTTAGGGTTTCGCTGCTGTCAATCGCCACTGCCAATCAAGCCTTGGGCCGCGGGGACATTGGCGAGATTGCGTGCAAACGGGGAAACCTCCAACGATGGCGGAATTTTCGTGCTTCTCTTTGTCCATTTCACCCACTCTCACCCAACTCTGCCTGCTCTCGCACTGCCCGCCCCGCGCCCTCGCAATCGTCTCCGTGGCCGAGCTAGTCAACGGGCGCTGTCTCCGATGCCAATACCGATGTCATGACGATTGGACACGAGGCCCACCGGTCATCGGCTGGACCACTCGAGTGCGTCCGGCCAGAGTCTCCAGACGCGTGCCTGTTCCGAGGGCTGAATCCCTCCATCCAATGATTCCATCCACGCAACAGGCAACAAACCTCGGCGGTTTCGAAGTCGCCATCCATCGGCCTTTTCTCCATCGCCCCCAGGTTTTGAATCGTCATTTCCGGAGCACAGTCTCGGGTGGGGACAGCGACGCGATGACGTCCAATCCTCCATCTGGTCCGCCGGTACCTGCAGAAGCGAGCCGTTCAACCATGCCGGCGACTCGACCAATCCTCTGAGTCGCTCGATACAGCATGGCGACACACAGAGGAAGTCGCCTTTCCAGCTGTCGTAAAGTCCCCCTCACCACGTTGACCCAATCTCTCCTCTGCCAACCGGCTTCAAGAAAGCTCACTGACACCACCAGATCTCAAACTCAGGAAACTAAAACACATGAATGAGCGCTTGTCTTGTCTACGGAACTTCGTATTCTCCGCCATCCAGGCGACACACGGTCATGCCACGACAGCCCATGTCCCTCTCCCTCAACATTGAAAGGGAGTCACAAACAACCCGCCGCTGCAAACCGCCCCAGGGCCGAACGATGCCTTGCCGAAGGACCAAGCCGTATCTCAACAAAACCACCAAGCGATGCAGACTCGAAGCCCGTTCGTGGGAGTCATGAGGCAGAGAGTCTCAGTCGGCCCCATTCCGGTGCAAGAATGCGCCACGGGACTGACGACCGCGATTGACGAACAAATATTTGCAGAATCCAGCTTCCTCTTCAATCGATACACGATCCGGGAAGGACCTCTCTCGCCCAGTGACCCGCCAAGATGACGGTCAATACGGGGGGTGGCTGTCGGCGGCACAGGCTCACTGCTTGCCCGGTTTGGTCAGCAGATCGAGAGTGCGCCTTGTCAATCTCCTCTCCCATCTTCTCAACGCGCAATGGCGAGTCGGCCGGACATGCTCTCATCCAGTCGTCCCGCTCGCGCGCTCCATGGACGAGAAGCAAATTATTGATCCCGCCATTTCCATCCCGCGCAGGACTCTGGTCGTCCGAATGGGATGAGCGGGGCTCGAGGTCTAGATCAGGTTCGACCCTGGACTACTGTTCCAGGTAATCCGAAGGGGCGCATATGGGGGAACAAAGGAAAATCCGGGTTCCGCCGCTATATCGAGAGATCGGATTGCTCAATCGGCAACCTAAAATCCTGTCTGCGACACGCTGACATCTGATCCCCTGTGTCGGAAGGTTCCGAGCCTGTCACAGCCCCCTTCCCTCGCAGTCCCAAGTGCGACAGTTCAGTTTCGAGGCCATGGACAAATCTCATTGGCGCGCTTGGGCCGGGAACAACCCAATGACTGCGAAGTGCGTATTCTCGTTGCAATGACACATTTCTCCTGCTGAGTGGTGGTCAGAATAAGAGAAGGAACTTGCTCTTTCTGGCTCGCTGTGGCCCGGTTCTTGCACCACCAAGCCCCTTGCGGAGACGTCCCGCTGCTATGTTTAGTCTGGTCTGCCTACCTGCCCCTTTTTGACAGCGTCGTTAGGTCACTTTCAGCGGGCCCGTGTCACGAACACGTCCGAGTTGGACCAATGGCGGCGAGCCCCCGACGTCGGGCACAGGTAACCAGACGATGCTTTCCCGGGTACGGCCATCCCTCCTCACGTGGATTGAAACGGGGACGGGCTGTTTGGAGTTTGGACATGGGCTACTCCGCACTCGCTAAACTCTTGACAGAAGCGACCCGCGCCGCGATGCGCGCACCGGTACTGCCCTCATTTCCGCAGGGCTGGCGGGCTGGCGCTGTAGGAGCGGTGCGGCTTGCGGTCGTTCCATGTCGGAGGTGGGGGGCATATTGGCAATGCCCACCGTCGCATTGGCTGCTCTGACGGGTCAGCCCAGGGTCGCATGCTCGAACGCTGTCAAAAGGGTCGACATCCCGTGGGCTCACGCCCACGCCCATCTAGATCGATCTGCCTCGGGGCGGCAGACTGCAGCTCGGCGTTCAAAGGGGCTCGCAACCCTGTTATCGAACTGTCTGCGACTCTGCGCGTTATCACCACTAGTCAGCTGCGACATCACCAGTTGCCGCGGTCGAGGGTTGCACTTGCGACTCTGCTACCGCCCTTCTGACGCTCTCTGCCGCTGCGGCTCGTTTAGCTGCTTGAGAAAAGCTTGTTAGGGCTGCCACGGACACTAAGCGATATTGCTAGTCCCCCCCCCGACCTTGGTAACGAGGGCTACGCAGCGGCACCCTTTTGCGCTGCGGTGCGCAGGATGACCCGAACACACCTCCCGAATCATGGCCCTTCCGATTGTCAGCCGTTGCGGCTCCGGTGGCCGGACCGGTCAGATGCTGTCGGGTGTGTCATGACGGCGGGAGAGACCCTGGAAAATTGGTTTCGCGACTGCAGGTGGTCAGGAGCCGTTCGGGGCTCACCACCAAGCCTCACGCCGTGCCGCCCAACGCCGAGGCGCAATACGGCCACGATGACGGCCAGGCACCGAGTCTACGCCCAGCGAACGGCTGGCCGGCCGTGCGGCTGGGCAATATTGGGAGGGTGGACCAGACTTGGGAGCCTGCACGCACTTGGACGACGCTAGGAGATGGAGGCAGCTGCGCGTCTGAGGGTATTCGCGTCCTGGAGGCAGTGTGGGAGTCCGAGGCGCGGAACTCCAAGTCGACTCTTGGTGGTGATGATGGGAACATAAAGACGAGCACCACGGCCGCCTCTGTCGACAACTTTTCTCTCACCATCCACACAGACTCCGACAGTCCTTTCTCGGCAACAGCTCGCCAACAGTCATTCTTTCGACACATTCTTTTCTCAACACAATCGTTACACCATCAAGATGAAGGCCTCCGTCATCGTCAGCACTCTCTTCGGCTCCGCCGCCATCGCCCACCCGGGCATGGGCAAGGCCATGGAGGAGATCAAGCAAATCGCCAAGCGCCAGTTCCAGCCCTCGACCGAGATGCTCGGCGAGCTCAAGACGCTCACCGACGCCCAGCTCTCCACCACGGGCAAGGCCATCAAGGCCATCCTCCTCGGCACCGGCAACCCCATCGACACGACCACGACCTACACGGCCCCCGCCGGCGGCAAGGACGCGGCGGCCTGCAAGGCCGACCGGTGCTGCGTCTGGAAGTACATCGCCAACGACATGCGCGCCGTCATGCTCCAGAACGGCGAGTGCACCAACATCGCCCGCGGCTCCATCCGCCTCGGCTTCCACGATGCCGCCACCTGGACCAAGACGACTCCCATCGGCCAGGGCGGTGCCGACGGCTCCATCATCCTCAGCGGCACCGAGCTTTCGCGCGGCGAGAACTCGGCGCTCATCCCCCTCGGCCCCGTGTACACGGCGTGGTACAACACGTACAAGAACTATGGCGTGACCATGGCCGATCTCATCCAGTTCGGCGCCAAGGTCGGCGCCGGCTCCTGCGCGGGCGGCCCCCGCATCCGCCACTTCGTCGGCCGTGTCGATAACCCCAATGCCAACGCCGCCGGTCTGCTGCCGTCGCCGTTTGCCAACGCCTCGACCATTCTCACCACCTTTGCCGCCAAGACCATCGGCCCCGGCGGTGTTGTCGCTCTCCTCGGTGCTCACACTGCTTCCCGCCAGACCGTCATTGACCCCGCCCAGGTCGGCGCCGCCCAGGACAGCACCCCCGGCCGCTGGGACCTGAACTACTTCAGCGAGACCATCAACCCCGCCACCCCCTCGACCATTGTCAAGTTCCAGAGCGACATCAACATTGCCAACGACGCCATCACGTCGCCTGTCTGGACCCAGTTCAAGACCAACAAGGCTGCCTGGGATACGGTACGTGATCTGCTGCATGCCCCTGACAGAAGAACCGAGCTGACTCTATGCCACAGGCCTACGCTGCCGAGTACATCCGCATGTCCCTCATGGGCTTCCAGGACATCAACGGCATGGTTGAGTGCACCAAGGTCATGCCCCCTCTCGTCCCTGCCTAAGCGCAACGGGAACCAGCTCTCTGCTTCTGGTCTCTGGATGAAACCGAGTCTAAAAGCATCGAGCATTGACAAGCTGGGGCCGGAACCGGTCCCAACGGTGGAGGGTGGGCAAAAGCGGGGTGGTGATGGCTGACGATGCGACGGTCTCGATCATGATGTGCATGGGTTTTCGGGAGCATACTCTGTCTTTTTTTGCAGGGTATTGTACATACCTCTTTTTCGATCTCTCTTTTGAGCTTTCGCGCGGCGGGCTTGCCTGCGGGCGCGGAGCATGACGTCTAGGGCTTTGATTTTCATTGGCTGCTGCTGGTTTGGTCACGATGTCGGGAAGGATTGCCGGATGTTGATGCATGGAGGAAAATGAAACAAAAAACTGAATTTTGCAATCAAGTCCCAACTGTGACTGTTCTTGGCTTTGCGGTGGGAGATGCAAGTTACAGTTGAAAGACAATGGGGTGGTTGAGCAGTGGCTTCTGCTCATCGTATCGAAGAATAAGTTATGTCTGATTCGGGCACTTTTCTCTGTTCATCGGCGGCAGGCCTCCTGAATATGACGCGTCCAGGCCCTGTCTCGCCAGCGGCGATGACGAGTCCCGGTAGCCGTTTCAGGTCTGGACAGGGCAAGTGGTGTTATCCTCACGCAACTCTGCCCCCACCAACCAATGGGGGCATCCCGACAACAACGGTCGGGTATAAGACGGAGTCGGAATATGCCGATTCTGGTGGTGCGGAGGGGCATCCGCCAGGCACGATGTCACCAGACAATAGAGCCAAGGAGGCCTCGAGCGGAGTGGCCTGCTCCAAGGCATTGACATATCAATGCCGAATGCCACCCGGCTCCATTTTCCATGTTTCCCACGTTTCTGTCCTTTCTGTTTCCGACAAGATCATTCCTCCGAAAAGACGACCCTGGTTCTGCGAGAAAGCCGTGAGACAAGGGGGGACTGATCCCTGGCCAAACTTAAAATCGACGTCAATTGAACGACACCGACGACCAGCTGAGACATTCCCGGTCAATCGGATCTGCAGGGAACAAACCTCCGTCCCAACAACTCGAGGACCAACAACAGAACAAACCACAACCAAGAAAATGTCGCACCAAAAGCTCAACCCCGCCCTCCACGACCCCATCCCAAACTACTCCTCTGGCTACATGCAAACCGTCCCCCTCGACGGCGCCCCCACCGAAGCACCCACAGCAACACCAAACACCCACATCCCCTCCGACAACGACCCCCCACCCCCCTCCTACGAATCCGCCACCTCTTCCACCGCCCCCGCTCCCTCCACCGGCGCGCACGCCCACCGCCGCTCCTCCTCCTCCTCCGCCTCACACCACCCCCTCCACGCGCACCAGCAGCCGTACAAACCCCCGCCACCAATGTCCCCCACGCGAACCCCCGGGCCGGGGCCGGGATACCAAGCGCTAGACGCCGAGGCGCGCGCAAGGTTGGAAGAGGCGCCGGGGTGCTGCTGTAGTACGAGGGGAGGGTGCTGTTTTTCGGATATGGGCGGGTGTTGCTTTTCGAGTTATGGGGGGTGTTGTTTTGGGGAGAATGGGGGGTGTTGTTTTGGGAGGGATGGGGGGTGTTGTTTTAGTGAGGGGAGGGGGGGGTGTTGTTGATTGTGGGGGGTTAGGGGAAGAATGGGGGTGGGGGAGAGGGAGGCAGAGGGGGTTGAAGGTGGGGGGTGGGGGCAAAGTGGGCGTGCAAAGGGGTGGTGGAGAGGGTGGCAAGGAGGTGAAGATAAGGGAGGTGAAGATGAGGGAGGTGAAGATGGGAGGTACGGTCGACAGCCTGAGGCGGTTGGAAGTCAAGACGGAGGAACGAGTGACTGGACTGGGCCAGTTGCGATGGGTTTGGGTTCAAGTGGAAAAGAATGGAAAAGGGGAAAGGAACTTGAAGGTGATGCATGTGTTGTTGCGATGAGGTCCTGTGATGATGAGTGGTGGTTGCCTCCCGTCCGGTCCGGAGCCGTCACATTATCGGCCGTAATGAAGCTGGTCAGCTGCACATGCTGAACCGATGCGAGATATGAAGAATTCTGCTCTTGCGTCCTGCACAGTGTGTTCTTTCCTCGAAGTTGTCGTCTGTTTTCGGTGTGTAACAGTCGCTCCTGACGTGCGCGCGAGCCTTCGAGCTGAATTTCTCGCGTCGACCTCACGAGCCTGCTTCTTTTTCCTCCTTCTGCCCACGGGGTGCTTTGAACATCACATTGGGCACCACCATTTTATCGACATCATGAAGGCCTCCCTATGCGCAGCGCACGTTGTAAGTCCATATTCGACCCGCGTAAATGAAGTTTGCTAACGCGTTATCTCATTTAGCCTGTGAAACCAACATGTAGATGCGGCCGGAAATAGTAACCGGCATGGTCGGTGTTGATTTTGGACCGAGACCCTCAGAGGGACCTTGTCCGCTCCGGTTCCCATGATCAAGCTCATTTATCGACCACCCCCCGGGCTCTTGCCGCGGGACATGACCTCTTCAAGTCTTCCTTTGGCACCATCCTTTCGACACCTTGCCGGACACTGCTGGCTGATCGCAATTTTCAACATCTACGCCATCCGCAACCTGATTCCGATGCTGCAAGACGGCAATGTACCCCGACTGGCCACGATCCAAGGCTGACCTGGTGCCACTCCCGCCATGCGACGGCCCAAAGCTGAAGGCGTTCGACTTCAAAGGCAAGCAGGCCATTGAGGTCCTCGAGTACGCTGGCGAGGGGCTCCACGCGCACGTCTTCAAGGTGCGAATCAAAAGAAGATCTACGCCCTCGAGCTGGTATGTGACACGGGGGCCGAGGGTGGGAGAGGAAACTTTGGGACAAAGGGACATCTGCTGACTCCAAGTTTCGCACTCAAAGTTCCGCTTTGGCCTCGACGAAGACTGGATTGTTCTACCGGAGACGACGGACACGAAGGATCGCAAGGTCATGACCCCCTTTTACAACTGCTCGGAGCCCTTCAGCTGCGAGTGCCGAGCATTTGGACGGCTCCAGGAAGCGGGTCACGAGAACCTCGCCGTTGATTGCTTTGGCTACGTGCTGTTGGACGAAGACCACGAGCGCGCCTTGCATACCCAGTTCCCGGACAAGTTCTTCAACGGCAACCCGGACAATCCGCACGACGATGACTCCGATGAAGAAACAAACATGTGCACGCGCTTTCTCGGCCGGGACGGTCGAAAACACCCCCTCAGGGGTATCGTCAAGGAGTTTTACCCCCCGACCAATGGCGCCGACCTGCAGCAAGAGGAGGCCAAGGAAATGCTCCGCAACATTGGCCGGCTTCAGCAGCTGGGTATAATAAGTCTCGACGTCGCATTGCGGCAGATGACAGGTGGGAGGTACTACGACTTCAGCAAAACCATCACCGTGCCGCACTACATGACGACCCCTGAGCTGAGCCCGCACATTGGACCTGAGATGCACAATGCTATGGAGCTGCAGGCATTTATCTTGTCCATTGATGACTACCTCGCCTTTGACGAGATGATTATCGAAAGGAATAGGAACGAGTCAAGAAGAGAGCGAGTCTACATATGTCGATCCGAGGCGGTATGACTGGAGGAAGCATCTCAAGGAAAACTTGAAGAGAAGAACTCGCACCCAGGTTCGACTACGTGCGAAACCTCCCATATGGATTTACTGCTGTGGCACCCATACTTCACTGGCCAGGCTGCTCAGGGATGATATGCCTATCACGTCTTCGTTACAGTGGGAGTGCAAATATGGGCTGTGTCCCGGCCTGATCGCCTCAGACCTGTGAACGGTTTATATACGCAACCCAGAACTCCAGTCTTCGACTTGGAATTCTGGCAATCCTTTTGGAAGCTGGTGCAGTGGGGTTGTGTATCCATTGTTCGGCCAGCCGTCACAGGCTGTTTGTTCCAGTCCACAACAGACCTTCCTAGGTTAGTGACTAGACTAGCTCTGTCACGACGCCTGGAATTATTACATTTATACTTAAACATAACTAGTTACTCCAGTCTTCCCTTGTAAATCTTTACACTTTAAGGTCGGTTGACGAGATGTTACAAACATCCGCTAAACAATCCCAATCAAGGACAGCAGATGACATTAGTTATTACACTAGGTCGGGTAGTATCTAATGCTTCAAGCCTGACGTGAGAGAATTACCATCTTTGTTACGAGAGCTTGCCATATTTAAAGGGGACGACATCACATTGCACACTATAAGCATCCCAGCAATAAACTCCGCTGCCAGTACTAATATTCACTCTGCTAGTACCTCTAATTTAAGATACAATATCAATATCGACGATAGCGGCTAACGTTAGGTACCTATTTACAAGGAACAATCCAGCGGCCCGGCAATTCTCACAACCATGGACACTAACACAACGACTCTTCGTGCGATGCTAACACTGTTAAAGCCCGAGGTCTCCTGCAATCCCGGAACCTGGAAAGGTTCTAGTATTCAGAAGAGCAAACAACACATTCGGCAAGCATGGCCTCAGGTTACTAAACCCAACTTGAAGCCCTGGTCGAGCTTCGATGCGAACACGCTCAACGCCCTCAACATGGAGGACTACGGGTACATTCTCGATCTCGAAATCCATCCCGACACGAGCCCGGATCGTCTGCGTCTTCGTGCCGGGCGCGCTATAGGCGGAATGAAGCTTACCAGCCCTGCCCACATTATCAATTTGATAAAGTGGAACGACAAAGTGTTGCAACAGACGCTTGGCTTTTCAAAGACCTACCTCAAACGACACACCGGTGCGAACCTGCGGTACCGTGTGGGAGACTCAGAGACCTCCGACATACGGCGTCAGACAGGCATTCCCTTGGATATCGATCATATCGTCAGGATCGAGGGCTTCCCGAAGAATCACGCCCTGGTTGTTGGCCTCGCCCGGCCGAGCACCACCTTCAATCCTTCCCTACTCCTTTATGGTAAAAGGGACCCGGCGAGCACCAATTTTTCGTGGATTGAAAAGGAGAGCCTGTTTCTCCTCCGACAACTAGCCCATCATTGCGACCAGGAAGAGACGCGGTACGGATACATCATGACAGAAGAAGAATTCACCGCCTGTCACTTCTACGATATGCCATCTACCGCCGCTGGAACAGCTGGGACAGACTACCAAGATGTGAAAGAGATGGGGGTGGAGCTGGTGCGAATTCCATGGCGCCACTGCGGCCAAGATGTGGAACTGACAACGGATCTCGCTCTGTGGTGGTTGTGTATGAAGCGATTGTCGCAGCTTGAGAATGGGGATCCCACAAGAACCGGCTCACAGGAAACCCACGACACGGAGCAGTTTCCTCATATCCCACATCAAGGCCTACACGTGGGGTTCAACGCCCAAATGCCAATGGTCCCACCTCCTCTTCAGGCTTCTGAAAACCACCTGGACGTCGACGGCCAAAGCCCCGATTCCGAAGAGAGCGATGACATTTCGATCGACATGTGGGGTTCGGAAGAGCAAGACCCGAACCTGGTCACCACACAGGAAGAAGACACTGAAATACCAAGCAACCAACCCCCCAAGATGATTGATACGGCCATGGAAGCAAACTGGATGGACAACTTGATGGACGAGATCAGCTATGGGGACGAGATCAACTACGATGATTAGAGCACCGAGGGACAGGCCCAGCTAGATATGGAGGCCGTGGACCTATGGGGCCTATGGGGCCCTTGACCATCGATATATATCACTGATCCCCCCATCACCGACCAACACCGACCGAGCCCAATGTCCTCGGCCACTCAAAGGCAAAAATCCGTCGCAACACTAACTATGGCTCTTACATCAGGTCAACCTCAGACGCCAACAACTCCAGCCCAGACCATCACCAGACCAAATACCTAACACAAGGAACCGCCTCAACGCCAACAACCTCACCCTGCCCTCCCCAACCCGGAACTCCTCCTCCACCCAACCTCCCAACTCTCGACCATTTCCAGATTTGGCGTAATCCCCGCCGCCATCCACCCAGCCCCGAGCCACCGGCGTCGGAAGCAAGCCGATCCACCGAATCCACCGCGTGGTCCACAAGACCCCAGACATCCGCACCGACGTCGGGCACCAAGCCCCGGACACAAGGGAGCTCTGGGTCGACTCTTTTTCAGCCGCGGCTGTCTGCCTGGCCTGGGTGGTGTTCCATTCTCCCGGCGGCCCAGCCGCGACCGGCGTGGCTTCGACGCTCGGCTCGTCCCGCCGAGCCCCAGCGTTCGGAGGTTTTGTGGATTTGGGTCGATGGTGTGACGTTGGAGGCAGGGAACAATTCGTTGCCGACGCGGGGTTGTAAGAATAGCATGTGCGCTTTGCTTTTGTTGAATTTGAACGAATGCCGTTTCCCATCGGTGTCGAGTGTGTGATTTGCTGCTCATGAAATATCTGCTTTTTCGTGGTGGAGTTGCGATCCCCAGACCTCCCGCCACTTCAGACTGGAAAACAACACTCGCGTCCATCTGCAGCAACGACACTTCGTCCCCACCCTGCCGACCCAAGAAGAACACGCTCGGTGCAAGAACAAAACAGTCCATGCCCCCAAGCTCCATATCAACCCAACCCCGCCAGCTCCCCAACTCCGCCCCCCTCCTCCCCACTCCATCAAGGCCCAGGCCCTGAATCCATCTCATCGGAGCGCCCAGAACAACTCAGCCCACAATCCAAGAAAACACTCGAGTCATGTCACCGCCAAAGTTGCTCGCACAAACCCACACCATCCGTTCGCTTCCACAGGCGCCAATTGCTGCATGTCTTCTCCATCAACAACCCAGCAAGGCGTGGTGGCAGAGTGGTCTAATGCGCAAGACTAGAAATCTTGTTCCTTCGGGAGCGTCTGTTCAAATCAGGCCCACGTCGACATCTCGCGAATTGTCAAATTCATTCACTTTTGCCTGTCATCGTTATTTTCGGGACTCGGGCGGGACCTTTTTCCTTCTTCGTTTTTGACGGTGGAGTTTGACGCGTCAAACAATTAATGCGACATGTGACCTGAGAATGAATCGAGTCTCAAGTCAACCCAAATCAAATCACAAGGAACTCCAAAGGTAGCGACAATAACATCGTGGTATCTTGTGGTACTAGTGGTATATAAGGGAAACGACTCAAGAAAAAGCCGAGGCAGCCCGTGGACTCCTCCCACACCCGTCCCCAACCATCATCATCCGACGCCCTCGCCAGACACCATGCAAATCCCGTCTCCCGCCCGCGCTAAAGATGGCTCGCTCCCTCTTGTCAAATGTCATGAAAAAGACGCTCCGCTCCCTTGCGCTAGACAGAAAGAAAAATCATTTGGTATCATCCGCAGACCGCCACCGCCCCTGTATAATAACATTATTTCTTCTCCTTTTTCTCTCATCTCCCCAAATCCACACGCAAACCGGCCGCACAGAGTCTTATACAAAGACGGTGTGGAGCAGGCGCTTCCAGGCGGGCATCTGGGCGAGCGAGGCGCGGTACTCGTTGATCTCGTCCCAGGGGAGGGCGCGGCGACCAGTATCGAGGTCGATCTGGTCCATCTTGAGCCACCCGCTGCGCTTCCAGATGAAGCCGCCGATCCAGAAGACGATGACCACGGGAAGGGCGAGGTACGACATGAAGAAACCCTCGGCCGTGTTGAGGTCCGAGCCAACAGGAGAGATGGACACGTAGAGCTGGGCGATGAGGACGATGATGTTGAGGAAGAGACCGAGGTAGCTGCCGTAGACGCCACCGACGGCCTTGAAGGGGATCTCGTCGAGGGAGCGGCCCTGGCGGCTCCAGGCGGTGCGGAAGCGGATGTGGGCAAGGCAGATGCTGCCCCAGGTAAAGAGGGCGGCGAGACCCGACAGGGCGAGGAGCCAGTTGAAGACAGTCGGGCCATCGGCGTCGAGGTTGACGTACGCAAGAGGGCCAAACGCGAGGATGAAGAGCACGCTGTACAGGGGACGGCCGGAGCGGTCAATGTACGCAAAGATCTTGGGGGCATAGCCCTGCTGGGCGAGGGCGGTGAGGGTGCGCGAGCCACCGTAGACGGCCGAGACACCGATGGAAACGACTGAAACGAGAATGACGACGTTCATGAACGAGTCGAAACCCTTGAGGTTGGCGTACTTGCCGACGAGCACAAAGGGCGAAGTGTTGGCATCGGCATAGGCCTGGTCGGCAGCGCCAATGAGGCCGGGGTCGGTGTAGGGGATGAGGAGACCGACGAAGAAGAGGCCGAGGATGTAGAAGAGCGTGATACGCCAGAACACCTGCTTGATGGCACCGGGGAGCTCCTTGACGGGGTTTCGGGCCTCGGCGGCGGCGAGACCGACGAGCTCGGTTCCGCTGAAGGAGAAGGCGGCCGTCACGAAGATGCTGCAGAAACCCTTGAAGCCGTTGGCGAAGGCACCGGGCTCATACCAGAGCTTCGCGCCAGTGTAGTGGTCGTAGCGGCTGCCCTTGGGACCGCCACCGAGGACGAGGACCAGAGCAATGATCATGAAGATGACGGTTGCCGAGAGCTTGATGCACGAAGACCAGAACTCCTCCTCGGCGTAGCCAAGGGTGCCGAAAACGTTGATGAAGATGATGAACACCAAGAAGATGGTGATCCAGACAGCTATCGCCAAGTTAGTTTCCGGGGACCAGTGCGGACGAGGTGGAGGGTTTGCACATACCGACGCTAATGTCTTTGTTCCAGTAACCCACCGTCACACCGCAGACTGTTAGTTCTAGCGGCAAGACGACGGCCCATTGCATGACGTAGTTCCAGCCCATGGCGAAGCCCCAGGACGGGTCAATGAAGCGAGTGGAGTAGGTGTAGAAACCGCCGGAGACAGGATACATGACGGCGAGTTCGCCGAGAGCGTAGACAGTGTTGAACATCATGACACCGATGATCATGAAGTCGATGAGAACCCAGCCGGGGCCGCCGGTGCGGAGGGCACCGCCGGAGCCGACGAAGAAACCAGCGCCGATGGAGCCGCCAATGGCAATCATGTGCAGATGGCGACCCTTCATGGTGCGGTCGAGCGTCTCGGTGATGTCGGCCGAGGCCTCGGGGCGGCGCTGGAACGACTTGAGGTTCAAGCCATTGCGCGTCATGAAATCTTCCTCGTCGCGGGCCTGGTGGCCGACGGCGCCCGTCTCCTCGTCGAAGGCGGGCGGCTTCTCCTTGTCGGGCGTCGAGGGCGCGCGGCCCTTTTCCTCTTGGGACGACATGGCGGTTGGTGGTTGCGCCCCGAGGGCGGGTGTCGAGGGGAGAGGCGGGAGGAGGAAGAGAGCTTGTTGAGTTGTTGCTTGCTGTTGCGTGCCCTGGCCTCGAGTGATGTCGAGGTGGGACCAATGTATCGGGAGCAGGATGGGATGGGATGAGCACAGCAGGTCAGAGACATGCGATCCGGGGACGGGGCCGCGGTAGGTTTATCTACTCGCGACGATCCTGTCCGACAGTCGAGGATGGCCCGACCAGGGTCCAGGGGAGGGGAGGGGGGAGGGGACGCGATTGGGGATTGGGGGAGGGAACGGAGGATGGGGAGCGGGGGGGGTGTTCGGGGAGCACATAGCTCGGGTGCCACTCTCCTCCAACCCGAGGGCGACTTCCCTGTGAAGCTGCGAGGCGATGGATCGAAAACGGGCTGGAAGCTGCGACGAAGCAAACGGGATCCCAATGCTTCCCCATCCATGTTGCCCCCCCCCCCGGCAGCTACGTGCAGGCCAATGGCAGAGCTCCGGCGCGATGGAACCCTGATAGCAACCCGGTGACATTGGGTTTTATTACCATCTGAAAGCAGCAGGAGCACAGCAGGCACCCCCAAGGGCCCCAATAATGCGTGATTGCGAGGCCAAGCCAGCACAACATGCGTTGCTCACGCCTTCCTGGCCGAGGACGTTCTGGGCTTCGAGCCCTCCCCTGCCTTCCTAGCTGGTGAGAAACCGCACTGGCGCTGGAAGGGAGAGCTGCTGGCGAGGGGGGTTGAGGGGGTGTTGAGGGGGTGGCCAAAGGATCGTCACCACAACCACACTGTCAGCCATGGACGCTTGGCAAAACCACAGGTGCGGAAATCATGACGAAAGTGGCAGGACAAGCGCTACGGCTGCGAGCATGGCCATACCATAGTATGTTGTGAGCTGTTGCGCGGGTGGAAGTGTGCTTTTTTGCTTGGGGCGCGGCGCATAAAGCTGGGAGCCGTGGAAGCAGCACGCACCCGTCGACCTCGTGGTTTGGCGTCGACTGTCCCCCATCCAGCCCCTCCAACGGGCGAGGACAGCAACTCTCTCTTCCCTCCCTCCGTATTTGTCCGTGGATTTTCCTATCTCGGTCTCCGTTTTCGGAGGCCCGTGTGGATCGCACAAAACGGAAGCCGGGGAGGTCCTGGAAAGAGTGTGCAGATCAAGGGCAGATCCCCCAGACTCGTGGTGGGGTCATCAGCCATGGCCCAGATCCCATGTTGGGTAGCCCGAGCTAGGCGGCGTAAAAAGCATCACTGGTGGTCGCCCAAACACAACGAATGGCGGGACCCAGAATTACCATTTGTCAAGACAAGCGACAAGATGCGAAAGGGCTGTCTGGTGGCGGCGGGCCAGCCGATCGTGGTCCCCGCCACCGATGGGGCCGGTGTTTGTGGTTCGCACTGCAACGCGGAGTGCGGACGGCTCCGTACTGGAGAGTACGCAGTACGCAGTAGCATGCACGATAGCGGTTCCCTGTTTCCGCGCGGGAATTTGCATCACCGACGAGTTCATTATCAGGCCCGCGCACATGTCAGTGGCTGTCAAAGTCCCCAAAGGCCCAGGCAGCTCGGACTTGCAATGTCAGACATACCTACACAGACAGACAGTCGGCAATTGTCGAGTCGGCTCGGGAGGACGTTCAATGCCTGGCATCGCAATTCCTCGGATAGATACATACGCGCCGCATAGCAACGTCGAGGCCCCCCCCTCAGCGATGGTACTTGCTGCTTGCGGGAGGCGTCAAGACACTGGGGGCGTTTCGAGGAAAGCTTGTCGTCCTTCGTTCGCAGGCGAACCAAAAGCCAAGCCGGCGGTATCCCGGTGCGGTTAGTGCAGCCTGTCACTGTGGCGTCAGGGGCGTTCTGCGGGGGACGAACGACGTCAGGCGGGTGGGCCCAGACGAGACGTTGATGCATGGTCTCTTCGTGGGCCTCGTCGTCGAGTGTCGGATGATGCATCGACTGTTGCGACGAAGCTATCGCGATCTTCAGCTGCCAGCCCTGGTCGCCCTGCTGTCGGCATGCCGTCCTCGACGGCGCCGCGTCCATTGTCTTGGGTAGAGAGTGCCATCTGGCCCTTCTAGAAGGATGCTGTGTTCCATCTCGCCGCGGCCGACAGTCAAGCCTTGCGGCGTCGTTCTGGCCCGGGGAATGTCTTGTCAGCTTCCCGCCACGGCCTAGGGCCCGAGGCAGTCCTCACCAACGCAGCCTTGGCGGCCGAGTCCCGAAGCAGAAGGTGGGAGAGCCAAGCCCAATCAGCTCGACGCGAAGGGGAGATGCCAAGGCTTGCTTGGCGTCCGGGACATGGTCAGCCACTGGCGAGAGGTTGCGTGCATCAGGATTTCTGCCTGCCCTTATCACAACGACCCCTCGACCCCTCGAGCCGCGGTCCGACCACGTCGACGACGAGAGCAGCAAGCTCCCGTCACCTGCTGGCCTTGCTGCACCACATCACCAGAGCCGATCCCCGCCGCGAGGCTAACCATCTCAGCCCAAAGCCCCACCTACCTCTCTGATGCGTTAGGTAACCCGGGCCATACCCTCCCTGCCTGCCCAGCAAGCTGCTGTGTTCGCGGTCGAGACACGGTCGCAGAGCGCGCTCGTGGACGCATGTGCACAGGTGCCGGAACAGGTGACAAGTGATTTGACCTGGCCTGGATCCTGCGATCGATGTTGGGGGGGGAGGAGCGTGGGCAATGCCACAAATAGGTGGGTTTCGTGGGGGGACGCGAAACGGAGAATTGATAAGTTGGCTGGCCAAGATAACCTCCGATCGCTGATTAAACGGGTCCCTCCCATCGTGGCCAATCCTGGCGGCGGGACGGACGGCAGTTATGACATCAGCTACTGCGGTAAATTTGGCGAGGGGCACTTGGCGGGTAAGGCGTGGTACTGGCGTTGAGCAAAGCTGGCAATTTGGCCACCGAGTGATTAGCACCTGGATGACCAAACAGATAGGTAGGTACTGTGATATTTGATATTTACCACAATGTTGGTGGAGAGTACGGGAGTTGCTGCTGCGGAGAAGTGCTTGTCAAACCCACGGGAGCCTGGGAGCTGAAGCTGGAGATGGAGCAAGTGCCAGATGCTGGACCCTGCTGCTGCTTGTTGTGAGAGTCGAGACTCGACAGCACCAGCACGGCCATGCGGACGTGCACCGGGCATGTTGGAGCCGGAGATGGGTGTAGGATTGGAGGTGCGTCAGGTCTCTTGGACGGAACGGTGGAGTCGTCGAGCGGACGTTTTCCCTGAACAGACACCGAGGCGGGAGAGCCAGGCGAGGGTGGGTGTGTGTGCCGAATGCCTGCCCCCCTTCCCCCCCTCCTCTTGCCGCCTGTTGTCGGCCTGACCGACATGGGGTGGGGGTTGGTTTGGGGGGCGAACCCCAAATCCAAATCCCCAGATTCGCATTCCGCTCTCCAATCTTCACACCAAAACGTATGTCTCCCGTCGGCAACACCTCTGGAACAGTCGCGCCGCATGGGTACCGTCGGCAAGGGTAAAAATTGCCGGTTTGAGTAAGTTTATCGCACCTCCAACCTCCCCAAACTCTCTGCGCCATTTGGACGTTTTGGTTCTAACTCCTGCGCTTTTTTGTGTCGCGAAACAGGAGACGTCGATACATGGCCAATTCGTCGATTCAGCCCAGCACACAGAGCACCATGGTCGCGTGTCGTCGTACCATTTTGAGATGGGCCATGCCCCAGCCCAGCTTGAGCTTGGGGTACCAAGCGTCTGCCCACCGAATCTGTCTGCCTGCCGCATCGTCTGCTGCACACGTCGAGCCACCGTCCGAGCCAAAAACATGGGCGCTCGCCGATACTGTTGCTACTGGTCGGTAGCGGCCAACAAGCTCGAGGGGAAATCGAGATTCGCAGCTCGGTGCTTCTCCTCCCATGATCGAGCGCCGCCGTGCAGGATTCGCCCCAATTTCCGACGGTTTGGGAGTCGTACTCCAAATAGCATCTCCAATTCGCCGTGGCCTCCCTCTGCCCTCCCCCGCCCTCGCCCCCGTCCACGCACTCGGTCGGATTCTAGCCGCGCAACAACCTCCTTCGGGATAGACGCCCGTGTGATGTAACCTCGAGTTCTCCCCTCCTTGGGCCATCTCGGCCGTCTCGAAATGTCGGGTCGTGATGCGGCGAGCCCCCCTGACAGCTGATCCGGCCAAGGAGAGGGCATCATGGAGGGGGTGGAGGGGAAGTGTGCTCTCCAGGTGAGTATCTATTTGTCGCCTCATTGCCAGCATTGCCAATCATGTCCATGGCCTCTGCCGCATCGCCGCATCGCCGCCGCTTTCCCCGCGTCCTTCAACGAGACGAACCTTTCTAGAACACCGAGCCCATCTTGACAAGGCGATCCTTGCTGCGGCTGCTGATGCTGATGCTCCCCCCTCTCTGGGAACTTGCGGGCCACATGTGCCACCGCATCAACGGGACGGGCATCGTCTCTCCACCTCCCCGTCTCCATTGTTTACCGCGTTGGAGGTAATAGCAACAAACGGACGACCCATAAGTATACACACACATGCAGGTGCTGGCGGATACCTACCAGCAGTCGGTTGGAGACTGGAGTCCACCATCCCTACGGCCGGGATGATACCGTGATCTTAGACAATGCGGCCCCCGTACCACCTGGCGATGCGCTTCCCCATGCTTGCTCCAGCCTCTGCATACATCTCGCCGAACCACCATACCTGTGGCCCTACTCCCGAAGCATTGTACCGGTGGCCTGCTCGATCGCCGTGATGCCACCAGATCTGGGGCAGCAAGGCACAAGCCCGCCCGGCGAGGCGGATGCGGAACGGAGACCGCCCCTCGGAAAACGGGATCTCGCGGCCCACGGATATCAATCCGCCCCTCCCCTATCTCGGAACCTCGGTGGACACTGTGGAGACTGCCCGGACCCCTTCCCTCACCCAGGGCCCGGCGTGGGGGTTGGGCTTCAACAAGTGTTCGGTGTGAAGTATCTCCCCGTTCCCAGCAAGCTCACCTGTTGCTTCCATGTCTGACATGTGTGAGAGTCCACATCTGTCCATGTTTCGCATTCCGGCCTGACGAGCCAGCCCACCTGCAGGGTCCAGCCCTCTTGTGACATTGTAGGTACAGAGGTAGTATCACGATACCCAGGTATCCGGGTTCCACCATCCAGACCGTCTTTGTGTTGTCTCGATCTACTGCCCTTGTGCGGACACCGATACGACCTTGGCGTCTGACAGCCAAGAGGGCGGCCCTGACTTATTCGCCACTGGGGGCATATGCTAGGCACATGTCAGATAGCAATTACATCTAGTGGAGTGGCAACGCGCGAAATATGTTGTTTGAAATGATATCTACGTACAATGCCCCCCGCAATGCGCCCGGTCCTCTAGATTGGACATGCGGCCGATGATTTTGTTACGACTGCCAGTTGTTATGACAGATACTGCCGAGGAGATAGTATTTCCTTGTAGATCCACCAGTGTGTTACAACCTGTGCCCAAGAGGGTCAGACTGCAAGGCAGGACGCCGCGGTGGGTGTTATCGACGGTAGGGAACGAGGGTTGCGCAAGGTCCAGACGGGTCGTTACCGTCACAACAGGGTGCTCTACAAAGAACTTGAAGAAGGTGCTTGCAAGATTGTAGATGTCACGGCTACGGCTGCCGTGAACGGTTCATATACGCAACCAAGAGTCCAGAGTCTTCGACTTGGAATCTTGACAATCCTTTTGGAAGGTTTTCACATTTGGGTTGCGTGTCATTTGCGAGATCCGTCACAGTAGACGGGAACGTATAATTGCTTGCGTGAGGAACAAGAGCAGTTCCTCACCAAGGGAGCTATCTACCTATCTTATATAGGAAACTATCTAAGTGCTGAAGAGCAGTGTTCCTCCAGTCTTGGCGGTGCCAAGACCAGGTGTGGCAGTGATGGGGGAATCTCAGGTGTGATTCAGATGAAGTGGTTCAATAGACTGTGGAAGGATGATGCCAAAAGAGAGGCTATTCCGAGAGTGGAATCGCCAAGGCAAATCTGTGGGTGTGGGTGCCGGAGCACAGGCCACACCGCACAGACCCCGCGCACGTGAGTAGGGCGTGGGCCATCCTCTATCTAATCTGTGTTATCTTATCTAGAGGCCGGCGCATTCCGGCATCAAATGCCGCCGGCGATGAAAAAAGGCACTGTCCTCAGTGTCGCAAAGTCTCGCCGTCCGCACGCCCTCCATCTCTCCCGAAATCCTCCACTCCTCACGGCTTCACCAAACGCCGGCTGTGGCGCAGCGATCCAACCAATCCAGGCGCGCCTTCGGGCGGCGGTTGATCGGCCATGGCGATGGCTTCAGTTGACGGAGGGGCGCTCAAGGCGACCAGAGCAGGTGTTGCGTCAAATGGGGCGCCTTCCGCCACGGAGGGCGCCGCGATGGGCGACTGGCGCGTTTCCTTGGGCTTGGGGGCGATCTTGCGAGATGGTCGCTTGACAGGCTTCAATTGTGGCGACGGCTCGCCTTTTCGTGTCCAGTACTCGTCAATCAGTTCGGCTGAGTGGCGCAGCTGCCACTCGGACTTCCACTCGTTGTTGTGGTTGTCCCAGCCTTTCCACTTGATGAGGTACTTGAATGAACCGTTCTTTATTTTCTTGTGGCCGACCACTGCCTCGACCTCGTACTTATCGCCTTGTTCATCTCCAGAGGAAGACTGACTGTCCTCCACAGGTCCAGGCGGAGGCGCGCGGCGATTGAAAGGGTCGACGCCATCAGGCGCAGCAGTCAGATGCGCCACTGAAATGACTGGGTGGATGCGCATTGATGGCAAGAAATCCAGCTCGTAGGCGAGTCTGCCGACTCTCTTCTTGACGGTCCAAGGACCAGAGCGCTGCTGAGAAAGCTTCTTGGATGCACGGCCAGGGAGGTGATATCCGTGGTGCAAGCGAAGGTACACCTGCTGTCCAACATTGAATTCCACTGGTTTGTGCTTGCTGTCGTACTGTCTCTTGGCTTCTGCGGCAGCGAAGTCCATGGCCAAGAGGGCATCGCGACGAAGATGCTCACGCAGAACGGGGACTTCCGCGGGGTCAGTGTCGCCAACCTTCGTGACTGACTCGAGAGGGCCAGGAAGAGGAAAACCGAAGAGAAGTTCATGGGGGCTCGATCGAATTGGGTCAGAATACGCCGTATTCAGGCTCCATTGCAGGTGAGTGATGACATCTGTCCACGCAGCGTCAGGGTGCTCGTAGAGATGGTGTCTGATAGCAAGTTCCACTGTCTGATTCTTTCTTTCGGCCATTCCGTCAGCCTGAGGATGGTAGGCGGTTGTCATGAGGAGCTTCGTGCCGAGGGCTTTCCACATTCCTCGCCAGAAGATGGACGTGAATTTGGCGTCGCGATCAAAGATGATGGCATGAGGGATGCCCCAGTCGCAGTAGAGGAGATGACGCATGAGGGCGGTTCCCCATTCTTCGGCTGTATACTTCTCGTTGCCGGGGATGAGGAGAGACCTCTTGGTGGCCTTGTCGTGACGGTGAGAAGTGAGTCGAATTCGGCGCGACCAGGTATCTGCCAGATGGTGCCAATTGAGGGCACTGCTGGCAATCCGGTGATGAAAACCATTGCGATGACTCTCATGGGCAGGGTGTCGCTGGGGCGAATTGGTTGATAGTCGCCGTTGGGGGGTTGGTTACCAGTACCACAAGTGTTGCACGAGTTGCAATGACGGATGTACATCTTCACTTGTCTGGTTTTGTTGTGAATTGACAGTCCTCGCAGGTCGTAGAGCATCCTGTCTCGACCAAAGTGATGCTTCTCGTCGTGAGCCAGGTCCAAGACGGTCTTGATCATGGCGTGGGGGACGCAAAGGGTGCGAGAACCATCAGCTGAAACGTTGTAGAGCAGCTTGTCGGTGATCACAAAAGGGTAGCCGGCTCGAAAGAGGATACCACCGTCCTTGGTGGACTCTGACGTCGGCCTGCGCATGATCTCCCCGATGATGTGATCATATTTCTTGTCCGTTTTGTATGCTTTGACAAAGTCCTCCTTGAGTTCGGGGTCCATCTGTGCCTCGCAGAGGGTGTACCATACGTCGTCGAGAACTGGGAGTTGATCTGGCTGAACATCGGCGATGGCGCGGAGGCGGCTGAGAGCGTCGGGGACGAAATCTTTCTCTCCAGGAAGATGGAAAACCTTGATGTTGTACTTCTTGCCGCGAAGAGATGCAATTATCTCTGACTGGAGCGGGAGAGGGTAGTTGTCAGGAACAGCGATCTTGTTGAGGCTACGCAGATCGATTACGACTCTGCCTTTGGCTTCTCCGCGGACTGTGCGCCAAACGACAAATACTGGATGGGCAAATGGGGTTGGTTCGAATACCCATTCCATTCGTTTTTGGTCGTGTAGTTCACCGAAGACTCTGTCCAGAACTTGACGATCGCGCTGACTGAGGGCGTATGATCTGTGAGCCAGTTTCTGGTTCTGCCAACCTTCAACGAGAGGAACTTTCATCATTTGTGACTCCGGAATGTCGACACAACCGTCGTTGACCCAGAGTTTCGGATAGTCCTTGATGATCTTCTCGAATCTGGAGGCTGCCTTGGGGTCTCTATCATAGATGTGAACGCCTTCGATGGTGATGCATTCAGGGAGGTTAGCTGTCATTCTCATCCCCAGAGTTGAGTGCTTCTCGTTAGCGTCCGGAAGATCATCCGGGGGAACGACTTCAGCGACGGCTTCGTCGGCTGATATAGCGGCAAAAGCCTTGTCCGATGGAGACTGTGAGAGCTGAAAAACGAGATGAGAGAGCGGGGTAGAAGACGGCTGAGCAGGAGGCTGCTGAGCGGATGACGGAGCAGAACCGGAAGAGACAGAAGGGACAGAAGAGACGTATGTACCAGCAGCGATACATCTGACCATGTCAGAAAGCGGGAATTCTGATGCAATAGCCGGAGAAGGAGAGACAGAATGAGAGAGGTTAGTGCCTGGAGCCGGTACCATGGCTGTTGCGGAAGCTGTAGCTGTCAGGCCTGTAGCTGCTCCGATCATCCAAGCAACTCCGATAGCCTTGCAAGCCTTGTCCCAGGAAGTGGCAAAATAGCTGCTTTCGATGTTCTCCTTGATGGTGCCGGCGTGCGTGTTATTGGGAATCGGCAGTGTGCCGTTGGATTGATTGACGACCAGCACAACCTTGGGAGTTTTGGCGTTGATGATCGAATTGACCATGGCACCGTGCTTTGCTTCGAAAGCGAAGCTCCTGTCATTGGGCAGCGGCTTGTACTCGACAGGAATATGCGCTTGCTGTCCAGGGAGGAGCACGATTTCCCGAGTTGTAGTGACCTTGCGGGTGCACGACGTCGCTCTGACATCGATATCGAAGGGAATCTTGAGGTCGAGCGATGTGAAGTCGACGGTGCGGGCATCGTAATGGATGTTGGCACCGTAGGGGGCCAAGGCGTCGTTGCCGAGGAGCATGGTCGGAGAGAGGTCGTCCATCACCCATGCGGCTTTGGTGATCCTCATAAAGGTTGGTGTATCCGACGAGTCCTTGCCCAACAGGTAGAACGAAAATGCAGCCCATTCGCTAGTCTTCTCGCGTCCGCCGATGCCGCGAGCAGTGCCTCGGCGAGGCTCAACGTTGTGCTCGAGAGACTTGAGGAATTTTCGGTCGATGAAGGATGTTGAGGTGCCGGGGTCGATGCAGATTTCGAGAGGCGTGTCCTGTGGGCTGGCGAAGGCTTGCACTCGAAGATGGGTGTACGAGGATAGGAGGCTGTCGTCGATCTCTTTCGTGAGCATGGGGGCTTCCTTGATCTGATACGAGGTCACGCTGTAGGTTTCAGAGTTGTCAGCATCTGCGACAGCAGGAAGGGCAATCTTGGTGGCAGAGTGTTGAAGAAACTTCTCTGTCTCAGGGGGGGGCCAATTGTGCCTGTCTTGGCCTCCTCGCAAGACTTGAGATGCTTGAACAGTGAGTTGCGAGATGCGAACTCCACACGGCAGAAGCCACAGGTCCGCTGCGCAGGGTCCATGGGCGAGGGCGTACGGAAGCCCTCCATCTGGACTGCTTGGAAAGGTGTGCAAGTACGGATGTGGGCGAGCTTCCGCTTGGTGCTGGGAAACTCCCGATGACACTTGTGACATGTACGATGGCGGTCAATGATGACGCAGTACGCCTGAGCTTCCGCATCGGACGCAGGCTCCGAGTCGTAACCACCGGATTCGTGAGCTGAAGAGGCTGACTGCTCGTTGTTGGTGACAAAATGGGCTCGATCTTGGTTTCTGTATCGGTCGTCACGACCCTGGCCCTGCGATCCCGGTCCTTGTCGCGGTAGTCGTCGCGCTTGTCACGGTGATCATAACGCTTGTCTCGCTGACCATCGCGGGGGCGATCCTCAGAGCGAGGCTTGTCCTCGGGCTTGCGGTCGAGGCGATCGCGGCGGTCATCACGGCGGTCGTCACCATGTGGATTGAACTGACCGATGTCGTCTTTCTTGATACGCAGACCGCCACCTCCAGAGCCGCCAGTGCGGTTGGAATCGACGGTTGTGGCACGTTGGGCACGCATACACTGGTCTGGATCCATCAGAACGATATCCGGCGTGAACAGGTCATGAGGCCTTGTTTACTGCAAAATTCGAAAGAAGCCATATTAGGGGTTCAACCGGAAAAGGGGTGCGTCGATGCAACAGCGGCTTAGAGCCCTGTCGGCATTAGACGGTGTAGACCTAGGGTATTGGTTCTAGGGGTTGTCCAACGGTCAGGCCAACGGTAATTGGTCGCTACGCCGCCTTGGCGCTTGGCGCAAGGTTACACGGGCGGCTTTTTTTGACGGCACAGCGAGGCGATGGGCATGCATAAGAGAGGAGGGTCCTATAAATGAGGAAGGTCCCGGTGTGTGTGCCACATTTCAACACAAGCATTGTCAAGCAACCGACCTCAATCACACCCAACCGGGTTGTCTTTTACTACAATCCCTACCTACAAACACGACAAGATGGAATACTCGCGCCCCGCCACAATCGCTGCGATCAAGAGCTATTACGAGTTCCTGACCAAGCTGTACCTCAAGGATACCCAGGTCATCTGGCCCCCTGCCAAAGGGTGGCCCAGCATCACCAATGCGGACAGTGCCGTGATGGCACCCCTCGGCAAGTCTGATGAGATCCTGTCGCTGCTTGCTCATCTCCCGTACATCCGCGAGGACAGCGACGATACCGAGGGCGCCCCTGGTTGTGTCTTCGCCGACTGGCAGAGACTCATTGGATCCCTCACACGCCGCCCTGAGCGCCCTAGAGCTGCTGAGGATCTCCGTAACATCACCGAAGGCGGAGCGTTTGCCCCGTTGGCGCCCGCTCATGTTGTCGGTCTGACCAGCCGTGGACCGCTCATGGTGCTTGACACGAAATATGGCATCGTCCATTGGGACAACTGTCCGCGCAGCATCCAGGACGCGCATTGGGCAAAGACGGTCGACTACGAGACACTTGACAACGAGCACGGCGACAACGGCGATGAGGATGAGGATGAAGATGAGGATAACGATGAGGATAACGATGACGATGACGATGACGGCGACGACAATGGCGGCGACGGCGAGCCCCAGGATAAACGACGAGAAGAAGAGCTGGACTGGCGTCGGGATGCCACCGCTTGGGCTGTCCCAGAGTTCTTTGAGATTCTCAAGGACCAGTTCATCAAGCTTCAGTGGATGCCCATCAGTCATGGCGCGGTGGTGAGCGCCGAGTGGAGCTTTGCGCCCAGTAGCACGGGTGAGGGCCTTGCTGCCATGTTGCAAGACATCTACCGCGAGCACGGCTGGCCAGACTTGGCCAACTATCGAAAGGAGGAGTGCTTGGCGGCTGTGCGTAAAGCCATGGACGAGCGCTATCCGATACATGCCGACTATAGAGCCTGCAGTGAATGAGGGCTCGCCCCCATGATCCCGCTCACATGCCCTGCTGTCACGGCTACGGCAGTCGTGAACGGTTCATATACGCAACCAAGAGTCCAGAGTCTTCGACTTGGAATCTTGACAATTCTTTTGGAAGGTTTTCACATTTGGGTTGCGTGTCATTTGCGAGATCCGTCACAGTATCGTCCTTGCAACCACGCCGGGCCATTTATAGTCACGGCAAGTATAGCCGGGGCTCATCTCGGCTCAGGCGGCCGTCAGTGCGGCTCACCTTTTGCTCAGGATCTGGGACAAATACGGACTCGGCCAGAAAAAAAAGTCGGGTGTGGCTATAGAGGTATGCACGTACATCCTTAGGTACACAGTAAGCACATCAACACACAGAACGACCATGGTAATCCCCGGGTCGGCTCGTGTACTCTGTTTGGTGGCACGTAAAACCTCTTGAATCTTGGTTGGTCCCGGGGCCGAGTATGTCGGGAGTCGGTGCCGTGTTGGATAGAGTCAGAAGTGTATCGCGAGAACACGTGCTGGGGACTGGGAGAAGGTGGAGAGAGACGTCTTGTGGAATATTATGTTGTTGTTTCTAAATGACACATTGAGGGGAACTGGAAACCAGAGAGGGCCAAGGTTGTCCGAAGTTGCTTCAGCCATTGACTTAAAGATGTCTGAAGAAGACCGAACTACCTAATGGCAACCAGCTTGGACATATTGCTCGACGTCGCTGAACTGGGGAATGCCAATGATTGGAGTGATGACAAGGATCAAACACTTTTTGTTTTTCGCCTGGTCCACGTTGAAGAATCTCAAACAGGCTTGCAGCTTCATAGAAGACCCCAATGGAAGGGACGAAGTGGCTGCCATGAAAATCTCTTCTCAACCCCCAGCAATTGCGCTGTCGTGCCTTCCCAGCCATGTTTGAATGAACAGCGCCCAGGGAGGCCTTGTTGCAGGCAAATTCTTGCTACTGCCCAGCTTCATCTCTTGTCAACCTCCCTTCTTTCTTCTCTTCTGTCAAAGATGTCCAAAGCTTCGCATTTCGGATCGACACCAGGCACTTGACCAGAGTTTGTCACACCAGATATTGATCAATACGTGGTCCAGTCTTCCATGATGCATCACAAAGCCCTCCTCGGCCCAGCAAGTCCGCCCAAAGAAACTCGGGCATTCCTCGACAGCCGAGTCAGCATTTAAACCCAGATACACATCATGTCGTCCTTTCCAGGCATGATGCACAAGAGTTGTCCTCGACCTTCAACAGCACCATACGTCCACTATCTCCAACACCAAACAACAATGCTTCTCCCCCTCCTCCTCCGCACCCCCCTTCACCACAGCCGTCCCCGCCGCGAGCCCCAACCCCGCCCTCTCCCTCCACGCCGGGGACGCAGCGGTCAGCAGCATCTCCCCCGCGGACAAGCGGCGCGACGTCAAAACCCCCGAGCCACCCGGCTACCTCAACGCCTTTGGCGGAAACGGCTGCTACGGCGACGCCGGGTATCAGGGCGGGCCCATGGACGAGGGGCCGTTTTGCTTCCGCGTCGAGGGCAAGGGGTCGGTGCACTGGGCTTTGACGAATTCTAACCAGTAACTAGTAAGTCCTCATCTTTACTGGTCTGGGTCAGTCTTGTTTTTGGTGCCGGTTGGGTTGATAGTGTGGAGTCTAGCAATTGTACCGTTTGGGTTTGGAGCGGGACGCATTGCAAGGGGCAAAGGACGATGGTGCCGAAGCTGAGGTGTGTAGCGGCGCGGCTTGGGTCGGTGGGGTGGTTTTGCGTGGAGCATGCGAATGATAAGGGGGCCTTGGTTGAGACGGGGGCGTTTGGGGATGTGGTTTAGGGGTGGTCGCTTTCGGTGTTGAAGGTTTTGTTGTTTTGTTGTCAAGGTGGGCAAGGGGGTGTCTTGGAAGGGGTGGTATGGGTCGAGGCTTGGAGGAGTGGTGTTTCTCGCTCGTGTTTTTGTCTTTGTTGCTGTTGTGTACTAATACGAAGGCGAGTAGGGAATTGCTTTAGACTAGGAATTCGAGATGGGTTAGACATTCTTTCTCCCTGTTCAGGTTAGGTTTCCCCGAAGCGAGGTCTCTGAAAGGGGGTCAGGTTTCACAAGATTCTGACAAGATCCAGACGGTGTTTTTCTACTTTCACCCAAGAACAGCGGAAACCACTCAACACGAGGCCAATCCGGCTGACCCCCAAGAAGATATAAACCACCCTCACGACACCTACCTCACGGGATAGAAGCATGCGCCTCCACCCATCGTCTGCACCCGCATCATGCGCCCCTTTCCCTTGCTTTCCACATTGCTCACCATCATCACCAGTCCAGCGCATGCCCTGCCACCCGAATGGACGCCCCTTTCTCCTGGCAGCAGTTCCCCTCCCAATGTCCTCGCCAAGAGAGACGGCCGCGACCACTTCCGCTCCCTGATCTTCCTCATGTCGGGGACCAACTGCACGGGTGCGACACGGATGCGAGAGATGAAATGGGGCGCCGGGTCATGCGAGGAGGTGAAGAAGGACGAGAGCAAGGTGGGTGTTTCTTGGACTAGAGGGGACAATGGGTTGTAAGTGGTGATATTGATCAACTTCCTTGGAAGACTGCGTCGCTGACTGGATGCAGTGAATGTTCCGTCCGAGCCTGGAGCGGTTTCGGCTGCAAGGGAAAGAGCAAGGAAATCTCGCCGATGTTTTGCGAAGATGTGCCGTATGCGTCGGTTGGGTGGAGTTGCTGGATGGGGTAGTTTGGGGGCGTGTGGTGACGTGTAATATGTTGAGGGTTACTATACCTGAGTCTTTGTTGGTTGTGGCGTGTTAGCTGAAGTTTGCGTCGAGTGTAACTGACGGAACAGCTGGTCCTGTCTCTCCCTACCCGGTTCCATGCATTTGTTTGGTCAAAACAGTCACAGGAAGAACATCATTTGGAGCACGAGGAGAGAATGGGCATTCGTTTCCCATTCCCTGGGTCAAGATTTTGAAAGTTTTGGCGCCTGCTATAACTTGACTCACCAACCTTGTCGCTCATCTACTTCCAGGGGGATGACCAGCATGATGATGACTTGGGAAAGCTGTAAGTATCAGTGCTAGATCCCCAGAGTTGCTTGAAATTGAGAGGAAGCATTACTATTGACGTCTGTACCGCTGAAGTCTTGTATCTTTTCTACGTCGAGAACTCATCACACCGTCTAAACAACCGGAACCATGCGTCTTTTCCAACCAGGAACTGCACGGTTCAAACGTGGGCTGCGCCGGACTGCAAGGGCAAGACCGAAGTCGTTCCTCTTGGGCTCTGGAAGCAGGGCGTGTTTGGATCATTCAGCTTTCAGTGTGCAGGCGACGACAAGGGGCATGCTTGCTGAAGCGGTCAGGCGATGCACGTCTCAACTTCAAGGATATGACTTCCGGGACGATAATTTAAGTTTGGTTACTACACCCGAACCACTTCTCGGTTCAAGCTGTACTAGTGAAGTGTTAGATATGATAATTCAATCTCTGGAATGAAATTCACAGAGCGTGTCATGTTCTTCACGGATTAGATGGGGATTGGGCGGTAAGCTGGACCGCGCCGCCGAGGGACAGCGAGAGGTGTCAACTCGAGGTGGCATTTTGCATCTTGCGCCGTACATTGCGACATGGATTCAAGTTTCTTCAGCGGTTGGGAGAGTCGAAGCAGCTCGTGCTCCTTTTCCTGCCATTGTATGCTCCCTATCATCCCATGGTCGGGCCGGACTTCAGGTACGCGTGGAGCGGGAGTGACTGCCGGGGGTCGAGCTTCAAGGTGGAGAGTCAGGAGTTTAGGACAGTGAGGTATGCGAGTTTTTCATGAGTGTGCTTGTCCCACAAATATTTTTGGTGAGTGAAGAGGTTTGGGGTTGCTCCGGGGAGGGGAGGGCGGAGGGAGTCAGGTCGAGGGATGATGGATGGAGAGGGAAGAAGATGGATTTTCATTCATCACTCATTTGGTCCTTCCCCTCTTGAATCTTGATACCCCAGCCGCACCTTCTGTCTAGCTTTCTCGTCCGTTTTTCTTCACATCGTCACCATCCGCTGCACCTCGATAGTCCAAACCAACCATTGTACCAACAATCATCCCCGATGCCGACATCTACTTCGACTTGGGAAAAACAGCCTTCCCAGCCGCGCGAGCCTTGGCCAGCGCCCCGGACAGACCAAACTGCGACCCAAAGCCGTTGATGCGGTGCGTGGCATTGAGGTTCTTGACCACCACCATCTGGTAGCACGTCGCGCTACCCTGGCGCGACGCAATGGTCGACCAGGCGAGGAAGAGCTCCCAGATGCGGTACCAGCGCTTGCCAAACTTGGCCGTGACGGCGTCGGCGTTGCCGAGCCAGTTGCGGTACCACCGCCACAGGGTGCCCGAGTAGTGGACGCCGACGGTGTCGATGCTGGAGGGGCTGTTAGCTGCGTCCTTGAAAAGTTAGGGGGTTTGTGGCCGCTCACCTCTTGATTTCCCAGCCGGCACTCTCGAGACAGCCGACGTAGTTGGCGAGCGGGGTGGACGCGTCCGCCCCGGGAAAGATGTACTTGTTCAAAAAGGTGCCCCAGATAAAGTCTTCGTACTGCCACGCGCGGCGCAGGCCCGACAGCTGGACGTACATGGCGCCGTCGTCCTCAAGCATGTCGTAGCACTGGCGGAAGAAGGTGGTCAGGCGGCGGATGCCGACGTGCTCGCCCATCTCGAGCTGCGAGATCTTGTTGAACTTGCGGTCGGGAATGTCGCGGTAGTCCAGGACGAGGATGTTGCTCTGGCTCTCGGGTATGCCGGCGCGGCGCAAGCCGTCGTTGCCCCAGGCGGCCTGGTTGTGGGCGAGTGTGACGCCCGTGACGTGGGCGCCGTAGTTGGCCGAGGCGAAGCGCGCGAGGGAGCCCCAGCCGCAGCCAATGTCCAGCATGGACTCGCCTTCTTTGAGCTCGAGCTTCTCGCAGACGATGGCCATCTTGTTGTCCTGCATCTCCTCGAGGGTTTCCTCGCGCGAGAGGTCCGAGAAGACACCGCTGGTGTAGACCATGCGGGGGCCGAGGAAGAACGAGTAGTGGTCGTTGCCGCGATCGTAGTTAGGGCGGATCTGCTCTTCGTCCTGCTTGCGCGAGTGGAAGAGGACGTCGACGAAGAATGTCAGGAAGATGAACTGGAAGACAGGCCAGGTGAAGGAGAAGTTGGCCCAGTCGTGGCGGTACTCCATGACCTCGAGGCAGTCGCCGTTGAAGTCGACGTCGCCGTCAAAGTACATTTCGTAAAACGTCTTCATGGGGATCTTGCTACGGCCGCTCCATTTCCGGCGGTCTTGGTCCTTTTTGAAGGTGATGTAGTGCTCCACGGGTCGGCCGGGGAGGTTGGTCTTTACGTTGGTGCGGGGCGAGAAGTTGGACGTCACGGTCCAAAAGGCGATGAGGATGGGGACGAAGAAGAGGATGATGAAAAAGACGGTGGTCTTGAGACCGCCGCCGAGGGTGCGGGCGACATAGGCCGGGATGCCCAGGCAGAGGGCGAGCAGCAGGTAGTTGGAGAAGGACTCGTTGCCGGGACCCTCGGCGGGAAGAGGGGGGTTGTGGATGGCAGGGAACTGGACGATAATGTCAGCCGTCAATTGGTGTTTGTCTCGATCAATTGATGTCGATTGATCCGTGGCACGCCTGAGCTCACGCTGGTGATCGACACGCCGCAGTCGTCGCCCGTCGCAAACTTGGGCGGCGGTTGCGGCGGAGTCTTGATGAAGGTGATGTCGGTTTCGAGCTCCTCGCCCTGCCGTTTCTTTTGCGTCATGATGGCTTCCAGTGGCCTTTTCCGGGCTAGGAGTGTGCAACGGGGGAAACTTTGTTGGGGCGGTGAAAGCTGAGAGGTTGTTTGTTTTCCATGCTCATGGGCGGCGTAGCACAAGATCCGGGCCCGATAAGAACGATAAGAGCTCAGAAGAAGTCAGGTCGCGTCCCGCGGACGCCGGGCCGAAACAGGAAACATGTCTGACGGTCCCAAAAGCTGCCTCACTGGCAGACAACAAAACGGAAAGTCAGGCCCTTGGCCACCGACTTGTCATCCTTCATTCCAATCTCGCAGCGCACAACCTCGTACTTGTCCGTCTCATAGCAACGCAGAGCATCCTCCACCTCCTCTCTTTCCACCATGAATGCCACTCCCTCCACAGCCGAGCCGGGGCGTCTATCAACGCCTTGTACTTTCCGCCCCACTCAATCAGTTTCCCCCCCGCTACGCTTGCTGGTCGGTAGATGGGATCGACACCCAGGAGCCTCTTGAGGACGTCGGGGTTTCCCAAAGTCCCGTAAAAGAAGTACCAGACAGGGTACTGGTTCTGTGTCGGTGTCGGCTCGGCGGTGGCGGCGCTGCCCATTCGGAGGTGTGGCAGAGTAGCATCAATCCCAAGCGTCGGGGCCAAGCAAAGGGACGAAAGCGACTTGTCCGCTCTCGAATACGGAATAAAGGTCGGCTGAAACAACGGAAGCCGCTTTTCAGCAAGCCAGCCTTCGATGCTGGCCTTGGCCGAGCGATTCACGACGCAGAAGTTGGTGGGGTTTCCTTGATCGTCGGTCCCGGGGATCTCGGCCATCTTGGACATTGTGCGCCCGGCCGCCATCTTGACCGTGTCCAGGTCGGCTAGTGGCTCTTTCATCTTGAGCAGGTAGTTGGCGGCTTTTCGGTAGGGCGGGCTGGTGTTGCTCGCATCTGGGGCTTGGATTGAACTTGGCACCAGTGTTCATAGGCCTCCTTGTCGAATCCTAGAGCCTCCTTCTCGGCACGCACCTACAAGGGCTGGTCAGCATCTGGTTGTGAGCTCGCCGTGACGGTGGGAGAGGACCACGACATGCCAACTGCCAGTGCTCTGTGGAGACTGCTGGTAGGATACAGGCTCGGTGCTCTCGCAACTGCTTAGCAGCCTCGGAAGCCGAGTATCCAAAGAGCTTTTGCCACTTCGCGACGGTGTCGTCGTCTGCTTCGAGCTCTGGCCGATCGCAGAGGGCAGACGCCATGTTCTCCAGCTCGTCGATGTACTCCATCGCGGTAAAACCTATAGGTACCTAGGTAGATTGCTTGGACTGACGTGGGTGATGCGGGAAGGATAAAGTCCAAGTGCTGCTGTCGTGTTGAGGGAGGAGCTTGAAGGTGGAAGGTGGAAATGGCTTGAAGAAGTCTCGCGCTAACAAACAAAGCAGTATTGGATTGTACTCCCTGCCCCTGAGACATCCGTCTCCGAGCGCCGTCGTCTCGGGTTCCTACTTCTCGGCGATGTTGTCAAGTCCCTTCGCGCTGCAGGGTATAGAGCAAACGTTTCCGATCCGTCGGAGCAGGATGCACCTGCCGACACGGTAACGAAGGCCCAGCCAAGCACTGGATCGCCTTCACCGTGGCATTTGTCTGTATGTTTGACAACACCAATGCCTGCTACTAATATCAAGCGCGTCAACGAGGTGCCGTGCAGTTGGTGATGGCTGGCGGGTTGAGGTTCGAAGGAGTTTGTTGATAGGGGCCGAGATCAGGGACAGAGACTTGCAGTGGTCGGGTGTTGTGAATAATTCCAATGAGTTCGGTGGGACGAGGGTGTAGCAGATAGTGGTAATAATGGATATTTTGTTCGCTTTGTCCAAAACTTGTTTGCTTGGTGGTGACTGAATATTTTGTGTCGTCCCATCTGTTGCCCGCGGGCAAAGCCCGTCTGTCTCATGATTGGAGAGGAAACTTGAACGCTGCTTCCATCCACCGCTCCCAATTGACTCACCGCCGTTCTGCTGCCAGCTTCGTGATTGAAATGCATGGGCAATAAAGAGCCAGCCCCGTCACTCCTTCTATTGAAACATTCAACCTATCCCGACGCGACACCTCCGGTCCTCACTTCCGTCCTCAGAGTATCCACTCGCTTCCCCGCCTCCACAGCTGCCGGTTGGAGTCGTTTCCAGTTTCGCCCATCCATTCCACTCCAGCATTGCCGCTTTTTGGCGGGTTTCTTGGCCCCGTCTGCTTGTTTTTGAAGTCGGAGCTTCCGTCAAGCATCACGTCCCAGATTGCAATGGACGACGACGCCGTTTTGCTTCGGGCGCTGGCCGCTGCGACGGCTCCCGACGCCGCCCGCATCCTCCAAAAGACTCTCGTCAACAACGACGTCGACCTCCTCACCACGAAGCTGCTTGGCGCCGTCGACGACGGTGCCATTCCTCCCACCGTTTTCGTCATCTACCTCAGCAACACCCGTCGTCTCGGCACTCTCTCGGCTGCCCTCCGGTCCCGCAGCTCCACCATCCGGTGCGCCGCCATCAAGCACGCCGCAAAGCTCCTTCGATCCGAGCACGAGTTTGACAAGACATGGAGCGGCCTCGGAGGCGCCTCGGGCGTCGCAGCCCTAATGCGTTCGCTCAGCCTCGACGACGTGGAACGCCTCTGCCGCGCCTTGGGGAAGGACTTGTCGGGCTCCCAGTTCTCGGCTGCCGCACTGGCGAACCGCCAGCAAGCCATGTCGCAGCTCCTCGGCCTCGTCTCAGTGCTGGACCCGTCCAAGCCGACCATCACGTCGGACACTTCGGCCCACCGTGATCCGAGACCCCTCGATCATCTCTACACATTCCTCACCCCGGCCTGTACCGAGCAAGCCCGCGAGCAGTGGTGGATCAAGCAGAACCCTGGAAGGGAGAAACCGAAGCCCTCACGCCCATATCCCGACTGGCTCGAGCCAGGTCAGGAAGCCAAGTTTCACGCCGACATCGAGCTGGACCGCCAAACGTACACGATTGATGGCATCCAGTGGCTGTTGAGCCACGAAAAAACGCACCGGGAAAGCATCCTCCACTCCATCGCCAAGGCCGATGTCCAGGAACTGGACATTAAGCCTGCCGTCTTCTTCAACAGCAACATCCTCCCCCTGGCCGTGAGTCTCCCACGCAAAAAGCTGCCGCCGGGGACGAAGAGCCACATCTGGGACGTGATCGATTCTTCTCTCCAAAGGTGGCCGCTGATGGCAGATCAACTCAGTTTTCATCGCGGCGGGCTGATCCGTCTTGCCGTCAGTCGCTGGGACCACGCGCCAACCCAAGAGAGCCACGCCCGGGCCGGCGACATTCTGTGCAACCTGTTGAAGCTGGCACCGGAAGCGAAGCTCCCTTCGATGGTACAGTGGTTCCAAACCGGCCTCTTCCACATCAAAGCCCAGCACAAGTACCAGCTCTTGCTCTGGCTGTTCCGCCTGACCAAGAAGTTCGGCGTCGACATTGAGGCCCCAACGGAGCAAGACAAGGAGAAGTTGAAGCAAATCTCTGCTTTTCCCATCGAGGTGTTTCAAGAGGGGTTCATACCTCGAGGAAAGGCCGTCGACTTTTTGCATCTTCTTGCCGAGATCCGCCCCGACAAGGCCTTCCTCAGACCCATCGTCAGCTATCAACCAAGCACCATCTTCTCGCTCTTCGAGAGTCCAGGCAGTCCCTCCCCTTGCGGAGATTTCGAGGTGCTTCATCAACATCTTTTCACGTGCCTGCCGCCACAAGATCGCCCCAAGCATGCCTGGGTCAACCTGAATATTCCGTCAGCGGCTGAGGCGATCAAGCTGCGTATGGACGAGGCCGCCAGAGGCCGAGATGCAGAAGTCCGCTTCTTTTGGGCACAGTCTGCTCTTTTCATGGCCATTGCATCCGGTTCGTTGGCTCTCTACTCGCAGGCCCTGACTTGGACTCGGCGCTTCGACAGGGACTGGCAGACGCTCAAGAAACTCTACGATGCCGACACGCTTCTCACCAAGGAAGGGGTCGGACTCCTTTCCGGTATCCCACCTCGGCCTCAACTCAGCTTCACCTCTGTGTCTGAAATTAGGGCTGCCATGTCGGCTGCCAGCCAGGTCGTTTCCCAAATTCTCCAGACAGCTGCCGCCAATATTCGCGAGCCCACCTTCTCCCCCTCCAACTGGTACAGCCTGGAGCGCCTGATTCGAGATATCGTCGAGTGTCGACTCCGCAGAGTGGAGGCCTTGCAGGAGCACTGCGGGCTGTCGGATAATGAGGTCTACGCCTTGGTCTGGAAGCCGACAATGGACATGCTTCTGTCGGTCGAAAGGTTCGCCCTCGAGGACCAGCACAGGGAGCTTCAGCTCGCCAAGCGGCCCGGCTTTTTCCATGACCTAGACCTCGAAGGCCTTCGGGACCACACATGGAGCTTTCTGGACAATCTTGCCAAATCTCGCGATGATCTCTGGCACAAGGAACGCGTCCGCAGATTTCCGTCCGTCATCACTCTTCCCGCCCCCTGGCCCAAAGGCCTACCTGTGGCCGACCTCTGTGCCCACAGGTTTGGCGCAGAGCCCATCAAACTACCCCATGTGGTGTCCCGGGCCGAGGCTGTCCTCTTTGCGAGCCCAGAAACACTCCTCAGCCCAATGCCATCGGATCTCGACTTCAAGAAGGCCACCGGAGGCTTCTTTGACAATTACAAGGCCTGTTTCGACATCTACATCAACGGATGGTCAGGTCCAGACGGTTTGAGCAGTGAGGAACGCGTGGCCCGGGTTTGGCGATACGCCACAACTGAGCTCACTGGATCCAGGATGAGCAAAGACGAGGCCCGCGCCTTCTGGCAAACCCACGTCTTTGGCCCTCTGGAAGACTGGTGGCCAACCCCCCCAGAGCCTCTCCCACCCAAGCTTGCCGCGCCCGTCTTCCCCAAAACCGAGGATCCCTCCAAGCCAGCTGAATGGCACCCAGACCCATGTGTGAGGAGCCAAGGCTCGGAAAGAAAGCTCGATGGCCCCATTACTTGCCTGGATTGCATAGTCAGCGGCCCAGCACAGTTCTCAACAACCACGCCGTTCAAAGCGTCAGAGAGTCTGCCATCCATGAGCAGACTGGTGGTCAAAACACCACCGACGCCTTCCTTCTGGGACATGCAGCAATACCAACGCCCATTCTCGGGCGAATCCCAAGACGCCTTCATCGCCACGGCATTGCTCAGCCTCCAGAATAAAGGCGGGTCTGGTGGTCTGCTCATGGAACCTTTCCCTTCACCTTCCCTTGTCCGGTTTCCCGCCGTCTACCTGAGCGATGAATTTCTCGAGGAAATGGGCCCTGCTCCTCGGCGGTCCACCAACCTGGAGCTTTTTCAGCACACCATTCCTCCTGCGCTCCTTCTGCGCTTGGCAACTGTCATGAGCCAGCGGGTGGTTGAAGCCATCGGCACAGAGGGTGTCACCTGGGAGGAACGCGACAGTACTTTCCAGGTGATCAAGCAACTGGCCAGATGTGACCAGCCAGGCATGGCTCGGGATCTCATCCGTGACATTGTGCTCGACAACCAAGACTTGAGCTCCTGGCATCGCCACTTGTTCAGCGCCGGCTACTTTTCCCGCCTGTCTCCCAACGAGGCAAAGGAGTTCCTCGACAGTATCGCGAACACCATGATTCAGAGGCTCAAGGATCAGGCCCAAAAGAGGGACGCTGGAGCGCGCCAGGAGGGCACGTCTGGGTCGCATCCCGCCATTAAAGTTTCAACTGTCAAAATGCTTGCCCAGGTTCTCCGGGGGGCCAAGTTTGTCGGCCACGAAACCATATGCTCTACCCTGGGAAGGATCCTTCAGAATGCTCGCCACATCGACATTCGGATTGAGGTTGTTCGGAGCCTTGTCGACTTGTTCCTCAGTTCCCGGGATGCCATCGAGCTTCAAACGGAGATCTTTGACATCCTCAAGGTGCATGCCGTGCCGCTCGCTGCTTCTCTGAGTGAGCGCGAGGGGATCATGAGTGAGGACAGGTGGGCGTCAGCCGAGAAAGAAGGCGTGCTTCCTCCCCACGAGGAGGGGCTTGGAGACGTCCAGGCCCTATTGTTTGGGGTCAAGGACTCCCAACTGGAGCCGGACTGGAGCCGACGCTGGGCCAAAGAGATACTGGGCGAGATCATGGCGCAATCTTCCAAGAATCAATCCAGATGGCATGCTCTGTTTCTCAAGATCACCAACCTCAGCATACCGGAGGGCGAAGGTCTGCCTGTCATTGCCGCCTCCAGGGCCATGCAGCTCGAGTTCGTGAGAAACCGCCCCGAGCACATGGATCGAGCGTACTTTGAGGGGCTGGTCAAGTACGTCATGGTCAACGTTGACCCTGGGCTTGGGCTCGCCAGCATCAATTCCAAGATCCGGACCGACCCTGGCCTCAAGGTCTCCCATACTTGCAACCTCTGGCTTTCTCGCTTCGGGAACGAGGGGTGCTCTGCGCTCGATCTTGGTCCCACCGACGCCTCCAAGCTGCTCCTCAAGCCATCTTCTTTTTGGCTGCCGATGGCCACGGACAGCGGGATCACCGTCCAGCTCATCCAAGACTTTCTGTACAACATTGCCGACATTTATACTCAGAAATCTAATCTAACCGCCTTCACCGTCCTTGTCCAGCGGCTGAATTCTATCGACCTCTCCTACAACTCCAACGAAGCCGACTGTCACGCGGCGTGGAGAGCCAACGTCGTCCCCCTTTTCGAGCGACTAATCACCCGCATCGACTCGCTCCGCACCCCAGAGTGGCAGCACAACCCCGAGCGACTCCCTTCTCGTCTACCAACGACGTTTGGCATCCGCGCGAAGCTGCTGCCCTTCCCACCTAACCGCTCCGACAACAACGGCACGCCGCCACTGGATGGTGAGATTTCAGTCCTCGCTGAAGCCCTCAAAGCACTCATCGCCGAGCTCGCCAACCGCGGAACGCCCTTCAAGGAGGACTTGGCCAAGCTCCGCGCAGTTGTCACCAAGGAATCGCGCGCCCATGCCGAGTTTTTGCGCATCGCCCTCGCCTTGTCAGAGGACATCGTCCCGGCGCTGGAAAGGGATAGGGGGCGCCAGCCAAATCTGGGCGAGTCCCTGCGTGTCGAGCTGGCGGCGGAGCTGATTTGGCTCGGACAGAATCCAAAGGACGACGAGGTCCTCTGGCGGGTGTGGAACATGTTGAATAAGGATTGGGCGCTCAGCTCCGTGGAGTTTCTTCGTGATTGGGCGCGGACGACGGTGGACGAGATGATGCTGGCGGAGGCCAGGCGAGGTGTGGAGTTAAGGTTCTGGGGGAGGATCAAGAAGGAGGCGCTTGCCAGGGCGGGGTCTCTCGGGGAGGCGGAGGAGGGAGAGGTTTCTGTTGTGGAGGAGAAGGTTGAAGAGGAGGATCGAGAGGCTGAGGTAACTTTACATCAAGCCTGGGGGTGGTAAATTGTTGGGGGGGGGGGGGGGGGCTGGTGACTTGTTCTGCGGTCATGGGTGCAATCATTGGAAATACCGTTCTTAGATACTGTGGCGAACCACCCCTGACTCTTGTCTTGACATACATGCAATCCAATACTGGTTATTTGTTACCGTGAGACCTCTCGCCAGGTAACCCAGGTCTGATTCTCTCTTGGGAAGGCCTCGTTGGCACAACTCTCGGCCTTGAGTTCAAATTTCAAGGCCTCCGTCAATTATTAGATGGCCTTGGCTCGTATCTTGGATATCTCGCGCTAAGAAATAAACCAGGGCTGGAGTGCACTGCCATCCGCTGAGAAACTGTTGGGATCATTGATCTAACAGAGCCAACTTGGAGTCTTGGACTCACAAACCAAAGCCTCGACAGCCGTCCGCCACGATACCCTCTGCCTTCCCCAACCCAGCCATGCATGACCCCCAACCATGCATGACCCCCAACCATGACTCGCCGCCTATCCCCCTCCATCAACCGCTACTACCCTCCCCTCCCGCCACAACACCACGACCAACCTCCCTGCCTCTTGCAAACAACATCCCTTGGATTCCCATGAAAATACTACCCAACCTCACCCGGCCTGAGAAATCATGACCAGCAGACTGATTTCCCCCTTGACCCTCCAGCCGAGTCAAGCATGCTGCTGCTGTTCATTCGAGACATGATGATGGTGATGAGAAAGCCAAAATCCAATAAATTTTCAACTCCAAGCGCCAAACTCTACGACAAGTACCTACCCACCCCCTACCCCCTACCTCGTCGCCTCAATAGCCTCCTCCAACACCCTCAACCCCTCCCCAATCTCCTCGCCACTAATCAACAAACTCGGCACAAACCTCAACGTATTCTCCCCCGCCGTAATCACCAACACCCCCCTCTCCCTCGCCGCCTTGACAATCCCCGCCGGATCCTCCGTCAACTGCACCCCGAGTATCAACCCCCTCCCCCTAACCTCGGTGATCAAACCAGGCCACCTCTCCCTCCAACTCTCAAACCCCTTCTCAAAAATCCCCCCCTTCCTCACCACCTCCTCCAGCAACGCCCCGCCACTCAACCTCTCCACCACACTCACCGCCACGCGCGCCCCCAGCGGATTCCCCCCAAACGTCGTCCCGTGATCCCCCACCTTCATCGCCCCCGCCACAGTCCCGTTAACCACCACCGCGCCGATCGGGAACCCGTTCCCCAGCGCCTTGGCCGACGTCACCACGTCCGGGTGAGCTTCTTTCGGCAAGCGCGCGTGCGCCCAGAACGTGCCGGTGCGCCCGAGCCCGCATTGGATCTCATCGTGGATGAGCACGGCCCCGACCTCCTTGCACCGCGCCGCCAGCGCGATCAGGAACTCGTCCGAGGCGACGCGCACGCCGCCTTCGCCTTGGATCGGCTCAACCAACACCCCGGCGGTCTCCTCGGTCACCAACCCCTCGAGCGCAGCGACGTCATTCAACTCCCCGACCACAAACCCCGGGACCATCGGCGCAAACGGAGCCTGGTATTTCGGGTTCGGCGTAGCCGACAGCGAACCAAGTGTACGGCCGTGGAACGCGCCGCGGAACGAGACGATCTGCGTCTTTGTCGGGGCCGTCTGCTTGCCGACTTTCCGCGCGAACTTGATGGCGGCCTCGTTGGCTTCGGAACCAGAGTTGCAGAGGAAGGTGGCGGCGGCGTCGTGCATGCCGCCGGTGGAGCGGGTGGTTTCGACGAGGAGCTTGGAGAGGGCGCCGGTCCAGGGGTTGTAGTAGAGGTTGGAGGCGTGGATGAGGGTATTGGCCTGCGGCGGACGGTTAGTGGAGGGGGGAAGGGGGTGGGGGGAGCTTGCCTGTTGGGCGATGAGCTTGGCGGAGATGGGGTCGCAGTGGCCGAGGGAGTTGACGGCGATGCCGGCCGTCAGGTCGAGGTACTTGCGGTTTTCAGAGTCCCAGAGGTAGGAGCCCTTGCCCTTGACGAAGACGGGGGGTGGCCGTGAGTAGGTCGCGACCATGTAGGGGGCGTAGTCGGCGACGAGGCGGGCGCTGCGCGAGTCCTCGGTCGGGTCGGGGTTCGGGAGGGCGGCGGCGGCTTGGGTGTAGAGCCGGCGAGGGGCGCTCCGGGCGACGGCGGCGCCGGTGCCGGTGCCGGTGCCGGCTTTGGCGGCGAGCCGCAGGGACGCGCGAAAGGCCATGGCGATGGGGGGATGGGGTGGATGATGGGTCAATTGGGTTCTGCTCCCAGTTTGTGACGATGTGGAGGAGGGAGGTGGGAGGGGAGTGCGGAGGGTCGGTCAAGCAATGCCCGGGGTGTTGCACAATTTGACTCACACCCCTTTGCAACATGCAGACACTTTGAAGTCCGCGGGAGGAGAAAAAAAAATCAAGCGATGTCGGCAGGGTCCAATGTCACCCCGCCATGCGCGACTGACAGGGATGTGAGTTCTATCGATAAGCCTGTCTGTCAGATCATTTGGAATTCTGTGTAACCGTCTCCTTTCCGTCTTCTTTCCGTTGCAGGAATTGTAGAGTTGTAAATACGACGATGAAGTAATATGACAGGCGTTTAGTTTGCTCGAGGAGAGCAGAATGTCCTGGGACCAACCACAGAGGCCAAGATGCGATCCGAACCCCGGCCATCAAGGTTCTCAACCGTGTCTCATCCCACGACGACTCCAAAATTACTCGGAGAAGCAGTCAACACAACAGCAGGGCTCGAACAGCGGATATGATCGGAGGCGGATGTGGGATAGGAAACACAATTCTCTCTTATTTTCCCTGCCATGAGGATCTTACCAGCCAGCCAACCTATCCCCGTCGAAGAAGAGAGAGGTAGACAACAAGTATATAGTGTGAATTAATATGGAATAAAACACCATCATCAGGTAGCAGTAGAATCGACAGACAAGATTACCGCAAAAGAGAAAGAAGGCGCCCGAAAATGCAAGGTCGTAGTGACAATGAGCCTCCCAAGCCCCCCAAACCAACCAGCCAGCCCAAGCCAAACCCAGGCAATTCTACCCGACCAACCCAAACCACCAGCCACCAGCGAGCGTCGAGCCCAATCATCATCCACGTCTCTTCGTCGCAGAAAATAGTCTTCTCTCATCAGTCGTGTTCGCCCCAAACAAACTTCCCCAACCCAAAAAGACGCAACCCCACCCCCCAAGTTCACCCCATATGATGCCCCCCATGCCCCTGCCCCTGCCCCAGCCCCGTCTCCAGCAACCCGAGCACGTCTCCCGGCATAATCTCCAACCACGGCGGCATCATCTCGTTGGGCAGCCCCAGCGCATCGATATTGATCTCTTGGCTGTCGAACGTGATGAGCTCGTTGATGGGCGTCCCGTTGATGTAAGGGTACGACCCCGACACGAGGCTGCTCGTGGCAAAGTCCGACTCGTTCCAGTTGTGCGCGTTGGGGTTGCTGTGGCCGTGGTGGCCGATGCCGTTGGGCTGCGCGTGCGTGTGCGCGTGAAACGTCGTCATGTGCTGGTGGCTGCCGTTGTTGTTCATGGACGAGTCCATGTATGAGTTGCGCGGTGAGTTGTTGCTGTTGGTGTTGTTGTTGTTGTTGTTGTTGTGGTGGTGGGTGTTGGGGTGGTTGTGGTGCATGGGCGAGTCCGAGGTCGAGTGGTGTTGCGACGACGACGAGTTCTGGTAGGCCGAGTGGTGCGGGGGCGGGCCGTGGCCGGCTTGCGACATGCCGCCAAAGATGTAGACGCCGTTTTGCTGCGACGCGTTGGAGCGGCTCGCGTCGTCCGACGAGCCGTCGTACTTGTGCATCGAGTCCCCCCTTGCCAGTGTCGACGGGCGTCTGGACTTGGAGGGATGGGCTTGGTGCCGCACCGCCGACTCGTTGGGCTGCGGGTACGCCGGCGGGAACATGGACGTGTTTTCGCTCTGCCGGATGGGGTCGTAAATCATGTTCCCCGGAGGCGTGGGGGCCGAGACGGGGACGCTGTGGTTCGCCGGCGGCGGGGGAGGCGGCCCGAAATACGACGTGCCAGCGGCCTGGCTGTTCTGGTAGAGCAGCGTGAGGTTGGAACTGGGTGAGTTGGTGGTTCCCGTGAGCGACCAGGCGATGGGCGGGATGTTGGGCGACGCGGGATTGTCCAACCGGGCCAGACGGCCGAGCGAGCCCCGGCGGGCCCGGATCACGCTCTTGTATTCCTCCAGGGTAAACGTTTCGCAGTCCCAGTTGCCCACCGACTTGTTGTCGAGGGCGACGAGAATGTACTTGACGCCCCCCCAGTACTGGTGCAGCTGCTCGAGCGACTTGTAGCATCGCTGGTAGTTTTGGTTGGCCGCCGACGCCAAAAGGGAGTGCTTGGCGACCTTGACGTCGTTGCCCGACGCAGGCTTTCCCTCGAATTTGTCGACCTTGGTGTCCGGGGGCGACATGTCGGGGGGGGATGGCTGCCCGGTGACGGTGGACGACGACTCGACCAAGAAGGCGCAGGCGGCAATGTACATGGGCTGCGACGTAAAGGGGTTGCCGATGAAGCTCTTGGGATCAATCAACTCGGCAAACGCGAGAATGTCGGCGATGGTCTTGGCGCTCGACATGCACAGCTCCCGGCTGTTGGGCAGCAGCCTGGTCCGCTTTGGGCTGCCCGTCGTCAAGGTGGGCTCGTGGAGGACGATGATCAGGGCGTGGAACCAAAAGTGCATGAGGATGAACGTGGTGCCGTGGCCCGTCTTGACGTATTCCTGAAAGTTGTTGGCGTCAAAGTGGAGGTTGCCGTCTTGCTTCTGGTAAATCTGCGTCAGGTCGCTCTCCATCTGCGCCAGCTCAGCCATGGTTTCCTTGGTAAAGTCGTCGACGCTGTGCGTGTTGTTGAGAACGTCGGACACCCGGCCGTAGAGGTGGATGATCTCGATGAAAGCCGGCAGAGGGTCGGCGAAGCCTGTGACGGGGTCCTTGGTGGGAGGGGGCATCTCGAGGTCGTAATCGTGGTCCCGAAACGTCACGGGTCGGCCCGTCCCCGACGATATGACCCTGTCGAGGACAAAGACGGCCCAGAAGGTGGCCGTTCGCTCTTCCTCCATTTCCTTTTGCTCCTGGGGAGTGGGCTCGTCGTCGTCTTGGTTGTCGTCGGTCGCGCCTGCGTCGTGGTCGCCACGGCCATTCCAGTTCCTCGTGTACCATGTGTCGTCCAGGCCCTGGTGCTGTATCCCCACCTTTCTCTGGAGGCCCAGATCGACGGCCATCCTGATGGCCAGACCCAGGTACATCCACAAGGTGCTGTCTTGGTTCTCACCGAATCCCTCGTACGCCATCAGCAGACAGGCTTGGACGGCCGCCACCGTGGGGCACGGAAACGTGTCGATGGTGGCCGCCTTGGCTCGCTGAGCAAAGATGTGGCCGTACTCGGACCGCGCCACTCGTCCGTCGTGGTCATTCGTGAAGATGGGGAGGTCCGAGAAGCGGGCGGCGAGGGCGCAGACGGCGTTGACGAGCATGGGCTCGGCTCTCCTCTCCTTGACCATGGGGAGAAACCTCGACTCCTTGAGGAAGGGATAGTTGCATCCGAGATGGAGGAAGAAGGTCTTGATCAGCGTGATGATGAGCTCGTGGACCGGGCCGTGGTCGCCCGTGTCGTAGACCGGGAGGTCCTCCAGCGTCTCGAGGATGGTCTCTGGGTGGGAGAGGCGTGTGTGGGCGACGCCGTAGCCTCCAAAGTAGTTCCCAGGCGACATTGTCGAGAAGGAGCTTCCCCGGCTCAAGCGCCGCTCGCGCGACACGTTGACGACCACCTGCTTGTAGCCGGGGACGATGGCGGTCGGACCAAAGTAGCGGAAATACGGCATGCGGTGACTCTCCTTGTGGGTGTGGACGGGCGAGCGGTTGTTGGAGCTGCGGCCATCTTCCGAGTACGAGGGGTGGCGAGCAAAGGCACTCTGGCCCTGGCGCCTGGCGTCGTCGTTTGGATTCCGCGATCGGTCGTCGTGGTCCTGGTCGTCGCTCCGTCCTCGCGTGCGCGTCGACGGCGTCATGGCGCTCGTGGTCGAGTCGCGCCTGGCCTTGACATCGCGGTCGGCGAAGCCGGCGGTCCGAAGCGGCGGTTTGGCCTTCCAGTGGCGTCGCTCGTCGTCGTCGTCGTCGTCGTCCAGAAACTCGCTCTCGGGCTCCAGGTCGGCGCTCAAATCCGTCGCGTCGCTGGGCTCGAACTTGAGGGCCGCGAGCCCGTTATCGCCGTCTCGTTTCTTCTCGACAAGGTCATTGTAGCCGAGGCAGTCGTGGCCGTTCTTTGTGCACGTCGAGCACACGGGTTTCTCGCCCGCGCATCGCGTCTTGCGCTTGCGACACGTCAAGCATCTGCACACCGAGCACAGTTTTAGAGGGATGGCACCACGCCGTCGCGACACCAGACAGGACAGAACAGTTCACGAGAGAGGTTGGAGGGCGGGTCGCAGGACGGCCGGCGCCCCGCACGCCACACGCCAACGCCTCCGATGCCACGTCCGCAGGGGGGGGGATGTCATGAAAAGAAAGAAAAGAAAGTACTGACGCTGCGTTGATCCTCCGCCGCTTCGAGGGCGGCTGGCCCTGGTTGTTGACGAAGCGGATCTGCTTGGGCGGCGGAATGGTTGGGTTGATCGCGGAGGCCATTGCGGAAGCACATTCATGGCAAGCCCATCATGGCCTGCGGCTTGCCAAGGGGAAGAGGAGGACACAGGCGCTGGGCCGCCGAGCGACTCCGACCAGGCGGAGCCCTTGGACGGTGGAGGCGGCGATGCGCGGTGCGCCGGGAGCGGTGTCTTCAGTCTTGACTTTTTTTTGGGGTGGCGACGAAAACAGCAGTCGGTGAGAATTTGGCGGAGAGGGGGGGGGGGCTTGCTTCGGGGGCCTCTCGGGGGGCACCAAACTTCAGAGATGGGGGAGGAGGGGCGTCTCGCGTCTTGTTCGACCCTCTCTGGGGGCTTGGCGCGGCCTTGGAGGTGGGATACAGGGGGGGTTCGATCTCGGGGACGAGATGGGTGTGCTTCCGGCGATCAGCAGCAGGCGCGCAGCATCGGGGGTCATAATGCAAACGACGGGCGAAGGACCTTGGTGGAAGTCATGATGATTTTTGTTGGTTTTGGTTGGGGGGTGGAGAATTGGGGGACGACCAAAGGGGAAGAGGGCACATCCACCTCCACCGCCACGGAGGAGCCACCTGGTCGGGCAACGAGAGCTCCCAGCTCGGGAACTCGGCTGTCCTGGTGGAACAGACGAGTTGTCGGGTGCCCTGGCGGGGTCTGTCGGCTCGCGCAGGCGGAGATTAACGAGTCGTCTGCTGGCTGGCTGGGTGGTGACTGGGAAAAAGGGGGCGGACGGTTTTGTCTGAGAGACGGCGATCTGGGGAATGGGAGGGGGAAGAGGAGGAGGGAGGGCGGGAGTGAGATGAATGGGCAGACGGGCAGATGGGGTGAGATGCATCGATGGAGGGGGGAGGCGAGCCAGTCCCGGCACTGTTGTCGAGCTGCACGCCGTGTCGATGCACGCCGCCGCAAAGGCAGCGCCTCTGGTGCTTGGGGAGGGGAGAGGCCATCCCATTGCTTCGGCATCCGATCGTGCCTCGTCCGGACCTTTTCGTCCCCTCCCAAAGGGCCATCATGAGAAATCCATCCCCAAGATTGACCAGTGGCAGAAGGGGAGAGGATGTCACCTCTCACTTTCATCATGGCACATCTCGACTCTCCAGAAATCGGCGGGGAGAGCAGGCCGGCCAAGCAGAGTCCCTTCCGGCTGCTGGGTGCAGCAACGCGCCGCTAACAAGCTGCATGGCATGGATGGCATCCGGGAATAATAGAATAATGCATACCTCCTCTCTTCTCCATCAGCTTGCCCGTCTCTCCCTCCACCATTTCAGTGTGCAGTTGATGGTCGCACAGGCGGGACCCGATCGGTGGAGAGAGTTGCCTCGTTCCTGCCTGACGGCCCCGCTGGCCAGCATCAAGCCCGTTTGTCCACCCCGCCGTCTCTGCTTCCCCAGATTCTTCTCGACTCTCGACACGACATCACATTTCCAGGAAAGACAGATCTCTTTGGTTTTAACCGCAGCCACTCTCGACTGGCGAGCGTCCGATGCAGAGCAGGAGGAGGGGTGGTGTGGCACTCGCCTTTTTCTCATCCTTTTCTCTCTCGTCCAGATTGGAACCTTGACTCGGGCCTCCTGGCCGCCGATTCGGCTCGAGGTCGGCCCCAGGCCGGTGACTGGCCCGGACCATCTCCTGCTCCCGTACAACCAACACTCGCTCGACAGACTGGAACCAGAAGCTCCCGCAGAATGGTTGCCTGCCCCCGCGACCTGTTCTCCCGTCGTTCAATCTCCCATGGCGGGAGGGGCTGCTGCTGCTCGCCAGGTTGGGCCCGGCACTGCAGCTATCCAGATGCCCGTCGCCGTCGACTGATAAGACACCAACAGGCCAGACGCTGCAACCCCATCTTTACCCTGCATGCTTTTGCTTTCTGCACCCTGGGGCTGCTCCCTGTGCTTCCCCAGAGTCCCAGACACGACGTCGACCCCGCGCTGATATGACGCTGATAACCACCAACACCTGTGGTCGACAATACGAGACCAACACAGCAGCACACTGCTGGATCAATATACAATGCACCTGGGACACTACCCTGTCATCAACCGCAGCCGGGGACGCAATCTCCAGGAACACCATGCACCACCGGTTCTCCTCCCTGGTAGACACTCCTCCAAGTATAACCACGGATTCTCGCCTTCTCGCCGTCTCGCCGTCTCGACTCCGACAGGTGCGAAAAAGAAAAAGTCACCCTGGCCAGACACCAATAGCCTAAAGCGCTGGCAAGAGCCCTCAACCCTGCTCCCCACCATTCCTCACCTGATACCGGTATCATGAATAGGAAATGTTTCACTCTCTCACCCGCGTGTGTGTCGACAGAGAGACCGCACCTCTCCCCCTCATTTCCGTCCTCCCCTCCTCCAATCCCGTCGCATGCAGGCCCGGTCCAGACCGCCGCCGACTCACGACTCACCTCCCTCCGGCCGTCTCGCTTAGGTAAACGCGACGCTGCTTATCCTGCCGGCCATGCACCGCGGCCCTCGGATCGTGGATGCCGCCGCCTCGACGCGACGACGGGAAGAAGCACAAGATATCCACCACGACGATGCAAGAGAGCAGCGAACCAGACGATCAACATCCGAGGCGACGAGAAACCACGGATGTTCGCCGCTCCACTTCCCCCTTCCCTTCCCCCATCGGCGTGCTTTCTTTCTCCTAACCTAACCTAACCCATCATCCCCATGTCTGTGCAACGGCGCCCCGGCCCCACGTGGGATCGGCCCTGGACCGATTCCCTTTTGGGACAGGATGGGCATCGCCCTTGTCCCCGCATCATCGCCGTCTTTTCCATCCTCCATCCCGATATACATCCACAGTCCCAAGCACAGGTAGGCCCTAACACAGCAAGTATGCGGATGCACATAGACATACGCGTGTCGTCGCTGTCACAGCCTCATGATCGTCAGATCCCATACCCTGCCCTGCCTGCCACGCGCGTCCGGAACACGTTTGTACGCCAGAGGTGAGACCAGCAGCAAGTGTTTTACACGACGGGTTGAAACACAGCCGCATTTTGCCATGACGACGACGACGACGACGACGACGACGACTAACCTGGAGGATCTCAGCACATCGAGCCTTGAGGGACTTTTACGCCTCGAATCTCGAACCTCGGGGAACGGGAAGAGACTTCAGTGTCATGGCCATGCCAAAAGTCAGGTCCTTGATGGACGAGGCCTTTCCCGAGTCACCACAAAGATGCACAGGTCAAGCAGCAACAGGGGCAGTCTTGGTGTGTGGTGAGCAAAATAAGACCCAAGATCGCACCCCAAAGCGCAACATCACGACGCCCAGGTATACGTGGGCAATTTGGATATTTGGATGTATGGATCGTGTGACCAAAAGACATCTGATTTGCTTCCAACCGAGAAATTACAACAAAGAAAAATAGGATCGGTAATGTACAAGGTATATCTGTGGTGTGTACAGGTGCATCGACGAGATGTTCAACAAAGGGAGCCACCAACCTACGTCTGCCGAACACAGGTAGGGAGGTAGGGAAGACGGGCAGCGACGGCCATCCATCCGCGACCCAGCAGGGAATGTGTCGGGCGGGTGGTTTGTGCCAAAAGAAAAGAAAGGGAAAAGAAAGGAACCCAATTCCCATTCCAAGTCCAACTCCAACTCCATCCCGAGAGATATAGATATATATCCAAAAAAAAGGGGGGGGGGAACCCACCAAGCTGCTGTGCTGTGTGCGCCATTCTTTTGCCTCCCTTGCCCGTTCGTCCGAGTCGCTTCCCAGGTTCTTTCAACGCCCTTCAGTCCAAACCCATGTCCGAGTCCATGTCACATGCCACGCAGCACTTGAAGCCAGCGCGTCCCCGCCCTCGTCGTCTTATTATAGCCCAAACGTCTCCTACCGCTCTGCCCCGCCCCGCTGTTCACGTCCGACATCTCAACTCGGTCATGCAGCCTCTCATCGGCCTTTTCCTTGGCTCGCGTCTCGCTTGTCTCGTTTTCGTGTTTCGCGTCCGGCCATGGTCGCTCCGTGGTGGTGGTGGTGGTGGTGGTGGTGGTGGTGGTGGTGGTGCCGGTCAGCCTCAGGCTCCGATGGCCCTATGTGCCGCAATGTCTTGCGTCGAGCCAATGTGCGAACAAGGGGCATCAACACCCACCGTCCCTGCTCTCGCAGCAGCCAAACATCGACGCAGAGGGTCGGCCCGCTTCGCCTCGCCGCACCGGACGAGAGGATCGAAACGGGGGTTGGTCAAGCTGCTCATGACGTTGGAGCAGCCAAGGTTGTGGTGTTTGTTTTTAGCCAGCCATGTGGCGACAGGGACCGGGTGGCGTGTCGGCGGCGGAGGCGGGCTTGTCGCTTCTGCATTCGGCAGGAGGTTCCGCGCCTCGGATCTTGATCTCTTGTCCGTGCATGCAATTGTTGCGCCGCCCTTTTCGGGGTTCGCGCCGATTATTGTGGGGGGCCGACCGCCTCGGGGTTTGTTGTGAGGCCGGGAGTGGTCGGCCGGATTGTAGGTTATGCACCGGGCCGACGCTCGGACGTGAAATATTGCGCGGGCCGGGGCCGGGCGGCGGGCCTTTTTTTGCTCTCGCCGCCAAAAATCGTATTCGTGTGGTTGTTGGTGTCGTCACTGTGTCGTGCTGTGCGCAGTATTGGGTCCCCCGCTTCCTCCCATCTATTGTCAACGCCCATTTCCAACTTCTCAACGTTCCTTTCCAGCCCTACGCTCCTCCCCTCCCACCATCCCTTTACAACAACATCACCCAAAGACGATATTCACCCCCATCTCTCGACTTACCTGCCTCCACAGATCCGGATCCCTCGCCGCCTCACAGCTCATCCCCCTCACACCCGCCCGTCCGCTTGGTATACTCGGCCGCCGCCCGTCGCCTCCGTCCGCCGCCACTTCCCCCCCAGGACCCTCGGCCCTATCCCTCGCCCCTAGCCTCGTCACCACGTCGGCCCAGTCTGCCCGCCGCCACACCTCCTGGACAATCTCCCACGCCTGTTCAATGTTCATCATGCCCTGCCTCTTGCGCAGCGTGGCGAAGGCTCGGTCCGCCATCTCGCGGTCCTCGGCTCCGATGGCCTCGCATGACACCGCAAACAGCGGCCACAGCAAGGCGCCCATGGGTCCGTTGTGCGTGACGGTGCCGACGCAGTGCGTCAGTCCGGCTCGGGCGTGCAACTGCACGGCTTCGTGGGAGCGCGGATAGCCGTACACAGTGCGGTAGAGGTACACAAAGGCGCCATGCCGATAGGCAAGGGCGTTGTGCAGGATCGAGTGCATGCGGTCGCGCTCGGGTACCGAGAGGGGGGAGTCGGTGGGATTGCTCGCAGTGGAGGAGTGGTCGGATTTGCGAGGGGCGGGTGAATGGGGCTTTTCGTCGGGATCGAAGGAGGAGGGAAGGTGCGGCTGCCAGTGGGTGAGGGCTGTTTCGATGGCGGCCGTCGTGTTTTCGAACTCGGTGCGGAGGGCAGCAATCTTGGACGAGGGGGCGTTGGTTCGGACAGCAAGGTCGAGCTCCGTCTTGAGGCAGCGCACATCCGAGAGGCGGTGGATGATGGGCCAGAGCGACGTGGCCATGCCGAGCAGGGTATCGACATTGCAGAGCGGCGAGGCGGCCGGCGCTCCCAGCGGGGGGACAGGGAGAAGGCAGCCCGGCGCCGGGGCAGCGGACAAAGGTGCGGTCCCGTTGGAGAGGGCCGTGATCACGTCGTAGAAGCGGAATGCCTGGATCAACCTGTGAGTCAGGTCCTGGAAAAGGGGACACTTGTCAGTGCCGAGGGGAATGGAGGCTTACCCGCTCTAGGAACGCGCTGGTGGTGTCAGACGGGTCCGGATTGGCACACAAAACCGTCAGGGCCCCCTTGAGGTGGCCTGCCACAATGTTGGACTGGCTCTTTTGGACGAGCTGTCATCTGTTAGCCCCTGATCAAAGACGGATCTGGATCGTCCCACTTACCACTTCATAGTAGACGAGGAGTATGATGGCCGCCAGAATCTCGTTCTTGTTCTTTCCGCTGTTCTGCTCAATCAGCTTGCCCAGCCCCTGGATCGCCCGGCTGTGGAAGAACAGGGCCTTCTCGGCGTTCTGGACGCCCCGGTACTCGAGATGGGCGCACGACAGGGCGTAGATGGCGTTCATGACGGGAGGGCTCTTGTGCGTCAGCGGCAGCACGAGCTGCTGGAAGGGGTTGCCCGACTCCTCCCGAAAAACGAGAAGATGCGACATGACGCTGCAAAAGTGGTCCACGAGGGCTCGACGGTTCGGACGCTCGGTGAACTCGGCAAAGTGCGGTGGAACGAATTCGAGCAGAGGAGACCCCGGCGGACAGGATGCCATCCCCGACAGGTCCAGGCCGCGCCTGGCTCGCAACACGACGCTACACTTCGCGCCCGCCTCGTCGGCCTCGTCTTCGCCTTCGCCGTCGCTGTCAAAGGCATCCGGGTCCTGGCATCCGGAGCTGGTGAAGCTGAGCTCCGACATTCGGCGAGCGGGAGGGAGAAAGCCATGGTCGGAGCCCAGATCAGACATGTTGTCTTCCCGCTTCTTCCGCTGCCGTGGCTTCACCATCTCGTAGGTGCAGTCGGTGCCATGCTCGACGCATCGCGAGCATTTCGGCCGAACCTCGTCACATTTCTTCTTCTGTTTTGCAGTGTCAGCGAGTCCACGACTCCGAGAACATCACTCTGCCACCATCTCGACGCCTCTGGGGCAGAGAGGGGGCGATGGGTACGACTAGACCATTGGGCTGTCCGTGCGGGTGCGAACCTTCTCTTTGCTGTACAGACATGTCAGAACTCAGGTCTCAGAGATGGGGCCACAGCCGACTAGCAGGGGACTGTGGAGAAGACGTACCAGTATGTGCAGCCTGTGTGAGCGCGAAAACCGATGGTTAACAAGGTCTCCAACAGCGTCTTGGACGAGGCCTCGGGGATATATTTGGCCTCCTTGGGTTATCGACAGACGGGATTTTGATGACCAGGCATGGCCCAACTCTCGCGGCCCAGGTCCCAGGAAAAGGCATCCACTCACCAGCTCTCGATCGCCTCTTTGGCTCCTTGGGAGGGGCCCGACGTGTGTACAGCAACATCCTAACAGATGGGGGACGACGCCGTCGTTGGGCCCGCGATTGGTCTCTGTTGTTGGAGTGGCGAGGTGGATTCTCGACAGCGAACACAATCCGTCTTGCCGGTCCTTGGAGCTTGTCATATGTGACTTGTCCAACGCAGTGCTGCACTGAGGAGGAGGTGGCGTTTTGGTGTTGGGGGAGCGAGCGCAAAAGGGAAGCAGACGGCGGCGAGTGTCGAGAAGAGGAAGTGAGTCTTGGGTCCGGGCCCGGGCGAGGTGAGCAACGATGGAAAGCAGCGGTGGCCAGCGACCGATGGGTCAAGGCGCGTTCAAGGATTCCTGGCAGATCGACACCGCTCACCAAAGTCATCGATGGCGAACGACTCTTTCTGGAAGATAACCTGAGCGGGCGATCACCTGGAAAATCAATCTGGCATGAGAGCGAAGTCGATCTCGGTGTGAACGCCCGGGTAAGCAGGTTGACGCGCAACCACGAGACCACTCACCACTGCACCATCGTGAAGGATGGGTGGACAAGGGGGGGTTCGGGGGCTCTCACTCGGCCCCCCCTGTGGTTCTCACTGGCTAACCCCCCCCGCAGACAGACAGGCTCACGCCCTTGTTGGAGACTGCTGGGCCAGGCAGGGCTCGGCGGTCAGTGGTCCGCTGGCAGGTGGTGGCCCCCGGGCGTCTCTCCCAGCACCTGGTCCACTGTCCAAGCTTTCCAGTCGCCTTGTGCAGCAGCAGCATGCCATGCCAGCCTGCAGCAGGACTTGAGCCGATTCCCGCCTCTTGTTCTCGGTTAAGATGGTGGCCAGCATCCGGTCGTGGTCTCCCCTCGCCCCCCCTTGGAGCCCCCTGTTCGTCACAAGGAGTCGGGGTGATGGGGCGGAGAGAAACATGCGGGGTTTCCGCAAAACGTCAACGTCGGCCCTTGGCTCTTCTTGGCTGTTCCTGGGGCGTCGAAGGATGAACCCAGACCACTGGATTTTCCCGAATGAGCCTTCTCAAGGTCCGTCGCCATGGCCTCTCGCGACTCGGTTTGACGTTTGCACACGCGTGCAATGGTTTCCGTGTTTCAAAGAGAGCGGCATCGTCATCATCGTCGCTGTCGCCGACGTGGGCTCCGTCGGGTCGGGGGCGGACAAGGCAAAGGAAAAGGGGACGTGCGAGAAGATGCTTCGATGATCGACTGCAAGAAGCAGACGGGAACTATTTTGGAAGCTTGCGCCATTGACCAGCGCCGTGGATGGGCGGCACCTCCTGTTGCAGTGGCTTGCCCGCCCCATGTTTCCCGTGTCTCGAGTCGTCGACGACCGACGTTGCTGTCGCCGCAAATGTCATGCCGGCCACACGTGTATCCGGCGACTTGTTCCCCTCGTCAAGCGGGCGTCCCAAACGGCCCGGTTCATGCTCGGGGCCAGATTGAATGTCTATACAGGCCCGATCGAGGGGGGGGGGGGTCTGGCCGACCTCGTTGGGGCGAGGCCGAGAAGATTGGTACTTTGGGTCGGGGAACCAAACTTTTGGCGGCGCTGGCCAACCATCCACCTCGACGGTCCGTGTGTGGGTGATGATGCTTCGCATGAAGGCCAGCCACGGAACCTGCAGTGTCCGCCCGTGCCCACACCTGCGCCCGCCTGTATTCCGGGCAGACCAACCAGCGCCCCGCCGCCTGCCCCCAAATCCGCAACCACATCGGGAAGAACTCGAGGGGCCGCGAGGGGGTGTGTGTGTGCCATCTTCCCCCCGCCTGATCGAACTGCCCTCGGGGGGGCTCAATATGGGAGCACATGGCATCCAGACACACACACACACACACACATCCACCCCAGGCGACCGTGTCCAGCTGCATCCAGAGTTCGTAGCCAGTCAGTGCCGCGGTTCGTGCAGGGCGGCGCTGAGCACAGGTACCGAGCGTATGTATTGGTGCATTCATTCCCAGAATGAGACCGCGATCTGGCTTCCCGAATGGAGCGGGCTGGATGCTTGTGGGTGCTGTGGATGCTGTGGAGGAGGGGCAGACGAGGCGGAATGACTACCGTATCAGTCATCATCATGGAGCGGCGGTTTTGTTTCTGGCCAGTGTCCAGCGGGCGGGAAGAAACCTAACCCGTGTTTCCTCGACGGCGCGGTGCGGATGTGCTGCAATGCCGGTAGGGTCTTTTCTCTGGGTAATGTCGACGGTGGACCAGCGTGGCAACGAGGTGACGGTACATCGTGGGAGAGGTTGAAACTGACCATCGTGATATCGGGTGCCATCTCCAAGTCGCAGCGAAGGCATATCGATCGCGTGCTAAGAGTTGGGCCATTCATTGCCTTCATCTTGGGCCGTGTAGGACCGGTAGGGCCGGCAGACCGCGGGGTGAATACATTTTGGAAAGAGACGTGGCGACGAGATATCTGGAGAGACGTGGTTCGGAGTTTTTCGCGGGCAATTTGGTGGAAATTTGGAGGGGGTCGAGGGAAAGCTGGAGGCGAGAGAGAGAGGCAAAGAGGCGGGAGAGAGTGGGGGCGGGACTTGCAAACGGGATCGGGCACGGTGATGAAAAATTCGAATCAAGAGATGCGATGGGATGGCAGAGTTGGTTCCCCAGACGGAAAGAGCTGGTGGTGGTGGGCGGCGGGCAGCGGACCATGGAAGTTGCAACTTGCAGCAACTACCTACCCGGCCGCCCCTCTGTAGCTCGGAGACGAGACGTCGATTCAGTGGGCAGAACAGGGGCCCTTCTCGCCTCAATGATGAACACACACACCCGGCACCGAGAGACTCCCAAGATTGAAGATATTGGGCGGACGAGAGACGCCGCCGATTGGCAAAAATTGCCCGATGCAAAGGCACGCAAAGGTGTGTCGTTTACCCGGCGCTTTAGCCGCAGACATTGCACGAGGCACCTTGATTCAATTCCACCGTCAAAACCGAGAAGCCTCATCTCAACGGGATGGAGGCGATGCTATATCAGACGGACGTTGCAGGGGGAAAAGTCGCCAGATGGGCAACAACAACCGCTCGGTCAGCTCGTTTGTGCTGGTGCGTCACTCACGGCTGAGAGTGGTTGTGATGGTGGAGGTGAGGGGAAGGGGGAGAGGTTCCCTCGTTCCCCAAGTCCCCGAGTTCCATCAATGGCCATCTGCGTCCAGCCTTGGCATGATGCTTTGCTCAAGATTGGCAATGCATTGATCATGATGTTCTGGGGGATGATCCGAGCACGTCAACTTGACCCCACGCCTCCTCAGAGTCCCCATCACGTTTTCCTGGGCACCTGGGCTCTGGCTCTGGGGCCTGGGGTTTCGGGCGTCGATGGCACAGCTTCCCCTGGGAATCGCAGCGATCAATCGCAATGCGCCCAAGAAGTGCTTTTGCTGGGCAGGAAGGACATGGAGGAGAACCGGTCCAAAATAGAATGGTTCCGAGCATCGGGGGATCAAGGAGAATTTACCCTCATTGCCTCGTGTGCGGTACGCAAAGGAGGGACGGACATGGAACCCCGTCCCGACCTTGGGGGTTAGGCCCCTTTTCTCTTGTCCGTCATGGCCGTCGAGCCTCCTCCTTTGCCCTCCACCACTCGTCATCTTTCCACTCTCGCGCCACTGTCCGGAATCTCGTCCGCCATCCCCATCATTGACCCATCCAACGGCCAACAGTGAGTGCGGGAGGGGCACGGCCCTGTGGGCAGACGGCCCTTGGAAGTTGGGAGGGGGGGGGCGGGTCCTGATGAAGGGAAGACGAACAACAACCCGGACACCACTGGAGATGAAATGGATGGAGAGAGAAAAAGGGTCCAAGCCCTTTCTGCATCTGTGCCTTTTTTGCAATTTACGAGCAGCCATTTGATTCCCTCGGTTTCTTCACCTGCCCAACTGGTCGGGTACAGCCGCCCTGGGTGCATCCACTGCCAGCCAAGTCGCTTCGTGGGGTCATGGATCGGGGTCATGATCGTGGAGCATTTGCTGACAACACCAGTGCGAGTGTCTGCTCGGTGTCCGGGAGTGTCACGGCCCTGGTTCCTTCTTGGCCGCAGCAGCAGCCATCAGCCATCAGCCATCAGCCATCCTGCGGATTCTCACCGGCACGTCCATGCGCATGCGCCTTTGCAACGTCGAGCCAACGCCGTCTCTTGGCCCACCACCTCGTCTCGAGTCCGTCCAGCTGCGGGCTGCGCGCTGCGGGGCATGGAGGAGGACGGGGAGGTCCGGGAATGGAACCCTTCCCCCCCAGCCAATCGCACTTTGCTGGCGGTGAACTGCGTAGAGTTCGGACGCCGGCGAGGGGGTTACGATGATGAATCAGTCTGCTGTGTGGTCAAAAAGCGGCCCTGGGCTTTGCAGTCAGCAAATCTCGCGAGTTACGACAACCTTGAGCCAACTGTTCGCCGTCGGGGAAAAACGAGCAACCCATTTCAGTCGTAGTGCTTCTTTTCCGACATGGGGGTTCTGCTCAAGGAGATGACGGGAATGACAGACAATCGACTTGGAGCCTTGAAACGCTGTCTCTTGTGCCAAAGAGCACCAGACCGGCACCACCGGCCAAAGAAGAGGGATGGAGGCTGAGAGGTTGAGAGGTTCAGAGGTTGAAGAGAGCCTCGCGCCGTCAGCCAAAGGGTTGCAGGCGCTTGAGGACTTGCCGCGATGGGCTCTGTCTTTTATATGTTTATTATCTGGGGGGTGGATCCAGACTCAGCCCTATTCCGTCCCCCCTCCCCCCTCCCCCCTCCGACGACCCCCAACATGGATGCCGCCAGTGACGGCTCAGCCCATGGCGATGGAGCAAATGGCCTTGGGTTGCTCCGCCCCCCATGGTCCATCGTCCACTGCCCGTCGCCGGTCACACTCCTGGCGCCCGATTGTGCGCGCCGACGCGGCTGACCTGTCTCCTTGTCAATCCGACAAAAGGTGCTGCCTGGCCTCTTTCTCCTTCCTCTTCATATCGCCAGATTGCTCCCCGGCTCCCTCTCGACGACAAGACCCCACGGCGCCACGACACCACACCACGCTCCTTCGACAGCTCCGTCCGACGACAACCACCAACTTCCAACATAACTGCGGCCCTTCCCCCTACCAACCGATGGTCTCCTCCAACGCGCCCGACTCTTGCTGCCGATCGATTGGGTTGGCAACGACAACGACGACGAGGAAACCACGACGGTAGAGCCAAAGGACGGCTGGCGACAGACGCAAGACGACAGCAACGAAGGGGCCATGCGCAGCGCCTGGTCGTGTACCTCGTGCGCCGCTCTGCTCCTCTCTGCCGTCCTTGGCCGAGGAGCGCAGGCGTCGTCGCATGTCCGGCCCAAGGGCGGCTTGGTCCACCGGGTAGCCAAGGCCCAAATCACCGCGCCGCCGTCGTTGCGTCCGAGAGACGGCGCCGTCTGCCCGACCGACCACTCGCTCTGCCCGGAGTCCCTCAACGGCGGCTGCTGTCCGTCGCGCTACGCCTGCGCCGCCGACTCGTGCTATGCGACAACCGCCGCCATAGCCTCGGCGTGTGGTCAGGAGGGATGGTTTGCCTGTCCGGCCGCCGACTCTGGTAGGTACCTACCAACCGAATGTGTGTCACAAGACGGCCGGCTAATTGCATCGCGCCGCGTGTCTAGGGGGTTGCTGTCCCGTCGGCTATGTCTGCGGGCCGACTGACTGCTCGGCTCCCGTCGGCGTCAAGAACACCATCACGTCCTGTCCGGCCAGCTACTATCTGTGCCCGGCCGAGATGAACTTTGGCTGCTGCCAAACCGGCATGGGATGCGCCCCCAACGCCTGCTACTCGACCGCCCCTGTCCCCACAACCATCGTCCAGCGCATCACCACCACCAGCGACGGCGAGACCATCACATCCACCCGGACCACCGTCACCACCACAACCCCCACCGCGCCCCCTCGCCTCGTCGCCCAAGACCCCAACGTCGCCGCCAAGTTCATCCCCTCCACCCTCCCCAAGACCTCCGCCTCGTCAACCCCCTCCGCCGCCGCCGGGGGCCTCACCCCGTCCCAACTAGGCGGCATCATCGGCGGCGCCGTCGCCCTCCTGATCGTCGTCCTCGTCGCCGCCTTCTTCATCCTCAAACGCCTCAACCGCATCCACCACAGCCTCGCCTCCCCCTCGGAGAAATCCCGCTCCTCCCACGCCCCGGGCGCCGCCGCCCAACAACAATACTCGCACGTCTCCCACGACGACACCAGCATCGACCCCCTCATGCAGCAAATCACACCCAACACCGGGGGCACCCCGGGACTGCGCAGCCGCTCCGCCTCGAACCAGTTCTCCCTGACATTGGACCCCACCAAGACGCCCAGGCAAGTCAGCGTCGACTCCGCCGCTGGAGCCGGAGCCGCCGGGTACTTTGACCTCCCGCCACGGGTACACAACGTCCCTGGCCAACGCGGGCGGAGTAGCGTCGACAGCTACGCGCCGCATCCTTACCATCAACGACACCAGAGCAACGCGAGTGACGTCTCCGACGGCATCGGCAGCGGGGGCGTGACCAGCCCGATGGTCGTCCAAGAACTGGATTCATCGGGGTACGTCGAATTACCCAGCGGCGGGGGGTTCGAGGAGGTGGGGGGTGGGGGGTATCGGAGTCGGGCGAATAGCGGGGGTGGCGGGAGTTTGGTCAGTCCACGGGGGTCGTTCCAGATTGGTGGAGTTGGGGGAGGGAGGGACGTGTCGCCTGGGTTTGTGATGGTCGGGAGTCCGCCGTTGGATGTGGTGAATGAGCATTCGGAGATCATGACGGGGTATTATGGGCCGAGGGATAGGCAGGTTGGGCAGACGGCGGCGGGGTTGGAGGTTGGGATGGATGTGAGTTCGCCCGGGGGGGAGGGGTTTTCGAGGGAGGTCGGCGGGGTGTTGCATCCTCCGAGGGAGGGGGAGGGGGAGGAGAGGTGATGTCGATACAGGATGGCACCAGACCGGAAACGACGACGACGATGCGCCCATCGTCAAAACACATCACCAGCTGAGAACGACCGATTATTTCCTTCGTCAAGGGTTCTTTTCGACATTGTTCTAGGGACCTCGGCCGGCAACATGCTTTCAACGTCAGACTGAGGATATAGTAGCGGGGCATGGAGTTCTTTTTTGGCTTACGGTCCGGGTTGGATATATACATGGCAATGGATACACGGGGATACATTGGATTTCGGTTTTGGGACAGAGGTCAGGCAGCGGGAGTTCTGGATGTTTGTCTCGATCAGGGCAGTCGGCAAGTTTCCCTGTCGTGGCGATGACACGAGGAATACCAGTACATTGTGGCATTTGCCGATCTTTTTTTGGTTTAGCTTGAATTGAGTCCAAGTCAAAGATTTACAGTTCTTCCTGGTTGAGACCCGGTCTCGAGACGAGAAGGTTCCAAGGGAGTTGTGGGAAACCCAAGGTATCAGGCAAGCGAGGATATATTCAAGCTGTTAGAGTTGAGAGAACGAGTGGCATGGTGGAGATCAGGTTGTAGCAGGTGCATCAGCTGCTTGTAGCATGTGCTGGCATATCCATCCTGCCCGCAGTCACAATGTCAGTTGTCACATTCACGTCAAAATCCAGATTGTTGATATAATTTGCAAATTTCTTGTTGCTGTGTGTTGGTTGGTATACATATGTACAGTCCAAGTATCCGTTTCCGTTCCCATCCTTTCCCGTTTGTTTCCAGTCGTTACACATACAAGTCCGTCCCTTGCCCACCGTCCCAAAAGCGGGTATCACCATGCCAAACCATGCCATGCCAATCCCAAAAGTCTAATGCACATGAAGAAAAAAGAGGGATAGAAGTGAAAGGTATCAAGGTACCGCAATCTGGCACAGCCAGCCATGTTCTGTTCCCGCCATCCACACACCACCACCACCTCCAGGCAAGGTCCTCACGACCTGCGAACCCTCCGTCCCGCCATCCCCAAAACCTCGCTCACCCCCACCGTGCACGACGTCCCAGCCGCCATCTGAATGACAGCCGACCACTGGCCGGAAGCACAGCGCTGGAAGCTCTTGCCATCGACACAGTTCCACGCGCCCTCGTTGGTGCAGGCACCAGATTGAGCTCCAGCCGCAGGAGTGGCGGGGGCAGGAGCCGGCGCGGCAGCAGGAGCCGTAGGCCCAGGCGCAACGGGGGAAGCAGCAGGACGAGTCGCAGTCATCATGGTCGTCGGGGCCGGGGCGGTGCCGGTGGGTGCCGCGGGCTCGGGGACGGGCATGGTGATGAAGACGCCGCTGGAAGAGGACGAGTGTGAGCTTGAGACTTCGGAATCATCATCAGGGCAAGGGGGGAGGACATACCCTGGGGGGCCCGAGGGCTTGGCACCGGAACCACCGCCGCCGGGGGCGGGGATGACGGTGGGCTTGGGGGCGGTCGAGGGGATGACGGTGGGCTTGGAGCCCGTGGGGGGTGTGGCGGGCGAAGAGGGAGCGGCGCCGGAGCCGCCGCCGGGGGCAGCACCGGAACCACCACCGGGAGCGGGAGCAGCAGGAGCAGAAGCGCCGCAGCTACCAGAAGGAGGGGCCTGGGCGCCGCCGTTGTCCTTGACGTCCGGGCCGGGGTCGGGGTACTTGACAGACGACATCTCGACGGTGGTGCAGCCGTTGCCGATGTTGGCGAGGAAGATGCCGGGGCGCGAGGAGAACGAGGCGCGGGGCTTGACGATGGTGTCGCGGCGCTTGGCACCACCACCACCGATGGTTACTGCGGCGCAGTTTTGATACAGCTCCCTGTTCCCGATGGCGTTCTGCCACGTCCAAGAGAAGATGGCGGTGCCGGTGGGGGCGTCGGCGGGGACAGTGAAGTCGTAGTTGGACGAGAGGGGGCAGCCGCCGATGATGGACTCGATGACGGTGAAAGTGGCGCCGCCGTCGTAGCTGAGGGCGGCCTGGCACGAGCCGCCACCGTGGGCGGCGCCGCCGGTGATGGTCATGTTGTAGGTGCTGCCTGGGGCGAAGGAGGCGGTCGGGGCGCCGGCGGCGGTGCCGACGTCCTTGTGGTAGCCCTTGCACGGGTAGTTGGAGCCGTCGCCGCTGAGGGGCGCTGTCATCGAGTAGTCGATGTTGCTGCCGGCGTTGGGGTTGAACTTGGACCGGAAGGGGGCAGGGTAGGAGAGCTCCATGTGAGCGGCGGCGAGGTGGCCGGCGGCCAGGAGGGTTACCAGAACCGAGGCGAAGGAAGGCATCTTGGCGGGTTGCGAAGATGCGAGGGAGGGTGGTGAGGGAGTGTGGTGTCGACGAGGGGTCGTGTGTGGGAGGTCCGGTGTTCGTCAAGAAGAGCGGATCGGGGTGTGGTTCGCGGTGGGTTGCGAGGTGGGAAGAAGAAGCCTGGGGCTGCTGGGAGGGTGTTTTTATGCCAAAGCACAGCTTGGGCCTGAGGAAGGAATGGATGGTTCTGTATCTGAACAATTGGATTGTTATTCAGGATGAACAATGGCTTGTCGACCTGTGACAAGACAATGGAGGGAGCGGCTGCCGGAGTCTGGAGGAAAAAGAGGGAGGCTTGCGGGGAGTCTCTGTGATAAAGAACGAACAATGGAAGAGAGTGGGGCGAACAAAGAAGGCGTCCAGGCAAGAATCAGTGAATGAGTGAAGGAGAGAAGAGTCACCAGGCCGTGACGTGAGGACAGAAGAGACCAGAGAGAGGTGGAGGGGGTACAGAGGGAGTGAGCCTTTATGTTTCCTGTCGACCTGTTCATCCCTTCTCGCGGGGGCGTGATTGGACGAGGGGGGAGTGCCGGTTTCGAGCGCCACCGGACGAACGAGATCGTTGGACCTTGGGTTCGACTGCCGCTCATGGGGGATGGACCCATGCCGGGTCCATGGGGGGAGGGAGGGTGGTCCATGGGGGGCCGAGGCCGAGTCGTCGCCGTCCCCGCCGCATAGCCGGCCGCGTCCACCCCCAGGGATGACCACAGAGGCCTCATCCATGAAAGGCCCTCGCTCTCCACTGCGCCCGACGAACAGAGAAGTCTGCAAAGGTCGTCAGCAACATGACGATCCGAGCGATCAGGTCTGAGGTCTGCGGTCACCGAGACCAACCCCCAAGCAGCCACCATGGAAGCGAGGCGCTTGTCGCTCGTGGCTCGTGGCTCGTCGCTCGTCGCTCGTGGACGACGTCGACAAACGCACAAGCGCACATGTACGATGCCGTGATGCTGTGCGGACGAGGGGGCTGTCACCCACCTCGGCCTTCTTCCAGTCTTCAACCCCTGCCAAGAGGCAGCCCGCGCACGACGAATGGCAGCCCAGAGGCCCAGCTGTCGACCTGCATCGCAGACGCAAACCGGGCTCGCCTCGATGGGAATCCACCAGCACAGCCAGAGCGAAAAAAGTGGTCACTACCAAAAAAAACCAATCGCAGCCCCTGGGTCCCTGGCACCCGCCACAGCTCCGAACAGCCCGTCCGATTGGCCCCGCCCGATCAGCGACGAGGCGATCCCAACCCTGGGCGGAGCCGCGCGAGTGGGTGACAGCAAGCCGCCCCCGCCATGGGTCCAGACATCTGAAACACGCGCCAGCAAAAAAGACCCCTCTTCCCCTTTTTTCTTTCTGCCACCTTTCCCCTTTGGGCTCATACCTGTGCCACAGTGGCCCAGGCCGGCCGCGACGACTGGCCGCTGTCGCTCTGCCCGGGAGCATCTTTTAACAGGTTGTCTTGTTTCTTGAAACATTCATCACTCACCACTCACAGATCAGAGGCCGCCCGAGGATGGGGATTGGTGAAGCCAGGGAAAAAGGCATCACCGAGATGGATTTGACATGTCCTGGATAGACTCTGAACCAAAGATGCAGTCCTCAAGACCAGACCATTCTTGTTGCCGCCGACCAAAACATTCCTGTCATCTCAACCCTCCGTTGTCCCAACCCCCCTCCCCCGCCCCAGAGTCACATTGCAGCCAGGCCGACTTCGACCCGGTGTTCAACGACATGGACAATGCAACCGCCGGCCGGCCGTGCGGTCGGTCGTGTGGCCGTGACCCGACCAACATGATGCAGAGCACACGCCGCCGCCGCCGCCGTGCTGCACCGGTGAGGGGAGGGGGCACGGAATGCAAAAAAGAAGACGGGACACGGGCTGGATGGACTTGTTGGTGCCGCGTTTGTTCATGTCATTCAGCAAACCATGCGGGTACGGGATACACCAGACCAGACAACATTCGGTTTTCTCTCTGGACGGGTGGACGGGAGCTAGACTTTTTGCCATCTTGCGCGTCTGATCGATATGTTCGGATTTTACCTCTTGTTCTCCATCTACGTCTGGTGTAGAGGAGGAATAACATCCCCCCTCATGCTCCCATCTGCTTCCACCAATACATGGCTGCTACCCGAATCGTAGACATGATCACCAACATGCCGCCAAACATCCTGTGCCTCCCACAGTGTAGTTGAAACAAAATCCCACCCTTCTCTGGGTTCGTTGGGTTCGTTCCAGAAGCGCCCAGCTTCGTGCAGGTCCAGCTCTCTAATTGGTGCTGATGCTCCCTCCTCGCGGGAAAAATGATGCTGTCAGCGTCAGCTCCCTCAGCTCCTCGAACTCCTCTCAGCCGTGCCGTAACTCTGCTCGTCCATCCATCATCTGTTGGAACATGCACCTCCAAAGTTCCTTCGCTGTGGTTGAACATTTACACATCACCACATCCACTCCAGAGTCCCAACACGACCAGGCAAAGTAGACATTGGATCCAACATCGTGCCCATCCCAGTGGAACAAAGTCCTTCTTCCTCCGCCTCCAACAAGTTCCAACGCGGTGGAATACATGGAATATCATCTCCCCCGAGGAGCTCCCCTCCCCACAGCATTCATGCCAGCCATCCCCGAGCTCGGTGGACCATCTCTCCAACAGCCACACCATCCCCACCAGCCCACCACCGAGACTTGAAACACACAGCCAACTCGTAGTGGACCCAGACCCTCCTCAGGGCCCGAGTCCTTTTTCCCTTCCTTTCGGGCCCGGCAGGCTCGGAGGGAACGCATCCCCATCCGAGAACCGGGCCGCAGCGCATGAATACGGGCGACAATCACTGGAGCCACCGATCCACACATGGCTTGATTCCATCACCGCGCCGCCCTCCTGGCCACACACTGAACCTGCACACACACACACACACACACACACACACAAAATCCAGCAATGACGACGACTGGGTACCGCTGCATGATGCTACCTCGTAGATGCATCTTCTGGTCTGGCATCAATCGATACTGTCGCCTCCCCCTCGGCCATCACCTGACCCTTGCCCCCCATCCCTTTCCCCATCTGCCTCCGTTTTGACTGTCCTCCTCCATCGCGATCAGAACCGTGCGCTTCCCGCCTCTCTCTCTCTGCCCGAGCTCGAATCGCGCCAAAGGGACAACCTCAAGGGCCGGACGTGTCGGGCCGGGCCGGGCTGCCTTGGAGGCTGCAAAACAATGCTCAAGGCTGTAAGAAGCTTGCGCAAAGCTAGATATAACCCTCCATCCTCTTTCTCTCTCTCTCAGCCCCCCTCTCCCTCTGCGAAGCCACCGCCCCGAATCTCGGACGACTGCGCTCCGCCCGTCCATGGCTCGAAGGAGCCGACGGGCCTCCAACAGTCACTGCCACGCACTCGGGACGCGGCTCCCCATCACGCCCTCTCCTGTCATGGGGCTTCTCTCTCTCACTGCGGACGCGGGCCCGAAAACTTGCCCGCCGGCTGCTGCGGCGGGTAGGCCGGCTGCTGGTACGCCATGCCCGGGCTCATGTACATGGCCGGCTGACCTTGGTGCGAGCCCTGGCTCGCCATCATGGGCGCGGCCGGTCGGCCAGGGCTGGGAAATCCATTCGAGCCGGCCATGGGCTGCGGCGGAACGCCGTTGGGGGGTATGAAGTGCGGGTGCGGGTACATGGACATCTGTGGTCCCGCCGTCACCATGCCGTTGGGCCCCATGAACTGCTGCTGAACCATCATGGGACCACCCATCTGCTGAGGTTGCTGGGGCATAAACTGTCCATTGTTGGAGAAGCTCCGGAACTGCGTCATGGGCGGGGCGGCGGGATTGATGTACTGCTGCATCATGGGCTGACCGTATTGCATCTGACCGGGCGCGTTCATGGCAGGCGGATATGCCATGGGAACCTGGCCCATCCGAGGGGAGGCGAACGACTGGGCAGAGTTGGAGTGCATCATCCTGTGGTCGTCCGGTCCGCTGTAGGGCACTGGGGCATGAGCGTGCTGTCCGCCATGCAGTGGCATCGGCGGGAGATGCGGCGACTGTCTCGGCGCCATGTTCTGAGCCCCATGCTGCAGATGGAACGGAAGCTGGTGCTGATGGGGAGGGACGTGCGAGGGAACCGCCGGAGCCGCACTGGGAGTAGCGATGGAGGCTCTTCGCAGGGGCATCTGCTCAAAGTACTGGGTATACGTCATGAGGCTGGTCGAGTCAGCCTTCTCCGTCTCCTCCTTCAACTGGCGCCAGGTCGGGGGGTTATCGAATGCAGGCCGGAGACCGTCATTATCGTCCCACTTCCGTCCCAGAGCCGGCTTGACGCCCTGAATGGGAGCCGGCTTGATGCCCTGAATGTGGGTGAGGATGTTGCACTTCTTGGGGTCAACAGCATTTGTCTTGCGCCTGATCAGCTGGCCCGCCACCGGAACGGGGGTGGCGATGGGCGGCTCGACGATGTGGTTCACCGAACCGCGAGGGCTGGATCCCTGGCTGGGTCCGGCAGGCATGAAAGTCTGGGGGAAGCCACCGCCGGGGCGGAACTCGCTGCTGTTGGGATTGAGCTTGTTGCCCATGAACGAGGGGCCCATGGCGCTGACGCGACGGCCGTAGGTAGGGTCGGCATTGCTGGCCGGGCCTGTGGGCGGGATCCTCATCTCCATCATGCCCGCATGCGGGTTCATCTGGTTCTGCACCTTGTGCTGGTCGATGCTTCTCAGTCGCGAAGCAAGACCGCCTGGCTGCTGTGGTCCCTGCAGGCCGCCCATGTGCTGCGGCTGGCGGTTGTTTCGTGAGTACTGTTGATTCTGGTAATGGGGCTGGTTGTTGTATCCGTTGCGGGGACCGGTATGACGGTTCGGGGCTCCCGACGGAGCGTTGGTGTGCTGAGGTGCCGACGGGCGCGATGGGCTGCGCGAGTCGACCGGCGCCGTCGTCGCCGACAGGGCAGGCTGGTCGGAAGACGGCTTGGTATGTGTGTCCTTTGCAGCGGCCTCCTTCTCCTTTGTCTCCTGCTTTGCAATGGCAATCTCCTTAGCATTGGCCAGAGCCTTCTCTTGAATCTCCTTCTGCTTCGCCGGGTCCTTTGCGATGATGCCGATGAGATCCGTCGGAACGGGCGTTGACAGTTTGAAGCTGGTGGCAAACTTCTTCAGCTCGACGAGCTTGGTCTCCTTGTCCTGCTTGGCTTTGGTGGTGCGCTGCTTCTCGGCAGCGTCCCGCTGATGCGAGGCAAAGTTCTTGAACAGCGCAAGCACGTCACGCTCCACAGTAGCGGTAGCGAGGGCGGGTTGAGCCTTGTCAGCTGCAGCCGCCTCTGGCTGTTTGTTGTCCGCCTTGTCCGCAACGGCGGGTGTCTCTTTGGCGGGGGCAACCTTTGCCTCGGTGGCCTTGTTTCCTGATGAGGATGCCGGTGTAGGCTTGCTTGCCTGTGCAGTGTTCTTGGTCTCCTCCGGCTTCGCCGCTGGCAGCTTGGGGGTCGGGACAGCTTTCAGCTGGGATGAGATGATGGCAGGATCAACGGGGGCACCCTTGACCGTGGCTTGACCGGTAGGGGCGCGGCGGGCAGGGGGAGTGTATTTGTTCTCGCGGTTCGTCGAAATGGCCAGATCCTGTCGGCGAACGCCGCTGTACCTGCGCAAGAGTTAGTGACACAGACATGTGACCAGGATTGGCAAGCAGCCTACTTCTCCTCCTCATCAGCATTGTCCGCACCACCGCTGTAGTCCATGATGCGCTCTTCGGCGACGTGGGCGGTGGCGGGGGCACTCTGGTTGATCTCCCGGACGGCGCGGTCTGCCATGGCTGCCTTTTCCTTGTAGCTGGGGTTGCTCCGGTCGATCGTCGTCGTGTAAATGTTCTCGTCGTAGTCGGAGACGACTCCAAACAAGCGGCCGTTGACTTCAAACTGGTCCCAAGCCGGTCCACCCGAAGACATACCCTCCAAGCTGCCATCCATGCCGTCCGTCGTGTCAGGGACCCAGGGCTGCAGCGGTCGCTCTGCAAACCGCGAGTTTGAAATGGCCGCGTCAGTGCGGAAACCCTGACGGCTTCCTACCAAGACGTCAGCAACCAGCACCAGCCTGACAGGATATACGGCCTACCATTCACGTTCTTTCCATCGGCCTTGCCTCCGTTGCCGGGGAGGACACGGGCCTCCGTGATCTCCTTGCGCTGGAACGACATTGTGGCCTGCTCCCGTCTCTTGGCTCCGTTTGTAATGTCGGCTGAGTTGGGCAGCTTCTTTTGCTGCACCATCGTGAGTCGGCACGTGGTCGACTCGGTCCCGTTGCTGTAGATGCCCTCAAACTCGGCGCCGGTGCTCAGCGTGATTCGCACTCGTTGGCCCTGTTGTAATCAATTGGTGAGCTTGTGATACGCACGGCGACAGGTGGAGGAATGGCGGGTGGATGAAGGGAGCGATGGATTGCCAATGCGACAGGCCATCGGCTGGGGAGGGGGAAGGGGGAAGGGCCAGCAGCGGCGATGGGGGCGGCGATGGGAGAGACTCACCTCACGGAGCGAGCTCGTCGGCGACGGCTTGTTCTGGGAATTGGGATTGCCCTGCTGGGGGGTTTGCGCCCGGCCGGTGATGGGATTCTTGTTTGTCGTCCAGGCTCTCTGTTGCTGCGGAGGTTGTCTGCCATCGACGTACGTCAGTCAATTTCCCCGTCGAGTCAGTCGGCGACGACCACAGGCTCGCAATGCCAGGCACGCCGCGAGGAAGGCACGAATGATGGGCGGAGGCTTCAAAGATGGGAGGGTGCTCCCGACAAAGAGGGAGGGCAGGGTGTCGGTGGTCGTGGCTTTGTTGCGGGAGAGGCACAGCAGGGCTTGGAATTTCGGGGGGGGGAGTACGGAAGGTGTCGTGTCTCACCTCGCAGTCGGAGCAGCAGCAGCAGCGGCGGCGGCGGCCTTGGGGTCGCCGAGCTTGCTACTGTACGTCGGTCGGGGGGTGATGGACTTGATGTCTGTGGCGGAGGAGGAGGATGGAGAAGGGGAGGCGGGCTTGGAGGTTGACGATCGGCCGTCCATGCTTCCTGAACATTGGCTGCCAGTTGAGCGCTGCTGGTGGCACGTTTGGAAACTTTGGGGGAATGGCCCAGTGCGGGCGGGAGAGATGGTGTGGGAGTGTGGTAGCGGCAGAGAAGGTGTTTGCAGCGATTGGGCCAATCAGAGCCGGTCGTGGGGCGACTGGATTGAGCAGAGCCAGATCGCTCGGCATGGGCTGGGGGTGGAAGGGGAGGGGAGAGAGCAGCAACGACGGGCCCTGGAACGGTCCCACTCAGGTGCTCTTGAGGGAACTCGTCGTTGGGGGGACTGGGGCACTGGGGCACTGGGCGACGGACACTGTGCTCCCGTCGAGGGTGGTGCAGGAAACAAACCCAAGCCGAAACCCAAAACCCAAAAGTGTCTCCTCAAGCAGTGCAGCGGGGAAAGACGCGAAAACAGACAGGGAAAACGTACGGTGAGTTCATGGGTTTCGTCCCGGTTGTGCTGTGATCCCTGCGATGGACTGCTGCTGAGGGCGGGCAGCTGGAGACGCCGAGTCGACCGACTGCAACGGTGGGTTTATTACTGTGTAAGGGGCCCTGACGCAGCAGCGAGTGCGGGTCGTAGGAAACGTTGTCGGTGGTTTCAAGAGTTGGTAGCTTTCGTCGTCGGGGGCGAGGCTGGCGGGTTCGCAACCGGGCTGAAGCTGGGCTGACCGTCGACCGTTGGGCGGGGAAGTGAGGAGGACGGGAGCTCGAAGGGATGCCCGTGCTGGGCTGGTTGTACTTGAGAAGGCGATGGACGGTGTCGAGGACCAAAGGGAAGGGGTTCACAGTGGCTATACCAAACCTGGTGACGGAAAGATGCTCACCAAGGGAGAGGACGAGGATGGACGGGTGGGCTTAAGTATGGAAGAGACAGACCGAGGAAGTTGAAACCTCCAACGAGCCCAATGTCCGTTCCTCTCGAGTCGTCGAGAAGGGAAGAAGGGCCCGCGACAACTGGCGGACAGCAGCAGCAGGACGAGGTCGAGGTCAGACGAAGCTTTGAAGAGCCAAAAGGCCAAACCCAGTCCCCCGCTAGTACTAACAGGGGCAATGCAGTGCAGTACCGGGGTCTGAGCACGTGATCTCGATTTTTCAAGCTCATGACAACTCCTTGTTTGCAGCCGCCATCTGTTTCCAATTTCATACCGTATTTGGCCCGGACGGTTGGCGTGTTCGCGGGCCAATGCAGCTCGCGAGGGTTATTTCTTCAAGTCGACCACAAACATTGTTGGGCGTTGGGACGAACGGAACTCGATCCCGTTTGACTCGACTTCCCGAGGCCTCTTGCATGAGGGACGGGCAGTTCGGCGTCAACACCTCCCGCAGTGCGCATGCCCTCTGAAGCACTCTGAAAGCTCGTGAAAAGACTGCGTCCCTCGAAGCCAGTGCAGACCATCTTCTTTTTCCGACTTCCCCCAGAGCCACGCATTGGTCCGGTCCAGCCCGCCCCATTTCTGCCGATGGTGCCCGGGCAGGCTTTGACATGGTACGACTCGACTATCTCGTCTCTCCAATGAATCCACTTGGAGGCAGACAAAAGGAAAGAGACGAAGCCAAGTTGGTCCGGATTAGTTCAGCGGACAGAGAAACCAAGACGTCCGTTTCCCTTGGGAGGAAAACCCGCCTCGCGTCCCTGCAGGACCCATGACGGCAGGACGGGTACGAGATATGCCTCTCTGCAGCCCCTATCGAGAACAAACCGAACCTACCCGCCATGGAACTTGAAAGTTCAAACAGCTGCCATCCCAGCGGGGGAGCTCCGGTCGCGCTGTCAGATGCCGACGACGTACCACTCCAGACCCCACCGGACCCCTCGCCGGGCCTTTGAGCTGCACCGCTCGTCCATCTCAACCTCACCGTGATGTCATTTCCAAGTTTCCCCCCTGAATATCAGCTCACAAAGGGGTATTTGCCCGCGGCCTCCGCGCGTCAATAACAAATGCCCGGCCAAGAGGAAAATCCCAGCCATGGTTGTGAAAGGCATCGCTATATCGAGGTTTGAAGGTTTCTACCCTCTCGCTGTCTGGACATCCAACATGTGTAAATACACCACCAAGTGCCCCTCCTTTCGGCATCCCTTTCGTTTCATGCCCGCGGCGGTGTTTTGCTACCTGCCTAGGTAGATCGTAGAAGTGGGGGCGTCAACGGACATTTGGTGATTGTGGTCTAGAACCCTCGCCGCCCGCCTGCGGGAGATCGACCGAATCCCGCTGCTGGAATGGATATCTCGGCATTTGTTGTGGGTGGGCTGGGGAAGCGAATCCCACCACCACCACCACCACCGGCGAGCCTCCCGAAGCTTACGTCGACGTCGGCTTCTGCTCCTTGTGCTGAGCTGGCGCTGATTTTTCCTTGCTTTCGACTCCATGCGTCGGTTTCTGCAGTCATAGACTGGGTTTATCATGGGAGTTCGCAAATAAAACGACAAAACTTGTTCGAAGGTCCCTCATCGGGCTCTTCACATCGGAAATGGATCTCAAGATCTCAACGACAAAACTTGCCTGAGAATCCATGGAAAATACGCCATTCCTCTTGTTATGCAACCGGTAGCCCTCCCAAACCATGCCTCGCGCTAGATATATCCATATGCGCCATCAAGCCCTGATGGCCCCCGGCCTCCCGCATCCACCTGCCGCCGGGCCTGGCGCATCGCCTGCGTCTAGCCTGGATGTCTACGGCACGAAGCCATTACGTGCCACATCAGCGGCGCGGGCCGTCCCATCGCCCTGAAATCCCGTCAGCCGCCAAATAAGGTAGACAAGTCCCCTCTTTCAACAGATACAGGGTGATTGAACAGACGAACCCACATCTAGATGATCTCGAGCACTCGTCTCTCCATCGGCTCCTCAACCCACGCGTAGGACTGGCCCTGAAACTCGTTGATCGACCCGATCCGACGATACAGAGGACGGCCGCGGCTTTCCGTATCAGGGACCTCCTGCAGGACGAGAACAAACAGACCCCCCTTGTCGTCCTGCGGCGGCGGGGGAAACACCAGGAGCGTCACTTTGGCTCCGCCCGGGACGGAGTGTTCGCCAGCGCAGCAGAGCATGTAGTCAGGATTGAGTACCGAAATATGAGTGGTCCCATCGTGGTAGACGACGCGAGATGTCCGCCGCGAGTCTGAGCAGGAGGGGTCGTGGAATTGAGGAGCATCATGAGCCACTGGCGAGGGACTCTTGTTGTAAGAAATGGTGCCTTGCACGGTAGGACCGGCAAGGACGAGCCGGGCCTCCTTGACGCTACCCATGAAGCTGTCGCCGTGATACTCGACTCGAGCCTCAACTAGTTCCAGCCCGTCGGAGAAGGAGAGATCTCGAAAAACCACTCCGCCGGGAACTGCGGCCCAAGACCAAGTCGGCATTGGCACCAACGTCTCGCCTCGTGGAAGGGGCTCCTCCATCCGCCAGGCGAGCATGGATATGAGATCCCGTTCCCACAGCCCGCAGAGATATCGTCCAGGAGACCCTGCGCTGGAAGTGGTCGTCGAGTATCTCGCTGCCACACCAGCGATAGCCGGTAAGCGGTCGCTGAATTTTGTGAGGACCCTCTTGGAGTATGCCTCGATGATGGTCCGCCAGTTTGTCCGAGCCAGGTCTGGGGATACGGCGGGGTCGTCCACTTTCATGAGATGACCGCACTCGCAAGCGTGGCTTTCCAAGCAGACCCAGGCCAGCTCGTGCCGCGTAAAGTGGAGGTTCCGCGGCGAGAGGAACTGCTCCTGGTAGACCCATCCCCTGATCATCAGCGGCCAGTATTTTTCGTTTGCGTTAAGGGCCCTGCTGTCGAGCCTGTCGGCTTCGAAATGTTGCAGGCTTGGGCGAAGGAAGAAGGGGCGCATGCCGTTGGGCTGGATAGGGCCGATATCCATGGTCGAGAACTCTCTGGGGTCCTGGCGGTCGCAAAAGAGGCTCTGGCCCTGGCCGGGGACCCAAGTCGCCGAGAGCGTGAGCTCGGCGTTGGAATAGACGTCGGCCATCTGGCCGGCTTCGTGTTGCCAGTCGGCCGCCGAGTTTTGGATGATGCAGAGCGAGTCAATCCAGATGTACGAGAGGCCGAGGCGGCGAAGGACGAAGATGGCGTCGCGCATAATTCCGGGGAGGTCATCTACGGCGATGCCATGCTGTTTTCGATCTTCTAGGTTGGCCGTCGTGAGGATGATAGCTTCGGTTTCCGAGCTCCATCGATGGCTCAGGGCAGCGTAGGCGACGGGGAGACGAAGCTCGGTGTCGTCGTGGTCCAGAAGCCGGAACGGCTCGTTGTTGGTGTTGATGCGAAGGAGGCGACTCGGAACAAAGTTGGGATTCAGCTTCGCCTGACACTTTGGGTGGTTGAGTCGACAATCTTCCAACCACCGTGCAGCCTGGGAGAGGGCGACCTCGTCCCCCGTGCCACCAACCAGTTTTGTCCCGTAGACAAGGGCAGGGTGTGCGGCGGCGGCCTTGTCGAATTCAGGACCAGGACGGCAGAAGCGAGGATCTGGCGTGCAAATTTCGAGCTCCGAAACGTCGTCAAGGGAGTCGGAAGTATCTGTAGCATCTGACGCAGGCACAAGGACGAACAACGGCTTTACGTCTAGGATGGACCAAAACCCGCATTCGCACGACTTGCTGATCAGAACGGTCGAGGTCGCGAGGATGGCGCAATTCTCGCAGCCGCGCCGTGCGGATACCGCAATGTCGGCCTGTGAGACGCCTTGGTTGAAGGCATCGTGCTCGGCGGCGTCGGTGTGAGGAGGGAGAGGGAAGAGGCAGATTGTGCAGCGGGGGTTTTCTTCGGCGAGAAGAAGGTGCTTGAACTTGGCCTCCAGGCTGTCCATGGTGATTGCTGCAAAAGTCAAACCTGCACGGGGAAGTCGCGGTTCGATCTGTTGGGCACCGTCTGCTGTTGGGAGGAAGTTGCAGCGCAGGTCTTCGTTGTCGTCACTCACGATGAGTCGGATCGACAAGACGCCTCTTCGTCATTGGGCCGCATTGCGCCCTCTCACGCCAGTTGCTCTACCGTCAACGCCTTTCGACGCCATCACCAGCATCGCACCCAAGCTGCCAAGGTCAGGCAACAAGGGCGGTGACAACACCAGGCAGAAAGGGGCAAACATGCCAACTCCAGACGCAACTTCAACATCAACGCAACATGAGCTCGAGACAAGCGTCTCACTACATTAATCATTAGATTATCCAAAGAATAACTCGGTATCACTGCTCCATTCCGTCATCATCGGATTCAAACCCATTTCCCATCATGTCTCCAAACCAGACAAACTCCAGCCAAAATCCCAACCCCCCCTGTCCCATCTCAACCCTCTAAAGAAGCCCAACAACAGCCGCAAGACCGATAGCAGCCAGAGCAATCTCCGACTTGCCAGCACCACCAGTCACGGCGGACGTAGGCGGCGCGGTGGTGGACGCGGCAGGCTTGGAGGAGGCGGGCTTCGTGGTGATGATGGCCTTGGTGGTGCTATGGTAGGCGGTTGTGCTGTAGTTGCCGTGGTGGGGAGCGGTCGTGGTGTAGACCTTGGACGAGGTGTAGACCTTGGAGGAGGCAGCCGACGAGGAGGCGGCGGACGAGCTGGCAACCGAGGAGCTGGCGACCGAGGAGGCGGTGGTGGACCAGCTGCCAGTGTAGCTGTGGTCGTGGCCCTCGTGGGCGATGGCGACGGCCGCGAGGGCGGAGAGGATGGTGGCCTTGAAGAGCATTTTGAAGGTGTTTTGGATGTTGTTTGGGTGTGGGAAAGAGTGTTGGTTGGGCTTGAGGTCTGGGGTCTGGTGTGGACGGCTGAGAGAGGTGGATGGGATTATGTATAAACAAGAGAGGCTGTGGACAAAGAAGAGGGCAGGTGGGCAGGCATTTATTCCAGCCGCAAGCGGCAGCGCTGGTGACCCCCAATGACTCGACAAGCCCCCATTATGGCGCGACCGTCTGTTTACCTGGTTCCGTCGGTTGAGCAGGTAAATTTTGTGTCGGTCGGACCCGAGGGGAGGCTGCGGGCTGAAGGGAACGGGGGAACGGGGGCTGGATTCGCGAGGCGATCACCACGCCTCTCCGGTCGCGATAGAAGGCCGGGAGATGATTGGCCATCAGGGCTTGATGCCGACAACAGCGGGCCGATGGTAGCTTGATCGGGCGTGGTCGCTCTGTGCCTGAGCGGGCGTGGCTTGCAGCGGTGGAAATCCATTCGCGGCTGGAACGCCAGCGTCGTCCGGACCCCGTTGTTGCGCCCGTCACGAAATCTCGCCGCTGGAGGTGCATCTCAGCTGGCCTGGCGGCGTCCTTGATGGGCTCGAACGCGCGTCCTCCCGCCACGATATAAACCAGCCTGGTGCCCGCGAGCGAGCCCATCTGCAGGCCTTCGGCGAAGAGTGGTGGCCCATGACGATAACACGGTCGCGAAGGCGGTCGGGGACCGGGGGAGATGGCGACGTGACGGTCCAGTCACGGAGGCTGGGACTTGGCGGCTCTCAACCGATGACGATCTTCTTTTCTCTCAAATCCGACACGACATACTTGTGGGAAGTGGAGGTCATGTCAGCACATCCTTTTGGGGGATATTTTGGGGCAAAGGCCAGAGCAAACCCATACGAGGCCTCGGAGGCCAACACAAGCTGCGCCCGTCATTGACCACGTTGGTGATGGTTACTGAAGGGTTCGACTCAGGGGCCAGTCAGGGCGACCTCCCATCGCTTGCAGAGTGCAGAATGCAGCGGGCCAGCAGCGGCTGCAGCGCTGCAAGCCAGCACACAAAGAGCGACTGGGGGTTGTGAGACATTGGGGAATTCCGGACGCGGATCGATTGAAGAACCAAGTCCCGCCGTGGAGGGGTGAGCCTGGGAGCAGTGAGCACTGAGGTCACTGGTAAAAAGAAGGGTCGTCCCCGGTCCTGGAAATCAACAGCTGCTCGATGATGGTATTTCCATTTTCGTCACTGACGCTGCCAATCCGTCGAACCTCGCATCACTGAATGTCGTCGCCGTGGTTTGGGTTTGGTCAAACGGAACTGACGGATCAAGCTGTCTGCCTGATCAGGTCATGGCCCGCCAGAGTCATGATGGCAAAGGACAGTTTTCTGAACCAGAAACACAATGGCGGCACAAAAGGCGGGATGGTTCATGCAACACCCAAGATGGGGGAGCTCCTCTCAAGTCTGGGAGCTGAAGCGAAGCTGGAGATGGAGAGCAGCATGTTTCGAAACAATATTCCCCCAATGCTAGTGTGGCACAGACCTCTCACCAGCCCAACGCCAACCTGCACCAGCCACAGAAGTGGCAGACAGATGGCTGCCGTTCAGGTGCATCATCTGGGACAGCATGGCAAAGAAAATCCCCGGATGGGAAAATCACATGAAACATTGCCCCAAGATCATTTCAGGCTCCGAAAACATCTTTGTGGTTGGTTGTTGTGGGCTGAAGTTGACTTGGTCAGAGGGCAAATGTCTGGCTCTGTGGCACAGTCACCCCCCTGTCCTTGCCGTGGGACTGCCCTGTTGGGCCAAGCGTGGCCACAGGTCGCTGGGGGCTGGCTGCTGTGAGTGGACACTGGCGAGCCAAAGCGAGCGACAGCCTGAGGAGGCGTGATGGACGAGATGAACCTCCAAACAACGCTGCACCGACCATCATCAAATCGCCGTTTCACTCCTCCCCATCAATCCATCCTACCGTCTCACCACCACCCGACATCGCCATCGCCATCGTCTCTTCCGCCCCCGCCGCCTCCGCCCGCCACGCTCGAACACTGGACGTCGACCGACCGACCGACCGACATCCCCGCGATTTCTACAAGGCCGAAACCCCCAACATCTTGATCGCGCCGTCGTGGCGGCCAGCCGAGGGTCGGGTTGACGGGCGGCTTTCGCCAGAGAGAGAGGGGGTCCAGTCTCGGCCGTCGCCATGGAGAACGGAGGAGGAGGATACAGACCCAACGCCGTCATGAACAACGGCCCGGGTTCGACTCGTTCCATGCAGCGCCGCTCCCCGGGAGCCGAGCTAGGTCCGCCGCCCAACATTCCAGCGCGCTCCATCTCTCCCGCCATCGGCGTGGGCACAAACAGCGGCGTGACGCCTCGGTCCTCCGCAGCAGGCCGATCCATCCAGTCCACGGGGGGAGGCTCCCGCCGGAACAATGTGAGTTCATCCGGTTTCCCCTTGTTGCTTGCTTGCACCCGTGAAGCACCAGGGCTCTGTTTCGCCTTCGGCTTCATGCCTAACCGCCATGTGCTGCTACGTCGTGACTGATCTGCAAAACACACCCGTCCTCGCATCATCGTTTCTCCCCCCCCCCCTCCCACCCGCAAGGCAGGGCTGTGGCGGATGGATTGTGCTCTTCTGTTTCCCCCTCACCATCATCATTACCACCATGATTGCACGAGATCGCTTGCTGACCATGGCAACCTCCAAAAAGTCCTCCGGCAGCGCTGCTGTTCCGCTGTCCCAGATCGAAAGGAGCGTTACGCACCTCCTTGTCGCCACGAAACAGCTCCTCGAGACACTGACGCAATGGTCCCGCGGGCAGGCCACCGATGCCCAGGTCTCCGATGTCTATGTCAGGCTGGGATATGAATTCAACATGGCATGTCGCGCCTTCACGGCCATCAACGTCGACACGTCAGACCTCGGCAACGTCCCCGAGCTGCTGCGCAACATACTCGAGTCCACCCTCAGCCAAGAGGCAAGCGTCGAGAGCCTCGAGAAATACCTGCCCAAGATACGCGACATCATCATCAACTTGCTCCACGGCCTCAAGAGGAAGCAGCAGAAGCTGAGGCAAAAACAAGCAAGAGACAGGGAAAATGGCGGCACAGACACGGGCGCGGGCTCCGCGGTCCCGCCCGGAAGGACGACGAGCACCAGCACCATGGGCAGCACAAACTCGGGCTTGACAAATATGCTCAACGAGGGCATTGAGGCGGGGTACCAGACTGGCCGACCAGAGGACGCGAGGAACAGCGGTTCTCCCACCAGGCGCTACGTCGGTCCGCGGGACCAGATGCGCACATCCACAACCTCGGGCGACTCAAGCATGTCGAGCGCAACGCTCCAAAACATCCCCGTGCTTCCGCCTTACCCTGGAGACGAAATCTCGACGATACCTGGTGGCCCCTCGATGGGGAATCTCAGCGAGCTCGGCGACTTTCCCCCGCCACCCCCGCCACCCAAGCAGCAGAGCGCCCTGGCGGCTTTGCAGAGGGGAGGAGACCTGGAGCGACGGGCCTCGCGGAGATACTCGGCGTACCAGATCTCGAAGCACCTGGGCGCTCAGGCGGCTGGGATCCCCATGATCCCGCAAAACACACCCATTCCGAACCGTGGACGCGGGGAAATGAGGGAGTCGATGCGGGCCATGCAGGCAAGGGAGAGCGTCCGTCACAAGCGCGAGGCCTCGAACCAGTCGCGCATGGGGGCCTTGGACTCATCCCCCGTACGGGTCCCGAGCAGGGTTTCGGAGGAGCCCGAGGAATCGCCAGCGAAGCTGCCGCCGAGGAGCGACAGCTTTGCAAACTCACCCGAGGAAAGGTTCCTCCGACCGAGCGCCACTCTGAATGGACCAGTCACGGATACATACCCGGTTCTGGATGAGGAAGACGAGGAGGCTGCGAAGCCTGCGAAAGCGCCCCCGAAAGCTCCCGTGAAACCCCAAGCGGACGTCCGCGCACCGACACCAGACAAACCCCCGAAACCCTATTCGCCAGACAACTCACCCCCCGCCACCAAAGAGTTGACTCTCTTCCTTCAATATCGCTCCAAAGTCAAGAAGTTTGTCCTCCCAGAGGGATACGACGATCTCTCGATCGGCCGGCTGCAACTCGCCTTCATCGAAAAGTTCTCGTGGAACACGCAACTCCACGGCACCGACCTCCCCGACATATACATTCAAGATCCCGTCTCCGGGGTGCGCCATGAGCTTGAAGAGCTGTCCGACATCAAGGACCGGACCGTGCTGGTCCTCAACGTCGAACCCCTCGACGAAGTTAAGAAGCACATCGACGAGGGCATCGGCTCCCTTAAGAAGATGGTCGAGGAGGTGAAGCAGACCATGGACGACCAAAGCTCTGCCCTCCAACGAGTGTCGGAGCGGCAGCAAGAGACGGCCAAGGACCTCGCCCGCCTGGCCGCAACGCCCCCGACCCCGCCCGCCGACTCCCCCCGGACGACCGGACCCGCTGCCCTGCGCAAGTTCAACCCGTCGCAAGTCACCGAGATTAACAATTTGCGCCGGGACCTGGCGGTGCTCCGGCAGACGTACTCCAACTTCCAGTCCGAGGTGGAGGGCTCCATGGCAGCGCTACGCACCAAGGCCAGCAACGTCAAGATGGCGGCGGCCAAGGTGGCGGTGCCCGGCCTCGACGGCGGCGACGCCGGCCACTCGTACGTCACGACGGGCCGCAAGCAGCTCAATACGGACAGCGACCGGCTCGTGGCCAAAGTGGACGACCTGCAAGACCTAGTCGAGGACCTCCGTAAGGACGTGGTGCTCCGCGGCGTGCGGCCGCTGCCGCGCCAGCTTGAGCACGTGACCAAGGACATAACGCAGCTGACCAACGAGCTCAAGCGCATGGAGGACTACATGAAGCGCGAGAAGCCCCTCTGGACAAAGATCTGGGAGAAGGAGCTCGAGGACGTGTGCCAGGGCCGCGACGAGCTGCGCGTCATGGAGGACCTCATGGTGGACCTGCGCGACGACCTCGAGAAGGCGTCCGAGACGTTTGCCCTCGTCGAGCAGGCCACCAAGGAGCAGATGAAGGACATTGGCACCGGCGGCGGCGCCCAGATGGGCCGCCAGTTCAGCAAGGGGCTCAACCACATTACCAACAACGCCGGCGTCGACCCCAACGCTGCCAAGGAGGGCGTGCTTGGTGAGGTCCGCGCGCTGCAGCCCAACCACGAGGATCGCCTCGAGGCGATTGAGCGCGCTGAGAAGCTGAGGCAGAAGGATTTGGAGAGCCGGCAGGGGAATCCCCTGACCAAGGAGTTGACGGATTTCGTGGGCGAGGGGAAGCTGAAGAAGTCGGGTGGGTTTGAAGAGGTGGAGCGAGCGAGGAAGGCCAAGGACGATCGGATACGGAGGGAGGTTTGGGAGCGGCAGAATGGCATTGTGAGTGCCGAGCCGGAACCGGAGGCGGTCGCGGAGGGGGATGAGGCGGCGACGAACGGCGAGGGAGTGGCTGGGGAGGCGGGGGCTTGAAAGCTCGAGACTTGTCAATCCTTTTTGTGCATTTTTTGGTCGGTATTGGCCCTCTTGATGGCGGTGGTGACTGGGTGGATGGATCATGGTGTTGGAACTGTTGGTGATGATGGCAGCGCCGTCTGCTTTTGTTGGTGTTGATGGGATGGATGGAATACCATGTGATGGGTGGTTTGGGAATGGACAGCGATGGGAGGACGGACGGAAGCGGCATCAGAAATACTCTAGTATGGGGGGTTTCAGCGAGGCAGGGCAGCGGTTCCAATGGTTGAATTTGGGGTTTGGGGATTGAGGGGACATGGGCAGACAGAGACAGTCAGTCAGACAGACGCGAGAGGTGGTGACGGAGGAGGAATTATATACCCCTGGCTTTTCCATGTCGTTTCATGCCGTTGCGGACCATGCTGTGCTTGATATTTGGGCGTTGGACTTGACTAGGGAAAGAGGTTGCTGTGGTTTCGTCATTGCATTCCTGGGTTTGCTCTTGCGGATTTCCACGGCCCTACGAATAGGGAGGGGTTAGAGTTGTAGACAGCCAGCCAGCCCCTACATTGCCCCTGGGAATGCGGATGGCAGCAGCAATAAAGGAACAGAATGACGGCAGCGACTGGAAGTGGTTGTGGTAACTTTCCTGAGGGATGGGTACGTCAATGTCTGGTCAACCGTCCCGCCAGCCCCCATCACGACCCATCATCCCAGCAACAATGCCCTCGTCTAAGAATAGAAAGCAACCTATCGGGCATGGTGCTAGTGGTAGCATCGCTGACTTTCACTCAGCAGCCCCGGTGTTCGGGAGTCGACTCCTTGTCCGAGGTCCCCCCGTCCTTTGTGGTTGGGATTTCCTTTTCTTCCGTTTTGCTCGGCTGTCAGCCACACTGTTGGACAAAAGTACAGAGGGGGCCAGACAAAAAGGAGGATTTTACGACGAGGTGCAGCGCCATCGCATCGTGAATCGGTGTCCGGAAGCGGGTCAGGTCAAGAGGGAGCGGCGGAGAAAAGGGGGAAAAGGGGAAAAGGGGGGGAACAAAACAAAAGCCATAGCCCTCCAAACTCGCTTGCATGCTTGGAATCACATCAGCACATCACGCAGAACATCAAACACGCACACGCTGAAAAAGGAATTAAAGAAAAACCCCTATCTACTACACTACGTACACCAGCGGTCGCGGCTCCCCCCCTCCAAGTCTTCAACAACCCAGACGCGCGCAAAGTCAACATCTTGTGAGATGAGTTGCTAGCTACTACTACCTAGGTTGGGGTATCTCGCTCGATTGGCTCCATGGGCTGCACAGCTCTCCCAACTCCCAATGACGATGCTTCAAGAAAGGCTACTGCAACGACTATTGCTTCTCATCCGTTCAGCTGCTTCTCTTCCTTTGCCCCTTGTTCTCGTCCGTTACTCTCCTTCCGTCCGGCCCTCTCTTCCGTCCGTGCCTCGATTCCGTCCGCTCTCCCCCTTTCGTCCGCTCGCTTCACTAGAGCAGGACCCCTCCTATATAGCGCTAACCATACCTCCTATCGCCCGGCGGCCGGTCATACCCATCATGCTGGGGTCGCAACTGGCGTCCCAGGATCGGGTGACCTTGCTGCTGCTGCTGCTGCTGGACGTTGGGATCGGCTCTCAGATCAACCCTGGGATCAGCCCTCGGATCAACCCTGGGATCACCTCTAAGATCCACCCTGGGGTCGAGGCGCGGGTCACCCCTCAGATCAACTCTCGGATCAACTCTCGGGTCGACGCGCGGATCGACTCTTGGGTCACCCCTCAAGTCAACCCTAGGGTCGACCCGTGGATCTCTTGTGTCAACTCTCGGATCCACCCTCGGATCCCGTGCACCCATCTGCGCCGCCAGCGCCGCCTCGCGCATGTCCATCTCCCGACGAATATGTGCCTCACGCATCTGCGCGTCTCGGAGCGCCGACTCGCGGATCTGCGATTCGCGCATCTGCGACTCGCGCTCGCGGATGGCGGCCTCGTGCATTTCCTGCGAAGCGCTGTATGGCGGACCCGGCGGACCTCGGGGATCAAAGCCGCTTGAGGGGGTGTAGCTGCGCACGGGCTCGCGACCGGGGCCGGGACCGGGGCCGGGACCAGGGGTGTTGGTGTAGCGGCCGTAGGGCGGGCCCTGGGGCGGTCCGGACTCGCGGTGGGCGTCGGGCGGGGGCGGGTATCGGCGGTCGAGCGAGTTGTGGTGCTGGTGTCCGAGCATGCCGGCCGTGGGGCTTTGGGTATCGTGGCCTCCGTAAGAGGGCGGGCCCCGGGGGGTCTCTCGCAAGTTGAGGGGGTGTGGCTGCGGCGTGCTTCCCGAGGCAGACCAAGAATGCGTCTGCGGGGGCAGCGACGTGTTGATCTGCGGCTTATGCGGAGCACCATGCTGCATCGCCCACGCCGTTTGGGGTTCGCGCACGGGCGGTGCATTGCTCTTGGCTGGACCCTGGTGAGATGGCGGCCATTGGCCAGACTGCGAATGCTGGTGTTGGTGTTGAGGGTGAGGCGGGTGGTGCTGGTGGGGATGCTGGCCATGTTGACCTTGTGGAGGCGGCTGCTGCTGCTGCTGCTGCTGCTGCTGTTGCTGCTGTTGCTGTTGTTGCTGCTGCTGCTGTTGCAAGGTTGGTGGCCCAGATTGCTGCGCCGGTGGCCAAGGCTCACGAGCCGGCTGCGCTTCACGCCGTCCAGACATCGATGGGTGGGCTGCATAGAGGGGAGTGGGCGAGCCGGCGTGGGGCTGAGACGTCGGGTAGCCTTGGTAGGGCGGTGGAGCTTGGTATCCGATCGGAGCTTGGCCGTGCTGGGCCTGAGGGGGGAGTTGCTGCGCATGCGGCGCGCTCTGGGAATAGTGATGCGCCTGGTGTGACTGCGGCGAATTGGCAGCGCTCGTCTGATGCTGGCTCGCATATTGGTGTCGCGTGAAATAGTCGCGATCGGTGGCAGCCGAAGCGGGATTCATCGGAGTGTTCATGGCTGATCGCGGGATATTGGAGTGCGACGGCTGCGGCGACTGGGTGTGATACGGCTTCAATGGAGGGATCGCCGACGGCGTCGTGCCTGCGTTGCGGCCATATGCGTAGCCAGGCCCTTCGGGTTCCCGGCGTTGGGGAGCGGGTACCGAGGTGGGCGGAGGGGGCCGGGAAGACATGGCCTGCGGCGGCGGAGGAGTCGGGCTTGGCTTGATAGCCGTCACCTCGTTGACTCTCTTTGGTGGAGCGGGCGGGTCGTCGTTGAGCAGCGCCATGAGACTGCTGGTTTTGCGCTCGGGGGGACGGGCTGCCACAGGTGGCGCGAGACTTGGGGGCGCTGGTTGAACGTGTACTGGGGCGGCCATGTAAGCGTCCTGGCCGGGTGCTTGCATTGGCCGCGAGACGGCAGCGAGCGGCCTCTCGGCAGCTGACGTCCCCTGAACGTGCAGCTGGGGAGGCACATCGGCCAGCATGTCTCGGAAGGACTGCGGCCCAGACATGGAAAACGGCTGTGGTGCGGGTGCGACGGTACGTGGCTGCTCGGCCGGCCTTTGCGGGGGGATCGGCTCGCCCCGAGGCTGGACCATGCGCTGAGGTGGAGCGAATGGTTGGTAGGCCTCTTGCTGCATAGGCTGCTGCTCCATCTCGGGCTTGGGTCTGACGGGGCCTCTGGAGGAGGGCCGCAGAGGCTCTCTTGGCGACAAGTCCGACCTGGCTTGACGCTCCCGAATGTCCCGAGCTTCCCGGCTCTCCTTGGGCGGCTGCACGAGACCCGAGGGGCCTTGATCCATATCTGTCGCCCAACCTGCCGAACGCAACGGGCCCTCCGGCACGGGCGGGTTCGGGATCGCAGAACCTGGCATTGGCTTCTGAGAGATCCGCACCGGAGGCATGGGGGGCGGCGCCTGGACAAGGGATGGTGGGGCATTGCCCATCTCTCTGTCCTTGTCCATGTAAGGAAAGGTAGGGAGTTGGCTTGGAGGGGGAGGGGGGCGCAGGCTGTGCGGGCTGGGAGACATGCCTTGGGTCGCGGGTGGACCGGCAGGCAGTGATTGCTGAGGCAGTGGTGCTGGCGACGTGACGGGCATCGCAATGGCGGCAGAGACCTGGGAAAGCGGCATCGAGTGCGGCACCGGTGAAGCTTGGGGCGCCAGCACCTGGAAGCGCGAGAACGGCTGGCTTGTCGGTGTTGGCTCCGTCTTGGCAATGGGCTCATCCGACTCGGCGGCGGCGAGCGGTCGAGGACCGCCCGCCGGAACATCGTATCGCTTCCTGGTACCGGTCGAGGGCATCGGCGGAGCCGGACGCTTCTCTCCCCTCTGGCGCTTCTGGTCGGCCTCTGTGGCGATGGCTTCCCATTCCGCTTTGCCCGCCTCCTTTTGGCGAACATAGTAGTTTTTGACCTGACAAGCAGTGTTAGCATACACGTGGCACCGTCATCATATCGCATTCAAGTACTTACCATGACAGCCGTCTTGGACTGCATGTGACCGGCGATGGAGCTCCAGTCCGTGCCGAATGACCGCAAGTAGTGGGGGAAGTCGTTTGTCTCTGACACGCTCCAGTAGCTCGACGCCTGTTGAGCAGCGCGAGTGCGCTCCGAGCTGGATGGCTGGCTAATGTCAAAGGTAGGGACTGTGGCGAGTGGCGGCGGGGGGTCAGGACGAAGGGAAGGCGGCGCCATGACGTCCGACAGCGCAGACGCGACGGGGACCGGCCCCCGCTCGGGACTGGCGAGGGATTGGGGCTGCGAAGGCACCGTCGGCGGCTGCATTGCCCCACTAGCCATGGCAAAGTGGCCCAGGTGCCGGGAAGCGCTGTCGAGCGTTTCCGGTGTCGTCCACTCCGGGCCCTGAGCCCGTGAGTTGGAGCGAGACCGGTTAACCTTGTTCGCCATGGCTGGCGGTGTAGGGACCAGTGTCTGTGCGGGCTTGGGGGCCTTGGGCTCCTTGTCTGCTTTGGGCTGACGCTGTTTGCGGGGTTTCTTAACTTCCGTCTTCTCAGCGCCGCTGTCGCCCTTGGTCTCCAGCCCCGGCAAGGCGCCTGACGCTGCGGCCGCGGCAGCAGCAGCGGCAGCAGCGGCTTGTCCCCGACGGCGGACCGGCGTGGCGGACGGAGTGGCGCCGTCGGCGTCGGCATTCGGCGCCGTCTCAAAGCCCCAGGTGGGGGCGGCGGCGCGTCGGGGGCGACGGCGCTCTCCGTTCTCGCCATTCTCTTGGGGTTGCTCCTCGCTCTCATGCTCGGTGTTGCCCAACTCCGACACCAGGGCCGAAGACCTCTGTTTGGCCTGTTTGGCCTTCCTGCTCTTCTTAGGTCGCTTTCGGAGTTTTTCCTTGAGGTTGAGGTCTCGTTTCATGGCGTAGTAGTACTGGATGCACGTCCTGAAGTCTCGATTGGGCAGTTCGCCGGAGATCTTGCCCCACTGCTTGGGCGCGTCGAGGTAGGCCTTTTCAAACTTCTCGATCTCTTCCTCGGTGAAGTTGATGTGACAGGGCGCCACCTGCCAGACGGCGATGAGCTTCTCGAGCGAGACGAGGCCCGACTTGTCGTAGTAGCGCTCTTGCTTGCCGTCCTCGGCGGTCCAAATCATGTCGGGAATGACCGCCTCCTTTTCGCTGCGGTACTTTTCCTTTTGCGCTCGGGCTTCGCGATCCTCCTTCTCCTTGTGTTCGCGGGCCGACTGCTCGATCGCCCAGTCCAAGTCGAGCTCGGTGCCGAATCTGTTGGCACCCCTCCTCCCTTCCGGCTTGGCCTCGGCAGGCTGCTTCTCCTTGCCCGTCGTCGTCGTCGTCGTCGTCCCGGACGTGGCAAAGTGGGTACGGCTCTTGATGGCGGCAGGATCGTCGGAGAGCGTGAAGCGGAGGTACGCATCATAACTCGCCCTGTATTCCGTCTTGGCGTCGACACGTTCTTCGTCGATGCTGGCCATCTTGCCCCTCATCCGGCTCATGAGAAAAGCATCAAAGTCGGGCAACCCACTGCACAGCTTGCGAACCTTGGGACTTTCGTACCACGGTTTCAGGTTGTACCTTGGAAGGTCTTCGGTCGGCGGGGTCGGCGAGTACTGCCTTACCATGCCGACGCTACCGTCCATGCTGACGTCGTCCTCGGTTCTGTCTTCACTGTCTTCGTCCATGGGTGATGGTGACCGCGAGGCAGGTTGGTGGATTGGGAAGATTCCGAGTCCGTCGGCCGCAGGAGGGATTCCATTTATAGGCGGTGCTGGTGGGCCAGCAGTGGCAGCGGTGTCTCCGGCGTTGGCAGCGTCTGTCATCTCAACATCTTCCGTCCTGTCCTGGGTTTGCTCAACAGTTGGTAGAGGGGGTAGCCCGGAGCCTTCCGTGTCCATCTCCTCCACCTTAGGTTGGAGATCGTCGGATTGACTGGGGAGGGCATCGTTGGTTTCGACAGTCGGGATCGCGGACGGTTCCCGTGCAGGCGGGGGCACGGGCGCGGGTGCTGGGACGGAAACGGGCACCGGTGTGGGAGCAGGCGCAGAGGCAGCCGGTATTTCCTCCCGTGTTTCCACCGCCGGAGCTGGCGGCTGTTCAGGGGCTTGCTGTTGCTGCTGCGGGCGGTCTTTGAGTGAGACGAAAGTGGAGCCCTCTGGAAGGTCTCCGATTAGACTGGCCAGCTTCAACTGGTCATTCAGCAGTTTCTCCAGAGAGGCGTGCAGCACCTTGGCATAGCGAGTAGTTATGCGGGGCGGGGCACTGTCTCCAGAGTGCTCGAACTTCTTCAGCTCCCGTTCTGTTTGTCCCATCTTTTCGGCAAAGTAAGAGTCCATGTCATCGTCTTCGTCGTCGTCCGAGGCCTCGTCGACGAGAGGCTGAAGGGGCTGCTTCTCCGGCAGCTGGACCCTGGCAGAGGGAATGGCCAAAAAGGTGCGAGCCTTTCTCTGCTCCCCACCGGTCTTGGCTTCACTGACATTTCTTCGGTCCTTTTCTTGTGTAGCCATGCTGGGTGCCGGGGCTGTTGAGCTTGTCGACTGTCCCCCGTGAAAATCCGAAACTCGGTGCTTGGCTGGCGGCTCGGCCGCATCCATGCCCCCCATCTTGACGTCGACGTCAAAGGCGGCCCTCGAGTCTCGATCCACCGATGCTCTCGCCGACTGGGTGCCCCGCTCTAGCTTGATGTCATTCGGGTCGCGGGGATGGAGACCGCGGGAATGGCCGTCGGTCGTGGGAATGTGGGAGTCGGACTGGGCGTCGGAGCTGCGGGGCCGTCGTTCCAGCTCGCCATGCTGCTCTGAGTGTGAGGACTCAGGACGATGGCCGAAGGGGCGCTGTTGTTGCTGGGACGCGAAACTCTGGGATCTCGCCACCTTGGGGCTGTCTGGTATTTTCTTTCCCGACAGGGCGGGGTTAATCCACTGCTTGCTGGACCGTTGCTGCTGCTTTTGCTGCTGAGCTCGAGGTCCCACGGGGATGGGAGGGCCACCATCGGGCAGCACTGGCTTAGAGGGCCCGGTGGGCGGCGGCCTATCGGTGCCTACCGCGTGGCCGGCCGAGACGGGTCTCTCTTCGGCAAGAGCTCGAGGCCCGGTAGGCGGCGGCTTGCCTGTGAGGGATTGAATGTCGGCTGACGAGGGCTGGCGACTGGGAACGGAGCCGAAGGCGGGTGCCGATGGTGCGAGCGGGGGTGGTGACACGTCCTTGGCTGAGGGTGGTGGCTCGTGGGATACACGGTCGGGCTTTGGACGAATCAGGTCGCGGTCGCGGTCGCGCAAGTCACGGTCGTCGCGAATGTCCCTCGGCGGATCGGCGTACCTCCCATCTCGACGATCGCGGTCCTCTTGTTCCCGGGCCCATCGCCCCTCCTGCGATCGACTCCGTGGCAGGCCGGGACCGGGATAGCGGTCGCGGGGGTCATCGTAGAACCCGCCCCTTCCCCTGCCGGCGCCACGATCATAGTCGCCACGGCCTCGTCCACCTCTTGGGCCTCCGCGAGCGAAAGTGCCACGGCCAAAGGCTGCCGCAGAGCCAAACTGGGGATCCGAGGAAGAAGAGCCAGCCGACAAAGGCCCGTCTCTGGACCCTCGCCTTGCGCGCTCCGCATCGACCCCCAGTGGGGGATCTCTAGTGTCCCTGAAGTCTCTGCTGATGGGCGATCGGCCCCGCCCCGGAGGAGAGGGTCGTCGTGCTCGGAAGCCGCCGTCGCGCTCCCGTTCACGCCATTCCCGCTCGCGCTCCCTACTGCGGTCGTCCCGGAAATGGGGTCTATCACGGAAGTCTAGTTCGCGGCCGCGTTCGCGGTCTCGGCTGTCGTCCCGGCCCCAGCCCCGGCCGCGTCCTCCGCCGCCGCCTCCTGCGCCGCGGCCTCGTCCACGAAAGTCGCTGGGGAAGCCGCCGCCTCTTGGTCCGCTGGGCGAGTCGAGCAGTGCCTTGGGAGCCCGTGGCGGGTCGCGGCCAGTGGGGGTGTCGCGGAAGGCGCCGTCGCGGGGGCCCGGGTAGCCGGGGTTGGAGCGGGTGTCGACGGATTGGCGGCGTCGGTCTCCGTCTCCGTACTTGTCTCCGTATGGTGGGGGTGAGCGGTCGCGGGGGGAGCGAGAGCGGCGGTCACCGTCGTATCTGCCGCCGTATCGGGACCTGGGGGGCGAAGGGTGGTGGTAAGCATCTCGCACGCCGCGTAGACGGTGGGGGAAGAGTTCGCGCTCTTGTCGGTGGACGAAGGCGTCATCGCGGGGATGGGGATGGGAATGGGGGACGGGCGGAGAGAGCCCGCGACGAGGATGGAGAGGAGGAGGAGCAAGGGGACGCGGGCTGTGGTTCCATTGGGGGGGGCCGTCTTCATGGCCGCCGCCGCCATGGCGTCTTGAAGCCATCGCGTTTTGCCCTCGGGGGGAAGATTTTTGGTGGTCGGGCCAGGGTGGAGAGGAGGTGGAAAGGATATGGCAGTCGGAGAGGTGGTGAAGAAGACACGACCCATCAAATTGGGATTGGGATGATGTCGTCAAGGGCAGGCAAGCAGCGCGGCTGCGAGCATGGAAGGGGCATGTGTGGGGTGGGTGTGCAATCCGAAGTGACCATGAACAATGGGACAAGACAAGGCGGGAAAAAAAACGTACATGATGCAGACTCGACCTCAACAACAAGGCGATGAACTCCTCGGTGGGTAACCCGGCGATTGCATGCCCGCCCAGCACTGAGCAGCAGCAAGGCAAGGAATGTGTCTCTGTCGGTCTGGCTGCCGGCCACGCCACGGCTCCACGGAGGGGCGATGGCCGATGGCAGATGGCAGATGGAGATGGGCGGATGGCCGAGGTGGAGGGTGGAGGGCGGAGGGCGGAGGGCGGAGGGCGGATGGGCGGACAGAGCGGTGGCGGCTCCCGTCGCCAGGCAGCGTGTTCCCGGCGCGTGTTCCTTGCAGGTGCTGGCTGGTCGGGGAGGGCAGTAAAGATGGGATGATGGAAACCTGGAAGAGCGACAGTTGTTGAAGCTGCGAGCGAGGCAAGAGATGCGGGTTTCTGCGCGAATGCTGCTGTCCTGCGGGCTGCTCTTCTCTGCTGCTCTGCGAGGGACGATCTGCTGGGAAGTTCCTGGTGACCTTGAACTTCGGCCCTTCGACGCCTTGGAACCTGGAATTGGCAATCGATGTCGGCGCAGGCCGCGGGGGCGGTGCGCGATGGACGGCAATGGAAAACGGGTCACAGGCCGTCGCCGATGCTGCGACAGGTCGGCGCGCGCAGTGTCGGCGTGTCTTGATGGCGCAAAGGGGGCAGTCGTTGTCGTCGCGGGTGGTGTTTGGGGAGGAGAATGGCTGAATGGGAACTGAAGATTGGACAAAAGTGGATCTCGAATTGCTGGTGCCGCCGCTTGCTGCTGCCAGCCTGCCCGCCATTCAAGCACTCTCGCACTGCACTGCTGGCCCAAGTCGAGTCGCCTCACCTCGCCTCTTCCAGCCTGTGCGTTCGTGCACCCGTGCGAGCTCCCAGTGCCCTGCCCTGTGCCTCTTCCCCCGGGCGCGCCCGGGCCATGCACGGGTACGTACCGTCAGGGTCATGGAGCATGCATTCAGGGACGGGCTGACACCGGTGATTGGGTCAGCCCTTCGAGGTCTCGCCAAGGCCCCACTGTTGGACATTGCCCAAGGACACGCTAGCCCGTCTCGCCTTTTCCACACAAGTGGCGCGGCGAGCGGTTAAAGATGCAAAAAGATCAGTCCCGCACCCCTGCAATTCCCGGCACTGTCCAGTGGTGTCCACTTTCAAAATCTCGAATTGTCGCCCAATCAGGCCGCCGCCTGTTCTTCCCCTCTTGGCGATCTGACTCTGCAGTGTTTGCCGCCTTCCTGGAGGGGCATGACTGTGGAGGGTGGGAATAGTTTCGAGTCCTGGGGACAGCAAAACATTGACAGGAAACAGTCCTGCTGCATATTCTTGGTGCATATTCTTGGTGCATATTCTTGGTGCATACTCTTGCAGGTCGACATTTCTGGGCTCGACCCACCCCATGCACCAGGTACCTCTCCATCTCGACGAGTTCATGCTGGCCTTGGACACAATACATTCCTGTCAAGCAAAATGGCATCCCAACCCCATGAACAGCCCCCCGCGGCCGCCACCGAGGCCGTCCTGGTCAAGTCGGTCGAGATGCCGGCCGACGCCCAAAAGGTCGAGGAGCTCGACTTCAACAAGTTCGCCGGCCGGCCCATCACCGTCGACGACCTCTACCAGGGCATGAAGCACATGGGCTTCCAGGCCTCGTCCATGTGCGAGGCCATCCGCATCATCAACGACATGGTCTGCACCTGAAAAAGAAAGGAAAAGAGACACAACTGACACCATCCAGCGCGCCTGGCGAGACCCAACCACCTCGGAAAAAACCACCATCTTCCTCGGCTACACCTCCAACCTCATCTCCTCCGGCCTCCGCGGCACCCTCCGCTACCTCGTCGAGCACCGGCACGTCTCCGCCATCGTCACCACCGCCGGCGGCGTCGAAGAAGACTTCATCAAATGCCTCGGCCCGACCTACCTCTCCTCCTTCAGCGCCCCCGGCGCCGCGCTGCGCGCCCAGGGCCTCAACCGCATCGGCAACCTCGTCGTGCCCAACGCCAACTACTGCGCCTTCGAGGACTGGGTCGTGCCCATCCTCGACGCGATGCTTGCCGAGCAGGAGGCGGCACGCGGGACCGACGCCGAGTTTTGCTGGACGCCGAGCAAGGTGATTCATCGGCTGGGCAAGGAGATCAACGACGAGCGGTCGGTGTATTACTGGGCGTGGAAGAATGACATCCCGGTTTTCTGTCCGGCGCTGACGGATGGGAGTCTGGGGGATATGTTGTACTTTCACACGTTCAAGTCGTCGCCGGCACAGTTGCGGGTGGATATTGTGGAGGATATTCGCAAGATCAATACGCTGGCGGTAAGGGCCAAGCGTGCGGGTATGATCATTTTGGGAGGGGGGGTGGTCAAGCACCATATTGCGAATGCGTGTCTGATGCGCAACGGTGCCGAGTCGGCTGTTTACATCAACACGGGGCAGGAGTTTGACGGGAGCGATGCCGGGGCGAGGCCTGATGAGGCTGTGTCGTGGGGCAAGATCAAGGTTGGGGCTGATGCCGTCAAGGTGGGAAGATGGACGCTTTTTGGTCATGATGAATCGCTAATCCTAGAATCTAGGTTTATGTCGAGGCGACGACGGCTTTTCCCTTTATCGTGGCCAACACGTTTGCCAAGGACCAGCCGGCTGAGCCGGAGCAAAAGCAGGCCGAGCCAGAGCAGAAGCCGTAGACGACGCAAATGCCCGATACAATGCAAAAAAAGGGTACAAAAAGAAACCCCCCTTCAAAGTGCTTCCTTCTTCTCCTGGCCTGCCCGTAACCTAGCAGCCAGCACCGCTTTGCCCACACTGCTGTCATGCGGCTTGCCAACCTCTCCCGAGATCCACGCCCCAATGTCGGCCACGGCATCCAAATCCACCCCAGTGTCCATACCCAGGCTCTCCAAAAAGTACACCATATCCTCCGTCGCCACATTCCCCGACGCCCCTGGGCTGTACGGACACCCGCCCAGCCCGCCCACGCTGCTGTCAAACGTGCGAATCCCATGCTCCAGCGCCACCGCCGTGTTCACCAGCGCCTGCCCATATGTATCGTGAAAGTGCATGGCGATATCCTCGTTCCTGATCCCCGCACTCCGCAGACACGTCAGCAGCTCCTTAGTCCGCGGCGCCGTCCCCATGCCCGTGGTATCCCCCAGCGCGATCTCGTCGGCGCCCATCTCGAGCAGCGACGTCGCAATCTCGGCGACGCGGTGCGGGTCCACGTCGGCGCCCTCGAACGGGCAGCCCAGCACCACCGAGATGTAGGCGCGCACGCGCAGGTCGGCGTCCTTGGCGGCGGCGATGACCGCGCGGAAGCGGGCGAGCGAGTCGGCGATGGAGCAGTTGAGGTTGCGTTGGGAGAAGGACTCGGTGGCGGCCGCGAAGACGGCCATCTCGAGGGCGGGTTTGTGAGCCTTGCGGGAGGTGGTAGACGGGGGGAAGGCGAGGCGGTGGGTTTCTGTGTCGTATGTCGAGGGGTGTTGGGCGAGGATGGCCGCGGCGGTCTCCATGCCTTTGATGTTGGGGGCGAGGAAGGAGAAGGTCAGGGGGCGCGGGGAAGAGGGCGGGTGTTCGAGGAGGTGGGAGAGGATTTCGCTAGAGTTGCTCATCTGTTTGGTCGTCTGCTGTCAGTGTGTCTGTCTCGTCGTTGCTGGGGGTAGAGAGGATGCGGGGTTGGACGCACCTGGGGCACCCATTTCGGCGAGACGAAGGCGCCGGCCTCGATGCTCGACAGCCCCGTCTTGGCCAGGCGCTCAATCAAGTCCAGCTTGACGGGCAGCGGGATGGCCTTTTTCTCATTCTGCAGGCCGTCGCGGGCGCCGACCTCGACAATCTTGATGTAGTTGTCGCGGCGTGGCTGGGCCGGGGCGGTGCCATCGGGGGGCGAGGTGGTGGCCGTGGCAAAGCGTCGAGGGGTGCTGGCGGTGATGCGCTGGGCCCAGCAGCGGGGAAGCTGGCGGGAGAAGACAGTGAGCCTCGCCATCTTGTGCGTGGTGGTTTGCTAACCCATGGACGAGGGGGAGATGGGTGTTGCGGTGGATGCTGGTGAACGGCAGACGAAGGCCAAGCAATGGCCACTGGCAGCCGGGCGGGCGAGGTCTGACGTCGCATAGCGTCGGGATTGAGAGGACCAGGCTGCCAGGCTCCTAAGGATCCCGGCCCGCCCTGGTTTGCTGTTAGCGCGGGACCTTTTGTCAAGCAGGCGAGGTCCAACTGACAAGACTCGCATTTGAAGCCTCGGGCTCCGACTTCAAGGCCTTTGTCAGTCGGAAAAAGGCCTTGGCAAGCATTCCCGAGACCATTCTTGAAGCAGGCAAGTGATATCTGCCAGGATTGTCATCCCCGAGTTCCGACTTCCAGGTCTGGAGTTCCAACATCAGGGCCTCGGGGTCCGACTCCAGGGCCTTTGTTAGCAGGCACAGGGCCTTGGCAATCGACTCCAACGTCTCGCGCTAACAAAAACGCCTCTCTGTGTCTGTATCGACGAGGCCTTTTCAAGAAAGAGGCGGACCTTTTCCCAAGCAGGCGAGTGCTATCTGACAAGACTCACAAGCCTCGCGTTCCAATGTCAAGGCCTCGAGTTTCGACTTCAAGGCCCCAATTCCGTTCACAGACAAACCCCCCCGGTTAGAGGATATCATCAGGGATAATCCCATCGGGCACGGCCTCGATGCATTCCGCAGTGTGTGGACAATCGACGAACTCGATCAGCTGGACAAACAACGACTCCGGAACACCATTCGCGCCTTTTTGAGGGCGGCGCAAAACCTCGCTGCCGCCGACCTTCTACCCGCCGCGATACAGTATCGTGGTGCTCTTCGAGACGACGTCCTACCCGCCACGACACATGGTGGCACTCTCCGGGATGACCTTTTTCGTCTTGAAGTATCGCTCCGATCCGATGATTTCGACCTCGGCTGCCTCAAGCCTCTCCTGACCACAGCTCTTGCCGACCATCTAGATGATGCCCTCCTTTGGGGCCGAGTCTACGACGCCGCCGATGCCGCCGACGCTGCCACCAGATCCATCCAGCCTCCCCAGACCCCGCCTCGCCGGTCGATAGCCTCTTCTCTCCAACAGACCCCATGGCTGCGCAACACCGGCAGCTTCTCCAATTCTTCCGAACATCGGAAATATGTCGACAATGTCCTCAAAGAGGAAGTCGGCCCAATGCATGTCGACCTCCGCGACTTCCACAAGGAGGCGTACATTGGCTCCGTGCCAAACCTGGCAACCGCGTCAAAACCCTTCTTTGACGAATGCTTGGAAGGCAGCAGCCCATCCTTCGATGGCGGCTGGAGGGGATGGCCCGAAGGAGCGAAGCAAGACGATGTACTGAGCTGGTTTGCGGGTTTCTGCAACAGGCTCGCAGTCTCTGCAGAGCGCCACCAGTCCACCCCGACACGTCGACGAAGCCTACTTGCAAAGCCCGACGAGCCAATTTCCGGCTCTGTTGGAAAACGAAAGATGGATATCGGCTTCGTGGACAGCCCAAGCGCGAGCACCGGGGAGTCCCCGCGGTTCAGCTGGGCGCAGATCCTCGTTCCCGGCGAAGTGAAGAGCAACCCATCTGCCGAAACCCCCTCAGACGCACGACTTGATCTCGCCAGGTACGCTCGGGAAGTACTTGGCGCCCAAGACAGCCGTCGGTTCGTTCTCGGCTTCACTCTGTGTGGTTCTCTGATGAGGGTATGGGTGTTCGATCGGCTCGGGGGCATTGCTTCGGAGCAGTTTGACATCAACAAGGACGGGCTACAATTCGTTTCGACAATCCTTGACTTCCTTTGGATGAGCGAGGAAGAGCTCGGGTTTGACCCGACAACCATGATAGCAAATGACCGGCGGTTTATCGAGATCAAGCGGCATGGTGCGACCGAGAGGTTTGTCCTCGACAAGGTGATGCAACGCACACGCTGTATCGCCGGCCGAGCTACGACCTGCTGGAGAGCACACCGCGAAGGCGATCAAGATGCCGTATTCGTCGTCAAGGATTCATGGCAACATCCGGAGCGCGATGACGAGGGCGGCTTGCTTCGTGACGCTACAATCCAGGGTGTCGTCCACTTGGCCCGGTATTATTACCACGAAACCGTCCAGGTACGAGGAAAAGACGACGATGTCCAAGGCAACGTCCGGAAGGGGCTGGATGTCACCAAGACGACAAACTACCCGCAGCATCGGTCACCACTCGCAACCCGAAGGACTCCAGGCCCATCGAGCGCCAGTCGGAGTCGCAATGTCGCTGGATCGAAGCGGTCATCTGATCAAACCAGCACTCCCATGCTTTCCAGCAAGCGGCATTGCTCCCCGTCACCAACAGTAGCCGGGAGTGATGTGTTGCCGAACCGGGTGCACCGCCGCGTCATCCTTTCGGACCACGGGATCCCTATCTACGAGGCAGCCTCTCGAGGGCTGCTACTCGGTGCTCTAGCCGACTGTATCCAAGGACTTGAATCCCTGCGGCAAAAAGCCGGCCTCCTCCACCGAGACATCTCGATTGGAAATCTCATGGTGGGCAAGGACAGCCGCGGGTTCTTGATCGACTTGGACCTCGCCATCAAGGAAGAATGTGTCGCCGCCTCGGGAGCCAAGGGAAAGACCGGCACGAGGGCCTTCATGGCCATTGGGGCACTCCTCGGGGAGCAGCACTCGTTCATGCACGACCTCGAGTCGTTCTTTTGGGTGCTGTTCTGGATATGCATACATTGCGATGGCCCTGGCGAGGGCAAAGTCGTCGCGGAGTATGATATGTGGAATTACGCCGACACGGCAGAGCTGGCAAAGACAAAAAGAGGCACCGTCTATGGTGAGGGGGAGTTTGTCAAAGAAACGGAAGACTACTTTACGCCGTATTGGAGACCGATGATACCCTGGATCAACAGGTTGCGCAGAGTCGTGTTTCCGGGCGGACAAAGGTGGAGCAAGGAAGACATGGGACTGTATGCTGATATGAGGGCGATACTCGAGGAGGCCGGCAAGGATCCGATGGTAGCGGCGGGGGCATAGCGTCGTTGCGGGCTTGACCTGTCGTCGTCAGAGGGTCGGTCTGTTTCTCCAGTAGGGGACGGAAAGGAAGATGTCTGTGTGCCTCTCCCGTCCTGTTCTGCCAACATTGAGCAAAAAAGAAATTTCTATTCCACCTGAGTGGCAATCTCGACAGGCAAAAGCTGGGCGACCCAGGAATCGAACCTGGGTTTCTTCGGACGTTGCAGAGACCACAACGAAGTGTACTGACCACTATACTAGTCACCCTTGCATGATTTTCATTGCACATGGTACAGTATGCGCATATCGCCGTCTCTCCAGTTCTGTGGATGCATTGCTATGTTGTTGGATACGTTTTTCGCCTCACTCGGCATGTCGGTTTTTTGCATCATGACTCGTGTGAATATGCAGGCTGTTGTTTACTGAGTCTGCCGTCGCTCCGCTTTCCATGGTGGGTCCAAGTGTGAATGTCTCGATCATCGACGATGGTTCATGGGGGTTGACGAGGAAAAAGGGTAGTTCAGGACGAAGCTAGCAACCAACTGAAGGAGATCAAACCAACAGGACCCAATGGCGTGATGCCTGGATGTATAAAGACGCTTCTGGAAAGGTTCTCGACATCCTGGATAGGGGTTAATTACACGCCGCATTGGTTCGACCGTCTTTCGTCTTCAGCCGGCTGGATATTCAACGTTTTATAGTACACCCCTTTCCTCTGACAGGCCACAGCAACCCGCCCGTGCGGTTGGCACAGTGCTCTCGAGGAGACATACAGTACGGTTCCTCCCTCCCGGCCGACTCGTACCAGCGCTGTGAGCTCTCCCTCTTCCCATCATTTCGCCTTGCTGTTGGCGACTTTACAACTGTACTCCTGCCGCCTCTTCATCTGTTGGACCATCCTGTCGGGACCGCGTAGGAAGACCAGGCCAATGAAGGGAGGGATTTCCGGGACTTAATACGCGGACAAGGCAAGTGACACGCAACCTATATTCGATGAGTTGACAGAAAGATGCCTCGCACTGGCTGTCTCCCCAAGACGAAATATAGACCACACCCACCCACAAGTCTGAGGTCCTGGTGAGGCCGAATGCAACCAACCTCGCCATCTTCACTCACAACGGTCCAAATTGACCCCTATTCACCGCCGCGGCACTTGGTCATCTTAGACCAGACCAAAAGCTTGTCCTCCATTTCACTGATACACCGAAAAAGCCACCCAAGACTCCAACTCTTCATGTCGTCCAACAACCTCCCTTCCAAGTTAACCCCCCAACAACAAAAGACTCGGACGACCGAGGTCAGAAAATGGTCCGCCGCAGCACAGCAATCAGCCTCTTCGCCCTCGCCCTCCTCTTCCTCATCAGCAAACTCCCCCGCGAGCTGTTCGAGCCACAACCGTTCCTGCAGGCCGTCGCCGTCAACACGCTTAATGCCTTTTCGGGCGCTACCACGGCCTGCAGCATCTTGCAGTACTACCGCATCGGGAAACAGGCGTCGTCAACGAGAAAGAGCGACAACCGGTGTCTGATGATGGGCGTGGGTGTGGGAACAGGGAGGGCGACGTACGGGCTGAGGGGGGTTGTGAAGGGGGTTTATGAGGGGGTGGTGAGGGACGTGGGAGGGATTTTGTGGGAGGTGTCGAGGGGGAGGAGGGGGTGGGGGTGATGGGGTTTGGGGGTTGTTTTGGGTTTGGGTTCGGTGTTGAAGATTGTTTTTACATAGCTTACCTAGAAAGGGCAGGCATGACGTCTGAGGTTTCGACGGGACAAGAGGGACCAGGCTCTGGGAGAGATTCAAAGTTCTTCGCGGGGGGTAATGCCCCCAATCAAACGGAAGGCAAGAACAGTTTTGGTTGCCTGCCCCCCTACGAAGACGTCTCAATCAGGCACTGCCTTGCATCACGTGTGTCGTGCCTGTTTCCAAGGGGGAGGGTCGTCAGCCCATTCGAATTGGCCCAACTTGAACTTTTTCTCACCTTTCAACCGTTCAACCACAACTTCCACCCGAACCCAAGCCACCACACATCAAACGATCAAAACCAAACGTCAAGACCGATTGCACCATGTGGCTCATCGACACGTCGACACTCAAACTTCGATTCTCCGCGGACCCGGGAAGCGTACGCTACGCCATCCTCTCGCACATGTGGGGAGATGAGGAGATCACCTTCCAGGAGTTGAACTCCAGCGAGGGGCCAGAGTGATTCTACCAAAATAGGGGGTGATGTTATTAGCCCTCATTATTTATGTCACACGTGGTGAGTGGAAACGAGTAAAGTCATGGTCAAATCAACTTTGTCAACCTGGTTCGATAACTGCTGCTTAATACCGCCATCTCAATCTCTGATATCCCCTAAAAGGTATCATTGGGCCAGCACTTCTCCTTAGGCCAGAGCTTTTGATCGTGCGTCTCTGCGTGGTCAATGAGCTGCTTGCTGTTCGTGTTGACCACCTCCTTGCGGCAGTAAGCGCACTGCGCATGTGTTAGTCTTTTCCCATTCTCATTCCGAGATCGTGGAGGGAGACATACAATAGAAGTCGGCTTCGCGGCCTTGACAGGAAGCCCGTTTGCCTTGACAGGGGCTCTGGTGCCGGCGGCCTCGGCCTTCTTGTGATCACGCTGAATCTGCGATTTATTAGTAACCGCTGAGATGCACGTAAGGATATATGTAGATCAATGTACCTTGGCTTTCTTGGAGATAGGCATGTTTGCTGAGTTATACGGATGAAGATGTGAATGGTTTGTTGTTGTTTTGAGGTGTTGCTTGGGTTTTCACTTTTTCCCCCTTATCTTGGCGTGAGCCAAAGTGAGAGCGGTGGAATGGGGCAGAGATGTTCGAGATTGTCTCCAAAAGGCATGTTCCCTGATAGGACTAGGGGGGTTTGAATCCTCAGGTGTCACGACCCGGATGCCTGGGGCATCTACGATGGACCAATCATTATAAGGGAGCCCCACAGGGGAAGGAACCAATCAGGGAGGACCTGGGGCCCCGACCTTCGGATCCACGGGTCCGGCTCAGGACAGGTTGTAACACATCGTTGGTAAAGTCTTCCTCGTTCTGTATTGTTTCATTCTCATTCTGTATTGTTTCATTCTCATTCTCATATTTGTCGAATTTCTCCTGAGTTCGTTGCTGACGCTCCGACAGCGTCGAGTCTCCTGTGTTACAACCTGTACCCAAAGGGTCAGACTGCAAGGCAGTACGCTGCGGGGGTTCTGTTGACGGCAGGGAACAAAGGTTGGGCAAGGTCCAGACGGATCGTTACCGTCTCAAACAGGGTGTTCTACAAAGAGCTTGAAGAAGGTGCTTACAAGATTGTAGACGGGAACATGATACTGCTTGCGTGAGGAACAAGAACAGTTCCTCACCAAGGGGCGCTGTCTACCTGTCTTATATAGGAAACTATCTGGTACTGAAGAGTAGTTCTGCCAAGGCCCAGCGATGCCAAGCCTTGATGGTGTGTCTGGACCCCCGCCCCCCCTTCCCGGGTCCTGGGCAGGACCCAGGAGTGGGTCTACGGGTCCATCCCAATTGGTCCGCCGTGGCGGCCTCAGGCCGCCATAGCCCAAGTCATGGCCAAAGTCATGACATCCTGGTCGTCGTACATTTGGAAGTCGGTGTCTTGACGTGATTCTTTGGGTGGCTACCATATCTGTAACGGTCCAAGGTAGTATTATTGCAACTAGCTGGGGCGACTCTACGAGTACGCAGAACTGAAGAGGAAGGAAAAGAATGCGAGAGATGCCCGCAGGCGCGGGATCTCTAAATACATGACGTGCCTCTTTGTTCAGAGAGAGGAGACAGGCTCTTCCTTGTATTCTTTTTTCTGAGAAGCTCCGGCCAATCAGAGCCTAGAACTACAAGGTCCCGAAACACCAACTCGGACATCACCACTTCTGTGGGATGGAGAGCCTCCCTTCGACGCTCTGGGAAAGCCTCGTTTGTATTCTCGCCGTCCCTCGCTCAGCCAGCGTCGCCTTTATCGCTGGACCGCCGTCGTCTCCCGCCTTCGACGGCCGTCAAAGGCTCCTCCTTCTTTCGGGTCCCTGGGCGAACCCCGATCGCAAGCCGCCCACGCGGAAAGGGCTCGACCTTAAGCTCGCCCTCCGGCCTCGCGAGCCTCCTCTCCCCCTCCCTCCTCAATATCCTCTCCTCGTCCGATACAAACGAGCGCGACATCTCCCCCTTTCGCCTTGGTGTTCGCCTGGGTTTTCCTAGGCTGCGACGCGGGGCGGTCGGAGGGAGGCCCAACTTAGGTTGGGCACCAAAAGCGACCGAGCCTACCTTTTCCCCTCCGGGGGTTTTTACTGGTGGCATCTTTAGGGGTTTTCTAGTGGTGGAAAAGTCTCCTTGCGTCAGCTGAAACTAGGCGATTTCGACGGTGAAAGACCAGCAGGAAAAGAGTGCGAAGAGGGGTTAACGACCTTCCTGTAAATAAAACGAATAGCTTGGACGGCCTAGCCCCTGCGGGACTAGCCCGGAAATATAATCGCAATCAGAGAGAGGAGAGTGTGGTGGAAGATTCCACGTGCTTCCAGCGTGTGGTCCGTGACCTTTTGGGAATAGCTTCAATCGAGGCCCACTCCGGGCCCCCATGCTGGCCGAGGGTTGCCGAGGCCGTCGCAGGGCCTAGCCCGTTACAAACAGCATGTCCAACTGGTACAAATGGTCACACATCTGTTTCGTCTTTCTCGAGGACGTCGAGTTTCCCCATGTCCGTGGCGCCCCGTTTCCGCGGCGCGGTACTCCCGAGTTTCAAGACCGCCTTGGCCGAGCCAGATGGTCCAGCCGCGGGTGGACGTTGCAAGAGTTGGTAGCGTCCAGATACATCCTCTTCTACGACGCGACAGGCGCCGAGCTGGGAGACAAGTCAGCCTTGACGACGACCTGGTGCAAATCACAAACATCGACCGCGCTGTCCTGCAAGACGTGGAAACCCTGTCCATGGTTCCTGTCGCCAGAAAGATGTCATGGGCCGCATCCAGGCAGACTACAAGAGTCGAGGACATGGCCTACTGCCTGCTGGGCATGTTTGATGTCAACATGCCGCTCTTGTACGGCGAAGGCTCAAAGGCATTTTTGCGTCTCCAAGAAGAGATAGCTCGTTCGGGCAGCGACTTGAGCCTTCTTGCTTGGAGCCCGGCACCCAGCCATCCTTTTCAGAGAAATTAATTCTGCGGATTATTTGCTCCCTCCGTGGCCGAGTTCTGGAATGGCTATAACCTGAGGCTTCCTGGATGGGCTCTCGGACAGGATTTCGACCTGACGCTTGCCGACCGTGGATTCCTACGAATCAGCCGGAACATCTACATGTACGAAGAGGGCCGCGCCAGACTCGTACTAGACTGCCTCGTCACGGACAATCAGGCCCGTCGGGCACGGCATGGTTGGAGGTGGACCTGAGGAAGATTGGCTCCTTTTATGCCCGAGCCAACCCGGGACCTTCTTCCCTTGTGAAAACCACCTCCAGGCTTCGTGGAAATCTAGAACCGACAAGAGCGTGGTTGAGGGAGCCCGTGTCCATGGCAACGGTCATACCTCAAGCCCTTGTGGATGCTCATCGCATCCGTCCACAGCCATCCAAACTCTTCTACACTCCAAGCCTCATGCAACATGTCGCAGCGGCCCAGGGATACGAACACTCTGATCCCATGACCATTCCGCCACGGTCTATTGGAGACCTTCTCTTGGTGACGCCAAAGGGAAAGATCAACGACTTCTTCCTCGCGGGCGAATATATGGCAAAATCTGCGAGAAATCTGGGTAGCACCTTCTTTCCCGTAGAAGAGGGAGTATTCTCGACAATGGGCATACGAGGCTCACGGTATCATCACTTGTTCAGTTCAACTCGGTGCCCGTGGCTCTGGTTTGGTGCCAGGAACTCACCATGAGCGAAGGCCAGACATCTCCTCCATGGGCCGTCTTACTTTGTCCAGAAACCTGTCGGGAGACTGCTGGTGGCTCCAGTGTCCTCCACCCCGATGTCTTTCGGCGCGCGTCGTCTGGGGGAAGCATGTCGGAGGAGGAAAGATCAAAGATCTTGCACGACTACGTGTTTCAGTGGTACTCAAATGAAGGGGGTGGTTACAGAACAAAGGGGATCCCGACCAGTCTACGCCTAGAGGGGAAGGTCGACGGTGCTCGAGTTGTGCAGGTGATTAAAGTCCATGCTGTTTCGGGGCTTTCTGCATTTATCGATAGTGACTCGGAATCTCTGTCCGTCTTTCTTATTCTCTCACATCGCCAGCTACCCACCGACTCGGAAGCATAGGAAACTGACGAGCAACGGCCGAGGCAAATATGCCCAAACAATTGGGGACAATGGTATTGGAACGGAAGAACAACTTGTCCCATTCCCTTGACGTGATCTCAGCGAACCTTTTTAACCCTCTTTAAGCACCATGGTTCTGATCCCCGCACCCGTCCCTTACACCAACCCGCCCCCCCGTCTCCCCGAAATAGCACCATCTCCAATCTAGTACCATCCCAACATCTGGTGATGCAAATAATCGGAGATGTAACACCGCGCGGAGGCGGGAAGAGATCCCAAGGCGCAGCCCACCAGGTCCAGACCAATGGCGCCCACTGCCGACCCCCAAGCCGGGTAAAGTGTCACCAAACAAAGATTCAGTTAATATCCACGCTCGACGCCAGACAACGGAGGCGCTCCTCTGCACACCATCACATCGGTGTCTCGCCCAGTCCATGGAGGGCATCGCCAGGCCATGGCCAGGGGAAGAGCATAAGACGGGGAAAATCACACCGACGGTCTGCTAGCATGTCAAGAGAGAGGAGGCACACTTGACGAGTACATAAACACCCATCCATTCATCACCAACGTCGAGCCTGCCCCGATCTTAAGCCATCGCTCGAACCCTCCACCCAAGAAACTCGGACCACCACTCCCATCATCTCCTCCAACAAAAACAAAAACAACAACCACCACTACCACCACAATGCATCTCCCCGCCCTCCTCCTCCTCCCCCTCCTCCCTCTCGCCCTCGCCGCCGACTGCACCACAGCCAAGCACTACGCCGTCACCTCGTCCATCTCTCTCTACATGCCGCACCGCGGCTCCTCCATCGCGTGCTCCCTAGCCCGCGGCAACAACAGCCCCGCCGTCTCGGCGCTGCAGACGCAGCTGAACCTGTGCTACCGCAGCGGGCTGGACGTGGACGGCGACTTTGGCGGGCGGACCAAGACGGCGTTGGCGGCGGCGCAGAGGGCGGCGGGCGCCGATCCCGATGGGGAGTACGGGCCGGAGACGAGGAGCAAGATCAAGTTTGGGTTGTACTTTAATGGGAATCCGAGTGATGTGGTTTGCAAGAGGCTCTCGCAGTGGTAGGGGGGGTTGAATTTGTGCTGGATTTTCGTTTATATCAACATCAACAAAGGTCTAGCCTCCCCAGGATCATGGCAGTAAACAACAACCATTCTTGACCATGACAGCTACCTCCCCCTCCCCACCCCGCCCTCACTTCCCATCCCAAACCTTGGGCCCCGGGAACTCATAACTCGTCAACCCCCCATAAACATTAACCAAAATCCCCTTATCCTCCTCGCCATAAAACCCTCTCACATCCCCCCCCTCGGGCAAATCCACCTCCCCATCCCCCTCCACCATCAGATTCACACACTGCGGATACGCCTGCGCCCCCCCCTTCTCCCACGCCGAATGCAGCGCCAAAATCTCATGCCTGAGCACATACGCGCCCGCCTTCAACCCCCTCGGCACCGTCACCGTCCACGTAAAGTTACCCCCCCTAAAATCATCCACCCTCCACGCCTTCAACCAGTCCGTCCCCGCCGTCACCCCCTCCTTCAACCCCGCCTGCGCAATCTTTACAAACCTCAACCCCCCCTTCTCAACCCTGCTACAATCCCCCCCCTCACACCTCGCAAGATAATCCATCACAGGCCCGACATGACTCTCCGGCCAAGTAAGCCACTGCAGCGCGATCTGCGTGCCGGCGCGCACGGGGATGTGCAGCGCGCCTGGGACGGCGGACTTGTGGCAGATGATGTCCGGGTGGGAGAAGGACGAGGGCGGGACGAAGCCGATGTCCGGGTTGTCGGCGTACCAGCCTGCGACGCGGGGGGCGGGGGAGGAGAAGCGGAAGCCGGGGTCGTAGCCGAGGTGCACGCGGGTGGGGGTGTTGGGGGGGAGGGGGGTGATGTATTGGACGAAGCCGTGGGCGGAGGTTAGGGGGGCGAGGGAGAGGAGGAGGAGGGTGGCGGTGGGGGGGAGCATGGTCGTGGTTTGAGGGGGGTGGTGGTGGTGGTGGGAGGTTTGTCGGTGGGACGGACACCTCGGAGATGATTGTTGGGCAGAGGCGGGTTGTCGTTGAGGTGGGCGGGGGATGGGGGCTATATTGTCGTGGTTAAGAGGTCATCACGGGGCAAACGGAGAGGGTATATCCGGCTGTCCCTCGCCTGTTCTCCGAGCGTAACCCGGGAGCTTGGACGAACGGGGCCCGCGGTGCTGAGAGCCCAATGGCAATTAGGAGAATGTAACCTCCGCAAATGACCGACGTGTCGCGTGTTTCCCGGCGTCGGGGCTCGGTAGTGGGAGTCACTGCAAAACGGGTAAAGTAGACGCGGCGGGCGCTTGTGGTTGGAGGAAAAACACTACATGTACTATATATTCTGGGGAAAACTGGCAGCTACTGTGTATGAGCCGGCGTCAAGCCTTGCTCCAAAATGCTACCTCGACACTCGCGAGCATCGGGCTCTTAGCGAGCCAGGCCAATGTACAAAGCATCCATCTGCACCTCGTCCAACTTCTCCTGCGCCGTGCCCGCGACACGCACGCCGCCGACGTCCTTGCACTCCCCCTTGTCCCCCCAAAAGATCCTGTCGTGGCCCCACGAATCCCCATCCACCAGCGCGACCAGCGCACAAACATCCCCGTACGTCGACGGCTGCGGTCCCTTGGGCGTCCACCGGAGGAGGTACTCGGCGAAGGCGCCGACGATCAGGAACATGACCAGCACGGTCAGCAGCGGGAAGAAGGCCATGATGATGAACGTGTTGCAGACGAACCCGGATCCAAAGATCCAGGGAATCAGCGTCTTGGCGGCAAACACGAAGACATTGGGCCAGCTCTTGACGCTCTCGAGGAGCAGGCTCGACTCGGGGCTGGCCCCGCGCTTCCCCGTGGAGGCGGCCCTCCAGATGGCCTCGTCTCGAGCCAGTCCGCCGAGCAGCTCGGTGAGATGCAGCCCGAAGAGAAAGGGGGAAATGGCGAGGCATTGGATGAGCAGGCCTCTCCACTCGGTGTGGTCCTTCCAGACCTTGGCGTACTTGTATTTGACCTGGCCGAAGTACCTCCAGACCTCGGGGAAGCCGGGGACCTCACTAAAGTTCTTGCGCACAGCCTCGATGGAGGCCGACTTGTGAACTTTGACACCGAGCACCAGAACCACGAGGGCCAGAATCCCGTAGATCACAACAACCCCCCAGATCCAGTTGGCGATGGTGCGTGTGGCGGGAACCAGGGAACGCATGCTGGGCTGTCGGGCGCGTGGTTCGGCAAAGGGGGGCTGTCTGGAGTCGGATTCCGGGGTGAGAGGCTTTGCGTGCGAGGAGCGGAACATGTCCATCCGTCGGCAGGCTCGCGCTGTGGCCAGGGGATTGGAGTTCCAGGTTCCGACGCCGTGCTCCGAGGCATCCCGCACCATGCACCAAGTGCAAACGGAGGCCTGGATGAGGAGACCGAATCCCAGCCCGAGCATGCCCCAGCCGTTGAAGTCGATGCCGAACCGATCAGGACCCAAGTCGGCGTCATAGTTGTACGAGCTGACCATTTTGCCGTCTTTGGGTGTGATCTCGAAAAGGGCCACGACTTCGACCGGGTAGCTCATGACCACGGTGCCGGCGTAGGCCAGAACCAGACCGAAGCTGGAGGCTAGGTTGGCCGGCCATCCATTGGGACCGCTGCTCTTGGAGGCCGTGAGGAGGCGGAGGTTGGTGTTGTGTGACGACCGTCCCTCCCGCAGGAGAGCCCAGCGCAGCGTGGTCGAGTGGATCGAGTCGAGACAGGCCGAGACAAAGGTCAGAGTGACCTGGAGAAGCAGGGGGATGATGACCGTGGCGGCTTCCGAGACCTGGTACACGCGGTGGTCGTTGATGTACGGGTCTTCCGCCGTGCCGAAGGCCACGGCCGTGCCAGGTCCGACAAAGGCGACTCGGTCGGCTAGGAAGGAAGGAGTCTTGATGGAACCTGAAGCGATGGTGTAGATGCCCGTGGACAGGGAGGCCAGGGCGGCGCCCCATCCGAGGATCAGGCCAACGATGCAGAGATCGCGCGTCCAAAGTTCTTGGCCCTGGTCGCCGCGGCGGGGGTTGGCCGTTGCTTCTTCGTCTTTGTCCTGGGCTTGCCATGCCAGGTGGTCTTGGTCAGAAAGGCGGTGGTGGCTGTGGATCTCGAACGGTCTTGAAGAAGAAGAAGAAGAAGGGGGGAGAAAATGGCTGTCCTTCGAATAGACAGCTGGATGATCCAGCGGACCCCAAGGCATCCAGCTGGTGGGACGGGGATGACGTCCTGTTGACATGGCGATGCAAAGTCCAGTGTCAGTAGGGAGGGAGGTAGTAATGAGTTGAGAACGCGGCATTTGAGGGCCAGTCTCAGGGCGAGTGCTTCGTTGTTATGCAAGACGCAGCCATTTTGAGTCCCATCTCCCGAATCTCGTCCCAAAGTCTCGTCCCAAATCCTCTCCTTGATTCTTCTTCCCAAATCGGTTTCGGGGCGCATGACTCCAGCTTCCAGGGTACCTCGAGGTAAGGACCGAAAAGTTCCATCCTGAAACCTTTGCCTTGCGTCTTCCATCCAGTAGGAACCGAAGGTGTGGCGACAAAACATAGGTATGGGGACCTTCGTCAGGCTTCTTGATTGATGATGATGACAGATGACGGCCATTTGGATGCCAAAGACGCAAGCTTTCGGGCATTAGTGTCTTCAGCGTGGGACTGTGGCTGCTGCTCTCCCGCGGACTTGAGTCCCTGATAGGCCGGTATAAGGAGGCTGAGCCGACTGATCGGTTGATTGGTCGCGCGCGTGCAGGTTGACCGAGCCCTATAGGGATGTGGAAGCCATGCTTCGCGATTCAAGCTGCGAATCAGAGCAGCTGTTCAGATCTTGAACGGTCGACATCTGCAGACTGCCTTGAGGCTGTGCGCAGTGGGCGTCCCATTCATGTGGTTGCCGATGAGGTGGCCTCCGACCGAGCTGAAAAAAAAAAAAAGGGGGCCTGCCGTCAACGGCTTGCACCACCATCTTTGTCACTCAGCAGCGATAGTTCGTCACTGCTCGGTGCGTGACTAAGTGAAGTCAGAAAAGGGTTAAATATGACTTGTGGCGGGTCTGCTCTCCATCTGTCCAGAGTTGTCAGCCAGTCAATCTTTCTGCCTTCAATTTGATAATCGAACCTTCGAAGCCCTCTTCCCCAATCCCGCTTCTCAGGTCATCCTCCACCGCCGCCATGGTTGTTCCCTCACGATGCCTCCCACTTCTGGTTGCCATGGTGCCACTCGCCCTGGCCTCTTCCAACCTAGAGGTAGGCCTGGACCAGCCTGAGCTCATGTAGGTCCCACGCCTGTGCATCTGGTCATTTCATCGCTGACACCGTCTCCAGCCAGAGGGTGATGAACGTCGACTTTGAAAGGGTGCGGGAAACCTTCCGGGCCATGCCCTCGAAAGGAAAGGTCGGCGACATCCCCGACGGCATGACTGGACATGACGTGCCCGTCTGCCCGCCGGGCAGGTGCGCAGACAACTGCATCCACGATGAGGCTTGCTTCAAGCGGCCCATGCCCCAGGATTCATACTCGCAGCTCTGCGGCATTGTGGGCTGCTCGGCCCGGAAGGGTTCGCCCGTCTGCCCGGTGGGCCAGTGTGATGGCGGCTGCATCTGCCGCGAAGAGCTCTGGAGCAAGCTGAACATTCTTCTCATCAACGATGCCCTTGGGGAGCTTTCTTCCAAGGCGGGGGAGACGAGGGGCAAGGACGAGCTCTGAGATGCTGGGTTGGGTCCTGTACTAGGTAGACAGAACTGGTCGATGGGACTGGCCTCCGGGTGTGGTGTCGAAATTTCAGTTTGGCGAGAGTGGACGTGGGACTTGGATCCAAGATAATGTTAGTTAACTAGTAGTAGTAACTTGCATTTGTCGATTTTCTTTCTGCCTTTATCGGGGCCATGACAGTGAGGATGACAGGCCGAAGTGAAAATATCCAACTGCCAGAGCCTGCCCAGGCTTGGTGAGTCACTAATGGTGACGAGGTCAGCCCTTGACCAAGCGAGAAACACCAAGCAATCGCACCTCCCATAGTAATAAAGTCTTTGACAGCCTTTGACCTTCCAGCCCCGACTCTGGTGCCTCCCTAGGTACGTAGGTGCAAAAATTTAATTTCATGAAACAGAAAAAGAGAAGGAGAAAATCATCTGCCGCGAGGAACACTGGCACTGTTAAAAGAAAAATGAAGGCATGGCCAAAATACATGTGAAGCTTGCCAATGTCCTTCAACATTGCACCTGCCAGCACACTACCTATAGCACATGTTGTCAAAGACAAACCCAAAAGGTACTACCGAAGGGTATCTCTTCACCTAACCTCCCCCTGTCTGCTGGATCCCTCTTTCCAGGCTTATAAGCCGAGACATCAAGATCAGGACACTTAGTCAAGCATGCTGCCCAAGTCCTTTGATGACGGTGCTCGTCGTTTGAATATTCCATGTACTAGCACGCACCTGATGTTGATCATGGGCGAACTACTTGACCAAAGTTTCCAGACACTTTTCTTGTTGGGTACCCTTGTGCTGCGACGAATTGGTACAATTGGAAATTGATTCTTCAGGATACAAGGGCGCCCAACACTCTACTTTTGCACCATCGCCCTGGGTTCGAGTTTGGAATGCTTGGTCAATGTTTCCGTCTTTTTTTTACAGTGTCATGGAAGAAGAGTTGATCAAGTTGCCGAGTCGAGATCGAGTTTCCGTGTCGTGTGCTGATTGATGGGTCGGTCATCTTTGAGATTTTGTCCAAGATGGAATGTGCCCCCTTTCTTTTGTACACAACTGTTGGCTTGGAGGATTTTTACATCTAGTGTACGTACTCGAATTCAAAGCGCATTCCACCTGTGCTCGTCCCAGGGAGTTACTGCTGTGAGGCATTGATCATGGCCCCCGGACCAAGTCTGTCAACACGCACAGTACATCCTTCCGGCATCGACACCTTCCCGCGACCACTTTCCCATCTCCCAAAGGCAACCAAACCCACCTCGACAACTCTAACCGACCGACCACAACCGCAACCCCCCCTCGAACCCGCTCCAACCCATACCACCCATCACCAACGCCACCCACGCCTCCCCCCACACCCAGCAAGGCCACATCCGACCCGCGCCGGCGCCTTGCAGGACGCTTCCCCGCCTTCCCTCGAGGACCCAGAGAGAAAGAGAGAGGAAAAAACGAGCACCAAAGAACCGCCAACCGCCAACCGCCCGACCCGACCCGGCCCGATCCGATCCAGCCGATCGGCGGGTTTCCTCCTCGCCCCGCGCCCCCCCTAAGCACTGCATCGCGCCACCACCACGTTCCCACGAGCCCGGCATGGCACGCCGCCGACGACCCTGGTGCGCGGCCTACACCGGTCCGGGCCAGCGGCAGCCGACTGGACTGGGCTCGACGGACGGGCGTGATGCACCGTGCCGGTCTCGGGCGTTTGCGCAGGGGGGAGGGGGGAACCTCGACAAAAAGACCATACCGCGAGAAAGATGGAGCCCGACACATACACGTCCCATCCTCTCGGCCTGCTATCCAAGCTCGGCTGTCGTTGTAGTCTTCACCGTCCCGTGACCCGTCCCACCCACCACCCCAATCCCTCCATCGACCGACGTTGAGCCCCCCCGTTACACACCGAGGGCGCACAGCACATGTTTCACCTCACCCTTCGAGGAGCCGCCTCAGCCCAACTGCTGTGTCCCTTGTCGTTTGTAGTCGCGTGTCACCCACCCACCAGGACGACCAGCCATCCAGACCAGACCGAGTTCGAGCTGGGACTGGACTGGACCCGAGACACTCTCTCTTTCGTTCTTTTTTTCTGCCGTCTTACGTGCCACGGCAGTGCCTTTTTTTCTTTTGGCTAGTAGCAAGGCAGGCAGGCGGCTGAGACATCCAGCTTGACCGGCGCGGGTCCAGACCACCGGTCAGCTGATGGGGGATGGCACGGGGTGAGGTTGGGATTGATTGCTGCGCTGGAACTGGAACTGGACCGGGAGGGAGGCAAGGCGCGGGGGTCCGTCGGTATGTTCGGGATGGAGGTGGCTGCTTCGCGCCGTGCCGTGCCGTGGGGGTTATGGGATACCCGTTGACGGCTGCAAAGCGGGCGTACCATCCATCCCATGACCATGGCCTCGTCTCTGTCGTAGTCGTCGGCGGCGGCGGATATCACTGACCCCCCCGCCGCTGGACGGCACGACGCATCATGACGACGACATGCCCGCCCACTTGCATCCCTTCAGCACGACCCGGCCGGGACCAACCCACCGCATCCTCGCCTCTCTCACCCGCCCATGACGTCCTTGTACCCCCTACCCTCGGCCTCCTTCGCAGCGACCTCCCGAACTCCCGAGTCCAGCTGGTCCCAGCCCACCGACCGACCGCCGGCGGATGCTGGGAGAGAGGGAGTACAGCATGCAGACCGACAGCGGGGCACAGCAGCAGGGACGGTGACACGAGGCGACGGGGGGCGTCGGGGGGGCGTCGTCGGTCGAGGTTCTCCGTTTTCATGGCGGATGGTGGCAGGCGCAGGCCAGTATCAAATGTTCGGTGTCGTTGTGGCATGTTGCACCGCCGCGCGCTTGGTTGTGCGCCCCCATGGCGAAACGTAACGGACCCGAGGTCATGGACGGGACGGAGCGGTAGTGAAGGATGGTCGAGTCTGAGGGTATGTCGTTGACCGGCGTCATGGCACAAGGGAAGATCTTTGTCTACTTTTCTCTGGCTGGGAGCCCCAGCGAGAGACAGGACATGGTCTGTATGTCTTGGGTTATTGTGCGAGAATACGGGCGGGAGAGGTGGGTGTGTGTGTGTGTCCTACGCAGCACAAGCAGGGGAATTTATTTACGACTTTCTTTTCTTTTCGCCCGGTGTGTTTCCTCCGTCCGTGGTGACGACGGGAGCGCGCGCCGGGTCTCGGACACGGAGCTGAGCTGAGTTTTTTTCGGAGGTTGGTCCAATGCGGGCGACCGGCTCGGGCCGACGAGTCGAGGCGCACCGCCGCCGCCGCAGCTTGGCTCGGGGGTTTCGGGGTGGTGTTTCCCCGAGTTTGGTCAGTGGCGGATATCATCTTTGGTGTTGCGTTCCGGAGCTGGGAGTGGCACGGCATCTGTCCATCTTGACGCTGTGCGCCCTGCTTTTCTTTCGATTCGCTTCGCTGCTGTTTTACACGGTAGGTACAGAGCAGAAGTTGCAACGCGACAGCCCCTCTCGTCCTCACGACGGGATCCCATCCAAGGCACGCCGGCCGTGTGCCTGCCTGCCGCGGGGCCATGACCCGGGGCGAGGCTGGGTCGCAACAGCGGACGATTGGGAGGCGCCCGGATGCGATGCGTCCTCGGAACCAGAGATTCGGGCGCAAACCATAATTAACGCGCCAACGAGAGGGGTTGGGGACGGGGCATCTGACGGCTGGGGGGAGGAGGAGTTCGCCCGCGACGGGGCAGTGGTTCGCTGGACCCCTTCAGCGTCACATCCGGGGAAGAGATGGGAATTTTGTGAGAGCGTGTGTGTGTGTTCCCGCGGAGAGAGAAAAAAAAAGAGGAGCGAGGTTCGGCACCAACGACGCAGGCGGCACGGGTTGAGAGGACCTCATGGTGGCTGCCGAGATTGCAGGAGGGTGTACTCGCTTCTTCCTTTTCCCTTCCCCCCTCCCCTCCCCCTCCTCCGCGCTCGCTCTCTGCTTCGGGGTCTTCTCTCTCTCGCGTGGTCCTCGTCAGCGACTGCGTTTGCATGAAAGCCACGCGTGGTGTGGGTGACGACACGTTTGTTTTATCCCTGCTGTGTGCGACAGCGTGCCCCCCCTCGGGCGCCAGTCAGGCTGGAAGAGGGCCATGTTCGTCAGCGCCTCAACGAGGTCGGTCGGTCGGTTTCTTGGCCTCACACGCTCGACGGGAGTGTCCCGGCCCGAGAATGGCAGCAGCAGGCGGGTGGAGCGCCCACTCGTTCGTGGGCTGTCCGCCAGTGGCCCGCTGTGGGCTGGGGGAGGGGGGGATGGACAGGGGCCCCGGGATGGTCCCGGAAGGCTGCGGGCCATCGAGACTGCAGGCCCCCCCAGGCCCCAGGCTGGACGGAGCAGGGGATCGGCTCATCGGAACCACGGCGAAGAGGTTCCCAAACGAGGCCTAGCGCTCACACCCGCTGCCGGGCACGGGCGGGGCACGGGCTTGGGCGGCATCGCTGGATCTTCCCTGGACGCGATCGGTGATGCGCACGTCCCCGGCCTCTTTGAGTTAGTTGTCTCCATGACTGCCCGTGGGTTGGGTGGCGTCGCTGCGAGGGTCGCGGAGTTCGGCTTGTGGGGGAGGGAGGGTTGCAAGCGCATGCGGCGCCGACGCCGTCGACGTTGGCGAGCAATGCAAAGCGAAGCCTTCAACTTCCGGAGCGCCATCAGCTTGCGGTTTGCAAGACTTGTGACATGAAATGTTTGACGGCGAGCCCGATGGTGAGGACGGCCTGGAGGCTAAAGACAGGAATAGAAGATCAGCAGTCATCGCCGTCGCGTCCGTGGACGGGAGAGGCCAGCATGAATTCCATGGCCTCCCGCGTCTTCTCTTCTGCTTCCACGCCGGCGATCACTGTCTCGCCAGGCGGGACCAGCACCGGATCTTCGTTCGGTGCCGTCCGCCGCAAAGTTGGGATTTCGTTCCGTTCCGACGACAAGACAGGAGAAACCGCGCTTGCGTTCGGGGGCCACATGTGATGTGGAAACGCGCAGACAAGTCTTGTTGCTCAACAAAAAGCCCAACTATCAGGCCACCATGCGCGTGGGTGCGAATACGCTGATGCAGCGACCTCGGCAATCTCCTACGCGCCAGGATACTCCGCGCGGGAGACTGGCTTGTCTCCGGTCCGGGCTCCGCATGCACGGAGGAGGCTGGCATGTGAAATGTCTCTGGAATCCTCAACAAACAAGCGACCCGCTCCCGGGCCATCCGTGTCCTGTTCCACCGGCCGGCCAGCCCCAGGACTCCACTCCGGCGGCCTTTGGACAGCGAACCCGGCGCCTTCCGGATTCCGCTTGCCGCTGTTTGCTTTTTGCTCCCGACAAGCGACGTGCTGCAACACCTCGATACGCCGTGATTGGGCATGTGCGCTGTGTGGCATCGCATGGCGGGCAACATAGATAGGGTAGGCCTAGGTACGACGCAGAACGGAGAAACTCTCAGTGGCATGCAGCCCGTGGAAGCGCTTGGTTGCCGAAATCCGCTCCCCGTTGTGGGATGGGCCGAGATCTCTCGCCGGGCGTCGCCTTGCGAATCGGAAGGGCTGCCACCGGGGGGGGCGCATCAGCCAAGCAAGAGACTCGAGGGTTGCTGGAGGGTGACACAGCATACAGTGCCCTGTTCCTGAGGTGCATGTTGTCCGTTTGGTTGCATTCTTCTTCCCTGGGGGGCGTCGAGGTCCTTTTCTCGCATCTCGCATCAAAAGTGACCGTCCAATAGTTTCCGGTGTGGCCGCTGCAGAAGGTGTTGTCATGCAAACAATGACTGAAGGCACTGCCCAGTGCTCTCGAGTCTTTCGTCCAGAGCATGGGAGACCATCGGGTAGGGTGGGGGATCATGATATCCCGCCCTGCCGCCCGGAGCGCCGAATAAAGAATGAAGGTCGTCTCTGGGACTGCCGTGCAAGTGCGGAGGCTCCCAGCGCCGGAGCGAGGGGCCTTGCCGGTCGGCATCTTGCATCTTGGGCGGCCAGCCAGACCAGACGCCTTTTCTGCCAGTCCCCGCCCTCTTGAAGCTATCCCGTGCTCAGGAAACACGCCCTGGTTTCAAACCGTCCCGTTGCCCCTGGGCTGGCGTCACGTCAACCAGCCATGGCCGCTGACATTTGTCAAGTGCTCGGTATGCTGCCCTTGTGAGCAGCGGAAGCCAGAATTCCCCATATCGTGTGAAAAAGACGTCCTCCAGGTGCGCTTTCGAAGACGGCGCCCCGCGTCCAGTGCTTGACGGACCATGGGCCTGAGCTATTTTGGTCATAAGCTCTTGACCGGCTTTCGGCAATCGGAGGGACCCAGTCCCATCTGGGTTGCGTTTCGAGAGCGCCCAGGCATTTCAATATCAGCGGATGCTATCGCAGCCCCCCCGAGGTTCCCTCGAGCCCTTGTCTCGTAGCATGATGATCCGCCGAAACTCTAGGGGCGGGCGGGGAGATCGCGTCACCAGTCAACAGAGCAGAGAGCATTGGTGACGGTTTCTATTTTGGTCCACACCCCGTTGTATGCTTGTCTGATGGAAGCATGAAGACTCTCACGTGCTTGACATGTCTACCAATACTCAAGCATGAATAACGACAAAAGCACATGCAGAAGTGGCTTGACTGCCCGTTGGACAGCTCGGTCCTCTGAATGGACCCTCGGGGACGTGGGCGGCGCCGGCGTCGGGGACTCGATCGCATCTATCCTCTTTTCGGTTTATCTCGCAGCGCAGGACGCAGAAGCATGCAGCAAGCATGGAGCATGGAGCATCAGCCCAACAGGCTGGGCCGTTGCACATGCTCCACCCCTCGGGAGCGGCGGCCGGTCCCTTTTTGTTGCCAACTTTTTTCTGGGCCCGCCGCCAGCGCCGCCTTCCGTCTTCGGGGCGGCCGGGGGGTTCGGCCTCGCAGGCCGTGTCGCTTCCCATCTCCCCATTGAGAATTGGTGGGATTTGGGAGGGCGTTTGTTCGGTGGCCGCTCTCTCGTCGTCTGTCGTCTGTCGTCTGTCCCCCGTCCGACACATCGGCTCGGCCAAGGGTGATGTGAAACATAAAGGGGCGCGCGGACGAGTTCCGATGTTACCTTGTCGTCAATCCGTCTTCTCGGTGAGGTTCTGTGTGACGACCCTTGAAAGACGGAGGGAGCTCCTGGGCCACGGATCGCGTCTCTGGGGAGCTCGGGCTGTGGTCCTATCGTCGTCGTGGTCGATGGCATGCTGTGTGAGAGGCGCCTTGGCTTGCTTGCGATGTGCCCTATCTCGTTGGGTTTAGCGTGGCCATCTCGTCCCCTGTTCAAGACTGTCATGTTGAATCCTTCTGGAGCAAAGGACCCGCCGGGTTACACAGGGACTTGCGGAGCTGGGTGCCTCGGTACTTGCTTGCTCGGATCCCACGAGATTGGGACCAGACCTGTTTGTTGGTGTTGCGAATTGTTGAGCCCGAGTATGTCTCCCCCCCCCAGGTCATGGAATGGCCCCCGTTCCGAGACTGCACCGCTGCATTGAGCCTCTACCCGAACCCGAGAGCGCGGGGGAGAGCCTGCGGCTGTTAGGTGGTTCATCTCCAAGGGTGCGGAATAATATCCGAACGAGATAATGACCTTGTCCCAGCATGAAACATGGGCAATCTTCAACCAACCACCAGAGAAGATTGGGATGCCCGCTGTTGACGTTGAAATGGCCTGACGTCTGGACACTTCCCCGCGTTTTTACGTGCTGAGATCTTGTTTTTCTCCAGCACTGTGACAAACTGTGCCAGGGGGCCTGGGCCCTGAGCCCTGTGCCCTGAGGCCTGGACGCTGGGGCGCTGGTGGGCCCGTTTGTGGAAATGGATCGGGAAATCGGGAAATCTGGCGGGCAGGGACCAGGGTGCTTTTCTTATTTGTTCCTTTTCCGCCAAGCCCTGGCCAAGCCCTGTGCGCCGCACATCCCTCATCGGAATTTCTTCCCTGATCACCACGAAAAAAAAAGATCTCGAAAATTCCGAGCATCGTCCCGCTAGCCCTCCTTGGGACACCCGCATCGCTGGCCAAACAATCCAAACAATGATTTTCCAAACCGACGCAACTCCTGTTCATCATCGACGACCTCGCGAGTTTCCCTTCAGCCTCCGCAGTCGAGTCGACGACGATGCTCCGGCTCGGCTCCCTCCCGACGGCGACGCCGTGTCCAAGTTGTCACCGCTGGATTGACGGGAGCCATCGTCCCATCCTCCAGACCGGCGATATGCGATGACGGCAGGCAGTGTGTCTGCCCAACCTCCTCTGCCGTCTTTCCCCCCAGCCTTGCCCGGTCATCGCCAACCAGGGACTGCTCTTGGTCATGCATGCACATTCTGTACCTCCACCACCGACGACGCCCACCACAACGAGCAGGAGGATTGCACCAGGACACAGACTCGGCCGATGTGTGGGAAGGATTCAGACCGGCGACTCGAGCGCCACGTCGGTACCTCCAATGCAACACTCGCGTCAATGTTCCTCAACAGCCGCCTCCAGAGCCAGAGTTGTCTCACACACACACACACACACACACACACATCAGTGACCACACACTCAGGACTCAATATTCAGGCTCTGCTCTCTTGAAGCACTAGTGCTGTCCCGGTTACATTGGTTGCCGCGTGCTACCTCTTCCCGTCTTCCTGGACGGCAAAAATCACTCACGGGCTCTCTCCGAATCAACGGCTCGCCATCCCCAAGACTCGGTTGACGCGAACCGGCATGTCCTGGTGGACTGATATTGCCCTCCCTGGCTCTTCTGAATCCTGATGGACTCGAGCCTCGAGCACAACCTCAACCTGTCAAGTGTCGACTGCACCTCGCGTCATCTGTGCGCCAACAAACGGCAGGCTTGGTCTTGGATTCCACCCGTCCCATTGGCACGGTTGATGGTGCCCACTGGGAGACTGGGTTGAGCCTTGACCGGTTCATCGTCAAAGCGGCGCTGCAGCCCTCGCCGCCGGCGTACCGAGATTCTGTGCAGAATGTGGCGCTGACTGACCAGTTGCTTCTCCGGACGCCGCACCTCGAAAGGCATTTCAACGTCCAAGACTGCTTCGGACTCGCTTATAACGGCCTCGGGGGGCATTTGCAGAATACGTCCCGTCTGGAAATGGCCCACCAAACTGTCGTACAGATGCTGTGGAACGGGCAGCTCGGGCTCTCAGTTGAACCCCTCTGGCCCTGAAGGGACAAGAGGCACTCTGTGCTGCGTAGACTCCCTCTTCCCCTCTACATGGTATGATCGACGAGACAAAAATAGCACGTTTCTGGGGGGAGAGCTGGTGATCACCAGACTTCCATATCGATGGAAGCAACTTCTCTTGGTTTGCCTGAACTCGGAACGAAACCCATCAACCACACAGGGGGACAGCGGGTACACGACATGATGGCCTGGCGACACGGCAGCGCCGATGACGATGGCCTGGGGCAACGTCCGGAGAAGCTGCGGCACGCGATCAACGGCACGCAACTCGGATCTCGGCGCGGATACAATCGTGGATTCAACTCCCGCTCGAGTCATCGCCCCGAGTAACGTCGTTGCCCAGCAGATGAGGACAAGGCAACCGTTCGGAATCATGTCTCGACTCTCTTCATGTTTGCCATGACTGTCTGTCCCGTACCCGGCCCGACCATGTGTCATGACCAGCATCTGCACGGCTTCTCTCCTGGCCAGTCTCGAGCAACAATGTCGAATTGCAACTTTGGTCTTGTTCGCACAAGCATCCAAGACTCGTCGGCTGGGCCTCGCGCTGCGGTACGGTGCGTCTGAGGCTGATCGCAGCAGACAGCCGCTCCAACTAGCGTCCAGCGATTCCATCTGACAACCACACAGCTCTCAGGGGTTGCTGCCCTGCAATCAAGCAGGGCCAGCAGGGCGTGGGGAGCCCGCCTGCCCGCACCCTGGCCGTCAGAAAAGGGGGGCCCGCCACGACGTCCCCGGCCGTCATCCGTGGGGCGCGAATCCGGCGGCGGGTGGGAAGCTCGGTTGCAGCCGGGGGGCCGCGCATAAATTCTCGCTCAGAGATTCCGATGCACATCATGGCCCGGAACTGGCCTGGCGCCCATGCCGAGTGGACACGCCCGGCGAGGGCCAGGCCCATCCGACATCCACTCCTCGAACGTTGTTCCCGACTGCCGTGGGTGTCAAATCTCAAAAGATGACGGCCGTGCACTGACTGCCGCCCGACAGCTGCTGCCGCCCGATGCGGTCCCCTCGTGGTCCGGCATGTCGAAACTCGAGAACGGCGGCGAGGTCATCAGCCGCCCTTGAGCCCGACATCGAGTCTCTCGAGTCTTTGGGCGATCATGACGGATGGCCGTCCCAGATACATTCCATCTTTGTCTGCATCATGCCTATGCGGCATCACGGCGGGCGAGGCGTTTTGGCCGATTCCCTGGTCCAGAAAGGAGCGGTGCCGCAAAACTATCGAGAACCGGCTTCTCGTCACTGCACGGCGCATCAGGACGGCAAGCAGACATGATGACACGGCGTGTTTACCGCAGGAATATCCCGCGTCGGTACTACTCAGTATACAGCAACTCTGTTCCCAAGGCTGGCTCGCTACTGTGTAATACCCAGTATCCGTACTTGCAGTCTTGTTGCACACCCTGCGGCGGCGAAGTGTACTCCTTTCAGGGCAGGCGATCAAGAAATGACTGGTCACTCGGCCGCCAAAGCGAGCCGAGCGGGCGGTTCCGGGTGCATGCCTTGCTCTCGCCGACTTGCACCTCTTGCAGGAGTAGCCTACGCAGTAACAGCTAGCTCGCCAGATATGGGGCTCGGTTGATCTGGCATCAGCAACCACCTGCCGGACTCGACATGGCGTCCAATGGTGGCATCAACAGCGCCGTGGCTGTGTGCACATGGCGCTGCTGCTGCAAAGCATGAGCGAGCCTAACGGGTCCAAGGTCGACGAGAGACAAGGTGGAGGATGGGAAACCGGTTGGCGGTTGCTCGTCCTGCTCGTCCTGCTCGTCCCAGCATTCAGGAAAGCAGTTCGCGAGGTGCTCCGCAGGTGCGTCGGGGACCACGGCGTGGGGACCGGACTCTCGGACTGTGCGCTTGCTGCTCTTCGGGTACCCGACGGCACAGTGTTACAGATGGCTCGGGCACGATGCACCGACGAGGAGGAGAAGAAAAAACGGGTAGATGTCAGTCGAGGCGCGGCATGGCACCGAGGCACCTTATTTCGCACGGTAGCCGATTCGCGGGCGGGCAGAAGGGGATTGCTGGCAGGGTCCGGGGTCGTTCCTTGAAGAAGTACCTGCTTGCACAGTACGGACTCGGTCAACCGTCTGAGGGTTTGGACAGGCGAAGTCTGAAGAAGAACCCGGGCGCTGGAACCGTGCAGCAGGAGCAGAAGCTCGTGGAGAGATTTGGGCACACCCGTCGATTCGTCAGTCCCTCTGCTGGATGTCTCTCACTCTCCAGTCTCCATCCCTCTTCAGACGCCACTCGGTCGCCGCGGCCATCGGCATGCCACGCCATGTGCAGTGCGCACACAGCACACCATCATGGCCTTCGAGAAGTGCTACCAGCGTCCAAGTGCGCCACGAGCATCCATCCATGGCGCCCACGCTTGACAGATTCAGGGATAGCTTGCGAGGCGAGGTGGCAATCTTGGCGGCTCTCCAGTCCCAGGGGAGCACTGAGCACTGTGACCTCCCGCTGGAGGGGAGGGGAGAGCCCCCCGCGCAGCACCCGGCCCTGGACCGAGAGCGCCCTGGGGACATCCTGGCCGAAGAGGGGCATGGATGGCCCGGCATGGCCCAGGATGTCCGATGGCCTGCGATTGGGGCAGAGGGCGGGCCCCCGTGCCGGGAGGCAGATTGACGCCAACATGCCCACGGCTCCGCACGCCGAAGCCACCCATGCGGCGACGATGGGGAACTGCTTGTTGGGCATGGGATGGCCTTGGTCCATGGCCCATGGGCTGTGATGCAACGCCTCCACCGGACGCAACCGCAAACATCCCGGCCCCCATGGTGGTGCGGTTCTGGTTGCTACCTCTGCCTCCCCCTACCTTTCTCTTGTCCGTCTCCGGCCTCGACCTGTCTTGGTCTTCTCCTCCCGACATCCATCCACGTCCACGGCATCGCCAACGACCTCGTCTCCGCCTCCCTCTCGCCGTTGCTGCACCGAGACACCGGCTGCGGCTTCGTTGCTCCTGCTTGTCCTGCTGCGCGGCTCTCTCGTTCCGTCGCCCGTCTGGAGACGCCTGTTTCAGCAAACCAGGCTCGCCCGTTCGTTTTGCAACCACGCATATTCACAGGACCCTGCCGGATCGCTTTTGCCGAGCACCCCGACTTTTTGCCCGCCTCCTCTCGTCCCGCCGCCGAACACCTGGAAGTCATGGCTGAGAGGCCCGGACGTTACTAAAACGCCCGCCACAAATATTCCATGCTGTATTGATCTGGTCGATTCCGGGGCCAGAACCACGCGGCGCGACTCCCGAAGCTCGCCTTGTAGAACAGGAAGTGACCTCCTCGGCCGGCCTCCGTTTCCCTCTCAACGGTCAGCAGAGGCGATCAGAGGCGAACGGGTCCGACCACAGCGGCATTGAGGTCGCACCACGCTGCAGCAGCAGCAACACCAGAGCCGGCACCAGGGTTCGCCAGGGGAAGGACGAAAAGACGACAGAAGACGAGCCAGACAGCAGCCGCCGCCCCCTTGTCGACGGTTGAGGACTCGAGACACGCCGTACCATCCCACGATCCGTGATCGACGACCAAGCCACACCGACTGACGACGCAACGGGCGGACCAGCCACGACCGGGGACCCAGGACCGCCTGACGACGGAAGAAACACCTCGACGGAACCGGTGGGGCCTGTGTTTGGAGCGAACGGAGGGCTTGCGTATGTGTGAGTTTCCGAGTGCGGACGCACGCGTGTCCACGTCCTGAGGGTGTGCGTCTGCGAAGAGCAAAGGCGACGACGAGGTGGCCAAGGCGGAGACAGAGGCGAGCCATAACCTTGTGTTGTTGGGTTCCCTTGGAATCGCACGCACGCACCATCCCAGATCTCCCCAACGGGACACACCCCCCCCGGCTGCATGCTGCTCGACCGGCCCCTCCCAAGACAGCAGCACCAGCACCACATCGGGGATCCTGTCGAGTCCAGACGAAAGCAGGCCGCCGAAAGCAGGCTCTTATCTACCAGCACCATGGCCGCCGCGTCGCACAACTCGTACCCTCGATCCCCCAATCCCTCTACACGGTCCTACGACTCGCCGGCCGTCCCCTCGGCCACGTCGCCCAAGACGCTCAAGACGTCGCCAACCTCCCTGTCGCACTATCACGCCGGCCTGATGAATCCAAGCGCCAGTGCGAGCGCGCGGTCCAACCCCGCGCCGGTGCCGCACCCTATCGGCATCCCGCCGGCGCTGCCACCGATCCAGCAGCAGCCGCTGCCGTCCTCCTTCCAGCCCTACACGCCCGTCACGGCCACGTCCGTCATGGGCCGCGAGTCCATGCCCTCGAGCGAGTCGGCCGCCGGCACGCCGGGGCCGTCCCACGCCGGCCTCCCGTCGTCGAGCTCGCAGGCCCAGAAGCGCGCGTACCGGCAGCGCCGAAAGGACCCCAGCTGCGACGCCTGTCGCGAGCGCAAGGTCAAGTGCGACGCCACCGAGACGACGAGCTGCTCCGAGTGCTCGAGCCGAAACGTAAAGTGCCAGTTCACCAAGGAGACGAACCGGCGCATGTCATCCATCAAGCAGGTCCAGGACCTCGAGAAGCAGATGGAGCGCATCCGCCGAGAGAACGGCAGCCTGCGCCGCATGCTGAACGAGCGGGACGGCCAGCTCGACATGGACGTGGACGGCGTCGAGCAGCTGCCGCTCCAGCTCCCCGAGATCAACGCCGATCCGCGCCACAAGAAGCGTCCGGGTCCCATGCACGACCTGGGCCGGGCGAGGGCTAACCTGCGCAACTACTCGCGCGGCATCTGGAAGCCGCCCGTCCAGTATCGACCACCCGCGAACCCGGAGACGCGTGACTTCCAGCACCTCTTACCTCCCAAGCAGGCGGCCGAGCTCCTGCTGCGGTCGTACTACAGCTCCACGCACACCATGACGCCGACCATCCACTGGCCGACCTTCCAGCAGACCTTCGACGGCCTCTACGGGCCAGGCGCGCCGCCACGCGTGACGCCGGCCTTCATGTCCATGTTCTTTGCGGTACTGGCGGTCGGTCGGCTGTTCGCGGGCGACGACGAGGCACTACGCGGCTACACGGCTGCCAGCCTCCTCGAGGCAGCGCGGAATCTGATCGACCCATGGAACAACGAGTACACGCTCGACAATGTGCGCGCCGTCGCGCTGATTACGATGGCCCTCAACGAAATGAACCTCAAATCGGCCGCTTGGAGCTCGCTGGGGACCGCGGTGCGCATGGCGCAGGACATTGGGATGCATTTGGAATTTGGCGCATGGCCAGGCGTCATCGAGGCCGAGATGCGACGCCGAACCTGGTGGACGCTCTACATTCTCGACCGCAGCCTGGGTCTCGAACTCAGCCGCCCGCTTCTCATCGACGACGCCGACTGCGACGTGGCCCTCCCTGCGCCTGTCGACGACCACTTTATCCACGACCGCGGCGTGCTCGTGCCCAACGGCGCCGACCCCATGACGCACTACTTCCTCCCCATCATCCACGTCGTCCGCTCGTACACGGCCCTGTCCCGCGCCCTCTCGACTCCCGTCATCGCCCCAACCCGCCTCGCTACCTTTGACACGCACCTCAACTCGTGCCTCCGCACCTTTCCGCCCCCTTGCAACCACTCCAGCATCGCGCCGCTCTCGCCATCGCTCCTCAACCCTCTCATATACCTCCTCCACGCCCGCCTGCTCCTCCACCGCCACAATCTCACCCCCTCATGCCCGCCCGACGTCCGCCTCGTGGCCATTGAGCAATGCACGCACACGGCCGCCGAAACCGTCGCGTTTCTCCACCGAGCCACGCCCTCCCTCGCCGACGGCGCCACGGCGCTTACGACGACCCACATCTTCCGCTGCGCGCTCTTCTTGCTCCTCACAAACTGCCTCGAAGAGGCCGGCATCTGCCTGCGCACCCTCGCCTCCCTCGCCTCCACCGGCTCCGGTGGCGGCGGCCGCGACATCGCCATCCCGTGCCTCCGCTTTTGCAGCTTCTTCATGTCGGCCCTCATCTCCAAGCGCGGGGAATACGCCGCCTTTCTCGCCCAGGCATCCGCCCAAGCCGGTAGCGCCGGCGGCGCCCGCCAGCTCCAGGACGCGCTGCTCCGCGACGAGGAGCTGCTAGCCTACCTGTCGGCCGACCTGCAGGCCGGCGTCGAGATGGCGTGGGTGTGGGCCGGCGGCGAGAGGGAGGTGCAGTTACAGCCACCGCCGCCGTCGCACCACGCGGTCAAGGACGACGGAGACAAGAGGGGGGCAATCTACAGCGTTGATGCTAGGACAGGGCTGTCTCCCGACGAGAGGTGGGAGTGGACTGGCCAGGGCGGGTGGGCGCGCCTGGAGGATCTGCTGCGCGGGCTGGCGGGACATCCGCCGGCGCAACAGCAGCAGCCGCATACGCAAGGGCAGATGGCGACGCCTACGTCTGCGACTGCGCCACCGCCGCCGCTGCCGAGAGGGGGTTGGGGGCCGCCGATGCCGGGACCGCAGTTGCCGGCCATCAAGTTGGAAGGGATGGGGGGAGGAGGAGCCGGGATGCAGCGGAGTCCGGTGCCGGGGTTGCCAGGGCTCGGGGATAGAGGGCGTGGTGGAGGTATGGGGTCGGCGAGTCCAGCAAACCGGAGTCCGACGACACGGCTCGGGCAGTCGGCGGCGGGGCCTCCAACACCTGGGCAGGCGCCGTCGGGACAGAAGACGGAGGGGCAGGAGCGCATCAGCATTGCGAATATCATCTAATCTGGCGACGGTTGTCCGGATCTGAGTCTACGACGACATCGGTCGCCATCTCCACTACCATCTCAACAAGCCACTTCAACACTTGAAACATACGCCATTGTAATGCAGCCCCAACCCAACCCGACGAAAGACGGACGAGGCGACGGACGGACGACCATGGGTGGGAGGGTGGCTTTTTACTACTTTCGACAACAAGAACCGAGATACCACTGTTTGCTTTTGAGAGCTCTTTTTTTCACGGGTACTACTACTACAAGGGGTGGGCGGCAGGCAGCATATGGGCACCGGACCGGGGCAGGGGCGGACGGAGCATACAGCGGGGGGGTTTTTTTCTTCTTTTTTTGCGACTCTCTCTCTGTTGTGGTTGGATGAATGGATGCAGGATGGATGAATGCACGGAATGGGAAAAAGGGGGCGGCCAATATGGGGATCATGCCTCGTCAGTCTTGTTTGTTGCTTGGGTGACAGGTTGCGTTGCGGGAAGGCTGGCTGCCTCGGGTGCTTGGTTGGATTTTGGGTGGTGGAGTGGGGGGGTTGTTGATACCCGGGAAGGGAGAGAAGAGTTGTATTATAGCTTTGGTCCGCCCATGGGAAGGGGGACGATATAGAAGAGAGCAGAGCATTCAGATATGTTAAAGCAAAGTTGGAGGCCCTCATGTCATGGAGGGTATGTGGTTGCGATGAACTCGAGAAGTAACTGAAGCTTCCCGGTGGCTTGGAGCACGCGAGCAGAATCTCCAAACTCAGCCAGTGCCAATCCACACAAGACATACGGAGGTCCGGACTGCCGAGTACTGGCTCTTGGAGATGCGGAAGAGGTACCCGGTCAGATGGCCACTTCCACAACCTGGGAAGCGACACTTCCCCCATGGCCGAGCAAGGCCGAGCCCAGCATCGTTGTTTGGATTTCCACAATGACAGATGACATACCAAACAGTATTGATCCTCACGAGGGGACTAGTACCTAGGAAGCTTGATTGTGAGACATTTCCTGCAGGTACAGACGTGGTTGTCAGTGTCACGAGCGGGACCCACTTTGGTTACTGGTGGAGGGTGGAATGTAAACAACAGGGGCGAACAAAACAAAGGGTTGGGGACACAGGTACAGGTACGGGTTTGGTGTGGTACACATATGCCAGGATAACAAACACTAGCGGGCTTGGGAATGTTGTACTGGATTATGGTGTTGGCAGGAAAGGTTAGGGGGTGGGAAGCATGATGGGAGGCTTTGAACATGAAGTTTGTAATGTTATTTTGGGGGTTGATTTAGCGATTGAATGGAGGAATACTATGGCAAAAGGTTGTGGGAGCTATTAATGAAAATGTTGGAGACACAAGCGACCCAGCTGCACTTGATATGGACGGCAAACTGTAGTATGGGAAGAAAAAGTACCCAAGAAGCGATTGAAGAAAAGCTACAACTTGTCAAGGAAATAGATAAGAGTCCCAATGAAATATAGTTAACTATCGTAAGTTGACTCGTTATCAGCTGCCATGTATAAAAGACAAGGAGTGAGCACACAGAGACAGCACGGAAATCCTCCAAACCTAAGATGTCCATCCCAAAAGTCCACCCATCGCACCGCGCAGTCATCATTTCTCAACCTCAAACGTGGACGCTGAAAAGAAAGCAAAACGTCCACAGTCACCTGCCCCTCCATGTCATCCGCCGCTGAGAAGTATCACACCCCCTTCTCTCTCTGTTTCTTGGACCAGCTGCGAATTTTGAACGAGTCCCGAAACCTCGGTTGCGGTCGTGGTGACACTACTGATTCAGCAGGACTGCTTTTGTTGTTCGCCGGTGTCCCTTCCACGGTCTCTGCGGTTGGCGGCGGCTGCTCGTTCTCGACGCCCCGTGCCACCGGGGCGGGCATGGCGGGCTCCGTGGTTTCCTCTTTTTGCTTCCCTGGGCTTGGTATGGGTTGCTCGTTCTCGAGGCCCACTGCCTCCAGGCAGGGCTCTGTGTCTGCCTTTGCCGACGCGTCGGGGATGTGTTGATCCTTTCCCTCGCCTGGTTCTGCTCTCGGTGCCGCTGGCAGTTCTGCGCCGGGATCAGACGGTGTTCCGAGTGGTTCTCGGACTTTGTCCGAGTCTTTCCTCTGTGCTGTGTGAGGGTCCTCGATCGTCTCCGGGGGTGTGCCTTGGACGTCCTTTTGATCTTCCAGCGTGGCAGGCCCCGCCGATTCAATCTCTCTTGCCCTTTCCGCCTCCATCGACCAACTGTCAGCAAACCGACGAGCTGAAATCGTGAAGGAATGGTCAGGCCCCAGAGTTCGCGTTGCAGCCTCGAGCACCTGCTGCATCAGCAGCAGTGCCTCCTTGTGGCGCCCCACGCCGTCCAATCTGTAGATCCTCGCAAGAAGATACATGCGCTGCAGAGTTTCGGCCTGGTCCGGGCCCGGGGCTCGCTTTGACAATGCGACACATTCTTCCGCTGAAGCCACCGCCTCGTCAAGGCGCTTCAAAAGGCATTGAGCCCGAGCGACACAAAGAAGAAACCGTGGAATCTCGGCATGGTCGTCCTCGCCCAGCGCCTTCCTGCTCGCCCCAAAGTGTTCTCGGGCCAAATCCAGAGCTTCCTTGTGACGACTCCAGTAGATGTGGTAAGCCACAAAGCGGGCGGCCTCAGACAGAATAGCTCGATGATGTTGGCCTGGCATCCTCGCGATCCTCCGAAACACTTCCAACCAAACCTCGAGGCTTTGCTCGTGAAGTTCACAGTATACGGGATATTGAATCGCCACGAGACTCATGCGCTCCCAAGGTTCTAGGATCGCCCTCGCCCCATGTCCTTGCCGCTGCATCGACTTCTTTCAAGCCACAATCAACAGACTCGCGGCCCAGCCCGAGCTTCCCGTACATGACGGACAACCGTCCCATCAGAGACATTGTTGTCAGATCATCGTCGCTCGGATCTCTTCTCTTCATCTCCAGTACCCTTAGGGCGAGGGGTAATGCTTCTTTGTATCGTCCTTGAGCTTCATATATCCTTGACAGGTGGTCGATGTCACCTAGAGTTCCAGGATGCTCTTCACCAACACCAGAATCTCTTCGCAGTTGCAGAACTTGCATCTGGACACCTTCGGCCTTTTCGAACTTGCCCTTTGCCAGGTATACGTCGGCAAGCCTAGACATGGAAACCAGCATAGCCGGGCCTATTTCGGATCTACCCAGCATCCGCGCGGCTGCCGAGATTTTGATTAGTAGCTCGTCGGCTTCTTGATATCGATATTGCATAGTATATACCACACACAGATCGGACATGGCGAGCAGAGTTTGTGGGCTTTCTTCTCCAATGAGTGAAAGCAACGAGTGTTGGTCGCCGAGCAGTGAGCTGTCCTTGGCGAAGAATTGTACGGTTTTGGGAGCGATGAGTTCTTGGAGGGTCCAACCACGAGTGAACCACCTGCTAGCCCTGAAGGAGGGTATCCAGGGCTCCGGGTCTGTTGGAGATGTCACATCGGGCAGGAAGACGTAGCAGCGCGAAGCCCTGCGATACCAGTTGAACATGGAGTTGAGGGCCTCTGCCAGCTCGGGGCTGTTGGACTTGTCGATGCAGCAGGTGTCGATCCAGAAATGCGTCAGGCCGTCCCGCCTGGCCTGGCGAGCACAGAAGCGGAGCTTGTCGTCGCCTGCCTTGGCCTTGCCGGCGCCGTCGAGGAGGTCCTGGAGGGAGACTTCGTCGGAGTCAGGCCCCCATGTGTGGAATAGAATGGCGTAAAGAGGGATATTCCCAGGATGGTAGAGCCCAGTGAGGCGGAACTCCAACCCGTCCGGGCCATCGCAGGCCTCGAGGAGTCGCATCTCTTGGGGCGCGATGCCGACCAGGGACAGAGAGTCGGGATCCGCCCTTGCTCAGCCGCAGCGGATGGGTCGCTCACGGATCTGATCCAACGACGATGTTGACCATAGATTGACACTGGCCTCTGTCCTCAGCTGGCAGACCAGAGGAGGGGAGGCGATCAGGGCCATTGCCATTTGACCGACAACAACGGGCGGGGAAGAAGGCAGCCTGCATCTCCATCACGTGATGAGCTTGGCGAGAATGGCGGGCTCTCGGCTTCGTGATACTGTTATGGTGCGATGCTGTCCTGCGAAACTGTTTACACATTGAAGGTTGTTGTTGATCTGAGAAGAGAGGTGATGAAGCACTTGACTTGGCAAGTGAGTGAGACCTGTGTTTGGCATGGTTTGAGCTTGGACTCGTGAATGATCTCCAGAAGAATCCATCCCGGATGTGGACAAGCGGGACCGCTGTGCCTTGCAATCACCTGTTTCCCTCCCCACGTGGTCTGTGTCGACACATTGCAAAGTTGACGACGACAGAGGAAATCACATAAGTTAGGTTTTCTCAACAGCGCGCCCTCGCGCGGAAGCCAGACAACTATCAAGAGAATAGGGGAGGGCGAGGGCTATCTAACGATAAAGTCCATTCTTATGTAGTGATAAAGCGCGCGGAGGTATGATGGAAACGGGAGAATTCTTCTGTATTTCTTGGATAGATAAAAATAGTACTGTTAGATAGAGGGAGCTTAGGCAAGTTTAGACTTGTTTTTGTCTTTGGTTTGCGACATGTACGCGATAAGATATGTACAGTTGAAAATTGGCTTTTTCAGGAAAACATGTCGAAGTGTTGCACGCGCGCGCAGACGATTTGCCAAGACCGCGGGAGCAGCACTGTGCCAGATTCTGACACCTGCCCACAGCTGCAACTGCGACGAGAGTGCCTTCCATCTGTCGTCCAGTCTCGGGAAGCCGCATGTAACCGCAGGGAGCAGGAACATCAACACGAAAAACGTGGAAGGCGCATTTGCATTCTGCCCATCGAGTTTGCATTTTGACAATTCCCTTTTTGTGCCCCTTTTGTTCTCGATCAAGGGCGGCAGAATTTCGACCACCTGGAAGGCCTTCAGTGGAGTGTCCCCTGTGGATTCCCCCCGTGGATTCCCCCACACCCCCGCATTCAAGGTCACCTCTTGGTGTCGACGACCGCTTTCACATGTCAGCCCCCCGACGGGCTCGTGACGTCGCTGTGCGAGCGGCTTCTCTCTTTTCGCAATCCTCATCCGAGCCCCGACCAGGGCCATGTGGTCCCGTGAGTCGTGAGGCTCCAATTAGACCTTTAGAGCTACCACCTCCCGCCGTCTCTGCCTTTCGGCGCTGTCCAGCACTGGCATTGAACCGAGTTTGCTGCGGAGTTCCAACTTGCCACCGTCGCCATCGCGGGAGCGTCTCGTCCCAAACCTCGATCGAATCTCCCTTGACACCCACCCTCTTCGCCCTTTGCTCCCAAGACCACACCAAATCAAGAAAAATACGCCATCACAACCACAACCACATGCGTATGCCCAAGTCCAAGTAACACGGCGCCCGCCAGTGTGTGGATAGAGGACTCAACGAGCTCCAGGGTCACAAAATGATTGACCACGTTCTCGGGAGGCCATCGGCCAAGTCCCGGAGACTGCAGGTCCTCGCTGTGCTGGGCTTTTGGTCGGCCTATGTCTTCAAGTTCGCGCCCCCTACCTCCCTCCCTTCTCGTGCCATGCGCTGACAACAAGTTCAGGGGCCACAAACATGGCCCTCCGGTCGCCCGCTTCTTCTCCCGTATGCTCAGCAGGAGACTGACGGCATGGCAAACCGTCGTCATCACCATGATCTACCTCTACGCCGCCCGAAACTTTAGCACCCTCGTCGGCCTGGCGAGCCCCGAGCCCATGGCCAACATGTACGACACCAAATACTTTCGCGCCACCTGGGTGCTCACGGCGCTCGATGCCGGCTTCTGGACCGCCATGAAGATCCGCACCAAGTGGCTCAGGGACATTGCCAGCGTCGTCTTCTCCCTCTTCTATCTGATCGCGGCGGAAAAGGCCGACGAAAAGGTGCGCAAGGTCCGGGCCACCATCACAGTCGAACATATGCGCGTCAGCTGGAACAAGGGCATCGCATCTCCATACCTGCACTTTTTTCAGGGCCTCATGCGCCCGCGCTTGACCAAGTGGCCCCCGCGCGCCATCCGCATCCCCCGACCGTCGACCAGTGACTACAAGGAACCCGTGACCGCCTGGCTGTACTTTGACGGGCCCCTGTCCGACCTGGCCTACCACAACAAGATCGTCATGGACATTCCCGGCGGCGGCTTCGTCGCCATGGACCCGCGGTGCAATGACGATAAGCTCTTCATGTGGGCAGCCAAGACGGGACTCCCGGTCCTCAGCCTCGACTACAAGAAGGCGCCCGAGTTCCCCTACCCCTATGCGCTCAACGAGTGCTACGACGTCTACACGACCATCATCAACAGCCGAGGGCGCTGTCTTGGCCTGTCTGGAAAGGAGGTCCCCAGGGTGGTCATCACCGGAGACAGCGCCGGAGGCAACCTGGCGACATCGACCACCCTGATGATCATCGAGAGCGGCTCGTCGCCCGTCCGGCGCTTCCAAGGCCAAATCGACCTTCCGATCCCCGACGGCCTCATCCTCTTCTACCCCGCCCTCGACATGAATATTGGAAATTGGATGTCGGACGAGCAGATGGCGCTCATCAAAGACCGCAGCGTGCGCAGCACCAACAAGCCCATCGTCAAGCGCAAGACGATGCAGTACAACGACCTCGTCGGCACGCCCCACCAGTCGGACGACGAGGACGAAAGCCCCTCCACCTCCAACCTCCTCCCGGACGGCTTCCAAACCGAAACCCCCTCGGAGCACACCCAACACCCGGCCCCCGAGTTCGCCCACCCCGCCCCCTCCACCTGGAGCCATCCCCCGCCGGTCACCACCCAACCCACGCCCCCTTCCGCCCTCAAGCGCAAGAAGAGCGGCGCCTCCCACCACCCCGAGCCAATGCGCACCCGCCTCGCCATGTCCAGCATGCTCTCGTACTTCAACGACCGCGTGCTCACCCCCGAGATGATGCGCGGCATGATCATCCTCTACGTCGGCCCGCACAACCGCCCCGACTTCAGCCGCGACTACCTCCTCAGTCCGATCCTCGCGCCCGACGTCCTCCTCGCGCGCTTCCCCAAGACGTACTTCCTCACGGGCGAGCGCGACCCCCTCGTCGACGACACCGTCATCCTCGCCGGGCGGCTGCGCCGCGTCAAGGCCGCGCAGATGGCGAGCGGGGGCGCGAGGTTAGTGTACCAGGAGCGGGACGCGCTGACGGAGGGGTTCCGCGGGGAGGACGTGGCCGAGGTGGCGCTCATTCCGGGCGTGAGTCACGGTTTCTTGCAGTTTCCGGCGGTGTATCCGCCGGCGTGGGGGCTGATTGAGAGGATTGGGCATTGGATTGAGGATGTGTTTCACGATGCGGCCGAGAGGAAGGAGAGGGAGGGGAGGCGGAGGAGGGGTGCGGGTGGAGAGAGGGAGCGCATGCGCGCCGAGTCGAGTGGGGAGGAGGATAAGCCGCTGGAGATGAGCATGACCAAGGCGAGGGGGCGGGCGGTGGCCGAGAAGGCGGTTTCGCCGCCGGCGGTCGTGGTCAATGGGGGTGAGGGGAGTGATGGGGAGGTGGAGGGGAGTGGGAGCGGTGGGAATGCGAATGGGGAGGATGCGGCTGGTGCCAATGGGACGATGAAAACGAAGAAGAACAAGGGGAGACGGGTGAGGACCAAGGGAGACCAGAGTCTCGTCAAGCTGGCAAGCTCGGATGATTTGTTAGGACGGAGGATGCATGGGCTTGCCGGAGGGTTGACGGGTCTGGGGGATGACTCGTCCTGAGTGTTGGAAAGGGTGTAGATACATACGGTTGTTGTACATATGGTGTGGAAAGCGGGCGTATATATGGATACCTGGAGCATGGAGATAGTTATGAGAGAAATGAAGAGCTACATGGTGTTACCAAGGTCTCTGGAATTTGTACCACCATTCGGACCAGATCGTCCTTGGCCCCATGATTCCCGTTGCCAAACCCCGATCCTTTGGACGAGGAGAGCAAAACATGTCACAAATCACTTGGGGTCTGCAGCCTTTTTTTCATGAGCTAGTATCGGGATACCAGTCCAAAATTGATCATGCAGTGCCACGCGGGAGAGAAGATGCAGGACCAGATCATCACCCCCTCCACAGTCCGGACTGGATCGGGCCGGAACTTCCTCCGGGTCCCGCACGCCTCCTGCATCGAACCCGCATCGCCAACCCACCCCAAATCACAACCTCCCTCGTCCATCAACTCCAACAAACAAACAAACCTCATCACCGCCAAAGAATGACAACCCAAGACCTCGCCCTCTGGGCCTCCATCCCCTGGACCCCCGTCCACTCGCCCTCCTCCTCCTCCTCCCCCCCAAAAATAATCGGCTACCACAAACCCCTCATCCCCTACCTCCCCTCCCCCCACCCCCTCCAAACCTTCGACGTCTGGATCTCCCCTCCCTCCACCCCCCCTTTCCCATCCCACATCCCCCTCCCAACCCCCACCACCACAACCCCCCCACTAGCCTTCATCCACGGCGGTGCCTGGCGCGACCCCTCCCAAACCGCCACCGCCTGCTTCGCCCCCGCCGCCCTGCACCTCCTCGCCAACCCCCCACCCTCCCCGACACCAGCATGCTACCTCTCCCTCTCCTACCGCCTCTCCCCCTCCGCCTCCCGCCCCGACAACACCGCCCGCCACCCGGACCACATCGCCGACGTGCTCGCTGCGCTGGCGTTCCTAAGGCGGTTGGGGATCACGCCGGATACGTTGGTGGGACATTCCTGTGGGGCGACGTTGGCGGTGCAAGCGGTGCTGGAGCCGGGGCGGTGGGGGCTGGATGGGGGCAGGGTGGAGGGGGTGAAGACCGTGGTGGGTGTGAATGGGCTGTGGGATCTCGATGGGGTGATTAGTGGGGGGCAGGGAGGGGAGGGGTGGGATTGGGTGAGGGGGTATGAGGAGTTTGTGAAGGGGCTTTTGGGGGGGGCAGCGGGGTTTGGAGGGGGTTAGTCCGGGGACGATGGAGGGGGTGGGGGCGGGAGTGGGAGGGTGCGGGGAGAGGAGGGTGTGGTTGGTGAGGAGTCGGGGGATGGGTTGGTGCCGAAGGAGCAGGGGAGGTGATGAGGAGGGCGGTGGAGAGGGAGGGGTTGAGGTGGGGGTGGGAGGTGGAGGGGGACATGATGAGGTTTGGGAGAGGGGGAGGTGCTTGGGGGGGTGGTGCGGAGGGTCTTGGGGGGGCGGTTGGGGGAGGAAGGGGGAGGAGTTGTGGGCAGGTGATTCTGAGGGCTAGGGTCTCTAGATGGGATGGGATTGACTTCTTCTGCGTCGTTCCATAGCCGGTTCCCGAGCGGTTCACGAGCCGGAAAGGAAACGACGTGGCGGAGATGTGAGTCCATCGCTGAGTGAGCTCCGGAACAAACGGGAATCAGGTCCGCGGATCAAAGTTCAAGGTGGAATACATCTATCACAGCCAAAGGGAAGATCGTGATTTGGTTCAAATGTCGGACCACGCAGGGGCACAGCCACCAAGACCATCGGACCTGAACACGGCGAGGGATTTCTGCCGTTGTGGTCTAAAAAACAGGAGAGGGAAAAAAAGGAGGCAGCCCGTCAGTGGAAGCAGTGAGGAGACAAGAAAGAAGACCTCCGTGGCCAGCCAGAGCCGGAGCTACCCCTCCATCGTCACTGAGCGTCCAGGTGCGGGGTCGTGTTTGCGCATTCCAGCTCCCCTCAGCAACCCCACGCGAAGATATTGTTGTGCAGCTCCAATTCGCTCGATCTGGCCGGTCCAGACGAGGGGAACGCATGGCTACATGTGCGTAAGCTGTCGTCACTGTCTGCAACGGCACACGGCCACAGCAGGCGGGTGGCCCGGTTCTTGATCGGGGGGACGCCCAAGCCATGCCTGCCCGCCCAGTGCCCAACAACATGCGATTCCAGGCTTCCTTGGCAGTCCTCCTCTCGTGTTGCGCTTCCTTTTGAGCTCTCCCCTTTTGCCTCATCTCGTTTCGCCAGAGTCGTCGACGAATTTGAGGTTTTTATTGAGCCAGTTGCCAATCTCGTCGGTTCTTCAGACGTAATCCAGGGGTAAGGTGCTGCGCACTCCATCGTGACCCCCACTGTCAGATCAGGAGATGGCTCTCGCTGTCCATTCCCTCAACCCCCAACCTCTCACCGAGCAAACGGGCAGGTCCCATCAAACACATGTGTCTCGGGCTGACAGAGAACCCTCGACAGTTCCACAAAATCCGACTCGGCATATAAAGACACCAACGCGCACCCCCTCTGCCTGTCCAGGTCCCCTTTGCGATTGTCCTTGGCAAACAACACTACGCACACCCCACCAAAGCCGTCACCATGGTCCACCTGTCCGCCATTCCCCACGACGACGAGATCAACGATACCCTCGTCAAGGCCGTCAAGAAAGTCCATCTGCAGCTCGCCAACGACGACGACTGCTTCACCACCAGCGTCTACGGCTCCCGACATGCCGCCGCCGACCTTCCCCGCCACGAGATGCCCGAGGGCGAGATGCCCAAGGAGGTCGCCTATCGCATGATCAAGGACGAGCTGAGTCTCGACGGGAATCCCATGCTCAAGTGAGGATCCCCCGTTGCGTCTCTCGCCCAGAAGTCAAGACTGACAACTCCCCAGCTTGGCGTCGTTTGTCACCACTTACATGGTCCGCGCCCCCCACCTCTTCCACCCTGCACCGCTTCTCTAACACTCCCCAGGAAGAAGAAGCCGAAAAGCTCATGGCCGAGTCCTTCTCCAAAAACTTTATCGACTACGAAGAATACCCCCAGTCGGCCGACATCCAGAACCGCTGCGTGTCCATGATCGGCCGCCTCTTCTACGCCCCCGTGCCGGAAGACGGCGACTCGGCGGGCGCCATCGGCACCTCGTGCGTCGGCAGCTCCGAAGCCATCATGCTGGCCGTGCTGGCCATGAAGAAGCGCTGGAAGAACGCGCGCCAAAAGGAGGGCAAGTCGACCGAGCACCCCAACATCATCATGTCGAGCGCCGTCCAGGTGTGCTGGGAAAAGGCCGCGCGCTACTTTGAGGTGGACGAGAAGCTCGTCTACTGCACCGAGGAGCGCTACGTCATTGACCCCGTCGAGACGGTCGACCTGATCGACGAGAACACGATTGGCATCTGCGCCATTCTCGGCACGACGTACACGGGCGAGTACGAGGACGTCAAGGCTGTCAACGACCTGCTGATCGAGCGCGGCCTCGACACGCCCATCCACGTCGACGCGGCCTCGGGTGGCTTTGTGGCGCCGTTTGTCGTGCCCGACCTCGAGTGGGACTTTCGCCTCGAGCGCGTCGTGTCCATCAACGTCTCGGGCCACAAGTACGGCCTCGTCTACCCGGGCGTCGGCTGGGTTGTGTGGCGCAGCGCCGAGTACCTTCCGAAGGAGCTCGTGTTCAACATCAACTACCTCGGCGCCGACCAGGCCTCGTTCACGCTCAACTTTTCCAAGGGCGCGAGCCAGGTCATTGGCCAGTACTACCAGCTGATCCGCCTGGGCAAGCACGGCTACCGCGCCATCATGGTGAGTCCCCCCTTGTCCTCCCTCCCCATCCTTTCACTAACCCCCGCCCAGTCCAACCTAACCCGCACTGCCGACTATCTCTCCGACTCCCTCGCCGCCCTCGGCTTCATCATCATGTCCAAGCAATCCGGCGAGGGCCTCCCGCTCGTCGCCTTCCGCCTCACCCCCCTCCCCGAAGGCCACGAAGACGAGCGCAACTACGACGAGTTCGCGCTCGCGCACCAGCTGCGCGTGCGCGGGTGGGTGGTGCCGGCGTACACGATGGCGCCGCACACCAAGAACCTCAAGATGCTGCGCGTCGTGGTGCGCGAGGACTTTACACGCAACCGGTGCGACGGGCTGATCGCCGACATCAAGTCGTGCCAGGCGCTGCTGGAGAGCATGGACCGCGAGAGCATCCGGAAGCAGCAGGAGTTTATTCATAAACATCATACCAGTGGGGGCAAGTCCGGGGGGAGGCATCCAAAGTATAGGAAGGAGAAGCATTCGCTGCAGGGGAAGACGGGGAAGACGCATGCTGTTTGTTAAGGGGGGTGCGGGAGTAGGGAGGATTGGAAGAGGAAAGGTTTGAGGGAGAAATGAGAAATGCCATCAGATCACCAAACAAGTCCAAACTCGACAGCAGCTCGCTACTGGGAGGGCAGGTCCAGCACCCACGTCCAAACAAGCAAACGCCACGATTCTTGGCGGCAACGCCCCTGTTTCTCTGCCCCTTTTCCGACCAAACAAAACAGACAGCCGACCAGAGGTGAGACACCAAAGGCTGGAAGAAAATGGTTGCAGGGCCGCCTGAGGCGACAAATGGTGAGAGGGAGACGGAGACAGGAAGATTGGAAAACGGGATAGGTCAGGTCAAGACATGACACGAATGGGTTGATCGGGTCCAGGCATCACTGGAATGGTTCTTGTCTTTTTATTTTTCGCTGGAGGATATTTTCTTGAGATCAGCAGTAGGTATTTGCCTATCGAGTACCTGCCTGCCCATCTGAGTGTTTGACAGGATTTGTGCCCCTGTGCAGCGCATTGCTTCTATCCTTCGACCGAGATATCACGACCTCCCCCGAGCACGCGGGGCGAGGTGGTTGAGGGACATCAAAAACGCGTCGCGGTGTGACAATGAAGAAACCGTATATCCAACGCAGTGCTAACCGCCAGAACATCCAAAAAAAAAACAGCTGTACCGCCCGTCCAAACCCTTGGATATGCATCATCGACATCATGGCCCAGTAAATACATGCATACAAAATCCCATCTCCCTCCTCGGGTATCGCCCCTTCTCACGTCATCCCACCGTGCAGTCCACCCAGGTATCTACAACTTCCCCCCCTCCCCGCCCAACCTCCTCGTCACAAAACTCCCAAAATACTCATTCAACGCCTCGACCGTCCCCCCGCCCTCCTCCAACCTCACCACGGCACCGACATACCCATCCGGCCTCACAACCACCACCCCGCCCCTCTCCTCATCCAACCCCATCTTCGCATGCGCCGACGCCTTGGCCTCGGGCACCTGCCGATCCCACACATCATCGGCATACACATGGTCCAAATACCGCGCCAACAACGCCGGCACATCCCGCGCGACCTCCACCGCGGCGCGCGCCTTCGCAAACACGGTGCACACGGTGAAGAAGCGGCTGTGCGGGTTGTGCTTCTCGTGGTGCGAGACGGCGTCGGCGTCGGGGCGCGCGAAGGAGGAGTAGAAGGAGGATTTGCGGGCCATGCCGGATGCGAGGTCCGCGAGGGACCGGTCGGTGCCGGTGCCGGCGAAGATGAACAGCCGGAAGGAGCCGTTGAGCGGGACTTCCTGCTCGAGGTGGACGACGTTGGCGTCGGTGACGCGGGTGACGGTGGCGTTGGGGAAGAGGCGGCCGGGCGCGAGGCGCGGCGTGGGCGGGAGGAAGGCGCGGGATTGCGCGGGGTGGGTCGGGGACCAGTTGACGGCGTTGGCGCGGTAGAAGACGCCGTAGCCCGAGGTGAAGGAGCAGGATTCTTTGAAGGTTTTGACGAAGGCGTTTTCGCCGCCGCCTTCGTCGGGGGTGGTGGTGGTGGTGGTGGCGGCTTCGACGTCGGCGGCGGCCGGGGGGCGCTGGGAGAAGAGCTTGGCGTACTTGTTGTCGAAGGAGAGGAGGGTCTCGGCGACTTCTTTGCGCTCGGGCTCGTAGGTCTCGAGGAGCTTGCGCTGGGCGAAGCCGGCTTCGACGGCGTGGATCTTCCAGGCGAGGTTGAGGGCGTCGAGGAAGGCCGTGTTCATGCCTTGGCCGGCTTTGGGCTGGAGGGGGGGTTAGTTTTGGGTAGTAGAGACAAAAGATGGGGAGGGCTTACGCTGTGGGTGTGGCATGAGTCGCCGCCGAGAAAGACGCGGTGGTCGAGCGTGTACTTGTCGGCGATGCCCTGGCCGATGGGGTAGACCGAGTACCACTCGACGCGCTCCCACTCGATCGAGTAGGGCTGGAGGATGCGCTTGGCCGTCGCCTGGACTTCTTCGGCGGTCGATGTTTTCCGGGGGTTGAAGTCGGCGTCTGTGGACGAGGCGATCTGGATGTAGAGGCGCACCATGTTGTTCTCGCGGGGGATGACCATGATGGAGCCGTGCTCCGAGTGGATGGTGCATTTCATCTGGAGGTGTTAGTCCTACCACTCTTGGGGACGGGGGTGCTGGCGGCCTACCTTGATGTCGGGAAAGTCCGTCTTGACGACGCCGTCCATGACGCCCCACACGTAGGCGATGGGGTCCTTGTGGGTGATGCCGATCTTGAGCTGGTCGCGGATGAACGAGCGCGCGCCCTCGCCGCCAAACAGGTACTTGGCGCGCACCGTCTCGCTCGAGGTGCCGTCGACGTGCTCCAGCTTGACCTCGACCGGATACTCTGGGTTCGCCTTCTCGTCCGAGGAGAAGCCCTTGATGGTCCACGGGCGCTGGACCTGGACGCCATTCTTCTCGAGGTCGGCGATGAAGACGCGCTCGATCAGGCCCTGGTGCAGCAGCGTGGTGAAGGGGTAGCGGGCGTCGATGAAGCTCGGGCAGCTGGCCCAGGTGCCGGTGCGGACGATGCCCTTGCCGCTCCCGGCGCGCTTGGGGGGGTCCCAAAAGGCCACCTCGTAGACGCGCGCGGGCTTGTGGGCCATGATGGCCGACTTGAGGCCCATGTTCCGCAGCAGGTCGAGCGAGCGCGGCTGGATGCCGTCGGCGCGGCCCGTGGGCGTTGGCTCGGCCCTGTTGTCAATGTGCTTGATCTTGTAGCCCCATCGTGCCAGGCATGTGGACAGCATCAGGCCGACCGGGCCGGCACCAACAATGACTTTTGGGGGGTCAGCAAGGGTTTTCCCAGGGATGGACATGTTTGCGACGTACCAATGTCATAGTGGTTCTCTGGTCTCTGTTGTGTGGCCATGGCCGCGCGTGTGTGTGTGTGTGTGTGTGTGTGTGTATGGTGTATATGTCGGACTCGGTGGGAGGGCCGAGGCGGCAGGCAAGCAGGCGTCGCACACGAAGAAGGGCGCAAAGGGGTATCTCAGATCAAAATCGCAAAGCACCGAGGAGATGACGGATGACGTGAGGGGTGGGATGGTTCAAGATTGAGAGATCAGAGGGGATGGGAGCAGCGTTGCATGCGCGGGCGGCCCGGAGATATATGTGTGTGTGAAGAGTGCCCTTCTTCCCAGGAACCAGGATCCGGGCTGTCGTCCCGATCGACGGGCCTGGAGTCTGGCCGACAGCAGAGATGGCCTCTCGGATGCTGGCGGCGGCGACGGGGGGGGCACTGAGGGCCGGGATGGAGGTGGGAGACGGTGGCAGCGCGGCAACGACTTCGGGACCGGGCACGGTTGGATTGGCGCGCCAGGGCAAACCCCATCATCCATGCCGAGTGCTGGCCGCAGGGGAGCCATTGGCGCAGCGGCGCGCCTTGTTGGATGGAGACACAATGGCGATGGAGACCAAAGTCGTCGGAGCTCCCGTCGGTACGGAGGGTGGGACGCCGGGGTTGCGAGTGTCTGCTACAGTGGGCGGGTGCGCTGGAAGGGGACCTGCGCCGCCTATCGGCGGGCTGGGGTAAGCTGGCTTGCTGTGGCATAAAGTGTGAGGGGCACGCCGGGACTTGGGGACGGGAATCAGTTGTGGGGCCGGCTCAGAGTCCACCAGAAAGAGTCGCACGGCTGAATCGTCGGGAGTCGGTCCCCTACGCGGGTGCGCTGCGGTGCGCTGTGATTAGCTCGCTTGCCCCCGCCATGCCCCATTACCCCAACGCCAATGCCTCGATCCCACTTTTGCTTCCTTCACCAACTCTTGTCCTGTTGCAAGTGTTGCATTGCCAAAATGGCCACCGTGGGGTGCCTTAGCCCTGGGCCTAGCGGGCAGCTCATCCGCAGGTGCCGCGCTTATTTCCGGGCTTGTGTCTGTCGGTCTCGGGCTTCGCGCCATTGTCATCGAATTCTTTGCAGTCGTCGTCTTCCAAGCCTCTTTCAACCACGAGCCGTCGCCACATCGCCGACGCGCACCGCCTGCGCCCGACGTGATGGATTCAAGTGCCCCGCGTCGACTCGCGACACCGAGAGCCAAGCCGTTGACGACATTGGAACTGTCTGTTGGTTGCGCCCGGGCAGGCAGACGGGAGATGCCCGAGGAACTGGCGGGCCGTCGATACCAACCCTCGTCCCGTCATCAATCGTTCGCTTTTTGTCGCTCTAATCGCGCCACTGGCAGTTCAGAGCGGCCTGCCACAATACCCCAAGCGGCTCTGGATGGACATGACACTGCAGAAGCGGGTCGGGAGTCCGGGTGTCCCCAGTCCTAACATCTGACAGCCATCATCGGACCTTTGACCTGCAGCCCCGTCCCTCGTCGATTTGGCCTCACGGGTCCATGTGGTGTGGGAGCAGACTGGTCCTTCTCGAACCTCGACAACCACCCGCCGCCCCAGTCTACACACCCTGATCCCGTCCCCCTCTATCGCTCTGCAGCGCTGACGGATATAGCCGCGTCGTATGAACTATATGGGACCTGATAAGCCTCCCGGGATGTCAAGTGGCAGATCGGCCGGTCGGTGGTTCGTTTGGGCCATGACCCGAGGGAATTCGACATTTTGGGTTGGGATGGCGCATCCATCCATGGTTTGGATGTATGCCATGTCTTTTTTCCCGCGGGCAGTTCAAGTGGACATGGATGTTTTCTGTGCGACACCAACTGGGCCTAACAATTATGGCGATAGGGGCTTTGTCGCTTTCGTTGCCCTGGCAATCATTGCACCCCATCCACTTCACAAGTGTGTCCTCTCAAGTGTGTCGATGAGGATCAGAGTCCAAAGTCTCGGGGCCATGGCTACAACAGACAACACATCTTCTCTCATTAATTATGGGCATTCTTTGATGGCTTTTTGGTGCACTGCAAAAGACCCACGAGACAAAGGCGCTGGCGGGTTCTTGTTGAATTGGGGCCGCCCCTGAATTGTGGCTGATTGTGTCTTCCCCCTGAACACCAAAACACCGTGGGCATCTGACCGTGACAAATCACGTGAACCATCACCATCGGACACACTTCCTATCACATACTCCCTATTGGCCGGTATTCTTCTTGTGTTTTCCGACCGACACTCGTCACGTTCTCGTCAAGACCCAAGTGGACAACAGACATCGAGGCAATGGTCCTTGTGTACCCATATCTTCACCACACCTTGCACTTGCCTTTCCAGCCCCAAGGATCAGGATATTCTCTTGCCTGTTTTCACGTCATCAACCGTTTTCTCCCAAGAGACTGCAAAGCAGTGCATACACCCATTGAGCCTTGCTGGGACCCATACCGTGGTACCCTCGTGGCCTTCAAGCAAATTCCATCCTATCAAGTGAAGGGTCAGACCCATTCCGCTGCTTCGTTTTTTTTTGGTCTCCCGGATTTTTTCTCTGCCCGTTAGAGAAAGTTCCGTCGGATCATGTCGTTCTCTTTTCACATCAAAATGCCTTCTTGCGTGTCCCCAAGCCCTCAAAAATGTCACCTCCAAGGGAGGGTGAGTCAAAGATCACATGTTTCTCAAGTCCGGGCAAGGAACTTGACATCACAAACCCAGCTATCTCCTCTGAACTCGAGTTGGGCTCTGAGAGGTTGGTTGTCGATAAAAATGGCAGGAACACCACCACCCCACGTGCCAGAAAAACGGAGGGCTGTCGTTCAAGACCAGCAGACCCCCCGGGCCTTCCACGGCGCCGATGGACGGTGCTCAACACCGTCTATTGTCGGGATTCCCTCCGGTGATTGTCAGTCAAGCTCCAATGAAATGGCGAGTCTACTGGGAGGGTTTGGCGCCGGGAATCCGGTTGGCCTCGAGATGCAGACGGTTCCCGTCAAGTCACAATAGAGACGATATTCCTATTGTGCTGTTACATATTGTCGTGGGTGATGGTGTCGTCGAGTGAATAAACAAGACCACGCCGACGATAACGGCCGCCGGCGCGATAACGGCCTCAAAAACGGAGGCGTGATGGCGACGGACTGTGGCCCGAGTGGTGACGGTCCGGGTACTGCCATCGTCTTCCTCTCTCCCACAAATTTTCTGCCCTCTTTCTTCCCAAAACACCGCGTCCGATTTTTGTCATGGGCAACCGAGGCAAAAATCATCAAACCTCATCGCCCTCTCGGTCAAGAAAGCCTCTCCCAAGCACCCTCGGGCCCTTCATCCTCGAAGAGGCAAGTGCAAGCTGCTCTCTCAGCCCCCGAAGCCTCACCACCCGCAGCACAGCCGCCATGTCCGGCCTACCCGTCCCCGCTCCGGCCCCAGCTCCTGCCCCCGCTGCGGCCGGGCACGCTGGCGCCCGCCCAGAGAAGGCAGAGCGGATCAAAGGGTTCATCACCAAGATGACTGGGAGCCAGTCCGCAGCTCAGCTTCAGCTTCATCACTCCAAGAAATCGCAGCAGCCGACCTACGGCCCTGTTCTGCCTCTGACGGAAGATCTGGTCAAGAGGTTGATGGGCACAGCCCGTAAGTCCATGTTCCGCACCTCTTCGTCACACAAATTGGCGTCGAACGGGAAACTGACATCTTTTCGGCGGCCAGTCACGCCAAAGGAGAAGCATTTCGAGACCAAGCTTGCCCTCAGGACCCGCTACAACGAGCCTGAAGACAACAGATTTCTCGCAGAGTCCTACCTGGTAAGTGCCACGCGCCGAGAACCCACGCAAATCTCTTGCCAGCAAAATGATGTGCTGGCCGCAAAAATAATTCTGACACTCTGCCACGCAGCAACCTCCCACTCAACCTTACCCCACCCCTGCGGATTCTCCAGGAGAAATACTTCCGATCTACTACGCCTTGAAGGACCCTCGCTTTGACATACAGTGCTATCTGCCCTTTGCGACTACCGCAGGCGACACCTATACCGACACCTGCTCTCCCAGCGAGTATCCTGACGGCGGGCATCCCGACGGCGAGTATCCCCAGAGCGTCGAGCCTTCCAACGACGGCTGGGAAGATCACGAGCTTCAGCTGCTCCAACCCACCGTGTTCCAGCCATCCGACGACTTCACCACTCGCGCAGCAGACAAGCCATCCTACCAGAGTGAATATCCCAAGAGCCCTTACCCGCTTCATTCCAACGAGATGACTTTCGAAGCCGTCCCGGGCTCTCAGCCCGAGCAGCGCGCGACCCAGGGCGAGTCACGCGAGCTTGCTGCCACGGCCGACGACAAGGCCATTCATGGCAACTTCATCCCGGTCTCTCATTCACACTCCAACTCTCGTGGCCGCAACAAGCACAAGCCGAGCAACTCCTATGAGACAATCCTGCGTCTCAGCCTGACCGACGATCAGGTCGACAAGCTCACTTCAGTGTACGTTCTCTCTGCTCTTGCTCTCTGCTTTTCGTTGCTGACCTTCTCCCAGACTCTCCAATGAGGCTGGCACTGCTCCCGGCCGCGAGCGCGGTTCGGCCCAGCGTGACAAGGAGACTAGAACTCCGCAGTCGACCACTCGCTCGCGCTCCCCCGAGAAGAGTCACAGCAAGACAAGCAGCGGTCTCCGCCGCGCGCGTTCCCCGAACAAGCGCCTCCTTGGAGGCAAGACGGGGTCTGGAAACACGATTGAGAGCTATGGAGCGTATGAGTTTGAGCCGGAGGGTAACAACGCGGAGAACTCTCCCTCGAAGACCCAGTCGCTCTCTCCCTCCAAGAGCACTACCCTGCGCTCGGCTATGAAGCACTCCAACTCCCTCATGTCACGTTCGCCTTCTCCTCAGCGCGGCCACCGTGCCGCCCCGGCCCCGATTGACACCAATCTCGCCCGGCAGCACGCCAAGCAGTCGGTCGACCGCAAGTACCAGCACCAAGGCATCGGGCCCTACATTGTCAACCGCCCGGCCTTTGAGTCCCGCGGTACCGCCACGACAGCTGTGCACTTTGCCCCTTCCTACCCCCAGACGGCGTCGTCTCTCTATTCACCGCATCTCTCGCGCTACCCGAGCCATATCAGCCCTCTGCGCTTCGGAAAGCTGAAGCAAGTTACCCCCTCGGGTAACCCTGACGATCTCCCCCTCGTTCCTGACCTCGGCAGCTACGGCATGCCCATGCAAGAGATGTCGCCCTCCATGTCCGACCCGACGTCGTCGCTTCTTTTCTCTCGCTTCCCCCGTGCTGGTGGCGAGCGTAAGACGAGCAAGACGCTGATCGGCCACAATGGCTGGCTCGAGCGGACGTTGTCCAAGTCCAACCTCCCCGGCATTATCGCCGAGCCCAAGAAGACGAGCTTCCTCGACACTGTCCTCAAGAAGGCCAAGGGCATCATGGTACGTCTCGCCCTTCCCCCTCCCCTCCCGCCCTCTCTAACCCCCAACACAGACCGGCGAATCTTCCCACGACAAGGGCAAAGCCCTGCCGCCCCCCCGCGAACTCGCAATCTCTCTCAACGCGCGCGAGCAGTCGATCGTTACAAATGAGCTGGAGTACGCCCTGACCTCGGCCTTGGACGTTTATCTCACTACTCAGTTCAACGCCGGCCGCCTCGACCCATCGAACCTCAAGCGCGTCGCCGAGGCCTGGCGCGCCAAGGGCCGCCCCCGCGTCGTCGGGTTCCGCTACGACCTCGAGACGCAGATCGAGCTGATCCGCATGCACGTGCAAGAGTTCAAGTTCTACGGCCACCTGGCAACCAAGACGGCGGCCATGGGGATTCTGGATATGGCGACGACGAATGCGCGGGCTTTGAGGGTTCGCACGTTTTGTCAGCCGGACACGGTGCTGGCGAAGTGGCTGTTGGATGCTCAGTCTGTGCTCAATATGGTGGGGGGCAGAGAGGAGGAACAGTGGTTGGTGGTGGAGGTTACTGCGTATTACAAGGCGGCGATCGAGAGGGAGACGTTGAAGGCTGCCGAGAGGGAGAAGGAGGAGCTGGAGCAGCAGGGGGAGAGGCTCCGCCATGTCAAGAGTGTTTCGGGGGAGAAGTGGAATAAGACGACGCCTGGTGGGGGTGGACGGGCTGGTGGTAGTGGCCAGGGTGTGGCTCGCAGGACGGCGTCGTTTGAGGGGATGAGGATGGATCCGACAGAGTATGCGGAGGATCAGTACATCTGATTTGGACGGGGGACGGGTCCTTTTCAGCATTTTGGGACGACATTTTGGGACGACGCAAGATGGAGGGCATTCGGCCCCTGAAAAGGAGACACCCGAAAGAAAAGAGGACGAGATGATGGAAACGATGGAGATGACGACGAACGACGACAGCTTTTGGAGGGCATTGGGCCCCAGAAAAAGAAAACACCACAAAAAAAAACAAGGCGTTGAGGATGGAAGGTAGACAACAGATCTCGGGCAACCGAGCGTGGGTTTGTTTTGTTTGTTTTGGAGTTTTGGGGAAAGGGGAGGGGTGGATACAGCGTCTTTTCGGCTTCTGCCAGCTGTTCTTTGGGCGATTTTGAGGCCTTCAGCATTCATTATAGAGCATCTGGTCATTTCAACACTTCCAGCTTCAGCATGCTCCGAACTACCTAGACACTTGATAGTTTTGTAGGAACATAAATGTATTATTATATGACTTTGAGCGTGATGGTGATTGTCATGGTGGCTCTTGGGGATGAATCACATTTCGGGGACGTCATGGGACCCCCATTTTATGTTTGAACCTGTCACTCAAGTTTCTCTCGTCGGATGCGATGGGTTTAAGCTATTATCGTGTCTTTCGTCAACGGTCATTTCGAGGTTTGGTGGTGTTGAGAGGTTGAAGCTGGGCATGACGTCGACGTCGGTCTTGGGCCCCATTTCGGTGCCCCACTCATCCGAACACCTCAGGTCACTGCCAAGCAACCACTGGCCCGAGCGTCCAGCAATTCCAGACGGACAAGCTGTGCCGCGGTTTGGACTGCGGTTTTTTGCTGGCGCTCGGCCTCAGGTTTCAGCAGCCAAGACCACGCCAAGAAGTACCTGTCGGGCGGGGGCAATTGTCCCTCTGTCATGGCCCAGGGTCATGACATTGGGCTGTCGCTCTCCCTTGCACCAGACAGGGCGTGGTGGCGGGAAGCCCTGGCCGAAAGAACAGAGTTCGGCTTCTACCAGTCGACCTTTGACAGAATGAAAGTCCTAGAACAAGCGGAGTGTAGCGGGTGCGGCCTCCCGAGGGAGCTCCGGCACTTCACTTCGTGCCCTCAGTGGGAAAACCTGGTTGGAAGAGCCCTGGCCCTCACGGGAAGGGGAAAGTCAGCCGCGGCCGATGCCCTCTACGGGCAGTGGGGGGAAGCTTTAGCGGCAGGAATGGCGGCTTTAGAAACAACGTAAGGGGCCCTAGGGACCAGGAAAGTCTAACCAAATGTTTGTTCTCATAGAGTCAGCGATACTAGCTTAACCTAGCGAGCCGAGCCCTTAGGGCCCGCCTCGATAATAAACATAAATTGGGCCATGGCGGCCTGGGGCCGCTACGATGGAGCAGGAAGGCCTGTGAGGGACCTGCTGACATATTGGGGAGGACCCTGAGACCCACTCTCGGGTCCTGCCTGTCACGGCCTGATCGCCTCAGGCCTGTGAACGGTTTATATACGCAACCCAGAACTCCAGACTTGACTTGGAATTCTGGCAATCCTTTTGGAAGCTGGTGCAGTGGGGTTGTGTATCCATTGTTCGGCCAGCCGTCACACTGCCCAGGGGGCGCGGGTCCAGACACACCACCAAGGCTTGGCATCGCCAGGCCTTGGCACGACTGCTCTTCAGCACTTAGATAGTTTCCTATATAAGATAGGTAGACCGCACCTTGAGTGAGGAACTGTTCTCGTTCCTCACGCAAGCAATTATATGTTCCCGTCTACAATCTTGCAAGCACCTTCTTCAAGTTCTTTGTAGAGCACCCTGTTGTGACGGTAACGACCCGTCTGGACCTTGCGCAACCTTTATTCCCCACCGTCGATAACACCCACCGCGGCGTCCTGCCTTGCAGTCTGACCCTCTTGGGCACAGGTTGTAACAGGAAGGCAATCGGGGATAGCGGTGACCCCTGGGGTAGCCCGCTCGAAACCGTGCGGTCACCCTCAGGATCATCCCTTTGCCGGGTAGTCCTCTCTGTCGCGAACGTAGCCACCAGCTAGGTCGGCTCCAGGAGTGTTGCTCGTCACGTTGACGCAGCAGTCCTCGAGTTCTTCCTTCCCAATTGCCTCATCGAAGGGAATCCAGCTCGGGGACTCTGTGCTGTCTGGGGCCGGTAGGTCTTTGTCCGCGGAGTTGGTTGAGATGAGCGCCTTATGCAAGACTTGATGTCTCTCCTCTGCGGTCTCGTAGAGGTTGCCCTCTTGGGAGATGGAGGGGACTGTTCCAGATCCTCCTGGGGTTCTGGCTCAGCCATTATGGCATGTGCCGTGACCGAAGGCGCCTGTCGCCACATCCCAGAGCCGCACTGTCTTGTCGGATGAAGCCGACGCAAGTGTCTGGCCGTCCGGTGAGAAGGCAACTGCATGGACCCAATTGCTATGCCCCTCAAGCGTCTGCCGGGAGGCGCCTGTTGCCGCATCCCAGAGCCGTACTGTCTTGTCGGATGAAGCCGACGCAAGCGTCTGGCCGTCCGGTGAGAAGGCAACTGCGTGGACGTAACCGCTATGCCCCTCAAGCGTCTGCCGGTAGGCGCCTGTCGCCGCATCCCAGAGCCGTACTGTCATGTCGATTGAAGCCGACGCAAGCGTCTGGCTGTCCGGCGAGAAGGCAACTGCGTGGACAAAATAGCTATGCCCCCCAAGCGTCTGCCGGTAGGCGCCTGTCGCCGCATCCCAGAGCCGTACTGTCTTGTCCCATGAGGCCGACGCAAGCGTCTGGCCGTCCGGTGAGAAGGCAACTGCGTCGACGGAACCGCTATGCCCCTCAAGCGTCTGCCGGGAGGCGCCTGTCGCCGCATCCCAGAGCCGTACTGTGTTGTCGTATGAAGCCGACGCAAGCGTCTGGCCGTCCGGTGAAAAGACAACTGCGTCGACGGAACCGCTATGCCCCTCAAGCGTCTGCCGGGAGGCGCCTGTCACCGCATCCCAGAGCCGTACTGTGCTGTCGTTTGAAGCCGACGCAAGCGTCTGGCCGTCCGGCGAGAAGGCAACTGTGTGGACCAAAGCGCTATGCCCCTCAAGCGTCTGCCGGGAGGCGCCTGTCGCCGCATCCCAGAGCCGTACTGTCTTGTCGTATGAAGCCGACGCAAGCGTCTGGCCGTCCGGCGAGAAGGCAACTGCGCGGACCGGATTGCTATGCCCCTTAAGCGTCTGACAGTACCCTTTAGGCGCCAGCCCCCAGTAGGCACCTGTCACTACATCCCAGAGCTGTACTGTCTCATCGGATGAAGCTGACGCAAGTATCTGGCCGTCCGGCGAGAAGGTAACTGCGTGGATGGAATTTCTATGGCCATCGAGCGTCTGCCGGGAGGCGCCTGTCGCCACATCCCAGAGCCGTACTGTCTTGTCGTCTGAAGCCGACGCAAGTGTCTGGCCGTCCGGTGAGAAGGCTACTGCGCAGACCCGATTGCTATGCCCTTTAAGCGTCTGCTGGTAGGTACCTGTTGCCACATCCCAGAGCCGTACTGTCTTGTCGGATGAAGCCGACGCAAGCGTCTGGCCGTCCGGCGAGAAGGCAACTGCGTGGACGGAATACCTATGCCCCTCAAGCGTCTGCCGGGAGGCGCCTGTCGCCGCATCCCAGAGCCGTACTGTCTTGTCGTATGAAGCCGACGCAAGCGTCTGGCCGTCCGGCGAGAAGGCAACTGCATGGACCCACTTGCTATGCCCCTCAAGCGTCTGCTGGTAGGTACCTGTTGCCACATCCCAGAGCCGTACTGTCTTGTCGTATGAGGCCGATGCAAGCGTCCGGCCGTCCGGTGAAAAGGCAACTGCGATGACGGAACCGCTATGCCCCTCAAGCGGCTGCCGGAAGGCGCCTGTCGCCGCATCCCAGAACCGTACTGTCTTGTCGGATGAAGCCGACGCAAGCGTCTGGCCGTCCGGCGAGAAGGCAACTGCGTGGACCAAATCGCTGTGCCCCTCAAGCATCTGTCGGGAGGCGCCTGTCGCCGCATCCCAGAGCTGTACTGTCTTGTCCCATGAGGCCGACGCAAGCGTCTGGCCGTCCGGTGAGAAGGCAACTGAATGGGCCAAATGGCTATGCCTCTCGAGTACCTGCCAGTGGGCTTCCCGAGGCAAGTTGTCAATGCAATGCTCCATTAGTGGAATGTGCCCGATTTTAGGCAAGAGGTTGAAGAAGTCTTTCAGAGACGCCAATTTGTAATCTCGTCCAGGTGACAAGGCCATCACACAATCTTCGATTCCGGCCGCGAACTCGGGATCAGAACTCAAAGAGGCGACTAACACCCGAGCTGCAGCTTTGTGCTTGAGGAGAGCAGCCGCAGCAAGAGGTAGGAGGTAACGACCGCCACGAATGTTCAAGTGGGATGAGAGTCTGGGGTGGATTTGAAGAAGGTTATTCGAGCCATGTTCCGCAAGAATGTATATGATGTCAACCGTGTTGCTGTAATGCCGCGATTTGAATTGCTCGAAGGCATTGTGAAGTTTGACCCAATCTTGCTGGCGCTCGGAGAATTGGAGCAGAAACCCGACTTGAGGAACTCTGCATCGTTGCGCGTGGTTGGCGTGAAGGAGGATATTGTTGACCGCATACCGGAGAAATGGCCACATATGTATGAGATCCTCGGCCGATCTTGTGCTGGCTTGTGAGTCTCGGCTCTGATATTCTTCAATCTCGCCCAAACACCGTAATTTGAGTGCGTCATGACCGAATCCGGTAAATTCTTCGTTGTTGAATGACGGCCAGAGTCGCCGTCGCCCGTTCTCCGAAAACAAAAAATCGCGTACAGACTCGTGTATGAACTGCACCGTCGGATCCTTGTCTTTTTTTCGTGTCTTGGTCACTTCTGCCAGACCCTTGGAAGAACTCAGGGCAAATCGGCCCATATGATCACGATCAACCTGTTTTGCTGCCCAAGAATCATGAAGATCTTTGTCTCCCGCGCGGCGGAGAGCAAAGAAATATTCCGTTAGAGTAACAGGTCGGATGGCGAAGAGAATCAACTGGATGCAGAACCGTAGCTCGTCCATATCTTCGTCGTCTCGCGCCAGAATCATGTCGAAGAGGTTGTCGAGTCCCATGGGTATTGTGCTGAGACATTTTTGGAGCTGGTCGACTCGGCCCCCAGCACCTGTTTTGTTGAGCATAGGAATAACCAACGCGACCCAGAGGAAGATCCCTGCAGACTTTGCAAGAACTTCGTTTCTGAAATCCTGTGCTGGCTTCGACTTGGGCAGTCTCAGCTTGCTGCTGATAAACTGGCGGATGTCTTCGCCGTGTTCATCTTGATCCTCTAGTATGATGTCGAAGCCACATCGGAGTTCGATCAATGGATAATGCCGACTCGAGAAACAGATGCGGAGGCGTATGCTTTTTCGAACCGCTCGCTCACCCAAGTCTTCGAAGAAAGACACCATGTCGGCAACGTCGTCGTCGCGGCATTCGTCCAGGGCGTCAATAAAGACTGACAAGTCCCGGTCACCCAGACAGTCAATGGCCCTTTCTATGGTCCTTTTCAGAGCCTCGGTCTGCCAGCCTGATCTCTTTGTGACACGCCAGGCGTTAAAATCGAACTCGTCAAGGACTCGTTGGAGGTCCGTGGCATTTTGAAGCAGCTGCCAGAGCAGGGACCGGTAGAGACCTAAGGTGGATTTTTCAAGGTCCTCGCCAGGGGCGTAGAAGAAAAATGAGGCGAGCAGACGATTGGGGTCTTTGGCAACAGACAATCTGGTCTTTTCCTCGAGGAACTTCATCAGGATCGACTTGCCAGAGCCGGGTTTCCCCTTGATCCACAAGAAGCCATGATGGTCATCAACGTTCTGTAGGTTCAGCCACTGGCGGTATTTCTCATTCTCAAGGAACCACGTGCACGTCTTGTTGTGAGGAGCCTTCAGCGAGAGCAACCGAGCACCAATCTCATCGAAGTCCAAAAGGTCCATGAGCTCTTGGCGTTTGGCAAGGACCCCAGCTGCCACGGGCGAATCGATAGTGGGTACATTTGCGGGTAACGGCTCCTTGTTGGGGGACACGCCATCCTTTGCAACACCACTCCACTGGAGATGTGGCCCGGATGAAACATGGATATGATCGTAGATGGAGCGCAGTGCGTGTGCGACTTTCCGGTATTCTGGGTCACTGTCGCCGGAGAACCGGACCATGTCCCGGTGATTCTTTCCGATGTGAAGTGTTGTTTCGAGACCGGGGTCACCAATACAAGAGGATTCGTCCTCAACAACCTAGACAAGGGAATCAGCAGCAATTCAAGTCTCTCGAAGAGGGGGTAAGCATATGTTTACCTTCTTGCCAAACAGACCCTCTTGAGCGTATTCTTCCTGAAAGGAGAAGATGGCCCAACGACTGTGCCTTGATAGGACCACAAATCGTTCTTGGATTGACTTTAAGTAGTCCCCTCCCTGCAACAGGGTCTGTACGACGCTGTTGTTATATTGAAACGTGGCTGTCGCCAGTCTCTTGAGAATGCGGTGCGCAATATTGAACGGGTCTGCTCCTCGATGGGGAGTTCCGAAGAATAACACGCCAACTGTCGACTCAGCAACGCTCCGCAGATGAGCCTGGGGTCCATGTTGACCGTGTTCACTGGACCTCATCAAGGCGACCTTGGATATCAGTCCGCCTAGACTGTGGGCGACGAAGACCAGGGGTCGCGTAGGAGCGTCCCGACGGTGGTCGGCCAAGGTACAGAGCAAGTCCCAGCCATGGTCGCCCACGGACTTCTGACTCACAGGAGTACTACCGAACCTGCTGCGGATATTCGTATCGTAGCCGTACATGAGAATTCGAGAATTGGGAATGGTATCCGGAACCAGGTCGTAAGGCCAATAGACGCTGTGTCGTTCTGGGGGGGGTTTGGGGCTATGTGTTTCCAGTCCTGTCGGGCGTTGGGGATGTGAGGAGATGACGCGCGAGAGCTTGGAAGGTGGAGGTTGGACATCGCTGGAGCTAGGCGCGGGCCGTTTTCTCAACGGAAGGCTTTGGCCGGGGGGGAGATCCAATGTCCAAGTTCTTTCGGGGTGACCGGTGAAGCCGTGGACAAAGAGGATACTGCAGCGGCGACGATTAGCGATGCCAAAAACCGTGAATCGTGGTGGACAAGGTGGGGGACGGGAAGAGGGGCACATACTCAATAGTGGGGTTCTCCGCCTCGAACACAACAGTAATTCCATGTTCGGTCACCTTGGGAACCGGAGATCGAGCCATTTGGACGGCTCCTCGTTCGGCGACGCAGAACTTGGAGGTTGCAAGATGCAAGGTGCAAAACAGAAGGAGGAGGAACTGAGAAGGCTCTGGACGCTGCAGTTTGGAAGCTCAGCTCGCGCAATTGTGGCTGAGCTTAGATACCTGAGTAGTCCACTTGTTGATGGCCACAGCTTGCCAAGCTGTAGGCACCCAACCGCCGTCTCACAGCCAATCATGTCCGGTACAGTGGAAGACCTGTCTGATCGCGCCACCTCCGAAAAACGAAACAGCTCGAGAGGCCAGTTACGCGATCCTCTGGCAATCTCGATCTCATGATGGGGAGATCCCAATACTGCCCCAAACAGAGGGAAGACGGACGGGAACGGAGCCAGGTATCCACTGATGGGCCGTTGCTGTTGTGCCGAGCCGAGCCAACAGCTTGACGCAGTCACCTCCGGACGCAGTCGCCCCCGTTCTCTGTTCACCTCGTGAAGTCTGAGGGCAGCGCAGGACCAGTGTGGCGCCTCTCGCAAATGACACGCAACCTAAATGCGAAAACCTTCCAAAAGGATTATCAAGATTCCACGTCGAAGACTCTGGACTCTTGGTTGCGTACATAAACCGTTCACGACTGCTGTAGTCACACATGCCCTGTGCTCCCGCGACCTCTGCCCATATCTTGCAATCGTAGCTCCCACTGCGATTCTTCTCTTTTCTTTTACTTAGCTTAGTTTTCCGCTTCGTAGATGGCAAACTGCAGCATTGACTCTATCCGCTATCCCGCACCGTGACAGGGGTTCCACTGCCGACCCTTGTTCTGTATCAGCCTCATCTCTAGCCCACCTAGATAGATCTGATGATGCAGTCGGACAAGCGTCTCAACCCTTCCTCCTGCATCTTCAGTACTTTCTACAATACAGGACAAGCCTCATCGCAGTCACTTTGCGTTAGTTTTCCTATACTCGTGACACCAAGCACTTCGCTCCTGCAAGAGTGCACAGCACAACGTCAAGTTAATAGAGCCACCCATCCTCTGAAGCAGCATTTCCACTATTGGTCGGAGTACGGTGCAAGAAAGAGGACAGAGAATTCAAGGGGGAGAGCAGAGGCGGGAAGAGTCTCCCGGGGAAGGACAGTCGGCCGCCGGTGAGGGGACTCGGAGGTGCTGGAAACAAACGTGTGGCGACGCAGTGATAGATTGGCTGTGCACAGACTCTGCTGGGTTTCGTATTGGTGGAAGTACGGGTCCGAAGCTGAATGGGGGGGAAAGAAAGAGAAAGCTGAGAAAGGGACGAGCTCGAGGAGGCTCGTGTATTTATAAAGATCTAGCAACCTCAGAAGTGCAGTGCTCTAGGTGCGCGGCTCGGCGGCTGAGGGTACAAGGCCATGGTCCGAGCGCGGTGTCTGATTGGCGAGGTTTTATGGGTCAAGCAGCGAGATTGGAGCAATCAGGAATCGGCAGCCCCGACCACGGTAAGTTACATGTATTCCAATTCCATCACAAGCTCGCCCTGACACCGTCGCTCCTCCCATCGCCATCACCATGACCACGACCATGGCCACCACCTCCCCTCCGCGATAGGCCCGGCAGTCGACCCTCCAAGCTCCTCCGATTGAGCTGTTGCTGTCCGTCGCGCATCATGCCGCCCACAAGCCGCCACCCGCGTCGACCAACCCTCCACCAAAAAGGCCGCGATCCCCTCTGAAGCTCCCCGATAAACACACGACAGCGAGCGACATCATTCGAAGCCGACCCCACGAGGCGCTCGCCTGCCGCGGGCGCCCACTCGACCCCGAACCCCCTCTCCAGCAAGCATGTCGCCAACGTCGCTCGTCTTCAAGATCATCTACAACTTCCTCTACTACTTCCTCTACCTCGTCACGCTCGTCCTCGTCCTGGTGACCCCCTTTGACCTCATCAAGCAGGCCGTCGACCATGGCGAGGACATCAACATCCTCGTCATTGCCCTGAGCTATCTTGTCACCATACTCGTCGTCGTCTTCATCTACGCCACCCGCCTCTACCTCAACCGCTCCGTGCTCGCCGCCATCCCCCGCGAGTACCTCCCCGCCGAAAAGGGCGAAGTACCCCGCGATGTCCGCGCCATGATCGGCGAGAGCCTCAGCCGCAGCGCCGCCCTCGCCTTTGAAGCCCGCCCGCGCCTCCCCGCCGCCGCGAAACCCATCACCGACGAACCTGTCGCCGAGGACAACGACAAGAGGCAGACGTGGATATCTAGGTTCAGGCGCGGCGAAAAGGACGAGGAATTCCAAGACTTTGGAGGCGTCGGCATCGAGATACCCCAGCACCGACCCGTCTGGGGCGAAATTGAGCATCCAGCCTGGGCGCCCCCGACGTCTCACGACATGCCCAGCCTGCACTACGAGACGGTCATCTCGGAACTCCCCCACCTCATCGAAGCCAAGGCCCTCACCCTCGCCCCGCCCGACCCGTACTCGGAGTCGGACCCCCCCTCCCTCGACCCCTCGGCCGTCGCCCTCCTCCAGCGTGCCGAGAGCACCGGCCTGCGCGAGTACCTCGTCGACCTCACCGACCTCGCCGTGCTCGCCCCGCTTCCCACGACAGCCGCCTTCCTCGCCGCCTACGAGCGCGCCCGCTTCTCCCCGCACCCCCTCTCCAACGCCGAGTTCCGCACCCTCATGCGCCTCTTCGCCGACGTCCTCCGCAACATGCACCCGCTCAGCGCCGCCGCCCTCGCCCGCGCGGCCGGCGGTGGCGGCCCCGGCTCATCGATGGCCTCGAGCGGCGACGGCGACGACATTGACGACGACGCGCCCCTCAGCTCGTCGGAGAGCGCCCGCAGCAGCGGAGGCGCGAGCAGCCTCCTCGCTCCGCCGTCGGCGGCGGGCCCGTCGCGCAGGCCCACGACACCTGCGGCGGCGGTGCGCGCCTCGTCGGCGAATACGTGGCACCAAGCGTCGTTTCGCACGGCGCCGACGACGCCCAAGAGTCGGCACACGGCGATGACGCGGGGGTCGGTGTCGTCGTCGGATCCGGATAGCTTTACGCAGACGAGGCGGCCGTATCCGGGGAGTGAGGGGGGGGGGTCGACGGGGGGAAGTGACGCGGGGAGCGTGATAAGGCTGGCGGTGGAGGGGGATGAGACGGAGTTGCCGTATGTGTTGATGATGGGGGGAGGGGAGGGGGGGGTTGGGTATGGGTGATGGAGGGGGTATATATACAGTAATGATAATGTCTTTTTTGTTCTGATGATGGTGGAGCATGTGTTGACCTTGAAGTGACCTGCTCGCCATGAGTGGAGTGCGTTGGTGGGTTGGAGATGTTGTTTATCGCTTATTCCTCCCCATATCATGAACTGCCCAACACTCTTCCACAACAGCTCTCGCTTCGTGCTCCCAGCCGTCACATGCACTTTCTAGTTTCTTTCCTTTACCTTTCAACGCCTCCTTCATGAATTGATCGAAGCACAACCCAGAGGGCAGGATATAGTTCAGAAATCAATATCGTTGCTTGGTATCAAAGTGCCATCGCCTCTTCCCCGTTCAGAAGTAGAGAGGCAGGTACCTAGGTATCGTTACATCATGATCGCATCCGCCAAACAAATGAATCTCATAGAGCACACAGCCCAAGAAGCCCCCCCCCCCCTCCTCACCAAGAAAAACCATCTACCTCCTCCTCTCCCCACTCCTCCTCCTCCCCTCCCGCTCACTCTCACTCTCACTCTCATAATACCTGCCCCCCCTACTCCCGCGACTCCCCCTCCTCTCCCTCCCCCCAACCAACCCCCCTCTCGCCGTCTCCACGTCCCTCTCCCTCCCACCATCGCCGTCCCCAAACTTCCTCTCCCACTCCTCCTCCGCCTTGGCCGTCTTCTTCCTCGACACCTCCAGCCGCTTCTCAATCGCATTCGCCCCCAGCCCGCCCACCGCCGCCCCGACAATCGTCGAGATCAGCTGCTGGTGCGTGTTTGTCTTTTTTCCCTTGTGGTGGTGGGAATTGGAGTCGTGTCCGACATGCTCGCTCGCTTCCCTGGCGGCGAGTCCCCCGACGATGGCGCCGAGGACGCCGACGCCGAGACCGGAAGAGGTGTGTGAGAAGGAGGAGGTGAGCGTGTGTTTGGCTTTTTCGAGCTTGTCGTCCCTGTCCTTTGGTCTGTGGTGCCGGTCGCGGTCCGAGGAGTAAGACCGGGACCGCGAGCGGTGCTGCTTGTCTGGGGAGTGCCGCGATCGGGAACGCGGGTTGGATGACGAGGACGGGCGGGAGTAGGTGGAGCGCGGGCGGCGGTGGTCGAGGTCGCGGCCGGGGGGGAAGGGCGCGATGATGGGGTAGGGCGGGGCGTAGAGGGGGATGGGGTGCGGTTCGAAGTGCGAGGGGGAGGGCATGCGGTGGTGGTGGGGGCCGGGGGAGTAGGAGCCGCCGTCGCCGTCGTCGAAGCTCATTTTGGGTGTGGGTTGTGGTTCTTGTTGGGTGGTGTTTTGGGTTGGTGGGTGTGGCTTTGGTGTTGAGTGGTGGCTTTGGGTGGTTGTTGGTGGTTGATGTTGGGTGCGAGGAGTTGATGAGATGATGGGTGGTTATATGGAAAAGAGCAGATCGGCTTGGACCGGAGCGAGTTGGTAATGAAGGGTCCGCGGAGGTCGGCCTTTGGGGTTATATCCACGGAACCGCCGGGATGGGACGCCAGGGGACGGTCAGGGACTGGATGCCCGTTTGGTGGAGATGGATTGCTCGTGCCGTGCCTGATCCCAGTGATGCGGGGGATGACGAACAGGAGGGTCCTATTCTGGGAGTTTGGGGTGGGTGTTGGTTGGATGAATAAGCGGGTTGCCTATGGCTCGCAGCGGTGATCCCGTTTGAACGTTGATGAAACGGCGGCGGAGATGGATATCGCCGGAGACCAGCTGACTGGATTTGCTGATGGCCCGTCACAAGAACGGCGGAGATTGGAGAATGGAGGCGAATATGTCTCGGTGGTGACTCTTTTGGTTTTGCGATGTCCGAAAGTCGGTCCAAAATGTGGTGTCGGCTTCACGGAAAGATGGCAAAATAATCACAAGCTCGGTGTTCGGTAATCAGCTTCGGGTTGGGTGTCGAGGACAAGAACAACGGCAGAGACGAAGGGGAGGAACCGAGCCACGAGATATCTACTTCCTCGCTCACCACAACCGGGCGCAACCCTCACCTCCTCACCACCCCTATGACATGCTCCCTGTCCTTCTCCTCGACGATCATCATCCCCCCTTGGGGTCGAGGGGAGGGGTGGCAATGACATCATCCGCCAAGCGAGCCTGGGTCGCGACGCTCAAGCAAGCGAGCAATGCGACCCAATCGCAACTCTCACCCATGTCGTGCCCCTTTCTCAGCCCTGCTCCGCGACGTCGAGGGGTGATCACCGCATGGCTGGAGGAACGAATGAGAAGAGGGAGACCTTGGTTGTCGTCCTGGGGTGTTGAGGTGCTTTGGGACGATTGGTGGATTTGAACGAGGCTCTGTCACAGAGCCTCTGTGACGTTTGCACCTTGCCGTCTGTCTCCTCCGACTTGGCTTCTTGGATGGATTGGTCGGATGAAAGGCGGCCTCGAGTCTGCCTTGAGCCTTGTCTCCGATGGTCTGACTTGAGTTCAGAGAGAGAGAGAAGTCCAGATCGACACGAGCCTCTCAGACTCTCCCCAAGGCTTTGCCTGTGCTGTTGCCATTGCCAATGCGGACGGGTCCAAGCAAGGCCGGATTTCCCTTCTCCCCCATATGTTCCACAACCTCAACCCCGTGTCAACGTCGGAGTCGTCCAGTCCAGCCCAGTCTTGCTCCGGCCGTTGCACCCACCACGTGTTACCGCCAGGCCGCTTCCAGGTTGAGCCGCGTCTTGCCTCGACCGACATCCTGTCGTCGTCCTGCCGTGCGATGGAACTCGGGCCCCCTTGTACTACCACCACGTCCTTGTCCTCCTATAATCTGGACAACCCCCCTCTCCTGTACTCTATACACGTGACTGGCGGCATGGGCTTGTGACCTTGTGCTTCAGCTCACTCTCCGTGATAATTCCCAACCTGACCTCCGACAGAGACTTACCAAGTGGTGGACAGACAAGCAAGGCCATCAATATTCCTGGCATCATTCCTCGTCACAATGCCCGCCCCCCCCCCCGGCCTCCCTTCACCGCCACAAGGAACCCGGCGTCTGGGGCGTCTTCGCCGGCCGCAAAATCTACCACCTCCCCAAGCGCTTCTTCAAGCGCACCCTCCGCCGGCACGAGTGGACCGACCTCGGCGACGCCTTCCTCGTCCAGCCCACCGCGACCATGCCCCAGCGCTACCGCACCGACGTCGCCGTGCAAGCCTACCTCCGCGAGCACACCACCATCCCCCTGCCCACCATGACAACCTGCTTCGAGGACGACGCCGCCATGTGTCTCGCCATGGAATTCCTCCCCGGCGTGCAAATGGACGAACTCCCTGAAGCAGACCGGCAGATCGTCGCGGCCGAACTCTCCCACCATCTCGAGACGCTTGAATCCCTCCGCTCCCCCACCCCCGGCGTCCCCGGCGAGTCCCTCCTCATCGCCCCCCAGCGCGTCACCACCTACCACTGGCACTACCACAGCTGCTGGCGGCCGCGGCCGCACCTCACGGACGGCGGGGGGGGGACGACGTCTTCTGCCACAACGACCTAGGCCAGCACAACGTGCTCGTGGACCCGGCGACGCTCAAGATCACGGCCATCGTGGACTGGGAGTTTGGCGGGTTCTGGCCGGCGTGGTTTGAGCGGCCGTTTTGGACGCGCCCGGGGGGGTGCGGCGCGCTCGAGGGCGAGGAGGACGACGTCGAGCGCTGTCGGGCGTGGTTGTTGGAGAATTGTGACGAGGCGGTGATGTGGCATTTGCCAACGCTGGGGGAGAAGTTGGAGACATTGCCGATGCCTGAGTCGCTGGGCCGAGAGGGGGTGGAGGGGACGGAGACGGTGAGTCGTGGGGGGGTGTCCGCTGGAGAGGATGAGAAGGGTGGTTGAGAGATGTATGGCGGGGGCCGTGCCTGATGATATTCGTATGGGTGAAAGCTGGGATCGGTGAGAATGAGCATATGTCCATGCACCTTGTCGAGCTCGATCTATCGTCCGGAACGCCGTGGCATTGACCCAGCGGGAGTGAGGTATCTCTCCAACTTACCCACTCTTTGCGTATCCAAGTACGTTGTCATCGCTTTCGTAGACAGTAGGTAGGTAAGTACTAAGCAGGATCGGAGTGGCCTTCTCCCTCGAGTATTCCACAACCTGGGCTTGAAGCACGAGTCAAGAATGAGTGTACATATTCAAATGTTTTGATTGGTATTAACTATTCACTAAATACTATTCCGTACTCCAGGTATCAATGGTATCATTTCGCCAACAACGACCCCCTCTTCCCCCCGACCGCCTTCTTCAGCGCCCCAAACGGACTGACCGTCCCAGCCCTGATCCACGCATCCAAACTCGGCAGCGGCGTATCACTCCCGCTCCCCGTCCCCGCCGGCGCCGCGCCAGACTTGTTCATCCCCGCGGCACTGACACTCCCCGCCGGACTCGTCGGAAACAGCGCAAACCTGCCCCCACCACCCATCGGCGCCGCCGGAGGCTTCGGCGGCATCCCCAACTTAAACCCCGTGCTGCCGCCGCCGCCGCCCACCGCCGTACTCCCAGACAAGCTCCCATTCTTCTTCTGCTGTTCCTTGCCCTTCTCGTCCGCATACGGCCCGTAATAACTCAGCGCGTACCCAACCCCGCCCCTCCCGCTGCCTGGTACAGCACGTACCGGACTCGGCCCGATGCTCCCGCGCACCGCCACTGGTCCGGGCGGTGCCACCTTGACGTCGGCGCGGAACCCGTTGTCGTCAGTCGAGTAGATGCTCTCCTTGTCGAGCGAGTACCTGTTGTCTCTGTTCCCGCTGCCGTTGCCGCTGCCGCGGCGGCGAAGGCGATCTTTATCCCTTCTGAACCGCACAAACAGTACAAACGCCACCGCGGTAATCATCGCGGACCCCACCACCGCCCCTACCACCGCCAACGCAATCGTCGTCCCGTTGACCTGCGCCCCCGACACCTGCTGCTGCGGCGCCGCCGCCTCCCCAGTCGCCTGCGCCGCCTTCTGCACCACATCCGCCGCCGCCGTCGCCCTCGCCATCACCTCGGCAAACGACCTTGTCGCCGCCGCCAGCGCCTCGCTCCCGCTCCGGCTGGCCGCCGACACCGCCTGGTCGGCGCTGCGCCGCGCCTCGTCCAGCCGCCGCGACGCCTCGCCGACCTGCTGCGACAGCGAGCGGCTGGCTTGGGCGACCACGTCGGAGCCGGCGCGCACGCTGGCGAGTTGACGTTCTGTCTCGCCGAGGCGTTGGGACGCTTGCGCGAGGGATTGGGACAGCTGTTGGCTGGATTGGCTGACTTGCTGGGAGGCGCGGGAGACGGCGCGGGAGGCTTCGCTGATTTGGGCGATTTGGGCGGAGAGGGCTTGGATTTGGGGGTTGGGGTCCTGGCGGGGGAGGAGGGTTGGGGAGGGGGTGATGAGGGGGGAGGCGGGGAGGGCGCGGTGGGCGGGGAGGGGGTTGTTGGTTTGTCGGTCGTGGTTGGTGAGGGCGAGGGTTGTAGTTGTGGAGAGGAGGAGGAGGAGGAGGAGGAGGATTGGTCGTGGTGTTGTCGTTGTTGTTGTTAGTGTCGTCAACGACGACGATGTGTTGTGAGGTGCCATCCTGGGCCGGCGTGGTGCTCGAACACCGGGTTCTGGCTAAATGGGAGTGCTAGACAGAAGAGAAGAGAGTGGTGATGGCAGCGGGCCTGGCGATCATCCTTTAGGCGGATTGCCGTCTACCGTGTGCTCTTGTATGGTTGGGGGGAATCAGGCAGAATGGGAAAAAAGAAGAAGAGGAAGGGGGGAAACAAACGGCGAGGGCGAGTGGGCGAGGGTCACTAAAAGGCCGTCGGCCTCGCCGGCGTGGAAACGAAGGCACCGTGTGGTAGGAGCGGGTGAAGTGCGCGCCGCCAGAGATTCGGTAGCGCTGTGTCGACGATCGAGGATCAACAGCGTCAACCATGAGATCAAGAGACTAAAAGGAGCTGGGCTGCTCATGCAAGGGTGAGCTGTCATGGTCGTCCGCCGCGAAAAAGAAGCTGGGCGGGATGTCCCCCTGAGGGCACGGGGGGGGGAGTGCAACAGAGATGGGATGGTTGATGCTGGAGGGAGAAACAAGCATCCTGACTGGCCGGCCATTTTGGTATTGAGGGCTGGAGAGTCACAGAATCGGCAGGGCAGCGTGCCATTGCATGGTGGTGGTCGAAACGCTGCCGGCAGTTTGGTGGCGGTGTTGTTGTCGAAGGGGTGTCGTCGAAAAGTTCGGAATGATGCGAGGAAGAAGCAGGGGTCTGCAACCCGTACCGGGGCCTGTGGGCACGGGGGTGTCCAGCAACCCGGGACGCACTGATGCTGCCGCTGCGGGGCGGGCTCGCTTAGGGGCCCGTCAACCCTGTGATTCGGCGCCGGGAGGGGCTGCACCAGGGCGTCCAAACCAACTGGAAACCGTCGGCTTCATGCCGTCCGAGACCCGGGTCGACGTCCAGCAACACCGCCATTGATAAGGCTGCTGGCTCTCCACTTCTTTCCTTGTTCGTCGTCGAGCTTGGTGAAGACGTCTCAGACTCCATCGACGACCGTGGTTCACCTGTCTGCATCTGGCATGCCAATACGGAAGGCGACGTGTCCGGGGAATCTCTCACCACCAAGACTCGGACTCCAGATTGCTTCGACATTATCTCGCCCTTGCCCATCTGCCCATCTGGGGGCTTCCACCCCGTCATACATCGCCTACCCATGCGCCGTCTCGTCCCACTGCCTACCATGAGGTCGTCCAAAACAGTCCCAACTCTCAGACGAGCTGGTCCACCAACTTAAGCTTGAATTCTCGCCCCTAGCTCATGCCCAACCCCTCGAACCCCCACTTCCATAAACCTTGAGCTTCTTGCTCCAGTTCGTTCCATCCCTGGTCTGGAGCCAGCTGAACCCAGGTCAACCTTCGCCCTTCATACCGCGAGCTTAGCTCGACCTGTTTGAGACTCCACCGGGTTGTGCCTCCCTCCCTTCGACCATGGATGGGTTGGCTCCCAAACCAGACCTGGCTGACAGCTCAAACTCAACCCGGCAGTCCAGCACCTGGTCAGTACCTAGTCTGGTCCGATGTGCTCCTCTAATTCCCACCATCCAGTCATCGTGCTCTCAAGGGCCCAGAAATTCGGACGAGACGATATGGTATGCTCAGCTCAGAGTCACTACGTGCGTTCCTAGCGGGCTCCCAACCTTCCTCCCCCTTCCGCCCCCTTCTTCTCCCGCTTCTGCTCACAGAAACAACATGAAAAACAGCACGCACCAAACGCAAAGAAGACGGAGAATATTCGCTTTTCCAACCCGCTGCTCTACGCTCCGGCCGGCTTTCCACGCCTTTGGCCTTTGTCCTGTTACTCCTGCTTAGCGGGCCTTGACCACCCACCGCCAGCAAAACATATTTCATGCTCGTTATCCCGCCTTCTTGACACCGCTCCTCCACCCTCCCAGCAGACCCCCCCACCAAACAACTCCGTGTCCCACGCCAAACCGTCCGTCATACCTGACTTCAACCTTGCCAAGCGTAGCTGTACTTCCGTCCCCGGCCCCCGTGTGACCGTCCGGCCTTTCCACGAGCAGCTTGCCCGCACTCGGCCTGTCCACGCGAAACCAGGGCCCACGGGCCATCCTCTGTACCCTTCCCTACACGGGCAGCTTAAACTTCTTGCCCTCCTTGAGCACGAGCTTGTAGTAGATCCAGAAAAAGTCGCTGTACAGCACCGTCTGCAGGATCCCCGCCAGCACCGCGATCGTGTCGACCTTGTGGTGCGGCTCCGACACGTACCGGTAGATCCAGTTGGGAATGTACAGCGCGCGGTACAGCCCCAGCGCGAACAGGTAGTGCGTCGTGATGGTCTCGGCCTCGCCCGTGCGCTGCAGCATGAAGAGCTGCGGCAGGATCGCCACCGACTCGAGCCAGATGGAGAAGGCCCACAGGATCTCCCACGGCGTGTAGGCATAGGGGAACACGAGCGCCAGCACCGCCGCCCCGCCCAGCAGGTATTGCACGCGGAACGTGTCGAGGTTGGGGTCGTTGGTCGGCTTGTACGATTGCGTCATGAGGTAGATGATGTAGCCCTGCGAGCCGATGAAGAGCACCTTGAAGACGAGGTTGTACAGACTCGATGTCGAGAATAGGTCTGCCTGGGTTAGTCCTTGCTCTCGAGGGGCGCAGCAGCTGTCTGGGGTGCATCATACCGAGGTAGCGCGTAATGTACACGAGCAGGTATAATGCTTGCGACTTGAACGAGATGCCGGAACAGCTCTGCGCGGGCGTCAGTCACCCATCCCCCCCTGTATTGGACGTCCAGTCATACCTTGAGCTGCACCATCTTGTGCAACAGAATCAGGATCGACGCGAGATGGGAAAAGTCTCCTGCACGGGCGCATTGCACGTCAGCATCGCCGCCCTCGTCCAGCCGCGCAAAACCAGGGAGCTCATACCCGCGACGCGAAACAGATTCAACCCCATCTTGGCGACGTGAGACCCAAACCAACGAAATCAAGTAAGCGGAGGCGTGTCGGTGTGTCCGCAGCCACCAAGGTCTCCCGGTGGTGGTCGTCGGGGTATTCGTCGCGGTCGCTGGTCGGATATTCGAGCTTGTCGTTCAATCGCGTCGTGCGTCGAGTTGCGTCACGGATAAGAGAAGCGTCAGATGCAGCCCGTCGTCAATGGGCTCTACAGGTTCGGTGAGGGGCGGCAACGATTGTCGTCGGCAGCGATGTCAGGGACTCGGAGTGGTCCGTCGTGGAGGATGGGAAGGCGGACGAGTGTCGTTTGCGGTGACGGTCGGCGCAAGGTGGAATGTGAAGACGTGAAAGCTCTCCTTTTTTGGCGAAAGGACACGAACGCGGTTTGGGTTTGGGCTGGGCTTGTCTGCCGGGGCGACAGCAGCTGATCCCTGTCAGCCGCAGGGGGCCGGCAGCTTCGGGAGAGATGGGGCCAATTGCGATTGGGCAATTCCCGTCGCCGTCTGGCGCATCCCCCACCTTTTCTCGATCTTGTCATGACGTTTGGCACCTTGGCTGGAGACAGGACCTCAATTGCCGATGTTTACAATGGTTGGAAATCTGGGGCATTTCACGAGGGCACTCGAAATACGAGGTGGATAAAGCTGTGCTCACGATACCTTCACCGAAAGATGCGCAAAGGGGAGGGCCTCCCTCTGGACACGTTGACATCTGGCCTAATGATCAAGTGTCAATGTTTCAATAGCTGGGCAAATACGTAACTGCCGCAACGGAATTAGCCTGACGGCCATGGTTTGACCATCATCACGTATTTATTAGTTGGCGTATCCACTCACTTTCACCTGATCCAAAAGACGCCGGCAGATGTGTTCCAGAAGCAGAGAAACCATTCATTTCGTCCATTCGTCAGTCAAGCTAGGTAACAACGCCCTGAATGCAAGCTTCGACTTGCGAAGCCTCCTGTCTTGAAACGACCAGACAAACTCCATCGCCTGCCCAAAACGCCAACCCAATGATTGCAAGCCACTTTTCCCGCCAAGTCATGTATAAGCTTAGAATTCCGCCATGCCCTCCAGGTACTCCTCGTAGACCTTCATGAACCGCGCCACGAATCCTTCGAGGTGAAAGATAGCTTTGGACCCCAGCTTGATGCGGTGGTCGAACTCGGCCGCCCACTTGATGACCGTCGCCTTCATGATGTCGTCAACGTGGGGGATCAGGGCGAAGGCGAGCGTCCGCAACACGTCCGAGGCCGGGATGCAGTGTGAGAGAAGATCGTAGAACTTGGCCCGGATCTTCAGGATGCACGCCACGCTCCGGTCCTGGACCATGTCCTGCGCGATCTGGTTGACCAGGACCTCCCAGTCGGGAATGGGAATGGCTGTGCCGTCTGTGACTTTTTCGCTTTGGGAGAGTTAGTATCTGAATGAGCAACAGTAGACGTTGGGCTGGTAGCAACTCACTTGGTCGCGTGGATGGTTTCGAGCATCATTTGCGCCCGGCGCAGGTTGCGGTCGCTCGCCTCCGCAATGCGCTTGTTCAAGCCGTCCAGGACGGGCCACCCTTCCTTCTTCGCCGAGTTGGAAAGCACCGTGCAAATCTCCTGCTGGGTGGGAGCCCCCACGCGAACCAGGAGGGTACGCGACTGGATCGGCGCAATGATGTTGGCCGTCGAGTTGGCCAGTAGGATCAGCCGCAGGTTGGGCGAGTACTTTTCCATTGTGCGACGCAGGGCCGCCTGCGCATCGCGCGTGAGATGCTCGGCTTCGTTGATCACCACGACCTTGAACTTTTGCTTGGCAGCCGCATCGACCTGTTGGGTTTGTGCCACCTCCTTGAGAAGGTCTTGGATGACGACGCGGTCATAGTTGCCGACGTCTGAGGGAGTGATTTCGAGGTGGTAGAGAGAGGCGACAATGTTGAACTCCAGCTTCCGGTTGCTGCTGGTCTGGAAGACGCGGGAATCGATCTTGATCTTTTCTACTCCGGGGCCGAAGAGCTCTTTCAGCGTCGCTACGACGCGAGTCTTTTTGCCTGCACCCGAAGGTCCATAGACGAGGATGTGGGGGAAGTCGCCAGACTGAGCCTGCAAGGGCGGATGGGTTAGTGACAACCCTGTGATGGCTTCTTGATGAATGGCACTTACCAGCGAGCGGAGACGCTTCGAGAGCTCGTCGTGGAAGGTGAGATCACCGAGGGATCTCGGGCGATGCTTGTCAACGATCAGGGCCATCTTCTCAGATTGTGTATGATGGGGCTCGGAAGAAGTCGTGTGGTTCGTGATGCAAGTGCTGAGGTCGTCGGAAAGTCTGCCGGTGAGGTTTTGGGCAGCTGCCGGAAGACGCGTCTCTGTCGAGAAGGACGCGTTTTGGAGAATGTGGGGCCTTGTCCTTGAACGCCAAATGTTAATGGGCAGTGCGGGGAGGAGGATGTGTGGCGGTGGCTGTGGCGGTGTGAGCTGGCGCGATCACATCAACTGTGGCTGGTGTTAATGATGCCGCTGACCTTCTGGGCGACGAGATTCACACTGGCAGGCAACCTTTTCCTCATGGCCGGAGCTGGAACCTTGGCGACAGCATAGCCGAAATTCCTCTTCTCCAATCCAACCTCTCATCTCATGAAGAAGAATTCCTCTTCCTCATTGACACATCCACAGGAACCCAACATACGGATTGTACCAACGACCTGTAGTGACCCACAATGACAATGACACTGAATGACTGACCCTTACCAAAGCTGGCACTCAATGACCTACATCGACGTGATGATAAAAGATCTGGACCTGCGTCGGGAAAGACAGCCAGGTCTGTATCGGAATCGCATCGACAACAAGAGGTCCACATCGGATCATCATGGTCTTGACCATTGTCATAACAGCCCCTCTTGCATAGTCTACAATGGTATTTATACACAAACAGACAGCACTTGCTGCCTATGAAGGGGGTGGTGCTGTGCTGGTGGACGCTGCAGGTGGATGGACAGGGGCCGTCTGCAACTCTGGCAGCTTTTTCCTCGGACGCTTCAGATCCTCCAATGTGATGCCGTCAGTCAGCTTGGTGATGCCAACGACGGGCGGCTCGCCCTTCTTGACCAACTCCCACTGGCCTGTCATCGGGTTAGCTTTGGACACAGAAACATTTCAGACCCTCCATACCTGGCAGCTTCTGCCCAGCAAGGCGAAACGCATCCTTGATGACCTGCTCGTGGAGGTTTCCCCTGATCTCAAACACAATCTGGTTGACCGCGACTCTTGCCGCCCAATGGTCGAAACCACCCTTTCCTTTACCCATTCTGACCTGTACGCATCGTCAGCAGCCGCCCTTCCCAGTCTCCCTTCCCGCCAAGTCCCCGACGCACCTCGTTTCCGCTGATAAACACACCAACGTTACAAGCCACGCGCTTGTACAGCCGGTACTTCTCTCCACGCAACCGCCTCTTTATCGTGTCATCGGCCAGCTTGAGCTGCGCGGCGCTGATTCGGCGGTGGTGATCAATCATGCGCAGGCCAAAGTCGCCCCAGATGACCGTGGTGCCCTTTGTTGAGCCGCCCGTGGCTACCCGTGGTCGCCCCTTCATCATCTTTTGCGTTCGCTTGATGTTCGGTTCGAGCCAAGACCCGAGCTGGGTGGCCGTCGCGGAGAAGAGGCGGACATGGGGGGCGGCGATGGATGCGATCGGGGGGGACACCAGGCGGGAGGACGAGGAGAGGGTCGGTCGGAGCGTCGTGGCGGGAGATATCCTCAGCCCGTTGAAGGCGCCGAGGAGCGCCGCGTTGGACCTCATCGTGGCGGTCTATGGGCGAGAAGGGGTCGGCGGTCGTGGACGGGAGCCGCCAAAAGTTGCGTCGTCAATTGGAACCTCGAAAAACAGCCGAGCAAGCACGGGCCAGAATTTGCAGCAACCACCCTAACCCGGGACAGCAAAAGCAGAGTGAGCTTTAAAGTGAGCTTGCAGCTAGCTGCAGCTCTCATCAGTAACTTTGAAGGAAGCAAAATTTGAGATCAATGAGCCTCGCCCATCCATAAACCAATCTGGGTTTCCGCCAACCCACACCTCTCTCAGAATGGCGACAACAACACGGCTGATCCGGCCGCTCCTCCGACCGCCACCACATCCCCTCTCCCGCACAACAACATCGACACCACAAAAAATCCGATCCTTCCACGCCCTCCTCCGCCCCCCAACCGGAACAACACCCACCCCCCACCGACCACACTCCCACCTCCGCCCATCACACCTCCCCCTTCTTCCCCGATCCCCCCTCACCACCCCCCAAACCCGCCATTTCTCCGACCTCCCCACCGCCCTCTCCTCCGCCCTCTCCCTCACCCAATCCCTCATCACCACCCTCCACACCACCACCCACACCCCCTGGTACCTAACCATCCCCCTCCTCGCCCTCACCCTGCACCTCGCCGCGCGCCTCCCGCTCGCCATCTACACCCGCCACATCCTCGTGCGCCGCGCCCGCCTCGTGCCGCTCCTCCAGGCCTGGCGCGCGCGCCACACCATGGCCCTCGCGGCCACTCCCAAACGCAAGGACGAGGTCGCCAAGCGCCTGGCGCTGACGACCAAGAGGGTGTATCACAAATGGGGCGTGGAGCGGTGGAAGGACTCGGTGGGGCTGGCGGCGATGCCAGTGTGGCTGGTGGGGATTGAGGCGCTGAGGAGGATGTGCGGCGGGCCGAAGGGGTTGATTGGGACGGTGGTGTTTGGAGCGGGGACGGGGACCGAAGGGGAAGGGGGGGCGGCTGTGGGGGAAGGGCTGGCGGAGGGGCTGTCGACGGGGGGGTGTCTTTGGTTTCCCGACTTGACGGTGGCGGATCCGCTGCATCTGCTCCCGTTTGCGCTGTCGGTGGTGTTGGTGGCGAATGTCATGCCGCGGACGCAGGTGGGGGCGAGGAGGTTGTTTGGGCTGGACGACGGCGGGATGACGGTGCCCATGGGCAAGACGTCGGACAGGCTTAGGAGGGGGCTGGTTGTCATGGCGCTGGCGATCGGGCCTGTTACGATGGACTTGCCGGCGGCTCTCCATCTGTACTGGCTGAGCTCGGCGACGCTGTCGCTGCTGCAGACGGAGCTGGCGGCGTACTTTATGCCGCTTCCGGATTCGACGCCCAGGCCGTGTACGGAGATGGAGTTGCGGTTCATACGGCCGGGGCGGAAAAAGACGCAGAAAAAGATGGAATAAACAGGGCTGCTTGGTATTGCAAGGATCTCTGGACTGTTCAGTCGGAATGTACAAAATAATAGATACCACCGGCCCAATGCCCGAATCATGGGGGCTTGAAACGCCGTCAACTCCAACAAGAACAATCACCCACACAGCCTCTGCGTCTTGATCGTCTCACGTGCCCTCGCACCCTCCTCCGTTCTACCCTCGCAGAACCCCTCAGCCGACAAAAATGGCGAGCAGCACAATCGTAAAGATGACCGCCAAGATGAGCAACAGACAGCACGCCTTGCTCCGCGCATTCTTCTGATGCCTGGCCGCCGCCCGCAGCTCCCGCTCGGCCCCGCGCGTGTTATCCCGCACGTCGTCCACATTGTCGGCAATCGTCTCGAGCTGCTCGCCCTGCTCCGACACAATCTGCGCCACCTGGTGGAAGAGCACGTTGAGGTCGCCCACGCCCTGCTCGATGTTGCGGATCTCCTCCTCGCGCTCAATGATGAGCGCCTCCTGGAAGTCGACCTCGTCCTGGGGCGCGAGCCGCGTGAGCTCCTGCGCCTGTTCCTGCTGCGGCGACAGCGGTCGTTCAGGGTGGGACGAGGCGCCTTCGAGGTCGATGGCTGTGCGGTCGGCGACGACGGTGGCCTTTTGCTTCTCGAGCGCTTGCCGTTGGAGGTTTTGGAACTCGGCGAGGGAGGAGCCGAACTCTCGCGACAGCTTCTGCTGCATGTATTTTTGCGTTGGCTGGGGAAGGGTCTGTTAGCATTCCGACGATCCCGAGGAAAAGGCGCAGGGCCGCAGCAGCGTACTGTGACGTCCTCCCAGGTCTGGGTCTTCTTGACGCCCTCGCCAACCTCCTTGAACAAGTCCCGCGACTCCTCGATCAGCGTCTGCACGCGCTCCCGCGCCCGTGGGCGGTCCCGGCTCGTCCCGAGATGGGCGACCTCGGTGTTGAGGCGCTGGTTGTTGCCGTTGAGGCGGAAGAGCTTGTTCATCAGGTCCTGCGACAGCCGCGCGAACTCGGGGTCGTCCGAGAACCCGCCCGCCGTCCCGCGACGTTGCCCGGCCTCGAGCGACGACAGCTGGTCGAACGACATGGTGAGGACGGTCAATCAATCGAGCTAGCGATGGTGATGGTGAAAGTGCTATAAAGCGAGTGTCGCTGTCGTCGTCGTCGTCGCCGCCGTGGTCGTTGTCTAATCGATGATGACTGGAGGTTGCCTGTTGAGCCTGTGACAGGCGGGACCTGGCAGGCCTGGGTCACAGTGGTCGCTGACGACGTAATGGGTGGCGCGGCCAATCAGGGGCCACGTGAGCCTTTGCTTGGCGGCCGGTCAGGTACCCACCACAGCTCCGGCTGGCGCGTCGTCAAGCGGTTGTCGTGTCGGGCCCGATTTTTTATTTACAAAGGTAAATTCCGTCGTTTGCATTTTCGAGACGTCGATTGATCCACACCACGACAACACCACACCTCGACTTCCACGACGCACCGCTCGTCGATGATGCGCTGCGAACATGGCGGGCGTCAAAGTCAGAAGGGCCGCGTATAAGGACGTCATCCAACCTGCGCTGCAGCGACGGTTCACCGCAACGGCCCTGCTGCTGATTTGCGCCTCGTACTGCTACGCCATCCTCTTTGCGAACTGGAACTCATGTAGGTGTTGGTCCGAGATTTGTCGGCTCATCCATCCGCTAACAGATCCCCAAGTCCTCTGGTCTTGGTTCCCAATAGGCCCCACGGGCATCCGCGCCGCCTTCCTCCTCCTCGGGTGCTGCGCGCCAGTCCTCCTCCTCCGAGTCGCCGACTACCATGTCGGCCTGCGCACCGCCGAGTCGGGCCTGCAAGCCTTTGCCGAGCATGGCTTCACGATGATGACGGTCGAGACCGTCTTCTCCTACACCCTCTCCGCCGTCATGTTCAGCTTCATCTACCGATGGTCCCTCCCCGAGGAGGCCGGCCTCAACTTTGTCACCTACTTTCTGTCCGACCGCGCGAGACTGAACGAAAAGGCCGTCTACTTCACGACCCACTTCTTCTTGCTCGGCATCGGCCAGGGGCTGGCTCACCGTTGGTGGGACCAGGGACGGATCATGCTCGGTGTAGCCAAACCGCGAAAGGAGGAGGCTGCCACCGACGCTCAGCCGACGCCCGGCACCCGGACCAACAAGGTGCTGGAGAAGCTGCCGCTCATCCTGACGCAGTCCATCAACTGCGCGGCCGTTGGCTTCCTCGCCACCGCCATCCTCTACCCCCTCTTCTTCCGCACGTTCTGCTGGCGCATCTCATTGATGATCTTCCGACCCATCTACACTCTCCCCAAAACGAACCTCCTGCCGTCGTCGCTCCCTTTTTCCTTCTCGAGCGTCACCCGCGCCCTCTATGCGAGCTTCCTGCTGGAGCTCATCTGGACGACCTGCACAGTGGCTTTCTCTCTCTTCATGGTTAAGGGCCCGAAGAAGAACGGCAAGCCGCTGAGCTCCGAGAGCAAGGATCCTAACGGGAGTCTTGTGAACGGGCTCAAGGTCAAGAAGGAAGCATACAGGGTACGTTGCACCCCTTTCTTCGTTTCCCCGCACCATCACTGACAGCACCAGGCTTTCGCCATGTGGGAACTGGCGCTCATCGCGCGCGACTTCCCCGACAGGCGCAAGACCATCTACGAGGATATTGACCGCCCCGACGGCCCCATCTGGAACCAGATCGCGACGCGATGCCTCGACGTGCTCAAGAGCATCGAAACCCGCATCGACAACTACGGAAAGCCCACCAACCCATCCCCGGCTCCCGCCCCAGCGGTCGAGCCCAAGGGGCGCACCACCGCCCCCCCGCGCGGCGACCCCATCTTCCAGTCGACCTCCCCGAAAACCATGTTCATGTCCGAGGTCGGCAACATCGTCAACCACGCCACCATCGACACCAACCAGCCCTCGCAGCTCAGCCCGCTCGCCAAAGCCACGGCGGCCGCCACCAAGCAAAAGCTCCTCGACTGGCAAAGCCAGGCTACGGGCACCTCCTCGGACCCCTCCAGCCTGCTCCACCAACTCACCGCCCGCGTGCTGGGATCGCCCCTCGGCCGCCCACTACAACACACCTACCGCCGCCGCCTCGCGCGCGCGGTCCTCGGCGCCGACCCGCACGGCGAGCCCAGCCTGTACGCCAACGCGGCCGGCGCGCTGTGCCTGCTGGCCGTGCACAGCCTTTCCGAGGACCGGTACGGCAACGTGCAGCGCGACGTGGCGGCCGTGGTGCGCACGCTGACGGCGGTGACGCGTAAGCTGGACGCGTTTTGCGAGGCGCTGCCGCGGCACTGGACGGATGTCGAGGGCGAGCGGGCGTGTCCCGAGGTGGACGCGGTGCGCGAGGTGCTGAGGGATGCGCTGGGGCAGGTGGTGGAGGCGTTTGGGCCGTATGCGAGGGATTTGAGGCTGAGTTTGGCGGATATGAGGATGGCGAGGGAGGCGGTGGCGGCGGGGAGGAAGAAGGATGGGGAGGATGTCGAGATGAAGCAGGTTGGGTGAGGAGGTGGAGGTCAGGTCACGGATGGATGGCCCGATGTTTCCTGTGGGATTTAGAAGTGGGCGGGCCCGCCTGGTACACTTGTTTGGGTAGAGAGGAGTAACGAAAAAGTTAATGGCACATCATGTTGAACACAGTGGTGTGGTGCATATGCTCTCTGGACGTGCCACGGGACGACCTCTTCCATTGGGTCGGTGGTTGTCCGGCCCGTCGACGACCACTTCCAATGGCTGGGTGCTGTCGTCCAGCCTTAAAGGCAAGGCAACGAGCAGAATGACTGGTAAGTGGTCGCCATCTCCTTGGCGTGTGTTGGCGGCAGCGTGATTGATAGAGGCTCATGATAGGTGCTGATAAGCTGAGGCAGATAGTGGACAGGCAACGACATGACACATCAGACACAACCTCACCTCAACAGCACCATCAACAACAAAACACCAAACACCATTTCATTTCGTTCCAAGAGCACGTCTGCGTTAATATTATCGAACCCGCTCCCGTCGTCCACAATAACGAAAACATCTTCCCAATGCCGCCGCCCGCTTTATACCCAAAAGAGAAGAAGAAAATGTCCAGAAAATCGCTAACCGCTCCCGCTTCCATGGTATCGTAGTCGCTCCCAAACACCCCCAGTTTTACCTCGTCGTCATCCCCACCTCCTAACCCTCAGAAACCCCCCCGCCACCCGTTGTACGTCGGTGAGTCTAGCGTCATGGCGCTGTCGAGCGATCCCGACCGCGACGACGTGCTAAGCGAGGTGGGCGTCTTGCGCTTGCGACGCGGCGGCGGCCGGGACGGCCCCACCTGTGGCTCCGGCTCCGGGGACGGCGAGATACCGAGATCCGTCATGTAGCTGTATGTGGAGTTGGCTTTGGGGGAGTCGATGGTCATGAGGTCGGCGGTGAAGGATGGGGTGGCTCCGTGGTTTGAGTTGAACGTTGGCGATGGTCCGTGGTGTGAAGTGTAAGTTGGCACAGCCCCAGGCCCTGGCGTATGAGTCGCTGCGGCTACGGCGGCCAGTCCGAGGTAAGTGTTATCGACGTGTGGATTGTTATCGTGTGCTAACATATTGCTGTGGGTAGGCGTGAATAGGTCCGGGTCGAGGGGTACGGGTAGGAGGCCGTCCGTCTGGCTCAACTTGCCCTTGATGGCGGGCGGGCCTCCGGCGGCCTGGCTATTCAGAGCCGTCGTGGCCCGAGAGAATGTGGCCGGTGTCGTTTTGGTCTCTAGCGACGAGGGCTGCGAGGGCTGCGAGCGGGCGAGGTCCAACAGCCTCTTCACGACGTCCCTGGCCAACAGCATCGGGGCATCGGGGCCGGTGAGACCGATGCGGAGGGCTCCGTCGACGATAGAACGAGCGTTGGCCTCCCACGTCGCCTCGATGGCCGCCGTGACTTCGACGATGGGGTCGTCTTTAAAGACAGACGCCGGCCGTTGGGCGTCCGGGCCGGCCACGATGTGGTAGACCTCCAGCCACTGGTCCACGATGTTGTCTTTGCGGCTGACGCGGCGACTGAGCTGCTCCCGCTGGACGGCGTCGATGCCCACGGGTTTCTCGACGCCCGGCGGAGGGCCCTGGCACAGGCGGGCGACGATGTGGGCATTGCACGAAGCGGTGTCGCCAAATATGGCGAAGCACGTCGGGCAATAGTTGCAGAGTTTGTGGCGTCGCGTCAAGTGCTGCTTGAGATAGTTGATGCTGGTCAGGTCGTACCTGTTGCACTTTTTGTGGCGGCGAGGGTCGATCTTGTAGTACGGGCACGCCAGGAGTACTTCTTCTTCGTCCTGGGCGCCGTCGCCTTGCTCTTGCAGCTCAATGTCGAGAGCCGCGAGGGCGGCGTTGGTGAGGACAGGCGGGCGAGGGCGAGCGGTGCCGGCGGTGCGTCGACCACGACCGACGCCGCCGCGCTGTCCTCGAGCCGGGCGTCCAGCGCCGCCGCCGCTTCGAGTCCGGCCGGTCATGCTGAGAGTCGAGGAGGATGAATTGGAGGTTTGCGGGGAGTTTGGACCGGGGATCCAGGCGTGGTTGGTGTCTTGGTGTGGGGGGATGGGTAGGTGGGTTTGCTTTGCCTTTTGTTGTGAGTGGCGTCGTCGCTGTTGCCGTCGTCGCCGTCGTCGTCGTCGACTTTGACGATAGATGGCAAGTGCAGCTTTTGCAAGGCCTAAGGAAAAAAGGCATCTTTTCCTCACCTCCCAATCGATCTTTAACCCGCCGTTGTGCTCTCTGCGGTCCATGTCACAGCCTCGTCCCTCCGTGTGATTCCGGGCCTCTGATTGGGCCGTTGCGGAGGCCTCTGGGGAGCTGCGCCAGCTCAAGAGCGCCGTTGTGTGTTTCGCACAAATCCTGCTGGTCGTGTCGTGACGTCCTCCCTCCGTCCTCTTCCTGCCCGATTTTTAGGCAGCCATCCTCCCCTTTCCTGTTGGGGTCCGAAAACCATCATCGCACTGCGCAGCACCACCGTGGTTTCCTTGCGCGAACCTCGGTCAAGATCATCGTCATCTGTCCTCAGCCTACCAAAACACGCCCTTCCCCGTCCTCAACTCTCATCGCATTCAGCCCGAAACCGATCAAGCACCACCACACCGCAACCGATCAAAAAAAAACCTCTTGCTGTTGTTGTCGTCGACTGATGGTTGGGCGCAAGCGAGGGTCAGAACAAGGTAACAAGCCGTGCCTTTGAGCCTCATCGTCCCATGATCGACCATGTGTTGACCCATTGCCAGCACCCTCTTCTCTACGTCACCTCGTCCGGGTCAGACCCAGTGGTCTTTGCTTCACTACTTCAGAGCATGCGACCCGCCACCAAGCGCGAACGAGATACCAAATGTGTCCGCGTCGAGCGCCGGAAGAGGATCAAGAGCGCCAGCCCGGACGCCCGCGCCGGCACCGACGACACTCACAAGCGACCGAAACTGCTCGCCTGTCCCTACTACAAGCACGACCCCACCCGGTACATGGACTGTCTGCTTCGCAACCGCCTCACCTCGACCAGCTTCGTCAGGCAGCATTTGCAACGTGCCCACGTTCCGCCCATCCATTGCCCGTGCTGCGGAGACACATTCCGGAAAGTGGTTGACCGCGACGACCACGTTCGGGAAACGCGGTGTACGCGCAAATCCTTCACCTACCCGGGCCTCAGCGAGGATCAGCTCACGCAGATCCGCACCCCCCCTCGAGACCTGGACGAGCGAGTACGGTGGAACTCGATGTGGAAGATCTTGTTCCCTGGCGAGCCATGTCCGGAAGATCCCCACGTCGGGAGTGCCCAGGAAGAGATCCTAGGCATCGCTCGCCGTGCTGTCGAGGCGGCGAGTCCCTACGCGTCTCCAGAAGTCCTCCAGATCTTGAATTGGGACGCGGTGTCGTCAATCTACACAAGCCGCTCCATCGACAAGACATCGCCACCATCATCCCAGAACAGCTGGCCGTCCACTCCCGAGTCCATGTGCAGTGACACATCCGAAACCACCATGAAGCCATTGGTTCGACAATCCAGGACCCCGCGGGAAAAATTCAACATTCTGCCGACAGTGCCAGCCCTCGATAGCGAATTCGTCCTGTTTCCCGGCGAGCACGCCCAATCCTGGGACAATTGGCAACCTCTTTTCCAGAGCGAAGACGCCAACTGCACAGTGGGGGAAACGCAGCGACCTTTTGATATTCCCTTCTACGAGCTTCCAACTCCCTCGAGCACACCTTTATCCACGGGCGACCTTTTTGTCGAATTTAATGATGAACAGCAGGTCTGGATTCCTTGGAATTCGCCTACTATGAGCCTGCCAGCACTCTCAAGCCTGCCAATATCTTCTAGTTCTGGATTTAGCCCGCTGGCAGGGACAGAGGTCATTGATCTCACGCATGAGCAAGGTTGATCTCACGCGACGGGGGGGTTTACGTGAATTTAAATGGCAAAGATGGGGTTGTTTTGGTTTTCTTCGACATTTATGGTTTGGGATTTTGGCAGTGGATTGGCGTCATTTGTTAGATTTGTAGCACTTCTGAAGTGATTTTCGGACAGAGATCAACAAGTTTGCCCTGTTCCCAGATTGTGTAGCACAATTCCATAGGTGCTGGCGAGGTCGTCTAAACCCCATCATTGTTTCATGGATGGAAATCTTGCTTTTTGATGCAGAGATGCTCTCGTTTCCCGCTTTGCCTACTCCGATGGAAGACGTAGAGAGAGCGATGAAGATTGGATCAGAATCAAACAAAGAACCATGTGGATGTGGAAAAACCTGGCCCCTGTCAGTATCCACGCCCGAACCGGCATTGATGGCGGGCAGGTGACAAGGTCAGGCACTTGCCCTCTTGTTGTTGTTACATGTCCGACCCAGCAAGAGCTCCCACTGATGTCTGATCTCTTTCCGGCTTTGAGGGATACAGTCTGGGAAGGAATCGAGCCCGGTGCCAGCGAGTGGGAGCACTTGGCTGGTTGCAATTATCAAACATTCCACGAGAAAACAGCGAGTCCCGTTGTTATTTCGACTCAGAACATTGACAGGGGGCTTTCGCCATCGTGGAGGCTTCCTCGGGCCATCGACCTCACCCTCAAGCATCCCACGGAGCAAGAACCTGGGAGGTTTCATCTCAAGTCTTCGCATCTCGACAAGTCTATTGCAATCCGGCCTCCATTCTCGGGCAATCAAATTAACATTTGGCTGAGGCTCCCAGCTCCGTATAGTACCTACATTTGCCGTCTTCCCCCACTTCCCGGGTAGCAACCCTCTTCCAGCGTCCTCTCCCAGATCACATGAACACAAACAGGACCGCCTCTCTCGTCAGCATCTACCCGAACCATGACCAGCAACATAGGCACTATCCCCGGAGGCCCTGTCACCAGCCCCTCCGAATCCGAGACTACCACTACAGCCCAATGGCTTAGTGGTATAGAGCGGAGGGGCGTGGGAACCCCCGGAAACCCCAACCCGTAAGCCCTCTATTTGACGACAGAGGCTGCGAGTTCGAATCATCCCCGGAGCAAAGCCCCTACCCGCCTGGGGTTTTCGTAGCCCCCGGCTTCTACGGAGGCCGGGGGTGAGCTTTTTGTGATTTTGTTCAGGAAAGTCATGGATACAGTGATGCAAATGGGGGAGGGAGGAGACGATACCAAGATTGTCACACGGCTGGCGCTAGTCGAGGCCAGCTCCGGCCACACACACCCACAAGAGACTGGCCATCAAGGCCGGTTTGAAGCAGTTGGGCGGCAACGTAGGCCAACTACCAGCACACGGCGGCAAGAGCCATGTATGGAACTTTGTAGCCCATTGGGCACTAGAGCGAACCAATGGCCGTCAACCAGATTGATGGAGACCGGCAGGGCCGGCTGAGGATAAAGAGGCCTTGGACTCCCCAGACTGGAAACTTGGAGGATCAAGGACCTTGAGGCCATTGAGAATTATAAGTTGAATTTGACTGTATTCACATACACGAGTCCGAGTCTCTGGCAACAGACCCTCGTCACAAAGATGGAGCGAACTAAATGCCTTGAAAAGGAATGCCAAAGAAAAAAGGAATGACAAGGGCAAGGATTGATACTAGGTAGTTCGTGAGCGGGCAGTTCAAGAATTTCTTCCGGTGACGCAAGAAACCACTCCTTTTCCCTCTTTGACCAACCACCCACATGATATTTGAAATTGGGAACTGAAAACCTAGTCCATCTAGGTACCCAAGGGTCCACGGTGTCAACTTTATGACGAGCCTGCTTCCACCACCATCGTAAGCATGCCCTAGAAGGGAGAACGATACAGCGAAGCCCGTGACAAGAGGTGTATATATGTGGGAAGACGAAGAGTGGAACAGAGGAGATTAAGGGGCAGGCGAAAAAGAGGGTAGGGGCACATACATAGCAGACTGGAAGAGAGGGGTGGGAGGGCAGCAGAGGAGACGGGCGGGATGAGGAAGAGGGGGTGAGAACCGACGAGAACTTGAATGGCTGAACCACGGCACACATGTGGGAAAGACCGCTTGTCATCGGGGGGTGGGAGATACAAGTCCAGTCTCGTGCCTGTTCAAGGTAGACATGGCGAGGGGGTTTGTCGGCCGTCAGTCACAACCACATTGATGAGGCCAGTTTCTCCAGGCATTGATATACCCGCTTTTGTTTCGTGGGTTTCATCGTTCTATAGTGAAGACGTTTTCGTGTGTGTTTTTGATGGAGTGACATCGTTTGACTCGCCGCCGAAAGGGTACATACTGAGATTTCGTCAACAGCTTGAGCACGAGAGGCACCATTCCAATATCTGATCCTGGGCACTCACATCATTTACACGCTCGGAATTCCAGAATACAGCAAATATTACAACAGGGATTTGGTCCCCCTTCAACGTCAAATAACGGGTATCACAGGATCCAATTTATGTACTCTCAACTACTCTTCATCGCCTCGCGGCACTCTCGCCATCAAAATCACCACCGGTCTACAATCTACAACCCCCTCAAATCCATCATCCTCCTCAACACCGACTCCTGCAACGCCTCCACCACCTCCTCATTCCCCCTATCCTCCTCCTTCAGCATTGCATGAACCAACTTCCGCCCCTCCTTCCGCCAGTACTTCCTCAGCGCCACCACCTCCTTTTCCCTCGGCGCCGTCATATGCGCCGACGCAGGTCTTGGCACGCCCGGGAACACTGTGTCCCAGACACGGAACCAGCGCTGCCGCTGTCGCTCTTCGTCGTCGGCTGTCCGCTCGCTACGTCTCACTTCCGGGTCTCGCAGCATCAGCTTCTCGACTTGGTCCTCGGTGACGCCGTCCAACACGTCATGGGGGACATCGCGTTGGGTGCAGTTGCGGGCGACAATGTGCTTGTCCTTGTCCTTGGAGGAGCCAAAGGTGGAGTGGCAGATGGGGCAGGAGATGGGGGCGTGGTGGTCGATGATGATGTGCTGCTTGACGGAGCGGATGGAAGTGAAGTTGACGGTTAGACAGGGGCGGTGACGCTGGCTGTCGTTTTTGGAATAGGGGCAGGCCCAGGCTTCGGAACGTTTGGTTGCGGGTGGGGGGCTGCGGTGGGGGGTGGATTTGGGTGGGCGGCGGAGGTGAGCGCATGTTGTTGATGTCCCGGCGTCGACGTGGAGGGCTTGGAGCCCCCGGGTGGTTTTTGATGTTTTGGAGCGGTTGTAGTCGCGGAGACCACGGGTTGCCAGGGGGGAGACGGCTGATTGTAGGGGGTGGTCGTCGGCGAGGGGAGTGTGTGTTGCCGGGAGGGAGTTGAAGAGAAGCATGCGGTCGTCCATGTCTGGATCGACTTGGAAGCCGGACCATTCTGCGGAGGACATGTTGGTGGAAGGGACAGGTGGGTCCGGGAGGAGTATGAGATGGGTGGTGATGCCTGGTGAAGGTGAACAGGGCCCGAGTCCTAACCTTATAAACACCATACAAGGTCAGCCCTATGGAGGGAGCAGCAGAAGTCGCCTCGATGGCCTTTGAGTGCACATCTGCGGAATGAGTTGACAATCAAACCGCCGTGTCAGGTAGCCTGGACACCTCCAGGTAGCCTTGACACCATGCCAGGTCCATGTGAATCGGACCACGGGTTGGAGTTGGTGCGCGGTAGAGAGATGAGCCTCGATGCGTAAGGGGCGTTTGCGTTTGTCCACACTTGTGGACGGCGGACGGCGCCCCAGTTGGGGGTTGTTAGGGGTTTGGGGTCATGGCCCATTTCGGCTGTTTGCGGTAAGACGACCTGGCGGCTGGTTTCGGGCCAAGCCAGTGGGACCTGTCCTGCCCGTTCGACATTTGGCCAATCAATGTGGCTTAAGTCAGGCCAAAAGGACTCGCCCCTGCTGTCCACACCTGTGGACAAACGGGCTCCTGCTCCAAAGGCAGGCACACGGCGAGTGCTCAGCAGTTGATCGTCCACATTTGTGGGAGGCCTGCTTCCAAAAGTTGTTCCTCGCGGGAAGGCACTGCGGGAAGGATTTCTTCCACAACTGTGGGAGTCCCGGACATCTGTGGGAGGGGGAGGGGCCGGTCCTAGGTCCTCGCCATGCTGCCATGATCTCGGAGCGAAGGCAGCTGCTTCGGGCCAGGCGCGCGCGTCTCGCCTGACGGCTCCTCCATTCCGAGCTGATCGATCTCAACTCGACAGGCAGTCCAGTACCTGGCTGGAGTCCGTCCCTCCCCCAGGATTCGTCCACATTTGTGGAATGCAGACTGTGAATCTTGTCACTCTGTGCCTCATTCAGGTGGCATTGACATCATCCTCTCTTCGTTGAACGCGACAATACTCGGTCCGCTGTCCACAACAAATCTGACTCCGACGATATACGACATCCCTGCGACCTGGAGCACAACGAGTCCGCGTTTCCAGAATCCAGATGGGAAGCGGCCGAGCATCCAAGAGCACAAGTGTCGATAATCTTGGACATTTTCAAAAATCACCAGACATTCTCCAGTCATCAACCACCCGTCACCTGTTTTGTTCATGACTGAACAACCATGACCCCCAACAGGATACGCAGGATCGAAATGGAATGCTGAGGTCAGATGGTCTAGTATTTTTGGCTCGCAGTCATCATTTTACACTTCCAGATGCAAACGCCGGCTGCCTTTGGAATCCAGTGACTCTCCGGCCGAAGAGGCATCTCACTCAACAACCTTTGTGCTTCACCTCACTTCACCGAGTCACTCAGCCCGAAAAGGCAGCAGCACCTCAAATATCCAAACAGCTTTATGAAGCCTCTTCATCGACATGCGGCCCAGGAGGCTGACGCCTAGGCACTGCCTGTTTCTCTGCTGCCGGGCAACTTGGCCATTTTCCCGTCGTCAAAGACGATTCGTCGCCTTGTTGACCTTGTTCCATGTCGAGGGTGGCCCCTTTGATTCATGTGGCCTTGCCAGATTGAAAACTGACGAGAACCTCAAATTTGTCCACCTGGCTGTCTTGAAGGCTGGCGGCTGCATCAAATCAAATGGAAAAGGGGTCGCCCAACAATCTTGGGGCTGGGCGGCTGCAGATTCTGCTTAGGTTCTCAGGGTGGGAAAATGCCAACTTTGTGAGTCTTGCACATTTGAGAGGAACCAAGTATGGAATTCTACTGCCAGGCTGTTGGCCTCTTCGAAACCCTCATGGAAGCCGATTATCAACCACATGGGCTCCTTTGGTGGCCCGGAAGCCAATGATCGGGTCCCTTTGGCAGCTCTCCCTCGTCTTCCACACCAACTCCCCCCCTCCTCCCTCCGTTCCCAAGCTAACAAGCAACTAGAACCGCGCCAGAACACCAGCCGTCACACAAGGGACCCGGCCCCGTCCCACGTTGACTTATTACACCCAGACCTGCATCTCCCCGTCGCACTCGACATGGCACAACATTCAAACAACCGTCGTTCCTCTGGTGCCCGCCCCCCCCCTCCCCCCCTCTTCCCCCTGTTGCGAGACATCAATCGCTGGCAAGTCCCGGTCGATCAACAGCACCCCTCGAGGTTTCACCACGCGCCCACCGCATCAGCTACTTACTGCTCGACCCGACCCTGGCTCTCCCGATCCCGAGTGGCTGGGTGACTTCGTGTTCATACCGAGCGACGCAGATGCCGTGAAGACGTTGCCATTCCGTACCCAGAGAGAGAGAAGGCCCGATCATCACCCCAGATACCTACTAGCCACAGTTCTCAATCCCAACTGACAGCGCCCCGGTGCGCATTACTTTCGTCATGCTTGCCGCCTCTCCCCGTCCCACGAGAGGAAATATATTACCCCCCCCCCCTCAACCCGTGCGAGCGTGCGCCCTCGACGCTCACCCAGGCAACCGGTACACTACCCACTCCTGCCTGCAGCAGCAGCGAGCACCGACCACGGGATCCAGCACCCGCCGAGTGCCGACCCCTCCACCCACCTTTCCGGGCCGCGTCCTCCTCGGTGCGACGGATTAGGAAGGTCCAGGACGGCGGTTGAGTGCTCCAAGATTTGGTGGTGGTGTCCGAGGCCGGGCCCGGGTCAATAGCCTGGATTCTCCCGAGGAAGAGGTAGGAGACGGGTGTGGCGTTTCTCCCTGCAGGTGGTATATTGGGCTCGGTGATCGTTGTTGTGGGTGAATTCCAGTCGGGTCAAGATGTTGTTGAATTCGCTGCTCTTGACGCTTCTTTTCGCCAGAAGAGCGAATCTCATCGTCAATTGCAGGACAGAAATGCACAAAGTAAAACACTCCATCCGCAACCACCCGTCCGCTCACCGGCACCAGACCCTCGCTCGCTCCACTGCTGCATCTGAGTCGTCCCAATGTCTGGTCTTGATCTCTCCCCACATACTTACCCAGGAAGGAAGAACGATGCCCACGCACCCAGCAGCACGTCCGCCCCGTCAATCATCCCCACGAGGCATCTGAATCATCCCAGCCAGCTCAGCAGCAGGTAGGTCGTCTCCCGAGACATTGAGACTGCGCGTCCACGGATATTGACGAAAATGCACGGAACGAAAAATGGAACAACCGATGGACGGACGGACGGAGCTAGCCGTGACCCACGAGAAAAGATGAGAGAAGAAAAGAGACAAACGTGGCCGCGGCCATGATTTAGATTCGAGACGTGGCATCTGGAACCGAGGAGACGGACGGATAGCAGCATACCGCCTGTTTGCTGGCAATCGTGTTGTGGAGTCTGCAGCAGCGACGGCTACGGCTTCCTCCGGCTGGCTGCCTTGGTATGCGTCTTGTTTGTTGGCACGCGGCGGGGTGTCATGCAGGTTTGGTCTGGTTTGGTCTGGACTGCTGGGGGGTCAAGGCTGGGGAATGGGGGCGGGATAGATCCAACGAGGCGCCAACAGGAGGGTTGGGGACAGAGCTGGGGAAAGCTTCGTTTGTGTGCTTGTCATTGGGCCCAACGGAAAATCAGTCCATACACCAGAGGTCTGGTACACAGTATATCCTGGTGTATCGTGGACATCCTAGCTCATCATGGCATGATTTGGCAACTGCCGTGCCACCAGATCGTCTCGCCCTCCCGCGGGCCTGGCCCTTGCCACACTGACGCCGATGTCAATTTTTTTTCTTTCTTGAAAGGTAACATCAAACCAACGACGCTTCAAATTCTAGCAACCGGCGATGCTGGATGGATGGGCACACGGCAAAATGTTACCCGCGGGGGCAATATACCCGGCAACCGCCGTGATGAATGACACGCCGTTGGGCCCGGCCGCCCGGATGGGACACCCATGTGCATGGATATACGAACCCAACTTATAGCCATACATCCCCAATGTATTGAACAGATCGCCCGCATCAATCCGTCGTTTCTGGTTCCACGAGCCAACCGACTCTGTGATCCGTTGCCCTCTTCCTCCTCTCCAATGTCCTCCAGAAGATCCTCCACGGGAGGGGGTAGCAGTCATGATGAACTCAATGGAGAATTGAAGGGGGTGTGAGGATGTCATCAAAAAGATCGCTCCTTTGACTCGCCAGTCGCTTGAGGTTTTTGGCAACATCCGCCGTGGACAAATTCGTCGCGTCGGCGTGCCCGGCACCCCGACCACGCGCACCGCCGCCCCCATCCCCATCCCGACGGGCGTGCCCGACGAGATCACCGTCACCAGCGGGTGTAACACGAGCGCGTCGGCGGCGGCAGCGACCACACCCAGGTGCAGACCAACTACTTCAGCAAGGGCTGCATTACCAGCTACGACCGTGGTGGCTACGCGCCGGTCGCTGAACCAACTTGAGAACCCCGATTAAATCACTTTTTTTTCATTCAACCATATTAGAATACCAAAAGACAAGCGTCGAAAAGTTGGTCTCTCTCGGTCGATGCAATGCGAAACGGGCGAGCGAGAACACTGCCTTCGCTGCCCAGTGTCCGCTTCCTCGGTCGTTCAGCAAGGAGGGGAAGTGGTGGCGCCTGAATATGACGACAAACACGATCATTTGGGCGCCAACGGCCGACATATCATCATCCATCCCTCCGGCAGACGGGAAGGGCAGATTACCGAGACAAGAAAGGGCGCGGCCGAGAAGAATTCAAGGTTCGTTCGGTCACCAAAACCGGTCGAGGTGATGGCTCGGCGGGGGAGTGGCCGATATTAAGTAGGCGCGGGTGGTCCGACATCGGGCGTGTTGGTGTTCTGTATGTTCATCAAGGTATACCCGCATTCTATTGAAACTGGGGTTTGTTTTCTACGGGGGGTTGATATTTGCGGGGATTCGACGGACGGACGCGGATGTGAGTGGGTTGTTCCATGCAGTCAGTTGTCAGTCGTCGTCCAGCCATGGGATGTCATCATCGGACCCAGTCACCGAAACTACATTTGCACCGCACAATGACTCTCTTCCCCCAGACTCCCAGCTCCCACTCAGCCGGACACCGCCGACGTCAAGTCAGCCCACCGGCACCCAAAAGCTCCACTCATGTGCCGCCCTCAACGCTGCATATGCCCCCGCGGAGTCCCAGCCCAGTGGTCAGACGCCAGTCTATCGCCACCTCTGCTGCCGGCGTGGACGGAGATGCTGCGCCTTGGGATCGTTTACGCGTCCCGGGCAACGGTGGCGAGGGACCTCTGCATCGTGTCCGTGTCCTCGTCTCTGGCACCATAGCGTGGGGATCCGAGACCGAAACCGCGGGGTGCAGACGCTGGGACCGGAATTTTTCGTGTGTTTTTCGTCATTGTCGGCCGGTGCGGCGGAGCTGACGTGCCGCATCCACGGAGCGGGGATCGCTCGGGGACTAATACATCCGTCATGGCGCAGAACAGAGGGTGTTTCTGGCGCCAGGCGAAGTGTTTACATGGCGGGGTGCAGGCTTCCCGCAACCTGGCCCGAGGTGTCATGTGTCTGTATTTGTTTCGATGACGTGCTGGTACATAAGAGGGTGTTTGTTTTGCATTTGGCGATGCGCCTGGTCGACTGAGCGTTGCTGTCTTTCGATCACGGGATATGCCGTGGTCGAACCATGAGGGGAGGCCGGGAGCTCCGCGTTGATGTGTGGAATTTGCTGGTTCGTCTGCTGCTTGACCAGCACTCGTCTCGACAGCTTGGTTGAGGTTCTGAAGTCATGTGGGTCGTCGGCTTTGTAACCCTTCTGTTGGCGATAGTCTCGATGGTCTGGGAGTTGTGAAATTTTCCAGATATCCGGCCCCCATCCTCCCCTTTCGGCGGACTTCCGCGGGAGGCTGTTCATGGGAGATGAGGCGGGATGGTTCTTGTGGACTGTTTGCTCCGAGTGAGTTTCTGCTCCGTCGCACAGCCTGCTGCCATGCAAGAATCCATGTCCGGGTTTCCTGGGACTGGAACAGGACGGAGTACCGGAACAGCAGATGGATCTTGCCCTGTTAGCCATGGAAGGCCCGACAAGACGCCATCTTCCTGCTTCAACTCCCAGGTCAGGGAAGAGCAGAGAAGTTCTCATCAAATTCAGCCCGACAATGAAGAATCTCTTCCCGGCATGCCCTATACCCCCCGCGTTGACAATGTCCGTTCCGGACCCGGCGATCCGGGCAGCGTGTTTGCCGACGTCATCGGGTGACTAATCCCGGACTCGGACTGAAGGGGGCACCCCAGGGTCACTGGCCTAGTCTTGGCCATGGACGTGACACTCTGTGTTTATATCTCGAGATGGCATGGCACAGGACGTCAGCACTGTCTCTGAGAAGCCGTCGATTTGATGAATCGGGAAGAGACGGTCCAAGTCATGGACATCAATGTTGTGCAGACCGTCATCAGCTCGAGATCTGCCCGACAGGTACGGAGTAACTCCATGTCATGAATGATGACGGTCATGGCAAGATGCTACAAGGCTGAAACTGACTTGAGCAACCAAGCCTTCAGCCCTGCGAGTTGACACCGTTGCTGGTCATGGTGAGATGTCAGCTGCCACACACCGACCCTAACCCTCGCAGCTGGTGGTGGTCTGGTGATGGTCGATGCCGGTCCCGGCAGCGTCTGTCGGAATCTTGAACTGGTGGCGGGCACGGGCCAAGTGGAAGTGGTGTGGGACGGGAGGGTGCCACCCCAGCCAGCACCCTTCGATTCGTCGCTCACAAAGAGGCTTTGACAGACCGACACCCGCCCGTGTGGTATTGGGCGCGGGATGAGGGATCTCCAGCTCGAGAGAGGGGAAATATTGTGTCACGCCAACAGCTGGGATTGGAGGGAGAGGAGAGAGAGAGAGTGAGCGGCCCGAGAAATCATCGGAGCGCCTCCCTCTGACCTGCCCGTGTCCCGAAAATGGCCTTGAGTCTGAAAATGGCGGCGGCGGACTCAAACCTAAAAATGTCGCCAATTTTCTTAATTCAGCGTCCAGCGTCGTCTCGGCTGGGCGGTCGGCGGTCGGCGGTCGGGCGACGAGGGAGCCGTGATTGCGGTTGCGCCGTGGTTCGCGGCTGCAGCACTGCAGCGTCTGATTGTTCGTCTTCGTGTCTGCGCTCCAGCGCTTGGTTTTGGCGCTCGGCCTCTGAATAGCGTCGGGCAGTCTCCAGTCTTTGTTTGTGGCCCGAGTTGGTCGGTGCCGCCGCCAAAAGAAGCGGCCCTGACGCAGACGCTGGTCAGATGATGAGCGGCCCCTCATGGAGGTGATGAGCCTTGGTCGAAAGACGACGGGCAGAGTGGAATCGTGAGGTGCTGAGAGAGGTGCTGAGGCGCTGGCGCAGTTGTGCGCCTGGACCAGCTGGCCTGGACGGGCTGGCTGCGCGGGGAGCGTGCCGATTTTGTGCATACACTACGGATACGCGAGCTCCCTTCCGTGGGCCGTGGCTCACTCCGGATGCCGGGCAGCTGGCATGGGCTGGCGTCGATTTGTTGACCGGGTTTGACTTGTCGAGGGTGTTTGACGGCGCCACAGGCTGAATGCCGTCGTCGAGTCTTGAGAGGAAGAGCCGTTGGGTCGAGTCGCGCCCAGAGTCGCGGAAGCGCGGGACGGGCGTTCTTCGGCACGTACAATTTCGCTGGGCAGTGAAAACCGGGCCCGTGTTTGCGAGACACGCTGCGAAAAAAGCCCCGGCGGTGCCAGAACCATGGACCGTGTTCTGCTCGCACCCGCGCAGAGATTTGCCTGGTGACGAGGGTCGGAGATGGACAGATATCAATCGGGAAGCGGCGGGAGCATTGCCGTGATCTGGAACAAGATGTCGAAATCGAAATTCACCCCCGCCTGACATTTGATCTCCCAGACCTCGGACCTGCAGGGGAGGGGGAGGGGGAGCACGTTGTCTTTGATTGCATGTCGAGGGCGTGGGGCCGGCGCGGTGAAGGATTCGATGCGTTGAATGGAATGGGCACGATCCAACGCCCGCGAGCCGGCCCTCGAGACGGGTCGAGGGGGTCGAGGGCATCCCGCTGATTGGACGAGACAGACACGCAGCAGAAAATCATCAGTTGGACGGCAGAACCTGAGGGCTGGATCTCTGGATTGTAGAGAGGGGGAGAGGTGGCACTGTGGCGGCGAAGAAACGGCATTAATCCCATTGGGGAAGCCGGCTTGTGCTAGGGCCTGGGCATGCGTGATCTCGCACCGTGTCACACAGGGTTGGTTCGAGTTGCCCTGGCTCCCTGTTCTCCTCCGCTCTCGCCCGTGGACCAAGTGGTGATGGAAGTGGGGGCGACCCAGCCCGGGCCGATGAAGTCTTGGGGGGAGTCTGGAGCGATGTTCCGCTGCTCTGGACACGGTGCGGACAAGGAAATGCGGACGGACAAAGGGAGCCCATGGCATGGAAGCTGTCAGCGATGCACCCCTCCCTCTTCCACCCCCCATCCTCTTTCCAACTTCCCCAGTTCCCGGTCAAAGAAACATGGGCGGGGAACTTGCGTGCCGCCGCACATTACATGAAAGGAAGGCCAAAATGCATCAAAGGCACGAGACGGGCTCACGGGTCGGAAGAGGGAGGAGGGGAAAGGGAAGACGCCTGGGTTTTGAGGAGCAAAGGGACGCATGCACAGTGCCCATCGACGAGATCCACCCCCAACGCAACCCTCGCCCAATCACGGTCTGTCGCAGTTCCGGGCACCCATCTCGCCATCACTTCATTTCCAGCTGCTGTCTCTGGGCGCAGCGTGGCAGGCCTGAAGGGCGTGGGCGGTGCGGTGCACTGCAGTGGACTGCACAGGCTCGAGACAGCCCAGGCAGCCTTTGGGACATTTGTTTTGCCTTTTTTTTATTGTCGGATTTGGGAGCACTGTTTTTTTGGGCCCCCGTTTCCCGAGTACATACGCAGTAGGTACACAGTAGTCGAGCACAGAGTCGCTCGCTGGCTGCAGATCAAGAGACACAGCATCGACGCCGGCGATACACGAGCGAACTGGACGACTGCACGGGATCCAGAACCGCAGCGTCGGCGCTCAAAGACATTGCTGCCGCCTTTTCTTTCTGAGACGAACGGGTTACGGGAGGGCGCTAGGGCCTATGGGCACCCAATCCCATCCCAGCCCGGACCCGACCCGACCTGGGGGGGAAGACAGAGAGGAGGAGGAGGAGCCCGTCGTCTTGGTTTCTGGAAAGCTTGGGACTCGAGGGGGGGCCACACCCACCCATTTCCCAGCCACTGAGCCACTGCACTGTCCTGCCCACTGTCCCACTGCCTCTCCAAGGTCCACCGTCCAGGGCCCGGTCCTGGTCTGAGAGCAAGGTCGGCGCCCACTGATCACCGTCCGCCGCCCTTCCGCCTTCCGCCCGCCGGTGCCCTCCACTCCAGCTGCCTTCGCTCTCCTTTTCCCCCTTCCACCCGCGCCCCCCCCCCCATCCACCCAGAGAGACGACAGACACATCGCCAAACTCGCCGTCTTTCGTGGTCATCGAGTCCACCAAGACGCGCCCATTCTTTGTCCTCGGCCGTGTCCAAGTACCTACCCAGCAGCGCCGTCCTCGACTCGGTCCCGTCCCGCCTCTTCCTCCTTCGGCTTGTTGTGCGTCTTTGTTCTCCTCTTCCCGGACCCGGCTTTCCAAGTGAGTTTGACGGCGATGACGGCCTCTTCCATTCCCTCGTCGGGGAGCTTCCATCTTGTGTTGTATACGCTGTCGTCCGCCTCGACGCGTCCCTGGCTCCCTCACCTGTAGCATCTACACCAACACCATCAAGACACGAAAAAGCCTCTGCGCCATCCGACCAACACCAACGCTAATCATGCTTTCCTGTCGTCTAGCCTCGTCCAGTCTCCCCCCCATCGCCGCCATCATAGGAGACTCCAACAACGAACATTCGTTGCGAGAGCGAGCGGCTCTCTTGAGAAGAGCTCGACTCCAACGATATCGACTCGACACCACCACCAGACCGCAAGCCCACGGCGGCAACCCCGTCACCATGGGCGCACCCGTTCCACTGGCGGCGTCTAGCCATGGCATTGCCGCCATCTCCGCCCACGACGCCGACCCCAACCCCCCGCACTTCGTGCATCGTGAGACCAAGGGCAAGAGGCACCTCTGGTACTGCCTCAAGGTCATCCAGCAGCCCGAGCGCGCCCGCGCCTGCGGCTCCGGACCCAAGTGTAAGCTGCCCGGCTCGGTCCCTCCGGAAAGACGTGACTGACGGGAAGCAGCCTCGGCCGATCGCCGACCGGTAGACCCGCCCCCGGTGGTGGAGCTTCGCATCTACGAGGGCGAGACGTGGGAGCGCGCGCAGAGCAAGGACATCACGTTCCACTACAACGCCAACTTCTTTCTGTATGCCACGCTCGAGCACGCCCGCGTCATGGCGCACGGTCGCGTCCAGACGCCTGCCGCCAACAGCCCGCCGATTCTGACGGGTATGCCGGTGTCGGGGATGGCCTACCTTGACCGGCCGCAGGAGGCCGGGTACTTTTTGTTCCCCGATCTGTCGGTGAGACACGAGGGCCGCTATCGCCTCACGTTCAACCTGTACGAGGAGACCAAGGAGGACGAGGACAAGGACATCAACTCGACGGACGCGCCGGCCATGCCCGAGATGAGCACGGCCAACGGTGGATCCTTCGACTTCCGCATGGAGGTCAAGTCGCAGGACTTTGTCGTCTACAGCGCCAAGAAGTTCCCCGGCCTGACGGAGAGCACGGCGCTGAGCCGGGTGGTGGCGGAGCAGGGCTGCCGTGTGCGCATTCGCCGCGACGTTCGTATGAGGCGGCGCGATGGAAAGCAGGGAGGTGACTTTGACAATGCCGAGCCCGACTATGAGCGCCGGCCGAGGAGGACATCGACGCCCGACAACCGCGCCGCGGATCCGTACCGCGAGCGATCGATGAGCGGCGGCGACCGCACGCCCTTTTCTGCCGCCCCGCAGCGCATGCCCTCCAACGCCGACTACTCGCCGCAGTACCCGGCCGCCCCGCCGCCCCCGGGTGGCCACCTCCAATTCCTCGGTGTCAGCCAGTCCTACCAGTCGCAGCCCTAGTACCCACCACCACCGCCAAGCTACGCGCAGGAACGCCCGCCGCAAGCCTACGTCCCGATCAACCCCTCGCCGCGCCGCGACAGCACGCACGAGCACCGCAGCTCCATCGGCAGCTCTGTCGGCAGCGTCCAGCTCCCGCCGCTCTCGCTCTCGTCACACCAGACGTACCACCAAGGCCCGCCTCCGCTCTCGGCCAAGCCCCAGTCGCTCCCACCGATCCAGACGTCGTCCCTCTCGGGCCACCTCCCCATGCCCATGCCTAGCCCCATCAGCGGACACCGGCCATCAACGCTCAGCGGCCCTCCGAGCTGCGGGCTCAGCCGACAGTACGCGGGGACCAAGCGCGCCCACGACGAGACGTTCCGGCAGGACGAGCCCACGCGGTTCCAGGACGGCGCTCGCGATCAGGCGTGCGGGGAGGACAATACGCTGGCGCCCATGGTGTACAAGCGGTCGGACGGGCGCGTTGTCGAGGTGCCGCTGTATCCCAAGAGCTAGGTTGATGGCCTGTTGGGTCTTGTTTCTCGTCTTGCGGGCGGATGCGGCAGGGTGTTGAGGAGTTTGGGGGATCGATCCACGGACCGGCTTACTTGCGCACGCTTTGACGCCGGAGTCCATGGCACTGTTTCCCATGTCATTTTTCCTCATCGTCGCGACACACGTTGTGTATATACCTGGGGGTGGCTTTTTTGTCTTGTTGATTTGGTGGTTCGCTGATTTTTCGAGGGGGGGGAGGTTTCCAAAAAGGCAAACGACCCCCGACAGATACACACTCATTCATCTCTTTTTTGTGTCTTTTTTCCTCGAGTTCATTCTCCTATCCTCGGCTCTATTGTTTTTCATTATCTGACGCAACAAAAGAGTGCAACGAACTCGGTATTTTCTAGTGTTGCCACGTTGGGAGGGGGGTTAGGTCATTGGGGCACCGAAATTGAGTTCGAGCTGGATGATGATGGGATCGGGTCGGACCTACCTGTGGCGCGTTGGGAGGGAGTGGTGATGGGACGATAGGGATCTGGAATGTTTTGGCTTCTACATTGGGACACGGTGCTGCTGCTGCCGTAGTCGTAGGGAAAGGTGGATCAGTTTTAAGAAATCGGTATCAATTCTGGTACCAACATTCTGATCCCAACTCATGAGACGTTGAGGATGGTTGATGTGTGATGAGGTGGAAAAGAAGAAATATGTGACCCAAGTGCATGGTGTCGGTCCGGCCCCATGTCTTGGTGGTGCGTGGCAGCTGTCAGGGATGGAAGCTCTGATTGGGTGGATTGGGGTTGGAGCTGCAGGCGGGCCCGGGCAACGCAACCCCACGAACCGTTGCTCGGTCGCTGGGTCGCGTCACGGCGTGCCGGGAGAAGTGAGAGGGAGGTTCTGCCGTCCAAACAAGCGCGTCGTTCGAGTTCGATGGTAAATTTCATTTCCACAAAAACACGGCACCAAAACACCACGACATTCCCGTGGCGTCTCTTGTCGGTGGCGTCTACCATTTTTCTTGCTTTTCAAAAGCCGCGGCTGCTCAAAATCCTTGACGTCCTGTCGACATTTGCGTCCGACTGGGTTTCGACACACAAAGTCTGGTTGCCGCGGATACCAACCTCGACAAACTCGACTTCCCCGAACTCTCATCTGCCCCTCGAGCAACATCCTGTGCATGCCCATTGGCAACTGCCCGACCCAGCCGATAGCGCACCACGAAAGCATCACACACCACACACCAGACGTCTGAACCGCCGCATCGGCTCGTCTCAACCACAATGGCCACCATCCGAGGCCGAAGAATCCTGTGGCCGAGGTCCAGCGCACCACCACCGCCACCACCCCCCCAGCCCTCTCGCGCCCCCGTCGTCCCCAACAGCCGCTTTGTCGAGGGCTCCATGAGCGACCGCGCATCCGCCGCCCCACCTCCCAGCTTCCTCGGGCCCGGCGAGATCGCCGCCTACGAGCGCCAGTTCTACGACGCCGACCGCCCCCGCCCGCTCCGGCCCGTCAGCAGCGCCGGACACTACACCCACCACGAGCGCGACCACCTCCCGAACCCGCTCGCCCACTCGCGCTCGCAGCAGCAGCAGCCCCCACCGACGACATCGCGGAAATCCGGCTTCTGGGACGGCATGCGCGAGCGCTTCTTCCTCGGCCGCTCCAAATCCTCGTCCGTCTCCGACCACCCCGTCGCCGCCGCCATCGCCAACCCCCTCCTCCCCCCGCCTCCTTCCCCGGGACCCGCAGGAGGCTACCCAACGCGCGACCAAGTCCTGGAAAGCTACCAAGCCCTCGTCTCCTCGGGCTTCTTCGAATCCCACGCCATCCACGGCACCCGCCACCCCCCGCCGCCCACCATGATGATGATGGGCCCGCCGCCGCCTCCGCGCCCCGTCTCCACCCCGCACCCCATGCCCGTCATCCTCCCCTCTCCCCAGCGCGGCACCAAACGCCCCACCCCCGCCGACAACGACGGCGCCGAAACCGGCGCGCGCAAGCTCGTCAAGAAACTCCGGCGCTCGGCGTCGCGCATCTCGGTCGACCTCGCCGTCTCGTTTAGCAAGCCGAACCCCCCGCGCCCGAGCACGTCGTCCTACAACACCGGGGCAGCGAGTTTCATCTCGAGCGCGGCGTCGTCCATCTACGAACACCCCGAGCAGCCGGAACAAAAGACCCCCGCGCCCAAGAAGAAACTCACAAAGCCCATGCCGCCCATGACGGCCGTCACGCGCGGACGTCGGCAAGGGGGGTGGCGCGAGCGATCCCGCTCCCGGAGCCGGTCCCGGGCTAGGCCGGCGATGCCAAACCCAAACCCCAACCCCCTGGCAATGAACCCAGTCGACCAACAGATCCTGCACATCCCCCTCGTCGACGACGCGATGCTCGTTGACCAGGACACGACCCCGCGCCCGTCGACGGATACCCTGTCCGGACGCGGGACGGTGTTGCATCCCCCGCCGCCGTCGAGGGGACGGGCGACGGATCGGTCGCCGAGGAAGGCGGCCGGGCCGTTGAGTGTAGTGCCGGATGCGAATCGGGGGATCCCTGGGGTGCCGCGGATTCCGGAGGGGTTGATGAGGGCCGGGGGGTTGTCGCCGGCGAAGGAGGGGGGGGTGTTTGGGTTTCCACGTGGGAAGGGGGGGGAGGGGGGGGAGGATGTGAAGATGGGGGGGAGGGATTCGGGGTTGGGGGAGGAGGTGGAGATGGAGATGGAGATGGGGATGGATGAGAATCGGGGGGTGGGTGTGGGTGTTGGTTGGTGAGCGAGGGAGGGGTCATGTGGTGAGGGATTGGTCTGGGAGGAGGAAACAAAATGAACTGGACGGACAGATGGCTTGACGAGGGATGACGGCCGCCGCCGGATGGATGTCTTGATGCTACCCACGAAGTTATACATGTTGTTATGAAACGGGTTGGATTTTCTTTTCTTGTCTTTTTTTCTGTTGCTATTTTTTGGAGGGGGTTGCTCGCTTTCCTCTCCCGGCAGAACTGTTCGATCGAGTCGCGCCGAGGAGCGAGCTGGTCGAAGATGGTGCCGATCTGGCAGGACGTCGAGAAGATCGGCAACGAATTCGATTTGCGCCCACGGGGTGGCTGCGGCTGCAGTTGTAAGGGTCATGTTCTTTGGTGGGTTTGTCAGTCTACTTCTCCCCGCCTCCTCTCTTCGAGGAGGAGGCCGGTTCTTGGTTTGGTTCATCTTGTTGGTGATGACGATGTTGAGTGTCGGTTGGTAGGGAAGCGGGTAGGGAGGTACGGAGGTAGCCATGTCGGCACATGTGTAGGATGATAGTGGGAATGAGCTCCATGAATGAATGCTTTCACCTTCACCTTCACCTTCCCAAGCCAAAGGTGCCGGAGATGAGACGGCTATGTTGTTGTTGGTATTTGTGTTAGTGTTTCCCCGGCCGAGAGTATCTCCATATCTGTCTTTTTGACGCCGAGTTGCATCCGAACTCACTGACAGGTTGGATGTGATGTGGTCATGACGTGGTCGGGTGTCAACATTTCGGTGACATTGTGCCTCGTCTGACACAACCAAGAAGCACGGAAAGGAGACGTCAGAAGAGCACCTCGGCATGAACAGCACAGAGGTAGGTAACAAATCTCTTCGCTCTAACCATCTGACATACGACATCGATAGACATCGACATTGACAAGCCATTGCAACCACCACCGAGCCATCCCACGTCATATCATCAAACGCTCCTCCCAACCTCCATGCCTTTAGACCCCATCCATCTAATACTAGTCCCGAGCAGAGCAAGAACAATACTAAAAAAAACCACTCGTATAACAGTGTGGTACGCGGCCCATCGCCTCCTGGCTTGTTTGAGCGCCGACATGACGTGCCCAATAACGCATCTCGTAATCAATGACCCCTCAACTCCGACTCCAACGCCGACCAACACAAACCAGCTGGCTCTATCGTACCTCCCAGCCAAATGATATTATATCGCTCTCAAGCACCCAGCCATCTCCCATCCATTATGCATCCCACACCACCCCTCATACCTCTTGAACACGCACCACAGGCGCTGCCTGTTCCTGCAGCCCCGACACCACGTCCGTCGCCCCCACCGCACCTAGCCTGAGGATCCCCTTCGCCCCCGAAATGACGCCACCGCCGTAAAACGAGGCAAACAAGACTACCACGAGCAGGGGAATCTGTCATCACACCTTGGTTAGCATCACGACCACCCACCAAAAATAGAGAGAGGCACATACCCAAATGAAAAACAGATTCCGATCCCTCCCCAGGCGCTTCAGCTTCTCGGCGTGCGCCCGCCTCAGCTGCTCCTGCTGCTCCACCGTGACCGCGTTTTTCCGGCCGATGAGCAGCGTCGGCACCTCCTCCTCAGTCTCCTCCGACTCATCCGCATCCTGAGTCCAGGAGCCGCCGCTCTCCGACTCCTCCGTCTCGGCCTCGGCCGGGCCGGCGACCGACTCCTTGGTGGAAGAGTATGTGTCATACAGGGCGGCGCATTTTTGGTCGGCTTCCGCGTCGAGGGCCGCGCGCGCGGCGGACTCCTGCTTGGTGTCCAGGGCGTCGTCTTGGCGGGGGAAGATCTCGTCGTAGGCAGGCGGCGGGACGGCGCCGGATGCGGCTCGTGGCATGATGCCTGTGAGCCGTTGCAGCGTGGCCTGATACTCGGGCAGCATGGGCATGTTGGGCATCTGGGGGAGGTACGGGAACTGGGGGAGTTGACGGAATTGGTGGAGGTGAAGGGTCATGGTCTGCTGGATTTGCTGCACCTGGGCGGCGAGCTGTTCCTTGAAGGCGGCCATCGCAGCGGCCGGGGAGCCGACGCGAGCGTCCGCAGCCGGTTGGGGAAGCATCTCTGGAGGGGGTCCTTCCTGTGCCGCTTCGTGCGTGGGCCTCCGCCGCATCTCGAGGAAGAATTCGTCGTCGTTGTCTTCGGTGTCGGCGTCGTCGCTTGTTTCGTTGTCGGAGGACGAGTCTTCGGAGCTCCCCGCAGTGGCGCTGGCCCTTGGATAGCTCGGCATTTCCGTTTCCGAGAACGCCTCACCCAGCGATGGAAGGCTGGCCGCGCTGTTGGAGGCGCTGAGCAAGGTCCCGTTACCCCGCGGGCGCACTTGCACGTGTCGCTCGACGTGGCGGAGAGCCCGGAGAACCTCGGGCGACTTGGTGAGATCCTCGGGAGTGAGCCCAGACAGGGTCCGCAGGCTGGGATCGGCGCCGCAAGAGATCAAGCGACGCACAATCAGGTGGTGGTCGTTGAGTGCCGCCATGTGCAGAGGCGTGTAGCCTCCCTTGTCGGGCGGGTTCACTAGCACGCCTCCGCGCGACACGAGGCCGGCGACGAAGCGCTGCAGGCCGAGGGAGCAAGCGAGATGCAGCATGGTCTGACCCGTCGCAGCTCTCTTGCAGTTGAAGGCGGGCGGCCGTGGGCTGTCGTCCAAGTCGATCATTTCCAGCATCTTGAGCAGGTTGCTCTCAAATTCGGCCCTCGTGGTGTGACCGGTGTACTGGCCCTGATGACCACCCATGTCCCCATCGCTCCGTGGATTCATATCCCCATTCATGGCGCCCAACATCTTGGCGAGAGACTGGACCTCGTTCGGATTCCTGCCATGCTTGTCGGCCATGATGGCAAGGAGTATCCGCGAGAGGTGATCTTCGTCATTGTCATTGTATCGGAAGAGGGCTGGGGGCCTGGATGGCGGGAAGTTCCTTTCTCGGAATCTCAACGTCACTGACACGAGGCATGCCCTCGACGACGGAGGTAGCAGGCACACCAGCGCCCTGGGGCCCCAGTATGTAGTCGCCGTGGCCGGAACGTCGCCAAACATGACTTCCATCCCGTTCTCGAACCCGCTTCCCAGGACCGAGACCTCAATGCCGCCGGATTTCGGCCCTTCGTGCGGCACGACCTTGTTGATAACTGGAGGCGCTACATTGATGTACCCGTTCGCCATGGTCACGTCTACCTGCGTCCTCATGGAGAGAGCATGCTGCAAGCTCTCCGTGGTTGGGCTTGGCGCACGGCTCTGGTGCGTCGAAGGTGGGTTGGAGTAGACATTAAGGTTCGAGAATTGCAAGTCGTGCGCTGGTGTAGACGGACTCGTGAGGAATGGCGGCGTGGACGTTGTTGGGCCAAACGCGCCAGCATTGTAGGCAGACTGGTCAGGGGTATTGGCAAAGTGCGGCGACGGGGCCGACGAGTAGGGAGAGAGTGTCGACAGGGTAGCAGGTGCTGGCGGGGGGTCAGGGGTGAGTCGATTCTGCATCTGGTGCGTCTCCATTGGCGTCATGGCGAGGCTGGTGGGAATCTTGGCCGAGTTGCTGGCCTTTCTCCGCTTGTGAGCGCGGGCCGAGGTACCAACAGGAGACGAAGACCGTGACATGCTCTTGGGAGTCGGCATTATGGGCGATCGATTTTGCGCAGCCGGGGTCTCTGGCGGAGGAGCCCGGGCGGCGATCGGTCTCTTTCGCGACGAGTTTTCGTCCAACGGTCGAAGAGTGGGGACAGAAGCACCGATGCTGTGGCCGTCTGGTCCGTGGAATTGGCCGAGTACCACAGAGCCATCTGCCATAGGGTTGAGTGGGCCGGCGACCGACGCACCAGCCTGTCCAGGGACAAGAGGCCCCCCTGCGCCAGCCTTGTGGTCGTCGGTGATCATGATCGAGTTGGACACGGCCTGAGCAAAGACCTTGAAATGGGAGTCCGTCAGAGTGAAGATGACCTGGAAGCCGAGCTTCTCGCTTTGGTGACGGCAGTAGCAGGCGATTCTCATGGGCACCTCGATGTGCATCTTGTCGATCCACCGATGGGAGGGCTGGGCTGCATATTTGTCGCGGCTCGTGTCGTCGGCGCCCTCGGGAATCCACTCCTTGACCTCGTGCGTGTTGAAAACGATGATTCTCCGCACCTCGTCCTGGTTCCATGAGTCCGGCTCCGGGTGCTTGTTCTTCTTCCTGTCAGCCCTCTTCCGCTCGCGGCCGATGCAGTTGGCGCAGATCTGAACCTCGCCACCATCCTGAGGCGCAATGTAGGAGTCGTCGCTATCAGGGTCGGGGGGTGGGGGTGGTGGGTATATTGGCCGGCCTCGTCCCGCAGCCTCTCTTGCCCTTTGCATAGCAGCGTCCAGGACGCCCTGCTTCGCCATGGCGCTCGTGCAGACGACTGCCGCGTGCAATTCCAACATATCTGGTGCTGGGTCTGGAGTGGGCTTCGCCAACAGCTTGCGCTTGCTCATGGTGTATGTTGGCAGGTGGACCCTGTGAATATTGGGAGGCAGTCCGCTGAGATCCATCCTGACGGTAATCTGTGTCTCGACTCGAGATTTGGCGCCGTTCTTCCGGGTGTCCAGCGTCACGATAAAGCTGGGAGGAGGCGCGGGCATCGGGTACATGGCCATGGGCATCGAGTTCATGACTGAGAAACCTGATGCGCCATTTGCCAGGTTGGGCTGGGCCCATTGGGGCCCTCCGCCGGGTGGGGGGAAGTGGAAGTTAAACGGCGCCATCTCGCCGGCCGGTGTGCCCATGCTGAGAGGCGACACGTCCCTCGAGGCATGTGTCGACATGGGAAAGGTCGGGTTCACTGTGCCATTGTGCTGTCCGTCGTGTGAACGGAGATTCAGTCCCATGGAGGATTCGCCACGTACCTGGAAGGCGCCAGTAAAGTCTCCATAGGTGGCTGCAGGCGACGGCAGCCCCTGGGCTGGCGCCGAAGGCATCTTGGTGTTCTGGTTTGGGTTTGGTGGCATGAAATAGTCTCCTGGAATCGGATTGCCAAAGGGGCTGTTCATGGCAGAGGCGGTTTCTGCTGGCACGCCGAACGCGGGCCCTGCACCTTCAAACATGCCGCCGTCAATGGCCATGAGATTGATGGTCCCTGGAAAGTCGGCCGGCTGTGCTGTCCCCTGCCCAACGTGCTCGTGCTGGGCCCATTCCGATTTGGGGTGCAAACCATCCTCTGGTATTGCATTGGCGGTGTTGGAGGGACTGCTCGCTTCGGTTTCGGTCGATGCGTTGCTCCCGGTCCGCGCTATCGACATGTCGGAGTGGGAGCCGGAACTGCGACCAGACGGAGGACTCGGCTGACTTGGGGATGCGATGTACATGGAGGCGGATTCGGGTGCTGGTAGGCCATCCGGGACGCCGCCCAACATGGTGCTAGACATGTCGCGGTAAAAGTCTGGCAGCGGCTCTGCGTGGCACTGGTCGTCGGGGTTGTCGAGGATGAACTCGTTGAACAAGTCGCCGTCGAGGTCATCGACCATGTTGACTGCCATGACGCCGGACAGCGGGCGAGGGTCGACGGGAGAGGGTTCGGTCAATGTCGGCGAGGTGGCGGAGGGCGGCGGTCGGTCAGGTCGAGGCTATCGAGCCGTCGCGTGTCAAGCTCGGCAAGGGGGGGTGTCTCGGCAGCGGGTCGGGGGTCGCCGGGTGATGATTGAGTGTCGGAGATGCGGCGACAGCGATGGTGATGGCGATGGCGATTGTGACGGGTGATGGGTGATGGGCGATGGGAGTCGGGGTGGCGGGCTGGATGTCGTCGAGCAAGCAACGCAACCAGAGGCGGAGGGCGGGTATCCACCGGTGTGTGGTTGGGAGGAGAGATGGTGCCAATTGAAAATAATGGATATGGCGGAGGGGGGGGCCACCTCACGGGGGGCGTTGAGGCAGAGGCCGGGCCGGGGTTTGCCAACTGGTGGGCACTGGGCCTGGGCACTGGGCAGTGTGGGAGTGCCTTTTTCGAAAGGCGGTAAGCGGAGACGAGGGAGGGGACGGCATCCAATTGGCCAGCGACGCAATGCACGATATCCAGCGTCCAACGCAATCGGCAATTCCTGACCGGTGTACCTATGGGAGTGTAGGTTCGAACAGAAGATGGCCCAGATGGACTGCAGGATGTTCCAGGTTTGGCTATCGCTATCGCAAAGGGGCAGTCAGGGCGATAAAGGGAGAGCTTTCAAAAGGTGGTGGTCTCTGGCTGGCGACGACCTGCACGGGCAGGCCCCGAGCAGCCGAGTCCCTCTGCAAGTGACACTACAGATATGGCACCGTGGTCACTGGTCAGTAGGCCGGTGGGCAGTGGACGGCGATGTGGAGTTGGCGAGAGATCTGGCACATCTGAGGGCAATGTTGAATGGGGAAGTGGTGTCAGGTGGAACTCGTGAGAAGAGAGGGCACATTTCTTGGTCTGGCTTGGCGGTGCTCCTTGGATGTTGGCGGGTGTTGGCACTTGGAAAGACGTCGGCTCCTTGGCCTCGACCTTGAAGCTCCAAACACCAACACAACTCGGGGCTCACCTTTACAAAAATGGCATTTTATAGGTTGAAGACCATCAAATCCGGAAACTGTCTCCTTGACAAGTGATCAGATTGCAGCACCCACGAAACCATACTTGAATCATGCATCTGCTACAATCGCACAATTCTTCCATTCCACGCTTTGCAAATATCGCCTAATACGGTCTAGCGTCATGAGATTCAATGTCGTAGACGCAGGAACAGGCAGAGGAGGCCACGTCGGCTTCACATTTACAGACACATCAATGTTCCGCGCATTCCGTCCAAATAACACCTAACCACCATGACTCTTCCATGACTCTTCCATGAGCAACTCAGAGGCCTCTCGTCACCTCGGCCCAACAAAATGACACAATCGCCAAGACGCCATCTCCGATGCCGCCCCCTCTGGTAGCGACATCGCGTCCCTCGTCTCGGCTAAATATACCACCTACCCTCCTCTGTTGGTTGTCACACCTGCGCTGTGTGCAGCAGCCTCTGCGCGTGTCGTATACACCTTGGGCGCTTGAGAGCAAGGCGAACGCGCGCCGCCGAGCCTCGCTTCATTTATTAGCAGCTGCCACACCTGTGGTTTCGACGGTGGTCTCGACCACCAATTCGTCGTGAAACCGAATCGCCCGTCCGGCTTGTTCCGGCGCGACTCGACGATGGTGAAGCCCTTCCTCGGCTCGGGAATCGTCGGCGCTGCCCGTAGCCCTATCAGAGTCTTCCTCTGGCCGCCTCGGGATGATGGTGCCACCCAGCCTATAGACGGCTCCCGGTCTCGGCGTCGAGGAGGACGGGCTCACACCCCCGGAGGAGTCAGTGTTAGCCTGTCTGGCGACGAGCGTCGCTGTCCGGCTGTTGGTGATCTGGAAGGGGCTGAGGGGTTCACGGCCGTCGGTCGTGACGACGGAGAGGCTCCGGGATAGGGTTCGGGGGAGATAGACGCCCAGTTTGCCGACCGGGATGCTGAGGCCGTGGACAACCTAGATTAGGTACGATTAGCTGTTGTTCATGAGGGGAAGAGCGTAACACATACCACGCTGCAGATGACCAGAAACCAAACAACAACGGTAATGGTCTCGGCGAGGTGCTTGACGTCTTCTCGGGGCTCGCCATCAACGTGTAGCGTTTCCACAAACTCGACAGCGACGAGCAAGTAAAACACAGCCGAGACACCAACCGGTCCAAAGAAGCCAACAAAGACGGCTTGGTTGATGTTCTCAATCTGCGGTATCATCTTGTGGATCGCCAGGAGGAAGGGGAGACGCCTCAGGAGGAGCACCAGGATTCCGACTCCCACGAGACGATAGATGGGGACCACGTCGTTGTGTACAAAGCTGGTCCAGGGGCAGACCGCGCCGTACCTAGCACTGTCAGCTAAGATCCCCCAAACCCTAGAGTAGGAGACGTACCACATAAAGATGGTCACGTTCAGCAACATGTCGATCGTCGGCTGCAACGAATCGTCAAGCGTCTCAAGCCGGAACCTGGAATTCGTCAGTATACCACGGCTCCCTCCAGGCAAGTCCTCGGGAAACCTACCAGTCATCCCAAGTAAACACATTCCCGGCAATGAAGCACGCCAGGACATCATCCGTCCCAATCATGCCGCAGGTCCCCACAATAAAGAGCGCCAGCGACACGGCAAACACCAGAAAGCTTTCGCGATCAACATACTTGCGCTCCCTCGCCCACTTCAACAACAAGCGCGCCAGATATCCCACCACGGCACCATACGCCACGCTCAGCAACACCACATACCCCCATGTCTCGCCAAACCACAACCCCATCGCCCTTTTCCCCCACCCAGCGTCACTCCCAACCCCACCCCCCTCCTTGATCACCCACAGCGCAAAGAACAAGAACGGATACCCCAACCCGTCATTGGCCCCGCTCTCGGCAACAATCAGCCTCACCAACGGCGTCGGGACATTGTGTTCGGCCCAGCGCCCCTTGACCACCACAGCCGACAGCACCGGGTCCGTGGGCGTCACGCAGGCCCCGACGGCGAGCGCGTGTACGAAGCCCCAGGCAGGGCCAACGTCGGCGCTGAGGCTCGGCACGAGTGCCCACACGACGAGGCTGGTTGCCGTCCACATGCAGACCATGACGGGACCGAGGAGGAGCGAGAGCGGCCGCCATTGCGTGCGGAGGTAGCGGCTGGGGAGCTGGACGCCGGCGAGGACGAGCTGCACGCCGAGGACGAGGCGCGAGAAGGCGAGGGTCGCGGTTTGAAGGGCCTCTTCGGAGCCTTGGGTGAGTTCGACGGGGGAGACTAGGTTGGCGGCCGAGGGAGAGACGACGATGCCGGCTAGGAGGGAGATGACTGGAGGAGAGCTAGTCGTCAGGGGAAATCTCTTGGCTTTGGCTCGGCATTGTTGATTTCTTGGCAGGGGGTGGAGAGGTCACCGGGGGAACCTCTGGACGACCAACTCAGGGGCGGAAGGGAGGGAAGCAAGGCATGGGGGTACTTACGCGCCTCGGAGAGATAGAAATTCTCCTTGACCAGGTACGACACCAGCCCAAAGAGTGAGATCCAGCCGCCCAAGACCGTCACCACAATGTTGAAGTTGGTCAGCGCCAACGTCGGCATCTTGGCTCAAGGGTGTAGGGGCCTTGACTGGGTGATCCCGCGGGCTGTTCGTAAGCGGTCTGATGGCGAGGGGGCGGGCTCGGTCGAGGCACTGGGACAAAGACCCCTGGGCCACCTGTCGGGTCGGTTGAGATGCTGCCGGGCCGCACAAAGAGGCGGACGCAAAGGTCGAGATTGCTTCTGTCAGACGAGATATCCTTGTGGACTGTCTCACCAATAGAGCGCGTGTTATTGAACCATAGATGCGAGGAAACGCAGAGTTGGTGTTTCGTGGCGGGACAACATCAGCCACGTGCTGACTTTTCGAAGGCTGTCCTCGATTGAATGTACGAAATTATCCCGTTGAGAGGAGGATTTCGGTTGGGAGAAGCGGAGGAAAGTAAGTAATCGTATGTCTCGTGAACTGGAGATTTGGCTTCTGTCTCGGTGGTGACACAGCAAGTTCTCACGCCGGATGACGACAGTGGGGGAAGACGGAAGATGCGGCGAAACAGGTCGGGCACGCGCGAATTTCCCCAGGGCGGTCAGTCAGCTGGCAAGGGCACTGTGTTTCCTGCGAGAGCACGCGCAAGCGGTGAAGGTGGAAAATATATCAACACACGAGGTGCGGGGAACAATCCGCGCCCATCTTGATTTAATCTTCAATGTCCCTTCCCCCTCTTTCTTTTTGGCGGTTTGCGACTTGGGGTGCATCGCAGACGATCATGGGATGCGAGAAAGCATCCTGTTTGCACTTGCGCGGGATGGCGGGCTGCAAGCGACAGGCGGCCTCCCGCTTATATCCCGGGGTTGTCGGCCCCGAACCCGGCCTTCCTGCTGCCAACCCGCCCGACGAGAAGCCCGACTTGCCGCAACGCCGGCGGCCGACCGGAGTCCACCTCCGCTCCGCTCAAGCCCCTATCTTCTGTTTGTTTTGTTGGCCTATGACGGAACGATCGGCGAGATCTCCAAAGCTGGTGGACATGTTCGACCTCATCTCCCCATCTCCTCATGTCCCCAGAAATGTCCGCACTGACGTCCGTCTGGTAGATGGAGCGAGCAATCCCAACAAGGTGACGGCATTCCCACAAGGGCATGAAAATCAGGGTCCAGTGTGGAAGTGCCGGTGATGTTAGATCGTGGAGACGCCCACACCGCCCGGGGTCCAGTGTGGGCTCTGGGAGACATGGTTGTCCCGGTGAGAGGGCAAGCCCCTGAAACAGCACAACACCCAGCGGCCCTCGGTCTGTCCGCTTGACCCTTTTCACATGGGTTTTGTTTGGTCGGGGTCCTTACATTTTATCTTGAACATGAAGTCGACGGGGACTGTTCATGGGGAGACATCGCACATCTCTCCCCTGAACCTTGACTCCGGAAGCCCCATCCACCAAGCCCACCAGAAATCAACATTGCATGTCCCCGTCCTCCTCAAGACATTTAACTTCCAATCCTTGGGAGTTCAAACAGCGGTGAGACAAACCAACTTCACCCCCAGACCCCGTCCGTATGTCAAACCCCATCCATCCGAACACCCCTCTTGTTATCTGGCCAGGGAATCCCATCACTCTTCCAGAGCCCACTGAGGAAGAGAGGATTGACAAGAAGCCAGAAAGCCAAGAGCAACAAGAATATTTGTAAGCTTCTCGAAGCCCTCATCCCCGGCACCATCCCAGCAAATCCCATCCCCGGAACCACCCACATGCTCCAACGCCCTATCCTACTCGTCGACGGGACTTGACTTTATGGGGGGAAGGGACTGAAGGTTGGTAGCACAAACAAACCCCTCCTCCACCCCATCCAACCCTGTCACACACAATCGACCAGACTTACTTCAACCCAACCAAGACAGAACCATCCATGTGCCATCCGTCAACCACCTGGCAGTCAAACCAAGACAACCCATCCGTGCATCCGTCCCGAAACCTTCCCTCCCGAAACTCTCCCTCCCGAAACCTGCTGCCCCCCAACAAGGACCCCGGTGGCCCCCACCCACCGTCCGCCGTCCACCTTCTACCGTCACACAGACCCAACCCGACTTGACTCACCTTTGACATCTCACGTGGCAGACAGACGCCACCCGCCCGCCCAGCCGAACGGGAGGAAGTCCGTCCATCCGTCTCAACTGTTCCGTCTCGTGTCGGTCTCGGCACGCCGCGTGCGCTACCATACAACGCTACGGCCGAGATCACATATAGGTAGGCCACATCAAGGAATCTATCATCTGGTCCCTGCATAGGTAGCTAGGTGCCTTTAGTCTGTGAATCAGAGGAGAGAAGGAGAGAGAGAGCTGTCACCGCCATCCATGGTCGACCCTACGTGCGTCGGCCTGGACATGACCCCCCTGGCAGGCCCTCCAGGAGCCATCTCCCTTCCTGTCTCAGCCTCAACACCATCCCTGCTGTGGCATATGCTTGCTGCTTGCTGCTGTGTGCTTCGTACGCCCTTGCCAGCCGGCCAGCCAGCCAGCCAGCCAGCCGGGCCCAAGGGTCCAGCTCCCCCAGTCAGCCCCCCTCCCCCATCCCAATCCTCAGACACTTCAAACTTCGATCCACCAACCCTACGAGAACAGGAACAGGGGGGGAAAGTGGGAGGTGTAGCCGGAGCAGCACAACAGGACGCAAAGCAGCGAGTGAAACCACACCACACATGCCATGCCATGCCATTTCCATTAACCGGGCAACCTTCTAAACCCAGATCTAACCAATGCGAGCGAGCCACAACCAACAACCCTCACAGTCAATCCCCAAAACCTCCATGATAGACATATTCGATGGCAAAAAAAGAGCACTAAACCCCCGACTTCTTTCCCAATGCCATGACCCAGCCAGCCGTAGCAATGATTGAACCATGTGAAAAACGTAAAACGCCAGGCTAACTGTTGACCGTAACTACCCCCCCCCCGATGATTACATGTTTCTTCCGTCCGGCATCCATCCAGCTCTGGCTCCTCGGCTCAGCGGGGCCGCATATCTAACGCCGGCCCTTGCTTTACCGCATGCTCGAAATGCTGTCGTCATCACCACCTCCTAGTAACGCCAACCCGGTGAGTAAGAGAGGGAGAGAGGGATTACCTAAGTCCTCTTCTCCCAGCCTGCTTGCTGTTGTCTGCTGCCATGCCCGATCCCCCATTCAAAACCCCTCTCCCGATGATATCCCCCACCTCGTTGTCCCGCCCCCCTAGGCATGCACGGCAATGTCCACCGACAAGGGCGGTACGCCGCCGCTCGACTCCCACTCCCACGCCACCAGACTCCAGTTGAGCTCGCGCCGCCAAAACAGGCCCAGCCCCCGGCCGCCGTCGGCCCCCCGCAGCGAGGCATGATCGGTGCCGCGGTCCTCGGCGCAGAGCCCGCCCGTCAGCGGCATACGGTGACGAAAGACAACCTTGCCCATGCGCGAATGAAGGATGGCCATTGAGCACATAACGCAAGGCTCGTGCGTCAGGTACAGCTCGAGGCCGTGGCAGAGATAGCCGTCGGGGCACGGGTGCTCGATCTCAAACACCTTTTGCTCCGCGTCGAGGAGCGGGTTGTCCTGAAAGGCTTCAAATTCGAGGATGGGCTCGGGCGCTGTCTTGGCCGCGCGGTTCTCGGCGCGCACCAGCTTCTGGGCCACCATGCTGATGGCACGCAGCACGGCGTGGGCCATGGGGTTGCCTGTGCATCCCGTCTTGCCGTGCTCGCTCCATCTCGCGTCCGTGGCCAGGGCGACGATGGTTGTCTTGCCGGGTTCCCGGTGGACAATGCACGCGCCCATGGGCTCGCCGTAGCCGGCCGCGTGTCCCTCGGTGGCGACCTGGTGGGCCAGGGTCATCCATACTGCCGCGTCGTTGGAAATCTCTTCGGTGCTCCGCGACACCATTGATGGATGAGGTCCCAGCGGGTTGTTCTTGCGGTAGACGGTGGGCCAAAAGTGCTGCGACCACATGGCCGCTTGTACTTGTGAGGTTGGCGGGACCATGGGCATGGGGACGCTGCGGATGAATACCGGGTCCTCCAGCCCTTCAATGGCCGAGAGGGCCTGGACCAGCTCCTCGCGCTGCAGGCTGTTCTCGGGGCCCAGTATAATGTAGATCCAGTTGGACTTGCCCGTGTGGATTTGTCGGCTTTGTGGGGACTCGTTCATGAATTGTGTCTTGAGGTGGGCGGGCAAGTCGCACGGCTTGGCACATCGTCGAAGATGAGGAACGCCCTTAACGATTTCCTCAGGTAAGAGATCGCGCAACAAGCTAGGCGAGTTAATGTCAGGTACAGCGAGAGCGCGAAGGACAGGAGGGGAGGGGAGGGGGTGTCCGTACCTTATGGCGGGATTAGCTGCCTTCACCGGTGCCCGGGTGATCAGAACGCGACCTGTGACATGGTCGTCTCTGAGCTCGAGGGTGGTTTTCAGGGGTATGAGAACGCCGTGTTCCACGTCGCTCTGCACCAGCTGCTGGATGATGGGGTCTTGGGCGGCGAGCACCGTCTCGATCGGTGACTTGGGCATTGCGACGCCCGGGTCCAGCCCGCCGAAGAGGATGCGATCGGCTGCGGGTAGAGACTCTCACTTGGAGAGAAAGAGGTTTCGCGTGTGCCAAGTGAGCAGCAGCAGCAGCAGCTGGAGGGGGGCGTGTCGTGGTACGGGGCGACGAAGGGGACGCGGGGTTGTCGTGGTCGTGTGGGCTGGGCTGGCTGCAACTGAATTGCTATGGGGCCGAGGGCGGGGGACCGAGAGGGGATGGGTCGAGAGAGGAATTGGTGTTTTGAAGGGGCTCGAGATCGGAAAAGACTAACACTGCCCACGGGCCTTCCATTGCTAGATTTCGGGGAAAGAACAAGCTCGGCGTCGCTTCCATGGGGGAGGGCAGGAAAAAAAGGTGCAGGTCAATGTGGCCGAGGTCACTTGCTGCTTGCTGCTTGCTGCCCGCTGTTTCGCCAATGTCAAAAAAATATCGAGCCCCACTATCCGGTCACAGTGCCGGGGAGCTCAGGCGGGGACCCCACCCGGGTCCCGGCCAGCGGGCAGGTGCCCCTGGCTGGGGCCCTGCAAGTCTTATCTTATCGCGCTTCTGCCGCATCCACGTTTGTCCAGAATGCCATGTCTGCTTCTTTGCTTCCTGATGCTTCTTTGTTGCAGGCGGAAGGCGTGGGCACAATGGTGTTTGGACGCAAAGCTTGTCTTGGGCACGGCCATCTTTCGACTCTCCGGGACTCTTTCCGCCGCCGCCGCGAGACACTGCCAACGACACCGGGACAGCTGAGCTGGCCAGCAGAGGAAGAGGACAAACCTTCAGGAGTGAAGAGAGGGGAGACACGAGGGGCGCCAGACAGTGGGAGGGAGGAGAAGGAGAGAGGGGCATCGGTTCTCTCTGCTCTTGAAGATGGATGTTTGAAGCAAAGCAGAAGGATTGCGCCATCCATCTCGTGTCCGAGCTCGGTAGAAGTTGTTGTGGCCTTTCCGTCACATCGCATCTCCATCTCCATCCCCGCAAACGCAATGCAACCACCGCATCTACGATTCTTCAGGGCCGCTTGCTTTGAACATGGGCGTCAAACATGGCCCGGAGCCTTTCTCTCCAAAAGAGATCGGTAGCACTCTCACCCCACGCCTTGGCAGTGAGGAGGCGGCGGGCCGATGGGACGCTGTCTGCGCACCCGGCATTAGGTATTTTTATCGCGCCAATGAAGCCTCTTTTGCGACCAACCAGTTGCTGATTTGCTAGTGTCATCCCGTCTCGTCTTTCCACGAAGCTTGTTCTGTCCTTTCAATCGTGGTGTCAAGGGCTTTGCAAGCGTTCCTCTCGGTGGTGTTGACATGGAGCGGACGGGTCGACGGGTCGTCGGTCTTGAATCGCCGTGACGGGATTCAGCCGCCGTCGTCAGCTCGCCAAGGACACAACCCCCTCTTCCCCTCATCGACGGGGGCAACATCATCTCATCCTCGACATCCAGCATGTGCTGCTGGAGGGATCGTGGGAGGTGTTGGCAATGGCGATTCATTTCCCAATGGAACGCTCTCGCTGTTGCCGATGGCCAGTCACCAGTACGCCGTCTCACCTGTCGGAACTCCGACAACGGAGAATAGGACGACGATGTTCTGACCGGATTCGGACATCACACAGACACAGGCTACAGCTGATATGCAACCACAAGGCTTGGGGGACGCAGCCTCACACTTCCGAGCCAGAAGAACTGGATAGGCCAGGCTCTCAGGCTCACGGCTGGCCCGATGGAACACATCTAGAAGGTGGGGGAATGACACGGCAACCACCTCACCCTGGGCACCAACCTCTCCTCCGGCTCTAGCAGTCTATCTCCGTGGCATGGGATCCTGCTCAACTAATGGCAAGCTCCAGGTCCAGGTACCTCCTCCGATTGACGGCCACACGGCCAACTACCTCGCTCCGTGGTCAGTCTTGGGTAGTAGATGCGTGCTGCTGCTGCGCAGCAGTGTTGATGCAGGCTGCAGCCACAGACTTACATACGCATGCACGTCGAGTTGGGGGCACAATACGCAGTAATGACCACCTATGGATTCCCCCGAGCTTGTTGTTCTTCCGATCTCTGCATTGTCCCAGCCGTCGGGGCCGCCCCTCTATGTTCCGGAGTAGAGCCTCAAGAAAAGAGCGCATGAGCGTGGAAGGAGGGAGAATATTGGACATTGGAAACCCTCCACCACATCTCCCCGATCTTCAACATCTTTCCGTCCCAAGCCCGGCCCATCTCACACTGAAACCCTCTCAGCCGACGGGGTTTGACCTTTCGGCTGCCAAGCATGCCGCACATTGCACAGAAGTGAGCCTTGCAAGACATGTACATTAGACTGGCAGGCCAGGCATGGGCGGGATGGACGCACAGCCTCGAGGCACAGAAACCACCGAGCAGGAAAATGGAGACTGGAGGGCGGTTCGGTTCCGTCTGAATCTAACCCCCCTCTCGATTCTCCTCCCCCCTCCACGTCCGCCTCCCCCCATAATATGTATGCCGTGGCTGGCTCATCTCTCCGGCCTCTGGGGCCAAGTGGGTTTCTCTTGGCCACACCTCGCAATAAAAACTCCAAGAAGTAAGGTCTTGCTTCGGGCACTTGGCTGAGAGATCTCCATGACGGAAGTTTGGGATCGGCATCGCATCGCCAAACCCAGAGTTACGTCACCTTGGGGATCACCTGGAAACTAAAAGTCAGGGACCACAGGGCCGTCGACCTCAGTTGCGCAAGCTGACCTCGCCAAGTCCCGAATGCCCCCAACAGGGTCCCGTGTTTCCACTTCACAGGGCACGCTGCGACCCCACGGAGCCCACGGCGTCTCCCTGCAAGACTGCAACAATATATCCATGTGCAGCGCTGGCAGGCCATCGCGAGCCCACGAGCCGTAGGTGATGCAAGCGGCGGGCGGCGGGCTTGGTGCGGGCTGGGCGGCGGGCATGCCACTCTTGTGTCCAGCAGAGGTTGAGTGAGCGGGTGGTCCACAACTCCACTGCGAGTCTGCGAGAGTGAGTCGCGCAGGCATACCCACGCCGGGCCGCACAGACAGAATATTCGGTCCCTCGCGAAATTCCACTGCACTGTCCACTGTGGCCAAAATTGCCGGCTCCCCATCGCGTCCAGGGTGCAGGTGCCCATCTTTCGACAAGGTCGCCCCCACGTAAGTAGGGCACCCCCCTCCCCCTCGATTCGGAGACGGACCGACAAAGAATGTCCCTTTTCCCGTTGCTCTATATGTTCTTCGTCCCTGGATGCTCAGACAAAGAACGGCAACCGTCTGCCAATACCAGTTCCAGCACCAAACACCATCCCACCATCGTCGACGACCATCCATACCACACCGAGCACACCTGCCCGTCGCGGCTTCGACCGAGCCTCGACCCTCGATTTTCTGTCCAGTGCACAACCCTCCTCACCCTGGTCGCTGCCTCCGCCTCCCCCCGCTGATTGGGCAGCACCGTCCGCTACTCAACAAGTCGACTGCTGCAGTGCACCCTCGCCGCTGTCGACTGCGACTTGGCGTCGTCCGGCTGCAGCCAGGAATTATTTCGTCCCAGTCGCCCGCCCTTCTTGATGTCACGGCTTTCCTCCGTTCTGTCAAACCGCTCCGGTTTCCAGAACAACAACGACTACTTTGGCTACACCCTCTGCTCCTCGCCGCCCGACGACGACGACGACCACTTCCACCACCAAGCAGTCAATAGGACCAGCATCAATCACAGCATACCCATCCACCAGCCTAGCCCGTCCCCCCTCCCTATACACGACTTCGGTGGGTTCTGCCCACCGGCGTCGCTGCGAAAGCTGGCCATGATCAGCCGCCTCGCCGCCGCAGCCTCGAACTCGAATACCGCGCCCTCGTCTCCCAACCTCGCCGGCAATGGACCCAACGGCCTCGTCAGCAGAACCATTCCCCGCCACCACGACGTGCTTCTCCCGCCCCCCGCGACGACGCATCTGCCCTCGTTTGGTAATGCCTTGAAGGCGCTGCAGCACGATGTCGACGGCGGCAGCCAGCCCGGCAGCCAGCCCTCGACGGGACCTCCGTCGGTCACCTTCGGCAGCATGCCGTCGACGGCGCCGGGCTCCCCCCGAATGTGAGCACCTCCCAGTCCAGTGGCCCCTGTTCTCCCGCCAAAAGTGGTGAAGTGTGACTAACACGACTCTCCAAGTAGCCCTCCACTGCGGCAAAACTCAGGGACTACCACGCCCCGAGTCCGGCCCCACGCGACGACGCTAAACATCCCGGGAATGACCCGATCGCGCGCCTCTCCCGACGGCCGCATCCCCGACCGCGACGTAGCGTCCAAGCTTGTCATCATCATGGTGGGCCTGCCCGCGCGCGGAAAGTCGTACATCACCAAGAAGCTGCACCGCTATCTCCAGTGGCAGCAGCACGACACCAAGATTTTCAACGTGGGCAACCGCCGCCGCATTGCTGCGGGCATCAAATCTCCCGTCAAGGGCGCTCCGACATCGGCCCCTAGGGACGACTCACCCACCCGGGCCGCCACCATTCTTCTCCACGGCCCCTCGCCCCCCCACATAGTCGTGCAGGACGAGCCCACCAAGCTGGATCTCAATGGCCCTCCCCCCACCACGCAGCAGCTGCGTGAGGCCATGGACCAGTCGGCCAAATTCTTCGACCCCAATAACCAGTGTGCCGCCCGCTTGCGGGAGCAAGTCGCGCTCGAAACCCTCGATGAGCTTCTCGACTACCTTCTCCACGGCGGAGGCGCCGTGGGCATTCTCGATGCCACCAACAGCACCCTCCAGCGTCGACAGCTGCTGGTGGAGCACGTCCGCCAGCGGGAGCCCAAGCTCGGTATTCTCTTTATCGAGAGCGTCTGCACAGACAAGAACGTGAGTCACCTGGTCCACTGCCCTTTTTCATGACCATGGGCTGACGATAGACTAGCTTCTCGAGGCCAACATGCGCTTGAAGCTCTCGGGGCCCGATTACAAGGACAAGGATCCCCTCAAGTCCCTCGAGGATTTCAAGGAGCGCGTCCGGGCCTACGAGAGTGCCTACCAGCCGCTGGGCGAGTGGGAGGAGAACAATGACTTGCAGTACATTCAGGTACGTCCCCTATCTCCCTTCTCCATTTTGCCGGCTTGTGTCTAACTAAGACGGCAGATGATCGACGTGGGTAGAAAGGTGGTCCACTACAGACTCAAGGGGTTCTTGAGCGGAGGTATTGCTTCTTACCTCACAACCTTCAACCTCTCGCCACGACAGATCTGGATCACGCGGCACGGCCAGAGCGTCGATAACCAGCAGCACAAGCTCGGCGGCGACTCGGAACTTACCGAGGCGGGCCACGTGTACGGACAGGCGCTGTATCGCTTCATCACACAGAAGCGCAAAGAGTGGGTGGTGGAGCAGGAGACAAAGCGCGCGCAGTCGTCGTTCCCGCCCGTTCCCGGCGACCACACGCCGCCGTACCCCGAGCCCTACCAGGACCTCGAGGACAAGAACTTTTGCGTCTGGACATCGATGCTCAAGCGGAGCGTCGAGACGGCCGAGTATTTCGATGCCGACGATGACTATGATGTCAAGGCGTGGGAGATGCTCAACGAGCTCAACGCGGGCACGTTTGAGGGCATGACGTACGACGAGATCGCCCACAAGTACCCCGAGGAGTACCGCAAGCGCGCCAAGGACAAGCTGCAGTATATCTACCCGGGCGTGGGCGGCGAGGGCTACCTGCAGGTTATCAGCCGGCTGCGTGATATGGTGCGCGAGATTGAGCGCATCACGGATCATGTTCTCATCATCAGCCACCGGTCCGTGTGCCGCGTGCTCATGGCCTACTTTATGGACCTGACGCGCGACGACATTGCGGACCTCGACATGCCGCTGGGCATCCTCTACGCCATTGAGCCTAAGCCCTACGGCATCGAGTTTCACGCCTACAAGTACGACGAGGCCACCGAGTGGTTCTACGAGCTCAAGGACTACAAGCCGCAGCGCACGGTGGACCGAAACTCGTAGGACGATTGACATTGTACGACTAGATGAGGTGCTTGGGGAATGAACCGGGGACATGATGACTTTTCAGGCGTATTGGGTATGGGTATGGCCGGCGCGCCATGGCTGGGCCACTGGGCAACAGTGCGGGCAGGGGGATAGACAACATGACGGCGTCAATACCCGGGCAGTTGGTTTTTGGCACAGCCAGCAACTTGGAGTTTGGGCTTGTTTGGGCCTTGGGGGCGGCTGGAGTTTTGGTGGGACAACCTATTGATGGAATTCATGAGTGTATGGTATATGGTATGTCTAGAAAATACGACGTATCCTAATCATCCTGTGTGAGGTGGTGCCTGTTGAAAGGTCTAATGTCTGATGTGCGAAGATTTGCATTTGCTTTTTCGATCCTTTTTCTCTGGAAACGACAACACATCAACTCTGCCAGTCTCCGTTTCCTCAGCATAACCTCTTTTCTCTCAATCATGCTAACAACCCAAGACCCAGGGAACCAGCAGAGAATCTACCCCCACCCCCCAACCGCCTCAACCACAAGAGCAGCAGCCAACATGCCGCCGCCCCCCAATTGTCAGCTCCGATCCACCTCCCGCTTTAGCATCACCAGCGCCGTCGTCAGCACCATCACCGTCCCCATCTCCCGCCTCTCCTCTTCTTCCCCGACTCCACCCCCGCCGGAAAAAAACTCGCAATCAACCATGACCCGCCCCCCGTTCCCCGCGTCGCTCGCCCGCGTCCCCCGGCTGCGGAACTCGTCGTTGCGGACGAGTGCTGCGATGATTGTCTTCCCCTCTCTTTCGGGCCTGGTAGTGGTGCTGCCGGGGTAGGCGGGGAATACACGCCGTTTGGGTGTTGAGGGGATGTATTCCAGCACGAGGAGCGAACCCCCCTTTTCGAACCCGAGGGTCTGGCGTTCGGAAGAGTGGGAGGGGATGTAGCGCCATGTGAAGGAGCCGGTGCCAGTGCCGGTTTCGGGAGAGGGAGAGGGGTCTAGTGCTGAGCAGGAGAAGGTTACGGAACGGGTGAAGAGGTTGGTGGATGTGAGGGGGAATGTGGCGAGGGCGAGGTCTTCATCGGCGTGGGGGAACGGGTTCCGCCCGTCGTTGCCGCAGTTGGGTGGTGTGCCTCCCCCGTGCCCCGGGCGAAATAGCCTGACAACGGGCGGCCGGCCAGGCCCGAAGCGGTAGGTCGTCGTGCTTAGTGGGCGACTTTCCCCCTGAGGGGTGGGGGAGACGAGGTAGGAGGAGCCGGAGGAGGGAACAGGCCGGAGGGAGAGGTACGACGGCGTGGTGGTGGTCCCGGGGACGGAGAAGATGGGGATGGGGCCGGGCCGTGGGAGGAGCGGGATGGAGAGGACGGGTTTTCCGGGGGTTTCGATTTGGAAGTTGTGGGATGGGACGAAGGCGGGAGACGTGAAAGGGGGAACAGAGGAGGAGGTGGAGAGCCGGTGGAGGGAGGAGAAGGGGTTGTCGGTTGAGGGGCGGGTTTGGAGTTCATAGGCCGGGGGAGGGTCCGTGAAGGACGAGTGGGAGGTGGTGGTCTTCATTTTGGAGAGGTGGGATGGTTGGCTTGAGAGATGGGTTTCTTGGCTGTCTTTGAGAGGTTTGGCTGTTCACGATGTGTAGACTACGTCCTTCAACTTATATCCATCACCCCCTCGAACTCAACCAGTATCTCACCTCCAATCACACCTCGAAGCGACGAACACGACGAACACGGACACAGCCCTGTTCAGGCAATACCCCGCCCATGTCAACTCCCACCGTACCAGCAGAACTCAAGCTCCATGACCCAACACCAAGACCAGGCAAGCATTTGACCCCCCAGACGTCAACCATGTCTCGGGAGTCTTGGCAGACCTGCCCCGCTTTTTCTGAATGCGAAATACGGTTTTGTGCGGCTTCAAAGAGAAGAGAGAGATGTGATTGGACAAGAGCATGAACGAGGTCGCTGCGCCTTGCCGGTGCCGGGTTGGGGACCGATGGGAGAGGTGCCAAGCCCGGGCCAAGGCGGACGGTTGGGCGCTCTTGTCGGGAAGGCCGGTGGGGTGGGCACGTGGGGTGAAGGGTTGGGTGGGGGCTAGGGTTGGGGGAGTTGCCTTTTGGTGAGGATTGGAATGTGATGGAGGGAAGGATAGGTATGGGACTCTTTGGGGTGTTGTCGTTGACGATGGCGACCTACTTTGGAGAAAGGGGGGGGAAGGGCGAGAGACAGATGATGACCGGCCCTTTGGGTGGGAGCTGATGCTCATATGGGAGTGGTTCGAAGGCGTGCCCACCCAGTTTCTCTGCTCCCAAACTTTTGACCACCAAGTCAGGATGAAGTTGAAGGGAGGGAAAAAATGGACAGCCCTTCCGAGGGGGGTTAACAGTCCCCTCTATTGCAATAAAGCGGGCGTAGAAACTTGGATGAAGGGCAGGAGCAGGACAATGTCCCTTCCAGATTTTAGTGACATATCCTTGTAACGGAGTTGGGCGAGCCATATGGCAGTTGCAAGTCTGGAGTGACTTCCCCTTTCCTCGGGGAACAGTCATGGTCTCCCAAAGCCGAGCAAAACAGAATCTGATCCCAACTCGGAGACCCAAGGGCGAGGTGACTGCAAAAAGATCTGCCCAATGACAGGCTTGAACTGTCGACTTTCGCATGACCAGATACATAGAGATGGAACCTCGGTGTATTAGTACGACACTCTGACCAACTGAGTTAATCGGGCTTTGAGATCTTGTTTGTTGATGGAGCGGTGTGGTTGCAATTTCTCTCTGTGGAGGGTTGTGTGGATGAAGGTATGGGTGGACTGCGAAATCAGATGCGAGGCGAGTCATGTTGTTCGTGCCAGGAGGGCAAGGGATTTGTCAATATCATACAACCTGGTTGAGTGCCAGGAACAACAGAATTCGAGGTCACGAGAAACACCAGAGGCATATCCTTCAAGGCATAGTCTTCCCAAACGCCGCCGGATCCCGCGCCAGCTCCGCCTCAACCCACAGTGGCCAGACGTTGTACGCCGTGTGCTCGGCATCCACCAACCGGTTGAGGTATTGCAGCCACCGGAGCAGGCCCCGGCCGACGTCGTGATCGCCGGACTTATCACCACCCGCTCCTCCACTGGGGTGGTGCTCCTTGGACGCTCTGGCCTCGGTATCCGTGATGATGGCCATGATTTGCTTGAGTGCGATCCAATGCGACGCCAGCAGCACTGTCGTCTGCCTGGTCGGGTCGATGATGCGCTGGAACTCGTTGTGCGGGAGCATCATCCACCACCCGTAGTGCTTGCCCATGGAAAGGTATCCTAGTATTGTTAGAACAGGGAATCTGAGCAGAACACGGAGGAATGCGCACCCTCCCACGACGACGCCCGCAACTGCTCCGTCATATCCAATATCAGCTCCCAATACTTGACCTCCGTGTCATTCTCGCATAGTGGCCTCAGCCCCTGGATCGCCGCCGCCGCCGCCTCGACCCAGCTCTGCTCAACCAGCGGCAGCACCTCCATATACGGCTGCAGCGCGTCCTTGGCCTGGTTTCCCAGCGCTTCTCCAAACAGCAACTTCGCCCCCTTGGTCCACATTTGTATCGCCACAATGAGAATGCCCCTGATGAACGTCATGTACTCGACCATGCCGTCGTCAACTAGCACTGACTGCAGCGTCAGGGCAAAGCACGTCGCCATGAGCGCGTTGCCCTCCTCAAAGGTGTCTGCCTTTGGGGCGTCGGCCAGAGCTCGCTTGACGGCGCGGATGGCCTTGACGCGGTGCTCGATGGCGGGCGTGAGGAGGCTGGGGTCGTCGGACATGAGTTCTGAGGCGGCCAGGCCGAGGATGGCGTGCATGAGGTATTCGTACTGGAGGGTGTTGGCAGGGGAAGGTTGGACAGGGGTTGGGAGAGTACCTTTTCCGAGAGGCAGGGAACCTCGTGCTTCCAGATGTGTTCGGAGCCGATGGGGTGGTATGGCAACCCCCGGATCAGGAAGTGCTGGAAGAAGCGCACTGCGGGACTTCATGTGAGTATTTACCAGGGTTGTGTGACATGGGGAGCATTGGAGAGATAACAGAAAGCAGATATAAGCTCGGGGTAGCGAGGGGTATAGTACGTACTAATAGATATGTTAGCTAGAGAGAACTTGCATTTTTCCTCCAGGGGGAGCCGGGACCTCGAGAAGGAAGGGTACAAATGAACATGGGTAATACGGACCTGTCTTGGAGGCTAAAGAGGGGAATCTGGTGCTGGGGCTGGTGAACCACAACAGGCATGCTTGGGTACTCGCACTTGAGGCCACCTTTGACGCAGTGTCCACAGGCTGGCTTGGATTCTTGACACTTGATTCTCCTCCGCTTGCAGTTGTAACATCCCCTTCGGCTCTTGGTATGGCCCCGTCGCTCCATCCGTTGCTTACTCGCGGCACTTGCGCTGCCGCTGCCGCCGCTGGGGCTCCCTCCTTGTGCCACTATCACGGGTATCAATTCCCTTTGAGGGACCAAGGCCTGCTGCTGGGCTTGGGTAAGGAAAGACGTCGGTGGTGTGGAAGTTGACGCAGAAGTGGATATAGGGGAAGATAGGTCCAGGTTTGGTCGTGGGAGAGTGGTGCTGGTCGAGGCAGAGCTCTCCTCGGCGAGGTAGTCAATGTCGACGTCCAGGTTCAGGGGGTCAATGTTGGTGTCCATGGTCGAAAGGTAGGCGTCATATGTGAAGGACGGGTCTGTTCCCCCATAGAGGGGTGGTGTAGGGTCCATGGTTCAGATTCTTTTGCGGGCCTCTGGAAGGATGTCGTGGTGATGGTAAACTTTGCGATTTGGACTCTCCGAAGCTCGACTTGTGGAGTGAGTTGGTGATGACACTGGAGGGACCCGGCTGTTCAAGATGCTCAATGTACACAAAGGCACATCAACTTTGAGAAGTCGAGTTTCGGCCAAGTCGCTGCAATCAATCAGGTGCGCTTGTATGAGTTGGGCAGGTGAATGTGTTGTCGTCGTTTCATCGGGGCTTTGTGCAGGCAGCAGGGTCGCCAAGCCGTGATGCTCCCCGCCTCTTCCCCTCAAGACGTCGAAGAGTTGGCGGCGGTGCAGTGAAGCCGGGCCGTGTCCGAGCAAGCCTCGTTGGGCGTTTCTGCGGGCTGTTTCAACGGGTATGCAGATCACAACCCCAGCTTTTTACTCCAATGGAGGCTGTCCAAGGTTCGAAAGAGGATTGATGAGGTGGTGATGGTTCGGGCTGCCCGAGACGCGAAGATCAGAAGATGCCCGATGGTCGCTTTTGTCTCTTCCTGCGGCCTTGAATCCAGTAAAGCGCAAAAAGGGGACGAATGTACCTCGTCAAAGTCCAACAACTCTGAATCCATTGTCCAAACATGATAACGAGGGCAAGGCCTCGAAAACTCGCTGAGCCGTGTAACCGGCGCCGAATGCTTGGCAAAGATAGAAATCCGTCACCGAGAGATTCGGGTCATATTTCCCTCCGTCTTGCATGTCCAAGCCAGGTGCCGTTGCCGCTCGTCGCTTTCCATTATCGAAAATGGACGAATGGACGCGAGAGAAAGCGTTTGCACAGCCTTTTGTGAGGTGCCCTCGACAGAACCCCAACCTCGAGCCAACTTGGACCTCAACAATGGATAAGGTCCACCTGAATTCCCACCACCACCACCCGGTTTCCGTGAAGATCCACCACAACCAGTTCCACTACCTTGATGGAGGCCATTGTGGGAATCAACAACCAATCAAATAACTCTTCATGGTGTAGTTGGCTATCACGTTCGACTGTAATTGCAAAACTTGTAATCGAAAGGTCACCGGCTCGATTCCGGTTGAAGAGAACACATCATATTTTTGCCCTTTTGGCCGTCTTTTTGCGTACCTATCTAGCCAACAACATCATTGGTTTCCTTTTTTTCCCACGAGATGGGCTTCCCCGCTGGCACCTGCGATGATGCAGAGATCGAGTCCAAGAGGGTGGAGGCGTCGTTGTCTCACAGTGCATCGCCCCAGCAAGTAGGTACCTCTCCCCGTCTTCCCTTCCAGCGGGATGTGAAAATTATGCTTGCAAAGTGATCAAGCCACAATACAGAGCAACTCATGCTCAAGTCTCATGGAAGACCAGGCATGCCCAATGTTGACGGACATATATCGGAAAGGGGTGTGTTTGCCAAACCTCCGCGCCAAGACCTCCCACCCGCCAAATACGCCATCACCAAAACCTCACCACACAACCAAGGCTGAAGGGTCAGATCTCACCTCAAGACGTCCCAACACCAAAGCCTTGTGTAACTGATTGTCAGGCGGTACACCGGCCCGGCCCAGTTTTGCTGATCCTCGCAGAGAACAGATTCAACCAGGGCGAGACCACAAGATCGTCCCCTGCCCTTCCACCTCAACGGATAAATCACCGAACCTCACCCACGCACCCCATCACCTCAAGTTTCACCATTCCTCAACTGCCCCTCACCATACCACTCACACCCCCCCCCAGATAAACAATCTCACCACTCCAACTCCAACGCCCACAGCCCCGTCACCCAACCACGGCAGTCTCTGCACGCCTCGAAATAAACACCACTCTACCGTGCAGGAATCTACAATCACCTCACCACCTGTAAGCACATCACTACCGCCAAGTTCGCCACCCGGGATATATCCAGAACCCCGCCAAGAACCACGAGGCGCGGCACTCGCACCCGGGACGATATTAATAGTGCGACAGAGGAAAAGCGATGGAAGCAATATATATATTGCGCCGCTGAAGCTTACCAGGAAAATATATTAGGTGCCACACTGTCGGTTTGGAACCGGGAAGCGCGCCGTCGTCCGCCCGCCCGATGTTCGGTAGCTGCTACTCTGGGCGGGGGCTTGTTGTGGATTGTCCTCGCCCATTGTTCTCGAGTCAAGATCATTTTTACCCGGGACACCGTGTGCGACGTGACGATAAGCCACACCGGGATTAGATGGGGGAGGTTCACCCGGTATGGTCGCTGATTGAGACATGGTTTCTTCTGTGTTATATGGATGTATGTTCCCGGGTTTTTGATACCTGAGGGATTGATATCTTGGCAAACGAAAATGTCGAGCGACCATCCTGTTGTTTTACCTGTCATCGGTCCATGCGCGGAAGAGTTCAACAGCAGTAGCATGGAAGGACGTGAACCCGCCAAGTGCATCATTGACAACGGGGGACACATTGTATACCTTCGCAATATACATGCGAGGTGACATGTGAGCCCCTTGCGTAGAATTGTTTCGTGCGCTGCTCTGCGCTCCACCGTTGTTGAGGAACGTGATGAGGGAGAGATGCTGTGGACCACTGTCAAACATGTCCAGCAGCAGCAACGCGGACCCGGTTGCCGTCATGCCCTATCCTGTCTACCCACGTGGTGTGCGAGCAGACTTGGGCGGCGGAGTTTGTCACTCCAGACGGAGGAGAGGATACGCACGGTTGTTCTTGGAGGGCGGGCATCCACAGCGGAGGGGGACATGAATGTCTTCTTTTCCGGCAAGCTCGCAACAAACCTGCTGGATGTCTCCCTGGTGGAGTGGCAAACCCCCCTCTCTCCCCCTTTTCAGAAGGCCTGCCCTTTCGGAGAATGGAACGGCAAGTTTTGTTTTTGTTCTTGATTTGCGCAGTTTTTGCTCGTGAAGACGACGCCAAAACAAGCCTCTCGGCTCCATACTCCGACAGGGGTGAAGCAGAAACCCGTGCAACCCGCGATCCGTGGCGACGGATGCAATTTCGCTTCATGGCTTCTGGCGGGCGGACGCGGCTGTCTTGTGTTTCCAGACGTTTTTAGTGGGGAGTCGAAGATCGTAGGACATGGAATATCAACGACACACCTCGAAAGGTCAACCGTCGATGTTGTGGTGCGAGACTGGGCAATTGTTGGACCTCTTTCTTCGTCGACCTGGAGCGTCAGCATCGTCGTGCCATTCGGTTGCGAGCACGGGCAGGTCAGGTCCGAACCCCTCTCTTGTGCGGAAGCGCGCGACTCTCTCCGATTCCTCCTCCAGCCTTCTTCACCTTTGCGCGCGATTACGTGGTCGTCGTCAGTCGGTCCCGACCCTCAACCCCCGACTGTCAGGGGCAGACGCCACTGCTTCAGATGTCCCGAACCGGCTTAGCCCAGCGGCCAGACCACCAAGAGCCCGCCCCCCGCCCGCTCCCAACAAGGCCGAATGTGACGGCAAGAAAAGGGGAGTGCGCCGTGTGGGCCTTGGAGGTTCGAGCCCCCCTGCCCAGGTCGGAGAGGGGCTGGTTCTCCGCCGGCTCGCTCGGGCAGGTTGGCGTGGAGGCGGGCAGGATTTTTTCTTCTTGTTCTCGCCGTGGCTGCTGCAGTGCTGCGGTACCTGCATGGGCCACGGGCGACGCAATTGGCGACACGGCGTGATGGTGTGCAGACAGAGTCCACTTGGTGCTGCCCTGGCCCCGAGGTCGAGCGGCGGGGCAATCAGCTTGGCCGTGTTCCTGACGGGGCCCCACCCCGCCGCCGGGAAAGGCGACCCCAGCGGCAACTGGATCAACGCCATCCGGAGGGGGGAACTGGCGATTCGCTCCGGCCCTCCCTCGTCGCTGTCCTCGGCCTGCTGGCTGGCTGTCTGTCTGTCGACCTTGATTCTGTCGCAGTCTGTGACGGCGCGAGGGACAGCTGGCAACGGCGATTCGCCTCGAGCCATCCGCTTCGAGACACGCAGCGGCATCGCCCGCGATATCGCTGGTGTTGGCGTTGTGTCGGAGGTCGGAGTTCCAGGTTTGTGGGCAGCTGTTTTGGTCGGTGATGAACTGTCGTCCGAACTTCCCCCGCCCAAGGCCAGGCAGGCCAGGCCTCGTTCCTTGCTGGAGCCTCCTCGGCGCCACGCTGACAGACGCTGACGACGACAGCACAGACAAAACATCGTGTTCGCTGGCCGGGTGGCTGGAGCGGCGACCGGGTGGTGAGCTCCTCTTGCTGGCGTGGGCTGGGCTCCATCCCGATCCCCGATCCTGGTCGATGGCCCTGGCGGAGCTGTGGACACTCGACTCTCGAGTCTGGACTGAGAACTCAGATGGATCGTCTGCCTCCGTGTCGTTTTGGCAGAATGGCGGATGAGCAGCAATGAGGCCCAGCAGATGCGACGCTTCACCTCCACCCCGAGCTCGCATTCTTCGCAAGTACGCAGTATGCTGAATTTATCCAGTGCAGATGCAGACGCATTCCCTGCCGAGAATAGCCACTGATTCCAGCGTGGCCAAGTTGGGACGAAAACGTGGATCTGGCTGCGGTCAGCTCACGGCTTGCCGAGAAAATCCTTCCTCGTCAACATTCTCCTCGCCTCGCCCAAGAGCTGGTCGTGGTCTTGGCACTGCCTGTCCCGATTCGTCAACAAAGAAGCGCGGTGGGGTGTTTTACCCCTGGCAGATCGTCAAGCTTCCCGCCCAGTGCCCACCACGCGGGTGTGCCTGGATCGCATCCTGCCCTGGATTTGTCCCGCTCGGTCAGGGGGGGGCAGTCAGTCCAGCCGCCCCTCCCCTCCCCCCCCCCTTTCGCCCCTTCCCGGACAGCGGACAGGCAGGGGAAGCACTTGATCAGGCCTTCTTGATAAAGTCCGTTTCACTCGCCCTGTTTGGGGTGTCTGCTTCCCTCGTCTCTACCCTCACCCTCATCCTCACCTCATCAACCCTTCCCAAGGTCTTTGGCCGTTTCCTTCCTTTTTCACCTCGACGCCCCAGCCGTCTCGAGTTTCTTGCCTCGCCTTGCCTCGCCAACAACACCTGCTCTCCAGCTAGACAGGTCTTTTGGATTTTCGAAAACGCATCACTCCTTCTTGCGTCTTTGATAGACAGCAGCGACTTGAAGACAAGCTCTTTCTCGACTCGCCCATTCATTCAGCCATTGAGCCATTCAGCCATCGACCGCAGCATTCATTATCACGCCTGTCGTGCTGGTTACTCCTTCCTTTGACCAGACCACAAGACCATTCTCCGTCAAGGACCTTCGTCGTTCTTAACATCGCCCATCTGCCGCACCTGAGGACCTGCAGCAAGATACCTACCCGCCACTTCCTACATACATCCCACAAAACACACATACACACACGCAAAATGTTTTCCAAGGCTCTCATCGCCCTGGTGGCCGCCACCCTCCTCCAGGACGTCGCCGCCGCCAGCCCTCGCCATGCCCACATGCACGTCAAGAGGGGGATCGTGACCGAGGTCGTCACTGTCACCGACTGGGTCACCGTCACTGCCGACGGTGCCGCACCCACTTCCACCTCCACGCTCGAGCTCAGCAGCTCCAGCAGCAGCCCGGCCGAGGTTGGCCCCACGTCGACCGCCGAGGCCGTCCCCACAGACGAGATCCTCAACGCGGCCCGCGTCCGCCCCAGCGCCGCCCCTGCAGTGCCCGCCGCCCCCGTTGTGCCCGCCGCCCCCGCGCCCGTCGAGCCGGCCTCCCCCGCTGTCCCTGCGGCGCCGGTCGTCCCCGTCGACACCAACATTGCCGTGCCCACCGGAAGCGGCGCCTCCACCGGCAGCGGCAGCTCCACCGGCGGTGGCAGCTCGGCCCCCTCCGGAGCCCGCGGCCGCGGCCTGGCCTACAACGACCCCAGCCTGCTCACCCGCTTCCTGGGCGCCGACTCCAAGATCAGCTGGTCGTACAACTGGGCGCAGACGGACGACTCCAAGTCCGGGCTCGAGTACGTTCCCATGATGTGGGGAACGACCAAGGGCTTCCCCAACACGTGGGAGGCCAACGCCAAGAAGATGATTGCCGCCGGCTCCAAGGCCTTGTTCAGCTTCAACGAGCCGGACCATGCCGAGCAGGCCAACATGTCGCCCCAGGCGGCGGCGGCTGCGCACAAGCAGTACATGAACCCCTTCCAGGGCCAGGCTCGCATCGGAACGCCCTCGGTCACCAACGGCGGCGGCAGCATGGGTCTCAGCTGGCTGCAGAGCTGGTTCAGCGCCTGCGGTGGAGGGTGCGCCGCCGACTTTGTGAATCTTCACATCTACGGCGTCCCCCCCACTGTATTCCTGGACCACCTCCTCAAGGCGCACCAGATGTTCAACAAGCCCGTGTGGATCACCGAATTTGGCTTTTTCGGCTCCGACTCCGAGATCAACAGCAACGTCGCCGAGGTTATCAACCAGATCGAGAAGAACTCGACCTTTGCGTTCGTTGAGCGTTACGCCTACTTCATGGCCGCGGAAGGCATCATGGTCAAGGGCAGCGGCATGAGCACCTACGGCAACACGTTTGCCTTTGCCAACGCCGTCTAAGCCATCCAGCCACGGCTCGACGCCTGTGCCATCATTACAACACCAAAATCTTCGCTTCCACCTGTACATATATTTCATCCATTCACCACCTACAAACACCATCTCTTTTTCATTTCCGCTGCCCCACGTGGCACGCAAACACGGCATGCGAACGGAGACACGCATAGCATTTGGGAGGGATAGATTTTACCCAACCTGCGAGGGGGGGATCTTTTTGCCATTTACCACATTGTATCCTACTAGGAGCACGGGACGGGACGGACATACGGAGGGAAGGGGGGAAGTGTACATTTTAGATCTGACGAGACTCATGACTGGAACTGGGAGATATACCAAAACGAGAGGGGGGAAAGGGTTCCCTCTTCTCGCAATGATGACATTCGTTTGCCCATTGCAGCGCACACACACACTACATACTGCCCTCTTTCCTTTTTGACGTGAAGCTCCTTGTGATGGGCATGAGTGACATGGTTCGGTCAGCCTCGCGCGTCGTGGTGTCTCGGAGACAAAGAGGGCGGGGGGGCTTTGTCTGTTGGTTCCTATATTTATCTTGTGCAAACTCTTGGGGACAAGGTCATTGCATCAATCCTCATTCGAGTCCTCTCTGGGCAGCTGCTGTTTCTGCATGTGTCGTCGTTGCGTGTCGAGGATGAAAACATGGGCTTGGTGGGATGAAAGTTGCCGATCGCCTGGTCGTTGACAATGTCTTGTGATGAGACCAAGGGACAGGAGGCAAGGGAGAAAAGTGTGAGATTTGCATCAAACTGAGTGAGACCTGGTCTTCAAGACAGACAATGGGCCATTCAATTCCTGGGTTAGGGGAGCCGCCTTGTCTCTCCCCCATTCCAGCCTTGAATCCAGAGGCTGGTTGACAAGCAGAACCAACAAGGACAATCCTAGGACCAGTATTCCCAACCAAAACAAACAACCCCAGGTACAATCCAACCGAGCCAACTCCCAACCACGGCAGCCATACCCCAAGCCCAAACTCCAAACCCCAACTCCGATACCTAACCCCCTACCCCCCATCAACCACCAAAAAACATCCTCCTCCCCTCTCAAACCCCAATCAACCCCCTCACCCCTTCCACCGCCCTCTCCCACGCCCCCCTCCCCTCCTCCGCCCCCCTCGACCACTCCCCCACCCTCCCCCACCCCTCCACATCCCCCCTCATCCTCTCCCCCCTCGTCGTCCCATTCAGCACCACCACCCCGCCCACCTCCCCCAGCAGCACATACCACGCCACCGCCCTCTCCACCCCCGCCCCCCTCGCCACCTCCCCCACCCCCCCATCCGTCTTCCACTCCTCATTCCCCGTCAGCGTCCAAAACGCCTGATACCTCGCCCCGCTCGCGCGGCACCACCTGCGCACGTCCACGTCCCACGCGCGCTCGGCCGCGCGCAGGCGGTTCTGCACGATGGAGGGGGGGATGGGGGAGGTAGAGAGGAGGCGGAGCGTGGGGAGGGTGACGTTAGAGATGCCGAGGGCGCGGAGGGGGGCGGGGACGAGAGGGAGGAGGGCGGCGTAGGCTTCGAGGGTTTGGTGCGGGTGGGGGAAGGGGGAGTGCAGGATGAGGGCGTCGAGGTAGGGTTCTTCGGACTGGGGTTCCGGGAAGAGGTTGCGGAGGGAGTCGGCGACGGAGGCGAGGACTTGGGAGGTGATGGTGGGGGTGGTGGGGGAGGAGGCGTAGGGTTCGTCGTGGGGGGTGTATTTGGTTTGGATCTGAGGGGGGGGGGGTTAGGGGGTGGTGGTGGTAGGGTCTGGGGGGGGGGGGTGGTACCCAGAGGTCTTGGCGGGTGACGAGGCCGTCGCGGATGGCGCGTTGGATGCCGGCGCCGGTTCCGGCTTCGTCGTAGTGCTGCTTCATGTGGGCCGTGTCGATGCCGCGGAAGCCGGCTTGGATGGCCTGGTAGACGAGGTCGGCGGTGCGGTCTTTTTTCCAGGCGGTGCCGTAGAGCATGGCGGGCATCTTGGCCGTGTGCGGGGGGTCGGGGGCGGTGGACATGGCGGCGGCGTGGCGGGTTGATGGAGTAGTGATGCGATGTGGTGATGGACAGGAAAAGGTTGCGATAAGAGGTCGTTGACGTGGTGATAGGATAAGGCGGCGATACTGGGCTGGGCTGAGGCTGGGCAACGTGTAGGTGTGTACGCGGACCATTGTCCAATGGGGTACGGTGAGGGTGGTAGCTCTCTTCCGCCAGCTGCTGGTGGGTGTTGCCTTGCCTTGGCCGAGAATCATATCCCAACTGTCGGAACGGGAACCCGGGGATCGGGGAGGGGAGGGAGGGGGGGGGACGCCAAGGCGGGACGGCGGGCTAGTGTCTCCCTCGAAATACCTGTGAGCAGTCGTTTCACACTGAGATGTGCTGTAGCAGATCCTCGGGGTGCTGTTTTTATTCCGATCCCCAGCTGCGGAGTTTGAAACCAGCGTGGACGGCGAGCGATGACATTGTGCAGTCTTCAGGTCACCTTGTCCTCTTGACCCCGCGTCCGTAGCTTGCCGATGACGTAGTTTGTTCAGCCGACTCTCAAGAGTCCGTGGCGGTGATAATGGTTCCGGCTCCCGGGCATGGCAGGACAGTCCTTTGCCATGTTGATTCGCTCCTTCAAATATGTGGGCGCCTTTCTTGGTGTCGGGGGTTTGGGAGAGGTGGTGTCGGCCCGGTACCCGCATCGCCGTCGATAGCTCCGGCTGCCCCGCCGAGGAGGAAGGAGGGGTAAAAAGGGGCCATAAGAATTGGACCGAAGTCGCTGGATTCCATTACCTCAACTTGATACTCGGCTTCGCCTTTGTTCGTAGTGTTTCTCGTTTGATCAATTGTCAATTTTGCCTCCCGAAAGAAATTTCTCAAAAAGTCAAAACACACCATGGCGTCGACAACCCCCTACACGGTAAGATGGGGCATCATGGCCACGGGCTGGATCGCCGAGAGTAAGCAACAACACCATACTCCCATGAACTGTCACTGGCTCACACAATCCAGCCTTCGTCAAGGATCTCCTCAACGACCCTGCGGCCCGTGATGTCCACGACGTGCGCCACGAGGTGACCGCCGTCGCCTCGTCGAGCTCCAAGGACCGCGCTGCCGCCTTCATCAAGGACTTTGGTGTCCCCAGCACGGCCAAGGCCTATGGCACCTACCAGGAGCTCGTCGACGACCCGGACGTCGACATCGTCTACGTCGCCACCCCCCACAGTCACCACTACCAAAACGCCATGCTCGCCCTCGTGGCCGGCAAGAATGTCCTCTGCGAAAAGGCCTTGACCGTGACGGCCTCCCAGGCCAAGAAGCTCGTCGCCATTGCCAAGGAGAAGGGCGTCTTCTTCATGGAGGCAGTGTGGACGCGCTACTTCCCCATCAGCATCAAGATCAGGGAGCTGATCAAGGACGGCGAGATTGGCACTGTCCACCGTGTCATTGGTATGTCAGCCCCTTTCCACCTCCCGTTCGACCACTAACCCGACACCTCGTGCCAGCTGACCTCTCGGTCAACGGACACCAGGAGGACGGCAAGTTCGCGTGGGCCGATTCCCACCGAATGGTCAACCCGGACCTCGCCGGCGGAGCCCTGCTGGACCTGGGCATCTACGCCCTGACCTGGGTGTTCCAGACGCTGTACCACGTGCAGCCCGAGGAGGAGAAGGAAGCGCCAACAGTCGTGGCGGCCATCAACAAGTACCACACGGGCGCCGACGAGACGACCAGCATCATCGTCCAGTTCCCCAAGCACAAGAGCATGGGCATCGCGCTGACGTCGCTCGTCGTCGGCAGCGATACCGACGGCAAGGGCACTGCCGGTTCGTCCATCCGGATCCAGGGGTCAGCTGGCGAGATCCAGGTGATTGGCCCGGCGTACAAGCCTACGGCGTACAAGGTCATCAAGAAGGATGGCGGCGGCCAGGTCGAGCTGGTGGACTGCCCCGTGCCCAAGGACCCCGCGCGGAACTGGGGACAGGGCATGTTCTGGGAGGCGGACGAGTGCGCGCGGTGCCTGCGGGACGGCAAGAAGGAGAGCGCGACGATGCCGTGGGGCGAGAGCATTGCCATCATGGAGGTCATGGACGAGGCTCTGAGGCAGGGAGGCGTGACGTACTCGGACTTGATTACCAGTGATGTCTTTGATGCCAAGAGCGAGCTCAACACGGGCAACAAGACGAGTTAGCCGCGACACGCCGGTCCTCTGGATGGGTAGAGACAGAATCAGGCAAAGTTAATGCAGGAACGAGATTGTGTTGGCCTCGCGGGGGAGATGTGCTGCTTACCCGGCGAGACTGACTGGTGTGGCAGATGTCGGTTGCACAGAAGAATCTTTGTTGACAGCTGGACATCAGGCTCGAGTCTGACATTAGTTCAGCTTCAAGTCGAACTCAGCCTGCTTGACCAGCCAACCATGGCTTGATCATCCCAGGGACACCCCCCCGAGTACCTGCAAAACCGTGCAACGTTCAACGGGCTGTTTGCTGCTGTGCTCCCTCGCCGCCAGCTGTGTTGCCCCAGAGGGAGTTCCAAACCTTCCAGGCTTCCAGCGTATTTTCCGCGGCAACAGGGCATGAAGGAATTATTCCTTCCGAACACTTCTATGCAGACAAGACTCAAACAGCCAACAGCCATGGTCACACCGGTGGTTGGGCATTGGATGTCGTCGTCCACCACATCACTCCATGCCAAGACTCGTCGAGGCTGCCGTCCAGATCTGGGGGCCTGGTACAGGGGAGTGACCTCGGAGGACTTGAGGGGTACCGGGCGGCACTGGAGGGGTGATGTTTGTACAACGACGGTAGGGCTGTCGGAGGCCGGGGAAAGGTGCTGGATTGGGTTCGAAAGGATGGAAAAGTGCCGAATGTCGTTTGATTTTTCCTCCCCACCGAGGAAAGCGCTGTGTTTGAGGCGAACGGCAGGAGCTGTGTTCCCCCCGAGCTCCCCCATTGACCCCGCCAAGACTGTCCCCCCATCTCATCTCGCAGTTTGGACCTCCCCGGTTGTCAACTCTAACCCAACCTCTGCTCATCGTCGTCACCGCGTCGAAGCGTCGAGGTGTTTTTCTCCGGACCGGTCAAGGAGCCTACATATGCACGTCTGAATTTTCACTTTCTATTCCAAGGTGTGTGTCTATCTCTGCCACCCCACCGTTCGTGCCCCCTCCCTGTCGGAGGAACGCCAATCTGCAAAATCCAGCACAAGGCCCAGGACAAGACGCAAGACGCACCAACGACACACGACAGACACACGACATCGCCGCACCTACCTGCAGGCCGAGTCAAGATGGCAGAGCCCTGGACCCTGGAGCAATGGTGCCCTAGCCCGGAGCTCTGGGCTCTGCCCACCGGTTCGAGTCCTACCCGGGCACTGGGCTGCCGGCGTCCCCCATCTGCGCCATCTGCGCCCGGCGTGCCCTTCAGCGCAGCACGTCTGCTGCATCTATTCTGCAACTCTGTCTTCGTCTTCACCATCCACCCACCCTGCCTGGCCGCTCCACTTCTCCGCTTCATCTTGTCTGTTGTGCATCGGCTGACTCTTCGGCCTGCCCTGCTCAACCAGCGGTCAAGATCTCCGCCTGCTCTAGGCTCGTCGCAAGCTCAGTCTCAAGTGCGGTGTGGTGCCCGGAACCAACCCTGTGGTGTGCGTATTGGGGCCTGACCACCGACAAAGTGCCCTCGGCGACGGTGCCCGGCCAATCAACTCCACCACCAGGCCGGCCTCCCAACTACCAGCAGACCGACAAACACCGGAGCTGCCAACTCACGACCCGGGAGACACGTCCGCGACCCTCACCCGCCCCCTCTGCTGCGCCTTGGTTGGGCTTCCGTCCGGTCTTGGTAGTGTCGGTTGTGAGACAGTCGGACATAGCCGTCACCAAGCCCGATACCCCCTCGTCGTGCCGGCCGGCATCGCTCCGCCGTTGCCCTGTCCAGCTAGGCCCCCTTACCCACCTGTCGGGCCCCATGACGTCCTTGCCGTCGTCGTCAGCGGCGCCTGCCGTGGCGAAGCTAGCTGCCGCCGCCGCCGCGGATCCCGCAGCCGAAGCCGCCGCAGAGGCCTACGAACGCACCCATGTCCATGGCATCTACCAAGCCATCGCGCCGCACTTCTCTGCTACCCGCCACAAGCCCTGGCCCGCCGTCGCCTCGTTCCTGCAAGCCCAACATCCGGGCTCGGTAGGGCTCGACGTGGGGTGCGGCAACGGCAAGTACCTTGGCGTGAATCCTGCCGTCTTCATGCTGGGCTCCGACAGGAGCTCCGCGCTCGTCGCGCTTGCCAGGAGCCGCACCGCCCACCCCGACGAGCCTGCAGGTGTAGGCAAGACGCCAGGCGAAGCCGCTGCTACAGGCACACCCAACCAAGGAGGTGGAACGTCGACGTCGGATGTGCTTGTGGCCGATGGCCTCTCGCTCCCCTTTCGCAACGAGGGCGTCGACTTTGCCATCTGCGTGGCTGTCGTCCACCATTTGTCGACGCGCGCCAGGCGGCAGGACGCCATCAGGCAGCTCCTGAGATGTGTCAAGACGCGAGAGGCCGCCAGCGGTCATGTACTGGTCTACGTCTGGGCGCTGGAGCAGGGAAACAGCCGGCGCGGGTGGGAAGAGGGCGGCGAGCAGGATCTGCTCGTCCCTTGGGTGCTCAAGAGCCAGACCAAGACCCCGAAGACCAAGGCCCCCAGAGGCCAAAAGGCGAGCAAGGACACCCCGAGTGGCGGTGAGCCGCCGGCTCCGGTAGGGGAGGGCGACGCAGCAGGCGCGGGGGGCGTGGGGCAGCCCGAGCCCGATCCCGTCTTCAAGCGCTTCTACCATCTCTACCGCAAGGGCGAACTGGAGGAGGACGTGCTGGCTGCTGGGGGGGTGGTGGTCACCAGCGGCTACGAGAGAGACAACTGGTGGGTCGTGGCTGCCAATGATGCCTCGATATCACCTCGCGAGAAATAAAAACAGTCCCCTAGCAGGGCAGCAAGCTTCCCACTGGTCGCTGTGGACGAGCTTCCAACCAACGTCCCTTGCCCCTGAGCGTGACTTCTTTTTCTTGTTTCTTTTGGCGGCACGGTGAGTCCCGGATCCTCCACTGGCTCTGTCACAATCACAAATCGACCTCATGATACCTATCAAAAATACCACTCAAAAAGGAGAAACACGGCGATCCATCGTTCGCCGGTTACAACCTCCTTGTAATCTGATGTTGATTCGCCCACCCCACTACTCACCGCTGTCCGGGCGCCGCTGCCCCTCGGCCCGGCCCACACGGCCATTGTTTCAACGCACGCATCTGTCTGATCGGGGTTTGTGACTTTAATTCTCCGAGGACCTTGTGTGGGCATCGGCATCGGTACCAATCTTTGGGACAGCAGGACGGACGGGGCAAGACAATAGCCACAAAGTGACGGGCCAACCAAGGACCTTGGTTACTGGTACTCGAAACAATTATTGGTAATTTTGTTTATTTTGTTTCTTGCTTGTCCAAAAAAAAAAAAGATGTTCCTTCCCGAGCCGACAAACGCCTTGTTCCTTTTTTTCCTTCTTCTTCGAGTCCTCCTCTTCAATGCCGCCGCCCGCCTATGTGATCACAACCGTCGTCTCCTCGAAAACTGACTGCCTGGCCTATTTTTACACATGGATCGATCCGCCCCTTTTCTGTGTCTATCCCGTTTGCTGCGCAACTCCGCCGTCCACCACCCACTTTTCTTCTTCCTCTTCCTCCTCTATTTCGGTGGCAGGGACGCAGCACACACAGGAGAGAGGGAAATGTGCCCAAAGGAGAAAAGGGGGAATGAATGGATAAAATCATGAAGAACAACCGGCGAGTGGGCCAAGTGGGAGAGTCCGAGAGAGAGAGCGAGAGAAAATGTACACAAGAAGGATAATACTGTCCAACTCCAATGCCCAGTAAAAAAGTCCCAGCGACAAAATTTCCATTACACACAGCCCCCAATAGTCAGAAACCAAGAAAACAAAAGGAACCAAAAATGCTATCAAGCATGGTGGTGTGTGTGCGTCCTCCGCCCGATGTGCGTTGCCCAAATTCCACTCCCCTTTCTAGAAGCCCCGAGAAAAGCATCTGCCGCCCCCCTTCCCAAAGCAAATCCATAACATTACCCATCTCGCCATCCATCAATCCTCCTCCCCATCCCAGTCCGGTCCAGTTCAGTCCGCCGGTAACCCGCCGCCAGTCCCAGTCCCAGTCCCAGCCCCGCCCGTCCGCCCGCGTGCCCCAGTCGCAATGCCATCGCTAGATGCAGGTTTTTGAACAAGCAAGGCAAAATAAAAATCCAAATTCCGAGTTGAGAAAAGAGAAGAAGAAGCAAAAAGGGTGGGTTTCGTTCCTTGCCGTGTGCTTCGTGCATGTTGTTGGGTAAAGACATGGTTGAAGAAAAGATGTGTGTGTGAGAGTGTCGTGTACGTCGTGAGGGGGTAGGTCGTGGTGTCGTTGGTAATGTCTTTTGTATCGTGTATGTTGTTGTGCGTGGTGTAAAGGGGGAAGGGTGTGGTGTGGGTTGTCTGGGGGAGCAAACGGACGAAGTGCCCTTTTTCGTTTGTATCCTGCCCCTTTTTTCGTTTGTATCCCCATTGTTACCGGCCCCGTACACCGTGTTGCAGGAGGCGCCCCTTCACCTGTACCCCCTTCCGTTACCACGCCTCATACTACCCTCCCCGTCGTCAGGGCCATGACCGCGCGACGGATGCAGGTGCTGTCGTCGCCGGGCCGTCTCGCGCGATCCTCCTACATCCGGGGGACTCGCGCGCCGCTTCCCGGAGCTCGGCTCGAGGGGCGCGTACGACGACATGGAAGGTAGCAGCGGCCCGGGGCTGGCCGTGGCGCTGTGCACGGGGCTTGCACTGGGCATGCCGCCGACCGAGTACGCGGGCGTGCTGTAGGGGCTGACGCCAGTCGTCAGCTCGGCGACGCTCGGGAGCAGACCGCCGCCGCGACCCGGGGGGTGGTTTGTTTGTATCGGCGCGAGGCCAAAGCTGGGCATGTTGCCGTAGCCACCGCCCATGTCGATCGGGTCCGAGTGGTGGTGGGGATAGCCGAGTCGGGGGGGCGGGACGCTCTCGCGCCGCGCTGCGAGCGGTCGGCCGCCGGGTGGCCCGGGAGGGGGGATGATGGGCGTCGCGGGATGCCCGCGGCCTATGTATCGGGGCGAGGCCATGCCGACCATGTCGCGGGGGAGACTCCCTTGGGATTGCGAGTGCGCGTGGCCTCGGGTCGGCGAGACACGCTGGGAGCCGGAATGTTGATGTTCGGGGGCTGTCATGTTGAGCGCGAAGGGGATCACGCCGGCTCGTCGCGCCATCTCTTGTTCGCCGAGTTGCCAGTGCATGGCCTCGGCGGCGCGCCACGGGACCTGCATCTCCTCGGCAACCTTTGCCCACATTTCGGGCTTGAATCTGGTAGGTTGTCAGCAAAATCTCCGCACTGGACGCGTTGCATGGACATGGAGAAGCACAAACCTCTCGTACAATCGCGCCAGCTTGTTCTTGCGCTCCTCGTCCCACTCACTTCGCCGCTCAAGATAGTTCTGATAGTGTAGGCGACAGCTGATGGAGCTCCGGCCTGGCAGTCGCTTGGAGATGTCATCCCATTTCATGCCGCTGCCTCGCAGCTCGATTATCAAGGCATCCTCCTCGGGCGACCACTTGCTCTGCTTCTTGGCCGGAGACTCGGACGTGTGTGGCGGCATGCTGCGCTTCCCGCTGTTGCCGCTTCCCGGGCGTGACGTGGAGCCCGAGCCGCTCGAGTGCGCGAGATTGGGCCCCAGGGAAGGGAAGCCGTAGGCTCCCAGGGACGGGGGGCCGCCCCGACCACCAAGCCGCGGAGACGACACGGCGGGGCCTAGAGGGAACGACGAGGGCGGGGGGCCAGCCCGGGGCGCCGTCGCCGCCGTGGTGGGTGGGACTGGGGCCGCTGAGGTGTGCTGGGAAGGAGAGGCGGGGGACTCATTTGAGTCGGTGCTCTTGAGGAGTGAGGCGATATCCACGATGACGGTGTCTCGCCCTGTTTTGCCTAGATAGGCAGAAGGGTCATGGGCGTCGAGGAGACGCGCCCGGTATGGAATCTGCCTCCGTTCGAAGAGGGTTTGCGAGGACACTTTGGAGGTGAAAGGCCGGGCCGGGCCTTTCTCGAGCTCGATCTGGGGAATGTATGGGGTGACAGGGCGGGTACAACCACCTCGGGCCGCGTTCCGGTTCTTCGGGGGGGAAGGCCGGACAACCAGCGCGGGTTGGGGGTGTAAAGGGTCGCGAGTGTGAGTACGGGGGCAGCTAGCCACTGCTCGAGTGTGGGTCTGGTTCTGTTCTGGCGACGGGTCGATGACGTGTGTGGTGCGCGCGGACTGGTAGATATCGTCGACGAGATCGAGTTCGAGCGTTGGTGGTGGTGGTAGACGGAGCTCCTGAGGTGACGGGGGGCGCGTGGGAAGAGGTGGCCCAAGGGGTATCTTTGTACCAAGCAGCAACAGCTCTCGGCATAGGCAGCTGAGGCCAGGGGAGCTGGGAGCTTCCAACAAGGCGTGGCTACTTCCTGAGTACGGCCAGGAACATGATTGGCGCCTCGCAAGCACACACCCACCAATGGACGGGGATACGACGAGCTGATGAGGCGAACAGGAGAAGGATGGGAGCGCCGGCGGACGGGCACGTCGGTCAAACTAGTTTGCTAATGCGCCTGGGGAGAACAGAAAGCGACTTTTCCATAGTCACCGTCCTCCGCAAGCCGCAGGGTGTAGATGGTCGACAGGGTACGCGCAGGAAGGGTTCGGGAAGGCGCGCTTGTGCAGATTGACGATGGGGAGGGGGAGGGGGGGAGTGTGGGAGGGGGGAAGGGGAGATCTGAAATCTCTGTCGATGACGGCGAACTTTGTCCAGGCAAGGGGCAACTCGGTACTGCAGAGGTCCTGGTGGGGGACTGAACCGGGGTCCGGGTACTGAGCAGAGCAGCGTAGTTCCAACCAGGACGACGACGGCTTTAAGGTTGAGATGCTGGAGAGGCGAGCAAAACCACTCCGGTTGGGGGCTGTAGGGCAGATTGGGTGCAGATGTGTCTAGGAGTCTAGGTAGACAAGGGCATGGTGAGGCCAGCCAGACGATATGGCAACAGGGGAGGAGGGTGTGCAGGTTGGATCCGGGGGGGGGGTGGGCATCAAAGGTGTGGAGGCTTGGGAAACAGAACGAGGGATGTGCACGTCAGGGCTTGAATGTCACGGTAGGGATCCTCGCAGCCTTCATGGGTTCTGCTCTTGCATAGGGTCTGGGCAGTGGGCAGCCACCCGAAGGGCAGTCAGGGTCTGTCTGGTGTGTACCCCAAGCCTCAAACGCCAGTGCCGTACCTAGGTACTAGGCTGGGCCTGCCAGACGCCGGCAACCTCGAGGCAGCGAGCGAGGCAAGTACTCCCGTGGTCCGAAAGGGTGGAGGGTGACATCCAGAGCTTCGGCTGCCCGAGGTCGCAAATGCCACCAGAAAGTGCGCTTCGCAGAGCGAGCAGCCGGCACTACCTGCTGCGTAGGGCGGCTCCGGGGACATGTGGGACATGTAGGCAGTCCCAAACAAGACGAACCACCCGGCTGCTCCGCATTGTGATTATCGTGGCGCCGTGTTTTGCAGACCGCCAGAGGGCCGATGCTGTTTCCAAAGCATGGCGCGAGCCGCACCAGATCTGCTCCGTCGCCAGGGTAGTTGGGGATGGGTTGCCCCGTCGTTCGTCGTTCGTCGTGGTCCACGGTCCACGGTCATGGGGGGTGGAGGAGGGGGCATTGTAAGGGGGGACTGGCAATGAGAGCGCAAACCCAATATCAAACGTGAATGATTGAAGTGGGCATGCCGATACTATCGACAAGGGGGCGCCATATGTCCACGAATTCATGCATAAGCTGCGCGGAGCCGAACGCAGCAATCCTCGACAGCAACCTGTTTGGTTTAGCAGCGCTAAGCTTGCCCTCCCCAGAATCGGCCTGTCGATGATGCAAATCGGTTTACAGCCAAGACGCATGGGAGAGGAACGGCGAGGGCTGAAGCTTAGCCCCGCGATCAGGAGGGCTCGGGGCGCATGCGAGATGGGCGATGGGCGATGGCGATGGGAGATGGCGAGGGTGCGAGGCTGTCACCACGCCGTCGGGTTGAAACTCGGCAAGACGATCTCTGCACGTTAGGCTCGACCGGTTCGGTCCATTTGCCCGTGTGCTGTTATTTTTTTGCGGATGTGCTCTTGGTATTTTCCCCTCCCTTGTCAGCAAGCTTCCCCCTTCCCGGGGCTCCCAGCCACCACACCACCCACCGCCTCCCGCGATCCTCTGGCTGATGTCGGCACATGTGGGAAGAGGGAACTGGAGGGAGGTGCAGGACCCAGGTGCAGGCCGCCCCAGGACCAGGCGCCCGGCCATGCTCGGAGTCCTGAGTCCCGACCGACTGCGTTTGCGTCATCCCAATTCCGGCGGGACTAAAGCCCCGTCGCGGCGTGGAGGACTCTGGATGCAGACATGCCGGCGGGGGATTGACTGGCTGTCAAAGGGCCAGCGTCGGCATGACGGTTGATCTGGGTCAGAGCTCGGCCGGGCGCAGCGCCGTGAGGGTCCAGGTGAGTAGGAGGGTGGGGGAGGGGGACGACAAGGTGGACCGCGCAACTATTTGAGAGGTCCCCCCGGGTGTTTTGCGACTGTCACCGTGGTGGTTTGGTTTCGATGCGCCGGCTAACATGGGCATTGTTGCTCGAGGGAAGGGTCGGCAGTCTGGCTCGCGTGCTCTCGCTTGGGCTTCCGGCAGGCCACGCCGCAAAGACAAAGAGGGACGGATTCAGAAGCTTGGTCCGCCGCCGGTGCGCTGCGGAGCCCCAGAGATGAACAAGCCTATCCGGAATCGTGCAGCACGGAGACTGCCAGATCGGCCCGGGCGACAATGCTACAATGACGACGAGGCTCCTCGACGACCGTTGTCCAGGCGAACCCTTGACAGCGGACGGCGCGCTAGGCCCCTCGGAAACATGGCGAGCATGGCCTCCATGGCCGGCTCGAGCATGGCAGCATGGCCACGGTCGCTGACCACAAAGACAATGGCGCGGCACGCAGGCTCGCTTCGATCCGCCGTCTACCCAAAATCCACGACCTTCCGGCTCGCATATGTGGTCCGGGTTGCACATGGGTTTTGCTGAGACCCGAGAACCTGTGCGATCCATGTGTGAGAGATATAGCCGCTTTGGGAGCCACGGCTGGCCTCCTCCAGCCCAATATGGGACAGCAGTCCCTAGGGACTGGCGAGCCGTGGTCGTGAATCTGGCGGTCCCTTCTGGACAACGTGGTTTTATCCCGACCCTCTGTGCGCAAAATGGGCGCATTGGCAATGTGAGATTGCGTCGGTTCTCCTGCCGGCTACCGACCGACCCCGGTCTCAATGCTACCTGCGCAGGGTGCGCAGTGCGTGCTGGCCGCTGGTCGCTGGGCCGTGGGGGAGCATTGACCGCATGATGGACGCCGGCGACGCAGCATTGAGCCATCCTCGAGCAACAATTGTCGTTCGGCGAGTGATAAACTTGGCCAAACGGTTGCAACACAGTCTGACAGTCCAGGCGAGACAGGACAGGGCCAGGGGGGGGGGGTCATCTTTGACGGGGTAGCAGTGCGGGCGAACGCCAGTGCTCTTGTTGGTGTCTTGACTCTTGGTTGAGGAACGGAACCCACTGATGGCCCTGATGAACCAAAATCCGCAGTCAGAAAGCCAAACAGCCGCCCACTGCGCTCAGGGACCCCGGATGTCTGTGCGCCATCGGAACTTGAGCCACGCAGTGCCTCACACAGTCCCCGTCAGGACTCAGACGCTGGCCGGCTCGTCTGGACATCCATTGTTTGGTGGGTTTGTCTTACCAAACACCACGCATCAACGGATTTGCAGTGTGTGTGCCATCAGTGGGCTCCTGCGCGTGAAGCGACCGCATGTCAATGCCAGCCGGAACATTCGTCCCAGGTTGGTCGTCTTGCTCCTGCGCACTCACTTTTGCCGGCCGAACGAACTGGCGGTCAGCTCCTCTCCCTTATGCATTGCCCGCCTCCCCCCACACCAGGATCAGGGCTCTTGCGCAACAGCACCGCCGGCAACTCAGGTCGATCGTGAATCGTGTTTCTCAACCCGGGGTTTGTTTCCCTCGACCCAGGAGATGCGACGGTCTGCTGGTCCGGCGGGTATGCGCTCCTCCCTCCTCTGCTGCGACAACTCGTCCGCCAGCCAAGATGAGCCACGACTGAGTTTGAGGTTGTTGGCCCTTGGCTGCTTCTAGCTAGTTTGTGCCCCCCCCTCCGCCCCCCTCACGAGCCTCCCGATCTTGGCCTCTCGAGAAAAGACATGTCATGTGTGCCTCCTGGCTGGAGTGATGACATGCCATTCTCGTGTCGATCAACTCCCGCGCCGGGTGCAGGAACTGGTCTGTGGGAGGTGTTTCGACAAGCTCGATGCGGCGGTGACCATATCGTCCCGGGCCAGGAGAGGGAATGGGCAGCCAAGCCACGCCCCCGATCCGACCAGTCCAGCCATATTCGTCCGCGAAGGCTCTTCTCGGTTCGAGGCGACCACGGCTGGTTTCCAGTCTAGGTAGCCGGCGTGGTGGAATCCCAGAACCAGTTTGGTAGGTGCTCCAGTCTGCACACCTGTCATGTCTTGTCGAGTGAGCATCGCTCGGTCACGCAGGGTCTCGCATGACTTACGGGATCACGACTTGTGGCCAGTGGGAGGGGGACCAGCCCATTGCAAGGCGTGAAGAGATATATCAGATGTACAAGGAACATTCTCTCATGAAGGAAAGCTGGCCAAGAGGAACCCTGGGGGTGAGTAAGAGGCCCTAGTGGGTGACGAACCGGTGACGGGGCGTTGGACAGGTCAGCGTATTTGGGGGAATCAGGCATGGGATGCGGACGGATGATTGCCGCATTTCCCAGTTTGCTGCCCGAACGAAGCAGCCGGCCTGACAGGATGGTGATGGTTGTTGGGGATCCGTGAATCCGTATGGACGACCTGTTACCGCAAAAGTGTGAGCCTCATGATTACATGTAGACCGTTTGCTTTGACGTGAATGTGAGCAGTCAACCCAATCCCCCGGCCGGACGTCGTTGCGGTCGTCAGCAGGGGCCAATTGTCGCTAAAGTCAAGTGAGTAGAACTTCATGTAGGTGACAGCATGTCTGTCTCTTCCGGAGCTTCTTGAAAGGCCTTGTCTGAGCGTTTGGGAGCCAATAAACCATCATGGGTGTCATCTTTGCCGGAAGTCTCCGCTGGCCATTGGACAACGGCCAACGTCTCCTCGCGACGGCGTCGAGGAGCAACATGGTCAAATCAGAGTCCTTGCCGCCGTTTGGTGACTTGCTGGCCATGCATACCGCGTACAGAGGGCGCCGCATCTGCGATTCGAAATATGCCAGTGTGCGCTGGCTACCGGCAGGATTAATCTGGGTATGTCCGAACTCCCGTCGATACTGGGTATACTTCGGCACTTGGTTCTCGTCAGGATGGTTGACAGCCACGAATCGGACCAGAATGGGCCCCTTTGGGCGTTATGAAGCTCCGCAGGGTCCGCAGGTAGGACGATGCGCAGGCTGGGGCGTTTCGATCTTTTTGAGCAATGAAGGAAGTCGGTGATTCGGATCCCAGTCGTTGGCGACGATGCCTATCAACGGAGGTGGTGTCGGCCCAAAGCGCCTCGTCCGCGCACCGTGGATGAAATGGACCGGTCTTCAGAGAGTCTCCGCCAAGACCTGTGTGATAGATGCACACCCCCAGTCGCATGGCCCGAAACCCGGTCATGGATGACGACTTCCCGTCGTCTCTGCTTGTTGAAACGGATCTCGACAGACAAGAGATTGTCTGGAAACCCAACGTGGCGGTGAACGGCACGAGAAACAGATCTTGGGTAGCAAGCAAGCATGCATATCACCCGTCGCCTGATAGACAATGTCGAGGCCATGTCCTTGTTAAATTTGACAGGGCGGACTGAGCAATGCAACGGGAGCATCGTCCGGCTGCAGCATGAGCAACAAAACAGACTAGCTTCGAATGCCAGAGGAGGCGATGCGCGAGGTCTGACTTTGAAATGCGGCAGCCAACTGCTCGACCAGAAAGAACGGCAACCCCGAAAGACGGAAATCTGGGAGCGGGAGGGACAATCGCATTTGCGGACTGCGGGACGTGGCAAGGCGGACCGGCCCCGGGGCTCGCGGGCAGCCCTGCGGATGATGTGATTGCCCTGGATGGGTGTTGGGCGGGCCGATGCCGAGGGCTTTGACGAGAAGGTACATGTAATGACTTGTCTGCCGTTTGAAGTCCTGGTTTCCTCAACCGCGCCGCCTCAGAATCCGTTTGCTCTCGCTCTTGTCTGTGTCGTGGGGATTTGCGCAGAGTGAAGTGTGGGGGGCTTTATTTTTGTCGTGTGCCGTGGGTCGGCGGCTCGGGCGTCGACATCACGGTCCGCGGCGGCGAGGGCCAATGTGAACATCGGATCGTAGACCGGCGGGCAACTGTGCCCGTCCTTGGGGACAGGCAGCCGGCGAGGCAGTGAGCTGGCCAATGAGTCCCCGTGGGGGCGTTTGTATGTCGGCTTCCCGTGAAGATGCATCCAGGCTGGACACACAGGACGCCAGGTTCCACTGTTCCACCGATGCCGCGAGCAGGACTCTGCAGTACGTAAGTTTCCGATGATGTGGTTCCCATGGGGGCCTGAGGCCAGATGCAAACGGACAGGCCCAACCATGGCCGCAGCTGATCTGTCCCGTTGCCCAGTGCCAACAGTGTGGAGCATCCGGTCGCCGTCAATGTTCGGATCCGAAGGCTCAGGCTCAGGCTCCGGCTCCGTTCTTGTTCGGTTTGATTGGCACCAGACTCGGAGGCTGGCGAGAAGCCGACAGACAGTGCTGCGCCCCGGGTTCGTGCGAGCTGCAAGCTGGTCGCTGGTTAAAGACGCGGGATTGAGGAGTTGGTGCCTGGAGAAGAAAAGGAGAAACCCGTAGCATTTCGCTGGTTGGCTACCAGCAATTCATGGCATTGGGAAGGGCGGGTGTTTGCAGGACCGACGGGCAATGGAATTGTTAGATGAAGTTGCAAGGTTTTCCCCCGCTCTTGAAGTTTGTGGGAGCGAGATCAAACGCGACTTGATGAACGCGCTTGCCAGGAGCCAGGCTCCCCACCAGCCTCAACTGGGAACAGGTGTGGCTGAGATTGTGTGGGGACAATACCTGATGACTTCCAGCCCGCTGCAATCAGTTTCAACAGCCAAAGGGAAAACATGGAAAAAAATAGCTGCTCGGATTCCCGAGGAAACCAGATGTTGAGAATAGGTAACGTATGGTTTGTTTGTGGTTTTGAAGGCTGTTCCATTTTGGGCTCGTTTCAAGGGTTGGGGTTATTGCCGTGGGGACATGCTTTGAACATCTGACCAATCCCCAATGGCAGCCTTCTTTACGATTCCATCACCAAACTCGCTGCCTGTCTGCTTCCCAACCATCGCTGGGTTTGAAGTCGAAGTCCAAGGCCCTGCCACGATATCCCCAAATATCTTCAAATTGTTGACATCGTTGACAGCTTGACCCGATCCCCAGAACTGAAAACATAACTCGGCCTCAATCGCCCAACCTTGTCCATCCCGAGATTCCCGACATCGCAGATCAACACTCGTTGAACGTCAGACAACATGGCTGACGTACCGCTTTATGTGATTTCGGAATTCTCATCCTCGGAACGCCGAATCACCCCATCATGGTCCATCGCTCAGCTCAAGAAGAAGCTAGAACCCATCACTGGCATCCCGCCCTCATGCCAGGTCATCTCGCTCAAGATACCCCCTGGCGACAGCATCCCCGTTGAGGCCGCCGACGAGGAGAGCGTGTACATGCAAAGCTTCAACCTGGTACCATATGCTGAGCTGCACGTAAGTCCTATTCTCGTGCCGTTTCCCTTCTCGTTCTCGGAGGGACCATCCCAAGCAAAGCGACACAATGCCTTGTGTCCAACCCGGGTGTCAGGCTCCAGGCGCAGCAAGACGGGGCTTGTTTACATGAGCCCCTGGCGTCAAAGACCATGGTAACTGAAGCGAGCTGCCTCGGAAGTCTGAGACCGCATGGGCTTTCTTCCTGCGATGCCTGCGCATACCATGTTCCCCACTGCTCGACACTTGGCGAAGGTGGGTGGGGACGACGGACGTTGGACGGGCGACAACACCGTCCCTCCTGATTGCATTGGACTGCCGAGCTCACCCGGTGCATACTACCCTCCGCACCCTCACCATTCACTCCCTCTTACACTACCAAGCAAACCCACTAACCACCCCCCAGATCGTCGACACCCGCCCCCCGGCTGCCCGCCCCAACTTTACCAGCGCCGTGGGCGTCGAAAAGTTTGTCCTGCCCGAGGAAGAGTACGAAAAGAAGACCGACTCCGTCCTCAACTGGAAGAGGACGCAGAAGCTGGGGCGCTTCGACCCCAACGCCCCGAGCCACGAGCAGGCCAAGATTGCCGAGATTGAGCGCGAGATCACTGCGCGCGGCATCGCCGTCGGGAAGCGCTGCCGTCTCGGTCTCGACGACACGCGCCGGGGCGAGATCAAGTACGTGGGGGAGGTCAAGGAGATCCCCGGGAGCATCGGGTCGTGGATTGGAATCGAGCTGGACGAGCCCGTCGGCAAGAACGACGGGAGCCTCGGGGAGACGAGGTACTGGGGCGAGCCGTCGGGGGTCAAGCGCGGCGTGTTTGTGCGGCCGGAGCGGGTCGAGGTGGGGGATTATCCGCCGCTGGACGATCTCGAGGATATGGAGGAGATTTGAGCTGTGGCGGTAGGGTTCGAGGTGACAGGTCAGCGGTATTGCAGGCCCCTGGGTATCTTGGGAGAGGTGTCCTCGTTTCCATCTGGCAGAGACATCGAGGGCCCATCTATTTTCCCGGCCTCGACAGCTGAGAGTACGGGCAGATACCTAATCCAAGACACATCAGATTGAGCCAGGTCATACGTGGGAGGGAAACTTGACCTTCTGGGTTTACTAGACCAGAGACCCCCCGACCACATCAAACTACCAACGGACTTTGTCGTACGAAATGGCCCGCTCGGCTGCCATGGGGTCCTTGTGACCGGGAGCACCAGCAAGATCGTGGCTCTACGGCAAGTGTCGTTGCACAGAGGATACGGCAGCTATGATTCGGGTTACTCTTGGACAAGTCTCCACTCTCAACCTCCTGGATAACCTTCACAAACCTTCACATGACGCCCAGTGGTAAAACTGACGCCATTCAGAGAAGATACCACCAGCCACGTCGAGATGCGGCTCTGCCTTACCTGCCACCCATCCAGGCATCTGGAATCGCCAAGCCAAGCCATCGGAGGATATCCATGACATCTCTGGAATATCTCCGACGCCCGTCTTGCGAAACAAGCCACGATGGAAATGCTCCTCAGCCCTGACATGCGTCCCAAGCCATCCCCGGCTTGTTTTCCAGACGCGCATCGCAGCAGGGCAGAGACCACCGGGACCAAGATTCGGCAAGTAGTTTCCGAGGGCAAACCAAACTTGAAGATCTGGGGCTCGTCACCAAGAACAAGCTCGCTCGGCTTGCATTGAGCCGGGTGGTGATCGTGGGCACTAGGCAGGGAGCTGGCACGTCAGGTGTATGAGGCCCATCGACGAAGCTGTCCCTGGAACTGTTGTCCAGGCGGTTTTCTCGTGGAGACAAATGGAATGGTACATCTTTCAGAAGGGATTTCAACGTCTTCTCAACTTCATCATCCCATCTGCCCGCAAAAGGGAAAATGCTATAGCAAGTATTCGTCCATTTCCCAGTCCTGGGGAACACAACATGTGCTGACCAGACCAGTCAGCTCAGGGAGGTGATTTCTGGCCGTCGCCCCCAAGGCATGAGGTCGGTTTAGCATCTGATACTCATGCCCGTCGATCAACCCGCAGGGACCAGGGTCCCCCGTACCCCAGCATGGCTTCGAAATGTTCCGAGGCCGCCAAGCGAAAATCGACAACGTCAAAACATTGTTTGTGCCAATCTCCACGACGGATTCGCAGATTCGCAGATTCACGACAGTCCCCATATTCATCGTCTGGTTTGATGGAGAGGCTGCTTGTGACACAGTCTGCCGCTGTTGCATTGGTAAACATGTCCGGAAATCCAAAAGCCCAGCGAAACTGAACGAGACGAGCGAGCATCATCGAACCGGAATGCCAGGACCATGCCAGATTGGCGAAGGGCCGTCAGCCTGACCTTCCCCGCGCATTCCGTCGTGTATACGCGCAGGCATGACTGGAGATGGCCTCGAACGTTGACAAACTCGTCCCTGGCGCTGAGGAATCACACTGCCGGTGCGTCCCAGGGTGGTATCGGCTGCCGAAATAGGATGCCGAAGTTACCGAAACAGCCCCTGCTAGTCGTCTGACGATGGCCTCAGCAAACCAGTCGGCTCCGCATTGCCGGCGTTTGCGCAGCCTCTTGTGGCCATGACGTGCCTCAGGTGAGAAGATGATCGTCTGGGAGCCCAATGCAACGAGATGGTGGTGGCCCAAGTCTTGGGCCAGCGTCTGCGAGGCGCTCACGGTGGTTTTTTGCTTGAACAAAGTGTGGCGCTAAAACAGTTTCGACGTCTCAGATGAGCCCCCAAACGCCCCCGGCCTTGGGATCTGGGGGAAAATCTCCTTCTTTTTCCATGGCGCCAGCTCTCAAGTCACTTGAACGGCCAGAGAATGGCTTGGGTCAATTCAGTCATCGTCTACCGGCTGGCGGGTGCCGGGCTCTGAGCTATTGAGCAGCCTTTATGGATGGGAGACCCAAGGTCATCGCGTATAGGTCGGTCTGCGAATGACATCTCTGCGTATTCGTCGCTGGCAATTCTCCGGATGCGCTGGAAGATGGAGAGCATGGAGTGATACAGTGGTTCGCCAATCGCAGGGGCCGTTTTGCTTGGCCCCAGTTGTGCGATCGCCCTGTTCGATACAGCGATACCTTACCCACGCTGTGTTCGGCTGCCCTAGGCCCCGTACCGCGTTACGGTGCGCTCCGCGTCTCCCTTGACAGCGACTCCCTGTCTTGTTTCCAGGGCCAGTGGAGTCCATCCGTCTTCCGGCTTCCGCCTCTTCCTTTGCCCTCCCTACCTACCTAGGTCCTCACACCCCCGTCTTAGCATACCATTTCACGACGATCAGAATCCGAGAAACCAAGGCGCACAATCAGCGCCATGCCCTGCCAAGCGAATTGAGAGGGCATGCGAATCCCACCCTCGCTTGAAGAGCCGGCCCTCCGTCCCCGAATCCTCCCCTTTACATGCGCCCGCCCTCCCCACCACGAAACCGCTTCGTGCCTCCGAGGCTTGCATCCAAACAACAACCCGCCGTTTAGTCTCCGATCCCAACAAGCACAGTGAGCGACGTCGACCGTCGCCGGTGCTGGGGAAGATGGCACCGCTGCACCGCTTACGCCGGTGGCTGCTCGCCGCCGCCGCCGCCGCCGCCGCCCTGTCGTCCCTGTCCACAGCATCCGCCGCCAATGTGGCTGTCAGGTGGATGCCAGACCTGCCGGAATGGCAGACAAAAGCCCTGATGCGTCTGCAGCTGACGGCACCTTCGGCCGAAGCTGCGCCACTGTCCTATGATGTCTATCCGCTCGCCTCGTTGCTTGCCAACGGGACCCAGACAGCAAGAAATGTAAGCCGGCTTCGCTGTACGTCCCCTGTACGCTGCTGACCTCTCGTTCCCAGGGCGTAAAGATTACTGGCAACATTGCTATCGCCGAGCCAGAAAGCTACGAGCTCATCAACCGAACCGATTCGATTGCCTATGTGTCGTGTGACCGGGAGGACGCCAACCAGATTGTCAACGACGTGCTGACGATGCGCGCCAACCTCAAGGCGATTCTGCTCTTCAGCTTAAAAGGCGACTGCTGCGGTCTGCAAGGACTCGATGGCTCCTTTGACTCCATCTACACCATGGGCAACGCAGGGGAGGCACTTGACGCACTCAACACGACCATGTCGGCCGAAGGGGTTGTCCGGGCCTCGATCATTGGAAACTGGACCATGGACCGCGGGGAAGAAGTGCAGAGCCAAGGCGGAAGCAATTCGGCCGTTGCTATGAGCATCCTGTACAGCATCACGGGCCTCATCACGCTCCTCTTTCTGGTCATCATCGCAACCGGCGCGATCCGAGCCCACCGATATCCCGAGCGGTACGGACCACGATCCGGGTATGGCGGCCGGCCGAGACAGAGCCGGGCCAAGGGCCTCGCCCGCGCCGTGCTCGAGACGCTTCCTATTGTCAAGTTTGGGGAGTCTGCGCCGCCCAAACCCGATCCGGCCCTCGAGCTCGAATCGCAGACATCTCGTCACTCCCCGGATCCTTCGGCAAGAGCAAGACTCTCGGCTATCCCGGAAGAGCCGCGGACGCCGATGGTTCAGCTCGGGAATACCACGCCTAAACCAGAGCCAATCCCCGAGGCGGTGGCCGTGACTGCGGCACCGCTGAGCGCCATTGGCAGCGGCATCCGCCATGGCCCCAACGACGAGCACCTGGGGTGCTCGATCTGCACCGAAGACTTTACCGTCGGCGAAGACGTCCGCGTCCTCCCGTGCGATCACAAGTTCCATCCACCATGCATCGACCCATGGCTTATTAATGTCTCGGGGACATGTCCCCTCTGGTACTTCCCCTCCCCAGACACCTTCGAAAACCCATCCATACTAACCCTTCCCTCCCCAGCCGTCTTGACCTCCGCCCCGAAAAGACCGCCGACGACAGCCCCGACGCCCAACTCCCCCCGCCCCTCGCCGCCGACCTGAGCGAGCACGACGACGCATCCGGACCCACCCGAGACCGGCGCCGAACATCCCGGATCCTCGACCTCCATCGCCTCCGGCACGCCTCGGTCGAGGAGCGCATCGAAATCCTCCGACGGCATCGCACCCAGCAGCAGGAGCAGGAGCAGTCGCCGACGACGACGGAGCCCGACTCGGAGGAGCGAGGCCGTCGCGCCAGGCTGGCGGACCGGCTCCGCGACAAGTTCCGTGTTCGTACGAGGACGCAGTCGCCGCCGCAGGCGGCACGGAGCGGGAGGGCAACGACGCCTGATGGCGATGCGGCGTGATTATATCCGACGAACAACAACGACGACGACGCGGCGGCGGTACATGGTATCCTGGGGTTTAATATCTCGAATTGTAATGATGTAATGCAACAAACACACGACACGACACGCATGGGATGGAAGGGTCCGCGCGGCAACTGGTTTCCTGTCGCTTTGAAGCCCTCCCGAATACTCTTTTTTCTTTTGGCTTTGGATCGGATCTGGTAGAATGGCGTTTAGATCGGTAACACGCACACACTCACAGCGGACTGGGTCGGAACGGAACGGAAACTACGCACTTTTCTTGGTTGTTTGGGTGGGTTGGGTGGACGGATGGGTTTGGACTCGGTCACTATGGTGGACTGCGAGGCACATTTGGCATGGCGTTTGCTTTTTGGGGAGAAGGGGGAGCACATACCAAGTTTTGTGACTGATTGGGATTGAGCGAGCGAGCGAACAAAGGAAGCAAGGCGAGCACTGGAGATTTGTGATATCCCTACATTGCATAGTCGGCTTGGATGTCGCGTGGGGAACGAAGTGGATGATGTCGATTAAATGCTGTACCAACTTGGTTGCTCATGTGTACATGTCTGTTGACGACGGCTGGGGTGTCTATGGAGATGGACGGGAGATGGGATATGCGACATGCGCCAACATGGACATGCAGGGAAGGTGAGAGAGAATGGATGAGACAAGGGCGGAGAGTGGCGAATGAGACGATTTGGTGTAAAGAGGATGTTCTCTATTGTTTCCAATGTTTCCAGCGGGTGTTACGTGGTGCGTGCTGATGTCTTGTGTTTCCCGACGGCTTGGGGAATGGAGAGGGAGGTGGTGAACTGGTGATGTCGGTCCAGTGTCGACCTAGGGGCTTTGGCATGGCCAGCCATGGGAAGGGTCCAGGCTCTGGGAGGACGCTTTCTTTTCTGTTGGCAGACATCTGTCATGGTCATGTTGCATTATCCCCGTGTTGCTATCTTGGGGAGGCTTTTTCTTTTCTGGTGGTACCACGAGGGGGCCGTATGGCTCAGGCCAATGTCTCGGTTCACCTGCCTCTTTTACTGGGCAATGTCCGGCGATCTCCCTACGGACAGTTTTCTGGAGCTGGGGGCCTTTTGGCAAAGAATCTCTCGGTGTCTTGGATGATGGGTTCGTCTATTTCTGAGAGGAGGCAAGGGAGATATGTGCGCTTTCTTCTTCTCGTCGAGCCGGGTCTGCGGTGAGATCCAACCCGTGCCGGAAGGATATGTGGGCCGGGCCGGAACCGGATGGAAAAAGGAGCCCTCAAAGCCAGAACTACTTACTTTTTCCATCCCGACTTGAGTACGCACTTTTCGTGCTAATGCTGCTGGTGGGCTTGATGCACAACCTGCATTGCAGTTCCCGGTGTCAGGGCCGCATATCAATGTGGGAGTTGAGGGCAGCGTTTGATGCCGGGCTGTGATAGCTTCTGGGAATTTCCTGTCCTCCTCCCACCCCACAGGCTGAACACGCCTGAAGGCCATCACGCTCGAGAGACGTTTATGCCAGAGGCACCCCCGACCTATATGGGGAACAGTTCGGCACTCGGCAGACGTGGGCATGAACAAAGGGTTCGGTTGCGAAACTTGGGACGTCGGATGGAAAAGGTGAAGCTCGAACCGGGTTTCCGGGGCTCTGGGTCTTTGTGTGCGTTTCCCGCCTCTCTCTCTTTGTCCCTGTTCCCCTTTGGGTAGGGGAGCACGGGAGGGGAAGGGGGAGGGTGTTAGAGATCGGGCGCACGGGCCCAGTGCTCCTTGTTCCCCGATGATCGATCGGATTGATCGACGCAGGGGTTCTTTGGGAGCCATCCGCGGCGATGGAGAAGACGAGTGAGTGGTCCAGTTGTTGACGCCTCTCGGGACCTGGGTGCTGGAAGTTTCCATCTCGCAGCGATGTGGTGGGTTTGCCGTCAATCGACACCGTGGTAGCTGTGGAGGACTCGACTGGTGCTGTAATTGTTGCTTGACCGTTCTTTTTTTTTTTTTTTTTGATGCGAGGGGTTGGAGTTGAGTTGAGTGGGGAGCCGATGGATGGCGCTCGGCAATCAAGGTTGGTGGCGGGGAGGCGGGTTGTAACCCCCGCCAGCCTCGACCCCACACACCGTTTTTCCGAATGCCATCCTCCGGCCCTGAATTCCATCCGACCCTGGAATCACATCTCTCTGTCCCAAAGTCCTCACAAAACGACATCGACAAGTAGCTCTGTGGGCTTCCGCCCTTTTATCTTCTCGCGTCTTCCCGCTGCTCCAGACAGCGGATCGTCGCTGCAGACTCCCGAGTTCCGACATGGTCATGGAAGTTGGAACTGCTGTCTCTCGACTTCGGCAAAACCTGCACCCCGATACGGCAGCATCCTTGCTCTCCCTATTCCTTCTTCCTTGATCTGGACACCCGTCGTACTCTACAGTATTGGTGTCATGTCGCTCGCGGCACGAATGGCTGGAGCTGGACTCGACCACTGCCAACCGCCGCTTCCCACTGGCCCGTCGCAAAAAGACGACCTGCAGGTTTGGGACATGTCACTCAACTGATCACATCGCTGCTATGCCGGAGCCGCATACGATTGTAGCCAGGTCCCTCGTTCCCTCCCCCACCTGCAGCCGCCAACCACCCTTCATTCGAGGTCCGACGACGGGCTTGGTGGGACGGCAGACGAGAGACGAGAGATGGGACGAAAAGAGCGCCTTCGCGGCCAACGTCTTTGGAATGTCCCATCGAAGGGTCATCCCGGCAGTTGGCATCAGCTCTTGCGCTCACACAAGTGCAAACGAGGTGGAATTTCCCGCACCGAGGACGCGCCGAGCACCTCTTTGTTGCACAAAGCTTCCGCCGAGAACCGATCGCGAACAAGCCACATCCTCCGCCCAGCATCGGGCACCCTGAAATGTCGCATCCCCCACCGAGACCCGGCCTGAGCAGCTGGTCTCGCCTCGCCACATACGGCCGCTAACAGCCCTCTTGTTCTCGAGGCCTCGGGTCTGCAAGCCACCTCGACGCGCCCAGGGGAAGACGGTGACAGCCTTGAGGCTTGAGGCTTGCCTGCCAGCCCCGAGTGCCCCCATTCCCGCTTCCGGAGAGGGGGGCATATGTGGCGTCGAAAAGTGCATCTCGGGATGCCGGCTCCTTGGCAGCCTGCGATCGGGATCCCGGGGCTGGCGCAAACCGTGCATCCCGCCTCGAAGCAAACCGTCATCAAGGGGGGCAGGGCTCTCGAGTCTCTTTCTCTCACCCACACCAGCAGCCTTCCCAGCCGCAGTACGACAGGGGGTATTGTTTCCCAACGCCCATTCGCTGTCCCCGGCTTTGTCTGAAAGCCATTGTCTCTCGTCGACATCGCTTCGCTGGCTCCACTACTTCCCGAGCTGCCAGTCAATTTCCCATCGAGAATCGAGGTTGCCTCGGGGTACCACGGCAGTAGCTGTGGCGTTGCCAGCATGCCAAATTCCTGTCGATCCTTTCCTGACGTGATGGCCATGGCCGCTCAAGTCGAGGCAAGAACCACAAAGCCCATCGCATTCTGCCCTCTTCCCGACGCCCTTTGCCATGGGGCTGGACTCCCCGAGCCCCCCCCCCCCTCCGCCTGGCAGGGAAGCTCATACCCATCCCCTCCAGCTGGTCCCCTCGCCCCTTCTTTTCTTCTGCTCGCATGTCCGGACGACGACGGCGCTAGCGACTTGGGACCTATCCTGTGTATCTCCATGTTGATACATCCCTCAGTCTGGTGTATCCCACCCTACCAAACCTATTTGCCTTCTTGTCTCTCGGAGACTGGCGTTTTCATGCATACCTTATATGAAAGGGACGCCCCCTCTTTTGGACCTCTCACCTGGACTGTGTAAGAGAGATTGCTGCCGGTCGTCTACCAGTCTGTATCGCTGAACGGGTTCCCACACCGACTCGAGGAAGGCGGTGATCCTCTCGCCTCGCTACCGGCCCCCCCTCTCCCCCGCTAGAGTGGCACACGCCGTCCAAGGTCGCACGCACCCGCACATTGATGGATAGGCCGGCACGTCAATGGCACCCCCTCTGCTCGCCATGGTCGAGAGTCGGCTGAGGCCGCGGGAAGATGTCGATCTGGGGCAGCACGGCGTGCCCCTGGCGGGCATGATCATCAGCGTCATACTCGCCATGCTCTCGCTTGTCATCATCTCGTCGTTTCTCAGTAAGTTGATGGGTGTCGAACTGTCGGGGAGAGAGGAAGCATGCTGATGATGGTGTCCTAACGCAGCACAAAGATTCCTGGCGGTCAAACTGTGGTCCAGGCTGCCGTTTGTACAATGGCGTATGTCATTATTCTTCCCGGGGGGTAGAAAAGGGGGTGGAGGAGGAGACAGAAAGAGACGAGGCAGGACGAGACACTGACAGCCGACAGTCGTCTTTGCGATTTACGGAGACTCGTTCTTGTTTGTCTTTGCGACGGCCATTCTCCAGTTTGGCTTTGGGGTCGACCACTCGATGGATGCCTGCGCGTCAGCCATCCTTCTGTGTCTTGTTTGTTACGTTACCACCAAGGTACGATGTCCGAGGGGGAAAGAGGCTACTTTCAGGATGCTGGCTAACTTGGGATACAGATTGTACGGAGTCTTTCCTGCCACTGTCTGGAGATTCGGCCCGCTAACTGCAGGTATTGTAGCTGATATATCTGTTCTTGGTTGAGAAATCGGTGCGAAACATCGCTCTGTATTGGGTAGGGACTCCGCTAACGGCAGACGGCAGCACATCATTCGGTCGACCAGCAAGAAACCACGGCTGCACTCCAAGCTCTACCTGTTCAATTCGTTTGGCATGATTGGTGGGTCAACCAATCGACATGGCTTGGGACATGTGCTGATGGCTTCCAGGGGTGTACTGCGGTGTTGTCGTCCTCAACTTCATCTAGTACGTCAAATTCGCTGGACGTCTGTCTTGGATGCATGCAGAAGCTGACGTCTTTCTGCCAGCCGCTTCACTAGGGTCGAGAACGGCCAGTGTATTATTGGGATGAAGAAAGTGGCTATGATTCCACTAATTACCTTTGATCTCCTCGTCAACGTGAGTAGACGGCGCACTCTGCGAATGTTCCGGTGCTGACAGTCCAGATCTACCTCACCATCCTCTTCTTGATCCCGCTCTCAAGTAGGTTCTGGCACCCCCTTTCCCCAACAGAGCTACCTCTAACGGTCCAGGCCTATACTCCTTCAGAAACATGCAACAAACCAAAGGCAACCGCCGCCTCCGGACCGTCGCCGCCCGCACATTTATCGGCAGCATCTGCACCCTCATCAGCAGCATCGTGTATGTCCCACCTTTCCAAACCACCACAGCCCGAACTAACCGCTCGCTGCTCTTCCAGAAACCTCTCCGTCCTCATGGCCCTCGACGGCGAACCCGGCTGGGTCTGCCTCATGTGCTGCAACAGCGACAGTCCGTCCTCCCCCGTCCCTTCATCCCCACCAAAACTAACCCCTTCCCACCCCACCACAGTCCTCTTCAGCGCCGTCGTCATCCAATGGGTCACGTCCCGCGACAGCACCTCGTCCAACGACTCCTTCACCCACTCGCAACAACAACCACCCCCACCGCACCCCGGCGGCGGCGGGCACAACCGCCACAGCGCCAACGGCCACAACCTCAGCGTCACGACCAACGCCGCCGGCGACGTCGGCGACGAGCTCGGCCAGCTCCGCTCCGTACACCGCTCCAGCCGCGGCCCCGTCGTCGTAGAAAAGGCGGCCTCATCGACGCCCACGCAGCACCACCACGAGCACGAGCACGAGGGCTGCCACTGCGACGAGGAAGCGGACGCGCGCAGCATCGACTCGGAGGATGCGCGGTCGCGGTGCTGCTGCCGCGCGGGGGCGAATACTACCAACAACGGGACGGTGTCGAGCACCGAGGCGATTGTGGGGGCGGCGGCGGAGATGGGCGGCGGCGGGGGGGTGTTTGATGGGTACGGAGGAGGAGGGGGGAGGCCGTTCTCTGTGAGCGCGGTAGGGGATGGTGGTGGGGGGCATGAGGAGGGGGTGGTGACGCCGCCGAGTCGCGGGGGGGGGAAGCCTGGCGGGGGGGGGACGGCGGCGTCGGAGGTGAGGGTGTTTGTGAATTATGGGTCGAGTTTGAGCTCGTATATCAGGGGACGGGAATGGGGAGGGGGTGAGGTTGGGGAATAGTATTGTTATTGGGGTGGGGAGGGCGGATGAGGGGGACGAGATGGGGTTGGATGAGGAGGCGGGGAGGGAGAGGGGGAGGCATTCGGGGTGGAGGATAGGCGGGGGGGAGGGCTTGTGACTTGCGGGAAGGGCGTGGGTTTGAACTGTTTCATGTCTCTGCCGTTTCTTATGTGCGGGTGGTCTGTTGATATCAAGGAGTCGGTTTGCGGGGTTGGGTTTGGCTTACAAGGGAGTTTTAGTGTGTGTTTGTCCACGCAAGGAAAAGGGGCCACGGCAAGACGGGGCATTCAGGCAAGGGGGCACAGCGTAGAAACTGGCTATCATTATCATGTTATGTGTATTATGTACTTGCAAACCGGCCATGTGCTGTAATTTATCTCGCTCAATCTCTTTGGCGATGGCTTGTTCCCGTCTCTCCCATCAACTTGGGGGTTTGCGTCGTCGTGGGGGCGGGTGTCCAGCGACTCCACCGCTATTCGGGTAGAATACAAATCTCCAATGGCTCGTCCGAACTTCACGGGCCCGCGAAGGGCTTTCCTTGGAGACTTGGAAGTCAAACTCAACCACTCTTGAAGTTGATCCACGAATTGTCAGCAATGGTTCTATAAGAGCTGCATTATTGCAGAACCAATCATCAACCAATCAGCCCGGTTAGCTCAGCTGGTTAGAGCGTCGTACTAATATCGCTCCGGCAATACATGGTATGCGAAGGTCAACAGTTCAATCCTGTTACTGGGCAGTGACATTTCCTTTTTTATCATTTTCCCCTTCCCGTTCGCATGGGAACGACTTTTTCTCTCGTTACTTTGGAACTTGGAGGGACATCCCGAATATCTCTCAACTGGTGCTATCCATCGTGTATTCCAAGTTTTTGGTTATTTTATTTTTGCTTCTGTCTCCTGAGCACACTCCTCACCCCCCCTTCCCACCTCCCCCTTCCCCTCCCTCCGCCTCCTCCTCCATAACCCTCACAACCACCCCCCCAGCCCTCTCACTCTTCCAATGAAACGTCCCCACCAACTCCGGAAACGCATCATGAAAAGCGTCCCCCACCGTCCAATTCTCCAATCTCCCAATATGCCTCTCAAACACCGGATTTATCAAAACCTCCCCAACCCCCTCCTCCCCCTCCCCCTCCTCCCCCTCCCCCTCCCCCTCCCCCGCTCCCTGCGTCGGCGGTGGAACCCTCAAGAGCGCGTCGACATCCTCATAAGCCCAATTCACACTCAACGTCGTCGTAAACGGCACAAAAAACTCCTCCAGCCTACACCCCCCCGGATCCCTAACCCAAAACCCCACCAGCGCCTCCCTCAACCTTGGCCAAGGCAGGTAATTGATCCACGCCGGGTGCGCCGTCGCCATCTGCGCCGCCCCCGGCCTCAACCACGCCGGCACGCGCTCAAGGTTCTCCGGCGTGGGCGACAGCTCCCACCGCAGCAGGTGGAACATGATCCACAGGACGGCGACGCGCTCGGGGAGCGGGCGGAGCGACGGGAAGCGCGCGATGATGTCGGTGAAGATGCGGGAGAGGGGGTGTGCGTGCGGGGAGGCGGTCGGGTTGAGCAGGGAGGAGACGGAGGGGTAGGGCGGGCCGAGGACCGTGGAGGGCGGGTGGTGCGAGGTGAGGAGGTGGTGGCGGTGTTCGAGGAGGCAGAGGTGGAGGAGCTCGTCGAAGGGGCAGGAGGGGGGGGAGGTGGGGATGGGGAGGGGGAGGGTGGAGGCGGGGAGGGGGGGTGGTTTGGGAAGGGTGTGGTTGTGCGTGCCCGTGTCGAGGGGGCCGCTGTGAGGGGCGCATTGGAGGGGATCTGGGAGGGGAGTGGAGGGCTACGCGGAAGTCGAGGCCGATGTGGGGGTCTTGGTGTTGTTGGGAGAGGGCGGTGAGGACGGGGTCGCTGGGCGGGTGAGGGGACGGGGGGTGGTGGTGGGTGGTGTCGGGCCAGCGGAGGGGGGTGGCGGCGGAGGAAGGGGAGGCGGTGCTGCCCGAGTAGCTTGGAGGTGGTGGGGGGGCGGGCTGGGGCGCCGGTCGGTCAGAGGGGGTTGGCGGCGGCTGGTCGGCGTGGAGGACGGGCTGGATGATGCCGACGACGGACGCCAGGACGCGGCGGAGGTGCTCGGCTTCGGCTTTGGCCGCCGCTGTCTCTTGGAGGGCCACCGCCAGATCCTGGTACGACCGCTGCGACTTGAGCTCGGCAATCTCGCGCTCGTACTGCTCGATGCGCGTCCGCTGGCGCTCGCGAATCGCCCGCTGCGCCTCTCTGTCTGTGTGTGCATGCTGTCAACCACCGGAACATTGGTGTCAAGCGGGATGGGATCCAAACCCACCGTTCGCCCTCTTCTTGGCCAGCTGGTCCGGCGTCATGTTCGCCACGCCCCGCGTCCCTGCCGTCGTCTTGCGCTTCTTGCCCCCCGCTGTCGTCCGGGCCTGGTCGTCTCCGGAGCCGGAGTGCGGCTCGACGGAGGATCCATATTCGGTATGGCTGCTGCCGAGAAGACCCGAGACGGGCAGGGCGTAGGAGGGCGTGTCCCCGGCGCCGGTGATGCTGTTGGTTCTGGTGGAATGTGGTGGTGGTGGTGGTGCTGGTGGTGCCGACATCCTCGCCGGGGATTTCGTTGCACGACTCCCCCTCACTACACACGCCTTACTTTCCAACGTCCACCACACTGTGTATAACAGAAACGGGGGCGCCGGGCCGAGTGGTGAGCAGGGAGAACACCACGCACCGTGTTACCTGCTTGAGGCCACCCCTGCAGGCCAAGACTCAAGGCCAGCGTCTGTCAGAGGGGAAAAAAGGAAGGAAAATCCGGCCCTTGTCCCGGCCGAGATCCGGACCGGAAGGATGCCGGCCTGGCGCCGGACTCGTGGTTGTTGAACGACGGCGTCGGTCCGGCGACGGGGTGACACGGCACGAAAAAAGCGGGCACGGATGCACGGCGGCGTTCGATTCGAAGAGAGCAATTGGCCGTGAGTGAGCGGCAGCGTTGGCTCTGCTGTGCTGACCGCAGGGTCGGGTCCAGCTGGTCGGGTCAGGTCGTCGATGCTCATCTGCGGCGCAGAGGAGGGGGGAAAGGGTCGCGTCGAGTCATGTGGTGTGTTGAGTTGGAGGAGTCTTGACTCGATTTTGGTTGGGGGGGAGGGGACCCTAACCCTACGCTCACACCACACAAGAAGCATCAAGACGAGACTCGAGAGTCGAGACACGGGGAGGGACAGATGGTGGAAATTACAATTGGTCCCTCAAGTCTAACAAAGAACCTAGAGCCATAATGTCTAGAGCTATCCCAACAGCTTACGTCTCATCTCAGGTCTGCACCCACCATCAAACAGTGCTCACAACACTCGCTCTCCGTGCTCTCCGATCCAGTTGCTCGCCCAACCACCGGCTGGTGTGCTCCCCCCAGAAACTCGGACCGAGGAAACCCTCTAGGCCATCCGGGTCCTCCGCGCTCTCCTGCGACGAGGCCGAGGTACTCTTTTCCGTCTCGGTAGAGCTCGTCCCACCACGCACCCCCTCCGACACCGTCCCCGTCGTATCACTCCGGCTCTTCTTCCACACCCTCGGCTCGTCCCACCCGTCCCTCTGCAGCCCATCAGGCGGCAGCACAACAACACTCGACCCACCCAGCACCATGGGCCCCTACGCCGCCGACGCCCTCGCCAGCGCCTCGTGCAAGTGCGGCGGCAGCCGGTACTTGAGCTGGCTCGTGTACGACGTCAGGTCGATGCTCATCTGTTTGAGCTCGTCCACCATCAGCCGCGCCGTCGACTCGTTGCCGCTGCTGAACTGGCTGCCGAGCAGCCGCTCGCGCTGCTTGGTGCAGCACACGACCGTCCACATGATGAGGTTGGGCACGTTGATGGCCACGGGCTGCGGGAGCCCCGCGAAGCGCGAGGCGTAGTGCCGGATCGTGTTGGAGTCGCCGTTGGCCTCGAGCGGGAGAATGTCGAGCGCCTTGATCTTCTGTAGCACAAAACTTGTCAGCATTGTTTTACCACCTGGTAAAGAGGGAGGAAGACGTACGTCCAAGCACTGCGGCCAGCGGCCTTGCTCCACCAGCGTCTTGATCTCGCTCATCTGCAGCAGCACCGAGCACGCCATGCGCGTGTGGTCCAGGATCTTGCCCCAGAACATGCGGTCGCGCTCGTACATGGTCATCATGGTCCGCGCCAGCTCCACCGGGTCGTCGATCGCCGCCAGGCTGAGGCTGCTGCCCGGCTGCGCCGCCGCCTCCTGGCCCTCGGCCCGGGGCTTCACGGGGATCAGCCGCATCGGGTCCTCGCCGATCTCGAGCGAGATGGCCTCGCTCAGCGCCCGGCTGACGATGGAAATCACCGTGTCAAAGTCGCCCGCCAGGTGGAACAGCAGGACCGCGTCCGTAGTGCGTCCGTTCTCGTCGGCAAACGACGCCGCCTGCAGCGTGATGGCGCGGATAAAGTCGCTCTCGCGTCCCAGGGCGATGAGCGGGCCGCGCTCCTCGACGACGCCCTTGATGCGCGCGCCGTCGGGTCGGATGTCGCCAATCAGCTTGCTGAACTCCCTCGTCTCCAGCACCAGCTCGCGGAGCGCTTCGTGCGCCAGCTGCGCCTGCTGCTGGCCGTTGGCCGTGTCATCGGCGTTCAGGCAGATGAGCACCAGGTAGTCGACGGCCGCGGCCGCGTTGGCGGCGCGGAAGTCGCGCGTGTAGTAGCCCAGCATCCGCCCAAAGTTGATCTGCGGCAGGCCGCGCGTGCTGTGCGAGAGCAGCTCGTTGCCCGACGACTGCGCATCCGCCGGGCGCAGGAGGCCGTAGTAGGTGAGCGCAATGGCAAAGTGCACCGCGTCGACGTACGAGAACTGGTAGAGGTAGGCGATGGCCGGCTCGTACAGGCCCGCGAGCAGCTGCAGGTAAAAGAACATGCCAAACGTGCTGTTGGTGTCCTCGGCCGGGTTCTTGGGAAAGTGCTTGAGCCCAATCTCGCGCACGCTGGCCTGGAGCTCGGCGAGGCCAAACGACTCGCCCGCCAACTCCAGCGTCCGGTCCGACTCCCGCGCCAGCGCAAACTGCAGCCAGTACCAGTCCGATACATCCGAGCCCAGCTTGTCGTCGAGCGTCCGGTTGACCAGGTCGCACCGCCCGACAATCTTGTAGCACGCCATGCGGAACGGGTCGATGGAGCCCTCGGGCGCGTTGCGGATGCGCTGGTTGTACTCGTTGGCGCAGCGGTCCTGCATCTGCCTCTTGAGCCTGCGATCCTCGCTCGACGCGTAGCTGTTGATGTACCCGGGGAAGGCCCGGTCGATGGAACGGAACTGGTTCTCGTTGCTGTTGACGTACTGCGCCGCCTCGTTGACGAAGCCCGCGCGCAAGAGATAGAACAGAATGGCCCAGACAAATTCTCCGTTGGACGACTGCAGGTCCGTGTCGTCCTTGACCAGGTTCTTGCGCGCAATCTTAAGCCGGACATAGGCCTTGATCTTGCTGACGACATCGGGCCGCCCGCCCAGGTTGGCATCTTCGGGGAACTTTTCGATGAGGGCTGTGAGGTCGTCGTAAAACTTGCTTTCGAGGAAGCGGCGAGCGCCCGTGAGGATCTGGGTGCGCATCGCGACCGAGCTTTCCGACTGGGGGTTGGGATCGAGGTAGTACTTGGCGAACTGGCGTTCCTTTGGGGGAGGGCCGTGATCCGGGAACTCCTCGACGACCTCCACCATGCCGAGGTACGCATCCAAGATCTGGGGCGCATGGCGATCGCCCGACTTGGACTCAATCTCGGCCAGGTCGCGGAAGAGATAGATGGGCTGCTTCTGGAGTCGGGCGCTGTTGAGGTGCTGGACCTTTTCCGCCAGCAGGCCCTGCTTCTCGCGAAGGAACCGATCGTCCAGAGAGGAAGCGGCCCCTTGCGCGTTCCCGGCGACTTCCTTTCGCGGCTCCACGTCGGAAAACTCGGAGGCGTGCGTGCCGATCCGGCTCGGAGTTCCCAGGACGGACCGTTGCATCTGGGATCTCCCGAGCACACTCTGCCTCTGTGTAGCGCCTCCGGGTGCCTGGCTGGCCTTGCGCCTCGATCTGCCGAATCCGCCGGTGCCGCCCTGGCCGTCTCGCACGGTTGCCCCGCCGGCTGGCCGACTGGCCCCCGGCTCTGGCTCCCTGGCCTTGATGCCAAAGTGCTCATAGATGCGTTTTCGCTGCGCATCCCACTCCAGCGTCACGTTGTCTTCGAGGAAGCTGTCAAAGTCGCGAACAGATCGATCGAGGCCGTCGGCGATCATGCTGAGCGTCGTCTTGGTCTGCAGGTTCGACAGATACGTCTCGACATCCACCTCCCCGTACCCAGCCGCGGCTGACGATGGGCGCTCGGCGCGGATCTGAGCTCCAAAGGCTCCCAGATCCTTGACGGCGGCCCCGGGATCCACGCCGGACGCGGCGAGGAAGTAGTGGGCCTTTCCATCCTGCGCGGCCGTGGTGCCCGCTCCGGCACGGGGACCGAGCTTCTTGAGGCGCTGTCGCAGATCACCGAGCCCCAGCTGGAGGCTGGGCAGGTCGCCCAATGCCGCCTCGCCCTCGGCCTGCTTCTTGGTCTTGGCCGCGAGACTGTCAAAGTAGGCGCCCGTGGCCTGTGTATTGTTGGCCTGGGTGTTGGTCGAAGCTCCGCCGAGTATGCTCGCGCCCATGCCGGGGGCGAAACCGTTGTTGTTGTTGTTGTTGTTGTTATTGGCATTATTATTGTTGTTGAGGTTGAAGCCGCCATTGGGTTGGGCGGTCGCGCCAAAGAGGCTTGTCCCTGTGCCAGTCGTGGTATTGTTCATCGCACCCCCTCCAAACAGCCCGCCACCTCCGCCTTGCTGCTGCATCGTCGTGGTGTTTCCGCCGAGGAGAGATGGCTTGTTGCCGAAGAGCGAGGACCCCAGACCGCCCTGAGGTTGGGACTGCTGCTGCTGTTGCTGCTGCTGCTGGGGCTGGTTCGTCGACTGGAAGAGGGATCCGCCAAAGGGCTTCGCGGCCGTGTTCGTGGCAGCTGCTGAGCCAAAGAGCCCGCCGCCGGTAGACTGTTGTTGAGCTTGGGCGGGTTGCTGGGCTTGTTGGGTTGTCTGGCCAAAGAGCGACGTGCCCAAGGTCGGCTTGTTGGCGCCGAGCCCGAAGAGCGACATGGCTGTGGGCGGATTATCAACAAGACACCAATACTTTGGAGACAAAGGACTGGAATTGAAGGCGACGCGTGCCGGTGACGCGTTTTGCAATGCGGGAAGCTGGGCTGGGCTGGGCTGGGCGGGTATCGGTAATTCTTTGGAGATGGTGTTTTGGTCTGTTTTTCCTGGCAGCAACACAAGGGTGACCACTGAGCTGCAGCACCACTCCGGGTGGGGCATCTTGGCGCGCTAGGGGTTACTTTTGGCACCGCCAATTCTGCGCGCACAATGAGGTACCACCTTGACGGGCTTGCTTCGACAAAGCTTCAAACTTCAAAGCTCCCTGTTTCCATCTCGAACTCGCATCTGACATCTCCTTGATCAGCTTCAAGATGTATTTTCTGCCTCAGCTTCCTTTGACGCCAATGTCTCCTCTCTCGTTTCACGGCCACACCTCCCACCTGCTCTCCAAAAGAAACTCATCGGCTCAACATTCTCAACAGAGTCGACAACAGCTTGATCTCAAACATGTGTTCTGAGCAACAGCTTCCTCAAACCGGTCCCTTCGATGGATACAATCATGTCTTGAAGCTCTGGTCGTGTTGCTTTCAAGCCTCCCCGATCGCCTCATCGACCCTCTTCCTATACTCCTGCTGCGTCCGACACTGATCCAAAAACACGCCATACTTTGCCTCCAGAAGCTTCTTCACCCCCGCCTCCCTTCCCGGCCACACCGTCCTCCCCGGCTTGCTCATCCGCTCCATGATGCTCCACAACCCCTCCCCATCACTGGCCGCCTTGGCCCCCAACATGGCCGCGCCGTGAACCACAGCAGCATGCACATACCGCGGAATCAGCACGGGCATGTCGCACGCCGTCGCCACGAGGTCCATGAGAATCCCATTCTGGCACTGGCTGCCCGACATCCAGATGCTCGCAATCGCGTGGCCGGAACCGTTCATCGTCTCGACAATTTGCCGCGTCTGCAGCGCGATGAACTCCATGGTGGCGTAGTACAGCAGCGCCATGGCGTCGCGGCTCGTGTCGGGGCTCATGCCGACGAGCGCGCCGCGCATGCCGGGGTCGGCGACGGGCGAGCGGTTGCCCCAGAGGTCGCCGTAGAAGAAGAGGTGGCGGCCGAGGTGCGAGATGGACGGCGCGTTCGCTTTGGAGGCGAGGTGGTTCAGGTGGTCGTTGAGGAAGTCGTAGATGTTCTTGCCGGCTGCCTCGGCGGCCTGGAGGGTTTCGCGGTAGGCGGGGTGCGTCTCGAGCATGTGCTTCAGGAGCTCGCCGGTGGCGGATTGGCCTCCCTCGGCCATCCAGAACCCGGGGAGGAGCACGTCCCGGTACGGACCCCATACTCCGGGCACGAAGACGGGGTCCTTGGACATGGCGAGGTGGCAGGTGGACGTCCCGGCCACGGCGGCGAGCCGGGTGAAGGCTTGGGACACATCGTTGGAAGCTGCCGCCTCGTCGAGGGAGCTCGATTCAAGCTGCACCTTGGCGCCGACAGTCCCAATCCACCCGGCGTACGCATCAATGACGCCGCTTCCGATGGCGATGCCCGCCGGTAGCCCGAGCTCTTGGCCCGCCTTCACGGAGAGGCGCCCCACGAGCTCTCCGGCACTCAGGTACGCCCCGTTCTGCCCCCAGTCAGCTTACGGTCCCACGAAACACACAAAGAAAGGGGCTCACCACCCCGTCGACACCGCCCATCCTCTTGAACCCATCCTCGACCAGATCCCCCAGCCCAATGGTGTGATAAAAGTCCTCCTGCCACCCCTTGACGCTGCCGTCCACCCCGACCGGCACATAGCCCTGCTTGCACACAGCACTGCAGAAACTCCGCGTCTCGGCCCCCGTCGCCATGTGCGTCAGCGCGTCCGCCAGATCATAAAACTTGCACCGGTCAAACAGGTCGGGCGGCATGTGGTTCTTGAGCCACAGCACTTTGGGCATCTCCATCTCGACGCTCATGGTGCCGCCGACGTAGCGCAAGAGGTTGTGGCCCGTCTTGTTGATGGCCTCGGCCTCGGCCAGCGGGCGGTGGTCCAGCCACAGGATGACATTGCGGTCGTTGCCGTCGTTGGCAAAGTCCGGGCCGGTCACGGGGACGGGCTCGTTGGTGTCGTGCGTGAAGACGGCGAGGGAGCAGGTTGCGTCGAAGCCGATGCCGCGGATGCTGGTGGGGTCGACTTGGGACTCGGTGATGATCTTGCGGACGCAGAGGCAGATGCAACGCCAGATGTCGGTGGTGGATTGTTCCTGTGGGGGGGTCAGGGGCTGGGTGAGGCGTCCGGGGGAGGGGATGTACGTAGTGTGTGCCCCCTTGGGGTTCGGGCCGCCAGAGTTGGATGTCTTCGGTGGCGAGGGCCTTGATCTCGCCGGTCGAGTCGATGAGGCAGGCTCGGGCCGAGCCGGTGCCAACATCGATCCCGATGAAATGATCCTGGAGGTGTTGTAAGTGTTGTTCATCGTGATCTTGACGGTTTCAATGTCTGGCAGCGCCCAACGCACCTGAGAGTTCCTGGTTATCGAGTTAGCATTTGGCCCAGATCCAGGAAGGGGGACCCAGCTCACGGCATTTTATTCTCTTTGGTCGCTTCAGTCGCCAAGAGAATTGTGACAAGAACTAAACCACAGCTCCAAATTGCCAATTGTTGTCAGGGGCGAGAGAAGGGCGAATGCCAATCGCTGTCAACAGAGGGGTAACTTCGACATGTCGGTCCCACCTCTCCCCCTCTTTGCTCCGGCCAGCGGCAAGCCCCCATCACACACAGATAATCTGGACCTGAACAAGTCCAATGCCATGGCTCGAAGTAAACACCATGTCGCATAGAACCATCGAGGCCTGGTAAGTGTTTGACAGCACCACCGCTAAGATAGGGCCGCCGAACTCGGATGGAAATTTAGGTGCATTTGCTCTCTTTCGGGGTGCCGTTTCATGAACTCGTTCATAGCATGGAATACGGCGAATTTGGAATATCAAGTTTCTTGTTCTTGGAGTTTTCGGACTGTTGCTTCACCTTGACAATCCAGCATGAGACTGCCCCCCGGAGCAGATTTGCAACCCAACCACCTCTGCTCTCAACTTTCGAACATGTTAACTAGAATGATGGACACACAAATTGGCATGAGACTCATGAGAGGCAAGTCTCCAAATCAATAATAAAAGTATTTGACTTTGGGGCAAGAAATGTGAGGTGCGAACGGATGATCGCGGTCGCCAACCTCCTCATGGGAGCCTGTTCCAGGCACGACGCTGCAAATTTCCTCCCAACAACCACACCATCAACTCTTCCCAAATACAACCTTTAGTCACCAGCCGGCCTCAAACTCGTCATTCATCATGGACCTGGACAAGAAAAACCCAACGCACGACCAGATCTGGGACGATTCTGCCCTCGTCGACTCTTGGAACTCGGCGCTGGAAGAGTACCAGGTGCGTCCATCGTCCTCCCCCCCACAAACCACGAAAACTCCGTGACTGACGACGACGCCAAACCCCCAGAAATACCACAGCATCCACGCCAAAGGAGGCGCAGTCGAGGATCTTTTGGATTCCGAGCACGACGACACCACCAAGTAAGTGCCGGCATCAGTCCCTCTGGCGCAATGCAGCTCACTCACGCATTTCTCAGAACCGCCAGCGACGCCAAGCCTGAAACATCAGACCCTATCGCCAGCGAAACTACGGCTCCCCAAGATGCAAACAAGGTAACGAAGATCAAACGCAGCGACGCGTGCCTCTCTGCCCTCTCGTCAAAGCTTTTGGATGTCCCATCTCATCTTTTTTTCCCCCTCTCCCATCATGATCCCGGCAGACACATCCCCAGCCGATCACAAAAGCTTGGCATGAAACATGGCCTCCTGTCTCGAAGGGCTAGTCGCCCCAGTCGGGAATTTGTTGTGGGCCTGGCAGGTTTGGAGTTGTTGAAACATCCTGGAGAGGGAACTTTGCTTTTCTATATACGGAAATGTGCTAATCAAGCGTTGATACAGGCACATCCCAACGCTGCACCACCGCCGATGGCGCCTCAGGTTCTGCTGGGCTCCGGTACGATTTGTGACCGCATCGCTGAAGAAAGGGGGATGCTGACGAGTTCTGCAGTTCAAGATGAGGGGCTCAAGAAGCTGTTGATGTCGTGGTATTATGCGGGTGAGTATCCCCTTCCCCCTTGTAGTTGAGTTGGTGTGTCGCGGGGGAGATCTTCGCTGACTTTATCTTCCTCTCCTCTAGGGTATTACACAGGACTGTATGAGGGGAAGCAGCAAGCTGGGCAGCAGCAGACGAAATGATGGGTCTTGTGGACGATCGGCCGGGCCATTGCGGGTATGTTTGTTGGTACGGATATCTTTTGGAAGCTTTGCCATGTGTCGAGGCCGCTCTATCAGCAATATGGGTGTTGCACACGAAAACATGTTAGGGAGCAAGCAGCAGCCTCGAAATAGGGGCAGCAGTGTCGGTTGCCGTGGCGGGGGTTGGGAAAGGGGAAGTAATGTGGGGCAACAACCCCGGCCCCGGGGAGGCGTCGGGGCTAAGACGCGATCGACGTCAAAGCAACGTCCTGCGACAAGCTCTGTTCCAGGACGTCGAATTTAGCCACGGATTCCGCAGGTTCCATGTCTGAGCTCTGGCATGCCATGTGTCAATCCTCCAAAAGGCCTTGCAACTTCAAAAGATTGCTGCCGTCCATCATCAGCAAGGTCCATCATCCGGACTTCCGCCCTGCAAGTCAGTCCGTCCAGTCTGGACTTTGAACCCCCACACCCTTGCTGTCAAAGGCTGGAAGCGAGGGCCGCCGGGCGCCGGATCCATCACGGGCCCGGCTTGCGTGTCGGCGGCGGTGGGTGTTCGACTGGGTGTGGGCGAGATGGTTGCCCCTCGGGAGGCGGATGGCGTGACTTTGGAGGTGGCTTCAGGGCTCCCATGCTGTTCTTGGTGATCGCTTTGATTCGTTTCATGCACCAAAAGTTCCAGCTAGCTAGCAAGAGCTTGGGTATTCTTCAAGCTTGGACGGCCTCCGGGAAGGGTTGCAACGGTGAGGCTTTGGAGACTCTTGGATTCCATGTGGTCAAGTTCGAGGTCAAGTTCAGGGCCAACGGCCGTCGAGGGCATGGCCGACAAACAGAACAGCCCTGTGAGACATGGGAAGGCTCGGAAGAATATCAAGTCCCGAGTCAACAGAGCCAGCAAGACTGATTCCCAGTACGACACCGGGCAGGGCCTCATGTCCAGCCCAAACAACGCCCGCCCGGATGGCCATCGGGAGCGAAGGGATGTGCATTGTGCATGCCCTCCCATATGAGATGAAGTCATGGCAAAGGGCTGGGCGCTGCGCCAGCTGGAGCCTGTATTGTTTCTTCGGCGACAGGTCGAGGTCGAAACGGACGCGGGCCGCCGGGGGTATCATGGTGGGCCGGTGGTCTTGGGAGACAGGCCCGGCCAGTCGGGTGTTTGTGGTGCGGACGGCTTCTTCCAATCCCGCGAGGCGAAGTCGTCGTGTAGGCGCGCTGGAGGGGTTGTTGGTCATCGACGTCGTCGTCGTCGTTGGCATCGACAGGTAGCACAGTGGAGCGCTTGGCCATCAGGGTCATGGAATCCATCTCCAATTTCGACTCCCTCTCTCGCTCAAAACTCCACAGCACCCACTGAAGTTGAACGTTCTCAGAGTCGATTAGCGAGACCTGGCAGGCGATGTTCAGGAACGATCGAGACTGTCTGCGCAAGGGCCAATCAGGACTCGTGGGCCCCACTTCCTCCCGGGGCGGGAGGGGGTCCGGGGGGTCACAGCACAGGGCACCTTTTTGTCGCTTGGCGAAATGCCAAACACAACTCTGCGACACCTTCGTCTCAGACTCTCTCCTGAGCCTCCGTCCGAGGTCACGGCCAAGCACCAGCTTGCTGGACCCTGCCGCTCGCCACTGCACCTGGCGTCGCCTCTCTGCGCTTTGTCGAAACGTGCCCACGCATCGCGCCTCTTTCCCGACTCAGGTCCCCACTGCAGATGCTGCTCAACCGCCGGCAATGTCCTCTCACTCCCTGTCGACGGGCGCTGTGCGGGCGGACAACCCAGTCGCCGAGCCAGGAGTCGCCCTCACAGTATCACGGTATCGCCGTATTTGCCCTCGCGGCCGTTTCGAGACCACCCCCCCGTTCCCTGCCCAGCACCCCCATCACCCCTAGCACCCTTGGCCCACCCCGTCTTGAAGACTGCAGGCTCGGATCATGGATTGCTCGCCGAGAGTCATGGGTATCTCATGCTCCCATTTAAGTCCTTCGTCCCACAGCCTTCCTCTTGTTTCCCCCTCCTCTTGTGTCATCTCTCTTCTCAGTCGCCTTCTCTGTGTGTGTGTTCGCTCTTTTTTCCGGTTGATCCATTCTTTTCATTCTCATCACTTCACTTCGATCGAGCAGGGACTCGCAGGCTTTCGCCCCTTTTTACACCAACATCCAGTCGGATATACCACCAAAACGAAAAGAAACCGGGACGATAATAGCAAACACCACCGCACATCATCACCATGAAGTTCTCGACGACCTTGTCTCTGGGCGTGGCCCATCTCGCAGCGGCGAAGTCGGTTCATAATGTCGCTCCGGTAGCAAAGAGGAACGTGGCCTCCGTCAACGGCGTCGCGGCGTCGCCCGTCGATCTCCAGAGCTTGCAGAGCTTGCTGGGCCTTACACCTGGAAGCGGTGTCTCGGTCAACTTCCTCTGGGTCAACCTCGGAGGCGGCCAGCCGACGACCGTCCTCAACCAGGCCCAGACCGTCACCGTCACCCAGACCGTTGCTGGCGCCGCTGCCACTCCTCCGGTGGCCGGCAGCCCCGGCGAGGTGGCCGCCTCTCCCACGGTCGTCCCCGGCGGCGGTGCTGGCACTCCCGTGGCTCCCGGCACCGGTGCCACCCACAGCGTTACCGTTGGCGGACCCCAGGGTCTCTCCTTCAACCCCCAGGTTCTCCGGCCCGCCGTCGGTGACACGCTCGTCTTCACCTTCCTGAGCCAGAACCACACGGTCACGCAGTCTGCGTTCGAGACCCCGTGCGATCCCCTCGCCGGCGGCATGGACTCTGGATACCAGGCCAACCCCAACAACACCGTCAACCCTCCCCCCCAGGTTGCCATGCAAGTCATGGTCAACACCCCTCTCTGTAAGCTGCCCCCAAAAGCCCTTCGCCCGAGAACCACTCCTAACAACATCCAACAGGGTTCTACTGCCGTCAAGGCCCCCACTGCGGAAAGGGCATGGTCTTCTCCGTCAACCCCACCGCTGAGAAGACGCACGCCATGTTCCAGGCCCTCGCCATCAGCCAAAAGGGCCAGGGCGGCGGCAGCGCCATCACCGGCGGTGCCCCTGCCGCTGCCGCTCCCCCCGCTGCCGGCGCGCCTCCCCCGGCCGCTGGCGCCGTCGCCTCTGGCACCGCCCCCGACGCCGCGCAGAACACGGGCTTCGTTCAGGGCGTCGGCACTCTCGACGGCCAAGGCAACTGCCAGTGCGTCGTGTCGTGCCAGTTCAACGGAAACTTCCCCGTCGCGGCCCAGGGCGCCGGCTCCTTTGGCGGCATCCCCGGTGGTGTCCCCATGGGGTCGGCCCCGGCGAGGCGGAGAATCTAAGAGGTTTATTCTTGCTGGAGTAGGAAATTGGCCATGACCATTTTAGACAAGGGGATGGAGGGACGTGATGGGAGGTAGTACATATCTACATATCTATGGTTGTAACAGACCTGTATTGGATCCTTGGGGAGGTGGGAGTTGGAGATAAATTGGTCGTGTGGTTGGGCTCGTCGGGGGAGCTTGTTCCCCGCCGCCTGTTTCTCGCTGTCTTCGTTTTTGGTTTACAAACTTATGATATTACCACTTTTTTTTCTGTGCTTTGGCGTCTCTCTGCTGTGCGGTTTCTGTAATGGTCTTGGGAGATGGCATGCTCTGAAGTTGGTAGGTATTGGAGAAAAGTGATAGTCACGAGAACGAAAGCGGTGTCGCGGGAATGGGGGGAGAAAATGAAATGAAAAGATTTGACGGAGTGTCATGTTTCGCTGGTATCTTGTTGGACTTTACATGCACATTCTTCTGTATGCCAGGGGCTGCACTCATCGGGTCTCAAAACGATGCTGTCCAAAGGGCGAATATGCCATTTCTGGGGCGGACGAAAAGGTACGGGTGGCCCGGAGGATGAAACCTGGGCAAATACCTAGACCTAGTCCCAGCTACTGCTGTCTGAAGAATATGCCAAGACAGCAAGAGGTCACCTTGTGGATTTGGAAATAGATCACGCCCTTTGTTCCGTTGTATATCCTTTGTCCCCTCCCTTGAGCCATTGTTTCCTTGGCGAGGTGATACCACGTGGGTAGCACATAGTAATCAGGTATACATTTTGGAAGGACATGGAGGTGCTGCTCCTCGAGGGTATAATCCTGGAGTTGTTTGGATGAGAAGCTGCAAACATTGCCGTTTTTCTCTTAGACTTGTCCACGGGTCATCACCCTTGAAAACTTTGATCACACGCAGTCTGCCAACTGATGCTCCCGATGGACAATCAAGACTCGACATGTAAAAGTTGCAGAACAGGTCCTGATGCGTGCCTCAACATCAGGTCAACCCACGGCGGTCGTCCTGATACCCCTGCACGACTTTCACGACCAGAACCACGAAACGGAGGGATACACAACGGGGACTCCAACCACGCAGACACATTGGGATCATCAGTATTGGTATTTCCAGGTGACTGACTTTCTCCTCAACTCCCACCTCGTCCCAAACGCACCGCATATGTCAAATATATACGAATTTATGTATGGGCAAAAGCCAACACAACGGAACCCCCTCGCCCCCTGGCCATGCCCTTCCAATGCGCCTCCGCCCCAGTTTGGTATTCCCTCCTCCCGTCTCAACGACGACGCCATGCTTCCATGATAATACTCCAAAAATCAAGGCAAGAACACAACAACCGTGTGTGTGTGTGCCCCCATGCTTCTTCCCTCGGCCCGTCTCCTGACATCAGTGTCGACTTGTTGCTCGTATCGAGTGTGCTGGAAATCGAGTGTGCTGGACAGGGCGGGTTCATTATTTCTTCGCGGCGGCGGCCTCCTCTGCCCTCTTTGCGTCGGCTGATAGGTGGGGGGTCAGTCTCGTCCATCCCAGAGGTGGGAAAGGAAGGGGGTTCATACCAGCAGCCTGCTTCTCCCGCATCTTCTGGGCGGCGATTTCCTTGTCGCGGGCGAGTTCGCTGCCGCTCTTTGCGTTGCCCTTCTTCTGTAGACCCCGGGTGTCAGCGATCCTGTCTCTTGTTCTTCTTGAGCTGGCTCGCGCCGCCGCCCCCCCTCCCCGCGACCGTATCTCTTGGATGAACGGTCGTGCCAGTCGACGGGGCGGAGGGGCGGCGTCGGGCCGGATCGGATGTCGATGCGGGGGACGTTGCGACTATGAGGGTGTCGAGTGGGAAGGCTTACCATGGAAGCCATTTTCTTCTGGTTAGCCTCGCGGGCCTTGTCTCGCTGGTTGCCGCGCGCCATTGTATCGATTAAGGTTGGAGTGGAATTAGTGCGAGCGGGAGGGAGGATAGGTCGCGATGGAACAGGAAAAAAGGTAAAAGGAAAATGCTGATTGCTGGTGAGGCAAGCCCCTCTCGGGAAAGTCGACAGACGGTGGTGGTCAGGTCAGCGTTCTTCGTGTCGAGAAGCGGTGTTTGCGGGCTGCTGAAAGTCCTCGTTTCTAGGCGCTTCCACTCCACTGAAGGGGAGGGGATGGACCCGCCGGGGCAGCAGGGTCCATGGCGGCAGTCTAGGACCAATCAGATGGGTTCAGCTGAGGGTTTGCCGCTACACGCGGTAGAGCCGTGCGGCTATTTTTTGCCGACGGCGGCGGGCGGCTGTCGACCACTGCAATCTCGTGAGAGGAGACTGGGAGCCATTGGTTTCAAAATAGCACGCGGTAGACGCCAGGCGCGAAGAATGAGCGGATTGTCATCTTTTTCTCAGTTGTCCAGGTTGTCGTTGTGATGGAACGACATGAAGACCGGGTCCAGATGCAAAACTCCCATCATCTGTCACGGACCAGGAATTTGGTATTGAGGATTTAGTATTCTGCCTTTTGATGCCCTGCTAGGAGATATCCAGGTTTGGCAATGTTCTAGAGTCATGAGATGGAACTTAGCCGCATTGCCGCCTTCATCTTGAGCTCTGCCGGGCGATCCTTGGCGGCGGTGATGAGGTGGACTTTGGACATCATGTTGGCATTTCAAATTCTTGGAGTGATTCTCTTCCAGGGCGCGATCAAGTCTTGCGGTTTTGGCCTCTTATCAGTCATCTTTTCATGGCATCTCGCAGTCTTCACGGTCGTTGGGACATGATCTCGCCAAGTCACGTGAGCACGGGCATCCATCCTCACCCTCATCGGAGAACCACCCCACAAAAGGCAGAATGCGAGCAACATTCCACTCAGTAAAGAAAAAAACTTCTTCTTGGGCCAGATGCAGAGACTTTAACAGAGGCACCCGACTCTGTCGCGAGGCTAAATCGACCTGAAACGGTCCTGTTCGCAACTGATCGCTGTGGGCCAATCGTCGGTTCCGCCCCACCCAAACTTGACGGCCGCTTTCCTGTTCCGAGCAACTTCACCCCAATGCATCACCACCCACGTATCAGCTCCTCATCCAAGAAGATGGCCCTGGTTTTCCAGAACCATTGGATGAAAGCGATTTGCGCCTGCTGCTATGCGCTGGCAACAGACCATCCAGCGGTCCCAGTCGCGCGTCCGTCGAGTCACTGATCGTCGTGCTCCCCCATCCTCAACGACCGCCTCCCACGGCCTACTCGAATCGGAACGCGACCCCCCCCCGCGCGCTCACCACCGCGATGCCGCTTCTGGAGCCTCAGTTCTCGCCCGGGTGCCTGCCGAGCATGACCCCCCCCCGCATCCCCTTGTGTCTGGAGACGGAAACGGGGAGTCAGGCACAAGTTGGCCGGGCCTGTCTCGTCGTCGGTTCTGTCCACCGTCGGGCCTGAGACGAGCCCAGCGCCTACGGGATGATTGGCCAGAAGAGAATGGAAACATCGTGCCCAATGCGAAACCCCGTCCAAGACGGACCATGAACCACTTCTTTGGCCCGCTGGTCAGGTCCAGGTCCCATGTGCCTTGTTTCCCGGATCCTATTCTGGGGCAGCAGACAATCGCCCACACCTCCACGAGCCCAGCCTTAAAGGCACCTGCCGCCGCCGGCCTTTCACACCCGGTTCGTGACCCTCTTGTTCTCCAGCAGGGCTCCTATTGTGCTATTCAGCCAACAATGAGAGTGTCCAACCCGAATTAGTCTACTTCTTTTCTATTGTCCGCCTTTTTCCATTGACTGCCCACTCGCCTTTTTTGATCACCACCGCCATATATTATCGGAATAGCCCTCATCATCTCTCCCTTCTTCTTCTCCTCGAAAACGTTCGCCCTCCGAAGATCTGCTAGCCAGACCCGATTCCGAATATCCACTACATCTGCAGGCAGTTGACCCCCTATCTCTCGCTCTTTCGATCCTCGTAAGTACTATCATTCCCGAACCCCCTCGCTTCGAGATTCCTTCTGACACGGAGCAGACTTCACATAGCACAACATGTTCAACTTTGCGCAAAACTCCAAGGTCCGGGGCTCCGGCCACCTGGTCCTCAACGCCCTCCGAGCCTTTACCATCATCGGGCTGGTTACCGTCATGGTGTCGTGCTGGGCCATGATCGTCATCTCCGGGCTGACCAAGCACTTTGACTTCTTCGACACCATCACCCACTTCTTCATCTTCGCCATCGCCGTCTTCCTCGTCATCTCCGAGGTCGGCCTCTTCAAGGCATACTTCCACAACAGCTGGCCAGTGCTGGGCCCTGACCACTCGCTGGTATGGCTCGGTCTCGCCTCGCTCATCATGGGCTGCTCGCTCCTCGGCGACCTCGTCAAGCCGGCCTATGAGATTGACAACCTGGGTCTGCCCCTGTGGCGGCTCGTCATGGCCTCGGGCGTCCTGGCCATGACCTTTGGCGTCTCCAACATGGTCGTCTCGGTCATCTTCCGCGACGGCAAGAGCGGCATCACGGCCCGCCAGGTTCGCAGCCACGGCAATCTGGCGCCGCGCAACAAGGAGGCGGCCTCGGCCTACGACTCCAACTCGTACACGTCGTACGGCGCCCGCGACAACTTCTCGCAGCGCAGCGCGTCGCTGCGCCACCGGGAAGAGGAGGAGCCCCGGCCCTCGGCGGCCAAGCGCATCACGCGCATGCTCAACCCCAAGAACATGAACTTCCGCAAGTCGCGCATCCAAATCAGCGCGCCGATGCCCCAGTTCCCGAGGGACGTCGAGCGCGGGGACCACCATGACGACCGCGCCAGCCCCATCATCCCCGCCGTCCAGCGACCGCCCACGGCTCTTCATCCTGCCTTTACCGGCAGCAGCCGTTATTCAGAGGCCCACATGACACGCTTCGAGGAGAAGATCTAGCCTCGCATCTCTCTCACGCATCTTTTCTTTGTCACTGCATGGCGGAGCAGCCCGCGGGAGGGCGGAAGGGGGGAATAAAACGGCGTTTATTGGACTGGATAAGGGGCGTTGGGGGTTGGGGTCCTTTTATTTGCTTTTATGCATGCTCAGGGGGTTATTGGCGTATATACCCCATACTTTTCTGCGGGTTTTGAGACTCGGATCATGGTTGCTATAGTCTTCCACACGTAATATCTTGCGCTGACTTCCCAAGAGGGTTGTCGAAACTGAAAACTTATCCAAAAAAAACCCATTGTTGCTTCCATTGTGAATCTTGTGATGAATCGCAATTCTGTGAATGGTCTTGTGTCAACTGGCGTGGCCACAGCTGTTGGCACGCGGCAGCTTAGATACGCTCGGAAATGGCGTTTCTCCGCACCTCTTGGCGCGGCGCCAAGAGCTACCCCCCGCTGATGGGGGTGTGCCCTCTTCCCCCGATGGATCGGCTTTTGGCCGTCCCACGGCTCTACACACACATGAATCTACACGTTGTTTTCCACTATTCGAACACCCTATTGTGTGACAATTAACAGTCTGACTGCCGCAAGTCAATTCCGCACGCGATAAACGCCTTTTCGAAGACCTCCACCGCGCGGCGCGCGATCCCCACGAGCCTCTATTCGCCTGAGCCGCTGGAAGAACCGACTCCCTGCTCCAGGCGTATCCAACCCAACTGGGCGCCCACAAGAACCTCGCCTTCGAGTCCCTACCTCTGGGCAAGCCGGTCGGTATATCGAACCTGGCCACGTCTCATCAGCTCCCCATCATCCACTAGGGATGGCCGCTCGGCCGTCTACCACGGATAGCCGCTCGGCCTCGGCTCGCGAGAGCTGGAGTAACGGCCCGCCGTGGCCATGGCCGACTCCAAAGTCCGACTCGACAAGCCCCAAGATTGGCCCGCCTGGTCAAGGGCAGCCAAGGCCTTCTCCGTCAACTCCGGCCTGTGGGAGTACATGGACCCCAAAGGCAAGGAACGCTTCCCCCGCAAGCCGCCAGAGCCGATCTTCGAAGACTTCCAGATGGCGCCCAAGCCAGCGAAGACGACCGCCGCGGAGAGACGAGCGGCCCGCGCTGAAGCAAGAGCGGCCGCCGCGGGCACCACCACAAGCGTGACCGATCGAACACGACGCGTACCCAAGAACAAGACCCAAAGCGCGCCAGAGCCTCCGAAGTGGTCTGCGAGGCGTGTGCTCAGCGTCACCCCACCGCCAAGTGCTGGTATACGTGGCCGCCGGAAGAGACCCCCGACTGGTTCACGCCGGAGGAGGAGAGATATAAGAGAGTGAGGAAGCGCCTCCGTGAAGATCCGATACTACGGAAGAAGGTCGCCGAGGCCGCCGCGGCAAGAAGCGAGGAACAGAGGTGACAACCAACGGAGACCCGCGCCAAGAAGGTCTGTTCAAGAGCGGCACTACTCATCAAAAGCGCACTCCACGCGGGCACCTTCCCCCTTCACCACTGCTCAATCCTCGACTCTGGAGCGTCTATCCACATCTTTCACGACCTACGACGCTTCCGAACGATCAGACCGGCGCCACCGGGAGACGTGGTGGTAGCAGGCGGCGCCGACGTACCAATCCTCGGCTACGGAGAGGTGGTTCTTCACGTCGACAGTGACCATGGGAAGCGGAAGCTTCTCCTCCAAGACGTCGCCTACTGCAAGGGCTTCGCCTGCAACGTCATCTCCTTGAGGCAAATCACGCGGAAAGGTCTAACCTGGAAGTCTGATGAGCTGGTACTACGAGACAAGGCAGGGCGCGCCTGCTGCAAACTGCAAAACGAATACAACCAGACTATTGTTGAGGGACGCCCATCCTCACCAGGGGAAGCGCGGGCCGCGTGTATAACCCCGGTCGCCGCTCTCTCGGCCTGGAAGAAGCTCCGCAAGACCTCCAGCGCGACAGCACGCCGTTGGCACCAACGCCTCGGGCACGCCGGCACGGAGGCTATCGCCAACCTAGCAGAGAACGCCGACGGCGTAGCAATCTCCGGCAACCCCAGGGGCCCCACGACGGTCGAATGCGACGTGTGCGGAACCACCAAGGCCAAGAAGCAGTACAGAAGGATCGCTCGCCCTGTTCCTCACCTCGTGGGCGACACCCTGGCCATGGACTTCGCGGAGCTTACCAGACCCAGGAACAACAAGCTGGATTACAAGTGGGTGCTCCTTATCTCATGCCGGACCACCCAGTACGCCTGGGGGATCCTCATCAGTGGGAAAACACACGAGGAGATCTCCGTCATACTCGAGGCATTCCTCACACGCTTCAAGCTCCAGTATGGCTTCACCCCGAAGAGAGTCCAGTGTGACGGGGACTTTATCAGTGGCAGCGAGGACAACCTGATGATGAAGCTGTGGGACAGATGGGGTATTGAACCAGACCCCTCTGCGCCGCACTCTCAAGACCAGAACGGCGGCGCCGAACGGTCTGCGGGGGTGGTGAAGCAGGTGGCGAGGGCTCTCCGAGCGCAAGGACGTTTTCCTGAGCTCTATCTGGCAGCGATATACCTCCTTAACCGTACCCCGAAATCGCTTCTTAGCTGGCGGACTCCATACGAAGACTGGTTCTCGTCGGTCGCTCAACACGACGGAATCCCCAGCCCCGACCGAAAACCCCACCTTCAGCACCTTCGCGCCTACGGCTGCAAGGTGTACGCCATGGCTACCCACGTGTTGGCAAAGGAAAAGAAGTCCTTCAAGACTCGCCCGAACGCTTGGATCGGCTATCTCGTGGGATACGAAGCCAGCACCATCTTCAGAGTGTGGAACCCCCTAACCAACAAGGTTGTGAGAGTTAGAGACGTGTCGTTCAACGAGGACGAGTTCTTGACCGGCACGCTCAAGGGTCTAGAAGACGAGCTCCTCACGGTAACCCACGAGGAATTCGAGGTTCTCCGCCAGCGCCACGAGGTCACCCAGCACACGGCGAACCCCTTGCAGACGCCACTTGAAGAGGATGAGGTACTAGAAGCCAGCCCCTGGGGGGTGGAGATGACCCTCGAAGAGATGATAGCCGACGAGGTGCTCCAAGCCGACGATAACAACAAGCCGCAAGGGGTAGACCGCGAGCGCGAGACTATCCTTGATCCACTCCTCTCCCCTGGAACAACACCACCTCCGCCGTCGGCAGTCCTCGCGGCTGCGTTCTACTCCCCGGACTTCACGCCGGAACGCCGCAGCTGGCACGCGGCCTTCCCCGCATACGCCAGAACTGCTGACGAGGAGCACGAGATGCGCTCCATGGATGAGGACTATTCCTCGCTCACGAAGGCCCTACAAGCCTGCTTTCTGGCCAACGCCTTAGAAGCTACAGAGCGGCTGTCCCCCAGCCTGCCGTCCCCCGGCTCCAACCTGCTGTCCCCCAGCCTGCCGTCCCCCGGCACCAACCTGCTGTCCCCCAGCCAGCCGTTCCCCGGCACCAATCTGCTGTCCCCCAGCCAGCCGTTCCCCGGCTCCAACCTGCTGTCCCCCAGCCAGCCGTTCCCCGGCTCCAACCTGCTGTCCCCCAGCCAGCCGTTCCCCGGCACCAATCTGCTGTCCCCCAGCCAGCCGTTCCCCGGCTCCAACCTGCTGTCCCCCAGCCTGCCGTTCCCCGGCACCAATCTGCTGTCCCCCAGCCAGCCGTTCCCCGGCTCCAACCTGCTGTCCCCCAGCCTGCCGTTCCCCGGCACCAATCTGCTGTCCCCCAGCCAGCCGTTCCCCGGCTCCAACCTGCTGTCCCCCAGCCAGCCGTTCCCCGGCTCCAACCTGCTGTCCCCCAGCCAGCCGTTCCCCGGCTCCAACCTGCTGTCCCCCAGTACGCTGTCCCCCAGCCGGCCGTTCCCCGGCCTCCACCAGCCGTTCCCCGGTGGTGCTCCGCTGTCCCCCAGCGCGCTGTCCCCCAGCGAGTCCGATCACGACGGTGACCCCATGGACTACTACCTTAAGCCATCCCCTGGCGGAACGTTGTTCAATGAGGACGACGAGCAGATCCTCCTCATGAAGGGGAGGATCCGCGCCTGGCAAGAGCTGCCGGGTCTGGAATATCCAGGAGACGACGGAATACCGTGGAGAAGCGCCTTCGCCGCGGGAAGAACCGCGGCCCTGGTGGCCACGATGGGCGGGAGACCAGTTACTCGGCTGGAGATACGCAGGCACGCCCTATTCGGCCATATCAACCCCCGTCGAGACAAGCAGGCAATCCGCCGCGAGTCAGCGCTCCCCGCGCTCAAAGAAGGAGACGAGACCCCCCTCGATCCGGGGCCGCACGCCCTGAAGCTCCACCGCAAAGATCTCCCCCCGCCCCCTGATAACTATGGGCAGCTGGGGAATCACAAGATGAAGAGGCACTTTCGCGCCGCCATGGACCTGCATATACAGAGCCATCAGGAGATGATGGCCTCCTTTGTGGGGGTGCTCCGAGAGGTCGCCGGCAACCGCCAGATCTTGGACTGTATGTGGGTGTTCACCTACAAGTTCGACAAACACGGGTACTTTCTCAAGAGCAAGGCAAGGCTAGTCGTCCGCGGAGATCAACAGCCAAAGGCGGGGATAGAAAACACCTACGCATCAACCCTCGCCGGAAAGTCGTTCCGCACCGTGATGGCTATCGCCGCAAGATTCGACCTCGAACTCATCCAGTGGGACGTCGTCAACGCCTTTGTTCACGCGGAACTGCCATACGAGGTGTTCATGAAGAAGCCCCCTGGGTATCAGAAAGACGGCGAGATCCTTCTCCTCATGAAGGCCCTGTATGGGCTCCGAGAGTCTCCCCTTCTCTGGCAACGTCACCTCACGGAGAATCTCCGCGCCGCAGGCTTCCAAGCCGTTCCCCACGAGCCGTGTTGCTGGCTCCGCAACGGTGTCATCGTCTTCTTTTACGTGGACGATATCGTGGTAGCCTACCCCGCGGCAAAGAAGAAGGAGGCCGACGAAGCCATGGCCACGATCAAAGCCAAATACAACCTACAAGGAGGCCACGAGCTCCAGTGGTTCCTGGGGATGGGGATCTTGCGAGACCGCAGCACGCGGACCATCTACCTATCTCAGTCCGACTACATCCAGAAGATGAGGTCCCTCCTCAATACCGCAGCTATTCCGCGGCCCTTCCCCATGACCAAGCAGGAGCTCAAAGCCAGTGAGACTGACGCCGGCCCAACGTCCGTACAGGTCTATCAGCGCAAGACCGGAACGCTGCTCTACGCCGCTGTTATCACCAGACCAGACGTCGCCTTTGCCGTGTCACGCCTCACAAGGTTCAACCTCAACCCAAGCGATGAGCACCACCGCGCGGCGGACCGAGTGATTGAGTACCTTATTCACACCGCCAACTACGCCCTCCGGATGGGGGGTGGGGATCAACTCTTGGTCTCCAGCGACGCCTCGTTCGCCGACAACACCGAGGACCGCAAGAGCTCTCAAGGTTTCGCTATACAGTTCCTCGGCAGTACGACCGGCTGGAAGGCCAGCAAGCAAGACACTGTCACCACGTCCACCACAGAAGCAGAGCTCCTTGCCCTCGCGCAGGCGGCCAAGGAGGGTCTCTTTGCCCGCCGACTGATCCGCGAGTTAGGTGTGGAGATGGACGACGAAGCTGTGCAGCTCCTCTGTGACAATCAGCAGACAATCGGCCTAGTCACCAAAGAAATCGCCACCCTGCAGACCAAGCTGAGGCACGTCGACATACACAACCACTGGCTGCGTGAGAAACACCAACAAGAGCAGATCAGCGTGAGGTATACCTCCTCCAAGGAGATGGTTGCGGATGGCCTCACCAAGGCGCTGGGACAGCAGGACTTTGTACGGTTCAGGGAGCAGATTGGGGTGGTTGACGCAGGGAGATGGGTCAAGGAGAGGGAGACCTCCTTGCTGGAAGTGTCGGAGGAGCAGATGGAGCGCTTGGAGGATCAGATGGCCCTGGAAAACACCATAACTTTTGAACTATTGGGGGCCTAGATATACTGGTGATGGCTTCAGCCAGCACCTTGCACCCGCCGGCCGAGGGGGTGTGTCAACTAGCGTGGTTACAGCTGTTGGCACGCGGCAGCTTAGATACGCTCGGAAATGGCGTTTCTCCGCACCTCTTGGCGCGGCGCCAAGAGCCACCCCCCCGCTGATGGGGGTGTGCCCTCTTCCCCCGTTGGATCGGCTTTTGGCCGTCCCACGGCTCTACACACACATGAATCTACACGTGGTTTTCCACTATTCGGACACCCTATTGTGTAACATCTTGTGCCTCGCCCAACTGTCCAGACCCTAACCCTGGTACCCACACGCCCTGTGCGCTGCTGAGATCAGCCGGGCGAGAACGGCTTTTCGCGAACAAAGCTCCTTTCGGCGCAGCGACCACGACTTCTTTCCTTGACTCAACACCAGCAATCCCCCCCCGACCGTTGTACCAGCGACAAAAACCAACGGCCTTCCCATTCCTCACGACCTGCGTAACGCAATAGCCCCTTGACTGTTCCCAGTAATCGCTTCTGCTTCCCCTCGGCCTTCAGCGCGTTTGACTATTCGCCTCGACGCCTCTCTTCCAACCTCCTCCGCCTTGCGACTTGCGATCTCGACCACGCCCTCCACAGCACCCGGGACACGCTTCCGGGCTGGATGGTACATGAAGACTGAACACTGCGCTGAGCTCAACCGGCAAGGCCACGCGGGAGGAATCTGCTTGGGAAGCCATCGTTGAAAGCGTGTTGGGACGTGGAACGTGGGGCGAGAAGCGAATAGCATCTTCCTTTTCTCTGCACTGTTGTCGTCCTTGAATTGAGACAGAGCACTTCGTCGGGCCACACCCACGAGCAACTGTATCCTCGAAAACTAGAGATACTCAATCTGCTCGTCGACTTGGGGGGAATCGTCTGCGTGCCCCCAGCCTTGACACCGTTGCGCTTGACCTCGGGCTTCCGATCGCAAATTCTACGTCTGTCGACCGCAACCATGGCAGATGATGCCGCCGAAGTGGCTGACGACTACCGTCAAGCCCTGGAGGATCTGTCGGTGAACTCGCGCATCGAGATTGCCACGCTCACCAACATCGCGCGAGAGAATGCCAACCACGGTTTGGCCATCGCCGAGGTTCTGCAAAACCACATCAAAAAGGTACGCCCCCTCGCGGCAGACAAGGGAACTTCTCTTCCCGCTGCAGTCCCGCTCGCAAAAGCACATGCTAACAACTACTTCTCAGGTGCCGCCACCAAAGACTCTCCCCGCCCTCTACGTCCTCGATTCCGTCGTCAAGAATGTGCCAACGCCATACTCCCTCTACTTTGGCCCCAAGCTCTACAGCATCTTCATGAATGCCTACACAAAGGTGGACAAGGACACCCGGCGCAAGATGGACGAGATGCTGCGGACGTGGAAAGAACCTGTCCCCGGATCCATCTCGACAAAACCCGTCTTCCCTCCCGAAGTCGTCCGCCCGATCGAGCATGCCCTTGTAGCAGCGCGGAATGCTGCCTATGCCGCGAACCACAGCAGCTTCCAAGGCCAGCAACACCTGCTCCGCGGAGGCCGCCCGCCGGCGCGTGAAACACCAACGCCGCCCACGGGTCGGTTAGGGTCACAGGCGGGCCTGGCTCCGGGTCAGCGGCCTCCTCCAGGCCAAGCGTCCCAGATGCCGCCGCAGAGCATGGCCCAGCAGCCGTATCCCATGCGCCCTCATAACGTACGGACTCCTCCCTGAACCAGATCCCGATCACACAGCTAACAACGTTTGCAGGACCCAAACATGCTGCAGCAACCACGCCGATCGACACCACAGCCCGCCCCAGCACACATGCCCATGCCCCCCAACCCACAGCACCAACCCCAGCCAGCCTTTGGAGGCGAGGCCGGCTACAGTCCCCCGCCGCAGGGGATAAGCATAGAACGGCTGAAGGATGACATCCAGCAGCTGATCGTTGCGGAGAGGACGGAGTTTGCGCGGAATCCACTTGATGCTAGTAGACAGACCAGACTGAAGGCGTTGCTGGACCTGCAGGCTATAATCCAGAGACAAGACATGCCTCAGGATCAGTTGATGCTCATTAAAGACAGAGTTGCTGAACTTGCTGTAAACAACCTGCGGGCGGCGGCCCCTGCAGACCCCCTGACCCAACACCACCACCAGCCGCCGCATCTACCACCGCAGCAATACTATCCCCCCGTGGGCGGTGTCGTGGCCACCCCCACGCCCCCTCAAGTAGCAGCAGTAGCCCGTCCCCCGCCCATCACTCCCGGAGCGGGAGGGGGTGGTCTGTCGCTCAGCGCCCTGCTGGGGCAAAAGGCGGCACAGGCGCAGGCGCAAAAGGGTTCGCTGGCTGCCCTCCTGGCCGCCAAACAATCTGCCACTCCTCCTGCTCTCGGAGGGTTTGCGCCTCCCCCGGCGACAGGCACACCACCGCAAGCATACCAAGCGCATTTCCCGCCCGCCGCTGTCCCGCTACCGGCTGCCATACGGTCGCCGAGTCTTCCGCAAGGTCCGCCGTTCGGCCAGCCGCCAGCCGCGCAGCCATCGCCGGTTCTGGCCCACGACGCCATCAAGCAGGAATCCAAGCCAAACGCGGTGGCCCTGCTGGCCATGTTGAGGCAAAAGGGACTTCTCAAGGCAGATGCTGCGAAGCCAAAGAAGCAGGCGTACCACTCCCAGCGGTTTTCCCAGGCGTCGTTGAAGCAGTGAGTTTGATGCCTCCACCCCCCAACCCATTCCCCCTCCAGCGCCACCCCTTATCCCCACGTCCACCCTCCCCTCGCTCCCAACCCATGAACAAAAACTAACAGCCCCTCCCCCCCAGACACAAACCCCACCTCGTCCCCCACCTCTACGACGACCTCGGCGCCCCCTGCACGCAATGCGGCCGGCGCTTCGCGCCCGACGCCGCCGGCCGCGCCCAAAAGACGGCCCACATGGACTGGCACTTTCGCGTGCACCAGCGCCTCGCCGACTCGGAGAAGCGCGGCCTCTACCGCAGCTACTACGTCGACGAGATGGACTGGATCCAGACGGGGGTGGAGCTGGATTACTCGTTCCCTGCCAGCACTGCTGTTGCGCAGGAGGGAGGTAATGAGCAAGCCGAGACCGGTGGCGGTAGTGGTGGGGGGAGTAAGGGGAGGAAGCAGCTGCAGTATCTTGCCGTGCCGGAGGATGCGGACTCGGCCGAGGCGACGTGTCCGATTTGTCAGGAGCGGTTTGAGATGAAGTGGTTGGATGAGGCGCAGGAGTGGGTGTGGATGGACGCGGTGAGGTTGGGGGGGAGGGTGTTCCATGCGAGTTGTCATCGGGAGGTGGCGGGGGAGGGGCAGGTGGAGGGGGTTTTGGGGAAGAGGAAGGCTGAGGTATGTTTTGATCTTTGATCTTTGGGGGGTGATGGTTTGCTGACTTGTGGTGTTTAGGATGACTTTCAGTCGGTGAGAAAGGTGGCGATGGGAGGGGGGTACTGAGCCGGTGGACGACATCGACATACATTTTGATGGATTTTTGGACGCGCTACAGAGAAAGGCACCCAGTCACGGCCATGTAGTCGGCGGTGCCATCTCCAGGTTCCGCCCCGGCTGTCTTCTTCCCCTAACGTCACTCAATGACAGAGGAAACGCGGAAGGATGGCCGGGCAAGTCACTCCAAGGGATGGACGGTGACAGGGCGGACAGATATGGAGCGGATGAAATGACAAAAGGACGATGGGATGGAGACTACGTTGCGCCGAGGCAGGGGTAGGTAGTCAGTCATCCGGTCTTGGGCTGGAGAATATGCAAAAGACGGAGCGGGACAGAGAAGGGGGCAGAGCATAGCCTCAGGCGTATAGAGTATCATGTCACTACTATTCCTACGCGGCCGGTAACTATCTGAGTGCTTGGAGGAGCGAGTGCCTCTGAGTGGGCAGCTCATAACCCTCGGCTGCCCCATGATACCTTGCTTGGGGGTCACATAGCAAGAGACGGGTAGCAACAGTCATGTTCAGGACGGAAATAAAAGGACTAAAGATCTCCGGTCTGCATGAGTTCATCGAGTTCAATGTGTGATCATGATCGTGGGATGGGCTGGTGTTGGTGACATTTGCACTACGAATGAATGGGCGGGTAGTCGAAGGCGGCTGTGGATGGAAGAATATGCCGTCGAGGCGAGTCAGGAATCTGGAGAGCTTGATAGGGGAGTTTCTCACTCATCCGCGCATTTGGAGGGAAAACAAAAAATCATAAATACGACGGAACCAGACATATTCCAGACATGCCCACGATTCGAGAACGTCCTTGAGGGAACTAGATAGGAGAAATAGGAGATACGGCAAAAAGTAAACACTGCCCAGTAACAGGATTGAACTGTTGACCTTCGCATACCATGTATTGCCGGAGCGATATTAGTACGACGCTCTAACCAGCTGAGCTAACCGGGCTGATTGGTTGATGGATTGATATAAGGAAATACCGCTCTTAGCAGAAGCATGAGTGCCCAGCAATTTGAGATCACATGTGAATAGAGGCACCCGACTGGCGAACCCCACATCGCGCCCAGCCAGCTCGAATGTAGGGACGGATGTACAGGATGTACAGCAGTTGCGCAATATGGAGATTCTTGGGCTTCCCCTCCACCTATGCAGCAACCATTAGGCTTTACCGACTCTCGCGGAAAGACCGGGCGTCTCGGTCTACGACTCACAAGCATGTCGGAACAGGAAAACGAGAAGGCAGCCGCGCCATGGCCGCACACCAGCCAGTTTCGCTGTCAGTAGTACTACCGCTTACGACCTTGGTCCAGACGAAACGAACCCGTGAACCCGCTGCGGCAATGGGCTTTGACATCAGATACCAACGACTCCAAAATCATCGCCATGGAACCAGAACTGGACCCAGATGCATTTGATCATACCGTTGTCTCCATCACCATGAAGGTTCCCGCCCGCCCCCCCCCCCCGAGGCCGTTTTCACAAATACAGACGCACAGCTGGACTTGCAGACTGTGAGTTCGGTCGTCTCCGCGGCGAGGTCGCCAACACTGCGACCATTGCGGGGATCATCAGCACCAGCAGCTCGCGCATCCCGACGAGCGGCCGTCGAACAGGCCTGCGATACGGGCGCCGCTGATGCCCTTGTACAGGACCGTGTGGCCATACACCCGCGTCATCAAAGTGGTTGCCACAGAGATGCAGCGGGAGCAGCAGGATGTCGTGGTCGCAAAGTCTTTGCGTATAAGCCGGGTGATTCCGGGCCGTCGCCGTGACAACATCTGTCCTCGCCGGAAAGTAGCGCGGCAAAGTCACTGTCGTGACCGCATCAGGGTTACCGTGGGCGAGAAGAGAAGCTTTACCTGGGCCGGGAGCAGCGGCTCCGCGGGACGCCGTGCGGCCAGCGGTGACGCGGGAAGCAGCTGTCCGCCGCCGCGTGTGCGGATTGGGCCGATGAGTCGGGGGATGCGGGCGAGGGAGATGGACGGTGCCGTTTTCGGCGGCGGCGGCGTCGGCGCGGGAAAGACGCGGAGAAGAGACTTATGCGGGAGGATGAGCGGCCGATGTTGCCTCGGGAGGTTCGGAATTACTTGGGACTGGGAGAGGAGGATATGAGGACCGAGGAGTGAGTTTGGGGAGGGGGGGCGGTGTCGAGAGCGGGATGATGGAGATACCCTACATAGAGCATTGGAGATACCTACTGGTAGCATTATCAGTCTATGTAATTGTTCAAGGCATTGCAGTGTACACTGAAGGTGTGTATCTTTACCAACCAGGCCTTGTCAGGGAAGAGATCGTCCTCACTTTCAATGTAGTACCGGTTTGTTTGTAAACGGAAAACATAGTTGGTGCTAGAATTGGCCTCGGGTTCTGACTCCAAGGCCTTGTCTTTTTTATAGTACCGGTTCGTTTGTGACCGCGAGACATGGTTGGTGCCAAAATCGGCCTCAACTTGTGACTTCAAGGCCTCAGTTAACAAGCATATGGCCTTGACGAGTAGTCATACATCTCGCGCGCTACATCCACTCCTCTCCTCGTCTCGAAAAGGAAAACTTCTCCACGCCCAACTTCCCCCCCACAAACAAGCTGGCGTGCTGATCCTCTGGCAGGGTTGTGAACATGAGCTTTCTGACCACGGCGTTGCTCCGTAAGTAGTCAGGTCCGGTATTGCTCGGAAAATAGTAAGGTACGGTGGTGGTTACCGGAGGCCGGACAAGATTGACCCCATCCAGGGCCGGACACCCGAGCTTGCGTCCGTCGCGAATCGAAAACAGCGCCACCTTGCCGTCATCGTGCGCCGCCGCCACCAATCCGCTGCCGTATCCGGGTCCCAAGAGGACGTCGAGGCCAATGCGGATGTCGGATGCGTTCTTGTACTCTGGAAAGGTCAGGACCGGCACAGTGCTCTTGTCCCTGCTCTCCGAGCCAGGGGGTCTCCTCGTATATCGAGTGTCGTACACGGCCATGGCGTTCTTCGGGCCCGCTGCAAGGACGTGGTGCTCGTCGATGGCCTTGATGTGGGCGATGGAGCTCGTGTGGTCGAAAGACACCCATTCGCCGTCCGGGGCACGGAGGTCGACCATGCAGAGCTGCCCGCAGCGGCCGCCGGCTAGGAGAACGCGGGTCGGGTTAAACGGGAGGAGGTCGAGGGCGAATATCTCTTTCCGAACGGCCTTGGCGGCCCTCGTCTTCTTCCTCTTGACTGGCGCTTGTAGCCACGAGAGCGAGGGCTGCGCGCTCCGGTCGAGCTGCATAATGCCCTGGGTGGTGCCGACGAGGAAGGCTGCGTCGGATGAAGCCGGTGTGGCGATACAAATGTTGGCAGAACACTCCGGAGTGTAGGGCGAGGTATAGGGGCGCAGGAGCGCGTCAGTCCGATTTCTGCCTGGGCATAATAATTAGTCCCGGCCCCACTGGTCGCCCGGGGAAGAAGAACGGCGACTAACCTCTGAGATTCCACGTTGGACGGCGGGGGGCGGGAGGACTCGGCTGGAGGATGGCACGATCCCGAGCCGGGATGATGCAAGCCCTTACCTGCCCATCCCACTGCTGCCCAACAAAGACCATGCTGTCCGACCTTTCGTCATACGCCATCGCGGTGAATCCAAACACCGAGATCTCGCAACCGCCCCTAAAGTCCACCCCCTGGTACTGTGTGGCCCTCATACCTGTCGACACGTCCCTCCTAGCCGTTGGGTATCGTCAGCACAGCCCCTCATACACCATCCTCGGACCGAGCCACCCACTCATCATCAGCATCAGGGGGAAAATAGTCTGCTCCAATTAAACCCCCCTCAGCCACTGTTGAGAGTCAGCAAGCAGCTCCCTCCACCTCCAACGAGACAACTTACCGTGAAACACTGTCGCCAACCCCGTATCTTTATCCCCCCCAACAAACATATCCACAATCCCATTCCCCCACGTGCCCCTCAACATCCCCTTGCGCTCCAGTCCCGCCGCCCATACCCCCGCAGCGACGTCGGCCTCGGCCCCGTCCACGTACGCGCCCATCTCGCGCCGCAGCAGCGCCCCCGCGGGATCCCCGGGCGGCAGGGCTCTCCGCACGGTGCCCTCCCTCCGGATCCTCTTGACCTTCTCGTCAACCCTGGCATCGCGGCGTTCGTCGGCGATCCGCTTGACGCTACCCGTCGTGTACTTGACGCTCGGGGTGGCTCTGTTGTCGGCCTCGATCTTGAAGTACTTGTCCTTTTCGGCATCTGAGTGGGTGAGTGTCAGCCTGTTGCTGTGGTATGGATGGGTCAATCACTCGTGGCGAGCCACCAGAGCCCCATGGACCAGGGCGTGGGGTTGAGGTGACTCCGTCTTTCGACCTCTTTTGGAGCGTACAACCGGTCTTCAACACACACTGTCTCGCGCACCAAGCCGGAGAAATGGGGGAGGTGGGGGAGGGGCCGTACCATAATAGTGGCCTGGCAGCTCTCCTATAAAGGGCATGGTGGGCGGTGCCGTGGGGTATCAAGCTGGCGATGTACGGGTTCGCTTGGATCCAGGGGAGGGTGGCAGATGGCGTGAGTAAAAAGTCAGAGACCAGAGCACCCTACACTTTGGGTGGACTGGCTCGAGTCTTCCGTTTTCTGTTCGGTTTTCGGAGGTGGTGGCGGTTGATGGCGGGGAACAGCTGCGAGGTGATGCCAGGGCAGCAGGGCTTTTGAGAACCTTGAGTGCCTGAATTTCAGCAAGGCGAGTATCTGCACCAGCCGGGCCTTTGCAGGGAAACGTTAATCCTTTCCTCTGACGGAGCACCTGTTCGTTTGTCAGCGCAAGAACTTTCCCAAAAGCAAGCGAGTGCCATCTCACGAGACGACAAGCAGCCTCGAGTTCTGACTTGAGGGCCTTGATGGGTGGTGTATGGCCTTGGCGAGAACCTCGGACGTCTCGCGCCTGGGCTGGAAAATGTTGGAGGAGAAATGTGGTGGGCTGTGTCTCAGGTCTTTTTGGTGGCAAGAGGTGTAGAGGGGGTTCCCATGCGGCTCCGGAATGCCCAAACCTGGTCGGAGGGGTTCTCGAATGACAGTCGAACGTGAGGGGCGGCCGTTGCTTCGCCCCAAAGCTTGTTTCGACAGACGGGCGGCATAGTTCATGCAAGACATTCCACGTGCCGAAGCAAAGAGACAAAACTTCTCCAGGACCCACATGCCACAGCATGACGAGCACAACAATCTCACGATCACCATATTGTTTATTTTACCCTTTGTATTAATGCTAGGAAATTCTCCGGTATATGGAGATATCATGGGATACAAAGTCTTGAACGGAAAGCCACGCTATAGGCAAAGGCATTTCCCAGTCTATTAGAATCCACTCAACACCCGATCTGCCATCCTGGGGTATGATGGTAATCGATGGCCTCTATCGGGCGACCTCCTCCAAACAACGCTTCTTTCCATCTCGTCGTCTATTGCGACTTCTCGTGCTGGGTCGACACGCGCTGGAGGGAGACAACTGGAGGCACTGTTAGCGGCATGCGTCGTAAGGAGCAAAGGGGAATGCAAAACTTACCAAAGTCTTCCAGCGAACGCTGCTTCTGGTTGCCCTTGGGGGACTTGCCATGCATGAGGTTGTCGAAGCCGGCGCTGTCCTGGAGCAGGTAGTAGACACCGCCCATGACGCAGAAGATGCCGAACGAGAAGATCCAGATACGGACAACGGCGACAATGCTGGTCTGCTCCCCATGCTCGAACCAACCGAAGATGCAGAAGAGCGTGGCCAGAATATCAACGGCGAGAATAGCGCCGGTGAGCTGCCACGAGGGGATCGAAGACCAGAAGGGACCGTTGGCGCGAGTGATGAAGATGAGCCAGTTCTCAGTGAGCGAGATCTCGAGGAACACGACCTCGTCCATGTTACCGAAGTTCTGGACGATACCGCCATCGGGGCTGTGGGCGTACATGGTCGTGACCGTGATCCAGGTGCCGACGGCAAGGACAACACCGAGGAGGACCGACATGCCCCAAAGCTTGGGAAGGTTCCACTTGACGGGCGACTTGCTGTAAGGAGCGTTGTCGTAGGCGATGGCGAGCGTGGCAACGTCGGCGAAGATGGCCACGAAAACAACCAGCTCAATGTTGAGCGAGCGGTTCAAGATGGCGATCCACAGACCGAGGTAGATCTCGAGATGGATAGAGAGAGCGATACGGTAGACAACGTACGCGTACATGCGGTGGAAAATCTGGCGCGAGGTCTTGAGGGCGTCGATGATGGCACCGAGACCGGGGGCGAGGAAGACGATATCGGCAGCGGAGCGGGCAGCATCGGAGGCACCCTCCACAGCGATACCGGTATCAGCCTTCTTGAGCGAGGGAGCGTCGTTGACACCGTCACCAGTCATGGCAACGAGGTAGCCACGCTGCTGGAGAATTTCGACGACGTTGTACTTGTGCTGGGGGAAGACCTCGGCGAAACCATCGGCAGCCTCGACGAAATCGTAGACTTCGGAGCCGGGCATGTCACCACCACCGCCGAGACCAAGGCGCTCAGCGTTGTAGACGTTGGTTCCCAGACCGAGCTGGCGAGAAGTCTCACGAGCGATGCCGACGGCATCACCGGTAAGCATCTTGATGGACAAACCGAGAGACTTGGCCTCGTTGATGGTGCGGGCGGTATCGTGGCGAGGCGGGTCGGAGCAGGGCATGATGCCGAGAATCTCCCAGGGAGCGTTCTCACGCTTGCGGGCGACACCGAGCGAGCGGAAACCACGGGTGGCGAACTCAGCAACCTTGTTCTTGTAGGCCTGGTCGATCTCCTCATCAATGGCGTGGTCCTCCTCAACAGTCTTGAGGACGAAGAGAGGGGCACCCTTGACGCAGGTGATGCGCTCGCCAGCGGGGGACTCGACGATGGCGACGACCTTCTTGGAGACGGGGTCGAAGGGGAAGAAGTCAATGACGCGGTACTTGCTGAGGACACCCTTGGCGCGGGGGTAGAACTTGAGAGACTTGAGGAAGGCCTTGTCGATGGCATCCATACCCTTCTTCTTGCGCGAGGCAGCCAGGCAGGCAGTGAGCATGAGGTCCTCGGGGTCGACACCGGCAACGGTGTAGGGCTCGGCGAGAGAGAGCTTGTTCTTGGTCAGGGTACCGGTCTTGTCGGAGCAGAGGATCTCAACACCAGCGAGCGACTCAATGGCAGAGAGCTTCTGGACGATGGCCTTCTTCTTGGCGAGGTAGGCGGCACCGACAGCCATGGTGGTGGTGACGACAGCGGGCAGACCGACGGGGACACCGATGATGGTGATAGCCAGGGTGAACTCGAGGATCTTGACGATGGGGTTGGAGCGGTAGAAGCTGGCAACCCAGACGACAAGGAGGGTGAGGATGACCAGGACGAGGAGCACGGTACCAATGCCGTTGAGGACCTCAGTGAAGTGACCGGTGCCGGCGCTAGCAGCATTGACGAGGGCAGCAGCGCGACCGACGAAGGTGTTGTCACCGGTGGCGGTGACAACGACGAAGGCCTCACCACGCTTGATGGCCGAAGAAGCGTAGCACTGGTCGCCCTTGTGCTTGTCAACAGCAAGAGACTCGCCAGTGATGGCAGACTGGTCAACTTGGAGGAAGGCGTCGTCGGTCACAATGCGGCCATCGGCGGGAATGATGGTTCCCTCCTCAACCTGGAGAATGTCGCCGGGGACGACCATGTTGGCCTCAACCTCGACGAGCGCGCCATCGCGAAGGCAGACAGCCTTGAGAGCAAGAGTCTTCTTGAGCTCGTCGACGATGGAACCAGCCTGGAACTCCTGGATGAAACCGACAGCGGCGTTGAGAAGCAACAGACCGCAGATGACACCGAAGTCGACCCAGTCCTCGAGACCGGCAGCCAAGACGGCAGCCGCCTGTGTGAAGAGATCGTCAGCATGAATGTCAAGGCGGCAAGTGGGGCGGCATTTCGTTTCAAGCACCAGCGTGCCGGGACGAGACGCCGCGCTTGGCAGGATTGTTTGCTCACCTCCATGACGAACTGAATGGGTCCGACGAAGTAGCCGAAGAACTTCAGGATGAGGTTCTCCTTCTCCTCCTTCATCTGGTTGAGACCGTACTTCCTGCGGCGGACGAGGACCTCCTCGCTTGTGAGACCATGGCGAGTGTCCGTTTGCACTGGATGGCACCGTTAGAACGAGCCATTGGCAGCAGGGCAAGGACAATGCAACTTACGCTGATCCTCAGGAATGACACGGCCCGCACCAGGACCCGCCTCCTCTTCTTCCTCCTCCTGAGCGGGTGTTAGCCATTGATCGCGGTCAATTGCAGCGTGCTTGTGATTGGGAGCGCGACGCGACGCCAAGAAATTACCCAGGATGGGTGGGCCAAGATGGCCCCCCACGCTGGAGCAAACTCGCGGCATCGTCGGGAAAACAATCGCTCGAAGCAATTGAGTGCCCGCGCGTTCCCAATGGCAATCAGGAACGACGACAGGGCAATGGGACGCGCTTGGGGAAGCTCAGGGAGGGTGGACGGGGGGTACTAACCGGCGCGGCGGCCTCGCTCTCCAGGTCATCGATCAGGGCATCGATGTCCTCATCCTCCTCCTCGTCCAAAGCGGCCTTCTCCTTGTTGATGCCAGCTTGGTTGTGAGCGTCCTTCTCCTCGTCGAAGTGACCACCGGGGATGTTGGTGGACAGGGCCGGGGCGGCGCCCGTGGCCGATGAGTCCGCCATGACGCGATTAGCGAGCTAGGTGCTCTAGGTGTGTCGAGGGCGGGTGAGTAGGGTCGGTGGTTCCAGGTGCGCGCGGGGTAGGTAGGTGGGAGGGTTGAGAAATTAATGCTGCGGAGGAGAGGAACCTTTTGTAGGTTTTGGGTGACGCGACTAATTGTTGTGCTGACCTAATAGGTGAGGGTGGAGGGTGGGAGGACGGGATGGAGAAGAGGTGTTTGGCGTGAAAAGATTTTTTCCAGCCGAGAATGGGAGGGATTTTGGTCGAGAGGTTGGACTCGAGAGACCTCACGTCGAAGGGAGTCTTAAGAGGGACCTTCAGAGCGTAGGGAAAGAAAGAGGGAAGGAGAGGACGAGGGAGACGGGCTGGACTGTATTTCAATCTTTCCGCGTGGGTGGGCAGCAGCGAGCCATCCGGCCTCGCCCAAAGTCAATCCTGGCTTACGTAGCGGACCTTGGGACGATGGGCACAGTACGGAATGGGGCACCCTGCTGAGGTATCCCAGGTACCTCCCCAACCCGACCTGGCCGAGTCGCCCGCCCTCTCCACTCGAGCAGCGGTTGCCCAGTGTGCGCCCGCCGGCTGCACCGTGCCAGCGCCCTCGCTGGCCCGCGCGGTCTGCCGCATCGGCGACAGGTCGGGCTCTTTCCCGACCTTGCCGCGCACTGTGCCTGGGCTGGGCAGCGAACGGGATTGCCCCCTCTGAACGAACAGGAAAATCGCACGAAATCGGCAGGCCACCCCCCCTGCTTCTCCAACAGCAAGTGGGTCCGCCAGGTGCAGGATGCCGCGAAGAAGGAGGCTACTTTGGCTGTGTCCTGGCGATCAAGTACCCTTGCCCCACCCGAGCGCTCGCTGGGCCACCACCAGCGCCCCAGGACGGCCACCGAAGAGCGCAATCTCGGCCGACGCGGTACCTGCCAGAGTACCTCCACCCAGAGTACCTCGTCGGTTGCGTCTTTGCTGCGGGATTTTTTGGGCTCTCCACGGTCATCATTTTCTGGGCGGGCTCTCACTGGCCACAGGGCCCCGGCCTTGGCCATTCGCCAATCGCCGGTGTGCTGTCGAGATGGCGACAGGCAGGCACGCCGGCTGCGAAAAGCTGCCGTCGTCGCCCCAAAAACCGCATCTCTCTCAAACAGCTCAAACAGAGGCGCGCTGCTGCGCGGTTCGGCGCTGAAGCAATCGTGGAAATTCCCTCGAGTGAAGCTCCGGCCGCGGTCCCGAAAGCCAATTGGTATACACTTGTGATCTCCAGCCGCAAGGCGGCGCTGCGGTCTCGCTGGAAACAGCCGGACCCGTCGCGCTCCTCCTCAGCTGCCCTGCAGTGGGAGGAGCTCCATGTCTGTGGGTTTTGGTAGAAATGGAGGAGCTCGCGGGGTCGGTGCCGGGCATCAACACCACAAAACACGGGCGCGAGGATGTCCGCCTCCCGGCAGCCACCCTACTTACCCCCAAGTGCCAGCCAGCATGGGCGTCGGAACATCGACGACAAGCTTTTGCAGTCCGTCCATCACAGGCCGGGGTGGTCCATCCTGCGTGGTGCGTGCCGTCACGGCGCCTGTGACTGGTCCGGTGCGAGGGAAACGGCACCAAATGGCGGACAGGGCCTTATCTCATGCCTCATCCATGGACCGTCCATGGACGGGCTGGCGAAAACAGACAGACAGGCACACGACACGACCCCCGGGGCAGCATCTCGAACCGGCGGGCGATGGGCCCTGGGGCTCAACCGACGAGGGCGCTGTCGCAGCAACTGACAGTGCTCCTCGAGTCTCGACACCAGACTCCTCTTCCAGGACAACCCAACCTTGCAAGAGGGCGTGGGATGAAGGGGCAGCAACGGGAAAAACAACCTTGGCCGGCTGCTGGCGCGAGACATGCCCAGGTACCAGGCCACGAGGGAATGTCAGCCGTGTGCGCCGGGGGTCCGTACTGTGCTGAGCCGGTCCTGGTCCGGCCTCGCCCTGCTCGCTCTCGCCTCGTTGGCCGGCTGTCTGTGTGCCACTTTTCTGCCTCTGCCTACCGCCGTCGCCGTGGTGCTCTGCTGGACCCTGTCTGTTTGAGAGACTGATGAGACTGACTGATGCGGGTGGAGCTTTCGCGCTTCACCGGACGACGGAGCATTGGAGCCAACGAGCCATTTGTTGTCTTTGCTTGCCCAATGGGCAATTCTCGGCCTGGCCCTCCGGAGCGGCGAGTTCTATACGGGGCACGACGGGGACGGACAGAGCCGGGCGGACGCAACGGCGCCAGCTGCACCACGCATCCATCCCCGGTTCCGCAGCGCGAGATTGATTCCATGTCGGGCAGTCAATCCGAATCCCCTCGAAGCCGCATCCATCATCGCCATATCAACAAGGCTTGGCTGGGTCCACGAGAGCATCTATCTGAGTAACCATGTCGTTCAAGACACGCATACACCCAAGTCCTTACACAGCAACAATCCCAAGCTTGGTGGTCAAACAATGGCCTAAATTTCGGCGCCTTGGCCCTCGTCGACGACTCGGCGTGGCCATGTTGTCCATGTTGCCGGCGGTGCGCTGTCTCTCCTTGATCTTCACACTCCACGGGGAACTGGAGACGATGGACGACCATCGCCGGGGAGGAGTCGGGGATTCGCTGGATCGCTGAATGGCCGGCCCAAAATGGAAGTGCCGCAGAACGAATTTCCCCCTACTACGTCATCCCCCACAGCGCGCATCTGGGGGGGCAGCTTGACTCAAGTCAGCGCCTCACATCGAAGCGCCAGAGAAGCAAAAAAAGTGTGTGTGTGCCACGGCCTTTTGCCGTCGGGTACGCGTCTCACCCCGACGACCCGAGCTCCCCCGAAGCAGCCGAGAAAGACGCCTTGCGACCCTGGCACTCATGCCCATGGGCAGTTGGACACAAGCATCAAAATCCCATCTGCGAGGGACCTGGATTCCCTGCTCGGCTGACCATGCTTCATGTTGCCGTGGCTCGCGACGAGAAAGCTTACACGCCCGGAGGTGCCTGTGGCTTGCGCATGCACACACCTTGCCGTGACCCTGCCCACCGGTTTCGCCGCGAAGAGAAATCGGGAATGCCTGCTGGCCTGCCTGGATCACACCGGGGGGGGCAGAGCCAAGCATCGAGATGGCAATTGCCGCAAAGGATGGACCCTGGACATGGAGAATTGGAGGCTCGGAGGTTAATGCGACGGCGATGCTAATCTCGTTCCAGACTCCAGGTGGTCGGCTCTAGACGCCAGACTCCATATACCAGACTCCCCGAGTCCCCTCATTGCCTCGGATCTCGTGGCCATAGGCCCATGAACCCACATTCTGTAATTGTACACCACTACCGCACATCGTCCGCATCTACCGGTTGTGGCTGCTTCCCGAATCGTGGGAGAAGGACGGACATTCGCGCCCCGCCACCATCAACGACGCGGTTGATGTCGCACATGCCAGGTTACACCTATTACTGGGCAGCCTCGGGGGGGGGCACTTTTACTCGGGAGACTCCAGACATGCAAAGCCTCTGCGGGCCGAAACGAGACGTTGCCCTGCTGCACTGTGGTCGCGTGCCTTGTCGCGGCTCCAGTGTCCATGATCACCGGTGCTGACGAAACCGACAAGCTCCATCGAGATACCGACGACAGATGATCCTAGCATCAGCAGCAGCCGCCATCGGCTTGTCTCGGAAAGACAAGCACAAGTCTCGATATCGAGACAGACTGCGACATTGCCCAGGCGTATAGATTTGGCGGGCGTCGGACAAGGCTGCTTGGCACCTTGGATAAGATGATGAGAAGATGGCGGGCAAACGGGGGCATCTGCCGGTGTTTGTTCTTGAGTCTCCCCTATAATGGTGAACAACATGAGAAGTTGAGCATCAGACGGGGCTTGACGTGAGAAACGAAGGACAACCATGAAGAACCACCGGCATATGTCGGGTACCTCTCGAGTATCAGTTCAAACAAGACTTGACGACGTGAACAAACCCCCGATGCCCCTGGCATAGCCTCGTCCCAAGGACAACATCACGATGGAGATCGGCGCGGCTCGCAAACTGCCAAGCACGCGGGCAGCCAGGGACGCACGGGGAAGCAGCTTGGCAACGGCGGGGCAGTGTGGCAGATGCTCCCCCACGCCGCCATCTTCACCTCTTGAATTGCATGTCTCGATGCTGACGACGAGTGGACGAGACAAATCCAATGCCCTCATCCCGACACAACCCGCAGAGCTTGCGGTTACATAAAAGATGTAGGACGGACCGGAGCTGTCAGCAGAAGCCCGCCCGGGCCTCAACAGGAAGAAAAAAAAGGCCTCATCAAAAGCCCTCATTGCCATCCCGGTGATGCGCAGCGGGAATGGACGGGAATGGAACGGGTTGGCCGCTTTTGACAACATGCCCATCACCACAAGTAAGTACTCAATTATCCCGCAAACGCATGCACTTTTCAGACGAATGGCGGTCTGAAGTCAGGAGCGGGTCGGAGCATTCTAGAATGTCGATTCGGACAACTGGACCTTTTTTTCTCTCGTCTTTGCTTTTAGGCGGCATCCAACCGACTCCCGGCCAGCATCAGCTTGCGCCGTCCGGCTGGAGGAAGCTTCTCCCTCTGCTTCCACGACCCACGGGAAGAAAATCATCCAGTCAAAGGTCACCACGCCAGGCTTGGACAACCCGGGTTGCGGCGGTTGAACAACTCCTGTGGACGACCTTCCCCTCCTGCCCAGGCTTCGCCCAGGCTGGCTGGAGTGAAGCAACAAACGCCGAGAGGCGAACGGTGAGCCGCCGAGTCGCCCACCGAGTGCGCGGAGATGCACACCGCACAACCCTCCCGTCACCCGTGGGCCCCGCCCCTCAGCGGACTGCCAGAATCGGCAACCCCAACCCCCAACCACCTCCACCGAAGTGCACCCTGCCGGCGGTGGTGGTGGCAGTCGCACGGAGCTGTGTCTATCCGGGCGGACGCCGTGCGAACCAACGGTCGTCCTGGCGGGTTTCTCCTCAGGGTCAGGGTCCTGGGGACGGATGCCGTGTGCCGGCGGTCATGAAGATTTGACAGGAGCACTGGCCTGATGTTGGCCCTTGCATGACAGCAACTCCCACGCTGTTTCTCGGCATCGACCTAGCTGCAGCTGTGGTGGTGAGGGGACGAGAATATCCCGATCGATCCATGGCTTGCGCGGTTTCGGTATCAGTAGTCCTAGGGCCCTGTCGACTTGAGCACACATAGCGGCGCAGGTGCCTCGCAACAGGTAAAATGCGCGCACGTACGTCCCTCGTCGGCGCCAAAGGACAACAATAGACGACCCAAACTTGTCGGAGACTCAAGAAAGCGGGGGACGCAGCATCGCGAACAAGAAGAGGCTGGGGAAACCAAACACGCCACACGCCGCCATCACACGGGAGCCGTTGCTGCGCTGCGATGCAACCGCGTCGCGAACTACCTACACTAGGCCCGTCTTGAAGAAAGACGAACAACCAGCACGGCACGCACCACCACCACCACACTGACCACCACCCATCCCAACCAAAAACCAGACACACAGGTCGAATGAAGTTGAAACGAAACGACGGGGGCGTGCGTTGCGGCACTGACCCTCGGCTTTCTGGTTCGCCTCGCCCGCGTCCCGTCTACCGATCCATCGTGCCCCCCCCCCCCGACTCCCGACCTGACCGGGGGAGGCTGACGCGCATCTCTCGCCTCGCCCCCAGGATCATTGAATGTGTAAAACTGAGGGGAAGCAGGACGGACCAAGACTGAAGCGCGGGGTTGGTAGTGTCCTTCCATCCTGCGCGTGAGGTGGTGGACGGCTCGAGTTGACGTCGGTTGTCGCAAGAAAAACAATGGGGCCTCTGCCGGCGACGAGATGCTCCCGCCGTGACGGCGGCACCCTCGGGTGGAGGAGGAGGGGAGGTAGCTAGTCATCACCGCGTCGCTGCCGCTGCCGCCGCCGTGTCTGTCCAACCTCCCGGTCCCTTCAATATGTCCAGTCACCGCCGGCATCCTCGGGCGAGCCGGGCGGTGGGTGGTGGGTGCGTCCCTCGACGATGATGACTACGCAGCATGTATGTGCGCCAAACACTCGTGTTTTCCCTGCTTTCCCTGGTCGATCTCTTCTCTCGGAACAGTCGAAAAGGCCGACCGGACCCGACGAGCGAGAACACCACCACCCGGCGGCGGCGATTTGTTTTGGGACCCCCCTTCTTTCAGCATCGGAATAGCCGGTTGGTAGAGGAACGGACGGGTGAGAGAGTTGTTCTGGAGCTCGGGTCCGGTGGCATCCATCCCGCGGGGAGGTGGGCAGCCATCCAGCGGGCGGCGACAACGGCTGGACAGCTGGCCACCACCACCACTGGAGAGCACGAAAAAAAAAAGAGGAAAATCGCTCTCCACGTGCAGCTGCGAGCAGGTGGGTCTGTGGAGAGCGGAGCGATGCGCTGCAGCTGTCGGCTGGCTGGCTGGCTGCACGGAAAGAATGGACCTGAGAGGTGGAGGGGGGCAGGGGGGGAGAAGCGGCTCTCTGGGACCCTGTTGGCTTTCGGCTTTTCCGTTTGTTGGTGGATGGAGCTGAGAAGCCATGCCTGTTTGGGGGAGCTGCTGCACGGACCATTCCGTCCTCTCTTTTTCGCGATTTGACCTTGGAGATTCGAGACTCGAGAGAAGATGGCGCCATTGTTGCTTTCTTGTCGGTATTTCGAGCATCACATTCCTCTCAATTGCGAATGGAAGGCATCTCTGTCATGGGGAGATTGAACGACCGCACAATTGGAACAACCACCTCGGCCAGGCACCGCGAACCGGGCGCGTCGAGGAGCTCCTCTGTGTGGATTGGAACAACAATGGATGGCTCGCTCGGACATTAAAAATACCATCACGACATGCTCGAACAAACCAAACCAAACGGCTCTTGAATGCCGCTGCCGCCGCTGCCACGTCGTATTATTACCACTTTTCGCCCGTCATGCCCATGGAGACCCCCAAACCTCGCCCCCCACTCCCAGCAGAGTGAGACACGCGACAGCCGACAACGCGCGTGGTGTGGGTTCTGCCCGTGTCGTTCTCCATCTCGTCTTGTTTGACGGGAAATTGCAAGAGGAGTCCCCAGGAGGGAAGGGGGATTTCGCATTCGCACACCACTCTGGACCGCTGGGAAGATTGCGACTGTCATTGCGATATCATGCGTTTTCCGTTTCGTCGTGTCAATTGGATTGGAAGTTGGAAGAAGACTTTTTTGGGTTCTGTCCAATCCTGATGTCGATTGGAGTTGCAGAGACAAATGGAAATGATAATTCCAAGACGACACCCAAGAGTTTTTGGTGGAGTAGAGGGTTTGGATGCCGCATTCAGCAGGTGCCAGACTCGAATGGCGATGAGCAGAATATCATGAAGATGTTGAGTGTGTGACGGTGTGTGTAACCATCGTGGAGAATGGCACGTATAAAGTGACAGGACTGTCTGGATCGTCCTGGGTTATCGCCCTCGACCTTGCCCTGCCTCATGTCGTGGCTCTGTGTTTCCTTGCTGACGATGCCCTCTCTCCATATATTGATGGCATGGCGTCCGCACCAGTTAGGTAGTGAGTGCATTCCCACGACTGTTTACATGACTCCCCTTGGGCTCGGCGACGGCGAGGGGAACCACGGGGAGTGTGGTTGCAACCAAGTCCTCTCTGCATGTAGGGTGCAGTTGTCGGGTGCACTTGTCGGGTGCAGTTGTCGTACGTCGGTTGCTTCTCTTGGGCTTCTCTTGCATCTGTGCCTTGCTGGGTCATATCCGGATCCCGAGACTTAAGAAGACCACCAGGAAACCACCGGCTTTCCCGCCATGCAGTGAGATACCTCTTGCCTTGTGACACTTGCTATCGGCTCGACATTTCTCTCTCCTACATCCCTCTCCGACAACGCAAACCCATCCAGTCACACTCCCGTCCCACCAACCCCCCTCACAAGCCACAGCCAAGCCCCCCGGTGAGAAGAAGGAGCAGAGACGAAGACGACGACGACGACACAAGACACACGCAAACATCTCAGCTCTTGTACAACCTCGGATCCCCGGTCTCCCCGTCAAGACAGACAACGAGACACGGCCAAGGCTGGGCCAAGGCGGCCAACAGCATCAACGGTTCAAGACAGGACCAGAAAAAGGGGGTGGGCGACGCGTACAAAACAAAAATACTCACTCTCTCTGCAACACCTCTGTTGCCTTGGCAGCCAGTTGGCGGCTACACGTCTCTTCTCTGTCCTTCAGCTGGGCGGTGTTCGGTCAGTCGGCGGCGGGGGGCCGCTGCTGGCTGGCCGTCGCCAAGTTGGAAGAGTCTGTCTGGGTCTTTTCGGGCGGCGACATTGCGCACATTGATCACCTCGTCGGTACAGATCTTGAAGCGTTGAGCTGAGAACGGAAAAGCCGATGGGTGAGTGAACTGTCAATGCAAAATGTGGCTTGCACCCCCCTCAACGCCTCCCCCCCTCCTCGCCTATCGACCGCCCACGTTTTTCCTCCGCGCAGACGCTGTCAAGACTTTCCCGTCGCACCTCGTGCAACCACAGCTGCATCACGCCCATCTGGAGGCGAGACCAACCCAAACACCCAAGCCACAGAGACAGACACACGCACACACGCGGATGGGATGGCGGTGCAGCTTCGTGCGTGAGAGCATCGCAGAGTGGATCTGACACCAAAACGGAAGAATCCAAACAAGGAAAATACGAACCGGGTCAGCAATAGTCGCGCCCCTCTTCTCTCTGTGCGGGTCTTGTGGCGGCAACCTTATCACTGAATAGCGGCGGTCGAACCGAGCCGAGCGCACGCGTACCTGCGTTGGCTGGGGCCCGGATGTCGGACACTAATGTGTACTGTGCGCGGTGCGGTGGGTGCGATGGAGATGGAAGGGGATGGATACCGACCTGCCTGTTCCTATCGTGAGTGGATGCCCCGGCGTTCGGTGAAAATGGAGTGGAGCTGGAAGTTGGCGTCAATGTTTGTTGACCGCCTGTTTACTTCTGGAGCCAGTGTGGACGGCACGGCGGGTGTCGGCAATGTTGAGATGGAGACCTGCTGAAGTTGAGGCTATTCATCGGCTTGGTGGGAATGGGGGGGTGATTGGTGTTGAGGATGTGGATGGTGGTTGGGTTTCGTGATGATGTTCTGTTTTGTCATGTCCGAGTCGGAAGGGCGAGTTCTGTTCGCCGACCGGGCATGATTACTTCAATGACATAACCTTGGTTGTCAGCAAGCCGAGGAGACCCGGCGTGGCTCCTAACCCTTGGTGTTCGACACCGTCGTCCGGACTCTGGTCATGAATGCCTTCCCGATGTGACAGTGTCTGCTGTCTTGTTAGTTCTTACCTCGAAGAGCATGCTGCTTGGCGGAGTGTAACATTTTGTTCCATATCTCTTGCTACAAAGCGGAAGGCAGGAGCCTCGACAACCCCCCTCCTTCCCTCCCTTGGGACATCTCGTCATCCCAACATGACCACGAGAAGGCGCCATCCTTTCCATGACGCCTATCCCAACTCTCCCTGCCGGCAGCTCCCGGCTCTCCTTCACGCCGGCATCGACATGTGTGCAGAGAACACCCATCCCCATCCGCGGCAGCTCGGGAACCCGGCGTCTCCCGCGCGTCCGATCCATGCCGGCCCGACTCGAAAATGCCCTCGAAAAGGAGCAGCCATTCCACTCCCTTCCCGACGGTATGGTTCCAATGACTTCAAAGCCGGCTGCAGTCTGAGAAGCCCTTTTCTCAGAGGTGCCGACCTACCTACCTAGGGAACCTCTTATTCTGCTAGAATCACACCATTGCGCTGCAGGTAGCGGTCATTCGCACAAAGCTGATGGAATTTTGGCGTATGAGAAGACCGAGGGGCTCTCTTGCCCCTGACACCATCCTCTCTCTCATGAGACATGGTCCTGTGGGATGATTGAGGGCATATGATGATGCCCAAACCCTCTGACAGGAAGAAATACAGCCGAATTCAAGGAAAAGACCAGAAGACGTCTGTTGCCACTACGAATATTACTTGTGGGATTCCAGTTCTCATGCCATGAGAAAAGACCACATGAGGGGGGGGGCAAATGCAGCTAAACTCTGCAACATTCGAGCATCAAGCATGAGGTACATGGACAGACACAGTGCGACTCTTTTGGACTGGTACTTGGAGAGAAGTCACCACATAGCTAGCAGTCTTGGGGGGTAGGAAAGGGGCATTCATACAGGCGCAGGCGGTTGGAGTAGCAGAGGGGGGGCTCAGGGTGTGCCCGTTGGGGATGATGCATCTGGAGGAGGGGGGTGCATATGCCCGGTCAACGGCGTACATTATGTGCTATCGGTGAGAAGTTGCCGTGTTTGATGATGTGGTATCGCCCCTTCGGCCTCGAAGCTTCTCATATTGTGCTTGTTGAAGACCATCTTGAAGCCCCTCTTAAAGCCCGGATGTCCGTCGGGAACGACAAAGGGGGCGCTGATATTTGCTTGCAGGGTGAACCGTGAACCAATGTGTTGAAGGTCCATAGCTCGGAGTTGACGAGGCTGGTGTCATCAGGGAGCTCTCTGTCTCCTTACCCCAAGAGGCCGATGAATGTGATGTTGGCAGGATGCTCATCTGTCGGAGATACACCCATGGAAAAGCTTCCAAGTTCTCAGTTAAAAAAGTCTACCCTTCGTGATGTGGATATGGTTTACCGGAAACTTGACAAGCAATAAAGACATATTTAAGTTCAAGGTAGTATTTATGTAGCTATACCTCTACTCCCATACCTTCCCCGGCTTCAATATGTGGGCGTCATCAGGGACTGTGTAGTTAACCCTTTTCCCAACTCAACAAGAACATATCCCATTCCACACTCCGGGGTTGCTTCATCCGTTGGTCACCTCCCTCCCTCCAGTGCCCACATTGTGTTCTCAAGAACAAAAGCAGATAGATAGGTACCAGCAGCTTCCACCATGCCGGCCCTAAACTTCCCCAGCTCTACCTTACCAAGAATCCCCCTTCGTAAACCACACCAACCTCTCCTCTCCTCCCTTGGACGAGTTTCCATCCCCCATATTCAACCAACATGCATACCACCCTCCCTATCCAAGTGAGCTCCAACTTATACCGACAGGAACCCGTCCCCCAAGCCATCCACCCACACCTGGGCTCATACCTCACTCACCCTGTACTCTACCACATATACATTTGACCCAGCCGACCAGAAAGTTCATAGGGCCATGCAGATGTTCTCCCGTATTGAGACAAACAGCCATCCGTGACTGAGCCGACTTATCCACGGTGATCCTCCTCCTTGCTTGCCTCTTAATCCTTGGCCAGCCTAAACTCAGACCTCCGTCACACCATCCTGCATCACAGCTCTTGACAACGCCGACAGTCCCATCACCGTTTCCGGTCCGTCCACTCTCCTCTCTTCCCCACCTCTCTCACTCAAGCCCCCCCGAGAAAATACCGAGAAGAGCAGGAATAGGAAATGATCAAAAAAACGAGGAGGAGGTTGGCAATCCATGGGGAGACAATAGGGGGAGACAGTGATCTGAGGACACGCTGATAGATAGGGTCAACGCTTCGCTTCGAGACGCCAAGAAGGACGCGGGGAAAGGGGGATGAGTCGACGACGACAACCTCCGGTCGGACCGCCAGGACGAAGCCTCCATCCCGGACCGGAGGATCGGCAAGGGACATGCCAGAAAAGGAGTGACGATAGATAGGCGTGGTTCGAAACCGCAACGCGGACACAAGTCAAACAGACACTTGATTCTATAACAACCCTCATCCACAACCTGGATTAACACCGCCCGAGAGCGATTCCCTGTGCCCTCTCTATCGTAACCGTGCGGCGCAAAAGTGAACAGAGATAACAAAAAAAGACAAAAAGCCACACACACACACACCGAGATGTGTCTGATACCTGCTAAATATCAAAAGAGGTGTAGATGTTGTCAGCCTCTCTTCTTTCCTTTCCTCTGCCCCGGTCCTCTCTATCCATGTTGGCCGGTTCCAATAAAGCATTACCCATAACGCCGTCGCTTAATGCTTTGCCGTGACCTTTTCGCCGGTCAGGTTCTCCACATACGTCTTGGCCCTGTAGGTAACACTGTCAGCATCTTGTCTTGATGAAAAGGGGGAGGGGGGCGACGTACATGTCACCCATGGCAACCATGCACACCGTCTGCCAGATGCTGAGGCCGATACGGGGCGTTACGCCGCGGTACAGGCCCTTGAAGCCGTTGGTCTCGTAAATGTACTTGAACGTGTTGCCGACCGTCATCTTCTTGGGGCGGTTGGGGTCGGCCTTCTTGCTCTGCATCTCGACGCGGATGACCTCGATGGGCTGGTTCCAGGCCGACAGGCCACCGCCAATGGCCGAGGCGGCAATCTTCTCGGCCGCGCCGAGCGTCTCGCCCTCGCGCTTGCCCGTGACGTTGCGGATACCCTGCTCGGCCATGCGGCTGAGGCCGAAGCGCGAGCCCCAGTTGGTCATCTGACGGATGGCCACGGCGTTGACGCCCTTGTTGATGCCGCGGATGCCCTCCTTGCGGTAAATGTCCATGAACGTGGCCCACGTGCCCTGCGCGGCCGCGCCCGACGCCACCGCCTTGTGCTTGGTGATCTCGACCGTCTTCATGCACGTGCAGAAGCCCATGGTCGCGTACGCCTGCGCCACGCCGCCCGTCATGCCGCCGATGATGCCGCCGCCGAAATCGCCGGCCCCGAACGTCTTGGCGTAGTACTCGGCCTCGGAGGCGACGAAGAGGAGCACGGCGCCCTTGGTCGAGGCTTCAATCCAGGCCCACGGGATCAGGCCCTGGTAGACTGGAGCCGAGGAAGGGAGGTTAGCGGTCGGTCACACCTGACACGGGAGGGGTGGGGGTACGCACAGCCGAGGGCACCGCCGCGGCCCCAGATGCGGCCGAGGGCCGAGACGAAGCCGTCGCCGCGGTGGGCGGCCATGGTGGTCTTGACGACCTCGAGCGGCTGGCCGAGGGTGGTGACCTCGAACAGGTTGAGGCCGGCGCCGAGGAGCAGGTTGGAAAACTTGATGGGCTTCTTCTCGAGGTCCTTGGCCGGAGCCGGGACGGAGGCGATAGCGGCGGACATGGCTTGGCGGGGGTGAATTCAACGGGGCCCTGACCAAGGGAATAGGGTGCTTCTTCGCGGTGGGAGGTGACGCGGGTTGCGGGAGGGCGGGCGATGGACGAGGAGCCGGAGCGTGCGAGTAGTGGTGATGGAGGGACGAAAAGAGGAAGAGGGAGAGGGAGAAAAAATGCTTGTGGCTTTCGGTGAGAGCTAAGGTAGGTAGGTGGGAGTAGCACGAGTTCGGACGACCAATCGGCGCGATTGCTTGGAGATAGGGTCAGGCCGGGGTCAATGGTGAGCTTTTGGCTGGGCGGACAGAGGACTCGACGGTTGTCTTGGGACGGTGGAATGTGTGATTCTGTCTTTTTGGTTTGCATGTGTTACCGAACCGCACTGCCATGATCAAGCAGCTGACGGCGGATTATGGATCGCAGGTCGCTGGACCCGACGCCTCCCTCCGCAAACGCTCCACGGCAAGGAGGGGAAGGGGGAATGGGTCCACCTACAGCTTGAAGCTGGAACTGGAGCTGGGAACTGAAAGTTGCCCGGGTTTCGTTCGCAATGGTGCAATCTGATGGAAAACTGGTGATGCTTGCAATGGCGGTCAAGAGGCACAAAGACAAAAAGGATCTTATCTCTCCCCCGAGTCCGAAGACCAAAAAAAGGGTCTTTTGCTGCAGCCTCCTGCCTCTCCTTTACTGCCCTCCTGGCGTCAACGGCTGATCCCCAACATTGGGCGACCCCCCCTGCGCCCCTCAACGCAGGCCCTCGGCTGCCCTCAACGCATTTCCACCCTGCCGGACGGGCTTTTGGGGTAAAAATACGGGGTCGGAACTGGGCCCAAGCACGATCCAATGGGGAACCTCCACTCTTTTCGACATCATGGCAGAGCTCACCCGCAGGTGGTACAGGTAGAATACGTTTCACAATGGGGAGAGAAGCTGCAAAAAAAACGATATTTTGGGCAGTGTTTCATCGGGAATCGAACAATTTTTGGAGGGCTCAGGGGGTCGCTGTGAGGGGCTCTGCAGTCTGTCGGGCCAAATGCGACCATGTGCGATTGTGGCCGGCCCCGGCCAAGGCCCGAGGGACCCGGGACCCATTGTCTCCCTCGCTTGCTAACCACCGAGAACCACATGCTCAAAGTCAACGAACTCGGGAGTCGGTATAGGAGCCGGGCGACAGGGAGATGCCGCCGTGACCGGGCAGTTTCCATGTGTCCGAGTCCTTCCCCTGGACCGTCTTCCCCTCAGTCTTCCCCTCAGTCTCCAAGCCGACGTCCGTGATCATGTCGCAAAAGCAAATAGTTGCAAAAGGGGTTTGGACATGGTCCCTAGGAACCTGGATTACGGACTTGTTATCGTACAATCAACGGACAGGAATCGCTCAAATCTATGCAATCGCCGTCCCCCTTGTCGAGCCAGCCTGTTATCCCATCCCTCTATGCCGAAATGACCGTAAAAACCGGAAGCGCCGCGCCCCTCTCAACTCCCCCTCCATTACCCAGCTCCGACATTTTACAACTTCTTGGCAATCTCGATCCACTTGGCAGTCGAGAACGACTTGGGCCTGCGCGCATGTGTTAGCAAAGGCCGTCGGCCACGGCGGCGGGGGGACAACATACCTCTCAATGGGGGCACCGACGGCGCGGTCAATGATGAGCTGGGGAAGCACACCAATGGCACGCGACACACCAAAGAGGACAGTGTAGTAGTTGGCCTCGGTCAGGCCATAGTACTGGAGGAGAACACCAGAGTGGGCATCGACGTTGGGGTAGGGGTTCTTGGTCTTGCCGTGCTCGGTGAGGACCTTGGGGGCGATCTTGTAGACCTGGCTGACGAGCTTGAACATGGGGTCCTCGGGCATCTTCTCCTGCGCAAAGGTGCGCTGGGCAGAGTAGCGGGGATCCGTCTTGCGGAGGACGGCGTGGCCGTAGCCGGGAACGACACGGCCCGAGTTGAGAGTGTCCCAGAGGTACTTGGTGACGGCCTCGTCGCTGAGGTCATCGCCAATCGTCTTCTTCATCTGCGTGAGCCAGTTGAGCACCTCCTGGTTGGCGAGGCCATGGAGGGGACCGGCGAGACCGTTGAGGCCGGCGGCGAGCGAGAGGAAGGGGGAGCTCAGGGCGCTGCCAACCAGGTGCGTGGTGTGGGCGCTGACGTTGCCACCCTCGTGATCCGTGTGGATCGTGAGGTAGAGACGGAGGAGCTCAATGAAGTCGGCGTTCTCGCCAAAGCCAAGCTGGTTGGCAAAGTTGAACGAGTAGTCCTTGTCCTTCTGGACGGCCGCGACCTTGCCGCCCTTGAAGACGTTCTGGTAGATGCGGGCAGCGATCGTGGGGAGCTTGGCAATGAGGTCCATCGAGTCCTCGAAAGTGTAGCCCCAGTACTCCTTCTTGTTGATGCCCTTGGCGTAGGCGCGAGCGAACGACGAAGTCTGCTCGAGAGCGGTGACGGCGAGCGAGAACTGCGCCATGGGGTGGAGGTCCGACGGGCAGCGGTCAATGAGCTCCTCGACGAACTTGGGGATGTCGGAGCGGGCGGCCCACTCGGCCGACAGGTCGCGGACCTGCTGCTCGGTAGGGACCTCGCCCGTCAGGAGGAGCCAGAAGAGGCCCTCGGGGAGGGGCTCCTTTCCGCCGGGGGCCTTGGGGAGGACCTCCTGGCACTCGGGGATGGTCTTGCCGCGGAAGCGGATGCCCTCCTCGGCGTCGAGGACGGAGCCCTCCCACACGAGGCACTTGATGCCACGGGCACCGCCATACACCTGGTCGAGCGTGACCTTGTCGACGATCTTGGAGCCATGCTCCCTGTTCGTGCGAACTCGCGTGTTAGTCTGTGTCCACGTCTGGGTTCGAAAGCGCTGTGAACAGCGGGGGCATCGTACTTGCGGAGGGTCTTGATCTCCTCAATCTTCTCAGGGAGCAGCTCGGCGAAGCGCTCCTTGAGGGTCTGTATGTTACGGAATTGGCGGTCAATGGATGATGTCAGGTTGCAGATGGGGTTTCCGGCGAGGGCCTACCTGCGACTTGGACGAGTAGCACCGGGCGGCAGTGAAGCCCGTGGTGCGGAGGGACTGAGCCTTGAGGGAGGTCCTCAGGGCGGAGGAGCTGAGGCGCATAGCGGAGGCCATTGTAAGAGCTGGTATCTAAGGCTGAGAGATGGGAGGGGGGGCTTCGAATACGAAGTTGAGGGAGGGAGGTTAAAAAGTCGGAGTGTTGGGACAAGCTCGAAAAAAAGCGCAGCCGGAAAGAAGTGGCTTGCAGCAGGCGGATCGACCGGGGTCCCGCGACGGCCCTCCAGCTCTCAACTTTTTTTGCTGGCCTGGCCTGCACCGCCAGCACAGCACAGCATCAACCATCACTGTCCGACAAAAAGAGCACTATCCTAGCCAGCGAGTAATTCAATGCTGGAGGGCCTGATATATTGTAGCTTGGGATCGTGTATTCCCAGCTCGTCCCTCTGTCCGTCCAGCTTCCGAGCAACTGAGTTGAGCTCCAGTGACCTCCAGCTTGTGTCGTGTCTTGTTGCCCGTGTCTTGACGTCACGTCCTCGTTGGAACTTTTGCCATCCATCCATTCGACGAACAGCTGTCGGGCAGCTGCAGGGACAGCCGTCGCCGTGCTCTTGTCCTCCCGCGTCCGAATCCAAAGAGGCGCCCGAGAGGAGTCCCGAATCCCCGATGCCAGTTTCGTAGGATGTTTGTGTCCAAGGAGGGCATGGGCGAGGCCAATTGACTCGGCGAAGCTCCTCCCAAGCCGTTCCGACAACAACCGGAGCCAAGACGCCAACCGGCAGAGGGGAAGTTTGAGGTTTGCGCGACATTTGCGCCGTGTCAAAGAGAAAGATCATGATGGACCCACCCAAGACCTTCTCTCCGACGGCCCGGATGGAAGCTCTGGCAGACTGCTGCGGCAGTCGATGAGGTGCCCGTGCATTGAATGAATGGGTGTTGCGGCCTTGTGGCCTTGTTACTGAAAGAGGGGGCAGGACAGGCAGAATTCAGGCATCCATAAATGCTGACCAGCCTCTTAAAAACTCAAGTGGCGGCCGCAGAACCCTCCAAGACCTTCCCCGCCCACTCCTCTTCACCCAATCTCCACGAGACAAACGAACTCGTCTCGTTCTCCATCACCGCCAAACATCTTCGCCATCCAACGACACAAACCAGAAGCCCTGCCCATCAATTCCAGACTCCCAGTAGCCTCAGTATACCAGCACACACTCTGTGCTGATTGACCACTTGAAGCGCCCTTCCCGGACACATCTTCAGGTGACTCCTGCTGCTAGAGAAGAGACGAAAGAAGACGGGTAGATCGCGGACGTGGTTGAGGTCCAAGCAAGACCAATCGTATTCTCGCATCTCGGTCGCTCCGTCGCCCAAGTACACTACACAGTATCCTCCAGGCGTCGTCCAAGGAAGGAAGAGAAGCAGTGTGCACCTCTCGCCACACGGGTAACCCATTGATCTCGACTGGCCTGCAGACCAACCAAACCTGCCACTCAACCATCTCTACCACTCTCTCCTTGACCCGGAGCATGGCATAGGCCCCCCCACGCTCCCACTTCTCACCACCATTTGCGTCTGCGCACCCGTATCGTATTGCAGTAGCAACGCCGGTAACTTCGCTCTCGCAGCTGCTCGTCAGCACGACATACATCACATCACAACCATGACTTCCGCCGTAGCAGAACTAGAGGCCGGCCTTCAAGGCATGCTCAACCTCAAGCCGCCCGGCGTATCAGGATCACGCATCACGGCCCTCAATGAGCTCTGTGTCCGAAATGTTCAGGTAAGGAGCATTCCCTGCAGGAGACGGACGGTCCGGCCGTCTCCGTCTCCGTCTCCGTCGCGGCCATCGCGGCAGTATGACGCGTCCCACTGACATGACGCCTCTCGCAGTCCGAATCGGTTCTTGTCCAGAAGCTCTACACCCGGTTCAAGAAGGCCCCGGGAACACACAAACTGGGCGTTCTCTACGTCGTAGACTCTGTAACACGGAAATGGATGGACATGGCCAAGGCAGAAGGCCAGGCCATCGGCCCATCCGCTCGGGATGGAACGCCCGCCGCCGGTGTGCACAAAGTGACTGAGCTGATGCCCACACTGATGAACGACATCATTGCAACCGCCCCAGAGGATCACAAGGTACGCATAAAAGATAAAGTGATGAGCTCCCACGGTTGGATGCGACTGGAATGCCCGCCGACTTGCTTGAGAGACCATGGGCGATGGCGGCCAAGCGGTATTCCAGCGTGTCCTAACACCTGAACAAGTTCCTTTGCCCACTTCCTCTCACCCATTTGATACCCGCCGTGCCTAGAAACTCACACGAACGTACCCCCTGTAGGAAAAGATCAGGAAACTCATCGACATCTGGGAGAAGGCTCAGACATTCCCCCCGCCCTTGCTCAACTCCTTCAAGGCTCGACTCGCGGCTCCGCGACCAAGTAGGTTCCCTTCCCCTGACACAGCCATGATTGCTATCCCGGCTCCGTGGCATTCATGCTGGTGCGCCATGCGCAGTGCTCTAACGACGTCGCCTCGATAGATGTGTCTACTACACCACCGGGAAGCCCGCCACGCAACCTCCTTGCGTCGCTGGGTGTTGGAAGCAAGCCAACAGCCCCACAGCCTCCAGCCATGCCCAACATTCTCGAGACACTTGCCAACATTGCGCGACAGAATGCAACAGCAGCGCAGAGTAATCCGAGTGTGCCCGCGCCGGCACCTGTGTCGGCCCCTCCTTCGATCCCCGCCCCGACCTACAGTAACCCTCCCATGCCCTCTGCTTCCGCCCCCGTGGCGGCAGCGCAGCCGGGCATGCCGTACACGCCAGCCTCTCAGCCAGCTCATCAGCCTGTAAACTACGGGGGAATGCCTCCGGCCTACCCACCACCGGCGCAACCAGTTGCTCCCGCTGTAGGCTTGGGCGCTGCTGGTAGTCAGGCCAATGGTTTTGCTGCCAACAATCCGACGGTCCAGATGGTGGCTACTCTTGCCGCCCAAGGGCTTTCCATTGAACAGATCGCGAGCGTAATCCAAATGCTCGGCCAGAACGGCGCTGCTCCGCCAGCGCAGCCGCCAGTAGTGCCGCAGATGCCGCAGATGTCACAGATGCCGCAACCCGCACAGTCGGGGTATGCAGCCCCTCCGAACGCGCCTGCTGGACCGGGCCCCAGTCCCTGGGATATGCCGAGACCCGATGCTTCGCGTGATCGCAATCATCGAGGTGGAAATGGCTACCATGATGGCTCGAGATCGCCTGGCCGTCCGCGCGGGAGGTCAAGGTCCCGATCGCCGCCCCGTGGCTGGGATACCCGCGGCTCTCCTCGAACCCGCGGGAATGACCGTGGCTTCAACGACTACGGGCGCCCCCCCTCCCCAGGGCGCGAGCACGACCGCGACCGCCGGGGCGGGCGCATGCCCGAATACCGGCAACGCTCACCGCCTGGCCGCCGAGCCCAGAGCACTCCTGACCGCGACCCGGGCCAGGGCGACAAGTGGGTCGAGATTGACAACTCGATCCCCAACGGTTCCATCAAGGTGTACAGCCGCACCCTCTTCGTAGGCGGTGTTACGTAAGTTTCTGCATTTCTGCTATTGTTTGTGGTCGTGTTCCCAGGGCTGATGCAAACCCAATATAGATGTCCCGAGAACGAGCTGCGTCAACTCTTTTCCCGCTACGGGCGAGTGCAGACGTGCATCGTCAACAAGGACAAGCGCCACGCCTTTGTCAAGATGTTCCTTCGCAAGGATGCCGAGGCTGCCAAAATCGCCATGGAGGACCAGTCGCGCACCAACGACATGCAGCTCAGGGTATGTCTCTTGACCTCTTGATTGTGCTGACTTCTCATGCTAACATGATCGTCGCAGACACGATGGGGCGTAGGGTTTGGCCCGCGCGATTGCAGTGACTACCAAACCGGCATCAGCATCATCCCCATCCACAAGCTGACGGATGCCGACCGTAAGTGGATGCTTACCGCTCAGTATGGCGGCAGCGGTGGCCGGCCAATCGTCAGCGGGCTGTCCGTCGAAGAGCCCGATATCGAGATCGGCGCTGGCGTGTCTTCTAAAGCGATCAGCCGGCGTATGCAGACAGACAAGAGCGGGAACCACGGGCCCAAGTCCAGCCGCCGCGATGATGGCTTCGAGCACCCCAACGGCATGGGAGGCCCCGAGCCACCAAGGGGAGGGGGCGAGCCAAGGGGAGGTGGCGCAGAGGGGAGAGGCGGCCGTTGGCGTCCTGGCCGCGAAAAGAATCGCAACAGCGGCGGCCATGGCCGGGACGACCGGCACGGAGGAGGCGGTCATGACGACCCCGTCGTGCCAGGCCTGCCTGCGGGCGTCACGGTCGGGCCCAACGGGATCAACTACCCACCAAACTTTAGATTTGGTGCTTAAAAAGAACGAAGACTTGGGGGGGACCTCTCGTGGTTAACTGCCTCCTGCGGCACAGCTGGCGTGGCTCCGACTGCCTCTCACCGCGGGCGGCACTCGGCTGCCTTGTCGACTGGGGGCAACATCCCCATCCACAACATGGCTACCTCATTGAGAAGAGTCCCGAAAAAAAAAAAAAAAACTGCTACTGCGTCATCCCAACCACATTAGCAAATTCTATACCCATACCCCCGTTCCAGCGACTTCAAGGGGCTCGTACGACAAGGCCAACAAACATGCATATATCCCGGCCTCCCTGTCCTTGAACACCAACCGACCCAAATGGCGGCGGTGATTGCTTCCGGGCTCCTTAGCGTTGCTTTTTGTGTTTGCCGAGGGAGGAGAAGAAGGGGGGAGAAAAGGGTATGTCATCGGTCGATGACAACGGACACGAAGAAAATTGGGCCCGGAAATGGGGAATGGAAATAGCATTGGACGGACGGCTGGATAAACAAGGGGAATGGACGGATGGACGGATGGGCGGGAGGACAGACGAAAAGCATGGCTGGACAGCTAGGGGCTGGCTGGCTGCTTGCTCTATGGGCATATTCGTTTAGCGGCCGGGAGTTGGGAGGAGCACGGCAGGCGTTTACGGACAGAGGATATCAGCGAGCTCCCCAGGGGCTTGGCAGGGATACCTAGGAAGGGACCGGGACCGGGCCGCGATACGGGCGGGCGGGCTGATGGATGACGTGCCGTATCCTAGGGAATATAATTTCAGCATCTCTGAGAATTAAGCTGTTTAGTTGGAATGGTCCGGGAGATGACAGACCCCAGCAGCGCAGTTGTTACAACCTGTGCCCAAGAGGGTCAGACTGCAAGGCAGGACGCCGCGGTGGGTGTTATCGACGGTAGGGAACGAAGGTTGCGCAAGGTCCAGACGGGTCGTTACCGTCACAACAGGATGCTCTACAAAGAACTTGAAGAAGGTGCTTGCAAGATTGTAGACGGGAACATATGATTGCTTGCGTGAGGAACAAGAGCAGTTCCTCACTCAAGGGTGCTGTCTACCTATCTTATATAGGAAACTATCTAAGTGCTGAAGAGCAGTTCTTCCCAGGGCTTGGCAGCGCCAAGCCGCCAAGCCTGCAGAGTGCTCTGTCTGCTCTGTCTGCTCTGTGACAGAGCACACAGAGCACACAGAGCACGTCATGATTGGTCGATGGAAGGCCCCGCCTTCCATTCCCTAATGATTGGCTGGTCGCTGCGGCTCGGGGTTGCAGTGACCGGATGTCAAGACCGCGCGGGTCATGACAGCAGTGCACTTACCTCTGGGAGGGAGTCTAGATGTCTAGACTTGCTCCCCTTTGTACCGCTTTCCGACTTCCGTATAATTGTACAAGGAGCATTAGTATTTATCAGAACAGACTAGTTATCGTTCCTGCTTTTGCTTTTTAACTTGCTACCTGGATTTCGGTGCTTTGTAGCTTTCTGTGATGACCCAGGTCATCACATTAGGCCGTGGGCGCCTGGGCACCTACGGCGGACCAATCATTAAAAGGAGGCCCTGTAGGGCGTACGGACCAATGAGCGAGGACCCGAGGTCCCGAGTGGACCGGGACACCGGGACAGGCAGCAAGGTCCCGAGGACCCGGAGGCATCGGGACCAAGGGACGGGCCCTAGTGGCCAGGAATAGCTTCTACAGCACTTAGACAGTTTCCTATATAGATAGGTAGACAGACCCCTTGAGTGGGGAACAGCTCTTGTTCCTCACGCAAGCAATATCATGTTCCCGTCTACAATCTTGCAAGCACCTTCTTCAAGTTCTTTGTAGAGCACCCTGTTGTGACGGTAACGACCCGTCTGGACCTTGCGCAACCTTTATTCCCCACCGTCGATAACACCCACCGCGGCGTCCTGCCTTGCAGTCTGACCCTCTTGGGCACAGGTTGTAACAGGCAGTCGTGAACGGTTCATATACGCAACCAAGAGTCCAGAGTCTTTGACTTGGAATCTTGACAATCCTTTTGGAAGGTTTTCACATTTGGGTTGCGTGTCATTTGCGAGAGCCGTCACACCGCCCCTTAGTCGTTCGTCCCCGTCCAGCAATACCGGCGTCACCACCCCCAAACACCATCCCGTATGTAAGGCAAGGCAATAAGCAAAGACGGACCAGAACAGCAACCTGCCCTCGTAATCTCGATTACTCCATCCCTAGCCACGCCCCATCGTAGTCATCATTATCATCATTGTCACCTCCCCGCCCCCGAACCTAGAACTCATACCCACTCCACTCCTCATACAAAAACCCATACACCTCCCCTTGAACCTTCAACTCCGCCCCCTCCGCCTCCAACCCCCGCCTCGTCTCCTCATCCAACCCCTCCAAATCCAAATCCACCCCCTTATTCCTCTCATGCCTCGCCGCCAGCGCCTCATACTCCCGCGGCGGCTTCAAAACCCGCATCCTCCCCCCTCCATTACCGCCGCGATGCACCCTCGACTCCTGCTGCTTAACCTCCTGCGTCGCGAGCAGCGGCTGTGCCGGATCCTCATGGAGGTGGAACTCCTTACAGAACATGCCGGTTTCCGCGTACCGCGGGCCCTTGACGGCGCCGATGGTCCGGTGGGGATGGAGCACGACCTGGTCCGCGGCGAGCCACGCGTGGGCGATGAAGACGCCGGTCAAGGTCTCTGGGTCAATGGGGCGACCGGCGGCGTCGCGTGGCGGGGGCGCGGGTTCGGGGTGCTGTATGATGGTGTCGGGTTGGCAGCGGGGGCCCGACCGGGTTTTGCCCGGGGGGGGGATGGTGAGGGTGCTGGACGGTTTTACGTTGTCCGGGTCGAGGGAGAGGACGAAGATGCGGCCGCTGGCGTCACCGACGACGAGCTTGGAGCGGTCCGGGGAGAACATGGCGCAGGAGACGGCCGAGGGGACGTACAGGAGGTCGCGGACGAAAGGGCGCTTGAGGGAGCGGACGTTCCAGACTTTGACGGCGCCGTCCGAGGAGCCCGTGTAGAAGCGGTCGAGGGTGGTGCCCCACGCGGTGAACTTTACGCCGACGTCTTCGCGCTCGCGGTCGCCGGCGGCGAGTTCTTCGATGGGTTTGTCGTGTCGGAGGATGTGGATGGGCTTGTCGCCGAGGGCGGTGTCCCAGACGTAGGTGGCGCCGTCGGTGCAGCCGGCGGTGACGTAACAGAACGAAAAACTATTCGGCCTGGAAGAGGTCAACATATTGTGGTGTAGGTGTTTGGGGGGGAGGCTTACATGATCGTCAACTCGTTGATATCCGCGGCGCGACAGTCCAGTGTGCGGACAGGAGTAAAGGCCTTGCCGCCGTATTCGGGATTGTCAGACACTCGGAACACGCGTATCTGCGTCCGGACGCCAGAGTCGATCTTCTCGGGGTTGATGGGCGTCGTGGCGGCGACGAAGCATGGTTGAGTTGGATGCCACAGAACTTCAAAGACGTTCGACGTCGTCGCTGATGTGACTCTCCACCTCTCGCCCGTCCGCCCATCCCACAGGCACAGCTCACCCGTCGTCAGTCTGTCCTCTGGGATGTCATGGTCGTCGCCCGTCCGGCTGCGCGGAGAGTACCCGACCAGGAGGAGGTGCTTAACACCCTCGGCCAGTCCCCACTGCATCGTAGCGGGGAAATAGGCCCATTTCTCCGTCGAGACTGTGTTTCCTTCGTCGTCCGTGACTCGCGAGCAAGAGTACGATCGATACGGACTTTCCGAGACGGGGACTCCGTCTTGGATCGAGTAGATCCGGACGGCATTGGCAGCCACATCTGACGCCGTCGCCACCATGCCCGAGGCGTCCTTGCAGGCCGCGACAAAGTTGACGTTGCCGCGGTGCCTCCACTCGCCAATCATCTGCATGGAGGATCCCGACTCGATACGCCAGATCTTGACGGTCCGATCGAAGCCCGAGGTGAACGCCCGGTTGTGGGCGGCGTCGTAGTCTGACGCCACGACAGACGCGTAGAGCCATGGGTCCTGGCTCGCGATCATCGCTTCCGTCGAGTTCTCTCCCTTGGTGACGATGGGACGTGCGATGCGGTGGTGCGGATACGCCCGGGGGGCGCCGCGTCGACAGGACCCAAAAACGAAATTCCCCGGCTTGTTATACTGTAGATTGTGCGGGTCCGAGTGTGCTGTAGTGCCACAGATGTAGGCGTCGTCGGAGACCCAAGCAAAGGTCGCGATGTCGCCGGCGCAGTCTGTCCACTCCGACCGCACCTCGAGGTCGTCCTCGCGGCATTTTCGAAACTCGTCGTGGAAGTTGATGCGCTCTCGCATACCCCGGTAGCCACGGTACCCTGAGATCTCTCTCCTAAAGAGAAGCGAATGGGTAAGGCTGTTTCGAGCGTACTCCGCCCTCTCCGGGGCTCCTAGTCGTAGAGAAAGTGAGGCTGGGTACACCGACGTCTGTCTCTTAAGCACGTCTTGCAGGAACGCCAGGATGCCTGCTCTTGTCCTTCGCGGCATGAACTCCAGAAGCGGCGTTATTATCGGATCCGGATCGGGTCTTGGTTTCATAATACGCCGGAGATCTGCTTCACCACACCGCCTCTCCTTAGGGGGTTCTCCAGCGCTCTTCCTAAAAGCGCCGTATACTTGGTCCATCTCCTCGGCGCTAAAATCGACGTGGAACGGGACGTCCGGCAGGGGAGAGTCTGAGTGGTATGAAGATATCCCTTGGAGGATCGCTTCTCGTTTCTTGAATGGGAGATAGGGACGGTCTTGCGATGAGAACCAACCGGAGGGATTCGTGCTGGCACCGACCCCATACACCTTGCTCCGGTACTCCTCCGTCGACTTAAGCCACTCTTGTGGTGACTGATGTTGCTCTTCCTCTAATAGCGGTTGCTCTACCTCCACTGAGGGTACAATCGTCTCAGATATTGGCGCTGGGGTCCGTCTCCTCTGTGCCGCTACCAACGGCAGAGTCTTATCAACGGGTCTCGCGGGCGGTGTCGCTTTGCTCGGCCGCTTCAGCGACTTCTGTGTCTCTACCAACGGCAGAGTCTTCTTGACGGGTCTCGCGGGCGGTGTCGCTTTGCTCGGGAGCTTCAACGACTCCTGCCTCGGGGGCGGAACTGGAGAGGGCTTCTTTGAAGGACTGGCCGCCCTTTTCACGCCATTGGTATTTTGGGGAACATCATCTTCGTCATCCGAGTCAATGACTATCGGTTGCGATGCTTGCCCCGTCGTTTTCAGCGGCTGTCCCGCCCCGCCCCAGAACCCATTGGTATTCAGGGCTGGCCCGGGAGTATTCGAGGCCCGTGATGAGGGTGTATTGCTCGGCCGCTGCGGGATAGTAGGGATGGGAATCAGGGAGCTGGGTATAAATGGGCCGTTTGAGACTCGGGCAGCCGTCGGCTTCGGCCTCGGTTGGCTCGACGTCGTCGCGGGGAGAGGTATCTTGGAGGTTGACAAGAGGGGACCGTTGGAGGGTTGCCACGTCGGCGGTTTCGGTCTCGGCTGGGCCGTTGGAGTATTGATCACGGCATGATCCGACGTCGCCCACGGCTGGGGAATAGGTATCGATGATGGGACCGTCGGTGTGGTCTGGTATTCCTGCAGAGAAAGCGCGTCAGCCAAACATGATCTTTACGTGTCCTGTCCCCCCAGCGGCGCCTCGACGGACCGGTAATGTGGCGAGGCGAGCACATTCGAGAAAGGCCCGCGCCGCCAGTTGACGCTCGTATTCCTGGCTCAGCCTGCCATTCCCGAGTTTGTATTCCTCGTTGAACGAAGATCCGGGACCTGTCAGAAGCGCGACGACCTGGTCGAGGGAAAGGTAAGGCAACGAAGGGCAAAGAGCAGAACGAGGGGTCCTAGGAGAAGGGCAAGTTACCTTTGTTCCCACCCGTTTACTGTCCACATGGCTTGGAAGCTGGTCTCGGGCCTGATCCAGGTAAGGAAAGACTTGTTCGTTGAGGCATTGCGTGAATGTCTCCTCCAGCTCCCATTTTTCGGCGCCCGATGCGTCGAGCCTCCGCCGTTTGAACCGACGGGCCGATGGGCTTGTACCCGCGGATTCGGTCCGCTCAGAACTGGGAAATGCGGTAAGTAAGGGTCTCAGTAATGGCAGACGGAGAGTGGTCGTCGTCGTGGGAGAGGCGGCCGTGGTTGTCGAGCTCATGGAGGATAGTGGGCGTGCCGGCGAGCGACCGGCGTATGGGACGAGTGTTGGGAAAAGGCGCGAGACGCGACGGTAAGACGCGACGGTAAAGGCGCGAAAAGCGAAAGATTAACTGCGTAGCATTGCTTTACGTACCTTTTACGCATGCTTGGGCGCCCGGAGGCGATCTTGGCTGGGATTAAAGATTCTACAAGGCAGGCTGTGGATTTTGGAATAGAAAGAGGGAAACGAAGCATTTTGCCTATCTAAGCGATAATATTAGCTAGATATCTTCCAGCGTTAACGTTAATCATCTACTTTTATATTAGAAGTTAATATTAATTATCATTTAATTATATTCTAGAGATAATAGTTTTTTTCTTTATAGATATATCGTTTACTTTTTCTAGCGTCTCTTTACAGTCGCTATCGGTCTTTTAACATCCTCTTTCCATTTAGCATCCCGTAAGAATAAAGGACAAATGGCTTCGATAAAAGCTCTCTGGAATCCTTACAACTAATAACGACATTCAATGCCCTCTGGAAGACACTGCATTGCTGTGCTGGCAGCAGCCATCGCATTCACAGTCCAGGACACCGGAGCGATACGGGTCAGAGCCCGGAGCCGCCTGTCACAGCACCTGCCAGGCCATGATGGTTCGGCCTTATCGCCATATCTGCCTTATTGGCCTCTGCCTGCGGGGCAGCCCACTACATAGATCCGTCGTTGCAGGATGGAGGCTTGCGCTTCCTTTTCCTCCTGCAACTTCGTTATTTTCTACAATGCAAGCAAGCCACATCGCAGCCCTGTCCCGATAGCCACCCCTGCACCGTGACACCGCCATCTGGATCCGGGACACAGCGCCAACATCGCCGATTCAATAACTCACGACGAAAGACATCAATTCTTTCAAAATCACGGGAAATATCCAACTCGGTTCGCTCTTTCGTTTATTTGTCATTTCATCCGAAAGTGGAATTGAAACATTTCTCAGTGGTGCGATATACAAAGAGCACAACACAGCACATCAGAACAAGGTATTACAGTAAAGTGCCCTGTTATCGCAACCGCCACTTGGCGCAACCTGCCGCCTATCTGCAACCGCCTCGCCGGTCTGAACTAATTTTGGTGAGTAAGCGCAACTCCGCAACTCGCAACCCAGGGCGCCGAAAGTTGCGAGATCTAGGCCCATTACAGGGGTTATTTTGCCAAGGGGCAGGCCTGGCACGGACCACTATTCAGGGGGTGGCCCCAGCACAAGCCAGAAATATTCAGAAAATCCAAAACTTGAACAGACTGGACACTCCCAAAGACCCTCCTCCATTTGACCACTTTGCAGCCATCTTGCCAACCACCAAAACTGCCACCACTGCCAACCGCTAAACCCACAAGCCCCGCAGCTGCCGTAAGTCGGTACCACTCCGTGTTACTCCTGCAGACAGCTGACAGCACCTGCAACAGACCGACCATGCATCTCACGCTCGCACAACGCAAGACTCTGCGCACTTGGTTCCGAAGCCAGCGAGTCAAGCCCACACAAGAAGCCCTCCGCGGGTACGCCCTGCGTGAGATGGGGGTGCCCCTGAGCAAGACCCAAGCCTCACGCCTACTCGGCCCAAAATACGAATATCTCGACGCCGAGGACGTGGTAGTCGTCGACCCCGAGGCAACACGCCGCCGTACTGCCACCTATCCCCATCTGGAAGAGCTCCTCTTCAAGTGGCAGATTGAGCTGGAGGTACGGGGCGTTCCTACAAGTGCAGAGGTCCTCCGTGATAAAGCCCTGAAGATTTGGAAGGCCGTACCTGCAGCCAGGAATGGCGAGGCCGAGGATCCAGCCCCCCTATTCGGCGACAAGTGGTTCCGTCTATTCAAAGCACGCCACAACGTTCAAAAGCGTGTCTTCCATGGCGAGGCCGGCTCTGCCCAAGATGATGAAGCGACCAACGCCCAGATGGAAGCCATTCGCAGGGTGGCCAAGGATACGCCCCCTGGCAACCGATACAACATGGACCAGACTGGGTTATTCTGGCGTATGTTCCCTCGTCAGGTCTCGCCACGGCCAACCGGCCAGGTCTAAAGAAGGACAAATCACGTATCACCCTCGCCCTCACAACCAACGATACTGGTGATGACCTCCTCAAGATCTGGGCTGTCGGCAAAGCACAGAACCCCAGAGCGTTGGCACGGTTCAATTTCGGAGCCCATCGGATCGTCTGGAGGGCAAATAAAAGGCCTGGTGGAATACCGCTATCATGGTCGAGTGGCTGCAAGAGTTCTACAGCCATTTGAGGGCCACGAAGCCAGGGCAACAAGTGCTGTTGCTCTTAGACAACTTCTCTGGTCACACGGCTGCTCTCACTCTCTGCCCCCTCCAATATCACCGTTTTATTCATCCCCGCCAATAACACTTCTCGCTGGCAACCACAAGATCAGGGCATCATCAGTTGCCTTAAAAGGTCGTACAAAAAGCTGTACTTGAAGTGGATTATCGAGCAGGCAGAAACCCTCAGGGCAGACTTTGATCCAGTGGGAAACCTCAACCTTCGTCACGCTCTGCCGTGGGTTTCAGAATCGTGGTACGAGCTCGTCAAGCCCCAAACCATCCAGGCGTGTTGGAAGAAGTCCACGGTTCTCGGTTTGTTTCGGACGGCACAGTTCGGACTCGACGAACCTATTAAAGAAGTGTACGATCTGTTCAACAGGGCGGCCACACTCCTTAATGTAACAGACAGATCTGCCATGGCCATTTCCAGGTTTTTGAACCCTGTGGAAGAAGCTCTTGACGACCCAGATCTTGCGGAAAGGGGCGGCAACTTCGACCCAGACTCCTTGTTGGAGCAGATGATCGAGTCTGCTACTATTTCCGGCCCATCTCAGGGGGGGGGCAAGAAGCCGGTGATGATAGTGATGATGAGGATCTCTGTGCCCCCCCCCTATTATACACTACACGCAGGCAATCAACCACTTGAAGGATCTCCTCCATCTAGGTGACGAAAAGGCGGAGGTCTTTGACCGGCAAGATATCTTGGCCTTGAGGCGCCTACTCGGCAAATTCCAGCACCTAGTCAACTCTAGTCTGCAGCAACAGACCCTTGACGAGTGGCTTAACTTCTCCTAGATGGCTGGAGATGGCTGGAAAGCGTGTATTTAGCTGTGTCGAGTCTGTTGGATAGGGGAGCGAGTGGGCGAAATTGAGTGTTTGTTTTTATTGCCAAGACCTGAAATGTGGCACGTGCACGTACCACTTGGCGCAACCTGTCCTCTAAATGCAACCGGAATGGCCGGTCTGAATTGGTTGCGAGATCAGGGCACTTTACTGTAGAAGAAACAGACGCTAACGTTATACATTTTCGACAAGATGTTACAATGCGAATGCGACTCGACATGCAGAAACTGTTGCTAAGAGTGCAAGACCTCCCTCTCCAAGATATAATCCCCAAAAATCCACCCGTCTCCATCTCCTACACACGCCGCTGTGACACGATCCTTAGAGCTTGGGTTTGCTGGTGGCGTCGGCCGCCAGCTCCTCGTACATGCGGTCAATCTCGGCCCTAAAGGCCTTGGCCGTCTGCGGTCTCTTGAGCTTGAGTCTGCAGGCGAAAAATAGTCAGCAAAAAAGTTCATCCCATCTCCGGTACCGGGGGGGTCTACTCACGTGGGCGTCAGGAGCTCATTCTCAATGGTAAACGGCTCGACGTCAAAGTAGCAGTTCTTGACCATCTCAAACTTGTTAAACTTGTGGCCCTTGCCAATCTTGTCCAGCAGCTTCATAAACGTGGCCTTGACGCGCGGGTCGTTGGCGGCGGCGCGGAGCCCGGCCTTATCGTCGACGGCCACTTCCTTCTTGAGGATGCGGCTGGCGTACGGCGCAAACTGGATCGGGTCGACGCCAAAGATGGCGACGAGGCTGGCCTCCTTGGGGTCGCCGTGCACAAACGCCGTCGCCAGCAGGCTGGTGCTGCCCATGTAGACGTTCTCGATGCGCTCGGGCGAAATGTACTCGCCCTGGGCGAGCTTGAGCACGTTCTTCTTGCGGTCGATGATCTTGAAGCGGCCCATGCTGTCGACCTCGACGATGTCGCCCGTGTGGAACCAGCCGTCGGCCTCGATCGTCTTGGCCGTCTCGTCGGGGTTCTTGAAGTACTCCTGGAAGATGACGGGCCCGCGCATCAGCAGCTCGCCGCGCGGGTACGGCTTGTCCTCGACCGTGTACTCGTAGTCGGGCACCGACTCGATGCACAGCTCCACCGACGGGCACGGGGGACCGATATTCCCCGTCGTGAAGTCGTCGCGGAGCTGCACCGTGCCTACGGCGTACGTCTCGGTCATGCCGAAGCCCTGCACGAATGTGTTGCCAAAGGCGGCGCGGAGGAAGTTGTGCACGTCGGGGTCGAGCTGCGCGCTGCCGCTGCACATGGTGCGCGCGCGGTCGAGGCCGATGCCCTTGAGCACCTTGGGCGTCCAGATGCGGTCGAACAAAAAGTGCGTGTTGTACGCCTTGCCCTGGCCCAGCTGCATGTTGGCCTTCTTGGTCTCGATGACGCGCCGGGAGAGGGCCCCCTTGACGCCGTCGGCCTGGATGGTCGCCGCTTGGACGGCCGAGTTGAAGCGATTGTACAGACGAGGGACCGAGTAGATGCCGTTGGGCCGCAGAATCTTCATGTCCTCCACCAGCCCGGCGATGTCGCCGTGGAAGTAGCCGATGCGCGCACCGACGGCCAGCGCCGTCTGGTCGGCCATGCGGCCGTAGATGTGCGCCAGCGGGAGGTACGAGATGTGGGTATCGGTGGGGCGGACCGTGTCGTTGGAGCGGGCGGCGCTGATGCCGGCGACGGCGTTGGCATGCGTGATCAAGACGCCCTTGGGGTCACCAGTAGTGCCCGAAGTGTAGTTGATCGTGACGATGTCGTTGCGCGTGGGCGGGTGCATGGGGCGGCCGCTGCGGGCACCAATGGCCTCGACGTCCTCCATAGAGAAGATCTGGAGCCCGACAGCCTTTGCGCTCGCGTTGAGCAGATCCAGCTTGGACGTGCCCGCGGGCTCGCCGGCGTCCAATGGGTCGAGAGAGATGATGAGCTTGAGCGAGGGGACGCGGGGGGCGAGCTTCAGGAGGGTCGGGATGTGGTTGACCGAGCAGATGATGGCCGTGAGGCCGCCGTGGTTGATGATGTACTCGCTCGTCTCCGGGCCGAGGGTCTCGTAGAGGGAGACGGGCCAGAGGGACTGGGAGACCAGCGCCAGCTCTGAGACATCCGGTCAGCAAAGACGACGTGACAGCCAGAAAAGAGTGGACTCACCAGAAATCTGCCACTCGGCGCGGTTCTGCGACCAGAGACCAACGCCATACTTGTCGTCGGCGACACCCACGCGCTTGTGCAGCTCGACGACACCGGCGCCAAAGTTCTTCCTGCGCTCAGCAACCTGGCCGTACGAGATCCAAGTGTACTTTGGCTCGTACGTCTTGGAGACGGGGTTCCACGGGCGCCATCCCAGGCAGTCCTTTCCGGGGTAGGCGGCGGCGGAGGACTCGAAGAGGTCGTGGAGGGTCTGGTGCTCGGGGCTGAAAGTCTCGAGGAGAGGGCCCTTTTGGAAGCGCCAATGGCGGTAGACGGCGGTGCGGTTGGGGCGCTCGGTGCCGGGAAGGGGGAGGGCGTAGGGAGAGCCGGCCGGGGGCGGCGTGGCGAGCGTCTTGATGTACGCCTCGGTCTCGCGTCTGGAGGGAGCCATGGCTGTGTGCGTGACGGCGATGTTAGGGAGGATGCGCAGACACAGGCAGATGGCAATGCGACGGGGCCAGGGGCAACAAGACTCTACCTAGAGATGGGCGCGGGCGCGTTCACGGGCGGCAGCGAGCAAGTCCGAGCCTCGGTCTATCGTCTGGCTGCTGGTAGGTACAGTGGTGTTGGTACAGGCAATGGCTGGCGCTTCCAAAATTCGAGGTCGGACGAGGGCCGGAGAGGGGGAAAGGGGGAAGAAGCTGAAGAGGGGATGGGCGCGCAGCAAACGTGTCGGCCTGATGGTTTTGAAAGAAAAGACGCCTGCAGAGTCCGGGGAGGGCGTCTCCTTTTCGAGCTGGGGACGGGATCCGCAGTCCGCCGCGCAGGTGATTCGGCAGCATGTGGTCGACGGGTTCGTCTCCAGCGCCGAGTGCAACCAACGACGGCTCCCCCAAGCCACCCTTGGCATCGCCAATGCTGGGGAACCCTCATGCCTCCTCCACTTTGACCTTCATCTTTCGCGATCCGACAGCAGCACGCATCGTCGTTGGGACCGCTGGGGATGTCGGATGGGGCTCTTTGCGCTGTGCTAAGCTGGACCTGCGTCATATCTTCCATTTTCTTTCCATCCGTCTTCTGTCCATCTCGAGTCGCACTGCTTTGGAGATGACGCTCGTCGTTGTGTCTCCAACAAACGGCCGCCCATTTTTGTGCCTCGGCCGACTGGCATGCGGGTGGAGCTTGGCGTTCTCTGACGTCTGTGGGCAAATTGATGAGCGAGCGAGCGAGAGCGAGAGACGGGGACACGGGACATGCAACCAACGTGGGTCTTGAATTGGCTTGATCCATTCCTTACACAGCTTTGTTGTTGAGCCGAGGACGACAAACCTCAACGTCGACCTGTCGATGACGACTTTGTTGTTCTCAATGCTTACCTATTTTCGCTCCTCTTTTTACTGTTGACCTGGCTAGATAAAGTTCTGACTCAGGGGAATTAGGGTTGAGTCTGGGGCCGACGGAGAGCTACCGGTACTAACGCAGCATCGGGATGCCGCTTATTCCCAGCGCCCTCGTGGGCGAGGCAGACAGCACTGAGCAGATGTCGGACAAGAGGACCATCGTCCAGGATTTGAGACCGCTTGATGGAAAACACTCAACTACGCAGTACTCTTCCCTTCGCGAAGTCAACATGGACGGATACCGATACCCAAAAGCATCACTTTCTAGCCTTCGGCGACACAGGACCAATCCAAAAAAGGCCGATACGAACCGGCGAATCGTCACTCGCCAATGCCTCGGGCCCCGTCGTCGACCTCGGCTTACGGGCCCAGCAAGGTAGTCCCCGCTGCCGAGATTCGCCTCCATTTTCTGTCCCGACTGGGCCGTCACCTCCGAGAACCCCGCGATTCAACAGCCCCCACAGTCTCGGCAGACGCGTCGTGCACAGGCCACACGGTATTTGCCCGAAACGCGCCCTGGCCCAAAGATGTGGGCCATCGCCCCAGGCCTCGACTCTCGAAACTGTTCCAGGTGCCAAGGAGTCGTGATGTTCTTTGCGTCGTCTCCCACCATCCCAAACCCAGCAGGTCCTCCTCCGGATACCCGTCGGATGTGACCTCCATGTTTCGCGCAGGATCGGAACTCGACCCTCCTTGCAGTGGCGATCTCTTGACATGAGCGACTGGATACCTCCGATGCTACCAGATGCTGCCAGAAGTTGGATTCTCTTTTTTTTTTATCCTTGCCTGACATGGAACCTCCAATCTTCCACACAGTCCTCTACTTTTTGACCAAGGGGCGGTCTCCACAAAACATGACTTCGATGGATCTCATCGAGCACGGCTCATGCGGCTGCCCCGATCTCATATATCTCCGATCTCGTCGCCTCATTTGGCCTTCTTGGCGGTTCGCCCGTGGTGTGAAACCTCATGCGCTGGCGGCGAATTTACACGACACAGACTCTCCCAAAGAAGCCTCTGGACGGGCAATGGCAAGCCTGGCAAGGTTTCTGCGAGCAGCACACCCTCCCAGACCGACTGATTTTCGCCCTCTCTTGCCGCTTGGTGCGAATGTCATCGCATTGTCTTGGGTCGGGCGATCCATCATGCATGGTGCTTCCCAGATATTGCCGTTTCAGGAAGGCTTCACACTTACACAGCCAGCCCACTCCACTCAGCCTGTTTAGTCGAGAAGCGCTCTACTCAGTACGCGATGCTCGCAGCACGACAGATCGTCTGGCCAATTTATCCAGCTGTCCTCCCCTCCTGATTTCCACTACATGCCTCTCCTTGCTGCTCTCCCATCACCAGCAGTCATCTGCCTCGATCTGTTCTCACTCCAGACTAATATCATTCGCAAACACTCTCCTTTGGAAGCGCCAGTGGCAGCTCCCTCTTGAACAAGACATTTCTGCCTGTCGCTACTGCTGCTCCACGCTCTCGAAGAGCCACACGATATCCATCAGCAAGGATACGAACAACACCATCACCATGTCGTTCCTCTCCAAGCTCAAGATTCCCCACCTCGCGGTCCGGGGAATCCAAGTCTTTTTCTCCCTACTGGTCTTGATCCTCTCCGCCTATGGTACGTCCGGCCCGACGACGACGACATCCCCCTTCAAGGAATAGATGCTAACAAACACACCACAGTCGCCAACTGGTACAATACCGCCACCATAATCTCCTCCCCGCCCCAAATCAACGTCCTGCTCGCCTCGGCCGTCTTCTCCCTCCTCTCCGTCGTCCTCCTCGAGCTCCTCCCGAAATTTGTTCCTTTCTGTAAGCTTCGCCTCCCCCCCCCTCCAAAAAAAAAGAAAGAAAAGAGAAGAACCAAAGCTAACACCTCCCACCAGTCTCAAACCCCTACCTCCAACTAACCATCGAAGCCGCCAACGCCCCGTTCTGGCTCGGCTCCGGCATCGCCCTCACCGTCCTCCTCAGCCGCCTGCGCTTCTGCTTCGGCGGCGTCTGCGCCGCCGCCCAGGCCGACGCCGTCTTTGCCTACGTCATGTTTGGCGCGTGGCTGGCGACGCTTGTGCCGCTGGCCATTGGGATCGTCAAGGGCGGGGGCGTTGGTGGTGCGAGCAAGGTGTCGCGGCTGCCGACCGGTGAGGGAGTTGGTGCGGCGCCGCTAGCGCCGGCGATGACGTGGGGGAGCACGGCGAGCTTGGCGCAGGAGAAGGAGAGGGCCAAGGGGAAGGGGAAGGATGATGGGTTTGAGGATGTTTAGGGGGTTTGAACTCATGGAGTTGAGAGGTTGAGTCCCGACAACAATGAGTGAAAGGACGAGGATGGAATGGTCCGCTTGGATGCTGACCAGAGGAAAAGGAAAAGGGGGACTCGGCTGGGCCAAGGCTGGTTCTTTTCGTTTGGACCAGCTGGCTGTGTCTTTTGTTGCTTGTCGCCATCACTGGACTGGTGGGTTCAGGCTGGCTTCGGGTGTTTTGGTGCGTGGAAGACTGGAACATTTGGATGTGTTGTCGTGGTTGCTTTCAGCGAGATACAAGCTTTGGGATGGTTGGTGTACATATTGTTGCTCGCGTTATTTGAGGGTCTAGCGGGGGTTTTGGTACATACAATCCAGATTTTTGTTCTTGTTCTTACTTGAGCTCTTGGGTACCCTCTGTCAGCTTTGAATCGAAGACTTGAAGCTCAAGAAATCCAAGAGATGCCCGTCTCGGGTAGGTGTAGAAACCCCTCATCGACAACCACCAACTTAGCACGGGATTCAGGGGCAACCAAGAGTCAAGACGACATGAGAAACCCACGAATCAACACGAGGTGGGCGCATATTACCTAAAGCAGCCAGGTATGATGCCATTGGGGATTGGTGTGGTCTGGCATGGGGAGAGGGGGAGCACATGTGTGGGGGTTCGTCGCGAGATCGGGAGGGCGAAGGCGCCAAGAATGGGTCGGTGCGGGGAAGAGGGGGAGGGGTCACTTTGGGGATCCCGAACTGGGACATGGAACTTTGCATGTTGACATTTCGAGGGGAACAGGTTCCGTCTTGACCACCTAGATTAAACAATCGGCTTGTAACAACTCTCGCGGAGCAGGCCAGGAAGAGAGACTTTGTGCTGATAATGTTGTAAGTGCTGTGGTGGCCTGTCAGAGCAAAGCCCGAGAGGTCCCCGAGGGCGGGTCGGTACCTGCGTCTTCGGGACTGAGCATCGGCGACGGTGGGTTGGAAGCCCATCAGCGTCCTCGCGATGGTATTCTTCTTGTGGAAAATTCATCTAAATATGTACTATAGCACATCATCTCGATGTTGTGTAACCACATTACGGTTCACCGCATTTCTGACATTGATGACGACGGCGGTGGCTCAGTCGAGCTTGTCTCTGCAGTCCACCTCTCTGACAGGACAGCGGCAACTCGATGCCCCCCCTCCCCCGCAAATCTTTCATCAGAAATGTCCCGACCACTCGCATACAGCCAGTCCACCTCCCCAAGCTCCACACGACGAATCGCAACCAGCCTTGCAACCTCGAAACGGTCTTGCGCCTCTTTCGGGACGAGCAAAGAGTTCCACGATTCCACACTGCAACGGCCGGCCGGGACTTGGTAGCCGATTTTGAACATCGCCGGCCTCCAGACCGCGGCGGGAACGCTGTGCGACGGCTCAGCCCATGTCCCTAGCAAAGGGAGCGGGATGTCGGGTGGACGGGAGTTGGGGGAGACCCTACTGTGTATGCAGTGCCACGGTACCATGGAACGAAGATCGCTTCCTTCCCCCACCTCGCTTCACCACCGCCTCTACCGGTGGTGGTGTTTGTCGCACCTTTTTTTCGGGCCCTGCCAGGTCTTCTCGTTGGCCCCGCGCGTCGATGGTGCGAGAGGCGGCGATGGCGTGCTCGAGACTCACCCCACTCCCCTTGCCCGATGCAGCGCGTCACGACTTGGAGGTGCGGCGGCAGTGGAGGCCAGCAAAAGACGTTCCCGTAATGAAAATTCGCAATCCCGCCGTGCCTTCACACGAGCGTGGCCGTATAAGTATCCAAGAGGGGGACCGGCACAGGAAGGGTTCCCCAAGGCCCTCTGTCTCATCCCATCTCCTCATCCACCCCCTTTGTGCTGCCCCTCGTCTCCCAAGCCTCGAGCAAGCCCCCCGGCTTCCATTGAAAGCACCCATACCGCAAAAGAGAGCACCGCCATCATGTCGGACAGCAAGAACTTTGAGACCCTCCAGCTCCATGCGGGGTACGTGCTTCCCCAGGCTCGTGGGAATAGCTTCAACTGACACGTCTCGCAGCCAGGAGGTGGACCCGACCACCAAGTCCCGCGCCGTCCCCATCTATGCCACCACCGTGAGCTCCCTGTCGACGCCTCCGATCACAGACCAGAGCTAATGCCTCGTCCCACAGAGCTTCGTCTTCAACGACTCTGCCCATGGCGCCCGCCTGTTCGGCCTCAAGGAGTTTGGCAACATCTACTCCCGGATCATGAAGTGAGCCCCCCCTCTCCTTTCAGGAGAGAGCCGTACTGACTGCCAACTCCCAGCCCCACGGTCGACGTCTTTGAGAAGCGCGTTGCCGCCCTCGAAGGCGGTGTCGCTGCCCTCGCCACGTCCTCCGGCCAGGCCGCCCAGTTCCTCACCATCGCCACCCTCGCACACGCCGGCGACAACATCGTCTCGACCTCGAACCTGTACGGCGGCACCTACAACCAGTTCAAGGTCATCCTCCCCCGCCTGGGCATCACGACCAAGTTTGTCAACGGCGACAAGCCCGAGGAGCTGGCCGCCGCCATCGACGACCGCACAAAGGCCGTCTACATTGAGAGCATCGGCAACCCGCGCTACAACGTGCCCGACTTTGAGGCCATTGTTGCCGCCGCCCACGAGAAGGGCGTCCCGGTCGTGGTACGTCCCCTTACCCCTGCCCCTGACAAGCCAAAACTGACCCGTCCAGGTCGACAACACCTTCGGCGCGGGCGGCTACTTCGTGCGCCCCTTTGACCACGGCGCCGACATCATAGTGCACTCGGCGACCAAGTGGATCGGCGGGCACGGCACCACGGTCGGCGGCATCATCGTCGACAGCGGCAGATTCGACTGGGGCGCCAACGCCGCGCGCTTCCCGCAGTTCGTCGAGCCGTCCCCGGGCTACCACGGGCTCAAGTTCTGGGAGACCTTTGGCGCCATCAGCTTCATCATCCGCGCGCGCGTCGAGCTGCAGCGCGACATTGGCGCCTGCCTCAACCCCTTCGCCGCCCAGCAGCTCATCCTCGGGCTCGAGACGCTGTCGCTGCGCGGCGAGCGCCACGCGCAGAACGCCATCAAGCTCGCGACGTGGCTCGAGGCGAATCCCCACGTCTCGTGGGTCTCGTACCCCGGTCTGGAGAGCCATCCCTCGCATGACACGGCCAAGAAGTATCTCAAGCGCGGGTATGGCGGTGTGTTGAGCTTTGGCGTCAAGGGCGGCGAGGCGGCCGGGTCGCAGGTTGTTGATGGGTTCAAGCTCATTTCGAACCTGGCGAATGTTGGTGATTCCAAGACGCTGGCGATTCACCCGTGGAGTACCACGCATCAGCAGCTGTCGGACGAGGAGAAGGCGAGCTCGGGTGTGAGCGAGGTGAGTACATGTCTTGACCCAGAGTGTGGGAGGTGATGGTGGCTAACGATCGTGTCAACAGGATCTCATCCGCATCTCGGTCGGCACCGAGCACATTGACGACATCATTGCCGACTTTGAGCAGTCGTTTGCTGCGGCGGCGGCGGCGAAGACGGAGCTGGCGGAGAGGCCGGCGGGCGCGGCCGAGACGAAGACGGAGGAGGCGCCCACGGTGGTGTAGATGGTGGGTGGGTGGAAAACATTTCCTTGAGGATTTGGTCGGGTATAGCGTCGTTTTTTTCGGATTTTTTGTTTTGGATGATTTGCCGTAGCCGAGAGATACCTATGACTGCCATGAAGATATTTAGCTGTAAATGTCCATGTGCGAAACCTGTTGGTGATGGTGTTGTCAAGATCAAGTCAGCCCAACTCCAAACAGTGGAATTTATCCCCTAACCCTCTCCAACCCACCCCCTGTCGCCCCACCGCGCCTGGTCCCGGCCCAGCGCCATCGGTCTCCATTTCGCAATCTGAATCCCACTCCATCTCCACGTCGTCAACATCACCTCGCGAACACCACCACCACCGACCACGCCCCCGCGCAATGCAGCAATAACCACCCACCACCACCCACCGCCCCAAACACCAACAACACGACCAACCCACCGCAAAAATGCACCTCCCCACGGTGCTCCTCGCCCTCCTCCCCCTCGCCCTCGCCACCCCCCAAACCTCAATAACCCTCTCCCTCCCCCCCTCCGCCTCCCTCCCCAACCCCTTCTCCCTCCCCCCGTCGACCCGCGCGTCCCTCTCGTCCCTCGGCGTCCTCCTGACCGCCCCGCTCTCCACCCAAAACACCTTTGTCTTTCGCAACGTCACGCCCGGGTCGTATCTCGCAGATATCGCGTGCGCGACGCACGCGTTTGCGCCGTTGAGGGTTGATGTCGATCTCCTCGGTGGGGAAGGGGGAGTGGGTGGGGGGGTGACGGTCAAGGCGTGGGAGACGTACCGGGGGAATGAGTGGGGCAATCGCGGGGAGGCGGTGGTGCCTGCTGGGGAGGCGGGGTGGTTGGAGGTGAGGGTGTTGGGGGGGAAGGGGTATTTTAGTGAGAGGAGTAAATGTTTGTGTCTTCCCCTTCCGAACGGTATGTTTGGTGGATGCTGATGATGGAGCAGTCAACGCCTTTGCGATCCTCCGCAGCCCGATGATTCTGCTGGGGCTGTTTAGTCTGGCGATTATGTTTGGGATGCCGTATTTGGTTGATAATAGTGAGTTCCCTCCCCCCTCCTGAGAGAAGGGACGGAGCTGACATGCGATGATAGTGGACCCTGAGATGCGCGCCGAGTGGGAGGAGAGGCAGAAATCGAACCCGATGAACAGCATTATGGGTGCCGCGTCGGGGCAGGGCGGCGCCGGCGGCGCTGGGTCGTTTGATATGGCGGCTTTCTTGGCGGGGTCGGCGGGGAAGAAGGAGGAAGGAGCGGGTGGTCCGGACGCGGGGGCGGCGTCGGCTGGGAAGGGGGGGAATGGCGGTGGAGAGAAGAGGAGGAAGAGGTGAAGGGGTTCTGAAAGGGAGGGTGGGTTGGGACGGTGGGGAGGGGAAGGGTGGAGGTGTATAGAGTTGCAAAGAGGAGTCCCGTTGCGAGTCTGATAGGGACGATGTATATTATCGGTTGTGGCGGTGGAAAACAAGCGTACATGTCCTCTCACGATGATCGAGAACCCCGATACACTTTTCAACACCGAGCCACAGACTCTTTTGAGCTCTCTGGTGTATATTCACGATGTCCTCGGTATTGTTGTTGGAGTGTTTTGTATTTGTACGGATTACGTATGGGCGTACGGATTAGTAGTGTGTGTGATTGTGTTGTATGAAGTAGAAGAAATACACCGAGCCAGCTGAAACCTGCAACATCCTATCCTCGTCCCTTCTTTCGCTCTGTGCTGCTGCTCTTTCCAGCCAACCAACTCGGGTATCATAGGCTCGTGGGGTTCCCTGCGTTTTGATAATCCGCTTCCCCACTGCCCAGCTGCCTGCCTCTCGATTCCTCCCACCGCTGGTGTTGTTGGTACATTAAATCAGGGTCCTTTGCATCACCCTCTTCTCTCTCTTATGGAGCAGTACGCTTCCACCTCCACTACCCCCTCCCCTAACAACACCCTCCCGTTGCAGCCCTCGCCTTATCAGCCGTCAACCGCACCGGCCGCCCACCCGGCCCGCCGGCGCTCGGCCCCTTGACGCCCGACCGGCGGTCGTTGAGGTCGTACTTGCCGGCCTGAATGTTCTGGTAGATGCGCTCGGCTACACGCATAAACGCCCGTTCGACATTCTCGCCGCTCTTGGCGCTCGTCTCGACGTACTCGAGCACGCCGTTGCGACGGGCCCATTCCTCGGCCTCGGCGCGCGTCACCTCGCGCTTGTTGTCTTCCCCGTCCGACGAGGCCAGGTCCGCCTTGTTGCCCACGAGCACGACGACGATGTCGGGCTCGGCGATCTGCCGCAGGTCGTTGAGCCAGTCGGTGACGTGCTGGAACGTCTGCTTGCGGCTGAGGTCGAAGACGAGGAGCGCGCCCGAGGCGCCGCGGAAGTAGGAGCGCGTGACCGACTTGTAGGTTTCTTGGCCGGCCGTGTCCCAGAGAGAGAGCTTCATGTGTTTTTGGTCTGGTGGCGGGGGAGAGGGGGCGGGTTTTGTTCGCGGGAGGGGGAGCCCGCCGCTCGTGGCTGGCGCGGGTGCGGTTGGGGTCGTCGTGGTGGCATCGGCGGCGGGGGATGATGGTGGCGGGAGGGCGACGTCGTCGCTGTGCGGGGGCCCGACGGGGACGACGCGCGAGCCGAACTCGACGCCGATGGTCACATCGTGGTGGGCCACGAAGCGGCCTTCGCAGAGGCGCACCGTCAGGGACGACTTGCCGCAGCCGGAATCACCGATGCATACGAGTTTGGCGATGTAGTCCCAGGGTGCGGAGGACATGGGAGCGGGAGCCGGGTCTGGTGGGGGTGAGGGGGTAGGGAGGGTGGTTCGAGAGGGGGTGGGGCCCCGTTCGTGGTGCGGGACGAGGGGAAGAGGAATGTCGCAGGGAAAGTTAGTCGAGATCCGGTCGAGGTGGGTGGGTTGGGTATCGATGGTGGTAACGAAAATGGTTGGGCGTGCCGTTCTCCCAGGAGTCTGGATCGATCGAGCTGTTGAAGACGGACTCGGGTGATGAGATTTCGAGCGTTTGCGGATCGCGTTGACCGACTCGAGTGTTGTTCTTGTCGAGGAGGTGAGGAGAAAGCGTTTGTGGTCGGGTCACGGAGCTCGCTAGAGCAGAGAGGGTGTATGTCTGTTGGGGGCACACGGGTTTTGCAGGGGAAAGACGGCTTGGTGGCAGCTGGATGGATCGTGTGGTGACTGGTGGGACTTGGTTGGAGGAGAAGATGGGAGCTTCAGGATGGAGAGCTTCAAGTGTCTGGACCTGTCTGGCGGATACCATGGTCTGGGTGGATCAGCTGGTGGAGGGAAAGACCCCCGTCCGTCTTTGCAGCTGACGATGCCCGAATCAGGACCAGGGCCTGGCGAGGGCGGTTATCAGTGACGCAAGTGCCCGATAACAGCCCTCCCAGTCCAAGCAGCCCCCATTCTGCCGGAAACACGTGCGGGAGGTCTTGAGGTCGTGTCAGCCGACAAGCTCCTTTCTCTGGCGAACGACGCTTGAGGGTTCATGACAAAGAACCAGGGCCCGTCAGTGTCGGTCAATCTGGTTCAAAGACAGTTCTAGCTAATGTATTGCGTGCCTGTTTTGTGCAGGTCAGCACCAGAATCACACTTTTATCCTTCCGACGGCGCCGGATCCCGCTCGAATCGACGAAGAGCAAGGAGACCAAACGAGGCTTCGTTATTTGTTATCGGCATTTTCAATCTTTCCTCGGCTCTTGATAGGCAATACCTACATAGTAGCTTGTGCAGAAGACATTGGGCTGCAGCTTGCAGATGGGTCATCGGCCAGTCGTCACGCCCGCGTTTTGTTGCTCCCGACCCGGCACTGCACCACACTATTTTCAGGCGGTCGTTGCAGTGGCTGCCTGCCCTGCACGGCCTTCCCTGTCCTCACTGCCTCAGTGCTCCGGCTCAGTGCTCAGTGCTCACCCAAGCACAGCGGCTCGAGCTGCCCGCATCTGCTGCCTCCTCTTTCCCCCATCAACAACCCGGCCAAAACTGCAGCTCCCGCCTCACATTTGCGTAGGCTGACACCAAAACTGCTACCGCCTATTCCCGACCGACATTCACGAGCTCGACAGCCAAAAGTTTCTTTGAACTTTGGCAACCAACACCAACGCGTCCACCGCCGCCTTCGCATCCACACCGTCGCCACTCTTCCAAGGAGCCAAGGACCCAAGGACCGCCCTACTCACGAGTCGCAGCTGGACCGCCCCGCCATATCGTCCGCCTGCCGTCATCGTTACCTGCCACCGACCGGCCTTGTCGCCCTTCACCACTGTCACGCAAAACTTCAGCAACCGACCCCTGCCCGACAAACAGCGGAACGACGCCCTCTTGTAGGGGGGCGGTTGGATCGGCGATATGTTCTCTGAATGTAAGTCCTGGTCGAGTCCCCTCCCTCGGCCGTCGAGGTCGCGTGCTGATTGTTTGTTGCCGCAGATGCCTCCAGATTTCTCGCACAGTCACAGTCCCGGCTATCCAACCTCGGCGGCGATGGAGGCGAACGGTCGTACCGTCACCCCGGGGACTGGCAGGGCAGGGGAGCTCGACTAGGTCAACGGCCCTACGCGGGAAGGGGAGCCGGGAACCCATACCAACCCAGTGGCTCTAGATTTGGCAGTCTGGCCGGCTTCGGGTCCCGATATGCCCAGGATGCACCCCTCTTCCAGCCCACTCTGGAACACGACGAGGACGACGAGGAGGAGCGCGACCGGGAAGACCTGTATGCCCTCCAGCACTCCCGACGCGTCTTTGCGACCAGCCGACTGGACGAGAGCACCGAGACCGAGCATGACGGAAGCCGTGGCTCCGTCGAAGAGAGCCAGGGCTATGAGGAGACTCTCGGGGAACACATCCACGGCATCAAGAGCAGCTGGAATGGGAACAGCAGTCTCCGCCAGAACCGGGACGAGTCTGGGGCTGGGATAGATGCAAAGGGTCGGGGGCGGAAGCTGTCCAACGAAACCAACGAAACTAAGGGTTTCATGGAAGATGTTGGGTTGGAGTCCGTCATGGAGGATAGCGAGCCGCCACTAGACTTGACGGTCGAGAGTCCCGACGACAGCAGGCCGGCACCCTTTCAAAAGTTCCGATCACCCGCCGACCCAAATCCGTACGCCGGGAGGAGGCCCTCTTTCCACGACGCGGAACTGGGGATGCGTGCGCGCGACAGCTCGGTGGACACCAATATCACGACGCTCCCCATCCCCGCCCCCTCGAGCGACGAGATGTTTCGACACGATGCCTTTTTTGCCTGGATCTTCCTCATTGCCCAAGCCTCGCTGCTGTCAACGTTCGTTCTGGTATTCCTCCACACCAGCGGCAAGAGACCCATGGGGGATACCATCTACAACACACTGCGGGCGTCGTTCCACATGCTAGCCATCGACACCGTAGTCTCGGTTATCGTGTCGATGGTGTGGCTGGCGGCGCTGCGATCGTTTGTCAAACCCCTGGTGTGGTTGGTCATGGTGGCGGTGCCGGTCGTCTTGATCTCGTTCTCCCTTTACCCATTTATCTCGAGTTACCAGTCCGGCACGGGTAGCTCGCGCCTTCAAGACGTGGTCATGAGGTGGGCGGCGTCGATCCCCGCCATCTCGGCGGCAGTGTGGGTGTACCTGGTGTGGAAGGGACGGTACTCGATCCAGTCGGCCGTCGAAATCCTCGAGTTCTCGAGCCGGATCTTGGCCGCCAACTCGGCCCTCGTGCTGGTGGGCATGGGCTGTCTGGTGGTAATTGTCTTTTGGACCTGGGCGTGGCTGCTCATGTTCACGCGCGTCTTCCTCGGCGGAAACTTTTCCAGCACGCTGTCGAGGTTCATTATCAGCGCATCCAGCTGGTGGCTTGGCATCTTTTTCGTCCTCATGTACATCTGGACCCTGTCCGTCATCTCGGGCGTCCAGCGCTGCACGACGGCAGCCACTGTCTCGCAGTGGTACTTTCACAGGAACGCCGTCCCCGCCACCTCGCCGGCAGATATCGTGTCGGCGGCCATGGGCCACTCGATGACGACGATATTCGGATCCATCAGCTTGTCGACAGTGCTGGCTCTGGGGATCCGACTGCCCTTACTGGTGCTGCCCCAGCGCGCCGCCAACGTCATCAGCATGTTTGCCTACTCGTTCATCCCGACACCCATTGCAGCGCTCACCAACCCGCTGACCCTTACCTATGCTGCCATCCACTCGCAAACGCTGGCCCAGGCGGCGCGAGGGTTGTCGCAAATGGACTTTTTGTCGCCGCGGAGGCCGACAACGACACTTACACCGGCGTCGCTCCCGGCTGGTGGAAACAAGTACTCGCCACTTCTGCCGTACCGGCTGGCCAAGCTCATCCTCCACGCGACGCGGTTCATCATGGCGACCGGGCTGGGCTTTGCGGGGTGGGTCATGACGGCGCGGCAGCTCAGCGTGGAGCGTCCGGACGGCAGCATTGGGATCCGGGGCAGCGCGTATGCATATGTGGTTGGTCTGGTTGCCAGCTTCATCGGGTGGGGCATCCTCGGGGCTATGGAGGGCATCTTGAGCGGCATCGTCGATGCCGTGGTGATTTGCTACGGCAGCGAGAAGCGGATGATCTCGGGCGGTGGCGGGTACTGCATGGAGGCGGCGTACCTGTTTGGCGATCGGAGGGCGGAGAGGAGTCCTCGGGACTAGGGGTATTCGGACTTTTGAGCGCGGCGTTCTTGATTTGTATAATTTGGGTGCTGTGGGTGAGGCTGGGACTGTCGGGCGACCGTGGGATGGACAAACAGAGACATTCAAGCTGTCGTTGCAGACACTGAGCGGCCTTGGGGCAAACATGATAGGTTGCATTGCGAGATAGAAGGCATTCTAGAGGTAGTTCTGTGGGGTAGCAGTACAGTTTGGGTTTGTTCGATTCGTCCATGGTGAGTGTCAGGTTGCTGACTGTCTTGTCTGGGGAACTCTTGATATGAGAGTGGGTGGTTCAACATCCAATGCTCTTCACACTCCAAACAATCGCGACTGTGGAAGCCCGGGATGACTGGGCCGGTCTCTCAAAGTTGCCATGCATCACACAGGCAGGTCCACCATCTACGCCGCATGAGGAATCAGATGGCACCAGTGTTGCTCAACAACGCATGACGAAGAGGCGAGCGGAAGACATGACCGGCACAGCCACAAAGGACACGCACTCGGTGGATTTACCGGTACTTCGCGCCTAGTTTCCGTCTTGTTACCGAGAGCTCTCTCGAGAGTCGACTCAAGACCAGATCCCAAGTGTGGCGGTTTTCCTCTTCTCTTGTGGGCGACATCGGGGCTGCAAGTGGCAAACGGATTCACAACGTCATGGCAAATGAAGCGGCCATGGATCAGCAGCGGCGACCACAGCTTGCTTGACCGAGCTTTCCTCTCTCTGGCGGATAATACACGTCGATTCAGGCACCGCATCGTCTGTCCACCAAAGCCAAGCGTTGCAAAGGGGGCTGTGTTCGGATAGTTGTGCTCGCCTCCATCGTCGTAGCTCCCCCGTCCCCTCCACGTGCCCCGTCCCTTCTAGAACCGCCTCTTTTACCACCAAGTAGTCACAGGCCCGGGAGGACTCCAATCCACCACCCGTTCCATCCCATCTCTGGATTATATGATTCAGCAGCCATTTCCCTCGACTCCACCGCCCCGAAACTCTTCTCTTACAACCGACCTACCTCTCTCTACAGCACCTAAATAACCCCTCCTTTTTCCCCCTCCATCGTCAGTGAGCAACCCCGCCACTGCACTTACACCACCTCATCAACGCGAAATCACTCAATACATACCTGCCTACCGACCGAAACCCTACCAACCTACCTCGACACGATACTCACTCGCCGTACGAACCAAACATGGCCGACTTCGCCGCCCCGTCCGGCCCTCCTCCGCCCAAAGTCCCCGAAGGCTGGGTCGCCCGCTGGAACGACCAGTACAAGGAATGGTAAGCCTGCTCCCTACCCTCCACAAGCTCACCATGGAGCGCATCACCCCCTCCCCTCACCCTCCCCACTCAACACCAACCTAACCCATCTCCTCCAGGTTCTACGTAAACACCCACACCAAAACCTCCCAATGGGACCTCCCCACCGCCCCCGCCCTGCCCCCGCGCATCGACGACGGCGCCCCGCCCTCCTACTCCGGCGGGACCAACCAGCCCGCGCCGAGCGACGCAAAGGTCAATCCCTACGACGCCGCCGGCAACGCCAGGAATAACAACGAGGACGAGGATGAAAGGCTCGCGCGGCAGTTGCAGGCTGAAGAGGATGCACGCGCGCGCGGCGGGGGAGGGTACGGTGGGGGGGCGGCGGCGAGTTATGGCGGGAGTCCGGCGCCGGGAGGGCAGGGGTATACGAGTCCGGCGCCCGGGCAGCAGGGGTATGGACAGCAGATGCCCGCGCGGGCGGGCGGGGGGAATGACCTTGCCGAGAAGGGGAAGGGGTTGTTGGGGAAGTTGTTGGGGAAGAAGACTGGCGGGAGCAGCGGCGGCCACGGGGGCGGTGGTGGTGGGCTCGGTGGACTCGGCGGGCTGTTGGGCGGCGGAGGAAGTCACGGCCAGCAACAGCATGGGTATGGACAGCAGCAGCATGGGTATGGCCAGCAGCAGCAGTACGGGCAACAGCCATACGGACAACAGCAGTACGGACAACCCGGGTACGGCCAGCAGCCCGGGTACGGCCAGCCCCAGATGGGCTACGGTCAGCAGCCGCACTACGGCCAGCCGCAGTACGGCGGGTATCCCCAGCAGCAGCATGGCTACGGCGGCGGGGGATACGGCGCTCCTAAGAAGAGCGGGCCCGGGATGGGCGCCATGGCGGGCGGAGCGGCGCTGGGTGTGGGCGCGGGGCTGATTGGTGGCGCGCTGGTGGCGGACGCGATCGATGATCACAATGACGAGGTGTATGATCAGGGATATGGTGAGTGACTCTCTCTCTCTCTCTGGGGTTGTGATGGACTGAACTGACTTTTCGGGGGAATAGATGCGGGACAGATGGATGATGGCGGTGGTGGTGGTGACTTTGACTTTTAAGCCGAAGGGAGTGAGTGGTAAGAGGGTTGATATCCGGGTGAGGAGGAGCTGTTAGTTGGGGTTCTGTATTCTTGCAAATTTTATGTTTTGTTGTCCCTTGGGTTCTTGTTGTGCTGGGCTTGGTTGGTGGTTTCTCCTTTTTTGATGAGATACGAAGATGACTCTGGGGACGTAGGGGGTTCTCTCGCCGAAGGGTCTAATATTTACGAGAGACTGGAAGGGAGAAGAAGCATGGCGGGTGGTGGGTGTCATTGTTCGTGAGGCCAGTCGTACATAGAAGGGTTAAATGGGAACCTGAAGATATGTCTTGAACAGATATTGCCTGGAAAAGTAATGTGCCGAGGTGATGTGCTCGATATGCTCGATATAAGAGGGCAACAGAGTCGCAGCATGGAAAGGTTGTTATCAGTACAACAAAGTAAAATTCTAAGCAGCTTCGCTACCTCTCCATCCGCATCGTCAACCACATTCGAGACATGGAAAATGTTTGCTCCCTAGGTCGTCGCGCTATTACAACACACATACACACTCACACGCTCGAGCCGGGAACGAACCACGGCGGTATTATGGCTTCTCCGGTCAATATCCCTCTACACCTCCCCGACGCGGTTGCGATCATGGTTCCCATAACTCCACCTCCCTTTTTACCCTTTCTTTTCTATCCCAGCCCAGCCCGCCCGCCCGTACATAGTCGAACATTTGTGTTGTTTGTGTGAGAGAAGAGAGGTGTCGTCTGGCTGTAGATCTGCCGCGCGGGCAAATCTGTTCCATCTGGCATCGAGGAGCCCGGTTGGAGACAAAGGCTTCGAGGTCATCTCAGGCGAGATGTCGTTCAAAAAAAGGAGTAGATGCTCGCAAACCCCACATCCATCTATCCACTGTCATCCGGCTGTCGGCCTCTACGCATCCGACATCTTCCAGTTGTCGAACCACTTCATGTAGCTGTAGTCCTTGTTGGGACCGACCATGCCCCAGCAGATGGGCATGAAGAAGATGTACAGCCCAATTGTGACCACGTCGAGGACTGTGTAGGCGCCGTACTGGATCGACTTCCGCAGCGGGCTGAGGAACCAGTCGGCCAGGAAGCCGAGCACCAGGATGGCAAAGTAGAGCGCCGGGTAGTAGTGGTGCACATAGGTGACACGGGCCATGACGACGAAGGGGAGGTAGTGCAGGAACCAGCCGATGACGGGGTAGATGCCGGCGTAGTGGATCCGGTCCACGTCGTCGTCCGACAGCTCCCGGAAGCCACGCTGCCAGCGGAGGGTGTACCAGACGACGAGAAGGCCAAAGACGCCGAGGCCGGCCGTGGAGCCCCAGTACACAAGGGGGTTGCCGAGGAGGAAGTACTTGACGATCTTGTCGTCCCAGCTGCACATGCGGAGGCCGACGTGGAGGAAGGGCCACTGCCACCACTGCGAAGCGAGGTCATCCTGCTTGTCGGGGTCGGGGACCAAGGCGTTGTTCGACGTCATCATGGCAACGTTCTGCAGACGTTAGAGACTGCCCGCCAACAGCTTCAGAGGGGTACATACCAAGTGAATAAAGTCCTTGAGGAAAGGAGACTTGTACTGGCCGGGGTCTCCAGGGGGGACTGGGAGGGGTCAGTACACATCTTTCAGAAAGTGGAGAATGAGTCTTACGCTTCTCGTTGATGTGCGACTCAATGTTCCAGTGAGTGTACTGGTCGCGGGGCTTGTTGTCCTTGGTGCAGGTCACCTCAATCTGCTTGAAGCCCCACTGGGGAAGGTTGACGTTGCCGGCGCGCAGGTAGCATCCCAGAACCTCATGCTTCAGGCGGAAGGCCGTGGTGAGCGTGCGGATCTTGCTGCGGTCGCGAGACGCGGCGTCGCTGATGACCTCAATCTTCCAGTGGTCCTTCTCGTCTCCGACCGTCAGGTTGCCATAGCTGGAGACTTCCTTGTCCGCCTTGGTGACAGGGGCGCTGATCTCGTGAGAGTGAAGGTTACGGCCGGTCTGCATGTGAATCAGGCGGATCGTCTGGCCGTCACCGATAAAGCGGGGCTCAGCTTCGGTGTCGAGGTCGACATCTCGGCGGTTGGGGTAGAAGAACCAGTCGTTGTTGGCATCCTTGTGGTGGTAGCAGGTGACCTGCTGCTGGCCAGATCCCTCGGGGTACGTCTGGACGTGGCTGTGAAGCAGACCACCGCCGTAGCCCATGTTCTTGATTGTGACGCGCGAACCAAGGGCGACCTCCAAGGGGCTGTCCCGGCCGACTTCAGTGCCCTTGAGATTGGCCTGGAAGAGCGACGACATCTGGGCATCTCCAGGTCCGCTGTTGGTGAGGACGGCAAAGTGAATGGCGAAGCTGAGCATGTAGATCAGGATGGGCAGGATGATGAGACCAATGACTCGTGTCACAACGTGGGCAGCCAGAACCGGGATGGGCATCTTGGTGTCGCCAAACTTCCTCCACAGGTCCTCGATGGTGTAAAGGCCGACGAGAGACGTGACGAAGAGACCGACGAGCTTGACGCTGCATACGAAGCCGATGCTGAGGCCAGTCATGAACAGCCAGAGGAACCACTCGGGCTCGAACGCCCTCTTGCGCTGGCCGTGGAACTTGGCCCAGCAGAGAGTGGTGGCGACGGTGCCGAAGAGAAGCATCGAGTCCAGGAGGATGAAGCGGCTGATGGTGGTGTACGAGTTCTCGCAGAGGACCATCAGGGTGACGAACCAGACAGCGGGGCGGCGGAGGTTGAGTTCCTTTGCGGTCCAGTAGGCCATGGGCACGCACACGGCGCCCCAGAAGGCGTTGAACTGGCGCATAAAGGTGTAGTTGATCTCCTCGGGGTAGGTTTCGCCGGATTTGAACTCGAAGGATCCATTGTAGCCGGCGAGATATCCGCTGAGGCCGACAAGCAGCTTTCCGGCGGGGGGATGGACGTCAAAGTAGAATTCGCGCTTGAGGTAGTGGCTTCCAAACTTGCCAAAACTGTTGGGGACAAAGAGTTAGCGGTGACCCTGGCGACGGCGCAAGATGGGTTGTGCATACTGAGCCTCGTCCCACGTCACGATGGGGGAGAGTCCGATCTTGTAGAAGCGCGTGAAGAAGGCTACGGCCGTGAAGAGGATGGGGGCAATGAGCCACTCCCACTGGTCGAGGACTTGGAGGAAGGAGGGGGCCTGTCACCACGGCATCAGTACATATCGCAGGCATCACGGCGCAAGCATGGGCAATGGCCAGGAGAGAGGCGACTGGGGGAGCTCACCTTCTTGACCTTCTTCTTGTCGTCGGCCTCGACGGGCTTCACGACGGCGGGCTGGGGCGCGCCAGCAACATTACGCCGCCGCGCCGCATCGCCGCCATCGAAGCCAGAGGCGACGGCATGCTTGTCTATGACAGCAGCCATGGTGGAGCGGACTCGAGCTTGGTCGTGTCGCACTCAAGGATGGGCGGTCGAGCAGTCAGTCAGTCGCGTTGTCTTGGGTCTTGGCCGGGTGTCGAGCAGGAAGCTCGCGCGAGGTGATATGGCGAGGCTGCTGCTAATATAACGGGTAAAAAAAGAGCGTCTGGAAGAAGAAGGGTGGTATCGACTCGGTCTGATCTCTACCTCGAAGAAAAAAGTATTAAGAAGGATGGAATGCCTCGGGACACGGGCAAATCAGTTCGGTGCTGTGGACACCCAAACACCAATGCAATGCCCTCGACAAAGGACACGATCTCGAGCAGCCAGAAGGGACTCGGGGAGGGTGTATCGGCTTGCAGCGCGGAGCTGAGGAGTGGGAAAAAGGGATGACGGACGATGAACTGGGACCACTTCGTGGCCTTTTTCCCCCCTGGACTTCGCTTCCTTGGATTGGAGACCCCGTTCTTGGCGCGCCATCCCTGCCAGCTGACTGGGCCAGCTCGGCCATGTACCTTGGTACCCCAACTCGATCCTGGTTGCACCCCATTGATTGCCCCCTAAAATAGGGGATGCCCCACTACAACAAGTCGACCCCGAGGGACACCTTGGCCACGACATACGAGCTGGGATGCGAAGACATTTGAGGGTTTCTGTCTACATTGTGCCCACTTGAAGGGTTTCTTCCTTCACGTTGGCATTTGAATATTTACATGTCAAGCTCCAGGCTCGGGTCGGTCCAGCTTGGAGGGGTACCTACCAAGCCTCGAAGCAGCGAGAGCAGCAAAAGACCATCTCCTTTTCATGCACACTGGCCAGCTGAGCCCGGATTGCATCTCAGCCCCAGAACCACTTCACAGATGACAGACAGATGCCATGTGCCAGATCCCAAACCACTGCAGCCTCATGCCCACCACTTCGGTCATCTCTACACAGTAGACTTGGATGCTGCTGGTGCATCTCTTTATACAGCCCACCACGGAGCCCCTCCCCATCGTACAACTAGTCTACACATCAACAGTGACGTGCCCCCTCTACGTCGCCGACGCCTTAATCGCGGCCGCCTCGCTCATGGCCAGCGCAAGACGGGCCTTTTCTCTCTTCTTCGCCGCCTGCTCCTTTGCATTCTCGACCCGATCAATCTCACCACGCCTCCTCAGCTCCGCAATCTCCTCGGCCTCTTCCAGTTCCGCCTTTGTTGGCTCCACCGGCACCGCCAATGTTTTTTGTATGAATTTGTCGAGGATCTCGCTCGAGTGGATGCCCTTGACGTCGATGGTCACCGCCTTCTCGCCTGCCACAGGTGCCGGCGCCTTGGACGCCCCGGTTGTCGATGATGGTGGCTGCGGGGTATCTCTCGGGTTCGGCTGGCCGTCTGCCCGGAAGTAGAGTGTCAAGGTTGCCGGTCCTTCTTGCTTCTCTGTCCTGTTGACGATCATGGGCACCGCCGGATTCCAAAACTTGAGCCGTGGGAGATTCTCCTTCATGAATTTCCTGGAGGCACTGTCAGACCAGCCCTTCCATTGTCACCACAGCCAGCCCGACGCACCTTGGCCCCATGTGTCCTCCTTCGAGCCTCTTTGCAAACTCCAGGTGGATGCGGGAAACCGTTGGTGGCAGCCTCAGAGCACCCGGGCCCATGCGTATCCAAAGCAACTGCGCATTGCTCGTCAGTTCCGTCGTTCGAGTGGTGTGCTCAGTCCCTCCGAGAGGCTCGAGTTCGTGGTCGTCTTACCCTCTGCGCACAAGGTTAGCATGGACAATTGACAGGCCGGAGCAGAGAGGGGCCTCTGGCTCAAGAGGGGGAGCACCTACTTCCCGCAGGTGGTGCATGCGCTTGATTACGCCCACCATCTTGATGTGTGTCGAGGAGCAAGACTCCTCCCTGGGTACGGGTTGTCTGGGCGCGGGGGGGTAAGGTCAATCGTGGATCGCGAATGTGGTTGCCGATGGCCTGGCGGCATAAATTTTTAGTCTGGGCTTCGCTCCAGGGCCCCAGCTCTGCGCAACGCCAAGACATGGAATGCACGCCCAGATCGGCTTCACCGCCCTACCCGTAGCCTGCCGGATCGCCCAAACTTGGCGCGATCTGCCTGCCGGGGGGACAGAAACGCCCGCGCATCGCAAAAAAAGTTTGGCTCTTTATTTTTTGGCCATCAAATCGAGCCCACCAACCCGACCGACCACCCATCTCCAGCCCGCCATTTTCAGCCATGCAAGCACCACGGTGCCGATCCCTTTGCTCGAAACTGCTGGGAAATATTTACAGTATAGAGCGCTTTAGCTCGCCCGCACGCCTCTCGCCCTTCCTCTGTCCCGCCCTCTTGCGCGCCCATTCCTCGACCTCCCCGCGACGACCCAGCCATCGCCAAAATGGACCATTACTTCTCTCCCAGACCCGGAGGCTGCACATGTCGCCCACCCTACGCACCGAAGCCCAGTTACATCTCGAACAACCCCGAGTCGAGACCCGGCCACCGATCAAGTCCCTGCCGCCAATATGCACGGGCTGCGGAGCCCTGTCGCAGACGACGATGCCAAACGAACCTGGGTACTACAGCTTGGACCGAGGGGCCGTCACACAATACCTAGGTCATGTCGAGAAGCATAAACCGGAGCAGGAAATCCAGGACGACGTGGTCAGGCAGGCCCTCGCCGACCTGGACCTCGACGACCTCGAGGCGCAGGGCGTCAACTTGAAGGGCCTCGCGCCAGATGCTGCGGCGGACGACGAGCCAGCTCCTGCCCGCACAGACGAGACGGTGATCTGCGACCGATGCCATGATCTCCTCCACCACGGAATCGGGCAGCCCATCTTCCACCCCAGCATCGACGCCCTGCGAAACACCATTGCCGAGTCGCCCTACAAGTACAACCACATCTACCACCTGCTGGATGCCGCGGACTTCCCCATGTCGCTGCTCCCCAGGATCACCGACCTGCTCGATGCCATGCCCCTGCGCTCCCACAACAGGAGATCCAGGAGCGCCAAATACTATGCCAATAAAAAGACCGAGATAAGCTTCATCATCACGAGGGCAGATCTTCTCGGGGCCAAGAAGGAGGACGTGGACCGTCTGATGCCAGCTCTCAGAGAAACTCTGCGAGAGGCCCTTGGTCGAAACGGCGCACATGTGAGGTTGGGAAATGTCAAGTGTGTCAGTGCAAAGAGAGGCTGGTGGACGAAACCGCTGAAGGAGGAGATCTTTTCGCACCGCGGTGCCGCGTGGATGGTAGGGAAAGCCAACGTGGGGAAGAGCAACCTTTTTGCGGCCGTCTTCCCCCAAGGCAGGATGGACCACAAGCCCCCGCCGCATGAAGCTTCCATCGAATCGGTCCCCGAGTATGGGGTGGACGAATCCAAACTGGACAACAGAAACGACGACCTCTCTCTTCTCCCACCGGCCCGCCCCGAGACCCAGTACCCGGCCATGCCCCTGATCTCGCCACTGGCGGGGACCACAGCTTCCCCCATCCGCCTCGCCTACGGCGGCGGGAGAGGCGAACTCATCGACCTTCCCGGCCTCCCCCGGACCGATCTCGAGCGGTACGTGCAAGAGGAGCACCGCAACTCGCTCACCATGCGCAAGCGCAAGAAGGCCGAGCAGGTGGTCGTTAAATCTGGCAAATCCCTCCTCCTCGGCGGCTTCATCCGCATCACACCCCAAACACCCGGCCTCGACTTCTTGGCCTACAACTTCACCCCTCTCGTGGACCACCTCACGTCGACGGAAAAGGCCATCGGCGTACAAGAGCGCACCGACCCCGTCAACGTCGACAACATCTCGGTGCCCGAGGCGAGCGAAAAGATCAAGCTCGCCGGCTCGTACCAGCTGCGCTGGGACATCACCAAGCAGCGCGCCGGTCCGCTGACGCGGAAGAACGCCGTCAACCTCCCGGTGGAGCGGCTGCCGTTCCGCGTGCTCGCGGTGGATATTCTGATTGAGGGGTGCGGATGGGTCGAGATCACGGCGCAGATGTCGGCGAGGAAGCTCGAGGCGGGCGGCGGCGCACGGAAACCTCCTCGTGCCCCACCGGCGCCGAGAAAGGCAATGCTGAACCAGGACCCAGCGAGGTTGGACTTTTTGGACCTGTCGGATCCCAATGAGGTGAAGCCCCAGCTGGCGTTTGAGCCGGACGAGCCCCTGAATCAGTTGGAGGAGGCGCCTCGGAGGGAGCTAAACTGGCCGGTCGTCGACGTCTTCACGCCGGAGGGGCGGTTTGTGGCTGCCAGGCGGGCGTTTGGGGCGTATGATCTCAACAAGACTATTGTGAGGGGTAATATCAAGATGCGGCCGAGGAAGAGCATGAAGGGACATAAGAAGAGGATGAAGATGGAGAGTCGGGCTACCCGCGGGGCGGAGTTTTAGGGGATGTACTTGTAGATGTAAGCTATTGTATGTCCGGCATGGGGGGTGTAACGTGTAACCATGAATCTTTTCTGTGTCCTATATTACCACTTGATACCCCGTTGGGAGCAAAAGCAAGGTGCGATAGAACAGTACCTGTCCATTGCCTACATAGCAAAATGTCATCGAGTGACCTGAACTGCCACTGGATTAAGTTGGGTCATTTCCAGGCGGCCTTTGTCAGTTCTGAACGGCCACTCCCGTCTTGACCCAGCCGCCAGATGGGCATGTCTGAGTAGCAATCATTTCCTGTCAGTGATGGAGCAGTTGCGTGTGCCAGTCATCGATCTTGGTTGCCTGGCAAACTGCCCAGCAGTCTAGCAACGAGGAAGCAAGCTGTCCGCATTGATGCCATGTATAAAAGACCGAGTTTCTCAGGCTTGGCTGTATTTTTTATGTCTGTCTGGTTTCTGCCATGTCTCCTGGGGGCCGGGGAAAGAGCATTGACGTCGGGAACGAAATCCTGTCCAGTTCTTCCAAGTTGCCAAAGTTGCTTTGCCCGATGTTGACATGATCTGTCCGTAGAAATCGTGTGGTAGTAGGTGACTAGCACCAGGATGCGAGCTTTCAAATCATGGCCTCTTCCCCAAGGATCTCAGCAGAAGATGGACTGAGAAACCAGGTGAATTGGTTTGACTCGCCCCGACACTGGTAAAGCGAAGGAGCCCCCTTAGCAACCACTTGACCTGCGATCTTTCCAACCCGTGGGACCCGCCTGTCATTCACCCGATTTCCATCCCATCCAGGTTCCATTCCCCCATATTCGCCCTTTACTTCACGGCGGCCCGGCGTCAACTGGCTGGCGATTGGCATTCTACGAGTTCAAACTCTGGAAGGGTATATTAATCCTCTTCCCCCTCCCGGTTCCAGACCAAATCTTCTCCCAGACAACGAACTGCGAACCTCCTCCTTCGCAAACAACTCTTCGTCTCACACCAACACCCATCCTCTCTCGACCTTCCCTTCTCATCCGCTCATCTTCAACTCATTTCTCCCACCCACGGCAAGCCTCATTCTCAGCGGCAGCCGATTCACAAACCTCCGTCAATTCAAGGTACGCAAGGCCAGAGCCAGCTGTTCCTTCCTCTCTCTTTCCTCTGAACAACCTCGCCCTTTCAACACGACCTGTTTCTGAACCACCATCAGGATACCTCAGCACTCTCCCTCCCTCACAATTCGTACCTCAGGCGAACATGTCTGATCTCTGAGCTCCAACTTACAGTCGATTCAGCCACCAGTTGTCAAGATGGCCCGTGGGAACAATTACTGGGGTGCTGCCAAGAGAGGGTTCACCCAGACCCAGACCCAGACTGTCGTCCAGGTCCAGGAAAAATTCGAGTGTGCCCAGTGCAAGAAGGAGAGGACAAGGGACTGCTTCTCAAAGAGCGCCCTGAAGAAGAGACTCCATCAGGACCTCGTAAGCATGCAATCATCTAGCTCGCTCTTTCGCACCACTAATTGTTCAAGATTTGCATCGACTGCCAAGACTATTACAACACGGCAACAAACAAGGGCTTCTTCGATGAGGCCGGTTGGGTTGAGTCGGCCGCCAAGGTCAATGACGAGGCCATGGTGTGGGACTTTGAGGAGGGTCGGAAGCTGGTTTGTCCCGCCATTCACTGACATGCGGCCGGTGATGCTGACCGTTTGTCTTTCCAGGTCCCATCGGCGCCTCGCAGGGACGTTTGCGTGAGCAACCCATTCCCAAGGCCCGCCAAGCTCACGAAGTACCCGGACGTTGGAGTCGTCGCGGCTCTCCTGATGGCGGCCACAGTCACCAAGACCCCCACTGGCCAGCTCAAGTTCAAGAGCCTCGGTCTCGACACTCCCAAGCCAAAGGATGAGTCCGAGTGGGGCACCTTTGAGGTGACTGTGACCCAAGAAGAGGCGACGTCGCGATCTCATCATAAGCCGATCCTCACAGAGGCTATGAGGAAGGAGAACGAGGGAGGCCGTTGGGGCAGGGTAATTTTTCCAGCGAACTCTCAATCTGTGGATTATGCTGACTGTTCATTCAGGGCCAGAGAACGACCAACATCATCGTTCCCCAGTACGCCAGAGGAGCTGCTGGCATGGAGACCGGAGGTTGGTGAGCTTTGGACACACGACATCCTCGCGGGTTGTCCATCACCAACATCAGAGCAGGACAAGGCAGCGATGCCAGTTCACTCCCCTCCCTTTCATTCTTATCATCTCGGGGACATGCCCTCGCGGGCGACACAGCTCCATTCGGAGACATATTTTCCTTTGTCCTTTCCTTTTTTCCTAGTAACCTTTCTTTCGTCTTCCCTTGTTAGTATCCAGCACAAAAACAAAAAGGTCAGGCACACGGTGCCGTTTAGATTGCCGTTGGAGGGGGAGGACCATTTTGCAGAGCCAGTTTTTGGGGCATCACTGCCCGAACAGACAGTTAGTTAGGCAGGACAGTAGTTTATTCTTATTATTTCATTGATGCCCTTGAGTTGAGCACATGGTGCATGCTCTGATGGCAGTGAAAAGCCGGCATGTGGATGACGAGTGAATTTATTTCCCAGCCCAATGTGTTGATGATGTTGAAATGCACAGACCACCCCCTTTCATTTAACAAAACATTGCGTGACTAGCTCCAAACCCAGACGGTGGACGACGACCTTTGGCTTTGCCTGTCTCACGTATTGTTCCCAAAGGTGTTGGGGTCCCAAGACATTCATTCACCTGAGGAAATTGGACAGAAGCATCCAGGAACTTGTCGATGTCCCGGGCGTTGTCCCCTTGAAGGCGAGGAAACTAAGACCGAAGTGCGATATTCCAGATGGCTTTATTCGAGATGAAGGGGAAGGCCATGCATGACTGTTTGGTGCTTTCCACCTCGAGCGCGACAGCCAGGTTTCCATCAGCACTGACTTCGATCTGCAACGTGGACATCCATAAAATACGACACTCTATATTCGAAGATGCTTCCTTGTGCGTTATTCCAACCAACAAGACATGCCATCCAACCAGCCATGATTCATCCAGTCATCTACGGAACCAAGAGAGAGTTCTCTGAAACTCTGTGCCCGCTCGCTCGCTCGCTATCGTAACCAACATGGGTATCGTGATCCTAACCAACATGGACATCATGATCCTTTCATCATCGCCATTGTCGTAACCATCATCATCGTCACCGTCGCTGTCGTCATAACGTGTTCAAGCATGGTGGGGGGCAGCAGCCCTCTTCACATCATCACTCCTCACGACCACAACCCAGCCATCGCCATCCCACCTCTGCCCCGCTCATCAAAACGAACTCCCAGCCGGCCTCCGAAACGGACTCCCCAGCACCGACCCGCCACCCCTCACCCTTCCCATCGGCGAACCAGCAGCAGCAGGACTCCCCGACAGAGATTCCACCCCCCTCAACCTCCCCGCCACAGCTACCCCACCATTCAGACTCCCCAACACAGATTCCCCTCCCCTCAACCTCCCCGTCCTAGCACCAGAGAAAGCAGGAGTCTCCACCCCCACCCCCTCCCCCTTGGTCGGCGTCCCCCCACCCTCCCCCCTCCTAGCAGCAACCCTCCCCCTCAGTTCCCTCCAATCCGCCTTCCAATTCTCAATGCTCCTCACCAACTCCACATCCACCGTCGTCGTTGTCGTCCCCGCACCAGGCGTCCTAGGCGACGACCCCGCCGAGCTCATGCTCCGCGTCATCTCCTCGCCGGCCGGCGACGACCGCCACAGCGTCTCGACGGCGCGCAGCTCGAGGCGGAGGTGGCGGAGGGCGGAGTCGGAGGCGCGCAGATCCGAGGTGAGGGTGCTGATGGTGGATTCGAGGGTGACGATGTGGGTGGCGGCGGTGGAGAGGTGGGTGAGGAGGGAGGATTGGATTTTCTGAGGGGGGTGTTAGTATGTGGGGAATGGGGGAGGGGAGGGGGGGCGTACGTCGGTTTCTTCCTTGCGGGTCCGGAGGGATTGCAGGACGGTGGAGAGTTTGGTGTTGAGGTTGGTGATTTCCGCGGTGAGGAGGGGGGTCATGTCTGATTTTCTGGGGGTGGGGGTTGGCGTTGGGAGGGGGTCTTCTTCTTGTTTAAAGTGATGGGTCCAGCCCGTTGGTTTGGTGTGATCAGTCCTCGATTGGGTGGTGTGGGAGAGCGGCCCAAAGATGTTGCCGTCGCTGGTGGAGTGGCCGTCAAAGCACAGGAACTTGCCCATCACGCCGTACATCTCGTCGACCTTGGAGTGCAGCTCGTCGACCATGTCCCCCGTCTCGGGGGTGATTTGCAGATGGCGGATGATGTGGCTGAGACGCTCAATGAGAATGTCCTTGCTGCCATCGTGCGTGAGGGAGCGGGCGTCGTCGTCGCTGACGCTGTCGTCACTGTCTGAATGGACCGACTCATGGTCGATGATGACTGGGGGGGATGGGGGAGGCGGTTGAGATGAGTATGTGGGTGGCGGTGAGCCAAAGGCTTCAAAGCTGGAGAACTGGTTGAGGAGAAGAGAGGGAATGCGGGCGTGTCTTGGAGGTGCGCGTCGTCTTTTTTTGTCTTGAAAGAGGTAATGGGTGGGCGGTGCAAAGGGGTCGTCTGTTGTGGCCTGGGAGGGGCGTGGGTGTGCCGGCGAGGTGGTGCCGTCGGGGCGCGGCATGGTGAGGGTTGGGTGAGTTGAAGTCGCCGGGGATGCGTGGTCTTGTCAGGACAGCAGATCCAGGTGAGAACTCATTCAGAGATGGGTGGGTTCTGGCGTGTCCGAATGCGGTCTTTGCGTTTCATTCATTTGCAAACCACAAGTCCGATGCGACGAAAGGCGTGGGAATGATTGTTCATCCTATTGGGGAGGCTGGTGGTGATGCTATTCACAAAACACTTGGAGGCGTCCTACTTGTCGCCCCACCTTTTTCCGACTGACGGTTCATGTCGCACAGCATTGGCGCGCCGGTTGAATGTGAGGTGAATGCTGACCTGGTTCACTGCGTCTCTCGCCTGAGATCTCAGGTTGAACGACTGGTGGTCTGCAAGCGGTGAGCGGTCCCGTCGCTTTCCGGCCACAGTGAGCTCGGGGATTGCAACCCCGCCAAAAGGGCCCACTAAGCCGAGCCATTCGGGGCTTTTTCTGGGCCGCCCGGGGCAGCGGCAGCCCGTTGAGTTTGACGGCTTGCTGAATCGCGCCACTCGGCCAGCCATCGCGATGAGGCTTGCTGGTGGTCTCCAAGACACTGGAACAATTCCCGAATTCCATCAGGGGGGAAAAGGCGTCCGTGTTTTACTTTTGACAGATGACAGTTGCCAGAAAGTAACCAGGGCAGATGACGTAGGACCTCCATGCTCAGCATCGAGTGTTGGGGGACGGGGAAGAGCTCAGGTCAGGTCGAAGCTCTCAGCTCACTCACTGCCATTGGATGCCATTCGTCCGCCTGTCGAAACCTCGCACTGCATTGCTGCGTATCGGCCACAGCCACTAGGCGTCAGGGTGAGGTCGGAATACCGCTTTGGACGACGGACATAGCACCATCGGATTGAGCGGGCTGCGTCAAGGGCGGGCTGTCGAGGACCCGTTCGGTAGGTGGTGCAGCAGTGCAGGTGGTTGCATGCCGGAAGATGGGAGGGAGGGCGGAACAAAGGGCCAGAAGACTCGCCTCCATCTCTCCGGCTTGTGAGCTTGTGAAGAAGGGCGAGGTGGGGCTTCTTATTCCCTTATCCCGTACAGCATGGGGATGAGGGGAGGAAGGTATGCAGCTACCGAGGGACGACCAGAGTCACCTCCCCAACCCCAGCATTGAGCAGACGGCCACCCTGACATCTGAGAAACAACACGAACATTGTGACTCCTCCCCTTTTCCCACTCTATTTTCCCCTCTGTTGTGGTGTTGTTGGAGCCCCTTAACTCCGTGGTCCCGACCATTCAGACAATTGGCGCACTGCACGCACGCAGCAGCGGGTCATTCGTCCCCCAACGAGCTCGTCCCTGGCGCCCTGCCCGCCTGCGTCATTGCCCTCGCCGGATCCGCTGTGCCTCGGCTGCAAAGGCAAAGGCCAACCCTGCAACAGCTCCCCCTCCAGTCTCCCGTCGTCCGTCGTCCGCCCCCTGAATCCGACGGGAACCTAGACGTCGTCCCAATCCCTCCTTGGTCGGCTTCCCTTGCGCCCTCTCGTCCACATGGTGTGCAGCAGTCGTCCCCAAACAACCCCTCCATCATCAATTGGCCGCGCCTGAGCCGGCCACCCGCCCATCGCCCATCATGTCGTGGAGGGCCGGCGAGAAGCTGATGGACACGATCCGCCACTATGCCAGCTTCCCGGCCACTGGCGTCAGTCTGCGTCAGATGGTCCAGTTTGGCGAGAAGCCATCTACTGGTGAGCCTTGAGCCCTGCCCATCCCTGACGCTACCCCCAAGCCCCGAGCTAACCGCGCCCCCAGGAACCCTCTTCCGCGCCTCCCAGTTTCTCGCCGAGGAGCTCCCCATCCGCCTCGCCCACCGCGTCCAGGAGCTCGAAGAACTTCCCGATGGCCTCAACGAGATGCCCTCGGTCAAAAAGGTGGCGGACTGGTACGCGCAGTCGTTCGAGGTAGGCACGCCCTCCAAAGTCCCGCGTGCTGCTTGAGTGGCGTGACTCACATGGGGTTCCTGCAGGAAATTACTACCCTTCCCCGACCAAAGCTGGACAGTGACGTCCGGGAACGGCTCATGAAGCCAGCAAAATCGAGCGGCAAGGCCTGGCTCTCGGAAGCGACACCAAACCCAAGCATCGAGGAGGGGCAATACAACTCGTGGCGCGGCACCTCCAACGGGAACGGCAATGGCTGGGGCAAGAAGGCACCCTCGGCACGGCGATACTTTGCCATGGTCGAGGACACGGGCGACTGGCCGCCCGAGCTGGCCATGTATAACCAAAAATTCTCGCAGACGTTGCACAAGATCAAACGGCGGCACGATGGCGTCGTCACCACCATGGCCCAAGGCATCCTCGAGTACAAGCGCAGGCGGCAACGCATGCAGATCGACAACAACATGCAATCCTTCCTCGACCGATTCTACATGTCCCGCATAGGCATTAGGATGCTGATAGGACAGCACATTGCCCTGACGGACCAGAGCCACTACCGCGACCCCAGCTACGTCGGCATCATCTGCACAAAGACGTTTGTCAAGGACCTCGCCCAGGAAGCCATCGAAAACGCCCGATTCGTCTGCGAGGACCACTACGGCCTGTTTGAGGCCCCCAAGATCCAGCTCGTCTGCCCGCCCGAACTCAACTTTATGTATGTGCCGGGCCACCTGTCGCACATGCTCTTTGAGACGCTCAAGAACTCGCTCCGCGCCGTCGTCGAGACCCACGGTCAGGACAAGGACGAATTTCCCGTCACAAAGGTCATCGTGGCCGAGGGCAAGGAGGACATCACCATCAAGATCTCGGACGAGGGCGGCGGAATCCCCCGCAGCGCCATCCCGCTGGTGTGGACCTACATGTACACGACGGTCGACCGGACGCCGAACCTGGATCCAGACTTTGACAAGAGCGATTTCAAAGCGCCCATGGCCGGGTTTGGGTACGGACTGCCGATATCTCGGCTGTACGCGCGTTATTTCGGCGGCGATCTTAAGTTGATAAGCATGGAGGGGTAGGCAGCTCCTCTATCTCCCTCCCCTGCGAGGCCAAGCTAACAAACCACGACAGATACGGGACAGACGTCTACCTGCATCTCAACCGCCTCTCCAGCTCGTCGGAGCCGCTCCAATAGCAATCAGCAGTCATGAGGGGCTCGAGGTCCCAAGGATTGACGCTACCTATGCGATATATTATGCGCAAGCGACTCAAGAGCCCGGAAGAGGTTACGGAGCGCAGGCAGGTCGGTGACGCCGAGAGCCTAGTCAACGCGGGTCCCGCCGACGGAGGCGGCGGTTACCGTCAGAACCACAGTGAGCTCTAGCTGAGCCCAGGGAGAGCGGGGGTCAGCAGCACACACAAAGTGGGATTGTTTGTCCGCGGTGTTGGTGGGATCTGTTTTATTCTTTGTGTCGGCCGTTTTTCATGTTGGTTAGGGCCGGGGTGGGGGATCAGGCGCGGTCTCGGTATTTACGACGGACGCATCGGTACGGTTGTCCGCGAGACGGACAGCAACATCAAAGGTCGAGGAGCACATGGCGCTTAAGGAGGGGGTGTTGGTACGATAGGGCGATAAGGGGGCAAACTGGTAGTGGCGGGAGTCACGAGACGCAGCAGCAGCAACGAGAGGCAACACCATGTGGAAAGGATTGGATCTCGAAAGCCAAGAAAACACGGGGTGTTGGGGCAGAGGAGGTGAGGGTCGGGGGGGGGAGGTTGAAGCTACCTAAATATTGGCAGCGAAATGTTTCATGCCAGACATACAAACAAGAAGAGAGGAGTGACAGTATCATGTTTCTCTCTCTCTCTCTCTCTCTCTGGAATTTCCACGTTTGCACTGTTCACTTGTGTGTATGTGTAAGTGATCAGAAAGAGATATGTATACTGCGATGCTGATCAAGTCTGTGGCTGCTCTGTTCCGTCTGCCCCCTTATTAGGTACAGAGGAGGACCCGTGTATGTAATGTGATGTATGCCTCGCTGACCGACATGCGCCATATGGATGCAGCCAACAAAACCAACCTCCCCCTTGCCGACATGAAATACATCCACCCCCTTCCGACCGCCAGATATTATATATATATATGTACATGTACAACCCCCCCTCCCAACAAATCTCGGCCTGGTACGGCTTACGCCTTATAACACAAGTCCAAAAACCCCCTCGCCAAATCCACCACGACGCTCTTATTCGGCAGGCTCCCCGCCACCCCATACAAGGCCGCCGAATCCCCCACCACCTCCCCCCGGCTCTTCTTGCCCGCCACCGCCCGCGCCCGCTCCTTCTCCCGCTCCCCCTCCACCACCGCCTCCAGGTCCGCCGCCAGCCGCTCCCACGCCTTGGCCACCGGCATCGTCACCGCCACGTGGATCGCCGGCGGGTTCTGCAGCGCGTTGAGGTGCCACCCGCGCGCGGCCATGGCGTCGGCGACGTCGTAGACGTTGAGGGTGCGCGCGCGGAACGCGAGGACCGAGACCATCGGCGTCCCGAGGATCTCCAGCTCCGCCGCGAGCGGCGGGTGGTCGCGGATGCGGTCTACGAGGGACCGGGCGGCGCCGACGAGCGTCGTGGTCGCGGCGAGGTATCCCGGTTCGCCGACGGCCATGAGCGAGGCCCAGCACGCGGCGATGAGGGCGCCGGGGCGGGACCCCGACATGCCCGGGGAGGCGTACACGCCGCCGGACCAGGACGGGTCGATGAAGTACTGGTGGGCGCGGAGGGCAGAGGAGCGGTAGAGGACCGTGCTGTTGCCCTTGGGCGCGAAGCCGTACTTGTGCGTGTCGCAGCTGATGGAGGTGACGCCGCGGAGGCGGAAGTCGAAGGGGACGGTGGGGAAGCCCGCGGCGGAGAGGAAGGGGACGAGGAACGAGCCTAGGCAGCAGTCGACGTGGAGGGGGATGTGCCGGCGGAGGGCGAGTTTGGAGAGGGAGGCGATGTCATCGATGATGCCGTGGGGGAAGTTGGGGGCCGAGCCGACGAGGAGGACGGTATTGCTGTTGATGAGGCGCGAGACGCGGCGCGTGTCGACTTGGTAGGTCGGGGCGGGGCAGGCGACGACGTGCAGTTTGATTTTGAAGTACTCGGCGGCTTTGCGGAAGGCTGTGTGGGCCGTCTCGGGGATGATCCTGGGGGAAGGGGGTTAGTGTGGTTGCGGGTGAAAGGGGGAGGGGGGCTGGCTTACATCTCGGGCTCGGTGACGCCTCGGTCGGCAGCGGCCTTTTGGCGAGCGGCGAGGCAAGCCAGGAGGATGCTGTCAGTGCCGCCGCTCGTGCTGGCGCCGGCGGCGCCGGGCGGGGCGTTGAACAGGGCGAGGACCATGGCGACGACCTCGGCCTCCATCTTGCGGACGCCGGGGAAGACGTCGGGGTGGATGGGGTTGGCGACGGTGAACTTGCCGTAGGCCTCGGTCTGCAGGCGGATGAGGTCGTCCTCGCCGTGGTAGACGGCGCCCGACACGTAGCCGTCCTCCCAGCGCGTGTGGTCCATGTTGGCCAGGGCGTCGAGCTCCTTGCGGATGGCGTCCTCGGTCCAGGGCTCCTTGGGGAGCGTCAGGTAGCGCGTCCGGTCGGCGGGCACCATCTTGGTCTCGAGCTTGGCGACGGCTTCGTCGACTTGCTTGCGCACCTGGGTGCGCACGCCGGGCATGCGGAGGAAGTAGCCGTAGAGCACGCGGCGGATGTCACGGTAGAGCTCGGCGACGGTGCCGAGGAGGCCGCGGCCCTTGAGCTTCCAGAAGACGCGTCGGGTCCATCGCACGAGGAAGAGGAAGAAGACGATGTTTCGGACACTGGGGGAGGGGGGTCAGCAGGGTGTAGACGGGATGAATGGGGGATGGAAAAGAGGCCCAAAACGTACAGGTCCAGGCTGAGGGCATGCAGCGGGTTGGCGGTGCCGGGGCGCGATCGCCTGACGCTGTTGAAGCTCTCCCGCAGGCTCACGGGCATGCGCGAGGTGCCCGGCATCGTGGGCGCTTCTCTGGATCTGATCTGGTCGGGGTCCTACGGTGCTATGGGGTGATCGGAACGGGCAAAGGGGGCATTGGGCGGCGTCAATGGCAGGATATCGCCAACACTGAAAGGAGGGAAGTACAGGTCACAGGCCCCCCCGAAACCCGAGTGCGTGCTCCTCTTTTTACGGGCCTGGCGGGCCTGACTGGAAACCCCGCGGCACCCGGCCGAGCCGATGCTGGCCCGGTTTCTGCGGTCCTGATTGGAACCCGGATTAGCATTCGATCCACCCACACCTGGGCGGCAGTCTGCAGACGCACACGGGCATCATCGAGGCTTGGCTTTTGGCCCCGTTGCAACCTTGTGTCGAGTGTCGGCCGTCGCATGCCGAGGTTGTCTGAGTCTCGACGACGATGTTCTCAGCGTCTCGACGCTCCAGACATAACCATCTGCAAGAGGAACCACTTCGTACCACCGCTGGCAGTCTACTGGAGCTACTAACCTTTTCTACAGCTGAGACCCAATATGGACCACGACCATTTGTTTTGCCTGCCTTACCAGGGGAAAACATCTTCCTTCGTCTTGTCCTAACCTCTCTACCTGGACGCCGCTTCGCAACCACGACAGACATACAGGCCTTTGGACGCAAATACCACAACACCTACCAGCGCTCATGTCCAGGGACTGGACGGAAGCACCAGCCTGGACAAACCAACGGATGTACTCATCAGACCGCAACACTCAATGGCAACGCACCCAACAACACCTCGAGGAAGCCAGCACGATGCCCCCGCCCCCCCCCGACTTCGACCCCGACACCGGCTCCCTCTCCGATCCGACAGCAACCCCTGTCTGTCTCCGCGTGCGTCCCGGATCCGGGGCCGGGAGGGTGGCTTCCTTTCGAACGCGCCGCATGAATGTCAGCAACGGCTTTTGACTCCGCAATCACATGCTATTTTGTGAAACCACTTGCACCGCCTACGGCCCTAACCCTGGTTAACAACCGATATCATCAACTGTCAAGACCATGGCGATATTCTGATCCTTCATTCACCAAAGGGACAGGAAGATACCAGGGGGTGGAATCTGTATATTTCAAGGGTTTGGCGGGTTGTGACGGTTTACCAGTTTATTTGTAAAAATGTTAATATACCTACCCTTGGTATGCTGTTCTGCTCCTTCTCCTTACACGGGGAAATAAAAAACAAAAAATCCGACGACAATAACGGTAAATGCAGAATGATTTCAGACATAAAAGTTTCGGGCGGCGGGGATGGGTGGCAGACAAGTACTTCCGCCTGCCCGCTTGTCAATGGACAGCAACATCCTTCAGGTCTCTGCGTACATTGGCGTTCTGCCTCTGTCTGGTCCTCGCACAAAGAAGTAGGCCTGTGTCGGTTTAAGTAGTGGCCACGGAGAGAACCATCTCAGACATCCACCATCCCGGACAGGCCAAGGCCATCCACCCCCTCCCCCTTTTCCCACACCGCCAACACAACAACCAACAGCAGCTGCCCAAGAAACTGGCTGAAATTCGTTTTCATTACTCCATCTGTCATGCTGTGCCCCCCTCCCCCGTCGCCGCCGTCGTCTCCCCGAAACGACATGGATAGATAGATAGTGCTCCCTTCCCAGTGTGTGATTGCAATCATCGCAGCAGCGCCTCCCCTACATGTTTGCGCCCTTGCCGGAACGCCGGTTCCCAAAAAAAGATATCACGCACAAAATCAGTCCTCCCTCCCGTTCCCCACCCCTCAGGCTACCGCCCTTGGAAGCCCGACCAAGCTGCCGAGGCGGTGGTGATGTGATGCAGTCCCTCGAGTGTGGGCCGGGTCGTTTATTTCGCCAGGTCATGATCTCTTAAAGGCGGCGCGCGACTGCGCAAGATATGGCTCGGCCTCCTTTTCGCATTCCAATGCCGATGCGCAGCTGGTGAAGCGGACGGCGAGGTCGCCTGGCTGGTAGGCTTCGCCGTGGTCGCCCGTGCTGTACGAGTTGATGGTGCGCTGGGCGACGAGGCCCAGCTTGGCGAGGATGGTGGGGTGCCACTGGACAATGTGTTCCTGTCGATGTGTTAGATGTGTATAAGACCGATGCAAGGCAAGGGCCCACTCACCAGCGCGTGCGTCTCGGCCTTTTGAAAGTTGTAGCTGCGGTAGAGCGGGTCGAACCACGTCTCGAGGAAGAAGCGGGCCCACTCGCCGTTCTTGAGCACCCAGCTGGCCGACGACAGGCCGTCCTTGTCCTGCGTGATGAGGAACTCGACGTCGCGGCCGCGCAGATGGCTAAAAGTCTTAATGATACTGTCCGGCGGCACGACGGGGTAGTCCTTAATCATCCCCTCGTCCAGCCGGGCCGGGTCCATAACGTGGGCCTCGATGGTGCGCTGGGGGTTCATGACGAGCGCGCTCTGGTCCAGGAACCAGAGGTACTTGCAGTCGGGGAACTGCGTCAGCGCGTGCCGCGCCGCCACCACGCTCGTCCAGCTTGATGGCGCGTTGTTCATGTCGTAGTCGCCCACCTTGGCGAAGAAGGTCTTGTAGCCTGCGGCCGCGTCAGTGCTGCTGTGCTGTGTGTGTGTGTGTCGGTGCATCGCATGGGGCTACTGCATACCATGCTTCTCGGCATATTGTATCCTGTTCTCCTTGATCGCCTCGAGGTAGGCGCTCGAGTATTTCTCCTCGTCCAGCACCGTCAGGACGACGACTGGCGGGCGTCCGGATGGCTTGTATTCCTTGTAGGGCGTGTGGCGGCCGTTTGGCTTGGTGATGAGGTACAGCAGTGTGAGAAACGCAAATCCGGCCAGCGCGACGACCTTGAGTCGACTCCGTCGCAGTCCGGGCATCTTGGCCCCGCGCGGGAACGGCGGGGCACTCGACGACTTTCGGGAATGGTATGCGAGGTGCATCGTGTGGGAAGCGGCCTAGGTCATCCAGCCCAGGCCTCGGACGGGGCTCGCTCGGCGAGGATATCGAGAGGGAGGCCCTTTGCCGGCGTCGAGGGAGCAACGGCGTTGGCAAGCACGCGATTAGGGGTTGTTGAAGATAACACCTGTTTGCGCTGAGATCGCACGTTTACGGGTTCGAGGGGATCGCAATCGGCTCGGGAGTTCGTAGGTCGGGTCCCGGGCCGTCGAAACGATGGAACGAGGGTGTGTTTGCGCAGTTGTGTCTTCGAGACGAGTTCGAGATCAACGAGACGGCCAGCTTTTTTTTTCCTGTTCGAAACGAAGCGTGGTCAAGACGGAATCGGATGGTCGCACATCAGTCGGGATCTTGGCATTGGCGAGATTGCAACCCAGGGCCGGCCGAAGCAATCAGGGGAGAAGCGTGCGACGGTGTCGGTGTCGTCTTCGTCGTCAGGCGTGTGCTATCTCTTGCTCTTTCTCCAGACCTGCGTGGCCATGTCGTGTTGGGGACGGAATAATTATGCGAAGCGCCGGACTCGACGCCAGACGGTCCAGACATTGCCACAGATTGGTCCCCACTTCTCCAAATGATCAGGGGGGCGGCAACTTCATGATCTTATCTTATCGCCAGTGTCATCCAAGCCATCGTCCAGACTCTGGACTGCCTTTCTACATGCACCTCATTTGGCCATGTGAAATAGATGCACACCATGTTCACCAAATAGCCAATGCAATGACATAATAAGGCATAAATAAGTAGGTATTTTGTACTGCATTGCATAGACCCCACCAAACGCTTGCCAACATGCAGCCCCTCCATCAACCAGATATGTACCAACTCCTCATTCAGCAGCTCCCCTTCAACTTCGCCGAAGCGTAGGGGAGAAGCGTAGAGGCTCAGAATCTCCAAGGAGACGAAGAGCAATGAATCGCCCAGAATCTCCAAGGAGACGAAGAGCAATGAACTCGGAGTGGCGCCGCGTGCCGAGCCCGAGCGAGAAAAAGACAAGACGCCTGGTTCTCAGGGCAGCAATACGGCTTGCTCTCTGCACACAGACTAGCTAACACCGCATGGAAGCAGGAGCGGTGTCGGCTTAAGAGTGTGCAGGATGTCGTGGACTGGGAACTGCCAGGACGGCGAGGGGTGTGGCAAAGGTGACAGTGCCACCATTTGTCACTGATGGGCCTGTTGGTCAGAAACGGTGCCAGATGACGGGCAGGGCTGCCTCGACTCTTCTCCCTCGGGTCTCGTGTCGACAAACAAAGCAGTATTTGATTGTTCTCGAACCACAAGGAGCAGGAGTGCTCAAATCACATATCCTTCCTCGACCCGTCAGCTCCAGGCTCCTCTTCAAAGTCGTCTGGATCATCGCCTTGGACGTCCACCACCTGATTGCTGGCCTTCTCGAGGGCTTTCGCACTGAGGTGGCTCACCAACTTCCAAGTCGCCTGCGCAAGTCAGCATGTGCCAAAAACGGTGCTCCGCGGGTGTACATACCCCCAGAAATGTGACAATCCCAATGACGATGAGGCCCCAGTTGATGGACTCCATCCTGTCCCTGCCTCTCCTCCGACGGGCGGCCACCCCGGCCCGTACGTTGAACCAACCAAACGGAGACATGGCGAGGAACGTCTTGAGAAAGCCCAGCAGTCCAAGGGAGAAGAAGCCCTTGAGGAAGTGGAACCACCAAGTGTCCGGCTCGTCTTCAACGTCGAGAAAGGGAAGGGCGGGTTCGCCGTCGCTGAGGAGGGTGTCGGCGATGCTGCCGAGCGGGTCGATCCACAGGTTGATGATGGGGTCCGCGACGAAGCCCAGGATGAAGACGGTGATGAGCATGACCGCCACCGTTATGCCCACCCGCAGGAGCTTGCTGGATAGCCAGCGGCCATAGCTCAGTCGACTCAGGCGGTACTCGAACTTGCATGTCGGGCACTGCCAAAAGTTGCGGTCCGACAAGGGCGCGGCCTGTCTCCATGCCTCGAGACATCCCTCGTGAACGTATTTCTGAGAACCCTTGCACATACACGGGCTGACCAGGCGACCCAGTTCCGGGTCTTCCGACTCGAACTTGACGCGGGCTGTCGATGCAAAGAGCCCCGCGGCGAGCGATTCGTCGATTTCGGTGGTCGGGGGGACGACCTCGAGGCAGATTCGACAGGTTCGCGGCTTGTAGGTTCGTCTCTTTGGTCGTCGAGGTTGCGGGTCGGCATCGTGCTCGGCATCGGAAGCATTCGCATGGTGGGAGGCGTTTGTAGGGTGGTCGGGGTGGTTGAATGTTGATGATGACGTCCCTGTTGGCCGATGCGTCGGCTCAGGCACGTCCAATCCCGCTGGCCACTGCCATTGACGGCCGGAGAAGCTATTTGGTTCCATGGTGGGACTCGGTGTGCCCTCGAGGGAAGACAAGAGGAAACCAAAGAGATGTATGTGTATGTGGAGGAGGGGAAATGGGAGTTGAAGGAAGCTTGCCAATGCTTAAAGGACAGCACGATGCCGATGCGGGCGGCCCAACCCTGTCTCCGAGCTTGGAGATGGGGTCGGCTTGTCGGTAATCCAACACCGGATTGTTGTTAGTGAGGGACATCGGCCGAGCGGGCCAAGTCCCTCTGCCGCCCCGTCACTTGACGCCAGACACCCAAACCCCATGCCTCAATTCCCACAATCAGGCCTTCCAGCCTTGAAAAGAGAATGGGGGCTTCGGCATGGAAGGAGAGGTCTCGGGCCAACGAACAACCCAGTGATGGATTTGTACTGACCTTCCTGAGGGGCGCCTTTCCCAGGCTCTGCCCGGGCGGGCCGTGGGAAGTCCTCCCCTTAACAGAATCGGGTTGTGACCTGGGTAAAAATGCAAACGGGCACAAGAAAGCCATCTTGCCTCGCCCCAGGGCCGTCTCAGGAAAGAGACCAGTCGACATGGAGGGCAAGGAGGGAAGGAAAAAAGCAGCGAGGAAAAGATTTTGCGACGGAACCTGTGACAGCTCTCGCCTTTTCAAAGTCTTGCCGTATTTAAGCTGTGCAGCTGCCTTGTTTGGGGTTAGCGCCTCCATGGCCCTGTGGACCCCGATGGAAGCTAAACTGGCCAATCAACGCTGGGATGGTCTGAGCTTCCCTCAGGCTGAGGCTCCCAAGCTCAGGTCCCGGCCGACGCGCAACTGCCCGTGCCTGCTGTTTGGGAACTTGGGAAGCTCTGCGAACGACGATACAATTCAGCTTCGAAACACCACGACAACCCCCAAGCGCCCGCCGAAACAGCGAACCATACCGAGACTCTTCACATACCGACACTATGGCGGACAGATACTCGTTCTCCCTCACAACATTCTCCCCCAGGTAAGCCCGACTCCCGCCTCTGGATAAGTGACGGGAACTGACAACTCTTCGCAGCGGAAAGCTGGTTCAAATTGGTCCGTTCTCGCCATCCCCTTGCTCCCCGGAGCGGTCCCCCAGGCACAACGATTCCTAACAAGCCCGCAGAATATGCCCTCAACGCCGTCAACCAGGGCGTAACAGCTCTCGGCATCAAAGGTAGCCCAGCCCCCAGACCCCCCCACCCCTCGCCTGCCCAGGACACGCCCTAACTCGCCCTGTAGCCACCAACGGAATCGTCCTCGCCACCGAAAAGAAGTCGTCCTCCCCGCTCGCCGACCCCTCGTCCCTGTCCAAGATCAGCCTCATCACACCCGACATCGGCATGGTCTACTCGGGCATGAGCCCCGACTACCGAGTCCTCGTTGACAAGGCGCGCAAGGTGACGCACACAGACTACAAGCGCATCTACAACGAGTACCCGCCGACGCGGATACTGGTGCAGAACGTGGCGAGCGTCATGCAGGACGCGACGCAGTCGGGCGGTGTGCGCCCCTACGGCGTCAGCCTGCTGATCGCCGGCTGGGACGAGGGCATCCTGCCCGAGGAGGAGGAGGGCGCCGAGGCGGACAAGAAGGGCGACGACGAGACCAAGAAGCGCTCGGGCAAGACGGGCGGCATCCACAAGGGCGGGCCCATGCTGTACCAGGTCGACCCGTCCGGGAGCTACTTTCCATGGAAGGCGACGGCGATCGGCAAGAGCGCCACGACGGCCAAGACGTTCCTGGAGAAGCGGTATACCGACGGTCTCGAGCTGGAGGATGCCGTGCACATTGCGCTGCTGACGCTCAAGGAGACGATTGAGGGGGAGATGAGCGGGGACACCATTGAGATTGGTGAGTCCTCAATATCTTCAGTGAGGGTTGCAGTTGCTAACTCCCACAGGCATCGTCGGCCCACCGGCGGACCACCTCCTCGGCATGGACGGCGTCGAGGGGGCGAGAGGGCCCCGTTTCAGGAAGCTCAGCCCCCAGGAGATTGAGGATTACCTGACCAACCTTTGAGTGAAGAAGAGGGGGCGATTTCGGCAGAGCGATGGATCGGTGGCTTTGTACAGCTGTAGAAAACGATAGATTTGCAACACACGTGGAGAAAGCAATTCATCGAAACCACCAAAATCCATTTCATGACCGTCTCCTCCGCACAACAAGAAACGTACTCCTCTCCCCCGCCACCACGCCAACAACCTCTTTCCCCTCACTTACCACATCCCCCCCAAGCCTCGTCCACTCATCTACCCCCTCCACCCCCTCCCCCAACCCCAACTGCCCACTCCCATTGCTCCCAATCCCAAAAACCTCCCCCGTCGTCGTCAGCACCACCACATGCCCCTCCCCCACCCCGACATCCGCCACATCAAACTCCTCCACCACCACGGGCGTCACCTCCCCCGTCACGCCCAGCCCCCCTAGCCCCGCCGCCGCGGCCCGCCCGGAGTGGCCCCACGCGTAGAGGTCGCCGCCGGCTGTCAAGGCCGCGAGGACGTAGCCGCTGGCCGAGGAGGCAATTTTTACGACTGGGCCGGTGGGGAGGTCGAGGAGGTCCGGGATGGGGTGGGCGGTGCTGGGCGAGGGGGACGGGGGCCGGCCGAGACAGGACGAGAAGCGCGGGTCGGAGGTGGAGAGGACGGTGGAGGGGGGGTGGAGGAGGAGGTGCCCCGTGGCGTGGGAGGTTAGTTGTGTGGTTGGGGTGGGGGTAGGCCAGGTGGTTCCGGGGAGAGGGGGGTGGCGTGGTGGGTTATGGGGTGGGAGGGGAGGCTGGGGAGGGGTTAGGTTGGGGATAATGGGGGAGGGGTGGGGGGGCGTACGGGTGTAGGCGATGGCTCCGGTGGAGGTTTGGGCGAAGAGGAGAGTGGGAGGGGGGTTGAGGAGGAGGGGGAGGAGAGACGGGGGGAGGTCGGATGGTGATGGGGGGTGGCCGGCTAGGAGGTGGCCGTGGGTTTTGGTGTGGACTATTTGGGGGGTTAGTTGGGCTGGGTTGGACTGCCCATTGGCAATATGACTGACCTGTGGTCCACGACAAGTAGCGTCGCACATCCCGAATGTCATCGTCGGCCAAGACACATGTAAAGGTGTGCAGGTCGTCAGGCTCCGTGTCTGCCTCATCGCAGCCGAAGCGCAATTGGTTCCATGCATTGAGGCCTGCAGCGTACAGCTCCATGGAAGACGGCCTCACTGCTTTTGGGTCATACAATTTGAATTTGGGTGATGGTCAATTGGTGTTTGCTTGAGTGTTGATGTTGAGGAGGACAGAAGGCGTCTTGTCTCTTGTGGGGGGCATCCAGTCCACCACCAATATTTCTCTCGCCAACTCAATTCACCACTTCCACTCACACACTTCCACACCCTCGACGCAGCCAAAGTAACACCATCGCGGCTCACCGAGGGAAACATTGGTACTGGTCTATTGCATTTTATTCGTCGGGTCAAAATGAGGCCTGCTTTTGAGGCGCAGCCATAGCCCGCCTGTATGTTTTCGGCCCGCGAGCATATCCTCAAGCCTTGCGTTTGCTTCACTAGACATCTCTTGTGAGTGGCACCTCGAACACTTTTTGAAAAGAAATACACCCCCTTCCCTTTTCACTCTCTCCGTGGACGAAAGAGCCAAGACACTGCCATTCAATTCCTCCCTATCCCCACACATTTCATGCCGCCTCCCGCTTCCTCGCACCCTCTCTGATTCCTCTGCCTCAAGCCACCAGCCTCGCCTCCAAGCATTCAAAGGCCACCGATTTTTAGCATCCTTCACTTTTCAGACACGATCCCTCGTTCAGAAATCAGGAACTCCAAGCAGATCCTCCCATCGACCATCGCAGTCTCGCCTCCTCTCCCCGCTTCACCAACAAAGGGTTCGTCCCCTCAGCAACCACGACAACATGGAGCCAACCGAGATGGACATTGACAATGAGGAGCACATCTTCTCCAACTCATCCTCTTCTGATGATGACGAGGAAGACCAAACGCATTCAAGAGGGCACTCACACCCCTCGGCCGAAAATCATGAGCAAGCCCAGGACATGGCGACATGCGCCCCGACAGACCCGAATTCCCGGAACAGTACCCCTGTGGAGGAGCCTCAGAGGCCCATTGTCATGACGGCAAGAGCGTATCAGATTGAGATGCTCGAGGAGAGTCTCAAGCAGAATGTCATTGTTGCCGTACGTGTTGTGGTGCTGGGTCCTTGACCCTCCCCCTCCCCGGCAGGAGAGCTTTTGCTGACGGCGTGATATTCGCAGATGGACACTGGAAGTGGCAAGACTCAAGTGCAAGTTCAAATAGGCCCCGGGTGATTGATTCGTCTCGCTGACCTTTCCCCAGTGCGGTGCTCCGAATCAAGGTCGAGCTGGACCGGAGCGAAAAGGTAGCCCTCATCCATCCCATGCCCATGCCCTTGCTAACAGGCCGCAGTTGGTCTGGTTCCTGGCACCAACAGTGCCTCTGGCCACACAGCAATACAACATACTCAAGCTCCAGAATCCCGGTGTGATATGCCGACTCATCACCGGCGCCGATAATGTGGAAGCCTGGTCCAACACAATCGTCTGGGGACGCATCTTGCAGAACGTCAAGATCGTCGTCTCGACATATCAGATCCTCTTCGACGCCGCCACACATGGCTTCGTCCCGCTGAACTCCCTCAGCTTGATCGTCATCGATGAAGGTTTGCCTCCCCAACAGTCCCCAGACACTTCCAGGAAGACTAACAGATCCAGCGCACAACTGCGTGAGAAACAACGCGGTCGCGAGACTGATGAAGGAGCTGTACTGGCCCGACAAGAACAAGGGCCTCCCGGTCCCTCGAATTCTCGGACTAACAGCTAGTCCTATAATGAGGGCCAATGTACGCAATCTGGAACAGGAGCTCCGCATTCTCGAGGCAACACTCGACGCAGTCTGCAAGGCCCCGAGCAAGCACCGGGGTGAACTCCTCACCCAAGTCAACCGCCCCGAGATGGTCCACGTCTCATACAAGGGGGCGGACCCGGATGCCGTCAAAGGCATCACCAGCTTGGCCAACCTCCGGCGCGCCTTCCGCCAGCTCGACATCACACAAGATCCCCATGTCTTGCATCTTTCCACTGCCAAGAGTACCCATTGCCATCACCAACTCCGCGAGACGGTGGAGACGCATACTACATATGCACAGAAGCAGATCAAGTCGTTTTGCAACACGGCGCAGATCGTGGGTGTCGAACTTGGCCCCTGGGCTACCGACTACTATGTCCACAGGGTCATCACCAAGTTTCTCGCCGTCCAAACCAACGCCTCTCCACACGAGATCAGTGAACAGTACCGAAGATACATCGCCGAGTGCTTCCGCAAGGTGGACGCCCCTGCGCCGCAGCACGTCCCCGACAACATTTCCATAAAGGTCCAGGCTCTCATCGACATTCTCAGCTCCCACAAAGAAGCCACCACGGGTATCATCTTTGCCAGGGAGAGGGCTACCGTGGCCGTCCTCGCCCACATCCTGTCGGTCCACCCGTCGACCAAGGGGCATTTCCGAGTCGGCGCCATGACTGGCACCTCTGCGCACGCCAGTCGCAGCAAGGATTTTTTGTCTCTGGCCAAGAAGGATGACCAGCAATCGCTCCATTCCTTCCGCATTGGAAAGATCAACCTCCTCGTGGCCACCAGCGTGGTCGAGGAGGGGATCGATGTCCCCGTGTGCAACTTGGTCATCTGCTTCGACGAGCCAGTGTCCCCCAAAACATTTGTTCAGAGGCGGGGACGCGCCAGGCACTCGGTATGCCATTTCTACCTGCTCTGCCCCGAGTCCTCCACCCGATCAGCGGATACCTGGCTGGCCTTTGAGGACGAGCTGAGGAAGCTCTACGAGGACGAATTGCGAGAGAAGGCGACCTACGACGTGATCGAAGCGAAGGAAAGCTCAGATTATCCCTCCATGCATGTTGCCGAAACAGGGGCTGTCCTGACCATCCAGGATGCCAAAAGCCACCTGCAGCATTTCTGTTCTACGCTCACCACGGCCAAGTTTGCCAACTCGAACCCAATCTACGTGCTCAAGACCGTCGATGACAGGCCGCTGGACCCGTCGCAGCCGCAGCTGGTCAAGGCCATTGTCCATCTTCCCTCGTCGATGGTCCCTGCGCTCCGCCGCTTCGAGAGCTCTCGGCCTTGGTACTCGCAGGATCTGGCGATCAAAGATGCTGCGTTCCAGGCCTACAAGACACTCCATGAGGTCGGTCTGGTCAACAAGAACCTCTTGCCCATCCAGGATTCCGACCTGCTGCCGCCTATTGAGCAGCGAGCGGCAATGGAAAAGGTTTGGGAAAAGATCAACCCATGGATCCACGTAGCCCAAGAATGGCAAAACGGCAATGGACAGCTGTATCAACGCCGTTTGAGAATCTCCAACCAGGATGGGTCCATGGTCGCCAACGTCGACGTGACCCTCCCAGTCCCCGTCCCGTACATGCAGCCTTTGACCCTGTTCTGGGACTCTGAAGAGACTTGGACTGTCACCTCGGACGAGGCTATGCGGAGCTTTGGGCGCCAGGATGTCAGGGATGGTGCCATGGCAGACCACACCCGCGGCCTTCTTCTAATGGCGTACGGCCATCGTCACAATTGGAGAGAAGAAACGAAGCAGCATCCCATTCGCCTGGCCGTCGAAGGCTTGGGTGCGGACTTGGCGATGGACACGGAGCCATTCACCATGGAAGCCATCAAGGGACGACTTTCCGGCCATCTTCTCAGGGAGCCTGCCGAGAGAGATGCGCCTTACATCTTCCGAGAGTGGCTGCCTTGCAAACCGCCGGCTGAGGAGATCGGCCGTCTGTGGAAGAAAGGCCGATACGGAGAGCAGTCGGTTCACTACGACGACGCACCCAGCGATATCCCCTACGTTTCTGTCAAGGCCTGGCCAAAGAAGGCAGGGTTCTTTAAGAGGTCCCTCGTTGGTGCCGATTCCAAGCACAGCATGAAGCGCTACCCGCGCCTGACGCCCGAGTCGATGCTCGCCATCGAGCGGCACCCCCCGGTTCTCACGCACGTCGGCATGCTGATTCCCGCCCTCACCTACGCACTCGAGACGTACATGCTGGCCCGCGACCTCGGGGAGGGGCTTCTCCAGACGCTGGAGATCAACGATGCGTCTGCGATCCTCACGGCCATCAGTTCCAGCTCGGCACAGCTCCCGACCGATTACGAGCGGATCGAGTTTTTGGGGGATTCGATCCTCAAGTTTTGCACGACTGTCAATCTGACGTCGCAGTGTAAGAGCCTCTCTATCTTGTGACCATTCCGTTACTGACATTTCCCAGACCTCATCTGGCCCGAAGGCTGCCTCAGCCGGCTCAAGGACAACCTCGTATCCAACTCTCGCCTCTTTCGGGCCGCTGTCGAGACAGGCCTCGACCGATACATGATCACGCAGCACTTTGTCGTCAAGCGGCCCGCCTACGTCGAAGACCTCCTCGCCCTCGACCTCAACGAAGTCAACAGCCGCGAGCGCCACGTCTCTACCAAAATGCCCGCCGACGTCATCGAATCCGTCATCGGCACGGCCTTTATCTCGGGCGGCCTCGAAAAAGCCACGGAATGCATCGCCCTCTTCCTCACCGAAGCCAAATGGCAGTCCATCGACCTCTCGCGGTCCCTCCTCCTCGCCAACGCCGCGCCCGGCCTCCCCCTCCCCCTCTCCATGCGCCCCGTCGAATCCCTCATCGGCTACACTTTCACCAAAAAGTCCCTCCTCGCCGAAGCCCTCACCCACCCGTCGTACTCGGCCGCCGGCTCCGTCCCCTCGTTTGACCGCCTCGAATTTCTCGGCGACGCCCTCCTCGACTACATCATCGTCACGAAACTCTTCACCCTCCCGTCCCCACCGCTCTGCAACTCGGACATGCACCTCCTCAAGACCACCCTCGTCAACGCCGACATCCTCGCCTTCCGCGTCATGGAGTGGGTCGCCGCCGAAGGCCAAGAGGAAACCGTCGTAGACTCCGACTCCTCCCCCGTCGACGGCCTCCGGCTGCAAACCCGCACCGTCCACCGCCCCCTGTGGTCGTTTATGCGCCACAGCTCCCCGGACCTCGGCGCGATCCAGGCCGCCACGACGAGGCGGCATGAAGAGACGAGGGGCGCGGTGATCGCCGCGCTGGAGCACGGGAGGCAGTATCCCTGGGCGATGCTGGCGAGGCTGCAGGCGCAGAAGTTTTACTCGGATGTTTTTGAGAGCTTGCTGGGCGCGGTGTGGGTGGACTCCGGGAGTGTGGAGGCGTGTGAGGCGTTTTTGGAGAGGGCGGGGATATTGCCGCTGATGAGGAGGTTGTTGGAGGAGGGGGGCAGAGTGAGGGTGATGCATCCGAAGGAGAATGTGATGGTGCTGGGGGGGAATATGAAGGTGGAGTATGAGGTTGAGGAGGGGGAGGATGGGGAGGGGGAGGGGGGGTTTGTGTGTAGGGTGAAGATGGGGGGGAGGTGTTTGGCGGAGGTGGGGGGTCGAGGAGTAGGGAGGAGGCGGAGATAAGGGCGGCTGAGGTGGCGTGTTGTGTGCTGGAGTCGGAGAGGGAGATGGCGGGGAGGATGGGGGAGGGCAAGGTGGGGGAGGGGGTTTGGGGGTGTTGATGTTGGGGGGCGAGGCTGATTTAGGGGGAATGCAAGGTGTTTATGGACTTGAGGGGGGCAAGATGGAGGTGGTTTGACTTGAGAGAGATGTATCTTTTGGCAGAGAGGTGCTGGGGTGGGCCTGGCGTTGGGTGATGGTGCGTATATTTGGCTCAGCTCTTGGAAATGTACGTATATGGGATGTTTCTGCCAGCTTTCAACGATATCTTCGGACATGGAATGGCAGGACAGATGGTGGATGTCCATGAGGACGGACTCAGGGGCTGGGGTGGTGAAGCCCGGGGACGACTTTGGCTTGGGCGTACAGCCACATCGATTGGTTTATATCTTACCAGAATGGCCGCAGTTGGCGATAGATGAACCATTTGCCTTTTTCCCAAATTCATGTGGGTTCGTTGTGAAATTTTGAGTTCATGTCATGCCTCGAGAGTTTCGTTGAGAAGGGTTAGGGTTGGAGACAGAGGCAGTGCTTGGCTTTGTCTCCAACTCGACACTGGCCAAAGACAAGACAAGACGCGCATCGGATCGGCATCGGCCTCTTCGGTCTCCAACACCCCCCCCCTCCAACAATCAGGACCACGACCTCGCATCCGCACCGCAAGATGCTGCTCGCCAGCAATGCGGCAAGCGGTTATCTGACGACGAACCCGGCGACCATTTCCTCTTCCGGCCCCGGCCACGCCGCCTCACCATGTCGTCCCCAACCAACAGCTTCAACAACTTGAACTCCTCCTCGCCCGCCCCTGCTTCCAACATCCGCGTCTTTGTGCGCTGGCAGGACCACGTCGTCTTCGCCGGCGAGGAGCTCAAATGCACCATCACCTTCAAGAACACCGCCCGTGCTCCACAGCCCGCCGGCCACCCCCTCCGCCCCTCCCAGCTGTCCACCACGTCGACCTCGAGACACGCCAGCGCCGACGGCCGTCCCCGACACTCCTCGCCGCTCTCCCCCGTTGCCGCCCAGCACCGCGGCGGCAAGGCCAATGCCGGCCTCGCGCCCCCGCCGTCCGCCCGCGGCCACCGATCCACCCTCTCGCTGACGGTCCCCTCGGCAGCCTCCCGCGCCCGCGCCGGGTCGGGATCCCTGCCATGGTCGCCCGCGGTCGCGGCTCGAACGTCACAGAGTGGGAGCAGCAATGGCGGTGGGACCCAAAGCGAGGGGGCCGGGCATAAAAGATCCGTCTCCATTGTGTCGATTGGCTCTGTCAGCACCGTCGACGGCAGCGGGCAGGGGGCTTCGTCGGGGACGGCGAAGCAGCAGCGCCCGGCACGGGGTCATGCCCGGTCGTCGAGCTTGCAGATTGCCCCCCGAGGGACGCCCCTGAGCGGGCCACGGTCAGGTTTGTGGCTGTGTTCTTTAGGATGAAGGGGCTGTTGTGCTGACTTTCTTCTCCGTAGCTACCCACCCGCCGAGACTCCCCTTTTCTCCCCAGTCCTCGCCGCTCTTCCACGCCTCGTACCCACCAGACCGAACGACGCTCAATGGCCACCCGTCGAGTACCGGCACAAGCCCCCCAGGGAGCGTCGCCTCGACCCGACGATCACCAAACGCACTTGCCGAATTCAAGTTCCCCATGACCGAATCCCCCGCCTCGCCCGGCGTCCCCGAGGACGCGCTTCGGAGTCCATACAACACAGCCCACGACGTACCAATACGCTCTCGAGAGGCCGTGCCCACGATCAACGAGCACGGCGTCACGCCGTCGGCGCGCGTGCTCTCGACCACGAGCGTCGCCGGGACCCCCAGGAGCAGCGCCGAGTTCTACTCGCTGAGCAACAACTCGTCCGAGACGCTGGCGTCCGAGTACGTATCGCAGCAGCCGCTGCGCACGCAGACGCGCTCGACGCAGCAGCCGCATGCGCGGCGGACGTCGAGCCTGGCACCGTCGGCGAGGACGGTGCCCGAGGCGCTGATGATGGGGTATGCGCAGGTGCAGGGGACGTTTACGCTCGACGGGTCTCTGGTGAACCTGGCGCCGTTTGAGCAGGTGAAGCGCAAAGCGGTGGTGGGCGGCCACGGGGGTGGTGTCATTGGCGTGGAGACCACGAAGCGCGACAGCGGGCTGCTGAGGAGCTTTGGATGGGGCAACTTTACGAGCTCCATCAGCGAGATACTCGGGGGTGGCGAGCTGAGCACTATCAAAGAGATGCGGGGGATCGCCAGCTCAAAGTCGATACCGCTGCTGTCGACGCCGCAGAGCATCCTGTTTGTCGACCTCCAGCTCGCGCCGGGGGAGAGCAAGACGTTTGAGTACGCCTTCCAGCTCCCCAAGGGCCTCCCGCCGACGCACCGCGGCAAGGCCATGAAGATATCCTACTCCCTCGTCATCGGGACCCAGCGCCCCGGCGGCGCCAAGGAGCAGCAACTCCGATCCGTCGAAGTCCCCTTTCGCGTCCTCGGCAGCGTCAATAGCCACGGCGAAATCCTCGGCCACGACCTCATGGCGCCCTACATCCTCCTCCGCGACCAAGCGCGCGTCCAAACCCTCGATGCCCGCACCGCCGCCGCCCCCAAACAACAACAACCTAACTCCAAACCAACCTCCACCATGTCCTCCTTCCTCACCTACCTCGACGACCTCCTCGCCCGCCCCCAAGACGACCCGTCAGCCTCCCTCCTCAGCCCCACCGCCACCCCCTCCTCCCGCCGCCCCTCAACCGCCCATTCCACCGACGGCGGCGGCAGCTACTTCCCCCCCTCGGGCGGCGGCGGCCCCGGGGCCCCCTCCCAGTCCGCCAAGGACGCCATCGACCTCGCCATCCTGCGCGCTAACACCACAGCCCCCGGCCAGCAAGCCGCCAACCGCTTCGAGATCGCGCGCAACGGCCGCCGCGTCGGCGTCGTGCTGCTCGCGCGCCCGGCCTACCGCCTCGGCGAGTCGGTCACGCTCGCCATCGACCTAGCGGGGGCGCAGCTGCCGTGCTACGCGGTGCACTTTGCGCTCGAGACGGCGGAGCGCGTGGATGCCAGTCTGGCGCTCAGGTCGGACGCGAGCGTGCACAGGGTGACGAGGAGGGTGTGGGCGAGCGCGAGCGAGGCGGCGGTGTATGCGAGGCGGGTGGTGTTTTGTCCGACGATTCCGGTCGGGGCGACGCCGGAGTTTGTGACGAGTGGGGTTAGTTTGGAGTGGAAGGTTAGGGTGGAGTTTGTGGTGCCGGCTGCTGGTGGTGGTGGGGAAGGGGAGGACGGGGAGGATGGGGATGGGGGGCTCGCAGGGATGGGGGCGGCGGGGTTGTTGGAGGAGATTTCGAGGGATGAGAGGGGGGGGTTGGTGGTGGTGGCGGCGGAGAATCTTGTGTGTGAGAGCTTTGAGGTGGCGGTGCCGTTGAGGGTTTATGGGGCGGTTAGCAGTGGGTTGGAGAGGCTGGAGAGGGACGAGGGGGAGGGGGGGTTGGTGGTATAGATGGGATGTTCGTGGATGGGGATGGAGTACATGGAGAGATGGTCAAAAAGACTCAGACAGACAGACGAAGACCGAGAGACCTCGGGGTGATCGACTACGAAGTTCAAAGGGTTACAACCAGCGGGTGTCACCCCATTTTTATTCGCCATGCCGTGCCGTGTTGGAGGTCGGGGTGACCAAAACGTTCATGATGTCTTCATCGGCGTGCTGCCTTTTCTCTATCCGTCACCCCTCCCATGGAGTATGACAAAGGGCAAAAAGGAGCAAAAAAGAACAAAAAAACAAATCTTATCAAGATGACCACAGCCAGGCTCGATCTGGCGACCTTCAGTGTGTTAGACTGACGTGATAACCAACTACACCATGCGGCCTTGTTGATTTGTTGGTGTAGATGGGTGGGTATTGTGGATTACGGCGATGCGGTTAGCGAGCGGGAGGTTGCAGTGGTGTTGGTTCATGGACCTGCGAGTCTGGTGCGTGTTTGGAGGGCATGTGCACTTGGGAGGGGGGGTTCGTGAGATGGGGTGGGATGGCTTGGGGTGGTTGGTTGACAAGTAACGCGAAGGGGGGTGATGTCATGCTTGACGGTTGGGAATTGTTTTGATGAGAAAGGGGCGTGTCTTGGCTTGCGTGGTTCCTGGTTGGGCGTGGTTCCTGTCTCCCAACCAGGAACCACGCAAGCCAAGGTTGAAAGATTCCCTCTCTTTACGATAGACCGAAAAGGGGATGGGGAGTATGCAAAGCAGTGACGTTCTTCTGGCGGCTGGGGTTCCGGTCAGATCAAAGGTGGTGAGCCAAGGTGATGGGGGGCTTTCGCACCTTTCTCCTCTCCACGTGCTTTTGCCCTTTCCACAGGGCCCCTCAAGAATAGCAGAATTCCGCTGACGGATTTCACCTCGAACAAGGCACAATAGGTCGATGACCGACAATACCCCACCCAAAACAATCGGGAGCCTGAGCCTCAATACCGCGCTGTGTTTGCCTGCAGGAGACCCCGAGGCATCTCTCCAGCAAGATCGTTCTTTTCGCACAGCTCTTACCCCTCCCTATCCAAACGCCGAACCAACCTGGGGATCAAGCCGGCCAGTATAAATTGCCCAGATTCTTCCACCTCCGGAACTCTTCCCTCTTCCCTCTTCCTCAGTACCACCCTCGTCCTCAACACCGCCCTCTTCCTCAACACCACCCTCATCATTGACGCTCCCACCCCCAGCTCTCCAACCAAGAAGCCATCCAAGCTACTCTCTCGCACCCTCGGACATCATGGGAAAGGTAAGAAGCTTCACTTTATTTCACGCGAAGCTTCTCGCGCTGACACAACACCAGCACTTTGACTACCACGCGTGGGTGTTGAATGGTCGGTCGGCCTCGGGACTTGTTCCCTTTGTTGCCCCTCATAAGACGAACTTCAAGCATGAGATTGCTTCGATTGCTTCTGAGGTTGACATTGATTCCGACGTCGCCTCCGAGGTTGACACCGATTCTGACATCGCCTCCGAGGCTGACATCGATTCCGACATTGATTCCGAGGTTGACGTCGCTTCCAACGTTGACACCACTTCCAACGTTGACAACACCTCCGAGGCTGACACCGTTTCCGATGTTGACGTCGCTTCCGAGTCTGACATGTCTGAGATCACCGCCGGGCCGGCCGTCCAGAAGAACTGCAAGAAGAGAAAGCTCACGCACCAGAAGTCGTCAAAGGAGGAGGCGGCTCACACCGGCGCCTTGCGCAAAAAGAGAAGACTGAACAAGCTGGATGAGCTTTCGGAGCTCTCGCCTTTCCAAGCTCTTCGAGCCATAAAGACGAACTACCTCGACCGCATGGACAAGAAGCAGCAGAGGCGTCTGCGGCGCGCCCAGAAAAAGTTTCTCCGCCTGAAGGTGTCGAGGAAGGAGGCAGGTTTTATGGCCATCTTGCGCGAGCTCAGCGAAGCTGGTGAGAACTCGAAGGACCCCGAATATGCTGCCAGTGCGAAAGAGCTGGCTCGTTACATCTACCACTCCGATAACAGTTTGGGTTATGGGACTCACTTCACGGGTGACGAGCTGCTCGTCGAGATTGCGCAAGCCACGAGGGCTCTCGAGACAATTGAGATGCTCCGATGCACTGTTGAGGGGTTTTAGGCCTCGGGCTCGAGTTGGAAGGCATTCATGGCATGGGAAGCGAAGCGGGTCAGGAAGGAGGAGGATGGGACTCGACTTCAGGAGGAGAGAAACTCGGCTACAGGAGGATCGTCTTGAGGAGTAGACTTCATCTCAGCTAGTTGACAGATCCCGAGATAGCACAACGCACTGATTTACCCATAAACTCCCCCAGATGGGGGTTCCATGTCTTGGTCTCGGTGAAGTGCCCTTTGACTATGTTCATTTGTTGCTTGCGGCTGGCTGGACAGCGCCTTCACATTGTGCCCGTTTGCAGACCCTCGGTCCTTTGCCCAGCCCGGATCGCCGGGACTGCCAGTCAACGTCATATCCTGTTGGAAGCAAGCCTCGAGAACTACCTGAACCCCAGGCAGTCAGGCCCAGGCACTCTCCTTCTACTGGTGTTCTGTCCCTTCCACCAGCCCATCGCTCTTTCGTCTCCACCAGCCCATCGCTCCTCCATCACAATTCCATCTCAACCGGCAAAGATGAAGTTTTGCTTGTTGCTATTCCCGCTTCCCTCAAAACACCACACTGCCTTCGGTGTCGGGGTAGCGTTATATTGCCACATATCTTGTAAGTTGTCGTCTCCATGTCGCCCCCAACACACACCATGGACATCACTAACCTCAGCCCGCCAGTATATCTTGAATATCCAGACCTATCAATCACAAGTCGAAGACATAGCACCCCAGCGGACACCAGGGACGATGTCCCAGGGCACATGTCTGCCTTCCTCTCCCCAGACACCAGGAAAAACTGAGCTGACCCAATCATCCCAGATCCTCTTTAACACCATCATGGACCCCAGCCCTGACCCTTCACCCGCAGAGTCCCCGCGAGAGCCCAGCGACCCCTTCCCCGGCCCCAACTCCAACGAACCCGGCTACGACGCCGACGACGGACTCTCCCCAAAGAAGGCAAAGAAACACCCCAGCCCCCCCCTCCCCTCCGGAAACTCCACCACCACCGCCCTCGACTCCGACGACCAAGCCTCATCCTACCCCCTCTTCCCCCCAAAAAGCCCCACCATCCCTTCAACCTCCTCCACCGTCATCCACGTCGCCCGACCCAACTCCCTCTCGCGATCGCCCCCCGGCTCAACCCGTAACACCCAAACCAACCGACCCACCCGCTTCACCCGCAGCGCACCCCCCAACTTGCTCGCCGCCGACGACGATGACGATGACGACGACGCCGGCATCACCCAAATCAACCGGCCCACCCGCTTCACCCTCAGTGCACCCCCCAACTTGGTCGCCGAAGGCGACGATGACGATGACGACGACGCCGGCTCGGAAAGCACGTTCGCCGATCCCATCCCCCCCCCTCCCCCACCCAACCTTGTCAACAACCTCCCAGTCCATCCCAACGACGGCGATGACAACGCCGGCTCGGAAAGCACGCTCGCCGATCCCCTCCCCCCTCCTCGCCCACCCCCCCTCGTCAACAACCCCATCTTCCATCCCCCTTACCCCTATCCCGGCGTCCCCGTCCTCTACCACGGCATCAACTTCATCGCCGCCCCACCGCCGCCTCCCCTCGTCAACAACCCCGTCTTCCATCCTCCCTACCCCTATCCCGTCGCCCCCGTCCTTTACCACGGCATCAACTTCATCGCCGCCCCGCCGCCGCCACCCCTCGTCAACAACCCCGTCTTCCATCCCCCCTACCACTATCCCGTCGCCCCCGTCCTCTATCTCGGTGCCCCCGTCCTCTACCACGGCATCAACTTCATCGCCGCCCCGCCTCCGCCCCCCCCAGAGTCTCCGGCCGCCGCCGCCGACGAGGCTAACGATGAGTGGATTGTGCCGGATTACACATTCACGCACTATATGCCGGAGCCGTGGAGGCTATTGGGGGCGTGGTGGCGCCGCCGGGAGGGTGAGGAGGGCGAGGAGGAAGTGCAGAGCGAGTGGAGGCTGATGTTCCAGAGGCGGATTTTGGGTGGAGAGGCGTGGCCGACTCAGGATGAGCAGGCAGAGGAGGAATGGAGGATTAGGTCGTGGTGGAATCGGTTTGAGCTGGAGGAGGATGAGGAGACGTTGACGATGGCGGCGTGGTCGGATGCGGGGTCGAGTTGGGATAGCGAGTCTGGTCGGGATGTAGAGAATGATGAGGCGTGGAGGATTGCGGAGGATGAGGCGAGGATTGCGGCGTGGTCGGATGGGGATGATGAAGATGGGGGGTGGGAGGGGGAAGGGGATGATGGGGGTTGGGAGGATGGGGGTTGGGAGGATGGGGGTTCTAGTTGGGATGGTGGGCCTGATCGGGATGTGGAGGATGATGAGGCGCGGAGGATTGCGGAGGACGAGGCGAGGATTGCGGCGTGGTCGAATGGGGGTGATGGGGATGATGAGGGATGGGAGGGGGAGGGGGATGATGGGGGTGGGGAGGATAGTGAGTCTAGTTGGGATGGTGGGTCTAGTCGTGATGTGGAGGATGATGAGGCGCGGAGGATTGCGGAGGATGAGGAGGCCACGAGGAGGTGGTTGAATGGGGAAGATGGGGATGATGGGGATAATGGGGAATGGCAGGGAGAAGGGGATGAGTACCATGAGGAGGAGGCGCCGGTTGTGGAGTGGCTGTATAGGCTTGAGCCTGGGGGGTGGAAGGAGGATGTGGAGGATGGGCGTGGGGAGGAGGATGTGGAGGATGGGCGTGGGGAGGATAGGTGGGATGGCGGGGATCCGGAGGATGATTTTGATTGGGAGATGTGGGGGAGTTACCTTTCTGCTTGATGGCTATTGTGTTGGAAAGATTGTGGGAGAGTTGGGTCGGCCTGGTTGGTGTGTTGTCTGTCACGGAGCGGGATGGGGTAGGAAGGAGTGGGTGCCTGGATTCAGCGGAGGGGATATGAATGTGGCGAGTGGAATGGTGTGCGTGTTTTAGATTCAGCGAAGTAGGAGATACATAGGTAGGTATACAGCGAGTGGAATTCGTACAAAGAATGGACCAACTTCAACGCCCTTCCGTGGGGGTTGGATGTCGTGTCGTGAGAGAGGCTCCAGCAACCGACCATTCAGGGGGTGTAAACAAACCACCAACCGCCCCCCACTTACCCCACTTACCCCACTGCAAATCCCACATCTCCAAACCACCACACAATCTGGGATTCCCTTCCGCGTCGACACCAGCCCTCCCTCGTCCGAACCAAAACCTCCACCTGCAGGGGGGAAAAAGGACGACCGCCTTATCAGTATCTGAGAGAGAGATGCTCAGCACCTTGAACCAAAAAGAGAAGACCCCACCACCAACAGCAAAACGCCAAAACTCGTCCCAACGCCCCACGCGGGTCTCGAACCCGCAACCTTGGGATTAAAAGTCCCACGCTCTACCGATTGAGCTAGCCGGGCTTTTCATGTTGGATATTGGGTCGACCTCATTTTTGTGCTTTATTAGCTGTGTTTTTGCCTTGCTTGCTTGCATTCTGTCGTGGATGCCGCCGTGTGATGCCTTGTGGGGATGTTTGCTTGCTGAGGTGGAGGTTGACACCGACCGCCATGACGCCGACGACGACGCCGCCGACAAAATCCACCAGCAAAATAACAAGCTGGGGATAGACGACATGACGTCATTGCAACTATTCAGCAAGGGCATAGATAGGTATTAGTCTCTGCCGGGGGTGGCACGCCCACATCTCACTGCCCTCATCGCCACGCATCACAGCAGTCCCAGAACACAGAATTAAGGCTGATGACAGTCTCATATTGCATTGCCCATCTGCACCGCGTCAGACGCGACACCAGAACTGCTCCTAACCACTACACACCTACGCAAATAAAATTTCCTTCCTTCCGCCCGTCCAGTCCACCCCCAATGACGCCTTTTGCTCCGCCCTGCCCAACCAAGCAGCTGCCCAAAATAGACCCGATATCCACCATCACCCCGTTGTTGAATCTAAGGAAAAAAGAAGCGTGTCTGTCGGCCTCGCCATTTGAACCCCATCCATTTCCGCTGTCAAAACAAAAGAACCCCGCCGTCGCCGTGTGCCCCCCAATGGCAAAAAGCCTAGGCAAAACATCCTCCCTCCTTGCCAAACCAACCCCCCCCCTAAAGAGTAAAACAATCCCCGCGAAAGCCACGTTAAAAAATCAGAATGGGTATCTCTCCGGTTGTTGTTGTTGTTGTTGTTGTTGTTGTTGTTGTTGTTGTTGTGTGTGCCTCCCTCCCTTGCCTCCTCTGGCATGTAGTATCCTCGTCTTTGTCCTCCTCATCTCGACACCGACGAGCAACTCCTCCTAGATCGACTCCGGCTCGGTGCACAAGGCTGGCGAGGTCGAGCTCACGCTAGAACCCTCCCCCGCAGTCCTCGGCCGCTCGCGGATCAGCGACTCCTTTTCCTCCTCGCTCAGCCGCAGCCGGAGCTTCTCGTCCAGCATGCTGACCAGCCGCTCGCTGTACTGATCCAAGAGGCCGCTCAGCACCGTCTCGCTGACGGCCTTGGGGCGCTCCGCTTCCGCCCTGTTACTGCGGCTTCGGATGGCCCTCTCTCCGAGCGCGGCGGCTGTGAGCCGCAGCTCCGCGTCCAGTTGGGCTAGCACGTCGGCGTCGATGGCATCTGTTGACAGCAACTTCTTCCTGTATGTTCGGAGCTGGCGGCATGTCTGCTCCGTCGCCATGCTGAGACTCCCGAACCCGTAGCTGCCTCGTGAGTTCACGGTCGCCTTCTTCCTCGACGAAACTGTCGACGAGGGTGTCTTCAAGACGGGAAGGGAAGGCCGCCGAAACATCCTCGCTCGGGTTTTTGGGCTTTCCGGCGGCGGGCTTCCCGGGGCGCTGTTGCCCCCCGACGAGACACGCCGACAGGGCGTGCCCTCTCGCTCTCGTATGGTGCTCGTTGGGCTGATCTGCTTCTCGGCCGCGATCGGCGTCCGTGTCGATGACGATGCCGCGAGCTGAAATTTGGACGGCCGTCTCTGCATGGGTCGGGGCGGGGAGCGTCTCCCGTGGTTGGAACTGGGCCGCTGGAATTCGGCCAGCTCGGCCCTCGAGAGCACCCTCCTCAGCGGTGGCCGGTTGAAGGCGGGGCTGCTGACTTTCTCCGGAGAGGGATCGCGGAACCTAGAAACGGCCACCGGGTCCAGGAGATCCAGAGCCCAGATCATGATGGTGCCATCCTCGCCCACGCTGACCACCCTGCGCCCAGCCTCGTCCGAGTCCATCATCGCCACGCCGTTGATGGCTTCCGTGTGGCCCCACTCCCGGTCCAGAAAGGCCCCCGTGAGCGCGTCGTAAATCCGGATCGACTTGTCCGTATTGGATAGCCCCAAAAGAAACGAAAGCCCCCCGTTTCCGAACTGGCCATAGATCAGAGACTCCAGCACGGCAGACTCGAGACCCCCTTCGTCGTTGCACTTGAAGGACGTGACGAGCCGGCCAGAGGAGCACTCGAATTGGCAGACAGAACGGTCCAAAAGAGAAACAAAGACGAATTTATCGTCTGGACTCATCACCATGGACGATGGCGAGGCCCTCAGCGACAGGACCTTGTACGGGATGGCCGCAATCGCATCCGGCTCTCCGTCCTTGGTGACGAGGTCGTGGATTTGCAGAGTCCGGTCGAGGGAGCACGTCAGGATCTTGTCGTCCGAGGGAATGAGGACCTGGACGACCTTTGCACCAAACTCTAGCGTCTGAAAGTGCTCAAAGTTGCCTGTCGATGATTTGTGGAAGAGTTGAGCCGTGCGGTCCCTACCGCAGGAGGCCACCAGGACTTTCGTCTTGTTTTCGTAGATGGTGATGTCGGCACAGTCTGTGGCGTGGGCCTTGGTCTCCATCACGCACTGCTTGGTGGCCGTGTCGATGATCCGGAGCATCCCAAGCTTGTCGCCTGCCACAAAGAGACGCCCATCCGCCGTGGCTCTCACCACTACCACCTGGTTGATAATGTCCGAGTCGCTGGCAAGATCCACCTGCTCCATGGGAACATCGAAGCAAGACTTGACCATCCCTTCTGTATCCCAGACGTTGACCTTTCCAGATCCAGACCAGGTGAAGAAGGCGGCGCCCAGCGTGTTTTGCTCCGATAGTCGCTGGATACCAACGATTTGGTCTCCAGGGCCGGGTATCGGAATGTGATTCCTGTCGATCTCTGAACTCCCCGGGATGTGGTTGGGGCTCCATATGTCGATGGAGCGTTTGGTATCAATAGTGACCAGATTCTCCGCCAGAAATCCCATGGCCATGAGTCCGTTGGCCGACTGGGCTGCGTGAATGTCCAGGGTGGGAAAACCGTTCAAGATTCCCTCCAGGCCGAGGACCGCAAATTGGCCGCTCTTGCCGCTGATGTGAATGTCTTGGTCTCTGCTGCACACGCAGCTGATGGGAAATCCAATGTCGAGGATCTTGGTCAGCTTCATCTGCCGGTTGGTGTCGTCGAGGAGGCACACACTGCCCGTTTCTGAGCAGATGATGGCCTTTTCGTCGCCAATGGGGATGGCGCAGCTGAACGTCGCCTCCAGCATGGACCCGAGCAAGATGTTCCTGCCGGCGAGGGGCTTCTGGGCTGGCTGGATGACGGGAAAAGACCCGTCGCCAGCAAACTTTTGCTTGGTCGGCGAAGGGCTCATGGGCTCCTCGACCCTCCACACCTTGACGTGGCGAACGCCCAGGGTGATGAGGCTGTTTCCCATCCACACCATACCCTTGACGTACGAGGTGCATCGGTTTTGCTGAAAGAGTTTGGCGGCACCGGTGCGGGAATCGATCTTCCACAAATAAAGGAAGCCGTCGTTGGCCGCGCCGAGGGAGGCCAGATATCTCGTGTCCTGGGACCAGGCCACGGCCTTGACGCCGTGCATGTGCTCGCTGATGGACACGAGCGGGGTGTCGGAGGATGATTCTTGGAGGTTAAAGATGAGCACGCGCGGGGCATAGCCCGTCTCGCCCACGGCGAGATATCGTCCATCCCGGCTCAGCGCCAGACATGTGGCCGCCTTGATGCGCTCCCTGCTTGTCCACGTTCTCGAGCTCGGCGAGTCGGACCAGTCGAGGCCGCCGTAGAGCGAGTCCCGCGGCGAGGCGGCGGCCCGGTTTCTGCTGTCGTTGGCTTTGGGCGTAGAATTGGGCGTCGACGAGGCTTGCGACACGGGGGTGACGGCGAAGACAGGGATGGCGGACGGGCGGGCTCGGAAGAAGCGCTGCGAGTAGTGCTCGCCCGAGACATCGACCACGACGACGGCCCCTCCGGCGATATAGGCGAACGATGAGTGTACGGCGTCAAAGCCAGTAGGCGATGTGCACGTCGTGCCGACAACGCGGCGGAGGGACAGGCATGTGTCGAAGACCTGGCGGGCCCTGATTGGCGACCTCGACGGGCGGGTCAGGAACGGCGAATTGGCCGGCGTGAGCTTAAGCCGGTTCGAGGGAGTGGATGCCATGTCTCCTCATAGCCATTGGCCGGCGAGAGGGGGACAGCTGCGAGAAGAAGTTGGGGCTGGGCGGGCTAGAAATGGAACGATGGCATCGGTCGGTCGTTGTTCGAGCTGTTGTGTCGGTGAATGGGGGGGGGCGACTCCGGGGAGTGCTTGGTCGGTCAAAGACCCGGGCGGTCTGGACGATGGAAGGAGGAGAGCCCGACGGGGGGAAAGGTCGAAAAGTCGAGAGACGAAGGCGCCGAGCGCGTGGAAATGCGAAATGCGCAAGTCGGATGGAGAAAAAATAGAGGGGAGTATGGATGTGGGTGGGTTGAAAGCTGCACGCCAAACAAAGTCAGTTCAGTTCAGTTCCACTCTCAGAGTCTCTCCAGGTTTCCCCCGACAACAGCTGGGCGTCATGCCCGGTGATGTAAGTTTCGGTGCTAAAGCTGCTTACAGTGACGAGAACAGACACTCAACAAGACAAGTCAATTGCCTCGAGGGGTCGTTCAGTTAAACGCCCAGGGAGAGGGAGAACATTCGAAATGGACGCTGGAGAGAAGGCGACGACAGTACGTCTCCAGCTGGAAGGAGGAAAAAACTCAGTGAAGGGTGGAAGGGGAAAGGGTTCAGCAGCAGCAGCAGCAGCCCGATGGCAACGACGGGAAGAAGCTGCAGCAGTGTGTGGTGTGCTGTGCTGCCGACTCCGACGTGGAGAGGGTTGAGCGCCAGCCAAGGCCCAAGGGTTCGGACCCGGTCAGGTACCGGGGTGTATTTGTTTTTCGACAGGGGTGAGCTTGGGTTGACCGGGGAAGATCATGCTGTGGCCCGAGCTTGAGGATCTGGGCTCCTGAGTGGGCGGAGGTGGGTGTGGATCCTGCCGGATGGGGAAAGGCTCGAGGTCTTGGCCAATCACTACCGGAGCCCTAATCGGGGATTTTAGAGGTCCTTTTCAGTTTCCCGTGTTGACATTGTTTACTCTGGTTCGGTATTTCTGCATCTTGTATCTGCATGTATTTCGAGTCGCGCTCTCATTTGCACATTTGCTGTCCCGCATCTTCAACGCACCCAAATTCGGCCCCAATGTGACGACCTGAGGAGGCGCACTCGGAACACCAACCCGACCCCCACGATGTCATCACTGGTCTGCCGTTTGTGACAGCCTTGGTCAGTGCATTAGCGGGCGCCTTCTGCATTGTCCGAGATGAGATGTCCCTGCGGCCCCTGTCAAGCTCAGAGGATCGTCTGCACTCCAGGAAAGCCTTTTTTTTGTTTCATTTTCTGGTGTGGGAGTCGGGGCTCGGGTCCGATGCACGACCAGTCTGGGGATTTTTAAAGTGGTTGCATGCATGTGTGCAACTGCAACGTGGAGTTGAGGAAGGACTGGTTTGAGAGTTGGGAGAGCCAACATGCCTCTGGCTACTCCGAAGCAGACGAGATGACATTGTGTGTTGTATCATACAATCTCCATTCCGCCATGTCTCTTGACACAGCCAGGGCAGACACAGCCTTCGTCTCCCTTCCCAACCCAACCGAGACCACACCCAAGGCACCACCGCACCTCCACCTCACATGAAGCTCTCCGACAGCTTCTTATGCGCCTCAGTCGCCCTCCTCCTCTCACTCTTCTTATCCCCCTCCCCCCTCTTCTCATTCCAAATCGGATCCCTCACAATCCCCTCCGCCCTCCACCTCCTCGGCGGCTTCTTCCCCAGCTCGGCCCACCTTGACCAAACCTTCTTACCCCGATTAAACCACCTCTCCTGCCTATCCATCTCCTCCTCCACCGACGGCACCCACTTGCTCCGCAGGATCCTCCGGATGTTCTCCGCCGACACCTCAAACTTGCTCGCCAGCTCCTCGGTCGTGTAGATGTCGGGGAACTCGGCGTGCAGCGCGCGGATCCCCGTCAGCGCGTCGGGCGACAGCTTCTTGCGCGGCTGCCAGCCCTCGGGGAACTTTTCCTTGAGCGCCGCCTTTTGGACTTTCCAGTCGGTGCGGTTGCGGATCATGCCCGCTTCGTCTTGCTCCTCGATGCGCAGCTGGTGGAGGGATGGCTTGCGGGGTTCGTCCGAGGCGGCTTCCTCGGCGCCGGCGACGTCGCCTTTGGGTCGCCGGTCGGGCTTTCCGCCCCTGTCGGGCTTGCCGGTCCACTTGCCGGGCTTGCCGGTCCACTTGCCGGGTGGCTTCCCGGGTCTCTTAAAGGGGGGCTTTCCGGGGCGTTTGTCGGCGCCGGCAGCGGCCGAGGGCTTTCGGGGCTTCCGGGGCGCCTCGTCGGAGCGGGTGAACTCGTGGCTGTTGTCGATCTGGGTTCTGTCCTCTTTGATGCGTTTGTCGCCGATCACGGCCTCGACTTTGTTGCTTCGGTATGGGGTGGTGTGAAGTGACCTAGACGCTGATATTGGGAGGGCGGCACCGAGACTTCGAAGACTTGGGAGGGGATTCGAGGCTGGGTTTCTTGATGCCAGCCGGGCGGAGGCGACGATGGTCGGGACGTTGACGTGCGCGATATTGTTGACGAATATCCGGAGCGCTGCTGTCCTGCAGGAGCAATTCATCTTGGGCGATCGGTGCGGCGTTAGGTGGTGATGATGAAGGTGAGGGCGTGGAAAATGGCAGTCTTGGGCGCCGAAAGATGGAAAATTTCCAGACGCGGGCGGCGCCGCGACAAATCTGGCGCGCCGGACCCCCCCACCGATTGGACCCTTTGCCGCTTCGCCACGGCTTCCGGCAGGCAAATGCTTGAATTTTGAAAGTCGCCGCACGGGCTGCCTCCGGTTTCCCCAGGTTTGCTTTGATTGCTTCCGAGATGCCAATTCTCAACTGCCGTTCGTGGTGGCATCGTCAATTTCAATGCCCAGGGCTTTGGCGTGGGGCAAACAATGGCACCTTGATGGCTCGGTGTCTTGTTTCTGAGATCGATATCGAGTTCTCTCCAGAGTTGTCACTCCCCTGATTAAAAACACAGGTCACCACCAACCCGGCCGACATTTTCAACATTTTACAGCGGGCCAACAGCATGTGGGCTGACTGTCCGAGTATCAACGTCAAGGGACGTCATGATGTTGACATCCGCTGGACGCTGCACGGAACGGGTGCGAGGGACACTCGGCAGCATGCGACGGTAGAGCAGTCTGCAAGGGCAGAGAGCATGAGTTTTGCAAAGCTCCTGGCACCAGAGAGGTTGGATATCTATCTACGTAATAGCTACAGGGTGGGATAGGGTAGTTTTATTCTCCTTTACTTCTTCCTCAAGGCACTTGGGACGGCAGGAAGATCCGGGCGGGGAGACGTCTCGTTGAGGATGACCGTCTGGGAAGGGGGACGCGAGCACGTATTCCTCCGGGGGGTTTGGCGGCGGCCAATGGTGACGATGACGATCGGTGGTACCGCCGGCTGTGGTGTTTCGCGAGTTTGACTTGGCGAGTCCGCGGTGACGGGCGATGATCTACTGGGCATGTTCGAGAAGCAGTAGTTCGAAAAGATCTCAAGAGGTGCCGTTTTTCAGGAACACGGACAAGGAACAGTGATGTTAATTTTTACATTGGTTTTTATTGTTGGTTCTCTCATGCTCAAACCCTTGCTACAAGGCGGCACGTCTATGTCGAGAGCCTTGATGCTATCTCCTGCGCCTCTGTTCAACCCCAAGCCAACACCCCGATAAAACATGCGGTCCAGCCTTTTCGAGCTTCACAACCGTCTAATTACTGTCCAGATGCCCCAACGCCGTCGCATGCCCATGCGCCCACAAAAGTTGAAATAATGATACACCCTCCCGGCTTGCGCCCGCGCCCCCTCAAGCATCGTGCATGAGTTCTACCGGGGGCCTCGCCGTCTGCACCGGCAGGGTCTTGGGGGCGGCCGAGATGGGCAGCGGGCTCATGTCCACTGGCTCGTCCGTCATGTCGTCCACCGTCACACACGGCAGGTCCGGGCTGTTACCCAGCTCCACCTGCGGCTGGAAGAGGAGCGTCGAGCTGCGGCTGCGACCGCCCTTGCTGCCGGCGGGCGAGATGGGCGACGGGCCAGCGTCAAGGGCGACGGGGTTGTTGTGGTGGCGCAGCTTGGCCAGGGCGTCGGCCAGGTCCTCGGCGTGCACCTGCGTGTTGGGCGCATCTTCGAGCTTCATCTCCCACCCGTGCGGCGGGCTGGGCGGCGGGCTGATGAAGAAGAGCTTGCCGGCGTCGGGCAGGGCGAGGCGGATCGTCGTGGCCGAGATGGGCGTCTGCTGGCCAAAGTAAACGCGGCACCGGTCGCCCATGATGGCCTCGCCGTCCCACACCTGGCGCACGGCGATGGCGGCGTCCTCGTCGAAGAACGAGACGACGATGCGGCGGAAGGATTTGAGGGGCGACCAGGCGTGGATCGGGGCTATTTGCTCGACGAGGTCGCGGATCTTTTGGAGGTTGTCGGCGCGGAAGACGTCGAGGTCTTGGAGGTTGGTGAAGATGAGCGTGTTGGAGGGGGGCGTCGGCTTCTCGAGCGGGGGGATGGAGGAGAGGTCGAGCGAAAGAGACAGCTTGTTGGAGCGTCCGCTCGACGAGCGCGAGACGGATGGCCTTGTGTCTTGATCCATGATGTGGTTGTGGGGGGGTTGTGGCGGAGAGAGGGTTGAGGACGAGGAGCTGGTCTGGCGGGACGATGTCGTAGCCCTTATGTTGTCTAACTGGTGATGTCTAAAGAGGCAGGTTGTTTGTTGTGGTGCGGAGGTGGTGTATCTGGTTGATGCTGGGTCAGGATGGGAGGAGAGATCGGAAGGGGAAGGTGGCGGGGAACATATAAGTACCTATCATTGTTCGCAGTTAGGTTGGCTGGAGGCAGTGACGGACAGCGGCGGCAGAGAGTGTCCAGTCAGTGCCGTTTCACCGCAGGCGGCCGATCGCAGCCTGTTTGAGCAGTGCAGGCTTGGCAGATTGAGTGACTTTGGCCTCCAAGACTCGGACCGGCAATGCCACCACTCTCCCACTCTCCCACTGCAGCGTCCATGTGTTCTGGCGCAATGGCTGAGCCGCAAGACGAGGGTCTTGGTCGGGACAAGCTCAGGCTGAGTTACGAGGCAATTTCTCTTCTCCATCCTGATTACTGGGAGCCAGGCTGACTGGATTGCGCGTTGTGTTTGCTCTGCCACCTCGGTCTTCGGTTGGGAGCTCAAGATTATGATGAGGTACCTTTGTTGCCACTGCACCTTGAATGCAGCAGAATTTGCGGGGGGCAAAGATCTGCTCTCAACGAAATTGTGCGATGCTGGTTGCCCAGAGGTTGGGCCATTCGTACAGCCAACTGAGGGGACAAAGAGGCCAAGGAATGGGGGCGTGGGACGGAACCTGCTGGCTCCCTGGAAACGCAAAACTGACTCCAGCACTGCCCCAACGCCTGACCTCACGCCTCTCCGACCCTGGACAGGAGACCTCCGCCCAGGTGAGCAGTGGACGCGTTTGCCGATGAACGTGTTTCTCAACGATGGCTGTGAGGGACGCTGGCCTCGTCATGCCACCATTCCCATTCCCATCAATCCATCTCGCACCCAAGCCGTTGAGGCGCAAGCGGCCAACAACTCCATTCCTCTCAGCGCATCATGGGTTTTGTTTCGTTCAGCCATGGCCATTCTGCCCGGACAAGGCGGTCCCTTGGGCCGCACCGACCCAGCCGAGAGCCACCCCCATATTGCGGGGATGGAGGCCGCCTGTCGAATGCCATCACTTGAATACCATCACTTTAAAGTCAACACATCCCCCCCTGGTCATACCCATCGATAAACAACAGCGCCTCTCTCGCCAACAAGCCTCATTCCCTGTCGAGTTCAACCTCGTCGCCGTCCGCCCACCCATTGCCACTCCGCCCGGTGCTGTGCTCTGTTCGGCGCGGGCGGGCGGGCAGTCGGTGGGATACGGATACGCCGCCTCCGCCTCGGTTCCTCCGATCAGTATCCGTCCGCGGCTGCTCAAACATGTCTGTCGGGGCATGGCGACCTGTCGTCGGACAAGCAGAAGCAGTGCTGTGTTGCATACGGCCAGGGGGAGGTAGGTGTGCCACGATTCAACAAGCATACACGGGCATCGTCATCACACGGAATACTCCGTATATTCTTTTGGCAAAATGCCGGCTGGGCCTGACAGAGAGAATCATCCAGACCACGGACTTTTTCGCCATCTCGGAAAAATCGGTGCGAATCACGGGCTGTTTCGGCCATCTGGTTTTGACTTGCACAGCCCCTTTTGGTCCATGGCCATCGAGGTCACCAGATTTCAACACCATCCTCAACCTCCCTTCACCAGGTCAACCTTGATCCATGCAGCCGATCCGGAACCACCACCGCGGGTCGACGTTCCATCACCTGCCGCATCAAGCCGTTCGGTCGTTGCATCATCCGTCTCCTACCACCTCCCCCAAACCAGACCGCAACGGCCCCACATCAAAACATTTTATCTTTTGCACAGCCTCCCTCGATCACACTTGTTTCTCTGCAGGAGCAGAGAGCCAGACAAACCTTGACGGCTCGCTCCCTTTCCGGTTTTACCAAGCTGCGAAATGCCCGCAGAACGTCAGCCTTTTTGTCTTTCTGGGACAGACCACCATCATCTGTCTCGTTACCACTTGCCCTGACAAAAGACCGATTGTTTTGATGCCCCCCCCCCAACCCCTGAGTCGGATGACTGGCTGCGGCGGATGGAGCGTTGGCTGATCAACCACATCACTGCCACTGCCAATGTCCACGACTACCTCTTGGCTTGCTTCATGGCCAGATTCCATCCATACCTACTTGCAATGTATTCCCAACCCCTTCGCATCCCACACCCCGAACCAAGGCCCCCCTCGAAGCGCAAGTCCACACGAACCTCACCCCGACCTCTGCATCTTCCACCCCCCTCGGGTCCGAGCCTGGGTACCCGCCAGCAACCTGCCTACCTGCCGACCAGCAGAGCATCCTGTCCCGGCTCGCACTCAACTAGTTGCCAACACGCAGCATCCACACACACACAAGCGTGTGGCGGAGTCGGATATCACCTCCTCATCCCCCTCCCCTCCCCTCACCGTAGCCGTGCCACTGCTTTGTTTACCCGAGTTGGGTTTGGTGTCTCTGATATGATGCGATGCGGCACAGTCTCCCGGCCGTTGTAGTGTGTCGACGACTTGCCCGTCGTGCCACGGTCTCCTGAAGATATGTCGGTGTAGAATAGCATGGCCGACAACCGTTGATAGTGTCTTCTCTTGAGGGATGATGCCGGCTGGCGAGAGGGGGAGATGAGCAAAGCCACCCCCTCTTCTGTGTTCACACAGGTTTGGTGCCTAGGTGAGATGTCGAGTGGTGATCTGCGGTTCTGTCGATTCGGCGTATCTCTCACCCGAGCATGTTACATCTTCAGGAGCTGATTGTGGTGGTGTTGATGGAGCATGGTGTTTACTACACCGGCGATGCTACAACCGCCCATCTCAAGACAAATAGAGAGCCGTGAAGCCATCACCGAATCTCCACCCCCAACCTCTCCACCAGCGCGTCCCTGACCTTCTGATGCAACCTATTCGTCACGTCGTTGGTCAACGTGCGCTCCAAGCTCCTATAATTCACCCGATAACACCGACTGCTCCTCCCCGTCTTGGGATGCACAAACTCATCCGTCAGCACCACATCCTCCACCACATCCCCCGCCACCCCCCTAATCACCTCCATCACATCATTCCCATGCACCTTCTCCCCCTCCCCGCCGGGCAACCAAAACGACACGTCCTTGTAACACGGCGGATACCGACTAAACGGCACAAACCTCCTCAACCTCCCAAGATCCCCCTCCACCCCCTCAAACTGCGACGTAAACCTCACATCCCGCGACCAAAACAGTCGAATGTCCGGCACCTGGAACAGCAGCATCGCTATCCGGTCCAGCCCGATCCCAAACGCCCACCCCGCGCTCGACGCCTGCCCCGCCTCGTCCAGGATCCCCTGCCGGCTCACCCCGCACCCCAGCACCTCCAGCCACCCCCCGTCGTAGTACACCTCCATCTCCCACGACGGCGACGTGAACGGGAAGTACGCCTCCACCCAGCGCACGCGCAGCGGCTCGTCGATGAAGGTGGGGTCCGCGGCGCGCGCGGCGGCTTGTGCGCGCGTGAAGACCTCGACGACCATGAGCTCCAGCGAGCGCTTGAGGTGCGCGGCGATGGCGGCGGCCTCGGCTTCCGTGTGCGCGGGCTGGAGGGGGTTGCGGTCGGGGTGGGACGGGGGGTTGGGGTCGTCGACGGGGACCGAGTGCGTCGGGAGCTGGGCGAGGTCGGCGAGCACGGCGGCGGCGAGGTCGCCGTTGGGGGCCAGGCGGCGGTTCCAGACGCGCGCGCCCTCCATCTGGTGGAAGACGGGGTAGTGGCTGCGGTCGATGTCGTCGCGGCGGTAGACGTCGGCCGAGATGAGGTAGCCGGGGGAGGCGGCGGCGCGGAAGAGGGCGGACTCGTGGGCGGAGGTGTGTGTGCGGAGGAGGGTTGTGGCGTTGAGGTAGTATGTGTCGGAGCGGGCGCGGCCGGGGTGGTCGGCGGGGAAGCCGAGGGAGTCGAAGTTCTCGTGGGTGGTGACGACGGGGTCGAAGGTGTTGTGGTAGCGGTAGGTGGGCGGGGGGAAGACGGATTCGAGGATTTGGCGGGTGATGGAGATGGGGTGGTCTTTTTGGAGGTGGAGTTTGCAGGTGGTGGCGGCGAGGACGCCGGGGGGCACGTTGAACCACTCGTCGGTGGGGTAGGTCTTGCCGTTGATGGTGACAGTGGAAGGGATAGGTGGGGGTTGTTGCTTTGGTGGCGGGGGTGGTGTCCGTGGCTTGTCTGGTGCAGCGGTTGGGGTGATCAGCGAGGTTGTGCATCAGGAGGACGACTGCTCGTCGAGCTGGGGACTGGGGAGCTAACCCGCCGCGACGGGCAATGTCTTCCATCGCCAGTCACTCCTTGGTCTGCATGGCGATATCCATGTCCCGACATGCCCGAGAGGGTGCCCGGAGGCTTGTGGTGGACATGGTGTGTGTCGCAGCACGTTGGCGGCCAAGGCCCTCCGTCCAGATATCATCTTTCGACCCAATTGCCTCGTCGTCTGAACGTGTTGTGTCTTTGTGCCTCGCAGATGGAGATATGGAAAGACAGGGGGACAACTGTCGCGGGAAAATAATTTTGAAGCTTTGGAGCTGCGCGGCTCCTGACGAATCCCATGCCATCGCTGGATGAGAAGCAGGCCTCGCGGCAGGCAAAGTACGGACCCCGGGGGTACCTCGCGCTTGATCAGGGGGACCCCTGCTGCACCATGACATCGTCACTGGGCAGCCAAAAAACTTGACGGCGGAAGCGGATAACGGATACGCTATTCCTTATCTTTTCCCAGCGTGCCCCATCGTCATCCCGGAACAAGATCTAACACCGAGTTGCTAATTGACCCCTTCGCCATTCTCTCCTCTCCGCTCTCCACCATGGCAGCATCGTACTACTAGTAGTTAATTCTTAATACCACCCACCCACCTACCGATAAGTCCCTCCCGCGGCATGCACTCGCCATAGCGCCCCGATCAATTCCCTCTTCTCCGAGTCTCCGCGACAGCCACCACTCGAAACCATGGAGGCAGGTCAGCCACGCGCCGCCATGGCCGACCCCAAGCCTGCCACGGCTACGCTCGACAAGTCTGCGGCGGCCTCTCCCGCTCGCAAGCAGACGCCCTCTCCCAAGATTCACTACCCCTTTTGGTTCGGCGGCAGCGCCAGCAGCATGGCCGCCTGCGTCACCCACCCCCTGGATCTCGGTATTTGCTTACCCCCTTCGCACCACCACCACCACCCATAAATCCTAACACCCCGCCCCCCCCGTTAGTAAAAGTCCGCCTCCAAACCCGCACCGGCACCATGCCCACCTCCATGTCCGGCACCTTCCTCCACATCCTCAAAAACGCCGGCCCCCTCGGTCTCTACTCCGGCCTCTCCGCCTCCCTCCTCCGACAACTCACCGTAACCCCCCCATCCCCTCCCCCACCCCCCTTACTAACCCCCCCCGCAATAGTACTCAACAACCCGCTTCGGCATCTACGAAGACCTCAAATCCCGCCTCCCCCCCTCCTCCACGCCCCACTCCCTCCCCACCCTCATCCTCCTCTCCGCCACCTCCGGCTTCATAGGCGGCATCGCCGGCAACCCCGCCGACGTCCTCAACGTGCGCATGCAGCACGACGCGTCGCTCCCCCCGTCCCAACGGCGCAACTACGCGCACGCGCTCGACGGGCTGATCCGCATGGCGCGCGAGGAGGGGCTGCGCTCGTGGTTCCGCGGCGTCGGACCGAACGCGGCGCGCGCGGCCGCTATGACGAGCAGCCAGCTGGCGAGCTACGATGTTGTGAAGCGGATGCTTGTCGGGGATCGGGTGGGGATGGAGGACGGGCCGGCGGCGCACTTTTGCGCGTCGCTGGCGGCGGGGGTGGTGGCGGCGACGGTGACGAGTCCGGTGGATGTGATCAAGACGCGGGTGATGTCGGCGGCGAAGGGGGGGCAGCAGGGGGTGGGGGCGATGTTGGGGGAGGTGTATCGGGCGGAGGGGTTGAGGTGGATGTTTAGGGGGTGGTTGCCGAGTTTTTTGAGGTTGGGGCCGTGAGTTTTTGTTCCCTTTTCTTGGTGGGGGAGTGGGTGATACTGACACTTGACACAGACAAACGATTTGTACGTTTTTGTTTTTGGAGACGCATCGCGACATTTACCGGAAGCTCAGGGGGTTGGATAACTAGACGATGATGATGGATGTTTGGTACGGAATATATATCGGCACCCATCAAGTACATGGAAACAGAGCAGTGTCCATATCTTTGGCATAGACAGACGGAGGAGGGACGGCACCGAGACACGACAGGGACGACAGCAGGATACGACATTGGACCGGCGTTTGTTTAGACACACGAGGCGGGAGCGAGACCGAGTTGGATGATGACAGACGGATGATATACCCATGACGCAGCAGCAGACATACATACACAAAGCAAGCAAGCCAGCCAGCGGGACGGTATTCCTTACCTACAGCGTTTTTGTCACAGAACCAACAAGTTCCTCACAGGAACCATTTCCAAGACAGGGTATCTTTTCAATCATGTCTACCTCCCTAGTATCTTTTTCGCGCGGTAACCCTGTCCCTTGTAATGTTACACAAAAAGCCATCCATGCCTGCTTGACCCGGCCGTCCGCCCCTTTTCTTCCCAAACTCCGTGATTATTTTCTTCTAGACCGCCCACTGCGTCAAAAGAGAAGCCAAGCCGCGCCCCTCGGTGTGTCAGACCCTGGATGATGTCGTGGTATATAGTACACCGCCTGCCTGATGGGTAGGATTGGGGTTCGCGCCAATCTGGAATCCACATATACCGCAGATGGATGAGTATTTGTACCCGCCATTCCCGCGCTCGATCCAGACGCCCAAACCGGAATCCACCTCCCGGTCCCTCGCAACTACCAACTGCTTCCGCCTGCGCCGCCATACGGCGTAGTCCCGTACGGTGTTGTGCCGCCGCCCGCGCCCGCGCCGCCCCACGCGCTCTGGTTGCCGCCGTTTCCGTAGGGCGTGGTGAACCCCGGGTCCTGGCCGCCGCCCCAGCCGTCGCCGCCACCACCGCCAAACTCTGGGCTGCGAGGGCCGTCGTATGCACCGTTCCCGTCGCCGTCGCCTTCGCTGAGATCCTTGACCATCTGCGCCAGCTTGATCTGGAGCACCTTGATGCCCTCGGTGATGATGGCGTCAGGGGGGAGGGCGCCGGCGGTCTCGACGTTGAAATAGAATCGGTTCGGGACGGCGTCGTAGTCGAAGGGCTCGCCCTCCTGGGGGGGTTCCTCCCAGTCGGCGTACTCGCTTGGGGGCCTGGGCAGAATTAGAATCATGGTTCCAAGGGTTGGAAATCACTGGGGACGGGCTACTCACCACTCCTTCTTGGCGTCTTGCTCGTACCACAGGTCGAGATGGTGCAACTTGTTATGCGGGTCGTACTCGAAGCCGATGGCGGCCGACGGGGCCCATTTGGCATGCTCCTTGGCGATGCCCTTCTTGGCAATGCACTTAAGCTTGATCTCCTGGCCCGGACGCAGCTTGAGGATGAGCGGCCCGAGGCCGTCGGGGTCGCTGATGATGGGGTTGCCGAGCGTCTGGCTGATGCGCTCGCCCGAGGGCACCAGGTCGCGGGCCGACACGTGCATGTTCTCGTCGCCGGTGCACTTTGCGTGGAGCGACAGGATGACGCTGCAGCGGTCGCAGTACTCGTCGCAGTCGCAGTCGCGCGAGTAGAAGAGGTTCTCGACGCCCTCGGCGTTGAGCGGGAGCATGCCCAGGCGGTGGGCGATGAACTCGTCGGCCAGCACGGTGCTGTTGTCCTCGATCTGCACCAGGTCGATGGCCATGGTGGGGATCTCGGCGAGCATGGCGCGTCGAAGAGAGTTGGCAAAGGGGAGGTCCGCGTTAGAGAGCTCGAATTTGACGCGCGTCGAGTCGGCCTGTGTGTCGCGAGAGCATGGTCAGCCGCTACGATTCATCACTGCGCGGTTCCGACTCGTGGGAAGAGAGGGGAAAGGCAGGTGAGAGAGGCAACAATGAGCAGAGCAGCATGCCTGGGAGATCTTGATGACGGGCCCCACCGTCTCGGCCTCGTCCATGACCATCGGATCGTAATCCATGATGGCGGCTGCTTCGGTATCGCTGGTTCGGTGCGCTGTTCGGGGTCGCTGTCGGGAGAAATCACGGTGGCGAGGTGTGGTGAGAAGGTGAAAGGCGAAAATGCGAGCTTCGAGAAATTCGTGGTGTTGAGAGAAAGCGACATGCATTGATGGGCCGCCTGCAAACAGCTGAACAATGGTCCGCCGCCGACCCCGGGGGTGGCCCTAGCACAGCCCCACGCGCCGGATCTGGGGTGAAGGCGGCGAATGGTTTCAGCTCCCATTTCAGCGCTGAAAATATAGGGCGGTTTTAGAGCTACCTACCGCTGAACTGGTACCGGGCCAAACCGCGTCTACATGAAGTTCGGCCTGGACTTGAAAGGACAGCATAAGGGCAAATTACCAAGGAGCGGCATTAGCCATTGGAGACTGGCATCTTGGCCCACTTAGCGCAGCTGGAACCCAGAGCATTGGATGCCAGGCCAGATATCACAGAGTGGACAACTTCAAAGCACACCTCCCAAATCCACAACATCACGAAAGCAAGAAGCCCATAGTCCTGAACCGATTACATCTCTCGACGAGACCCCCTCTAGAATCCCCCAACTCCCAACTGCTATACACCCGCCTTGCGTCCCCCCTCCTACTTCCCATCCCCCCCTCCAGAAAGAATAACAAACGCCCCAATCGCCAACACCCACCAGTACCTATCACACCCACATGGTTAGCATCCCCCCAAACCCAACTCACTCCAAAGGACACGGAGACAACGTACTTCTGAATCATCGACTTCTCCTCCACAACCACCTTCCTCCCCTCCGGACTCAACACCACCGGCTGATTCACCCTAACCTGTCCCCCCTCCCCCTGCTTCACAACCTCCACCTGCGGTCCAAAATCCCTCGTATACCCCGCGTCAACCCTCACTCCCCTCACCACCACACCCACCACCTCCCCCTTGTCCCCCGCAAGATTCACCACAAAGTGCGGGGAATACCCCTTTCCAAAGTTCTCCGCCGACGCCACGCTCACCGACGACGTCCATTGCCTCGTGGCGGCGTCGTACGCGCCGATGCGCACGAGGTGGCTTGTGGGCGGGAGAGAGGGGGGGGTGTAGGAGGTGACTTGGGTGGGCGCGTCGTCGTCGGAGTCGGAGGAGGGGGAGGAGGGGTTGTGGGTGATTTCGGCGAGGAGGATGGGTGCGGAGGGGGGGAGGGTGATGGGTTGGATGTGGACGGGGATGGTGAGGGACGACGCGGCGGCGGTTGCGTAGCCCCCGGCGAGGAGGGCTGAGAGGAGGGTTGTTGGGCGCATTGTGGGTTCTTCGGTGGGGGGTGGGTTGGATCGGGTGGGTTGGATATCGGGGGTTGAGTATAGGGTGGGTGAGTATCGGGGTTGGTGGTGTTGCGCGGGGCGCTGGGGGGGATGTTTGCGATGGTGGTGATGGAATGAGCTGCGGATGGAGGAAAGTTGAACGACGTCGCTGCTTCGCGGTGGTTGAGAAAAGTGGGGCTGGATTGAGCGGCCCTGGGCGTCGGGCCGCTGGAACCCACTGACGCGCCCCCCCCCCCGAGCCCCCACGATGTCAAGTCACAGCATCACACAGCGTCACACACGCTCGACAAGTGTGGACCATGGAAGTGGTACCCAGGAACAGTTCTCATAAGAAATACCGTCGCTCTGTAAGGTGGTATCTTGTGCGAATGCTATGTACAAAATGCAGACCAACGCGCCCCGATGTTTCCAAAGCCCCATAAAGCCAAAATAAAAAGAAGAGAAACATCATTTCATCCACAACCCGCTGCTTCTGCTTGGGTCAGTTTCGCTTTGACGCACTTTGCTCCGAGTCACCATCATGTCGGCGTTTCAACTGCCGTTCCCCAGCACGCTATGACAAGGATGGCGGTTCAGGCGCCTCCGAGTGTTCCCTAGTCGTCCCGCTGCTGCCCTCGGCCGACTCTCCTGGCGTCTCGATCATGTCCGTCGCCATATCCGTGGCTTCGGTCGCTCCGTCGCTAACCTCGTCCGCAGCATCGCCGACTGCTTCATCCTCCTTCGCAGGCGCCGGCACCTCGGCCTCGAGCGCAAACCCGGGACACCGCTCGACCAGGCCGCGGTAATACGCCACCAGGACTTCGGGGTTCGGGACGATCCGCCAGTCCACCCTGTAGAGGAACTCGAGCTCCAGCAGCTTGAGTTCGGCAACCTTAACTCCCCCAACTTTGGCGTATGTGGAATTGTTCCAAAAGGCGTCCGACAGTCCCTTGGCCGCCACCGTGGCAGCCGTGATCAGGAACCGGTGGACGGTGAGTGTGTTGATGGTGAACTCGGGATATAGGGCGCACAGGCGGTCGATGTAGTACACCATGGACAGTAAGAGAGGGGGCGTCAGCGTCGCGTGCTTCGCCAACCTGTGCAGGTAGTCGATGACTGATATTCCAGGGGGAGTGCTGGACGCATATCAGTTCTGGTGCAGAGGGACGGTCTGGAGGGGGAGCGATGTCGCATACCGAGAGTGAAACCTGGTCAGATGGCCGGTCCTGAGGGCCGGCTTATCGTTTGTTTCAATCAGCTCGCCCAGCATGTGTGCTATCAGAACAACCATATCCTCGACGGCACAGAACTCGTATTTTAGGGGGAGGCATTTTGGGGGAGCTTCGTCGGGCTTTGCTCGCTTGGAGAGTGTCGATGGGCTCTCGGCCAAGCCCGTCAGGGAGGTCGAGGGGCCGGGCTCGGGCGAGTTCTTGCGTTTGGACGGGGAGAGGGGCTGCACGGCGCTGTCGGCCGGCAGGCTGGGGTGCGGCTTTATGACGCTGGGCACGCCGGGCACCGGCTTGGCGGTGGCCGGTTCGGCATCCGACCCGGGAGGCGGGCCGGCGGGGAGCGTCATGGCTTGTGACCCTGGCGAAGGCGGGGCGTCGAGGGGCAGCGTGGCGTCGGTCGGAGGCACGGATTCGGATTCAGGGGCGGGTGGGCGAGATGCGGTGGTAGAGGCGGCGGTGTAGTCAAAGGGTTCCATGGGCGAGTACTGCGTCGCGGCATCCACATATCGACTGGTCCGCGCGGGCGGCGAGGGCGAGGCTATCGCGGCTGCGGCAGGCGACGGAGACTTGCGACGAGACAAGGCAGCCGAGACCCAGGAAGGAGACTGTCGTGGCGAGGACGAGGACGCCGGGGCATAGTGAAGGTTGAGGAAGCCGCTTCTCGGGGAGGCATTGACGGACGGTGCAAGGGCGGGTGATTGAGCCAACATCATCCCCGCCTCGTCATCTTTTCACGCGCGAGCGAGCGAGGGGCGGAGGGGTGCGCGCGACGCTGAGGTCGGTGGCCGGGGCGGTGGGGCGGCGACCGTCGACGCTGGAGAACGGACAGGGCTGTTTCAGTGAGGTGTTGTTCTCCGCAAGTATTTTTTTGCAGTCTCTGTCCGCCTCTCCACCGCGGGGAGGGATTCCCCTTGGCAGCACGGGCTTCTTGGGGGCTTGACCTTGGACTGGAGGCTGCCGAGGGCCGGATGATGAGTTGAGAAATGTGCTGGTGACGATGAGATGGGGGAGAAAATTGGCAGCAATTCAGCACTCCAAACAAACCGCCTGGACAATACGGGACCGTTCGTGTTCTCTCCCTCTGGCTATCGTCGTGGTCGTCGTCGTCGCTGTCGTCGTCGCTGTCGTCGTCGCTAAATATCCCCCTCTTTGTCTGGATTTGTCTGGATCGGGATGGGTGCGCAGGATACGGTGCTGCGGGAAACCGGCCGAATACTGCGAGACTGCGTATTTATTACCGGTTTTCTCGCCTGGCATGCAGAGTGCTGCTGCTCCATGCGCCGGGACGCCCATCAGCTGCCTTGTCTATACCGCTTTCCGAGACCGACGACCTGGTTTGGCTGCAGCAACTCGGTGGCGGTCCGCTGCTGGTGTTGGTGCTGGCTCCGGGCTGGGCAAAAGGAGAAGGGAGGCAAAGTTGACAGCACGTTCATCATGTCCGCGCTGCGATTGGAGGGCTGGCCAGAGCCTGGACGGGAGGGCCTGGAACGGGAGAGCCAGCGGCTGCGGGCCCCGGCAGCATGCCGTGGAAGAGCGACCACGACTCAAGCCGCTGACAGTCTCCGTCGCCGCAACGGTGATAAATCATGGGCGCTTCCCATGGCATCGGAGAGATCTGGTCGGTCTGGGATCGGGTGTCCCGTCGCTTTGAGCGGTCAAGGGTCGGTGGTTTGGACGAAAATTCAAACCACCTGTCAACATCATCTCGACTTGTGCCGTTTGACGTCTTGCACCACGCGAGTGCCTCTGTCGGGTCTGACAGACGGGCAGGCTGCCAAGAGCACCAGGCCCAAGACATGTCATCTCAAAGTCAGTTTGATCAATCATGTGTTGACTTTGGTAAGAGGGAGGCCATTTTGAAGATTCAGGTGGCAGCATTGTTGTCATCCATGGCAAGAGAGGGGGACGAGCTGTGGACATGTCCTCCCAAAAGCATATTTCGTCTCGGCTCAGAAAGGGCCCTATCCGACAGTGATTCAGGGCATCCATCCAGACGGATATCCGATTCTCGAGATGAAGAGAGGGAGCAAGGTTCTCCAGAATGGGGCGGCCAAGAGCAGATGGAGCTTGCCGGGCCAGACGTCAGAGGCGCTCGGACCACCAGAGCCTGCCCCGCCGATCAGCGGCTTCTGAGAGCTCCTCCACCTTTTTCCCCAGCACTGCCGCTTAGCCTTGCGCCCACGCCTACGCCTACGCCCGAGTGCATCACTGCACACGCGCTCCAGCAACCAGCACTCCCCACTACAACAAGCCAGGCAACACATTTGACCCTCGGCCAGAGAAAATATCGAATCCCCCATCGCCGGCCCCTTCACACCCAACGCCCTTCCCCTCGGCTCGACTCGTCTGATCTTGCGGCATCATCGGAGCTCAGTCTTGGTGGTCTGTCACGAGCACGCGAGCGAACAAAACACCATCCGACTCGGACTCGCGACCGACTGTCCCCTCGCCATACCAATACAACCTCCCCATTGCATGCCGACACGCCCATAACGCCCCGACCGCGACCCTCGCGCCACCATGGCACGCATCCAGAGCCCGCCGATTCTCTCCCAGATTCGCGTGGCCAGGAGCTACACGGAACAAAACGCGGGGCTGCTGGCCCTCAAGGACGAGATCATTGGCCATGTGCAACGAAAGGAGTGCTGGGTTGAAAAAGGAATCCTGGAGACATTGGTCGCCAACCTCCACGGCGTCCGCTCCCGCTCCCCGCCAAGCTTCGATGGCGACGGCCCCGCCAGTCCGGCCGGGTCGGCGCGGCCCCTGTCAGACCACGAGCTCGTGCAGTTGCAGTCCTTGCAGCTCATCAACAGCTTCGCCTGCGGTAAGCCAGCTGTGACACCAATCCTATGCTGGCATTGGTGCTGATATCAGTTGACACACAGGCGGCCCTTCGTTTCTCCCACCCCTCCACGCCGCCGGGGCTGTGGGGGCCATGCTCTCGCACATCTCGCCGGTCGAGAACCCATCACAGGTGGTGTTGACAGCCCTCCGCGCTTTGGCCAACATTGCCGACGCCACACGGTTGGCCCCCTCCGGGTTGGACGACACGACGGCACTCTCGGAGGCCTTGTTCAAGCCTCACCATGTCAGCTCCCTGTACCGCATCCTCGCCTCCGGGTCGACCGCCCTGGCTGTCCAGGAACAAAAGTGCTTGGTGTCTCGCCTTGTCACCCTGTTGTGTCGTGGGGCCCAGCAGCAGAATATGCTCGCCAGCCAAGGGATTCTGGACGCCCTGGCCACGATCCTGGCGAGCTTTGTCGTCCAACGAGGCGAGGTCGTTCCCGGCGCAGAAATCATGGGTGAAGCCGACGGACTCATCAACCTTATACCGGAGCCAGCCCCCCTCGGGGCGGACCTTTCCCTCACCCTCGAAGCCATCTCCACCATCATCGCAGACTCGCCGTATCGCTCGTGCATGCTCATTTGCTCCCCTGCGATCGTGGCCGTGTTCCCCAAGCTCAACTTTACGCCACCGGCCAAAGAGACGAGGGTTGTCTGGCATGCGCTCGAAACCAGCGGCTTGTGCAACTTTCGTTCTAGAACCCCCGGTGCGATGGATTACAGACTGCCCCTCGTGCCGATTAATCAGCCCAGGTCGATATCCGCGCACTACACCCAGTTCCCCCCCCTGGGCTTCTCCCTCTCCAACGACAACCTTGCCTCCCTCGGTGTACGGTCATCGTCGGGCAAGTTTATGTGGGACACGAGCCGATTCGACTCGACAAGCGTCGACCCTGCCGAGGAGGAAACCGAGAGCCCTCTGGTTCCGTGGCTCATCCATCTCATACGGTCTACGGACGGCCTGACAAGAGTCAACGCCGCCTCGGTGCTGGCGTCGCTTTTCAAGGCCGGCTTCACGTTCCCCGAGCGCGAGGTGGCCATCAGTCACCTAGTAGTCCCCCTCCTCTGTCAAATGCTCAAGGACCACGACAAGGAGATTCCCCCTTCGGCCCGAAACTCGGTGCTCCTTGACCACGACACTGTCTTGGACTGGGCCATTCTGGAGCGGACACCTACCATCCTTGCGCGTCTCGTTGCCGATAGTGATCTGCTCGCTCAGGCCGCATATGATTGCGGCGCAATGAAGACAGTGCACAAGCTTCTCAAAGATTCCTACGAGCCCATGCCAAATCAACTGGAGCCGCGCCAATGGTCACCCACGCCCGAGAGGACCAGGGTGGGCGATGAAGGGCTGCCGACCTGTCGTATGGGTCCGCCTGGTCGAATTCCTCTCTATGCGCATCGTATCAAGATGAGGGAGAGCAGTCTGAAGCTCGCGGCCGGGCTCATCAGTCTCAAGGAGGAGTATCGCAAGAACATTGCGGAGCAGGAGTCGGTGCCTTATATTGTGGAGTCGCTCTCGGCCCATCCCCGGAAACCACGGAGCGCGAAAGAAAAGGCCAGGGCGGACAAGTCGGCAGAGGACGCTGACGGCCCCAACGAAAATTCCCCGTATGGCGTCAATCCCAGCTCGGTGATCCTGGCCGCCTGCCATGTCGTGAGGGTTCTCGGTCGGTCTGTGAGCAATCTCAGGACAACGCTCGAGGATCATGGTGTCGCGACGCCCATCTTCCACCTCTTGAGGCATCCCGAAGCCGAGATCCAAGTTGCGGCCTGTGCAGCAGCCTGCAACTTGGTTCTGACCTGTAGTCCGATGCGGGAGGTGAGAGTTTTGGTCCCGGTCGTGTTTCCTGTGCTAACTCTTGACCAGAAACTGCTAGAACTCGGCATTCTATGCGTCCTGTGCGAGCACGCCCGATCACAGGATCCGGGTATGAGATTAAACGCCATGTGGGCATTAAAAGCCCTGGTGGAAGGGGCAGACCATGACCTGAAGAAGCAGGCTCTGGAGGAACTCACTCCGGGCTGGCTGATCCAGCTGATCATCACCGACACGGAAGACGACGCGCTCCACAACCGCATGGGCCTCGACGCGGAATTCGAAAACGACCAGGATATGGACACGGACGCCCTCTACGACGACGACGACGACAGCTATGAATCGTACCTCGCCAACCTCGCCCAAATCCGGCCCAAGTCGGAGCGACTCCAGCGCGCCGAGGTGCAGATCACCAGGCTCCGCGAAACCGAGCTCAACCCCGTCCGCAAGGCGCGCAACGACGACATGGCGATCCAGGAACAAGGTCTCAACTTTATCCGGAACCTGATCAGCTCGCCGTCGGTGCCGGGCGAGATGGTGGATTATGTCTTTGGCGCCCTGGGCCAAGATAGGCTCTTTGAGATCCTGGCGTCCAAGCTCCACTCCAAGGCCACGAGGCCCTACGGCCGCCGCAACAACGCCAGCGACTCGCGCATCATCTTTCCCCAGGCGCAAGTCATCGAGGCAGTCATATATGTGCTTGTCAATATGGCGGCGAGCATCCCCAAGCACCGGCAGCTCGTCATTGCGCAGACAAGGCTGCTCAAGCTGCTCAGCAGCTATATTGACAGCAACACGACGACGGTGCGGCTGGCGCTGTGCCATCTCATCAACAATCTCGGGGAGAGCGAGGGCGACAATGACGGCGTCATGAGCGGGCAGCGGGCGATGGAGCTGCGGAAGCTGGGTATTCTGGCGCAGCTTGAGGAGCTGGAGAGGCGGGATGCGAGCATTGACGTGCGAGAAAGAGCCAAGTCGGCGGTTTGGAAGCTCAAGGCGAGTGCTTCGTGAGGTGGGGGGGTGGTGGTGGGTGTACGAGGGGTATTGAATAACTAATTGGAGGACTGGTTTGTACTAGGAGGGATTTGGGAAAAGGCGAATGGGGTCATGACATTTTACATTTTCAACCAGGTCACGATTTCGGGGGAGACTGGCGTTTGTTTGCATATCTTTTATTTGGTTCATTGACGGCCGTCGAGCGAATATGTCCCGGTAAAAGGGGGGCTCTCGAACAGTGAGAGGGGATTTGGTCAGAGTGTTCCTTTGATCGACAACAGCAATAGGTAGACACAAGAACTGAAGCAGCGCTGATTGGTTTGAGGGTACGTTATGAGTTTTTTGTTTTTATTATCGAATGAAGCTATGCAAATGCGTAAAGGTCATGTCCGGTCTAGGTATTATACATTAATCGTGGTCCATCACCATCCTTCGTCCCCTTTCCAGTCTATAAGCGAGCGTGGGTATCGTGTTGTCGTCGAAAACAAACGCAAGAAAGAACAAATCCAAAGCGTCAGCGAACGGGCACCATTACCTTCCACCACCTCTTCCCTCCCCTGTGTCTCAAGCGGCGCATAAAGCAGCCGACCTCCCCCACATCGTCAAAGACAAACCGCCTAAGCAGCCTGCTCCCCGACAACACCACCCGCCGGCGGCACCACCGCAGCCGGCGCCTTCTCAGGGAACGTCCCTTCGCTCCTCGCCACGCGCCCGTACTGCGTAAACGCAATGTTCAACTTGCTGTAATCCCAGTTGCGCGCCAGCACCAGCACCGCGGCCGCCAACACAGGGACCATCAGCACATCGAGAATACCGAAAAAGATGAATCCGCCCACAACCCCGATCCTGTTGCCACCGTCACTCAGACCAAAGGCAATCGGGTAGATCAACCACAGGAGGTTCAACCACCCAGCAAGCACCGTATAATCCCGCGCCACACCGACGCGGGAGGCCGACCGCCGGCCGGTGGTCAGGGTGGAGACTTGCAGGAGGATCTCGGCGGCGAGGCCGAAGGCGAAGAACCCCCACTTGTAGTTGGTGGGAGTGTAGGCCGAGACGAGCCACGAGATGATCCATGTCCAGGCGAGGAAGATTTGGTAGGCGATGGTCGCCCACGAGAGGCCGGCGGGGAGGCCGAGGGCCAGGATGGCGGTCGGGAAGGAGACGACCCAGAAGATGTACTTGGCGAAGAAGATTTGGCGGGTCAGGCCGCGCGAGAGGGAGTTGGCCTGGGTGATGAGGGACCAGCCGAGGTCCGAGGCGCAGGCGAAGTAGGCGATGGCGCCGACGAGGGTCGCGATCAGGAAGAGGTAGTGGAAGATGCGCTCGTGGAGGCGGGCGAAGTAGGTGTGCGCGGCGAGGAGGACGAAGGAGAGCGTGAAGATGGCGGTGACGGTCCACAGCCAGTTGGAGCCGTTGACGGAGAGGAAGGAGTCGCCGGCGGGGGGGTTGATTTCTAGCGCCTCGTTGACGCGGGGGAGGAGGTTGAGGATGGCCATTGTGGGCGTGGATTCAGGGGCGTGGGTGTTGTTGTTGATGTGGGTGTGGGTGTGGGAGAGGAGTGATGGAAGAGTGTGAGTGGTTGTTGGGATTGGAGAGATGGGAAGGGGGCGCAGTCGCGGGCCTTACTTATATCGAAGGGTTTGGGAGCGGTCTGTCAGGGTCATCGACATCATCAACTTGTCGGATCATACCTTGGGACAGACAGCCGGCCGCCCAAGACCGAGTCCCGAGCGCTCCGGCGCGGATGCAGAGGATGGGAAGGCTTCAACCACTCATCGTCATATGATGTCGGGGGGGTTGTGAGGCGATGTGAATAAGCCGGGTGGTGGGTGGCAGGGGTTGGCGCATGTTGACCCAACTGGCCAGTACCAGACCTAGAGGATATGGCGAGCGTTGCAAGTCCGCGGTGACCGGACCCAAACACCACCCCCTTCCGGAGCCGTGCCCTCCATCTCAGCAGCGGGCGTCTGTGGGAGGCTCAGGAGGCAACGGGATGGCCACAAAGAATCACGTTCACGTCGCCGATCCTCTTACCCAAGAGATGATGTGCCGTCCCCTCACCACCTACGCGAAAAACAGACTGTCTCTGGACGGGAGATGTTGATGGACGTATGCCCTAGGGTCGATGCTCTAGCTCGTCTTCCGCATCGACGTAGACGACTCTCGCACGCGCCCTGGCACCCCAACAACCAAACTGGAGCGGGGCCGGCCTGTGCGAGTGCTCGAGCCATCACCACTCTCAGTCAGCTCCCTGCCGGGCCCCAGTGTTTCCATGTCCAAAGCCGTGACGTCCAACAACTCCGGGCGTGATCCGGCATGTTCGGATGGGCGACGCCGTGATTCGCCCTATTGATTTTGCTGTCAGCGCCCGACCGAGCAGAGTCTGCCGCGGTTGATACGCCCTGAGAGGCTGTCTTGGATTCTTCTGGAAATGGATGATGCATTGGGATCATATGACGTCCATGATGCCGTTTCCGTGAAGTGATGAATCAGACAATTTGTGGGGACCGTCAACTTTAAGTTTTCTCCTTTGGGGAGGGGGATCACCCTAACCCCAAACAATCATTTCAGATACGGTATTCAGTTACGGTATTTCGTCAACCATGAGAACAGAAGGAAGAGCTCTCCTCATCATCAACCAAAATTTGTGAAGAACTAAAATCAACAGTCAAAACCTCCATCACCATCACCACCCATCGCACCACCCACACCCAAACCCGAGCATGCCGAAAAGAACCTGCCTGACGCTTCCATGATGGTGGCCGCCATGGCCCCACACCCACCCGGCTCCCGGAACCCACCAATCCTACGTCGTCGTCAGAATAGTGACCGCAGCTAATGCCGGCACTGGAGATCCTTCGAGCAATTCACTGCAGTCCTCGCCCTGCCAAGTCATTCAACGACAAGACCCTTTTGGCCTGTCATGGGTCAGACCACCTCGACCACTCTGCACGATGCCGAGTTTCCCTCGACCGACAACTCACCAGTACTGAAACTCACCAATAGCAACCCTCCACCTCATCGTCGTCGGCAGGGCGTCCGAGGCCCGATCCCGTCCCTTCCGGACTCTTCAACCGGCCAGGTAGTATTCGTTACGAGAGTCAATGTTGATTTGTGATGGCCTCTTTTTGTGGCTGCAGGGAGCATTTGTAAACACGACCTTGCCACTGGCCGTCCCGTGGCTCGAAGATTTTGGGCTGATCGGCGCGCCAAGCCGGATCTTCCGCGTGTAACCGTTGGGCTCCGGGCCTGGATCCGGACTCCACTTCGCCGGACTCGGCCCCACACGGGGTGCGACGACATGCCTCACTTACACAGGCTCGACAGGACACCGTTGCCGGGGAATTCCGCCTATTGAATACGGGGATTTAAAAGCAGATTACCTATCTCTCGAGCGCGCGGGAGCAATCTCACCATCCATCTCGAGGCTGCAAGCCGCAAAGCCGGGAATGAGAAGGTCAACTCGGTGCTTCTATTCATCTCCGGCGTCCGATCTGTTTGTTTACCAAGTCCTGACCAAAAAGGAGCAACGACATGACATGCCCGGACCAAAGCAAAAAGACATACAACACCAGGGATTCGCTGGTCGTCACCGACCCAACTACTAGTCTCGCGATTGGTGAGCTTATGTATGGGAATAAGGGGGTCCTGAAAGAGCAGCTTTGGAGTCAGGAAATGGGCGCCTCTGATCATCGGAACAGAAGCGCGAGCCTCCGTTTGTTTAGACCGTTTTACCAAGCTCCTTTCATGGGGGTGAGTCCAACCAAAGGACAACCATGTGCTATATAACGCGCTCAATCTCTATAGGTGTGGCCGGAGATGGCTCCGACTGGTGCCATTCGTGTTATGGCGCGGCTGGAATTTGTGTTTGTGCCCATCGAAACTAGGAGGGGCGCTGTCACGTGCTCTGGTCCCCTGGTGCGCCGGCGCGCCTATGCAGCATGTCTTTGAGCGGGAGCCCCTTCAGTGGGCACTTGATTGCCTGGTCGCCTGACCTGGCGTTCTTTGTGTCGCAATACCTACTCCTAGCTCGCACGCCCCGCGAGCCCTGCTCCCACTCTCCTTCTTTTCCTTAGCTTTGGATCTTCAGAGATAGCTTCAGTATCTGGACTACTGTAATCCACTGTTATTAACTGTTCTCCCTCACAGAGCCCATCATAAATAAATAAAATCCCTTCTATTAGACCGTACAAATGGAACAACAAAGACCACTCTAGCTACTCCACTTGGCGACGGTGGCCAAAGACGACAGCGTGTAGGGATACTCTTCGCCAAGCACTCGCCGCTAAGCCTCGGCACAGTCCCTCATCAGTACTAATGCATCTGCGCGTCGACCTTGGCCTTCCCAAGTAAAAGCGAGATTGTCCATACTCGTCAGCGTGTCTGGGTGATCGACCCCGAGCTTGGTCTTGTGAGTCTCCATCACCTGCACGTTTAGCTTCTCGGCCTCCTCCCACCGGCCCTGGTTCCTGTATGTTGATGCCAGGTTACCCATGCTCACCAGCGTGTCTGGGTGATCTACTCCGAGCTTGGTCTTGAGAGTCTCCATTACCCTTTGGCCTTGGCCTTTTTTTCTTTCTTGGAGGTGATGGCCCGGCACTCATCTATGTCGTCAAGCTCCAAGCCCGGGATGGCAGAAGATTTGAGAGCGGTCTTTGTCAAACTGCTGAGCGATAGCTCACATGAGCTATAGGTGCTAGTCTGCATGTGCCAGTTCTTGCTTGGAGACGGCATTTTCCGAATTCTTTTGACTGCGTCCGTAACGCTACAACCCTCGAATGCCGGTTCAGTAGCACCGTCGAGAAGCCTCTCGTCATGCATATGTTTGATGAGGGCACCAAGATGAGCTGAACGACACTCAAAGGAGCAACCAGTCGTATCGTCAAGAAGCTTGTTCTTGATATCGTTCAGAGAAGCGACAAGCTGCGTCAAGGCTGCTTTTCGTTGCGTATTGATGTGACCTACCAATATTGTCAGCTAAGAGAACGGAGCTGAAGCATCTGTGTTGGATACCTACATGCCACCCGTTCCGGGATGGGTAGGTCAAGTGTCCGAAACTCTCCGGGACATTGCAAAATAGCAACATTCGTAACAATTTCGTGGATGTTGGTTCCGAAGATCCAGGTAGGTCTGCGAAAGATCGAGGTGATGCATATCCAAAGAATCAAATCTCTGCCGTATGCTTGCGGAATGGGATTCCACAAATCGTCGACCCATAGGTCGAGGAAAAAGTACAGCGTATCGTGAAGCTCGTAGTAGTCGACAAGGACTGCAATCTTGCAGAGCATCTCGAGTGTAACTTTGCGTGGAATATCTCTCGTGCGGTGATGTATTGCACTCAAGACAATGTGCATGGCCTCTGAATCCCAGCCTTCAGTTTCGAGATTCTTGCCGCCATCTTCGGCTACCAACCCTTCTTTCCAGCGTCCATTCAAGGCCGCCTTCAATACAGAGGAGGTTTGGATCAGGCTTTGTGAGGCGACCCGGAATGTAACCGGGGCGCTATCGGTTGTCTCCTCTTGCAGCTCGTTCCAGGCGGCAAATGCGGCGTTCGGGCGATTAAGGGTAAGGATTGCATCACCGGGGTTCAATGGCGTCCCGAAGTCGAAAGACATGGATTCTGTTTGGGCGCTTAGATTGGCGCCGCTGGTTCATAAAGAATATAAAAATGTTGAGACTTGGTTCTGTCTATCACGGCGCGTGGGCGTGCCCTCGGGGTTGAGGTAGGATATTCGTTGTTCCACGAGGAGTGGAAACACTCTGGAGGCCGAGGCCTGCGAGGTAGGCTCGCGGACTGCGGGGTTCCCATGGTCACGTGATCTTGTGGCTATCTGGCGGTCGACACGTGACTATGGACATGACTATCTAGGAGCAGGCAAAGCCTGTGACACCAGGTTGCTCTCGCCCGCTGGTCCAGTCTCCCCGCGCTCTACAGCAGGAGTGTAGTGACTTGTCTGGATCAGCTCCCCTGCATACGGCTTGTACTGCTTGCTCATATCGAAAAATCTCCGTGGTATGTCGCACGACAACACATCATCGCTGTATTCCCCAAGGTTGGTATTGTTGATCTGGACATGGGAATAGAGGGGGTTGTGTTCTTTGAGCCACTCCAGTGCCGATCGAACCTTTGCTGGACGCACTGCCAGCATGAAAGCCACATCCTTAGGTAGCGGCTGCGTGGGCCCTACAAAGTAGATGCCGATCCTCTCCATCGTGTAGGCAATTGGGTGTGAGAGGACATCTTCGGTAAGATCCTCCAAGTTGTTGGGAAATACCGTGATATGGCCTTTCCGAAGCTTCCGGTAACTCCCGCTTGTCGTTCGGCTCTTGTTGATTTCCACCTTATAGATACACCCAAACGACTGGGAGATCGAAATGAGGCGTTCCTCGATTGGAGTGAGATCTTGGAGCTCTGGCGGGTTGGAATGCGAACAACCTATGCCGAGATTGTTATCTCGACAGATCGGGGGGACCTGACCGCCTCGGAGGGCGCCCGAGCACGAATGGCACGTGGCAGCAGTGGCGCCCTCGCTCGGTGGAAAGCATGTCGGACAGTCCAACAAGCGGAAAGGCTGGACTTGGTCCCAGAGCGAGCCGTTTGTCGGGAACAGGCTTCGCCATACCTCTTGGGTGATCGCGCTCGGAGGTTCCATCTCATTGCACACCACACAATGGCTGATAGGGAGTTCAGACCGGGAGTGGAGATATTGGTAAAAGGACTGAACCGTTTTGACCTTGAAGTCCTTGGAGGTTGGTGGGTCCATGAGCGGTTGTCGGACTCTCGCTGCCTTGAAGCGTCCTCTTCGTCTCGAGAAGCGATGAGCTCGTCGACGGCTTGAGCAACTAACTGGGGATCCGTTGGCTTCCGCCTCCTTGATTGCCGAGGTTCCGCAGCTCGGGAGCTCGCCACTTCAATTGGACGAGGTTCCGCAGCTCGGGTGCTCGCCACTTCAACTGGACGAAGGATCCCACCCTAGTGCTCCCCGCCTCGCACATAAGGCATAACAGAGAGTAATCCCGGAGGAATACTGGGATCTGGTGCCCGTGGCCTGGCTCTCCTCTTCTGGGGCGGTCGCCTGGTCGGTCCTCGAATTTCGGGGATTACAGCCCTCCACGTGACAACGCGCTGGGCTGAAGAGAGACGGACGTGTCCTGGGCATCCGTCAGGGGAGGTCTCTGTACGGGAGACTCCATGGGGGAAGGGAGGAGCTGCCTCAAAGGAGCCGAAAGGACCCAGGCATCCGACATGCGAGGTCTTTTTGCGGGCGACTCCACGGGGGAAGGGAGGAGTCTCCTTAGAGGAGCGGAAGGGATATAGGCATCCGAAAGGGGATGTTGCTCTGCCGGGGCTTCCCCAGCGGAAGGGCGGAGTCTCCTCGGAGGCATGGTTGTTGCAGCGCTGGATGACGAATACTTTGGACACTGATGTGACGGCTCTCGCAAATGACACGCAACCCAAATTTGAAAACCTTCCAAAAGGATTGTCAAGATTCCAAGTCGAAGACTCTGGACTCTTAGTTGCGTATATGAACCGTTCATGACTGCCGTAGCCGTGACACTCGTCGTGGAGAAGTGGCAAAGTTATATTTGTCATTGTCAAGACCAGTGGCGAAACAAAATAGATAAAGCAAACCGTCCTCCCAAGCCCTTCAATTAAGCAAAGACATCGAAAATATATTGTGCCCTTTCCTTGCTTCATTCCTTGCTCTAGTCAGAAGAGAAATGTAGAAATGTCACCCCTCCAGACTCGTGTCCCAAGACCATTGTATGGTGATATACCGATACGCACTGTGCGCGGTAATCAGGAGGAAGCCAGAGAAGCTCTTTCCCATCTCGAGTAATCCAATCGCCATCGACAGAGAAGAGAGTATGTGGAGGCTTGGTAGAAGCGTCCGAAGCGCCGGAATACCCGGAAGCGCCTGAAGCAGCTGGGGCGTTCGAGACGTCGACGTCTGGGTTGATCTTAACGATACCCTTGTTTGTCTCGAGGTACTGGCCATCCGCTGAAAATGATAGAGTCGACGTAGTATCGTATCCTTCAAGCGTCTGCTGGTACGTGCCCGTCGCCGTATGTCATGAGCTGGAGAGAAGGTGCCGGAACGATGACGACACAGTGGCAAGAAGCTCCCATAGCTATAGCTGACACAGGAGCGTCGGGAGCTCACAGAGAATCTTGCTCCTGCAAGGTTCAATCAATGCGACAGCTTGATACACCATTTTTCCACCACCGCACCATGATTATAGGAGTCATCTTCCTTGATCAGAACCACCTTACATTGTTTAAGTGAACGACTCTGTCTGGACCTTGCGCAACCTTTATTCCCATCACTGTCAACAGCCCCGCGGCGTACTGCCTTGCAGTCTGACCCACCTTGGGTGTAGGTTGTAACAGGTTGGCATTGCACTCACGGCGCCTGATCTGCTAGTCGGCCGCCAGCAGCGCTTACACTACAAGCACACACCATCGCCTAGATGCTACCTAGAATCACAAGCGAGATGTAGTATGGAAAAATGATTCGAGTGATTCGAGTTATCAAGGTACGCCCGTCTCCTGGGTTACTTCCGGGCCCGCCACCGACGACAAAGAATTCTGAAAAGTGCTGCTGTGGCTGGAGAGGACCGTCGTTAAGCTTCACAAATCTCTGCTTCTGTACCAGGGATTGGCCATCACGTGCGCGTTCTAGCAAGGCAACTTGCCGGCAGATGAGAAGGAACTAGAAGATGCTGGAATAAGGTAACAACGATATAGTAACTCGCCCTCCTAGACCCTTCCTGTGGCACGCTATGAAAAGAAAATATATGTGGATGAGATAGAGCAAGTGAAACAGTAGACGAATGTATCTTTAGCTAGGAATCGGAACTAACCCTTCGTCTTCGCTCTGAGACAGGCAGCAAGATTATTCTTGCTCCTTAACGTTGAAGGATGCTCCTTGCCTAACACCTTCTCCCTTAGCTGCAGCGCCTGCCGATACATCTGCTCGGCCTCCTCGTACTTCCCCTGGCTATCAAGCACAAGCGCAAGGTTGTTCATGCTGTCAAGCGTTGAGGGATGCTCCTTGCCCAACACCTTCTCCCTTAGCTGTAGCGCCTGCCGATGCATCTGCTCGGCCTCCTCGTACTTCCCCTGGCTATCAAGCACAAGCGCAAGGTTGTTCATGCTTTCAAGCGTTGAGGGATGCTCCTTGCCCAACACCTTCTCGCTCAGCTGTAGCTCCTGCCGATGCATCTGCTCGGCCTCCTCGTACTTCCCCTGGCTATCAAGTACAGACGCAAGGTTGTTCATGCTAGCAAGCGTTGAGGGATGCTCCTTGCCCAACACCTTCTCGCTCAGCTGTAGCGCCTGCCGATGCATCTGCTCGGCCTCCTCGTACTTGCCCTGGCTATCAAGTACAGACGCAAGGTTGTTCATGCTAGCAAGCATTGAGGGATGCTCCTTGCCCAACACCTTCTCCTTGAGCTGCAGCGCCTGCCGATGTATCTGCTCGGCCTCCTCGTACTTGCCCTGTCTTCGAAGCACAACCGCAAGGTTGTTCATGCTGTCAAGCGTTGAGGGATGCTCCTTGCCCAACACCTTCTCCCTCAGCTGTAGCGCCTGCCGATGCATTTGCTCGGCCTCCTCGTACTTCCCCTGGCTATCAAGTACAGACGCAAGGTTGTTCATGCTGTCAAGCGTTGAGGGATGCTCCTTGCCCAACACCTTCTCCTTGAGCTGCAGCGCCTGCCGATGCATCTGCTCGGCCTCCTCGTACTTCCCCTGGCTATCAAGTACAGACGCAAGGTTGTTCATGCTAGCAAGCATTGAGGGATGCTCCTTGCCCAACACCTTCTCCCTCAGCTGTAGCACCTGCTGATGCATCTGCTCGGCCTCCTCGTACTTCCCTTGGCTTTGAAGCACAAGCGCAAGGTTGTTCATGCTAGCAAGCGTTGAGGGATGCTCCTTGCCCAACACCTTCTCCTTCAGCTGCAGCGCCTGCCGATGTATCTGCTCGGCCTCCTCGTACTTCCCTAAATTACGGAAGCTCTCACCCACTTTAGATAGAAGATCCGGTATCGCCTTCTCGTCATCTGTCCCCTTCCACAGCTGAAGAGCATGTTGTGTATGTGGAAGGTACCTTATCCACTCTTCTCGATTTTCGTGTTTCGGAGAAGGAAACATATCGTCAAGCCGTTGTAACACTTTGGTACTCCAGCCCTTATGCTCCCCCTTTTGGGCTAACCAGCTTAACATCGATATTTGAACTAGCCGATGGATGTCGTAGGTATCAGACTCCTTTCGTTGGGAAATGAATGCATACGCCTTCAGAGTCCCGATTGCTTCAACTGCCTTTAGCCTCCCAGCCGGCGGTAGCAGGGATTGTGGAATGTCCTTCCCGGCTAGGAAGCACATAAACCGGAGGTAGTCAGCCGCCAGCGGGTCGTGATCTGAGATATGCCGGAACGAAATCAGCCAGGTTGTGGCGACCGGGTTTTGAGTGGTCTCATATCGATGGCGGTCCTCAAAGTCCCTGCTTAACAGCCCGATCATGTCCTCGTCACTGGATTTGCACAGCTGAAGGTATTGGGCAGTCGAGATCTGCTTCTTGGCCATATAAGCAGACGCCTGCTGTATCGCCAGAGGGAGGTTGGCAAGAAACTCCAGTAGCGCTTCGTTGCTTCTTGTGTCGCTCATCTGATCACCCTTCAAGTTTTTCCGTAATAGCTTGAGGGCCTCGTCTCTGCCCATTTCTTCAACTGGGAGGATGTGGCTTTCTGACTCGACTAGTCTCACTCCGAGTTCGTGATTTCGCGTTGTGAACAGAATAGATCCTTTCCGGCTGAATGGAAGACAGTTGGCAAGGGCAGTGTTGCCGAAGAGTAGATTTGTGTCGTCGGCGTTGTCGATGATCAAAAGCCAGCTGCCCGTACTCTGGCGGCTCAAGGCGGCCTTAATAAGTGCCTTGACATCTGCCTTCTCTTCGTCGATGCCCGGTACGTTGAGCTGCTGGCCGATAGAGCGGTATGCATTCTCGAAAGTGGTGGCATCCACAGCCGGAACCCAAAAGACCGAGCAGTCCGGGTGCGCGTCGCCGAAGCGAAAAGCGGCCTCGAGCGCGATCTGTGTCTTTCCAACTCCTCCAAGACCGTCGATGGCAGTCCGCTGGCAGTCATGTTTGTCTGCACCAGGAAAGATCCTCGCAAGGAGATCAGTGAGAATCGTTTCGCGGCCGACGAAGTCCTTGTTCCGTCCGAACGGGACGATCCAGTGCCGTTCCACGGCGGCTTCACCATGTTAGCAAGACTCTAGCTGTATCAGCCCGCCCAGTAGAGATGATCGGCTTACAGTTCGTCCGGCGTCCCAAAACGGCCGATGAGTTACCAGCGAATTGCCTGATAGCATCTTTAACGAGCGTAAAGTTGGGACACTCTGGACCTTGGAATTTGTTCATGCCTGAATGCGTTGCGTCGAGGCCTTTCCGTTCAAATGTATCGAGGCAGGCTGAAGACTCATTGACAAGCTATCCAAGGTCAGCTTCGCACGTACGCTTGAGAAGAGCCGCATACAATTTTATAGGTCTTGCCTCTAAGCGCAGTAGAGAATCGGGTTGCCCAGCTTGACGAGAGGAGCCGTCTCAGCATCTCCGTCTGCTTGGTTTCGTAGAAACAATGGAGAGGCAACTGGATTGAATCTCTCCTAGCGAGTTCAGCGAAGGACTGGGTCAGCTTGCCGAGCTCTCTGTCGCTCTTATTGAGGGCGTCGATAAGCCGTGTTGATGTCTGCTCCCCCATAATGCCGCCCACGACCACTTGCCACTGAGCCTGCTTGGCCGCATCACTGCCGCGGAATGGAGTGGCAAGAAACACAACTCCAACCGTGGAAAGTAGAATGTGGCGGTAGGCGCTGCCTTCCTGGGCCGCTCGATTGATCGCCTGGGGATGTTAACCGCTGCCCGCCGTCCATGTATCCAGGGACATACCTCAGCCAGGATAAGCCCCCCAAAACAGGAGGCGACGAAGATGATCGGCCGCGTTTGCGACCCGCGACCTTCGGCGACGATAAGACGGAGCAGCGTGTCGGCATGGCCGAGCAGCGTTTGCACGGGCGCATCTTCGAAGTAGTTCGCATTCCAGTCGTATGTGAATATGCGGGCCTCCGGGAGGGCTGCCGGCAGCATGTCGCGGTCCGACAGCCAGTTGACAACCCCGCCCCCTCCTTTCTTCTTGAACTCCCATGTCCGCGGCGACTCGGTGCCCAAGCCGTGGATTGCGATGATGCTGTCCGGTTAGACGTGCCTCTGAGCGTCAGACCGGGTGGAACGTACTCGATGGTCGGGTCGTGTGGAGCGTCGCCGGCTGGGGCAACCTGGCAAAGTCCCCTGCGAGCCTAAGGACGGAATACAGCAGTTAGCGTCCGGTCGCATTGTCTTACACGCAGAGATCTCACCTCCATCGTGGTCGCTCCAGGAATGTTCTAAGCGGGGTTCATATCCACCCCACTTGCGCACCGGGCTGGCAAGGGTCCGGCACGATCGCGGCGCGGACTGTGTCAAGTCGCCGTCAGAACGGAAACGATCGCGAGAGGAGTGTTTGGTCTAAGCAAGACCCGAGTGAGGCGCTTCGTGCTGCATTAGTTGGCATGGGAAGAACATTCACGTCGGGCATTCTCGCGGCCGCCCAATGCCTAGCGCCCGAAGCGCCACGAAGCGACCCCATCCAATCACGTTGGCTCACGGTTCAGACTGCAACATCGATCGCAGCCAACGGTGGCTCGCGTCAGAGACGCGACGCAGCTGGAGGAGTGTTCACACCGCCCAACAACCGCAGACCATCACAGCGTTGAGCATCGTCTACGAACGAGGAGGACAGGGCGAACGGCGAGGGAGCCAAAAAACGGAGGATTGAGGTACGGCAACAGGACTGAGCATCCCACAGTCGCGCCTGGCGGGTCTGGCTAACAGAGTACGCACAGTGGCCGAGTTGCCTCCATGGGTCCTCCGCTCCGGAAAGCAGCGACTTGCCAGCCAGCCCCGTCCCGGACAGTTACCGGTCCGGACAGTTACCTTCCCGCCGCTCCCGCCCGCGTCCCACATGGCGCTGTCAGGTCCCCCGCCCTGGCCGGTACGCTAGCAGCACTACAGCAGTCAAGGTGTGCATACTCTCTGACGATATTTGTAGCTTCAACTCGAGGTGTTTGGGAAACGACAAGAGGAAAGCACCACGGATCGCTTGCCGGCTGCCTATCGCTACTACGAGGCGTCTGGAAACCGCGCCGTCGGTAATCCAGCCGACGATATACCGGCCTTCTTACGGGGGGAACTGTCCGTCGGCGCCCTGGCCGACATGCTCAAACATCTCTGGCTTGCTGGCGCAGAGCGTCCCGCCATCCCGCTGCATTTTCATGTCGCTATGGGCCGGGAGATCGCTATCGTCGACCGGATGGACCTGCACCTGCTCTGGTCTAACAGAGGGAGACTCTTCGTCAAGCCTATCCCGCGCTTTCTTCTTGATCCGGATTTTTGCCGCAGCAACCTGGAGTGTCCTGATGGTTGCGCGTGTGATAATCCTCCTGGAGACATGTGCCGAGCGATTGCGCGGAAGGTCGCCTTAGGTTTTCTCTATACATACGCCTGCCTTATTTCTTCCGAGAGCGACTTTCACATCGCCAGCGAAACGCGCCTCCTCCCACGTAAAGAAGACGGCTCGTTCATCGAATGGGAAGTCTGGAAGACGTTAGCCAGGGAGCTCCTCAGAATGTATGACCGCGACCCAGGTATGGTCCACCCACGCTTTCTGCGCGCCGAGCTCCGCCTTTCCCGAATCAACACCATCCACCGCTTCACCCGTTTCCCTCCTTTCCACCCCTACGTCCCCAGCTGGAACAACTATAGCAGCCTCTTCCACGATAACCTTACCTGGATAGCCACTGCCGCCGTCTTTATGGCCCTGGTGCTGACCGCTATGCAAGTCGGCCTCGCCACGGAGCAGCTCCAGAGAAACGCCACCTTCCAACAAGCGTCGTACGGCTTCACTGTCTTTGCCATCCTAGGGCCGCTATGCGCGTTCGGCCTGGTGGCTTTGGCCGCGCTGTTCAACCTCGTCAATGACCTACCGTCGTTAATCCGGGGAGAGCGCAACCGCAGGGCGCGTGAGATTCGTGTTCAAGTTAGCCCATCGGTGTCATAACTTCCAGACAGCAGCTGAGCCGCTGGCTGTGGAGTCTGTTGTGCGCTGAACAAGCCTGCCCACCGCTCTAACTGTCACCCGCACCCGCACTGCATATACGACTGGCTCCGATGCTTGTCTTTCCACCGCCTTGTCGCGATTTTGTCTTCACCCCACTCGGTCATATCACGCTTGTGGCTCGTTAAGCCTTACAGTCCATCAGCCGGATGAAGCACGGAGGTCACTACACGCAGATTAAGGTCGAAAGAGGTGGGATCTTGACGCAACACCTCGGCATCAAACATGAAGTACATGATGGCACCAGACGTGCATAACTCTGCCTCAACATGGCCCGCTCTTCACCCCGCGCGTACGTCGCCTTGGGGGGGTTCTTCCAGAGGGGTATCTTCTCCTCGCTGGCATCAACTTCTCCAAAGGCATTGACGACCGGCACATACGCTGTTGGTTGCTGGAACAACCCTCCATCTCGACCACCCCTTTTCTCACCCCCAGCACCTCCCCAATGAAACCACCCACCCCCCTCCTCCTCCTCCTCCTCCTCCCCCTCACCACCCCTTCCCCTCTCACCCTCCTCCTCCCGCCCCCCTATCCCGCCCCACCCCTCCGACCCCCCCTCCGAATACAAATACTTCCTCGAAGCCGGCACCACGACCCTCCTCCTCTCGCACTACGACGCGCGCTTCTTCCCGGGCGCCCCCCTCCCGCCCCACCAACACCTCCTCGCCCTCCGCCACCTCATCCGCTCGTACCTGATAACCTTCGAGCGCCTCGGCGCGCCAACCTGGCTCGCGCACGGGACGCTGCTCGGGTGGTGGTGGGGCGGGCGCGTGCAGCCTTGGGACGTGGATGTGGATGCGCAGGTGCTGACGGGGACGATTGGGGGGTTGGTTGAGGGGGGGTGGAATGGGAGTTTACATTGGTATAACACTGGCTCTGGTGGTAGGGGGGGGAGGAGGAGGTATTTGTTGGATATTAATCCGTTTTATGGGATGGTGGGGAGGGGGCTGGGGTTGAATGTGATTGATGCAAGGTGGATTGATGTAGAGAATGGGGTTTATGTTGATATTACGGGGTTGGAGGAGAGGGAGGCAGGGGATGGGGATGGGGATGGGGGGGTTTGGAGTTGTAGGAACGCGCATCGGTATGGAAGGGGGGAGCTGTGGCCGTTGAGGGAGACGGAGTTTGAAGGGGTCAGGGCGAGGGTGCCGGGGGATGTGGAGGGGGTGTTGGCGAGGGAGTATGGGAGGGGGAGTTTGACGAAGGGGGAGTGGATGGGGTGAGTTTTGCTCTGCTGTCTTTTGACCCTGTGTTGTGTGGTTTTGGGTGGTGTGGTGCGAGAACCGTGTGTTTTGTCTGGGGTCGACAGGGGGGGTTGACAGGGGTGGTTGTTGTTTTGCTGAAAAGGGGCTGGACGAACCGCAATGCTAACACGGAAACAGGTACAAATGGAGTCCTGGACTGGAGCGCTGGGTCAAGAAGCCCGAGATAGCGTCTGCCTTTGCGGCGCGCAACGACACGGATGACCCGTAATGCCATGTCCTTGATTTGGACAGGAGGGGATGTGCAAAGCACACCGAGATTGACAGGTGGAGAAAGTGCTTGGGTTGCGAGACATTGGATACATCAACTAGACATTTCAGAGCCAAGATTGTATGGCCTTTAAAGATACAACTCCAAACGCTTCTTAAATTGAATGCTTTGGCCTCGACGCTCGACCGCTAAATATGCAAAACAAGGCTAATTAAACCATAAAAACCTGAACCATCCAACATGCTAGTATAAGCTCCCAAACGCCATAAACACCCGCAAATATTACTGGCTAGCTACCGGAAGGACCGCTCGGCCGACTCCCTTCGCCCTGCCGTTCACTTGAAGTCCCCCTTCTCCTCGCAGCCCTCCTCATCCGCGCCTCCGTCGCCCGCGCGATGATCTCCCGCCTGCTCATTCCCGCGTTATTCTCCCCTCCCCCACCCAGGGTATACTCCCCACCAACCCAGCCCCCCTCATCTAAGTGCTCCTCCTCCTCGTGCCCCACCGGCGCCGGCGCATACTCCTCCCCGCCCGCCGTCCTCCCACTCTTCAGCCAGTCCGCCCTTTGCACCTCGCGCTCAATCTGATGGCACAGATCCCAAAAATTACGGTCGTGGTCCGAGTGTACATTGTGCGCCAGCTCGTGGCACAGCGTGTTGCGGATCGTCTTGTAGTCGCGGTAGCCGTCGTAGGCATCGGTGCGCAGGCGCAGCTCAATGACCTCGCCGCGGTTGCGGTTGAGCCCGAGGATGCGCGTGGTTCCCTCGTGGTTGGATTCCGTGTACTGCCCCGGGTCCATCTCGGTCAGCAGGCCGACGCTGAACTTGTGCGCGCGCATGACGGTGCGGATGCCCGGGTCGTTGCGCAGGCGCTTGAGAAAGTCCTCGCTGCGCTTGGGGTTGGGGAGGTAGGCGAGGGGGCGGATCGTGTGGAAGGTGTGCATGTTGGACTCCCGGGAGGAGGGCTTGCTGGAGCGGAGGCGCATGGGGAGGCCGCGGGTGCGAGCGGCTTGGCGGAGGAGGACGGCGGAGCGCGCGGCTTCGAGGTCGCGCTGGACCGAGATCTTGGGGGCCATGACGCGGAGGGAGTTGGTGTGCAGGGGGGCGATGGGGGTGGCGTCGTCGGCGGGGCTCTTGAGGAGGGCGCTGAAGCCGGGCACGCGCTGCTCGACGATGGCTTTGCTCTGGGCCCAGTTGTACTCGGGCCACTTTTCCGAGGCGTGGAGGAGCATGTCGGAGAGGGTCGCGTCGGAGGCGACGGACCACTTGCCTGTAAACTTTTCGGGGGGGAACTTGATGGTAATAACGACGTCGACGTCGTCGGATTCTTCGTGGTCCTTGACCATGGTGAATTCGGCGTCGTCGTCACCATCGGCGGCGTGGCTGCTCATGTCGTCGTCCATGTGGTCGTCGTCGGGGTGCCTGTCTTCGATTGACATTGATGGGGCATCCATGGTTTTAGGTAGGTGTATAGTTTGGAATGTGGAGATGCTGGGATCAGGTGGCGCGAGGGGGGCAATGAGAATGAAGGGTCCCGAGTCGCCGGTCACGATGCAACAATGGGACCGCGATTCGGTGACGGGATGAGATGCGGAAAGTCGGTCGGGCGGGGTGATTCAAACTCGAAGAGGAATACAGGCGGCGAAAAAAGGGACGGACTCTAGGAGATGCGGACGGTGATGCAAGTTGAAAATACGAGCCCGGCTCGAGACGGGATAAAGACGGGTTGATAAAGACGACGACGATGGAGTCAGGCAATGGTGCAGGTGACGACGGCCTTCTAGAAGGCAGCTGGCCGGGTTCGTCATCCCAGGACCCAGCCTGCTTTGTCATCAACCACGACAACACCAACGACTCGTCTCGACTCGACATCTTTCCCGAAATAAATTTGAAATAACCTAGAAACATCGTGTTGGATTCATAGTTCCCGGAAAGATGCTGCTTTCTCGCTATGTTTCCTCAACAATGTGGAAAATACCCCTGCTGGAGCAGCCCTGATGCTCTCTGCTAGGCCATCCACCATCCATGGCAGCATTTTTCGGCGGTATACCAGCCCCAAGTCTGCTACTCGACCTTGTATCTTGAAGGCACAATACCCTGTCATCAGAAACGAGCCGCGAAAATTAACTGCAAGGTAATGTAATGTATCTTGTATTGGAGGACAGTAACGTCCTCAGACCCATCGAGTTGCTCCCCAGGTAGGAGACAACTCGACGGTCTGGCCGCCTACGTTCGAAGCCACCAGCGACGGCCATGACTTCGCAAGTATAATCTCACCCATCACCCAACGTGCTCTTTATATCCCGTCGTCTTTGAATCGCAAAAATCTCTCGACAAGCCACGCCGTCTTCCCCCCGCAGTACTCTCAAACATACCCAGAGCTCCAAGTCTCCAACGGACGCAATGAAACCAAAACCCCAGCCAAAATCCAAGCAGCCACTTATTTTCCCCGCCATATTCATCACTCAGAACCACCATCCTCCTAAGACCTAATACTCAAACCCCCGCCATCTCCCCCGCCCCCCTTACCCCCCAAAACTCAATCAGCGCCGGCACCAGCCACAAGCTCACTGTCATCGCCAGCGGCCCCCAGCTCGCCACCCCCTCGAGAATCGAGTCCTCTCCCTGCACCAGCGACCCTGTCAAATTCAATCCCGAGAAGATGAACAATCCCAGCAACAGCCGCTGCTGCGCCCAGTCTGGCAGGCGACGAAGCTCGAGCATCAGGAACACCACAAAGGCTGCGACCCACGTGGCGTACATCGCAATCCACCACGGTGCGGGTACCGTGATGCTGCCGCGGAGCGGGGGTATCGTGGCGCTCGTGGCGAACGAGGTGCCGGCTGCGATGTGCAGGAGGGCCGGGTGCTGGGCTGAGACGGATGAGGCGGCGAGGAGGATGAGGAGGGGGGTGAGAAAGGGGGGGAGGGAACGTCGGCGTCCGGGGCGGGCCGGTGGGGATGGAAAGATCCGGTGGAAGGTGGTGCCGAGAGAGAGGGGCGAGGAGCTTAGGAACTGCGTCGTCGTGTTGGGGTGGCCCGGAGATGACATGGAGTAGGAGGGGACGCAGGAAAAGTAGTTTCGCCGGTAGCAGGTCCACTCGTTGTCGGCGAGGAAGAAGCTTTTGTCGAGGAGCTCCCCCCCTATGATGCTCACCTTGATGGGCGGCTGGAGTCCCAGCGACGAGGGTGTGTCACCATGGGGTCGTGAAAGGTTGGGATGACCTTCCATGCGGCCGCTGACGTCGAATGCGCCCATTTGATCCCAGGTCGGTTGAGGTCGGCGGTGAAGACTCCATCTAGAGGGATCCTCGTCCTCGACCTTGCTTCGATCCTTTTCCCACAGAATCCCACCGTGCTCGCCACCACTGGAAGCGGGAATTTCGGCAGTGTCTCTGTTCGAAGAACTTCCGGGGCTCAAGCTGCACCACATGCGCCGCGAGAGATTCTCCAGCGTCTTTGAACTCGCAGCATAACGCTGCGAGGGTACGTCGCCCGGTAAGACCTGGTCCCAGGTCCAATCTGCTCGTTTCGTTTCACCTGGCTTCCCAGAGTGGTTGAAGTCATGTTCTGCATCTCCTGCAGACACGCAACCGTCAACCTTGGCGGCACGCTGCTCTAGCTCCTCGACACGCCTCTTGAGCTTCGTGCCTATGTTGACAGAATTTCAGCCACAGAGTCCCAACAATGCGCAGTAAAAGCGGGAGGGAAAACCTACGGTAGTTCCGCTGGGCGATACGGTTCTGTATCCGCCGACGTTCGGCCAGATCCGTGATCTTGGCCCAGTCCTCGTCAGGGGTTTCCGAGTTGGCAGAAGTGTTGCCCCCCCGGGCATAGCTATACTGAGGCGGATCCAATTGGATTATCGGGGCCGGGTCTTCCTCGACCCGATCGTAGAGTCTGCCAGAGGGCCCATCGAAGCTGGCGGACTTGCTGACTGAAGTCTCGTCGGTGCTGAGGGAGAGGCGGTGACGGGTGGTGAATCTGCCAGAACCAGACAGGCCGCGGAGGGTCCAATCGCAAGTTAATAACTTGGGGTTGAGCATCTTGTTCAGTTGGCCAACTGTGTAGGCGAAGGGGTTGTTAGGCACGAGGTCCGGGCTTCCGGTGCCATTGTCCGTGACGACACCCGAGGTCATTTCGGAGCCCCCGTTTTCCGTGGACGTAAGGCACGTCTGGTCGGAACGATTGTGCATGGATGACCAGTTTGGCCAGCTCACCGGCACAGAGAGATATCCATGGCTGGGCCTGGCGTCACCCATAGTAGCCGAAGATTGACGGGCCAATTCATGCGTTGTAATCTTGGTCTCGACCGAGACGCCATCGACGGGCACGAGATCACCAGGCTCCAGGAACGTAAGAATGACAGCCGTGACGTTGACGGTGAGCTGGAACTGGAGGAAGCGCTTGACCGCATCGTTGACCGCGCGACCCCACTTGAGAGCCTTGACGATCGAGTTGAAGTTGTCGTCCATGAGAATGATCGCCGACGCCTCCTTGGCGACCTCGGTACCGGCAATACCCATCGAGAAGCCAATATCAGCCATCTTGAGAGCCGGGGCATCGTTGGTACCATCACCCGTAACGGCGACGATCTCGCCCTTGTCCTTGAGACGCTTGACCAGAATGCGCTTGTCCTCGGGGCTGGAGCGAGCCAGGACGTGGAGCCGGGGGATGATTTCGTCCTGCTGAGCCTTGGTCATGTTGCGGAACTCGGGGCCCTCGAGGACGATGCTGTTGGGCTGGAGGATGCCGCAGTCGTGCGCAATCGCCTCGGCCGTGATCTTGTTGTCTCCGGTAACCATGCGAACCACAACTCCGGCCTTTTGGCAGTCCTTGACGGCCTCCTTGACACCCGGGCGAAGAGGATCCTTGATACCGACCATGCCGATGAAGATCATGTTCCTGCAGATGTCCTCAAAGGCGATCTCGTCCTTGTCGGCCGAAGCCTTGCGAGAGGCCCGGATCGGCCACTGGTCAAAGTCGCGGTACGTGAGGCCGATGGTCCGGAGGGAACCGCGGGCATACGTCTCGATGAGGTGCAGAATGTTGTCCCGGTTGTCAGTCGTCAGGGGCGCCGAAGCAAGATCAGCCGAGGGATCGGCCAGAATCTGGGTGCAGTGCTCCAGCACAATCTCGGAGGCTCCCTTGATGTAGAGGCGCGCCTTGCCGTTCTCGAGCTGGACGACGACACCCATGCACTTGCGGCCAGAATCGAACGGAATGAGGTGCAGAACCTTGGTATTGGCGCGCTCCTCGCTGACTGGACCCATGGCCAGATGCTCCTTGGCCAAGATGAGCAGAGCCGTTTCCGTCTTGGAGCCGATAAAGGTCATCTCGCCGTCGACCTCGCCTTCAAAGGCCGTCGAGTTGAGGGCGATGGAGTTGACCAAGAGATTCTTGGTGGCCGAGCTGAGCGTAGAAACAAACTCAGACACACCAATCTCTTTCTCGATGGGGGTGGTGTCCGGGGACTCTGCCGTGGCCGGGGGGCGGGAGGCGCCGAATCGATGCGTTGTGCCAACGGTGCCTGCGACAACCTGCATCTTGTTTTGCGTCAAGGTGCCGGTCTTGTCACTGCAAATGGTCGAGGGATTGCCCATGACCTCGCAAGCCTTGAGATGGCGCACAAGATTGTGGTCCTTCAACATGCGGGTCGTGGCAAAGGCGAGGGCGAGCGTGACGGCAAGAGGCAGGCCTTCGGGCACCGCCACCACGATAATGGTAACAACGACAATGAAGATCTCGAGGAACTCGCGCCCCTTTTCCGCTGGCGTGACCGAATCGGGCATCTTGGGAAGCTCGACGAGAAACTTGATGAACAGGACGATGAAGAGGAGAAGACCGGCGGCGCCGCCCAGCTTGGCAATGTACTCGGCAATGATGTTGAGCTTGGACTGGAGAGGCGTGATCTCGGGATCCTCATTGAGAGCCATCATGGTCTTGCCGTAGCTGGAGTAGATGCCGGTGGAAGTAACCATGAAGATGCCAACACCCTCCATGACGCGAGCGCCGGACTGGATAAAGGGATCCATCTTCTTAAGATTGTCCTGGTTCTCGATGGCGGCGGCATAGACCTCGTCGGCGGACCTCTTGCGGATGATGTCGGATTCGCCGGTGGCCTGCGATTCGTCGCACTTGACGTTGAAGCCCTCGACCAGGACGCCATCGACGGGCACGAGATCACCAGGCTCCAGGTGGATGAGGTCGCCAGCAAGAATATCAAAGACGGAGATTTCGACAGTTTTTCCGGATCGAACGGCTCGGACGATGCGGTCTTGTTTTCTGGCGTTGAGCTTGGCGAATTGGCGTTCCTTTTGGTAGTCGTTCAGGGATCCGACGAGGACAACGATGACGATAGCGACAATGATGGCAACGCCCTCAATCCACTCGACTGGGGGCTCTCCAGGGGGGTGCTCTTGCCCAAAGGTCTGGTAAAGACCGATGGCGAGCGAAACAACGGCGGCGGCCGAGAGCAGCATGAGCACCTTGTCGTTGTAGGTGATCCACATGAGCTGCAGCAGGCTCTTGCCCTTCTTTGCCGGGAGGCGGTTGTCGCTAAACACGCGCTTCCGGGACGAGAAGCTGCCGTCGTCCTGGCGCTTGCCGTGGTGGTGTGCCGCGTGGCTCTCGGCTGGCGCCTTGTAGCTCTCGGTCATGAACTTGTCCTGTGTCCGGGACGGCGTCACCTCGGTAAAGGAGACATGGCCGCTGAGAGCCGCCTCGTCGGCACTCAAGCCCGTCTTGCGATCCGTGCGCAACCCCTTTTCCAAGCCGGCCAGACCGCCGAGCTTGTAGAATGCCGACAAGCTCTTGGGGTCAAACATCTTGTTGAGCGCGCCCGGGGTGAAGGCGAACGGGTTGTCCTCGACCTTGAAATCGTCCTCCTTGCCGATATCCGGCTTGAGGGCATTCTCGTCGTTCATGATTTGGGCGGCATCCGACGAGGTGCTGGCGCGGGACTTGCCGCTCTTTTCCCCAAAGGTCGACACGTTCCCGACGACAGTCTCGGATGCTATCGAGTCTGTCGAGTTGACCGAGTTTTGTCTGGAGACCTGGTTGGGGACGGCCAGGAAGGCGCGGTCGTTGCCGCGCAGCGCGACGGGGCTCGAGACATTGTGGGGACTTGTTGGGCGGCTGTCTCTGTCGAAGGACTTTGCCGAGTTGCTTCGCTGATGGGAGGTTACGGCGTGGTTATCGGACGAAACTTCAGTGGGAGCTTCGACGGCCGAAGTGTCGATGGTGATAGTGGGCCTGCAAGGCTTTAGCTGCTGCTCTTGTCACGAGGGACAAGCCCATCATATATAAAGAATCAAAGTACATACGCTCTCTGACGCTGAACAGCGGGAACCACCGAGGCGGACATGTTGTGGTTGGTTCGTCAAAGACTCTGGTGTGGTTTGTACGAGATGTTCGCGGGTTTCCGGTCTCCGGGAAGTGCTCTAATTCTGGCAATCGACGGACATGCTCGGTTCTTCGTCGGTTTGATGTTTCTTTTTCTTTTTCTCGATCTCGTAGGAAGCGTGGACCGGCTTGATCTTGTGTCGGTTGCTTGATGTTGCCCGAATTGAAGCTGTCGTGCACTTGACCGTGGAGCGCGCCCCTCCTTGATAGTTTGCCCACAGCTTGCGTCTCAAACCCTCGGAAACTTTGGAAAAGGCAAAGAAGAGTATCGCAGAATGTTTCTGCGAGTAGAGCGACGGAGACAGTGTTTGGTCCCCAGTGCCGGCGTGTCGAAAAGAGGTGTAGAGCACACCACAGCGACAACTGTGCTGTCGAGAGGGATGTCGGTCTGGACAAGGCTCCGAGACCAAGTTGGCCGGGCGTCGTGATGCCAGGAAAGCACAGCCCCCTTTCCCCTCACTTAACGCACCGTGGCGTGGAATTGAGGGGTCTTTTCGGTGAGTTCAGTCGTTGCCGCAGCCTTGTCGATCCAAAGTCTTGGGCGAGACTTGACAGAACTCCAAGTTCTGGGGGACCCTGCCGACGCACTTTGGAGCTTCATCCACCTGCTCTGCGACCAACTCGGATACCAAACACCACATCAGGCTTCTCTTAAATCTGAACGTTCACCCTGGTTGTCGTCCAACCATCATCGAATCGGCCGCCGAGAGGCGCTCTCGCGCGACCATGGAGCCCCTCGTCGGCGCTATCCATGCTCTTTCCCAAATTTTCAGGGTCTGCGACATCTTCTCGAAGTTGGTGTCGGATTTGCGATCCCGCGAGGGTCGCTTCGAAGGGCTCATGGCAAAGCTATCCAGTCTCCGCATCGAAATCGACCGCTTGAACGAACTCGAGGCCACGATCCAGAAAGTCAACGACAGAATCGAGGAATTGGAGGCGCTGGAAGAGACCATGACCGAAACCATCGTGGCTGCCGAACAAGTCTTCTCTCTTCTGGAGCAGAGCAGTCCAGCTGTCGGGCTCCGACGTATATCGGCCACGAGATGGAAACCCTCTGAATGGAGAAAGCTCCAAAGCAGAGTCGACAAGGTTGATACATGGTAGGTTTGTCGATGATCCGATCATGACTCGGCTGATCGTGTTATTCTTCACAGCATCGTGTCTCTTCGGATAGCAGCCTTCGTCGTCATGCACCGATATTCCGAGCCAAACCGACTCCTTGACAAGGCGCCGAGGGGTTACCCGGGGCGATTCGACCGAGACGGGCCAAACGAAGCCCTACAGACCGAGCTGTCCTTTGGAAAAGGGCTTGGGAATGAGAAGGGCTCCCCACGAGAAAGGGATGGTGGGGATGATGACGGTCCTGGATCTGGAGATGTCAGCAAACTCGCTCGCTGCGGACTTGTTGCTACAACTGTGGCGGGGAGTTTGGTGATGTCAGGCTGGGAACTTCGCCCTGACCTCCCTTTCGATTTCATTTCCAAGTCAACCGTGGAAATCCTGGGAGTAAGCTCACGCCGAACAATACCACGCTGTAGTAATATGCTAACTGGAATGCTCCAGCTGAAAGTCGTGGACCTGCCATCGATGGCTTCTGTCCTCAAATCACCGGCGACACTCATCATCGCAGCGACGGCGACGTCGACGGCGTTGACAACACACCACTATTTCCAGCGGGATCGCAAACACCAAGATGTGTTCATCATCGGTGCCGTGGCTGCGGGTATCGCATGCGGTTGGCTTTATGACCTCGACGGCACGAGCATCCTTCTCCGGGTGGCGCCTTGGTGCGCGCTCCTCGGACTTCTCATGAGCGGATGCAGTCCGATGAGACAGAAGCAAGACTGGAGAACGGACGAGATGTCTGACAGTTGCTGGAGGAGGAAGCTTGCTGATGTGAATTTTGGTACGAGCTAGTTGAAGATGACGGGAGGATTTCCTTGGGGGCGGATCGGGTACTGGCGTTACGAATGTTGCTCTGTTTCTGCTAGTCTCATGTCTGTAGTTGAGGAGAGAATGTGAATTGCTTGTCGGCCAACTCTCGGCAGGTCCTCAGTCTTCCGGTGTCCAGTCCCATCGCTCCGCCGTAAACAAAGCGACGGCCATCCGATCAGCCCCCATGGTGCCCTCGTAGCGAACCCGCTGATCCCGTGAAATTGAACGTGTGAACCGAAATACCTTCTCTTCCTTGCTCTTATCGGCGTCATCGGCCGAGTCCCAAGATGTCAGATCTCTGTTCTTCTTCCACGCGGTCCTGGAGATGGAAATAATGTTGGACGACAGCATGCCCTGTATGTAGTCCATGATGGTCAAGACTTCCGACCTAGGGCCACAGTTTCTGTGGAACTTGTCGACCTGGTACCCCGAGAGCTGCTTCAGCTTGGTGATGATCTGGTTGACGTCGACGGCGGCATAGTCCGCGGCGTTATCGTCAAACGAATGGGGAGAAAAGTCCGACAGGAAGAGGAGGTCGTGGCCGGAGAGGAACTTGATGAACTCGCCAAGCTGGTAGGAGTCGCAACTGGCGCTCGAGTCGTAGCCGAGCTTACACTGCCTATGTCGGGACAAGTACTTTTTGAGAAAGTGGCGCTGTACCGATGCTATGGTGTTGAGGATGCACTCACGGCGGTACTGGAGCTCCCCTTGGCGGACGTCAACATGGCGCTTCTCTGCATCAATGGATGGCGATTCGGTGCTCACCCTCAAGGTCGTCGGGCAAGTTCCACCACGCTGCGCCATAAGCGTCTGTTTCCTCGTCGTCTGACAAGCTCCATCTTCTGGAGCCGTAAATGATGAGCTCGCGCGTCGAGGCCGCCATCTTGGTGGGTTGGTCAAGCAACCAAGACACGAGGATCTTTTGGCGAAGTGTCTCCTCCATGGCTCTTGTCAACGACGGGCTACCCTCGTCTCTTGGGAGGGCGGTTTTCGTGACTGGCCATTTGAGCTTCAACTTGGGACTCATGGCCTTGGATATCGCTGCTGTGCAGTTGAACCGGTCGGCCAAGACGGCGAGTGCCGCGAGATAATGCATTGTCACGGGCGTCGTCTCAGCTTCCTGACCATGGAGCAGGCGGAGGAGATCGGCAAAGATGCCCTCCTGGCCGGCGGCTTGGGTTGCCTCATCGTCTTCCTTTATCGTGACCCTGGGAAGCGACTCGGCGGACGTGTCTTCGGGCGCTACGTTTTGAAGGGAAAGTTGCTCCAACGCGGCGGCGATGGCTTTGGCCTCGGCGAACCGAGTATCGCCCAGCAAGCTGTCAAAATATTTCGAGTGCTGCCTCAAGATAGACAGTCGAGTGCGGTAACCGACCCTGACTCTTGGCTTGAAGACAGGCGGGACGACTTGCTGCCCGGGCCGTGGCTTGGCTGCCTTTCGGGCTGCCTTCAGGGTCTCTTTGGAGGTCTCAAAAGTAACGTCGAGCACAATGTCCCCATCCGGGGCAATGTCGACGACCTTGAGATTCTCAGTACTGCTTTCTGGGGGTGCAGAAGCCTCATCCATGGCGAGATGGATTCCAGTATAAAATAAGAAAGGCTATCGTGAAAAGAGGTGTCATGCAAGTTGCTGGTGAGACCAGCGCGGTCCCTGCCCAGCGGCCGGGAGGATGAATTCTGAGGCCAAGAAATGAGGGAGGAGATGATGCCGAGATGGTCGGAATCGAAGGGCAGAAATTGTGACTCTCTCGGGGCAAACGAGCTCACCTCGTCGTCGAGTCGAAGTGTGTCGTTGTTTCCCGACTGATGCCAAGAGCGGAATAGACAGGGGCAAGTGCGGCAGGAGCCATGCCTAAAAGGGCAGGGATGACGTTGTCTGGGCCTTACTGTGTCCTTCGGGGTTAGGGTCGGCAATGTTTCCTCAACAAGAAAACATGCTTCTTCTTACGGAGAAAGCATTGGAAAGGAGGACAGGGTCTGAATGTTTGCGTCCATATTCGAGAACGATATGCATGCATTGCTTGCTTTTCGGAAGCATGGCGCAGAAAGATGGTGACAGCTCCTTCCAGACCGTCAAACTGCCAAGACCAAAAAGTGCAGGTGTTGAATTTGAACGGTCAACAAAATCCGCAATCGATAGGGCGGCACCATGGGGCCTGGGCCAAAATCACCTGGATGGCCTTACAACTACTCGTCCTCAACTCCAAGTCTCAACCTGGTTCATTGAGAAAAAAAAGGACAAAAGACAAGATTTTTCTCGAGCCATCTGGAGCTCATCCTCTCTTCACTTCTCTCGGCCCCCCAGACATGGTGTGGTAGCACAGCAGGACAAACTCGGAAATAAATAATTTACCCCAACGTCCCGTCCCGACCCGACCACTGGACAGCGAACCTCCAACCCCCAAGCCCCAAAACCTCGTCGCGTCTCCCCCGTGTCCAGTGTCCACGGCCGCAGGCCCTGTAATCTCTGTCATATCGCCCTCTTCTCGCGGTCACCAATTCGCATCATCCAGCAGGCCAGACTCTCGATAGCGCCGCGCGTACTCGTCCACGGGCCCTTTCCACCTCGTGCCATCTCCGTCCACTCCAAGAAGCCCCCTCCGGTGCTGCTCTTCACCCACCACCACCACACGCACCGCCCCGACAACCGCCCGACCGCCACCACCATCCTCGATGAATTGATGCCCGGCTACATCTCGACCTTCTTCCATGGCCGTGACCACACTCGCATCTCGGGACTCGCCATGACGGGCCTCCGCACCTTTCGGACCCTCGCCGGGGGTCGTCTCTTTCGACCCCGTATCCTCACCACTCGCACGCCCCGACGGACGTTCAACTCGTACTTTGTCACGCACCTCCCGTCGTCCTCCCTCCACCCCGACTCTCGATCCACGAACGGCGGCCATCACAAACTCCCCCGCTCCGAATCGACACCCCACACCCCAGCGCCCGGCTCGTCCCCCGCCGCAGCCCCGCCATACATACCCAGCCGCGACCTGACGGTAGTTCGAATACCTCTGCGGAGTGCAAAGCACCACTATGGCGTCGCCAATTCGCGCGGCCAGCGAGGCTACAACGAGGACGCCCACCAGGCAGGGACACTGTCGATACCGGCCTTTGCCCGCAGGGCCCCCGTGAGCCTGGTGCGAAGCCAGATGAAGCAGGCGGGCGAGGGCACCAGCGCCGACAGCGCGTTCGGCGACCCACAAATATTCTACTTTGGCGTCTTCGACGGCCACGGAGGGGCCGAGTGCAGCGAGTTTCTCCGCGACGAGCTCCACGGCTACGTCGAGGACACGGCCGCCCAGTTCAAGCTGCAGAGCAGCCTGCAAAAGGGCCCGCCCGGTAGCCAAGAAGACCCCAAGGCAGACCGAAAAGACGCCGTGGCTGAGACCAAGACAGACCTCGCCGCCATCGAGGCGGGCTACGCCAAAGCCGTGCAGCTCGAAACCGAGCTCCTCGAGGACTACAAGCGCACCGTCGGCGGCTACTTCCGCCGCTTCCGCCCCTCGTACTTCAGCGTCGTCCCGCAAAGCTCCGTCGACGACCCCTGCGTCGACCCCCCGGAGCAAAAACCCATCACGGTCGAATCCGTCCTCACCTACGCCTTCCTCCGCGCCGACCTCGACTTCATCACGGCCCAAGCCCGCAAGCCCGACCCAGACGACGCGCACGCGTCCGACTTCCCCCTCAACAAGGACGAAATCCTCGGCCGCCCCCACCTCCCCCCCTCGGGCCACGGCATCGGCGGCCCGCACCGCTTCAAAGGCGGCTCCACGGCCTCGATCGCCCTCATCTCGACCCCGACCCCCGCCCCCTTCTGGCACCCGGCCTCGCACAGCACCCTCGTCGTCGCCCACGTCGGCGACACGCGCATCCTCCTCGCCGAGACAGCCACAGGCCAACCCCACCCCCTGACCGTCGACCACCACCCGTCGGCCCCCGCCGAGTCCCGCCGCCTGCGCCGCTTCGCCGAGTCCCTCATTACAGACTCGTTCGGCGAGGAGCGCATCGAGGGGCTCGCCAACAGCCGCGCGTTCGGCGACATGCAGAGCAAGCGCATCGGCGTGTCGGCGGAGCCGGACATCACGCGCGTCGAGCTCGGGCCGGCGCAGTATGCGTTTCTCGTGCTGGTCAGCGACGGCGTGAGCGGGACGCTGAGCGACCAGGAGATTTTGGACGTCATCAAGGAGGCCAAGACGCCCGAGGAGGGCGCGAGGCATGTCGTCGAGTATGCGACCGAGGTGTCGGCCGATGGGGATAACGCGACGTGCTTGGTCGTGAGGCTGGGCGGGTGGGAGAGGAGGAGTGAGGGTGGCTTGGGGAGTTTGGGGACCAAGGAGATGAGGGATGCGAGGAGGGCGGAGGCGTTGGATCCGAGGAGGAGGGGGAGGCGGTGAGGCTGGCTTGTTTATTTATCTTTTTTTTGGGCTGGGGTTGGTTTTGGTCTTTTCTGCATAGCATTGGATGGGTGGGAGGGAGGGGTACGCGACACGACGGGAAAGAATGAGGGTAGGGGTTTCTTTTTTTTATAGACGGCGGTTTTTTCATGCGCAACGCATACGAGAGAGAAGTGGGGGTATTCCCGCTGGGCATGGAGGGAACGGGATGACTTGTGGTGACGGAAAAAGGGCATTTCTAGAGAATAGGGAGAGGGGGGGAAGGGGGGCCGCAGGGATATGTAGGTAATGTGTCCGGCACGCTGTACATAATTCCTGGACTGATTACCTCGTCTCGTGGTTTTCGCCTCAAGCGGCCGCTGGGAATATTAATCAAGAGTGTGTCCGCCCCCCATTTAAAGAAGAATGTGCTGCTGTGTGGTGATTGTGTCTCAGGTGGTCTTTCCCACCCACGGAGATACTGCCCAGATATCTGCCATTGATATCCATTGGTATCCCAGAGAAAAAGATCAAGCAAGACGGAAAAGAAGGACTGTCATCAAATGCCAAAAACTGGCCGTCGAAGAACGCAAAGCAAAATACATCCCCCATCCGCCCCTTTTCACCGTCCATACCAAGGTATCAATTTCCCCGTGACCCCCTCCCACCTCCCTCATAAACCTTCATCCTCCCTACGCAGGGCTTCACCTATACCCCCCACCCCCCTGATACCCTCCATACCCCCCCTGCTGGTGGTGCTGCCCCTGGTGATGTCCCTGCCCCCCATGCTGTCCCGCCCCGGGATACCCACCCCCACCACCACCGCCCTGCTGGTGATGTCCCCCATACGGCGGCTGCTGCTGATATCCCCCCTCCTGATGATGCGGCGGTGGCTGCTGCCCATACTGCTGCCCTCCATACTGCTGCCCCCCATACTGCTGCTGCTGCGGCGGCGGCTGCTGATACCCCCCACCCCCACCATACCCCTGCGGCTGGGAATGCAACGGCGCCCCCCCACCTACATACGACGCGGCCGCACCACCCCCACTATACCCGCCCTGGCTCGGCGGTTGAGAGTACGACGACTGCGACGAGTACCCCGCCCCGCCCGATGACGAGCCATACGACGACTGCGACGAGTACGACGGCTGCTGCGTGCCCTGCTGGAGATACGAAGCTGCCAGCCCGCCGCCGGCATACTGCGGCGCGGCGCCACCGTACCCGCCCGCCGGAGCATCGTGCTTAGCGTAGTACTGCGGCTGCGGGGGGCGGTTGCCGGGGCTCTGCGGGCTGCCGTAGCCGGACGACGACGGCCTGCTCCCGGGACGGGGAGAGGTTGACTGATCCCGCGACGTCTGGACCTTGCCCCACAAAGAGTTGGCGGGCTTCCCGTGGCCGCCGTCGCCGTGGCCGCAGCCGCCGGGGAGGGCGCGGCTGCCGGAGGAACGCATGCTGGGCGGGAGGATGTGGTTGTGGCCTTCCTTGACGGAGCGCGAGGACAGGAGCTGGTTGAGCTCGCGGCGCTGCGCGGTCTCCTGTGTCCAGGCGCGGACCGTGTCGAACATTTCGCGCTGGATCTGGACGCGGTCGTCGCGGATGGCGGGGTGGTGGAAGGCGCGGAGGACGTCGTCGACGACTTCGTCGATGGGGACGCCGGGGTTTTCCCAGGCGTAGACGATGCGGCTGGGGCGGGGGGGTTAGTTTTGGGCTGACTTTGGGGAGAGGAAGTCTTGGGGGAGAGGAAGTTGTGAGGGGCGGGAAGAGGGGGGGGGGGGGGGGGGTGCTTACGGGACGACGTATTTCAAAATGGTGGCGGCAACTTGGCCGGCGCACGAGTTGAGGACGTTGGTAAAGTGGTCCTTGGACAGCATCGAGTGCGTGGGGTTGTCGCAGCGGGGGTTGGTCCACGGCTCGAGCTGCGAGTTGGCGCTCGAGTTGATGACGGTCGACGAGCCGTCCTTGAGCATCTTGGACACCTCCTTGATGATGGGCTGGACAAAGGGCGCGAGGAGGCCAAAGATGAAGGCCGTCAGCGACTCGCCAATCTTCTCCAGGATGGCCTCGAGGCCGGGGATCCGCGAGATGACGGCGTTGATGTTGCGCACGATGCGGTCGCGGAACTCGAGGATCGGGTAGATCTGCTTGGCCACCTTGACGGGGTCAAAGTCGGGGTTCATGCCGGGGACGTGGTTGACGTTATCGGCCCCACGAGACCTGTTCTCCCGCTCCTGCGCCTCCGAGGCGGCCTTCAGGTCCCTAGCCTGGGACGCAAAGCCCTCGCCTCCGGTGGGGAGCTTGGAGACCAGGGAGATAAAGTCGTTGCCGCCTCCGGAGCTCGAGCCAAAGAGACCGCGGGTACCGGGAACACCGAGGTTGGACGTGGCATCTGCCGAGATCTTCTGGGCATTCTGGAGGGCGGCGTTCATCTCGTCGACCTCGGACTGGGTGAAGTGGTCGGTTGCTTCTCCAATGACGGAGTGCAGAAAGTCGACGGCGCCGAATGTTCCTGGCTCCCATGTCAGATATGCTGCAATTATGAGTCTGGGGCTCCTTACCTGTGACGAGGGGAAACACCCTCTTGCCGCGCAGGTTGATCTCGGTGGCACTGCCACAGTGAGGGAACACATCGCGGAATCCCAGCTCGAGGAGGGCCAGCTCGCAGTAGTTGCTGTGGGCGCTAAAGTCCTATTTCTGGCTGTCAGGGGCTTGTGTCATTAACGAGGTTGTCAGGGGTGATCGTACCTCCATGGTGTGGAGGGCCTGTCCCAGGCATCTCAGCGCCTCGCAGAGATCCTCTTCCTTGCCGGATGCACCACGGGAGCCGCTGGTATAGAGGCGACCGTAGTGGATGCTACGGGCGAAGCTGAAGCGCAGATAGCCGGCGCTGGTGGCCCAATTGCCCCGCTCGTTGGCGATGTAGTTCTTCATGCCCGTGTTGGGATCGACTTCCAGTTCGCGCGGGTCGACGGGACCTCGGAGCCTCTTGTCGTACTTTCGCGCATCCTCGCCGTCGGCGTAGCCAAGGGGGTTGTCGATGTGCTCCTCGGGTCGGTAGACGCCGAGGCGCTCCTCGGTGACCTCGAACTCCTCCGTCGCATAGCCGTTGGCCAGGAAAGACAGCACCCAGACCTGGAGACTGACGTCAGGGGGGGTGGCGCGACAACAAGCTGGACGGTTTCTCGGGCTTACCAGAATTCTGATGGTGGCGGCGTTGACGCCCTTCAAGCTGCCGACGTCGACGGCCTGGGAGTAGTCTCGGAGCCAGTTGCCAAAGTAGACGCGGCCAACATTCATGCTGGACCACTTCTTGCCGTGCAGGAAGAGAAGCTCCTTGAGCATGTCCTCGATGTCTGCGCACGTTTCTGTCAGCGCAAGCCACAGGCGAATCAAGACCCCATAGGCGACTGACCTCCATGGCGCCAATTGTGACCCTCGACCTGGGCGATGGAGGGAATGTTGCCGGCACCGAAGGCCTCCGCCTTGCCGGGGAGGACGAGGAGGATGATGGCAAAGACCAGCAGCATGCTGCTGCCGGTCATCCTGAACCCCGCCATGACGACCTCGGGATTGTTGGGTCTATCGATGGAAGAAGGGAAGGGGGAGGGATAGCTCCGAGATGGGTGGTGGCTGGTTGGGCGCAAAAGGGGTGTTGCGCGCGATGGAAGAGTTGTTGCAAGGTGGAAAGGGTCTGTCTGAACCCGAGCGCAAAATGTCCGGGCGGCAATGGGTGAATGCTCGTAATGTTCTCCGCAACGGATCCGGTCTACAGAGTGTTGGCGTGGGCAGATGGGCGGCCTCTAACCAAGACGGAGCTGAAGAGACTCGGGAGCGCCAAGAATGATGTTCAAAGCTCGGTAGTGTCGTCTTTGCGTCAGATCAGATCAAGGACAATGACACGAGGTGACGATGCAGCCCTATCTTCCACGTCTCTCTGCCTCGCCCCCTCTCTCCCACCTCATCGTGCTGTTGCACACAGTGGCCTTGCATCAGATGGCACGTGAAATGCCGTCGGCCAAATCCTGAATTATGCTCGCCACTCGTCGCAAAGGTTCAGCTGCGTCGTCCACGGATTGGATGACATCTTCACCAACCCCGCCAAAAACGAGACCATGACCCCTCATCCCGTTATCGCTCGCGCAGCACAGTGCTTGATGCCAAGAGATTGATCGGTAAAGCCGGCATGCCGATGGGGCTCCTCCAGAAAAAAAGCCGAGTGCCGTCCAGCAATTCAAGCTTCGGTCGTTGCCGGGATGCATGGACCCTACAAATCTGGTGATGATTTGCGGTGCTTTTCCATGAGGACGGAGAAGCGACGGCCCGTCTGACCGGTCTTTCAAGAGACACTGTCGATACGAAAAGAAGTCAACGGAGAAAACAGTGGCCGAGATGAAATCAGCCGCAGGCCAAGCCCGGGACGGTAACCGCCGTCATGATGCCGGACGGCGGCCGCTCGGGTGCCCCAGTCTCCCCGGGACGGCCAGCTTCCGGAGTCTTTGGATGGTTCGATGGCGCCGAACAGGAACCGGATCTTTGGAGACCTGGGGGCACGTAAGCCTGTTCTTTTAATGGAATTTCCAAAAGGGGCCAGGGATGGACGGCAGAAGCAAGCTCGGAGCTTCGATTTGCAAAGTCATCCGCGTGGCCTTCGACACGGAAAACGGATGAGAGACACCATGACAAACAGGGGCCAGCGGCCCAAGATCCGGAGCAACATCATCGCAAAAGGATATCGTACCAGCTGTCGTACCTGGCATATTTCCAGGTGGGTGGGAACGTGGTGTTCGGCAGGTGGTTCATGGCATGGCTGTCATGTTGCTGCAGTGCCCGGTGTTGAAAAGTGTCTCTCCATGAAAGCCGGGCTTCGCGCCTTGAGCACAGCGGTCGCATAGTGGGGCAACAGGGACGCTTCAGCGAATCAGACCCCCCCTGGTCTCAGTAATCAGATGCCTTTGCCCAAAGGCGCGCCACAATCTCCTGACCGTTTTTTACGCGGGTCGAGTTCATGTCCCCCAAAAGGTTCCCCTGAAGAAATTACGACCAGAAATCGACTGTTTTTGCATTCCGGCTTCCTCGGCCCCTTTTAAACCACCTCCAACCGACCTACTCGCCCGAGAGAGAGCGCATATAGCTGTGCTCTTCTCCCGTCTCTCCTTTCCCGGTCCTGCTGCTTCCGCGCGACCTCAGACTGCTGCCACCGCCGACGCTACCGACGCTCCCGTTCCGATCGCGACTCGTCGCCCTCCGCCACCTCTCTCCCCTCTCCCCGGTGCTCCCAGTTCCAGCCACGACCATGCCGAGCCGCACGCTTCCGACTTTCACAGTCGCGCAAGTCGCGTCACACAAGTCGTCCAAGTCCTGCTTCGTCACTGTCGGGCGAAATGTCTACGACGTGACCGACTTCCTCGACTCGCATCCCGGCGGTTCCGATCTGGTCCTCGAGTACGGCGGCAAGGACGTCTCCGACATCCTCAAGGATGGCGCATCCCACACACACTCCGAGGCCGCCTACGAAGTACTAGACGACTCGTTGGTCGGGCATTTGGAGGGGACCGCCACGAATGGCAAGGCAAACGGGGCCCCTGCCGCAAATGGGGCCGCTGTCAATCCCAGGACCGGTATGTCCTCGGAGGAGGACCTCAGCAAGGACACGGACATCGACGGCGACTACAAGACACACAAGTTCCTCGATCTGAACAAGCCACTCCTGATGCAGGTCTGGTATGGCGGCTTCTCAAAGGACTTTTACCTCGAGCAGGTCCACCGGCCACGGCACTACAAGGGCGGCGCATCGGCCCCCTTGTTCGGCAACTTCCTGGAGCCTCTGTCCAAGACACCCTGGTGGCTGATCCCCCTCATCTGGATCCCGGCCATCTCCTACGGTCTCTACGTCGCGAGCGAGGGCTTCGACACGGTGTATCAGGAGGCCGCCTTCTTTCTCGGGGGCCTCAGTCTCTGGAGTTTGCTCGAGTACATTCTGCATCGCTTCTTGTTCCATCTCGATGAGTACGTTCCCTCCCTCCCTGCATCCTCGCGCAGGCCACTAACACAGTCTCCAGGTGGCTTCCTGACAACCGGGCTGGCCTCACATTGCACTTTTTGCTCCACGGAGTGCATCACTATCTGCCCATGGACAAGTACCGTTTGGTCATGCCCCCGACTCTCTTCGTCGCGCTGGCCACGCCGTTCTGGAAGCTCGCCCACTTCATCTTCTCGTACGACTGGTACGTCGCCACGACGGTGTTCTGCGGCGGCGTGTTCGGATACGTCTGCTACGACTTGACCCACTACTTCCTGCACCACCAGAATCTTCCCCTCTGGTATAAGCAGCTCAAGAAGTACCACCTTCAGCACCACTTCCTCGACTACCAAAATGGCTTTGGAGTCACGACTCGCTTCTGGGACGGAGTCTTTGGGACCCTCCTTGTGGACCCCCTCCCCCTGAAGATGGAGTGAGGACGGACTAAGTCGGTGGGCTGAGGCCGTGGACGGCTGTGGCAAGGGTATAGAGCAAGTAATGTAATGAACAACTAATGGTCGCAAGGTACGGAGGCAAAGGGGCACATGGACGGATGGATGTCAGTTGAGCGGGCATGGAAATTAGGACGCTTCAAGGTTGAGGTTGGTGGCGTTATGGGATGGCTTGTTGCTAGCTTGGAAACCTAGGAAGATGGAAAACTCCTCTCCAGAGTTCGCGAGGTGTGGTTTGCCGTTGGCATTGTATGCAGATACCCCCTAATAATGGCATTGTTCGGCTCCGGACCGAACGGCATCAAGCTTTTTTGACACGCTGGAACCGGAAACAAAAAGGGGACCCACCAAAGACAACCAAGGCTTCTCGGCTTAGCCGGTGATAATCACGTGCACGGGCCTACCACTCGCGTCCAGATTCCAGGCTTCTCCGGCCGGCTCTTTTGCCCTTGGGCCACAATTTGCCAATCTTGCCCATCCCTTTCGCTCCATCACCCAACACCAACCATTCGCGGCAGACGATTTCCATCGACAGCCATCATCTCGCCGAGTCCCCGCGTCGGCGCATCAATCGTGAACAATATACCACATTTGACATCCAGTAAAGCCGAAAGGGCCAGCTGCCAACATGTCGGGCCTAGACGTCGAGGCCCTCCTCGACTCGACCGCCTCCTCCAAGGAGCAGACGTCGAAACCCCCCGCTAATGGCGAGACCTCGCAGAACGGTAGCCCCGGTGGACGGCCCAGCCACGACCGTGATCGCGCCCGTGGCTCCAGCAGAGACCGCCGCGACCGTAGACACCGAGACCGGAGCGGCACCCGCCACCGCAACTCGTCCAGCGACAACGGAAAGGGAACACCTCGCAGCGAGGCCGGGAGCCAAGCCAGCAGGCGCCGAAGCAGGAGTCGTGATTCTGCTCGCCACTCACGTCGTCACAGAGGAGGGGACGGAGACTTTTATCGAGGCGGCCGAGGCGGTGGCCGCTCCCGCTCCCGCTCCCCTCAGCGCTACTACCGCCCCCGCGGCGAAGAACGCCGCGATCACGACGACCGCGGCTATCGACGCCGCGAGGACGACCGTGGCGGTCGTCGGGCCGGCAGACACAGCACCCCCCGCGATGCCACACCTCCTGTCCTTACCGAGGACGAGCGAGATCGTCGCACCGTCTTCGTGCAGCAGCTTGCCGCCCGCCTCCGCACCCGCGAGCTCAAGGACTTTTTTGAGAAGGTCGGCCCAGTCGCCGAGGCCCAGATCGTCAAGGACCGTGTGAGCAATCGCTCCAAAGGGTATGCCATGAACCCCCCTCCTCTTTCGTACCTCGAGAGTCTGGCTAACCTACGACAGCGTGGGCTACGTTGAATTTAAGAAGGAAGAATCTGTCACTGCGGCGCTTCAGCTCACCGGTCAAAAGCTCCTAGGTATTCCTGTCATCGTGCAGATGACAGAAGCCGAGAAGAACCGCCAGGTTCGCACCACCGAGTCCTCCGGCCTGCATCCCAACTCGATTCCCTTCCACCGCCTCTATGTGGGGAACATTCACTTCAGCATCACCGAGCAGGATCTTCAGAATGTGTTTGAGCCATTTGGGGAGCTGGAGTTTGTGCAGCTGCAAAAGGACGACAATGGACGCAGCAGGGGGTATGGCTTCGTGCAGTAAGTTTGCCGCATCCGCTCCATTTGTTGTTGTGCAGAAATGCTGACCAGATACTGCAGATTCCGCGACGCTGGCCAGGCCCGAGAGGCTCTCGAGAAGATGAATGGGTTTGACCTTGCCGGACGTCCGATCCGGGTCGGCCTTGGAAACGATAAGTTCACCCCCGAGTCAACTGCCAATCTCCTACAGAGGTTCCAGGGCCAGGGTCAAAATTCGCAGTTCCAGGGATCGGCCTTCTCCGGCGCTGGTGGTCGTGGTCCCCAGACTTCCAACTTTGATCGGGCTGGCGGCCGAGACAGCGAGAAGGGAACCGGTGCCAGCGCCTTGGACGACACCGATGTTGCCGGTGTCAACTTCAATACCTACAGCCGCGATGCCCTCATGAGGAAGCTCGCTAGGACTGACGAGCCGGCCCCCGGCCCTGCTGAGCGACAGGTTCTCAAGCCCAGGACGGAGACGAAGCCCCTCCCCATCAATGTCAACATGGCAAGCCGCTGTGTCGTCCTGCACAACATGTTTGACGCAAATGAGTACGTCCCCTGCCCCTCCCCCACCCATCTGTGCTCTCGCTAACAAGCCCACAGAGAGGAGGGTGAAGACTGGGTCAAGGAGCTCGAGGACGATGTCCGCGACGAGGCTGAGCGCAAATACGGCCACGTGGTTCACATTTCTCTAGATCCCAACTCGCAAGGCGACATCTACCTCAAGTTCGACAAGGTCCAAGGGGGCGAGAATGCCATCAAGGGCTTGAACGGCCGGTACTTTGGCGGACGAATGATCAGCGCAGCGCCTGTTGTGGATGCGGTCTACAGCAGTTTGTTCTCTCGCACCAAGGCGATCTAGACACTAATCACGACCTCCCTTGTTTTCCTCTAGGATCTTCCGTGGTAAGTCGATCCTCGTCTGTCACTCCTACGGCACGGTGCTGACATTTTCCAGCCTTCAGGCTCGCCCCATTGGCGCTGAGCATCTCGAAGTCATGGTTTCTAGGTCAAGCTTCCGGCCGCTCGGGCACACAGCCTCGACCCATCGACCGGCACACACGGAACTCGACATGACTTTTGACAGGCTTTTTCGGCAGACTGCCATCAACCCGCAGACCATCGCCACAGGGCTGGTAGACCTGGGTCTGGCAATAATCCTCCGCTGATTCCTCATCACAGGACCGACCTGCCAAAGTCACGATCCGTGTCCTCGTACGAGGACCCATGATACCACGATTTTCTCGTTTGGCGTTGGTCATTTCATGCTGATTGTACCTCTGTAGTACATTTTCCGCCAACGGAGTCGGGAATTGCAGTGAGCTAGCTCCCTGTGCCCATCTCACCTGCTTCTAGGGTAGTAGTCACATCCGAAATAGACATGTATTCTTTGTCAAGAGTTGACGTGAGGCAATAGATGTGTACCGATAATCTGCGCGGCCTAGCCGGTCCGGGTGTGAACGCCTTGCCGAGTGCAAATGTGCCTTGAGGTGCTTTATGTTCCCGTCCCTGCCCCCAGGCTCTACCAGTCCTTTTCAAATTGCCAGATGACTGACTTCCGCAGAGGCCACCGACGCAACTTTACGAAAGCCCAGTGGTTTCTTTCGTGCGCGCCGCCTTGTCATTTCCTCTCGCGCCGTCCCGAGCATCTTAAATGTTAAGCAAACGGCACGCCGTTCCGTCTCCCTTCTCCCACGTCGTCGTTCCCAACGTCCATGGCAGCCAAGACACCAGAGGGATCAAGGCATCCCCCCGTCGTCGCCCCTTTCCCGTAAGACGTCCTATCTCCGGTATGTCGCCGTGTCCACGAACATGCCGACTCAAATCACTAGGGCCGTGATGCTCCGCACGTTTCCTTTTCTGTCGTCGTGATTTTGTTCATCAGGCCTTGCTTTACACCGGGCAATGGCTTAGCCGATGGCTTTGACGCCTATTTTCTTTTTCGTGACGCGCGGCTGGTGGCTTCGACGCGCGTATTTCATTTTGTGACGCTCGTTAGAGCGGTCTGCTGAGGCGTTGGTTACCAGTGTGGACGTCTTTGGGTTAGGGGCAACGCGTTTTCACTGAAGTCGGAGGCGTTCTTGGTGTCGGGCTAGGGGCGCCGGGGTATGTTGGAGGCCTTTTCGGCGTCCAGACGGGGACGTCTGGTCACGCTAGAGGTCTTTTCGGCGTCAGGCCGGACGTGCCCAGCCATGCTGGAGGCCTTTTCGGTGTCAAGCCGGGGGCGCCCCGTCAAGCTGGACGTCTTTTTGGTGTCAAGTCGGGCGCGCCTAGTCAATCTGAAGGTGTTCTCAGCGTCAAGCCGGGGGCGCGCCGTTAAGCTGGACGTCTTTTTGGTGTTAAGTCGAACGCGCCTATTCGATCTGGACGTCTTTTCGGGGTCAGACCGGGGGCGCCCAGCTATACTTAGGGTCTTTTTGACGTCAAGTCGGAGGCGCCTAGTCGATCTGAAGGTGTTCTCAGCGTCCAGGGGGTCGGCTCCGCGTCCAAGGGGTCAGCTCCCCATCTGTGCAGGAGGTCGGCTCCGCGTCCATGGGACAATCTCCGCGTCCATGAGGTCGGCTTCGCATCTGGGAACCTGCTCCGTGTCCGGGGGGTCTGCTCCGCGTCAAGCGGGGGATGCAGCCCATCAGCCCCCGAGCCTCCGTGACCGAATTTGGCGAGGCGGGTCCCAAAATGCGCAGGACAACTTCCCTTTCCAGCGTGTTGAACACCTTTACTCGTTGACCACATCACGTGTCCATTTCACTCCCATCACCCATCAACACCCGAGGTGCCATGGTCGAGTTTGGGAGTCAGCAAGTCCCGACACGCAGGACCTCCCCCTTTCCCCGCGATATCACTTGCCGATCACGTCGAGTCACGTGCCAGCCAAACGCCAGTCACGTGCCAACCAGCCGCCCACCACTTGCCCAGCAGTCACGTGGGTCGTGACGGGCAACCATGTCGGCGTTCTGCCGGACGGTGAGTCCAATGCGCCCCACTCTTTTGAAAAGGGGTGCATGTTTACCTGGTCTCGGAAGATGCCGTCCCCAAGCTCACAAGGAGACATTTACTAAGAAGATGTACAGATTTTGGGGGTCTCTCTCGCAAAACAGAGCCTTTGTACGGCTTCTTTGTGGCACAGGGCCTACCGATGCTGCTGGGCTTGCCTCCTTTGGCTGGGACCTTTCACCTCCATGCCAACGTCGGTGATCCAAAGCGCAGCACCGGTTGTCTTTCCGTTGCTCCGAATTGATGTTCGGTGGCAGAGGCGCAGGGTCCCCATGTCGAAATCCGGAATGGGCACCATGACGGGCGCCCTTGTGGTGGCATTGAGGCTGCATCACGGCTGTCAGAGACTCTGGTCTCTGTTGGCCTAGTGTTGGCATCAACAGGCGATGGGGAAGAACCCTCTTAGGAGCTGGCTCGAGCCCCATTAACCACCGGGGAATCGTCATCTCGGGATCCAGAGCTGGGACTCAATCGGAAGAAACTGTCTACGTCCAAGGCACCAAGGCTCGTGACCATCTGCTCGCCTTGGAACTCAGGCCATCCACCGCTCTCACAGGACCTGGGGCCATCCACTGCTCCCGAGCAATGCCCACGGAGGATCCCACGCCCCAGAGCAGCCCTCGTCGCCTCCCGTTCCCCAGATTCCGTCCGATATCGACCCACCGCCTTCCGCTCCTGCTCTCTAGCCACCACCGACGCCACGTCGATGACGCGCTAGTCTCCGTCACGCGCCCACCCTCCCCAACTCGCGTTCCTTCCCAGGCCCTTCGTCCTAAGTCCCACGGCAGCACCGCAGACGATTATTTGGCCGCTCGATAACCACTGCGGCTACACCGCCTTCGATCTCGCTGCCGCGGCCGATTACTTTTCTCCACCGTTCTCTCTCTCTTTCAACCACCGACTTCTTCCATCACCACCTCCGCCGACTTTCTTCGATCACCACCACAACAACAGCAATCGGCGCTTCGCGCTTTCGGAGTCACGACCATCGAAGAGATCATCTCGTCAAGTAGAGCGCGCAAGCCCCTGCGCCGTCGTCAACGTAAGTCTTTGGCCTTTTTTCTTTTCTCATCCTGTCTTTGCCCTCACCCCCTTCCCCTCCTGCACGTCGTCGGCGTCGCCATTGAGGCTTCACACCACCGGTCGGCGGTGAGAGATCTGCCGGCAGAAGGCTGTCGTCCAAGGTGGGCTGCGAATCGTCGGCATTGTGCCCTCCTGTTCCGAGTCTGGGGTGGGAGCGACTGGTCGGCGGTGAGTGGCCTACTGCTGGCGGTACTGCCGTCGGCGGTGAAGCCGGTGACGCCATCGTTGTTTCCCACTCTGAGTCCTGATGGGAGCGAATGGTCGACGGTGAGGAACCTGCCGGCAGAAAGTTCTGTCGGGGGTGAGCTGCTGGTCGGCGCCTTTGAGGCCTCGCACTCTGAGTCTTGATGATGGGAGCGACTGGTCGGCGGTGAGCAACCTGCCGGCCTCAACACCGGGCCGACAGTGAGCTGCCGTCCCGGTGCCCGGCGGCGGTCAGCTGTTGTTGGCGGCGAGCTGCAGGTCTGAAAACTTCTCTGGAGTTTAAAAAGGCTCCGAGTTTTGGTTCTCCCCTCCCCAAACTTCCACCGAACAACCACAACACCAACTTGGGTCCTCAGTCAGACACTTCACGGTGCCTTTAAAGAGCCTTGTTGTCTCCCCTCTCCAAACCTCCATCGAACAGCCACAACACCAACTCGGGTCCTCAGTCAGACACTTTCTGGTGTCTTTGAAGAGCCTTGTTGCCTCACTATCCTTGCTTGTCTCTTCTTGAAGAGCAATCCCTTCAAAGAGTCAATCAGCCATCATCCTTCATCATCCCCTATCTCGTTGCGCAAGATCACAGGAATTCCTGTCTTCTCGTGGTGCATTGCCATCATCCTCACCTCCTCCATCGTTTACTCGCCCCTAACATCACCAAGCAGTTGTCAGACCGCGAAACCCAAGACAAGCTGTCAGTGGCATTGCTGCTGTCAATCTTCAGACATCTTCAGCCAGTAGGTATTCCAGCCCGTCACAATTGCCCCTTCATCTTGCACAGCTTACCCGAAGCGCCATGTCGTGGCCTCTTCGATCTGTCGAAAAGCACAATGACTTTTGTCCGTCACGGATGCTGATATTCTCACAGAAATACAGGACCCCCTGAAAGCGAATGCCGGCAGCAATCACCTGCGGTACCGAAATTCTTTTGAGTTTTTTTCGCCTTCGCCCCACGACTCGGCTCCTGTCCGCACCGCGGCTTGAGTCTTGTCCGCACCTCGACCTTCGTCGTCTCCGCACCTCGACCCCCGTCTTGTCCGCACTTCGGCCTGCGTCTTCTCCGCACCGCGGAGCACTTCGTCACCGCGCTCCGGAACTTCCCCCGCTGCGCCCTTTAAAAAAATCGAATTTTGCCTTGGCCGTGCCGCGACTCTTCTCCGCACTCGCCCCCCCCGGACATCGCACCATGTCCAAGAACAACTCTGGCGCCGGCGGTGACTCGCCCGTCATGTCATCACCCGAGTCTTCGACCGGGTTCATGAGTCCTCCGGGCGGCGGAGGAGCAAAGCTCACCCCCGCTCCGGCTGGTCTCGTGTCGCAGATCCCGGGGCAGCAGAAGCAGCACGGCAAGTTTGCCGGCTACGGCATCGGGCTGCATGGCCCTGTCCATGGTGCTACTCCGTCGGGTGGCGACCAGTACGCGCCGATGCCTGCTGCTTCGGCACACCAGGGTCCGTGGGGTTCTCGTCCCGGCGGCCCTGCCTACAATCCTTGGGGTGCTGCCCCGGCTGCGGATGACATGGCGGGCAGGAGGCCTGTGTATGCTGCCAATCCTGCGCCCCCGCGTGTTGTCGTCATTGACCACTCGCCCACGAGGCCTGCTTCGGGTCGCTTTGATGATGGCCCCAGTGCCAGCTCCAGTGCCAGCCCTGCTGAGCATTGCTACAAGGTACGCTCCTCCTGTTTCGATCTTGACGGTGTTTTTTTTCTCCAGGCGGACCCGGAGCTTCGATCCCCGGGGGCGCCTGGTGCTTCGATCCCAGACGGGCGCGAAGCTTCGATCCCAGATGGCCCCATTGCTTCGATCCCCAGCTCAAAGCTGACAGTTTCCAGGCTTTCAGAAACGAACTCGGACATCTTCACAGACGTGTCCTGGGCATGCACGAGGCCATGGACAGACAGAAAGAGCTGCCCCGGAACTTCGTCGCGGCCATCCAGGTCGATCTCGTGACCATGATCAAGACGATTGAGACCTTGCCCGTCAACGTCCACACCATGAACAAGATGCTCAAGGAGGCCGACCAAGAGCTCCAGAAAGTCAAGTTCCTCTTTGTCGAACAGAGCAATGAGATTGAGAGCACCCGCAACAGGGACCAGAACCAAATTCTCGAGCTCCAGGACAAGGTTCGCGAGCTGGTGGACCAGAATGGAAGCTACCAGGCCAAGGTGGCAGCCATGAACATGCAGCGCTCGGCTGACCAGGAGAAGATTCGCGTAAGTCTTGGATGGTGAAAATCACCAAAGGTAACATTGACTAATTTTTCGCAGCATCTGCAAGAGCAGCTCGATGGCAAGAGAAACCTGTGGATGCAGATGCACCCCGACTCCCAGGAGCGAGCCCTGGCCCTCGCGTACCACGGCGGAGCAAAAGCGGTGGCGGCCAGCGCGTTCGGTGCGTCCAGCACCCTCAACCCGGAGTCGGCTGCGGCCACCTCCACCAACTGGCGCCCCCAGAGCAGCGGTCACGCCGGCCACCAGAAGACTCCGTCCCTCGCCCGCTCCATCTCCACCCCCCTCAGGGCGGAGAACCGCTTCCAGGAGCCCCGCTTCGCACCAGCGAGGCACACCCAGGGCCCTGGCCCCGACACCAACACCCTCCGCCGTGACGCGGCCGGCCACAAGCCGGCGCTCACCGCATCCAACCTGGCCGCGTACCTCGGTGGGATGTCCATCTCGGGCCCCGAGGGCATGCAGACCAAGGCGGATGCCGGCACCCCTCTCAAGGTGGGGGCCACCCAGCGGAGCCGCGCCCTCGAGGGCGACCTCAAGAACGCCGCCAAGTCGCCCCTCCAGTACTGGGAGGACCAGATCCGCAAGCTCTGGGCTCTGGCGCTCGGCTTCTGCAACGCGTACGTTAGGCCCGACCACGTCGCCGACCTTCCCGCCTTCATCCAGGGCAAGGCGCCCCCCGTCTGGAACAACATCGCCATGTCGCTGTTCCCGCGCGATGCCAAGGCCCGCGACGCGGGCTGGCTGACCATCGCGGAGCTGCTCCGCGACAAGACCGCGCGCACCGTCCTGACCCAGCGCCTCATCGTCCAGCACATTCTGCGCGACATCCTCCGCCCCTCGGGCTGGATCGGCTTCGACATGAGCGTCGACGAGGAATTCCAGCGCATCCAGAAGCAGCTTGAGGAGATGGCCAGTAAGTCCCCCCTCCCCCACCTTCCCCCATCCCACCCATCACTAACCACCCCTCCCCCTACAGTGTTCAAGCCGCACGAGCGCGCCGCCATCCTCGACCGCCGCGCCTCCCTCGTCCTCACGATGCTCGACGACCCCCGCTGGGACCAATTCCGCCACACCAAGGTCAACGAGCACTTCCAAGCGCTCAAGTCGTCCATCTGGGCGCTGGCCCCCGACTCCAAGACGTTTTCCGAGATGGACGAGGCCGCGCACTTTGACCTCTTCTCGCTGCTCGAGATGGCCTGGGAGCTCGCCACCAAGATGTACCTGTCGCGCGCGGACTTTTACTTTTCGTGGCCCAACGCCGGCGACAGCTTCAGCGTCGAGTCGCACGTCGACATCATTGCCGACTCTGGCGGTCCCGAGACGCCGAGGTACGCGCATGTGAAGCTGGCGGTGACGCCGGGGGTGACGATGCGCAAGCCTGAGGGGATGAGAATCGTGCCGAAGGGCATTGTCAAGGCGAATGTCTTGGTGGGTTAGGTGAGAGGGGAGGATGGGGGGTGGTTGGTTCCGACTTCTTCTGGGGGGAAAGCTTGTCCTCATATCAACATCTGGTGCTGCATCGGACTTGATGGACACGGCGAGTCGCAATCTCGATCTCTCGCACGCTGACACGCATCATACTTATCACCGATACCCAACAACACCGTCAGCGAGAGACACACGACAACATTACGAGATGCGACACAATCCGGCGGTTTTGAGAACCCTGGGAATGCGAGGAGGATAAAACCCAACAACCACACATCGACATCATGTCGATACCCCCACCCCACAACCTATTTCTTTTGATTCCTTATTTTCCTTTCGTACAGCTACCCTCTAGCCTTTGCGCGACGCGTCGCAAAGGCATCATCATGGATGCAGCAGCAGCTGGGACTTTCTTTAGTCACTGGCAGCAGTTACATAGGCCAGGGAATGCATGGATGGATGGATGGCGCTCCTGGGATATCACTGGTAAGGAGGAGTTCATGGTCTGGTCTGGTCTGGTCTTTCTCTCTCTGGCTGGTTTGCCTGATTGCCCCCTTTGGGCATGGCGTGGCATGGCATGGCGTTCACGTAGACGGTAGCGAATGGGTCTGTTATTTTCTGCGTTTCTTTCTTTCTGCGGGTTTTGTCTCTTTTTTAGGCGTTGCTTGTTTTCTTTTCCTTGACTGGTGCATTGCATTGCGTTGCGTTGCGTGCATGGCATGGTGCATAGGTCGGCGTCTGGTGGATGGCTGGGGTTCACGGATGTAAATGGATGGTGTGGCCTGGGTTGGGCATGGAGTTTATGCATGGAGCGGGCAACTAAAACCGGGGAATGGGGATGGGAAAAGCAACGGGTATGGGGAGGTATAGAGGTATAGACTCTAGATAAAAGGGACGCTGGGATACGAGGGTGATGAGACACGACTGACGAGCGGAAGAGACATGAACTCGATTTCTTCTTTTGCATTTCCCCTTGCTGTCTGTCCCTGGTATGTGTGTGTAAGCATGTGGGCTCACTGACAAAGCTCAGTGACGGTGACGGTGACTATGCCCTGCCTTGCCTGTCAAAAACACAGACGCAACATCCTCGAGAGGCATACATGCATGATACAGCCGCGCCACAGCCTGCCCTCTCTGACATCTGCAGGGCATAGCAGAGGGCGTTCGCGAATCTGAGATCTGGGTCCGGGGATTGGACGGCGTGATCTGCTGCAGGTACTGGTATGCCCCAGCAGGGGCAGGGCATGGCAGGGCAAGGCTGGGTTCGTGAGAATGGTGTTCGGTGTGGGTTCTAGAAGGGGGAATGGGGCTGTGTGCATTGCGGCTGCAAGGGACGGGCTGATTGGAGGGTTAGAGGTGTGTGGGATGGGTAGGTTGGATGTCTGTTGTTGGGCGAGGCTGAGAGTGAGTTCATCATGGCATTAGGAGTGTTGTCATGGGAGGGTTGTTGACTTGTGGCAGTCAGGATGTTCAGTGTACGAATTATCATTGACTAATACTAGACATCCAAAGATCTTGTCCTCCACGGACAAGGCACGAAGCGCTGAAAGAGAAGAATGTATGTACCAAGAAACAGAAAAGAACAGAAAAGAAACGTCTAATGCCATGCACGCCCTGCCGCCAAGAGGTATCAATTCCCATGCCCCGTCCCCCCAACGCCAAAGCCAAACCACCACACCACGACCTCGCAAAGCCCTACCTACGGAGCAAGCCTGCCATTCCCCCTCGGCCTCGCCGACTCACCACTCGCGCGCCGGCGATCCAACCTGCGCACCACAGCCCCCAACACAACCTTGAGGATCCCATCCGCCGACAACGCCCTCTCGCGCCCATCCCGCCCGCTCCACGTCACCGTGTCCACGATATCCCTCAGCCCGCCGATGCCCGCCATCTCGGCGAGCCCATCATCCAGCTCCTGTAACGCCACGGCCGCCCCCCGCTCACTCCCGACCTGGAAGAACTGAATCCCCACCTGATGCGACGGCGCGTCCAGAGCATCCAGCTTCTTGGCGATCTTGATGATGACCGACTCCGGATCATCGCCGGGAATCCCGTCGGTAATGACAATCATATTAACAGGCTTAACCCCCGAGGCATCCGGGTCACCCGTAGAGACCACACCGCGCTCGTAGGCGCGCAGGTACGGGCGCATGATATGGTCGATGCGCATGCCCGTCGGGGTGCCGCCGCTAGGGCGGACCTTGCCGAAAAGGGCGTCGACCTGCGCGGCGTCGGTGATGTTGCACCAGCCGCCCTCGGGGGAGGCGCCGCGCGAGGGGTTGCGGGCGTTGAGGAAGTAGAGGTCGATGCCGTTGGAGTCGTGCGAGGTGCAGATGGGCGTGATGGCGCGCAGGAGGTCCTTGACTTCGCGCCAGGACTGGCCGGCCATGGAGCCCGAGTCGTCGATGACGAAGACGGTGTCGAAGGTCGAGAGGAAGGCGTATGGGTCGTCGGGGGTGGAGATGGAGGCGGCCGAGAGGCGGGAGGCGGACGAGGGCGAGGGGGAGGCGCCGCGGCGGGTGGTGGGGGGTTCGATGTGGATGGTCGGGGCGGTGGTGTTTACCTCGGAGTAGGGCGGGGGCGGCGCATTGGGGATGGCGGCGGCCGGGCCCAGAAGGGGTTGGGGGGTGGCGGACTGGAAGAAGGGGTTCGTGGGGGAGCCGAGGGAGTCGCCGTGCTTGCTCTTGATGGACTTGGTGGACTTGTCGCTCTTTGTCGATTTGTTGCTACCTTTTCGCGAGAGAGCGCCCTTGACCGAGCTGAAGAAGGCGGTGCGACTTGGGCTTGCCATGATGGGTGTGGTTGTGGGTGTGGTCGGGGGGGGGGTGTGGTGGGGGTGATGGTTTGTTGCGTGGTCGAGGTGGGGGGTTCTCTTGGGAAAGGAAGGGCCTCTGTTGTTGTGTTGGAAAGCCTGGAAGCTTGTCGGTGAACTTGAAAGGGTATTGAATTCCAATGTTGCAAAGAAACGGATGTACGACCGAATCTTATATCAGATTGTCGTTTCCGTCTAGGTGCGAAATATTTACACTTGAAAGGGCAAGTACTACCAACGCCACCACTCCCCAACACAGAACCAATCAGAGAATAGCTCTGGGCCGCTCTCAGCCTTGAGTCCGCCTCGCACTGACAGGGTAGAATCGGTAATGAGGTTTGGAAAGGATAGCGTGACGCCGAGAGGGCACATTCAGGGTCCAAAGGCGGCACATGGTGGGGTGTCACTTCAGGTTGAGAGAGCACTGCCCCTTGACTGCTAGCACTGGCGCGAATGGTGCACCAGCGCACTAACAATAACATAGCACGAGGCGCAGCAATGCCTGCAGAAATGCCTTGCCTCTGCTCAGGCAATAATCCCAACCCACGCCAGGGGAACCCCTCTGAAAGAGGGATGCAAGGATGCAACTCATCTCGGAATGCTTGCCGCCGGATTCGATGTCCCGATTCGATGTCAACCTCTGGGTTTGCCATGTGGCGCCGACCTGGCTTTGTTCGTTCCCTTGCATGCCGCAAAAGAGCCAATGCTGCGCACGTCGCCTGTTGGGCATCCTTCGTGTCTCTCAAAGAGCCACCTTCGTGGCTCCTGTTTGAGCAGGAGAGCAGGTCGCCACCGACTTGGTGTGCTGAGCGAGCAGCATCGTGACCTTCTCGAGGCGAAAACCGTCGACTGCGCCATCCAGCATTTTTCCTCTTGAATATGAGCATTCGCCATGGGACGTCTCCTCATCTGATGTTGAACATGGGGGCTGGTCTGTCGTCTGTTCTCCTGCTCACCGACACGACGTTTTGGGTCCAGTCCACGAGGGCAGAGTTGGTCTGCTGTTGTTTGGAGATCGAGACATGTTTGGGAAGAGACGACGTTAAACAGTGGACAGGGCCCCCCCTGGACGCTTGGCAGGGGAGCTCGGGAGCATCTCCCTCCCCGCCATTCCTCTTGAGGAGCATGATGCCTTATCGATTGCGGAGGGGTCCCAACGACGACTCCGTCGCGGACCTGACGTCCGCTCCTTTCGCCATCTTGGCTGGAGGTTACAGCTCAGTCAGCGTACGAGAGAGAGGCCCAATATGGTGAGGGATGGTTGTTTTCCCAATTGTTTTCCCCCTTCTCGTCCTGTATACATCTTGTACACGCCCAGTAAACCCATCCCTTCCCAACCCCTCGTCACGAACGAACAAAGGACGACGGCAAAGAGGGGCAGGTGCCAGCAAACCTGCTCAAGCACGTAGTTCTGGGAATTGCCAATCACGCAGCTGGCCCTTCCATCGTGGTCGTCAGTGACAGCACTGTGCCAGCCCGCCTGGTTACTCGCGTCCACTGCCTTTTCTAGCTGCTTCTGCATCGCCTGCACAGGCCCAAAACAAGCATCAGATCTCCATCCCGACCAAGTATTTTTGTCCTTTTCTCAACGAGCACTTCTGCGGTGAGCCGTGAAACGATAAGATTGAGCCCTTTCCTTCCGACACTGATTCCGAAATTGCCTTTCGGGACCACTGTCTTGTTTCTACATTGCTTGGCTCGCCCGAGACTATCTCTTCTCATTGCCTCCCTACTTGGACTGGAGTCTGAAATCAGCACTCATGGCGTCAGGCATCTTGGGCTTGGGCTTCGAGTCCCGCCGCTTCAGCATCAACAGAAACACGGGCGTCCCCAGGCCGGCTAGGCGCTTCTCCATTGGAGAGCCTGGCGTGAACGGTATACACCGGGAACCAACCGAAAATAAAAAAAGACAGCAAGACTGACTGCTCTCTCAGAGGCGTCCAGCAAGGTTCACCGGCAGTTTCGAGCTGCCCACGAGGGGTACTTCATCTCCGGTCCTCCATAATTCATTGCTGACCCATATCCAGACATCTCCCCCACGCCGGCCTCGATGCCACCCGAGCATCCACCGGTGTAGTTTGGTGTACTGAGCAAGCCGGAGAGCATGGCTTCTTCGAGGAGCCCGAGAAGTGGGCCAACCTTGGTCGTAGGTCCTCCCATCGACACCGCTTTCCACACACATCACTGACCTGATCTGCAGAGGGTGCTCCCGAGGCATGTTTCCACGACGGGCCATCCCGACCACTGGCTGACTGTGCCTCCAGGTCGAGGACGACATCGAGGGCTGCTTCCCCCGACCCAAAACCATCGACATCAGCAACACGGGCCGCGAGTACGGCCCAACCGCTGGTATCAAGGGTCTCCGCGTGGCTGTGGCTCGTCTCTACAACGAGATGCACCGCAAGGGCAAGCCCAGCCAGTACACCTGGGAGAATGTTGCTATTGTATGTTGGATACTACCCCAAGAATCTTGAAAGAGGCTGACTAGCAAGGTTCCCGGCGGTCGGGCCGGCCTGATTCGCATCGCTGCTGTGCTCAACAACGCCTATGTCGGTTTCTTCATCCCCGACTACACCGGTTTGTCCTATACATCGAACAGGTGAACTACACTAACAACAAGACAGCCTACAACGAGATGCTCTCACTCTTCAAAAACGTCTGCCGAACCCCACGACCTTTTAAAGTCTCCGCTAACCGCCTATAGTTCGCCGCCATCCCCGTCCCCCTGTCCGAAAAAGACGGCTACCACATCAACCCCGAAAAGATTGCCGAAGAAATTGCCCGCGGCACCAGCGTCATCCTCACCTCCAACCCGCGGAACCCCACCGGCCGCGTCGTCGCCAACCCCGAGCTGGCCGAGATCCAGGACATCTGCCGGGAGCGCGCCACCCTCGTCTCGGACGAGTTCTACTCGGGCTACAACTACACCAGCGACTGCGACGGCACCACCATCAGCGCCGCGGAAAACGTCATCGACGTCGACGAGGACGACGTCCTCATCATCGACGGCCTGACCAAGCGCTTCCGCCTCCCCGGCTGGCGCGTCGCGTGGATCCTCGGCCCCAAGGAATTCATCAAGGCGTCCGTCCCCTCCCCTTTCCGCCCTTAGCCAAAACTAACTCCCCCCCTAGCATCGGCTCCTGCGGCTCCTACCTCGACGGCGGCACCAACGTCCCCTTCCAAGAAGCCGCCATCCCCATGCTCGACCCCCCGCTCGTGCAAAAGGAAATGATCGCCCTCCAGCACCACTTCCGCTCCAAGCGCGACTACGTCGTGCAGCGCCTGCGCGACATGGGCTTCGCCATCAAGCTGGTGCCGGACTCGACCTTTTACCTGTGGCTCGACCTCGAGGGCCTGCCGGGGCCGATCTCGGACGGCCTCAACTTTTTCCAGGCGTGTCTGGACGAAAAGGTGATTGTCGTGCCGGGCATCTTCTTTGACCTCAACCCGGCGAGAAGGAGAGATCTGTTTGATAGTCCGTGTCATCACTTTGTGCGGTTCTCGTACGGGCCGCGGATGGACACGCTCAAGATGGGGTGTGATGGGATTGAGAGGGTGGTGAGGAAGTTTAGGACGTTGGAGAAGAAGGGGCAGGGCGGGGGGGAGGCGGTGTCTGGGTCTGTCGGGGTTGTTGGGGGGGCGTAGATGGGAAGTTCAGGGACATAGGGGGTGGTGATGAGCGGTATATTTGCGGTGAAGTGATTGAGAAAGAATACACAAAGCCTTGATCCATCTGTCTGTCTTGCCGTGGGTGCTCACCATGATGGAGCGACTCAGCATCATCCAGCTTGAGCGAGTGACATTGCGCGCCAACAAACATTGCGAATCGCCTCATTTTCCTGTCCAACAAGATGCACTCCCCGCACCCCCATCCCCTCCTTGGCACCTCTCCACCGCAAAGACAGCCAAACGCAAAAATCCCACGATACAATCGCCCATCCTGCCTGGAATGACCAGCCAACCCAAGGGGCATCGACCTCGCCCAAATCAACAGTCGCCCATTCAACGTATCATGGGTGCAAATTCCAACATTGCCTTCCATCGAATCATCCAGCGGGTTTAGCTCAGTTGGGAGAGCGTCAGACTGAAGTAGCACTTCATTCGGCATCCGAGGTTCCGCCTCGGCTTGCAATCTGAAGGTCATGTGTTCGATCCACATAAACCGCAATCTTTTTGTCTCTTTGCACAACCTCAACCTCAACGCTGCTCAGTGAGATGTTGTTGCGTCGGGAGGCTGGGGTGGTGGTGAGTTTCTTTTTGACAGGGAGGTGTGGTTGGTGAGAGGGGTGGGAAGATAGGGGGGAGGGACGAGTCGAGGGAGGAAACCTTGGGAGAAAAATACACTGAGCAAATGTAGGCTCTGGAGTATTTGACGTGGAAAATACTTACTGCCCATGAAACCAAACTGCTTGTGAAAAGACATGGTTCTCCCCCCTTCATGATCTTCGCCGGTACCTGATCTTGACAGACCACACCAGTGGATGTCCAGCCAGCCTGAAGCCCGTAAACAGCATCAGGAGGAAGACAACCAGAGCCCCCTCGCAGGGTTAACTGGGAGATCTAACTGCGAAAGGAAACACACAGAGGCATGGCTGGCGTCCTCTGTCTCGCTGACGCTCAACTCTCCATCAACCCGTTCATCGCGCGTTCAAACCGACAGTGTCTGGGGATCGTGTAGTAACCAAGGGGTCGAGAACTTCCACGTCAACGTCCCGGGAAAGAACTTCTATGTGGGACATCGGCAGATGGCTGAAGAACACAACAAGCTCGCATTTTCTACCACTCAAAACCCAGAAAAAGAATACTAATACACCCTCCCCCGTCCCTAAACCCCATCACCCCCCTCCCGTCCTTCGTCGTACGATCCCTCCTAAGAAACCTCCTCCACCATCTTGCCCCTCGGCAGACCGGCCCCGCCCAAGAACGCGCGTCCCACCGGGCCGATAACCATGTCGTCCGGCACGCCGATGCGGTTGCCGTCCTTGGTGCTGACCCAGCGGACGAACAGGGGGTCGGCGCGGTTCGACTCGCCGTCGAGCGAGTCGTAGCCAGCGAGGGCGTGGCGGCGGTTCGTCTTGGGCGCCTGCTTCTTGAGAAGCTTGTTGATGGTTTCCATCTGGGGGGGAGAGTTAGTGTCTGGAGGAGGTACACGTAGGGTGGGGACATGCCTTGACTTCCTCGTTGCGCTTCTCGCTGAGGTTGCGGCGGCGACGGGCCATCTCGAGGCGTCTCATGGATAGCTCCTCGGCGGTGAAGACCTTTTTGGCTTGGACCTCTGTGATCCAGTTAGCAATTTTCCGTAGTAGCCCGACCAGGGGAGACCGCGTACCATCTGACAACTTGAGATATTCGTGAGAAGCATCACCAAGTCTCGCCCTCTGCCGTGCCGTCAACTTGGAGAGGTCCGGCGTGCCAGCGCGACTGCCATCTTCGCTGTCGAGCTCCTCCTCCTCCTCGCCTTCGGCATCCTCATCCGCCACCTCAATCTCATCCCCTTCGGCATCCACATCCTCAATCTCCTCCTCATCTCCCTCGGCATCCTCGTCGCCCAGCCCCATATCCACGTCCTCGGGCTCGCTCTCCAGCTCGCTGAGCTCATCGTCGTCATCGTCGTCGTCCAGAAGCCTCGGCGCCGTGTGCTTAACCGGAACCGCCACTCCCCTCCCGCTCGCCCTCAGCGGCGACGTCTTGACCTTGGCGGCCGGCGCGCTCTTGACCGGCTTGGAGATGGTAATCGCAGGCGGCGGCGGCGGGATGTCCATCTCGATGTCCCCCTCGGCGTCCTCCTCGTCGCCCGCAGCGTCAATGTCCATCTCCTCCAAATCCCCCTCGGCATCCTCATCCTCATCCATCTCATCATCGTCGTCGTCGTCGTCGTCCGCCACCAGTCCAGCCCGCGCGCCCACCTGAATCTCGTCCTCCCCTTCCTCTTCCTCGTCCTCGTCCTCGTCCTCGTCCTCGTCCTCGTCGTCCTCGTCACTATCGCTCTCGACGACATAGCTCTTGACGTTCCCCCTGCGGCGCGGGTTGCTGCTGCCGCCGTTGGCCGCGGCACGCGGCCGCTCGCTGCTCGTAGCCTGGCGCAGCTTGTTGGACGACACCTTGACCGTCACCTGCATGTGCTGGCCCGAGTCGGCCTGGCTGCTCCCCGGCGACGAGGGCGGGCCTCGGGCGGCGGCCGAGGCGCCGCCTCCCGAGCGGCGCGAGCGGGACGACATGGTGCGCTCGTTGTCTCTGTCGGCCATGTCAGTGATTGCGGCGGTGGCGCGCTGGGCCGCGGAGCGGCGGGGCCGTGACGACATGGTGGGTTGGTGAGGGTGAGGGCGAGGGTGTCAAGGGAGGGGTTCTGTTTGGGTTCGGGTGATGCCCAGCAAACGGTCTTGGGGTCAGGCGGCGGGCGGGGTGGTCCAGTGAATGGGGGGATGGCGTTGTCTCGGCTCGCACTTGGAGGAGACACAAGGAGGCGGCGCGGGGGGAGACGGGCCGGAGGCTTGGTTGAAATGATGGTGGAAATAATTTGGGGGAGAAGGGGTCGTCCAAATCAGTTCGAGGGGATGGGATGCAGAGGCAGTGGCCCCCCTTCGAACCCAAACGAATCGACAGATGGACGGATGGATGCGTCCTGTGGGTGAGATGCTTGATCCAAGCAGGCGCCGCCACCACCATTCATCCAACGACATCCACGCTCGAGGCTGATCTGATCCGCCAGTCTGTATCGACCCCCGATCCAATAACGGAGAGAGATGTTGTGAGGACAGACACACAATCACCTTGGCCTCCAACCAGCAGCCACTTGGCCCTCTTTTTATCGACGGCAGCCAACGATTGCTCAATGCCGGCGACCGAGGTTTCACAAAGCATCTCGGGCTCGCCTCGCCTGGGCCCAAGCGAAGCTCTCCAAGTCGGTGGCCGCCGCATGGGTGGCCTCGATTTGTTCTCCTCGTTGCATCGGTGCCGGTCGGGCTGCATCCATCGCATCACCTCACCGCCGGCCACCCTGCACATGATAACCCCCCGACTCGGCATGGATTGGGAAAGACACATTGCTGACGGTAAGAATTGAGCCCACTTACAGGTGTATGTTCTCGCGGCGAGGCACGTGGTCCGGCTGCACGACCAGACCCTCTCACGGCCGTCTCCTGTCGTGATACGCCCTGCGTTCTGGCGTCGTTCAGCGGTTCAACTACACGGCCCTGCCTGGCAGTCCCAACTCTCCTGATGCTGCTCTTCGAGTGGACGCGTGGCGTGGGAAATGGTGATGCCAGATGGCAGGTCGCGTTGATGGGATGGGATACGGGTCGGTGAGAATTGGACGTTGAGGTCAGGAATCGCCTCCCGTGATGTCGTTGAGGGCTGTCGAACAGGGTTCTCTCCTCGGTATTCAAGACTCCAAAATCGGGGGAAATATCCAACTGATGCGATGTCTTCTTCCCTTAGCGATAGATATATTCGAGATTGTAGGATGGCTTCAGATCTCAACAGAAAATGTCGACCTCAGCCCCGTCAATAGGGCTGTTTCGTTTCAACATTGAACATTGGACCCCCAGGTTGTCCCGACACTCCCACGGGGGAAGTGGGTCCACTGCTGCAAGCAGGGGGTCCTGTGCTGGAGGCCAGCCACAGCGCTGCGGCGCAGGCCAGCCTCGGCTCATCACAAGCCCGCGCCGCGTCCATCTCATCCCCTTCGTCACTCTTCAACTTTTGCAAACCATCACCAGCGACCCTATAAACGCGCCTTTTCGGATATACACCCTACCGGAACCATTCATATCTACAACCATGGGCGACCAAAACGACGAACCCAAGGCCGCCGCGCCGGCCTGGCAAGCGACGCAGCCCCCTACCGCGACCGACGAGACCGAGCAGCCCAAATCAGAACCCCCAACAACACTAGAGCAGGCGCGCAAGTTCCTCCAAGACCCCGAGGTGCAAAAGCACTCGCCAGAACAAAAGGCCGAGTTCCTGAAGACCAAGGGCGTCTCCGATGCCGACATCGAAATCATCCTCCGCGAAGCCGCCCAGGAAACGGAGCCAGAGCCACCACAACCACTTACCGTGAGTCTCTCTCGCCCACGGGTAACGGATCCCGAGCTCCCACTGACCTCCCTCCCCGGCAGTACCAGGTCAGCGCATCCAACTCCGTCCCCGAGCCCCGATCCGAACCCGCAAAGCCTCAGCCAGCCGAACAACCAAAAGAAGACCGCCCGCCCATCGTCACCTACCCCGAGTTCCTGACGAAACCCGTCCGGCCCCCACCGCTCATGACAGTCAACGGCTTCCTCAACACGCTCTACGGCTTCGGCGGGCTGTCAGCCCTGGTCTACGGCACGAGCAAGTTCGTGCTCGAGCCCATGGTACAATCGCTGACAGACGCGCGCGTCGAGCTCCACGAAACAGCCAAGACGGACCTGACCAAGCTCATCGAGAAGCTCGAGGCCGTCGTGTCCGAGGTCCCCGCCCCAGCCAAAAAGGAGGCGGCGGAGCGCGACGACGACGAGAACAGCAGCTACGACGACCCCACGGAGCTGTTCCACCGCGACATCGGCGTGCAGACTTCGTTCCCCTCGACGCCGGCCGAGCCGGCCGCGCTGCCGGCGACGGAGACGGCGGGACAGAAGCAGGCGCGGCAGCTGGCGAAGCTGGTGGCGTCGGCCAAGGAGGTGCATGAGGGGATGGCGGGGCACACGGAGGCGTTTGAGGAGGTCAAGGCGGAGATGGAGGCGCTTGGCCGGGACGTCTACCAGCTGACGTACTCGCACCTGAACCTGGAGTCGGCCATGTACGGCAACCGCAGCGAGCCGGACGACGAGATCAAGAAGGTCAAGGAGAATATCAGGCGGGTCAAGGGCGTGCTGCTGACGACGCGGAGCTTTCCCGGGTCGACGCGGTAGGACTGCGCCGGGAAGCGTCTAGGGAGAGACGTGACGGTCGACCCGGTTCGGTTCTGAATGAGGGGGGGTAGAGGCATGAGGCTATACGTGCTTCATCAGCGCTGTGGAGGCGGTTGGGGACCTCGGCTGGTCCACAGGGGCTGTTTTGATATCCGCATTTTGTAGGATAGCGATGAGTCTGTGAGCCCTTGATTTGGGGTTGCTGTCATCCGGGAGCGACCGTCAACAAGGGGGCGGACACCTGGTACGACAGCATGATGTGGCCGCGGGAGCGTAGGGACGCCGCTTGGAGGCTGGTCCGTGGGGAGCGTATGACGAGATAATAAATACCTGACAGAGACGGACGGGCAACAAGCCACCGCGCATTTCGCATCGTAGCAGCACAAGATACAAAGTGTGCATGGCATGGCAGATGCAGATCGTATGAGGGGATGAGGGGTCCCGTCCCCGGGGGTCTCCAATGGACTGTGGGGTTGGGGGGTGGGGGCTGGTTCCCCACTGCACATCGGCCTGCACCGAGGCGTTCCAGCCTCCACGCGGCCTCTCGAGATGGAGGACTCGGGCGACGCTGGGGGGGGGGGTTTCGTTGGACGCCAGATCGGCGACGGGTTGCACATGGACAGCCGGCGCCGGGTTGCGCACCGCACCGCACCGCTGCGGTGTCTGTTGTTCTCGCCTGCAGAGCCAATACATATCTGCAAGGTGGGACGAAAGGGGGAACCGGCGAGGCATGGAATGGATAGCGGACATTGACCAGCTCGAGGTGTCGGATTGGACTGGACTTGGAGCTTCCCTTCACAGAGATGGAGATGGAGATGGGGGCAAATATCGAGCACACCCTCACTTCGGGGGCTTGCATGGAACACAGATCATGGCCAAGACCAAGGGTCGGCCGAGCTTCCTGTCCCAAGAGGCGGAGGGGCGGCGGAAAAGGTCGAGGCCGCCATGGCGGCTGTTGAGCATTATTTGCCTTTGCCTGGGTCTGCAGGTGGCGGCGGCGGTCTGGATATTCCGTCTGTTCTGGTCGTGTGTGTGTGGTTGTGTCGATTTCGATTGGGACCTGAAGAGCTGGAGCCAAAAAGTCACACGATGCAGCAAAAGACTTGAGCGCCCCACCACCACCACCACTTGGCTGCTCCATCCATGCTCCACCCGATGCACCCCAGGCCTCCTCCGCAGATCAAGAATTGTCTGATGCTTTTTTTCAACCTTGAGGTGCCCATCTGACCAGTCACCCAGTGATACGCAGTGCCTGGAACCCGGACAGTGACAGCCCGTCCCATCTCGGTTCTCTCTCTCTCTGGTTGCTCAGGGGAAACGGAACACAACCAGCCTTTACGGAGGACGGTGGTAAGAACGAACGAACGCATTATTTGCCCCGGCCGGACGCACCAAAAAAAAGACCCCTCTCCTTCGGGGTGCACCTAAAAACATCGCAGTCCCCCCAGCCAAGACTTTGCTCACGAGAGAGGCTGGACGAGGCCCTGGACTGGCGCGGCTTGCAGACGACTGCAACAGGCGAGCCAAGGCGGTTGCAGAAATCCAGTGGCGACGGACCCTGCCGTCGACACATCACCCCCCCCCCCCTCCCCCCCCCTCCCCCGGCCCCGCCATCCTCGCGAACCACCCCGGCTGCCCGCCCGCTCTCCTCCGACGAGCTCAGCCAGCGGCCTGAGACACAGGATGGGCACTGCAGAGATGCTGCTGCTGCAGGTCGGCGACCCGGTCGTGGCCACAGCGGAAAAGGTCGTCCCAGGCCTTCTGGGCATGGGAAACATCAACGACGCCTTGCCGATCGCTGCCTCTCTCGAGGCGTCGTCGCAACAAGCACAAGGTCAAGCAGCACACGGTCAACAACAAGCAGAGTCCACGTCCCGCAGCACGGCAGTCCCTCTGGCTGCCGACGTTGAACTGGTGGATGATGCACAGGCAGGACAGGGTCTCCAAGACGGCGCCGGTACGTTGCAGTGCACACTGCCCCCCTCCCCTCCCCGTCCCCCTCCCTCCATTCCCGGGCAACGGCCAGCACGACTTGGTTGTCCTCGGGCGTAGATCGGTACTCGGTATTCCCTCGAGGGCGACCGAGGTGGCGCTGCCCTCAATCGATGTCGGGTCGTCGGGTCCTTGTTGGATCTGCCCGACGGCGAGGGCCGGTGACGATGAAGGAGAGGGACGGACGGGCGTGTGAACCAACTCCGCGGGGGTGCCTGGTCCCGTCCCTGCCCGCCCGGTCATTGTTCACTGGTCAGTGGTCACTGTCGAGGCCAGGCTTGAGGGAGGGGGGGCCGGGGCCCAGCGGTCTTGACAGTTGTGGTGGGCTGGTGGTTGTCAATGCGCAGATCGCTAATGTGCGGCCGTGTTCCCCTCTCATAGCACCTGCAATCATACCACTTCGGGACCAGCGCGCCCCGCATCTCCATCCCCAAGCCCAAGCCCATGTCCATCCCCAGCAACCACACCCTCCACCCCCCGCGTCTCCAACCTATATAAAGGCGACACCGCCGGCGCCGCGCGAGGCCGCTGGTGGCGATCCCGGCCTCCTCGTCACACCCAACCCACCGTCGTCGCCGCTGTCGCCGCCGCCGCCCACCATGATCTTCTCGGACCTCTACCGATCCCCTCGATCGCCCTTTAGCAAGCTGCGCGCCTCGCACCCCCACAGCGCCGCCCTCCCGCCAGACCTCGACGCCGACCTCGTCTCCAAGGACAAGGCTCGCCAGAAGGAGGCGGTGAGGAAGTTCCTCACCGAGCGGATACGCAACGACTGGGACTTTGTCTGGCCGCCGACCCCCACCGATCCCTCCACCGAACCCACCCACGCGCCATTACCCGCCGCCGATGTCGTCGCCGCCGTCGACCCCAATACCGAGTCCGTGGTGCCGGGGGGGCTAAAATGCGCCCCTGGGGCCATCCTCGTCGACGACGACGACACCCCTAGAGACCCGGGGGAAGAGGCCGACTCCGAATCGGACGCCGAGTCCGTCTACAGCACCGTCTCGGAAGACGCATCACGCTTTCGCCCCCGAGCCGAATGGACGTCGGACGACGACGAGGCTCGCATCGAGGCAGCCTCCCCCTTCCGCTTCGATAACCCCGATGCGGTCGGCGCGGCCGTCAACACATCCGTCCTGGAGCGGCGCACCTGCCGGCGAAGAGCGGTGAGGGAAGAAGTCAGCTGGAACCCCGGCCTCGCATGCTTCGAAGCCCGCCGCAACGCCTGGACCGGCGCGCGCACCGCGCGCGTCAAGCCAAAACCACCAACCCCCATCTCCCCGGCCTCCCCGCGCCGCCTCTCCTTCTGGCGCTCCCACCACCGCTCCGACTCGGCCGTCTCCACCGGCTCCCCACCCGGCACCACCTCCCCGCTCTCCCCCACCGCGACCAACACCACCACCACCGCCGACGACTCCCCCCGCGGCCCGTCCCACGACTCCACCTCCGCCACGGCCGTCCACCGAACCCCCTCCCAAACCTCGTCCACCTCCCCCTCGACCCCCCCGCCTCACCTCCTCGCCATCGAAACCCTCATCCCCATCCCCCCCCCGCTCCTCCCCCCTCAAAACCCCATGCGCGCCTCCGTCACCCCCTCCATCTACCCCTCCCTCTACGACAAGATCGTCGTGCACTCCCTGCAACCGTCCTGCCCCGTCAACCTCGCCGACATGATCCGCGCGTGCGTCGTCGGCTGGAAGCGCGACGGCGAGTGGCCGCCGCGGAGCGCCGTCGCCGCGGCTCCCCCTCCTCCTTCGCCTGCGGCCGAGCTGCGCCGGCGCCAGCAGCAGCATGCAAGGAAGGCGAGCACGGCTACCAACGCCACGAGCGGGTCGCGGAGGTTGAGTTTGGGGTTCCTTGCTGGTGGTGGTGGGAGTGGGGAGGGGGAGGATGAGGGGGCCGGGAGGGCGATAAGGAGGAGTTTGCAGAGGGTGTTTTCGCTGGGGCATGGGGGGGCGGCGCCGGCAGGGGGCGGCCGGGAAAGAGGTTACCGCTGCGGGCTGAGGAGGCTTGTGGTGCGGTCTTGGGGGGTGTCGTGGTGCGGTGCGAGGGGGGAAGGGGGGAAGGGGGTGTATGTTGGATGATGGTGGGTCTTGATCCTGGAGGGAGTAACTTGCTTTCCGGGGGAGGCATGTTTTTTTGGACTGCCTTTTGGACATGGATTCTGTGGTTGGGTTTTTCTCTTCTCTTGCGTAATACCTGATCTTTCGACCTACCTACCTACCTACCTATGGACACACGCGAACACGAACACGAACATGGAAGTGGCGGGATGGACAGGACGGTTTTTGATACCCCAGTCAGTCAGTCAGTCGGGCAGTCAAGCCAGTCGAGTCACAATCAGAGGTTATAATTTATCCCTCCACACGAGTCCTGCATGAGCATAGTGATTCAACCAAGTGTTTGGGGGGGCGGCCAAAGTGTTGTTGATATGAGAAGGAGTTGGAGAGAACCTAGGAGGCCTTTTGAGTAGTACGTGAGGGGCTGCTTTCGAGATATTGATAGGGGATGCATGGGAGGGAGACTGTGCCATGACGCAAATGCAAGCAGACCTTCGTATGCCCCCAGCCGGCGTCGACAGCAAGAGAATGTTGCTTTCTGGCAGCGTCGTGGCAAACCTATACATTCTGTCCAGATATTTCCCTTGACGGTGAATGCTATCCAACATTCTGCAGATTTAAACGCACGTTGTGTCCATCATGCATATATGTAATATTCTCCTAGTTCAATAATCCCATGTATAGGTACTTTCTAAACATTCACACTACGCCGCCGCGCCATGCCAGCACCAAACTAAACCAACCCAACCCACCAAACGCTTCCCAAACACACAATTCCCCCTTCTCCTGAATTATCCGTATACAACTCCCGCATCCACACCTCCCCATTACATGCCCGTCACCCTCATCGCCCCGTACCCCACCGTCACCACGACAATCAGCGTCAGTATGCTCGCCGGCACGCCGCGGCTGATGAAATGCTTCACCTGCAGGTACCGCTGGCCGGTCGGGTCCTCCTTCATGATGGCGGCTTTTACATAGAATCAGCAAAAATCCCTCTCAAACAAGACACAAGGAGGGGAGGGACTCACTCATATTCGGGAACCCGCTCGTCGGCAGTGCCATCGCCGCACTGCACATCAACACGCCCGCCATGACCAGCAGATTCGGATGCGGCTCCGGCTCGAGCCCCTTGCCGACATCATACACCAGCGGCAAGATAATCAGCGCGGCAACCGTATGGCTGATGAACGTGGCAATGACCAGAATCAGGCACGAAAACGTCACGAGGATGCCGTACAGGCTAAAGTCCTTGACGCGAATCGTGATGGCCTCGGTGACGGTGTGCAGCAGGCCCGACGAGTTGACGGCCTTGCCGAGCGACAGGCCGCCGGCGGCCAGGATGATGATGGTCCAGGGAAAGTTGTTGAAGTCCTCCTTGGTCAGGATGCCGACGCCGAAGAAGAGGACGATGGGGATGATGGCGATGACGCCCATGTCGCCGAAGACGCTCTCAAGCTGGTGCGACGCGCACCACAGGCCGATGGTGGCGAGCGTGACGATGGACACGAACCACTGGACGCCGGTGAAGGGGTCCCGCACGGGGCGGATGGGCACGATGGTGGTGCCGCGGCCGGGGCGGAAGGATACGAGCAGGATGATCCAGATGAGGAAGAGCGAGATGATGCCGACGGGGATGACGATGAAGAACCACTGGCCCCAGGTCGGCGCGGGCTCCATGATGCCGATGGCGACCACGTTTTGGGGGGACGCGATGGGGGACAGCATGCCGCCGACGTTGGAGGCGAGGGCGATGCCGATGATGACAGCCTTGGACATGTCGGAGCCGTTGGGCAGGTTGCGGAGCATGGGCTGGCGGGGGTTAGTGTGGGGGGAAATAAGGAGGGAGGCGGGGGACTTGCCTCGATGATGCCAAAGCACAGGACGGGAGCGGCAACGTTGCTGATCAGCATGCTGGCCACGGCCGCAACGGCCATGTTGGCGATGAGGACCGTCCGCGGCCGCGTGCCCGCCTTGCTGAGCACAAAGGTGGCGATCCTCTTGTCGATGTTGCACTTGGACAGGGCCGCCGCGAGGGTGAAGCCACCCAGGAGCAGCATGATGACGGGCGTCCACATGGCGGCAAAGACGGCCGCTGTCGCGTCCTTGGCACCCAGTCTCTTGTGAGGCGGATCTTTGTCGCGGAAGACCTCCATGACGACGCAGAGGAAGGGGATGGTGAGAGACGTCACAAACAGGGGCAGTGCCTCCGTGGCCCAGAGCAAACTGACGAGCACCAGCAACGCCAGGCAATTCTGCTGCTCGGGTCTTTCGAGGATGGGGAATGCGAGCATGGCGAAGAAGATGCCGAGAATGATGGCGAGATGGAGGAGCGTCGTGTTGAGAAGCCATGGCGGGCACCTGATGCGGCCAAAGGGCGTCGAGATCTCCTTGAGGGGGGTGATGAGCTCGTCGTCTCCCTGGAGCCGCGTCTTTGCTGGGTCTGCGTCGATGCCGAGGAGCGTACGGCCGAGGCTCGCGGCTTCTGCTCGTCGCTCGAGACCGATGAGGTCTCGCCACACCGTGTTCCGCTCCCAGACGACGTGCTCTCTCAGGTGCGAGCGGAGGTCCCTCTTGGCCAGCTCCTCGTCGCCTTCGGTGATAATGGCCGCGTAGGCCTTGACCATCTTGGTGATGTTTTCCTCCAGAAGCTGAACCGTCTCGGGGCGGAAGGGGTAGGCCGTGCTGACGACAGCGTCCATGTACTTGGGTCGAAGTGTGCGGTCGACAATCTTGTCAAACTTTTTGAGCACCTTGCTGAAGCCCGTCTTGTTGAGCTGGATGTACGACTTCAGCTCGCACAGCTGCACGTAGAGGTTGATGATCCTTCGCTTCAGCATGATGGACGAGGAAAAGGGGGCGGCTTCCTCGTAGTCGTCAAAGTTGACGCTATGCCTCCGACCTCTTGAGAACTCCGTGGATGCCGTCATGTCGGTGGGGGGGGCCGTCCTCCGCCTTGCGATGCCGGACCGAGGCCTCTTGGATGTGAGACCCGTGTTCTCGTCGCCGTCCTCTTCGCTATCGTCAGCCTCCTCGTCGGTCGAATGGCGGGTTCCGAAGCTCGCGCTGCGGTTGCGCCCGATGCGCGCTCGATCGCTAGACTGGGTGGGGGGGCGCTGGGCTATCCCGTCCGAGTCGGCCTCGAAGTCGCCGACATCTTGCAGGAGGAGGTGGACCTCGTCGAGAAGCTCCTTTTCCTTGACGGTGTAGAACGACGAGATCTTTTCGAGCTCGACGTCGAGGGCGCGGGAGAATAGGGTCTCGGGGTCGTCTTGGATCAGGGGGCGGGACTCGGCATCGGTGGCCGAGGGGACGTGGATGGTCTTTTCGAGCTGGTAGATGCTGGGGAATGTTAGAGGGCGACCTGATCGCATCGTTGAAGGAACTCACAGCTTCTTGAGGTTGCTGTAGGCAATGTAGTGGCTGCTCCAGTCCGGCACCGCGTTGAACTGGAGGCTGTGGGAGAACTTCATGTCGTCCTGATGCTCGAGCCAGCGACGCTTGTCGTCGCGGCGTTCCCTCTGGTGGCGGTCGAGTGCTTCCTTTTCGTGTCTGGATGAGAAGTCGACGAGCTCAATCTCTTCTTTATCGTGATTGTGGTGCCCTCCCCTGTCCAGGCTGCCGGGCGATGATGCTTGTCGGGCGCTGGGTGCTGCGGTGGGTCGACGTGGGGAGGGGCGTCTTGGGGGCGCAGGAGCTGATATTTTGACTTTGGTGCCTCGCGGGCAGTTGCAGGGCTGTGGTGACACTTGTTGGGAGGAGCCGGAAGAGGCGGCCTGGTTTTATCGTCAAGTCCGCCAAAACCCGGTTCGAGGCTTGCAGGGTCGAGGCCAGAGAGGCCAAGGCTCGCAGGGTGCTTCCGCCTTGCGCTGAGACACGCCTCATGGCCAATGACCGATGCCAATGCCCCACGCCCCACCTCTGACACGAAGAGTGGCTGGCAGGGCAAGCAAAACCCCATCATTACGTATTGGCTCGGGCTCGAAACTTGCACCATACACTTTCTCTCTTTCACCTTTTCTCCCAACAACGTGGCCCTCGGGCGGAACAGAGGCGATTCAATATTGACTGGATATGGGTAGGACAAGTCTGGTCTGTTCTGTGCATTGTTCCACGAGCTCGGGAGCTTCCTTATTTCTTGTGCTCAGCCTGGGGTATTCGCCGCCACGCAATCTGTACACTGGAAAACAAGAGATGGCTGATAACATTGAGAAACTCGAGGTGGAGGGATGGAGCAGTCAGCCTAGACTGCAGAGGCACAGAGGGTTCCAGACACTCTGTAGCAACGATGCAGGTACCAAACGTTATTCGGCATCCGCCAGCCTTAATCCTGAGCTATGTCAGATATCCTGAAACAACACCCAAATGTGCCATGACGGCAGATGGGAAAATGGAGAAATATCCGACATGATTCTTGCTGCCAACTGCGAATGAACATGGCTCTGTCGTCCCCAACATCTGAGCTTGTTGGTGACGCTGCCGTGACAAGTGTTGATGGCGAGAACCTTGACGGCTCAGCTTCGCCTCACATGCAGGACTTAAGAGCCGGGCTTGTCACTTTAAACTGCAATGCAGAGAAATATACAGACCCTGATGAGGTGATGATTTTGATCCAGGTTCTCCAGGTTCTCCAGACTTGAAACGCTTGAGTCCATGAGCACAAAATAGCTTGGCTTGGACTCGACGTCTTCTTGGGTCTCTTCAGAAACCCTAACCCTCCATTCAGAGCCGTTCCTGAAGCTCCCACGGCCCCACCCAGCGATGGCCGCGCGGCGGCGTTCGGTTCGTCGCGCGCCTGACCACCAAGTGACCACAGCTGTGATGCCGTCATCCCCCAACTGCACCGGCCCAGGCAACCGCCCGAAGACACCATCACCACTCTCCCGACTGTATATCCGTCTGAACCACCCCTGATGCGTCCAGAACCGTGAGACGGCGCATACATTTCAGCGCTGGCTGTTCAGTCGCCATGCTCTCCGCATTCACGGCCCGGCCCATCATCGAGCTCAAGCCGAGGGACAAGTCCAAAATCGAATCCATCCTCGCCTATGGCGACCGCGTCCTCGTCGGTCTCAACACCGGCGCCCTCCGCATCTACCGTCTAAACGAGCTCCCTCCCACCACCCCGACCCCGACACCGAACAAGACCGCCAATGGCGCCTCGACCCTCCCCTCCGAAGACTCGAACCTCTCCACCACCTCCGGGACGGCCTCGACGGCCACCACCGCCTCCCTAGATGCCAAACCCCCGCCAGCCGCCGCCCCCGGCGAGCCCGCCCCAAAACCGACGGACCTCCTCCGCGAGGTAGAGCGCTTCTCGACGCGCGCCATCGAGCAGCTCGCCATGATCAAGGAGGCCAACACGCTGGTGTCCATGTCCAACTACGCCATCTCCCTCCACGACCTCAACACGTTCGAGCCCATCGAGGCCCCGCTCGCGCGCACCCGAAACGCAACCACCTTTGCCGTGACGAGCAACATCCTCAAGGACCCCATGACGGGTATCAACGAGATCATCTCGCGCCTGGCCGTGGCCGTCAAGCGCCGTCTGCTCCTGTGGTCCTGGCACGAGTGCGAGTTGTCCCCGGACGTGACGGAGATTGTGCTGTCCGAGGCCATCCGAACCATCACCTGGGCGAACGCCACCAAGGTGGTGTGTGGCATGAACAGCGGCTATGTGATTGTCGACGTCGAGACGTCCAGCGTCGAGGAGATTGTCGGGCCTGGGTCCATCGGCGGCGTGGCTGGCGGGCAGACGCGCTTTGGCGCCGTCAGTGCTGCCAGCATGGGCTACATGGGTCTCGGTGGTTTTATGCCAAAGCCGCTGTCGGCGAAGCTGGCCGAGGGGGAGCTGCTGCTCGCCAAAGATATTAACACGCTCTTCATCAACGACTCGGGCAAGGCCATTGAGAAGCGGCAGATCCCGTGGCAGACGGCCCCCGACGGCATTGGATACAGCTATCCTTATATTCTGGCTCTTCAGCACCCGACCAAGGGGAACTTGGAAGTGCGCAATCCGGATACCCTCAGCTTGCTGCAGACTGTGAGCCTACCGAATGCATCGGTGCTTCACTTTCCCCCTCCTACCGTGAGCCTGGCCCACCGCGGCAAGGGCTTCCACGTCTTGAGCGACAGGGTCATCTGGAAGATGGACGCCACGGACTACGACTCGCAAATAGAGGAACTGGTGGACGGCGGGCATCTCGACGAGGCCATTAGCATATTGGCCATGCTCGAGGATGCCCTGCTCAAGAACAAGACCGAGACGATGCGCGAGATCAAGATGCGCAAGGCAGAGCTGCTCTTTCGCCAAAAGAAATATCGCGAATCCATGGATCTGTTTAATGAGGACGACGTCAACGCACCCCCTGAGAGGGTTCTGAGGCTCTTTCCCAAGATTATCTCCGGCGACGAGCTCGGGATCGAGGAATCGAAGGAGGAAGACACCGACCACGATGAGGCAAATGGTAGTGCCAACGGCTCAGCAGAGGTATCGAATGCAAACGCCCCTGCTGCCGACACATCCACCTCTCCGAGGCCAGCAGGGGGCTTTGCAAAATATCTCATGGGGCATCGCAAGGTCCAGAACCCAGAGACGGCGTCGATTGCGTCCGTCAAAAGGGTATCGGATACAGACGACGCGGCGAGTATCCACAAGGGGAAACCTAGTGACGACAATGCGCAGGAGGAAAAGGACCTGATGGCAGCTGTCCTGGAACTCAACAGTTATCTCGCCGGCGCGAGAGCAAGGCTGCAGCGGGTGATTGATCCCGCCACGGGGAAGCTCAAGCCTCGAAAACCCCAGAGCGCGTCTACTGAGGAAGCCTTCAAGAGCCTCCTGGCCTCATCGCGACAAGCAGGTGACGACGAGCTCGAAAAAGACCTCCAGGAGACGTTCAAGCTCGTCGACACGACCCTCTTCCGCGCCTTCATGTACTCGCGACCAACCCTAGCGAGCTCCCTGTTCCGCATCCCCAACTTCTGCGACCCCGACGTCGTCAACGACAGGCTAGTGGCCCACAACCGCTTCAACGAGCTCGTGGACTTCTTCTACGGGAAGAAGCTGCACAGGCAGGCACTCGAGCTGCTCCGCAAGTTTGGGTCGCCCGACGAGCCCAACGAGGCCGCCCCCAACCTGTTTGGCCCGCAACGGACAGTCATGTATCTGCAGGGGCTGCCGCCCAACATGATCGAGGTCATCCTCGAGTTCTCGGAGTGGACGCTGAAGAGGGACGCCAAGCTGGGGATGGAGGTGTTCCTCGCCGACTCGGAGAATGCCGAGACGCTCCCGCGCGACATGGTGGTGGAGTTTCTGGGGCGGATTGATACGGGGCTGGAGATTGAATACCTGGAGCACATCATTACGGAGCTCAACGACATGACGCCCGACTTTCACAATCGGTTGGTTGAGCTGTTCATCAAGCGGCTCAAGGACATGGAGCAGTCGGACGAGTGGGATCGGCTGATGGATCGGCTGCTGCGGTTCTTGAATGAGAGCTGGGAGGGGAGTCGCCAGTACCGCCTCGGCGGGGCGTTTGACCTGATTCCCAAGTCTGGTATATCTGATGGTCCCTCACAGGATTTACCAACCGCTAATCTCGAACAGACCCACGATTTTACGAAGCCCAAGCCGTTGTTTTGAGCAACATGGGCAACCACAAGCAGGCCTTGGAAATATACGTTTTCAAGATGCAGGACTACACAAAGGCAGAAGAGTGAGCTCATACCCCCCCTTTTTTTTGGTATATATCTAACCACCACCCAGATACTGCAACCGCGTCTACAAGAGCGAAGACGCCGAAACCACCTCCCCATCCCAGACCCTCCGGCCCACCCCCCACGACATCGACACCACCAAACCCTCCATCTACCACACCCTCCTCTCCCTCTACCTCACCCCCCCGCCCCCTCACCCCGTCAACCTCGCGCCCGCCCTCGACCTCCTCTCCAAGCACGGCTCCCGCCTCCCCGCCGCCTCGACTCTCTCCCTCGTCCCCGACTCCCTCCTCGTCCGCGACCTCGAGTCGTACTTTCGCGGCCGCATGCGCAGCGCCAACAGCGTCGTCAACGAGATGCGCGTCGTCGCCGGGCTGGCAAAGACGAGCCTCGTCGCCACCGAGGCTAGGCTGCTGCTGGGCGACGGCGTGCCGGGTGGACAGGCGGGGAGGAATAGGGGGGTGGTGATCTCGCAGGAGCGCGTGTGCGGTGTTTGTCATAAGCGGTTGGGCGGGAGCGTGACGGCGATGATGCCGGATAATGCGGTGGTGCATCACGGGTGTTTGAAGAGGGCGATGGCGGGGGGTGGTGGGGGTGGGACTGGTGTTGGGTCGTTTATCTCGGGGGCGTGGGGGAGGAGTGGTCAGGTTGGGGTTTGAGTGTAGCCGGGTGGTTGCGAGGATGGACGGTATGGTTTTCGGTGTGGCTTTGTCACAGTAGAGACGGCGAGAGAGGCGAGTGGAATAACAATACCCATACTCATACCCCCCACCCAGCATCCATCATGTTTTGCGTCGTCCTGATCCCCCCCCCCCCCCTTTCCCCCAACCAAACCCCCCAACTCCACGAAAAAAAACCCCCCAAGATACCAAGCCCCAAGAACTCAGTCCTCCTCGACCATCTCCTCCCCGTAATTCTCCTCGTCCTTGGCATCCCTCCCGGCGCCGCCCCCTCCAGCCCGCGCGTTGTCCTCCTCCATGCGCTGCGTCAGCTCCTTGTTGATCTCCTCTTGGGCGCCGAGCACAGCGGCGCGGAGGGATCGGAGGTACGCCGTCTTTTGCTCCAGGGGCGTCTGGGAAGGAGGTGTGGGGGCGGCGATGGCGATGGTGATGGTGAAGGGGGGGTTCATGGTTTGGGGGGTGGTGGTGTAGGTTGCTGTGAGGGTGGGGGTTGGGGTGGTCATTGTGGTGATGGGGGAGGTTGTAGCTGATGGGGGGGGGTTGTGACGATGTTGGGGTTTGGTGAGCTTGCGTTGGCGGGACTAAGTTGGTTGTTGGTTCGATAACGTATCACAGACGGGATATGTAAACTTTGTTCACATGGATGGAGCCGTCGTGTCGTCGTTGGTGGGATGGTGGATGATGGAACCGTGGGGCGGCGGGGACCTTGCTGCCCTGGAAATGTGCCCCGCATATCGGCCAACGGCGGCTTGTCAGTGGTGTCTGGCTTCCTGCAGCCAGGCCAGCCAGGGATGTCTTGGGGGTGGCGTTTAGCGTCGTGGTCGCTGTGTCAAAGGGGCATTGCAGCGCAGACGGGAAAAAGCAACTCCAACAACAAAACTTCTTGTCTCTTTTCTTGCTTGTGCGATCCATTCCTCTTCATCAGCGACCGGGCGTCCGTCCATCTCCTCGTCGATTGCGCCCCTGTTTCTCATCGCCCCTCCAATCCCTGGCCGGTCCAGCGATTGTCCGTTCTCTCTCTCGGACCTAGGCACGGAGCACAGTTGCATGTGCTAAGTACCTGAGCAAGGAATTGGGCGAGGCTCCCGTCGTCACCTGGTGTAGGAAGCTCACACCGGCACCGAGTCGTAAGATGTGACCGCGCCCCTGCGAAACAGCCAAGGACACACCGGACCCGATGCAGCCCGCAAGACCCGCGCCGAGGGGCCCGGGGGGCTTCTCGCCCCTGCCGGTGCCGCCCACCAGCGCCGATGCCTCGCGCCCCCGACTTGTCCGTCTCGAGTCGTCCTCGAGCGACGATGCAGCGCCCTCCCTGACCCTCAACATCGACAAGGCGCGCAGCGCGGCCGCGGCGGCCGCCGCTCACATCCACCTCCAGCAGCAGCAGCAGCAGCAGTTGCAAGGAGGCTCCCCCGCGACGCCCATATATGCCAGCTTCACCTCGCACCCCAACGGCAGCTCCAGCAGCCTCCACAACTTCTCTCGCCCGACCCTCTCGACCGCCCGCTCCGTCACTGGTACACACTCCCCGAGCGACCTCTCACAGCGAAACGCCCCGTCGCCCTTGACCCTCCCCCCGACGAGCGCCACCTCGCCCGCCCCCTCGACCTTCAGCCGCCACGGCCACGCCCGAAAGACGTCGCAGAACGCTGGCCTGTTCGAGCCCCTCCTCCCGTCCACGAGCACCTCGAACCTCTCCCACGTCGGCATGGCCCAACCGTCGCCCAAGATGGGCCCTCCGCCCCCCCCGCGCCGGGAACTGTCGGCCAGCCACATCGCCGCTCAAGCTGCCGTGATGCAGCACCAGCAGGCGCAACAGCAGCAACAAGCCCAGCAGCACATGCAACAGCAGCACCAGCAGCAGCTCCAGCACGCCCGTCAGCGCTCGCAGACCCTACCGGCGCCGGGGGCAGACTACGAGGCGGCAACCACCGCGAACAAGCGCACAAGCGGGGGACCGCTCAGCCCTCCGATGCTGAGTCTCACCGAGGCGAGCGCGCCGCGCGACCATGGGTTCGGAAACTACCACAACGGGCTCGTGGGCAACCTCGCAGCCACAACGGCGGCCAACGTCGTCTTCCCCCGGTCCGGGCAGACCTCGCCGGGTCTGCAGTCGCAGTCCTCGGCGTCGTCGGTGCGCTCCATGCCCCCGCCATCCCTTCCGCCCGCCGTGCCCGAGAAGCCGGCCAAGGCGGAAAAGTCAAAGGTGAAGCTGTTCTCGCGGCCCTCCAAGATCAGCATCAAGACCGACGTCAAGGAGAAGCCCCTGCCGAGCCCGGCCAAGATAGGCCACTCGTTCTCGGGCCTCCAGCGCGGCAACTTTAGCACCACCAGCCTCGACTCGACGGCCACGTCGTTTTACAACCAGCAGAACTCGTCGACGGCCACAATCCGCGCGGTCGAGACCCCGACGCCGACGGCCGAGAAGGAGGTCAAGGAGAAGGAGAAGAAGCACCACTTCCTGTCGCGGCAGAAGAACAAGCTCAAGGAGGAGTTCCACCTGCCGCTGTCTTCGGCGTCGAGCAACTCTCGGCCGTCGGACCCCCATGCGCCGAACAGCCTGTACAACTTCAACCTCGCGCCGGCGAGCCCGGCCCCCAACACCAACAGCTTCAAGAGCATGTCGGGGCTGGATCTGCGGCACGGCGGCCGGGCGCTGCGGGAGAAGCGAAAGGAGGAGCGCGTCACGGACGACACGGCGTCGACGCTCAATGGGAGCGAATGGCCCGGGCCCAGCAGCGTCAACTCCGCGACTGCGTCCCTGGCGCCGTCGTTCCTGAGCGAGCCGTTTGACAGCGCTAAATTCGGCCTGAACAACATGATGCTGGACGACGCCTGGCCGCTGCTCAAAGCGAAGCTGCTGACGGTGTTCGAGGCCGAGGAGCTCCGCCTCCCCATCGAGGACTTCAACCGCATGGTCACGATGCACATCCAGTACTGCATCACGCGGCGCAGCCCCAACATGATCGTCGAAGACCTCCGCGACCTGCTCACGACGGGCTTCGCAAGCCTCGACAGCACGCTACGCAAGACGCCCGACGACCGCCTCATCCCCGCCCTCGTCGAACTCTGGACCTTCACCTTCACCACCGTCCTCCCCTACCTACAGGCCGTCTTCCTCCCCCTCGACATGGAATTCTCCGGCACCGGCGCGCTCATGACGCCCGACCAAGCCCGCGACTTCTGGGGCGGCATCCCCTCCTCCTCCACCTCCACCACCACAGACACCACCCCCTCCCCCGTCCCGGCCTCGTCCATCCTCGAAGTCCGCCGCCTCGCCCTCCTCACCTTCCGCGACCTCGTCATCGTCCCCCGCTACGACACCCTCAAGACCATGTTCTCGCGCCTCTCCCTCGAGTTCCTCCCTCAATCCCTCGCCTCGGTCGCCCTCGCCTCCCCCGTCCCCGTCCCCTCCCCCGTCTTCCAGCCCTTCCTCCCCCCGCAGTACTCCACCTCCCCCGCCGAGTCCTCGCAGGGCTCGCTCCGCGACGGCACTACCCGCAGCCGCGCCATCAGCAACGTCAGCTTCGGCAGCGACAACACCAACAGCAACGCCCGTCCGTACACGCCCAGTAGCATGCACACGCTCAGCGAACGGCCCCTGCCCCTGCCCAACAACCCCGGCGGCGGGGGAGGGGGAGGGGGGAGCCTCCGCGAGCAAAACGTAGAAGGGTCAAAGCAGGTCACCGAGATGGTTGGACGCATGCTGCAGTGCATGAGCGTGCTGGCGTCGGTGGGGCACGTCCCGTCTCCCGAGGCGGCGGCGCCGCCGCCACCGGGGAGGAGGGCTGTTGGGGTTTTGCGCGCAGGGGAATAGGATGGTGGAGGAGCTGAATAAGTTGTTGAAGCTGAATTGGTTGGGGAGGGGGAGGACGGGGAGGAATAGGAGGGGGATTGTGGGGGGGAGGGTGAAAGCTAGGGGGGGAGGGGGGCTGCCTCCACTGGGGGGAGGGCTGGGGTTGATGGGGGATATGGGAGGGGAGAGGTAGGGGTTGTTGGTTCTGGATTGGGATGGGATTTCGAGGCGTTGATGGCTGGCTTGCTTGGTTGTTCTTGCTGGATGGGAGGGGGGGTTATGGGTTCGCTTGGGGAGGGTTTGGTTCTGGGACAAAGGACAATGGGATGTAAATGCCTTATGGGGTTCATGAACTGGGATGGTGTTCTTTTGGAGGGAGGGATTATTCCTCTAGGTTTGGGCCGGGGATAGTAGGGTATTCAGCATCCTCGACGAAAGGAAAGCGAGCACACTGAAACCAAGATGCTATGATTTCTGCCGGACCAAACACGCTTGATTCATGGAGGTGACGGCCGGGTGCTTCATCGTAGCAGTTTTCCCTGGGCAGACTGGAGTATGTGACCTCTCGGCTCTGGGCAAAAAGGCAAAAGACTAGGATGACGTTTGGAGAGTCATTCACGTCACATCTGGGCAGTTGAGCAGAGGCAATGTCATTTATGGAAAGGTGATCATGGTCACCACGCTGGGAAAAGGCACGCAACACGTTGCCAGAGCCAAGATGAAGAAGAGTTTGAATTGAGGCTATGCTAGAGAGAATCATGTTCCTGCTCTTCATTCTGTTAGCTGATGTTCGCTGCAAAGCATGGCAAAATGAAGTTTGGGTTGATCCATAATCAGACATCCAAGGAAGGATAGACCCTCATCTGTCCCAAAATAGGCTCTATGGGACTCAAGTGGAAACTGCGAATGCGATGGAAATTTCATCATGATGGATCGGGGGAGGGGGTGTGGTGTTGAAGAAGAGATAGCAGACTAACCTGATGGAGAGGTGATGATGGCGAGACGCTGCGAGGTTAGTGGAGGAAGAGATGGACGCCCGAGATCTGAACTTTGAGTTAGCAGAGGTCCTGGTGTTGCAAACTCGAGGCTCCCGCAAAATGTGAAAGTTTTCCGTTGGTAGTCAGACAAAACTACTGGCAAGTACCGAGTCCCTCCCGAAAGAGGGCCACGGAGGTTGTCTCGTTCATGGTCGATTCAGTTGGAATAGAAGACATTCGATTGTGTCATCATAGTGATGGACGGAAAGTGCTGGGTGCTGGGAGCCGGAGGGTGGGAGGGGAAATTCTTACCATGAGAGAGATGATGGCGCGTCGAACAGCCAAACGCGCTCCTACTTGTCGCTCCTTGGGCGTGCCTGCGCGCGAATCTGGACTCGGTCGAGCGAGAGGAGGAATGACGCTCTCGTGATAACCAGGACTGGGTCCAGAATCGCGTGAGGCAACGTCTTGGGGAGGTGGGAGTCGGAGGTTGTTGGGTGTGGAAGTTGGGAGAGGAAAAGTTTTGGAGGACCGACCAAAATGAGGTTGAAATACTCGAGAATTTGATAGCGATAAGAAATTTTCGGTGGAGTTGAAAGGTGGGCGGGGCCGTCACGGTCCACGTGCACCAAGCTTCTGGACTCCACCTGCAGCTGGCAACCGAGACCGGCACTGGGTAGCTATCAACCGGCCAGGCTGCGAGGACCACCACAGGTGACACGATGGGTTGATATTTTGAAGAAAATGTGTGCTTTGGAAACTGTAGAGTAGAGTTCACGGGAGCTCAATGGAAGCAGCAACACCTTCTGTTTGCAAGGCTGGGGCACACTCGGTCCGGACCATCTTGTCCAGCCCCGGTTGTCGAAGCTCGGCTTTAAATCGTTGTATCCCAGCCACCGAACAGACCTGAGACGACAGACGGAAGGGAAGCACGAACAAACGCACTTCTGCGGCAATGGAAGATGAGGAAATTTCAGTTCCCCCCGGACTGTCCGATCATCCTCCGTTTGCGCTGGCCAAATGGTCGTCACCGGGGCCGTTTGCTGCCATCTTGTCCGGTCATGTTTCGTTTGATAGAAGCGGGACGGGGCACAGAACCCCGATGAGGACACTGGAACGGATCAACCCAGGCCCGGCCTCGTTTGGTTCAATTTCCCGTCTTCGCTAAGCTGCATGTCACTGTCCCTAGCCAATGGGCTTTCAACAATCTTCCTGCCTCAGGCACAAAAGCTGCTGACGGGCACGCGTTTTGGGTGGCTCGAGCCCAGCGGCATCGACCTCTGCCTCCCCAACCCTGGGGGTCCCCTCTGCTTGATCGGTGCCCAGGATCCATCTCCTCTTCTCTCTCTTCCCGCCAGACTCGACCCCCTCATTGACGGACGCTCGCCCAAATTTTGGGGTGAAGCAATCTGCAACCTCGCCATCCAGCGCCCAGGAGCGAAACAAGCACGAGACCCAGGGCCGGTCTTTTCTTCGTTCTCATCAACACCCACACATCCCCGGAAATTCTTCCTGTCACCTCACAGTCTTTTGCAACTCCAGGCAGCCCGCTGCGACGACGGCGACTTTTTCTTGCAGTTGTTGCAGGTGACTGGTTCTGGTCGAGGCTGTTGTCAATCGGGCAACTTTTTTTCGCTCCCGCCTCTCCTATCAACCCCCAGCCCGTCGCTGCGCTGGGCCTCTCACTGCTCAGTGCCCCCGACCTGGACCCCGTTCCCAAAACTCCACAGGACCCGTCCGCAACCACCAGCTCTCCAAACCACGACACGTCTCCGCCACCTTCCATCACCCTCTCCATCCCTCGGCTTCGCATCGCGCTCGTCTCGTCTGCTGCTCGGGTGCAGTGTATTTTTCTTCTTCGTGTACTACATTTTGTCGGTGTTTCTGCTGTCCTGGGGGTTTCTGCTGTCCTGGGGGTTTCTGTCTCCGCCCGTCGCCCCGTCGCACGTCGCACGTCCGTCCCTCACCCCGTCACTCGTCTGTCCAGCCTCCGCTTCGCGCCACGAAACTTGCACCTGTTGCGAGCGATCTCGGGCTCTACGCGACCACATCGCCGCCCTTCACCTCATTTCGCCTGATCCGTCCGACAAATAACCCCGGCCTACTTCCTCTGCATCCGACCGACCTTCCTTCGCACACGCGCGCGCGCGCTCGACGCCGATCGCCTCTTCATTCGCCGCCTGTTCCACTCGCATTGGATGATTGCGACAGACGCCAAGCTGCGCATGCGATAACACGGAGGAGAGGACGTCGACATCCGCGCCGTGGATAGTTGACAGCACTCGAGATGATGGGTTCGCCGTTTCCGCCGCACCCGGTCGGGATGCAGCAACACCCAGGCGCCCCCCAAGGCCATCCCATGGCCGCCGGCATGGCGCACAACCCCAGCCAGCCCGGCGCCGTCCCGGGCATGCAACACCAGCTCGGAGCCCACATGGGAGCGTCCGGGCCGGGCCAGCAGATCAATCCCGCCGTCGTCATGGGGGGGATCCCACCAGGTGCTGGTAACCCCAATGCAGCCCATGCCGCCATGCATCTGAACCCCTCGCAAGGCCATGTTTTTCCGCCGCAACACATGTGTATGAGCTCCCCTCCTCCTTGCACCGAGTCCTGGTCCTAACAAGCAGTGCCCAGTCACCACCAACCCCGCGGTCCAACAGCAGATGCAACAGCAGAGGCTTGCGCAGCTCCAGCAGCAACAGGCGGCGCGACAAGCTTTGGCAGCTCAGCAATACGGCATGCCCATGGGAATGCCAATGGGTGGCATCAGCCAGCAACAGTACGCCGCCGCCATGAGATCGAGGATGCCCATCATGGCCCCTCACCTCGCCCAGGCCCAGGCCCAGCTCGCACAGCAGCAGCAGCAGGGGCAACCCCTTAACGTAAGTTCTTCCTGGCGTGCCGTAGCCGGCGTCTGTTGCTAACCCTCTCTTGACAGCCTGCCTTGGTCCAGCAGTTGGCTCTACAACACCAACACATGCAGCAAATGCAACAAAACGGACCGGGTGGCCAGCATCAAATGAATCCCCAGCACATGACCCAGGCCCAGCTCCAGGTGCTCGCGCAACAGCATGCTCAGCAACAGCATGCTCAGCAACAGCATGCTCAGCAGCAACAGGCTCAGCAGCAACAGCAGCATGCTCAGCAACAGCAGGCCGCTCAACAGCAACATGCTCAACAACAGCAGGCCGCTCAGCAGCAGCACCAGGCCCAGCAGCACCAGGCTGCTCAGCAACAACAGCAGCAACAACAGCAGCAGCAGCAGCAGCAGCAGCAGCAGCAGGCCCAACAGCAGCAGCAGCAACAGCAACAGCAACAGCAACAGCAGCAGCAGCAGCAACAGCAGCAGCAAGCGCAAGGCCAGCAAACTCCCCAAATGGGTCAACAACAACCACCGCAAGGCACTCAGCAACCCGGGCAAGGTGGCGCAGGGGTGAACGGTACACCTCAAAACCAAGGTCCTCGAGGGCCAACGCCACAACCCAATCCTCAACAACAACCGCAGGCTCCGGTCCAAACACCACAGGCTACCCCGGCGCAACAACAGGCCCATCTTGTGGCTCAGGCCCAGCAACAGGCACAAACCGCGGCGGGCGTGGCCAGTCTTATGCAGCAGCATCAGCAACAGAAGGCTGCAGGGACAAACCTCAGCGCCATGTGCCATCTGAAATTGGTGCAGTTTCAGGCCCACTTGAGCGGGTTCCCAGTAAGCCTTTTCCAGCATCATGGCCCCTCGATAGCTAACCCTCCTTTAGGGATCCAAAGATCCTGATGACGACTTCCGATACTGGACCGATTTTGTCAAGACATACTTTTCAGAAAAGGCCATGTTTCGGCATGCCATTCCGAACAAGGACGACACTGGCATGCAGTCCGAGAAAGTGTACGAGATTTACTTCGTCACCCTTCCTCGGTACTTCCAAGCACACTCCCGGGGCGGGGTCAAGCGGATCCAGATGATACTGGACAATGGCACGACCGACAAGCCATTGCACGGAGACTGCCATTACATGGAAAACGCAAAGACAAGTTTTGTGTACTGGTTCGACTCTGGTTCCCATGTAAGTTTCTCGAGTAACCGCTACTCCTACAGTTGTTAACTCATCCAAAAGGTCATTTTTAACGGGATATTCCGCGCCACTTTCAACAGCGAGCAGAAGTTTGAGCTTTTCGAGTTTCAGACGACGCACCACGAGGAGTACTTGTCCTATGACACCATTATCCAGTCGGCGAGGCCTCTGCACAACTGGATCAAGGATTGGAAGAACATGAACCCAGAGGGCGGCATCCACTCACCTGAAATGAGCAACAAGAAGAACAAGCAAAAGGCCTACAAGTCGCCGGCGGTTCCGCCACCGGACTTCGGCATTCCGCCCAAGACAAAGCACGGCCTGGGAGATTCTGTCCATGGGTTCCTCGAGGTATGTGCTGGTTGAGTTCTACAGCCCCCCCGCTCTCCCACTGACATAATGTAGATGATCGAGGTTATGGGTCAGATGAACCCTCTGATCACCTTCGTGCACAGTCACCCCGGGGTGACTCCGTACAGTGCCCTCGAGCAGTACGTCTCCCAGATCAGCAACGCCGGTCCAGGCATCAACGGACAGGGCATGCCCCAAGGCGGCCCTCGAACGCCTAGCTTTAGCCAGTTTCCGATTGGCGCCAGCCCAGGGGTCGCCAACCAGATCCTGCCGCCCGGAAGCCCACACATCGGCAGCCCTGCTCCAGGGCATATGCAGGCGCCTGGCATGCAGCTTCAAGCCAGTCAGCAGGGGACAAGCTCGAGCGGCCCCAGTGCAAACACATCGCCGTCTCAGAACAACAAGAGGCGGAGGTCCACCGTCAAGCTCGAGGACGACAACATGCCGGCAAATGCCCCAACTCCGGTGCCCGTGGGAACGCCGCAGCTCAACGGTGTCGCGGCCAAGGCTAAGCCGCCTACTCCCAGGATGCAGAAGCGAGCCAAGGTCAACCCGAGTTAGGCGGACGGGCAAGTCACCGAAAAGGTCGTTGTTGCATTTGCTATATTTCTCTTGTGTTCGGCGCCATGGGGGTTTTCTTTTTGGCTTTCAAAATCAGGACGTGGGATATGCAGCATTTTTTTCTTCTCGGCGGTTTTCTGGCAGGCTGGGTTTTTACATACTGGAACGGCGAAGCATCTGGATTTGGATCCTGCTGGCATATACCCAATTCTCGCACCTCGAGCCTTTTGCTGAGGGGCAGGCTCTGCAGACTCTCTGCCGGATTCTTTCTCGCTGGCTCGGTGTCTGGCTTCCCTCTGGCGTTGCGCTTCTTGGTGGCGAGCAAACGTACAAAGCTTTTGTTGTTTTTTGGTGGGCAGTCTTAATGATTGACGGACATGGCGGCGGGGGGCGGTGGCCAGGGGTTGTATGTGGCATGAGGCGTCTTTTTGGGGGTGTTCGTCATGAAGGTTGGGGAGAGGAAGGATACCCAGAGACCGATGATGCCTCTTGGGGATGCCTTTGACTGGAATGACGGGTGGGCAGTCTGGAAAGACAGGACAGGGTGGAGAGGGGAGGGGGGGTATTGTACTGATGTTTGGTTTGCCCCTTTTTATCGGCGCGGAGGAGCGGAGCGGACTCGGGGGTAATGAGAGAGGCAGCGATTCTGCTTGTATCATAGATTTTTCCACCTTGGGAGGGGATGATCTCCTGGGTATTTGGTTCAAAACAATTGAGCAATGGCTCGCTCGTCTTTAAAGGTCAAGGTCGGCTGATGGATTCGGTTTTGTGACTTGTCAACCTCTAGCGTGATGCCGGGAGCGAGAAGGCCAGGGACGTCATGGTTCTTGGACACCACTACAGTGACATGTATATCAGGTAATATCTCACACTGCATGTGGCTTGTATTGTTTACCACGCAGCATCAACGGCACATAGCAAAACATTGCCTTGCACATCTGAAGAGTATATATCGACTGTGACAGACGGATGAGAACAAGACTGACCGCCGCAAGCAGCCTGCAAGCTAAGATTTCGTCTACGGAAATGTGATATCCTACCCTTTCAAAAAAAAATGAAGCTACCCCTTCACAATACTCCCATCACGCATATGAAGCTCCCCTTCACAGTACAGACTGGCAAGCGGCTGGGGGTCTCCCTCATGGGCCGAGCACCAGCAAGTAAACCCCGATGTAGGTAGTATGTAGAACATTGTACTCCTCGAGGTTGGCGGGCGGTGGGAAAAGTCCAACACTGTCACCGTGCTCGCCATAGTGCGTTGTTGACACACCTACACGTAGCACTCTGTTCTGCAAATATATTGTGAGCCTGCCGGACGACAAGGGGGGTCATGTGTCTGTGTTTCCCTCGTCATCGCATGTAAATTCTTATCATCTCAGGGTTGTAGGAGCCACTGGCATCCTCTTCCGCGATATAGTGTCACTTGGGTCATCGCCTCAAACACCCTCGTCGCTGTTTGAAGGCGGAAGATTCCGTCTCTCCAGCATGTTGGTACTACCGCGAATATCCACGTCTCATCTTGCCCTTGACAGGGCCCCTCGTCAGTACAGACATATGCTTGACCTCCCGTCCAGGGTCCAGGTTGGTTCAACTTGATGGGCCCCTTTCCCCGTCTGTTGGACGTGTGGGTGGAAGAAAACAGAGGAGAAGGAGGCAAGTCATGTAATTTCCAAAGAACTTGCAGTTGTCAGGGGATTTCGTCCAATGTTGAAACTCATATTTGCCGTTTGCCTTGCTCGCCTTGCCGTTGTCGGTGGCCCGAACGCCTGAAGATTGCGCACATTCAGAGTCACATGGCTGCCTAACAGAGACTGTATCACCGCGAAGCTGGATGCCCAACGGACTCATTTCCATCACAGGAACGCACCCCCCAAGCACAACCGACAGATGTGGCGCTGCAAAAAGCATCAGGATTGGTACGACTGCCTCCACCTAAGGATAATGTCTAGGAAAGCCAAGGTGAAGCTGGGACGTGAGAGTTGTGTCGTATCATGCTGGTCGTTCTGTTCCCCGCCCATCCATCATGTTGTCGTCGTTGTTGTTCAGCGTTCTGTGGCCTGGACCTCCCTCCTGACAAAAACCGCGTCCCATTCCTGCCCATGTTCGTCATCCCCATTCCCGTCCATCATCGTCGTCCCCACTCCCGCAGTACCCGAAAACGACGCGAGGTAAGGAGAAAGCCAGAAAGCAGAAGCGGACTCCATCCTGTGTCCATCAGGTCCGAAAAACGCCATGTGGGATGTAGAGGAGGTTGAGTGGTCGTCGGAGAGTCAACTTAGACCGTCTCGAAATCGCCAAACGTGTTCTCGCCCGAGTAGGTGATGTAGAGGAACCTGCGTGCCACATGTGTTAGCCTGTGAAACCGAGGCCGCCCGCAAGAGGTGCGGGGCCAGGGGGCGACATACCCATCCTCGTCCTTGTGCTCTTCGTAGATGCTGCTCATGAGCGCGGCGGTGGGTGGCAGGACTTCGTCGACGAAGATGAAGATGGCCTTCTCGGGCGAAAGCTTGATTCGCTTGCGGATGACGTAGACGAACTGGCCGACGGTGAGGTCTGCTGGGACCAGGTACTTCTTCTTGTCGATAGTAGCGATGTCGCTCTTCTCGACCTTCTCGCAGATGACCTAGATGGAGGGAAGTAGAGGTTAGCAGACTGACGGCGGTGGTCAGAGGTGGGCAGTCGGGGATGGGTAGCTCGGGGTGCCGGGGTTCTCGTTGCAATCAAACCACGGCGACGAAGGGGCGGTCACCGAGATGCGGGCGAGGGAAACAAACGTACCGGAATGCGGTCAGAGTACTTCTGGCGGATACGCTCGGCCTCGGCCTTGCGCTTCTCGAACGGGTGCTCGTCCTTGAACTTGCTTCTCATGTTTGCGGTGTTGGGGGGCGGTGGAAGAGGGTGGTGATGCTGGTGGCTGTGAGGGATGTCTGCACGAAGAGCAACGAGGGCAGGACGTCAGCCGAGGGCTCTTAAGTAGGGGAATAATGTACGGTGGGATCTGCGAGGGCAAAGGGTGAATGAGAAGATGGAAATGGAAATACCTGGATGCTGAGCGCGTCTGGGGATGAGCAGGGGGTGGGGAGAAGGTGAAGGAAGCCGGGTTGTAAGGAAGACGAAGGTCGTTGCCGCCTGGAGGGCTGCGGACGGCAGACGTACAGGCGATGAGGGGCGGGGCTGACCAGAGGGAGCCACCCAAGCACGTAATAGGCTTAGCGTGGCTATATCGGTGAATCAGAAGGGCTGCTCACATGGATTCTTACCGCTGTACCTATTGGGGGCTGCGCTCAGAGACCACAGGTGCCGATGACGCACTGCCCGAACACCGGGACAATGAAGGCGATAGGCATTGATAAGCCACTGGCAAAGGAAGGACGGAACGGTGTGAATCATGGAGCCCCCAACGGCTATCCTGGACAACAAGGCGCCATCCCCGTGCCAGTGCCAAAAGCAGCTGTTCCTCGTGACTCAGGTTCAGGGGGAGAGGGGGGCTCGGGGTTTGTATGGATTGGATTTCCCGTCGCGGGGACAGATGGACAACGGCCGACGGGAAACAACCCCGCGTTCCCAGCATCGCGTTCCCACAGCAGCATCCCTCCCCTAAAAAGAAGAGCTGCAAGGGGCACCCCACCTGAATTGACCATGTTGCAGCAACTCCATCTCCACGGCGCCACGCACCCATGGCGCCTCCAAAACAGCTTCCCGGAGCTTGGAAAAAAATGTGTCCACCGTCGTGTCCACCGGAGCGCCCTCTCGTTGCCAACACTGCCAACATCCGATGCTGACCGTCTGACCACCTCCGTCCCATCGCGACATCTCCCCGGATCCCCTTTTTCGGTCTGGCCCGGGCCCCGAAGCTCTCGCCGCGAAGTGTGGCCTCATGCCTGCAGCCGAGTCCAACTGCAATCATTCGATCGTGCCGTCCCTCCGGCCTAGACGCCACCTATTGCCCAGCTCGTGAAGTGGTACTTAACCACCAGAGGCCCGGGTCACGATGGCTTCCCAACGCCCAGCCCTGCGCATTCTTGCCCACTGCAAACCCACGAGGAGTCGATTCCCGAGCCGCAGGATACCCACTCCGGCATCAGCGTGCCATCGCCCCTTTTCCAGCTCGGCCGCCCACCCAGCCCAGAGCCCCGCACCCTTTGCGAGATACTTGAGCCTGACAGCCCTGAGTCTCCTCGTTGCGGTGCCCCTATTCTACAAGATGGTATGCCCCGCGCCCAATTGTCCCTCGCAATGCGCCCCAGCTCACCAAGCACCCGTCCCAGGCCGTCGACGAACCTATGAAGCTCGACGAGCTGACGCTCGCGGAGCGCGACCTCAAGACAAAGATTGCGCAAGGAGTGACCGAAATGTCGCCCATGCGCCTCCGGATGGAAAAGTTCATCCGGGAACAGCAAAAAGACATTGTCGAGGCCCTCGAGGCCATTGACGGCTCCAAGTTCCGGATAGACGAGTGGCAGCGCAAGGAGGGCGGCGGCGGCACCACGTGCGTGCTCCAGGACGGGAACGTCTTTGAGAAGGCCGGCGTCGGCATCAGCCTGGTCTACGGCACCCTGCCCAAGGCGGCCATCCTCAAGATGCGCGCCAACCACAAGAACATTGTCGAGGGCGAGGCCATCCCCGAGAGCCTCGAGTTCTTCGCCGCCGGGCTCAGCCTCATCTGCCACCCCAAGAACCCCATGGCGCCCACGGTGCACCTCAACTACCGCTACTTTGAGACGGCGAACCCCGACGGCTCCTCGGGCGCCTGGTGGTTCGGTGGTGGCAGCGACCTGACGCCCAACTACCTGTTTGACGACGACGCCATCCTCTTCCACAAGTCGCTCAAGGACTCGTGCGACGCGCATAACAAGGACTACTACCCCAAGTTCAAGAAGTGGTGCGACGAGTACTTTTTCAACAAGCACCGCAACGAGAGCCGCGGCATCGGCGGCATCTTTTTCGACGACCTCGACGAGACCACGCAGGACAAGGAGGCCATCTTTGCCTTCATCCAGGACTCGCTCAAGACGTTTGTGCCGACGTACTCGACCATCATGAACCGCCGCAAGGACATGCCGTTTACCGAGAAGGAGAAGGAGTGGCAGCAGATCCGCCGGGGCAAGTACGTCGAGTTCAACCTGGTGCACGACCGTGGCACGGCGTTTGGGCTCAACACACCCGGCGCGAGGGTGGAGAGCATCCTCATGAGCATGCCATTGACGGCGAGCTGGAGGTACATGTATGAACCCGAGCCGGGGAGTAGGGAAGAACGGCTGGTTGATGTGCTCCGGGAGCCGAGGGAATGGGTATAGGGGATGGACGGGTCGGAATTGTATCATATGAAAAACGATGTCGGTGTATAAATACGATTTGATTATGGTCTTTCTGACCTTTCTGACCTTTGGCCATCATCTGTTTTCTCATGTGATGACATTCAGGGGAAGTTGTTTCCCGTCCCTGAGTCGAACATTCAAAGGGCCAGCACAAGAAACCCTGCAGGTTCCTCCCCACGCAAGCAATCCATCCCAGTTTGACCAAACATACCATCTACCAGTCAAACACAACAACGAAAGACGACAACTCCCGGGGGTACACTTCTTGTCCTCCATCCCAAGGGTTAGGGTCCCTCATCCTCCAAACCCAACACTCCAACCGGTCCCTCTCTCCGGCCAGCGGCACCGAACCACAACCCCAGAGCGCCGTCCCCGCCGTCCCCCCACCGGCCTCCGGACGCCAAGCCGGCAACCAGCCCATACACCCCCACTACCGGGTCCCAACCGAGCCCCAACCAGCGGACCCCCACCACACCCCATCCCCCGCCGGAACCCCCCACGAAAATGCCACCACCACCAACCCTCCCCCCCCCGCGCACCATCCTCAACGCCCTCCTCTCCCGCATCGCCACCATCCCCCTCTCCTCCACCCCAACCTCCTCAAACCCCCTATCCCTCACTCCCCCCTCCCACCGCCACCTCATCATCACCCTGCACGTCCTCTTCCCCACGCTCATGCTCCCCGCGCTGGACCTGCTCGACAGACGGCTCATCGTGCGGATTATTCTCGATGACAGTCTTTCGTACCGGCCCCGCCACCCAGACACAAGGCGGGGGGATGGGAAGGAGGCAGAGTTCTACCTCGTCTCATCATCCGCCCCCCCTGCCCCGCCTCGACGTCAGCAGCAGCAAGGCGACGGGGAGGCACCGGCGGCGGTACAGGCGGCGGGGAGGTTCTACATAGTCCGTGTGGGGACGTGGCATTGTACGTGCGCGGGGTTTGCGTTTGCGATGGCGGGGGGGGGGAGGGAGGAGGAGGGGAGGGATGATGATCCTGGGGAGGAGGAGGAGGAGGAGGGGGTTGGGTTTGGGGGGGTCAGTGTGGATGGGCCGGGGGAGGGGACGCCGGTGTGTAAGCACTTGTTGGCGTGTTTGTTGGCGGAGCGGTGGGAGGGGGTGAGGGGGTATGTGAGGGAGAGGAGGGTGGGAAGGGAGGAGATGGGGGGGTTGGTTGCTGATATTTAGGAGTTGGTGTTTTGAGCATGTCATGGACTGGATGGCATAGGCTAATAGAAAACAAAAATGTGTGCCAGTTGTGCATTCCAGCTTCCGCGTTGCTAGTATTAACACGCCCGAGCCACGCCCGGGCTGGTCTATGAAGCTCTCTGGCTCTCTCTCTCGCCCCTCGTACACGAGTCTACCGCCTATTTCTTCTTTTCTTTCCCCTCCTTGTCCTTATCCCCGCCCTCCTTGCCCTCGCCGTTCGCCGCCGGGCTCGACTCCTTCTTGTCGCCGTCCTTGACGCCGTTCTCGCCCTCCTTCTTGGCCGCCTCCTTCTCCTCCTGCTGCTGCCGGTTCTGGATCTTGTTCTCGATGAGGTCGTGGAACGCCGTGATGGCGCGGATCAGACTGCTGAGGTAGATGGACATGAGCTGGTCGTTGGTCTTGGTGCTCATGGCGTAGCTGAGCTCGCCGTCGGCCTTGGCGCTGTTCCCGGCCGGGCCCTGCTTGGGCGTCGAGAGGTTGGGGAGGAGGTTGAAAATGTCTTGGAGGTTGCCGAGGATGGCGTGGTTGACGGGGAGCTGGCCGTCGAGAACCTTTTGGAGGTACGCAGAGATGTCGCGGAGCCGGAGGTGGAGGCCCTGGAGCGACTGGAGCTGGTTGGTGACGCGCGTCGAGAGGGTGCCGACGGCCACGTCGCGGATGTCGCGGAGGAGATGCTCGACGCCAATCTCCTCTGCCTCCTCGGCCTCGATGATCGATGGGGTGTGGACAAAGGTCTTGGATGTGGTTGTGCCGTCCTGGAACAGGGATCAGTGTCATATCGCAGCCTCCCAGAACGCCAGCACATACGTCCTTGATCTCCTCCACGGCAAAGTAGGCGTCCGTGGGCACGCCCGTCTCCTTTGGCTGGACATCGATGATGACCAGCAAGGGGTTTGGCGTGTAGCGCTTGAACAGTTCGTTGATCTCGAGATCCGACGCCCGCAGCTTGGGCCCCGAGTGGTACCACCCTATTAACTTTTCGCGCGCATTGACCTTCTTGAACATGTCGTTCATCGACTCGACGTAGTTGTGGTCGAGGAACCACACTGAGGGATCCTTGTCCTCCTCCTCAAAAGGCACTGCGGTCGTGGCATCAGCAAGGCTGTCAGGGAGCGACGGGCACGGGGAGAGGCCTACCCGCAAAGCTGTTGGACACGCGCACATTCTTGCCGTCGTTTTGGCCCAGCAGGACGCCCACCACGCGCTTGCTCTTGCTCTTGTTGGCGTCGGTCCGGTTGTAGTGGTCGACGGCTGAGAGAAGCACCAACGGGGCGACCGAGACGTTGCGCGTCACCAGCGACAGCGCTTCCGCGGTAGTGGCAGGCATGGCGGAGGATGTGTGTTCGCAGTCGGGGGGTGTTTAGCGTGGTTGAGGCGGCATGCGATGTTCGGGGCGGGCGGTTTGGAGAGTCTTGTGGGGGTTTGGAAACAATGTTGAGCTTGCCGTCGTCAGTGGTGTAGCTGCCTCGCTGCGTGCTTCCAGGTCACGACCCAATGGGGCTAGCTGCGGATTGATTTTGGGCTGGCACGGCTGAGCAATGGAGAGCTCGGGCCCCAATTCCTTGCCGCCGGCTGCTGCTTACCTAAGGCCCGGCAGGGTACGTACCGGTCATTTAGCTGCCCCTTTGAGCGTCATGCACACTTTTCAGGCACGGCATCAGGCTTGGCGCGCGTGACTGGGCCCATTTAGAGAGGGTCCTCCCACTGTGAATTCTGGGGAATCGCTCCGCTTCATCCCATCCACATCACCCACATCACCCCTCCATCGACGCCTCGGTTTCAGATCATTGCGCCAGCAATAACACCTCGACACAACATTCCAAGAGCATTATTTTCAGCTACACGCGATACCAACGCTGCCATGAGACTCTTCAGCTTTTTCCTCGCCGCTCTCACGCTCTTCTCGAGCGCCCTAGCCGTCGACATCCAAAAGTCGGTCATCGTGTCGTACCCCGAGGGAACCCCCGACTCGGTCCTCGACCAGGCCAAGGACGCCATCCGCCAGGCTGGAGGCCAGATCACGCACGAGTACACCCTGATCAGGTATGTTGGGACTGTGACGGCGTCGTTATGGCCCACCAGACGCTGACGTTTGCTCAGGGGCTTTGCCGCCAAGTGCGGAGAGAAGGTACTGGAGACAGTCACGGAATGGGGCACCAAGTACAACGCCCTCATCGAGGAGGACCAGGTCGCATCGGCTCTGTAGATGCGCCGTCGCTATGGGGTACAAGGTACGATTGGATGGCCTGACACGATGACGCAACATGTTTCTGCGTATCACCCTTGGCTTTTGGGTTCGATGCTTTTGGGTACGATGAGTTACGGGTAGACGATGGATGGATGGCGTTTGGGGAAAGGATACCAGTTGCTGTATGAATTCTTTATTTCAACACTGATAATGGCCATGGGAAGGAGTTTGGACTATTTTGTTGTTGACTTGCATGCACGTGCTGCCTCAAAGAATGGTCTTTGCCAGGTGTTCGTTGGGCGGAGAAGAGAACCCAGACCCTCCCTCCCCACAAAGCCATCAACTGTCTGACCAAAATCACAAATGAATATCGGAGAATTGAACCGGTGCCCGTCTGCTTGCTTGGAGTCGCAAAGCGCATGGAAGATGGCCTCCCGTGTCCGAGGGTGGAGGCTCTGGACCGTCAATCCGATCTCCGCATGTGGCTGCAGGCGGGCAGTCCCCCCGGCCACTGGGCCTGACGCTCACTGACGTGGGGGAGGGTTAGGGGAGTGGTGGGGTTGGAGACCACTAACAGCAGCGTATCGATAACAAAGGCAGCCAAGCCTGGAGTCTGGAGCTGTTCAGCGGACATTGTCGCTGTTGGCTTCTCAGTGCTGGGTGCATTGAGCTGACAGCAGTCATTCAACTCTGGAACAATGCCATTCTTCCACCAGCACAACCACGACAACGCCTTGCAATCATGAAACAGAGCTCGCCGGCTGAGATCCTAATAGCACAGTCTCATACAACCTTTCCTTACATATAATGCCCCAGGCCGCACCGTCTGCCCGCGCACTCTCTCTAGGCATTCCCGCTTTTCGGCCTTGCGACGTCGTGATTGACGACCCCCTACGCCTCCCCCCTCCGAACCGACGACCCTCCCACGCCGAATCCCACCATACCGTCCACCCTGTCCGACACGAACCCGGGAACCGACATCGGTATCACCATGGCCCAGTTCAGCCACGCCACCCAGGCCGCCCTCCTGCGATGGATCAACACCTTTGACACGCGCCGCAAGGCCTCGACCCTCGCCGACCTTCAAGATGGCATCCTCCTCGGCCAGGCGCTCGAGCAGATGCTGGCGCCCGAGTTCCAGAGCTCGAGCCTCATCCAACACCCCTCGACGCGCGACGAGAACCGACAGAACCTCGAAATGGTCTACCGTGGCCTCGCCAGCTTCCTCCGAAGCGACAACCCGGTGCTGGCCCCCTCCCCCTCCGAGTTCCGCGCCATCGCCGAAAACCCCGACGATGACGCCATGTGCGAGTTCCTGTCGGCCTTCCTTGCCGCCGCCTGCCTCGGGAGCCTGTCGCGGACCCATGTCCCCCGCGTCATGGCCCTCGACAAGGCCACCCAGGCCGAGATCGCAAAGATCATCAACCACCAGACGCAGCTCAAAAACGAGCGCGAGGCCGCCGAAGACTATGCCTCCCAGTCAGAGATGGAGGACATGGACGTCTACGCCCAGCGGGACCCCGTCCTCTTGGGCGAGGAGCTCGACCACCTCCGCGACAAGTACGACATCCTCTGGAAGCAGAACGCCGACCTCCAATCCCGCATCGATAAGCTTCTCGATACGCGAGAGGCTGTCTTGGCCGACCTCCGGGAAGCCCAGGACGAGCTCTCGGCTCAGAAGCGATCTCGGGGGAACGATGCCTCGGCCGCCATCAAGGGGTTGCAAAACGAGATGCGAGAAAAGGTCTCCGAGATCGACCGGCTGGAGGACTTGCTCGATAAGGAGTCAAAAAAGGCCACTCGGTTTGAGAAGGAGAACGAGACCCTGCGCGCCAAGACTGAGCGTCTCAAGCAGCTCGAGGACTCGCTCACTGTCCTAGAGCACGACTCCCGGCAGTACCAGCAGACGATCAAGGGGCTTGAGAACTACAAAAAGAAGGCTCAAGACCTTACCGTTATCCAGCAACGGAATCGCGTGCTCGAGGACCAGATTGCCCAGCTCGAGCAGGACCTGAAAGAGCTCGAGGACGTCAAGCTTCTCAACAAGAAGCTCCAAAAGGAGATTGAGGAAAAGGCAAACGTCTTGGCTAACAACGAGCAGGAGATCATCTTTACGATCCAGTCCAAGGGCGTGCTGCAGGAAGTCAACGAGGACCTCCGACGGAGGGTCGAGTATCTCGAGTCCCGGCGCCAGCTGGACGAGGGCACCATCAAGGAGTTGGAAGAGCAATTGCAACTCTCTGACCTCCCGGTCCCTTCCAACAGCAGCCCGCGCAGCACTGCCAACTTCAACCTTGAGCACGAGCTGGAGACCACATCCGACCCAACGCTGGCTTTTCGTGTCGAGATCTCGCGGTTGCGAGCCGAGAACAATGTTCTCAAGAGCAACCTCGGTGTGTCATCGGACAACGAGAAGCTGCGCGAGGAGCTCGAGGCCGCCACGGGCAAAGCAGATGTGTACCGCATCCAAAGCATCGAGGCGCTCGAGAAGCAGGCTGTGGCCCAGGAGCAGCTGAACGCAGTCATCAACAAGATGACTGGACAAGAGTTAGTCCGCGCTGTTGACCTCCTTGGTATTGAACGCCTTGACTCACTCCAATGTGGCTACTTTAGGGACAAGGCTTTCGTCGCAATCCGAACTGCCCTCCTCGACGCTCAAAAGGAGCTCGAATCGGCTCGCGCACGTGTACAAGAACTGGAGCGGGCGACCGCTGACAAGGACCGCGAGCTGCTCAGGATCAAGACTGACAGTAAGTTGCGAATACGCCTCAAGAGGTTCCTCACCTTGTTCAAGATTAACCCTCCCCCAGTCAGCGCCCTCGGGCAAGAGCAATCCGCTGCCCTTGGCGCCATCAAAGCCACGGACGAGCTGCTCTCCGACTCGCTCACCACTGAGCTGGCAGCCACGCGGAGACAGCTCCACCAAAGGACGGTCGAGGTCAATGCGATTAAGGACCAGCTCATGGCCACGCTCCTCTCCAAGGATAAGATCCGCAAGGACCTCGACGAGGCTGTCGCCGCGAGGCTCGGTCAAGTCGTCTCCGACGAGCCCGCCAAGGGCAAGAAGGACGACACGGACAAGTCCGAGAAGATCGAGAAGCTTAGGGAGGCTCTCCGCAAAAAGGTCGAGGTAAGAAACGACCCCAGTCTGGACTCTCCCTACCTCGCGCTTCCTCGCGCTGCCTACTCCCGCCTGCGTACTCGATCGTCCAAGAGTCGCACCGCCGGGGTCAAGGCAGACAGTCCGGCCCGCAAACAGACGTAGCGAATTCGCTGCCTGTCTTGCTTTGCCTTGCCTCCGTCCCCCTATACCAGCCGAGGCCCAGCAGCTGACACTCCCCTAGCAACTCGAAAAATCCGAGCAAGAAAAATACGACCTCCAGAGGCGCATCAAGGCCGCCGAGGGCGGAAGCGTAAACGCGGCTCAAAAGGTGTGTTTTCCTTGTCTGGCTGTATCAGCCATTGCCACCCTATATAATACCATTGATACCCCACAACACCCCTTTTGTGCCCTCATCCACCCCCCGTGAAACGTGAAAGCTGCCTTCTTTGTGACTGACACCCCCGCTCCCCCCCAGGCCGAGTACGACAAAAAGGTCAAGACGCTGGAGCTCGAAAACGCCCTGATTACGACCGCATGGTACGACATTACGAGCCGTCTCCAGAGCAACCACGTGGTCCTCCAGCGGCGGCAGGACGCGCCCAAGAGCTGGCTGAACAAGCAGCGCCAGATGGTGAACGGTATGCCGCCCCTGTCCCCTCCCCCTTTGGCTCACCATTTGCTAAGAAGCTCTCTCAGCTACGCCTCGGAGATAGGCTCTCGAGAACGCGTAGTTGTCTTTTTCGCCTAGCCTCAACAGCACGTCCCCTCACAACAACAACACGGGAGCAGCCTTGACTGCTACTGTTCTGCTCTGCCTACTACGACGGCGGTTCTGCCCAGGCGGTGGACGCCGCGCGTGGAGGTGGGCGTGGGGATGGCCGGAGCGGGGGATATCGTAATCACCATGACACGCCACACATATTTATATACATATACAGACAACCTGCATCAGGAGGGAGCGTTATATTTATTGCATTATTGGAGCGGCGCGGGGAGGAGGGTAGATGGCTAGCAGGCGATGGGGTTGTTGGTTGGGGTATATCACGTATACATACAACACCCCCCTATTTTCTTGTTTGTGGGAGTGATAGAAGGCTTGGTAGACAGATGCTGGGGGTCGAGCAGCTGGGTAGTTCGGAGGTGATGGGGTGGGATATCAACTACATCTTGCTGGTGTCGTTTCGTGCTTTGCTCACGGTGTCTATGACAGACAAGGCATACATCAGCACGGCAGATTAATCATGCCAACCTAAATCGACAGACAACATCGAAAACCCACCCCCAAAAGGGCCCATTTTCTACACACACTCGAGGTACCTATACAATACACACCCACGCCCAACACAGCCCACCCAACCCCCCCCTCCTCTGCCCTTTTCCTTTTGCCATGCTCCCCCCAACCTTCGCCCCAGTCCCAGCCAGTCCTCGCCAACGCCTGACGCCGGTTGCCGGGGTCATCATCAACACATACACACGCACACACACAAGACCAAGAAACGAACAGACAGGTTTCACAGGGCGCGCCGGAAATTCAGAAACCCCCTCCCCCCTTTCCTCTTCCTTTTGATGCCTGCTCCCAAAGACAAAAAGATGTAGCCTCCGCTCTCTCCTCCTGTCCAGGGGATGGATGGCGGGGGGACGGGGGCCATGCAATCGGTTCGGTTCAGATTCAGCACCAGCGAGTACGAAGAAAAGACTGTGTGGCCAGCGGCTCGTGCGAGGTTTTGCTTTGTTTTGTTTTGGTTGGGTTGGAATTTGTTGCTATGTCCTAGGGGATCGATCGTGAGGGAGCGAGCGAGGAGGAGCAGCCCCCCTTTCGGGACGGCCAGCTCTTCCCTCTCTCTCCGCTACCAGCTCCGGCAGAGGAACAGCACAAAGTCCAGCTCGTCCCGCCGCAGGCCCACAATCGAGGTGCCCTACGACGAGGAGCGGGCCGCGATCTTGGAGAGGAGGCCGCCGCCGGCCGCCTTGGCCTTGGCGCTGTCGCCCTCAAAGATGGCCAGCAGGCTGTTCCACACGGTGCCGGGCTCCTGGCTGGCGTCTACCGCCTTCCAGATGCCCGTCTTTTGGTAGTAGCGCACCACCGGCGCCGTCTGGCTGTGGTAGGTCGTCAGCCGCTTCTTGAGCGCCTCGGCGTTGTCGTCGCTGCGCTGGATCAGCGGCTCGCCCGTGATGTCGTCCGTCATGGCCTTCTTGGGCGGGTTGAAGGTGGAGTGGTAGGAGCGTCCGCTGGCGGGGTGCACGAGGCGGCCCGTGATGCGCGACACGAGGAGGCCGTCGTCGATTTGGAGCTCGACGGCGTGCTGGAGCGTCTGGCCGCGCTCGCGGAGCATCGAGTCGAGGCCTTCGGCTTGGGGGACGGTGCGGGGGAAGCCGTCGAGGATGAAGCTGGGGAGGGGGGGGGGGCGGTGTTAGTACGGGGGTGGCCTGTCAGGAGAGGGGGCGGCTGCTGGGGTAGGGGAGGGGGATCGCGTACCCGCCCTTGCACTCTGGGTTGTGGTCCAGCTCCTCCTTGATCATGCCAATGACAATGTCGTCGCTCACGAGACCACCCTGGTCCATGATCTTCTTGGCTTCCCGGCCGAGCGGCGTCTTCTTGGCCACCTGGTTTCGGAGCATGTCACCGGTCGCCTGGAGTTCGCACGTCAGAAGGCTGTCCGGATTCCGAGGGGATACGGAGCTTGCTCGGGGGGCAATTGACTCACCAGATGACAGCACGAGAACTTCTCCTTGATCTTGGGCGCCTGTGTTCCCTTGCCTGTGCGATACGCGGTCGCTGGTTAGCTTGGTTGTCCCGTTGAAGCTCGGCTCGGCTCGCGCGCCGTCATCGGAGCTTGGAGGTCCGGACGGGGGGGGGGGAGCTCGTACCAGCACCGGGGGGGCCGATCAGGAGCATGCGAATCTCCTCTGTGGTCGGCTTGCGGGGGCCGCCGAGCTGGCGCCCTTCGAGAGCTTGCACCCGGTTCTCGAGGCTGTTGATGACGCTCTGGAGGCGCTTGACTTCATCGTCGAGGTAGCCCATGGTTGCTGAATGCGACTAGCGGACGGACGGCCTGGTCGAGGGGTGCCGGGTGCAAACGAGATGCTGGGGGATGGGGGAGAGGGGAGAAGGGCGACGTGAGCGAATTGGTCTGGTTGACGGCGGGGGTGGGGGTTGAGAGAGGCGAGTTGGAGCAGGAAATTCCGAAGCTTCTGGTTTGGTTGGGGATATTTTTGCGCGCGGTTTACAGGCACGACAGAGGCTGGCACGGCTGGCAAGGCGGGAGTTGCAGGGAACAGGTTGGGGGCGCCACCTTCGGAGCCGTGCACCCCAGAAACTGCCCGCTTCAACACATTGTCTTCACAACTCGGCATCCAACATGCAACAATGGCTAATGTTATCCATTGCTCTGGATTTCGAGGCATAAAAACTGCACATCAATGGGCCAGATGCTCTTTTCCCCAATAGAATGCCTGCTGGGCTTTGACCTGTCATGATGCCATCCCACCCAGGCGAGCCAGGTTCCTCTCCGCCGAGGTTCAGGACCTTCGGAAACAGAGTGCCCTGTCTCGCCGAGTCGCCTGGAACTGTCTGCTCCAATCGCGGCACCTCGGATGAATGGATCGTGCAGGGGTTTCTTCCACACATGTGGGATCCGACAAGGGGACTTCCGTCGTTATGTTTGGACCCTAACCCTCTCTCTGGTTGTTGATCGCGACGACACCAAGCTGTTCTGTCACCATTGTCACCAAGAAGGTGAAGGGCATTGCATTGGCTAGTCGGCATGTGAAAAGTTCCAAGATTGTAGGTATGTCCTGTACACCAAACCTCAATCTAAAACCCAGCCTGCCTCCCAATGTCCGGCTTCCATGCCCACATCGGCCCCAAAGCGCTCAACTCTTTGCACTGGCTGGTATGCTACCACCAGCACTCCCCGGAGCACTATCCCCCTCCCCCTCTCCCCAAATGTCCTTGCTCTCTGCCTCCACGGCACGCATGGCCGTAGCCACCTCCTCCAGCTTGGCCACGACGTCGAGAACCCCTTGATTCACCCGCTTAAAGTATCGATCATTGGCCTCCCGTCGCTTCCTCGCCAACAAGATGTCCACCTCCGTCTCCTCGTCGAGCTTCGCGCTGAACCGCTCCTGGCCGCCGGCCCCAACTCCACTGCTCCCAGGTCTCGCACTCCCAGTCCCGGCCGTGCTCTTGGCTCCACCATCCGTGGCACCGCCGGCCTCGCTCCTCCCGGCACCTTCCCCCGCTCCGCCGTCCCCGACCGCCGACGGCTTGGCGCCGAGCGTCTCAATGGCGTCGTCGGCCTCGCTCCGGGCCCATGCCTGCGCCAGGGCGATCTGTGCCACCCGCAGCTCGCCGAGTTTGCGCTCGTGGTCGGGCCCAAACACGCGTGTGCCGCCGTTGGCCGAGAGCTCCACCTCCTCCAGCGTCGCCTGCATCTCGGCCCATAGCGCGTCCGTCCTATCGGTCGCGCGCGTGGACTCGCCGCGGGTCAGCTGGATGGGGAGGTTGAGGTTGAGGGTCGGCGGAGCATTGGCCGTTTTCGACTCCCAGAGCAAGGGCGCGCTCCGGCCGGGTGTTGATCCGGGGACCGTGGCTGCCGGGGCCTTTGGAGCGGAGGCTGAGAGACCAGAGGCCATGATGCCGGGGAGTGAGACTTGAGAGGGCGTTTGTGAGGGAAGCTTGGGTGCTGGAGGCGGATTGCGGGTCTTGGACGTCCCCTTTCCGAGCTGGAACATGGTTACATTTTTTGATTCTTCGAGGCTCTTACAATGATGAGCCCCTGCCTTCCTTGTCAGGTGAGTTGGTTTGAAGGTTGAGGTGACGATGAATATCTGCCCCACCTATTCAATTGGCGGGGTTGGGGAATGTCGCCCCCCACACTTGGCAGACCGTGCGCACTCCGGCCTGAGGCACCAAGACCTCCCCACCCAATCACCCTCCTAGGGCTTTCTCGCCCTATTGCCGAAACTCAGGGCCAGGCAAAAAAATCAACCACCAAAGCGAACTTTCCGCATCACGAATCACACCCAGAGTCGGCGATCGCACATTAAATCGGTATGTATTCAACCTCCCACGACCCACCGCAGCACACACTCCATCCGCCGTCCACGACACTCTTTTCGACCTCATCGACAAGTGCTAACCCCCGAGTCCAGCAATCATGTCTGGTGGAAAGCCCCGTGGTCTCAACGCGGCCCGCAAGCTGCGCAACAACCGTCGCGAGCAGCGATGGTCTGACTTGCACTACAAGAAGAGGGCTCTCGGCACTGCCTTCAAGTCCAGGTACGCATCTAACGGGCTCCGGGAATGGTGGCGGCGATGACGGATTGATGAGCTGACTCCGGTGTTTGACAGCCCCTTCGGTGGTTCCTCCCACGCCAAGGGCATCGTCCTCGAGAAGGTCGGTGTCGAGGCCAAGCAGCCCAACTCCGTACGTCCCTCCCGACACCCGATCTCCACGATACGCGCTCCTAACACTCAATGATATAGGCCATTCGCAAGTGCGTTCGTGTTCAGTTGATCAAGAACGGCAAGAAGGTCACCGCTTTCGGTACGAATCCCCGACACCCCGAACCATCCAGGCAGCGAGCAGATGGGAATACGAGATGACGCGCGTGGTGCTAACACGCTATACAGTCCCCAATGACGGTTGCCTCAACTTCGTTGATGAGAACGACGAGGTCCTCCTCGCTGGCTTCGGTCGCAAGGGCAAGGCCAAGGGTGATATCCCCGGTGTGCGGTTCAAGGGTCAGTCGACATCCCCCCCACTCCCACAAGCGAGACCCGAACTAACACCCTCGCAGTCGTCAAGGTCTCGGGTGTCGGTCTGCTTGCTCTCTGGAAGGAGAAGAAGGAGAAGCCCAGATCATAAATCTGGAGTGACGAGGAAAACGGACACGGTTGGGCATGCGGAGTCTACGAGGCTTTTTTACATTGGCATTGCAATTTCAGGTTGCGGGGATCTGAGCTTCTCATGGTAGACATGGTCCGGAAAATCAGAGATCATTGAACCACAGAACGGCCCTTGTTGAGGAATGACAGCTGCGATGAAGTGGGATACTTGTGATGGGGGTACTACAGCGGTCACTTCGCGCAAGTCTATCTATGATGCATGGGAGTCTACCGAGTTGCTGGATCAGATCAGGCCGTCTCGGCCGTCTCGTCCTGCTGAATGTATCTTACACCATAATCCGCGGCCAGACCAAGGCTGATGACGCCCCCGGTCAGCCAGCAGCCATTGACAAACCACCACCAACAGTCCTTGACGCTCTTCAAATTGACCCTCTTGATCATGACCCCCAACGTGACCAGCGCCCCCCCACAGCTCCCAATGAAGAAGGCCGGCCCAGCACCGCTCGCGATGCCCGCCCCCGCCAGCAACGCAACCTGCGTCACCGCGAGCCCCGTCAAAACCTGCTTCGTCTCCGCGTCGTGCTTGAGCGCGATGCTCTTGATCCCCGCCTTTGCATCGTCCTTGATATCCATGTGCGCATAAATCATGTCGTACAACACCGTCCACGCCACACAGCTCGAGTACAGCAACCCCGCCGCCGCCATCGCCGACCCGTTCCCCAACAAGTCCACCCCCACCGCCGGGAACCCGACAATCGCCCCCCACGAGAACGTCAAGCCCAGCACAAACTGCGGGTAGTACGTCACGCGCTTCGCCAGCGGGTACGTCGCCACCAGCAGCAGGCTCGGCGCGGCGTAGAAGAAGCACGACGCCGGGAACTGCAGGAGGATGGCCAGCCCCGCGAGGAGCTGGGTCCCCGTGAAGACGACGCCTTGGAACGGGGTGATGGCGCGCCGGGCGATGGGGCGGAGCCGGGTCCGCGCGACGTGCGGGTCGAGGTTGCGGTCCCAGAGGTCGTTGATGGCGCAGCCGGCGCCGCGCATGGTGACGGCGCCGAGGAGGAAGAGGAGGGATGTGGAGAGGACGGTGAGGGGGTGGAGGTTAGGGGCGCCGCGAGGAGGGTCGAGAAGAGGCAGGGGAAGAAGAGGTAGTACGAGCCGGTGGGCTTGTCGAGGCGGATGAGCTCGGCGTAGGGGATCCAGGAGGGGGGGAGGTGCGAGAGGAAGCCGGTGGTCGGGGGTGTAGGCGGGTGGGATGGGGGTTGCTTGGGGGTGCGGTGGCGGTGGAGAGGAGCTTGGTGGTGGCGTGGTAGGCGAGGGGTTTGGGGGTGTAGGTTGCGAGGGCGAGGTGTCGGGGGGGTGGTGGTGGTTTGCGGGTGAGGAGGGAATATGGTCTGGCGCATCGTGGGGTGTGGCTCAAGGCACGCCTTAGGGGCAGACCCATTGGTAAGTGACGGGAGGCCATGGCTGGATGTGTATGAGATCTGGCTCTCGATATGACCTGTGAGAGCATGAGTGGGTGTGTCGTGGGTTGACTGAAGACTGGAGGAGGTCACTCTCCAGAACGGTGGGATGGCCACCAACTCACAAAAATCGGTGTAATTTCATGCGCCTCGATTCATGACAAGGACATGGCCGGCCCCCCCAAGGCCAGTTGGACTCACTGTGCTAATTTCAAACTCTTCCGTTCTCATAGAGACCTATGTTTTTGAGCACTTCGAAAAGTTGACATTGAACGGAACTTTTTGACACCAGCCACAATCTTAGCCACAGATAGCTCGAGCTCATGTGCCCCCCACCGTGCGTTCATTGGCCCGGCTCCACAAAACGCTACTTGAACTTGTCAAGGATCCCCCGCCTTCCGTCGCGTCCAAAAGTGCAGGCAGCTTTCGCGTCATCGCCATCGCCGTCGCCGTCGCCGCCGCCAATTGCTTTTGCCCTGGGAAGAACAAACGGCCATCCATCTCGAGTCCCCGTCCCAACGCCCAACCCAGCACGAGTCGCGCGAGTCTGCGCGGCGCGCCTTTGAACACGAACATGCATCGTGCATAGAATCCCCCAACACTCGGCGCGTACAAGAAACAAAAAAGACGACCGCGACCATGCCGACCAGCCTGCATCCGCAGGCCAAGTTCGATCCCATCCCGCCGGATCTCGACCTTCACGCCCTCGTCGACAACACGCCCAACTTCCAATGGGTCAACCGTGTCACGGCGGCTCAGATCCGCAACATCGGCCCCCAAGAGTTTGAGAAGCTGGTCTTGATTCACGTCATCCTGGGCGGGAAGCCGCTGGTCATCGAGAAATGGAACGACCGACTCCCCAAGTCGCTCTTCAGCTCAACCTGGCTAGAGGAGAATTGCAACAAGAGACGTAAGCGCGCCTTGCTGATGCTTGATGATGGTTGCCTGCCTTGCTAACCGTGGCACAGAGGAGAATGTTCGCGACATCGTCGCCCAAACAGACATCCCGATGACCATGGGCCACTATCTTCGCTCGATGAAGCAGCTTACGAATCAATGGACGCCCACCAACTTTCGCGATGAGCGCCGCCAGCGCCTCTACCTCAAGGACATTGACTGCCCGCCCAAGTGGCAGGAGCGCCTCCAGAACGTCATTCCCCCGAATCTCTTCTACATGAATGACAACGTCGACGAGCGGACCGGCAAGAGACACAGCAGCGACGAGGACATGTTCCAAGAGGTCCATTCAGCCGCCCCTGCCGGCGACTTGATGAGCAGCTTGCCGAAAGACATGCGCGCCCAAAATCTCATGTGCTACATTGGACACGAAGGCACCTACACCCCCGCCCACCGAGAGATGTGCGCCAGCTTGGGCCAGAACATCATGATCGACGCCTCGGGTGACGAGAACGGGGAGAAGCCCGGTAGCTCGATCTGGTTCATGACCGAGACCAAGGACCGGGAGGTCATTAGGGAATACTTCCTCTCCATGCTGGGTCACGATATCGAGATCGAGAAGCACTTTGCGCAGATCAACGCCTGGAAGAAGGCCACCTTCCCCGTCTACATCGTCGAGCAGAAAGTGGGCGACTTTGTTCTCGTGCCTCCGCTGGCGCCCCATCAGGTCTGGAATCGCGGAACCAGGACCATCAAGGTCGCATGGAACAGAACCACGGTGGAGACCCTCGAGATGGCGCTGCACGAAGCGCTGCCCAAGGCCCGACTCGTCTGCCGCGACGAGCAGTACAAGAACAAGGCCATCATCTTTTACACGCTCAACAGGTATTACAAGGAGATGATTGATGCCGAGGAAAAGGCGGACATTGGCTTGCTCGGCTTCGGCCAAGACTTGGTCAGGAACTCGACCCGCATGAAGCAGATGGCGGCCGACTTCCACGCCCTCTTCCGCCTCTTCACCGAGATCCTGGTCGACGAGATGTTCGCCACCAAAGAAAAGGATGTCGAGTACATTCCGTTCGACTCCTGCGTCACCTGCTCGTACTGCCGCGCTAACATCTTCAACCGCTTCCTGACGTGCAAGAACTGCGTTCGCCAGCTGGCGAATGGCGACGAAGATACCTACGACATCTGCATGGAATGCTACGCCATGGGACGCTCGTGTCTCTGCGTTTCGAATCTCAGCTGGTGCGAGCAGTGGAAGTGGTCCGATCTGGTCAACAGCTACGAAGATTGGCGTACCCTGATCATCGAGAACGACGGTTACATCAACCTCGAGCACTCACCTTTGCCTCTTGAGCTGGTAAGGAGGAAATCGGGCAAGAAGTCGGTGGCGCAAATCTGCCAGGAGCAGCTTAAGAGGCGACCATGGAAAGATCTTACCAAGATCGACAAGCCAGAGGTGCTGGAGCTGTCAGAACCAGAGGTCGACGAGAATGGCAAGCCCAAGAAGAAGAAGGGCAGGAAGCAAAAGAAGGGCGACGTCTACCGCTGCCACGTATGCTTCCACAAAGACTACACATACCGGCTGGCGTACTGTGCCACTCCCGGCTGTGCAGAGGCCTACTGCTTCGGCGTGCTCTATCGAGCTTTCGACATGATGCCGCAAGAGGTGTTGCAGAACGAGAGATGGCTCTGTCCCAAGTGCCTCGGCATTTGCAACTGTGCCGCATGTCGGAGGGCGGGACTCGGCAATCCGTACCAGCCCAAGAACACGCTCCTAGGCCATGACACACGCGCCGTTGCCGACGATCGCAGCGTCGAGTCTCTGGTGGACTTCCGAGTGCACAACCTGTCGTGGCTGAAGAACGCTGGCGAAGAGAGCCGGAACCCAACGAGCAGCCGGATGCGGAGACTGCAGCAGCAGGCCGAGAGCGAAAAGGCAAAGGAGGCCGATAGGGCCTCGGAAGTCCCCGTGCTGCCGGACCGGGAGTTGGCCGACACTCTCGAGGCTGCGATTCGGGAACCAAAGCCCAACGCTGCTGGCGACCAGGGCGCCGCCCACGAGAACGGTATGAACGGCGTCTCGCACCAAAACGGCGACCCGCTCGGGGTGGAGGTGGCTGACATGTCCATGGACGATCAATCTGCCTACCCCGACCCCTCGGGGCTTGGTCATGGTCACGACCGGATGCTCGGAATGGGTTATTACGATCAGGACGATAGCGCCGACAGGATTCTATTCGACCCTTACCAAGTACCATCGGCGGAAAGCATGGTTGCCGACGACGAGCCCGAGATGTCCGAGTACTTCAAGAAACAACTGCGTCTGGCGAAGCGGCGAGCCAAGAATGACGACGCTAACGACCCGGACTTTGCGGCACCGAGAACGCATCACAGGAAGCGACAGAGGCGCGAAGGCTCGGAGCAGGCAGACGCGCAGCAGGAGGCCCTCAAGAACATGGACCCTGCCTTGTTTGCCGACGAGACCATGGTCGATGCCCCGATGATGCCAGCTCCCGAAGCCGCCCCTCAAGCACAGGACAGTGCCGAGCCCGAGATGGAGGTGGTAGGCGACATGTCTGCGCATGACGAAGGCGATGAGCAGATGCAATACCGGCCCCATTCGCCCAATCGCCCGGCCTTGCGCCACGCGCGACCTAAGACGTCGTACATGGAGCCAGATCTTCCCGAGGAAGAGTTCAACGAGATGCTAATTCCTCGATCCAAGAGGCCTCCGCTAGGCATTCAACATTTCAACCCGGAGAATGCCACCAAGGATCCTCTGGATCTGGCCTCGGCGGCCATCTTTGCGATGAGCAGCAATGCGACGCCGGCCACCGTGGCCCCCGACGAAGTACCGGTCGTTGAGAAAAAGCGGCCAGGGCGCAAGCCCGGTCGCCCTCGCGCTTCAGACGTGGCTCAGGCACCAGCCCAGAGCTCGGCGAGTCAAAGCACAAGAAGGGGTCGTGGACGGCCGCCAAGGTCGTCCTATGCACCTCGGGATGCCGAGGACGACGACGGAGATGATCTTGATGCTGAGCTCGCACGTCAACTGGATGACTTTGGTGAAGACAGCGAGGTAATCGAGCAGCCATCCACTGCATCATCCGAAGCCCCCGCGCCTAAGAGGCGAGGCCGGCCCCCGCGCAGCTCCTTGCCTCAATCGTCTGCGGCGGCCGAGATGCCCTCAGCCTCCCAATTCCTCTCCTTGGCAGAGCGGATGAAGCTCAAGGGCAAGAATGTCAGGATTGGCCAACGTAAGAGCGAGCCAGCCCCGCCGTCCAAGCCAGATGAAGCGACACCGCCTGCCCGCCGGATGCTCAACCGACAGCCCTTTTCCGCGGCGCCCACTCGAGGCGGCTCGGCAGTGCCAACAAGAGGACGAGGCCCAGGCCGGGGTCGCGGCCGCCCTCCTCACGCCACTCGCAACGTGAGCGTCAGCTCCAGCCCCAGCGGCGACGACGACGAGTTCAACCCCGATGCCCCCGAGCTGGAGGTTAACGACGACGACGACGACGCATCCTTCCACGCGGCGCCGAGCGCGTCCCCTCCGCCGCCAAAACGAGCGGCGGCGGCAGCGAATGCCCAAAAAGCGGCCCCCGCGTCTGAGCCGTCTCCGAGTCCGGAGCCAGAGCCAGAGCAAGAGGCAGAGCAGTCCCCGTCTCCCGAGCCTGAACCTGCGATGTCGCCGGAGCGATCTCCGTCGGCGGTAGCATCCGAACGATCTCCGTCTGCGGCGCCTGAACCCGCCCGGGGGCCATCTCCTTCACCGGTGGCATCACCGTCCCCGCCACCGTCTCCGCCAAAGCCTAAGGGGCCTACGATTGTGCGACTGATGGACTCGGACGAGGAGGAGTTTGACTACGGCAGCTCGGGTTCAGAGAGCGAAGAGGAAGCGGCTCGCTCGGTTAGCAGCAGCGATGCGGACTCGGACGACGAAGATATCCCGGCGACTAGGGAGGCGCTTCGGGGGTCGGGGCTCGCGATTCGTGGTGGAGCACGGGGACGCGGAGGGAGGGGGCGTGGGCGTGGACGCGGACGCGGACGCGGACGCGGCAGGGGCGGGTAATCTGGTGCGGTGGGCATCACTTTTTCGATATGGATGGGTTTTTGTGGTTTTATTTGGGACGTGTATACCATATGGTTGAGTTTGCGGGTAATCGGTGGTTGGGACGGACATGGGGCTTTGGGGGGTTCGATACCATAGGATCAGTCCGTCGGTCTGATATGTGTGGGAAACGCGCAGCATCGCGAAACCGAGAAGGGAGGAGGAGCATGTAATGAATTCGAGCCGTGGCCGATGCCAAAGGCTATCTGCCGACTACTGGCCCCGAAATACCTAGGTACCTCCCCAATGCTCACGCCAACAATGATGCAATCCCCACAAGCCAAATGCGCCCAACCCCTCTCACTCCAAGACAAGAATCTGAAACCTCACATGTCCTTCATGCTAGTCCCGTGCTTCCTCGTCTCCTCAGCCCGCCCCTTGGTCTCCTCCTGCAGCCGCTTGATGCTCGCCTCGGTCGACCCCCCCGCCCCGTCGTGCCGGTCCGCCTTGATGCTCTCCTCGCTGTTGGACGCCAGCTCCGCCTTCCAGTGGCCCTTGCCTTGCTTCTGCTTGGCGATCGAGTCTTGCTTGTGCTTCTCGTTGGCTTCGGGGGAGGGGTCGGCTGGTGGGGTGTGTTAGTACTGTGGGGAGGAGGTTTAGGGTGCAGGGTTGAAAGCAAAGGGTGGTGAGGGGGATGGGGCGTACCGTCGCTCTCCTTGAGGTTGCGGAGGGGGGTGGTGGAAAGGGCGCGCTGGGAGAGGGGGGTGGTGAGGGTGGCGCGGGGGAGGGATTGCCGGAGGAGGCGGGCGGCGGACATGTTGGTTATTTTGGTGTTGTTGGTGTGAGGGGTGGTGTGAGGTATGAGAGGTGGTGATGAAGGTATCGCGATGATGGGAAAGTTGATGTGAAGGAGAGAACAAGCTTCTAATTGTGTAGTAGAAGAAGCTTTTGAGAGGAAAGGAAGAGCTTTTTTTGATCACTCAATTGATCGTCGGGATTGGAGGGCAGCTGAAACAGGAACAAGAAGTGTTGGTTGAGGAGTCGGGTTACGTCGGTTGTCGGCTGGTGACGTCAGTATTTTGGTGGGAACCGACCCGACCTTCTTTGATCTGGTCTGTCTGGGGAAGGGGTGTTGGTCATCATGAGGTTTTGAAGACGACGGAATTGGTCCTTTCACAGGCGAAATGATTTTGGTAGATTCGGGCTCGGGGTTTGCTTTTTGTTGATCGGCCGAGGTAATTCTTGGTGAAGCTTCAACTGGTCCCACTGTTTGTTGACATTGTGATGGCAGGCCACTTTTGACAAGTGTCAAGTGCGTCATCACGATGGGATTGGAATAAGCATCGGCCTTGTCTCTTTTCAGTGACAACTCGGATGGAGTAGCTGTAATTTAGTATCGGCGTCCTGTCTCTTCTCCGTGATATCCGTAACTCATGCTCTAATGGGATTTGGTGAGTGACATTCCCCTGCGATACCTTGGTGTAACGACAAATCTCTCAGTTCTTTTACAACATCACTCCGAGACCTACCACATTCCAACGGAGACAGACAACCCGACCTCGACGCCCCCAGCCCCGACCCCTTTTCCCGACCACCCATCAATCGGACAGACAGACAAGACCCCTTTCCTTCTTCCCCAAAAAAGTCAAACCCCCCACACAGCACAACACCGCTTCAGTCCAAGACACCACGGCCGTGTCTGTCCCACGCTTCCACCTCTTCTGACCAAGCTTCTACCGAGACAAACATGTCCAACACGGCCTACCCCTTCCCTGAACCTAACTCCCCACCTCCCCAAACCGGATCATGTGGCATGTGGCACGGAAACAATTTGACGACCGACCCCAAAGACAACATCCAACAACACCAGAGACACCCCACACACATACACACACATACAAGACCAACCCCTATGCGTCTGCGTGTCTCTGCCCCCCTCCTCCCGAATCTCGATGTGAAATGTCTACGATGCCCTGTCCGTCCGTCCTCACCGAAACAGGACCCGGAGCCGACCCGTCATCGTCCGTCCCCATCCCGAGACAACACCCGGCCCCACATCCCCGGCCTTGCCCGGCATGGCGCGCGGACCGCGGGTCTCGTGACGAGCGAAGTACCGACCGCGACGGGAGGTACAAACGAGATACGGTCGTCTGACGGATCCATCACTTTTCTAACCGGGGGTGGACACAACGGAGGTCTGGTATCCACCCCAGAAAACGGCGTGGTACCTGACAGCTCGGATTTCCCATGTCCCTCCATTGTCGCGCACCCGCCATCGATCGGCTGACGACTGAGGAGGAGGAGCCTGAGGTGGAAACCGTGCGGCGCCAACCTCAAACGCATGGTGGCTCCAGTCCCATTCATCATCATCACGCGCGCGAGCGCAGCAGGCAAGTTTGGCGCGGTAGTCCCGTGGCCGGGCATTCCTTGTCACGAGAGTTTCATCGGTTCGCGATAGAATCAGGAATTGTGTGTGTGACAGCGGTCCCTGGGATAGGGTTCCGTTCGCAAGCTCCGCCAACTCCCGCCGCCGCTGTCCCCCGCCATCCGAACGAACACGACGCCGGTCCACCCTCCCGGGGCTGCCGCTTGGCGCTGGGGTTGGGTTGGGGGAGGCAGCCGCCGCCTCAACGACATCGCAGCCTGGCGGTGGTGGTGTTGGAAGCATTCACTCACCGAAGAGACCGACCGGACCCGGAACCCGAACGATCACCGGGTGTCGCGTGGCACAAGAGACAGAATGTGATAAAGCTGGGGTCTCACATTCCACCGCCGATGGCTAGGTGCTCACCTTGCACACTGTCTGTCTGGTCCGGTACCACACCGAATAGAGAGAAATAGGGACCGGAACACCCTCTCGCACAACAAGAAACGTCGTGCTCCCGTGTCGGTACTCCCGTGTGCAAGTGCGCCGGTTCACTGCCGCCTTATTACCGCACACGCACACGCACAGCAAAACGTCAAGGCGGCGGCGATTCTGCTTGGAGCCGTCTGCGGTCGTCGTCGGTCGGTCGGTAATGCTCCGTGGAGAAGCCGGGGTCCGGCGCAGCTGGCCGGCTGCCTCGAGGAGCCTGGACTCTGTCTGCGTGTGGACAGTGGCGGTGGCTGTCGTCGATCAGGTCGTATTTTGGCGCCTGGCTTCTGCATCTGGATGCCGGGCTGGGCCAGTCGCGACGGTCCGCAAGCGAAGGAGGAGAGTTCCGTTCAGTGGGAAAATATGCAGGCGTCGGGCGTGGCATCGTGGGGAGCGTTGGGTGGACGGTGGTGCTGCGTTTCTCTGGCTTGGCTTGTCTTGCCCTTTTTTCCCCCTCTGCTGGTCTGGTTGGACAGAAACACCACCAGAGGGACCTGGCCCCCCCGACGCGGCCCGGTGGTGAATGGCGGGGACGAGGCAAACCCTCGAGCAAAAGTCTCAGCCGGGATTTGTTGTCCAAGGCATCGATGTTGGCGTTTTCCAGCCCTGTGTGCGCCCCCTTTTCTCTGATATTCAACGCCGGCCCTTGTCTGCCTGCCTGTCTGCCTGCGGCCTCTCCATGTGCACTGGCGGGAGGCATCCACGGCGGCCGCATGTCCCCCATGCCGGGCTTCTCGACAGACGGGATCCTGCTTCGGTGCATTCTACCGAACATTGCCTCGTTGCGGATTTTCTCTTCTCATGCACATGGCAAGAGAAAAACCCAACCACCAACAACGGCGACCGGCACTCCCGCCGTCCAAAAAGAGGGGCATTGCAGAGGCGATGCCGAAGTGGTGGTGGTGGTCCCCCGTCCCCGCCTGCTGCTGCGAACTCTCTTTGCTTCGTCCTCGGCAGGGGATGCGTCCGGCTGTGTCCCCCATCCCATCCCGCCGGCAGGCTGGGCTGGGCTGGGCTGGGTGTGGTGTGTTTGCGGGGGCGCCGGGCTGTGGTGGCCGAAGTCGCACCCACAACCCACAACCAGTCTTCCAGTGCGTGAAGAGCCGCAAGCAGGCGCAGCAGCAAGCAAACATCCCCCCCAACAAGCTGAGGAGTCGTCTCGGCGTTGCAATTTCACCTCCCCTCAAGCCTTTGGCTCTCCATCTCCCACCTCTCCCTCTGCTCATCCCGTGTGCGGCAGGAGAGCAGGAGAAACACTACCCCACACTCCTCCACACCGCAGAGGCCGTGATGGTGCGCAGCAGCGAGGGAGATTTCGAGAAAGGAGCGGTGTGAGAGGGATTGAGGAGGAGCCCCGCTCGCCTCTCGCCGTCGCCATTGGACGGATCATTCTGGATGTTGGGAGAAGATCCAAGCCTTCCTTTCCGTTGGGCGCCGCCTGCGCCGAGCCACCGTGTGGTCCGTGTGTGGATCGCACGCGATGGCGTGAATAGGACGGGCGCACGAGCCAGAGGGTGCTCTGTGTGCCACATCGAGAAAAAGACAAGATCGGCTCGAGGATCTCACAGTGCGGGGAGGACAGGCCCTGACTCGCCCGCGACCACGTCCCTGGCAGGCACAGCCCGGGGAGGCTTTGGTTGGTGCTGCAATGGAACTTGGATGTTGCGGGCGTCGGATGCCGCCGTGCCTCATCCATCATGTTCTTGCGATGGCGATGGCGGCATGATGGATGGGCGACGAGGGATGGAGATTCCAGATCGCCCTTTGCATTTCGCGGCAGACCATGTGCGAGAAGGAGAGGCTCGAGGCGTCGCTCGGTGCCTGATCATTCATGGTCCTTTCCGTTCCTGCTTGAGGGATGCATTGACTTGCTGACCGTTTGGGCTGCGGGGCTCGTCGGCAGCCACGGGACCTGGGCCCTTGTCCGCGCCCCCTTCGCATTGAGCAACCCCCGCAGCAAAAGGGGGTTTCTCTTGTCGTCGGTAGCCCTCGCATCAAACGCTCGCCTCGAGGTTTCAAGGAGAGCCGCAGCAAAGACGTAAACAAAGAGTTTCGTGCCCTCCGCTGTTGGCTGTTGTTGTCAATCCTCCGTGGAAGTCGACCAAAATAGCCCCCTCCATCATGGGAGCATTGCACCTCGAATGGCTCGTCCCCCGCCCCGCTAGCCTTCCAAGTTTGCAAACACGACGGCGCCGCCGCTCGCCAATCGTGGATAGGGGGCTTGCCAGCCATCTCTCCAGAGTCCACGTCGGCCCCCAGTGGCTCCCCGGGTTCGAGGTTTGCGGTTCTCGAATCCCCGAGGGCGCATACACGCACAAGAGGTGCCACGAGGACGGCACCCGAGGGTAAATGGAAAACAAGAAGGCTGCGGGCGATGCGTGGCATCGATTGGGAGGTGAGATTGATGAAGCCCCGAGCCCTCAATCTTCTTCCCCTTTCGTTACCCCGCCCGAGAGTGTTCAGTGAGAGTGAATGGGTGGGGATGGGGGGCATGGGCTGTGGGGGGACGCACCAGGAAGAACAGAGCAACTCTACTCGAACCACATCAAACATCCCACGAACCCAGCGGGTAGGTTGGGTATCATCAATCTCCAACCATCATGCGCCTGCCGCACCCGGCTGAATCCCGCACCCTCTCTGTCGCCGGCCGGCCTGGGGGCGCAGGACCGGCTGACAAACGGGAGATGCTTGGGGTTGCGTCTGGCCACGCCGGAGATAAATCACGTCTCGTCATGCGGTCGCTTCGACCGTCTAGGCGCACAAGGCGGCTACTGGCGCAGGCCAATCGTCGGTCCGGGCCAGTCGTCGGTTGTCAGGCCGCGGGCGACGAGAACAAGACGACCGAGACGGACGACCTTGGCCGCACCGTGGAGGCGGAGTCAGCGACCGTCCTCACGACTGGCTGGCAGAACCGGCAGAGAGGAGAGGGAGGGTCGGCAGGCAACGAGGCCGTCCGGAGCTCCCTCTGTATCCTCAGCTCGCATATTCCTGCAGGTTAGCCTCGAGAGGGCGAAATGACTGCGTGAATATCAGCCCAAAAGGGATGAGCGGCGGCGGGTGGGCCATGATGACGGCGGCCAGGTGCCCCTCTTCAGCGTCACCGACGCCAATCGGTGGCAAGCCATTTGCATCTTGACCCCGGCCGTCGTTGGCCTGATCGGGAGGATTGACGAGAGACATGATCCTCTGAGAGCGTCGACGGCCTTGACGACCTTTCGGAGACGCTCGAGAGACGCCATCGACGTCGAGATCGACAGATAAGGCGTCACCTTGAAGCTGCCTTTGTCTCTCTTCTGCCGGGAATGCTTCGGCGATGGCGGCATCGCGTGGCGAATCGTGACGGCTGGCCCGGATAAGCGATGATAAGGAGTGTCCGTCCTCAACAAGCACTGCGGCTTGCCGAACCAGCCACATCCGGCCCTCCGTCTCTTGGCTTGACTGCAGCTCGCAGCGAAAGACTTGCCTTGCCCAGTTGGATTTCAACAGCACCCTTCGGAACCTGTCCCTGTGAAGCCCATCAGGAAAAAGGGACCTGCATCGCTTCACGGTTTTACCGTTGTGTGGTCCAGTCATAGCGTGCTGGCGGGGCTGCTAGGGCTGGACGGGAGGAGGCGGGCGGCGTGACCTGCCCCCTCCCCAGCTCCATGCGTGGGAGCTGAGCGCTGCCCTCGCCTCGACCTCGTTCAATCATGCACACCTGAACGGCCTGCAGCACCGCAATACCGGACGGCGAGGATTCAGGGCCAGAGGGCGCCTGCGAGCACCGGTTTCAGCACCCAGAAAGCGACCCTCTGCGGCAGGAGACCGCAGCTGCGTCTCCCCAGAGACCTGGGTCCCGGCCAATGTTTTGTCTTGGTGTTTATTGTTGCCTGCTGCCGCATTCCTCAAAGTGCAGCCGCACCAAGTGAATAAGTTTGACATGCCGGGCCTCTCGGGACCTGACTGAGCTGGAGGTGTCAAAGACGTCCTCGTGTGCGATGGAGCCACATTCCGCACCCGGGCAGTGGGAGGAAGCCGAAACCCCATCATCGGGCCACGTCGGGTGACGATGGGGACGAGTCGGGTGCGCATTGTCTGCACAAATCGACGGGCGACCAGCGAGCGAGGGGGCAACACCGTCGACCACACCGTTTCCGGCACTGGGTGGTGGATCTGGAGGCAACGCCAGCCAAAATTACCTGGCAACAGCCTGTCCGTCGTCCTAACCGCTTTTCGCCTAGTACCACCCTCGCCGGCCAATCGCCCTCAGATTGGACCCGCTTGTCGACGCTGTCTTGCCACTCGTCCTGCAGCGGGGTGGCCAGTGCATTCATTTGGCCAGGGGGGGTCCTGCCTCGCTCTTGCATTAGGCCATCCCAGTAGCGCCCACTCACACCGTGCCGGCGTGCCCTCCTCTCTCTCTCTCGCCCTCCCACACTCCCACACTTCTTCCCTCGTCCCGCCCGCTGTGCTCTCTTCTGTCCCTCCATCCGCACTTCGCCTCTCCTCTACTTTTACCTATCACCCCATCCCACCACCCGACCTCGCCCACAGCTGCCAGCACTCTCGACGACCTTTTGCTCACTCACCAACCTCGCCCGTAGATATTCCAATTCACCTCGATCTCCCTCTTCGCGCCAGCACCACCCTTTTGGAAAAATCCCTTCGCCTCGCCACGTTTCATTGTTGTCGTTTCGAAACCCGAGGTCCAAGACAACCGTCGCCCCCTCATAAAGCGCACCGCCGACGTTCTCCTCACGACAACCCGACGGCTCTCTCCACCACCGCCAATCATAATGACTTCCTACTACCACTTCAACGCCCACCAACAACACCCAACGCCCGCTTCGGCATCGGCGGTCGGTCACAGCCACCACGGCGGCCGGAATCGGAGAGCACCCAGGTTGTCCGTCTCGCAAAACTCGCAGAAGCAGTTCCGCGGTGTCCGGAGTATGAAGGAGCTCGCCGAGTCCCAGACCGTGCTGTCCTACAGGACACGGTTCGAGGCCGTTGTGTCGTTTGACCTCGAGGACGACATGGAGTTCTGCCCCAACCTCCTCACCGAATGCGATGTGAGTTGCCCATGCAGGCCTTGGCGATCGCGCCACGACACGCAGGTGGACTTGGACTAACCCATCCCTCAAAGGTGGCTTCCATCGCCAGCTCGGCATCGGAACGGTCATCGCTGGCCAGCAACTCTCCCCAAGGGTCGCCCACCCAACAGCCAACGACCATTGCGCCGCCCTTTTCGCTCAACTCGTCGTCGCCTCCCTTTGTCCCACCGACATTCCAAAGCCACCACTCTGGCCTGAAGCTCCACCAACCCGCGGCCACCCGCGTCCGTAATGCTATTCCGATCATCAACCCTGCCACGGGCATCTCGATGTCGTCGCCGCCGCCATCGGTCTCCCCCGCACGGATGGTCCAGCAGTCAATCGGCCGACGGTGGTAAGGCGGCTCGCGCTTCGCATCTGTGACGCAGAGCAAGCTCGGGTCACCCGACACCACCGCCGTCACCGTTGCAACTGTTAATTCTGCTCATTCTTTTTTTGACGCAGGCGGACCATCTTGGCGGGCACCGACGACAAGGTAGCAGACATCGATCCTCTTTTATCCCTCTTTCCGGCAGGCAGGGCCGACAGCCACAACTTCCAAGGTCGACTGGGCCTTCGACCATTGGCCAACATACTCGACACCCAACCTGTACAAACATCCTTTAATCGACATAAGGTTCCTTGTTTCGAAAGACGAAAATTCGACATTTTCGGATGGCGCGATGAAAAAGACGATCGATACCTCTTCGCTATTTATTGTTCTCGATACGAAAAATGCACCCGGTGCGGTGTCCCGACCTCGAAAGATGGGGGGCTGTTTTGATTGCAAGAGATGGGCGTTTGTGGTTTACCACTATTTGCATCGGTGTCTCACGGCGGGCGTTTTGTCCGGGTTTGCCTGGTTTTGCTTTTCGATACCATACATTCGGGGTTTGGTGTTCATGTTTCGTCACAGATCGAAGCGGCGACTTCGAAGCACATGATAAGAAGTCATAACGGTCACGGTTCACGAGTTTCATCGGCGAAAAGACGACCAACATATAGAGCGAGGTCGGCAAGGGTTTTGAAGCGTTTGGGGCGCGGGGTGGCTTTTGGCAACCTGGATCTTTGGGAGGTGCTACATGGGCGAATCTTGGGGTTTGGGCGGCTGGCAGAGGTGCTTGTGGTTTTGCCTGTTTTGGGGGAGGGTACGTCAATCGCAACATGGCGGGAGGGGTCTTGGTCGGACGAGGAGTTGGCTCATCTGTTTGGCTTTTGTCTTATTTCGTTGTATCATGGCGCGATGGCGGCGACCAGGAGGGGTCTGCCTGCCTGTCCTCTTTTTTCTTTTCCTTTTGGTCTGGGCACACTTGTTTTCTTTTTTGGGGTTGCATCTCTGGTTGCTGCGGTGGCACACGGTTCCTGGTTCTCTTGAAGCTATTTCAGGGTATCTTTAGCTGGTTCGGGTTTGGCAAAGCATCGGGAATTGGGAGCGGGCGTGTTTGACGGAGCAGACGGGTGTTGATTCGGAGTTGGAGCTCTCGAGAGCTTTGTCTAGTCGGCGAGACGAACCCGGCGTGTATGCCAAGATACGGGTAGCTGTGATTACTGGGAATACCGAATGGCGATATCGCCTTCTTCACTCAAGTTTTTTTGTGCCTGTGACTGTGACTGACAAGGCTGCTTTTGACGAGCATATCGCTGGTGGCCGTCGAGATGGCGGTCCTGTGTGGGTGGTGTTGATTGATGCATGAAGTCCGTCGCGACACGGTGGGTTGTGTCAACTGGAGATCTTGGGTGGGAAAAGAGTCGATGGGATGTGGCCAAGGGACCTGTTATATATATATGTATGTTCTCTCTATGCCTGGTTGTCCAAGTAAATGTACATTCCAACCGGCTTATGATGTGTCTTGGCTGTACGACGTAAATAGTCGGCCTTGTTTTGGTCATCAGGGGGTCGAGGGCCCTTTGTTGACTTGTATAAAATCAACCTTGCCTTTCCCTCTGCCAATATTGTAGTCTTGGTCGGTACCTTTTGCAGTATTCTGACATTGACATTTCCAAGCAAGTGGCCTCGGGACACAGGTACAAGGGGAAGTAGACATTGTTTTGTGCCTGGTTGGGTTTGTTGATCACATGGTGCCATTGGGGGCATGAGGTAAATTTGATCACCACAGGTTTTAGGGTGTCCTTTTGCCCTTTTCTGCCCTTCGTCCCTTCTCTTCGATTCTCAACGTCCGCTTCACAGGGCACCCAAGAAGACATCACGGAACCGGGGAACCGTGCTGTTTCCGTTAAGCTGTGCCATGCTGACGAGCGGAAACGGAAAAGGCGCGCTTCGCAGAGGTCACATGGTGTGGTTCACCCAGAGGATAAACTCTGGCCTCATCGTTCCCTTGGGATAGGATCCGCCTGGCCCAACGAGCATTTGATCAATGTTGGGGACATACTTGACGCTTTTCTCTCCGGGCTAAGATGGGATGCTCCAGTCCAACAACTGCCCGATTCCCTGCAGCAATGGCGGGACCAGATATTGGATTTGATAGGCCGACATTGACAGAATCATCCACAGGTCTCGCGCAGTCTTTGGGATGTTGATATCGGCCTCTGATCTCGCTCTGTGCTGCCTCGTAGACTTTGACGTCTACCTCCCAGGTCCCGATAGTCATCCAGGCAGACAGACTTGTGGCCGTGTAGGTATTGTTAGAGCGAAACACATGCTTCGGGTCTTGCATTTTGTCTCCGGAATTGTGTAACCTGAGGCATCATCTCGCTGCGTAGGAAGGACAATGTCGTCGAGATTGATGTCCACAAAGCTGCCCAAGTTCTTGACCTTGACCTATGCTTCGCACCGCAGTGTCTTTTCTCTTCCCAAGACTATGTGACAATAGACGGGAGTTCAGCAGGGTGAATACCAAGGTATTGTGGGGCACTGAGTCGAGGTCCTCAAGTATTGTCCTCGGCGTTGCCCTTGACCAAACCGCAAACACTCGAGATTCGCATTGACGGCGGACGAGGAGTATTTATTCGCGGTTCTCCATTTCTCCTCGAGCCTTCAACTTCCCAGAAATAACACCTCGATACTGAGTTCAACAGCATTCAATTCTCGCACCTTTCTGATTCTCCCTCACCTTCCTCCTCCGTTCAACCGCAGACTTCAGACCAGATTCGGGGTTTACGTATTTCTTCTCGTCTCGCACCCTCCCTCAACCTCCTCCAAACGTCAACCAGCACTACATCACGGTTAGGACGTGGACTTGACTTGTGGAAAGTATCTGTTCGCCAATCTTCTTCTTCCCGAGACAACAGAAGCCCAGGTATGTGCTCAGATCTTCGGTTTCTCCTCCTCCATCATCACCTTCCCATTCACCAACAACAATCACAAGGCTCCGCATAGTTGCGAACGCCGGAATTGCTCTCTCGCTCATCATCCCTCATCATCCCCTCGACAGTCCACCTAACCGCCGAGCCCAAAGTCGAACCAGCTATATCTTCGCACCCTTGAAGCCTCTCCCCTCCTCTCCTCTCCTCTTCCTCTCCTCAACCACAATTCACCCGACAGAAGCCGAGGTGATCCGAAAGTCTCCTCACTTCATCCTCGCGACCAGTAACCTGCCCAAGCGCGAGGTAAATACCATCTCTTCCCCCATTCACCGAGCACGGCAAGTCTTCGCACCCTCGCGCCATTGCCGCTCGATTCTTCCCTCTTCCAGATCGCACCCCTCTCCATCTGACTCCTCCTACTCCCATCTACTCTCTCTTCACAATTCCCATCCGACTTTCTTCACCATTCCCATCCCACTCTCGCACCACTCCCAACCACCACCCACCGCGAGAACTTCTACTGATACATGACCGCCCCCAAAGCAATTCACAAAATGGAGAACTTCCACGCCCATTACACCAGCGGCTCGTCGTCTCCCAACGACCGTCGCACCCACTCACCCCATTCCCAGAAGACACCACCCCAGGTGTACCAGTCCATCGAGACCCCCGTGGCGATCAAGCCAACTCCCGTCGAAGACCAGGCTGCGAGCCAGCAGCTCGCCAACGAGCAGCTCGGCGCCATGCGCGCCAACGCGTCGACCGCCGTGGCCACCACCGAAGCCCCTCTCCAGGTCATCGACATTGCCTCGGAGGACACGACCGAGCAGCCGGCTCGCGAGCACGTCGGCCCCGTGGCCGACGACGAGTGCATCTGGCTGGACAACACCATCTGTACGGTCATCATCGGCGATGGCGCCAAGAAGGAAAGCATCGCCGTCCACGAGAAGCTGCTGCTGCAAAAGTCGCCGTACTTCCGCCGTATCCTCAAGGCAAGCAACAAGACGGAGCTGGGCGAGATCTTCCTTAACGATGTCGACGTGCGCCTGTTCAAGCTCCTCGTGCGCTGGATATACGGCACTGCCCTCGGTCGCGTGTTCCGCTACCGCCTCCCCGATGCCGAGGTCAGCATCCACGACTAGTACGTACCCCCCCTCCCCTCCCCTCCGTGCCACCGAGACTAACCCCCCCCTTCCACAGCATCGGCCTCTACGTCCTCGCCAGCCAGCTCGAGATGCCAGCCGCCAAGAACTGCATCATGGACACCATCTTCCACTACTACGCCGAGGACGCGCCCGAGCTGCGCTGCCCGTCCGTCGCCGACCTGCGCATGGTCATGGACAACCTGCCCGAGGACTCGCTCCTCGAGCGGCTCCTGATCGCCCACCTCGTCTTCACCGTCTTCAGCCCCAAGCGCGCCAACGCGCCCGTGCCCGACGACTGGGTCCTGCTGCGCGACAGCGGCCGCATCGGCCACGGCATGGTCTCGATGCTCGTCGACTGGAAGTGGCAGCTCGGCCACAACGTGCCGCCCATGAAGATCCGCGACCGCCACAACTTTCACGAAAAGGTCGACGTCCCCGCCGCCGGCTCCCGCAGCCAGATCCGCGTCGTCATCAAGGCCGAGCCCGGCGTCGGCGACGACAGCAATCTGGCGTCGTCGGCTGCCGCCGCGCACCCGCCCCGCGAGGCCGTCGCCGAGGTGGACAATTCCGCCCTCGCCCGCGTCGCCAAGCGCCAGTTCGCCGATGTCGATGGCGGTAAGGGCCCCGGCTCGTCTGCTGCGGCGGCGAACGTCCGCCCGGCTAAGCGTCCCGCCAATCGCAAGGGCGCTGCCGTGCGCGCTGCGGCTGCGGCGGCGGTGGCGAGAAACCCGGGGACCGGCGCGGGCCAGGTTCATCAGGCCAATGGCAGCTCTAGTGATCCCATCAGCCTCTGAGTGGGTTGTTGTCGCAGAGTCTTGGGGGGGATATGTCTTGCTCGACATGGAGAGGGAGACCTACTGGATGACTGCGCTGCCTTGGTGGGTTCTTGCTCAAGAGATCTACTACTGGCCGACTGGCTGACTGAGGATGGGGGTTTCCGACTGCATTTTTGGCGTTGATACTGAGATGCCCGGTTGCCTTGCCTTTCTTTCTTTTTACCTTTACCATGGCTTGGACGGGAAGCTAGCGAGGATATTCACGGCGAGAAAGAGAGGCCGGTGACCTGCGGAACACGGGAACGAGGTCGAGAATGACATATGACCTGGGTTAGGTTAGGCATTTAGCATTGCTTTGATAGGGAATTGACATTTACCCCTGCCTGATGATGTTGTCGTGATGCTGTGGTGTGCTGTGCAGGATGGGCGGGATATATGACTGGTGACCTGTCTTCCTCGCGTCCCTCCTCGTCTACATGGAGCCTATTTACCGGACACTTGATTGCAACACGGTGAGGACGCAGGTCTGTTGACTTTGAACGCTTTAACCCCCCGCTGGAGACCTTGGTGGCCTCTTTGCTGCTGCTCTATTCTATTCTACCAATTTCAATTGCCGAGGGTATCTACACCGCTCAGGAGTTTACAACTCGACTGGGGATTCGTAAAGGAGCATGGTGACGGGGCATGACCACACATGCTCCGGCCCAGATGTCTTAAAGGGGGTGGTGTTGAACGATGCTCGGGCAGAGCAACGGACAACTGCCTACTGGGCTGTCGAGCCCTACGCGGCTTGTCCCTTGAGAAGCATTCGCCGCCAACAAGTGCTTGTTGTCCTGATTTTAGAGTTTCACCTCCATCTTGGGACAGACACGGATATGCGTCGTGGGCGTCTGCTTGGAAAGGGGCACGGAGGGATCCAAGAGACAGCTAACTGCCTTTTGACAGAGTTTGATGACTCTGACAGTCCCAAGCCGCCCGACGCAAGGCCCAGGATCACCGGGACAGATGGCGTCGCAGCCCAGCTTTGACCCGCAGAAACCATCACAGCCCCCTGGCCTTGATGAACCTGGTAATCTGCTCGCGCGTGTGCTTGTCGTTGTACTCCTCGTGACACTGGTAAAACGAAATCAGCTCCTGCGTGCAGTCCACCATGGCCTCAATGTCGATGTTGCTCTCGGCCAGCCAGGCCGCGAAGCGCGTCACCTTTGCGCGAGAGTCGAGGGGCTGCTTCGCGCCGTCGGTCATGCTCTGCAGGCTGCCCGAGCTCTGCGGGGAAAAGGTCGGCATGGCCATCATGCCGCTGCTGTTGACGGTGGAGCTGCCGCCCATGGCGGCGCGCGCCTGCTGGGCGTGCGTCAGGGCAGCGCTGGCGCCGTGGAAGTTGGAGCCCGAGGCGGAGGCGGAGGCCTGGCCCCCCGGGGTGGGGCGGAGGGTGATGGCGAGGAGCATGGCTGTCAGGGCGACGACGTGCGGGGGGTAGAGCATGGGCAGGTCGGTCATGTAGTGGTCGTTGATGACGGACCACGAGAGCGAGGCCTCGTCCTGGGTGAGGGCAAAGTCGGCCTGCAGGGAGGTGAGGGTGCGGTAGGGCTGGTGGATGATGAGGTGCGAGCTCATCTCGGAGATGAGGAAGAACTCGCACTCGCCCAGCTTGCTGGCGTCGATGCTCTGGTTCTCGTTGGGCCACAGGGACCGCGCTTCGCCGGCCACCATGCGGATGTGGTGCGGGCACTCCTCCATCTTGCAGGCGAGGTAGACGGCCGTGGCCATGACGAGATAGGGGTTGGTGCGGCGGATCTCGACGCGTGTGTAGAAGCGCTTGGTGTAGACCTGGGCCGTGGCCATGGGCTGCTGGCGGACGCCGAGGCGCTTCCCGAGGCGGTTGATCTCTGCAAGGGGAGGGTGTTAGATGTGATAACAACACAAAAGGGGTGAGGGCAGAGTGGGCTTACGCTGGTTAAAGTAGATGTTGAGATGGCGCAGCTGGGGGAGGGGGAACATCTGGACGAGGCCGGGGTCGTCGTCCTCGAGTCGCTGGCGGACGTTGGCGAGCTCATCTTTGGTGAATTGCCAGTGTTTTCGTTGGGTCGACTCCCAGTAGTTGGCGGCCATGGGAGCGAGCACCAGGCCGATCGCCGGCGCGGGCGACCTTGTCGGGAGTCGGGTTGATGGTCGAGGTTGGGTTCAGGTGTCGTCGTCCATGGTTGGCGTTGGCGAGCGCAAGGCTGACGGTGCACACGAGAGGCTGATGCCCTGAGCAAGCCACCAAGGGGTCCTGACGAATCAGGTAGACGCAGATTCACAGGCGAGACAGGCACTGGCGGGCGGGGTGGGCGGGCAGCCAAGCAAAGATGGGTCTGATGACTGCGCGAGCCTGAAGTACCGCTTAGCAACAGGCCGAGTCCTGCAACGTCGAAACGACGCATCACTGGCCAGAATAAGCATTCTGAGGTCAGGCACGGGGTGCATGTGTTTAGGGATCCCCATGACCAAGTCTCTTGTCGCTTTTATGACCTTTCGATGACCAACAACACCACTGCCAAGAGGGAAAAGCGAAGGTGCAAGATGGACAAGGACTTGGTTCCAAGGCCCGCGCTCCACGTTTCCGAACCGTCCCCTGCAACTCGACGAGTCCACTGTGTCCAGCCAGTCCAGCCCCATGTCTCGGTCTCGTCAAACCAGAGGGGACACCCTTTTTCAATCTCCATTCTCCAGGTGCCCCGTTGCTGTTGACTCGGTCCACCCCGATCTTTTTTCTGCTTCGCTTTTGCGTCTGCGTCTGCATCTGCGTCCTGCTCCCTCCCCCACGAATCCACGATGCCGTGGTTGTGTAGACTCGTCCTCCTCTAAACACGCCGCCCGTAGCATCGCGATGCCGCGCCCGTAACCTCGACGACCAATTGCCCTGCCCAGCCGCCCCCCCCGTCCCCCCTCTTCTGCCCGGCCTCGATATTTCGCTCAGCCAGCTACGTCATAGCCCGACCCTTCGTGCGCCGTCCCGAACCCCGAACCCCGACCCCAATTGCATGCCGCACCGGACCATGTGATGCGAGCCCGAACTCGGGAATGTCGACTTTGGATGTAGCCCCGGAGCCGGAGGCGGTTGCAAACATGAACGAGTCGCAGAACGAGCGGGACAAGCGCGTCGAGGATCTGTGGAAGCGCCTCGACCCCGCCGGCCACAAGGAGCTCGACTTCAAGGGCCTCCAGAAGGGATTGCGCCGGATAGACCACCGTAAGACTCGGAGACGCTGGGAGAATGCGACCAACCTTGCTGACCTGGTGCCCCGCGGCGGTGCGACAGCCATGAAAAATGCCGACCAGATGCTCAGGGCCATCATCGGCCTGGTCGACACCAGCGGCGACGGCAAGATCCAATACGAAGGTGGGTTCTGGAGGAATGGACGAGAGGCTTATGGATGGGACTGGGCTAAAGCAACCTCGTCGCAACAGAGTTTCGAGTCTTCGTCGAGGCTGCCGAGCGCCAGCTGCTCTTGCTCTTCCGCTCCATCGATCGCGACAAGGACGGCCGCCTGAACAAGGAGGAGCTGCGAGCCGCCTTTCGACGCGCCGGCCTTGCTGTGCCAATGCGAAGACTGTCGGGCTTCTTCGACAAGATCGACCAGGATAACGACGGCTACATTACTTTTGAGGAGTGGCGGTACGTTTTGTTTTGTTTTGTTGAGGCTTGGCCGACTTCCAACGTGACCGGTGAATGCGTGGGCCCGGTCACCACCTGGGCATGTGACTTTGGTTTTTTTTGGGCGTGACCTTTTTTTGGGCAGACCATGACCATGATGATGCTAACTTCTCGTCCCAAGTGATTTTCTCCTGTTCATGCCCTCAACTCACGACGACCCCGCGCCAGCACTCGAGGCAGCACTGTCATACTATTCACACATCGTCACAATCAACGCCGAGGGCGACTCCCTCGTGAGTGAGGATACACTCGAGGGTCTAGGTACGACCGGCTTCCTATTCCAAGCTCTCTTTGGTTCTCTCTTAAAAGTCGCCAACCCGGACGCAACTGCGATTGCGCCCGCCCGACCAACGCCGACCCGCGACGACCAAGCCCCGCCCACCTCCTCCGACGCCCTGCACTCGCTGCCGGCTTCCGAACGGGAGCTGGCCGAGTCCCTCGACATGGCTTCCAGTGTGGCCAGCGTCCGCTACGCCTACGGCGCCTCTCCCGCCAGGGCCCAACAGATCATGTCCGCCGGCTCGACCGACAGCCCGCCAAGACCGCTCCGCCACCGGGAGGAGGATGTGGCAGACTTTCAACAGGAGGAGGATGACGAGGCTGTGAAAATCAAACTGACAGATCTCCTGCCTGAACCAGGATACTTCCTTGCCGGTGCGGTCTCTGGCGGTGTGTCGCGTACTGCTACCGCGCCTCTGGACCGACTCAAAGTCTACCTCCTCGTCAACACGCAATCCCCCGAAGATGTGGCCCTCGCGGCTGCCAAGCACGGGAAACCTCTCGTCGCCCTGCGGAATGCCAGCGGCCCTATTGTCGAGGCCATGGCTACGCTCTGGAAAGCGGGGGGGTTCCGAACCTTTTTCGCAGGTACGAAAACCAAGCACCGTGGTTGGAGTTGGTGGGAGACGGATGCTAACCAAAACCAGGAAATGGCCTGAATGTGGTCAAGATCATGCCCGAGTCGGCCATCAGAGTAAATATCCTGGTTCCCTTCCGTCGTTTTGTGTACTCACAATGTCTAGTTCGGCTCGTATGAAGCCTCAAAACGATTCCTGGCGGCCTACGAAGGCCACGGAGACCCCATGCAGATCAGCACTGTCTCCAAGTTCGTTGCCGGCGGCATGGGTGGCATGGCAGCACAGTTCTGCGTTTATCCCATCGACACGCTCAAGTTCCGACTGCAATGCGAGACAGTAGAGGGCGGCCTCAAGGGAAACGCCCTGCTCTTCAAGACGGCAAAGACCATGTGGAGAGACGGGGGGTTCCGGTCGGCCTATCGCGGCCTCGGTCTCGGCCTGATTGGCATGTTTCCCTACAGCGCCATCGATATTGGCACTTTTGAGCTGCTCAAGAAGACATACACGACCACAAAAGCGCGATACTACGGCATCCACGAGGAGGACGCGACTCCCGGAAACGTCATCACGGCGGCCCTCGGAGCGTCATCGGGAGCCTTGGGCGCGACCATCGTCTACCCGCTCAACGTGCTCCGGACACGGCTCCAGACACAGGGTACCGCCATGCACCCGCCGACATACACGGGCATCATGGACGTGGCCGTCAAGACGGTCCGCAACGAGGGCGTCCGCGGCCTGTACAAGGGCTTGACGCCCAACCTGCTCAAGGTGGCGCCGGCCCTGAGCATCACATGGGTGTGCTACGAAAACATGAAGACGTTTCTCGAGCTGAATTAGACGAGGACGGAAAGGGAAAGAAGGGGAGCAGGAAAGGAGGAAAGGAGGAGCGATTTGGCAGTAATCTTTGGACTGGGTACCCAGCGGCGATATCCGGGAAAACTGGCGGCCTCGTTTTGCGGAGGTGGGCACGAACTTGAGCATCGTCTTTGGCGTCATGGAAGGGAGATATAACGCGGTCTGATGAATTGAACCCGGGGCACCGTGGTCCGGGAGGCGTTTGGACATGGTTTGGAGGAGCGTGATACCAATAGAGGGCTCTGTAGCTCCAGGACAGGACACTATGTGGTGGGTGTCGAGTGGTTATGCCACGCAAAAATAAGTTTCACCCACATGGTCCCCCCTAACTCCGCAACCTCCGCAGCACAGAGCTCTCGACAAACCAGAACATACAGGGTCGGGACAGGATGCCATCTCGACGCAATGCGGACCACAACCATTCCAAAGCCTCGTCATTCATGTACTATTCCATCTCTGGGCATGCAGGTGTCGTCGACTCTTGTAAGTTTCTGATGGCGGTTGGCCAATTGAGACTTGACCGGACAGTGAGTCAACTCGGAATGTCTGCAGGACGGATGGATGAAGCACCTCCTCTCCCACCGGTAATCTGTGCGAAGATGTGCAACGACACCACAACCCCAAGCTTCCATCATGGGCATGGGAAGCTGCAGGACGGGAAAGGCATGTCGGGAATCCTACCGGAGTCTGATTCGCCAGTCAGTGCCGCGATAGTTGGAGGTGGAGAGGGGGTTTCTTTCCAGCTTCCTTTTTGGGCCCAACACCACGCACGCTCGAGGCACGCTATGCCAGGTCGGTGTCGAGGCGACAGTCACGCCCTACTTCCAACATGCAATCGCTGGCGTCGAGCAATGTCTTCATTTGGATCAGGACGACACCCAGGCATCGTGGGATCGACATGCTGACGAGGCCGGGCTCAGAATTCATCCTTCTACGTCAACCCCGCACGGCACAGCATCATGGCCTTCTCTTTTGGTGGTGTGTCGTCAACATCTTCGTGAACTAGACCGTCTCCTTGCATTGGGCTGTCGCCCGTCTCAATTGTGTCCTCTTATCCAATTTCTGACATCGTTCTTCGCTGAGCCCACTCCGTTGACCCACGCTTCCATCACCGTGTAGACGAGCGGGAAAACAAGTCGCTTGGACTTGGACCAGTCGATTCCAAGATCAGTAAACCCTACCGATACAAGCATGCCGTACTCGGACAACCTCTACTCGGCTTTGGACGACGACGAGTCAGACAATGAGGTAACGGTTAGCGATGGTCTGAATCATCCGGGGTCGGGCCTCCCTGGCGATACAGACACGACCTCCCACGTTCTCGGGACAGAAGGCGACGATGAGATTGAAGATGCACTTTCACCGACCGACGGGTATTTCCAGTCCTCATCCTCATCGGCGAGTGCCCTTGAGCCCGCGACATCATCCAATGTACCTCGCGTCCCCAACGTCTGGGTCCAAGACGCCTCCCTAGCGTCAAACAGCAACACCGAGAGCAAAGCTCAGGAAGCTGCCCGAGAGAGGACTACCGACGCGCAACACACTAGTGAGCCTCAACGGCAAAGCACAACGAATACCACCTCACCAACCATCTACCGATACCCCGTACCCACGTCTCCCCTATCCTCCCCCGGACCGGACGCGTACCACCAGCAGTCGTCATCCAGACACGCCCCATCCGGCCCCTGGCCGACGGCCTCTTATACGCCCTACTCACCGCATAGGCTTGCGTATGGTCCCGGCCCACCATTCATACCCGCAGAAGCACCACCGGCATACACCCCGTCGCCCACATCGACGTCAACCACAAGTCCACCGGCAGGCGGTGACGTCTCGACAAACTACAGTACCTTCTCCCCAGCTCTTACACCCCCCAACACGACAGCTCCCATGGGTGGTCAGGACGAATCCCAGGGGCTCTTGTCTCACGAACCTCAGAGTATGGGGGGCACCAATGTTGAGCCTCAACACGGCTCGGAGCCATGGTATGGCCGAGCACGGAGAAAGCTTACGGCGCGGTGGACCGGGAAAGGCATTGTCATTGTCGGTCTCCTCGTGTTTCTCGTGTTAGGCTTCCTGCGTGCCGCCTTTGACGCGGGACAGGACCAGGTAAGCTTCCTGTGTGGTTCTTTTTACTTATTTCCTGTTGTGCACACTTGGGGTGTGTGTTGCGAGGATGGGAGATATATGACAAAGGCATCCCCTTCCTTCTCCTAACCTTCTTCTCGACTCTCATCATCACCTCGGCGGCCAGAGCCTAACCTGTCTCCAAGGACCGCGCGTATCCGCCCAGGAAGAAGCTGCCTCAAAAGGATCCCGTCTTCGACCCTCCCACCGACCCCGAGCACCCCCCTCCGATGGACACTCCCGGCCTGAGCCCCAACTTCCCCTGGTCCGACCGCTCGTGCAAGAGAGCCCAGATATCCCGCGGCACCAGGGAGTTTGACATCTCCTTCACCGAAGACAAGGCCCTCACCATTGTCCAAGACGTTGCTAAAAGCGAGCACCACGGGCCTCCCATCGGTATCCAAGGCTCCGTCGTCCTCCGCCAAGCCTACCCCGACAGCCCGGGACCGTCCGTCGTCATTGAGACCGTCGTCAACCACGAGAACCTCGACATCTCCGTCCACTGGGACGCCACCGAGCAATTCCTCACCGTCAAGGTCCCGCACGACACCCCATGGGACGACACCTCCTCGCGGCCCTGCCTCAGCGTTAGCATAACCGCCTACGTCCCGGAATCCGCCACGCTCCAAACCCTCACCGTCAGTGCCATCCACCTCGACGTCTCCCTTCTCGACAACCTCTCTTTGTCCGTCGTCTCCGCCACCACCCTCTCCTCCACCGTCGGCACCATCGTCTCCGCCTCCACCGGCTCCTCCGCCCACGACCCCTCCGTCCTCGACACGGACCACGCCCCGTCCTCGTTCCGCTTCCAGTGTCCTTCCATCCACGCCAACACCGTCTCCGCACCCATCTACGTAAGTCTCCTTCCCCACCTCCCACCCCCCGAACCCTCCCAAAAAAACTAACCCCCCCCAGGGCGCATGGCCCCTCTTCACCCAACTCTCCCTCTCCTCCATCTCCGGCGCCATCCGCACCCTCATCTCCCCCTCCCCAGCCCCCGGCCCCGCAACCCTAACAACATCCACCACCTCCGGCTCCATCGACCTCCGCTCCCCCATCCACGCCGCCCGCAAAGCCCTCGCCCTCTCCCGCTACCTCGGCTCCAGCCCCAACGCAGAGCACCACCTCCCCCCGCGCGACTACCGCGTCACAGTGCACTCCAAATCCGGCACCGTCCGCGCCTCTTTGCCGTTTTCCACCGGCGCGGCGTTCCATTCGACGAGCGGGACGACGGACGTTTACCTGCTTCCGGTGCTGGCGGAGGATCGCGGGGTGGTCAGCACTTCCTCTGTAAGCGGCAAGACGCACGTCACTGTTTACGAGCCGCTGTGGATCGACACCGATGGGGAGAGGTACGCAGTTGATAAGCGACCGCTGCGCGGGTTGGTGGGGGAGCATAGCGCCACGTCGGGGAAGTTGGTGCTGGCGTACCCCGGGAGCTGGGAGGGGGGGATTGAGTTGAAGGCGGTGGGGGCGGGGAAGTTGAGCGTGTGGGGGCGGGGGGTGGATGTTGTGAGGAGCGGGAGGGGGCAGTTGGTGGCGAGGAAGGGGGAGGAGGGGAAGGGGGCCGGGAGGATTAGGGGGGAGGTGGTGAGTGGGGGGGTGGATGTTTTGGTTGGGGAGGAGGTGGAGTAGGTGGGTGTGGAGGGGTTGTTTGGTGGTGGGGGTCAGGGTGTTTGTTGACTTGGGGGAGGGGGGGAAATGTTTTCCCCCCCCTTTCCCGGAAAGGGGGCTTTGATGGACGTGTTTTTCTTGGCGTGGCTTCGAGAGGGTTTGTAATGAACAGTTAATGCCATGGTTTCCAGCAGTCAAGATGAAAGAAAATTGAATAACAGAACGTTTGAACTCAAAGAACAAGGTTTGATGAATGCTACCAACGCTGATCTACTAAACAAGTTGACGCTATAACTCCCTCCCGCCTCTCAAATCGGGAGGGAACGGGTCTTTGCTGTTTGACTCGGCAAGCGAGGGGGGAGGACGTCGAGATAGTCAAGCCGCGCCGCCGTGGTGCTGCCCACCCCCTTCTCCGGCAGGCGTCCTCGCTCCAGCCCCACCTCATACAACCTCCTATTGAGACTGCTGATCCTCGTCGAGAAACTGTCGTCGACCCCCATTTGATCCGCGATTGTGCGCAGATTTTCAGCCCGAATTGCTTGTAGGTCGCCACAGAAGCCATGGAGCGACTCGTTGAACCGTGCATAGGTGAGCCTAAAGGCCTCTTCGACCTGTACCTTGAAATGGACCATCGCCTTGTTGTAATGGTCGGAACAGTCGCGGCAGAGCTTCTCCACGTTGGCCAGTTCCTTGGCCCAAAAGCCGATACGGCCGTGATCGTCGTGGCAGAGCTTCTCCACCTGCAGCAGGTGTTTTGTGTAATTGTCGAGCCTCTTGGTCTGGGCCTCGATGGAGGCGGCCAGGGTCTTTTCTATGGTCGCTGTCCGCGACGCGAGGCCGTCGACGCTTTTCTGGGCGTCCGCCGCTGCCGACAGTTTCTTGATCAGGTCGAGGATGTCGCTGGCAGCAGGCCGTGCGTCGTTGGTGGGCTTTGACGACGCTGACTTCTTGATCTCCTCGCCGAGCTCGGTGTTGGACGTCTGGAGGTCTGCAAGCGTTTTGTTGATGTGCGCGAATCGGTCGTTGACGCGGTCGAGCTGGTGTTCGATCTTGTCCATCCTTGTGGCAAAGCTGTCCATTGCATGTCTGCTGATATTCGTTCTACCGCGGGCGTGTTTTCTTGGTGACCGACTGGCTTCCCTCAAAGGAGCAGGCGGATCGGGGCTGGCTTCCTTCTCAGGAGCCGGCGGGTCGGGTCCCAAGCGCCGCAAGGGGGCAAAGGGAAAGCCTTGGGCGTTTTGAGGGATGACGGCTGGAAGCATGTTGGAAGGGGGGGATGCTTGGAAGAATGTTGGGGCGGTGTATGGTATGCAGTCTCTTTGGACCAGGAAGAATGGGTTGAGAAAAAGCTTGTCTGTTTCTGAAAAGAATGCCTGTTTTTGGTTCAAGAGAAAAGGCGAAAAGGCCGCCAGACTCGGACGGAGCACGGAAAGAGGCATGCTCGCCATGGAAGCTGTGGGAGTGGCGGAAGAAACTGCGTTGGATGTTCTGGCGACGAATCCTTCCTTGGGTATGCCTCTCGCAAGGACGACAAAGGTGTACTTGGCGGGTTAGTTGCCCGCTGCTTCTCGCCGGTGGCGGCATCTCGGACGTCCCTCGCTCCTCTCCAGCACGGGGAGGGCCAGGGCGACCATCCCCTTTTGCTAGGCCTGTTATTCCTGTACCTTGTTCCATGATCCAATGTTGTTGTCTTTGCTGAGAGGGCGACACGTCGGATGAATTTCGACAGTCTGGGATTGCCAAGATGGACCGACGTTGAAATCGGACACACCCGGCCGGGCCCGGGCTTCGGTAGGCTTCGGTAGGACGGGCCGGTCACATCGCCACTTCTCCGGATTTCCAGGGGGTCGACGAGGGGTACAGGGCGCGAGTCTAACGGCTTTCAGCAAAAGAAAAGTTGGAACTTGGATGGACCCCAACCGCCGCCTTTCCAGCCGCGTGGCTTTCCACAGGGCTGTGCCGTGCTACTGCCCACCAACCCAAACGACAGGTTGAGATTCGAGAACAATTTGATGGACTTTTGTTCTTGCGCCACAGAAGGGTGTCCTTGAGCCCATGATCCGTGGTCTTTTGCCGCCCATCGCTGTTGGTGTTGTGGCTAGGGACGGGCACAGGCTGTTCCTCTGAGCAGCTATTTTTGAACCGCGTCATGCACCCGTGGACCCGGGGCAAGCTCCAATTCCTCCAACTCCAGCATGGAAGAGGATCAATTGTGCGCACTACTCTCCATTCCATTTGGTCGTCTGCAGCCGTCAATGTCATGCGATGCACGCGAGACCCGTCTTGACTCTCGAGGGCATCTCCCCACACCCGCGTGCCCCAGGGCCCAGTACCCCAACACCCCAAGAGCCCACCTGGGCAACACCCCAGCCATTTCCAGTGACCCCTGGGCGCCGGGCCCTTTTTCACAGGCAGCGGACGGGCATCCATCATCCAACTTCCAAGGACCGACCCAAGAAGCTCCCAGCTCCCAGCTCCCAGCTCCCGGCTCCCGGCTTGCTTCCAGCTTCCATTTGTGTTTCCGAGCCGTCCGTTGCTCTACAGCTTGCACAGTCGTCTTTGCTTCCACACTGCAAAGAGACATAGACGGGAGGCCTTTGGCTGTCGCCAACTCGCTGTCGTGTCCAATCGAGGATAGCGTCCTGCTGCCCTGAACCCGGACCAAGGAGCATCATCGCCAGTTATTATTCCAGCGAACCACCGCGCCCCCCAGGCCTGCGCGTCCCCCCCCAACTCCCTTCTCTCCACGCGCCTGTCTCCAAGCTGAACGCCAATCCACCCGCCGTCGCATGATTGACGAGCGGTTGTCGTCTGCGACATGGCCAAGAAGGCGCGCCAGAGGGTCAGCTATGGTTCGTCGCATACCCTCTCATTGTTCATTGTCCTCGTCTGCCTCCCGGTCGGTGCCCTGCCTGCTTGCTGCCGTCGACCGACTTGTCTCGCCCGTGCAGCAAACCCCGCATAATGGGCGACGGCGAGCCAGAGACAGCGCTGTCGATCCAACTCCCCCCCCCGAGCTCGACCGCCTCGCCCATGCTGTCCTGAGGGCATGGAAAAAGGGGCGCATCGCTGACCGGAGCTCCTCCTCGATTCCCCAGTGCTTGACCTGCCAAACGCATCCCCTGGTGGCCATCGCCTCGGCGTCAATGGCCTCGCCGTCGATCGCGACAATGCCATTCTGTGAGAGCTCCCGTCCTCTCCCAGCCCCCCATGCGCGACAATCCCCCAAGGCCCCATGCTGACCCCCCTTGACACAGCTACTCGGGAGGTCGCGACGGCGTGATTTGCGCCTGGAACCTCAACCGCGACCTGGTCGCCAACCACTCGTCCGTCGTCGACACCACCGCGAAGCCCAACGGACACACGAAGCGCGCGACCCGTTTCCGCGCCCAGACCCAAGCACACACCCACTGGATCAACGACATCGCCCTCGCCCAGCAGCACAGCGCCGTCGTCTCGGCCTCGTCCGACCTGCTCGTCAAGCTATGGCGCCCGCTGGGGACCGACGCCCCGGAGCCCGCCACCCTGGGACAGCACGCCGACTACGTCAAGTGCGTTGCGACGCCGAACCAGTCCACAAGCTGGGTGGCCTCGGGCGGCCTCGACCGCAAGATCTGCCTGTGGGACTTGGCCGGCGGCGGCAAGACCATGGAAATTGACGTCAGCGGCGAGGACATCACGGAAAAGGGGAGCGTCTACGCCCTGAGCGTGAACCGCAGCATCCTGGCCAGCGGCGGGCCCGAGAGCATCGTCCGCCTGTGGGACCCCAACACGGGCAAGCGCATCACCAAGTTCGTCGGCCACACGGACAATGTGCGCGCCATTCTGGTGACCGAGGCCGGCGACACGGTCCTGACGGCGAGCTCCGACCAGACGGTCAAGGTCTGGAGCGTGACGGCCGGCCGGTGCATGCACACCTTGACGATGCACAGCGACAGCGTCTGGTCGCTCTTTTCCGACGACCCCACGCTCGGCGTCTTTTACAGCAGCGACCGTACGGGGTTAGTGGTCAAGACGGACGTGAGGGGGACCTCGGACTGGGACGACGGGCTGTCGCTGGCTGTCGCGAGGGAGAATGAGGGTGTCAGCAAGGTCGTGGCCCTCGACAACTGCATCTGGACCGCCACCTCCCGGTCCTCGATCAACCGGTGGGCCAATGTTGACACCGGCGCCGACATCCAGCTGCCGGAGCTCTTGAGGCAGAAGCGGGCGTCGATATCCACAATGAGGAGCAGGGAGAGCGTGTCCGCGCCTTCGGGGACCAACGGGCTGCCCAAGACGATTCCGATCAAGGCGCTCCTGCGCATCTCCAACACGGCATCGTTCCCGCCTGCTGTCAACCGGGAAACCGACGAGACGCCGGATGGGACGCTGGCAGTGGAATCTGATGTGCTTTCCGAACCGATAGAGAACACCGTCGAGGCGGTGCACAACCTCCCCGAAGAGACGATTGAGGGGCAATTTGGCTTGGTAAAACACCGGCTGCTGAACGATCGGAGGAGGGTGTTGACTTTGGATACCGCCGGTGATGTTTTGTTGTGGGACTTGATCCAGGTATGTTGCGTCCTTCATTCCGAGGTGCTGATGCTGACGATGGTCAGTGCCGTCCCGTCAAGAGCTTTGGAAAGCGACATTTGGAAGACGTGGAGCCCGAAGTCAACACGCGGGAGGCGGTGGCGTCTTGGTGTTCGATTGATACCAGTTCTGGCAACTTGACAGTCGTGCTTGAGCCAAACAACTGCTTTGACGCCGAGATGTACGCCGACGAGCTGGAGCTGGAAGAGCCAGTCGAGTTTAGGGAAGACCAGAGGAGTACGTACCATTTATGTCCTGTCGAGGCCGCTCTGACACTGCTTGCAGTTAATCTTGGAAAGTGGGTTCTCCGATATCTTTTTGCCAACCTCATCGACGAGGAGATCAGGCGCGACGAGGCGCACCGGCACACACTCGAACATGCAGCCCAAAAACGGACGGGACGGGGAACCCCCATGGTGATTTCCATCCCCCCGCCCGCCGGCTGGTCAGGGAGCCCGTCGCCCTCGAGCACCCCCAGAGCAAACGGGTCATATCCCCCAATAACGCCGGGGTTTGCCATTGGCGTTGCGACCCCAGGCTCGCCACTTCACCACCAAACGCTTGAAGGACATGCACCACTCAGTCCCCTGGATAGGAAGATGAGCAGGCCATCAGTGGAACGCGAGGACTACTTTTCAGACGCAATCAACGCCCCAGACCCGAACCCTGGGACAGGGCCGGTCCCGACACCTGCGAGCGCACCCCCGATCCCGGAGGCAGCAAAAACGCTGGTCGACACCGGCAAGGAAAAAGAAAAGGAAAAAGAAAAGGACAAGGACAAGGAAAAGGACAATGGCAAGGGGACCGGGGTATTATTCGGCAAGCGGATCCGCGGCATCGGAAAGTCGTTTCCCAAAATCGGCCGCTCCGCTTCTACCGCTGCCGTGCCGAAGCCTGCCGTGGAAACCGAAAAGGCCGAGGAATCGGAATCCTCTTCGAACCACGAAAAGGAGTTTGAAGACAGCTTCTACGGCGTCATCCAGAGGATTCGAGACGGTTACGAGAAGCAGCACACCGAGAACCCCGAAACCCCCCTGGAGACGGGCATCGCACCCAGCCTCCCCAACGACACGCCAGTACTCAAGCTACCCCCCGGCACCAAGGTCATCCTCCAGGAGGAGACGTCGGGCGGCTCGGCGGAGCTGTATCGCGGCACCGTCGAGTCTGTCGGGCTCGACGCCGACCTCATTGAGAAGCGTGGCGCGCTGTGGCTGGGTGAGGTGCTGCTGACCAACACGATCCCGCCCAAGGAGCCCGTCAAGGTGTCGTTTGTGCTGTTTCCGTGGCACGACGAGCTGCCTGCCATCGCGACGGCTGACGGTAACAACCGGCTGAATGCGAATCGCATGTTGCGGGTCAAGAAGATTCTCGCGTATGTCGCGGAGCGGATTGATCCCGTGGCTGAGGGCGAGACGCCGGACCCGGACGCGCTCAGGCCTGAGGAGTACTTGGAGCTGTACTGTAACGAGGTGGTGAGTATTTTCCGTGGTGTTGGTGCGAGAGTCATGCTGACCGACCTGATAGCGGCTGCCTACAACGATGAGCCTGGCGACACTCCGCGCCCACGTGTGGAAGGGAGGAAACGACATTGTGCTGCACTACAAGTCGAACGGCCGAAAGGAGATTCCGATCCCACCCCCTGAGGAGCCAGCCACCGAGGAAGCGAAGCCGGCGGTGGACATGACGAGCCAGCTAGTGGCGGCTGGCGTCAGCTAATGTTTTGTGTGTACGACGGAGGCGGATGCTTGGTCCATATATAGCGTGATGAGGTAGCGTGCGTGCGTGCGTGCCGCAGTTTTTGTGTATCTATGTCTGGCGGGAGGGGTATCTGTCTTGTCTATGTTGCGCATCGCCGGTTCAATATCTGTACATAACGTTTCCACGGCCACATACCCGTCGTCGTCGTCGTCGCTCTCCCGGCCGGCGAGCGAGCTGCCACCCGGGCGGGCAATGTCTATACCATCTTCCTGCGCCGCCTCGTCATAGCCTCTTCCTCTCCATCGCATTCACCGCCCACTGATAACTCCCCAAGAAAATAGCCCCCCCGATGCTAATCCACATGACCCGCGGCCCTATTCCCGCAAAGAACGGCCGCACCCCATGCTCCCTCAATATCCCCCTCACAATCCTCCCCACCCCCTCCCGCTGCGCACTCAGCATCACCCTCGTCTTGAGCACATCCAACGGCGTCGTCACCCCCGCCGCCAGCGCCCCCGCCAAACTCCCGTACACCCCCGCCTCCACCGCCCCCACCTCCCTCTCCCCGGGCATCGCCGTCTCCCCAAACAGCCCTCTCCCCGTCCTCGCCCGCCTCTCCCGCCCCCACGCCTTCATCCCCTCCCACACCGGAAACTGCAGCACCGTAAACGGCACCTCCCGCATCACCGTTATCCCCCACCCCCTATACAACCCCCGCCAAACCCCCACCACGCCCCCCGGCGCCCGCAGGATCGCCCGCAGCGCCGACCCAGACCGTCCCCCGTGCTGCCCCGCTTGCGCCCGCTGCTTGACCACCTCGGTCGGCACGCGCACCGCGCACGCGGCGATCTCGCCCAGCGAGGCCGCGAGCATGTGTGTCGCGGTTGGGGAGAGGGTGGTGGGCGCGGTGGATTTGATGTGCTCGTAGGTGACGAAGAAGAGGGCCGCGCCCGGGGCGGAGCCGACGAGCGCCGAGCCGACGCCCCGGTAGATGCCGCGGAAGCCGCCGGAGGCGAAGAACCCCGGGGAGGATTGCAGGCGGGTTTTGAGCGTGTCGAGGGGGAAGAGGGTGAGGTCGACGGTTGTGCCGGCTAGGGCGCCGGCGAGGAGGGCGGTGCGGAAGGGGGGTGGGGTGGATGGGGGAGGGGGTGGGGGGTCCATTTTTGGGTTGTGAGGGTGGTCGAGGTTTGGAGGGGGTCGAGGTGGCCGTCGAGGTGCGGGAACGGGTTGTCCGTCAGCGGGAAGAGAATGGTCGTGGTTGGGGTGTCGCCCGAGGGTGCCGTCCCCTTGGCGGTGGTGTGGATGTTCCGGGAGCAAACACCAGATTCTTTTGTCGCGATTGATGACTTGCGCCCCGGCAGCGGCAGCGGGGCGTCTCCGGCAGGCAAGGAGCTTAGCTTGGCCCCGGTGAGATCATCGCGGCAGGCTTCGCTTTGCAGCGGCAGCTGCGGGAGCTTGGGCCTCTTTTGACATTTCTTTCGACAAGGTGCTTCTCTTCTTCTTCTCTCGACCCCACTCGGACATGAACTCGTCCAGGCAACTCTCCGTCCCAGACATCAACTCGATGCCTCGTAGGATGGAATGAACGTGCCACCGGTCTTGCACCGCGGCGCAAAAGCGATCACCGCCCCCGAGTTCTTTGACGCACTGCAGGCAACATGCCTCCCCCGGTATCCCAGTGCGCGAGGCACCGAGCCGCGCCGTGTTGGTGAGTTCCCATATTTTGGTTGGGTGTCCCGTCGACTTATAACTGACATGGCATAGCTCTCGCGCTGAGCGGTGGCGTTGATTCAATGGCCCTGGCCTACCTCTGCCACCAGTTCCAGATGCGATACCGCTTCACCAAGCTCTCGGACAACCCCCTGCACCACTTCCAGGCCGTCATCATAAACCATGACCTCCGCGAGGGCAGCTTGGAGGAGGCCATGAACGTCTCCAAGGTTCTCCGAGAGCGATTCAACATGACCGCCACCGTCCACCCCGCGAAATGGGCTGAAGTGCTTGCCCCGGGCCAGCACCACCGAGACGTTTCCAACGTCGAGACCTTGGCTCGGCAGGCTCGGTACCGCCGAATCGGCGACTTTTGCAAGAACAGCGGCGTAGCCTCCTTGCTGACGGCGCACCACGAGGGCGACCAGTACGAGACGGTTCTCATGCGTCTGCTGGCCGGCCATGGCTACCGAGGCCTGCAGGGGATGCGCGCCGCCACCGACATCCCCGAGTGCTACGACATGCATAGTTGCTACCAGAGCGGCTTTCACGACGACCAGCAGCGCGTCAGCCCCTATTACAATCTGCGACCGACGCGCCGCGACAAGAAGGAGATCAGGGCTTCGTTGAAAGTGGAAGCGCTGGGAGCAGCAGCCGACGACGTCAGCGACGGTCTCAAGTCCCTCGGCTTTGAGTACCTGGAATACGAAGGCATCGCTCTGGGCAAGCGTGCCCCGCTACCGATACCACTGGATTGCGAGGACGGCGGTATCATGATGTACCGGCCCCTGCTCGAGTTCAGCAAGGACAGACTCATCGCGACATGCCTGGAATATGGCGTGCCGTGGTTCGAAGACCACACCAACAACGACCCGACCCTGACAACGAGGAATGCCATCAGGCACATGTACAGAAACCACACGCTGCCCGTTGCGCTTCAGAAGCCCTCGATCCTTCGTCTCGCAGAGAGGTGTCGACAGAGGGTCCAGCGCGAGGAGGCAGAGGCCCGGAGGCTGGCGTCCCACGCGCGAGTCCTCGACTTTGAGCCCAGCGTTGGGACCGTCGTCGTAGAGTTCCGCCCCTTCCATCTGCCCGTGGTGCCGCGAAGGTCGGCGGCCTCACCTGTTGCGCGCCAGCGACGCATCGCACACTTCCGTCACATCGCCGCCATCATGATCCGACGGCTCATCTCGCTGGTGACCCCGGAGCGCGATCTCTCTCCGCTCGCCCAACTAGACCACCTAGTCTCGCTGCTGTTCCCATCCCTAGCCGACGAATCGAACCCCCGCCCCCCCTCTCCACCCAAGGCCTACGTCATCTGCGGCGTCCACTTCATCCCCCTCATCGGGGACTACCCCCTCCGCTGGCTTCTCTCCCGCGCCCCTCTCGTCTCGCACGTCCCACGACCCACGACCAAGCTGAACCAGCTCGGCCTCCGCTTCCGGCTGTCCCACCCGCGGAACTGGAAGAAGGGCTACTGGTCCCCGTGGGCGCAGTACGACGGCCGGTACTGGGCTCGCTCGCGCACCCGTCTTCCGTTCAAGGTCTATCTCGCGCCGTTTGAGCCTGAGCACCAAAAGCCCTTTCGCTCGGCGCTCGGCAGTGACCGTGCCAAGAATGACTTGGCTAGGATGCTCCGGCGATATGCCCCGGCCAAGGTGCGGTATACGCTGCCTGCCCTGTATGCCAATGCGCCTATCACGGAGCTGCTGGAGGGCGGGGGGCACTGGCCGCAGTATTCTGAGCTTTTTCCTGCTTCCGACGCGCCGGGGGAGGAGGACGTGGGGGATGGGGCGGTGGAGGGGAAAACAGCAGAGGGTGGGACGTCAGACTGTGAGACGTCAGAGGGCAAGACGTCAGAGGGTGCAACGGTAGAGGGCGGGACGACTGGGCTGAGCTACCAGAAGAGACTCGTGGCCAGGCGGTTGATCTGGGAGAATGATGTGGCGAGGAAGGGTAACCCGCAGTTGATTGCGCTGCCTACGCTGGGAATTGCATTGCCCGGTCTGGAGGAGTGGGTGGATCTGGAGATTAGATACCGCAAGGTTGACCACGACGTGATCCATGCTGGTGAAGTCGGCCTTGAGCGAAAGCGGGGGCGGCGGAGGGCATTGGAAGCGAACCCGCGACGTCCGGAGCGGTCTCGACGGCGGGTGGGTGGTATAGATCGTAGTAAATAAATGTCCAATGTGATGCAGAGCGAGAGGTCCGGACACACGCCGAGGGAGTGCTCTATGTTGAAATTACGATTCATCTGGCGCCACACCTATGTTATCGAAAAATGAGGCTCTGCCAGACCATAGTCCCGCTCCACATCCTCCCACCTCCCGTTGCGCATCGGGTCCAGCTTCTTGAGCTTCCCCAGCCACTCGACGAGCTGTCCCCTCTCGTCCGCATTTGGCTTTCGCTCCTCGAGCTGGCACAAATACATGGTGTACTCCATCAGGGCCTCGTAGATCAGCTTGACGTCGTCGTAGTCCTCGAGCAGATCCTTGATGTCCACGAGTTCCCTCGTGAGGTACGTCACCCGGTCTTCTGTCGCGAGCGCGGGTGCGATGGTCGGTCGGCCGGCTGTCGTGACGAGGTTGAGCACGAGGTATTGGTGGTAGTACCACAGGGACTGGTCCTCCGGTCCGACGTTTAGTGCTTCGCGGATGAGGCCGAGTTCTGGGATGTGTGAGCGGGTGCCATCTCATGCGGCCTGGAAGTGACATACCCTGGTCAAGAAACGCCCGCCGCGACGCATCATCGGCGTTGCGCTCGTCTAGCAGCCGGGGGATGAGCGAGCTCCGCCGATGCCAGGCCGAAAAGTTGGACAGGTCCTCGCGAATCATCTTGTCCGTGTATGCGAATTCCGGCTCGACCATGCTCTGCCCCTCGAGCACCGCACTCTCGAGCTGCTCCACCACCTGCCGTCGGTACCCCCACGCGTGAAAGTTCCGGCGGTCTTTGGTGAGCATCTTGGACGCCAGCCCGAGCTCGTCTTGCCACACCCGGCGCGCCGCGGCGACAGGCAGCCGCTCGATGATCTGCTGCAGGATCCAGAGGCGGTAGTTCCATATCCAGTAGCACTTTGGCGACTCGAGGAGGAGCGGGATGGTGAATGTCAGCTCGGCCTTGAGGATCTCGGCGTCCTTGGCCTGCCTGGCAGCTATGCCGTCCGTCGCATCCCCCTCAGCTGTGGTACCACTCGTCCCAGCTGTCGGGGAGCCGGGGCTGGGCGGGATCGCGGTCGACGAAGAGGAGCACGAGCTTGCGGAGGGAAGTGTGCGTGTGTCGGCTGGAGAAGAACTCGGCGACGCCCTCGAGCGCGAGGAGCCACCCGAGGGTTTGGATAATAAGGAGGAGGTTAGGCAGCGTCTGCGGACGTTCCATGTCGTGTAGTATTCGGGGTTGAGGCGGAGGAGTTGGGACGTGAGGTGGAAGAGCTCTGGGGTGTGGGAGGCGTGCGAGGCGAGGGAGCGCACGCGGTCGTCGAGGGCGCGGTACTTTTTGATCTTTTCGAGCTCGAGGAGCTTTTGCTCGTCGGTGCGGACGCGGGTGGATCGTGCTATGCCATGCTGCGACATGCTGGGGGTGGTCAGAGGACAGATCAGGGGTGGGGAGAGGGGTGACGTCTTACTTTGCCCGTCACATTCTGCAATGTTGGGGTGATGTCCGAGGCAAAGGGCGAGAAATGACAGGAGATCAGGCAATAAGGAGAAGGATGGTGCCGACTACCGTGGGTCAGGTCGCGATCAAATGGAAGCTCACAAGGTGTCGTCAGCGGGGGGCTTATCTTATCGTAATTACGACACGAGAGGCCCTAACCCTGGGAATGATGCTCAATGTTTACTTTGACAAAGGGTCGCGACTCGGTGGCTGCTCCTGCCGCTTCCCCTGAATGGCTCCTTCCGGGTGTCTCTGTCTCTTTCCGCCGAGCCACTTTTCATTTTGTGCCCTTGGTTCTTTTCAGAATGGAGGAACCACTGCCACTGCCAGACGTCCCGCCAGGGGTCGTCACTTGACCCCCCCGCCGAGCTTGACAAGGTGCCTCCTTCTGAACGAACTTCCTCGCGCAAGCCGAAACCACATCCTAAAATTCTCGTCTTCCTCTTGATTCTCCTTTTCCTACACTCTCAAGCCAGCATCGCTACGGGCTTCTCAATCTCGGAATCTGGGGGACCAGTCACACCCAATTCGAGCCTCCGTTTCTCCCCCACTCAAAGTGGTCCAGGACCAAGGTTGTGGTCGATTTCAAGCCCCTCGTTTCCCAATCTCCAGCTTTATTTGAGCCAGGAGGATTGACCTTCTGGAATCGGCCATCAACCGCTTTGGCACCCTCCTTTTCGCCCATCCATCCATCAGAGTGGACAACGTACAACCCACCCTCCCTCTCGACCCCCCCCAAGCGTCGGTGGTTCTTCGCTATGGGCTCGAAAGATCCCACTGAGCCGGGTAGGCACCCATCCAGCTCCAACGGCACCATGAACTTTGAATCCCCCTTTCTCCGAGGCGTCCATCGCCAGCGGCAGGCCTTCAGCACACCCTCCTGCTCGGCAATCAGAGCACCAGACTCAGGCTACGGAACAACCTCACCGCCCTCGCCGTCGGCAGCTCTAAAAGAGTTCCCCGGGTTTGACACTGAAGCCGCAAAGTGTCTCTCGAGGCAGGGAGATGGCAACCAGTCCGAGGTCAATGACCCCTTTGCCGACAGCGACGAGGAGAATGCGCTCGTCAACCAATTCACCGCCGCTCTCAAACTGGCGTCGGACGTCCCAAGCCGGAAGAAGACAAAGCCAACCACTCTTCCGCGATTGACGCGTTCACGCTCGAGCCTGCCTCAGTCCTTCCGTACTGCCGACAACGATATCCATCTCCCGCGGCGTCAATCCGACATCACTGTCGCCCGCCAAGGAGCCGGTTCTCTGCGCGCTCCGGATCGCTTCATACCTCTGAGATCCACGTCGACCGACACTACCGAAAAATTTCGAGTTGGAAAGGCGCCCCATGAGCTCAGCGCGACCGAGAAGATTCTTCGACACAATGGAGCCACTGAGGACGCTTTCTGCTACCGCAGGAGGGTTGTCAGTCCGATGGTCGTGGATACAAGCGCACAGCCTGGGCCGGACAGCGCACCGAGAAGACGCCGAGGTACGTCGGTTGATGGTTTTGACGAGGAGCGAGAGCATGCTAACTCAACAAACAGCAGGCACAGTCCTTTCCACCCGGGACAACCAAGATTCAGATGGCCCGGTTCGACAAGTCAGCCATGGGACGATCTGGGGTGTTGGCGGCGTCGCTCCGGGTACAACTGGGGGTTCTGCCATTGACAATGGCCGTGGCCAGCTGGTCCGCACCGGAACCAACGCACGACTTTTTCGGACCACGTTCCCGTCGGCAAAGCCAAAGGCGGAGGAAGAGTTGGAGAAGCACGGAGCACGCATAGCCACTGCCCTTGGTCTGGACCGAGCGCAGCGGGTGCTGGGGACAAACTTGCTGCGGTGTGAAAGGGACACAAGTGCCCAAGGCACAAGCCCGTGTGAACGCCACACTGATTTCGACGGTGTCATGTGGGTGAAGGAGAGCCCTATCCAAAGTGAGGACTCAGCACCACAAGCAACAAGGCCGAGTGACTGACACAGAACAGAGCACCAGAAAACGGTTGAAACCAAAGAGCTCCCAGCGGCGCCGTTCAAGTAAGTCGGCCTATCCCATGAACTGCGTGATTGTAAGTCCTCACACATGGTAGAGTCCTCGATGCGCCACACCTCCGGGACGACTTCTACTGCTCCATCTTGGCCTACTCGGCGACTTGTCGAACCCTGGCTATGGGCCTAGGCAACGTCTTGTACGGATGGTCTGAGAGCAGCGGTGTGCAGCAACTCAACGCTGCTCCGCCCACCAGGTACGAAGACGACCACCACTTGACCAGCATCGCCTTCTCGTCAGCCGAAGGGTCCAAGGCAATTCTGGCCTTTGGAAGGTCCGACGGCACCCTGGGGCTGATGTCTCTGTTTGACGACACGGAAGAGTCATCGACAAGCACAAGCATTCTGCCCCGCTTCCAGGTCGTTCAGCCATCGGCCATTGCTTGTCTGACCTGGAGGCCCACCTGCACCGTTAGACCCTCCAAGAGCAGCATCAATCCCGGCACTCCAGTTAGGACCGAAGATCTACTCGTTGGCGATAACATAGGCAGCGTTTACTACTACATTGTCGAATGGCCGGACCGATGGGAGGTTGAGCGAGACAACTGGGCAGGACACATGACCCTTGTCGCCAAAATCTCGGTCCACAGCCAGCAGATTTGCGGCCTGTCCTGGTCCAAGGACGGCGAGCTCCTTGCTACCGGAGGCAACGACAATTTGTGCTGCCTCTTTGAGGCAAAGGAAGTCCTACGCGCTCGTTCAGGGGCTCCCGGCGCCCCTTTGGACGACCAAGAATGGGGAGTGGGAACGCTCCCCGTCAGCGAAAGCAACGAGGGCTCTGCGACAAACAATCATCCACGGGTTCTGGTTCCTCAAGTCTACAATGTCTACGAGGTTCTCAAGGGAATGGAGAAGCATCGATGGGAGCACAAGGCGGCCGTCAAGGCAATTGCCTTTTGCCCATGGCAGGACGGTCTGGTAGCCACGGGCGGTGGTTCCAACGACAAGTGCATCCATTTCTTTCACACGACGACGGGTGCTCCCCTCGCGACGATTTCGGTCTCTGCTCAAGTCACCAGTCTGATCTGGTCCACCACGCGGCGAGAGATTGCCGCCACGTTTGGGTATGCCCAACCCGACCATTCGGTGCGCATCGCTGTCTTCTCGTGGCCCGACTGCCGCCAGGTGGCAGCCATACCTTGGCCTAGTGAGCACCGGGCGCTCTACGCCATCCCGTATCCCGGGGGTCCCGGTGATGGCAGTGGGGGAAGAGGAGGTGCTCGACGAGGCCACAGCCGCACCGCCATGGAGGGCTGCATTATGGTTGCATCGAGCGATAGCAGCGTCAAGTTCCATGAGGTATGGAGTTCGAACAAGAGGGCCACGGCCGGAGGGTCTGGCATGCTGGGAGGGAGCGACATTCTGGAGAGCCTGCAGGGGATTGAGAGGGAGGGTAGTGTCATTCGCTGATTCTCTGGGTGAAGGCGGGGAGTGCAAGTGGGAAAATGGAAGCTGGACAAGATGGGCGTCTGAGGGATGAGACATGAAGGCGCTTGCTGGGCAAGAGAATCACGCGAAACAAGGTGGGTCATGATAACATCGGAATAAATAGACAGTACAATAAGCAAGTTTTGGCAATATTTTGACGGGCTATGTGTTGTGTGTGTACAAGTCAATGTGATGACAGGTACAATCCAATACTGGTTTGTTTGTCAGAGCGAGACCTTGTCAAGCAAGCAAGGCCTCTGGTTAAGCAAGCAAGGCCCGATTCTCTCCTGGAAAGGCCTCTTTGGCACAGCCATGGGCCTCGTGTTTCGATTCCAGGGCCTCTGGTTCGAGTTTTGTGGCCTCCTGCTCCGGTTTCAGGGCCTCCATCAACCGTTAGATCGCCTTGGCTCGTATCTCGCATGTCTCACGACAACAAACAAACCAGGGCTGGAGTGTAAAGAGGAAGCGGCTCGACGAAACATGTTTATGTACGGAGTCGACAGGTATAGCGAAAAGGGAGAAGTCTACCTCCAACAGCAAAGAAATCCAGAATTCCAAAACGAGACGCCAAACATATGCAGACTGTGATCTCTGGCCCTTGGGGCTTGATTAGTCCTCCGCTGCCTGTTTCGCTTGGACAAGAGCATTCTCCCTCCCAGCCAGTCGTCCACTGACCACTGACCCCATCCCCCTCCCCCCCTTCCTGCCCTCCTCGTCCCCCCTACTTCAAAATAGCAATCAACAGCACCAAAATAACAATCAGCACCACAATCGCCACCATCTGCCCGCTCTCCCCCGCGCTCCGCGCGAACCCGTCCACCCGCCGCCGCGCCCGGTCCAGCGCCCCCTGGTGCCGCTCCGTCACCCGCTCCGACTCGTCCAGCATCACCACCTGCTCGTCCAGCTCGTCGCCGATCCGCATCGACAGCTCGCGCTGCCGGCTGATGGACGCGCCCAGCACGTCCAGCTGCGCGTCCTGCTCGTCGAGCACCTGCTGGTGGTAGGCGTGGAGCTGGACGTTGTCGACGGGCGGGGCGGCCGGCTCGGGGTCGTCGCGGTAGGGGAAGAGCGGATGCGGGGGTGGCGGGTGTTGGGCTTCGAGGTCGGAGGCGGGGGAGGAGAAGCGCACGGACTTTTGGGGGTGGTGGGCGGACTTGGAGGATTGGGCGTGGGCGAAGTCGGCGGCGAGGGAGGGGTCGTTGGGGGAGGTGAGGGTTGTGGAGGTCGAGGCGGGGTGGGGAAGCCGTGGAATTGGGAGGAGAGGTCGCGGTATTGTTGTTGGAGGGAGGCGAGGGTTGAGGATTTTCTGAAGGGGGGGGGGTGGGGGTTAGTGGTTGATGAGGGAGGGGGGGAGGGGGGGACGTACGACTCGTCGCCGGCTTTCTCGAGGGCTTCGAGGCCCTCGCGGAATTGGTCGAGCGAGCGCGAGATGTGGCCGTCTTGGGAGTCGCGGGCGAGTTTGAGCGTCTTTGCGCGCTGCCGTTCGAGGAGGGAGAGTTTGATGTGGTCGGCGAGGAGGAGGAGGGCGTTGGGGTTGGACATGTTGGCGGTGGGGAATGTTTGGACCTGGGATGGGGAGAAAGGAAATGGAAGCAAAGAAATGAAAAGGAAATGGTGGACCGTCTGTCGTCGTCGTCGTCGTCGTCGTTATCGAAGGGAGCGTTTCGGGGGGAGGGACTGGGATCAATCAACCGGGTCATGCGGGTCCTCGGATGAGTGAGAGTCGAGACCTGGCAGGCAACGCTTGGGGCGCATTACGTACCTGTCCAGCGGGGACCGTTTGGTGGCACGTGCGGATAACGCCAGATGTCGTGGACTCTGAGGCTCTGTACAGAAAAGCGGCATTTTCTTCGGTGTGTGGCACATCTTCTTTGTAGCGACGCGACCCCAGTCAACATTTGGTTGCTCCGTGGATTCGTACTCCGTACAAAATATCGACAACTCCACCGTTCCTGACGACGCCTTTCTTGTAGGCTGTCGCTCGACGCCCCATCCACTCACCTCACCTCACCTCCCCCTTGAGTTGAGGCTCGAAAGGGTGTCCGGTTCGTCGCCCCCAGGATGGCAGATCAGGCCGACGCCATGGACACGCAGGCGAGTCCGGCAGTCTCAGGCGAATCGGCCGCCGGGTCCGCGTCCGGACCCGCCGCCGCCGCCACGGCCGATATCCCCTCCGCCTTCCCCAAGAAGCGCCGCGGCCGGCCCCCCGGACGCCCCAACGCCACGGTCCGCGAGGCCGACTACGAGGACAACCCCCTTGTGCAGACGTGGAATCGGGCCAAAGCCGAACACACCATGACGGTGGTGTCCATCTCAGTCCGCGAGGCGCTGACCGAGGCGCTACTGGTCCACGACACCCAGCGCGCCATCTTCCGCGAGCCCAGCCGTGAGGTCATCCACTTCGTCCAGGGATGGATTACGGCGCGACACATTGCCTCGCAGCGGCCGAGCTACGTCAACGGGCTGCTGATCCACTCGCGCGGGCGCGATGCCACTGTGTCGTGCGCGTCGTGCGCCGACCGTCGGGCCAAGGGGTCGCTGGGGCCGTTTCTCGTGTGTCGCGTTCTGGATGGGCAGTACCATAACAGCTGCTCGAACTGCAAGTGGTTCGATAACACGTCGGCGTGCTCGCTGTACACGGGGCCGAAGCCGAACCGGAAGCGGAAGAAGGAGGGGGATGCCGGGGTGGTGCAGGCGCAGGGCCAGGTGGAGGGTGTTGCCAATGAGGAGGCGTCGTATATGCTGCCGCATGGGGGGGTGGCCGAGGCGTTTATGGGCCATCATCATGTCGGGGCTGCTGGGAGTGCGATCGATCCGACGTTGCAGCTTCAGGTCGACGCGGCGAGTGGGATGCATCAGGCGGCTGGGGCTGGGATGCATCAGATGGCGGTGGCTCCGATGCACCAGACGACGGAGGCTCACTATGCGATACACGGAGATGAGTATGTGCTCCCTCGTGGGATGGGGGGAGGGTTGTGGAAGTCAGAGACTGACTGATGGCAGGCATGATATCGTTCTGCTGGAGCATGCGTAGGGCGTGATGCTGTTATAATATCCATCATCAGGGCGCCTTGGAACGTCGGGTTGAGGTCGTGGGGATCACGCCGCAGGAGGAGGTGGAGTGGCGAAGCTGTCAGCACCAAGTCCTGCGATGGAGGGAAAGTGGTGGGAGAGATGGTGGCCATGGAAGTGCGGCGACTTAGTCCCCAGGCCCTCAGGCCTTAAGCATCACACCTCGGACACCACACACCCCAGGCAGCGCACCTAGCGATACCAGACCCCACTGTCACCAAGACCCCTTCGACGAAGCCCCATTGATGCGTAGCTAGGTGGTGGAGATGGAGGCACAAGCGTTCTGTTCGGTTGAATGAATCCGCTGGGTTCGATTCCCGTTCGTGGCGCAGAGAACTCGCTTTCACAAAGATACAGAGAGGAGCTTCTCCCTCGGTTGAACATGGTCACCATGTTCCCGGGGATCCTTTTTTGCCATCATTTTTGTCACTTGTTTTTAGAGGATTTGGGAATGAAGTCAGCGTCTGTTTGGTCGGCAGCACCTAGGTACCAAGATATCCCTCTGTTTCCACGCCCAGTGATGATGAGAATCTCGTGGTTCTTTTTCTTCATAAATTCTCTGCAAATTCTAGAAGCATCTCCCCAAACCCAGAGCCTCACCCCAAGACCAACACTCCACGCTTCCAACTCGCAGGCATCCAAGCCTCTCCGCCTCTCTGCCTCACTTCCCTCAGCCTCCCACAGCCCTCCTCCTCCTGCTGTGGCACCTCAACCTCAACCACCCCCACCGACCCCCACCCACCAAAAATCCTGGCACAACGAATTGAGCCTCATCGCAACCCGCATTGCCTCGAATCCTCGCGATTAACCGTTTGCCAGCCTCCCTCACTGTGACTCCCACCGCATGCGTTTGACCGGCTCAGTGACAAGGCAGCCAGCCCACAACTGCGCTGCTGTCCAAGTCTTGGCGGTAGGCCTCTTCCGACACGTGCCCCTGAGGCACGATGGCGTCAGCAAAACAGCACCATGAAGAGGTTGACAAACGGAGTATTGGCTCTCGAACGATCTGGCTGAGCGAGGCCTGCGTGTTCGATATAAGGCATCCGAGGAAAGATGCAGTGAGCGTCAGGCCACGCTTCGTCGTCGTGTATGCAACCGCCGGTTAGGCACGTCGGGCTGGCTGGTGGTGAGACGGTTGATGTGCAAACGGATTTCTGGGGGGGAGATAAGGGGGAAGGGACGAATCATGAGACCAGAAGGGAGCGGAAGGGGAGAGGTTAGGTGCAGTTGAGGCCTACAATGTTTGGGTCTTTGAGAGGGGCTGTGTTGATGTCGAGATGGAACTGCCTTGGGGCCTGGGGGAACTGGGAGGGACCTTAGGGCTTTGGTTTCGTTGTTGTTTGAAGCCTGGATGGGTATATATGGACTCGGGTGCTCCTCGTGGGGAGGTGGCCTTGGAATATGCAGACCGACAGACATCGGGGCCCCGACATTGCGAACCCCAAGCCAGTCACCATGGCCGACTTTATTTTCTCCTGCATCTTTCACTTCCTCGCCTATCCCCTGGAAACGTGCGTAGCTGCGCTGCTCTGCTGTCTCTACTGGATTGCCCTCTTCATCATCGACATCATCTGGACATGGCCTCACCTCTGTGCTCTGGCACTCATGGCGTTTGGCCTCAGCAAGGCCCTCGACGAGACCTTTGACCAGTACTCCAGATGGACAACCCCGTCTGCCACCGCGGTTGACGCAGCAGACGATGCCCTCCAGGTCTCAACCGCAACCTGGAGCGACACCGCGGCCTGGCTCGACACCCAGCGAGCCATCGTCGACTTTAGATTCTTCTCCCCCCACGGCCCCCCCCTCCCAGACGTCGCCATTCGGCTCCGGCTTCGCGCCGAGGCCAACGCTCGCCTTGTCCGCGCCTTTGGGATCGAAAACTCTCTCACCACCTCTTCTTTCCACGTCCATAAACAGTTTTACGACAAGGCCACCGCGCTGATCAACGAGGCGAACCACAACCCCGGCCGGTGGCTGAAGCTGTACGACCTTGCCGGGGGGCTGCTGAAGCAGGACATCGTGGGGGCCGTGCTCGCTGCGCAGCCGCTGGGTTTGGCCGACTGCGTGCGGAAGATGTGTCTTTCGGTTGTGCTGGCGGACAACTTTGGGGAAGATGCGATTGTGCGTGCCGAGCGGGACGTGTTGGGAAAAATTGCGTCCAAGGTGAATGAGGTTTGGGTTCGGAGCAAGTGTGAGAAAGGTGGAGGGGGGGGAAGAGATGCAGACTTGGAGGAGATGATCAACGGTCTGGGGCTGAGGGGGGACAGAGGACAGAGCGAGGCGTTGAGAGTGGAGGAGGTGCTGGGCATCATCATGCCGCAGTATGAGACGCTTTGGAGGGTGGTGTTGCTGACGTTTGTCACGGCCTTTCATCGGCAGCCGAGACAAGAGAATGTCAAGAGGGTGGAGGGAGTGCCGGGGTGTCTTGGGAAGGGGGATGAAGAGGCCTTGAAGCTGACAATGGTAAGTGCTGTCTTTCTGTCGAGGAACTCTCCACGTCGAGGATAGGTTAAGCTGACGCCGTGGAAACAGGAGGGGTTGCGATTGTACCCGTCCAACAAGCGCATATACCGAGCCCGCGGTGTCGGGATGGAAGGCCAAGTCTCGGGCGACGTCGAAGCCTGCCACAGGAATGCCGAAATTTGGGGCGACGCCGCTCTTGAGTTTCGGCCCGAGAGGTTCGATGGACTGTCGGATTTACAGAAGAGGGCGTACTTCCCGTACTCGATGGGCAGACACAAGTGTCCGGCTGTCAAGGTGTTTGGGAACCGCATGATCACCATGTTGGTCGTTGTGCTGAGCAGGGTCATGTCGCCCGCGGTGGGTAAGGTGACGTTTGGGGACGAAAAGCTGGATGGCGATGCTGCCGCGGCGCTGCCGACGGGGAGGGACGAGCTGGAGGCGTGGGTCATGGAGCTTTTTTGAGGGCGCGGGCTTGGTGTCGGTAGTGATCTTGTTTGCTTCGTGGGGGTCGCATTTCTAGGTGGGGGTTCCACCGGGGGGGGGGGGGGGCGCGAGCGTTGAGGGCACTGTTTCTCCTTTGGGGGGGTTGGTTGGTGTCGCGGTTTCCTTTTTCATGTTGCAAATAGAGGCACCTTCCTGTAGAAATGGGTTTCGGATTCGAGCTGATGATCAAGGCATTCCTTCCTCATCCATGTGACGCCGAGGACAAAGGAATCCCAATGGGGCTTGCTTGGCGATTGCACAGGCGAGAGATTGGCGGACGGCACAGCATGTCAGCACCTCACCCACTGCTCGGAGCCACTGTTATGGTTTACGAGGGGCTCAAAATCCCGATCCGAGTGCGACGACAATCCAAGACATGGTGTGCCTTCCCCGCGTCAGCGTTCCGGCTCACCGACTCAAACCCAGCACCGTCCCGACCTTTTTGCTTCTTTGCTATTGTTGCCGATGATTGAGCTGTCTTTCACGACACCTCCCTCCCTCAGCACACTGCCGAAGTGGATCTGACATTGCAGCGATGGCGCTACAGATGTGGTTTGTTGGTGTGGTGAGCGCTTCCAGAATCCTTCAATCCCTCTGGCGGTCATGGCAGCCAACTGACCAATGACTTTCCAGCTGGTGTCAGCCTTTGTCGCCTTCAAGCTCACCTCTTTTCGGCGCCATCCCCTGAGGCAGTTCCCCGGGCCTGTCTTTTGCGCCCTCAGCAATGCAGGTCCTTGACAAATCTACGAGGAGCTCAGAGCTGACATGATCAGATTCCCTTTTCTTACCACTGGATTGTTGGAGATCAGCCAACATGGATCGAATCGCTCCACGCCAGATACGGTGGGCTCTAAATCCGAGTTATGTTAGATGTTTAAGAATACATGACTGACATCACGCCTAGGATCTGTCGTGCGCACTGCCCCCAACGAGCTGTCCTTCACGACACCCAACTCCTGGAAAGATATATATGGCTTCCGAAAAGGCCACGGCCTCTTCGTCAAGAGCTATGCCTACGATGCCGCCGCTTTCACCAACCAGACGCGCTCCATCGTCAACGAGAGGGACCCAGCCGAGCATGCCAGGATGCGCAAGATGTTGTCGCCCGGTTTCTCGGACAGATCACTGCGCGAGCAGTGGCCCATCATCAACGACCTGGTCGACGGGTTTGTCGGTGAGCTTAAGAAACGCGCAGCGCGAGGACAGCTCGTCGACATGACCATGCTTTTGGCCACCATCGCATTCGACGTTTCAACCAGTCTCGGCCTTGGCCGCTCGTTTGGTGCAGTCCATTCCGAAAAAGAACATCCATGGATGGTCTTTATTCGGAATGGAGCTCGGGCAATGGGCGAAGCCGCGGCCATCCAGCGGTTCCCCTGGGTCAAGAAGCTCGTACTCGCTCTCAAGCCACCCCAGATGATCCAGATGATCAAGGAGCTAAGGAACCACGAAGCCATGTGCATCGACATGGTAAGAACGTGAGCTATCTTGATGTACCCCGTTCAACCCGAAACCCTCTGACATGTTGACAGGAGGCAAGACGAGTCGAGTGACCGGCGGGACATGCTGGGATTGATCTTGGAGGCCAGTGACAAGGCCGAGGAAAAGTTCCCAACACCCTTCATCGCAGCTCAGCTATCCGACGTCGTCATTGCTGGCGCAGAGACGACAGGCACGGCACTCGCCACCGCGCACCACTTTGTGATGCGCGATCGTGTCGTGATGCAGAAACTGCGCGATGAGATACGTGGGAGATTCAAACGCATCGAAGACATCAAACCCGAAACGACGGCCGACTTGCCATATGTCAACGCCGTTCTCAATGAAGCCCTGAGAGTCCTGCCGCCAGTGCCATGGCCGGCGTCAAGGCTTGTGCCTCTGGGAGGTGACACGGTCGACGGGTACTTTCTTCCAGCCGGTGTAAGTTTAGCTGCCCATTCCCCATTTCCCCCCTCCCGCGCTGACTGGGGATCTGCCAGACCTGGGTATCGACGAGTGCCTTTGCTGCCTCGCGTTCTCCCCTGAATTTTGATTCTCCGGCCGAGTTTCGACCTGAACGGTGGATCTCCAACCTCCACGGCGATGAACTTGGTGGTGCTCAACCATTTAGCCTGGGCACTCGGGCTTGCATTGGGAAGTCGTGAGTATCTCTACCCGGGCATCATAGTTCACAACTGACAGATCTTTACAGCGTGGCTCTCACCGAGATGCGCTTGATCATGGCCAAGGTGCATTTTCTGTTCGACGTGGAGTCGGCGGACCCCGATCTCGACTGGATCCAGAAGACAGTCTTTCGACTGTTGTGGGCACCGCCTCGCCTGATGGCGCGCTTGGAGGTTGCGCAACCCAAGTAAATGTCGGATTTTATTGAAGATCTGTCTTTGACTTCAATCTTACAGGTAAAGTATGGAATTTGCTGTTCTGGCCGCCGAATTTGGCCCCAGATCCCGCCCACCCCGCTGGTGACCCCGAATCTCGCCCACCCTGCTGGTGACTCTGAATCCCGCCCACCCCGCTGGTGACCATTCTGTCATGACCCAGGCCATGACATTGGGCCCAGTACTCATTCTCTTCCTTGTATTCTTTTTTCTGAGAAGCTTCGGCCAATCAGAGGTCTGAACCGCAAGTTCCAACAACTCCAACTTAGTTATCACCACTTTCGTGGTGATGAAGGGTCTCCCTTCGAGGCTTTGGGAAGGCCTCGTTTGTATCCTCGCCGTCCCACGCTCAGCCAGCGTCGCCTTTATCGCTGGGACGCCGCCGCACTCGCCTCCGTCGGCCTTCAAAGGCTCCTCCTTCTTTCGGGTCCCTGGACGAACCCCGATCGCAAGCCGTCCGCGCGGAAAGGGCTCGACCTTAAGCTCGCCTTTCCGGCCTCGCAAGCCTCCTCTCCCTCTTGTCATCCCGACCTCCTCTCCTCGTCCGACATAAACGAGCGCGACATCTCTCCCTTCCGCCTTGGTGTTCGCCTAGGCTTTTCCTAGGCTGCGACGCGGGGCGGTCGGAGGGAGGCTGTCACGGCACCTGCCATGATGGTTCGGCCTTATCGCCATATCTGCCTTATCGGCCTCTGCTTGCGGGGCAGCCCACTACATAGATCCGCCGTTGCAGGATGGAGGCTTGCGCTTCCTCTTCCTCCTGCAACTTCGTTATTTTCTACAATGCAAGCAAGCCACATCGCAGCCCTGTCTCGATAGCCACCCCTGCACCGTGACACCGACGGACAGTTCCCCCCGTAAGAAGGCCGGTATATCGTCGGCTGGATTACCGACGGCGCGGTTTCCAGACGCCTCGTAGTAGCGATAGGCAGCCGGCAAGCGATCCGTGGTGCTTTCCTCTTGTCGTTTCCCAAACACCTCGAGCTGAAGCTACCAATATCGTCAGAGAGTATGCACACCTTGACTGCTGTAGTGCTGCTAGCGTACCGGCCAGGGCGGGGGACCTGAGAGCGCCATGTGGGACGCGGGCGGGAGCGGCGGGAAGGTAACTGTCCGGACCGGTAACTGTCCGCGACGGGGCTGGCTGGCAAGTCGCTGCTTTCCGGAGCGGAGGACACATGGAGGCAACTCGGCCACTGTGCGTACTCTGTTAGCCAGACCCGCCAGGCGCGACTGCGGGGGATGCTCAGTCCTGTTGCCGTCCCTCAATCCTCCGTTTTTTGGCTCCCTCGCCGTTCGCCCTGTCCTCCTCGTTCGTAGACGATGCTCAACGCTGTGATGGTCTGCGGTTGTTGGGCGGTGTGAACACTCCTCCAGCTGCGTCGCGTCTCTGACGCGAGACACCGTTGGCTGCGATCGATGTTGCTGTCTGAACCGTGAGCCAACGTGATTGGATGGGGTCGCTTCGTGGCGCTTCGGGCGCTAGGCATTGGGCGGCCGCGAGAATGCCCGACGTGAATGTTCTTCCCATGCCAACTAATGCAGCACGAAGCGCCTCACTCGGGTCTTGCTTGGACCAAACACTCCTCTCGCGATCGTTTCCGTTCTGACGGCGACTTGACACAGTCCGCGCCGCGATCGTGCCGGACCCTTGCCAGCCCGGTGCGCAAGTGGGGTGGATATGAACCCCGCTTAGAACATTCCTGGAGCGACCACGATGGAGGTGAGATCTCTGCGTGTAAGACAATGCGACCGGACGCTAACTGCTGTATTCCGTCCTTAGGCTCGCAGGGGACTTTGCCAGGTTGCCCCAGCCGGCGACGCTCCACACGACCCGACCATCGAGTACGTTCCACCCGGTCTGACGCTCAGAGGCACGTCTAACCGGACAGCATCATCGCGATCCACGGCTTGGGCACCGAGTCGCCGCGGACATGGGAGTTCAAGAAGAAAGGAGGGGGCGGGGTTGTCAACTGGCTGTCGGACCGCGACATGCTGCCGGCAGCCCTCCCGGAGGCCCGCATATTCACATACGACTGGAATGCGAACTACTTCGAAGATGCGCCCGTGCAAACGCTGCTCGGCCATGCCGACACGCTGCTCCGTCTTATCGTCGCCGAAGGTCGCGGGTCGCAAACGCGGCCGATCATCTTCGTCGCCTCCTGTTTTGGAGGGCTTATCCTGGCTGAGGTATGTCCCTGGATACATGGACGGCGGGCAGCGGTTAACATCCCCAGGCGATCAATCGAGCGGCCCAGGAAGGCAGCGCCTACCGCCACATTCTACTTTCCACGGTTGGAGTTGTGTTTCTTGCCACTCCATTCCGCGGCAGTGATGCGGCCAAGCAGGCTCAGTGGCAAGTGGTCGTGGGCGGCATTATGGGGGAGCAGACATCAACACGGCTTATCGACGCCCTCAATAAGAGCGACAGAGAGCTCGGCAAGCTGACCCAGTCCTTCGCTGAACTCGCTAGGAGAGATTCAATCCAGTTGCCTCTCCATTGTTTCTACGAAACCAAGCAGACGGAGATGCTGAGACGGCTCCTCTCGTCAAGCTGGGCAACCCGATTCTCTACTGCGCTTAGAGGCAAGACCTATAAAATCGTATGCGGCTCTTCTCAAGCGTACGTGCGAAGCTGACCTTGGATAGCTTGTCAATGAGTCTTCAGCCTGCCTCGATACATTTGAACGGAAAGGCCTCGACGCAACGCATTCAGGCATGAACAAATTCCAGGGTCCCGAGTGTCCTAACTTTACGCTCGTTAAAGATGCTATCAGGCAATTCGCTAGTAACTCATCGGCCGTTTTGGGACGCCGGACGAACTGTAAGCCGATCATCTCTACTGGGCGGGCTGATACAGCTAGAGTCTTGCTAACATGGTGAAGCCGCCGTGGAACGGCACTGGATCGTCCCGTTCGGACGGAACAAGGACTTCGTCGGCCGCGAAACGATTCTCACTGATCTCCTTGCGAGGATCTTTCCTGGTGCAGACAAACATGACTGCCAGCGGACTGCCATCGACGGTCTTGGAGGAGTTGGAAAGACACAGATCGCGCTCGAGGCCGCTTTTCGCTTCGGCGACGCGCACCCGGACTGCTCGGTCTTTTGGGTTCCGGCTGTGGATGCCACCACTTTCGAGAATGCATACCGCGCTATCGGCCAGCAGCTCAACGTACCGGGCATCGACGAAGAGAAGGCAGATGTCAAGGCACTTATTAAGGCCGCCTTGAGCCGCCAGAGTACGGGCAGCTGGCTTTTGATCATCGACAACGCCGACGACACAAATCTACTCTTCGGCAACACTGCCCTTGCCAACTGTCTTCCATTCAGCCGGAAAGGATCTATTCTGTTCACAACGCGAAATCACGAACTCGGAGTGAGACTAGTCGAGTCAGAAAGCCACATCCTCCCAGTTGAAGAAATGGGCAGAGACGAGGCCCTCAAGCTGTTACGGAAAAACTTGAAGGGTGATCAGATGAGCGACACAAGAAGCAACGAAGCGCTACTGGAGTTTCTTGCCAACCTCCCTCTGGCGATACGGCAGGCGTCTGCTTATATGGCCAAGAAGCAGATCTCGACTGCCCAATACCTTCAGCTGTGCAAATCCAGTGACGAGGACATGATCGAGCTGTTAAGCAGGGACTTTGAGGACCGCCATCGATATGAGACCACACAAAACCCGGTCGCCACAACCTGGCTGATTTCGTTCCGGCATATCTCAGATCACGACCCGCTGGCGGCTGACTACCTCCGGTTTATGTGTTTCCTAGCCGGGAAGGACATTCCACAATCCCTGCTACCGCCGGCTGGGAGGCTAAAGGCAGTTGAAGCAATCGGGACTCTGAAGGCGTATGCATTCATTTCCCAACGAAAGGAGTCTGATACCTACGACATCCATCGGCTAGTTCAAATATCGATGCTAAGCTGGTTAGCCCAAAAGGGGGAGCATATGGGCTGGAGTACCAAAGTGCTACAACGGCTTGACAATATGTTTCCTTTTCCGAAACACGAAAATCGAGAAGAGTGGATAAGGTACCTTCCACATACACAACATGCTCTTCAGCTGTGGAAGGGGACAGATGACGAGAAGGCGATACCGGATCTTCTATCTAAAGTGGGTGAGAGCTTCCGTAATTTAGGGAAGTACGAGGAGGCCGAGCAGATACATCGGCAGGCGCTACAGCTGAGCGAGAAGGTGTTGGGCAAGGAGCATCCCTCAACGCTTGACAGCATGAACAACCTTGCGGTTGTGCTTCAAAGCCAAGGGAAGTACGAGGAGGCCGAGCAGATGCATCGGCAGGAGCTACAGCTGAGCGAGAAGGTGTTGGGCAAGGAGCATCCCTCAACGCTTGCTAGCATGAACAACCTTGCGCTTGTGCTTCAAAGCCAAGGGAAGTACGAGGAGGCCGAGCAGATGCATCGGCAGGTGCTACAGCTGAGGGAGAAGGTGTTGGGCAAGGAGCATCCCTCAACGCTTGCTAGCATGAACAACCTTGCGTCTGTACTTGATAGCCAGGGGAAGTACGAGGAGGCCGAGCAGATGCATCGGCAGGTGCTACAGCTGAGGGAGAAGGTGTTGGGCAAGGAGCATCCCTCAACGCTTGCTAGCATGAACAACCTTGCGTCTGTACTTGATAGCCAGGGGAAGTACGAGGAGGCCGAGCAGATGCATCGGCAGGAGCTACAGCTGAGCGAGAAGGTGTTGGGCAAGGAGCATCCCTCAGCGCTTGACAGCATGAACAACCTTGCGGTTGTGCTTGATAGCCAGGGGAAGTACGAGGAGGCCGAGCAAATGCATCGGCAGGCGCTACAGCTGAGGGAGAAGGTGTTGGGCAAAGAGCATCCCTCAACGCTTGACAGCATGAACAACCTTGCGGTTGTGCTTCGAAGACAGGGGAAGTACGAGGAAGCCGAGCAGATACATCGGCAGGCGCTGCAGCTCAAGGAGAAGGTGTTGGGCAAGGAGCATCCCTCAACGCTTGGCAGCATGAACAACCTTGCGTCTGTACTTGATAGCCAGGGCAAGTACGAGGAGGCCGAGCAGATGCATCTGCAGGCGCTGCAGCTCCAGGAGAAGGTGTTGGGCAAGGAGCATCCCTCAACGCTTGACAGCATGAACAACCTTGCGCTTGTGCTTGATAGCCAGGGGAAGTACGAGGAGGCCGAGCAGATGCATCGGCAGGCGCTACAGCTGAGCGAGAAGGTGTTGGGCAAGGAGCATCCCTCAACGCTTGCTAGCATGAACAACCTTGCGTCTGTACTTGATAGCCAGGAGAAGTACGAGGAGGCCGAGCAGATACATCGGCAGGCGCTGCAGCTCAAGGAGAAGGTGTTGGGCAAGGAGCATCCCTCAACGCTTGGCAGCATGAACAACCTTGCGTCTGTACTTGATAGCCAGGGCAAGTACGAGGAGGCCGAGCAGATGCATCGGCAGGCGCTGCAGCTCAAGGAGAAGGTGTTGGGCAAGGAGCATCCCTCAACGCTTGACAGCATGAACAACCTTGCGTCTGTGCTTGATAGCCAGGGGAAGTACGAGGAGGCCGAGCAGATACATCGGCAGGAGCTACAGCTGAGGGAGAAGGTGTTGGGCAAGGAGCATCCCTCAACGCTTGACAGCATGAACAACCTTGCGGTTGTGCTTCAAAACCAGGGGAAGTACGAGGAGACCGAGCAGATGCATCGGCAGGAGCTACAGCTGAGCGAGAAGGTGTTGGGCAAGGAGCATCCCTCAACGCTTGCTAGCATGAACAACCTTGCGCTTGTGCTTAATAACCAGGGGAAGTACGAGGAGGCCGAGCAGATGCATCGGCAGGCGCTACAGCTAAGGGAGAAGATGTTGGGCAAGGAGCATCCTTCAACGTTAAGGAGCAAGAATAATCTTGCTGCCTGTCTCAGAGCGAAGACGAAGGGTTAGTTCCGATTCCTAGCTAAAGATACATTCGTCTACTGTTTCACTTGCTCTATCTCATCCACATATATTTTCTTTTCATAGCGTGCCACAGGAAAGGGTCTGGGAGGGCGAGTTACTATATCATTGTTACCTTATTCCAGCATCTTCTAGTTCCTTCGATGGCTTTTATCTGCCGGCAAGTTGCCTTGCTAGAACGCGCACGTGATGGCCAATCCCTGGTACAGAAGCAGAGATTTGTGAATCTTAACAACGGTCCTCTCCAGCCACAGCAGCACTTTCCGGAATTCTTTGTCGTCGGTGGCGGGCCCGGAAGTAACCCAGGAGACGGGCGTACCTTGATAACTCGAATCACTCGAATCATTTTTCCATACTACATCTCGCTTGTGATTCTAAGTAACATCTAGGCGATGGTGTGTGCTTGTAGTGTAAGCGCTGCTGGCGGCCGACTAGCAGATCAGGCGCCGTGAGTGCAATGCCAACCTGTTACAACCTACACCCAAGGTGGGTCAGACTGCAAGGTAGTACGCCGCGGGGTTGTTGACAGTGATGGGAATAAAGGTTGCGCAAGGTCCAGACAGGGTCGTTCACTGTCTCAAACAAGGTGTTTTACAAAGAGCTTGAAGAAGGTGCTTGCAAGTGTTACAACCTGTGCCCAAGAGGGTCAGACTGCAAGGCAGGACGCCGCGGTGGGTGTTATCGACTGTCATGAGCTGGAGAGAAGGTGCCGGAACGATGACGACACAGTGGCAAGAAGCTCCCATAGCTATAGCTGACACAGGAGCGTCGGGAGCTCACAGAGAATCTTGCTCCTGCAAGGTTCAATCAATGCGACAGCTTGATACACCATTTTTTCCACCACCGCACCATGATTATAGGAGTCATCTTCCTTGATCAGAACCACCTTACAGTACGCCGCGGTGGGTGTTATCGACGGTGGGGAACGAAGGTTGCGCAAGGTCCAGACGGGTCGTTACCGTCACAACAGGGTGCTCTCCAAAGAACTTGAAGAAGGTGCTTATGTCGAGGTATATGGAACGTCACGGTTCGACGTCATTCCGCATGGCTTTTCGGGCGGCCGAGAACTGTGCTGAGTTCCATGGCCATAGTGTATGGCTCCATGTTCGGCGAGGGAGGCGGCGTCCGCCCCTGGAACGGCGGCATCGCACAAAGTGTCGTCGGCTGCGGATGCCTGTCCTAGCCCGAACTCAACACAGCCGGCCAGAACTGGTTGGGTCCGCGTCGCGTGCAGAGCCTCACGGGAGCCGGAAAATGGCTCCGGAGAAGGCTCTAGGCTACCTCGCCGTTGCTGGTGGTGTGCAAACTCGTCATCCGGGCCAGGCCCACTGGCAACTGAAGGTTCTGGCGCGTCGCTATTATCGGAAGCCGCGTCAACACGATTGCCTGCTCAGATCTATCAATATGTTGGCCCGCCGAGAAGTGTGAGATTCACGCACATACCTGTACCGTTGTCACACGACTGGCGCTAGTTGTCACACGGCTGGCGCTAGTCGAGGCCAGCTCCGGCCAAACACACCCACAAGAGACTGGCCATCAAGGCCGGTTTGAAGCAGTTGGGCGGCAACGTAGGCCAACTACCAGCACACGGCGGCAAGAGCCATGTATGGAACTTTGTAGCCCATTGGGCACTAGAGCGAACCAATGGCCGTCAACCAGATTGATGGAGACCGGCAGGGCCGGCTGAGGATAAAGAGGCCTTGGACTCCCCAGACTGGAAACTTGGAGAATCAAGGACCTTGAGGCCATTGAGAATTATAAGTTGAATTTGACTGTATCACATACACGAGTCCGAGTCTCTGGCAACAGACCCTCGTCACAACCGTTAACACGGCCGGATTCAACCTTGGTGCGCGCATTCGGCAGGAGCTTGTCAATTGACTCGAAAGATGTGTTGGACCGGCCATCGAGATCATCAAACTCGTCATCGCTTGGGATCAGGATGGCATCGGCTTGCGACCCCCCAACGCTGCTGGGTTGAGAATCGTGCGCCTTCTACGGCAGCGGTGGGACAAAGGAACCTTCAAGATCGCTGCAAAGGGCCCCCCCTCTCGAACCCGAGGACCATAGCTCGCAGGGTTGCGGCCTGTCGCCGCAGCAGGGTTGTAAAAGGTCTGGTTTTCGAGAGAGACTGGCATTACGCTCCTGGTTGGAAACCGCGTTGTTGAGCTGGGGAGGGGATATAAAAGAACAATTCCCAAAAGCATGTGGCGTGCAAGCTGGCCATCTTCGTCCTGCTGGGGCGCCGGGGAACGAGCGGAATATATTTGCGTGCGCGTAGAAAGACGGACTCGACCTTGGAATCGGCAACGAGCCTGGACCCGGCCCTCCATTCTCCCCTCCTCTCCACCATGCTCGACTCAATCACAAGAAGCAATACCCACATCAATGCTCCATCTAATACCACAGGGATAATAGTATAGTGGTCAGTACTTCTCGTTGTGGACTCTGCTCTTACAGTGCCGAGAGGACCCAGGTTCGATTCCTGGTTATCCCATTTTTTTGCCCTCCCTGATGATGCCAAGCCGAACCACTGGTCCCGAATGCCGGACACCCCCGTGGAGTCCAATTACGTTCATTGCAGACTGGATGCGAAAGACCCGGTGCCCCCTAAGCAAACAGACGGACAGGGTCATGTTTGGGAAATGGAGGAGGTCTTGAAACCGCCTGTCTTGTGGAGCTATGCGGAACTATTGGGCCCAGGACAGACACGGGGAAGCCATACCAAACAGTGGTTGATGTTTTGTTCCTCAAGCCCCCCCTGAGCCCCTTTTCGCCATCGCTCGTCAACCACACTACGAGTGACGAAACGCGGGGCATGTTGGAGACTATCCGCACAAAACAATGTCTGCCCTGTTTACGGCAAACATCTTACGCCCGTTATCCGGTGTTTGCCATCACCACATGGGAAGGAATCAAAGGCACTACCATGCGACAGAAGAAGAGGCACTGGTAGCAAATATGTCAGGGATCCTCCCATGGGCATTTCATGTTTGCAGGATCACCACAATGGGTATAACTGGATGTAGATAAAGTAGGAACCGTCACCAGAGAGAGCAGAGATATAAAAACCTAAGGGCCACCTCTGCCAGCATCAATTTCACCAACTCAAATCTACACCCGACTCAGACCCACAATGCCACCCATCATGCACTTCTTCAAGCTCTCCGTCCCCGCCACCGCCGCATTGGCGTCCGCCGCGGTCATCACCCCGGGAACACAGGCACACGACGTTGAAATCACAAACCCCATCGGCCACATCAACATGAGAGGATCGTCAGATTTGATCTTCCTCGGAAACGACGATGCCGGACTACTCTTCACCATGTCTGGCCCGGCATGTATCCTTAGTTCCGACACCCAGGTCTTTGGCCTGTCTTCCTTGGAGTGGGGATGCATCCGCATGGACATCAAGAACCGTCAGTCTGTAATGTGGATGCGGGGTATCAAGAACAGCGGAAGACTGTGAGTTTCTCCTTTGCTGCTGCTTGGTTGGGCACCTGCGCATCATGTCACGTAGAGCTGACTTTGTGACCAAATCCACAGGGATGGTCTTCCAAGCTGCGAGGTCTTCACTTGGAGCGGAGAGGATTGCCGCGGCGATAATTTTCTTATTCCGCCTCTCCAAGCCCATAACGCGGTTTGCTTGACCGTCAAGTATGGCTCTGTTAGCTGGCGGTGCCTCAAGTAGGAGGACTAGAGATCCAGACACTAGTTCACAGGGTGATGGATACGAGCTGGGGTTGGGAGAGAATGGCATGGCGTGCCATGTCGCAAATAAATTACAGGGTCAAGTTGGATGGTGGGATTTGCTAGCACAGCGTAACAACAACTTGGACATTTTTTAGTCCAAAGTAACCCCAGATGTCGTCGTCTTCTTGGTCTGCATGGTGCAAACAAGGACAAACCGGGGCTGTTGGTCCACTTTGCATCAAGGTGGTGACTTTGACGACTTGGTGATACATGAGCCTTTGAGTTGTACAACCTTCAGAGGCAACGAAGAGTACTAGATGGAATTGGTTTCACAGTGAACCATCTGGTTTTGATCATGAACCCGGATCCCAGGCTCCGAGGTGGTGGTTTGAGAACAAACCAGCACAGGACGATGGCCGAGGACTCGCACAGGTGGACAAATTGACCCCTTTTAACTCTGGATGAAATAAAGAGAACATTCTCCTGCAATCTATTCCCAAATCCGATCTCCATACAACCTCGAATCAAATCCAGAATCACGATTGCCGACATGCTGATCCACTCCCTCGGCTGGGCCATCGCCCTCGCAGCAACCTCCGTCCTCGCCCACCCACCCACAGCAGAGCAATCCGCAGCTCACTCTGCCCGTGCAGAGGTCTTCGGCAAGAGCCCTCCCGGCCCCGAGGTGGAATGGGGACAATTTTTCGCCTACTCGTACGGCTTCTGCCGCCTGTCAGCGGGATGAGAGATGTTTGAGCCCAAGAGCAAGTCGGGGTGCAAGCCAGTCTTGAACAAGCGCTCGCTGGGATATATGAGAGGGGGTGGGATTAGTGAGTCCCCTTGTCCGGTCTTGAATGCTGGACACTGCTGACATCGTGACGCAGCAAATGCGAGATTCGCACATGGAGCGGCAATGACTGCAGGGGTCAGAGTAAGTCGCATCCGGTCGAGGATGATATCACCTGCTTCTCAAGGACGGGATTTGCGTCGTTTTGAGTGGAATTGTACCTCGGGGTGATGATGTCGTGTTTTGTGGTGGGAAGGGGGGTCTTGGTGTCAAAAGGTGTGGCCAATCTTGTGCATTGGAATCTGCGTTTGCAATAGACTGAGAGATACTTATTCAGGAAATCTATCTCACTGACGGGTGTGGTGATCTGTCCGCCTAAGTACATGAGTGACCTTTTTTGTCTAACTGCATATCCACTTGGACGGCTTTCAGGCCCAATTTGGCCGTCCTTTGTCCTGGTTTCATTCTGAGCGACAAATCGTTCTTCTCCTGCATTCCAGAAGCCTGGAATCTGACACTTGGCGGTTGGCAGGGGGCAATGTTTTGATCTTTCAGGGGTAAATTTGTTAGCGCAGGACGTCAGCAAAACCAGCCATGACCTTCTACCTTTTGATGTAGGCCTTGAAAAAGGAACTGGAGGCATAAATTCATGTCAAATAGGCCTTGTCCAAAGAAATTGAGCCCTTGATGGCTTGACAAGAGGTCTCGCGCTTACAAACAAAACGCTTTTATCGTCAGAAATACATGGTGTCGTGATGCATCGATAAGGGGTAAATTTGTGAGCTAGGTCGTTGACAAAACCTGCCGAGGCCATGCAACTTTTGATGCAGGCCCTCAAATTGGAACTGGAGACCTAAATTCATATCAAATAGGCCTCGCGCAAAGAAATTGAGCTCTCAATGGCTTGACAAGAGGTCTCGTGCTTACAAAGAAAACGCTTTTATCGTCAAAATTAGTACATGGTGCCGTGATGAATTGATCCGGCACAAGCAGGCAAGGCGTGCGTGTGAGACCCCTGGTGGAAAGTGTTGTTGCGAAGGGGGATTGCGGTCTTCCGTCTGTCTCGAGACCGCAGTCTGCGTCTTTGAGCTCAAAATTGAGCAGCGCATCGATCTTGTCGTCATTCAAGGCATCGAGGTCGCCGTCCCACTTCTCGAAACCAGGGTTGCTGAAGTCGAGCTCACTGGAACTCAGATCTAGGACGAAAATGTTAGAATTGTCCGACAGCACTTCAACCAATGACGCGTCCGGCTCAACTCACCCAGCGCTTCTGTGTCGGATACTGGCCCCTGGATCAGGTATTCAGGGGCGGAGTTGTCCTGAAGTTGCTCCGCCTGTATTTGGACCCGGTCTTGTATCGAATCGTCGCCGGAAGGGTCATCGTATCTGCTTGTGTCGGAATTCGCATCTTCGGGGATAATGTCGGAGTGCTGCATGGTAGCTATTGATGGGACGAAACATACCCGGGATTTATCTGTGTGATGTGGAAACTTGATTCAGACCGCTCCGAGTCAATGATTCGTCGGCGTGATTCGCATCTATAAATTGTTAGAATAGGTGGCCAGACAAACCGAGGCTGGGTTGAAACGTACCTGGTGTCTAGTCACAACAACTCACCGTCCCATATGTGCCGAAAAGTCAAAGCAGAGGGGTTCTTTTCTGCCTCCGGTGGCCCTACGGGTGCGCCTGCGGCGAGCTCCTCGCTTCGCTTGATCTGGGGGGCAACTGCTCTGTCAAAACACCACGACTTTCGCTGCGAAGCGATTTTGCCACCTTGGAGGACTCTCGCGATTGCTTCAATTCTACTGCCAAGCCGGCAGCTAGTGGCTTCATCATCGCGACTAATGAGAAGCCAGAGTATCATGAAAAGCTATCCATGCATACCAAAGCGTCGGGCCTTCCTCGCTCGCAAGCTCGTCGGGGCCCTCCCGCTTTGAATCACCATCATGTTGGCTCCAAGTTCTCACAGACTCGTCGTCTTCCTCCACACTGTCGTCCGCGCTTGCATCCAGGAGCCTCCAAATGTGTCTGCGGCGACTCCGCGAGAAGTCGCGCCTCGGCGGTCCAGCTGTCGCCCTCCATGCTGTGTCCGTGTTGGTGGTGTGAATCACACTGGGAGGAGAGCTCTCCCGGCCAGGCTCTTGGGATGCAGAGACACATCTAAGCAGAGACCAAGGCCTATGTTGTGTCGTGTTTTTGGCAGGGCGCTGACTTCCACCATTGCCGTGTGCCGGCAACGGCTCTGCCAGGCCTCCGTGCTGGCAGCCTGTCATCCTGAATTTAGTTGACTGCCTTCCAAAGGCAGCCTTCCTCCTTCCATAGTCCTGCCAGGCGCCCTGGCAGTCTGCCACTCTGTATTTAGTTGTCTGCCCTCCATGGGCAGCCCGTGCTCCAGATGGTTTTACAGCTGTTTTTCCACCACTTAGCCCATCGGCACGAACTGCCTCCTTGCCTTGCCGGCTGTATCGCTTCTTTTGCACACGACAAAAAGACAATCTGTTTGCAAACCACAGCTCTGCCTTTCTGCAGACTCGAGCGGGACTTTTCCAGCCAGCCCAGACGCAATTTTACGACCCATCCGCCGTTGACATCGAACACGCGGCATCATTTCGGGCTGCGCGTTTCACAACGATCATATACCTCCTTGTTCAGTATCTAAAGGAGTACAAACAGAAGACCACCCCCCTGCCCCCCCGCCTTTCTCTTCGCAATACCAGATGATCAGTCGATCAGTTCGAGCTGTTTCTACTTCATAAGCCGCCAGTCTAAGGCATATGTTGCCGGCTACCTCCATAGGTACATTCCCACTCACGTCAAGTACCTGCTGGGAAACCCCGACCTCAAGGTGGAAGACCTGCTCAACTTGAAGAGATAGAATCCTTCGAGTCGTGAGTGGGGAGTCTACCTCGACCTGCCGAGGAAGGAGACCGAGTAGGGTCCAGTACCTATATAGCGAGATTTAGAGAAACAAAGTAGGGATCAATGCCTCTCCAAGTACAGGCGAGGTGTTCTGCGCTTACCAAAACACTTCGAGAAAGACAAATAACACCTCATGCTCTCTTGACGACGGGTGACACAAAGATGTGAAAAGGTGGCTGGAGAACTGCAGGGCATATGCTAACTAGAACTAGGCCCCCCAAATAGAGCGCGAGACGTTTTTGTTCTGGCCTAACGTTACGGACTTGTCAAGCTTTCCCAGGCATCAGCTCTTCAACATGACTGCCAACCCTCCCCGTCATCATGCCTCGCGCTCCACTCAAGAGGCCCCCGCCTCCACTGAAAAGGCCTCCGTCCCAAACCTCAAGGCATCACGCAGCCACCAGGACCTCTGCAATTCCCACGTCCTCGCCTATGCATCCGCGTCCTCATTGTTGCTGCCACCTGCCCTGATCCTCTGAAATTCCTCCAATTCCACCGCCACTATCTCTCCCTTGTCCTGGTCCTGCACCCTCCCGAGGTCTCTTCTGATGGCCAGGAACCGGATATGGAAATATCTCTCTTGAGCGGCGAAAAGCTCTAGAGATTTCTGGATGTCTGACTGCAATTTGGCATTTTGCATCTACAAGGCGGATATCCTAGCCATCGTCGGCTTGTCGGCTTCGGCAATGCTATCTTCACCCGGAACATCGGACTTGCTCTTCGGGCTATTGCTTGCGAGTGTGTCGACTTGGTTGTCAGGATGCTCGCCAAGGCGTCGAATTTGCTCGTCAGGGCGAGGGTGTCGGCTTTGTGCTGGCTCGTCAGGGTGCGGACGTTGCTCCTCAGGGCGTCGATTTTGCTCGTCAGGGTTAGGGTTTCGGTCTCATGTTGGCTCTTCAGGGCCGCCAGCTCCTGTCTGCACTCCCTCATGGAGTTTTTGCTGAGGGCTCTGGTGAGGCTTCTACCGAGGGGCGATTTTGGAGCGGGTTCTCAATCGTCCAAGGTGAAACGTGGCCGGTATGGGTCACTTGTGAGCGGCCGGTATGGATCGCCGTTCCGGCCCGACTTTGGGTATCTGCTTCTCTTCCTTGCGGACCAAAATTATCCCCCGCTGTGGTCGGAGTCTTACTCCTCTGGATTGTTGATGCTCGCTGTCGACTCGTACTTGATGGTGCTCGGCCTCGCAGAGCAGGAGCAGCGGGGAGTGGCATGCAAGGAATGGGGAACTTTCCAGATGTCGTTCAAGTCTTGATCCTGGTACTTTCCCACGACCCACGTCGGTTCGATGGGCGTTGTGTAGGTATCCACCCACGCCTTGTCTGTCCACCTCGAGCCAGCCCATAACGAAAAGGGACCCGGCACCCCACCCTCGGTGAACAGGAACTCGAGCTCGAGCCTCTCAAACACCATCCCCTCTTCCGTCGTGTCCGTCCAATCGCAGCCCCAGAGTAGAATTTTCTGGATGAGGAGGTTGTTGTGGTCGCCAAACTTTGGAAAGGGACCACACTCAGCCCAGTTCACACCTTTGTCTTTCCATGCCTGGATCTCCAGCAAGATCGCGCCGAACTCCATGCCACTGGGGTGAAGGTAGTAGGTGGAAGTGTTGGATCGCGACAGTTCTTCGTGAACTTTGTTGAGATCGAAGTGTGAAGGGAACTTGAAATCTGCTGGGAACAGGAAGAGGTCTTGCATGAATGCCACCATCATGCCCGACGCCTTTACCGTCACCGGGGTAATTTCTCTGTCAGACATAGCTTCGAGGCGGGTCGAATCCGCTCGTACTGGACTGGGCGAAGAGTGTTGTAGTGGCTTGCGCTTCGGCGTGGCGAGGGAGCGACTCGAAATCGATGCCTTGTCGAGATGGATAGTGTAGCGGTGGACTCAAAGAGAGGCCGGAAGATGGGAGTGGTGTTTTTCGAGAGGGTGCGAAGCGACAGGAGGAGAGTTGGTTGAAGGGGGAAGTTTGATTGATCGAGGGTGGAGTGGGAAGAAATGTGTGGTGTTTGGGAAGAAAAGGCTGAGTTGGGCTTGCCCTCGCGACGCCCCGATGTTGTGGTATTGTTGCGGTTCGACTCTCAGCTTTGCCAGAGACCTCAGGCCGGATGGTAAAAGTCGGCTTTCTGAGAACAGCAGAGTGGACCTACTCCCCTTCTCTTCCAAGCGGAAGGGTACAAAAGAACCAGACTCGTTTTCCCTCCCACCGTCTTCCCACGTCCCAATTTCCACCACCAAACCACCAAAAACCTCAAAACTCCCGCAACCAACCCTCAACCTCTCGTCGAGAAATAGACTCGAAACGACAACCACGCAGCGCGTCAAGCTGCAACGCAAGAAATCCCAGTCACCTCCGATTGATCGCACCATCCGGCTTGACTCAACCGTAAGAAATCCCAACTGAACCGCATAGACTTGGTATCGTGTATTTTCGATGCTTTGACCAAGCTCTAACGCCTCTCCAGCCAGCAGTCAAGATGGAGACCGATCCCGAGAGGGAGGGGAAGAAGAGTCTGGCTTTATCCTTCAATGATTGCGAGCCACTCCTGGAGAAGAACATTGCAATGCTGGAGAAGACCATCGCACGCCTGGAAGAGAGCACCACGGCCACGAAGGCCGCGTATTTGACCGCCGCGGCCGAAATGGCAAGCCTGGAGGATTTGAGCGAACTTTTGAAGGCCATTCTCTCGAACACGGCTGAGGCAGAACAGTATGAAGTCAACCGAGTCAGGCTCATTAACACGGTCGGGAATCTTCAAAGATTAAAAAAACAAACTGAAGGATTGGGAGAAGGAGATCAAAGCGTGAGAAACTGAACTGGAGAACCTAAAGGACATCCTGATGAAGTCCCAGGCAATCCTGAGGGTCGTCCATAGAATCAAGCGCACTGAAAACACGGATAACCCAGAGGAGGCTATGATTAGGGTCCAGGCAGCTAAAAGCATGGTCTCTATCTCGAAGGAAGCAGCTGGAGGAACAGGGCAGGCAAGCTGAAGTCGAAGGCCTGGGGGTTTTGGCGGGGAATGCGGGAAATGAGGCCGACCACGGGGCACTACTAAGCGCTTGCATCTCAGAGATAGTACCATCAGTCAACTCTCAAATCGGATGGCATCCGTACTTCATTGCATTCGGTGCCCATCATCCATGCCATTGTGTTTCATGATTGTGCAACGCCTTCTCAGAGTTTGATTGTCGGTATGCTCTTGACAGGGTTGGGAGCATCAGCAGAGCAGGTCTCAGGACGGAAGAATGGACGTCATTGGTACTGATGCATTGAAGCGTCTGTGTACTACAAAGCTCCTACACCGTCCACTTGGAAACCTCCCCATCTTACAACCTCCGACTCGGCATTCTAATCACGTCATCCAGATTCCAGACTGTAACACCACCGCGCCTTTACTTCTGTCCCGGCATTTGATCGACCCCTACAACAACAGTCAGCAGACGTCCTCATGACCCACATTGGGAAGGCTCGAGATTCAACTTACAGCCATCGATATTATCACCAACAACCATCTCCCGGACCTTGCACTTGTTGGCTTCCGACATGGCTTGTTTCTTGAGCGAGCCGCAGCCATCGTAGAAACAATCCTCGGTGTCCATGGCACGTTGGAGCGAGTCGCCCTGCCAGCCAAACATGTACTGCGCGTGACTGTCAGCATCATCCTTCGAAGACAAGACGAGAAGAAGGACGACATACATCAGCGTGAGTGCCGTAGCCATTCGTCTTCTCGGTGCCGCTGGTCGTATAGCTCCACTCAAACGGCTGGCGGCCATCCTCGGGCCAGAGCGACTTGTCGTTGAACTTGGTTGTGTCCCAGACAGTCTCGTAGGTGAGCTGCGGCATGCGGACGGGATGGGAAGGGGGGCAGGCGGGGGCGTTGGTGAAGCCGTCGCGGACGATGGTGTTGTACATGTGATCCTGGTGGTTGGGCGAGTCGAGGTTCTTGCCGTCCCAGCAGCTTTGGATGAGGGTGTCAGAATGCATGTCCTTCGTCCTCTTCGGTGTCAAGGTATTATCTCAAGGGGGGCCACTCACGCGGGAAAGTGGTGGATGGCAAAGATGCCGGCCGGGCAAGGCCCAGTGGGAAGGTCGGCGAGCTCGCGGCCACGGTTGGTGAGCGTCTGCAGGCAGTTGTACCGGAGCCCGACGTGCTTCTGGGCCTGATCGAGCGTGTTAGTTCGAGGGCTGCCAACAGTCATGCGAAACCCAGGTGGGAACGATCTGATGCGTCCCTGGGTCTTGAGGCCATCCGTGGTGAAGTCAAACTGGGTGTAGTAGATGGTCATGCCACCAACGGTGCCACGGTCAAGAGCGGCATTGTTGATGACCGGAACCCGATGGTATGAACCGTTCCTGGCCTTGAAGTAGAGCACGGCGGTCCCTGTTCATCTTATTAACGTTGTTTCCTCTTAAATTATGCACATATACTTAAAGTACTGCAGAAAATGTTAGTTTTTGCTCGTACAAGTTCATCCGACGGAAAGAACAGACGTTCGATAGGTCTTCGGCCATTACACAGGTTGTACAGCTATCCTTGGCTCCAATATCACCCTCCATGGTCATATTGAAGTGTCCGCCGCCCACAATGTGGTGAAGATGGGCGGCCGGGGCCGCACCGGGCTCCACGACGGGATCCACGCGCTGAATGGTCAGAGTGGAGCATCCAAAACGAAGTCCAGCCTGTACCAAGACAGGGGCAGCAAGTGCTGCAAGAGAAATGGGCTTCATCGTTGTGGTGGTGGTGGTGTTGTTGACTTTCAGGGAGGGCACGTGATCGCGATGTTGAAAGTGGGGCCTGCGCACGGACCTCGGAGGACGGGATTGATGACGCTGCGAGACGACGACGACGACGACAGCAAAGAAAAGACACGACCCGGTGCTCGTCACGGATGCTGGGTGACTGCCCTCTTATCCCACAGAGCGTCCTGGTCCGGGTGCGGAGGTTGTTGATTGGCGTCGTCGTCGTTCCCCCCAGACACCCACAGCCGCAAATATGCCGCGAAGCCAGGCCGATAACCCCAAGACAAAGATCCGTTTCGCACATGGGTTGATAGATTGAGATCCTGTTGGCCCTTGTCAGGAGTTAGCAAGATGCGGTAACAGGGGCGCGCGCGGATCGACGTGGAATTACCCGGTGATTAATGAAACTTTATTTCCTCCTCCCGGCCACGTCTCCTCCGCAACCAAGCCTCGTCCCGGCCCCACGTCTTTGGCTATTGCGCCCGCAATGCCCCTTGGCGGTTGCCGACTTCCGGCAAATATCCCGATGTCTTGCGGGGAGTGGGGAGGTGGCGTTGATGCACCCAAGGGCTGTGGATTTCGCTACGGGCCGCAATGGAGCTGAGAGGGCAGCAAGGAAGGGTTCTAGAAGCCTTTTGTTGCGCTCCCATCCTCGGCTGGCGGGATGATGGCAATGTGTAGAGTGGCGTCGCGAGGCCCGTCGATTGTGGTTCGCGCGCCTACCGGGCATCGCCGGTCTGGATGCATGGTTTGTCGGTCCCAGCACCGTGTTTATCGATGATCGGGTACATCTTGACGGCTCGGTCAGACTCTTAAAACGTTGTTGTGGGGGGCAGGCGGCCAAGCGGACAGAGTGGACGGCAGTTGATGAGCGGGGTGGTTGAAGAGTTTGAAAAATTGCCGAGAGCAGGGGGCCCAGTTGAAATGGAAGACATCTATCTGCTGTCGAGAGCTGTTGACAACTGGAACTGGGTGAAAGTCACGTCTCTTAACGATAGCTTGTTCCACTCTCGATGATTGGGGTGACATGTGGCGAAGACCACTGTCTAATCTATGAAGAGTAAGCCAAGTCTCTACGCAGACCCCCAGGCACCAACATACTCATCTGCTCTTGCACCCGTTATCTTGAGCCTGTTTCGCCAAGATGATTTCCACCAGAGCTTTTCCCTTCGCTTTGTTTGTCCAGTCGACCCACATGTGGGCCATCAAAACCTCTCTCACCGCTGGCCATGTCGACAACCCGAGGTTGTTCATGGTATCCGACACAATGGACGAGACAAATTCTTGATGCTTGGATTGATCCAGCACCGAGACGTACGCCATGAAGAGAAGCCAGAGCTTGAGCTTCAAGAATACCTCGGAATCTCCAGAGCGGGGTATTGTCGGCCGAGGCCCTTGGTTCTCCTGCCCCGTCGGCGTCGGGCACAGAACCGAGGGAGATGGGCTGCTTTCCAGCGAGTCGAGGAGGCGGCGTAGCTTTGTGGAAAAGTCTTCCATGTACATTGGTATCCCCTCCATCTGCAAAAAGGTGAGGGTTGAGAAGGCCAGCATCCCCATTTGTGCCATTTGTTCCACAAGCGGGGAATTATAGTGCTTTTCAGCCCCCAAGGCCAAGAGACGGTATTGCGCCGATATGAGGGCCTCCTGAAACAGCTCTCCGGGCATCTTGCGGCCTGTTTGCAAGGCAAGGTTGGCCAAGCGCGAGAACTCTCGCAAATCTAGCCAAACGTTGACCAAGCGCTGGTCAGGTGTACTGGGATGGAGCATGTGGATGGGAGTTTTCGTGGTGCTGTGTTGTGTCGCGACGTAAGGGTTCCACGATATATTCTGTTGAAAAAGCAGGGGCTTCCACCCGGAGCTGAGAGCGAAGCCAAGATCTGCTCTATGGTTCGCGAAGCGTGTTAGACTGTCCCGAGACCAGGCAGTATTGGAGGTGGAGGCGGCATACCTGCATATTTTGAGCTGGAGATGCGGGTTGGTCTGAAATGATTCAATGCCACCACGAAGATGGACCATTTGGGAAAGTCCTCGAACATGCTTTTCTGCCGAATCGACGTCACCGAACTTGTCAGCCATCAGGGCAAGAGAAACGACGGCCGCAATGGTGCCGTTGGACGGCTGCGCATCCGAATCGGAAAGCTTGTCCCGGAGAAGAGACAGCGACAAGCCCAGGTATTTCATCGAATCGGGCCCAAAGTCGCCCTGGCGAAGATAATCAAAGAATGCCTTGGTGGTGAAGAGGGTGGTGCGGAGAAAGATGGCATCGGTTACGAGATACTCGGCCCATTGCCACTGGTTACTAAAGTCGAAACAAATCTCGGCTGGATACACGGTCTGCTTGATGACAGTAAAGACTGTTGTCTGGGATCAGCGAACCGGGAATTGGGCACTGGTTGGAGTTGAAGGATGGACACTGGATGATAGACCTGGACGTACACCGAAACACCAAATCACGCATTGGGGATGTGAGCTCTTCGGCAAACGAAAGGCACGTCAAGTCGGAGCCCATGCTTCTCGGAACATGACTTGGCTCGGCGCCCGGAACCAGCACCGTTGTGCCTGTGGCTGCGCCGCTGTTGATCCAGGAACCGAGCCGGACCCCGGGCTTGTCGGATGGACGCTTGCGATTCTTCCCGCGCATGACATGACTGCGGATAGATCTCCGGGATGCAGCATCGGGCTTGGCGTTTGCAGACGTGACAAAGATGAAGGGCGTGGGAGGCTGCCTCGCGGCGCCGCGCGGAGATATGGACGCCTTGGTCGGCGAATGTATCGCTGAACCCCGTAATACCACCACTGGCTCGATGTTGGAACGCCCCATGGCTAGAGGGGTGTAGTTACCCGGCTTTCGAGGCGATGAGTTGGGCTGAGGTCCTTCGTGGGGTGCGGCGCTCGACGCGTCAAGGTCGTCGATGGTTTGTGGACTCGAGAGAATCGCTGGTGAAAGGAGTCAGGGAGTCAATTTGGTCAGGCTTGCACAAAAATGGACATCACTCATGTCTTGGCGTGCTCGCATGGTCCGGCACGTCGACGCAGCGTGGCAGCGTGCCTGATCCCGATCCCGAGCCAAGAGGAGACGTTGACTTTGACGCGAAGGATTTCGGATTTCGAAAGGGCGCGAATTCCAAGCTGAGAATTCCCGATGCCAAGACACAACTGCTATCCGCTTTGGGAAAAGCTTGGTGCTCTTTCGCATGTCTGATTGGCCGATGCACCTTGAATCTGGCTCTGAATCGCCCCACTTGGCGACGTTATCTCGAACTCCCGTGTCACGCACGATTCCTTCAAACTCCCCGCGAGCCTCCCTCTCAAGCACGACAATCTTCTGCCAACAGCACGCCGACCACTCCCAAGAAACGACTGTTTTCCCGATTCAACAACCAATCCTCCCCCCCCATGTCTGGACCATGGTCGCTTTCCGCCGCTCCCAGGCGCCCTGGCGGCATGTCCAGGTCGGTTCAGCACCTCGACTGACGCCTGTCCGATCCTTCGCTGCCGCGCTCGGTGTTTGCAGTTTTCCGTTCCGTGAAGGGCGTCGTCAAATGTCGGACATTGCACGTGGCTAGCCGTCCGCGCAGACATATATCAGACAACATCCCCAACCATGGTCGAGCAAACCGCCGCCCACAGCAACACACGCCTCCCAGACACTCCAGCTCTCTCCACCTTTGCATACCTAGCAAAACCGACATCAATCGCTGCTTCTTTCGACGCGCTCAGCATATACCATTGCAGCCATGTCTCCCACCACCAAGCCAAAGTCGCTCGACCTTCGCCCCAAGCCATTCTGGCGCGCGTTTCTCGACTCGCAGCTCTTCACAAAGCCCGTCAAGATTGCTTTGACGCCCGAGACCTCGCTCAAGGGCAAGACCGCGCTCTTGACAGGGGCCACCGCTGGCCTTGGTCTTTTAGCGGCCGGCCATCTCCTCTCCCTCGACCTCTCGCGTCTCATTCTGGCTGTCCGCTCTGAAGAGAAGGGCGAAGCCGTCGCCACGGCCCTCCGCCGCGACTTTCCGTCCGCCACTGTTGACGTCTGGATCCTCGAGATGGGCTCGTACTCTTCCATCCAGGCCCTTGCCGAGCGCGCCGCGGCCGAGTTTAGCCAAGGGTCGGGCAAGCGATTGGACATCGCCATCCTCAATGCCGGCGTCACAAACCAAGACTTTACCCTCAACAAGTCCACCGGGCACAGTGACACAATCCAGACCAACTTCCTGTCAACCTTTCTCCTCGCCATCCTGCTTCTGCCGGTGCTGCGCCACAAGCGTCCGGTGGACGGCACCGAGAGAGCCACGCACACCCCCGGACGACTGTCGATTATCAGCTCGGGAGTCATCTACCTGGGCGAGCTCAAGAACAGGGACAGGCGGCCGTTCCTCGCCACCTACGACGACAAGGCATTGTTTGACGTACAAACGGAGTACCCGGATTCAAAGCTGATTGGCTCCATGTTCTTCATTCGGCTCATGGAACATCTACCGGCTGGGTTCGAGGACGAGGTCATCTTCAACCTCGTAGATCCTGGACTGTGCAAGGGGACCGAGCTGCATCGGGGCATGCACGGCCCTTTCGCGCTCATGATGTCGGTCTTCAAGGCCATTTTTGGCCGCACGTTGAGTGACGGCGCGTGGACCTATCCCGACGCCGTGGTGACAAAGGGGAAGGAGTCTCATGGGTGTTTCGTTATGGACTGGGACATTCGATCGTGAGTTCTGTCGAGCCGACAATCCCTGACGATCAATGCTGACATGGATTTTTGCAGGTGGGCCGAGATCGTCTACCAACCCGAAGGCCAAAAGCTGTTGGATGTTGTGTGGGAAGAAACGATGGCCGAATATTCTTTTGCCGGGGTCAACGACATTTTGGAAAGTCTCAAGCACTGATGAGTCTCGGTACGCCCGCCCTCTGCATCGACTCTGGACTCCTCTCGGCTTTCCCCCTTTTGTGGACATGTTTACTAGATTTTCTGGATTCCTCTCTCGGCACTTGCTGTTATTTTTTTGGGTCAACAATCAGATACCCCTCGATTCATATAGAAAATACAACCCCCTTTTCGGAACTTGTCATGGCGGTCTCAGGAAGCGAAAATCGATATCGGGTCGATATGTGCATCGGGTACCACAGCAGGATGCTGTTTTCCGGCGTGTCCCGGAGCTACCATCTTGTTCCAATCAGACACAAACCAGCTGACGCTAGCCATGTGACCCCCCAGAGCCAGTCAGACCCCGAAGCCACGTCCGAGTGCGGAGACGGATGCGGGGACGGATGCGGGGCCCAGAGGTGGGAGTGCCGGGGTATTGAGACCCGAGTGCCGCCGAGACCTCCGGCACCCCGCCAAGCGTCGCTGCTGACATCCCCTCGAGGCGGTCAGTCAATCCCAACGCCGCATCCATGCCAGAATCCTCGACGCTATCGTAAGGAGCATTTACCAGGCGGGCACTCCCTTTTAGGCAAATCAGTAGCTTGCAGAGCCGCACCTTGCCACCCCGAAGCCGGCCAAGTGTGGTGGTTGTTCAATCGTTGGGACCACGTACCCAGACATGAGTGGGGCGAAGTGAGGAGGCCAGTCTCACTCCTTCATATTACGCTCATGATTTCGGATTCTGTGCGCACTTCGACTTCGGATGTGCATTGACTTGCTAACAAATCAGAAATCATGGCTTCTTCAACACCAAAAGCATGCCTTCGTGTAGAGGGCACCAACATTGTCGATAGCGATGGCAAGCCTGTCATCCTCAAGGGCGTGAGTCCACACCACATTCTCTCCCGATGGTTCCAGTCAGACTAACAATCCGCAGTGTGCCACGGGTGGCCATACCAACATGGAGAACTTCATCACCGGATATCCCGGCCACGAGCATGAGATGAGGAAGGCCATGCTGGAGGTCCTCGGAAAGGAAAAGTACGATTTCTTCTTTGACCGCTTCCTCGAGTACTTCTTCACTCGCGAGGATGCCCGCTTTCTCAAGTCTCTCGGCCTCAACTGTGTTCGCATCCCCATCAACCACCGCCACTTCATCGACGACCTCAACCCGTCCGTGATTCGGCCCGAGGGCTTTGCCCTTGTCGACCGTATCGTCGACGCATGCGCCGCCGAGGGTCTCTACACCATCATCGACATGCACACTTTCCCCGGCGGTCAGAACCAGGGCTGGCACTCGGACTCTGGCATCCACAAGGCGCTGTTTTGGGATTTCAAGGACTTTCAAGACCGCATGACGAACCTGTGGGTCGAGATTGCCAAGCATTACCGCGGGAACACCTGGGTACTTACTTTTCCCTTTCCAGAACAACGAACTGTCACTAACAAGAAACTCAGGTAGCAGGGTACAACCCCATGAACGAGCCCGCCGACCCCGATCACGTCAACCTCCAGGCCTGGTACCGCCGGGTGGAAAAGGAGATCCGCGCCGTCGACCCCGACCACATTCTCTACCTCGACGGCAACACGTACGCCATGGACTTTTCCGCTTTCAAGGAGGTCCTTCCCAACTGTGTGTACGCCATCCACGACTACGCCACCATGGGCTTTCCCGCCGGCGAGCCCTACCTCGGCACCCCCGAGCAAGACGAGACCCTCCGCAAGTCCTACGAGCGCAAGGTTGAGTTCATGAAGGCCCACAACGTCCCCGTATGTCTCATCCCACAACACACACTGCAGCAAGCACTAACCCCCACCCCCCAGATCTGGAACGGCGAATTCGGCCCCGTCTACGCCAACCCCGCCGACGACCCCAACCACGACCTCGTCAACGCCCGGCGCTACGCCGTCCTCGGCAAGCAACTGACCATCTACCGCGCCGACCGCATCTCGTGGTCCATCTGGCTGTACAAGGACATTGGCTTCCAAGGCATGGTGCACGCGGCCCCCAACTCGCCGTACATGACGCTGCTCGCGCCCTTCCTGGCCAAGAAGAAGCGGCTCGGGCTCGACAAGTGGGGCCGCGACGACACGCACGTCGGGCACATCTACAGGCCCATCATCCAGCACCTGCGGGACGAGATCCCAAAGGAGTTTGTCGACCAGCGGTATCCGCAGGTGTGGAAGATTGAGGGGCACGTTCACCGGGTGATTCGGGAGACGCTGTTTAGTGAGATTATGTGCTGGGAGTATGCGAGGTATTTTGAGGGGAAGTCGATGGAGGAGCTGGATGCGCTGGCGGCGTCGTTTAAGCTGGAGAATTGCGTGGCGCGGGACGGGTTGAATGAGATTTTGAGGAGGGATGCTGAGGTGGATGCTGTTGCGGCTTGAGAGGCTCGAGCCTGTATACTAACATTCTCCCGCCATGAGATCTGCCATGAGATCTTGCTTTTCCCAGAATCACTTTAAGCAGCCCCAATGCCTTTGAGAAAGTTGGGCCGAATACCTGATTCGGGCACTTCGGGGAGTGGCTCCGACAGGGGGCGATGTTGACCCTAACCCTAGTGTGGAAACCGGCTCATTGGGAACACTGACGTCATCTCATCCATTTCCCCAAGGACGTGGGTGGACATGACCACACGCAAACCAACTTTTAACAAGGATGGAAGAAGCCATATCAACTGAAGACGTCCCGCAGCAACAATGTCACAACTTGACCACCAACCTCTCCCGACATAACCAAAAGCAAACACCACACCACAGTGCCCACACCCAACCATGAACGTCAACCTTCCCAATCTCATCAACGACGCCCTCGACCGCCACGACAACCGCAACGAAGAAGGCGAATCCACCCGCACCACCTCCAACGGCGGCACCTCGCACCGCAAGCACCGTAACGTCGCCATCGTCTCCGACAACTGGACCGGCGGCAGCATGAACCACAACGACCCCTCGTTCCTCTCCTCCTCCTTCCCGCGCAACCCCCCCAAGATCTTTATCGCCTCCGACGACGACGACCCGGACCCCGCCGTCCTCGCCGCCTGGCGCGCCGAGGGGTTCAACGTCCTCGGCCACCTCCCCCTCGGGATTGCCGCGGACCCCACCAAGACGCTCCGAGACTTGCACCGCCGCGCGGGGTTGGCGCCGTGCGAGACGTATGGAATCGTGGCGTTTGGGGAGGCGGCGAGTTTGTGTCTGGAGCATTTTCATGTATTGGATAATAACCCCGAGTTGAAGTTGGGGTTGGTGGTGGCGTATTATCCGACGAGGATTCCGGATCCGAGGACGAGGTTTCCGTCGGCGGTGAGGGGGGTGGTGGTTCACCTCGCGTTGAATGAGGGGCATGTTGGGGTGGTGAAGCAGAGTCAGATGGTGGGGATTCAGGGGAAGAGGAAGGTGGTCAAGAGGCGGTTGCCCGAGAGGGGGAGCGGGGTGGGAGGGAGGTTGGAGGGGGAGGGCTGGGGTGGGTTTGAGATTTGGGGGTACGAAGCGGACGCGGGGTTTGCAGAGGAGGAGGCCGAGGAGTATGATGGGATTTGTGCCGAGTTGGCGTGGTCGAGGAGCTTGGGGGTGGCGAGGGGTGCGTTGTTGGGGATGCAGAATGATGGGAGGGCGGCGAGGGAGGGGCTGGTGGACGCTTTTTGGGATGGTGAGTAGTGGTTGAAAGGGCTGAGGGGGGTGACCGATGCTAACAAGTCGCAGCGAAGATTGAAGACCAGGACTTGGGAGACACCATGGCGCTGTTCTCAACCCAGACCGAACCGAGTGTCACGTACGTGCCGACGTGTACGGGCGGGACGGGGATCGATGAGCTCGACGAGTTCTACTCGGAGTACTTTCTCGACGGCAATCCTGATTCACTGGATATCACGCTCCTCTCCCGCACTGTCGGCACCGACCGGGTTGTGGACGAGCTGTTCGTCACATTCAAACACTCACAGGAGATGCCCTGGATTCTTCCTGGAGTGCCACCAACCAACAAACGCGTTGAGATTGCCATCGTCAGCATTGTCTCGTTCAAGGGCGGAAAGATTCAGCACGAGCACGTGTACTGGGACCAAGCCAGCGTGCTCATGCAGGTCGGGTTGTTGAAGCCAAACCTAGTCTCGCAGGCGGGAAGGAAGCTTGGCGTTGAGAGGCTGCCTATCCTCGGCAAGACGGCAGCGCGGCGCGTGTTTGGGAGTGTCAGTGGGGTGCAGGATGTGGATGCTAATGAGCTGCTGTATGATCTTGAGGACAGCGAGGATGAGGCGGATCGGGTCGATCGACGGGCCGAAAGACCAAAGACATTGGCGGAGCGACCGAAGGAGCCGGAAAAGCAGCCACAGCGAGTCGTGGAGGTGGTCAGTGAGGATGAAGAGAGTGAGAAGGACGGGGGTGAGCAGGGGGGTGGTGAGAAGGAGGTCGAAGAGGAGGGGGCAGAGGAGCACCAGGTCGCAGAGGAGGAGGTGCAGCAGGAGCAAACCGAAGAAATCCCAGTTGGTGAACAGATGAAGAAGACTGATGAGGAAAAGGAGGACGTGGAAGTGGGCGGCGGCATGATGGAGGGCGACCAGTTGAAAGATGGCGCAAAGAAGAAGAGCGGAAAGAAGAGGGGCGGGAAGAAGAAGAACGGCAAGAAAGAAGAGAGCTCCTGGGCTGATGCGGCAAACAATAGCTTTGGTAGTATCCCGTAGGTAGCTGCGATCGACATGGGCGTCAGCGACCGAAGGGTTATGGTGGATTTCCGTTTTCTGGCAACAGCTCCGAAAAGAGGGTCGCTGAGAAGGGATTACGAAAACAAGGAGGGCAGTAGATAGCATCTTGTCGAACCTAATTATCACCAACTGAGGCATTCAACTTGATCCGCCTTTTCGTCCACCTGCGAACTTTTGAGGTTGAAGTAAGGCGTTCCAGCCTGGCGGAATTGGACGAATCGGAGATTTGGAGTTGTTTCAAGTTTTGGCCCCTAGCAGCCTCGGGTCAACTCCAATCCGACAACAACCCTTTCACCAACCATCGGTCGTGACAACTGTCGTGGTACCCCAACTACCAAATATCAAGGATACGAAAAACGAGAAGAGGCCGCATCAAAGATGAGCTTCTTCCGCCGCCTTCTCTCAAACCAACCCGCCGCCGGCCCATCCCCCCCTTCCACCTCTCCCCAAACCAACCCCCCCCTCCCACTCCCCACTTCTCCCCCTTTCCAATACACCCCCCTCCCCTTCCCCACCACATTCTTCCGTATCCTCCACCTCCAACCCACCCCCACCGACCTCGCCACCCCCTGGCCCTCCATCCCCCTCCGCGGCACCCTCCTCCCCTACCCCATCTCCTCCCCACCCGCCTACCACGCCCTCTCCTACTGCTGGGGCGACGCCACCCCCGCCGACACCATCATCATCGACGGCGCGGCTCTGCGCATCACAGCCTCGTGCGCCACCGCCCTCCGACGTATGCTCCGGGGCAGGCCCCGCGGGCGTAAAGTCTGGGTGGATGCGATATGCATCAACCAAGCCGACGATGCCGAGGCGCTAGCGGAGCGAGGCGCGCAGGTCGCCATGATGGATCGGATTTATATGGGGGCGGAGGAGGTGGATGTGTATCTTGGGGAGGGGAATGCCAGGTCAGAGGTGGGGTGCGATGTGGTGAGGAGGTTGGTGAAGTATCGCGTGGGGATGGTGGCGGGGTCGGTGGGGGGGCATTTTCGGAGGAAGTACGAGGCGTTGGCGATGGAGGTTTTGGGTGAGTTCTCGTGGTATGTGCTGCTGGGAGGGGAAGGCTGACGGGTGCTAGCGAGTACCCCAGAGTATCCGTATGGGAAGTTGCATGGGTTGTTTCGACTGCCGTGGTTTGGGCGATACTGGGTGTGTGAGTCCGCTGTCGGTTTTTTTCTTTCAATGTCTGTTGACAGGTCCAGGTCATCCAAGAGGTCGCTCTCGCGAGAAAAGTCACGTTCTACTGCGGTGAGCACCTGCTCCTCCTGAGCAGCATCGTTACCGCGACGGATTTCTCTCGCCTCCCCCCGTCCTTTCTGGAGTTGAACCCCATGGCATCCCACTGGTGCGTGTATATGCTGTACCACACCTCTGCGCAGACATGGATCCGCCAACAAGAGAACCGTTCTACGACCCCGAGCGTGCCGCCTCCCTCGCTAACCGACGTTCTTTTGACCCCTTCGTTTTATCTTGAGGCTACACGTCCCGAAGACAAAGTCCATGCCCTCTACGGCATTTGCAGGCGTCTCGGCTACGATTTACCAGTTCCAGACTACACCAAGTCGCTCGCGGCGGTCTACATTGAGACATCGCATGCCATCCTCCGCTACGACGGCCAGCAGGGCCTCGACACACTTCTCGAAACCGTATGCCCATCGCAATCATCACGGGACCGAGGGATCCCGTCATGGACGGCAGACCTCTCCGACTGCGCCCGCAGGTGGTCATCAACCAACCTTCCCAACAGACACATGGCCGATAGGAACAACACCTGGCCGTCCGGCCGAGAAAACTCCGGCTGCTCGTTCGAGCTGGGCAGCGACCCATCGAAGCTGCGCGTCAAAGGCCGACGCCTCGATATCGTCTGCGAATCCGGCACGCCCTGGCTCGTCGACAATTTGACGAACCTCTTTGGCCACGCCCGCCCTTCCGACGGGAGGCACATCTTTGATTTCATGGTGTCCCTCGAGAGCTGGCTCGCCGTCGCATTCCGGAGCATGAACGTCACCTCCCCCTCCCAAGCTCCCGCCGCCGGCCTCAAGCTGGCTGAGGTGCTCGCAAAGGACACCAAAGGAAGTCCATCGGCCGAGGACCTCCAGGAGCTATCGCGGTACTTGGCCTTGGCGCTGACGATCTCGAAGCGCAACGTCGCTCCCGCGCAGCTTGTCCTTGCGGACCGGACGATGGATCCGCAGGGTTATGTCACTTTCGGAGAGAATTGTGCTATGAGCAACACGATGCATGCGCAGCTCGGGCGGATCATTCCGGGGATGTCATTCAAGACGGTCTTTAGGACGGCGCAGGGGTTCTTAGGGGTCGGGCCGTATTCGGTCTCGGAGGGGGGTATTGTGGTGGTGTTTCAGGGGTGCTCGATGGCGGGACTCGTGAGGCCGGTGGCGGAGGGGTACAGCTATGTTGGGCCGGCGTATGTGTTGGGCGTGATGCATGGCGAGTTTTGGGAGAAGGGCGAGGCGGAAAATGATGAGTGGTTTGAGTTGGTTTGAAAAGGAATCTGGGTCAGTCTGCACTCAAGTCTTTTGGCGGTGGCGACTTGGGTTGGGGATACTCGCCAGTGTTTACCGATGTCGACTTTGGCTGATGCGGGCGTTCGATGCGGAGTGGATGGGGATGTTCAGAGAAAGCTGAAGTTGTGGGATGGGTTGGGCAACATCATGGCAGAGATGTTTGAAAGGCGGCCCTTTTGAAAAGGTACTGTAGGCTGAAAGGGAAAGCACCGGCCTCAGTGATATGCCTCAGTCCATACTCGGCAGCTGGGCTGGATTTCTGTTGCAGCTGTCTTGACAATGGCAGCACTGTGACACCGAGGCGCTGCGTCCCTTCCTTCCCTGGAAATCCAGATAAGTCAGATGGCCAGAAGTTTTTCCACTGCTTGCCATTTCCTTCCCACACTCAAACCTTTTCACCAAGCAAGTGCGACCCACAAACATCAGAGATCCAGACAACCATCTTGTCGAAGACAGCCATTTGTCAGCGCGACACACCCCAAGACTCCCGTCGAGTAAAGCAACCCCGGCCACTGCGAACTGATTCCCTCTTTGAATCTCCATCAACCGTAACAACCCACCCCTATTAGGACGCTGTTGCGTCTCTCTTCGCATCTAACCTTGAGGCTTCCCTGCAGAAACCCACCATGCCGCCTCCTCTTAGCATGTCAGACGTGGAGGAGAGGCTCACCGTCACACCATCGCCAAAGGGTTTGGCGACGCCGGAAAGTGCGCACTGGAGGAACCTGAGAAGCAGGTCATCGCAGAGGAGGAGATTGCTGGCCAAGGCCATGCCTGAGGGGAGGTTGAAGTCATTTTGAGGAGGATTCCGACAGCACGGCATCCAGAGTCCAGACAGACAAGGCAATGAGGAGGACATTTTCCGGGGCGAAAGACAATGTTTGTGTATTTGGTAGATGCAAGAGGCCCCCATCTTCGATGAATTAAAGTCTATCATCGTAATCCATTTCCATCTTGGACTCTGCTTGACCCTGTGGTGTGCCAGCACACCCGTGTTCACGCCCAGCTTTGGTCATTTTTGTGCCAGGCACTGGGCCATCGAGCTTGGCCGCTGCCTCAAGCACAGAAACGTATTGATGCCTGGCAGTCTCAAAGACACCGCGAAGTGGCCAAGACGGTGGAAAGCACGTCCGATTGGCGGTGAACTGAGGGCCTCAATTTTGAAACAGGTCGGGCAGCTGCGACCCAGAGCCTTGCCATCTTGTCTTGCCAGGCAGCGACTGGGCCACTTCGGAATCTCCGAAAAGCCATCCCGTCCTCACCGCCAACCATCATTTCTCGTCTTTTTTTCTGCGACGACTCGACATCAACCAACCACCAACAACTTGCGACCTCCCTTGCCAATGGACCGTTTGCGGCCCCTCATCCTCTTTGAGGCGATTGTCGTCGTCGGAATGTGGACGTCTGCGATCCTTGTTCCAATCCGGCTCATCAGCCAAGCCCACCAAACAATGACAGACGTCATGCTGGACCCGTCGGTGGAGCTCAAGATTTTGGCTTGGGTGCTCCTGATGGCACTAGAGCTGTACGAACGACGCATGCTTGATAATTTCTTGCGAGGCATCAGCTTCGGACAAGCCAAGCCGCCGTGGAATCACACGTTCCCGGTTGTATGGTGCCTGCGTGTTGCTCTCAAGCTCAGGGCTCCCGCCGGAGACGGTCGCTGGATTCGACGGCAGGCCATTATCAAGGCGCTGCCAGGAGTGTTCAGTTATCACTCTCTCGGGCCCCCGGAGCTGGAAACCCTGGACGCTACGCTACCGGCATATATGTACAAGAAGCTCTCTGGGCCTCGGTCGATTCGGCTCATTACCCTCGAGGTACCTCCAGCGGTATAACAACAGCACCCATCAGCTGTTCTATGCAAGAGATCCCGCTGGATTCTGCGCCTCCATTCGTGGCATTGTCCTACGCCTGGGACTCGCAAGAAGGAACCCAGGAGATTGCTTGCGAGGGCGCTCGTCTCGCCGTCACCAAAAACTGCGTCGAAGCGCTGCGCAGCATACGGGAAATGCCGTTCTCGGACGAGAAGCATGTGTGGGTAGACGCCATCTGCATCAACCAGGCAGCAACTCCAGAGAATTAAGGGCAGATCAGCATCATGGGTGATATATACCGAACGGCAGCGTCGGTACAGGTATGGCTGGGCCAGGAAGATGCGTCGAGCAAGCTGGTCTGTGACTTCTTCGGCAAGATATCAGGGAATGAAGATTTCGGACGCATGATTGGTGCTGGCCCCGGCCCAGGTCCCATATCGGCCGGGCTTGAAACGGCCCAGTAGTGGCCACAGTTCAGCAAGAGTCTGGCCGACTTCTTCAGCCGGTCGTGGTTCACTCGCGCTTGGCCCATCCAAGAAGTCACACTACCACGCCCGGGCCGGGTGTATATGGTCTGCGGCAGCAGTCGTCTTCCACTCAGGTATATTCGCGTTGGGTGGAACGTTCTGCGAGAACTCGACATCCTGCCGGCTTCTGCTCTTCACGACCAGCCCGTTGCCTTGCAGTTCTACCTGGCCGACGCCATCGCGCTAAAACGGGGCTTAGCAGCCCCTGTTTTGGAGAGACCACAGGGTCGACCTGGACGCTCAGGACTCGATTTTGGTAAGCCGCTCCTCGCTGACCTCTCCCAGTTCTCCTTCACAAGCGTTATGCACTCCATGCGCTTCAAGGCGTGCCGAGATGCCAAAGACCGGTTCTTTTCGCTATATGGCGTTTTCGAGGAGCTCGGGATCGACCACGACATTTCCATCTCAACGTGGACCCAGACCGATTCCGAAGTCTTTCGCGTCGTGTCACTGGCCTGCTTCAAGTTGGAGGGTCACCTCGGCGCCCTCCGCCTCGCACAGCTGCCTGACCCATATCTCCGTCTCTCGGACGACCTTCTTCTCTCATCGAGACGCAACCCCTACGACGGACTCTCGACTTCCATATTAGCCATGACGGGGCGGTTCCTGAGCGTGGCTCGGAACCTCAGACAAGGGCGGGAGGCCTGTTACCATGCCCCAACTTCCGCGTGGCGAACGACATTGCCTTCTTGGGCGCCCAACTGGACACTCGCCATCCCAGCACACGTCGACGCCGAGCGGCAAATCAGTTTGATCAATGCGGCTGCGGGAGCAAGGCCGGGAGATGAAGATGCAGATGAAGTGACAGCGATACCGGTCCGCGTCTGTTAGTGGGGATCAAGACAGTCGGCCGAGTTACCGATCTAGGCACGGTGGACTCGGTCCAGCTACTATGGCAAGTCCTATCAAACGGCATGGCGCTGTACCCGTCAAGGATGCGTCGGACCGATCATAACAACACACTCGACCCGACACTCAGCTCTGTGGCCGAAACGATTTCCAACCAAATCTGGTCGCACGTGGCGCAAATCCTGGTGTCTCTGCGAATGGCCCGGCGTACTCTTGACTTTCTTTCTTTGTGGTCCATCGGGACGTCCGCTTATTCCTCGGCGTATTTTCGCTCACGGATCTACGAGCTCCCCTGCAACCGGTTCCCCTCCGTAGCGTCCTGCCCGACCGACGGTGCTGGGATGCGCGCGCAGCTCCATCAACTGGACGAAATCCGGACCTTACCTGAAGTTTTTGTGATTACCAAGGTCATCATCGTCTTCAGCAATGCCAGTTCCTGGATTGACAGCGACATATGGCACCAGTCAGCCTCTGACCTTTGCTTTATCATCGGCGGCCTCTTTTGGGACTTCCGAGTCTCGTTACTCGAGACACTACTCGGGTCAACATACGGACACCTCAACTGGGAGGTTACCTTCCCCATCCTGGGCCTTTTGATCTCGGACAGCGTGCAGACCATCGCGGGTTGGATCGGCAACTCGCCCCTGTACCTATTGGCATGGTCCCTTGGCGTCGCGGCCAAGCTCGGTTTCCTCCTCACAGTCGTCGTTTGGGCCTGGAGGGCTCGCGTGCTGCAGCTTCTCGTCGTTATCATCGTCGTGCCTCGTACGGTGCGTGGCCCGGTCTGGTTTATTCGCAGCCTCTTTGGTGCGGCCCATTTCCGCAAGCCTGGAGCGTATACGCATGGTGTGCACTTCTTCGCTACCGACACAGGCATCTTGGGGAGTACGAGCAGTCCGGTGCTTCAGGGTGACTGTCTCGTCAAGATGCGCGGGTCCAAGGGGTGCTTGATTCTGAGACCTGCCGTGGAAGAAAGAGGCGGCAACGACAGCTACGTGGTTGTGGGAGCGGCTCATGTTGGACCGCACGCTCTACTGGATCGGTTTGTCCTCGATGAGGCCTGGTCCCAGGTTGAGCTTTGCTGATGAGTGTCGATACCGACCGATGAACCGACGTCTTGAGCACCGCATAGCTTGAAGTGAAAGTTGGGCGCCAATCAAGACCGACTTCTTGAATGCATGTGTCATTCAAGACTTGGGGGCTGAGCATTCAAGGGTGTCTCCGATCAGTTGGGAGTGGTTGTATAACCGCTGTGAGGAGACAAGGCTGGCGGCTACGGCAAGCCCATTGCCGCGGCCAACCAACCTACCACTGGACATAAAACACCGTCATCGCCACATGTCAAGACAGACAAGAGACAGGACACCATTGACTTCTCAAAATACAATCGAATAGATTAGTACAACTCCAAAATCCACCAGCACCATGGCCACTACCCCCAACAAAACACTGTCGCCTTCCGACTACAGAGGTGTCAATGGTTGGTCCAAGGGCGCCTCGGGCTCTCAGCCTCGCACCCCGGTCAGCCCGTGTGACGATGCCAACGACCACATCGACCTGAACCAGAACCAGTCTACGTCTGTGAAGGAGGGGGGTCGTTTGAATTTCCTCGCGCCCATGTTCAGCATATACTGCGGCCACGACAAGGAACGCGACCGGCTCCGGAAGCAGTACCCCTGGCTCCAGGACCTCACCCGCTTCAAATACGAGCAGCCCGACTCTGTGGAAATGGCATTCGAAGCCTCGCGCAACGCCTTCAACAATGACGGAAATCTCTTCATGATTGTCCTCCGACGCTACGTGCAGGCCGAGCGCCTGCTGGAGCTCTACTTCAACTTTGCCGAGGACATCAAGTTTGGAGCCCGCGCCCAGCACTTGCTCTTTCGCCTCTGGGAGCACGAGCGCAATGGCGCGCTGTCGCCCCTGGCGGCACGCCACGAGCACTCACGGCAGAAGGTCCCGTTCGAGAAGACCTACATCCCCGACAGTGACCACTGCAGCTGGGCCCTGCAGATGGTCAAGGACAGAAGACCAACGGGAAGCGACGCCGCCGACGACGCTCAGCTGCGCAAGAAATTGCAAGTTACCTGCTACTCTCCTCGCTATCTGCGGCCGACAAGACCACTAACCCTCAACAGCGACGTCTCGGCCTATTTTGAAACCCACAAATACGCCATCTTCCGCTCCTTCGACGAACGTCATAGCATCCAGGACGACCGCCACGCCTTCGAGACCTGGCTTGTAAACTGCAGCAAGCGCCATTGGCGGGTACACCAGGTCGACGTCAACAACCTCGCCTTTAGCACCGAGGACATAAACAAGATGTGGGCCTCGCCCCTGTGGCTGCGCCTCGGTCGAAACCTTTCTTCCCTCGCCGACCTCGTCGGCGTCGCCGCCGACCGCTGGTGCTTCGCCGACACGGGCAGCCCCGGCATCCTCCGCGCCTTCGCCGACCACGCCGCCCAGCAGCGCCCCGACCTCGACCGTGTCCAACGGTTCCTCCACGAGCAGGCTGCCGTCATTCAGCGCCAAGAACAGGTCATCGCCGCCCTCCGCTTCCGCCACCTCCTCGAGAACCTACCCGGCGAAGGATGCACTGGGAACACCAGCACCGCCAGGTGGCGCGAGTTCTGGAACCACGCCGTCCGCACCGCTTGGGAAAGCCGCGGCGACCCGATCCCGCGCAGCCCGCTGGACAAGCTTCTGCGCGAGCAGTTTGCCAAGGTCGAGAAGACGGCGAAGCTCAAGACCGAGGAGGAGCAGCTCGCCAAGGTCTTGGAATGGGTCACGGCCGAGCGAGCGGGCAGCTTGTACGCAATCCTGAGCCAGGTTATCCACGGGTACCAGGACGGCAGATTCATCGTCAACCCGCAGAGTTATAGCCCGGATGACATTGCAATTCTGGAGGCGTTGATTCCCGAGGATGGGAACATTAAGGATGGTGAGGTGGTCTGGGAGAGGGAGAGGGAGCGTTATCTCCCAGCGAAAGAGGAGGGGGGAGTCCCGATTGTCACGCCTGTGGAAGAGGTGGAAGAGTTCATCCCCCTTCGGAATCGACGTACCAGTACGGCGAGTCGGCGTGGTATCAGGGGTGGTCTGCAAATAAGTCGGCATGGTAGAGGGGGTGCGAGACTTCGTGGGAAGGAGAGATGACCTCTCTCACAAGTCACAACCCGGGACCTGCGCACGATTCACACAAGTTCATCATACACAACACACAACTTCAGAGCCTCTCATCATATTGCCCATTCGCATCAAGCTGTTTTGGATATGACAACCCTTCGCATGGGCGTTAGCACGGTACTATCGAAACTCCTGACAATACTATGTTGGGGAACTGGCGGTGTTTATCATCCCAGAAACGCCTTTCAATGATATATTTACAGACCGTTTTGATGTTTTGAGCCATCGGAGCACTGGCAGGAGAACCACAAAGAACGAATAGAGCATCATGCTGGTTTTCTCATCGTTGGCCATGCAGAAAAGTATTGACCCTAACCCTTGATAGTTGTCGCGCAGTCACTTCACGAACAGGTGACAGTGGAGAAGATTTGAACACATTGCCGCGACATGACGCGTTCAATTGCTACCTCATTCCCTCATTCATCATAAAACACCGCCTTTCACAAGTCGTTACATCCATTTTCCCATCCATTAAGCCTTGACCTTGACATCATAGCGGTCCAGGTTTGTCACCTTGGTCCACGCCCTGACAAAGTCGTCGACAAACTTCTTCTCGCCATCGGCGCTGGCGTACACCTCGGCCACGGCGCGCAGCTCCGAGTGCGAGCCAAAGATGAGATCGGCGCGCGTCGCCGTCCACTTCTTGGCCCCCGACTTGCGGTCCGTGCCCTCAAAGATCTCCTCGCCGTCAATCGCCTTCCACTTCGTGTTGGTGTCGAGGAGGTTGACAAAGAAGTCGTTGCTCAGCTTGCCCGGGTTGCTGGTGAAGACGCCGTGCGACGAGCCGTCATAGTTGGCGCCGAGCACGCGCAGGCCACCGATGAGCGCCGTCATCTCGGGGGCGGTCAGGGTGAGGAGGTGCGCCCTGTCGACGAGGTACTGCTCGGTGCGGACGCGGCCGGTTCCCTTGCCGTAGTTGCGGAAGCCATCGGCATACGGCTCGAGGTGCGAGAAGGATTCGAGGTCTGTCTGCTCCTGCGACGCATCCGTGCGACCGGGGGTGAAGGGGACCTTGGCACCCGACGCCTTCTCGAGGGCGGCGACACCGGCCAGCACGATCAGGTCCGCCAGCGAAACCTTCTTGCCGCCCGACGCCGAGCCGTTGAACTGAGACTGCACGCCCTCGAGGGCCTTGAGGACCTCGGAGAGCTGCTCAGGGTTGTTGACCTTCCAGTCCTTCTGGGGAGCGAGGCGAATGCGGGCACCATTGGCACCACCACGCTTGTCGCTGCCACGGAAAGTCGAGGCCGAGGCCCACGCGACCGAGATGAGCTTGGAGGGGGCAACACCGGTGTCGAGGATGGCCTTCTTGAGCGACTCGATATCCGACTCGTCGACGAGAGGGTGGTCGACTTTGGGGACGGCGTCCTCCCAGTTGAGCTCCTCGGACGGGATTTCGGGGCCGACCCAGCGCGAGCGGGGGCCCATGTCACGGTGGAGGAGCTTGAACCAAGCCTTGGCAAAGGCCTGCTTGAACTCGGCCTCGTTCTCGAGGAAGCGGCGGCCAATCTTCTCGTACTCGGGGTCGAAGCGCAGGGCAAGATCCGACGTCAGCATGGTGGGGAGGTGCTTCTTGTTGGCGTCGTATGCGTCGGGGATGATGGGCTCGGCGTTCTTGGCCACCCACTGGTTGGCGCCCGCCGGGCTCTTGGTGAGCTCCCACTCAAAGTTGAACAGGTACTCAAAGTACTTGTTGCTCCACTTGGTGGGGGTGCTGGTCCAGGTGACCTCGAGGCCGCTCGTGATGGTGTCGGGGCCCTTGCCGGAGCCATGCTTATTGTCCCAGCCGAAACCCTGTTGCTCAATCGCGGCGGCTTCGGGCTCCTTGCCAACGTTGTCCGCCGACGCAGCGCCGTGGGTCTTGCCAAAGGTGTGGCCACCGGCGATCAAGGCCACCGTCTCCTCGTCCGTCATGGCCATGCGGCTGAACGTGGTGCGGATGTCCTTGGCCGAGGCGACGGGGTCTGGGATGCCGTCGGGGCCCTCGGGGTTGACGTAGATCAGACCCATGTGGACGGCGGCCAGGGGCGACTCGAGCTCCCGGCTGTGGATGTCCTTGTGCCCCTTCTTGTGCTCGTCGCCGTCGACGACGCCGTGGCCGGCCAGGCCGGGGTTACCGCTGGCGTAGCGCACCTCGTTTCCGAGCCACGTCTGCTCGCCGCCCCAGTATGCGGCCTCGTCGGCCTCCCAGGTATCCTCGCGGCCGCCGGCGAAGCCAAACGTCTCGAAGCCCATCGACTCGAGGGCGACGTTGCCCGTCAGGAGCAGCAGGTCGGCCCACGAGATCTTGTTGCCGTACTTTTGCTTGATGGGCCAGAGCAGGCGGCGGGCCTTGTCGAGACTGACGTTGTCAGGCCAGCTGTTGAGGGGAGCGAAGCGCTGCTGGCCCTGGCCACCGCCGCCGCGGCCGTCGAAGACGCGGTAGGTGCCGGCGCTGTGCCAGGCCATGCGGATGAAGAGACCGCCGTAGTGGCCAAAGTCGGCGGGCCACCAGTCCTGCGAGTCGGTCATGAGGGCGGCGATGTCCTTCTTGAGGCCCTCATAGTCGAGGGACTTGAAGGCCTCGGCATAGTTGAAGTCCTTGGTGTAGGGGTTGGTGGCCTCGGTGTGCTGGCGGAGGATGTTGAGACGGAGCTGGGCGGGCCACCAGTCGCGGTTCTTGGTGCCGCCGCCGCCCACGTTGGAGTGCTGCACGGGACATTCACCCATGGTGTCGGTGTTTTGGGGGTATCAAGGGGTGGTTTCGTCAGTGGGTGAGAGCTTGTCGTCGGCGTTGTCGAGAGACGGGAGACGGGAGACGGGAGACGGGAAGAAGTTGCGGGGAGGAGAGGAGGGGAAAAGTGGTCAGCCAGCATGGACGAGATGCCCCCAGTGCACCTTCTTATCCCGATGGCCGACAGCATCGCGCCATTCAGCAACGACCCCGCACCTTGCTCGCCATCTCTTGGACACACGTATCGCCGTACAGAACGGCAGGAGCTGCGGCCAGGGGCAGCTCAGCAAACCCCGCCAGGTCGTCACGCAGTTTCCCTGGTGGCACAGGGTGTCCCTTGATGGCGATACCAAGAGGTACCTGCTCGCCACGCACGATCAACGCCGGACCCGAGGTACCCGCGATGCGGCGGCCACCGGCGCATCGCCGCGGCACCAAGACCGGGCAATTGCGGGCGGGGCGGTGGCCAATCCAATGGGACCGTGGGCGATTCCAATCGCTGTGGTTCTGGAAACCGTTGGAATCCCCATCCTTTCCCGTCCCAAGTTTGTTGCTGCCGTCAGTCGAGTCGTCTTGGCACGGACCAGATGCTCCTCTTGCCTCCACCGTCGACCTTGTCGCTATGCAAGTGCCCAATTTCTCGGACTACCACAAGCATCTCCAGGTAGAAATGGTGGCGAAGAGGGCATTGGCACCAACAATGGGCATCTCGGAGACCGCGCTCGACTCCGACTCTCCGAGGAAGGGGAGGGGTCCATGGTGGGGTGCCCGTTTGGAGCGGGCCCTACCCCGCCTTTTGCCTCGATGCATGCATCGCATCGCAATTGCCAATCGCCCCTGCGCTTTGCATCGGAAAAGTATTGGGCAGCGACCCTTTTGGGCAACAACGGACTCAGCGCCACTTGGAGCTCTTGAACATGCAGGGCCAAGCCACAGAGTGAAAGGAACTTCTCAAGACCCTCCAGCGGATATCAATAGGCATGCTGTGATACCTGATCTTGCCCGGTTCCACGCCCCCGGGCAGTTCTTCTTGTTGTTTTGAGGTACAACAGCGCAAAACGACCTGGACAAGAAATGTACACTGGGGTTCGAACCTGGCTGACACAGTAGTTGTCGACCCTCGCCTTCGGATGATGCCTTTTGCCATGGAGAGGTGGTGGCGTTTGAACCTAGGAGGGTGGACGACGCATGTTGACGGCCCGGCACCGCCTGTTCACCCCCACAGAGCCCCACCTTCCCTTCCAATGCGGCGGGCGGGGATGGCGGCATCGGCCAGTGGAAGAGCGCTGAAAGTTTGCCAGATTACAGAGGGCTTCAACCTCAGGAACCAACCCAGAACAGCACACCAATTGTGATGGCCCAACATCCAGCTTGTACGTCGCATCGCACCATATGCCACCATGCTTCCATCTCTAACAAGCCAGCAGCATGACGACGAAGCGATCGCACCGCCGCGCCGACTCGATCGAACCCGAGGTCAAGCCCGCCGACGCCGGCGAGCCAGAACGAAGCCATGACGCGAAAGCAAAAAAGCTCGCTCGCCTCCAGCGCAAGACCGAGTCGAAACCCGATGCGTCGAGCGTCGACGATGACGGACACAATGAGACCGACGTACTCGAGGACCTAACCCAGGCGTTGACCCTCCACTCGAAGAAAACGGAGCGTCGCTCCAAGAAGGTCGAGAGCAGGGCTCGCAAGACGTGGCAGCCCAGAGGACTCCTCGACCTCCCCTACGAGCTGCTGATGCGCATCCTCGCCCTGGTCCGCCCTCGCGACCTCTTCGCACTCGCACGAGTGAACAAGGACCTCGCCCTCTTCCTCCGAGAGCAAGAGACCCGAATCGCGGACGCCGTAATCGCCCTGCGATATTCGATTCTTGCCAAGTGCTTTCGCCGCCCGGTTCTGATGGAGAGCCTTGAACCCGTCGCTCGCCACCATCTCCTCGCCCGCCAGCTGCAGCGCGCCTCAACCAAGGGGCCGCCATTTCAGCACATTCGACCACTCGACCCAGGACTCATCTGCTCCTGCTTGAGCTGCTTGTTGCGGTGGAATTCCCTTTGCGTCGTTCTCGATTTTGCCCACTGGCAACCCAATCTCGACAAGGGCGAACCGATTCCCTTGATTGCACGCGGCACCGACCCCCGCTGGAACCAAGACCTCGTGGCCAAACACGCCGAGGTTGTGGTCAAGAGCCTGGCCAGTCCGCTATGGTATGCCCGTATCTTGGAATTTCACCTCGACTCGACAACTCGGGCCATCCAACGGCACGCTGGAAACAAGGGCAATCGGCGGCGGCGGTTCCGAATGACGGACGAAGACCTCCGCGCCGGCACGGATGAGTTTCTTGGGCGGAGCGGGCCACCAACGCTCGACATCCCGTTCCACCGCGACAACTACTACATGCTGGAGGCCTTCTTCCCGAACCGCAGCTGGATCAAGGAGCGCGACGCCTGGGTGTATATGCCCGAGGCACAACATGAACATGACCTTGCTAGGTTGCTGGCAAGCTCAGGGCGCTGATGACGGGTTCTGAAGCCATGGATTGACAAAAAGCCGCGCCGTCTCGAGGCCTCGCAAGGCTGATTTCATCAAGCTCATATTTTGAGGCAGTGCCGGAGGAGAAATCGTGGTTTTGGTCATCGTCATGGGGTTTGGAGCCGCCATCACCTTGAACCGCGATACAGTCACGGTGGTCGCACGCGTGTCCAGGCCTCCGTCCTCATTTCCACCAACGAAGGCCGCAGCAGCTTTCCCGCGCCAACCCCTGTAACGGCGACGCCCTCCAGGGCACAGCCTTCCTAGGACTTTTCATCGGCATTTCTTCATAAACACGGCAGCACCACCCACCAGATGGAGTGATTTCTTGTTGATATCGAGTGCTCAAAAACACCCTTGCCCACAATAAGCTCGCCGTACAAAATTTCACGACTGCCACTCGAAACTGTGGTGAGTTTTTGTCTCAAGACGTGTCCTGGATACATCCACTGACCATTTCCAGAGAAAAACACATTCTGCGACTGGGACGAGTTCGAGGCCAACGACACCAAGGAAACCCGGCGCAACAATGGACGACCTTCACCGACACTTTGGGAGCCGCAAGGTATGGGAGGGCTACAACGTCCCCCAATGTCCGTTTGTCAATGTCACCGAGATCTGGAGTCACGACGACTCGACAGCCACTGCCGTCGAGTCGAGGGGGATCTCGTCCATGGACCTGAATAATTGGCTGAACGAGCCATCCGACAAGTACATCTCGGCCGAACCACACACCCGACTGCTGCGGATAGCCTGGGTCGGACTCGATGCCGAAAAACACCGGACCAGTCCCTCGAACCGAGATCTCGACCAGCTTCTAACAACATGGGACCTGAAGGAGGGATACAACTACGCTTTGAGCTCATATGCAGGCGTGGCCGCGCTACCCTCGGAAACCCATGCACGTATCTTCACTGCGACCTATCACCCCAAACTCGCGGCGGCCTGGTCATACGCCATCATCGACGGCGTACCCACGACACATGCCGTCATCTTTGCTGAGAGCGAGGAGCGCGCGGAGCTCCATCGAGCCCTCAAATCCAAGTGGAGCTTGGCCCTCGTGGGCCACGCCATGTTTCCTGCCTTTCTATGCAGTCTGATGCTGAGCCAGGAGCTGGACACGACGTTTGAGGACATCAAGACGGTGGTCCGCAACGTGGAGGCGCGGACAGGACACCATCGGTTCACAACACGGCGGCAGACGAAGCCAGCGGCAGGCGAACTGGGGACTCTGTCGGCGCAAATGAGCGGCTGCGCTGCGAAGCTTGCAAATGCGACACGCAAACTCAAGGTCGTCGAGGCTATGCTCGACTTTATCCTGCGACATGCCCAAGTACACGAGCCTCACGTGTTGCCGCGAACACGAACCAACGATTTCGGGAGCGAGAAGCCCTTCTTCTCAACCAAGGTCACGCCCATCATGCCCCCGAATTCCGGCGAACCCACCCCATCGGCGCTCCTCGTGCAAAACGTGGACACTATGCGGCATCGGGCCGAGATGCAGGCCGTCGACAATACGTACGTCCAGCAACGGGTGCAGGTGCAGATTGCCGCTCTCTTCCACCTCATCGCGCAGCAGGACAACGCCATCGCTTTCGAGACGGCGAGCGCCACCCGGAGTATCGCCAAGGACAGCCTCCAGGACTCGTCATCGATGAAGATGCTCGCGCTTGTCGCCATGTTTTTCCTCCCGGGGAGCTTCGTCGCAGCTCTCTTCTCGGCTCCGCTTTTTGACTGGGACAGCGCCGACAAGAACGCGGTGGACAATCCTCGATCGATTGCGCTGGGAACCAAGCCGCAGTTTGCGCTCTTCTGGGCGGTCGCGATCCCGTTGACGGTGGCGACATTTGTCCTGTATGCCGTGTGGATTGTGATGCAAAAGAAGCGATTGAGGCGGCGCCTGAAGCTTGGGACTGTGTAGGACGAGGTTGCAATGAGAAACTAGGCTGCCTCCCGGATGGTCGGATTGCGACGTTGTTCACCTTTGGTCTCGTGATTAGGACCTTGCATGATGCGCAATGAAGCTAACTTGCCACTGACGAGATCAGGATCCATTTCCGATGCTTCACTACTCGCTTCCAAGGTTCGAACGTGTTTTCGGGTCAGAGGACTCTGCTTCATGACAGCGCTGCATCAACACTACACTTCACAGATGATGAGGCTCGGCCGGAGGATTCAGAGTGGATTGCCACGAGGCACCACCGAGCCGGCGACCGCGTCCACGGCACCCACACCGGCGAGTTGGGGTCGTGGGGATAAGCGAGAGCACCGGCAGCCGGCTTGGCGAACAGGGGGCGGTCGGATTGGCAACGGAGCCTCACAGGGCTGGCTCAGAGGGGGCTCGTTACTCAACTCCACGCCAATGCGGCAGCGTGGCATCGCGTCCACCGGGAAATTTGACGTGAACCAGACATCAATGGCGCTTGGACCGGTGGTCGGCTTTAAAACTGGGCACCCTCGCTCGCCCCGTTCGTTGTTCGATCTTGTCCCTCGCCTCGTCACTCTTTTGGCCCCTCTCCTCCCCTCGTTTGCAGGAGCACGCCATGTTTTACTCTGTCCTCCGCGTCGCTGCGGCCGCTGGCCTCATCCACGCTTCGCTCGCTCATGTTGTTGTCCGTGAGGACGCCGATGTCTCCCTTGTGGCCGGACCCGGCCCAGGCGGCCCCGGCCCCGTCGCCCCCCCCACTCCTCCGGGGCCTCCCGCTCCCCCCGGGCCCAAAGACCCCAAATTGAACTGGGCCGACGTCAAGCCCCTGGTTCCCTCTGTGATCAACGGCAAGCATTACGGCTGCAAGTGCTACCCCGGCCAGACCTGCTGGCCTTCGCAGTCGGCCTGGAGCAAGCTCAACCAGACCGTCGGCGGCGGGCTGCTTGTTCATATCCCTCCTGCCGCGTCTTGCCACAACACGTTCCAAGGCCCCCTGGGTACTGTTCAGACCTACGATGCCGCTGCCTGCGCCAATGTCCAGGCCAACTTTGCTTCCGAGCAGTGGACGTGAGTTCCCCCCTCCTCACGCGTACGTTGCCGCCCGTGTAACTGACACGCTTGAAGCGCCGAGCAGCCGGGTGCCAGCATGTGGACGTACGGCAGCAACGACACGTGCCGTCCGACGACCAACCCGTCAGAGCCGTGTACGCTGGGCTTCTACGGCGTCTACGCCCTCAAGGCCACCACGCGCGAGCACATCAAAGCAGGCATCGACTTTTCGCGCAAGAACAACATCCGTCTGGTCGTGCGCAACACCGGTCATGACTTCCTCGGCCGCAGCACGGGCTGGGGATCGTTGATTCTCAACACCCACAGCTTCCAGAACGTCGACTGGATCTCGCAGTACAAGGGGCCTGGCTCGTACCGCGGCGGTGCTGTCAAGATCGGTGCGGGTGTCCAGGCCCGCAAGCTTCTTACCGCTGGTCATGCCATGAACCCGCCCACCATGCTCGTCACGGGCGAGTGCCCGACCGTCGGCCTTGCTGGTGGCTTCGTCCAGGGTGGTGGTCACGGCCCGTGGTCTCCCCTCAAGGGCTTCTGTAAGTTCACCCCCCCACTATCCCCGACAAGGCGACGCTGACAAGACGTGCAGCCGCCGACAACGTCCTCGCCTTTGAGGCTGTCACCGCCTCCGGCGAGTTTGTCAAGGCCGATGAGCGCGAAAACCCCGACCTCTACTGGGCCCTCAAGGGCGGTGGCCCCTCCGCCTTCGCCGTCATCCTCTCGGTGACGATGAAGACGTTCCCCGACCTCCCCGCCGCCGGTGCCGTCCTCGACATCAACTGGGCCCACACCGTCGACCAAGACGTCTGGTGGAACGGCACCTCCATCTTCCACAAGTGGTCCAACCACTTCGTCGACGCCGGCCTCTACGTCTACTTTGAGCTGTTCCCCAACAACCTGCACATCCGCCCCTTCGTCGCCATCAACCAAACCGCCACGCAGCTCCAGGCCACCCTCCAGCCCTTCCTCGACGAGCTCCATACCGCCGGCATCCCCCACGACTTCTCCATCTCGTCGTACCCCACCTTCTTCGAGCTCTACACGGCCCTCTTTGAAGACGAGGCCGCCGGCGGCTCGGCCGTTACCGGCGGCTGGCTGCTCAACCACGACGACGTCGCGAACCGGAACGACGAGATCATCGACGCCTACAAGACCATCCTCAACGCTAGACCGGACAGCTACAGCTTCATGATCGGCCACTTGTTTAACCCCGGCTACGGCGCGCCTGTGTCCAACAGCGCTACGCACCCGGCTTGGCGCAATGCGACGAATTTTATGATTACCAACATTCTTGTTCCTGAGGGTGCCTCGCTTGCGATGAAGCGTAGCCTGCAGGATACGCTGACGAACAAGATCGACAAGGCGCTGCGCGATGTCAGCAAGAGCGGCTGCACGTATGTGAATGAGGCGGATCCGTACCAGGATAATTGGCAGTCGCACTTTTGGGGGTCGGAGTACCCGAGGCTGAAGCAGTTGAGGGGGAAGTGGGATCCGAAGGGGGTCTTTTATGCTATGTCGACTCCGGGAACTGAGGGGTGGCATATGCTGGAGGATAATACGAAGCTTTGCAAGGCTGTTTAGGTGCGCAGCCTGGTTTTTGTGATGGGGGGAGGGAGTCAACCAGAGTGTACTCCTGTGAACATATAAGTTAGTAATTCTTGAATCTGGACTGCTTTGTTAATGTTGAGTGGTTCCTATGGTGTTGCTGCTCCCAACCAATTTGAAGCTCCCTCCAAACTGTGACGGATCTCGCAAATGACACGCAACCCAAATGTGAAAACATTCCAAAAGGATTGTCAAGATTCCAAGTCGAAGACTCTGGACTCTTGGTTGCGTATATGAACCGTTCACGACTGCCGTAGCCGTGACACAAACACACAAGCAACTGATCAAAGTTTCGTTGGCCACAGGGGAGGACGGGAGCGTGAGACGAACCGGAATATTTCCGACAACCTATCCCCGCCCAAACCTTTCCAATCTCCTCTGTTCTTCTCCCACAACCACCACCCGAATTCCAGCCCCCCAAATCCAAACCACCCCCTCCCCAAAAAATGCCCGACGACGCCATCTCAACCTGGACAAACCACGAGCGCGAATTCCACCTCCACCCCACCCGCTTCTCCAAGCGCAGCTTCCGCCCCTCCGAATACCGCGTCTACCGCCCCAACCAACCTCCGTACGTCCCCCCCATGGGCTTCGAGCGCCTCCAAAACGAAGCTGCCTGCCTAGAATTCGTCCGCCGTAACACGACGATCCCCGTCCCAGCCGTTCTGGAAGCTTACAGCGACGGCGGCTCCTTTGTCCTCGTCACGGAGCGGCTGTTCGGCGTCGCCATGTGCAAGCTGTCGCCGGACGAGCAGGCGGTTGTGATTGAGGAGGTGGAGGGGCATGTTCGTGCGTTGCAGACGCTGAAGTCGGATACGATTGGGGGGCCGTCGGGGGTTGTTTGTCCGCCGCGGAGGGGGGGGCGGTATTTCCCTGGGGATGTGAGGTGGGAGGGGAGGAAGGGGCGGGAGGGGGAGTTTGTGTTTTGTCATGGGGATTTGTCGCAGACGAATGTTATTGTTGATCCGGAGACGCTTAGGGTTGAGGGGGTTGTTGACTGGGAGTATGGGGGGTTTTGGCCGGAATACTTTGAGACACCGTATTTTCAGAATTCGAGGCCTTCTGGGGCGCAGTTTAGGGATGAGGGGGGGAATGCAAGGCTGGTGGAGTTTCTTAAGGGATGTTTAAGATCAAGCGTCTGAGGGCACGTTTTCCGGAGCAGGCGTTCTCGGGGGCGCCAGAGGAAGAGAGAAAACTGTCACGGCCTGATCGCCTCAGACCTGTGAACGGTTTATATACGCAACCCAGAACTCCAGTCGTCGACTTGGAATTCTGGAAATCCTTTTGGAAGCTGGTGCAGTGGGGTTGTGTATCCATTGTTCGGCCAGCCGTCACAAAAACTATATTCCCGCAAACAAAAGCCCCTAACGTAAAGAAATCACCAAAACGCTCACCGCCCACCCATTAGGAGGTGGACAGCTACTAAACCCCAGAAGAGGGGTTTTTCACATTGGTTCGAACTCGGGGGGTGCCATCACCGTTGATACGGTCACGGTAGATTGGCCCAGGAGGGGTGGGAGGTGGCGCCCATGACCGCTCAACCACGGCGGCCACTGGGGATCTTGGCGATGGAAAGGGGTGTGTAAACAAGGCCTATAGAGTGGGGCTGGCAACGACGACGTTTGGTTGAGGGGGATTGAGATGATGACCTGAGGATGCTTGCCAAAAATTCCTTGAGATTGCCAGATGTTTAAGCTTCCATTATGTCAAGGTTGGCAGTTTGTGATGGGCAACTTCATCGAAGATAAGATTCCTCAGATGCAGTTGCGCAAGGTGATGGTGGGAGAATGTCTACGCCGGCTCGCCGGGCACCGTCCATCGGAGCCTTGCTCTGTACTGCTCTCTCCTTATCAGACGCGACAAAGATTGCACATCGTCGCCGCCTTTCAGTCTTGCCTCTTTTCCTGAGACCCGGTCTGCACTCCGGGTGTGCTTTTGCCAGCCCATTCGCAGGCGCAGCAAAGCAGAATTTTCTCTCCCTTACGCAACCGGCCGACGGGCATTGTGTTCAGGACAGCCAAGGCCGAGAAGCACATTGCAGCTTTGCACAGCCTCCAAGCAAAGTATTTGAATCCCCTTCCCTCCCCTTCCTGAATCCCAAGCCAACCAGTCCTGGACGCGTCGCCCGACCTTTCGCGCTAACCTTTATGGACGGACAGCAAAATGTCCGATCAACCGAATCTTCGAGGCGGTGGTTCGTCGAAGCGAGGCCGAGGTGAGAAGAGGAAGCGGGAACAATCCGAAGATACCTCGATGGCCGACACCCTCGAGGCCCGTCGCGATGCTTTCAAGTAGCAGACCAAGCTCCTCGTTCCCCTCGACGAGGTCGAGTCTCGCGTGCTCCGGGCTTCGGCTGCCACAAGCAAGGTCACACTCCCCGAGAAGAACAAGGACGATGTGTTTGTGAACAAGAACCTCGACAAGCCTTCAACCATCGATGTTGCCAGCGACGACGTCAACTGGTACAGCGTCGACAAGCAGCGCCCAGGCCATGCCCCTGGCTACGTTGCCAAGGTGGTTGCTGCTGACCCCGACGCAGTGGCGGCCCTTTCTGCTACGATCATCAAGCTGGCGAATGAAAACAATAGCAATATTGCTTTGGCTTGGTTGGAGTTTCCTGCCAACACCGTCGGCGCTCCTCAGCCCAAGAAGCCTAGGCTTTCCAACGAGTGTGTCGTCTCTCAGCCCCAAGAGCCCAAGAAGCCCAAGAAATCCAAGCTTTCCAAAGACCGCGACGTCTCTCAGTCCCAGAAGCCCAAGAAACCCGAGCTGTCTCACGACCGCGACGTCTCCCAGCTGCAGGAGCCTAGGCTCTCACTCGACGACGAAGCCACTCGGTTCAAGAAGCTCAGGCTCTCCCACGACCTCAGCCCGTCTGTTCTAGAGCCTGGCGAGGTGCACAGCAACCCGGGCCCGATCAAGTGCGGAAATTGCCAGAGAACGGGGCATACCCTTGCCCAGTGCCCGATGGCTTCTTACAAGATTGGCAACACTGGGGGATGTCCTCTGCACAACACCAAACTGCACAACTTGGACAGCTGTGAGATATACGCAGGCAGAGATTTACCAGCCCTCCGCGATTATGAGGTCATTGCCCTTTGCAACGTTCAAGTTTTCGGTCGGGCCAAGATGCCTGCCATCCGATCCAAGCGGTTCTGTTGGCTAGACTGCCTCGCCGAGGCCGTCAAGAGAAAGCTCATTGACAATGCTCTCGACAGGCCAGCCGCCTTGGAGCTGCCTTGGACCGATGATTACACGCGCAAGGTGGCTGGGCGCGAGTCAAACGACCCCAAGCTGAAGGGTATTACATCCCTTTTAGAGCTTTGTTCTACCAAGAACCCAGCGCAATTCTACAACCTCTTGCCAGCCGACCCTTTCTGGGCCAACAAAAAGACGATCGGCGTCGTGGCGGCCGACCATGCCCAGGGAAAATTGGAGCACCTGCGCTGGGCTCCCAATTTCAATCCGAGGTTGATCGCCGCCGCAAAGATTGGCTCCAGCGCACCCCCCAAGGGAGGAAAACCGGTGGCCTCGGGGGACAACGGTCTCTTTCTGACCGATAATGACAAGCGAAATATCAGCATCGACCTTCGGAAGGAGCTGGGAGATAGCGGTTTGCTCAACCCCGGCAGAACCATTGTCCTCCTTGACCAAGTCATGGCCATGACGCCAGTGCATCGCTCCGACAGGTTTGACGCTGAAAATCGCGACATCGCTGGAGTCAAGCGCCTTTCCTTCGACACGGTGAGGTGTGCTGTGTCCCGATATCGTCGCGGTGAGATCAATGAGCGTCATTGGGATCGTAGTTGCCCTGTCGAGCGGATGCTCATTGACATGGTGGCTGAGGCTAGATCTTCCATGCAGCTTCGCGCGCAGAGACTGTCAAAGCGCTGATTTTAGGCATCATCATGAGGCTTGGGGCAAGGCTTTGAAAATCTGTAAAGGGGAACTGCATACACAGCATCGACTCGGTGGTAGGGAGATCATGGTGCTCGTGGAGTGGCAGGGGTCGAGCAAAAGGCGTGTTGGGATGGTGTCAGGGAGCCAGTAACCATGCTCACCACGCGGAGGTTTTTGCTTTTCAAACCAGCGATCCAGTAGATGCACTCATGTCGACTGAGTCTGGAAAACGAAGCGATGATTTTTGCGCATGGTGATCCTTTTTGCACCATTCAGCGGGTTTCGTTGCCATGGGCAACCAGTGGTCAAGAGTCAAATTGTACCCCGGCCAAGCCTTTTCCTCCATCGCATCAAACTGAAGCCATCATGAACATCGACAGACGATTTGTGGCGAATTTTTTCTTTAAACCCAATCATAAATTTGGAGGCTCGACATGGACCATTGCCGTGCCATGTCTCGTGTCCCCATGCTTCCCCAAGAGCATTGGCACCGGTCGGCGGGTTTCCTGCGACGGAATCCCCACGTGGCCAGCAGCAAGGCGCATTCAGCCCACTCGGTGGCTTGGCTGCGTCGAATGCACCCCGGATTTCTTTCTTTCTCGTGTCATGCAGGGGTTTCTGTGTCGGTTGGTTTGGCTGCAATCCTCAAACTTGACCCTGGCCTCTGGGTTGTTGTCACAAGGTGTGATGTCCCGGGCCCTTGGGGCTAACATTTGGCCAGCGAGCCACATCGCCGTCGGAGGAGGCGCGTCGATCGGGTCAGGAGCTGAAGGGACGAACTAGGTGTGCAGCGCATCGAGGTGAGTGGACAGCAGTCGCGAAGTTGACTTGCCTTGATCCCGTCTATCCTTCCCCTTTCCGAGGGTGGCCAAGTACAGACGAGCAGCACAAGCATTATTAGTTAGCAACACCAGACCGACGATCTTGCCTAGGTATTCTTGCGTTCTCTCAGGAACGGTGGCTCGGCCCTGACTTGGGAAAGAACAGCCGTCAAGGTCTCCCTCCAGGCCATGCCTTTTCAAAAGTTTTGAGTCAGTCAGACAGGCGAACGCATTTCTCTTCTTCCTCGCATCTACATACAAGCATTTCTCTTCTTCCTCGCATGCGTCTGTAAACAATACCACCGCCCAAAACGTAGGTCCCCTACCCAGCCCCGTCCAAAGTATCGGCAGCGATTGAACTTGAAACCCGAATCTAACCATGTAGATAACAGGAAGCACCCGACATCCGCCATGGCAAAACAAAACGAGCCCAAGTTTGACAGCCTCCTGGCCGTGAAAGGCAACCGGGCAGCGCTCGAAGCCGTCTGTCGCCAGCATTGGCCAAAACAGGGCGCGATACGGACCACTGCGCGTCGAGAGTCTGCACTTGCCTGCGCAATTGTCGTTCTCCGAGCTCTGTTTGGCACGATAGTGCAAAAGCTCCGGGCTGGCCCAGTTTTGAATGACCTTTCCCACCCACTTTTTGAGGCTGCTAGTGTTCTCGACGCTGAGAAGTCAATGAGATTGGCAGCTGCGGCAACACGGCCCGCCAATGACCAATCCGATTTCCTCGCCATCATGGAGCAGCTCTCCTTCGTTGAAAAGTCGTTTTGGTCTATGCCATATTATGGCCAGCTCTTCCACGTCGACGAGCAGTCATATGTTGGCGTCGACAAAGCTGAGGCAAAACGCCGCGAGGATGCTCACAGCGAGTTGACCGGCATGTATGCCAGCAAAGGCATGCTCATCATCAAGCCAAGCCACGGAGACGACAGCAACCCCAGAACGCTCCATGATGCGGTTCAACAGGCTTACGAGAAAGTCATCGCCGCCGCCCCGTCCGAAGCCTCTGCAGGGTGTCGAATCGCTCCGATGTTCGTCCGACTTCAATACGACGGACGGATGGGGTTTGAGAAGCTGTTTTTCGCTCTCGACGTAGCAGAAACGATCAAGGGGGTGGATGGCCACTTGGAAGTTTATCCAACGAAGAGGTGGTACTATCAGTGTATCGCAGCGGTCTGCCTCACATCTGAGGTACACACTGTGACATTGTGGAATCGGAAGGCTCAGATCCAAGCCGGGCCACCCTACCACTCACCCTGGTGGGCGGGAGAGAAAGAGGACACATCTCCTGTGGGAGACGGGACATATATGCTCTACTTCGCGGGATATACAAAGAGCCATCCCAATGTGGTGAATCACCCAGCCACAACAGCGACGGAGCACCTCGCCGACGATCACGGCCCTGCGGATCTCACTAGCGATGCCCAGCTCCGATCCAAGATTGAGGGTGAGTCCCGGGACCGAATGACCGGAGCCCTGCGGGCTGCCAATGAGCAAAAGGGTTCGGCGCTCTCCACTGCACAAGAGGCACACCAGAATGAGGTGCAGGATCTCCAAGACAAGCTGCGGGAACAAGCAACCGAGCGGAAGGGCGACGTCGATTCACTCAAAAAGGAACGGGACGAGTTGGCGAGGCAGCTGAGCGACGCCAACGCCAAGATTGCGGCCCAGACGACTGAGGCGAATCAGCTCCAGAAGCAAATGCGTAACGACCAACTGCTCCATAATGGGACGGTCGATGGGCTGACCAAGACGCATTGCGACGCGGTTCGGAGCCTCACAAAGTCCATCAGGGATGATCTCCGGTCCGAGTACGAGGCCAAAGAGGACGAGCTGGAGAAGAGATTCGGCGAGCGCATCCGTGAGTGTTCGTCAGTTCAGAAGGCACAGTCACCCAAAGGAAAGCGATCGGCAGACGATGCGGAGTTGGATGAGTCGGAAAGAAACTCGAGGCCACGCAAACGCGCTCGGATCCCCGAGCCTGCCTCGTTTGGAGAACTGGTTGAGCGTACATCTGAGCAGCTTCTAACGTTGCCAAAGAACATTGAGTGCCTCGAGGACGTTTGCGGCAACCGACCGTCGCTCGGAGAAATTTTCCAGGAACTGTCTTACATGACGGTGTCGCCCCGTAGCTTCAGCTACCTGGACACCTTTTTTGTTCAAGGTATTGCTAATCAGTGGCATTGCCTTAGGGCCCTTCTGAGGCAGGGAGATCAGGCCGCCCGTCTCGATAGCAATGCCTGCGCAAAGTGCAATTCGGAATGCCTCATCATCCGGCTCGTGGAGACGGAGGACGAAGACGCGGTGGAGGCGATCCAGTTTACTTTTTCCGACCCCAAGTCGGAGTAGCTACCACAAAGAGACTAGTACCTATATATTTAGCTAGTCATCCTTCTTCGTGCTGTTTTCACCTCGTTCTCCATTCCGGCGAAATCTTGGTGTCTCTCGGGACTTATGGCGGCGGAAGCTCCGGTCCCCTTCTGACAGCCTGCTCGCATCTCGAAAACACTTGAAAACAACCACACCAACACTGACACGACACGTAGGATGGCAAGCCGGCTGAACGACGAGGGCAAGATTTAGATTCATTCAGGGAGGATGTGAGGGAGCCCGTCACCCAATAACGAGTCTGTCCCTGGTCGCCGACCATTTGCGAGGAGATGACCAAGCTGAGGCGACAGTCGAAAGTATGCAAAGGTCATACAAAAAGGAAGGTACCAGGTCCAGGCACGCTTCTCGTCGCTCGGTAGGTCCGCAGGTCGAGACGTTGTCGCCAAGATACGGGCCAGGATTCTCTCGACGCCTCCGAGCATGGTATCCGCCGACCGGCGAGCAGCATGCCACAAGTCCCTGCATATAATCACACAGTAGTACTACTACGCCACGATCGATGAACGAGTCCAGACCATCAATGCATGCAAATAAGGCATCGAGTGTCACAAGCAGCGGGGGGCACATGTGTGAGATGGTTAGACAGCGAGTGTCAGGACCTGATGCGGGCAAGGAACGAACAACTACTTAAGCATCAAATCCCCAACTCCAAACACATCCTCAACGACCTTCTACATCAAGCTTCATTCCACATTCAGCCACCATGCTCTCCTCCACCGTCAACCTCGTCGCCGCATTGCTCGTCGTCAGCACAGCGGCCAGCCCCCTCGGCGCCAGAGACAGCAAGCACGATGACTCCCTCTTCTACGTCACTCTCGAAGAACACTGGATCAGCCCCGCCTTCTCCGACCCATCCCTCGCCACCTGGGGCCCCGAGTTCACGCGCCAGACCGCCCCTCCCCCTGCCGTCGTCAACGAGATCGGCCCCATCCGCCTCTCCAACATGACGGCCAACCACATCCGCAAGCAAGTCATCTCGCACTCCAGCACCCCACGCGCGCTCGAGCACCCCGATGTCGTTGCATGCGGCAACGACGAGCTTGCCGCCGCCATTGCCTGCAACCCAGACCGCTACGCCGGGTTTGCCTTCCTGCCCATGGCATATCCCTTGCAGGCGGCCGCCGAGCTTGAGCGCTGTGTCACGCAGCATGGCTTTGTCGGCGCCCTGTTTGACAACCACCTTATCAACGGTACCTACTACGACGGCGCGGCGTACCGCCCCTTTTGGGCCAAGGCTGCCGCCCTCGGCGTTCCCATCTACTTGCACCCGACGTGGCCGAACGAGACAGCATACCTCGCAGAGGGCGGAACATACGCGCCCTCGGACGGCGGAGCGGCGTATCCCATGTCCGGCGGCCTACTCCTCGGTGCTTCAGCCTGGGGCTGGCACCAAGACGCAGGCTTGCACTTCCTACGCCTCTACGCGGCAGGCATCTTTGACGAGTTCCCGACGCTCAAGATCGTGCTGGGCCACGACGGGGAGATGCTGCCGTTTATGCTAGAGCGGACGACGGCGATGCTGGGGCCGCATAACACCAAGGCCAAGACGAGCTTGCTGGCGACGTGGAAGCGGAATGTGTGGGTGACGACGGCGGGCATGTTTGGCTTGGCGCCGCTGGCGGCGTTGCTGCGGACGACGGCGGTGGACAGGGTGATGTACAGTGTGGATTATCCGTTTTCGAGCAATGTGAGGGGGCATGAGTTTATGACGAGGTTGAGGGAGAGTGGGATGGTGACGGAGAGGGAGTGGAGGATGGTGGCATTTGGCAATGCGGAGATGTTGCTTGGGGTTTAATCGGAGTGGTGTTGCATGATATGAATTGCTCCGAGGCCAGGGCTGTGTCTTTGGGCACGCAAATTGCAGAAATGGATATGATCCCGAAATTCAAACAGACACAAGGCTGGAACACCTACCTCTCCTTTGAGTCCCGGAGGGAGGAGGCGAGAGATCACATCCGCCAGTGGACGTCGAGATTGAACACGCCACCTTCCCTTCCACTGACCATCTCCTCCCGTTTAACTTTTGAATTTCCTCCCCTGAATTTCCTGGCCTCTCCCTCTCCGACTTCAATCTCATCCCCACGAAAAGCTTTTCCTCCAGCTTCCGGTCGTCCCTTTCGCACATCACCGGTCTCAGCGAAACCAAACGAGGTATCACTCCCGTCTCGATCCTTCATTCCAGACTTCAACTTAAATGAGCATCACACTGACCCTCACTGCCACAGCAAGATGTCGGGCTCGCTTGGCGACCAGAATCGCCGGGGCACCGGATGAGACTCCCGCCCCAACAAAAAACCACAGTCAACACCCTCCCTCTACGCACCGGGAGGCCTGCAGTCCGATCCAAGAAGTTCTTCTATTTGGATTGGCTCCACCTGGCGCAAACCCACGGGCTCCTCACCAAGTTCTTGGAGAAACCAGCCAAATCTTATCTGCCTTGGACGAATTCGTTCTCCATCCAGTTGGCCAAAGCCCCGTACAATTCATGGGAAAGGGCATCAAGGCCGCTCCCACCAAGGCGAAGGAATGGGTCAAAGACGGCCTGCTCCCGTGTGATGATGCTTGGGAGGGATTGACTTTGGGTCAGGTTCTCGATCGTCGTGCCAAGAGACAGCTTGAGCACCTCCAATTCGTATCGCCTGGCTCCAAGGGGAGGATTCCCTCGAAGGCCGCAGAAGAGATTACCTAGTTTGCCTTGAGGTAGCTCGTCAAATGGGGGCTCCTGTGGCCTCCAGCGTGTGGAGAAATGGCAGGGTTCATCATTCTGCCATCTGAGATTCTCGAGGCCCGGAGAATCGGTACCATGGTCCCGGTGAAGAGGGACCAGGATGAGGACGGCATAAGGCTGCACACCGTTCCCATTACCACACCGGGAGGTGTTGTCGTCGCCGGCTCTGGTGACATGAGCCAAGCAATCACAACCCTCAACCATGGCCATGGGGAAGAATGGGGCCTTGGGCCTCTCCAGAGGGATGAAATGCAACAAAGATGGAACTTGCTCATGAGCAAGGTTCACAAAGGGATCATCAAGTATCGGATGGGCTTGATCCAGTTTCCCTTTACGTACGACAGCACCGATAAATTTGAGACCTATCTCATGAAGCTTCTTAAAGAGAGGCTCCAGAGGGATGCCACCGGAGCGAAGGTTCCCGTCGGACTCCCCCGCAACCTCTTGGCGACTTTTAACGTAGAAGTCGTCGAGGCTGACATCAACGCCATCATCCGGTCTGGTCGCCCTTACACCAGGGGCTGATGCCACAATGACCGACCATGCTCTCTACAGCAGCGCCGATGGCGCGTCCTGCTCCCAAGGGGAGCCCGGACAGGGGGGAACCGACCGAATGTTTGGACCGGCAAAAGTCTGTGGAGCAGTTCTTGAAGTTGGCCAGGGGGGGGGGGTTGTTGGGAGATAGGAATCCCTTCGAGGGGTTGCGATAGTTTAAAAATATTTGTTCCTTCTACACAATACATCAAATGTAGAGCAAAGATATCTTGAAAGATGAGATGTCGTTGATGTCCAAGCCATGGTGGCTCAGCCCGAGCGCTGGGTCTGATCCGGGTAAACAACGACGCCACAATACACAACTTCCGTTCAAAGACACCCTCCACGTCCAATGAGAAAGACAGCAATGATTGCCCGCCCAAGAAGCGAATTTAGCCTCGACCCAACCAACAGCTATTGTCAGCACGATGCCCGGCCGAGCAAAACCTGAGGCATGGAGACTCAAAGGGCGAGTGTCGTTCTCTTCAGCAACAACCAGGGGCAGAGAAGAATAGCACATGCTCTCAAGACAACGACGAAACCCACACGCCCTTCAAGCCAACTTAAGTTCTCCGCCTAGACATCCCTAACAGACAACATGCATCCCGTCTCAGCGCCGTTCCTCCTCCTCTTCTCCCTCATCTGCATCCAGCCCGCGCAGGGCGCCTTCCTGTAACAACCCCCACCCCGCCTCCTGTTCCAACACCAACCCCCTCCAACCACTAACACCCCGCAGACCCCTCTCCAGACGCCAACGAGAACAGCCCCGCGACTTCCAATGGGGCCTCTACGGCTACTCGGAACCCAACTGCCAAGGTGACCTCGTCGCGGCATGGCAGGGCGACGACCCGGTCGAGGTGTGCATCCCGCTCAAGGGGACCGCGCGGTCCATCGCGGGAGGGTCGGGGGACTCGGCAGAGACGGCGGTGAATCTCTGGGAGGACGGGGAGTGCTCGGTGGCCGCGGAGATTGCGGATCCGACGGGGTGGGATGAGAATGGGTATCCTTGCTTTAATGGGATTGTGGGGTCTTTTACTGTGGGTTGAGGGCGGTGGTGACGGTTGAGTTGAGAGATAGTGGTTGGGTTGAGGGATGACGGCTGGGTTGAGGGATGGCGGAGAGGAGCGGGCTTTTCGGACGGGATTGGAAGAGTTCAAGAGTTTTGGGTGAGGTATTGCCAAATGAGGATGCCAACAAGTTGTTCAGATTCGAGTGCATAACGCCTTGCCGCGGAAACTAAAACCTGAGATGAATGATGAATCCCACAACCCCCCTCAATAAACCGGAACAAGATTCAAAAGACGCATGCCATTCTCCAAAACCTGCCTCGTCGCCTGGTACAATTTGAGGCGAGCAGCATTCTCAGCTGCAATTGTTGCTCCGTCCACATCCTGCTTCGCGCTTTCGCCCTCCTCGCCCTCCGCGTCCTCATCCAAGCAGTATCCAAGCTCTTCAGCGATGAGAAACAGATAGGCCAACACACCCGACGGCTCCAGGCTCTTGTAAGCCGTGCTGGTGATGGTGGGGTATCGTGCCAGCAAGCGGACAACCTCGATCCAGGGCGCTTCAGAAAGCGCAGAGAGATCGACGACGTCAGGCGAGTACTCGGACGCTTTGACGGTGCTCTCGAGCTCGGAGATGGCGTCGCAGAGCTTCGCGTAGATGACTTGGAGGCTGAGCCCAGTCTCTCCCTCTGGCTGGATGAGGACGGCGAGGTCGGTCCCTGCGGTGTGTGACCTGTTCCTGGCGTTGAGCTCCTGCACAATCAAGTTGTTGATCGCAATTGTCTTGAGCTTTGCCGCATCACGAAGACACGGGGGGACGGCTTCCAGCTCCAGCGCATCAAAGGCCTCTTGAACCCTGTCCAACACATCTCCGAGGAGCTTCGCGTCGCCCCATTGCTTGCTGCCGCGCGAAAAGCTGACATGATGGAGTTTTTGTGTGACTTCGGGTCTGCCCATCAAATCCACCAGCTTGAACAGCTGTCGAAAATGGTGGTCCTGTTCGCCAACCACGTAGACCAGCTTGTCGAAATTGAAGTCCTCGAGGCGGTCAAAGACGGCGGCAACGTCGCGCAAAAGGTAGGTTGTTGTGCCGTCCTTGTTTCGAAGTGTGGCAACGCCGAGTTTTGCTGCGTCGTGGTTGGCAAAGTTGACGACTGTCACGTCGTCTTCGGTAGACTCGGACAGCCCCTTGTCCTTGATGATATTCTCGACCCTCGCCAATGCTTCCGGGTTTCGGCAGACCAGCGACTCGCCAGGCGAGTCGGCGAACTTGACGCCGACGCGGTCGTATGTTCGCGCGTAGTAGCTGGTACTGATCCTGTGCAGCCTCTCCCAAAGCTCAATCGCCGGTGGATCTCCCTTCTCCAGTCTCAGGAAGGCGGCATCCCTGTCCACAAAGAGAGCATCTTCCTTGTCAGCTTCTTCTTCCGCAGCACCGTCCAGCTTGTCGCGTGCCTTTTGCTTCTTGGCCGCGAGCTTCGGCTTGAGCTCCTCTTCCATCTTGGCGTAGAGCTCGTGAATGAGTCTGAAGGGGTCTGGGTGGTTCTCCAGCTCCTCCTCCGAGCAATGCTGGGACCATCCCAGGCCGAGCAAGCCAATGTGCTTTCCCCAGTCTCCGAGATAGTTGATGCGGACGGCATGCCAGCCCATGGCCTCATACACGTTGGCGACAAAGGCCCCGAGGAACGTGCTTCTCAGGTGGTCGGGACGGAACTCTTGGCCAAGGTTCGGGGACGAGAACTCGATGAGTGCCTTGTTATGGGGTACATCGTCAGGTGCGTTCGGTTTGGTTGTTTCAAAGCTTCCGTAGGCATCTTGGCGGTCCAGAATATAAGGGATGACGACAAGAGGGAGCGTTTTGGGCGACAGGAAGAAGCGGATGTGGATGCCATCGTTCCAGGGGACGACGAATAGGGGGTGCTTGGGAAACTAGAGACGAACAACGTCAGCATTGAAGAGGTGTGGGTCGAGGGGCAGTGCGTGTTTGGGCAAAGGATCTATCACCTTTTTCGCCAGATCTGCTGCCAGGTCCTGCAGGGGAGGGCCATCCACCAGCTTCAACTTGGGCAGGACAATGTCCAAATCGCCATTCCCAACGCTGTTGGCTGGCTGGATGGCGTCGAATGCTTGCCGGGCCTCGCAGCCGACCAGTTCCCGCAACGCTTCGGCCAGGTAGACGTGGAAGATGTCGATGGGTTGGTGCAAGAGGTCTGCCGATGCGAGGTGCTCAGGGATGGGCCCTAGTCCCAACGACTGCAGGAGCTCCGTCAGTCCATCCAGCGTCTGAGTCTGCATGGCTACTATTCGTCCCCGCGACTGTCGTCCAATGTCGATGTCCAAAGGGTTCCGGGACGGTTTCAGGAGCTAGCGGTCCTTCGTCTGAGACAACCAAGATGGTGCGAGAAGAAGATCAGGACGATGGAAAAGAGGAGAACCAGGATCCACGACGGAGAAGCTGCACGACGGGCATGGCCAGCTTTCTGGGCCCATCATCTTGCTCATCAGCGAGTCGGCACCATCCTGCCAATCGTGGGACAAAGAAGAGCGCCGTGACATGTTCCAAGGCGTGCGAGGGGGATTGGGTTGGATTGGGCCTCATCGTGGATGCCTGCATGCAGATGTTGGAGAGGCGACGGCCATTGGGCCGCAACCAGTTCTCCCCTCTTTCCACTGCCAATGGCAGCAATACGATACGGAGAAAAGGGATATCGCGGTTAACGCGGGGAGGTCACGACGTTGGAGTTGGAGTTGGGGAGAGGCTCCAGCCAGTTGGGCAGGTGGTTCTGCGTCCCGGTTTGGACAGCCCCAAAACCTTTCAACACCACAACATATTTTGGTGATGTCAAATCCTCAACATCGACGGGCTCCTGGCCATCTCAATGCCGTCACAAACAAAACAACAACAACAACCTTTGACCCGAGTACTACCCTGAGCAATGGCCCATTCTACCTCGGTACCCCCTTTGCCGCCCTGTCCATTTACCAACATACCTGATAGGTGCACACTGACATTCCCCTTCCACTACGTCCATACCTCGGCTCCTACACAAGACGGCGCAATATGGTTGGTGGTTCAATCAGAGTCGCGGCACCGTCCTCTCCGCCCTCGCGGAGATTTGCGACCAATCCGGCACGTTGGGTCCCAGAACTACTCGCCTGTTGTCCGCGGAGCCGGTGCCATCACCCCACTCGACCGACAGCCGAAGGGAGCAACGGTTGAAATCTGGGGAATCCGGGTCCCACGCCGTTGCGTTGCCGAGCCGTGCCAAGGATCTCCCCCCTGACCCGCGGGTCGTCGCGCTCCGTTGGGCCATGGACATGTGGAAATCATGGACATAAATACCAACGCTGGCATCATGTCCAGATGGCTACGACAGGAGTCCGCTCACTGTCGACATCATCATCCGTCAAGCCACAATGCTCTTCAGCTCGTCTCTCTTGACCTACGGTCTGCTCGCCACGGGGGCGGCGGCTGTTCCGTCCAAGAAGCACCCTTCAAGGGCCCCGAAAGGCTTCGTGACGGTCGAGGGCGAAAGGTTCAAGCTTGACGGCAAGGACTTTTACTTTTCAGGCAGCAATGCCTACTACTTTCCCTTCAACAATGCAAGTGCCTTGCATCCCGTTTTGTCTCAGGCGACTTGACTAACAGACATCCAGAACCAAGCCGACGTCGAAAAGGGGCTGACCGCCGCAAAGTCCGCTGGCTTGACAGTCTTTCGGACCTGGGGCTTCAACGACAAGAACCGCACCTATGTCCAGAACGGACTGCCCAACTACGGTACCGGCGAGTCCAACGACGTCGTGTTTCAGTGGTTCAACAAGGACGGCACTTCGACCATCAACCTGGCCGCCCTTGACAAGGTTGTCAACGCTGCGCTCAAGACGGACATCAAGCTTGTCGTTGCCCTGACCAACAACTGGGCCGACTATGGCGGCATGGATGTCTACACTGTCAACCTCGGGGGGAAGTACCACGATGATGTGAGTGTCTTCCAGATCATACCCGGAGCAACACTAACTCTCCCAGTTTTACCGCATGCCTCGAATCAAGGACGCCTTCAAGCGCTACGTCAAGGAGGTCGTCACCCGATACAAGGACTCGCCGGCCATCATGGCCTGGGAGCTTGCGAACGAGCCCCGCTGCGGCGCCGACGGGACCCGCAACCTCCCCAAGAGCCCCAGCGGCTGCACCCCGGCCCTCCTGTCGAGCTGGACCGATGAGATGAGCACGTACGTCAAGTCGTTGGACCCGAACCACCTTGTCACATGGGGCGGCGAGGGCGGCTTCAACCGGGCTGGCTCGGCGGACTGGGCGTACAACGGTGCCGACGGCGGCGACTTTGACCACGAGCTCAGCCTCAAGAACATCGACTTCGGCGTCTTCCACTCGTACCCCGACTGGTGGAGCAAGACGGTCGAGTGGACGAACCAATGGATCCGCGACCATGCCGCGTCGGGTCGCAAGGCCAAGAAGCCCGTGGTGCATGAGGAGTATGGCTGGCTGACGCCCGAGAAGCGCAAGGAGTTTTTGAACAAAGTGGACAGCACGTCGAGGGTGGATGTCGTGGGCAAGTGGCAGGACATTGGCGTCGAGGAGAAGCTGGCCGGAGACATGTACTGGCAGTTTGGGTACGCGGGCTACTCGTACGGCAAGAACCACGACGACGGGTTCACCATCTTTTTGGAAAGCGCCGAGGCGAAGAAGCTGGTGTACGACCACGCCAAAGCGGTGGCCAAGTTGAACAAGAACTGAGCCTCCGCCGAGGCGACTTGGCATTAGTTTTGTATAACCGTTGAAGAACTTCAATCTGATCTGCTTTTGCGTCTTGTGAGGAAAATGGCCAAGAGTCTCAGCAAGAGTCAGCCAAGCCGGGAAAACCTGGTCACATTATCGCCTCGTACCGCCGCCTTGCAGATCCATCACATCAGCAGTGAGGAGATGCTGGCCAGGTCTCGGCTGGCGACCGAGGCCAAGAGATCAAGCCGCTCAACGTCACGATCTTGCGGGGTTTCGGTGTATGCTTTCAATCGTGATAGGTGCTTGGTCGACGACAGCAGGGCAGATGGAGAGGGCATGGCGGCTGTTTGTCTCCCACGACATAACTCTGCGTCTCTTGGCCAGCTTGGCTCTGCCAGGTGTTTCGGCACTCCGCAAAGCTTGCGAAGCTTGATACAATGCTGTGGGGTATTTAGTCCACCTGGTTGCTGATCTCGTTCCTTGCAGGTTTCAAGTTCTCAACACCACCCAACTCATATCCCCAGAGAACAGCCAACAACTTCACCGGCAATTTACGAACAACTCCCGAATAAATCACCAGTCTTCAACATCACCATGGTCTCCCTCAAGTCCTGTCTCGCCCTCGTCGCGGCCTCGCTCTCCCTCGCGTCAGCCCAGTACACCGGCTCCTGCTCTGCCTCCGACTGCGGCGCATCGCACAAGGTCTGCCCGCGCGGCTACCTCTGCGTCCCGTACCCAAATTTCGAGCCGGCGTTGAGGCAGGGATGCACATGCAGCTATGCTTGAGGTGAGGTCCGACGTCGTGGACTCGTGATTGGCTTGTCGCGACTAACACGAGATGCAGGGCTACCGCGGGGAGTTGCGGGCTTGAGGATTAGATGCATGATATTCGGTGGGGATAGAATTGGGGGTGACATCATGGGGTTGGCATTAGCAGCGTCCATTTTTCTAGCAATGATAGACCAGCATGAAACAAGCGCGGAGGTTGTCAAAACTTCAAGTTCATCTTTTGTCTCGACGTGGTGTTTTCACTGTGTGCCATTTACCCCACACCGTCCCCGATTACTGTCCCTATCTCCACTCCGAGCTCTCCGTCATCGAAAATTCCCCAAGAATTTCCCACGCCGCCACCCCATCTTTCCTCCTCCATCGCCAGTGAGCACACCTCCACCACCCGCCAAAATGGCGTCATCCCCATTCATCTGCACCCGCTGCAGCAGGGCCCTCCTCCGCCCCCGCCTCCCCCTCCCACGAAACCCCCTCTCCCGAAGCACATCCCGCCCCTCCTCGACCTCCCACCCGCCGCCCCCTCACAACCCCGAAACCCCCACCCCCCCAAAACCAAAAGGCGCCATGTCCGCCCGCCTCGAACAAGCCACCGAAGAAACCCTCCTCACCGGCGGCCGCGCCGGCCAACAAGCCGTCCGCGACGCCGGCTTCTCGGAAGACCTCAAAGCCCGGCTCCTCGTCAAGCTCGAGAGCGCACAGTTCCACTCCGCCGAGCACGCCGAGCCCACGATACCCGACTCCGCCGGCGCAGGCACGCGACACACAGCGACGGCGCGACCGTGGGACGGGACGGAGACGCGCGAGGACGTAGTGCGGCGGATGTTGGAGGATGCGAAACCACGGCTGAAGGGGGCGGCGCGGACGCCGGGGGTGGTGGTTGATATGCGGGTTAAGGGGCAGAGGAGGAAGGGGGCCGGGGAGAGGTTGGCGGAGGCGAGGGATAGGGTCGCGGGGTATCAGGGGAGGAGTGGGGAGTGGATGGGGGCGTTGACGGAGGAGGAGAGGGAGGCAAGGCGGAAGGAGTATAGTGAGCGGTTTGGGCCGGGGGTGAGGACGATGCCGGCGACGATGACGGGGTTGGCGGGGTTGGCGAATGAGAGGATTGAGGAGGCGATGGCGAGGGGGGCGTTTAAGGGGATACCGAGGGGGAAGGGGGTGGAGAGGGATGGGAGGGCGGATAATCCGTTTATTGATACGGTGAGTTTTGGGAGCTGGGGTTTTGGGGGTGGCGCTGACGGGGTCAGACGGAATATATCCTCAACAACATGATCAAGCGGCAGGATTTGGCGCCGCCGTGGATCGACAAGCAGCAGGAGTTGCTGTCGGCGGCGCGCGTGTTTCGGCTGAGGCTGCGGAATGACTGGAAGCGGCACGCGTCGAGGATGATGGCTAGCAGGGGCGGGAGTCTTCAAGAGCAGATGGCGAGGGCAGAAGAGAATGCGCGGGCCGAGGAAGTTCACAACCCGCGGCGGAGAAAGATCGAGGAGATTTCGGTCCCAACAAACACCACCGATGACGCCGTCATTGCGACCAACCGCCCGTCCCTGACACGGGAAGAAGCGCAGGATGCAAGCCCCGACACAACGCCCCAGATCACCGCATCGCGCCCCTTTCGCGACCCCGACTGGGAAGCCGCCGAAAAGGCCTACATGGACCTCGCCATCTCCAACCTCAACTCCATCACGCGCTCCTACAACCTGATGGCGCCCGAGCTCGCCAAGAAGCCCTACTTTTCGCTGCAGCGCGAGCTCGACAACTGCTTCGCCGAGGTCGCGCCCCTGATCGCAGATGAGATCAAGCAACGCGCCGCGGCGCCGCGCAAGTCATTCGTCGATTCGATGCCCGGACCAAAGAAAGGCGTGCTCGAGATTTTCAGTGTCGACGCGGCGAGCGACGCGAAGAGGGCGCACGAGTCGAGCGCCAAACACTACGGCTGGAAGGATTTTTGGAAGGATCTCTGGCGCGCACAACCCAAAACATGAAGCAACCCCGTGAGCTGCCGGGCTGAAATGGGGTCCTGGGATCGGGAACATCCCTTCGGTGTTTTCGAGCGCAGCATGATGCGCCACGACGGCAAGAGTCTGGATGTTCGAGAACAAGCTTCTGACAGCCCATGCCGTTTCTATTTATCACCCTCCAAGCCCCCGGTTCTAGCCCTGTTGGGCTGTGTTTGTGGATCAGGGGCGACATGGATCGGAAAATGCAACCTCGTATTTGCGGGTCACAATCTTTTAGTCATGCCCACGATACGCCGACGGCGATTCTCTCGTGTCTTCAAAACCGCATGCCACCCGTCGCAACGGCGTGGGAAATGCGCAAGCACACCACAACCCAATATCACTGTCGTCGTCGTCGCCAACATGGGTAACCAACGGGTCTCGGGCGGGCTGCTCACCGCGGCCGTCGCGCTGCTGGCCATTCCCTTTGTCGTCAATCCCCTCCTCCTCATCGCCGGCAACTTTTACGTCGGCAACCCAGAACGCCCCGGCGCATCGCTCATCGGCCTCGACAGCCTGTCCATCGTCACGGTACGCGCCCCTCCCCCTCTCCGCCGCGTCCCCTCCCCTCCCTAACCCCCTCATAGTTCAACGGCATCATCCTCTCCGACAAATCCTCCCCCTCCTACCTCGTCAAGCTCAGCTACTTCCCCAACGCCTTCACCTGGTCCTGGCCCTCATCCCCGACCTCCCCCACCTCGGGCATCCTCCAAAGCGGCCCCACCTCCTCCCTCGACCCCTTCGCCCTCATCGAGACCATCCCCGGCGCGCGCGACGGCCTCCCCTCCATCCCCCCCGACGAGTACCGCTGCCTCCAGTCCCACTACTACCCCCCCGACCTCGACAAGCAGTGCAACAACTCGTTCTGGACCGCCGTCCTGCACAACCGCATCTTCAGCTTCACCATGCCCGTCGCGTGGTTGCCGCTGGTGCTGCACGTCAGTGCCGCCGTGATGCTGCTGTCGGTGTGGGCGGGCGAGTGGGCGATGGTTAAGCGGAAGGGGTGGATGCGGTGCCAGTGTCCCAAGTTTGTGCAGGGGCTGTGTCCGCTGCCCAAGGGGAGTGCCAAGGATATGGAGTTGCTCGGGGCGCATGATTGGGATCGGGTGCGGGCGTGGTTGTATTGGACGGCGGCGGCGTATTGCTTTTTGCCGTTGATGCATGGGGCGATTATCGGGTCGTTGTTTGTCAAGGCGTTGGGGTACTTTGACCAGGATTTGCCGCATGGGATGAGCGTGGATGCGAAGATGGGGGGTGGGTATTTGGGGCTCGCGGCGGGGAGCGCGGCGGCGGCGGTGGTGGCGGCGGTTTGTGTCACGGTGAGGTATTACTTGGGCAGGCCGGTTAAGGGGTGGATGGATCAGCAGGGGGCTGCGCTGCGTGCTCCGGGTGGGGAGGCTTATGAGGGGTTCCGTGGGGGTGGGAGGGATAGGGAGGCCGGGGAGCTTCATGCTCCTGCTGCGGAGCCGTATGAGGGGTATCGCTGTGGGGAGGCCTATGAGGCGCCTCGTGCTGGGGAGACAGATAGACTCGCTCAGCGGTATTGAGTGTGGTGGTGAGAGCAGCCAGGGTGGCGCATATAATAGGTGTCTTGTTTAAAACGAGAATGATCAAGCATACCATCCTGAATTTACTAGATTGTCCTCTAAAGATCCTTGAATGTCCCCGCACCGTGCTTCTTCTCTCCTGTCCCAGAATGCGCCGACTTTTGGCTCCGGATCAGGTGGAACTTCTCCTGCCTCCCAAACGCCCATTTCCAAGGCGAGGCGGACTTCGCGGTCTGGTCAAAATCCCAAGTGATGTCCTCCTCCAGAGGAAAGCTCCACGTCTCATTTCTCTCGGCCACAAAATGTCTGACCAGCAGCTCAATGCTGTAGTAAGTATTCGACAGCAGAGGGAGGTCTCCCAAAACTGGCACGCCGTCCTGGGCGTTTGTCATGCCTGTCATTTCATCAGTTAGCGGTGCTGGGACGGACGCAAGAGGAGAGCACGCACCGATCAGCGTCCCCGCAGAATGCCCCCAGTCCCCAATCGGGTGGGAATACACCCTGCCCTCGATGCCCTCGCTCTTCATCTGGTCCAGAGCAGCTTTGAGGATCTCGGTGCCTGTCTTCCCAACCTCCATGTGGGAGACAACAATATCCTGAGCGCGGTTTCCCTTCCGGAGCCCGTCGATGAGGCCCTGCGGGATGTCGGCTTCCGTCTCGCCGGGACCGAGCACGTATGCAAGGTGCTGGGTGTCGGTGTTGAGGCCCAGGGCGGTGACGCCAAAGTCGACGTGCAGCATGTCGCCGTGGTTGATGACTGGGTCGGCCTCCTCGGTGTCGTCGAGGGTTGTGGCGGGAGGGCTGTCGGTGTAAAAGTTCCAGGAGGAGTTGTCGACGATGGTCACGTCGGGGTGGAACCAGGTCGTGTAGTTGAGTTGTTGGAGCTTGTCGCGCATCCACCATTCGACGTCCTGTGTGCGGTTAGATGGTGGTCATTCAGATGTTGAGGAAGAAAGGAGGTACCTTTGTGGTCGTCACGCCCGGCTCGATAACCTTCTCGCTGAACGCCTCGGATATCACCGCCCACGCCGTCGACTGCAGTCGGTGATACCATTCCGCCCGGCTAGCAGGCATGGTGGCGATGTATTCGACCGCGACCATCGGCTTGGAGACAAATCGGTCCGTCCACCCCTTGCCCAGGCCATCTCTCATGGTGTCCAGTTCCCCGGCGTGCAGCCCCGAGGCAAAGGCGATTTGCGGGTGGTCGTTGACAGCGATGGTCTTTGGGTTTTCGGTGTCCAACACCTCGCGCAGCTCATTCCAGAGGTTGTATGAGATGTCGACCCATGTGTACGAGTTCTTGCCCGTGGAGGAGTTGGCGAGGAACAGGGTGGTGGTACGGCGGCGGGCCGAGAATTCTTCGGCGGATTTGAGGGACCAGAAGGCGGTGTCTTCGGCGTATTCCTTTTGGCTCACCTGTTGCAGGAGTTCAGTTTGGTGTCGGGAAAGGGGAAGTTCGAGGGGAACGAACCAGCCAGGCGTCGACGCCGTGTTTTTGCAGGAGGCTGGGAATCGCATCCCGTCTCTCGCGCGTCCATCCATCTCGGATCTTGGCCTGTTCTCGGAGGGCAGGGAGCGTGTGGTATTCAGGGGTAGCCGAGGCTTGAGCGCCCCCCGCAGCCAAGGCGGCGAGCAAAATGGTAAAAATCATGATCAAGAGATGAATTGGGCCAAGAATAATTGCTTGACGGGAGTCGCGGATATGCGACGCCTTTTTGTTGACGTCGAGAAGGATTGGGACACTCCACATCAATGATCACTCGTCGTTAGTCGGGATCCCTGTCACCTTCCTAAACGGCTTGTCCGACGAGTCCGATATCACGTAATCAACACACCTCCCACATCAGCTTCAGCCTCGATTGAACTGAAGAATATCTCGAGATATACAAGGCCCAGGTGCTCAGCTCAGGTATTTACAGCTTCCCAACAGCCTTCAACCCCCTCTCCCCATCCACGAGCACACACCACCCCTCCCCGCCCCACCCACCATCCCCTACCACCACGGCCTGGAAGTTCTCCTCGGCAAATCTCAAGACCTCGTCGTTGTACGTCCCGGGCTGCAAAAACACGGAAGGAACCCCCAGCTCCTTGGCCTCCTTGAGCGTCTTGAGCGTCACCGGCGGCGGCGTGATGAACGAGATGCCCGTCTCGGTCGGCTTCTCGAGCTCCGACAGGGAGGCCACGGTAGGGTGCTCGACTCCGGCGACGGGGATGGACTTGGATGTTGGGTTCACCGGGGTTACGGGGAGGTTGTGGTCGACGTACCACCGGAAGACTGCGAGGTGTTAGTCGGGAGCCGGTCAGAACGGGGCGGGGGGTGGTGGGAACTCACCCTTGAAGCCGTATTTTTGGGTGTTGGTGCTGGCCCCGACGACGGCGTACTGGGGAGACTGAAAGAACTTTCGGAGGGTGGCTTCGGTGGCGGCCATGGTGGTTGGTGTTGAGGTGAAGTGTCGACGGTGAGATGGCGATGTCGACGGCGATGCTGATGTCGCGATGCCGGAGAGCGGGGTCCGGCTTGTGAGTCGTGCGGGGGAGGGGCTGAGATGAGGGGAAGCGAAGCCCCGCACGGGGAATGGGCGGGGGTGGAGGAGTGCAACGAGGCCCCTGAATCTGGGGGAAGAAGACATGGACATGACAGTGGATTGAAGATGTCTGCTAACGTTCGGAAAGCATTGGAACAGAGGCGTTGGTTTTCATTGTCACAATCGCGCCCGGGGATTCCGGAAAAGCAGCCCCACTTTCGCGGGGTAAGCTGCTCTGATGTTTTGACGTCATCTTTCATTTTCACTTGGTGAGTTCACCATCATCAACCTCTGAAAGATTGCAGAACAGCCAGAAGCAATTCTCACTGCTATATGTTAATATGTTCAAGAAGGAATAGACTATCTTGGCAATTTCGGACTTCTTGAACAGATCGCTCCCCAATCCTCGGTCCTCCGGATATGGATTGCCGAGGCTCACCCAGTTCCCACGATACCCTCACCTGAACCTACCCCACAACACTCGACGACAACATGGCCAGCTTTCCAAAACTCCCCGCCCGGGCAGCGTATCTGCACCTGGCCAATCCCTCCCGACGAAATGCCCTCTCTCTTACCGTCATGCGAGATCTCACCTCTCAACTCCGACAACACCTCACGTCCCCGACCACCGGGCATCTCCTGACCCTGCCGCCCTTCCAGCCCTCCCTCCTCAAAGATGTCGAATCCGGACAAAACCAACAATACCGTTGGCTAACCGACGCACCCGAGTGGCGCCGACAACGACATGGCCTCCCCAACGTCCTCGTCCTGCGCAGCGAAGGCCCCGTCTTCTCCTCCGGCCACGACCTAAAAGAGGTCGCATCGATGAACCACGAGGAATGCAAAACCCTCTTCGACACCTGCGCCGAGCTCATGTCACTCATACGACGGAGCCCAACCGTCATCGTCTCCGCCGTCCAAGGCCTCGCCACCGCCGCCGGCGCCCAACTCGCTCTCACCTGCGACATGGCCATCGCGCGCGGCAGCACGCAGTTCCAGCTCCCCGGGATGACTATTGGCCTTCCCTGTACGAGCCCCTCGACAGCCGTGTCGCGTCGGCTGCCAAGGTCTCTGGCCTACCGTATGTTTGCCACGGCGCAGCCAGTGCGAGCGGACCGGCTCGCCGGGGCAGTTGACACGGATTTTGAGGACTCCGAGGAGGCATTTGAGGAAAGAATCGACGCGACGGTGAATCAACTGGTATCGATGCCCGGGCAGCCTCAGGCCTTTGGCAAGTGGGCGTTTTGGACCCAGGCGGGCATCGGGGCCGGCGGGACGGGGGGCGACGGCTATGAGGAGGCGGTCCGGTGGACGTCCACCGCCATGGCCGTGCATGCGAGGGGCGGAGAGGCGAAGGAAGGGGTGGCGGCGTTTTTGGGCAAGAGGAAGCCTGAGTGGTCGACGTAGTACGGGGAATGCAGGAGGTTTCTGTTCGGTCTTCCTCATTGCACGGTCGAGGTGCCAAGATGGGACCGCTGATAGGGATTCAGGACGAACGGTATCGCTCGCGTGCTTCTGTTCCCCGGAAAAGTCTGGATCCTCCCGAGCGGTTTATACAAGTCAACATACCGTCGGGGTGCTCAATTTGACGGCCGCATTCTTTTGGAAGTTGCCCGTACTTCTGCTTCACTTGCAACGCGTCACGGCTTCAAACCCGACGGTGCTCCGAGTACATGTATCAATGAATGGTGCTAGATTTTTGTCGACGCACTGGAATGCTAATGGCGCAGTGATACCAAAGGATTCAGCTCACGGCCTCGCCCGCTTAGCCTGAACTATATCGTACCGGCGGAAACTTCCAAGCCAATGAGCAGAGCAGCGTAAGCGTCAGTGAGGCAAGGTAAGTCCTATGGTTGCCAAGTTGTGGTGTGGTCGTGCCGCAGGGAAGCGTCAAGCTGCAGAGAGATCACCACATGACCCGATTTCCCCGAGGACTGCGCAGCCCCGGACTCGCAACCTTATTCCTCCTTATCCACTTTTGACCACAGTCAAAGGACTGGGACGTGGCATTTGCCGTCGGGATGCTGCCGTGAGGCTGCTTACATGTAACAGACCGGGTGGTCGGCCCGCCCCAGGATCCAGCTGTCCGATACTACCCTCCAAGACTTTGAAGGGATGTTTCCGTGGAGTAGCATCGATGCTGGCCCTCAGTTGACGCTCCTGTCAACCTCAAGTTGAGGATCGCAATGTTTACAGCAGAGGTGGGCTCCGATGTTGTCATTCGAAATGGGGATGGCAACTGACTTCTCCTGGTTGACATCTAGGTAGATACATTTTGGCTTTCAGGAAGGATGGGCATCTTAGTAACTTACTGAAGCGGAGAATGGCTCTTGGGAGACATTCTCGCGTCCGCCTTTGTACCCAGCAGCTTCAAGTTCTCAACACACTGGAAATAAATTCCGTTTAAGTCTGACAGTCAGTTGCTGTAGGCGAAAGGATCGGGCCGTCATCGCGGAAATAGAGACAGCTGAGATCTTCAACTTGTCATTCCCGGCATGGTCATGCCTCCTCGGCCGCTCAGTTGAGTGGGTGGGACCGAAGACGGCGACGGGTATCCTCTCCAGACTCCGCGACACCACATCCAAGTCGGAAAGTCATACTACGACACTTTCGAAGGACCGAAACCGAGAGAAACGTCTGGGGATACTCGATTCCCCTTCCCTCCGGCAGAGATCGCAGCCAGACGTCCAGGCATAAAGCCAGCTCTCCTCCCTCCCCAAAAACCAACTCCCTCCTCACCACCATTCTCATCTACCCCAGCACCAACACCCACCCACCCCAACCGACCCCCCAAACCAACCTCCAAAATGAAGCCCACCACCCTCCTCACCGCCCTCTTCGCCACCCTCGCCCTCGCCGCCCCCTCGGCCGAGACCCCTGCCATCGGCGACATCGCCGAAGGCTCCCTCCCGATGCGCCGCGACGTCGTGCAGACGCTCGACAAGCGCGGTTGCCCAAAGGGCTCGTCGTGCCAGAAGGGCCAGTGCTACTGGTGGAACTGCGCAGTGTCGGGGTGGTGCACGGCGAATCCTAGTGGGATTAAGTGCTAGACGATCGGACGAGAGTTTTTGGTGAGTGGTGCCTGTTTCTGGAGGGGGTTTCGAGGGGTGCTGGAGACAAGGCTGACTTTGGACAGATGATGGGATATATGGCTGTTTTAGGGATGGGGGTGTTGAGCTCCTAAACTGAAGTGCTTGGTCCGGTCCGGACGGTTGAAGTGTCGGACCATGTGTAAAACCGCCAGGGAACACTAGGGGCTCGGGGGTTGTGGATTTATATTCTTCTCACACTCGCTTGGGAAACAGACGGCTTTTGAGTTTTGAGCAGTAGAAAATCAGAAAATCGTTTGCGGACTTGCTGTCCATGCTCCTGAGTGTGATACGTCCATGACAGACAACGAAAAATCCAGAGCCTGGAATATGATCCGGTACTGACCTGCCCACCCATGATATTTATATGCAGAGGCAGTTATATATAAACCATCCTCCTACCTCATGAGACCAAACCACCACAACATATCCCCCCATCAAGCCTTCCCCCTCCAAGTCCTATCCCTCCTCACCAACCTCACCTCCCCCGTAACCCCATCCACCTTGGTCCCCAACTCCACCCCATCCAACCCCCTATCCCTAATCAAATCCGCCACCTTCCCATCCGGCAACCTCGTCACCCCCTCCAACACCTCCCTCATCTCCCCCACCGCCACCTGCGCAATCGCCTGCCACAACCCGCCCCTGACCGAGTACGACGTCTTCACCACAAACAACACCACCACGGCCACCGTCCCGACCGCGTTCGCCACCACCAGCGCCAGCGCCACCACAAACCCCACCCACCGCCGCGGCGCCTGCACTGTCGTCGCCCACACCACCGTCGAATTGTCTTTGCCGGCCGCGTCAAACTGCCCAATGGCGTTGGAGTACAGCTGCTGCGTCCACGTCGCCCACAGTGCATCGAGAGCGGCGGCCGGGTTGTTGGTGGCGCGGAGCGCCGCGCGCATGAGGATGATGTGCGCGGGGTGGACGGTGTCGTTGCCGAAGAAGTTGCTGCACGTGGTGCAGAAGACGAGGGACGCGTTGGTAGTCCGTGTGGCGCCGGTGTCGGGGGGGGCGTCGGCGATGCCCTTGCGGAAGACGGTGTTTATGGCTTTTGAGGTGCGGTCGGGCCTTCGGAAGTCTGGCAGGGTGACGTAGGGCACCTCCTCTAGCTCGTGCGAGAGGGTGTGCGAGTGCAGGCGGAGGAGGCCGCGGGCGTCGGGGTCGGTGGTGTCGTTGACGACGCCGAGGAGGGAGAGGATGGAGAGCGCGCTCCATTCCGAGGCGGCGGCGTCGTACTCGAGCGCGTGCTCGGTGGGGGCCATGGTTGTGGAGGCGGAGATGGTTTGGATGGTGTGGTTTTGTTTGAAGCCACAGAGAGATGCTGCAAAGGAGTGGCCCGGTGGTGTTGGTTCTGTCGGGTGGACGGGGAGGTAGTTGGCCCATCCGTTTTCGGTCGCCTTGCGCTCGAAGCGCGAGCCCGCGAGGGGGTACCACGTGGTGAAGTTGCCGCCGTCGAGGTGGATGATGACGAAGCGCTCAAAACCATAATCGCCAATGAAGCAGAAGGCTACGACGAGGTCGACCTCTTGGACCCCCAGCGGGGCTATGTTTTGGTTGTTGCCCCAAAAGGGACAGCCAAAGGGCACTCGGTCCAGATCGGTGCTGTTGTCGACGCTCTCGTTGAGACCGGGAAAGACGAAGCCGGCGTCGTGGAAGGGCTTGAGGGAAGCCGACAGGGTGCCTTGCAGCGCGAGCTGGTCGGTTCCTTGGTAAAGCGTTATCCGTGTGTCGCCCAGGTCGACCGGCACGCAGACTGTCCTTGCCTCCTGCATGACCGAGAGGCCCTCGTAGGACCGCAGGAGTAGGCGGTCCGCGGACTCAAATGGGAGCAGCGCCCGTCGGATTGTGCCGGTGTCGACGAGGTCCGCTCCCACGACGCCGTCGTCGGCGCGTGCCTCGGCAAACGTCGGCCACACGCCGGGGTGTTTGGTCCACATGTAGTGCCCGTTCGCCTGCACGAACAGGCCCGACCGGTCGACCACTGGAACCCGACGCGACTCGGGGTCTGAAGGGATGACGGCGTCGCCCAGATCCGACACGAGCAGCGTCGATGCGAACTGCAGCGCGGTTCCGACGATGAAGAGGGCCGCGGCGATGAGCTCGGGCATGGACAGGCGAATCTTCGGGAGGCGCTGCACGGCCAGCAGCACGATGTCGAGTGGGCCGCTGTTGTACGCGCGCAGGATGGAGAGGCGCGCAGCGTCCTCGAAGCGCGACGCCCCCGTCTCGAGCATCAGGCCGGCCAAGAGCGCGGTGCACACGACGAGCTGGACGCCGACGATGGCGCGGAGGACAACGGAGCAGAGGGTGATGGTCGGCGCCATCCATGCGTGGAGGACGATGGTTCGCCAGACCGTCTGGCCTGTTTCGGATTCGCCGCGGGCTTGCTGGGACCAGAGATAGCCGAGGAAGGCCATGATGCCGAGCTGGAAGGGGATGCCGCCGATGACGACCACGAGGCCGTAGGTTCCGATCCGTTTCCGCATCGACGTCTTCCAGCGGCGGAGGGACTCCGTCTCGGCATGGTCGCCATCTTTGCCAGGCATGTCGGGGCCGGGGCCTTCGTCTGGAGTCGACGGGCTGACATGTTCGTAGTGGTCCAGCTTGGCCATACTGGGTTGGATATGGATGTAGCTCGTCGTTGATTCATGGTCGGTCCGGGCAAGAAGGGAGTGAGGGACGGTTTTTAACTTTCAAGCCTCAAGACTCAAGAATGTCGGACTCGGAACGCAACCCCGTTGGGCGCCATGTTTGGGGTACGATTCGGTTGCATTGACGCCACTTGTTTTGCGCAGCGGGGGGCGGGTGAGCAGAGGGAAGTCCCGCTCGGTCCAGGCACCGAGATAACTGCGAATGGCGTTGAAGGCCGGGGCTTGTGAAGGAGCTAGGGCTGTGAGTTTGGCGTTGCAACTGCCACCCCCCTCTAACACCCGCCAGCCTGGCTTTGATGTTAGAGCGTTGCCTGTTCTCTGCGTGGACACCCTAACAAACCAAGCTTGGGCCGAAGGATCGCAACTGTCGATTCAGGGGTAACATCGAGTCTGGGACCGGCCCGCCTTGGCAGGCCCAGGCAGCAAAGAACTTTGCAGGACAGCCGTTATGCAAAATTATTCTCTGTACTAACTAGTACTTTCCAGGGAAAGTTTAGCGACTTAGCGAATGCGAGAAGCTTACTTACATGCTGTCAATATTATCCCGAACCAGTTTCCGGGGCATGACAAGGAGCTAACTATAACTTTCCAGACTTGAGTTCGAAGTGGAATCATCCTGAGAAAGGCAAAAGATGAATACCTGGATTTAAACAAAAAGAAATGCTCGAGGTCCCCAAGCTCCAATCAGTCAGAGCATGGATAAATGCAAAAATTATGTGCGCCATCCGAGATTCGAACTCGGGTCCCTCGCTAATCACTGAATAATGGGAAGCGAATGTCATGACCACTAAACTAAGAGCGCTGTTTTTCTAATGTAAAGTCAGTGTTGAGCATGTGTCTATGACGTTTTGACAACAGGGTCTGGGCCCCAACAGCGGCCCTTGACCTTCTATTTCGTTTTCAGGACCTCGTTTCCCTATTTCAGTGCCACGCTCTTCCGTGACATCGTATTTCCGTCGCGCAAATGCAGCCTCTTCCCCGACCGAACTTGTCTCACAATACCCGCTGTCAACTCGCTCTCCGTCTCACTGTCAAATCCAATCACTGTCATCCTCCACAGCCCAACTTATCATCGGCACCCCTTCCCGCCGCCCCCGACGTCTTCCTCCTCTTTACACCACCTCCGGTCCGGGACTGTAGCATAGCAAACAATGCAGAGGCTTGCTTCTGGTTGTGTCTTTGAGCGGTCGATTTCCCAGTAGTAGGGCTGGGTCGTGTACCATACATGTAACAAGCCGGCTCTTCAATGTGACGCAGCTCTTGAAGAAGGGGCCTAATACCCCGGACAAAAGGACGGTCCCAGCGAAACGAGCAAAGAGGCCCTCGATGTTGCACCCAGGAGGGGGTACCTCTCCTTGGGCATGCCTGCGATCGTGGTGCTTCGACATCACATCGTCCTTCCTTTTGGTTGTGTTACGTAGTGGTCAGGCATGCCCACTGCCGTAATATTCAGGCCTTTGATCAGCCGGTCGAAGGGCTGGAATGTAGAGTCCGAGAGGTTAGCGCGAGACATAGGAAATACAAGCCGAGGCCATCTAATTGTTGATGGACGGGAGGCACTGACATGCGAACTCGAGGCCTATAGTTGTGCCAAAGAGGCCTTTCCAAAGGAGAATCAGACCAGGTCATTGACCTGACGAGAGGTCTCGCGCTAACAAACAAACAAGAAAGTAAATTTCACGCTGTAGCTGCCTCGCTAGCTATGCTGCTATTCAGACTGTCCACAAGCGCACATTCTCGCCCATGTTGAAGATATAAAGGAAGCCTTTGGACTTGGTTTTTCTCCGCTGAAACAGCCCGCGAAACCACTCGTCCACCCTTGCCATCAGCTTGACTGAGAGGGCCATCGACTCTGGGGGGTCCTTGCTCATCATGGCGAGCTGCCCAGCTTCATTCGCATCCAGCCAGACCAAATGGGACCGGAATCCAAGCCCCTTGAACAACTTGGGCCCTGCCCTGACGTCCACCGTTGAAGCCAGTGTCAATCCCCATTTCTCCTCTAACGCCGTCACCCAGGCCTCGTCCAGCATGGCCTTGACCCTCTCGAGATATTCACCGCAGCAGTCCCCCGGCGACGAGACGCCCAGCATGTGGAGATGCATATATCGCTCCGGCTTTTCCATTTCCGCCTCTGGATCTTGCTGTGCCCTCCGTCTTTCCACCTCCGTGGCCGTTAGGTTGGCGAACGTGGTGAAAGCGGCGCAAGGCCTGGCGTACGGCGACCACTCTGGGGCAATGGGGGCGTCTAGGAATTCGCCATCAGTTAGCCCGAGCGGGGGAACAAGTTGGATCCGGTCAAGTCTCACCGTCCTGGGGCTTCTCCAAGAGGGCCACCGCGGTAATGTTCTTCTTGCTTCCTGGAGCGAACTTCGGACGCTCCAGTTGCATCAGGACAATGAATCGCGTGTTTCTGGGGTCCAGGATGTATTCCAAGATGGGTTGGGAGATGCCAATCACTTGGTGAGCGGGTGCCTTCCGCCACAAGGGCTGCACGCCGGCCTTGACCAGATCAGGGAGGTCGGCCCAGTTGGCTCGACGGATGAGAGACCGAGGCATCGTGAACAAAGTGGAGAGATGATCCAGTGATGGTTTCGTGAGGTTCGAGAAACCCGCCTTGCTGGAGACAGTGGAGAGGGCTGGTTTAGACGATCGATGACCCAGACAGGGACTTGGTGATGGTGGGACAATATCGTAATGATGCCAAGAGGATAACGCTGTTGACGAGGGTCGCAAAATCGATGCTGGTGAAGAGGTGACAAGGTTGGGAAACAAAAGTTGGGGCGGGCGGCAAAGGATGTCCATAAAAACAAATGGCACCAAGTGCTTCCTTTCTTCCTCAACAGCCGCTGCACGTCCTATCTCTGCGCCTTGCTGGCAGTCTCGATGCAAAGAGCTCCTATGCAGCAAGTGCCCCTCGATGATATCCCAGGAAGCTGCCCAGAGCAAACCACCTCACAGCAAGCACCAACGACACCAGCCCCTGATCGCAGTTCCCTGACAAAAAACACCATTCATTACGCTATCTAGACCATGCACTAAAGGCCCGCCCTCACCGGCTTGCTGTCCTCGTTGACCAACGTATACCGATACCGCGCCTTGTTATTCTCCATGTCGATAATCGCCTGGTTCGCATCGCTCATTGGCCTCTCCTCCACCCAAGGCTTCACCCTCTTGTCCACCGCCAGCTGCATCATCTCGCGGATATCCTCAGGCGAGCCGATGAGCGAGCCCGTAATCTTGAGGCGCTTCAAGATGAGTGGGAAGGCGTTGACGGTCGGGAGCCCGTCGTCGGGCGCGCCCACCTGCACAAACGTGCCGTCGAGCTTGAGCAGCGCCAGGTACTTCATCAGCGGCATCTCGGTCGAAGAGACGGTGCACACGATGATGTCGAGCTTGTCGGCGTGCGTCTGTGCCCACTTGGGGTCCTCGTCCGTGGCGATGAACTCGGTGGCCCCCATCTTGAAGGCATCGTCCTTCTTGGCCGACGTCCGCGACACGACCACGACCTTGTCAGCGCCGAGGGCCTTGGCCCACATGACACCAAAATGGCCGAGTCCGCCCAGGCCGATGATGCCCACAGACTTCCCTGGGCCAGCGCCGTGGAACTTGAGGGGTGTGTAGGTGGTCACGCCGCCGCACAGCATGGGCGCGGCCTCGGACGAGGGGATGGCGTCGGGGATCTTGACGGCAAAATGGGAAGGTGCGCGGTGATAGAGAGCGTACCCGCCGTACGACTTGTCGCCGTTGAGGTGCTTGTCGTTGTATGTGTCGACCCGCTTGACGGGGCAGTAGTTCTCCATCCCCGACGAGCATGCCTCGCAGTCTCCCCTTCGCCCCATGCAAGAGTCGTTCTGGGCGCCCACACCGACACGGTCGCCGAGCTTGATCCCGCCGTCAACCTTGGAGCCCACGCGGACAACGGTTCCGACAATCTCGTGGCCGACGCAGACGGGGTAGTTGGTTGGCCCCTGTCATAGGTACGTCAGCGTTGGTCATTTCGCAAAAGACAAAGTAGATACATACCCATCCACTGCGAAGGGTGTGCATGTCGCTTCCGCAGATACCGCAGTGTGTGACCTTGATGTCGATGTCCGTCTCCTCCCACGTCTTGGGCGAGAACTCTGCCCACTTCATCTTGCCCTCGGCGGCCGAGGCATCGTACCCGAGCCAGCCCTCAAACTTGTAGTCTTGCGCGGCCATTGTGTATTGGAATCGAGGGGGAGAGGGTAGAATTGAGCTGAGAGGATGTTGAGAAGGCGGGCTTGTTATGATGCGACAGGTACCATCTTTCTGGTGCGGAAACCTCCCTTCTTATACTATTGCTTCATGTTTGAGCCCGAGGCGGCGAACCCCTCCGGGCCCACCGCGAACAAGGTCGAAGGCAGCCGAACGTGGCGAGCCGTTGGCAAGGTCCCTTCCCTGAACATGGATCCCTGTGATCTGAACAAGGCACCGCAAAAGAAGCCCTGCCGAGATGTGTGATTCAGCAGCGACATCGTGAAGTTGAGAACCACTTGAGCGGTCAAGCTGATTAGTTATGAGGACAGTCAGCGCCGCTGGTCCTGCCACGATCTCTTCGCCAAATTTTGGAGTTTCAGCAACTTTTTGCGAAAGGAGGATTGTTTTGATGCAGTTGTCAGCCACTCAGAGTCAATCCTCACAACCAGAAGAGGGGGGACAATATGTGCTAACTGCAACGGGCCGCCCGCCGAACCAAGCTGTGGATTTCATGATGTTGCCCATGTTTTCGTTGGTGTTTCGACAGCATTTGGGCCGGAGCGAGTGTTCCAAGGTCCGAAGGAAAACCCGCAGTCCACAGAGGCAAGAGGACGGATTTCTAATCACCAGGGACAGGCCTTGGCGTGAAATGCCTTGCGAGTCATGAATCCTAACGCTTTTCGCGGCGATAGCGCGCTTGTTGGGAGTTGCTCCAGACCCACACGCAGAACCAAGTTTCGGGATCCAGGAGCCACGGGGCGGCGAGGCGGCCTAGCCCCGATATCCCCAATCTTCCCGATCCCGGTGGATGTCGCCTCGGGAAATGGTGGACCCTCGGCTCGCGTGTCGTCGATGCGGTCGGAATCGGACTCGACATAGGATCGTCATAAGGGTGGAGCATCTCAATGCCGAATGAATCTGACAAATTATCGAATCCTTCGCTCCTAGAGGTCGCCGAATTCCCACCTCAACTCTTTTTTGCTCCTCAGTTCGAGAGAGAAATCTACAACGGAGATGCAGTGCGCCGTCCGCCCGGGCAGACTTGCGGAGAACCCGTCAGGGTGTGGGTAGCTCCCCTTGAAAATAGCCTGAGGGGTTCAACTGGGGCAGCAACTGGAGTCTGGGCAGCGTGCGGTACTTTACCCAGCGATATTGCAGTCCTTCAAACAGGTCGGTACATGAAAAATGGCACTGCGACGAGCTTGAAGAATGGCCGGCGACTCGGTGCTTGAAAATGGACCGAAGGTGTGTACTTGTCGTCCCTCGCGCCTCTGAACTGTTTGGGCGCCGGTGCGAGCAACCATGCTTCACTCTTGGATCCCATTCCTGCTGCTCGGCCTCCGGGCGGCGGCATCGCCAGTGGTCGCCAGGCAATACGAGTACCCCGAGGACGAACCCTTGACCGTCAACTCGTGCATTCGGCAGTCGTTTTCGAACCCGGGCTGGTATATCCTTGGGCCGGAGCTGGTGGTCGTTGACGGCCTGACCGGGGGCTCCAACGGCGACATCGGGTTTCTGGCTCACAACAGGGCCACTCGGGAGACGGCCAGATGCTATGCGGAAAACATTGAGCTCGATCCCAAGGGCGCTGCGTCCCTCGACGTGTGGCACAGCTGCAATGTCACGGGCATCGAGTTCCAGTTTGAGATCAACGGCGCCATCATTGGAGATCTCGAGCTGCATGTGAGAGGCAGCTGGACCTGCCAAAAGGGGTCCACGTGAGTTGACTGAAGTGTCAGCCCATGGTTGCGCCGGATGCTGACTCGGATAGGCTCGTCTTTTCGTCCAATGGAACCTGGGAGGTACCAACCATCCAAGGCTGCTGGGACGACGAGGGATCGCGAGGGCTGGAAAGGCAGTGCGTCATGGGCAACTCGCAGGTGTCGGGAAGTCTGAGCAGCCCTGTCAAGATTGCGCCGCAGCTGCCTCTTCTGCCGTACACACCAGCGCAGCCGCCCTTTCGGTGCGTGGACCGATCCGTCGACCCGGAATGGACCATCGAGCACTTCTCCTCTCAGCATAGCCCAGGCCGGTATGAGGTGGCCCTCAACCTGACCAGTGTTTCGACTCAGGAGACCGTGACATGCACTGCCTCGGCCGATGAGTCCAAGGAGGCGGGCGTCCGCCGCGCTGCTCCGTGGCTCAAATGCACCCCGTCCAAGGCTGGAACCCTCGTTGACCTGACCGAGGTTTCGCTTGACAGGGAGTATGGTGTCCTGGGAGTGCGGCAGACATGGAGGTGTTTGGACGGGTTCAAGGGCGTAGACTTGTAAGCAGACTCTAGAGTTGCTTGACGCCATGCTGACGGCTTGCAGTGATAGCTACACCGGCACAGGCTACGTTCACGCCCCGCTCAAGTGCTCCGAGTCGGCCAGCGCGGACGGGCCGTCAACAACCATCTGTAGCCTCGCGGCGCCATCCGAGTCCGTTCGATTCTCGGGCTACTGGCCGGAGCCGCCGCCCATGCCACACACGAGGTACGGCAAGAGCTGCACGATCGGGTCCTTTGTCAACACGACGAGTTTCAAGCTCCGCGAATACACCGTCGAGACCATTGTTGCTGCCGGCAATCGAACTCAGCTGGTCGGCACTTTTGCCATTGAGAACCCAGGCACCGGGGAGACGTATCGATTCGACCGCATGCCCATCACGGCCGACAACGGCGTCTGGGGTGGGTGTCGGGCGGGCAGCGGGACGACTCTGCCGTGGCAGCTGGCAGGATGCCAGTACTTGCTGGAAAGGCGAAGCAATAGGATCGGGTTTCGATTCCAGTGGTATTGCGACGATCGCGACCCGAGTCACGCGTACGTGTTGGAGCCCGTGTTCCTTGTTGTGGCAGGCATCATGCTGACAGTTGTTGCTGCCAGAATCCTTTTCGACGCGACGGCGACTCAAACTCTTCCGCGGGAAGAGTGTACGACGCCCGTCGATAGCTCCATCGTGAAGCAGCAGTGTACGCTAGGGGCGGGCGCTGGGGACGTGTCGTTGGTGGTCGACAATATTTCGTGGCAGGCGACGTCGGGGCCGATGGAACGAGGTCCTACGCTGCCGTGGATCTGATCAGTACAGACTATGAGGCGGAGAAGGAGGTGATGCAATGTACTTACAGTTGCGCCCATGTGTATGGCAGGTCATGGAAAATGGCGAGCTCTGCCTTGATGACCGATTTCCAAGAGCCCTGATTTCCAAGCTCAGCGATAAGCATTATCTGAGATGAGCCAATTGCGGGGTCTCGTTGAGCTAAGCTTCGGCCGCCCTCCGCCAAACCTTGGCGCACATCCTCCCTGTGGAGCCCTTCCGGCATTCATTCATTCTGAATCACCTCTTCTCCACCTTCGACCCACCTCCAAGGCTTCAAACGACAGAACGTTCCGCGTCAACGAAATGCACGGTTCTTCGAGTAAAATGCAGCCTCGTCATCTCGACTGTTCGCTTCTGGAAAGCTCCTCGCAACGATGCGACATGGCAGACGCAGTCCTATTCTGGGCGACCAGCGATGATGTTGGACATTTGTCCGAGCGACGCCGCGGCAGAGATCCGAGCCGCTCGACCACAGTCTTCGATTGACCGACGACGGCGTATACCTTGCAACTGAAACGTCGAAACAGTCGTCGCCGCCCTCGATCGCCGCTCACCGGTCATGCTCGTCGTCCTCCCCGGCCTTGGCACTCGGCCCTCGCCTTCTCCCGCTTTGACGACCACACTCTGCGAGTTTTGGAACCAATGTCCGTCCACCACTGCACAACACACACAACACACGACACGACATGATTCACTCTTCAACGTGGCTGGGAACGCGGGCCAGAAATGATGCCGGTGCAGGCCATCGGCTGGTCTGCCATGGCTCCCAACTCCCTCGAACCGAGGCCTTGACCGAACGACAGTGACAGGCCTCGACCTCAACGAGACTCGGCTCGTCGGCAAGGATTGGGCATATCGGCAGTTGCTGGATTCGCTGAAACAAGGCTCGACGGCATCAGGCCAGCGGCAACCCACCAGGGCATCCGCGTCTGGTTCACCACTCCCGTTCCACTGAAATAGCGTCCTCGTCCATGGATCCCGCAATATTGCCTGCTGCAATGCTACCTTGGTACAGGTGGTGAGGGCTCTGGAACAAAATTAAGCTCCCCATTGGAACGGGAATCGCATAGGCACCAGGCATCAACACGTTCGGCGACGATCCCGGATGCTCTACCCTGCAGTCACCATAGTGTCGCAGCCGCACATGTGCGTGATGCGCGCGGACGTCGCGTATTGTGTCGACGAAGAGGACGACCAGCCATGTTCAGACCTTGTGTAACACACCAGGCGCAAGGGTCCCACGAGTTGACTATTAAACCAGCCCGCGTCCCGTCTCCGCGTCCCGAGGCTCAGTGATACCGGCACCTCAAATCCCCAGAGCCGAAATCCTCGAAAGACAAGTGTCTGTGACACTGTAGCTCGGCATTCTCATCATGACCGAAAAGGAGCCTCAGGCTCAGGCCACGGCAACAGAGACGGCCACCAACGGCGACGCAGAGAAGCAACTCCACCAACCCCAATCACAGGCCCAGCGAGTGCACGAGTTCCAAGAGGCCGAAGGTTACATCGTCGACGTTGATACAGAGGCCACCAGCAATCACGACGGCCTCAAGGTGGCCAAAGACGGCCACACTCGTCTCATTCCGCAACCCAGTGACGACCCCAACGACCCCTTGAACTGGAGCTGGGGAAAGAAGCACATCATCCTCTTTGTGATCTCGTGGGCTTCGTTCCTACCAGACTTTGGCTCTGCGACGGGAGCCATAACACTTATCCCACAGGCAGCGTGAGTTGAATGCAAACACCGACGAAATGCTGAGCTAATCCCCTCTAGGGAATATGGGACGACACCAGACACCGTCAACCACTCCCAGGCAGGAAATGTATTTATGTTGGGCGCAGGAGGTGTCATTGGTATGTGTTCCCGGCTATCGCTCCCGCATGACATGGCTAATGTTTTTAGTGGTCCTCTTGAGCGCCTACTTTGGTCGTCTCCCCGTCGTCTTTTGGTTCCTCCTTGTCTCGATGGCAACGGCCGCATGGTGTGCTGGTGCGACCTCGTTCGACTCCTTCATGGCCGCCCGTATCCTCAACGGCTTCTTCTCGACCGTCACGCAGGCAGGTGGCCTCATGTTCATCCAGGACATCTTTTTCTTTCACGAGAGGGCCCGGAAGATCAACATCTGGTCGTAAGTTGCACCCCAAGTTCATCTTTCTGCCAACAACCTAACACCATCAGGTCCTTCATCATCATCAGCCCCTACATGGGTCCGCTGCTGGGTGCATTCATCACCATGACGAAGCACTGGTCGGTCGCCTTTTGGGTCTACTTTGCCATGAACGTGCTCGCCGTCGGTCTTGTCATTGCATTTCTGCAAGAGACCTACTACGATCGTAGCATCCCCGCCAACGAGCAGCCGGCCCGCGGAAGTCGTATTGCGAGGCTCACCGGTGTTGCGCAGTTCAAGTCTCGGCATTTGCGCAACACACTTGGCCAGGCTTGCTGGCGGACTGTCAGCGTGATTCTCAAGCCCGTCATTTTCATTTCCTGCGTATTTTACTGCTTGGTATGTCCCTCTCGGCCGGTCCCGCACTGTCACTCCGCTAACCTACCAGACCTTTGCCTGGGCTGTCGGCATCAACACAACTCTCGCCATCTTCGTGGCGGATCTCTACGGCTTCGGACCACGCCAGACTGGCTTCTTCTACTTTACACCCTTTGTCGCCGTCATCCTCGGCCAGGTCATTGGCCACTGGCTGCACGACGCCAACGCAAAGCAGTACATCCGCACTCACAAGGGCCACTTTGAGCCCGAGGTCCGCCTCCGGGTCATCTATGTCACCATGCCACTGGTCATCATCGGTCTCGTCATCTTTGGTCAGTGCATGGCTAACGGCTGGCACTACATGGCCACGGCTGTCGTCTGGGGCTTGTACGTCTTTGGCATGATGATTGTTACGGTCGCCCTCAACAGTTACTGCCTGGACAGCTACCCCGAAGCCTCCGGCGAGGTGTGCGCGTGGCTCAACTTTTCCCGCACGCTCGGCGGCTTCATTGTCAGCTACTTCCAGGTCCGGTGGGCGCTCGCTTCGGGGACCAAGGTCAGCTTCGGGATTCAGGGCGGAATTTGCGCGGCAGCCATCATCCTCATTGTGGTATTGCAGGTATGGGGCAAGAAGATGCGCTTGTGGGCTGGTCCTCTCAACTTTTCGACTTCGTGAGCGGCATCGAAGCTCGGGGGCAGGTTGTCAAGCTTGGTCGGGCATATAATGCTAATTACCAGATCAAGTCCGGCTCGATTGTCAGTAGACGGTTTCAGAGATGAATGAACAAGATTCCGTTCACATAGCTTGGTCAATGCAACCTCCATACCAACACTAACAAGGTAGCGGCTCTCCCGTGCCAGGTCAGCCCCCTGAATCAAAGACACGACCGGCAGCAGAACTCTCCAGGAGAGCGCCATGTGGGAGGACGTATCAGCTCGACTCTCCCGAACCGCGGTCCAGGGCTTTAGAAGTGAATACGAAAGAAAGAGTCAATCTCCGCAGCCGACCAATTGCAAGCTCGAGGTCGCTTGCTGAGGACAACTCGATTGGTAACCTGCGCCCCAAGGATCAGTTCCGAAGACTCATAGGACTGTGCCGTCGTCTTGAACCTCGTGATGTCGCTTACCAGGCACCAACTTACAACCCTCCTGCGGGACCTTTTTCTCAACTCGACTCAATACTCCCCTCGCTCACTGTAACTTCGCACTCCGAAAGCCCTGCGCAACTGCGCAGTCACATCGAAACGGCAAAGCGCAGGTCCTCTTTGTCATCTCGTGGCACGGTTTTTCCCCCAAGCTCAAGCGTCGCGGTCAACATCGGCATCAAATCGCCGACCCTCCGAACATCGGAATCCAAAACACCACCAATCTGCCTCCTCTTCCTCCTTTAGGTAGGTCGTGTTTACGTCCCTACATCCCTTCCCATCCCCCTCCACCACTCGCAAGCGCAAGTAGGTGTGGTGATGGCCGCGTTGTCGTGCCGTGCCGCCCCACGATGCAACATCCCCCCTATTCAGCGGCACAACAACTGAATCCACCCGCTATGACCCCCGGAACGATGGAAATACCGGGTTTGCCCAGGCGGCCTCCGCAGTTGGATCCCGGTACGAAATGACGCACACCCACCCCGTGGGAGCGTTTGCGAGATCATGACGGACGCATGCACACCAGCGCGCAGACGGGTGAGCACAGCCGGGATTTCAGGGGCCTCTTGAGCTGTCGTCTTCGACCTAAGAAGCACCATGGCCAGCCTCAGGGGAAATACCACGTGGACCGTGGTGGCGTTTTCTTCGACAGGCTTCTTGCACTTCTGACGCACCACCTCGACGTCGATCTCGAACTACCGGCAAGGTCCGATTTGGATCTCGTCTAGGGGCTTTGGAATCGCGCGTCTGCTGCGTCTAATTCCATTGTGGCTAGTCGCCAGGCTACCCGAATCCTGTCGCTAAATTTGACGACGGGTGAACTACCGTGCCCCTTTATCCTCCCTTTTCCCCGCCGCCGCTGACCCCTCTCGCCGCCGTGACTGACCCAGCATCGTGGCTGTAATCAACGAAGCGAGTCTCGCTTGCTCCCGAATTGGGCAGCTGGGTCAGCCCGCGGTTGCGGCGCCTACAGTGCTACCCAAGCGGTTTCATAAAGGCAGAGACGATCGGCTGACGATGCTCGACGGCGGCGGGAGATGTACGAGAACTTACCTGGTGCCGCGAACGGATGTGGTGGAGGGAGTTCAGACCCCCCCTCCTCCCTGCCGCCAAGGTCAATAAACATGCACCCCTTCAATACCCCAGATGTCAAAGTGGTCCCTCTTACAGATTTCAGCCCTAGCGTCTGCACCTGGTCCTTTGCTACGGACGGCTAACGTGCCGAGTGGCAGACACAAGCTCCCTCTGTCAGGTCACAGTCCCCGATTCTCTTACATACACGCATCGCTCCCGCATCTTGACCCCGAAATTCCACCGCGTGTCCATGCCAGGTACGAACAATGTGACGGCGGCAGCTCTCAACTCGGGACGGTTCGTCCTGTCAAGCAACCTCTCCCCTCCCTCTCACCACCTTGACAGTCAGATGACCATCATGAGGACCGCGCGGCATGGCACCAACATCCCCTTCACAACGACGCCAACCCGCCGTACAAGGCACATTTCAGGCAAGTGCCTGGAGGAAAGAAAGGGATTGGTCACGCAAGGACCTTGGAGTCTTCCTCTCGGCCTCTATCTCGGCGGCGGCTTGGACTGGCACGCTGGTGGATCGGTATGACTGGCAGAGAGGCGTGAGGCACAAGGGAATGGTGTACGTATGTGCGGCACAGTCTACCACTCCGATGCGGACTACGCCCACGGGCTATGCCAGGCCCTCCTACCTCGATTATGTCAGGTCTGCCTGGCCGAGGCCGGCGTTGACGGCGTCACCTTGGATGGCGCTGCACTGGCTGTTCTTGGCCGGAGCTGGACAGGATATATAAGAGCCCTCTCCCCGTCTATTTCTTATCCCCATCATCACCATCATCACCACCTCCCACCTCAACATCACCACAACACTCACCACTATCACCACCACCACATTCACCACCACTACCACCCACAATGCACTTCTTCCCCGCCCTCCTCCTCCTCGGCAGCACCGCCTCCGCCACCCCCCTCTTCACCCGCCAGACCACCCCCTCCCCCATCACCCTCGTCTCCGCGTCCGCCTCGGGCCCGGGCTGCCCCCCAAACTCCACGACCGTCAGCGTCCTCGCCGCCGGCCAAGAACTGACCATCGCCTTCGACGCCTGGGCCGCCGAAGTCGGGCCCACCGCCCCCTCCTCGGCCCGCGAAGTCTCGTGCGACATCACCGTGCGCGCCTCGGTCCCGCTCGGCTGCACCGTCGCGTCGCTGCAGACCGTCTACCACGGCTACGGGCAGCTCGAGGACGGCGTCCGGGGGACGTTTGCCGCGCAGTATAGCGTCAGCCCGGGGCAGATTACGTCGGGGAGCAACCCGCCGAATGCGGTGGTGACGAGCGCGGGGTTTGGCGGGGAGGGGAATACGTATACCAAGACGGATGCGTGGGCGGTGCGGTTTAATCCTGGGGCGCCGAATAACCAGGTCGTGGATGTGACGGTGAGGAGCAGGGTGTTTTTGCAGGGAAATCAGGGGCTGCTGGGGTTTTTGAGCGCGGATGATGCGACGGTTAGAATTTTGAGTCAGGCGGCTTGTTAGGGGGGTTGGTGGTGAGTGCTACTTCTTTTTGTTTGGGGGGTGATCTTGTGGATGGGATCCTGGCAGGAGCCTGATGAATGGGCCGCAAAAGGGTCCATGTTGGAGTGTATTGAGTGTTTTGAGTGTTTTGTTTTCATTACATCGCGGAGACAACTTTAGAGCCCGCCTGTTCATTAGCTGTAGCATTATTTTTGTACAAGAATCATCAAGTTTCAGTCTGTTCCAACTCTCAGAGCATATACCGAAACGTCGCAGCCTTGTCGCCCTTTTCCGACAGCTGCTTGTTGGTGCTGCCCTGCCGCCCGCCCCGGAGGAGCCGTTCCCGCTTCTTGTTGATGGCCGTGTAAGTGAAGACGAGGATGAGGGCTGCGATGATGCCGGTACCAATGAAACCAAGCTCGAGGGCGTGTCCGAGGATGTATCGCGGGGAGTCCTTTTCTCGGTAAAAGTTGGATGCCATGGCCTGGTGTTGTTAGCACATGTGCTTTCAAGAGGAAGGGGGAACATACTCCCCCGAGATTCCCAACACCAATCTGCAGAGCCATGCCGGCACTCCGCTTGTACGATCCCGCCAGGTTGTTGCTGAGCCAGGCAATGACGCCCGGAAACGCCGGGTAGATGGCGCAGGCCGAGAGGAAGACGCCGGCGTACACGACCTTGGGGTTGGACGACGAGATGCACCTGCGGCTGTTAGTGTCTCCTCACTCCTTTCAGAAGGGTACATACATGGTAAACCCGGCAACCATGACCAGGAGGAACCCTATGATAAAGGGACTCCTCTTGCCGACCCGGTCCGAGAACCACGCCGCCACCACGGCCAGGATCGACGCGGTGATGTACACGGGAATCGTGAGTAGCTGCGCCGAGCTGGACGAGTACCCGAGGTTGCGGATGATGCTGGGGAGAAAGAGGCTGATCCCGTAGAGCGGACACACAATCTGCGCACCCCGTTAGCAAGCCCCTTTCCCCTGGCGAAGGACCACTTACCCCCCAGTAAACAAACACATTCACCCAAACCTGCCAATCCAAAAACGCCTCCCTCACATACTTCCACCTAAACCCCTCCGCCTCGGCGACCCCCTCCCCCGCCTCCATCGGCCCCTGATACCTCAACCTCCACACCACAAACCCCCTCTCATCCTCTGTCAAAAACCCCGCCGTCTCGGGAAAGTCCCACAGCGCAAAATACGCCCCCACCGCGACCACCACCGTCGCCATCCCCTCGAGCAAAAAAATCCACCGCCACCCCTCCAACCCGCCGACCCCATCCATCTTGGCGATCCCAAACGCCAGCAACCCGCTAAACGCCCCCGCCACCGACGCCGCGCTGAAGAACAGCGCCTGCCGCAGCTGCATCTCGTCGCGCGTGTACCACATGGTCAGGTAGTACGCGACGCCGGGGAAGAGGCCGGCCTCGGCGACGCCGAGGAAGATGCGCGCGGCGAGGAGCCCGGGGTACGAGCGGACCAGGCCCATGAGCGTCATGACGACGCCCCAGGCCACCATGATGGTGGGGAGCCAGCGCGAGGGGCGCAGGCGCTTGAGGAGGAGGTTCGAGGGGACTTCGAAGAGGGCGTAGGTGAAGAAGAAGACGGTTAGGCACATGTTGTATTGGTCCGGGGTGAGGTTGAGGTCGGTGGGGAGGCCTTCGATTTTGGCGTTGCCTATGTTGCCTCCTGGGAGGGGGGTTAGTGGGGATGGTGGGGGTGGGAGGGGGGTGACGCACGGTCGAGGAAGGACATGAGGTAGAGGAGGGCGAGCATGGGGATTAGGCGGATGTCCATCTGGGAGGGGGGTTGTCAGTGGGAGAGGGGGACAGGTTTGGATGAGGGAGGGGGCTACCTTGCGGAGAACGGCCTTTCGGTGCTGGGCATCAAAGGCTTCGAATTTTGCGCGCTGCTCTTCCCAGTCGGGCGGGAGATGGAAGCTCTCCTCTCGGGAATGACTGAACCGACGCAGCCTCTCAACGGCACCGGGGCCGACATCCTTGGGTTCGATCATGTCGTCTGCAGGGTCCGGTTGAAAAGAAGAGATTTTCTTGGGAGGGATGATGTCCGCAGTCCAGACCGACCGAGAAGGAGAGATGGGACAGGGACGCCATCATATAAAGCAGTGGTACCCCTCGTCCTTCCCAGTTCGATTCACCTGATCGTCCCTCTCCAACTCGACGGAGCCGCCCTGTCCCTCGGCACACAATGCTTGATTCTGTGGTCTCATGCACCCGACGACGCAGCGTCGTTTCGAGGCAGAGAGAAATGCTTGTTCACCACTGAAAAAAGTTAACCATCGTCGAATGTCGTCAGTGGCTGCAGTAGTGGCCTGTCTTTTTGGAAGGGATCAGCGGAGTGAAGATGCGGGGAAGTCCCCTACGTCAAGCTCAAAGTTGCATCTTACGACTCTTCGAGTAGGGGAGAGCGGATGCTACTCAGCTGAAGGGAGGTGCAGTGATACACTGGATCTAGAATTGGGGTTACCATGCAGAGGAGAGGCGGTACACTGCACGAGTGCCATGTAGCATTGTGTTCCTCGACCCCTATCCGTATCTGGCCCCCATGTTAGTGCAAACAAACAAACCACCAAAATGCTTGCTCCCTCGCCATTCCAGTTTGGGAATTCCGCTTATCTCTCTTGGGAGAGCCGCATCGCCGACGGCAGTGAGATGGTTGGTGTGGCCCAATGTATGACACACTTCCCACAAGTGGGTGTAGGTCAATTGGGCTCCATGGCGAGATATAGTGGGATGAGGTGAGAAAACGCGGGAATTTGGTCTGTTGGCAGCAGGCTGGCCATTTCGCGTCACGATGGAGCCAATGCTTTGTTGCCGTGAGCCCCAAGTGCTTACCCTTGCCACCACGAAGCTGTCTCCGGCACGGCAACCCGCCCTCCGCACCCTCAGGCTGACGCCATCCCCATTGGGTCCACGTCCTTTGGCGCCTACAATTGGGCCCATTGTTCATGGCAAGCGAGACGTTGGGGGAAGCCCTACGAGCATCCCTCTTTGTCAGGCGTGGCAAGAGACCGAGGGCTCGGAACCGGTCGACTTGTCGCGAGTATAAAGGCAGGCTGGAGCCCGATGCCCCTCGACGAGATGCCCGACAAAGCCGCTCCGCTCCGCTCCCGCTGCAACCATGGACGTCGACATACTCGTCATCGGCGCTGGGCCGTCCGGTCTCTGCGCGGCGAAAACCCTCCTCCAGCATGACGAGAACGTCAACCTCCTCATTCTCGACGCCCATGGCAGCGTTGGCGGCGTGTGGTCCAAGGAGCAGTTGTATCCTACCCTCAAAACGAACAACATCTTTTCCACCCTTGACTTCTCCGACTTTCCCATGGACACGAATCGCTTCGACGTCAAGCCCGGGGAGCACGTCACCGGCGAGGTGATGCACGACTACTACCGCGCCTACGCCGACCACTTCCACCTCTCCCACCGCATCCGCTTCAACGCCCCCGTCGTCGACGTGTCCCAGCGACCCGACGGCGGCTGGGATGTGACGCTCGACAGCGGGGAAACGATCGGCACCAAGAAGCTCGTCGTCGCCACCGGCATCAGCGCGCAGCCCCACCTGCCCTCCCTCGATGGCCTCGACGACTTCCACGCCCCTTTCATCCACTCCAACGACCTCGGCCGCTCGGCGGTAACGCTGACCGAGGACGCCGACGTCCGCACCGTGGCCGTCCTGGGCGGATCCAAGTCGGCGTACGATGCCGTCCACCTGGCCGCCTCGACGGGCCACGACGTTGAGTGGATCATCCGCAAGTCTGGGCGCGGGCCGTGCTGGGTCGTGCCGCCGTACACCTTCTTCGGTCCGTTCCGCGCGCTGCGGGAGAAGCTCGTGACGCGGCGGTTCCTGACGTTTATCTCGCCGTGGAGTCTGCCCGACTACTCCGGGTTCGGGTGGTTGCGGCGGCTGCTTCACTTTACCGCCTTTGGCCAGGCGTTTTCGCAAAAGATCTGGGGCAAGATGCACGCCAGCACGGTTCGGGATTCTCGGTTCCGGTCCAAGGAGGAGTACACGGTGCTGGAGCCGGAGCAGAATCCGTTTTGGTGAGTCGAGGTGCGGGTCGATGTGCGGTTCATCGCTGACTTGGTGCCAGGTACGGGACTGCGTCGGGCGTCTTCAACTACGACGAGGATATCCTGGCGTATATCAGCAAAGGACGGATCCGCATCCACCGGGCCGACATCTCCCATCTCACCGACCACAAGGTGCACCTCCGCTCCGAGACAGATGGCGGCACGGTCCTCGACGTCGACGCCCTGGTGGCCTGCACCGGCTTCTCAGCCAAACCCTCCTTCACATTCCACAGCGCCACCTCCCCCTCTGACCTCGGCGTCCCAACCACATCCCTCACAAAGACCGAGACCCAATTCTGGGAAGGCATCGACGGCGACGCCGACCTCGCCATCGGCCGACAATACCCTCGCCTCCTCCTCGGTCCCTTCCACTCGCCCTCCTCCCGCGTACCGCGCCAGTTCCACCCGGGCTCCTCCAGCGCCGAAGAAACGCCCTACACGCCCTGGCGTCTGTACCGCGGCATGGCGCCGCCCGGGCTGGCGGCTTCGGGCGACCGCTCGCTCGTGTTCCTCGGCATCATGAACGGCGTCGGAAACACGGTGCGCATGGAGCTCCAGGCGCTGTGGGCGCTGGCGTATTTTAGTGATAAGCTGCCGGTGTTGCAGAGCGACGCGGCGGCGGGCAGAGTGTTTGCAGAGACGGCGCTGTTTCAGCGGTTTACGCAGCTGCGCGCGCCTTACGGGCATGGTCGGTTATTTCCGGATCTTGTGGCGGACCAGCTGCCGTATTGGGATTTGTTGGTGCATGATCTGGGGTTGGAGACGAGGAGGAAGGGCGGTGGGCTGAGGGAGCTGTTTGAGCCGTATACGCAGGCGGACTATGCGGGGCTGGTGGGGGACTGGTTGGCGAAGAATAGGTGAGGGGTTCGATTTTGGTGGGGGTGTTTGTAGATGAGGCGATCCGGGATGGCGAGCAGCATAGGGAATTGAGAATTGGTGGTGTTGAAAGCCGTGGTGAATGGTGAAGAAACGGAAAAAAGGACTGGCGCTGGATTGAAACTGGTCGCGGTGAGTGCCAAGCCTCAAAAGCTCGACAGACTCCTGGAAGCCACGAAATAAAATCTCGAGTCTTCCCCGATCGACCTGAGCGTCTCCCATGGACAGGAAGCAGAACTATTGCCCAGCAGCTCCGATCTGGTCAATCTGAAATCTGGGTGAAATGCGATCCCTCTCTCGAGCCTCTCTCTGATGGAAGATGGAATGGCTGAGAGGCTGACTCGGCGCCCTCTTGGCGCTGATGGATCGCGGCCCGGGCCGGAGGCGTTGCAAGCGTGACGCCATTCTCCATTCATGATCCGTCGATCCGCTCTCCCAAGGCGGCTTGTGTTGTGGTGGTGGCAGCAATTGGCGGTAGTTCTTCAGGTCATGCTCATGAGCGGGACTGGAGGCCATCTCTCTCAAAGAGGCAGCTGGCCATCGCTGCCCCTCTTGCCCCTGGTCCTGCATCGGACCCCGCTGTTCCGGGATCGGCCGGAAACTCCTCCTCTTGGGTTGCCTTTCTCTCGAACATCATCGCCGCCGAGAGGCTTGCTGGTGTGTGTCCCTGCGGTTAACTCATCCTCACGATGCCGACCGCGGCAATGAGACCGCCAATGTCGGCCGACGAGGCGACGCCCCTCCTGCCGGGGCCGGCCGACGATCCCAAGAGGCAGAGCGAGTCGACGCAGCATGTCGGTCTGGCATCTGCGCTGCGAAAGGCATTTGACGTCGAGAAGCGGATCCTCTTCGCCGGGTTTCTCATCACGCTCTCCTTCAGCTTCACCCAAGTTCCGTACGCCAACCCAGAGACGGCTGGTCCTGGCATCAACACTGACCTGGATCGGCAGCATCTTTTACGCCTTTTACTTGATGGAATGCGATGTCTACTACAGCAAGCATCCACCGTACGAGGGCACCGGAGACCGATGTAGCCGGAACGAAATCGCAGCGGGTACGGCGACCGACTTTTCCATCCTCGGCATGAGCACCACCTTCTGTGGCACCCTCAACCTGTTTGTGGCTGGATGGACTGTCAAAAAGGTCGGCCCGCGCCTCGCCCTCATGGTCCAGACCTTTATCCCAGCCATCCGCGTGTCGACGCAAATCTTGGGCGTCTTGGCTGGCGGCGCCACTGGTATCACCATCTTCCAATGCACCCAGCTGATCACCATCATCGGTGGACCGGCCGGCTACATGTAGGTGGCCTGCATAGGAACCGCGTCTGCCGGAACTGACGACTGTGCAGCCTGGTTGTCAACATCATTGCCGGGGAGCTCGTTCCGCCTGCCCGGCGCACGGCGATCTTTGGGATGCTTCAGGGCTGCATCATGCTGGGGCAGTCCATCGGGTACCTGAGTACGTCCTCCGCCCCGTCTTGCGCTCGTCTTGCTAACCGGGCCAGCGGGAGGAATGCTGGGAGACGCATGGGGAATCCGGCGCCCGTTCGAGGTGGCCTGTTGTTCGTTCCTTGTCGCAACCCTCTACGTCTTCGTCGCGCTGCCGTACATGGCCCCCGAGACCTTGTCGGACGGGAAGAGGCCCAAGGTTCAAGGTATCGCAGGCTTTTTCGCGCCCCTCAGGGTCATGGTGCCACAGACGCTTGTGCTTCCCAGCGGCAAGATCAAGAAGCACCATGGCGTTCTGTTCCTGTGCGCGGGCGTCTTTCTGGGAGTGGTCAGTAGCAACCCCCCCAGGAGAAGGCAGTGCTGACAGTCCCCAGCTGGCAACGGGTTACGCGCCCCTCCTCATCCAAATGTACGCCACGTCCGAATTCGAGTTCCGCCAGTCTGATAACGGGTGGCTGATGTCGGGCTTCGCCTTCATGCGGGCCATCTTTCTCATCTTTCTCTTCCCTGGTATTATTGCCAGGGGACGCAAGAGGCATCTGGGCCGGCGGCTGGAAGCTGTCAGAGAAGGCACTCACCAAAGCAGCGAGGACTGCGTGGCTGACCTCCCGACGCGACCGGAAGAGCTCGAAGCCCCGATGGGCACGTACGCCAACGACGAGCCTGTGGCCGTCGACACAGAGGTGGAGGATGAAGGAACCGCATTCGATCTCCTCTTCCTGCGGTGGAGCTTGGTCGTTGACGGCATCCTGACGATGCTCACGGCCTTTGCCACGCAGAAATGGCACATTTATCTCGGTAGGCGACCATGCATGTTCTAGCCGAGGGACGGGCACTGACAGAATGCAGCGACCTTTCTCCTCCCGTTTGCTTCGGGAACGGCGCCGGCTGCCAAGGGAGTCATGACGGAAATGTGCCCGTCGTGGCAGCGCGCCGACGCGTTGAACGCCCTCACATTGGTCGAGAATATTGCCCGTCTCTCCACCCAGGGACTGTTTGGGTTTGTGTTTGCGGCGTTGGCAACGGTCGGGAAGTCGTATCTGACGTTTTTCTGCAACGCGGTAAGTCTCCTTCTGTCCAGAGTCTCCTTTTGCATGGGGCCGCATCAATACTGACATTGGGCCAGGCAATTGCCCTGTTGGCGGCCGCTGTCTTGCTGATGTCGCACTTTCCGCCGGAGGGCAGTCGACTGGTCGAAGCAGGCGGTGCCGACGAGGATGGAGAGGTGGCACCGAGCAATGGCCCATCTCTCGATGGGCGAGACCGGGCTAGTAATGGAACGACGTAGTTGTCAATTGCGAGCTGGAGTCTGGGGCGTGAGTGAAGACGACGCGACGACGCGATCGCAGGGAAGGACGCGACAGCGTCGGCAGCAGAAGGAACATGGAAGCTAAAGGCCACGGAAGCCACCAATGCCACGGAGGCAATGTCCGTGAAGGCCAAAATAAACATGAAGAAGCTTTTGCATCAAACAACGCATGAAGGTGTCGACACGCAGAGGCCCCAGGACCACGGGCCCGAGGTTGAGGATGGAAAGAGTGTAAATTTCAGCGCCCCCCGGGTCCTTGTCCCCCCCGCTGCAACTCTCTGGAGCCCCTGTGTGACAGTGGGGTTGGCGGGGTTGAATCACTGCTGGATAGCGGCACCTGTCACACCGTCCAGGCGGGTTCTCCCGCGATCTGGATGCCACCGCGCGATCCGTCCTCGACGGGCAGCAAGGGGCGGCCCGGGGCCTCCATGGCATCTCTCACCACTTCACCTGCCCAGCATCTCATGGATGCCGATGGCTTCCTGGTGGGGACCCAGCAACCCTCCCTCCCAGGGAAATGGCGCCGGCTTTGAGCCAATGCCGTCTTTTTCCCTTGTTTATTTGGAGGCCCATATCCGTTTTCTTTTCCTCTCATCGGCCTCCCCCTCGCCTTGCCCCTCCTCGCCTTGCTCAACTTGCTCTTCACTGTCTTTTTTGGTCCCTCCTCCACGCCCTCGCACGCCAACGGCCATGTCGAACCAGGACGTCCAGTCAGGCCAGCCCTGGCGCGACATACCCTGGTTTCTCAAGGCCAAATGCCCCGTCTTCCTCCCGAAGAGCGACGCCCTCACGCTTCACACGGGCAAGTTTGAGGCCTTCCTTCGCGACAGCCTCCGAACAGTCCCCGACAACACCACGCGCACGGCATCCAACTATTCCGCCGCCTTTTTCTCCACCAAGTCCAAAACCCCTCTGCTTGACCTCTTCTACCACCACGACGAAGTTGACAGTAACAGTTGTCTCCGAGAGCCCCTAGCCGAAGCGTGGGCCGAGGATCCGGACAGCACGCTCAAGATCATCTTCCACGCTCGATCCATTCACTTGGGCAAGAGCTCGCGCCTGCTCTTCTACCGCTGCGCTGGATGGCTCGCAACAAATCACCCCCTGACGCTCCTCGCCAATCTGCGCTGGCTGGTCCGGCCGGTGATCCCCAAGAAGGCGAACGAGACCACCGACGAGGATGCTGTGGTCGTGGAGACGGCGGCGGCGCTGAGCAAGCTCCACGTGTTGGGTGCCAATCTTTCGGAGGGGGCTGACATGGCAGACGAGCTCGTACTGGACGCAGAGCACGACGTCAAGAACGGCGTCGCCCACGGATACTGGAAGGACCTGCTCAACATCCTGGTGCTCTCAGCAAATGGAAGTCTCGACGTCGCCGCCCCGCTGCTCGACATCCTCTACGTCGAACGCGAAATGGTACGAATGGAAACGTGGTCTAACAAGGAAGACTCCCGCAAAATACAACACGTCAAACGCGACATACGCCATAAAACAGTTGTCGAGCTCTACACAAACAACCCGCTTCACCGCGCCATCCACCTGACTGTGGCCCGCCTCTTTGCCGCACAGCTCCAGTCTGACCTTGCCGCCCTCGCCGGCGACGACAAGACGGCCAAGGGAAATATCTCGCTGTGCGGCAAGTGGGCTCCGTCGACGGACCGCTTCCACGACCGGCACACGTTCGTCGTGTCCTCGATCGCCGAGATCATGTTCCCCGAAAGCCAGCTTGTGGAAAGGGGCATTCTTTCTCGCAGCACCAACAACGACGAGCGCACCATCTACCTGCGCCATGCCCGCGACAACTACCGAAAGGCTGTCGCAGCTCTCCGCAAGCATCTCGAAGTCGTGGAACGAGACTTGTCAGCCAACACACTGGAGAACATCAACTACGAGCGTGTCCCATCGATTGCCATGGGCCGATACTCAAAGACCTTTACCATGAAGGACCCCATGAGATTTGAGGCCTTTGCTGGCCAGGTGGCCAGCGGACTGTCGTGCATCGGGGCAGCCACGCTGCTTCTTCCGAGCACGATGATAAGCAAACTCTTGCAACAGCCCAAGATCGAATCAAAAAAACGAGCTCGGAGAAAGGGACGTCTCTGCGAAATGGTCGAATCCCACCTTCCCGTGATGGATGCTCAGGTTCTCGACGGACAGTGGAACACGATGGTTCAGCGCATCAAGGATTCGGGGGCCATGCTATCGTGCATTCCCGTCTGTGATATTTCAGAGGGCATGTCATGGCCTACGTTTCGCGATGGCACCTGTCCATTAGACAGCGCCATCGGCCTATCGCTGCTCATCGCCGAGGTGGCCCAGCCCCCATTTCGGGGCATCTTTATTCCTTTTAGCGACTTTCCTATCATGAGAAGTATCGACGTGTCTGCCACGTTGACGACTAAAGTCAAAGCCATGTGTGACTCCTCCTTCCGTCCGAACACGGATTTCGAGGCCATCTTCGCCGCGCTCATGCTCCCTATGGCGGTCAAGAACAAACTGAAGCCGGAGGAGATGGTCAAGCGCATCTTTGTGTTTAGCCACATGCAGTTTGATCAGGCGCGTCAAGGGGAGGATACCTGGTCCAGGAGCTACGAGCGCATCCAAAAGGCCTACCGAGAAGCCGGCTACGAGGTCCCGGAGCTCGTGTTTTGGAACTTGGCCGGTGGTCAGGGGAACACTGCCGGGACCAACACGTGGGACGTGGATGCACCTGTCGATCCGAAGCCTGGATCGGTGGACTACGCTGGTGTCACCATGGTCAGTGGCTACTCGCAGAGCATGCTTAAGGTGCTTCTCGGCGATGGGCCCTTTTAGGAAGAGGAAGCCGAGGCGGTTGAGACGGCTGTGGAAGACGAGGACGAGGATGAGCTGGTGGAGGGGGCGGTCAAAAGGCTCGAGCTCGACCCCCTGGACACGGTGATGAAGGCCATCTCACCCAAGGCGTTCGCGATGCTCAAAGTCGTTGATTGAGTCGGCAATTTCAGGAGAGGATGAAGATATGTGGGTTCAGGACATGATGTGTTATGACAAATATCACTTAACTATTTGGGATCACATCAGATAAGGCTGCGGTCTCAGACACAAGACGCCATTAGCATATTGATAATAACTAATACCACGGATCCTTTCCTCCTATCTCCTCGACTGCCTTGGAAGATATATGCCTTGCCGCATCCATGCCGATAGTGAGCCCAGCCGCAATCCTCCGAACCGCCTGCCGTCCACCCTTTTGTGCCCATTGGCTTCACCCAGTCCCGGATTCTGGGCACTCGGCTAAAGCCTTATGCTTGAACCTTTTTCCCGGGCCGCTTCACTCCGAAAGACGAACGACCTTGGTCGTGCCGGTCTCGTGGAAATTGAGGTTATGCGGGGTAGCCAAGTTTGTTGGCGGTTGGGGCAGAAGGTGTGGGATGGTGCTTGATGCGGGATCGCGATGCGGTGTGCAAGGTGTGGCGAAATGCTCCGAGTTTCAATAGCTGAAGTGGTCACCTTTTGGGGCCCATCCCATCCTTTTACATTTGCTCTTGCTTCTCCACCATTTTCTGCCTCCCTGTCAACGAAGACATTCATCATGTCCTGACACCACCAGCGACGACCGTGACCACGACGCCAGGCGGCTATACAGACAAGATCCCTCGACATACGTACACTGAGCACTAGCACACCGAACACTAACCTCCAACCACTCCGTCCAACCGACACACGCCCGGGGGCCTCAAACCTGCGCAACATGCCACCCCTCCCCCGAACCACCCTCCTCCTCGCTGCCCTCCTCTCTCACTACCACCAGCTTACCCACGCCATGGCCAGCCCCTGGACCCTCCTCCCGAGTCTCCGCTACCACAGAACTGAATGCGTCAACGGCGCCAGGCTCCCCGCGCTCTGGTCCATCGCCGATCTCAGTGTCGAACTCACCGGGGAAGAACCGAGAGAGGCCTCGTTTACGCTGGGGAGGTTACAGGCGAAGAAGGTCGGATTGGTTGCCGTCACTTGTCGCCCGTCCGGTGGGGGGAATGCTGGCGCACCGGGGTTTGCATGCAAGGGGCAGGGGGAGGGGGTGCGAGTATCATTGGAGGCTCGGCCGCGGGTTGAGGAGGGAAAGAATGTGGTTGTGATTGGGATATCAGAGCCGTGTGGGGGAAGAGAGTTGGACGCGGTGGTGAAAGGGGAGGTGGAGGTGGATGTTGACTGTCCGGAGAGTCTCGGGAGTGTTGCGGGTCCTGGAAGGGAGGGGGGGGTCTGTGTTTCGAAGGGGGGGGTGGTCGATGGTACCGTTTCTGTTGAAGGGGCGAGGGATCTCAGGCGGAAGAGGGCAGTGCCGGTCAAGATACGGGGGGTGAAGGACCCGTGGTTGAGCGTGGCGAGAGGGCTGGTTGGTGGAGGGAAGGGTGGGGGTAAGGGTGGGGGCAAGAAGATGAGTCCGTTGCTGGTGGAATTGGGAGGAAACACGAAGCCTGTGGTGGAGGAGAAGGGGGTGGGAGAAGCCATGACGTCGGAAAAGGACATGATTGATGCCATGGAGGATAAGTTGTGTTCGCCATCTTGCCTCCGCGAGACGATGCCGGCACCGGAGAGCGGGGTTCAGTGGACGAATGGCAAGAAGAACCTCCAGGTCGAGTTGAGGAGGAGGAGGCCGCCGTCATTGGGGAGGGGGAAGCCGATGATGTGGTAGGCGTGGGTTGAGCAGAACAATGCAGCTGGTGGAATAGCTGGGAAGTGAGGTCAGGTGTGGCAGTTTCAACCAAGGACTCAGGACTGAAAACCCCGGATTGCAACATGTGAAATGACGTGGCCGTCGGTATGACGCCGGACGTTGTGCGAAAACTTGGTTTGACCAAATATCGTGGCCTGTTCTCCTGACCTGAAATTCGTGCCTGCCTGGTCGAAAGGTCGAAGCTGAAAAGGGCCTGTGTTTCGGCGGGTCTCGGCGAAGACGCCCGGGCCCGGGCCCGTGCCGAGAGGAGTGGGGCCGTGATCGGGGTGGATCCCCAAGCCTGTCGGAAAGAAGTGGGCAGCCTGGAGCAAGGCTCCAAAGCTGCCGGTGACCGACCACGAATGCCTTGAAAATTTCGGGGAAAAAGAAGGACGATTGGTGTCCATTTGAGGACTTGTGAAGGATGTTACGGCATCGAGGAGGGGAAGAGGACAGAAATGAAGGGTGCCTTCAGCTGAGTGTGGCTCTTGTCTTGGTCGCCGGGAATGAACCCCGATCGCGCCCCACTCTCAACGACAACCCCGCACCCCCAAGGCAGGAGCACTGCTGCGCCCCAGGAGAAGAGAACTGTTTCATGGCTTGGCCATGCATCGTCATCGCAAGGCTGCGGAAGGGTAGGTGCGAGGGTGCCTCTTTATCATAAAAGAATACGGTGCCAGGATGAGATGGGAACATTCTGCAGGACGCATCCACATTTTTGTTGATAATGCACCCCGAACCTGAGTCGCCACTGCGGGCTGCGTACCTCGGCCATCTCCACAGTCAAATTGGCCAAATGCAAGGTGACAACACCAACATGGCTCCTCGGGGCCCATCCAAGGCTCCTTCCTCGTCCAAGGCTCCTCCCTCATCCAGACGGCCATCGGTGAGGGAAGTGGCGTGAGTCAAAATTTCATCCGTCCCTTCCGTCCATTTTCGATTCCAGCTGTCCAATTTTGCGGCATATTTTTCTTTTTCTTTTCTCTGACCTGCGTCTCTCAGATGTCTTCGTTGCCGCGACCGTCGCACCTTTTGCACAAAAGAAAGACCTGCCTGCTCATATTGTCGAGACAAGTCCGAGGTATGCGAGTACGCACCTTCCAGGATCGTGTCTGTCAGAGAAGAGTACGTCCCCATCTTCTCTTGTATATTTCTTGCTTGTGTCTGACCGGAACAGCTACCTCAGGAGCTTGGAAGAGGACTCGAGGGCATATCACGGTTGGTCTACCCGTTTCTGATGTGAAACGGGCAATCTCTGACCAGACAGAACTACTTGCCACGATAAACGGCACTAACCCCCCGACCCGCCCCCATGTCCCTCCCGAGGAAGCCGAGGAAGAGTTCGAGGACGATGTCGAAATCATTGGTCCCTTCGCATACCTCGACATTGAACAAACCTTGGCCAAAGGGAAGCCGGGCTCTGCTCAGACTTTTGCCCACACCGTCCGCGGCCTCACAAAAGTTGGGGGCGACGAGACTCGGACTCTCAATCAACCCCAGATGATTTTCAACCCTGATACCCTTCCATCAAGGCGCCTTTGGCCAGGGCCCATCTGCCTCCCCCCTCCACAAATTGGGCGCCGTCTCTTTGCCGCCCAGTACACCTACATTGGCACCATCTTTGCCTTTACCGATCCCGACAGGTTTGACATGGAGCTCGCTGCCGCCTTCAACTCGAAGCCAGACCTCTGGGACACGAATGCTTGTCTTGCGTACGCCAAGGTTCTCATCATCCTCGCGTTTGGCAAAATGTACTCGATCAACGAGTGGCTAGACTATCGGGGACCTCCAGGAATCGAGTACTTCACCGAGGCCCTGCAGCTTCTGCCCGACACATACGAAAAGGGCTCCATCCTGTGTGTCGAAACGCTGGCATTAGCTGGGTACTTTTTCCAGAACCTGAACCAGCCGGACACTGCCTTTATCTACATTGGCATGGCATTGCGGATGGCCATCTCTCTTGGTCTTCACCAGGAAGCCAGTCAATATCTGGATCCAAATCACCCCCACCATGGGCTAGACGAAGCCACCCGCGAGCACCGTCGCCGCGTGTGGTGGAGCATCTATAGTCTCGACAGGATCCTCTCGGTCAAGTCCGGCAACCCACTCACCATACACGATGATGACATTGGTGTCAATTTGCCCTCCAAGCTGCCCGGAGAAGCAGAGTACTGCCCGGCCGTCGTACTCGGACATTACACCCAGCTCTCCAAGATTCTTGGGGGGATCAGCAAGTCCATTTATCGCAAGTCAACGAAGCGCCGGTCGGCCCGACGGCTGATGGCCACCGTTCAAAGCATCATCCTTGCCCTGTCAAAATGGGAGACTGAACTTCCCAACGAGCTCCGATTTGCCCCGGAGAAACTGGCTACCAGCCGCGAGTGCGTGAGCACATTCAGTCACTACTATCAGTGCATCAACATGACCGCCAGGCCTCTTCTGTTCCACGTCGTCCGCAAGAGACTGACGGCCATTGCCGTCGATGCAAACACCAAGCAGACGGACTGGAGGCTTGCTCTCAACGACCCAACCACCGTACGCGTCATCGAGATGTGCATCAGCGCGGCCAAGGAGACAACCCGAATGATGGTCGAAGCAGAAGATCGCAACCTTCTGGCCACCTATGGTTACATGGATGGGGAGCACGTCTTTTCCGCTGCCATTGTCCTCGTCATGGTCTGCGCCGCCTTTCCCGACGACGACTCCAACACTGCAGCCATGAATGCCGGGCTGGATCTTCTCAATGTCATGGCCATCAAGGGCGCCAACAGCGATATGACCGCACGCTGCGATCTCTTGACTCGTCTTCGGTCGGCCTTCATTCCGGGAGAACACCCCGAACCGCGCACACCAGGGCCACCACTGTTTCCTAAAGCCCCTACGCTCACGGCAAGCCACGCCATGTGGGAGCCCAGTCTCTCTTCAATGACGGTTGGATTGGTTGCCGCACAAGCCGCCATCGGCCCCGTACATGGTGCCTCGCCAGCGGCCAGGCAAGGGGACCCTGTCAGGAGCGAAAGCATTACGGGTTTCGAAGACCCCGACGTTTCTTTTATTTGGGGGGCCAATGCCCTGTCGCCCTTTGATGCGTTTAGCCAAGGCCACGGGACTGAGGCTAGCCCTCAATATCAGACGAGCACGTCCGCCATGGAGCTCGACGGTATGGTTTGGGAAGAAGGTTTTGCAAATGCCAATGTCGACGCAGGGCACGTGTTTGATCACTGGAACCCTACACCTTTTTAAGACGGACGACGTCTCGGGATTTGAAACGAAGCAGGCTTTGTCGAAGACAGACAACGGCTGGTGGTACACGCATATGGTGGGGAAATTTCACTTGATCTGGGAAGGATACTCTTTCTTGTTGCCTTTTTCATACCCATACCCAACCAACGCCTGGAGCGAATACAACAAACAATATCATTCTCATCTCACACCGCCCTGACAAAAGCCTCCAGCTCCTCGACCTTTTCCTCCCCAATGTCCTCAAACTCCTTGATGGCCAGTCGGGCATACTTCTTGGCATTCTTCATGTCCCCGGTTGCAGCATACAACCTCGTCATGACCTCATAGTAGTCGCCCATGTGTGGCGCGAGCCCTTCGTCCTCAATGGCCGCCATCATGACACGGTGTTTCTTGATGGCGCCGGGGTAGTCTGCGTCATTGAGCCGTCCAATGACTTTTTGCCCGAGTTCGGTGATGCTATTGCGTCGGGCGTCGGAGGCAGCGCGCTCCTCTGGTGATGCGCTACAGAGAGAGCAGGTGCACTTGAATCCCCATTTTTGAGAGAGAGTTCGCTGACGGCTGGCGTAGGTGTCTCCGAAGGTGGTGTCTGGAGCAGGTCAGTCTAGTCCCAGAGACAGACAGGAACAGGATGGCGCACAGCTGATGGTAATTTCTTCGCCAGGGAGGATATCCCGAAGCGGTCGGACTGTCATGGAGAGGGTTTCTTGGTCGAATTTGATGATGGCACTGCAGCGGTAAGTTTCTGTCCTACTATCTTGTATGGTCGAAGTTCTCAAGGCTCACCGTGGCTTGCAGGCGTGGTTGATTCTCTGTGTCAGGCATCAGCATGACCATCTCCGATCATGGTCTCGAACACTTACGGCAATTCTGGGAAACAAGGCCATCATGCTTCGCCCGCCGATCTCCACTGTGAAGCTATTTGTCTTCATGACATCTTCGGCGGCGAGGACGCCCTCGGCATCTGGGTTGCTTCGTGAAAGCTCAGCGATGGCTCTCTCCCCGCCGTTCTTGGTCACCCGTAGGATCGCTACACGTCGAATCGTCAGCTTTATGTCCACAAGAGACGGCCGAGAACCCGTACCAGCCTGCAGCATCCTCCTCCCGACCTCTCTCTTCACCTTCATTGGAAAGGCCGAGTCGGCAACGATTGCCGCTTGCTCCACGATCAGCACTGTGCCCCTCGGAATCGGCGACGTCGCGACCACGCCCTTGCCTTTGCCCGGAAGGTCTCGAACCACGAATGGTGGGATGGGCATTTCCTTCTTCATCGCTTTCTTGGGTTGGAATGTCGGGTCGAAGACCGACTCCAGGTGCTGGAGCGGACTCCCCGCCAGCGCCGCATCATTCGAGTTTTCCCCTTTGGTGGAGGAAACGGTAATGAGACTGACGCCCACTCGCCCAAAGTCGGCATTTGTGTGTACGCAGTACTTCGTCTCGGGCGGGCAGTACGGCTGATGCGTCCAGGGCGCGTACTTCTTTGGGTTGTACGGGTGTGCGGCTTCGTCGTAGGACGGGACTGAAGACGCGGATGCGGGCGGGGAGGCGACGCAAGAAGTATGTCGCTTGTCGAGAACGGGTCCCGGGAGACAACCTTCGGACCACGGCTCACCGGTCGGCACAGGGCGGTCGTTGCTGTTGTGCGTCTCGTGGGCGAGAGCTAGACGGCTTGCAAAGAGCGCCGCTGCCGCAAGGGATGCAACTGGAAGCTTGAAGAACGCCATGGCTGGAATGGGATCAACACGAACAAGACGACAGCAACACAGCACAGAGGAGCGCTCCAGTACATAAGAGGCACCTCAATGGACATATCTGTCTCCTCGACGCTCGCCGCGGCATCTTCCCCACATTGTCTGGTCTTGGTTGTCTTGGATGCTGCTGCCCAGCCTCGTGAGCCGTCTTGGGGTTTGAGATCGGCCGTGGTTGCTGTGACTTATGACCACTGCCAACCTCTTGGTATCGCCATTAGCCGACGAAGCATTTTTCGTTGGTGGTGTTTTGCGCATCCACCCCGGCCCCGGGCGACGTCCGGCAAGGTCGGCACGGTTGCCAAGGGCTCGGCGCCGTACCGCACGGAGGGCGGCTCCGCTGGATCAACGTGGAGGATCCTCACCCTCGTGGGTTCGAGGTGAGTTTGTTTTAACGACATGTTGCTGGATGGTTTGACTCTGTATTCTAGGGAGATGTTGGCAGGGAGTAGTAGCAAAAATAACACTGACTAGAGCCTCAACATCACACAGAGATCGGTGTCGAATGCACATGCATCGACTGGAGTTTCCGGGGTTTACCTAAGGCTCGCCATTTAGCCCGTTAAAGCCTTTATATGAGCCGAGGACGGGATGTCGATTGCGCCCAGGGCCGCGCACCTGGGTCCGCCGGCGATCCTCCTCCTTATGTGCCTCCGATTGGGCTCGCGTCCGGCTGAGAGAAAGTTGGGTTCTGGGGTATCAATGCAGTCGTCATTGCCGTTTCAGAATAAAAGGGAAAAAAGGAGACCGGTGGTGGTCAGAGTTGGACATGACTCCAGACCCTATCCCTCAGTGTCGTGTAAGTGTTATCTCCGACTCGACGCTATCCCCGACTCCGGCGCGAGCGACACAGCATCCACTAAGCCTGACTAACACAACCCTGTTCCGAGGAAATGATCGCGGTGTTGCTGATTCATAACCAATTTTATCTCCTCGCATTCCGATCGTGGCCCGGCACAACGGCAACGGCGTCACAATTTCCCCGTCCGAGGTTTTGTACCTAGACTTTCCTCTTCATCTTCAAACACAGTCACCATGTTCGAGTTCTTCCAAACCACTACGTCCAAGTTGAGGCACGATGATTCCGCCTGCCCCCTTTGATCTCAAGATCAGTCCAGTCGCTCCCGGCCACGCCTCGCGACTGTCGTCCTCGACATCGAGCACACAGCGAAACCTCCACGACCATGTCGCCGCCTTTGGAGGGACCTTTGCCCCGGACGCCCGTCCCGCGTTCGACCCCGTCAGCAAACCATGGTATCGCGACCAAGATTACTTCATCGGCGGGTGGGCGGATAAGTCTGTCTGGAAATCAGCAGTATGTTCGTCCTTGTCTCTTCTGCGCTGTCGTTGACACCAAGCAGCTCGTCGAATGCGTCGGAACCGCGGGCATGAACCTCTTAACGGGCCAGATCGGTGCGACCTTGATCGGCTACGGGACACCGCAAATCGGAGCATACATCGGGATTTCCAATGTCCTGCTGCTGTCGGCTTTCATCTACGCGACCGCGGCGCCGTCGGGAGGGCACTTGAACCCCACGATTACATTTTGCACGATGCTTTCGGGGATCTGTCCTGTCCCCAGAGGTGTGTCTCTTACTACACCTTAGTCGCAGCGTGCATTGGCTGACGAAGACAGCGGTCCTCTACATTTGCGCGCAAACCCTTGGCTCGGCGGTGGCAGGCGGCGTCTTGGCCGGCATATGGGGCAAGGCAAGAAGCGTCGCGTTGGTCTTCCCCTTGGCTGTCATTTGTCGCATCGCGTCACTAACAAGGGCTCGGTCGCAGACTTCACGGCGGCGGATGCTTCTTTACCCCATCACCCGATGTCACCGCCGGTCAAATATTCCTGAACGAGATCGCAAGCTCATTCGTGCTCCTCTTCCTCGCCTTCGGGCTGGGCCTCGATCCACGGCAGGCGATGCTATTTGGCCCGCGGCTGGGCCCGCTGCTGGTGGGCGTGGCGCTGGGGTTAACTACATTTGCGAGCAGCGGGATGATACCCGGGTATACTGGTGCGAATATGAACCCCGGGAGGTGTCTGTCGCTCAATTTGGCGGGGAGGGATTTCTCTGGTGTGTTCCTCTCTGCTGCTGTGATGGTGCTGAAGAGCTGACTTGGACAGGGCAATGGATCTGGTGGACGGGGCCGGCAATAGCGGGCATGCTGCTGGCAGCGCTGTACAATGTTGTGCCGCCAAATCACGCTACGCCAAAGGAAAAGGCGTCTGCCCAGCCGAACTCGGCCTGAAAGTTTTCGGTGAGATGCTCTGGCTGAAACGCCGCTGCATGGCCAAGGGAACAAATCCAGCGCATGAGAACGACTTTGTCCTACCATTGGGTCGAAGCACCGATGAGTCGAAGCGGTTGCGCACACCGCCCAGCATCAGTTGGAGTTGCTGTGATTGGCACCTCGGGCGTTGGTGGTTGTCTGGCTGCAGAACTGGCCGGGCGGGCTGCCCACGACTGGACTGTGGCCCACCACGGCCTGTTTGGGACCTGCCAGCGGGCAACGCACTGTGGTGTGGTATTAATACCACTATCTGTCCCGGCTGCCTGAGGACTGAGTCACCGACTCAAGAAATACAACACCCATTCCACAACTCTCTCCCATCCACCACGACTTCACACTTTGCCTTCAAGTTGTCCAAGACAGTTTACTCACTTCAATCCTTCGGTTCACTCCAATCGAAATATACTGTTCGTTGCTCCCATCACGCTCTGCCTCCATCAAGGCTACTAGTGCCGTGGAACTTTGGGCATCGCTGACTTGAGGTAGCATCCACATCACGTCTCTCAATATTGCAACCCCAGTTCCTCCGCGTTCCGACCTAAGCCCTCGCCCTCCATGTATACCACCGCCCGCCCGTCCCGGTCTCCGGACCCGACCAAGTCCATGATCTACATCTACATCGATAACTCCAACCTGTTCATCGGCGGCAAGCAAGCCTACGCCGACCGTCACTATCCTCATCTCAACGAGGACCCGAACTGGCGGATTGACTTTGACGCCCTGATCCCCGAGCTCCTCCGCCATATCCTCGGTGCCCTTGATATCCCCGCCGAAAATGTCAGCATTGATCTGTATGGCTCGCGCATGCCGTTCAACAACACGATGACGACGGCGAACGGCATGACCATCAACGCACGCATGTTTGATCGCAGTGTTTGTACCAACAAGGAGAAGCGTGTCGACACGTCGCTGATCAGCGACCTCATCAGGTCCGTGTGCCGCAACGAGGGCCGCGGCGTCAATGCCGATGTGCACTACGTCGTTGTCTCGGGGGATTGGGACGTCGCGGGCCCCGCGGTGGACGAACTGAAGGTTTCCGGGTTCCCGCTGCATATATGGGCGTGGGATCGCGGCATGGCGTCGCCGTTGCGGGGCGTGACGCCGGGAAAAGACTTGACGGTTCATTTTCTCAACGATATATTGGATCGGATCACGCTTGCTTGTACGCCGCCCCCGATGCATCCGCTGAGTCTTGTTATTCTCAACGCCCCTTCCGACAAGGAGAAAAGGCTGCGGATTTTGGACGTTTTTTTGGGTTCATTGGTCGAGTGGAGACAAGATGAGATTGATAGGCGTTTGATCATTGTTCCTGTCCTCGACTACACCGAGAACGATAAAAAGCAACAAGTGGCGCTTGACCGTTTTGTTCACGAGGCCAAGGAGAGCTGGACTCTGAAGAATCTCGGATGTCAGGTCTTGACGCTTGAGGAATATCGACCTGTCAGTGGACACTCGCCCGTCAAGAAGGATGACCGCCCCCGTAACGACAACCGGCTCTCCCGCACGATCAACGCGTCCGGCATAAATAACAACAACACCCCAAGGTCTTTCGGTCAGAAACCCCCGTTCGAGTCCCGGGTTAGGTGCAAATTTGGTGGAGATTGCGAATATGGGCTGCAGTGCACGTTCAGGCACACGCAGGAGGAAAAGGAGCGCTTCGAAAGTCGGGGATGGAAGACTGAAAATATTGTGAGTGGCCTCCCTTCTGTGTGATGTTTTTGTGGTGGTCTGGCGGCTAACCGGTCTGTCTCGACAGAAGAACAACACTTGGCGTCAACCTACACGCCAAACATTTAACTCTCAACTTTAAACACGACAAGACGCTCTTTCGATGGGACATCGTCGGAACCGGAGCAGCAACATACACACCCCCCTAAATTGAACAACAAGCACCACACGTCCCCGGATTGGATACCAGCACCATCCCCCCAGATTGAACAACAAGAACCACACCCCCCCAGATTCATGATTGAAACGACAACACACTCCTTTCGGAGCGCTTCAGCGGAACCACAAGTTGAGAACAACCAGCACCACACCCCCAGATTGAACAACGTCCTTGGGACATCCAGTCTTTTCTTCCGGAACACAAATTTCTTTTTTGTCACTCAGGCTCCAGATTGTATTCAGTTTACTTTAGCTAGTTACTCAAAATGACTCTCCAAACTCTTGCTACAAAATTGTGCCTCACCGTCTGTCCCTCCACCTCTGCGCCTCTCCTTCTTCATTTTCGGGGCAGCTCAGATCCCCCATCTCATGCCCCCTCTTGTCGCACGTCAAGCACAGCAGCTCGGCCCTGCTATGGGCATACGTACAGCGAGTGCCCCGAAGGCAATTCTCATGAATGCACATCCTGTACTTGCTCGCCCTCTTGCCCCTCCCATACGCCTTGAAGTACTGCTCCTCGTCCTTGCTGTGACCAAACCCACACTCGCTCCCCTTCTTGCAGTACATCCGCCACTTGCACCGCCGCGCAATCTTGCGCTCGCTCGCCTGGAACTGCCGCCTCTTCTTCTGCCACTGCCAGTCCTGCTCGACGAACCCGCCCTCGGCCTCCCCGAGCCCGTCCTCCACGCCCGGTCCTTCCTCATCCACCGGCAGCTCCTTGAACCGGTTCGACACCGCCAGTCCCTGCTTCTTGTCCGCCGGCGACTGCTGCTGCGAGTACTCCTTGTACGTCACCACCGTCAGCCCGTGCGGCTCCAGCTTGCGCTTCACCGTCTGAAACAGGTCCTCAAGGTCGCTGAACTCCATGTACCGCGACGACACGGGTATGATAATTAAGTCCTTGCTCGACGCCCCCGGCCGCTGCGCCGGATTCTCGTACTTGTACAACGGGATCTGAATCCCGTCAACAATCTGGTTGATGACGTCCGCGTGCGGCACCGGGTCAAGAATCACAATACTATGCCCATGAATCGTCGCTCGATCGACATTAAAATCCGTCGCCGAAAACCCCACCCTCTCCAAGTGATCATCCAGCAAATGCACCGTCACCAACTCCTGCGGCTTCTTATACGCCGCCGCCAACCCGTTCCTCCACGACCACACATGCACCGCCAGCCCAAACACCCCCGTAATCTTCCCCACCGCCTGCGAGATGTCCGCATCCCCCGACACAATCACAAACGTACTCGCCACGCAATCCCGCTCGTCCATCGACGCCTGCACGATGGAATCGGCGATGATGCTGCTGTCGATAGACTTCTCCCGCCCCGTCCACGTGCTGCGCGCGAACTTGAAGACCTTGACGTCCTTGGACGAGATGGCGACCCAGATGGAGTCAACGGGTGGGGGGATCGAGCCGTACAGGCTGGTGCGCACGTCGAACGTGGAGGAGGGGGAGTCCCCGCCGAGGCCTTCGATGATGATGTCGCGGAGCCGGCCGACGTCGAAGCGCCAGGTTGGGTCGAGGGAGACGGACATGCGTTTCTTTTCGGCGTAGGTGCGTTGGCCTTGGATCCAGAGGTTGGAGTTGTCGATGTAGATGTGCACGACCTCGCGGGGCTTGGGGGTGGGGGGCATGGTGGGCGGTTGGGGATTGGGTTTGTGAGGTCTGGTTGCAAGGAAGTCCGGGGAGCGGGTGGTCGTCAGGTTGATGGGATGGAGGAGAGGAAGACTGGGAGAGCCGAGATGGACATTGGGCTGCAAGGCTCTTGCGATATTGAAACCCGCATGATGGAGGGCGGTGTTCGGATGCTGTGCAACAAAGAACGAACTTCCGGCCATGTCAAGTCCGTTTATTGGAATGGGGGGGTGCGGCAGCCATCTTGGTTGGAGGGTTGCGTTGGAGGGGCGGGAAGACGCATCAGCGGAAGAAAAGGGTGTGGGGGTTCGCGCAGTCGACACATTTTTCGGTGAAAGACGCTCCTCTTTGGGGGTGAAATGGTTTAGAGCTGAAATGGTCTTCCAAGCTTTGTCTACCGGATTCCATTGTTTGTTGCCCCTGAGCCCCTTTTGAACTGTGTTATCGGATAGGCTTCGACGACTAACCCCTGTCCCGCAACAAACAAACTTGCAGCTCGCCTCAGCGGGTTCTCCATGAGAAGCAAGCATTGTGGGCGAGGGGGAAGTGGTGTTGGTGTCCCATTCTCAGAAGAGTGACACCGACAAACAGCATCTTGTACACCTCCGCAAACTATGTGACGCCCATCGACCTCGTAACTGCCGTCCCCTCAGATGGTGCAGTTACATGACAGGACGCAACTCCCAGTTCCCAAAGCCCCTCTTTCTTTCGTCTCCTAAAACGCATTCCAATCGATCGCAGAAACATTCCGATAGCAGTCCACCTCTCGCACATGCCACCCCGATGGCGTAATGTTCATCATCGGCACCGGCCGCAGCTCGGCACACTGCGCGAGGAGCACCATCTCTGCACAGTTGTCGGGGACCTCCTCGCCCTGCTTGACGTCATACTGGGGAAGCCAGTCCACCCCGTCTAACTTCGTCTCGTTGCAGACCATCAATTTCTGCGAGCGATAAGGCTCAGGAAAGTAGAGGGTCGGGTAGGGGCTTCGGCCCGAGGTCATGATACCGGTGCCCTCGTCGGCGCGGCCGATGTTGATTCCCAGGTAGCCGCCGGCATTTATTGTGGACTGTCCAGACATGACGCCATACGAGTCTGGACCTTGTCCGTACCGGCAATTGAGCGGGGGCAGTCGGATTGTGGTGCTCATGGCTGCTTCCTCTTCGATGGTGCCGTTGACGAAGAAGAGAAGTTCAGATGAATCGGTGAGGACGCCGACGTTTTGGCCTGCGCCCCTGTGGTAGCTCTCGAGGAGCCAGCTTTGGATGAGGTCGTTGAAGATTCCGAGCTTGCTGGTGTCTGTGGTGTTGGCGATGAGGGTGAAGACGAGGGATCGTTCTGTTTTGGGATATTGGCCGTTGGCGGTGGCCAAGATGGCCATGGTAAAGATGAGATTGAGCATGTTAGAGGGTTCTGGTGGTGTGATTTTGTATTCAAACTGATCTTGAAAAACAAGCAGAGATGTTCCGACCACTGGGAGCATTGGGCTCTTTTTGTAATTGGAGCCGTCGAGAGGCTCGGCCCGGGTGGACTTCTTTAGGGTATAGAAACCAGGTTGTTAGGATGGTGTCACCGCAAATAAAAGGGCCTGGCAAATGTACAGTCTCCAATTTCAAGGGTTTTGTCGCGGTGAAGTTGTTCAAAATATCAGCAGCAGAGATCAGTACATTTCAGTTTCAGTTTCCAATGAAAGGCCTCTGTTAGGACTCCTTGGATATCTGTGTGCAGAGAGTCTTGAAAGCAGCTAGGTTCTTTGGAATGCCTTGGAAGCATTGGATGTGAAAGAACCCTAAGGTAGATGGGGTTCTCGCTCCAAAACTCTCATTCAATGGCATAACCTCTTTGCAGTGGTTTGAAGGAGGAGGTTCTTTCAATGTCTTTTGCATGGCCCATAGGTTCAACTTGATCTCCCACGTCTCTGATGGTGTATATAAAATTCAGCAAGTTCCAGTCTTTATTCCAATCTCACTTCCTCTTCCATCTCACCGCCACACTGGGACCACGACATTGGTACCTCGTCTTTGCCCCGGCAACCGCACCAAACCCACAATCAACTCTTCGCGAGTGACGCTCACTTCAACCTTAATAGCAGATGGCAATCGCAAGGCAAAAGGCGCCGCAGAGCCCCCCGAGTCAGACGACATGGAGGCAGCTTACACCGAAATCAAGTTTCTACTCCTTTCATTCGAGGCGACAGATCTGCCTAATCTCTGGGACGATGTTGTATCAGTCCAGTTTTCAGTTGACTATGTGGACCTCCGCAACAGCCAAGCAGACTACGAGTGGCTTTCCATCAAGCTTCGAGACTCGGAGGTGGATGTGAAGAACAAGCTGCAGAGTTTTCTGCCTCCAGCAGGAAAGGCCAACCACGAGACCCTCTACGTTATTTATTATAGCGGCCACGCCTGTTTCAAGAACGGTCAAGGCCTCGTGTTTCGGAGGTGAGCTCCTCCCAAAGCTCCTCAAGTGGTATCCCAGCTAATCGTGGACACACCCTGCAGTCACGCTTGGGAGGGCACCTTGTGGGATCAAGTAACAAAGAAGCTATGGTGCGAGGCGGGCCCAGATCAGGAACGTCGAGTCAATCCCAGAGAAATTGAGAGAGAGCTGTAAGTGGTCCCCCTATATTGGTCTATGTAACACATCGAGGCTTAAAGGGCCGGTAAAACCGACCCACACGTCCCATCTTTCTTCTGATACCAGTGCCACAGGGAAAAATACGAAGCAAGTGCAGGCATTCGATGGAGCAGCATCATTCCCGTCATCATGGCCGCCCAGTGCGACACCCTGGTCATGCTTGACCGCTTCAACGACAAGTTTATACCTGCCTCGCAGAACTCGGCAAGCATTATGCAGGACCAACAATACGCCTACAAGAGCGAATTTCGCAAGTATCTCATTGGCGCGTGCGAGGGATACCCACTCAGCTGGGCGTTCGAGGAAGGCTTCAAGTCTGTCGGCTCTTCCATGTCTGTCAGCGCGCTCGTTCGAGAGATCAGCGATTCGGTGTACGGTCCTGCAAGACTAAAATACCCGCCCGCATTCCATCTCGCCCTTGCGAAGAACAGCCTAGGCGAGATTACCATTCCACGCATAGAGAGCGACTATGATCACCCCTGGGATTCCACAGACACGTCTGACGAGTCGTCGCCAGAAAAGGAGGAGTAGACTCGGACACTGATGGGAGGACGGCTGGCACTCGGGTATCAAGCAATGTACAATCATCTCTGTAACCCGCATCTGCCGGTATTTCGTTTGGGATTTCCTTACATGTATGACATCAATAAACCACCCCAAATCCCAGTCCCAGACTGTGACACCACCATTGCATCTCACCGTGACAAGACCCTCATCACCACCAACCCACCCACCATCAGCAAGATGCCCACAATCAGATTCATAAACGCCCCATTCACCCACCGCCTGTTGCACTGCTCCTCACGCTCCTTCCAGCCCCCCGCCGCGGCATTGGCGTGCGGAAACGGAATGTCGGGCACCGGCTTGCCGAGGAACTTGCACAGCGGCTCCCATCCGTCCGAGATGTCCCACTCGAGGAGTCGCTCGGGCGGTACGAGACCGCGGATCATGGCGTAGTGTTCTGTGTGACGTTGCGTCAGCAGTTGTACTCTCCAGGTGGTGTCTCCAGGTGGTGGTGCGAAAAGGGAGGGTGTGTCACGCCGCTGTATCCACAGCAACAATCCCAGTCAGGGGCACAAACAACCTTTCCCCCCTGCCCTTCCTCCCCACAAGAAAAGCACAGCAAACAAAGAGAAAGAAAACTCACCCCTCCTAACCCACCCCGCATTCCCCAGAACCCCCTCCATGCCCCGATCCCCACACCTAAACAACCCCGGCCACAAAAACCGCTCATACACATGCCACGCCCAAAAGCACTCCCTATCCAACCACCCCGCGACCCAAAACCCCCACGACCGATTCGCCTTGACCAGCGTCTTCTCCAGACTCCTCTTCCACCCCTCCTCGTCCGCCCTCGTATTCAGCACCACCTTGGCCTCCGGATACGCGGCAATCAAGTCCGACGCGAACACCGACGCCGCCGCGTCCGTCACGGCCATGCAGTGTCCCAGTACGGCGTCAAAGTCGGACGTGGTCAGGGTCCGGCCAAGGTAGAAGCGCTGGCGCGCGAGGTGCACCCATTGTGGGGCCGGGGAGGGGGAGTCGTAGACGATGTCCCAGCCATGGTAGGTGTGGGTGTAGGAGAGGTGGAGGAGGGCTTGTTGGACTAGGTGGGGTTAGTTTTGGCGGGAAGGGGAGAGGGGGGGGGGAGGCGCACGGGATTCGGTGCCGGAGCGCGGGAGGCCGACGCAGATGACTTGCATGGGGCACGAGGGGTCGCGGGTGCGCGGGGGGACGGGGGGCAGGGCGTAGATCCATTCGACGAGGGTCCAGAAGGGGGAGTTGAGGCTGATTTGGACGGGTATGGTGGTGGGGAGTTTGGAGAGGAGGTGGGAGGCGAGGGAGGCGGCGCCGGTGCCCGCGGGGGGGTCCGCGGTTTCTGGTGTTTTGAGGCCCATTGTGAGGGAGAATATGATGTCTTGGCGTCGCCGGGACGGAGGAGGAAGGACCTGGGAGGGAGGACGACGTCAAGGCGGCGCCGCTCTTATGTACCCCGGGTTTGGCATGGCGCGGCGAGTGCTTGTCCATCTTGGCAAGGGCGTCGAGGGTGCCGATCCCATGGCCGAATGGACGTCTGCCATGTCCGTCCATTCCGTGGCCGTGGGCTTGGCGCACTCAAGGACCTGGCCGGGATTCCGTGGTGTTGATACTAGTATCCCATTGCCCCAGCGGCTGTGTGTCGATCGCAAGCCCCGGCCAGTCAGCAGCCAGTCGTTGGTTGATCCGCGGGGACGTCTCGGATGTACGGCCAAGGTGCATAACTGTCCGCGAGACTCATTTCTCCGGAAATAAACCGCCTCTGGGGAACATCTATGTGAAGCGCGTAAAACTGTGATTAGACGCCTGATGCCCGGGTGGACAACCGGAACGTGGAGGGTTTCTGTATCTTTAGCCGGTCCTGAAAACAGGGCATCTCGGTGCCGCAACGCAACCGAATCGGGTCGAGGTCGGTATGCCCTGTCAAAGATGCACCCCAAGCTCGCGTATTCTTTTATTCCCCGGCTTTTCATGGGGTCCTCTCTTCCGTCCGTTCGGGTCGGCTTGAGGTCCGGCACTTTGAGGTCGAAAGTCTCATGAGAACGGCTGTGTCGGCGAGATGGAACGTCTTGTCCATACAACCTTGGCAGTGTGTTCGGGAAGTCAACCGGCCTAGAGAGTTGCAGTTGCTGTATGGAAGGACTTCGTTCATCAGTATCCCCTCTTTTCGGTGGACAGGATATTGGGGTGACGTACCTTCTCCAGCGACCTGGTCTCTCGCCATTCTGAGAGGGGGGGTAATGAAAGATGGCAACATTTCCGGGTGAATGACAACATTTGTGCGCGACAAGCAGCCGGCGGATCATAGATGCAGACATTACAATTCCCTCCAAATCTATCCAGTCTAAAACCTAATAATATCCAAACAAAACCACCATCTGGCACCTTTAGTTCTTCAGCGACTGCACATATTGCCTGACCAGATCCTCTCCCGACTCGTCCACCGCAAGCCCCAGGCTCAACGGCGTCGTGGTATCAAAAGCAGAGGGCCAGCTCCGCAGAATCTTCTCCTGCGCCGCATCCGTCTTCTCCTTGACGTACTGCAGCTTGTCCTCGCCGCCGTACTTGGCCAGCGCGTCGAGCAGCTCCTGCACCGACACCGACACGCCGGGAAAGTTGATGTGACGAACGTGCTTGGGCAGCTTGGCGCTGTCCATCTCGAGCACGCGCACCAGGTTCTCGGTGATGACCGAGGGCGAGCACATCCACGACTTGAAGGCGCGGTCCTCGACCGGCACAACGCACTCCTCGCCGTTCATGGGCTCGCGGATGATGCCCGACAGGAACGACGAGGCGGCCGCCGACGGCTTGCCCGGGCGCACCGAGATGGTGGGGAAGCGCACGGAGAAGACGTCGAGGAAGCCGCGGCGGTTGAGCTCGTTGAGGTAGATCTCGTTCATCAGCTTGTGCGCGCCGTAGGTTCCCTCGGGGGTGGCCGTGACCGAGTCCGTCACGACGGCGGGTAGTGGCTGGCCGTAGACGGCTTGCGAGCTGGCGTAGACGACGCGCACGCCGGGGTTGGATACACGGAGAGAATCGGCGAGCAGGCGCACGCTGTCGAGGTTGACGCGGAGCGAGAGGTCAAAGTTGGCCTCGGACCCCGCCGACATGATGCCGTGGAAGATGAAGACGGCATGGAGGGGCTGGGCGGCGGCGATCAGCTCGTTGACAAAGGCGGGGCTGGTGATGTCACCCTTGAGGGGGGTTGCGTTCTCGGGGTACTTGACGCCGGCGGGGATGATTGGGTCGGCGAGATCGGTGAGGATGAGGTTGTAGTCTGGCGAGTTCAGGAGGCGGGTGGCCAAGAGCGGGCCGACGAGGCCGCCGGCGCCGGTGATGATGATGTTCTTGCGGGCAGACATGGTGTTGCTGTTGGGGGGGGGGGGGATGATAGATAATACACTCGTCAAAAGGGGATCAACCTGGGGCCATGGCAATAAATAGCTGGACAGCGGACGACGACACCACCCTCGCACTTCCAGGTTTCCGGCTCTGTCTCCGGCTCCCGGTTCGTGCTTGTCCGGCACGGCCGCCGCCCCCTCGGTGGTGGCGACTGGGGCCTGGCGCCATGTTGGCGTGGAGTGCGGGGTGTACCGTCAAGGATTGGTTCCTGGGACGCCGCCCCGTGGGGTTGGGTCGCGGGAACGGGGGCGAGTCCACAATTATGGAAAAATAAAATGCACCTTTTCCCAATCGTGGCCTCCTCTGTGTCATGTCGGCATCTGGCACCGGCGTGGTGGGTTAACGTGGTTCGTGTTGAAAGGAAAAAGGTTGACGTCCGCTGGGGAGACTCGGAGAGTCGCCTCGGTTGTCCGTTGATGCCCCTCTGTGCCCCACAGCCCGGTGGGCATCGGCGCGAGGCCCAAAGAGGCAATCCGAGGGCATCGACAACCTTCTTTCGTCCTGCCGTTGGTCCATGAACATGGAATCTTCCGAGTCGAAGAAAGGAGTAAGCCGGGCATAGCCGGGGTGCGGTACACGACCATGACGACGACAGTGACGGGTCTGGAGGTGCAATCATAGTAACTGTGTCTGTTTTGAAGAGTATTATCTAGGGATGTTATTAGGTACGTACTGTTTCTCAAGTCCAACCTCAATACTCGACCTCCCACTTGTGCTTGGGTCGGCGTGCTTCGCTGCCTTGTCTGTGATCCTCGTCTCTCTTCCAAAGCTGGACCCAGGTCTTGTTACGGATGCTGATACCCCAGATGTTGCGGCCCACATGGCTCACCTGCCCCGGTGTCAACAGTCGGACCCAGTCTTCGGAGCGGAGCATCGGCTCCTAGCGCAGCACCGCCCGGAGCTCCCCGTCCCACGACAGTGCCATCAGTCCGGAAGCAACGGCGAGAATGGCCCAGTCCGTGCCGTAGCCGCCAGCAGCCCCAGGACCAAGAAATTGAAACCCACCAACTTCGTCGTTGTTTAGGTCGTTCGGTCGGTAGAGAGCGACGACGTCTTTTGGGCTACCCATGGCCCGGGTTTTCTCGTCGCCATCTCGAACGAGCTTCATTCCATCGTGCCGCCCACCTTTGTTTGGTTCCGACTCCTCACCACCAAGCGTCCCAAGTTCGTCGTGCCCGCAACGACGCCAGATGAACCGGACATTTTGCTCGGCTAGGACGTATGAAGGGCGCGCTCCGTTGACTCCGGGTATCGTGTCGATGCGTGGGACGCCGATCGTGAAACCAAAGTTGCCGAGCTCGTCTGGTATCTTGTAGCATCTCGGGGCTCCGCCGTATTTGCCCGGGAGTGTGATGGTGCCCGAGGCCGGTTTGTAGGCTGGCAGACTGACTGGAGGCTCTTCGGGGAGGCGTCCAAAAGCGCCAAGGCACAACATCGAGAACGGGGTCGAAATTTGTGCAAGAAGCGGCGTGTGCGCGTTGCCAGTATAAATGTCAATCCGGCCGGGACTGAAACCGACACTGTTGCCGCGGGAGCGCTTCTTGTTTTCGCCGAGGTGGAATTCGTGGTAGACGACAGGAACGTCGTCCTTCTGTTCTCCGATGACCCTTTCGAAGATCGGGACTGGCTTGGGGGTTTTCGTGTCATGTGGGATGGGACTGCGCCTATACAGACTGATCAATGGGGGTATTCGAGGAGTGATCAGCGGGTCCTCTTTATGCGGGCTTTCGAGGACAGGGTTGATTCTGAGGCGGCGGCGGATCTTCTCCTTGGCCTTGGGGGGGACTGTGGGAGGCGTTGGGTCTGACGAGTCGCCGAAATGAACAATCGATCCCGCAGGGGCAAATCTGGTGTAGTAGCTGCTGGCCATGGCTGAGGATGCCGACTGCTGGGCGGGATCGTGACAGTCGGGGTGTGTCTGGCTCCCAGGAGATAAAGCGTCGTGGGCTGGGAACCGACTTGGGAGTTGATGGGGACGAGAGAAATGAAGATGTTGGGATGGAAAGGGATGAATTTTTCCTTCGGCAATATCTGGGCAGATTTATGTAGCAAGAGCGTAGGGAAGTGACTGCCGATTGATGGTGGTTGGGCCCGTTGGGATGCGAATTTTCAAGCAAGCTCCGTCTGGGGAGGAAGGAGCTGTGAACTGCAAATGGAAACCGGTCGTGCAGAAATTGAAGCCATTCCCATTCCACCAAATTCCAAACCTCGACAGGCAGGACATGCCACCGAACACTTCAGCTTTGCTTTCATGGGAAATTTAGGCCACCCGGCACTACTGATCTCCGACGATTCTCCACTGCTCCAGTCCCTGGGCTTCGTGCTTGCAGCACATCTCGACAACGACAACTCTCCAAGCCAACGTCATCCAACATCAACACCACCCCTTCAATCTCCCCCAGGCACGCGTATACTTGGAACAATGCAGTGGGGAAACAAGCTCGCTAAGCTTCCTGACGGTCTGGTGATCCGCGCTTGGCCTGCAACGACCGGGAGCCCAGCCGACGCCTCCACCCCGGCCGCCGTTTCAACGTCGTACCGCAACTCGAAACGGGCACTTTTGGTCGACTGCTTCCGCGAGACTGCAACCCCGGAATCTCGACTTCCTCGACTGCGACTCCCCGCGGCCCGGCATTGCGAGTGAGTGGAATTCCACGCCATGTCTCGCCATAACACGCCCACACCCCGACCAGCCCGTCACCTGTCACTGCGGTACAGATGAGGCGGAACAAGCAATATAGCCTGCATGTTCCGTCGTCAAAACAGGGCCCAAAAACCGGGGAAGAAGGAAAAGACAAAAAAAGATTCAGCCGCTTATTTTCTCTGTATAAGATGGACCTGGCCTCCAAGACTGCCATGGCTCTCCCCCTGAGTCGTCAGCCAGTCCTCCTCGCCCCGGCCCATCCGCGACCATGAAGTTTTCCGTCCTCTCCGGCCTCGTGGCCAACGCCCTCTCCGTGTCCGCCGGCACCATCCTCTGGGATGGCCGCTTCAACGACTTCACCTCAGCCACGGACCTCAGCAACTGGTCGTGGGGCAACCAGGTCGGCCCCTACCAATACTACATCCACGGGTCCTCCCCAGTGACGTCCTACGTCAACCTCTCCCCCAGCCACAAGAACCCCGCCGACACCGGCTCCAAGCAAGGCGCCAAAATCACCCTCGACAACACCGCCTACTGGAACGGCCAAAACATGCGCCGCACCGAGCTCATCCCCCAGACCACCGCCGCCATCACCAAGGGCAAAGTCTTCTACCACTTCTCCCTCATGCGCAAGGACACCAACGCCCCCGCCACCACGCGCGAGCACCAGATCGCCTTCTTCGAGTCCCACTTCACCGAGCTCAAGTCCGGGTGGCAGTCCGGCGCCGCGGGCGTCTCGGACCCCTTGCTCCGCTGGTGCGTCGGCGGCCAGACCAAGTGGTCCGTGAACTGGGACGCCGACGTGTGGCACAACGTGGCGTACGAGATTGACTTTTCCGCCAACACGGTCGCCTTCTGGCACTCGACGGGCGCCGCGCCGCTGACGCGCAAGGTGGCGGCCGTGGCGACGAGCACCAGCAGCAACGGCGCCGACTGGCATGTGGGTGTGCTCGAGCTGCCGCGGTCCGGGTATCCGGATAGCAACGAGGACTTTTACTGGTCGGGCGTGTACATTGAGAGCGGCGACATCACCACCAACGTCGCCGGCCCCGGTACGGCTACTCACTACTCCTATTTGTCCTTGTCCCATCACTAACACGCCCCAGGCGCCCCCGTTGATCCCTCGCCGAGCGTCGAGATTCCCATCTTCACCCGCACCCTGACCTCGGACATTTCCACTCCCACAACCTTTTCCACCCGTACGAGCACCACGTCCCTCGTCCAACCGGTGACCACCAGCACCACGTCGACCCCTGCCCCGCCCCCAGTCTCTAGCACCAGGTCGTCGGTCATTACCATTCCCAGCCCCCCTCCCACCTGCACGGCGGCCAAGTACGCTCAATGCGGCGGCGTCAACTTTTCCGGCTGCACCACGTGCGCCGCCGGGTCTACCTGCAAGTTTTCGAATGACTGGTACTCGCAGTGCCTGTAAATTTGTACGGGGCCAGAAGGAGTGTGATTCTTTTTCTTGTATATAGTATCTGCATCGCAATTTATCCACCATTGCATTCTCATCAGTCTGTCTCTTGTATATAGCATCTGCATGGCAGTGTCTCCATTAGGAAGCTCCGGCTCAAATTAAGGGGTATGAGAATATATCAATGGCCATTGTATTCGAACTACCTAGTGCGGGAAACAAAACTACTTTTGAAATTCGACTTGCAGGTTTCCACTTCCAAATCGTGCAAAACGGCCAGGAAAGCCGAGGTGATGCCCGCCGGCAGCGCGACATACCACAAGAAACCAAGCCCCGATCGAAGCCACAACGTGTTGGGACGTCCCGTCCCTCAAGACATGTTGGATGACTTGACCTTCACAGACGGCCCCCACACCCAGATCTCCAACCAGCGCCTCCCCCAGCTCCCCGTGTCCCCATCCGGCCTCGCTCTCTCAAGGCACGGTGCCGCCCCGGAGGTTATCGCAGATGCGATGGCCCCTGTAGTCGCGCCAGAAGCTAAAGTCTCCGTGCCAGCCACCCATGTGCACCCAGCCCGTCTGCCAGTAGCCAACGTTCTGATCCATGACGTAGTTGAAGTCGTCGACAGCCTGGCCCGGCAGCCATACCACATCCCAGACTAAGGAGAATGTCAGCGGTTTGAAAGCCTCGAGCAAGGGAACAGGCCGGAAGGCACGCCCGTAGTGGCAGACGGCGAGCACAAGGTGGTCGGTAATGAAGTGAGGAGGAGGAGTTGAATGGCCAGGAAGATCCCGGGCTACTGTGGTTGGTTTCGGACTGGAGGGAACAAGGTCGATAGGAAAGCTCTCTTTATATATCCCAGGTGGCCATGGGAAAGCCATGCCCAAGACGCCCACTGTCGACCATAACTGAGGAGCGCTTCACGAGCCAGAACAGGGGCTGTTTGCGAGAGGGTCCCCCGGTCCCCGAAGGCTTCCCACGATAGGGTAGGTCTTGCTCTCGAAGTGCTTGACTGCTTGGTGACGCGGGTCACTCCCATCTCATTGCTGGGCACTAGATGGTAGATACAAGACCCTTGAATTGTCAACTTGCAACTGTCAGGGCGGGAACGTGGTCAATAAACTTGGCCTCGTCCGAGTTCCGCCTGGCCTTTCTCTTGGCTTTAGGGGTCGTGTGTCGCCGCGCCGCAGCAGCGCAGCACAGTCAAGTCCAGCGGAACATGACCGCCTGGGTGTGGTAGGGATCAACCCCAGTTCTGCCTAGGAGCCACTATTGTGGACTGACTAGGTGCCTCGTCACTTTGCTGTGCCGCATAGTTGCTCTGACCGGCCACCAGGCAGGTTGCGTGACTTGAGGACTTCCCAGGTTGTACCGTTGTAGTGATCTTGGACTCGCAGGTGGGGAGGTTCCAAGAAAGGCCATTCCATCACAGTGCCGGGATAGCTGCGCGTTCGAGGCGAAGACGGAGAAGGAGACCGAAACAATGCCAGTTCAAGGTGTGGCCAAGAGGAATGAAGGGTCGAGGTTGAAAAAGGCTCAGAAAGGCGTTTGGGGGCGCTGGACTTCTTCGTCCTCCTCCTCGCGTCTACCTTCCCGCATCGTCGGTGAGTTCGCCGATGGATCCCTTTGGTCCCCGCGAAGTCGAACTGCGGCGGGCCGCTGGTGGGCATGGGGCTGGTGAGTTCATTTTCTTCGTTTGTCTTCGTTTGAGCCGTGTGAGCAGAGGGGTTCCTGACAGCAATCATGATTTTACCGATGTAGAGGTGTTGATTCCTTTCTAATTGTACTGCTACTAGATTCCTAGCATTATTGTCTCGACTCCTTCCAGCAACTCCAAAAGGCTCAAAGTCAGCTCTTCAGTTAGAGCCCAATACCCAGTACAGAACTACAAGCCAATACTACATCACGCATTTCCCTTCATCGCTGATTCCGTCTCCCACACTTCAACCCCCCCCCCCTCTTCTCAGACCCTTGAATCCCCCTCTCCCAAACCTCCCATCTTTCTCACCTTCACTCAGGAACAACCTCATCAAACAACAACCCCTCAAAATTCCTATGTTTCCGCCACATCATAAACACCGCCAGCGGAATCGGCGCCGGCTCCCCCGCCTGGTTGACGAGGCGCGGCGGGCCGTCGGGGGACAGTGGCGGGAGAAGGAACGTCTGCGGCGGTTGGCTGGAGGAGTCGGAGTCGGGAAGGGGGGCAGCGGGGAAGATTCTTCGGAAGGGGGTGTTTGGGGGGAGGGCGGGGTAGATGAGGGTGTTGGTGGTGTTTGTGGGGGCGAGGTGGGTGGTGTTGTTGGTGGGGGCGGTGGGAGGGTGGTTGATGAGTGCGGTGTTGTGGATGGGGGTGGGGGCACGGGTGCTGTTGTTGGCGGGAGCAAAGGCGGGTTTGCGGAACAGAGGCGGGATGTAGTCGGTGCGGAGACCGCTGCCGGGGAGGACGACGACGTTTCCTTTGGAGGGAGGGTTGTAAGGAATGTCGGCGGGGGTCCTAGGCTTCAGGTTCTTCTGGCGGCGATGGTCTAGCCCCGGGTCGAGGACAGTGGACGGGTTGGTGACGGTGTCTTTGTGGAGAATGTGCTGGTCGGCATGGTCCTCGAGTGTTCGTGCCGGGATGTCGCTTTGGCCCTTGGGAGGAGCGACGTCGACTGGGACAGTGAAGGGCATCCTGTGCGTGGCGGCGAGACCCCGGGGTGCGACGACGGCGGTGGCATTGTTCATGCTTGACGGTGTGCCGTTCGAGGTTGAAGCCGGCACGATCAAGATTTCGGCGTTTTTCACGGTGGTGGCGGTGCCGCTGTAGAGTCTGGAAAGGGAGAGCTGAAGGGGACAGACCGGCAAGCCGCAGTCCTCGAAGTTTTGGATGATCATCGTATTGAGGCAACTGAGGAGAAAGATGGAGTAACAGCCGAGAACGACCAGACATATGAACTTGCATACGGTCCACACTTTTTCGGAGGATGGCCGACTCCATCGTGACGCCTGGGCTGCGGCGGTGCCGGCGGGTCGGACGGCGAGGTTGATAACATACCTCTCTGGTTGTTGTGGTGAAGGCATGTCGACGTCTTGGGCAGTGTAAGTCAGCTTGGGAGGTGCTGCTGGTGTTGCCTGTGAAGAGTGAAGGGAAGAGGAAGATTGGGGGGGGGGGGAAAGGCGGGAGGACTGGCTTCGATTTATGGCAGTGTGCTGGCCCCCTCTAGTGCATCTGGTACGAGCGAATTATGCAGTGGGTGACGACGCTTTGCGCCGCATACAGCCAGATATCGGTGGTGTTGGTCTCATGTCAAAGACCACATGCCGCGGATTAGGTTTCCGCAACGTGACTTGTCCCGACCAGGTCAGGCGTACACCAAGCTACCTGCACTTACTTTAGCTCTGCAGTATCTGGCACCTCGCACCGAATATCATGTGTCGGCCAGACCTTCAAATCACGCTTTCGCCGGCATGAGGGAGGCGAAAGGCCGAACCGGACCTCCCTGGGCCAGTGGACCAGTGGACCATACCATCACAGCCACTGGTCATGTCACGAGGAAAATGTTTCTGCACAAACAAAATAAAAGTCAACAACTTGATTCTCCTCGACATGCACCTCATATGCAAAGTAATGCCCGACATGTCACAACCCAACGCCACCGTCCATATCCAAAAATGTCAACAAATCGCTCTCATCCAGAGCTTATGTACAATCCTCACTCGCTCACCCTTTACCACGGCTTCACCTTTTGCATGCTGCCCTCATCCTGGAGCGCGCGGTGCATGTCAAAGGCCTGGAACAGCAGATGGGGCTCGTGGCCCATGCCCTTGCGGAGGCACTCAAACTCGGCCTTGTCAAAGTAGTGCTGGAGGATGGGCTTGTAGAGGTCGTGGGCGCACTTGTCGATAATGACGCGGGCGCGCTCGCGGGGGCTGAGGCCGCGAACATCGGCCAGGCCGTTCTCGGTGACGATGACGTCGAGGTCGTGCTCCGTCTGGTCGACGTGCGTGCACATGGGCACGATGCAGCTGACGCCGTGCGGGTCCGTCTTGGAGGGGCGCGTCGAGGGCGTGTGCATAATGCTGTACTTGGACGAGCGGAGGAAATCAGCCGAGCCGCCGAGGCCGTTGAGCATGCGGCTGCCCATGACGTTGGTCGAGTTGGCGTGGGCGTAAATGTCGACCTCGACGGGCGTGTTCATGCCAATCACACCAAGACGGCGAATGATCTCGGGCGAGTTGCTGACCTGCTGCGAGCGCAGGAGGAGCTTGTCCTTGTACGAGGCCCAGTTCTTGTAGAAGCGGTCGAAGCCGGTGGGGGAGAAGCGCACCGAGGTGGCCGTGGCGAAGTCGAGGCGGCCAGAGTCGAAGAGATCCAGGAACGTATCCTGGATAACCTCGGTCCAAACCTTGAGGTTCTTGAAGTTGGAGTGCTCGAGCCCGCCAATGACGGCGTTGGCAATGTTTCCAATGCCCGACTGGAGCGGGAGCAGGTTGCTGGGCAGGCGACCGCGCGTGACCTCGTGCTCGAGGAACTGGATGAGGTGACCGGCGATAGCCTTGGACGTGTCGTCGGCCGGGCTGTTCTCCGAGGTCTGGTCCATGTAGTCGGACTCGATGACACCAACAACCTTTTCGCAGTCGATCGGGACGGACGTGGTTCCGATGCGGTCCTCGACGCCCATGATCAGGTAGGGCTTGCGGCGGGGCGGGAGGTCGGTCATGGTGATGTCGTGGAGGCCGTCAAAGTTGGGGGTAGCCGTGTTGACCTCGATGATGATCTGGGGGTGTCAGCCGTCCATCTGCCTGGGCGTACCTGCCGTCTCGACATTTCTTACCTTGTCGGCGAGCTGGAGAAGCTCGGGAGTGGCGCCGACCGAGGCACCGAGGACGACACTACCATCCTCCTTGATCTCGGTGGCCTCGACGACGACAACGTCGAGCTTGTTCGACGGCCTGTCCTTGGTGTAGAAGCCGTAGACGAGGTCGACGGGGAACATGGACAGGTGCTTGTCGAAGAAGTGGATGCGCCCCTCGTTGATGCCCTTGGCAATGGCCTTTCCGACTTGGTGGGGGGAGCGTCTCTCGATCATGTCCAGCTCGGCCCAGCGGTTCTCGGTCTCGGCTCCGGAAGAGGCGCCGACGAAGAGGCTGTAGCGGAGCTTGCCCTGCAGCTTGTTCTTCTCGACGTGGTCGGCGAGGTACGTTGGCATCTTCCTGCGGGCGGGGGGTCAGCAGCTCTTCGGTGTGATGGATCAGGAGACTGGATCGGATCAGGACGCACTTGGGATAGCCGACGCCCGTGAAGCCGGACCAGCCAATGTAGGCGCCATTGGGAAAGTGGTGAACCAGGTCCTTGGGCTGGCACAGCTTCTTGAGCATCGAAGGGCGCTTGATGCGCGCCTTGAGGGCGGCAGAGGCAATTGGCGACGCCATGGTGAAGAAAAGATGGTGGGAGAAAAGGAGAAGAGTGGAGAGGTGCGCAAAGTTTCGTCAACGCCTTTGGCTGCCCGCCCGTTCGATGCTGCGACCACTGAGAGCAAACGCGAAAGACAGCGAGAGAGAAGGTTGAGAGATAAAAAGACCAGAAAAAAAGGGGAGACAAAGAACAAAACACCAATGGAGAAGCTCTCCATCAGTCAGGCACCCGATCATCCGCCTTGGCCCTAAAATATGTCGGCACACACCATGGAGTCTCCAGGATTGGGGGTGGATGTCCCCGGGACCTGCGGGCGTTCCCTCCCCAGGCCCCAGGCCCCCATTCAGAGCCCCTACCCCGCCAATCCACAGCGTCGATTTCTCCATGCCACCCCACTGCGACAAGGTAAGGCTTGGGCGCGATGCGGCATGGCCATGAGGAATTTCGCCCTCCTCCACATTTGGAGATATCTAGACATTTCCGGGTATCCAATTGATGGCTTCTCGAACTCTGGCCATGTCGCGTTGTTGAACGCTGGCAATTCGCGGTGACGTCATGGCGATCTGGTGGTGCCAAAGAGTGCCAAAATGGTGGGGGTTTTGGCGCTTCACCGCGAGACAGGCGACAGTCCACAGACAGCGACGGCTGACTCGGAAACAGCCGCAAGCCCGAAGCCCCCCGTTTTACGGGTCTTCGCCGCAATCTCGCCGTTCGTCCGGCTTCGGGTCTCCGGTCTCCGGTCTCAAGGCCTGGGCGCGACGTGGAAAAGAAGAGTCTCGTTTGCGCTTCGCTCTTTCGATGGATCTCGATGCCATGGCCCTGTTGCAGTGGAATGGTCATGGGACCTTGCTGACTCCAAAGTCTGGCACCATGCTGGAGTCAGCAACCCGTCTCGAAGGGCTTGATGATAAAAGAGGGCAGAGCCGCCGACGTCGACCTCAGCATCCAGGATTTCACTCTTTCCCGTGAAAAGGCGGCACATTTGTTGACTCGACCGAATCCTGTTGGGTTAGTGATCAATATCGCGAGTTGGATGACGCTCACCGCTTCCGTGGTTGGCCATCCATCCCGACGTCTGCGAGGAGGAAGAGGGGGAAGAGGAGGATGTCGCCAGCTCGGACCCTGAAGCTCGAATGGCATCCCGCTTCTCAGAGAACACCATCGCCAAACTTGTTCACCTCGTGATGCGCTGTCCGGGACAATAGCGACTAGCCTGGCGCGCCAGAGGATCGGACCGAAGCCACCCATATCTTTTATGATAAGATGAGATATCCTTCAACCCCGCCCGAGAAGCACTCCAACAATTCTGACAGCCCCAAGCTGAAGGAGACGTTACATGGCTCTCGAGGTGACAGCTCTTGGGCATCCTTCCACTGGATCCTCCCGCACAGGTGCCGCTGCCCGCCCACTCTGGGCGGTCATGCAGGGCGGGGAACAAAACTCCGCGCGCCTGTCATTGGAGGCTTGGCGCGTGAAACGGTCTCTCCTTCCTAAATCAACAACTTAAGAGGCCCTCAGCCAATGGCCGACCATGGTCAATCGGTCCGTTGCTGATGCTCGTCGTCGTTGTTTCCTCTTCCATCCAAACCTCTGCAGGGTTTTCCAGTGCTGCGAGTCTCGATTGATCCCCATAATGCTGCAGATGGCCGCCTTATCTTAGCAGATGGTACGTGGAGAGGATGAGGAGGGGAAAGGTGCCACGGCACCTTTTGCTCTCCAACTTCCCCCTCATCAGATCTGGACTTTTCCTTGCCCTCGTACCGAACAATCTGGGCATTCGGGTCTCATCCGCTCGACGACGGCGACACTCACGGGAACCTCGTGGTAGCAAACACTTCAACAACTCCCAGGTCCATGTTGCATCGCGGCATCGGACTTGGGACTTGCTGCCTCCCGTCTCACGGTGCAACCCGACGCTCGATCAAGCACATGCTGGTTGCGTGGTCGGATATTCTCCAACTTCAGTGCCCCGTACAAGATAGGCTCCATGCAGATCGACTCCTGCTGGTGCTACCTTGGACTCCCGTTGTGTAGCATCACCCGCGGCTCCTCCTCGCAAACAGTCATCGAAAACACCGAGTCCAATCTCGGCCTCGGCCCCGGACCCTGTTCTTAATACCAGCTTGCCCTCCCTCCCCCCCTCCAAGTTCCCAGCTGCTTCTTTAGCCGTGCGGTCCTATCGCCCTGCCATACTCGCGGGGAGCAGCATCTTGCCCTCTTTCTTCTCCGCTCTCTCTACCTTCTCCAGCACCCCGACACCCGTGTCTCATCCTCCTCCCTCTCTAACCCGGCGGCCGATCATCTCTCTGACAACCCCCACCGCTCCCAACAATGGCCGACGACGTAAAGACGCCGGCTCACCCCTCCGAGGCCGTTGTCCCCTCCGAGGCTGTCGTCACCTCCGGATCCGCCCCGCCCCGGCCTGCGGGATGGATGTACAAGGGATTCCGAGTGGCGGGGCACGAGCTGTGGTACGCGTCGCCCATCGTCCAGCTCTTCATGGTCGCCATGGTGTGCTTCCTGTGCCCCGGCATGTTCAACGCCCTCGGCGGTCTCGGTGGCGGTGGCCAGGTCGACCCGCAGGCCCAGAACGACGCCAACACGGCCCTCTATTCCACCTTTGCCGTCGTGGCCTTCTTCTCCGGCACGATCGCCAACACTCTCGGCGTCCGCGTCACATTGGCCTTTGGCGGACTCGGATACTGCATCTACGCCGCCAGCTTCCTGTCGTACAACCACAACCAAAACCATGGTTTCGTCGTGTTCGCCGGCGCCTTCCTCGGCGTGTGTGCGGGTCTGCTGTGGACAGCCCAGGGCACCATCATGATCAGCTACCCTCCCGAGGAGCAAAAGGGCCGCTACATCTCGTACTTCTGGATCATCTTCAACCTCGGCGCAGTTATCGGCTCGCTGATTCCCCTCGGCCAAAACATCAACTCAGAGAGCGGCCCCGTCACGGACGGCACCTATATTGGCTTCGTCGTGCTGATGCTGCTGGGCGCCTTTCTCGCCCTCACCCTCTGCAATGCCGGCCGCGTCATTCGCAACGACGGATCCAAGGTCATTCTGATGAAGAACCCCAGCTTCGTAACGGAGATCAAGGGTCTCTTTGAGACGTTTACATCGGCCCCGTGGGTGGTGCTGCTGTTCCCCATGTTCTTTGCCTCCAACATCTTCTACACGTACCAGCTCAACGACATGAACGGCGCCCACTTCAACACGCGCACCCGCGCCTTGAACAACACGCTGTACTGGAGCAGCCAGATCATTGGCGCCACCATCTTTGGCTATGCTCTCGACTACGGCTCGGCCCGTCGCACCGTCCGCGCCAAGGCGAGCTTCATCGCCCTGGTGGTGCTGACGTTTGCCATCTGGGGCGGCGGCTACGCATGGCAGATCAAGCAGGTGACGCGTGAGGTTGCGACCGCCGAGGATTCAGGGTATCGCAAGGTGGACTGGACCGATGGCGCGCAAAAGTACATTGCCCCCATGTTTCTGTACATCTTTTACGGAATGTACGACGCCGCGTGGCAGACGTGCATCTACTGGTAAGCTTCTTCTACCTCCACCATGGAGCATCCTCTGACAAGCACAGGTACATGGGCGCTCTCAGCAACTCGGGCCGTCGCGCCGCCAACTTTACCGGTTTCTACAAGGGCATCCAGTCGGCCGGGGCTGCCGTGTTTTGGCGCCTCGACGGGCTCAAGAAGCCGTACAATACCATGTTTGGCGCGTCATGGGGTCTGCTTGCCGGCGCTCTGGTGTTTGCCGCGCCCGTCATTTGGATGAAGATCCAGGATACGGTGCCGCTGGAGGAGGACCTCAAGCACACGGATGAGACGGTGGGAGATGTCGCGCCGACAAAGGAGCAGGATGTGTAGCCGGGCTGGTCAGTGCTGGTCATGGGAATTTGTTGAGGGTATGTGATTTGCTTGCTGTTACGAGGAATCGGTCTGCTTTATTGGTGCAGGTGTTGGTTTGGGCCTCTTGTTTAGATGATACCAACTGGGTGGCGAGATAGGCGTGTGGATTTGATGAGACAACAACGCGAGTACTTGACCAAAGCCATCGAGGCATCTCTACTCTAACGACCAGTGACCTGCAATACCACCGCCCAAGAGTTGATTCATCAAAGTGGCAACGGCAAGAGATGCCAAGCTGCGGCTAATATGTCCGCACCAAAACACCACACCCCCTCGGACAGAGCTCGCTACCAAGTACATTTTATCCGTCTCCCGACTGCCGAAACGTGCGGCTCTTGATGCACGTCAGTTTCGAACTGTCCTTTCACCTTCGACTTACGCAATTCATCATACGGTCTCAATTTCGAGCGCCTACGACACGCCGACTCAATCCACCGCAGCCCCCAGATCCAAGGGCCAAAGTAAACAAACACTCAGGGGCCTCCCCACCCACCATCACCACGACATCAAAATGGCCGGGCCACGCAACATCCTCGCCCTCTCCCTCGCCATTCTCCTCGGCGCCACCATCGGACCACTCTTCACGCCCCACTTGTCAACCCTCACCACCCACCCCTTCATCACAACTCTCACCGCCCACCCCCTCCTCACAGCCCTCACCAGCTCCCTCCCCTTCCTCCCTGCCCATCCTCCCCCCAGCGACACCCCCTCCTGCCCCCCCTCCCTCCACCGCACCACAATCCTCTCCCTCTCCCCGCTCCTCCTCCTCCTCACAAACTTCACCACCCCCCTCGAAAACACGCACCTAATCTCCCTCGCCACCCCCCTCCTTACCCCATCCCCCCTCATTGGCGCCTCCGCCAACCCCCACGCCCGCACCTCCTGGTCCGCCCCCCTCCCCTCCACCGACGCCACCGTCACCTGCCTCCTCGCGCGGACCCGCTCCCTCCTCGGCTCCGTCCTCGTCCCCGGGCGCGACGACATGGGCGGCGACCCGCAGCTCGTGCGATACACGCCGGGGCAGAAATTCGACGTGCACACGGATTGGTTCCGGCAGCCGCGGGTGTTGGATGGGGATCGGGAGACGGGGAGGAGGAGGATGTATAATCGGGTCGCGACGGTGTTGGTGGTGGTGCAGAGTAATTGTAGCGAGGGGAGCGGGGAGACGTGGTTCCCGAGGGTGGAGGTGCCGACGGGGGTGGAGGGGGGGTGGGTTAGGGAGCATGAGGAGGGGGGGGTCGCGGTGAGGGCGGGGGAGGGGAATGCGTTGGTTTGGGTGAATTTGGATGGGGAGACGGGGAAGGGGGATGAGAGGTTGGTGCATGCGGGGTTGGAGGTGGTCGGGGGGACGAAGCATGCGGTGAATATTTGGCCGAGGGTGTTTTTTGGGCCGGACGCGTAGGGGGAGAGGGATGATGGGGGAGGTGGGAGGTGGGGGTACTTGGGGGGGGTTCGTTTTTGTGCGCTTTTGACGCCGGTTTTCTGTGGAGGATTTTTCTCTCACAATACCGAGGAGGTACTCGCCTGGATTCCATCGAAGAAGAAAGCCGCCCTCGGCTTGTTGTCCAAAGAGGTCTGGTTTCTCCTAAAATGAACGAGCAATCCGTGCATTTCCGCAAGGACTCAGAGCGGGCGAGATATCGACGGCAAGCGCGTGGCGCAGTTTTCCTTCTGCATTTTCCCTCCGCCCTCCATTTTCACCTTCAACGAGATTCTCTTCCTTTCTTTCTCACCGCCGTTGAGATGTTGTCGTTGTCGTCGTTCGCGAACCTGAACTGTTCCTGGGCCCCACAGTTGGCGCGAATTCTGCCCGTGCGTCAAGGCGGTAAGAGGAGCCCCACCTGCCGTCGCGCCCATAAATTTCCTTTGAGCTCCAGATTTTTCTTCATCTTCCTTCCCAACCAAGCTTCCTGTCTTGCTTCTCCAACGCCGCGCTTCTGCAAGCCATGATGCTTCGCGATTTCGGTTGCCCATCATCAATGCACGGCACTTGACGACTGCTCGGATGACCTGACAAAATGCGTCTCCTTCTCGTTCGTCATGGCGAGACAGTCGACAATGTCGCCAGCCTCTAGTAAGCTTCCTCTTCTCAACCACCTCGACTGTCAAGCTAACCGCTCCAAGTGCAGGTATCCGCGACTCTGCCCTCACTGCCCATGGCGTCCTTCAAGCCCGTCGCCTCGCATCCCACCTCGCTACGCGGTCCGCATTGATTGGCCCAGTCACCTACGCCTTCTCATCGGACTTGCAACGCGCTTCCAACACCGCCCAGGCCATCATTGATGCCCAGGGTCCTCCGCGACAGGGGCCGTCTTCCCAAGCCATACCTGATAGGACGCAAGTGCGTCTTGTCAAGGTCCCCGACCTCCGAGAGCGAAACTTTGGGTCGGCTGAAGGCAAACGGTTTGGTACACCGCGTGCGGATGCCGAGTCTCATGAAGAGATGCGCGCACGCGCTGCCAGATTCGTCAGAAATCAGCTAGACCCAGTTTTGGCTCGAGGGGCTGGCTACCGCGGGGTTGTGGTGGTTGTCTCGCATGGCATCCTGCTCAACTCGTTGCTGCGCGTGCTGCTGATGCGGTATGCGCCCGACGAGCTGGCAAGGATGTCTGCGACAACCCGATCCGAGTATTTGACTTCATGGAGCAACACTGGGTACGTTGAGATGGCAGTCAGGAATCTGGCCACGCCGGCCCCTCCGAGTGGAGGGAAGGCGCCCTCCAGTCCACCAAGACTGGAGTTGGTCTTGATTGGGTCCAACGTGACGACCCATCTCGACGGTCTCAAGAAGACTCGCGGTGGCATTGGCAGTTCTCAGTTTGACAACCGGCAACGAAGCATGGATGCCTTCCTCGCCCCTTCTGCCAAGAAGCGCAGGATCGAGGGCAATTCCAAGGGCAACTAACCTGACAGGCTCTTTTCGACTCTTCTTCCCAAGGTACGTTCATTTCTTCTTGCACGCCACCCCCTTTTCATGATGAGAAACACAAATTCACAGACCTGTACCGAATTACAATGTGGAAAAACATGTCCAACCGCTATCTGAGAAACCACCCAACCTTCACTTGACATCATTCTTGTGTTGATTCAGGAAGCTAACTGCCTGAAGTCTAGGATTCCTCTTTGGGAGCTTGCGATGGGGGGATGGGGGGAGGGTGCTGCAGGGACGCAGCTGAGATTGTCTCTGTACAGCATAATGAAATCATCATCCCAAATTTATGTCTTTTTCATTCTGAACTCGTCTGCCTCATGTGTATCGATGTCGAGGTCTCATGGAGACCCTCCCCTTCATTCTCAACGTGAGCATCGGAAACCCCCAGCTCGAAATCACCATCTCGAAAGCCGGAACCGTCAGCATTTCCGTGTCGCGGTACCTCCACCGGAACCATTCAACGCCTCTTAGCAAAAGAAGTACCTCGCGGCGAAACCTCTTCAGCGCGACTCTCATCAAATCATTTGGTGTTCCATGAGCAGAAACTCGCAGCCCAGATCAGCAAAAATGAACAATCGAATTCTCGCGAATTCACATGTGATCGTACTCAGGCTCGATCTGAGGACCTTCAGTGTGTTAGACTGACGTGATAACCAACTACACCATACGACCGGATGTTGTTTCGTTAAAGGACATGCGGCCAAACCCCTTCTTGATGTCTGCACCCCCTTCCCACATCCACTGCCCACCTCAAGCATCATGTCGCCCTGACCTAGCTACTGTCCCTCCCCCTCTCCCTCGTCAGACCCAGACCCAGACTCGGAATCATCAGGAACCTCCCCCCTCGCCGCCGCCGACGGCAGGATCCGCGGAAACCACCCGTACGTCTTGAGATCGACCGACAGCTCGCCGAGGGCGTCGCGCGACACGACGACGCCTTCGGCTTCGAGCGCGGTGGCTTGGTTGAGTGTTGCTGAGGGGTGGGATCTGGACGAGTCAGTCAGTCAGCATTCATCTCTTCCTTTCTTCTGTGCGATCCGGTTGATGGGTAGATATCTCTCTGTGCACGTCGTGCTGTACGTTTGCTTCTCGCCACGACAGCCATCCTGTCCAGCAATGGAAGCAAGGTAAGGCGATAGAGAGAAGGGACAAGTCCCACATAGGTACTCACCTCGGCGAAATCCCCCCCTTGGCATTCACCACCCTCTGCCACGGCACATTCCCATGATGGAACCGCGGCGGCTGCTCCTCCCCGTCGCCCTCCCCTTCCGCGTGCGCGCGGTTCCAGTCCTCCAGATTCGGGAGGTGCTTCAGACACACGCCGACTTGGCGGGGGCGCTGGGCTGCATATACCGGGAGACGTCGTCAGCTGTACTGCAAGAACGATGAGGGGAGGGGGTAACTCACGCTCACCCACCAGCCTCGCAATGTGCCCGTAGCTCGTGACCTTGCCGGGCGGGATCTCCTGCACGGCCGAGTAGACGGCGTGGAAGAAGGCTTGGGCTTCGTCTGAGCGGGGCATTTTTGCTGTCTGCCTTCTTCTACCGTGGCAGGTTGTGTCAAGGTGGGTTTTATGAGCTGGGGTGTCGCACGCCGAGGTGATGGTGTGGTGCCCAGGTGCCGTTTGGGTTGGCTTGAGAAGAGTCGATGAGATGAGATGAGACGGGTTGCTGCTGGTGGGCTTGGTGGGGTGGAAGAGATGGACGAAGTTCAGGGAATTTCCGCGGTCTCAATCCAAGGCAAAAGAGAAACTCAGTCAAACGAGACCAGTGGGGAAAAGCTGATGAGTTCCAAGGGCACAACAAACGAAACTACTTCCTCCAGCTGTCTGATCAATGCCAGGGGCAAAAAGAACTGGACAATACCGGATTTGAACCGGTGACCTTTCACAGGACGCTGTGGAAGACTCCATACGAAGCGAAAATCATAGACCAATTGCCCGAACACTGATTGGCTGGAGCACTGGGAAAGCTCTCTGTGCGCTGAGGGTGGTGCCTTGGGGATCAAAAAGTGAAGGCTCGTCAGAGCAAAACTTTGGACAATACCGGATTCGAACCGGTGACCTTTCACAAGGCGCATTTGGAATGCCAATGCGAAGCGAAAATCATACCCCTAGACCAATTGCCCTGAAGCTGTTGACTTTGAATGCAAATTCAGCCACCTTTCACTGGTGACTGCCTTGCCCGCCTCCCCCCAGAACAATCAACAGCCATCATTCCCTCATGAGAATCCAAGTCAACATTCACATCACAGCAAACGACAAAGATGACGCGTACAGTAACATTGGATTCCGCTCCTTCTAAATATAGACAAGAGTTGGCCCGGGTATCTTCACCTCCTCCTTTTCCGACCGTCCCTCTAGGTATGGCTCCCCCCAGCTCAACCCCAACATTCCCAGCGCACCCAGCCCAGCGAGGGCAGCGGCGGGATTTTGTATAGCAAATACAAGACTCCTGGTATTCCCTCCCGCCCCGAAAGTGCAAAGCAACCACCCCCCAAATCCATCCCGATGCACCTGTCGTGCAGTGCCCAAACGCCTCGCTAACTCCGTTTCCTGATGTGTTTTCCCGAATTGTATCCATCGTGACTCGGGACAAGATAAAGAAAATATGGGCTGCTCCGGAAGCCCAGATCAAAAGAGCGAATGTGTATGTGCCTGGCAAGGAGTTTGCCGGCGGCGGGCGACATCGTCCGTTTCCAAGGCCATACGGATACAGGCCCCTTTCGGGGTTCCTCTAAACTGAGAGAGACCCAATGTCGGTCATAGGTATGACAGTGGCTGAAGATGATGCCGCGTAAGGAATATATGTCGACGGGTATCATGTGAAGCCCGTTGGTTGTGCGTAAAGCTGCAATTAAAAGGATGTGCAGGTGGGTATCAAGGAAGCGGGCAAACAATGACTCGCGTCAGTGAGCATCCGGCGCCCGAGAAGCCGGAATACCAAATAAAGAATAGGGAGCTCAAATCTGAGCTTGAGCGGCCAAGTTGGTGCTCGTGTTGTTTCGCGAGATCCATCCGAAACCAAACATGCCATTGGCGCCCGTCGAGGTGGAAGCGATAGATGCCGTCTCAGTGCTGGGACGTGACTGCGTCTCCCTGGGCTCAAGGAGAAGACTCTTGCGGTAGTGGCTGGCTTGGGCGTTGGCGCCAATCTTCTCCTTATCGCGAAGGCGGTCAATCTGGGTCCAGAGCCATTCCTGCAGATCCGGGACGTCGGCGAGGCGGTAGGGAATCTGGAAGCGCTGCAGGTCTCCGATGCTCTTGGCCGTGCGCATGTGCTTGTCAAAGTTGACGACGGTCAAGCCGCTCTCGTTGGTCTTGGTGGCAGGGTTGCCGACATCGACAAAGGTGAGGTCGGTGAGGAACATGCCCAGGAAGGGCAGGCAAGGCGGGACGTGTTCTTGGAGACGGGCCCGGAGGACCTTGTAGTTTTGGCTGAACTCGACGATGGCCTGCAGACTCCTGAGCATCTCCTTGCGCTTCAGGTTGACATTGTCCCAGGTGATCCTCAACCGCTTGATGCTGGTGTCGGTCAACGCGCAGGTGATGGCCATCAGGGCGTCGTAGTTTTGAAGGAGGGCGCATTGGTGGGCGATCTTGATCCACTGCTTGATGACCGAAGCGCGCTTCTTGACCTCCTCGTACTGCAGGATGGTGTCGGCGACCAAGTGCGACAGACCCGTCGTAAACGCCATCATGGCCTTGACGTTGGGCGTGTTGGCACCCGCCTGCTTGGTCCACTTGGAGCCGAGCAGCTCGTCTGGGACGATGGCGCAAAACAGCGACATTTGCTTCAGAGTCAACTGGCGGGCAATCTCGAGCGGGTCAAAGTCCAGGATGGATGGGCCCGCGCCGCCGGCCTTCCAGGCTGCCAGAGCGTTCAACTGGCTCCTCGAGGTGATGGGTGCAGGAAGGGGGGTATCGGCCGACACGGTGGCGCTCGGGTTCGACAGCGACGACACCAGACGAGGCACCAGGGTGGCGTCGGACAGCGTGACCTTGTCTGTGAGCTCGACAAGGCGCTTCGCCGCAGACGGGAGAACGGCACTCAGCCGGAACTCGGCAAAGTGTTTGATGAGGGGGAGGGCCTCGTTGTCGCTCTCGTCCTTCCAGTGAGACTCGAGCCACCCCTTAAAGGCGTTATAGGTGCGCAGGCGAACGGGACCCGAGATGTGGGGCGCTTCGCCGACGTAGTCGAACCGATCGATGAGGGCCTCGGCAAACTGGGTAGGGCTGCAGAAGAGGCGGAAGGTGAGGTAAAAGGTCGACACAAACATGGCGTCGGGGGTGGCTTCGTGTGTCGTGAGGCGCTCCACGAGGGCGGGCAGGGTTCCACCGGCGACCTGGCCATCCTTGAACATGAGCTCGTGAACAAACGACTTTTCGAGGAGCTTGAACTCGACATCCTCGACCTCCTCGGCGTGGGTCGTGCTCTCAGCAACGCTGAGCTCCGAGAGGGAGGGCTGGCTTCGTGGCCCCTGGGTCATTTCGGGAGTGGTAGCACGGGTCGATGTCTGCGACATGAGGCTGGACTCTGAATCCCTGCTGATGTAGGTGCTGCCGGAGCCCAAACTAGAGGCGGTCATGCTCTCGGTGCGGAACGACCTGAAGCTCTCCTGTGTCGCAGATGGCTCGGTGGGGCTGTAGTCCTCGATGGGCAACGCCGTCGTCGAGATCTTGGGCAGGGGTGGAAGGGCGGCGCGGAGGGAGGCGACAGACGAAACCATGCTCGAGGCATTGTCGTCGGCCACAAAAGATTCTGGCCGCGAGACCGCAGCAGATGGGATGCTGAAGCTCTCTGCCATGGGGGAAGTGATTTGCGGTACTTCTGGGAGCGGCTTGTCGACCGCTAATACGATGGACCGGGGCACGGCCGACGAGGTTGCCGAAACAGCGGTTGATGCCGTGGGCGTGTCCGAGACGCTGGATTCGGCGATGCTGGCGGAATCGGCGGCGACGGACTGGGCCTTGTCGTGCGCAATGACATCCAGGGCCGAGAGGTCAAAATCAATGCCGAGGCTGCCATTGTCAAGCTCGAATTCGAAGTCGCCGATGCGCTCAATGATCCACTTCGTCTTTGCGACGCACTCGCCAGTGGCCTTGACGCAACCGGTCGCGGCGCCCAGCAATCGCCCGTTATCCTGGGGCACGATGAGGTCCTCCATTTCGGGACCCGAATTGGTCAGAATGTCGCGCGCTGTGTGCACGAGGTCCTGGATGCGGTCGTACATGGCGGCACGAGCCTGGCTCAGAGCGTCGTCGCTGAACGAGTTGTGGGAGCAGACTACATCGACCACGACGAGAAGCTGGCCGCCCGACGAGACAGACTGCCTGATGGCCAGGGCGAGATGGGGGCGCGACTGCGACTGCACCTGCAAGCGCCCGATGAAGGATCCTAGGTGAGACAGGAAGAGATCATGGCAAGAGGTGAGATGGCCCGAGACCAGGTTTTGCGGCTGGAGGAGGGGTGACGGGCACGCAACACTGACGCGATGCTGGATGGTCGAGGAAGGCCGGTTGCCCTGAGACAGTCGGTGCGCATTTGTACCCATCGAGTAGACAGACGACAAACGCTTGTTGACCGGGGGGGGATTTGGTGTCACGTCGCTAGGTTCCGCCGCGGCCGGCTCGGCAGCGTCCCCGTTTTCGTTTACACGGGTGTCTGCATCGCGCGCTGGCTCGTGGGTGTCGTCAAAGACAGCTGAGTCGGCCGGTGGCGTTGGTGGCACGCACATTTCCTCCATCAATGTGCCCATGATGCCAAGTGTCGATGCCCTCGATCGCCTGTCGTCGTCGAGAATATCCAAGAAGCGCACCCCCTTGGTGACGATCTTGAAGGCCTTGAGGATCATCTCGTCCACTATGACGTTGATCTCGTCGTCGGCGTCCACCATCTTTTGCGTCTCCTGGAGCTTCTTGGCCGTTTTGACGAGTGACGAGAGCTCGGAAAGGAGGGATTTGCGACTTCGTCGTAAGCCATCGTGTCTTTGCACTGTGAACGACTCCCTCGATAAACAGCTGGTTTGTTCCTGCGCAAACATTAGGCGGATTCAGGGGCTCAGACGAACTTCAAACTTACGAGCAGAGACCGCACGCCAACAATAATTCCCTTCATAAACTCCTGGTTCCCAAACATTTCGCAATCGGTTGCCGAAGTACTTCGTAATAAGTCCCAAAAATTGAGCAGCGCCTTGAGCAGATTCCTCATCTCTTCTGGGTCGTAGGATTCGCAGTAGTTTGTTGGAAGCCAGCCACGCGCGCCCGTCACCAGCAGCGTCCCGTCGGCCCAGCCATTCGTGTGGATCGAATGGACCAAGATGATGTCGCCTTCGCTCAGGGGGAGGGTGACGGTCGAGTCCGTCATGACATAGCTCGGGTGGAAAGGATAAAATGCGCGCAGAAAGTTGTGGAAGACCGGGGCCGCCGCGTCCGCCGCGGCGTTGAGGTCCTCTTGCGATCCATTGGGGGTGGCGGGCGGCGTCACCTGCGACTGTGAGTAGCGGTCCCCCGTGAAGCCGGTGTCCAAGCTGAGGCTGCTGCCATCCGTCCGCCTCTTGACGGCCAACGGCGCCACCTGGAGGCTCGATCGCATGCCCGGTTCGTCGCTCAGCATTTCTATTGCTGCCAGGTGCTCAATGGGAAAAACATGTGCCGTGAGAATGTGACTGGACTTTGGGTCGAGTCGTCCAGCGTAGTTCCAAGGTCGTAAGAGTTTGGCCAGTCCGTATCGGAGGCCGGTAGGCGTATCCAAGTGTTGGGTCGATGGAGCAACGTCCACGTCGGCACCTCTGCTGACGATCAGAAGAGGGTCGTGGGCGTTGGTCAGGCGATGCAAGGCGGTGGTTCCAATATCAGTCTGTCGTCGGCCGAGCTGCGGTTCGTGATGTTAGCCAAGAGTCGACGAGGCTCGATGCGATGCGACGCGGGCGTCGGGTTTGTTTTGGTGGACAGCGAGCTCGTGTCTGAGGAATGCACATGGCAGCAGGGAGGGCGATCTATGAAGAAGTGGGAGGGGAAGGGGGGGTGCGTGGAGGGGAGGAATGCTATAGATAGGGTGGTGCTCGAACCGCGACACTGGATAGCTGCATACCAGGGGACTCCCTGGCCCACCACCCAGTTTCGGGGAGAGCCCGAGATCAGAGCCACGCACCCACTGCAACCAAGCTCTGGCAGAAGAGGGAACCAGGTATCGAACGAGACAAGCAAACGGTTTTCCGTACCTGGGAGGCAGATCAAACTGCTCGATCCAGGCCACCTTTTTTCCAAGGACCAGGGTTCTCGAGGGAGCGGGTGGTTCGGGAAGAGGGGGTTGGAGAGCAAAATAGGAGGCCGAAGACGAGGATTGGGGAGCTGCAAGACGAGGAGCAATCGAGGCACGACGACGCAGACAATTCGAGCTAGCGATTGATCTCTTCCGAGTTGCTTGCAATGGGTGAAGGGTTGGTTCGAGGGCGGCTGGTTCTCCTGCCGACTGTCGCGGGTGCGTGTGCGTGTGCGCGTGCGTGCGTGTCCGTCAAGGACTCGAGCTGTCGTGGACGGCGGATGCGTAGGTATGAAAGTATGGGATGGGCGGGCACGGAACACAATTGATGCAGGTGTGGTGTGTGTATCCGTTCGTTCGCAGCTGGCAGTGGGCGGTTCGTCCGCTCTCAGGCCGCAGAGTCGGACTCGAGGTTGGGAGGTCGGGCTCGATTGGGGAAGAGGGGAGGGGAGAATGCTGATGCTTGATTCCCGTCGTCAGTCGTCAGTCAGTCGCTCGAGCTTTCAGTTCAGGAACGAACGACAGAAACCCTCGACCTGGAGGGGAGAGAGGGAGAGGAAAAAGGGCAAGGCCACAGTGACAGAGCGAATGGTCCATGCGCACCTACTGCAATGCGATGCCGCGACGAGTGTGGGAGCTTGTCGAGTGCAACCCTGTAACCCTGCAGTGGTCCCCGGTCGTTCCCCCCCTGCGCCGTGGTGGTCGAGGGTGCGAGGTACCTCGTACTGGGGCGCTTGTACCCGGGCCAGGTTTTGTGGCCAGAATGGGTGAGGTGATACTGACGAGCTCCCGCGGGTACCTGGAAAGTAAATCCCTGCTCCTGCACCGGCATCCAACGAGACCTCAGGAAAGCTCGAGCGGGTCCGCAGGACGATGTGCCCCGGTTGGAGGGTGGGAGCTTGACAAGAGGTGGGGAACGGGCGGCCCTGGTCTTTTCCTTCCAGGCTCTGTCTCTTTTTTTCTTGTTCCTTTTTTCCTGGCTAGCCTCGCGGCGCGGCGTGCTCCCTCGGGACGGACGGATGAGGCGGGAGCTTGGAAAACACGGCCCACTGTTGAAGGCGTGATGATGTGCAAGAGGCAAAAGTCACAGCCTCGAAAACAACTCTTCTGGACTTGGCCGGGATGTCTCTGTCAGCCCCAGGAACGATGGGTCCGAGGCAATTGAGCTCTGTCATCTCTGGATCATGGCGCTAACAACAGTGCCGGCGTCCGTTGCTGGAGCTTCCTGGGCTTCCTGGGCGTGCTGGGCTCCCACAGGGTCGGGTGGGGTGAGGTTGCCGTCGACCCCTTCGGAGGACCCGACCAACCGAAATTTGCCATGATTGTGATGGGACATCCTTTCTCGACACGAGGGTCGAGCGATGCTTCCTGATGGTCGACGAGCCGGAACCAACGACAGAGGGCGCATCCTGTTTATTGCCGTGACTATGGCGAGAGATTGACGTGCTTTCGGTTCCATTGGGTCATTCCAACCTGAGTCGAGGTCGCTGGGGATGGGACGAAGTTGCAACAAGAGAACTCTGACACAAAAAAAAGAACCTACCACGGCGGTGGTAGGTGGAAAGTTGAAACCGCCCTCGAAACAGGACACACCACCGGTGGGTGGTGACAGCTCGCTCGCTCTGATTCCTCATGACCAAAGTCTGGCCGAAGGCTGGCATTGTTGGAGGGCGACCTAGACCTCGGTCACCAAAGCCTCGGGAGTCGGTGCTCCATGGTCCCGTCAACGAAGCCGCCTTTGCCGACCTCCCAAGACCATCTTCAAAGTCATCGATCGATACCACCACCATCCACTTGTCCAATCTTCCTTTTCCCAGTTGTTGTCTCAGTTCCCATCGCCACTCCAAGTCCAAGTCCGCCGTCTCTCGGCCATGCCTGTTTGGGACACACTCTTGGCGCCTCGCGAGCGGAACGGGCTCAACGGCTGGGCTTGTTGCGAAATCCCGCGGCCGTTTTCCTTCCCGACTCCAGCCTCCCGCCATTTTATCCCCGGCCCCCACACTGGAGCCCGCGTTTGCTTTCGTTTGTCCGCTCCAGGCTCAATTGGTATTTGGAAATGTCGATCGCAGAGCAAGCGCGGGGCTACGAGTGCGTCGAGACCACGAGACCACGCACGAAATGTGGCCGACTAGGCGAGGTTGATATCAGTTCGGGAGCTGGGCCGAGGTGTGGATGGCGGATGCGAGAGGGTCTGCAGAAGGCAGACAGGGCCCTGGGCCCTGGCGAGAACCAGTGGGCGTGCGGGGTCAGTGGCTCAGTGGGCTGGGAGCTGAGGGCTGAAGCTGACGACCTGCAGGCTGCAGGTCGCAGCTCGACGATTTTGTGCAATGCTGAAGAGGCACACATGTTAGCCAGCCAATGGCGACTGACCACCACCAAAATCCAAATCCAACATCAACTGATTCAACACTGACCACTAAGCTCTGTTTCCTCTCGTGGACTCATCACGCTCTCGGCACGAGCAGACTCTGGTGGTTGTAAAGGGCAACCATGGACCCCCTCTCCACCTCCATCATGAACCCTTTCAACGAGAGTCCACAAGCGGAGGCAACGGTTTGCGCAAACGGCGGGGACGGGAAAGCCCTTCCTTCCCGAATCCTTTCCATCAAGCTCTTCCATGTCCTTGTCCATGTTGATAACGACAACGGGCAAATCTTCAAGCTTGCCGCCTCCGCTCCCCGGTATTGCGAGCGTCATGTTTCATGTCCCAATTCAGTAGCATCCATCTCCACGAGCCACATCACGCCTCACCCCGGCCCTGCGGGACGAGTCGAAGAGGAACGATCTTCCCTGGTGCTAACCGCGAAGAGCCTGGCCCGTGGACCCTTTTTGCTTTCCATCCAGGCTTGGCCAGCTTGAACCCGCTTGCAACCAATTTTGACATGCCACATTGAACCGCCCCTCATGCCCCGCCGTCCAGATCCTCTCACTTCTTCGCAGAAAGGCAAACTCTGACAACCCTCTTGGGTTTTCAACTCTCCATGAGCAACGGGCCGAGATCATCCTCCACCGGGACTCCACGGCCATGCTCTCTTCTCCGTGGAGCGGCTTGGGCACGATCCGCGGCGAATCCAGGTTTCACAATCTCCACCTCGCCGGCCTCGCCCACGCCGGATACGTCTGACAGACAAGGAGAAACAGCATGCGCAGCACGCAGTGCGAACCTCGAAGCTTCTCGACGCCCCGTCCATGACAAAAATACCGGGAACACCGCACCGGCCGTAGCAAACATTGCGACGGGCGGCCCAGCAGGTGACTTTGGTCCACTGCAGGCCCCGACGGATCCGCCGTCTTGCAGAAGCTGGGAATAGCGGCGTGGGGAGACGTCAAGCACCCCCCCCCATGCCCCCCAAGCCGACGCCAGTCCCAGCCTATCGGCGCGGTCTCGGGCGCGGAAGGCCTTCCGGGACGCGAAGGATGCTCGAGCGGCGAGGATGATTTCCCAGCACGGCGGTGCCCGCTCGGGGCACCTGCTGCACACTCCCCCTGGGCCCTGGCATATTCTTGGTCGCCGTGCCCAATCGCGGGAGGGGAAAATCGTGGTGGTGAAAGGGGCTTGCATGTCACTGCCCTTTTTTTCTGGGGGATTTCTGCCATTCGTCCGTCTGCTTCTGCTGCTGCAGGGCTTTTCTGCTGATGAAATGATGCCCTCATCACGCAGCTGGAAATATTTCTGGGACGACGCGCGGACTCGACCCGGAAAAGACCGCGATCTTCCTCGACGCACACTCTACATCCGTCATCACCTCGAGTCCAGATTCGCTTCCCACGTCAGCTCTCGTTCCGCCCCGCGCGCACCACCCACCATGTGTGTGTGCTCGTAATTTACCAAAACCGATCGCGACGCCGAGATCTTGAGCTTATTTTTGCCACGGAGCTCAAGATGGCCAGTTCGCCCTCCCTCCGCCGGCCGGGGAAATCTGTCAAAGCAAAGAGCATGCGCCGCCACCCGCTGCTCAGTGCTGACCGGTCACCGAACCCTTTTCCCCTCCATGAAATCGCGCGGGTGAACCCGGCCCCGAATATCATGCCATCAGGGTCCTGCGCATGCATGTTCGGCGTGGGCAGATCAAGCAAGGCACGGTGTTCGGCGCGATGCGCAACTCAACAAGAAGCTGTCAAACTTTTGTGAATTTTCTTTTTCCGTTGCTTGGAAACCGTCACCGTCGGAGAGAGTCGAGGCGGCTCATGACAGCATCGCCCTCCGTATCAAGACCACCAAACTCGCACTCGGCGAGATGCGGCCGCCTTTTCGTCGCCGTCTCCTGCCCCAACAGGCGCAGATCGCCCCCTTGACGCCACCATCGCGCACGCTATCGATTCGAGTCTGCGAATTTCTTTTTTGGACCTCTTCCTGCTGCGGCCGCGGAAAAGGGCGGCGGCGGGCCTCCATCCTCCGGGCCGCCAACGAGAAGCGCGGGCGCCTGTCGCGCCAAATTGAACTGTTGTTGGTTGTTGTTGTCGTTGGTGATGAAAAACGTGACATCCTCCTCGAGTTCCGAGACGGCCGCCGCCGCCGCCGCCGTTCTCGGTGGCTTCCTCCTCGGTGGCTTCCTCCTCGGTGGCTTCCTCCTCGGTAGCACCCTATTTCCATCTCACCGAACACGGCACGGGACAGCAGAAAGTCGTCGACAACGCCAAAAACGGTTATCCATCACAGGCCCCCCACCCTCTCCGCCGCTGTCACGCGTCTGTGCCATGAAAAGCGTGGGTGACAGGACGGACACGCGCAGGGCACGCGCGAAAACGGGTTGGCCTTATCGACAGCGCGCGGACCGGGGAAGAAGTGTGGCGTTGTTCGAACGTGCCGACCCGCAGCTGAAGATTGTCGGCGACTCGGGGCACGGTAGCCTCCGTGGTCCGTCGTCGCTGTTTGTTGCTTTTTGCGCCCTGCCTTGCCCGGTCGTCCGGGGTTCCCCAGCTCGAACCGCCGATGACGATATCACGTCACTGCGCGCGCGGCGGTCATGGGTTTCCACTCAGGTTCCTTGTTGTTTTCTTTTCATGACAGACATTGATTTCTCGACGAGCGACGAGATCAACATCACCAGCGATGGAGAATGCTGCATGCATGTGTCATCTTTCCGCCGCCGGGGAAGGGGAGCAGCAGGCCCTGTCTCCTCCTCCGCGTTCGCTTCTGCCCGTGCTTTGCGGATCGTGGAGAAGAATTGATTGCTTCCCCGGCTTTTTTGGGGGCCGCCGCCGTGGGTGAAGGCGGGAACAACAGGCTGAGTCTTGTTTTCAATGTCGACTGGGACAGCCCGGCCCGTCTGCCAGACTGCATCTCGCCTCCGCTCCGGGAAGCATCGCGGTCTGGGTGAGGGCCCGAGTCTGTTGTGCGACGAGGGGATTGGACGCTGATCACGGGCAATACGGACGGTACTATGGGCGGTCTTTTTACTCTTTTTCTTCAGAGCACGTGTGCCGTCCCGCCGTGGTATCGCGCCAACGGCGGGGTGGTGGTCTACCGGACGTTGAGGAGGGAAATATTACAACTCTGTACCGTCGCGTCGCCGTCCGCGATGGTAGCCCACGCCGCTGTCATCGTCGGCCTTTGGCTGTCCACAGCCGTTCCCGCGCCAACCAATGGGCGACGGGCTGCCCCTGACAGGTGCGGGAGTCGGGAGTTTTCTTGTGGGGGGGGGCAGATGCACATGTGAATGGGCGAGAGGGGGAGATGAGATGGAGGTGATGGTTAGCCTCATTCGCCCAGTTGTTGGACACACACGCACCTGCGTCATGGCAGACACCAACGAGCGCGGGGTGGTGGCACGGAGGTGGCTGTGAGGCTGTCTGGAAGAGAAGAATTCTTCAACTGTCGTGGGGAGAAGATCAGCACTTGTGGCTGGCTCGCCGGTTTCCTCCACAATGTGATTCAGACGTTGAAGAAAGCAAAGACACAGTCAGTCGGGCCTTACCGCTGTCAACGACGCCAGAGATGGATATCTGGCATGTCAACCACGGACGGCGGGAGGCGGGGTCGATCGTGACACAAGCAAACGCAGCCAGGACAGCAGCCCATCGGACATTCAACGACACCAGCAAGACGCGCCACGGAACGTACCACGTATTACGATTATCATTACGAGGTTGGCAAGCATATTCCATCTGCGTCATCGACCTCTCCCGATCCAGACTGCGGTCCAGTCCCCTATTTTGAGCCCGCACCCCTGCGGCAGTGCTGAATATTGGCGTCAAAGCGGATTGGGACCGGTCGAGACTCGACGCTTGCGGGCTGGACAGGTGAGAATGGAAAAAGGAGAAGCCATCGCCTCTGGGGCTGAGAGAACCGGTGTGCTTGTCACTGCGGCGCATACACCAACGCCAACTGGTCAACCTCATCCCCATCCTGGCCCATGAAGCCCACAATCTGCCATCCCGCGGGCGCCGCCATCACCGCGCAATCCGCCGTCTTCGTGCCGGCTGCCAGACTCCTCCCCGCCGAGGTCCCGGCCCGGAGGTAAAAAAGCCGTGTCTGTCCGTCCTTCTGCCCCTGACACACCTCGGCCTCGACCCAAAACTCGCTCCCCCCCAACGTCAACACCACCTCCGTCCCCCCACTCCCCCCATGCACCAACCTCGTCCCATCCCCCAACACCACCCCCACCGAATCCAACCGGCTCCCACCTCTCAGCACCACCTTCCCCGTCTTCACCTTCCCTCCCTTCCCCCCAAGCACCCCCACATCACTAAACCACCTCGTCCCATGCGGCCCTCCCCAAATCGCACTCTGCCTGAACCCCCCCTTCCCCACCGTCCACGTCAAATTCACCCCCACCGGATTATGATCCGTCAACACCCCTCCCTCCTCCCCCTTGAACCCCACATACCCAAACCCCTCGACCCCCATCTGGACCACCCCCCCTCCCCTCACCAGCACCTTGTCAACCGTCTCGCACCACCCCGTCCCACTCGGATTCTCACACAACGCCTCCTCCCCCACCCCGGGCACCACCCCCGCGCGCTCCACCTCGACCCACGCATCGCGGAACCTCGCCGCAAGAAACCCCCTTAACCCCGTGTCCGCCCCGCGCGAGTACCGACTGTTCGTGTCCCCGGCCACCACGACGGCGTTGCCCACGCTCCACGCGTTAATGTACGCCAGCACCTGCGCCATGTTTTTCTGGCGCGCGGCCAGGTCATCGGCGAGCGAGCCCGCGTCGGTGTGCAGGTTGTAGACGTCGACATAAGCGGCTTCAGACGACCCGGAGGCGGCGAGCGTCAGACGCATGAACGTGAAGCCCTTGGGCGTGAGGCAGTCGGCGCCGGAGGCAGAGCTGCAGGTGGCCCATTTCGTGCGCTGGAGGTTGATGAAGGGGAGGCGGGAGAGGGTGTTGAGGCCGGAGCCGAAGGGGACGCCGCCCGATGTGGGGGTGCGGTGGGGGAAGGAGGCGGCGGTGGTGGAGTAGAGGGCGGCGTGGTAGTTGAAGTCTTCTTGGACGTGGACGAGGGCGTAGGGGGCGGCGGAGAGGAGGGTGCCGAGGCGGGCGGTGTTGGAGTCTTTGTCGCCGGGGATGTCGTTGGGGTTGAGGAGGGAGGGGAGGCCGGCGATGTTGATGGTGAGGAGGGGGAGGCGGCCGGTGGTGAGGAGGGCGGACGACGCCGCCGCCGGGAGGAGGAGGTGGGAGGGGCGCATGGTGGTGGTTGCGGACGGTGGCACGGCACGAGGTATCGCTCTGGGAGGGAGCAGTGGTTGGGGATGATATATCCCTTGTGGTCACGATCACAAGCCACCAAGTGTCATTCTGTTCATTTCGTTGTTTACTCTTCGGTATGCACACCCGGCGGGTTGCCTTCGTCCTGCCCCATCCGGGCCCTCTCCGGGCCCTCGGCGCCGGGCGGCCCGCGCGATGTCACCTGGCCCGGAGATGGCCGGCAGTTGCGAACAATCTGGGGAAACACCCGTCGGCATGCCACTGCGTCATGGCGGGACGTTGACGGCGACCTCTCTTGCTGACGTCAACTGCCGACCGACCTCAGTCATGTCCCTTTCACCAACGTCGTCTTCCGCGTAATCCGCGCCTGTAATGTTTGGCGCAACTCGCTTCTTGCATTTCCCGATGAAAGCACACAGACACTCTGAAGTAGCAGCAGCGCAAGTCACTTTATGCGATCCTTGGCAGTTGAGGGTAAAGCCAACCTCAACCCAGCCCCCCACATCGCGATCTCCAGTGCAGAACCGCTGCGCCTCCATCTCTCCATCTTTGTGCATCGTCTCTTCCATTTTTATTCCTCCTCAAACGAAACACCGAGCCTCCCGTAGCAATCGACGTAGAGGTGGTGGCGGTGTGAGGGGCACATCAGACTTCAGCCGTCTCAGATCCCACCCCCTTTTCCCACCCCCTCCAAGCCCACACCATACCACACCCACACGGGTTTCCTTTCAAAATAGCGCCCTGGATCGTCGTGATCTGGGTGATCCGAGTTTTGGAGGCGGACGATCGGATGTGTGCGAACCCGGATTCAGGACACACACACCACGGAGAGGGGATTATGAGGCGATCTTATGGGTGGTGGTGGGGACAGGGGGGCCGCTGTGGTGGGAGATGAGGGTTATGCGATGCTCGAGGTAAGAAAGTGATGCGGTATGGGTCAATGTGATGGTGTGGTTGGAATATGTATTGCTGCCGGTTGTTGTCAGTCTTGCCGGAGAGTTTGCTCATGCTGTGTGCTGCTCGAGCAGTGAAAGTGTGCAAGTGCGCCAACGTTAGACCGGTAACGTCGATGCTGTTCACAAATTCGAGAAATGGCATGGAAAACTGTGTTGAATGTTGACACCGTTGAGCATGACCACTCAAGCCCCGAAAGTGGTGGATAGCAATGCCTGCAATGGACTTGCCGCATCTCGTCTTCCTCGAGCCAACACGAAGTAAGAAGTAATAACTCCCGTCCTTCCACTCCTCTCAACACAAGGCAGCCCAAAACAAGGCCATCATCAGGACCTGCCCAACAAACCCAAGTCCAGCCTTGACCCCCGGTGGAAAAAGAGGGACCGGTCCAACTGTTCCTTTCTCCTGCGACATGCGTCCTTGCCGTGATGGCTGGTGTGATCCGAGTTCTGACAGGAGCGCATCACCAGGAACTTCCTTCCATGGGCCATGCCAACGGGGAGCAAGGTGGAGTGGGGGTACACACATATCTTCCTTATATCACGACACGATATAGCCACCGCGATTGGGTCCTCAGTTTTTCTTTCACGATGTGGCTGCACGTCGAGACACACCGAGCTCGTTGGGATCCGAGTCGGCACACCAGGCGTCAATGCGGAGGGCGATTCCGTACCAGGCGGCTGAACCTCTCTTAGGAGAATACCTACTTTCCTACTTTAAAGGGGTTGCGTTTGAAGAAGCAAGAGGTCGTCAATGCATCTCGGCCTCCACTCGTCGTCACCCCCTTTCCAACACGCCACCAGATAAGATCAGCCCAGTAACGCGGACGGAGAGATATTTGCCCTGCCGTGACCGAGTGACGTGATGTGACGCGCAAGAGACTCCGTCCTCCGAGCCGTGGTATCTGCCGTCTGGTTGAGACGCCGCCTCGGGCATTATCGAGGCCCGAACTGATCGAACTCGGGGCTGTCAGTTATGGAAGCGGCCCGGGACTTGGCGGATGCTGGACTGGACCGGCGGATCAAAGAGCTTCGCCGGAGATCATGGGAATCGAGTTGCCGGTACACGCCCCGACCCCGGCGGAGAAATAGGAGGGGTGATATGATCGGGTTTGGCGATCCCGTTTGCTGCCCCGAGATGACAATGCTCGACTCCAACACTGGTAGATGGCAAAGAAGTTGAGGAAACTGGGGATGGACACATAGAGAGGTTCTGTATTTTCGAAAGAAGCTCTTCCAGCCTCTCAGTACCGGCCCGGCCCGTTCCAACCCGCTGTTGAGCCTGGCAGCTCGGCCTGACCATGCGACATGGACGAGCCCACCTCTGAAAACCCATGTCTCGCAGGCGGCTCCGACGCACCACAGTTACCCTCCAGCTCTTGCGGCGCCGTCCCAAATCCAGTCCCCTTCCAGTTCCCCGTGCCCTTGGCCTCTGCCGGAGCGGCCTCGTCGGGAGGCAGAACCCCCTGCCGCGCCCTCCTTCGAAAGAACCAGACCACCAGCCCAACAAGGGCGAGAGACGCCACGCCTCCAACCACCCCGCCGACGATGGCACCGACGGGCGTCGACGATCCCGTCGCCGACGACCCCGGTGCGCCGCCGTTGGGCGTAGGGGAATTCGGGTTGGACGGGGTTCCAGATGGCGTTGGCGCAAGCGCAAAGAGCCTCTCCACCTCTGGACTCGACCACACCACCGACTTCAACCCCCTTTGCGCGTACCACTCCAGGACGATAGCCGGGGACTCGTACGCCTCGGCGTCAGCACGGTATCCGTCACTCCACGCCATCCGCGTCATGTCAAAGACGCCCAGCCCCTGCTTCCAAGGGTCCGGGTCGAGGAGCGAGCCGGGGAAGCCCGGAGGCCCGTCACTCCCGCCGACCGAGAGCAGCTGTCTCTTTCCCACCACGACGCACGAGTGCTCGGACCGTTTGGTCGACCGGCCGGGAGCCTTGAACAAGACGAAGCCTGGGACCGAGAGGACGAAGACCTCGTCCGAAGTGCCTCCTGCCGAGAGCGTCCCGCCGTACATGAAGCTGCAAACTGTCAGCAGCCCGAGCAGCCTCCGCCACTTACATCTCATACGTCCCATTCGGACCCTGCACGCCCGCGATGCAAAAATTCTCCCTCGGCGTCGGCCGTGTCCCCGTCGTCGCCTGACTCCACCACCTCTTCCCTATTGACCCCGACAGTCAGCACAACCCCCCACAAGATCAACCAAGGAACAACAATCCACCCTCCACATCATAAACCTCCACCCTATCAAACGACGCCCCTCCCCCAAACGGCGTCCACTGCGCCCCGCCCCCACCCGCCCCCACCCGCGTCCCAACCCCCCCCAACTCCCCCGTCGACTCATTCCCCACCCTCCCACTCCCCATGTCAAACGTCACCACCCCCGGCAGCGCCAGCTGCGTGTCCCCCGTGACGCTCGTGTCCGTGTGCACGCTCGCCACGCCGCCGACCCAGAACCCCACCCCCTCGCTCTGCGTCCAGGCCCCCTCGATGGCGCGCACGTTGCGCGCCATGGCCACGACGTCGCGCGGCGGCGCCTCCTGCGCCCACGCGCCGCCGCCGCGGCCGTCGGCGGTGAACTTCCAGATGTCGGAGGACGGCGGCGGCACGTCGAACCACGAGGTGATGCCGCCCCAGACGTAGAAGGCATCGCCCGAGGGGGCGCGGAAGGCGGCTTGGGAGTTGAGGACGGGAGCGGGGTGGGAGGGGAGCGGGGTGAGGGGGGCGGTGGCGTTGGTCCAGGAGGTGAGGAGGGGGAGGGAGAGGGTTGTGTTTACTATTGGGGAGGGGGGGTGGTTAGTTTGGGGGGGTTGGTACCGGCGTAGGAGGGGAGGCTGGCGGAGGAGGCGTTTTGGCCGTTGTAGAGTTGGGAGACTTCGCCGCCTTCGATGTAGACGTAGTCGCCGAGGACGATGGCTTGGGAGGGGGGTGGTGGGTGTGAGCATTCTGGGGAGTCTCGGGGGCAGGTATGGCCCTCTCCTCTGGGTCCTACGTACCGACTGGAAAGGGCCGGCGGAGAAAGTCCGACGTCGACGGCACATCGTCGCGGGTGGCCAAGACATGCGGTCTCCACTCGGCCGGTCCGGAGGACGCCGCCCGGGAGTGGAACTGCATGGCGCCGAAGAGGAGCAGGACCGTCGCACGCATTGGGCTAAGCGACGGGAATGGGTGGATTGATTGAGTTGAGCTCTAAACTTCCTGGGGCCGATGGCGAGAGAAAAATCAGCACAAATACCTCTTTTCTGGGGGGACAGGAAAAGGGAGCAAAGCTGGACTTCAGCAGCTAGCGCTGCAAGCCACAAAGTCTGGACATTGCAACTGGATGGAAGAGTTGATCCTGCTGGAAGAGAGCCGCGAGGCTCGCGAGGCTCGAGGCACCCCTGTCGGCAAGACGGGACAGCATCGAGAACTTGGTGATAGGCTGCTGGGTTCTCGAATGGCCTACAGGCCAGCAAGAGACGCCCAATGGCTGGCCAAAACAGCACACTGTCAAATAGGGCAGCAGAAGGACTGTCGGTGAAGCAAAACCAACGTCTTGGTTTCTGGTGACTTGGTTACAATAGTCTATGGCGATGCCGTCTCAACAGCATGTCATGTTCTCATCTGATATTCAGTGCCAATGTTGTTCAAACCATCGCTGAACCCTCTCGGGTCTATCCATCTAAACCTTCACCCAACGCCGGACCGAAAACGCCGTGCTGCTAACTCAGAGTCTAGTCGTCCGCCTCCTCTTGGCCGTATTGGTCGTCGTCTCCACCTCGGTGGCCGTGTGCTCGTCATCCTCGGCATTATGATTATGCTCATCCCGCGCCATCGACGTATCCCTCTGCGCGACACTCGCCTGTCTAGTGCTCGTCCCTGTCGCGGCACCCGCCCGTCCGCCACCCGTGCGCCGTACCTCGGCAGACCGCAGCTCACTAAGCAGCTTGTCCACCTCCATAAACATGGCGCGCGTGTCCTTAACGACGCCAAACTCGTCCACCTTGTACCCGAGCGTGCCGTCGTGGTGGGCGCCGTCGTGGCCTTCGGCTTGCGCATCGTTCTCGCCCACCAGAAATGACGGGCCAGGGCCGTGGCCCGGGTCGGGATTGTACATGATGGCGTTGGAGAACATGTGCGCAAGCTCGCGGTCGAGCTGCCCGCTGTTGATGATGCCCTTGGGCGGCTGCAGAGCCTCCGAGACGGGGAGCCACACACTGCTAGTGTTGGGATCACCCCCAGGCAGGGCGGCGGCCTGTTGAGTCGCGGCCTTGTTTCCGGCGGTGATGGCGGCTTTGATGCTCTTGAGGTCTTGTGGCTGCAGAATCACCTTATGATAGCCTGGGGCATCCTTCTCGCGGATCGGGGCTTTGAACATGTTGGCAGTGCGGTGCTGGATGATGTGCTCCAGCGCGGACCCGGATACCCGGTTGAACCCTCTTGTCCACACGACTTCGTTCGCAAGCGGTGCCGCCTCCGCGGACTTGACCGCGGCAGGTGGCTCCGAGAACGCATCGCGGTTCTCGGCTGGCGTCTGGACCGGCGTCGGTGTGTAGTCTTCTCGCTTGCGCTTCGCTACACGGGGGGCCTGGCGGCGGCCCGTAACACTCTCGTCTGCTGTCGTGTCCCCTGTCTCGGTCAACGGGGCCGGAGTCGTGACCTCATCCTTAATCTTGGTCGGTTCTGGCCCGTTGGCGGGTTGGGAAACAGCGTCTGGCTCGACCGAGGCGGACGCGGCAGTTGCCGGTCGTTGGGGTGAAGGAACCGGTGGATTCGTCAATGGTGGGACCGCCAGAGGGGATGGCCCGGGTTTGGGAGGCGAGGCGGAGTCCTGTGTCTTTGGTGGGTTGCGCGGACGTCCCACCTTGCGCTTCGGGGTGGGCGTTGTGGCCACTGGCTCGGGAGTGGGTGGTGGCCTCTTTTGCTCCTGGGTTGGAGCTGGTTTCGGCGCTATGGTAGCCGGCGACGGCGCAACTGGCGATGCAGAGGCCGGTGGCTTGCTGGCAGTCGGGGCAGTCGGGGCGGCCGGTACCGGTGGCCTGGCCAGGGCGGACGGGGGCGGCGCATGAGCAAGTACTGGACTAAGAGGTTCGTACGCCGGACTCTCTGGCAACGCGCTTCCAAAATAGCTTCCCGGACCCGAGAGCGGCGTCGATGGTGTGGATTTCGCTCCCCATTTCGTGATGGTACCCGTGACAAGCCGCAGAGGGAACGTCGTAGCCGGTGTTTGTGGTGCGAGGTTGGCGGGAGGACGGGCCGGGATGGCAGAAGCAGGGGTGCCGGGCATCTGGGGATGCTGCACCCGTGGATGCTGCACCCGATCGGGAATTGCAGACCGTGGGGCCGTCTGGTAGGGAGAGTTATACGCCCTCTGTGGGTCTGGCTGGGCGAAGGGAGAAGTGGCCGGCAGGGGTGCCGTCGCTGTGTGCTGCGCATAGTGCGGGGGTGCCTGCAACGGCTGAGGAGGGGCGCGCTGCTGAACCAGCCCGGGAGGGGGCCTTGGGGGTGCCGAAACCGAAGGCGCGGGTTGCTGTGGGATGTTCTGGTTCTCTGCCTGGTGAGGGGACTGGTTGTAGCGGTGCTGGGCCGGTGGAGAAGATTGCATGTTGGGTTGAACATTGGGTGCCAGCAGGGGTGGTCTGTTGGGAACTGGACCCGGAGTTTCGTTGGACGGCGGCCGAGCTTGTCCAGGTGGCATTGGTGACGAGTATTGGCCCGGGGGTACCAGCATCTTCTGGGGTGGTGGATTCATGGCCTGGGGGCTTGTTGCCTGCTGGCTCATTGCCTGCTGATTCATCGCTTGCTGGTTCATCGCCTGCTGGCTCATTTGCTGGGCCATTGCCTGCTGGTTCATTGCTTGTTGACCCATTTGCTGGCCCATTGCCTGCGGGTGCATCGCCTGTTGGTTCATGAGCTGGCCCATTGCCTGCTGAGGACCGGGGCGTGGCTGCTGCAGTTGCTGGTGAACAACCCGATGTTGAGGATGGGGGTGAGGTTGTATTGGCGCCTGAGCAAGCGGCTGGTTAGGGCCAACTCCCTGGCGCATAGGAGGCGCATTGGGTTGGTATGCCTCCCACTGGTATTGACCCGGACCCTGAGGGGGTTGGTTCGGAGGAAAGGTGGGTGGTTGTTTTGGTCTTGCTATCCCCTCTGGTCTCCGAAGCCCGTCACTCGCAGGGTGTTGAACTGGAGCGGTGGGTGATGGCGCCGCAGCTGCTGCTGAGACTGGGACTGGTGGTGGCAAAGGGGGCTGCTGGAACGAAGGTACCCCTTGCGGGAGCTGCAAGACGGGTGCTTGAATGCTTGGGCGCCTTCCAGCTTCCGAGGCCGGGAGGCCAGAAGGAGGTAGCTGGCCCGGCCGTGGAGATGGGGCGGCCTGCTGCGGACGGACCAGGACAGGCGCCGGTACCGGTGTGGACGGTGGCTGGGTTCCCGGGGCGAGCCGCTGGGGAGCCGGTGGGGCGGGTTTGATCGCGTTCGGAGCCACGTGTGACTGGGATAACGCCGGTGGCGCAACAGGCGGCCTGGGCGAGACAGCCGGAGGCACCGGGGCAACACCATTGGGGGGCTTTGGCGGGTATTGAATGCTGGCTTGCGGCAGGACGGCAGAACTCTGTTGTTCCGCCTGTTCCCGTGATACCCGGTTCTGCTCCTCCCGTTCTGCGGCCTCGAGCTCGCCAATCTCCTGTTGCACCTCGTCGTAGTCATCCTCGTACTGGCTGATCTCGGCCAGGGCATGCGAAATGTATGCATTTTGCAGCCGTTGGTGAGCAGCCTCGACCTTGTCGACGTGGCTGCGTGCGTATTCCAAGCTCGGCACAGGCGCCTGGAGCCTGCGTTTCTTGGACGCAGGAGAGAGAGCGCCGTCGGGACGCGCCGTGGGCTCGCTCTCTGCCCTCAGTTCCTCCCCCAGCAGATGCAGGAAGAGGTCCTGAAGGCGCTCCGGCCCTAGGCGCCCGGCATCGTAGGTCGAACCGCTCTTGATGAGGGGGTTCTTCTGGAGGGCGTGGGAGATGGAGGCAAACGCCGGGACGTCGAGGCCGTACTTGGCGATGCCGCGAAAAAGCAAGAGGTTCTCGAGGGGCGTGTACGGGAGACTCATGCCCCAGACTCCGCCTCGCCAGGGACCGCGGGGCCCGTCACGCCGCTGAGGCAGAAGAACCGGCGCCACGATCTGCATCGCCATGTCGTCAGCAACTCCGACTCCATCCGCATCGCCTGGAATCAATCGATCGTTCAATCGGGGGGGGTGTATTTCGTGGACGCGCGTCGCAGAGGGGGCAACGCACCGGCAGCTCGAGACAGACGCGTCGGGGGCGGAAGGGATCGTGGAAATCGGGGGGTGCACGGGTGCAATCGTTCGGCGCGTCGAGGATGGGCGCGTTGATGGGTATCGGGTGGATATGGCGTTTGCTTGATGCTTGAATTGGTGATGGCGATTTTTTTTCGATTGCTCGCTCGCGGCGGCCGAGGGTCACGTGTAAAGGGCGGTTGGGTGCGGTTGAAGGACGAGAGCAAGGATTGCGTGTCGGCGACGAAAATGGAGGAGCCCACTGTCCAGTCCCAGAGGCGTCCGTGCAGCCACAGCTCTGGGGAAATGGTGCCAAGAGATTCACGTGACAGAGACCCTGGAGTATGGGCGCAGTCGAAGCATTCCGCGTAGGGATATGGATAGTATTCCTGATGATATGCGTAGGACCAAGACCAATGTTTCATATTGAACCAACATTCATGGTTGAATTGAAGGACAAGTAGTGGTGGATGTTGGATGTTCGAATGGGGCTCAGAGGATGTAAAGCCGACCCTAACCCTGGGCTTTAGATTGAGCTGTGGAGTCACGAGGGGGCAGCACATCCAACAGCTCCTTGACATCCTCACCTTGCTTGGCCTTGACGAGGAAGCAAGCTTCCTTCACAAAGACAAGACCATGCATGTCATGGTCAAGCACAACCAAAGAGGCCTTCGATGAGACGGGCCGGCCCTCGACAAAGGCCCCGGGCCCCGGCCCCAGCACTGAGAAGCTGCCCCTCTTCTCCGCACCGGTACAGAACCCCGCCATCCCTGTCGAGTGTGTCGAGTGTCGAGTCAATGGCTGCATGCAAATGAACGGCAGAGAATTCCCCCATCAAAGAAGAGGCTCGACGTCCGCGCAACCCGGAAACAAATCGGAGGGGGAGGTGGCCAGGTCATGCAACGAGGCCCGAGGTCAAATGAGCTTGGGTCGAGGCCCAGAGTGCCGTGTGCCTTCCGGAGACAACCACACACAGCTCAGGTCGATTTATGCAACCCGTGATTCGTGCTCGACAAGATGAGCCAGAGGGGGGTCATTATGCCAACCGACCGGTGACATCTCGGCCCTCGGGGGCCTGAACTGGCAGCAGTCAGTCAGGCAGGCAGGCACCAGGGCGCCTCTCTCATGCTGAGGGCTCAGTGCTCACCGGACTCGTCGTCGACGTCAACTCGGGGGTGGGCTGTCTGCTGCACGGCCAGCGTGGCAGGGCGTTGGCCATCGGTCAACACCTCCGGCAGCACTGCAAATGCCAGAGGTGGAACCCAGTGAACCAGTTTCAGACGGGCAAAGGGATGGTGCAGTCACCCTTCATGCCAGCCTCGCCAGTTCAAAATCATTCATGTTGGTCGGCTGAAGAGGGTGGGTGATGCAGTGATCCACCTCATCTCCCGCTCTGCGATCTGCTGGACCACTCTCCCACTCGCACTTATCCGCCAACCCCCAAGCCCGATTGGGACCGCGATCTCGATTCTCAGTCTCTCAGTGGCCGAACCCGCTAACCCTTTCCACCCTCCAGGGGCTGTCCTCGAGGTTGCGTGCCGCTTGTGCGCTTGCACCCTGCCCGTTTGCTGCCCGTGCCGCTTGCCAGCCAGCTGGGATCAGGGACCCTCTGCGCTGCGAGCTACTTATTCCACCCCCCGATAGCGACCCTTTTCCAACCGCAACCCGCACTCCGCAACCGTCTCGACTCCTTCATTTTGTCCGACTCCCTGCCCCAAACCGTCGCCATTTTCCCTCCCAGTTCACGACTCGCCCTCCCATCTTTCGATACCACAGCCCCCTCCGCCACCATGAACATGACAGACGAGGAACTCGATCGCGACTGGAAGCCCAATGGCCGTCGTCCGCAATCGTGGGTGCCCCTTGATCTCGAGCTATCCCGGATCGACGACAGCGACGACACGATAGCTGACCCTGCTCCTCTGCAACAGCACGATTGCCCGGTCCTTCTCGGCCGAGCTGATGGACATCTTTCGCATCGAGAACAGCGTGGCCGACCTGGACGAGCAGATAGACAAGCGGTCAGTCGCCGGCACCCCCTTGCGCAGCTCCTCTCCACCTCACCGGGGGCCGCACGAGAACCGCTCCCGCTGACCAGGGCTCTCCCGCGTCCCAGCAAGCAGCAGATCAACACGCAAACCACAGAGCTCGAGGCCCTCGAGGCCCGCATCCGCGAGATGGAGCAGCGCCTCACCGGCGGCAACGGCGCAAAGGCGACCAGCAGCCCGAGGACATCGCGGCCCCCCGTAGCCAACGCCTTTGACAACCCGGACGGCCCCCCGCCGGTGCCCGAGAAGGACCAGCAGCGCTCGGCCGGCCGAGACCAGCAATCCCAGAAGTACGGCGGCAGCCGGCCAGGCACAGCGCGGGCGAGCCAGCAGGCCGTCCCAGGGGCGCTCCCGCCAACGCCAGTAGGCAGCGAAGGTGAATCCGAGCCCCATGAATGCCCCCGGTCTGCCCCCCGGCCGCCCCGAGCCCGCCTGAGCGCATCCATCGCCAGTAGCGGCAAATTCTCGTCGGCCTCGTCCTCCACCACCCTGACGCGGGTCCGGGAGAGCCCCGGGGACGATTCGGGATCAGTGCAGTCCATGTCCATGTCTGGGAGCGTAACCAGTGCTGACTATGTGGTGGTGCCTCGACCAGACGGCGACGGCGACAAGGACATCTAGACCATTCACCGCGGCGCGCTCGCACACCCGACACTTGCTTCCCTTGGCTTCCTATCTCTGCGGTCGACAAGACAAATCTATACCCCACCCCGGGATCGCGACAGAAACACCGGGGGCCCTTTTTTGGCTTTGGATTTTCGCATGTTCCGCGCGCGGGAGACGACACGACGACGAACGGCCTTGCTCTCTCCTTTTTTTTCTATCTTCAGCTCTCGACACGCCATCATCATCACCCCCCATAGGTCTTCCTCTCCATGCTAGACTCTTTTTTTTAATCAGCCATTTTCCGTACAGCGCAGCAACACCGAGGCCGCGGAGGGTGCTCCGAGGGAAAGAGAGAAGCATCACTACCTTTTGGGATGCGCGCGCGCACACACATGCAAGTCTTTTGCGCGGGACGCACACACACGCCAAAACGTGGTTTCTTGCATACAACATCATGCTTGCGCAACTCAGACATCAATCATCCAGCATCGCACGTCTTACCGCCCGCCCCAGCGTCAACATTTTTCCACAGTGTGTTGATCTCTGGCAAGCATCTTTTCCCCCCCACGGTGGAGTAGGATACGAAGTCCCAGGAGTCGAGGGCCCGGGGATGACGACATGACTCGGGGCGGGGGCGGGCACAGGGAGTGGCTCTCTCTCTCTCTCTCTCTCTTGTTTTCTGGACGGCTTGCTGTATCTGTACACATATAACTCCATGCAACATGTGCCTCCTTGCTGTGGATTTTGTGATCTCTCTGAACATCCAGTCTCACTGTCTGTGCGATACTGTCAGTGAACCCAGCCTCGACCAGAGTTTCCCCCATTTCACTGGCCCACGGCTATCATGACGAGCGGCACGGAGACGACGGACCGAGATGAGAGAGATGCGCCCGCTCGGGAGATCCACCGTTGCGACGACTCGGCTCTGTCTCCCTCTCTCTCAAACTCAAAGCATATTCATCGTGGGAATTATTCATTTGCATGTCGGTCCCTCGATATCAGTTCTCCCCTCCCCTTTATCCCATTTGTCCCTTCCCATCCAACACTTCATGACATAAGGGAGAGAGAGGTTGTATTTACGGTAGATACAGCGTCGCATCCCCAACACACAGCCAGGGCGGGGGCAGTCAGTCGACAGAGCCGCACCGGTGCCAATGTCCCAGACAGACGGGGTTCAACCGCCTCGCATTTTCCCGGGTCCTTGACATGTCGCGAATCAACCCCCCATCCCATTTCCCAGCCCGCTACCGCTACCATCTCGTCGCCCGACGACCGACGGCGGCGCCGCAACCCTCCTACTTATGCGCGGCCGCCTTCTCGGCAAACCCAACGCGCTTATTCTCCACGTCAAACACGGCAAACACGGCCTTCAAAAAGATATCCCCAATGATCCCAAACGGCGTGCCCATGTTGCTCTGCAGCCCGCCCATGCACGTGTTCGTGTCGGGGTCGATGACGGTATAGTTCATGTACCGCCCCGGCACGGCCGTGTGCCACTTGCCGAACCCCATCTTGAAGTCGGGCAGGCGCGTGGCGCACGGGAACTCCCACACGCCCCAGGTGGCGTTGTAGCGCGCGGTGGGCACCTCGTCGTAGTACAGCGCGACGATGTCGTCCTGCAGGAGGAGGAGCGAGGTCCCCGTGTCGACGATGGCGTCCCAGCGCGAGAGGTACCAGTTGGCGTTGCCGCCGACGTTGAAGCCGTTGTAGTTGATCTCCCAGAACTGCGCGCCGGGGACGAGAGGGATGTAGTGGATCGAGCCGGTGTGGGCCTTGGCGTCGATGTGGCCAAAGGTGTAGGTGCCTTGGGCGTGCCAGCGGAGGTCGACGGTGAAGAGCGGGCGGTCGAGGAGGGGGAGGAGCGTGTCGAGGACGGTGGGGTGGGTGGGGAGGACTTCGCTGCCGAGGCCGAGGGCGAGGCCGAAGATGCCGCCGAGGATGTAGTCCTCGGCGAGGGAGGGGGAGACGTCGAGGGCGGATTCGATGACGGCGTTGGGGATGGTGAGGCCGCCGAGGGTGACGGTTTCTTTCCAGGCGGTACCGTAGGCGTAGCTCTGGTCGCCGTATTGGATCGACCAGGTCGAGGCGTTGATGGGGACGGCGGTGGTCGAGTTCTCGGGGGACCACTTGGTGTGGTTTCCTAGGCCGACGGCTCTAGTCTCGGACGAGTACACCCACCTGTGATCTGTTAGGTCTTGTCCTCTCTCTCTGACTTGGTTGGGCGAGCTTACACGTCGGCAGATCCAGTGTCGAGATCGAGAGGGAGGTATTGGGGAGGAGTTCCGAAGCCGACGGAGCTGATGTATTCGCGGTCGTCCCTAAACGGCACGGCGTCTACGGCGCTGACTGCTGGGTGTCAGCGATGAAGCGTTGAAGTATAGCAGTCGGGCAACCTTACCTTGTCCCTTGTTCAAAACATGGCTGGCGAGTCCGTTGGGAACATCGCCTCCCCACTTTGAGAGGGCTTTGGCGTACTGGGCGAGACCGTTGGGGTTGTAATGTTGGTTGCGCGTGGCCTTGACGCTGAACTTGCCGGGTCCGCCCGGAGGAGCGAAGGGGGAGGCGCCGACAAGAGCGAGGAAGAGATGGGCCAGGAGCAGTAGGAAGGCCATCTTGCCTTGTATTGGCTTGCTCTTTCTGCGTCTCGGCGCGGATAGGTGGTCCGGGGGAGTGGTAGAGAGCGGAGGGCCGACGACGCCAAAGGAATGAGGGTCGACGCGAGTTGGGATCCCGAGGAGGCGAGGTTCGCGATGGCGGCCGCGAGAGTTCGTGGAGAGGAGGTGTTCAAGAGAAGGACATGCGGCCAGGGAAGCAGGGTGAACGAGTGACGAGGGACAAGAGATATTTGGAGATTGCGGTTGCAGGTTGTCTCGAAATATATTCCTGTGCGATCGAGGGTCGAGGTATTGACAGGAGTCGGCGGCTTCCACAAACAATCGAGGGCCGACCAGAACGAACTTGTTTCACAATACATACAGGTCCGTACACTCCACAATACCAAACGAGTGGTGTCTCCATATTCCATCTTCCCAAGGAAGGGGGAGAAATTTCGCATCTGCGAATCGCGGAAGCAGCGACGCAGCCAGGCCGATTCCCGTCCGACCTCGTCCGGACAGAAAGCAACCTTTTCCTCTCTTCGTCCCACCGCGTCACTCCAGAACCAGACGTATGTCTCCTCTCGCATCCACGTCCACTTTCCCTGGCGTCGGCTGGCCACAGGTCCACGATGCCACAGCCACAGCCGGCGCATGTGTACGACGAAATCTCGTCCTCCTGCCTCGGCGGTTTCTCCGAAGCCTGTGTATTTTTGTGTCGGTGGCACGACAGCTTCCAGCGAGGCCGGACCCATTTTCCAACGGCGGAATCTGGCCTCTTTTCCATGACGATGGCCTCCAAGGCGGGAATCCGTGGTGCCATCTCAGGGCTCTCATCTGACCCTCCCCATCCAGAGCCCATCTCAAGACGAGAAGTTCTCCCGGCCCAGGAACCCTTCCCACCCCCCCTACAGAAACAAAACAAATCCCCTGCCCTCCCGCTACACAAACCCACCCAACATGCAAGGCACACGGCAACCCGCACCCCCTCCCCCAACCATTTCCATCACAGGCAGGTATCGTCCCATCCTTCTCACCACCCACCACAGCATCAAACCCGGAGAATTCGGATCCCGGCCCAGATTCGGGGTCCCATCAGGACTCGTTTACACGTAGCAACACCAGCACCAACACGCAGAATCAGCCAGACCCCCCCCTGCCAAACACCCTCAACGCATCAGGTAACAGGTACCAGCCAAGCCAACCCAAGCCAAGCACGCATGCACGCAGGCAGGTAACGTCTCGTCTCTCCCCCCTTCCCCATCCAGCCAGACATGCGCATGGCGGCCGAGACACAGACGGTCGGGTGCACACACGCACGGGCACGGTGGTGTGTGGTCTGGTTACACGGCAGACTGGACGGGCAGATGGGCAGACGAGAGATGGTGGACCGTTGGTGGCTGGCCGCCGCCGGCGGGATAGCGTTTTGCGTTTGCGTTTCGTTGGTGGTGCGGCTACCGCTGCTGGGGTCTGTCTGTTTGGTGGCTTGGGGTAGATGCTGAAAGGGGTGGACACTGGGACTTGTTCCGTTGTGGGTATGTTCTAGAGTGGGTGGGCGATGTTGTGTTACCGGCTGTGCATGCGATCTCATTCGAATTTCTCTCCACTCCTGGCCTGCTTTCTACATCGTCTCTGTGCAGAGTGATATGGGATACTCAGCAGGCGGAGGTGATGCATCTACCAACGCGGCCATCATGCAGATAGGTAGGGCCGGGTTTGCACAGCGTCAGACGCAGACATGACCACAGCCTCTATGGCAGCGATGCTCATATTCCAAGGAGATTGTCTACCTCTCTAAGTTGATGGTCCTGTAAATGCAGTGACCCCAGCGTTCACCCCACCCCCCTTTTCCATGTACACCCATCACACCAACAACAGTACCAACAACCAAGTAGCATCACATAACCAACATCAGCCTTGGACAAGCTACTCAAGATATATCCACCAACACATTCCATTCATCCATTCCATTCATGTTACATGCCCCCTATACCTCCACCGGCATCTACAACTCCTCATGCGTCCTCTTCTCCTCCACCTTCATCTTGCCCGTCTCGGCGCCACCCCCCTCCCCCTGCTCCGCCATAAACTGCTTAATCATCTCCTCCAGCTCCGCCTCCGTCGGCGGCGTCCCATCCGGATTCGGCTGCAACTTCAGCGTCCCGCCCGCCTTGGGCGCGCTCCCCGTCTTGGTCCCCTTGGCCGCCTTGGCCTTCTTCGTCTTCCCCCCCGCAGGCTTCTTCCCGCCGCTCCCCGCCTTCTTGTTCTGAAAGTTCCTCACCCCCTTCATCGCCAGGTCCACGCCCGCCTTGTCCAGCTTCTCGCGCCGCGCCTGCAGGTCCTTGGCCAGCAGCACGGGGTCGTCCGTCGGCCCCAGCTTGGCCTGCGCCGCCACCTTCTCCTCGAGCCACGCCGAGATGGACGTGTACAGCGCCTCGCTCTCCTTGATGTCGTCGGCCGTGTACAGCGGCGGCACGGGGCCGAGCTCGCGGTCGAGGTCCTCCATCTTGGTCACCGGCTTGAGGGCGGGCTCGTCCTCGAGGCCGTCAAAGTCGTCGGCCGAGGGCGCGGGGGTGGTGGCGGCGGACTCGGGGGACTCGGTCGCTGCCGCTGACGCCGCGGCTTCGGACGACGCCGACGCGGCAGCCGCCGATGACGACGACGACGCGACAAAGTCATCGTACTCGGCAATCTTGGCCTTCATGTCGGCGGCGAACTCCTCGGCGCTCTTGATGGCCTCCTGGAGGTTCTTGACGAGCTCGGGGCGCTTATCCGCCTCTTCGATGCGGCGCTGGATGGGCGTGACAATGTCCGTGAGCTCCTTGAGGCGGGCCTTGAAATCCTCCTTGGAAGCGTCGGCGCCGTCGCCGTAGAGCCATTCGCTGGCGGCCTCGTTCTTGGCTTCGAGGTCGGCGCGCTCGGCCGCCGTCGAGGCCGCGACAAAGGCCTCACCCTCGACCAGGTCGCGCACCTTGTACGTGTAGCCCTCGAGCTGGTTGAGCGCCTCCTCGCGCTGCCGGCGCGCGCGGTCCGACGCGTCAAAGGCCTTGAGGCGGTCCTTGACCGAGGTGAGCTCCTCCTTGGTGAGCTGGGGGATGCCCGTCTTCTCAACGGAAAATGCGACGGGGATGACGACGAGCTGCTTCTTGTTGGCCTCGGCCTCGGCCTTGGCGGAAGCGGCGGCGGCGGCGGCAGCTGAAGAAGCGCTCTTGGACTTCTTGGTCACCGTGCTCGACGACTCGGTGGTCGAAGACGACGAGGCCTCTTCGCCGTCCTTGAGGGGCTGCTGGTCCTTCTTGCCAAAGCCAAAGAGGTTCTTGACGCCGTCAATGATGCCCTCCTTCTCGGCGTCAGCCTCGCACTCGACCGAGGCCTTGGTCACGGCGACCTCTCCGTTCTCGGCGGTGAGGCGGACGCCAATCTTGAAGTGGATATCGGACTTTTCGCACTTGTACTTTTCCATGAGCTCGGCGACCGTGGCCGTCAGGTTCGTCGTGGTCAGCGTCTTGACCTTGGCCTCGACGGCGTCCGTGGCGCCAGCAACAAACGGAGGGGCGAGCTGGTAGAACTCAAGCGTGACATCCTCGTGGTTGGGAAGAGTGACCTCCTTGGGGGGGGCACCCAGGAGCGAGGTGGCGGTCCACAGAGGCTGGTGCTTGGGCTTACCCTCGTCCGACTTCCACCGCAGGCCGGCGGGATACGCGGCGCTGTCAGACACGCGGATCTCCTTGACGCGGAAGCTGGGGCTGATCTCGGCGGCCCGGAAACCCGCGCCAAATACGGCAGCCTCGTCCGAGTTGACGTTGGTGCGGATCTTGTCGGCCCCACCGAGGATCTTCTCGAGCCTCTTTTGGACAAAGGGAGTCCGCGAGGCGCCACCGTGGAGGATGACCGAGTCGAGATCCTTGATCTGGATGTTGGCTCCCTTGAGGGCCTGCTCGACGGCGGCACCCGCCCGCTCCATGTGGGGGGCGGCCATCTCCTCAAAAGTGGCACGGCTGATCTTGTACTTGAAGTCGACGTCGTTGTAGAGCCCCTCAAAGCTGCCCTGCGTCTCCTGGTTGGCGCTGAGGATGTGCCTGAGACGCTCGGCCTCCTTGGTCAGCTTGGCAATGGCGCGGCCCTCAGCCTTGACCTTCTCCGCCTGCACCTGGACCTTCTTGGCCTTGGGCGAGTCGACAAACTGCGCAACCATGTCGTCCACAATGAGGTAGTTGAGCGCGTCGCCGCCCAGGGTGCGGTCCCAGCCGGTGCCGACAACCTGGACCTCCTGGATGGTCTTGTTGAACTTGCCAATGTCCTTGACGGTGCGGCTCTGGAACTTGATGACGGTGGCCTTGGTCGAGCCGGCACCCATGTCAAAGACCATGTGGTACTCGGGCTTCGCGCCCTCGTTGATGTTGGGGAACTGGCGGCTGGTAGCGTAGTTCAGGCCGACGGCAAGACCGTCGCTGATGAGCGAGAGGACCTTGAGGCCAGCGAGCTCGGCGGCCATCTCGGTGGCGCGCTTCTCCTCGACGGTGTAAAAGGGAGGGACGGTCAGCACGGCGGAGCGCACAATGGTTCCGTCGCCGGCGTGGGCCTCGGCGTTGCTCTTGATAGCCTGCAGTTCCATGGCCAGCAGCTCCTCGACCAGCCAGGCCTCCTCCTCGGGTGTAAAGGCCTTTGCGCTCTTGAAGGCGGCGGTCCGGCGCGTCTTGTGGGTCTCGACCTGGAGGGCGGGGTGGCGCAGGGCGTACTCCTTGACCTCGGCGCTGTCGGCGGGGAGGCCCAGGAGGGGCTTGAGGTTCGGGAAGACGTCGCCGGGGAAGCGGGGGTGCAGCGCCATGGCGTCGGAGCCGTAAACGCGCTCGGGGTAGCTGCCGGCCTTGGGGCCATTGGGCGAGGGCTTGAAGGTGACGGCCGAGATCTCTTTTCGCCTCGAGTCCTTTGTGAGGACGATCTCTAGGGGGATGCCGGGCTTGACGAGCGCGGCCTTGATGTACTCGGTGCCCAGGTCGATGCCGAGGACGGCCGAGACGGCGAAGACGTGGGTAGAGAAGAGGAGGACTGTTGATACGAGCAGCGCCAGCGGCGACAGAGGTAACCGCGCCATGGTGGTGGTTGTGGTTGGGGGAGTGGTGAGGCGAACAAAGTCGCTGTCGCGGGGTGACTTTGCGGTCAGTCAGGTGGGCTAGGTACCGTCAACGGCAGCTCGCTGGTCGTCGCAGGCGCAAACAAGACGCTATGCAGGAATGGAAATCAGGATAAATAGACCCCCATTGGGTAGTCTTGTAGGGATTGGAGGTAGGCCAGCTAACACTGTGGCCTCAACTGCAAATGCGGTGGTGGAGGGGCCGTCGTGAAATGGGCATGGCCGAGCTGTCGTTGTTCTTTTTTGGCCTTGGCCGTGCTCCCCTGGTTGGCCAAGTGTTCACAAAAAAAGGACACCTTCTGGATGACGAGACCCCTGTGCGGTGTGTGCCCCCCGGGGGCCGCCAAGACGGACGGGAGCTTGGGCCTTACGTACACGGGGGCCAATGGGGTGCGCGATCCGACAGCCGATGCCGCCACGTCTCGTCTCGCCAAAACGTCGACGACTAGTCTCTTCGAGGCCTCACTCTCTACCCTTTCGAGACACAGGAACCCGGCAGAACCTCGCAGAGCGCGCTGCTTTCCAGGAAAGAGTCATTTGTCGGGGCGGGTGAGTTTCGTAAACATCATGTCACAGCACCATGGATCAGATTATTCAGACGGCCGAGATGATATCCCACACCACAGATACACTCTGTACATTCCTCCCACCACTGTCTGCCATGTACACTACTACGCCTTCTTCTTCCTCTGCGCCTCCTCCCGCAACTGCCCCAGCGCCTCCTCCAGCGCCTTGGCCCTCTCCTCGCTGTACTTCTCCCCGTCCTCACCACCCCCAATCCGCACCCTCTCCACCTTGCTGCTCCTCGTAATCGTCGTCGCCGCGTCCTTGCCCTCGCCCACAAAGTCCCTCCAGAACCGCCGCGCCTCCGAGTACTCGACCAGCGTCCAGGCGTGTCCCGTGCGCCCGGCACGCGCCGTGCGGCCCACGCGGTGCACGTACGACGTCTCGGTGATGGGCAGGTCGTAGTTGATGACGTGGTCGAGGTTCAGCAGGTCGATGCCGCGCGAGACCAGGTCCGACGCCACGAGGATGCGGAGCTTGCCCTGCGCAAACAGCCGCAGCGTGTGCGCGCGCTTCGACGTCTTGGTCGTCGAGTTGAGCGTGCCCATGAGCGGCGCCAGGTCGGGCGCCAGGATCGCCAGGAGCCGGGAGAGACGGAGAGCCGCCTCGTTGGACTTGGTGAAGATGAGGACGGTAGTCTTGAAGGCCCTCGTCTTGGCAGAAGCGACTGGCTTCTTGGGCGCTTCGGCTTCAGCCTCGCTTGATGCATCCGAATCAGAGTTGGAATCAGAAGAGTCCGAGTCGGAGCCGGAGTCGGAGCCGGAGTCGGAGCCAGAGCCAGAGCCAGAGCTAGAGGAGCTGTCCGAGTCGCTCGATTCCGATTCGGACGAAGCTTCCTCGTCCATCTTCTCTGCGGCGTCTGGCGCGGCCTTTTGCGGGATGGGCGCAAGCAGGTCGCTGTTGAGCAAGTCGACCAGGTACAGCGGCTTGAGCTCGGGCTCGCGGATCTTGATGGCAGACTCCTTGAGCAGAGCCGGGAGCGTCTGCTCGCCCGCCTGCGCTCCTTCGAGCACCACCAGACTCGGCCGTGACAGCTCCAGTCCCTTGAGCAGACTGATATCTCGCGTCATGGTGGCGCTGAGAATGACCTTGCGGGGACCCGTCTTGTTAGACTCGGCAAATGCCCGCGTCCTTGGGTTGCGGTCGCCCAGTCCCTTCATCACCAAAGTTAGCCATTTCTGGTAGTCTTGCGCCAGCAGCTTATCAGCCTCGTCCACCACCAGCCATCGAACGTAGTCCAGCGTGAACCCTCGAGTTTCTTCAATGTGCTTCACCAGTCTTCCGGGAGTGCAGATCAGAATGTTCACTTTGGAGGCGTAGGCGACAACGTGGCCCGGCAAGACACTGGGCTTCCTCTGACCCACGGCCGGGAGATCATCGTCGGAACCCTCCAGCGTGCGAGCCTTTTGCTGCGCAAGCCAGTCTTGGTACCCCTTGGGATCGTACCGCTGTTCTTCTCCCACAATGGCCGCCTGCTCTTCTTTGAAGGCCTTGTTGCCCACGGCCGTCCCGATCTTGACCCGGTTTCCCTTGACAACTGGGAACGCGGAAACGCAAGACTCGCAAGCCGATTGCACCTGCTGAACCAGTTCTCGCGTCGGCAGCACAATAATCCCCCGCAGTTTCGTGCCGATGGATTGGCTGATGTCCTGGACCATGGGGAGGACGTAGGACAATGTCTTGCCAGAGCCTGTCGGCGCAGCCACGACAACATCGCCTTGGAGATCGGCCTTGGGGAGCAAAAGGGGAAGGACAGCCGTCTGCACAGCAAAGGCCTCTTTGAATCCCTTGGAACCGAGTATCTTGGATGCCTCGGGCGATATCCCAAGCTCCGAGAAGGGACGGCGCGCGTCGTCGGTGACGCGTATTGGGGACCCGAGCCAGGAAGGGAGGAGGTGGTATATGAGTTTGGATTCGTCAACGACGACGGGTTCCGGTTGTGGAAGGCGCTCCTCCAGCCCGTGGACCTCGACTGGTTCTGTCTCCTCTTCGCTGGCCTTGTCCTCCTCTTTCTCTGCATCGGCCGGTCGCAGCTCCAGAGCCTTTTGCACCTTTTCAAACACGGCCTTGTGTCTGGAGCGGGTTTTGCGGTCGTCTTGTTCCTCCTCGACGACAGGGGCCTTTTTCTTCTTTTCTCGTTTTGGCTTTGGTTTCTCATCGGCATCGGCGGGTGTCTCGGGCGCAGCCGGCGGCTCGGTGGCAGGTTCGGGTTCGGCAGTGGCCTCTTGTTCGGGCTCGGCAGACTTTTCTCCGGTTGTCCCCTTGGCCTTCCTCTTGCGCTTCTTGGTGGTGGACTCCTTGAGCTCTTCTTCGGCGGGGGTGCTGGGGGTTTCTACTGGCGCGTCCTTGGCCTTCTTCGCCGGTTTCGTTTCGGCAGGCTCCTCGTCCCTCTCCCGTTTCCCCTTGGGCAGGACTGGGGTGGGAAAGTCCTCATCGGTAAAGACAATCTTTTTCGGCTTGGCAGGTGGTGGTGCCGGCGCAGGTTCAGAGTCTGGTATTTGTTGCGCGTGGTGTCCGCCGGGGCCTTTCGAGAGGGCGATGCGCTGAGAATACGGCGAGGGAGGGCTCGAGGGCCCTGCCTTTGGTGGAGGAATATATCTAGCGTACATGTTGGAGCTGCAGTCAATGTCGGCGGCTGGTATGACTCGGATAAGGAAAGGGATTTCTTCCGAGGTGGTGAGAGTTGCCGTTCCTGCAGGAGAGTTGCGACGAAAAGTTGCGAGAGACCATCGCGGCTCCAACTTTTTTGGGGAGCATCGCGAATTGCCGCGTGTCACCGCCCTTTAATTCCTTATCGCACTGCCAGAGCTCTTATCGACATGCATAGCGGGTCGTCTCAACGCCAGGTCCAGACGCCAATTGGAGATGAACGCGTTCCTTGGCATCTTCACTTTCACTTCACTCGAACGTCCACATCTGTCTTCTCGTCACCTCCTACAATTACCGTCCTCGCGGACTGGTCGCTTGCCGGCGCCGGCACCGACAAGCACAATGGCGCCCACATACAACATCGCCATGGTCAGCGACTTTTTCTTCCCGCAGCCGGGCGGCGTCGAGAGCCACATCTACCAGCTGTCGTCGAAGCTCATGGACAGGGGCCACAAGGTCATCATCATCACGCACGCCTACGACGGCCGCACCGGCGTGCGCTACCTCACCAACGGCCTCAAGGTCTACCACGTGCCCTTCTTCGTCATCTACCGCTCCACCACCTTTCCCACCGTCTTCTCCTTCTTCCCCATGTTCCGCAACATCGTCCTGCGCGAGCGCATCGACATCGTCCACGGCCACGCCAGTCTGAGCAACCTGTGTCACGAGGCCATCCTCCACGCCCGGACGATGGGCCTGCGGACCGTCTTCACCGACCACTCGCTGTTTGGCTTTGCCGATGCCGCCAGCATCCTCACCAACAAGTTGCTCAAGTTCAGTCTCAGTGATGTCGACCATGTCATCTGCGTTAGCCACACGTGGTCAGTGTTTACCCGCCTGTCTTGGCAGCCCCTGATAACCCCGGACTGACCGTCATCAGCAAGGAAAACACCGTCCTGAGAGCATCGCTAGACCCCCTGATGGTGTCGGTAATCCCCAACGCAGTGGTGGCCGAAAACTTTAAGCCGTCCCGAAATCCAGGAGAGATCCCCAAGGAGACTTTTGGACAGGACCCGTGCCCCGCCCGTCCCCTCGGCCCCCATGACACCATCACCATCGTCGTCATCTCCCGTCTCTTCTACAATAAGGGAACCGACCTGCTCACGGCCGCCATCCCTCGCATCCTGGAGAACCACCCCAACACTCGCTTCATCATCGCCGGCTCCGGTCCCAAGGCCATCGACCTCGAGCAAATGATTGAGCAAAACGTCCTCCAGGACCGCGTCGAGATGCTCGGCCCCGTCCGCCACGAAGAGGTGCGCGACGTCATGGTGCGCGGCCACATCTACCTTCACCCGAGCTTGACCGAAGCCTTTGGCACCGTCATTGTCGAGGCCGCCAGCTGCGGCCTCTATGTCGTCTGCACCCAGGTCGGCGGCATCCCCGAGGTCTTGCCCTCGCACATGACCGTCTTTGCCAAGCCCGAGGAGGACGACTTGGTGGCGGCCACGGGCAAGGCCATTGCAGCGCTGCGCGCCAACAAGGTCCGCACCGAGCTGTTCCACGAGCAGGTCAAGTCCATGTACTCGTGGACCAACGTCGCCATCCGCACCGAGAGGGTGTACAATGGGATATCGGGTGCCATCAGCGAGGCCGAGTTCTATGGATACGACGCCTCGGATCCGGCGACCTGGAGCGCGACGAGGGGGCGGTCGGGGGTGCAGAGCTTTGCGCTGATTGACCGGTTGAAGCGGTACTACGGGTGTGGCATCTGGGCTGGAAAGCTCTTTTGCATGTGTGTGATTGTGGATTATCTCATCTTTTTGGTGCTCGAGCTGTGGTTCCCGAGGGACAAGATTGACATATGTCCCGACTGGCCGCGGAAGACGGTTGATGAGAGGAGGGAGCCGGGCGTGAGATGAAGGCCGATCATATCTAGCTCAGGTGGACTCTGTCCACTCGACAGACACGATCTCCAACCAGCCCGGAATCATTGGCTCATTGGGCAGCCAGGGGAGCCTTTACCAGGCACGCTACTATCCCAGCCGAGCCAGAGCCAAGCCAAGACAAGAGGAGAGAACCCCAGTGGATCGCCCGAGATGATGGACATCGTTCCCAATCCTTGCCTCTTGGTGGGGGGGCGAATAGTAGGGCAGACCGTCTCAACGGGTCGACCCGATCAGCATTGGGACGGTACCCCCCTATCATCAGAAGGATGTCTCTTGCGAACCCGGAACCTTGAATCATTCGGGTCTAGAGAATGCCTCAAATGCACCCCAACTCGAGTACCAAGCAGGCAAAATAGACAGATAGACAACGGGTATCCCAACCAACACCAATGCTCAAAAACCATCACCCGTTCTGCTCTCCTCCCCATCCCCCCATTACCCCCTCCAACTCCCCCACCAACCTCCCAATGCAAGCCACCTCCTCCCTCTCCTCCTCGCTCCACCCCCCCTCCACAGCCGCCCACCCCGCCACTACCCCCTTGACCTCCTCCATCAACTCTTGAGCCTCCCTCGCCCTCTCTGTCTGGACTGGCCTGTCCACCGCGTGCGCCCCTTGGAGCGCCCACACCTGCAGCCGGAGGGAGAATACCCGGCGGAGGAGTGTGGCGGTTTGGTTGATTTGCGCGGGGGTTGGGATTGTGGGTTCTTGTTTCGGGGCGGCGGGTGAAGCCCCTTTTCGGCGTGCTGATTTATGGCGGGAGCTGGTGCTAGCGCTTTGCTGGCTAGGAGCGGCGGGGGTGTCGGGTTGGGAGGAGGCCGTTGTTTCGGAGAGGGGGGGTTCGCCCGCCGCCGCGGAGGGGTCGACGTCGCTGTGGCCCGGACTGGCTGGGGGGACAGGTTCGCCGCCGTCAACTTCCGGGATGGCATCGGGGGGTGGTGAAGAGCGCGGGTCAGGGGCTGCGGGTGTCCTGTCGTTGTCGTTGGGAACATCTGCGGGGAGTTCCGCGGCTACCATTTCGTGGTCAGGGGATGGGGGACGTGTTGTTATGGTGGTGGTCCACCGGGAGATGTTTATGGGAGGTGCTAGATGAAGGAGGGAGTCCGCCAAGAGACGAGTCCATGATGGCCGGATTCGAGAGCAACTGACACCCCACTGGGAGACAACACACGCCCCAGACTGCGGCCTATACAGGCGACCTGCAGTGGCAAGGCAGCGGTCATTGTCCTGTGTGATAGACGCACCGCGTGTGTGTCCTCGGTCGGACAGGATACCAGCAAGGTAGGAGTGCCATGGCAGGTCGGGATAGATTTCCAGTAATGTTTCCTGGCCGGCAGTTATGTACCAGGCTCTGCGACGTTGTGTTGCTTTCTCATCCCGCGCCCCTGACACAGAGCGCTTACGTGCTGCGAGGTGACGAAGCAAGCGAAGTTGATGGTAGGGCAACGTCCGAGTCCATGCGCGGCCCAGCCTTGTACTTAGGCGTGCATTAACCATATCAAGGAAAGTCCAGACATGTACATCTCAATCACTGTCCGTCCTCCACTACAATGGCACCCGCTTCGAGCACAACACCTGACCACCGCTTGTCACCTTGACGCTGACCTTGTCAAAAACGTGGATCTCTATCGTGACCGAAAACTTGAGGTATTTGCCCTTCTTTTTGTTGCTGGACTCTTTGATGTGACTTGTCGGGACTCGAGTAAGATCGCACGAAAGACTGACGACTTGGTTTCGGCCTTGGAGAAGTGAGCCTCAAAATACCGTCCGGTCTGGGAGAACTTACTCTGGTTGGACTCGTCAAGACGAGCGGGCGCGGCATCCAGCGGAGTGGCCACAAAAACAACCTCCCTGAGCGCTGAACAGGAGGGTTGTCCATAGTTCAAGCTTTGCTTTGCCGACTCAAAGTCACTTGCCTTCATTGACCAGTGGCAGTGGTGTGTTGCGATGAGCGGACGGTTGGGGAAGATGACATCCCCTTTGCGGACGAGCCAGCATATCTGATCGGACGCCCATCGGACACCTTCGACACCTGGGGGCTGGGATTCGTGCTTGGGAGCTGTGGAAGAGGCTCTTACCTTGATGCCATAGTGTCTTGGACAGATCTTCACAGCTGGAGGCTTGTCCGTGTACAGACCCAACGACTTGATGATGGCCCCTTTGGCAACGGCGGCCCAGCTGTCTTGGTCGTCAGATGTATACTTGAACACAGTCAACGCAGCTCACCAGGCATCTCCTCTGTCTACAACAACCCTTCGCGTGTTGCCAAATGCCTTCACTCTCTCGAAGAGATACGGACTTTGACCGAAGCCACCAGAGAGAAATATTTTCTGCTCCTTATCAGTATCATGTGGTGGGTTCAAGAGCGAAACGTACCCGGACCTTGAGACCCGTCTCCATAACTTCAATCTGCGTCATCGCCTGGCTGATGAGAACCAAGGTGTTGTTGACAGAGTACGCAAATATCTTCTTCACGTCATCTCTGTCGAGCGTCAGCACATCTCAGGGGCCCCGAGAACAGCGACATGGACAAACTTACGTCGTCACTTTGATGGCGCCATTCAAAATGCCACTCTCCACGCTGTCATTGATGCCAATACCAGGTGGAATCTGAATGGGCCAGCTATGGTTATGCTCCTTCCCATCGAATTGGTGCTTGATCGGCTCGAACTGCGCCTGTAGCATCCGAACCTTTGGGTTGACAATGTTGTGGCCATCGGTTACACCCTTGTCCTCGGGTCCGGTGACCTTGGCCCAGTCCTCTTTACCAAGTCGGGCCCGAAGGAACTCGATAAAGGCGCTGTCGATGAATGTGGCACCGCATCTTCTTCCTGCCATGGTCAGTTCTTTTCCGGCAACGGCAACCGGTGGACCTACCTATGGGAATGCCAACTTGCTGCAGCCTGATCTGTTTCTTCTCTTCGTCACAGCTCGCCACCTGGTACGAGGCAATGTCCTGAACACATGAGCTCGAGGGCTGGGCGTGGAAGTGCGCAAACCTACAACCGTACCACCACCCGCATCAACGACGACGAAGCAGTCATTCTACCATGGTCAGCAAACCGCATCCGGGACAGCCGAATTTCATACCTTTTTGAACTTCAGATGCCCCTCTTGCCAGGCGACACGAAGCGTGTAGTGGGCGCATGCTTCGGGCTCGGTCACCAAGCATATATTGCGGATTTTGGAAAACCGGTAGTTGTTGAACGCTGTGGTGATGGCACGGAAGGTCGATTTTAGTGCCTTGTTCGACCATTTCTTCCGGACAGTCAGTAGAGCCTGACCGTCTTTGTACCTGGAGCCAGTTCATACCGCTGGATGAGTGACCACAATGTCAATTGGGACATTGTTGGGTACATGGCTCCCCACCTGACTGCTGATCTCGTCGAGTGTCTTCTCCGCGACGTTCTCGAGGTAGTCGGTGACAATGTCCTCTGGCTCCTTTCCGAGATGTCGAGGAATGTCGTTGTTGATGATCTTTTCATGGCTCAGGTCAACGTGCCTCATCTCGTAGAGAAGGTTTTTGAGATTCTGCAGCTCTAGGATGCGGTCATTGGACGGTTCGAGAGACAACTTGGTCCATCTGAGAACACGCGAGTTGTCATCGATATCGTAGCCCCATTGTTCACAGGAATGGACCAAGGAGGGAGAGTACGAGAAATCCGAGGGCACCTTTTCGGTGCTGTGCTTTTTCCATGACTGAATGACCTTGATTTCATTGGCGAGGCCATCGCGGTCCTCGTCCTTGTGCTTCACAACAAGATATGCGACTCCCGTGAAGGTGGTGCCGTAGTCGACAGCGACTACCACTCTCTCCTCCGATGCTGGGTCTGCGGCTGGTGCAGCAGATGTAGCGGGGGACTTGGAGGCTGGTCTAGTAGCGGGGGCGAGCAGTGGTGGAGATTGGGAAGATTTCGGCAGCGCGCTTGTAGGTGTCTTCTCTTCAAGTTCGTCGATTATCGTTTTCGGTGGACTAATGGGGAGGTATGTTGGCGTCTTTGGCGGCGTCTGCTCGCTGAAGGGCTTTGACATGAAATGCGGCGTTGGCGTTCTCTGCAACAATACGTCGATGCTCGCAGGTACATGGTAGCCTAGAGGCCTGTAAAGAGGCAAGCCTCTGTCCAACGGAAGTAGTGAGTCGTTGGCCCGCAAAGGACAGTAAAAGGGACGGGACGACGCCGATGTCGGACGGAAATCGAATTTCGGGGTTGGCGTCAAAGTGTAGTCGAAGGACGACATGATGAGGGGAAGACGCCTCTTGGTCCGGAGAGACGGACAGAGAATGACCAAAGACGTGGCTCGAGAGAAATTGGAATGATGGTGTCAGCTGCTGAGCGGGAGGAAAAGGGGGAAGGAGTACCCAGGGCAGCCCGGATGCCCCAGCTCGAGACAGACGACCTTCTCAGCCAAGGTGCAACCAAGGACAGCCCGTCAGCCATCGGTGACCTCTCAACTGCAACCATGCGGCCTCGAGCATTCTGCGGCATCACCCGGGCGCTCCCTCGACCTCCCACCTCCCGACGACCAGCAATTCGTCGACATGAATACTGTACTCTACGATGGGCCATGGATCTGGTCAGGCCATTGAGCAGACAGTTGACGTGACATGTCACACGGTGACAGCGTCAAAAGAGGGGATTCCCACGCGGGATCCTGATGTCGCTGTGTTGCTCGAGGTTAAGCTGCGGGGCTGCCGTGGGACGGCAAGAGGCAGCGGGGAGACATTGTCGAGCAAACCACGAACCCTCGATAGGGAACCAGGATACAGGAAATTCTCAGGAGATCATCCGAGCTGTTTTTCCCTCTTGTACCGCCATCTACCCCAAGATCGAATTGACCAGGATTCCATTTGCGAGGAACAAGTCAAATCCTCTTGGACGTCACAATGTGATGAGACCAAAACCTGGGGTTTGCACAGACAGGCAGCCCTGCAAACGGCAATGACCTGAAAACTTTACACTTCCAAGATGATGATCGAAAGTGATTTCACAAGTTCCGGCCTTGAAGACCCGGAGTCGCCGTGCCAAGACCGGGTGTCGTTGGAGCCTGGTCCGAAATCCACCGGACATCCGGCAAGCCGGAAGGGGTTTCTCTCCAAAACCATTCCGACCACGCCGCACAATCACAGCCACGCCCTTTACAGGACCAGGTCGAGACCACGCCCTTCGCTTGACTAAGGACAGCTTAAAAAACATCTATAGCCCAGTCTCATCATTCCCTCGACCACTGGACGTCGCCCGGCTGCACGACGATCCAGTTCCGGAAGAAAAAACTTCAAAAGAAACCGAAAGGCTCACAACAAATCCCCCTACCCCCTACCCCCTTCACCCCTCACAACAAACCCCCTTACCCCTTCACCCCTTACCCCTTACCCCATACTCCTTTACCCCCTCACCACCATAACCATCACCATGGCCACCCAACCCAAAATAGTCCTCCTCCCCCGCCCCTCCATCTCCAAAACCTACTCCCCCACCCTCCGCTCCTGCATCCAGCAAACCTCCCCTCCCTCCTCCACCCTCCCGCCAACACCACAGACCTTCCTTGACGCCATGACCGTCCGGGAGGCCGTCTTCGTCGACGAGCAAAAAGTCGCTCTCGAGAACGAGTTTGACGAAGAAGATCCTCGGTGCTGGCACTGGGTGTTGTATGCATCCGAGGAGCCTGGATCAGAGCCGAAGCCCGCAGGAACCATCCGGCTCGTGCCGTTCCCGCAGCTGGGGGAGGAGCCGCGGGCCGGGGGTGTGTATTTTGGCGGGGAGTTGGTGAATGCCGGGGAGCTTGGGGGTGAGTTTCCCTTCTCTGACCCATGATGTTGGGCCTCCAGATGTTGAGACAGCTGCTAACAACCCCCCCCCCCCTCCCAGCCACCACCACCACTTCAGACCACCATGACCAAGAGCCACATCTCACCTTTGGTCGCCTCGCGGTACTTCCTGCCTATCGCGGCCGGGGGTTGGCCCGTCTTCTCATCTCCGCTGCTGTGCAGTTTGCGCAGGAGAATCCGACTCTGTTCAACGTCAGCCAGCCCGGTCAGGATCTCACCTGGAAGGGGCTGGTGTGCTGCCATGCGCAGGTGGGCGCCATGGACATGTGGGCGCGCAACGGGTTCCAGGTCGACGAGTCGTTGGGGCGGTGGTGGGAGGAGGGGATTGAGCATGTGGGCATGGACAAGAGGTGTGAGATTGCTGGGCAGTGAAGGTAGATAGGGGCTAGATCATGAGAGACATGGGATGTGTGTCTTGACAACCGTCGTGATGCAAAGGATTCAGGGGTTTCTGACACGTTTTCACCCCGGTAGCCGATGACAACAAGCACCAGAGAATGCCATGTGGTTGAAGTAGGCCTCATCAGGCTTGAGCATCACGGACAAACTCCAAACTCCGACAATACATGATAGAGTTGCCTTGGGGTGGCCCATGTCTGTATGATGTATCCCGACCAAACTCCAAATGAATCGTTATGGTACAGACTGGCACTGATTTATGTAACAAGACCACGCACGGCAAGATGCTCCAGACATTTGGTGATTTGTGAATTGACAATTCCCTCTCATTTACCGAGAGCCCTGATGATTGCCTGTACCACATGAGTGCCGTGAAAACCGCATCCACCAGTCCGTAACGCGCAATGCAGTCTTGCAAAACATGCCGTGATAACCCAGCCCGAACCCCGATCCATGAAGCCACCCCCCAGAGTAACCAATTTACCGGTTGCTCTTGGCCACACGCTCCAACTCGTCCTTCTTCTTGATCGCGTACGAGTTGCTGCTACCCTTGGCAGCGTTGATCAGCTCCTCAGCGAGGCACTCGGCAATCGACTTGACGTTGCGGAAGGACGCCTCGCGGGCACCGGTTGTGAGGAGGGCGATGGCCTGGTTGACGCGGCGGAGGGGCGACACATCGACGGCCTGTCTGCGGACGGTACCGGCCGAGCCGATACGGGTGCTGTCTTCGCGGGGACCGCAGTTGACAATGGCGTCAACGGCAATCTGGATGGGGTTCTGGTCGGTCATCAGGTGGATCTGCAGCTCCGTCAGCATGGCGCCGCCATGGCGGGGTGTGGCAGGCGGCTCACGATCTCGAACGAGTGCGCAACGATGCGGACGGCCATGAGCTTCTTGCCGTTGTTGCGGCCGTGCATCATCAGAGAGTTGGTGAGGCGCTCAATGATGGGGCAGTTGGCCTTGCGGAAGCGCTTGGCGGCATAGCGACCGGCGGAGTGAGGGATGTAGACGGGGGAGCGGATCTGGATGTAGTCGCTGCAAAGAGGTGGTTCGTTAGTTATCCGCCAGGGCAAGCAGGGTGGGTGTGTTCGCGGGGTTCGATGTTCGGTTGTCGGATCTCGAATTCGGGTGGGAGATTGGGCTCTTACGTCAGGGAGATGTCGCGGATCTCGACATCATCGTAGCTCCAGCGGTCTGTGAAAGAGTCGTTAGCAACCAATTCCCGCGGGTCGAGCCTCGATTCTCGGAGCGGGAGCGGTTCGACGTACTGAAGAGCTTGGTGCTGCCCAGCTCCTGGATGTACTCCTTGGGGAGCACCTCGTAGCCGGTGACGGCCTCGACCTCAATTTCGCCCTCAGACATATTTGCGTATCGGCTGGCCTGCGGAATCCGAGGGGGTGTTGGTGGATTGAAGTTGTGGGCGAGGGACAGGAATGCTGGGGAGCGAGTGTTCAGTGGTGTCGTGGTCGTGATTTTTTTGGTGGCCCCGCTTGCCTGGCAGGTGGAAGGCGGTGGGCCACTCACAGCCCCAGAAATTTATTAGGGCTCGGTTGACCTAAGCTCTGACGCTGGGGCAAGCACTTGCACGCGAACCTTTGAGAAAATCTCCCCGCCTTTAGCCACGCAGAGATAGAGCTGCCATCAACTCCATCTCCCCAAACCACCAGCAAATACTTTCAAAATGGCTCCCGCAGCGACTGGTGCGAAGAAGCAGAAGAAGAAGTGGTCCAAGGGAAAGGGTACGTGTTTCCCGCCTTTTCCGATGCGCGCGACGACCGGGGACTGACAGCACTCGCGACTGCAGTCAAGGACAAGGCGCAACACGCCGTCATTCTTGACAAGTCCACTTCCGACAAGCTCTACAAGGACGTCCAGTCGTACCGCCTCGTCACCGTCGCCACCCTCGTCGACAGACTCAAGATCAACGGCTCGCTCGCACGCCGGTGCCTCAAGGACCTCGAGGAGAAGGGGCAGATCAAGCAGGTGGTGTCGCACAGCAAGATGAAGATCTACAGTATGTTTTGGGCGGCACACAGATGCTCATCGAGGGCAGCACTGACAAGCACACAGCTCGCGCCATTGGCGATGCCGAGTAAACCGCCCGCACCGCAGAGGTGTAACGACAGACCTGGCAAGGGATAGCTGGCAGGCGTTGTGAATTGGTCGTTGGCGGCTCGCTTTGGGGTTTACAGGTGTTTCATCGGGCATGGCTTCGTCTCGGGGAATGGGAAGGGGCATCGCTTCGCAAAAGGCTCGGTGGTAGCATAGGGATTCGGAAGGGCTCCAGATCCTTAGACTGGAATGGCATCATCTATGAACGAACCCGAGGGCACGCCCAGCGCTGAGCAGTCGAGTGTGACGTCAAGGTCATGGAAATGGGCCTCTCTCGGCTGTGAAGCTCGTTGAATCTGGATCGCTCAGAGCGAGAGGGTCGAGGTATCGACTCGATAAATATATACCCATGAAGCACTCTGGTCTCGGTGGTGCATTGCTGTGATGACTGCCTTCATCTCGAGGCCCGACATGAAGGCCACAAAGGTTCGCACGCCTCCGGCGGCCAAACCTTCGTTGAACATTGATCTGTTCGTCCAAACTGGACTCCAAGAACCAAGACATTGAAGATATCCCTCGGTATTTCCGGCACGTGATAAAGTTACACATTGAGCCGGGTCTTCCCGAGGCCAAGCCCTCGAATGGCACCTTCAAACTTGACGCAAAAACAAAGTTCAAAAAGAAAAACATTGCCTTTCCATGGAGACGAACCAGCTGTTTGACGAGGAAACAGACCCCCTTTCCAATCTGGTCTGTGGAAAAGGGGCACTGGGTCCAATGCATTTCGTATTGATCCCGCCTTTCGCGTCTTGATTCAGGTGAGGGGGAGGGGTTGAAATTCAAGACACACCGGCCCACAAACTCGGGATGGCAAAGATCTTGTTGCCGCCTCAATCTCCGGTCCGCCGAACGAGTAATAGCCCAGCCTTGATACGAAAAGGGCAGGAGTCGCAAGTCAGAACTCAAGTGGCGAGTAAAACTCCTGACATTGGTGGAGAGGTAGACATCGAGAACATCGAACCTAAACCAGACCTGGATCACGCCCGAGTCCCTGGCATCAACAACACGGACTCCAAAACTTTCACAGCGGGCCCAGCCGCAACCAATTGGCAGCTTGCCATTGGCCGAAATGTCTTCACAAGGCTAATAAAAACAAAACCCTTCCCGGCAAGAGTCCCGTCGTGGAGCTCTTCAGCCGGGCGGGACGCGAAACCGCGGAGGGGTGAAGCATGCGACATTTGACCGGAGCTGACTCGATAACAACACGGAATCAGGGGAACGAAGGACGACGATGGAGGCATCTGGAGATGACATCAACGGTGAATCCAGACTCCCCTGATTGGTGTCTGCTGGCAATGGAGGGAAAGTTGGCACCCTCGTGGATTTCTAGCGCATCCCGAGCCGTAGGTACCGACTAGTGCAAAATAGGGTCACAAGTGACATGCATGCTTTCAGTGCTCGAAAATGGCCCGCGATAAGTGAGGGAATTCCAACCCCTCGAGGAGACGAGTTCAACGTTGCAATCAGCGCTCCAGGTTCCAGACTGGGTTCCTTCAGGGCAATGCACTGGGGCCTCGGGCCTTGCCGGCACTGAAAGCAAGGCCTGGGGCTCCATCTCGACCCCCAGAGACAACGAACTGCCTGTTGCCGTGGAAGGGGCCCAGCCTGGCCCGTGCGCTAGCGCGACAAGGGGACCGGAAAGATTCGCACTCAAAAGCCAGCCGGTTCCGTTGCTCTTGCGAATTTTTTTCCCTCCCTCAAAACCACAGTCTGCAGATTTATTTCTCAAGACTCCCTCATCCCCTCCATCCCCCAGCCTCTCATCAGCAGAGCTTGGTCCTCTCCTCTCCACTCACTTCTTTCGGTATATCCAAAAGTCGCAAAAATGGCCAACAAGGAGGATATGAAGGTGCTGGGCATGCCGGTATGTTGTCCGCCTCGAAATTCCCGCGATCTGTCAACAAACGCCCGCCGCCGACCTCACCGCCCTGCGCAACCCCATCGCCGTGGTCAATTGGTACCATGGCTCGGACTTTGCAAACACCGTTTGTTTAGTCAGGATTGGGGTTGCCAGTGCTCGTGTGAGCTCGGCGACGGCGATTGACGAAGACTTTCCCTGTTCCCGAGCATGGGCTAACGTACCTTGGTGCAGCCCTTCATGGCGGACTTCCTGAGTATGTCTACTCTCCATCCCTTCGACCCCGCGATGCGTCGGCGACCAGACTACGACCATCGCTCATCCTCGTCGACCATGTCGGCCCCCCAAATGTCAATGTGCTAACCTCTACAACAGTGGGTGGTGTCTCTGCCGCCGTCTCGAAGACCGCTGCCGCTCCCATTGAGCGCATCAAGCTTCTTGTCCAGAACCAGGTATGTCTTCCATGTGATCCCCTTGCACCATGTCCGGCATCTAACAACCCCCCAGGATGAGATGATCAAGGCCGGCCGTCTTGACCGCCGCTACAATGGCATCGTCGACTGCTTCAAGCGCACCACTGCTGATGAGGGCATCATGGCTCTGTGGCGTGGCAACACCGCCAACGTCATCCGTTACTTCCCCACCCAGGCCCTGAACTTCGCTTTCCGCGATCAGTTCAAGAAGATGTTCGGCTACAAGAAGGACAAGGATGGCTACGCCAAGTGGATGGCTGGCAACCTCGCCTCCGGTGGTGCTGCCGGTGCCACTTCGCTCATGTTCGTCTACTCGCTCGATTACGCCCGTACCCGTCTTGCCAACGATGCCAAGTCGTCCAAGAAGGGTGGTGAGCGCCAGTTCAACGGCCTGGTCGATGTCTACCGCAAGACCCTCGCCTCCGACGGTATTGCTGGTCTCTACCGTGGCTTCGGTCCCTCGGTTCTCGGCATTGTCGTCTACCGCGGTCTCTACTTCGGCATGTACGACTCGATCAAGCCCGTCCTCCTCACCGGCAACCTCGAGGGCAACTTCCTCGCCTCGTTCGCTCTCGGCTGGTGCGTCACCACTGGTGCCGGTATCGCCTCGTACCCCCTTGATACCGTCCGTCGCCGCATGATGATGACCTCGGGTGAGGCCGTCAAGTACAACGGCTCCATGGATGCCTTCAAGCAGATCGTCGCCAAGGAGGGCGTCAAGTCCCTCTTCAAGGGTGCCGGTGCCAACATCCTCCGTGGTGTTGCCGGTGCCGGTGTGCTCTCGATCTACGATCAGCTCCAGGTCCTCATGTTCGGCAAGGCCTTCAAGGGCGGCTCCGGCTAAATGTCTCCAACCACTTCACGGTGGCGGGGATGACGCGGGGGTAATGGTGAAATAGGGGTTGGGTGGTGATAGACGGGGCAGGCTACGGTCTTGGGGCATCTTTGGTGCCAGGGACGGTGGAATCGGGGTACATGGGCATGTTTGGCGTTTATGGGACGCCGAATGGGTCAGGTCGCCCGCTGTAATTTATACTCTCTAGCCATTCCCTGACGTTCCTTGCAACGCTTCTTGCCCTTTCTTTTTTCACCTAGATGCCTTGATGAGCACCTGCAATTGATGCGATTACAACTATTACCTTGCCATTGTTGCATTTTTGAGTGATTGTGTGATTTTGCCAATAATTCTGCCTTATGTAAGCTCGCCCAAGCATCACGTCGCGTCTCGTCACTCTTGACCGTTTGCAACTTGACCTTTCGCGCATTACAATTAAGAACCTCCCCTCTCGTTTTCCTCCCTGTCACCAAATTCTCACCCCTCCCAACTCTCTGAATTCCCCCTTCCCCACGAAGCCGTCGTCATGCCTCCCAAAAAGACATCCTCCACGGCCGCCAGCCGCTCCAGCGCCACCAAGCCCGCGCGCGGCGGTCGAGCATCCACGAGCAGCACCGCCTCCGCGGCCGCGCGAAAACGAACGACGTCGACCACAGTCCCCAAGAAGACCGCCGCGAAAGAAATCTTCAGCATCGACTCGAGCCCCGACGAAGACGAGGATCAAGACATGAACGACGACGACGATGACGACAACCAAGACGAGGAGGAGGAGGAAACCGGCCAAGTACAACAAGCAGACAGCGACGAGGAGGAGGAGGAGGAAGAGAACGACCGCAAGCGCATCCCGTCGGAGCTGCTCACGCGCGTGCTCCACGAGTTCTTTCCGAGCCAGGGGACGAGGGTCACGAGGAACGCGAATGAGGCGGTGGCGAGGTATATGGATATTTTTGTGAGGGAGGCGATTGCGAGGGCGGCGGCGGAGAGGAAGGGGATGTTTTTGGAGGTTTGTGACACGTTCCTTGGGGGGGCGGGGGTTGGTTGGGGTGCTGGTGGTGTTTGGGGTCTTTGCTAACGTTGGGGTGGGTAGGTTGAGGATTTGGAGAAGTCGGCCCCGGAGTTGCTGTTGGACTTCTGAGTCCTGGAGAAGGGTTTGCCGGAGGGGTGGTTGGATCAAGCTTGCTTCGACATTGCCCAGCGAGAGAAGACAAGAGACAACAGTCTGCATGGGCTGGGTATATCAAGGATTCGGCTCGGTGGCTGCAGAGAACCAGTATCGAATCTGGGGCTCTGAGGAGCGCAGGGGATACTGGCCTGGTACTCGCCGTGGAGGAAGGCGCTGGTTCACAAAGCGACGAGGCGAGGCATTGCCATCAACACAGGTACGTCGTCAACACCAGCCCCCCTCACCCAAGTCATCTACTTACGTGGTCCGCTTCAGACTGGTCTTTCAGGTCAAGATCGCGATTTCGCAGATATCAGAAGGCAGAAGACGAAAGAACAGTAGCCTCCAGTTTATATCTGGCCAGAGTCTACGAAGCCCGATTACGGTAGCAAGTGCCAAGGCTCCTCGAGGCAACTCACAAGCGTGGATGGGTCACATCACCGAGATGGACCTTCTCATCACGGAATCGGGTCAGGAGCTGGGCCGGGCCAATGTGCAGGCGATCGTTTGGCTTGGCAGAAGATTGTTTCCACGGACCCGTCCTGCGGCGGCCGAGGAGAGGTGAGAGGCATCGTTTGACTTGGGATGAGCTGATGATCTGCGCCGTGGGACGGAAAGGGTTGCGTGGACGATCCGTGGCCATTTGGGGGTGAGTGTTCCACGTGGGGAGGTTTCTGGACTGAAGCTATTTTGAGGATGTGGTGGGATCAAGAGCGTCTTGGTTGAGAAGACATCGGGAGGAGACATGGCCATCTGCAAAATTATGTCCGAGCAGATGAATCATGGCCTGGGAAACGTCTCTACCAAGTTCACCCACATAAAAACCACGAAAGGCGGTTCGTACGCTGATACTCAGACTTGTGTTGCTATGATGTGCCGAACAGGTGCAACATTAAGACTGGCTCCAGTTTCTTTCTCAAGCGCCAGCCTGGTGCAAACACAGGCGCTTCCATGAGGGAACAATTGTCTTCACCACGCCCAGGTGGCCAAGAGCGCACATTGCCGTCAGACCCAGGGACTTTGCACAATGCTCCAAGATTTTGCCTGTCCATCACCAGTCTTGGCATTAAAAAAGGAGAGTCAAGAGATGGCAATGTTTCAAACGACGTCGAAACATCCTCTCCACTGCCGCATCAGCGCTGCAAGATCCCTAGGGGGCATCGCCACGATCAGGTCGCATCGACTACTGATCCCAGCAAAAAAATGGCCGGCGTTGGAATTTTAGAGGTGCTCGTGCTGAGTCGGCAAGGGAAAAAGTCAAAGGGAAAGGGGGGGTGAAACTGGGAGACGTTTGAAGACAGTCGCAGGTTTGCCCGTGCCCCCCCTGCCCTCGGCATGGGAGGGCAAACCTTAATTCGGCTTCACCCTCGCCCGGCTTGGGCCTGTCTCCATTGCTCTTTTTTCCCACTGGGAGGGACCCCGAAGACCGACTTCGCGTGGCATGTCTTCTGGTGGCTCTGTCGCCTGGCAATTGACGTCGTCATCGCCACGACACGCACTCATACCCGCAAGGGCGCTTCCAGGATGGGTGTGGTTTATTTTGGACGGTTTCGAGGCCGAAAAGGCGGCCATGGCCGGTCAGGGTCGCCTCTCTTGTCAAGAGCCCTCTTCCAACTGAGGCGACAACACGACCGAGCCGAGCCATCGGGATGCCGGCACTCCCAGGGCTTCAGAGCTCACTGGCCAAGATGGCAACTCTTGTTGTGAAACCTGCCGACGCGGCTGTCTGTTTTTCGCTTTCCACTGGCAGAGTCCGTGTCGATTGTCTCCAGGCTGGGGTTCATGGCCTGGGCGTTTGGGTTCCAGGGGCCAGACGAGGACCCTTCCGGACATCCAGGTCTCCCCCTCCAAGCCTTGGGGCTCTGGGGAGTCAGTCCGTCAATGTCGTTTTCACTGTTGCCGAGTTGCACGCTTCTTTTTCAGTGCTCCGATGGCCCGCTGCAAATGCAACGGGGCCCGGGAGTGGCCTCTTGGGGGCGACGCGCCGGGGGTCGTTGGTCCAAACGTCGCCATGTTTCATACCATCAACCTGCCCCCCATCGCGAGCCTCCTCCCCTCCCGACCACCCCTGCGGGACTCGCCCCCCCTCCCTCCTCCTGGGTGACCCCAGATGGGTCGGCGTCGATCCATGAGACTTCCGAGACGGTGCCGTTGCGACGGTGGTTGTGAGAGACGGCTCTCTTATATTCATGCGCCGCTCCCAGGCCACCCATCTCGACCCTCCCTTTCCTTCTCTCTCTTTGCTTCCTCCTACTCACCAACCTGCGTATTGTTCGGCCGAAGGGATTCGTTTTCCTTGTTCCTTTCTTTTTCACTTCCATTAATCTTCAACAACCTCCAGGCTAGTCCTGTTTGACCAGCACAGCGCCAGTCGCTATCTTTTCGCCCTTTCCGCTCTCTACGAAAATATTCATCTCCGTTCAGTCTTCTCTGTCGACACATACACACACAAACCGCCAAAATGCAGTTCTCAACACTCGTCCTCGCCGCTCTTGCGAGCATCGCTTCCGGTACGTCGGCTCTGGGGAAAGGGGAGGAGGAAGAAAGTCAGGAAAGATAACATCTCACTAATACACCCCCAGCGCAACGAACAACCGTCGTCCAAGTCGCGCGCAACGGCACGCTGACCTTCTCGCCCAACAACATCCGCGTCAACCCCGGCGAGTTCGTGCAGTTCCAGTTCCTGTCCGGCAACCACACCGTCACGCAGTCCAACTTTGACGCGCCCTGCCAGCCCATCAGCATGCACACCAACGTCACGGGCTTCCACTCGGGCTTCCAGCCCGCCGCCGCCAGCGCCGGCATGGGCATGATCCCCACCTACACGGTCCAGATCAACTCGACCAACCCCGTGTGGCTGTACTGCGTCCAGGGCCGCCACTGCGAGAACGGCATGGTCATGGTTATCAATGAGAAGTGAGCCCCCCAACTTCCTCCTGATGGACGGCAAGATGCTAACGCACCCCGCAGCACCGCCGCAAACTCGTCCCGCTCTCTGGACGCCTACAAGCAGGCCGCCGCCCAGGCGACCACCGTCGGCCCCGCGGACCTCGGCATCGGCGGCTCCGCCGGTGGCGGCACCGGCAACGGCGGCGCGACCGGAGGCATCCCAGGTGCTGGTGGCGCTGGCGGTGCCGGCGGCAACAACGGTCTCGGCGGCGGCAACGGCAACGGCGGCTCCACCACCGACTCGGCCAACGGCGCGATCCCGACCGCGGGCGCGGGGATGCTCGTTGCGGCGCCGACCATGGCGGGGTTGGTGGCTGCTGGTGTTTGGGCTTTGTTGCTGTAGGGCTGAGGGGTCGGGATGGTGTGGAGGGGGGAGTTGATGGGTTGCATTTAGAATACCCTGTTTTGTGGTGTGGGATGGTGTGTGTGTGTTTGTGTTGTCACGGGAATGGCATACCTATCTTCTTCTTCGATATAATACCAGGTTATTTTTTTTCTCTGAGCTGATCGGTTGAGAAAGTGTACATGGGGAGAATGGAGATGAGTCCGGTGCCGAATGTACTTGGGTTCGGGTGGTGGGAATTGATACCACTTTCATCGGAGATGGAACGGTGGATTATCTCGAGCAAAAAGGCAGAAATAAAAACTTGAAAAGTTCATCTGAGCGACATTTGTTCCGTGATGTTGTATTTCTCCTTGTCCAAAATAATACCCGCCCGTCTTCCCTTCCAGCATCTTTCTCATCTGTGGTCGATAATTGTACAACCTCTTCCTCTCCAAGTCACTGCGTGTCCAATATGACAGCCCATCGCCCATCTCATCTCTTCCCACCCCAAAGCCAACGGCTCAAGCCACCCATAACCCATCACCCCCCCCCATCTTCCATCTCATTTCCCCCAAAACACCCCCCATTCATGCCATAACCCTCCCCATCCAACCCTAACCCTGCCCCGGTGCCTTCCTCTTCATCCGATTCTTCTGCGCCGCCTCACACAACTGCCTCACCGGCTCCGTCCCCGGCCACCCCTTCGGCCGCACCACATACCCGACAAACGGATACTTGACGCTGCTCGCAAAGAACTTGACCCAGTGGTCCAGCCCCTCGTGCACCTTCTTCAGGGCCTCGGCGCGCTCCTGCTCCTTGAGCGCCGCCAGCTCCTCCGGCTTGTACAGCCGGTCGATCGACGGATCGTCGAGCGGCAGGAACATGTCCTCAACGCCGCGCATGTCGGGCGTGCGGTCTTCGGCGAAGCACCCCGTGACGTAGGAGCGCGCGGCGTCGACGCCGGCAAAGTATTGGTAGGAGCCGCCCTTGCCGTAGGTGCGCGGGTTGGAGGACACGTCGTAGATGGTGCCGTTGATGGCGAGGTAGATAGGCTTGGTGGGGTCGGTGCCGTCGTGGGCGAGGAGTTGTTCGGGGGTGAGGTAGACGGGGCCGCGCTGGGACGGGGGAGGGGGTGTTAGTTTGGGGTTGGGAGGAGGGGGGGGGAGGGGGGCGCACAAGCTTGGCCTTCCACCAGTCGATTTTGGTGTAGTTGGGGGGGTTGCTGATGCCCCAGAAGAAGCTCTCGCCGCTCGAGATCAGGTAGCTGAGGCCGCACGAGGCGATGAAGAGAAAGGTGAGCACGCGCAGGCCGTCGAGCCAGTAGCTGTCGCGGTCTTCGTCTTGGATGCGGCGCTTGCGGGGCGCTGGATTGGTCTCGGTGATCTCGTCTTCGGAAGACTCGACGGACTCGGGTTCCGAGGGTGCCGGGTTGGACTCGGTCTTGTCGGCCGGCGCGGGCTTGCGACGCCGCACTGCTGAGTAGGCCATTGCTGCGGATTTCGATGGCTTCAGGGTGGCAGACAGTGGCAAGGAACGAGAATTACACCAGAGATACAAAAAGGACACACAGCAGAGTGGCTAAAGCGACATTGGTGGCGAGCAGGGTGATATTGCCAGATCTCAACCCCACGGCTATTTTGCAAGGCTGACGTGGGATGCAAATGGTTTCCCAATGCTCCGAACTCCGAACTCCAACAGGGAGCGCCACCATGGAGTCGATTGGTCCATGCTCCCCTGGCTGGAAATACGTTACACAAGGCTGCCGCTCTCAGCCGAGCTGTCTCCCTGACAACGGGCGTCCTTTGGCTTGGTTGGTCCCACCCCCACATTGCACACCCGCGAATTGTCCACGTAAATACAGACTCCACCGGAACTCGCCCACACATCCACTTGCCGCTGGACGCAGACGCTGGAACTCCCCCCAAACCCCAAGCCCTTCCAAACCCGGGACGAAAAAACGCGAAGCATCATCCGCATCCACTTCAGACCGCTGTTCCTGCGTCGCACAGCATCCTCTACCACGGGCACCTGCTTGGACATCGCATCATCCCTGAACCCCTACCACTCCCCCACCGATAACCTCTACCGCAAACAGACGCCAGCAACATCTTTTGGTTTTGGATCTGCCTCCTTTTTTTGGCCCTTCTTGGACGTGCGCAATCATCCGAGAGCATCCTCAGCCTCGACAAGTTCATCGCACCCAGCCTCCCGAGTCGAGCACGCCGCAGTTGTATGACACGGCCAACCTCGTCGCGCCGATCGCCCAACCGCCGCCCTCGCTCCTCGAACCCGAGCACACGACACCTCACAAAGACCTCCGAGAATGGACTACTCGAGTCCACCCGGCACGCCGGATGGTGACGGCAGCACCACACCACTCCAGCCCCTCTCCCACAACCAACAGCGCGACTCCCTCTTCCCCTCGATGCGTCGCGCCAACCAGCAGAACCACGCCGACGCCTTTGACGCGCGCGACAGCACGGTGCACGACAAGGTCAACCAGTTCAACTCGCTCACCATGCAGTCCAAGGCCCTCGAGCGCAAGACGGCCGACGCCGCCCTCACACGCGCCATGGTGGGTCGCGAGGAGGCCGAGGCCGAGATGCGCCGCTACCGCGACGAGACAAGGCAGCTCCGAAAACAAATCGACGACGCCAAGGAGCGGGAACGCAAGGTCGGCGAGCGCCTCGAGACCGTAATGGTGGGTTCTTTTTTTTTGCGACTACGCCCAGGATCGGAGGGGTTGCTGACGTGTACATTGACAGGAAAACTACGGGCGAGCAAAAGAAACACATGCCCACACCCAGGCCCTCTGGGAAAAGGAGATTCGGCGCGCGCGGAAAGAGACGTTCAAAGCCCAGAGCGCACTAGTCAAGCTGCAGGAAGAGCTCAAATCTTCTCGAGCGGGGCAAAAGTCGGCTGAGGAGGATCTCGAGCGCGAAAAAGAGCGGAGCCAGACACGCGAACAAGAGGCGTTTGCAGCTCGCTACAGTCTTGTTGGCCTGCAAGAACAGCTCGACCAGTCCTTGGAGCGCATCAAGATGCTGGAGCAAGAGCGCGATGCCTTCAAGGCGCTCGCCAAAGACGGAGAAGAGCTTGCACGCCTGGCCGCTGAGAGCAAACCTCCACTCCACTCCGCAGATGAGTCCGCGACACCCAACAGGAAGCGCTCGCGCGAGTCCTCGGCCAACCTCGACGACGTCAAGATCTCGGCGACCGCCGAGTACGAGATTGAGGAGCTCACCCGCCTCTGGCAGTGGGAGAAGCAGAGGGCCGATCGTGCCGTCGACCACGCCCAGTTCCTCGAGATCGAGTGCCACCTCAAGTGCTGCAGCGCTGGGAAGGCGGCTCGCCGCTCGCGGGCCAGCTTCGGGAGAGTCAGCTTCGGCACGTCCGCCAGCCCTCGTCGCAAGCGGAGCGCCATGAACATTGTCGACGCAGGGGACCTGGTCATTCTTAGCGAGAAGGCCGGCTCCTCTTCGTCGTCGTCGTCAGACCCCGACACGCGCCCTCCATCGCCAAAACGGTCCAAAACGGAGATGCTCCGCGAGGGAGGCATGGGGCGCGAGGGAAGGCGGAGCACCATCTTTGTCCCCACCGAAGGTATCTTTCGGACTGTGTCCCAGATGGAAGCCGAGGCGCTAAGCCGTACCGTTCAGCAAACCACGACGACAGTCATCGAGACGATGACATCGAACCTCAAGGCGAGCCAGCCCCCGACCCCTGCTGATTCCATGCCGGCACCGTTTGCGCGCACGCCATCGGTTGACCCTCCCGACTTTGCCATCCCAGCGCAACTCCCCCGCACATCCCTCCTCTCGCTCCTCGACGCCCCCCACCAGCTCGGGCCACCGCTCAGGTTCAACATTCCCACGACACCAGCACCAGTGCCTGTAGCCACGCAGCAGCCATCTGCCCCAGAGTCGGAGCCATCACCTCGGGTATCTGACGCCAACACCACCGCCGTCCGCGACCCTATCCAGGACGTCACCCCGTACGACCAAGGCCCCAAATCTGCGCCACTCCCCTCCATGTCCACCTCCTCCCTGCCCTCGGGATCGACCGCCGGCCCCGCCTCGGCACCCTACATCCGCCCCCACACCTCGGCAGCCACCTACGGCGTAGCTACCGTGACCAAAACTACAAAGATCCCTCTCCGGGAGGAAAACACCGACCCCAGCCTCGCCTCCCGCATCATGAAGCAGCAGCAGCGCACCCCCTCCCGCTCGGCCAGCCGCGCCGACGACGACGGCCCCTCGTTCGACATCAACAACCCCGCCCTGACGCCCACTATGACGCGCGAGCAGGCCCTCGCTCAGATCCGCGAGCGGCGCGTCCGCGCCCAAAGTGTGGGCAAGATGGCGCCCATGGAACCGCAGCCGCAGCGGCCGGCGTCGCGGGCGGCTGTGACGCCGCGACGGCCGACCGTTGGTGAGAAGGAGCGCAGAGACGTGAGCGCGCCGACGGCGAGGACGGGCGGGATGGGGGTTACGCCGAGTGCGAGACGGGTGCGGTCTTAGGATGATTGGACTCTGGGCGCTGGGTGAAATGGTGAGCGGGTTTTTCTCACGAAGGGATGATGACGAACTGGGGGATGATGGGGGCATGGACGAAGGAGCGAATCACGGTTGATGCGGTTTTCATCTTGTTTTCTTTTTCTTTTTCGGGGTTCTGTCTCTATTAGCCGGGGTCGGTTTCTTGCATCAGCATCGGTTCGGTCTGTCAGTCGGTTGGTTGGCTTCGGCGGTCCGGTCCCTTTGCGCAGCGGGAACAAGCATTTGGCCATGGCGTTTTGGGGGTGGCTTTTTTTGTTGCTGTTGTTGGGGTTGGTTGTTTCATCTCCCTGGATACTTTGATCTTTGGGGGAAAGGGGGCGTTAATTTGGATGACTGGAGAAAGGAGGTGGAGGAGGACTGTTTTGTTGTCTTGTTGGATATCCATTGGTAGCCTTCGGGGAGCATAGCATGCTCTTGGAGCGAGCGAAAGCAGGAGACTTGGCTTGTCAGGGGACGAGCTAAATGATGCCTATGTAATACCCAGGGGAATTGAAGAGATGTGTTGGATGTTTCCAGATTGTGTTTGTTGCTGATTCGTTTTGTTTTGAGGTGATGTTGGTGGGAGCTGATGAAAGGCCGTTTTGCCCCGTATGATGTTTATCATGCACCATCTCCTTGCACAAGCGGACCTACCTTAAGCACTTCATGTGGAACATGGAATTGTCAGTATCTGGCATAGGGAACTCGACATGGGCCCATGACAGTGTCTCTGTTTCTCGCTCCAGAATGGAGGAATCAATGATGCATTTGCGAATTTGAAGAGACGCCAGATACTACAAACACCAAAGCGATCTGCCAACATATCCAAGAGACGTTGTACCACAGATAGATACAATCCACGCTCGCTAGCTCTGACAAAACCCATCAACCCCCCAAAAACACCCTCTGCGCATTCCTCGCCTGCTCCGCGCTCATCGCATCCAACTTGACCGCCACCAACACACACTCCACCGCCGCCTTGCCATTCTTCGCCGCCTGTATCCTCAACCGCCACTGCCCCGTCCTCACAATCCACTCCTCCACCCCTCCCGGGCCCGTCCCATGCGGCGAGTCCAGCCGTCTCCGCTTCCGTCCCACCCCCAGCCCAAGTGGCATGCTACTCGACATGGGCGAGTCCTGGCCCCCTCCCATGCCCCCGGCCGACGAGGGGACAGACATCGCACCGCCGGCGGGGTACGACGGGTACTCGTCCTCTGGAACGTACGGCCTCCCATCCAGCGTGATGCTCGCCTCCGGATCCAGCACGACGCGCACGAGGTCCTCGCTCAGCGGCGTGTTTCCCGGAGTCGGCGGCTGGCTGCTGGCGCCGCCCTTGGCCATGAGCAGGCCCAGGGGCTGGGTGGTGGGCGGGAGGTTGAGCTTGGTGGCGACGACCTCGAAGAGGCGCGCGACGCGGGTGCGCGACTCGTTGAGGAACTCGGCGCGGATGGTACCCGGGGAGGGACCGAATTGCAGGCGGGTGGATTCGTCGCCGATTTCGAGGACGAGCTCGGCCGGGCGCGTGTCGACGTAGGGGCGCGCGTACGTCACCCAGCCGGCGAGGGGGTCGGTGGCGGTGGGTTCCGGGGAGACGGTGATGCCGCTTTTGAGGAGGTCGCGGAGGCGGAGGGCGATCTCGTCGCGTCGCCGGGGTTGGTTGTAGGTCAGGGAGTGGGGGATGAGGCGCTGTTCGAGGCCTTTGAAGTGGAAGTAGCGGCAGTCTTGGAGGAGCTCGGCGCGGTGGGTCTCGGAGCGGATGGCGACGGGGTAGCCGCGGAGGAGCTTGAGGATCTCGGCGAAGGTGTCGGCGCTGCGGTTGGGGACCGAGGGGGGGATGATGGAGGGCGGGCGGAGGAGGCCCTCGCGGTCGAGGCCGGGGAAGAGGTCCTCCGGGCTGGAGAAGAAGACGGCGAAGCCGAGGGTGAAGAAGTTGGGCGAGTTGCCCGGGCTGGAGAAGAGGTCGCGCGGGATCTGGAACTCGCGGTGGCCGATCGAGGTGAAGATGGATTCCTCGTAGAGCTGGGAGATCAGCCGGGGGAGGCTGTAGAACTGGGCGTCGGCGAAGAGACGGACAAAGTGGGTGCCATCGCGCGGCTGGACGTGGTAGCCCTGGAGGTGGAGGGAGATGTCCCGGAAGGTGATGGGGTCACGGTCGATGTAGAGGGTCCGGATGGCGTTACACGGGTCCTCGCCGGACTCCTCGGCGCCCTTGAGCTGGGATACAAAGTAGTGAGAGAAATAGGAGGGTGCTATGCCGGCCCGTCAGTTGTGTTTTGTGGATGATGCGGGGGACTGGGCCAATAGAAGCAAATGCAAGTCTGCTGCATGGGCGGGACATGAAGTAAAGTATCCGTACCGTCAGACGAAAGGGATGCACCCGAGAGCTTGAACAGCTCGGAGCCAATCTGGATGGGAAAGACTCGCTCGTGGGGGAGGATCTTTGGGATCTTGGAGACGAGGTCGAGATCCGACGGTTGGGGGGTGGGCTGCTGACCCATGGGGGGCTGCTTTGAGCGAGAGGGCGTCGACCTTGATGAGCTTGGGTATTGTTGGTTCGGATCCATGTGTGAGGTTGGTGGTTATGCGTTTGTGAGAGGGTGTTGGTCAATCAGTGGGTGCTAAAGGTCGTCGTCGTGCGACACTGGCTCGTTGGGGGCCTCGCTCATTGCCACCCCAGAATTGGCGATGCCATTTCGCGGTGTTCTTCTTGGACTGACGATGAGAACGGGAGGGGTTTGGTAATATTTCTGAACTGTAAGCCGGCGCTGAGCGGCCTCGGCCTGGTCCCAATTGTTGAAGCCTTGGAGGCTGATCCTTTGAGGTGATGTTGTCAGCACCAGTGGGGGAACGTCGCAGCACAGTGGGGGGCTGCCCCTGGAGGCCGGGATTGTGGAGGTGGCTGGTGCAGCATCGGGGCCGAAATTTCAGTTTCAGGCTTAAAGCTCGGGCCTTTTGGGCTAACAATTTCCATCCTCTCTGTTGCTCCGCAACTCCGACGACTGCTCAAACCTTGCCCATTGACATGTTGTGCGACCCCCCCCGGAGGAGTATCGTGGAAGCCCAACAGCCCATCTCCTTGCACCCTCTCGTATCGAATCGTGGGGAATCATGCTCGTCCCCCGCGAGATGCGTGCCGTGCCGATTCCCCGCCACAACCACGCGGAATTCCCGGACCGGTAGGCATGGCCAGGACTGGCCGTGCAACTTGTATGTCGCCATGCCGGGAATTGGGTTAACGACCACGAGGATACAGCGCCATTGCCGAGCAAAGTGGCGGGATTGTATGCCATTTCAGAACCAGGGATCGATCAGAGACGCCTCGGATCTCTCAAGACAAACACCCATCACCCTCCGACTTGATCTAGCTATCCGACGGCCAGATCTGTGGGCAGCCTCGTACACAGTGCGTCTGCTTATTACCCCTCATATATCTGGCGTTGCCGGGTACGATTCCAAGAGGCTGCTTGTATCGGTTGTGTCCCCGTCCTCCGCCACTCACCAATGTTGACCCCCCTTGTTTGCCTCCCAACCCAGCTTCCCGGGTTCATCGTTAGACCATGATAAGTCAATCTGCGACGAGACTATCATCCCCAGCACGCGCAGGGAACAGCCGCGGACTTTGTTCCGACTGGCATGCAGTCATGGCTTCGCTGGCCCGTCGAGATTGGCCGCCCTCAAGAGGCAGACACCCCCCCTTATCGAGGCTCGCCGTGTGAGGCCGCTGTTACCCAACTCTTGCAGCATATGCGGCCGGCAGGGAGGGCGCCTCGGGACTATCACTGGCGTGTCGCTTTCTGCTTCTCTTGCTGCTCTCGGTGAGAGGCTCGCTGCTGCGAGCAGCCGTGGGAAGCGAGGCGGCCTTGGAAATGTTTATGACACGACACCTGCTTGCCATTGACACCACACCACCCCTTTCCCCTCTGGCCTTCTGCACCGAGGCCACCAGCGGCAGTTTGTGATTCGCGCTTAGAGTTCCTTGTGGTGGGGGGGGGCGAGGCCGCGGGTATCTGCTCGCCTCGTCTGCCTCTGCCGCAACATGCCGCGGTGGAATCCATGTCGCGGAAAGGGGGACGAGAATAGGTGCGATTCGGGATGAGGCAGACGGCGGGGGTCGACACGACACGACATGCTGGCGGGTGCAGCTTGTGGTTATATTCGCGTCTTCCTTTCCATCTTGTCGGCAGACTCGCCGTTCTCCGATGTTGCCTGGGTGCTCCAAACGCTCTTCCTGGTTGTGTCACAGTATCTCTCCCCAATCTGCCCTCGCTCGCTCCCCCCACCAAGCATGATGCCTCCCAAGAAGGAGGAGCACGCCGATACGGCACTGCGCGTCGTCCAAGCCTTCCTCAAGAATCCGGCCATCAACCATTTTACCCTCTTGGACCAGGAGAATGCCAAGCTCCGCGAAGACAACAACAGGAGAGCCGTCTTCCAGGAGCAACAGGAACAGCGGCTGGTGGAGCTGCTTGAACAGAAAAAGCAGGAAAAGACCCGAGCCGACTCTCTCGACCTTCGGTTGGCCACCCAGCAAAAAACCAACAAGGACCTGGCCGATGGCAATGCTGCAACACGGAGACAACTCAGGGCTTCCCAGGACGCCCACGAGGATGTTTCAAAGAAACTCGGTCGACTGGAGAGCTTCTCGGTGAAGATGCTGCCGACGTCCGAGTTCGTCCCCCTCTTCCCCTCTGCTTGAACCACCGATCCGAGTGCTAACTTGACGACCAGCATCCAAGGACTAGACGCCCTGTACGAAAAGGCCCGCGAGTTCGCCGAAACAACCTTTGGCGTCGACTTCCCTGAGGACATCATCAAGGACGCAGAAGCGTGGGACCTTCTCAAAAACCACAAGGGGACCCATGGCATGACTGTCCTCCGCGACAACACCCAGGTGGCCAAGCAAATGCGCGTTGCCGCAGCCCTGGCCGCCTTGTCCAGAGAGTTGTCGTCATCCATATTCCAAGCCACGTACTCGATCGGCCCGGTGGGGGGCGACGAACTCTCCGCCCTACTGGACAAGATCGCCGACAAAACCCCAGAGGTCGAGTGCCACCTCCGGTCCGTCCTCCTCGCCGCGACACCGCAGTCTCTGTACGACGAGAACGCCGAGGAATGGGCCAAGAAAGCCGTCAAGAACCTCATGACCGTTATGAAGAAGCTGTTCCCAAAGGGAGGCTCCGGGCGCGACAGACTCCGGGACGGGCTCCAGGAAGTCTGCGACCAGGCCTTGGCGCTCTGGCGAACGGTGCAGCGCGTCGAGGGGAGGGTGATGCTTGACTTTGACCCCGATTATGATGACGGTGAGATGGAACCAAAGACTCTTGCTTTCCAGCTCGCGACTCTCTCCGAGCCTGTCGGCAAGAAATCACAGCAAAACGGCGGCGGCATCTATCCCCCCCAATCCAACGGCGGGGGACAAACCAACGGCGGGGGACAAACCAACGGCACCGGAAAAAAGTCAAACAAACCACCCCCACCGTCCCGCGTGGACACAAGCGCGCCGGACCCGTACGTCGTCGTCTGGCCCGAGTTCTACGTCCTCACCGACGACCAACTGGAACCGACGGTCCTCAGCTCGGCGCGCGTCGTGTCGCAGGCGCAGCTGAACGAGGCCAAGAGGGAGGAGATGGCCTTCCACTCAAAGAGGGCCAGCCGGCAGAATCAGCGCAAGAGGACCATGTCCAAGAGCGACAGTGTCGGGAGCCCTGGGGGTTCGAATGGGGATGGTTTTGTGAGCAGCCCGACCACGTCAAAGTCTTTTTTACCGCCGCGCGGTGGAGGTGGTCACGGGAACGACTAGGGACGGGGGAGGAGGAGAGGAGGGGGTCGAGGAATATTTTGAGGAGGGAGAGGTCGGTTTGGGCGCGGTCGGGGCCTGATCTGGGCTTGGGATAAATCTTGTTTTCTCTCTGTTGCTGGTCTTGGGTTTTTTGTTGTGGCTGTCGAAGGTATGGCTGATGGATGTTACGATCTGATGATATACGAATGAGGACGGACTTGTCGCTACAAATGCTGGAATTCTGCCAAACTTGTTGAAGCTGAAAATTGACGTCTAGAAAGTAGGGTGTCCAAATGCATGGAGAGATTGTTGTCATCGGCCGGAGTTTCCGTGTCTTCCTTACTTCCGGCCTTGCTGCCTTACCTTGTGCCCCATATAGGGTCAAACTATTCAACCAGTTTCCATCGCAAAGACCCCCGCTGTGCCCTAATGGGCCTCAGCGGGCCACTCCTCGAAGATATCCTCCCAAACCGACGAGTAACCCCCCGCCGGGGGGTTTCGTAGGCCCCAACCCTGCCATATGAGGCGGGCTTGGGGGTGAGCTTCTGCTGCTCCTTTGAAGTCTTTTTTTTGGGAATACTGGGTGTTGTCGGTGTGACGGGGGCCAAGGTGGTGGTGCTTGTGTTTGTTGTTTGTTTACTTTTTTTGCCCAAATAGGGGCCCAGAGCAGCGAGTTCGATTCCAACGCGTGTTGGCCCTTTTGGAAGGAGTGAAGAAACGGGCTGCCTGGGGAGTGTCTCTTCATTTTCCTCAGTGTGTCCTCTTGCAAACGTCGTCCCCATGATGATGACCAGCCTTTCGCCTCCATCACCACCCACCTTCCAGACACATCTTGGTTGCCACATCAGGATACCAACATGGAAGAAGAGGAAGGCTGTGCCATTTCTGTATCGAGTTGAAGATTCCAAGACCGCTGTTGGCTGCAATCTTGGCTCGTGAAAGCGGTGGTCACGGATGGCTGGGGAATTTGTCAGACCACCAAACAAAAGCAAAGGGTCTCCATCCGGAGTATTGGTGGCAACACCAAAGATGTTATCGTGGAAACTGCGAAAATGTATTTCCCACAGGCACCGGGTACTCAAAGCAGACAGAGAGCCCAATTCAGTCGGCAAGGGCAAAGATGTCTTGTGCTTGTCCTGGCCTTCCTCTTCCCAACGGCATCAGTCTGGAAGCAGGCACGGGTTGAGCTCGATTGCCCGTTGTTGAGAACGAGGCAAGGGCCCCTTCCCCTGTCTTGGTTGGGCAACCGGGAGGGCACAGACCAGATGGCGAGCCCGACGTCGCCCGGGAAGCGACGGCTGGCTGCTCGACTGGCTGATAACCCACGGCCATCGCGCTTGGCTCGATTGGGATCACCCCTTGTCAACAACAAATTTCCCCACCACCCAAGGTCGACCTTCAGGCTTCCTCCAAAACCTCAATTTTCAACCTCCAAACGTCACCATCCCGTCTCGCACTCGGCTGATCTGGAGCCTTCAACTTTCTTGCATATTCATATCGACTTGCACGTGTCCTTCACCGAGCCGCCAAAATGCGTGAGATCATCAGTCTGAACGGTACGTCTCGCTCCCGCAGCTTGCTGCCGACCGCCTGCGGGCGCGTCTTTGCCTCACCGCAACCTCGCCGTTTGACGTCGCCGCCATCGGCGCCTCGACCTGCGTCTTCCAAAAACCCTCGCAAATTCAAAGCTAACTTCTCTGGTGCTCAGTCGGCCAGGCCGGTTGCCAGATTGCCAACTCCTGCTGGGAGGTAGGCTCATTTTCCCCAACCACGCCCCATCAGGCCATTTCTGGTCGACGGGCCGCCCGAATGGACTGCGATACTGACAATCACCCTGCAGCTCTACTGCCTTGAGCACGGCATTCAGGTACGCCTCGACACACAAAAACATACAAATGCCGCTCTAGCTAACACATGTCGCCCAGCCCGATGGCTACCTCACCGAGGAGCGCAAGGCCGCTGACCCTGACCAGGGCTTCAGCACATTCTTCTCTGAGACTGGTACGACACACCCCGCCGTCCCGTCCCTTCCTGCACCATACCCCAGAACTGACGAACCTCGGCACAGGCAATGGAAAATACGTTCCGCGAACGATCTACTGCGACCTTGAGCCTAATGTTGTTGACGAGGTCCGCACTGGAACCTATCGCGGCCTTTTCCACCCCGAACACATGATCACCGGCAAGGAGGACGCTTCCAACAACTATGCGCGTGGTCACTACACCGTAGGCAAGGAGCTGATCGACCAGGTCCTCGACAAGGTCCGCCGCGTCGCCGACAACTGCAGCGGTCTCCAGGGCTTCCTGGTCTTCCACTCGTTCGGTGGTGGCACTGGCTCGGGTTTCGGTGCCCTGCTGATGGAGCGTCTCTCGGTCGACTACGGCAAGAAGAGCAAGCTCGAGTTCTGCGTCTATCCCGCTCCCCAGACCGCGACCTCGGTCGTCGAGCCCTACAACTCGATCCTCACGACGCACACCACGCTCGAGCACGCCGACTGCTCCTTCATGGTCGACAACGAGGCCATCTACGACATCTGCCGTCGCAACCTCGGCCTCGAGCGCCCCAACTACGAGAACCTCAACCGCCTGATTGCTCAGGGTACGTCCTGGCATATCCCACACAATGGCGTGCACATTGGCTAACCCATTTGCAGTCGTCTCTTCCATCACTGCCTCGCTCCGCTTCGATGGCTCGCTCAACGTCGACCTCAACGAGTTCCAGACCAACCTCGTCCCCTACCCCCGCATCCACTTCCCTCTGGTCGCCTATGCTCCCGTCATCTCGGCCGCCAAGGCCGCCCACGAGGCCAACTCGGTCATGGAGATGACCATGTCGTGCTTCGAGCCCAACAACCAGATGGTCAAGTGCGACCCCCGCCACGGCAAGTACATGGCCACGTGCCTGCTGTACCGCGGTGACGTCGTCCCCAACGACGCCCACAACGCTGTTGCCACGCTCAAGACGAAGCGGACCATCCAGTTTGTGGACTGGTGCCCTACCGGCTTCAAGCTCGGCATCTGCTACCAGCCCCCTCACCAGGTCCCCAACGGTGACCTGGCCAAGGTCAACCGCGCTGTGTATGTTGACCCCCCTACCCTTGTGTTGTGGATCTTGCCTAATAGGTTTACAGCTGCATGCTTTCCAACACCACTGCGATTGCTGAGGCCTGGTCGGCTCTGTCGTCCAAGTTTGACCTCATGTACTCTAAGCGCGCTTTCGTCCACTGGTACGTTGGTGAGGGTATGGAGGAGGGTGAGTTCTCGGAGGCTCGCGAGGATCTCGCGGCTCTCGAGCGCGACTACGAGGAGGTTGCGGCCGACTCGATGGAGGGCGAGGAGGTGGAGGCTGAGTACTAGGCTGGTCCCAGAGCGATTTGCGGATGTTTATGGTATAGCGACCCGGTTGTTGGACGGGCGGACATATTGCGGTCCTCGATTTGCAGTCTGAGCACCAAGGGCTTGACGGTACAGCCTGACGTACAGCCTGGGTTGGCCACTGTCTTCCGGGATGCCTTTGTATTCTTGCTTGGCTGGCGCAGGGCCCTGATTTTCTTGTTAGACTGAACGTCATAGTCAATTTTAATCCGAACAATGTGGTTGTTCTGGCCATGTGAGGTGCTGTTGTGTGCTAGGAAGGGCGCCCATGGCTGTACACTTGTTTCTGGACGTCCTGCCGTTGGGAGTGTTGAGTCCAGACTCCCGTCGGTGGCGAGGGAGTTGGCCACAGCTCTCCCCACGCCGCAGGCCTTTTCCCTCTTTGCATGAGCAGACGGCAGACTTGGTCGAGCAGCCGTTTTAGTGGCCAGAGGCCGGCCAATTCCCGTTGACGGCGCGGGGTGCAGAGGCCAAAGGTTCAACAGTGCAGATATCGGAGACGTCGATAGGTCACTCACGAGCTGACGACTTTGGACGGGACGCCTGCTGCGGCGATTTTGCATGGCCCGGGGGGGACGTCTGGCTGCAGACGAGGGCAACGGCCGACGTACGGGAGTGGAGGGGGACGATGGCACGGGCAAGCATGGGGGACAGGATGCAGCGGACTGGTTCGGTTCCATGCTTTGGGCTGCAGACACATTGCTTTGGGCGTGCAGATGTCCTTCCATGCGCAGCGTAGACCGGGAGATGGTTGGGAACCGGCCAGTAGGATGTTTTCTTTGGGGGGGGGGTTGTGGTGGGTTGGGTTTGGCCGGTTGGCGGAGGTCGTCGCCAGGATGGAGGACGACATTCAGCGGGAGGGGGCCGCCACTGAGGTGTTGGCAGGTATCACGGATGGGACGTACAAATGAGACATGCAGGTTTTGATGGATGATCAAGGGCTGTAGAGGCGACACACAGCTGCTGTCCCGTAGATGTTGCTCGTGCCGAATGAATGTTCGAGTGCTGGCCGATGGCACATCATGGCAGCACCCCCCGCGGGCTCCCTCGCCGGCCTTTGGGAGGACCGCGGCCAGGCTTACGCAGCCAATCAGACGACGCGTATGCTGTCTCTAGCGGCTGTGACGGGCCAGTAAGAACGGATGGGCCGGCCGACAGCTCCCGGGTCCAAGCTTGGGCGGACTTGAAGGTCGCAACCGACCCCAATCCCAGCCTCATGCCTGGCCGAAAGCGACTGCTGCCCAGGCACCTCACGTCCCCAGACAAAACAACGCAGGCCCCCAGCCGCCATCGCCGCCGTCGCCGACGACAGCAACATCGACAGCACGGCATTCCTTTTCACAAAAGCCCAAACACACTCGCTGACGACACCCGCGAGCGACAATTATCCCCTCGATTCCGCCCCATTGCGCAACCGTGGCCCTCGCTGCTGCTGCCGCCCGCCCTTCCGTCCTTGACCGGCGGCAGCCCAATCTCTCCATCTCGCCAACCCCTTCGCGCCGCAAGCTTCACCACCAAGCTCTCCTCTGCTCCCGGTCCTTCGTCGAGGGTCCAGGCTCGTGCTCGCCATGACCTCCCACGATCCATTGGCAGACCCGAGACTGACCGGACTGTCGGATCTGAGTAAGTGCCCTCTGCCCGGCGGGGAAAGACAGGCAGACAACATGTTTGCATGTCTGAGGAGCACCAGCTAACAGTCGACGTGTCACCACCGCAGCCGTGCCGAACCTGAATCTCACCCCCGAGGAGAAGCGCGTATACGGCCAGCTGTTTCGACAGGCAGACACCGACAATGTCGGCGTCGTCACGGGCGAGATCGCCGTCAAGTTCTTTGAGAAGACGAGGCTGGACTCGAGGGTGCTGGGCGAGGTGAGACAGACACACGGCAACGTCTTGTGGTAACCCTGTGGCTGACAGCAACGCAACGCAGATCTGGCAGATTGCCGACAAGGAGAACCGAGGCTTTCTCACGCCCGCCGGCTTCGGAATAGTATTGCGGCTGATTGGGCATGCGCAAGCCGGCCGCGAGCCGTCCCCCGAAGTCGCCGTCCAGCCGGGCCCCATCCCTCGCTTTGACGGCTTCACTCCGAATCCCGCCCCGCCCGCCCCGCCGCCGTCGGTTCTACAGGCCCTCGCCACGGGCGCCGCCGCCCCCATCCGCATCCCGCAGCTCACGCCGGACAAGGTCGCCCAGTATGCTGGCCTGTTTGAGCGCCAGGTTCCCCCAGGGACCAGCATGCTGCCGGGGGACCAGGCGAAACAGATCTTTGAGAGGTCGGGCCTGCCTAATGACGTGCTCGGCCGCATCTGGATGCTGGCCGACACGGAGCAACGCGGCGCCCTGGTGCAGACCGAGTTTGTTATCGCCATGCACCTTCTCGCGTCCATGAAAACGGGCCAGCTGCGTGCTCTTCCCACCATCCTTCCCGCGCCTCTCTACGAAGCCGCCACTAGGCGTGCGGCGGCTGGCAGACTTCCGTCGCCCACAACTACCACACCCCCCATCTCGGCTGTCCCGCGCCAGCTTACTGGGCAAGGCGCCATCCCGCAGATGCGGACGGGGAGCCCCCTGGGCCGGCCGCCCGTGGTGGCCCAGACTACTGGGGACTGGCTCATCACGCCGTCCGACAAGGGGAGGTTCGATCAGCTCTACGAGGAACTTGACAAGACGAAGAAGGGCTATATCACCGGAGAGGAGGCGGTGCCCTTTTTCAGCCAGTCCAACCTCTCGGAAGACGCTCTGGCTCAGATCTGGGACCTGGCCGACATCCGATCCGAGGGTCGCCTTAATAAGGACGAATTCGCTGTGGCCATGTACCTTATCAGGCAGCAGAGGACGAAGCGCGACGGCGTCAACACTCTTCCGGCGGTCCTGCCTGCCAGCCTGATACCGCCCAGCTTGCGCAACTTTGTGCGGCCGACAACGGCCGGCGGTGCCTTTGACGCCGTCCCTGGGTCTGCGTTTAGTCCACCAAAAGCCCAACCGCCGCCGGTAGCCAGGGCCTCCGCGCTGGACGATCTTTTTGGCCTGGACGACCCGCAACCTCCCGCTCCGGCCCAAGTAGCCATCGGGACGGGTGGCTCTGCTGCCAACGATCCCTTTGGCAGCGGTATCAGCCCGGCAGGCCCGTCGTCGCCCGCACGACCGTCGCCCCAGGCGAGCACATTCAAGCCGTTTGTGCCGTCGTCCTCTTTTGGTCGCGGTCTCACTAGCCAGGGGACCGGTGGCTCCAACGCTTCAGCACCAAGCCTTGCAAAGCCTGCTGCGCCGGCCGCCACCCCCTTTGATGATGATCTCCTCGGAGATGCGGAGCCCGAGGTCAACAAATCCCTTAATAGCGAGACTACGGAGCTCGCCAACTTGTCGAACCAGATCGGATCCCTTACCAAGCAGGTCCAGGATGTTCAAAACCAGCGGACGGGCGCACAGACGGAGCTCGGCCAAGCCAGTGCGCAGAAGAAGAATTTTGAGCAGCGCCTCGCACAGCTGCGCGCCATGTACGAAAAGGAGGCGCAGGACGTCCGATCGCTGGAGACCCAGCTCACGGCGGCGAGGAACGAGACCAAGAAGCTCCAGACGGAGATGGCCATGATTGACGCCACTTACCAGGATCTCCAGAACAAAAAAGGACAGACACTGGCTGCGCTCCAGGCTGATCAGCAGGAGAACGCCGCCCTCAAGGACAAGATCCGGACGGTCAACGCCGAGATTGCGCAGCTCAAGCCCCAGATTGAGAAGCTCAAGTCGGAGGCCAGGCAGCAAAAGGGCCTGGTGGCCATCAACAAGAAGCAGCTCGCGACTAACGAGGGCGAGCGTGAGAAGCTCAAGGGCGAGGTTGAGGATCTCACCAAGAGCAACGAGGAACTCGCCCGTCAAGTGAGCGCCAACAGCTCGCCCGTGTTGAATCAGGTCGCGAGCCCCGCCCTGTCCACGGCCAGCGGTAACAACCCCTTCTTTAGGCGGACGGGGAGCACCGACATTGCGCATACCTTTTCGCCTCCCATTCGCGGGTTCAACGACAAGAGCTTCGATGATGTCTTTGGACCTCCTGCGGCCGGGTCGAGCCAGGCCGGCACACCGCCGCCTCCTGCCCCGCTTAGCATGTTCAAGCCTCAAAACACTGGTACTTCGACTGGCAGCGTCGGGTCGTTTGCCACGCCTGCCTCTACGAGCCCCGATATGAGCCGGTCGCAGCCCAGCCTTGTAGGACCTTCTGGTTCTCAGCTGAGCAACTCTGGCTTTTTCGGCGAGGCCAGCGAGTCCACCACACGTGCGATGTCGCCCCCTCTGAGCCGCGCCAGCCAGGGCGAGGCGTCGCAGGACTCGCAGTCCAACCGGGTGGCCTCCCCGGTCCCTACCTTGGACAAGCCCGCGGCGGCGACGTCGTTGGAGCCAAGCAACGTCTTTGCGCCGGCTGAAGAGAGCAAGGGCGCTGCCGTCGCGGACCCCTTTGGGGCTGTGGACCAGGCCAAGGCTAAGGAGGACTTCGAGTCGGCGTTTGCCAGCTTCAAGAACGCCAAGGCCAGTCCTCCGAGCGGCACTAACGACACTACTAAGGTCTTTGCCAAGTTTGACTCGGAGTTCCCTCCCATCTCGGAGTTGGAGCGCGATGACGACTCGGAGAGCGAGAGCGACAAGGGCGGGTTTGATGATGACTTTGCGCCGGCCTCGCCGCCGCCCAAGGTCGCCGAGAAGAGGACCGAGTCACGGGCTGCGTCGCCGACGCTCACCAAGACTAGCCAAGAGGCGAACACGGCTTCGTTTGCGATGCCTGAGCCTGTCGCTGCGAGGTGCGATTCTTTTAGATGATGTCTTTTGAGAACGGGATGGAAGCTAACACTTTGACACAGCGAGAAACCCTCCTCCCCTGCCCCGAGTGCCGCCAAGCTCGCCGGACCTAGCGTGGACGATATCTTTGGCTCGCCTAGTGCCACGCCCGTGGCGGCCGCAAGCCAACCTGCGCCGGCGCCCGTCCCGGCCAAGGGTGCTTTTGACGATCTTGATGACGACTTTGAGGGCCTGGAAGACGCCAAGGAGGGTTCCGCCGACGACGACTTTGCTAACATCTCGCGTTCCGGTCTGGACGACTTCAACGCCGTGTTTGACAGCAGCCCTCCGCCCAGCCAGGCCAAGAGCGAGTCCAACGCGACCAACGCGTTTGGCGGCGAGAGCAGCTTTGACTTTGCGTCGCTGTCGGGCTCCGCCGCGGGTAGCACGGTCGCGGCGTCTTCGTCGGCTCCCAGCCAGAGCAAGAACACGGCGGCGCCGGATGCCCACGACTGGGACGCCATCTTTGACGGCTTCGACGAGACGCCCCGGCCGTCGTCTCCGCCGCAGGGCAGCGCCAGCGCCAGCGCGCCCGCCGCTGCCGCCGCTCCCGCCAAGGAACCCGTTCGCCCCCCGACCATCGGCCGCGCGCTCACCGAGGAGGGTGAGCACGACGACCCCATCTTGAAGAACCTGACGAGCATGGGATACTCCCGGAAGGACGCGCTGGCGGCGCTGGAGAAATATGACTATAACCTCGAGAGGGTAAGCTAGCCACCGAGAGCACCGCCCCATCCCCTGTTCTGGATTTGGATCCCCCGTCCCGCCCCGTCCCCTCCGTCCCGCCCCGTCTTATCCCGCCCTTCCCCGCCGAGATTGCTCCTTTTCTGCCGTGTTTTCTTCTTGGGGGTATCGAGACTGACGAATTCTTTTCTCCTTTGGTTTATAGGCGGCCAACTATCTTGCCAGTCAATCGTAGCCACGCTCACGTAGCGTTATTCTGTCTTGATTCGGTGACAGGTCTTGGCCTTTTTCTCTTTTGTCAGGACGATGCCATATGGACGTCTCTCCCAGTTTGGGGGTGAACTGGAATGTGGATGTTTGGTAGAAACAAAAGCTCGAATTGGTGGTTTTGGTGGAGAGTAGTTGATAAGCGGAAGGGGGAGGGGGACGAGGAGAAGGAGCAGGGTACCATGTGACAGGGGATAAGCGTTGGAGAGGAGGAGAGCAGAGCAGAGCAGACTGTTGGGAGGGTTGGCTGGCAGCGCTTTTATTACTTTAATTTGTTGAGTTGTTCTTTTGTGAGCAGGGTATATCGATTTTATTCTGGTTGATGCCCAGTCTCTCGTCCTTTCTTTTTTTGTTTTGGCTCTCGAAGGAGGTCGGGGAGCTCCGGGTTGTCGTCGTCCCTGATGCATTAGTTAGCTGGCTTGGCTTGGTTGCTGGAGGGGGTGAAAGGATGGAGGGTTAGGTCGTACTTTCATTTGTTTATAATTCTAATCAGTTCATGTCCCGTCTTTGATGTTCTTTTAGGGGTCCGGGCATCATTGAGGTTTGACGTTGTCCGTGTTGTTGATGCCCCTTTTAATGAGACGGTGCATCTCACTGTCTTATCAAAGCGCACACGGTCATAGGCACTGTCCGTCTTTGGCGCAACCCCACCATGACTTTTTGAGGAGTTGGGAATTTGCCCCTCGGGAATTCTTTGGATTCACTACGAGATCAGTTGCTGCCAGACTTGAAGGTTTTTCCAAGAGCCTGCCTCGACACATCCTACGTCTCAACTTCCTTCCGCTCCGTCATTCCGGCCGAAACCACCACCGACGCGACCGAGAGCTACCCTCGTCACAACCCCCTTCGACCGTCCTCGACCGCGAACAACCCGACGACACGACCACCGGCCCGCCCCCTCCCAGCTAACGACCTCCCCCTCGAGAGACCCGCGCCAGAGAGACACCCAAGGACACACGGGGGGTACACTTTGGGAAAGGACTAGAAAAAGAAGAGAAAATGGCCGACAACGACGAACCAACAATCTACGACGAGATCGAAATCGAAGACATGACGTACGACGCCACCACGCAAATGTACCACTACCCGTGTCCGTGCGGGGACAAGTTCGAGATTGCGCTGGTGGACTTGCTGGACGAGGCGGACATCGCGGTTTGTCCGAGTTGTAGTTTGATGGTTCGGGTTATTTTTGAGGTTGTGAGTATTATCTCTCTCTCCTATTAACGGCTCTTTTGTTTGGGGTTGGGGGGGGTTGTGCTTTGGAGGAAAAGGGGAAGGGGTTGTTTTTAGGGGGCGAGAAGAGGCTAACGATATGGTAGGATAATCTCCCAAAGGTGAAAGAGGCGCCGAGCGGGGCGGTTGCTGTCGCTGCTTGAAGCAACTCCCAGCGGATGAGGATAGTGGATGAATGTGACGATCAAAGGGGACGTCTGTGCAGTTTGACAGGCTGTCGAGTTTGTCGAATCGACGATCCCCTGACTGGCGTCAGTCTGGTTCTGGAGCCCCGAACGGATTGCGTCTTCGAGACCATGCGGCGCCTTGAAAGGGCAGAGTGGCTGATTGAAGATATTGCCGTGTGTGTCGCACGGGGACCAGCAGTGGCTGCTCAGGCAAGGGGAACGCAGAGGCATTTGTCCACGTCGTGGGAAGCTCTTGGTCGTTTGTCCTTTGGGTTGAGGGTTACAGGGAAGAGACAGATGATGATATATGAGGATATATGAGGACGAGTATTTGGGTCTTGTGCCAGGACTTTTCACACAAATGCTGCCAATAATCCCAAAACACCTGGAATGGCATAACACAGATGGACCACTGGAAAACAATTACGGTGAATTTAGACCTGATTATCTGCCTTGCCTCATCACACTTATTACCGACGGTACATATCCTCAACACCTCCCTCTCCCATTACCCCTTCCACCCCAGTTCCACCTTTCCCCTCCCAGTACTCATCAACCATCCCTTGGACCCTTCACATCACCATAGCCCCAACCACCCCCACCACAACCCCCAACATACCCTTCTCCACCGCCGCCGCCCTCTCGCCAGGCGACCTAGTGTGCGTAACAACAACGGCCGTGGTCGTGTCGGTTCCGGTGGTTCCGACGCTCGTGGTAGTAGTAGGCTCGACGAAGGCGGTCGAGGTCGACAGGTCTTCTGTTTGTGTGTCGGGGGCTGTCAGTTTCTGATTTCACAGCGTGGGAGGGGGGAGGGTGGGGGGGCAAACCGTTGCTGGTGGTGCTCATGACCGAGACAAAGGTCACGGTGCTCTGCGCCAAGGCGGTGGTGGCGGCGACGAGGGCGGCGGGGAGGATGGTGGAGGGGCGCATTTTGAGGGGGAGTGGGTTGTTGGGGTTGGAAATGGGCTTTGGAAGGGTGATGGTGTTGTGAGGCGAGCAAGTGTTGTGGGAGCGGCGTGTGAGGGTGTGAGAACGGCTGTCTAGAACGTTTTGGGCTCAAGGTCGTGAGGAAGTCGTGGCGTTTTAATACGTCTCGAGGCTTGGCGACCGGAGACGACGGCCATGCGGTGAGGACATGCCAAAAGGGACGTCATGATCGCTGGGCGACTCGGACGGTCAGAGGAAGAGGTTGGAAGAAACAGGTGGAGGTTGGGTTCAGGGGCGGAGCGATCTCCCGGAGTGATATGGACGAGGTGCTCGGGGTCAAGGTCACCGTCGTTTAAGACGAACATGGCGGACATTCTAGATCTCCGGGGCCACTGGACGTCACAGTGACAAGTGCTGCCCGTGCGATGGTTGAGCACGTCCGGTCCAAACGCGCAAGTCAGGGCCACGACACCAGTGATTGTCACAAGATTCTATTGCTTTTTGCTGCCGCTCCTTTTTCGCAACCACACACAATGACCAAGGAATCCCAACCACCTCTCTAAACATTCGTAAAGTAGAAGCTTGGCTGCCCTGGGAGCGCCGACTCGGCCACCGGGGTAGCGACATCGACCTCCTTCCCGCCGTTCGTCAGGTCCTTGCCCTGCTTGCTCCCTTCTTGCACGGCAATGACGTCGACCGACTCGAGGCCGGCCGTCCGCTTCAGACCGGGGATCATAGCCTGGGGGGGACGTCAGCACTGTCTCCAGAAACCCAGCACGGAAACATACCAAAAGAGTCTTGGGCTCGTCAAACACCAGCTTGCGCGCCAGCACCACATCGGCCGGCTCGCCGTCCCGCAGACGCTTCTTGAGAGTCTGCACAAACGGCATGGCCTTCTTCATCTCACCCATCTTGCCGATGCGGCCGTTGAGCTCCTTGTCGTCAATCTTTTGCGCGCCCGTCGCCGGATCCCACACCTCCTTGAGCAGGTCAATGTACTTTGTCTGCCAGGCGGGGAACGAGTCGGTGATGAAGATGGTGAGCTTCTTGGGCTTCTTGGGGTCAAAGTCGCTCTGCTTGCCCTTGGCCATCTTCTTGAGCTGCGACGCCTCGGCCGAGTTGACGTTGGAAGCCGTCGTCTTGACGTACTCGCGGGCCGCCGAGAGAGCCAGGTCGGCAGCGGGCACCTCGGGGAAGAGGGCGAACTGAACCGACGACTTCTCGCCAAGGACCTCGCGCCAGATGTGCTCGGCCCAGTGAGGGGCGATGGGAGTAAGCACCAAGGCCTGGAGTCTGATGTACTTGTGGACAAGGTCCTTGTGGAGGGGGATGCCGGCGGCATTGCACGCCTCCCTGTAAGAGTCACGGGCGTTCAGGAAGTCGTAGTGGCCCGCCTTGAGAGCCAGCTTGTACGACGTCTCCTCGTAGTGTTTCCTGGCCTCGTTGACAAGGGCATTCATCTCGTTGTCAAAGAGGGCATCCTGGAACGAGTTGAGCTCTCCAGTACGGAGGGTCTCATCCTTGATCACCTCCTCGATCCACTCCTTGTTGTTGACTGACAAAGGTTAGTGTCACGGAAATTCAGAGGTAGAGTCAGGGTCGTAACATACAGCTGTGACCGGTTAGCATGGCACAGTCTATTGGAAGGGGTGTACTCACAAGCGCACAATGGTGTTGTCGGCGACATCCTCGACAAAGTTGGAGTCCGAGATACCGTCACCAGCCTTCAACCAGTTAGACAAGCATCTCAAGCAGGCCAAGGCAGACTTACATCAGCAAGGGCAACACGGGCGGCATCCGCACCGTACTTCTTGACCACGTCGTCGAGCGTCATAAAGTTTCCAGTCGACTTGCTCACTACCAGGGGTTAGCTACATCGTAAGGAGTCGGTGCGCCCGGGTCCGCTTACTCTTCTCGCCGTTGAGCTGGAGATGGCCATTGGCACGGACGGACTTGGGCCAGTATTCCCTGGGGAAGAGGGCTGTGACTTGTTAGCACAGTCATATCTGACCAAGCTATACCAACGTACCAATGTGGTTGTAAAGGAAAAAGGTGAGATGGTTGGGAATGAGGTCCTTGCCGCTGACACGGAGGTCGAGCGGGTAAAAGTACTCGAACTCTCTCCTCATGCCCTCGAGCGTGGCCTTGGGAATTCCCGACTTCTTGACAATGTCCTCCGTGAGCTGGGTACGGCAGAAAACGTAGTCCCAGACTTCGTCAATCATGTTTTCGGGGGTGATGTTGGCCTTGCCACTGTCATGTTGTCAGCACTGTGAAGCCCTCCTGGTTGGATTGAACTTACGCCTGGCGACCGAAGAGGTCCTTGTGCAACCAGTGGGCAATTGTGTAGTACGCCATGTAGATGGTAGAATCACTGAAATGTTAGAATGGGCCAGCAAACCACACACCGGACAACTCACCTCAAGCTCTCCACCAAGAAGTGAGGATCCCACGGGAGCTTGGAACCAAGGCCGTAGGTACGAGCGCAGGCCCATTGCCTCAGCCAGTCGACCACGCCCTTGAAGGCATGCTGGGTGTCTGACGACCAGGTGTTGAGACCTTTCCCGTCCTTGTTCTCGACAAAGTCGTAGGCGATGGCCCTCCACGAATCCTCACCGTAGTCGAGGTACCACTGGTCCATGAGCGCGACAGTGCTGGAACATGTCAGTCACCTGAACCAAGAAATCAACGTCGGTGCAAACATACCACTCGTCGCCAGATCGCGACACAACCTTGTTCTCAGGCTCCGAGTAGGCAAACGCCAACCCGGCCTTGATGAGCTGCTCCCTGACCTTGGGCTTGGCGACCTCGACCTTCTCACCCGCGAACTCGCCCACCTTCATCACACCCTGGTAGAAGCCCTCCTTGTACGCAAGCTCCTTGGCCTCCTGGAGCTGCTTGGCGTCCTTGGGAGACGAAATCTTGAGCTTCTTGACGAGATAAGGGGCCAACAGATCCGACGTGGGCGTCTGGATGATGGGGATAATCTCCAGCTCGGCCCACTCCTTCTTGATGCCGTAAAAGTCGGCCTTCTTGGCGAGCTCGGTGACCATGGCAAAGTCGTCGGGCGAGTCGGAGGGGACCGAGGTGACGACGCCAGTTCCCTTGGTAGCCAGAACGGTATCCATGGGCAAGACGCGAACCTGCTTGTGGAAGCTGAGGGGAGCGTCAACCAGAGACCCGATGAGGTCAGACCCCTTGACATCTGCAATCTTGTCAATGACGCCCTCCTGGGCAAATATGCCCTGGTAGGCCATGTTCTTGGCGCCACGCTCTGTGATGACAAAGTACTCCTTCTCCGACGCCTTGAAGATGCCGTAGTTCAGATTCGGGCCGACGAAGCAGCATGTCTGGCCGTACATGGTCTCGGGGCGGAGAGTAGCGGGTACCAGGAAGACGGAAGCATCCTCGGGAATCTTTCCCTTGATGGACTCGGCGGCCTGGGGAGCCCACTCGAGGACCTTGAGCTTGAGTGCGGTGTACTCTTGGGGGAGAACGCCCTCGCCTTCGCTACGGTCGTGGTCCATGCAGGGCTGGCCATCCTTGATGGAGTAGATTGTGTACCGCTTGCCAAACTTGATCTTGTGCAGCTCCTTGAGACGGTTCATCTGCCACCTGACAAAGGCGTCATAATAGGGGTTTGCGTCGGTCGTGACAAACTGGCGTCTCCAGTCGATGCGCGCGCCAAAGTTTGTCAGGTCCTTTTTGCACTCGGGGGGGAAGAACTGGAGCCTATTCAGGGGTTAGCTTTGCTGAGAACGCGCTGAACCGACTGCCGTACCAGTATTGCGGGTCGGCAAAGAGGTGAATCTCCTCCTTGGGAATGCCGACCGAGTGCAGAATCTGCCACTGGTACTTGGCCTTGACCGTCTTTGCGGCGGCCTTGCCCTTCTTCGCATTGAACTTTCCGAGGTCCTCCTTGGGCCCCTTGGCCGCGGCAACCGGCATGGGTTCCTCCTCCTCCTCCTTGTAGTTCTCAAAGTCCCGGCCAAACATCTCGACCTCCTTGACCAGCTTGTCGGCCGACGCCTTGATGGGGAGGCCGGTGCAGTGGTATCCGAGGGGGAACAGGCATCGTTTCCCTTGCATCCGCGCAAACCCGGTGTGGAACTCGACTGTTCGAGTTCGTCAGCAGGCATCCGAAGCGATCGGTGTAGAGGGGGGGCGCGTACTCTTGCTGAAGCTAAAGGCATGGCCGGCGTGGAGACGGCCGTTCATGTAAGCTGTGATTCCGTCAGCGACGATCCCCGCCTCGAGGCAGTCCTTCTTCTCTCAGGGGCACATACGGTAGGCAATGGTGCCAAAGAACTTGGGGAACCTGCAGACGTATTGTGGTTAGCATGTAGCCCCTAGTCACCACCGCGAATCGCTCGAAGGGCCCAGCGCAAAGTTTTGCGGTTTGCGCCCTGCCTCCCCGGTGTTCCGACCTTCGACTGCCCTTTTCTTCAAGTTGTGAACGTACTTTTCGCGGAGCTCGTCGGCGCTGATGGACCCCAGGGGGTACTCGTCGGTGGACGGCGCATCGACCTCGAAGACGTGGTCCTCCTCCCAGAGAAGCTGGTATTTCTGCAGGGCAAATTCCGATCAGCACCTGTTCCTCCATGCCCTGCCCTCCTGTATGCTGCTGCCCACCTTTTCAATCTCAATCAGAGAGTCCCGCTTCTCCGTGCCTTTGAGCTCCTTGGTCTTGGAGATGGCGAGTGCCTCCAAGGCCTTGGGCACCGACGTGTCGGCCATGATTGCGGTGCGTCTCGACTCGGTCCGGTTCGATTTCTCGGGCGGTTCGCGATCGTGGTATGGTCTCGTCGTCGTGGTCGGGAAATTGGGTATGATTTCCCCTTCTTTTCGGCGCAAGAAGAAGAAAACAACACGCTCCCGTGTTGGAGATTCTTTGAGTCAGAGAGTCCGTCTCAAATTTTGGGGGGCCGATTCGGCACACACACTCGATACACCCGCTGTGAGTCGCCTGTCCCGCCTGTTTGATGGAGGGGCACGCGGGGTTCCAGGCCTGTCGGATCTTGCATGGTGGGGTGCACCGCTATCAAGACCCCTGTCGCAGTAGCACCAGAATGAGCCACAGCATCAAGTGCATCAGCCACAGCTCGGCACAACGTCGATTTCATCGTGGCGCGGGATTCGAGGTCGGGACCGCATCATCAAAGACGCTCGCCCAACCAGCCGGCTCCAGTGTATCCGGCGACCACACGCCACCATGCTCCCGACACTCGCGCGCCGGATGGCGCAAGCAGCAGGGAAAGCGACTACGACGAACACAGCCACGGCATCGAGCGCATCATCAATATCGAGTCCCTCCCGCTTGAAAAAGGTGTGGCCGCCAGACTTCTCCAAGCTCTCCAAGCAGGAGCAGCTGCATTTTGAGAAGCGGTACAAGCGGCGGGTGTCGCACATTGCGCAGCGGCCAAGATGGAACAAGATGATTCAGCTCGCGCAGCTGACCACAATTACATGTATGGGACAGGCTCCAAGGTGGTTGAGGGGCTGGATATTGACTGTTGGCAGTTGTCGTGGTGTACAGCGTCATGTTCATGGACTGGAGGGATGAGAGGCAGCCGTTTGACGACGTATGTGTTCCTCTCCAGCCCTTTTCTCCTTGACCAAACCTGACAAGTGGAACCAGGTCCGACAAGCCGTCTGGGGTTTCTTTGGATATGATTACACGCCCAAGAAGAAGCCCAGCGCCGAGCCGATACCAGAGATGCGCGAGCGGTCCTCGACGTGGAAATAGAGAAAGCGTCTTGTCCCAGACCTTGCCTCTTGTATAATATATGGTCCATCTTGTGGCGTTTGGCGTTGGAATACCCCGGCAATGCCATGACCTTTTGTCATGTAACCCGTTTCATCTCCCTGTGAAATGCTGGTCCAACTCCACTGCTCCCCATATCTCCTCCTAAACGCCCAAATATGCCAGTCGTCGTCGCCCTCACCATCACCTCCCATGCCACACAAAATTCCCACCCATCCCCTGAAACCCCGCCCCCAGCCCCGTACTCCTCCCCTCATTCACCGGCCTCTTGGCCACCGCGCCTTGCGCCCTTACGCCCGCGACAATCCGATCCGTGCTCGTCTCAATCACCACGCCGCCGACAATCATCTCGCCCAGCGTCGCGTGCAGCGTCTCAAAGTTGAAGATGAGGTCGAGCTCGCACACGTTCTCGAACAGGCGGTCCAGCGCCTCGACGTACACTTGGATAATGTCGATCAGGGCCAGCGGCGACTCGGTCGACGTCGAGATGACGATGAAGTGCAGCGTCGCGTAGTGGCGGTACGTTACGAGGGACGGGACGTCGTTGTGTGGTTCCGAGGCCGAGTGCGAGGTGCCCGAGGCGGCGAGGAGGGGCGGGAGCGGGAGGAAGTTGCAGGAGCCGGGGGGGCGGTTGGAGACGAGGGTGAAGATTTCGGAGATGAGGCGTTGTTGGATGGAGGTGTCCTGTTGAGGGGGGGGTTAGCGGGGGGATAGGAGGTGAGGATGTGAGGAGATGGTTGGTGCTGTGGCGGGGGGATGGGGAGGAGAGGACGGACAAGCTGGGTGTAGAACTTGGTCAGCCGGGGCTGGCCTTGGCCGTTGAAGACCAGGAATGCGTTGATCATGGCGGTGGTGGTGAGGGTTGCGCCGGCATGTTTAGGGGTCTCTGGCGGACAGCAATGTTGCTGCTGCGATGCGCTTTGCAGCCTTGCGTCGCGTCGGGGCGGGAAGCGGTGGTGGGGCAATGACGCGAAGGGTGGCATTGGTAGGGAGATACCTCCCGTATCGCCACTCTTTCCCCTGACACAAAGTACCTTCCTCTCAGTGTCTAATCGGCAGGGGTTGCTCCTGTCAGAGCTCACAAGGGTGGGGTCACTTTGAGCTTCAATGGTTCGAGCTTCAGGCCAGGGGCTTTCATCTCAAACCTCGAACTTGCCTTCAAGTGCCACATCGAGGCATTGTGCCAACGTCAAAACCACCACGCTTTCGTTATTGTTTGAGTACGTCGGCGAGTCCTTTACATAATTGACCAGATCATAAATACGCCACCGAATCCCCCGGACAGCAGCCAACACCCCACACCCAATTCGTCTCATAATCTCAAGAGTCATGATGGCCCGCCAGCATCTGCTCAGGACCGCTCGGTCCGCCTCCAGAGCTCTCCAAGCCACCCGCGCCGTCGGAATCGCAGCTCTCGGTCCCGCGAGGCTGCCTATGTCGCGTCCAGCACTCTCTCCCACCACTTCTTCTCGCCCCTTCACCACAGACACGCCCCGCCTCGGCATCACCCCCGACAATCTGCCCGCCAAGGAGGCCGAGACCCCCGACCTCGTGCGTACCCCGGCCAACATAACAGACGCCGAGTACCACTCCGTCGCGGACGAGTTCATGGACCGCCTCCTGTCGCAACTCGAGGGGCTCGAGGAGAAGACCGAGGACCTCGACGTTGAGTATAGCGTTTGTACCCCCACCCCCCCAATATCTCCCCTTTCCGTCCCCGCTGACCACCCCGCACCTACCAGGCCGGCGTCCTCAACATTCGCTTTGGGCCCGAGATTGGCACCTACGTCGTCAACAAGCAGCCACCCAACAAGCAGATCTGGCTGTCGTCGCCCAAGTCGGGTCCCAAGCGCTATGACTACGTCATTATGGGTGACGGGCAGCACGAGAAGCAGGACACGGCTGTGGGCGAGTGGTTGTACCTGCGCGACAATAGCTCGTTGACCGACCTGTTCCGCGAAGAGCTGGGCATTGAGCTCGGCATGCCCATCGACGAGTTTGGGACTGAGTTGTGAGAAGTTGTCGTTGCCACGGTGGTGGTGGCGTATTGTACGATGATGACATTGGGGCGGGCTCGGAAAACGGAACAAGGCGTCGGTATGGTATTTGCTATTTCTGTCGAGTTGAGGGGACGGGCCCGGTTGTTGGTGGCGGAGGTGGTTCCTACTGCTTCTGCCGAGCGTCGACCACCGTTTCACACGGCATGCATGGGATTGAGAACGTGGGCGTGTATTCCTAGATGACATGCATGCATGCGATGGCTTGAACATTCCTCGCGGAGAAGTTCATGGAGGAGAAACAGCGCAATGGCTTGCAGCTTTAATCAACTCATGTTTTTTGACTGCCGATTTGGCCCGATCCTACTCCTACTCCGCCATGAGAGGGGGTGTTGCCTGTCACAAGAATCATTGCGTGAGGAAAACAAAACAAAGTGGGCTAGGTTGGTCTACCATCTATGTTCTGACCCTCCGCTCCGGTCTTCTTCTTGTCCCTGACTCCCTCACAGGCTCACAGTCTCCGCCGTCCTTCCTTTGCCCCCCACACTCTGAATGTCCTCAACGGTCTGTTCATGGGATTCGTCCACACCGGCTGCGGTACCCGGGTTCATAAGAAGCTCCCGTTGCTGGAATTGGAGTCCTTGGAATTCCTTGGCGGGAAGCACTCTTGGCAAGAATTTCAAGTTCCGGACTGTGACTTACAGGTTCTCGAAAGAAAGAGATTGGATGAAGTTCAACTTCGAAGAGGATAGGCTGTGCCCTTGCGCATATGTAAGCGGATCGTCCCGCCTGGGGTCACGTTGGCAAGGATTCTTCGAGCCTTCTCCCACTTCTCACAAGATTTTGGCTTCAACTTTTTCTGTAAATTTCAAGCTGTACACCAAACTCCAAACAGAAAGACATATGGGAACTACCTATCAGAGTCTAGGAGATTCCGTACCATCTTCAGTCGCTGTCCCCCCCTCCCCTCCCCACCTCCTCCCTGTCCCCGTCCAGTCCTCCACATCTGGCTCACCCATTCATCTTGTCCAGATAGGCATTGCTGCGCTCAAGGAGGTCATAGACCACGTCAAGCGTCTGCTGCGACTCCTCCAGCGCATCCTGCAAGTCCGCCTTTTCCGCCTCGAGATTGTTGATCTCTTCCGACTGCTCCTTCGTCTTCTTCCTCTGACTCGCAATCTCACCCCGTGCCGCCTGGAGATCCCAGGTCAGCTTGTCCTTGGCCTCCTTCAAGGCCTCGGCCCGGGCCTTTGCCTCCGAGAGTGCGGTGTTGGCGTTGGCTTTGGTGTTGGTGAGATCCTTCTCCAGGGCGGCCTTTTCCGTCTTCAACGTCTCATTGTCCTTCTCCAGACCCTTCTTGGTGTTCTCCAACCCCTTCTTCTCCTCCTCCAAAGCCTTCTTCCCCGCCCCAAGAGTCGCGTTCTCCATCTCCAATGCAACCTTCCTTCCCATCAAACCATCCTTCTCCTTCTTCACAGCATCCAACTCCTTCCCCAACACATCCTTGGCCTGGCTGATGTCCTTGCCCTGTAGCTTCGCCGCCTCGAGCTCCCTGCCCAACTTCTCCTTGGCCTCTGCAATCGCCTTGGCCTGAACCCTGGCGGCGTCGAGCTCGCTCTTCAGCTTGTCTCTGGCTTCGGCATCCACCCTGGCCTGGACCTTCGTAGCCTCTAGCTCCTCCAACAGCTGCTGCCGAGTCATCTTGGCGCTTCCCATTGCCCCTTCGATTTTGGCCGAGAGGCTGGTGGCGAGCTTGTGGATGTCGCGTCCGTTGGTTGTGGGAGCGCCGGTGTCGGGACCCGTCCTTGACACTCGCTCCAGCCTTTCGATCTTGGTCTTCTCCTGCTTCACGTCGCGCTCCTTGAGCCTCAATGCCTCATCCTTGAGCATCGGCGCCTCCTCCTTGTCGGCCCTGTCGGCGGTGGTCTTGTCGGCCCTGTCGGTGGCGGCCCTGTCGGTGGCGGCCTTGTCAGCCCTCTCTGAGGCCGCCTTGCCAGTAGCAAGCTTGTTGTCCATGCCTGCCATGAGCGCCTGGATGTCAGGGCGAGTTCGGGGGGTTGCGCTCTTGCCAGATGGCGCTGGCTGGCCGGCGGTGTAGGAAAATGACGTGTTGGAAGCACTGGAATCGGGCCTCTTCCTGCCGACGCCCTTGGGCGGAAGTGGGTTGGCGACGGACATCATTTTGATGGTGGTGTGTTTGGGTTGATCGGTTCGACTGGGTTCGTGTCAGTGGGCAACTCTGTGGTGGGATTTCCATCCTTCAATACCAACAAGGGGAGGCTTACCTTGAGAATGTTCCGGGTTGGCTTGCTTGTGCAAGGTTTCAAGATGTCTCTGTTGAAACTGTTCGCTGTTGGGGTTGTCCACATGAAAGAAAATGCGAGAACTGAGCATGACTTATATCACCAACACAAAGGCCAAGCATAAACAACCACTGTCTGGATTGATACATGTCCCAGCCAGACGCAACAGCAGCTCGCCAGGAAATGGACGAGCCCAGATTCCAACGTCTACTCCAAGCTTCGCCATAGTTGTGGCGCCCTCTCAGCACTTGCATGACGCCTGGCGACAAGTCGTGGACCCCTACGATCGAGTCGCCGACACACCTACCTATCCTTGATATTGTTTGCCTTGGGCGTTTGATCAACATGTCCTGAGTCACTGTGCACAGGTGACAGATTGCCTTGTCGCTGGGTAAGGTATCAGTCGTTTGCCTCCTGAAAGAGCTCCAGCCACCTCGTCTCTCACGACCGCCGGAGTGGGTATCAGATGCCCGACCTTGAAGGCAGATCGGGGTCGGGCCGCTTGCTTGCAGCATGCATCCCCTATTAGTGCCTTTCCTGTGCATGTCTTCGACAGACAAGCCCGACAGTAGCCCAACGGCTCCCGGACTGGCGCAGCCAAGCCGCTGAGGACTCAAGTCGGGCTGGTCCAAATCTGCCATGGACATTGCGTTCCCCAGCTATATTGACTGCTTGATTGGGTTGACTTGCATTTTCGTCCATTCAGCCTCAGCCTGCTTGATGTCTGCCGTTGTAGTCCCAAGGATGGCATCAAGTTGTCCCGACGAGGCTCTCAAAAGACGTCGACCTTGTTTGCATGTGAGCATTCACCCCATCCCGCCAGCCGCTTTCCAGGTCTCCATCCTCTTGTTGGGCACGACAGACGGATGTGGCGCTTGTCGTGTGCGCAAGAGGTTCAGAACAGAGAGGAGAAGGAGGCGCTGAGTGCAAGCCTGAAGCGCAACTCGGTTGGGCAGGTATACTTCCTGAATGCTTGTTGAATGCTGCATATGTTTCTCGTCCATGCATTTCCTTGTCATCATTAACGCCTTGGACTCTTGGTTCACAAAACTGACTCGAATCATTCAAGGGAATCCCCAATGAAAGGACCCACCAAAAACGATTCGGCAAAAATTGAGGGATTTTTTGACAAAAAGATGAGACACCGCGAAGTGTCAATGAATCAATGATTTGATCGTACTCAGGCTCGATCTGAGGACCTTCAGTGTGTTAGACTGACGTGATAACCAACTACACCATACGACCAGGATGATTCGTTGGAGATTTGGGTCACAATGGCGGTCCAAAATCCTCGCAACTGCGGGGCATGCATGTGCGCGGAGGCCGAACTTGACCCCCCCTTTGCTTGAAGTCCGGGAGGCTTGTTGAATTCATCGGCACCCAACTCGTGAATGGGATGGGTCCTCTCAGAAAATACCTTGGGTGATGGCTAAGAGTTTGGGCACTAACTCTGCATGGGGTCGAAATGATGATGGGAAGCAGAAATACAAGTGTACCGGAAAACCGATCAGGGAGTTGCTTTTGGGCGCTGCTGAGCCGATGATCAGGACGGGTTGGAAGGGGTTGGAAGGGAGGGCGATTGGTGTTGGGAGGGAAACTAAAGTCGTTGGAGCTTCCATGGTATGTCGGAATGATGCTGCGGGTTGCTATTAGGTGGTTGTTAACTTTGCTAGACTGGGCTGCGTTGGGCTAGCATCGCTGTAGCTGCGTGCTTGCCATCAGCTGTGTCCCTTGAGGCTCTGCGCCGGTCGCCTTGAGTCCCTAATGGTGAGTACGTCTCTTCTCGCAGTGAAAGAAATCCTGACCCGCCTCACTCAGCTCAAAAGCGCCGCTTCTCTCATCCCCGTCGAGTCCCTTCCGCGCTGGAGCTGGGCCCAGCCTCAAGGGATCCAAGAACTTCTGGAACCATTATCGGCAATGAAGTTGTTGGAATACATGTACCGTGGTCGGGGCTGCCGATTTCTGATTGCTCCAATCTCGCTGCTTGACCCACAAAACCCCGCCAATCAGACACCGCGCTCGGACCATGGCCTTGTACCCTCAGCCGCCGAGCCGCGTACCTAGAGCACTGCACTTCTGAGGTTGCTAGATCTTTATAAATACACGAGCCTCCTCGAGCTCGTCCCTTTCTCAGCTTCCTCTTTCTTTTTCCCCCATTCAGCTTCGGACCCGTACTTCCAGAGTCTTCAACTTGGAATCTTGAAAATCCTTTTGGAAAGCTTTCGCATTTGGGTTGCGTGTCATTTGCGAGAGGCGCCACACTGGTCCTGCGCTGCCCTCAGACTTCACGAGGTGAACAGAGAACGGGGGCGACTGCGTCCGGAGGTGACTGCGTCAAGCTGTTGGCTCGGCTCGGCACAACAGCAACGGCCCATCAGTGGATGCCTGGCTCCGTTCCCGTCCGTCTTCCCTCTGTTTGGGGCAGTATTGGGATCTCCCCATCATGAGATCGAGATTGCCAGAGGATCGCGAAACTGGCCTCTCGTAGCTGTTTCGTTTTTCGGAGGTGGCGCGATCAGACTGGTCTTCCCTGTACCGGACAGGATTGGCTGTGAGACGGCGGTTGGGTGCCTACAGCTTGGCAAGAATCTAAGCTCAGCCACAGTTGGGCGTCGATTCCAAGCAAGCTGAGCTTCCAAACTGCAGCGTCCAGAGCCTTCTCAGTTCCCCCTCCTTCTGTTTTGCACCTTGCATCTTGCAACCTCCAAGTTCTGCGTCGCCGAACGAGGAGCCGTCCAAATGGCTCGATCTCCGGTTCCCAAGGTGACCGAACATGGAATTACTGTTGTGTTCGAGGCGGAGAACCCCACTATTGAGTATGTGCCCCCTCTTCCCGTCCCCCACCTTGTCCACCTCGAAACCACGATTCACGGTTTTTGGCATCGCTAATCGTCGCCGCTGCAGTATCCTCTTTGTCCACGGCTTCACCGGTCACCCCGAAAGAACTTGGACATTGGATCTCCCCCCCGAGCAGAGCCTTCCGTTGAGAAAACGGCCCGCGCCTAGCTCCAGCGATGTCCAACCTCCACCTTCCAAGCTCTCGCGCATCTTCCCCTCACATCCCCAACGCCCGACAGGACTAGACACAAATAGCCCCAACCCCCCCCCAGAACCACACAGCGTCTATTGGCCGTACGACCTGGTTCCGGATACCATTCCCAATTCTCGAGTTCTCACGTACGGCTACGATACGAATATCCGCAGCAGGTTCGGTAGTACTCCTGTGAGTCAGAAGTCCGTGGGCGACCATGGCTGGGACTTGCTCTGTACCTTGGCCGACCACCGTCGGGACGCTCCTACGCGACCCCTGGTCTTCGTCGCCCACAGTCTAGGCGGACTGATATCCAAGGTCGCCTTGATGAGGTCCAGTGAACATGGTCAACATGGACCCCAGGCTCATCTGCGGAGCGTTGCTGAGTCGACAGTTGGCGTGTTATTCTTCGGAACTCCCCATCGAGGAGCAGACCCGTTCAATATTGCGCACCGCATTCTCAAGAGACTGGCGACAGCCACGTTTCAATATAACGACAGCGTCGTACAGACCCTGTTGCAGGGAGGGGACTACTTAAAGTCAATCCAAGAACGATTTGTGGTCCTATCAAGGCACAGTCGTTGGGCCATCTTCTCCTTTCAGGAAGAATACGCTCAAGAGGGTCTGTTTGGCAAGAAGGTAAACATATGCTTACCCCCTCTTCGAGAGACTTGAATTGCTGCTGATTCCCTTGTCTAGGTTGTTGAGGACGAATCCTCTTGTATTGGTGACCCCGGTCTCGAAACAACACGTCACATCGGAAAGAATCACCGGGACATGGTCCGGTTCTCCGGCGACAGTGACCCAGAATACCGGAAAGTCGCGCACGCACTGCGCTCCATCTACGATCATGTCCATGTTTCATCCGGGCCACATCTCCAGTGGAGTGGTGTTGCAAAGGATGGCGTGTCCCCCAACAATGAGCCGTTACCCGCAAATGTACCCACTATCGATTCGCCCGTGGCAGCTGGGGTCCTTGCCAAACGCCAAGAGCTCATGGACCTTTTGGACTTCGATGAGATTGGTGCTCGGTTGCTCTCGCTGAAGGCTCCCCACAACAAGACGTGCACATGGTTCCTTGAGAATGAGAAATACCGCCAGTGGCTGAACCTACAGAACGTTGATGACCATCATGGCTTCTTGTGGATCAAGGGGAAACCCGGCTCTGGCAAGTCGATCCTGATGAAGTTCCTCGAGGAAAAGACCAGATTGTCTGTTGCCAAAGACCCCAATCGTCTGCTCGCCTCATTTTTCTTCTACGCCCCTGGCGAGGACCTTGAAAAATCCACCTTAGGTCTCTACCGGTCCCTGCTCTGGCAGCTGCTTCAAAATGCCACGGACCTCCAACGAGTCCTTGACGAGTTCGATTTTAACGCCTGGCGTGTCACAAAGAGATCAGGCTGGCAGACCGAGGCTCTGAAAAGGACCATAGAAAGGGCCATTGACTGTCTGGGTGACCGGGACTTGTCAGTCTTTATTGACGCCCTGGACGAATGCCGCGACGACGACGTTGCCGACATGGTGTCTTTCTTCGAAGACTTGGGTGAGCGAGCGGTTCGAAAAAGCATACGCCTCCGCATCTGTTTCTCGAGTCGGCATTATCCATTGATCGAACTCCGATGTGGCTTCGACATCATACTAGAGGATCAAGATGAACACGGCGAAGACATCCGCCAGTTTATCAGCAGCAAGCTGAGACTGCCCAAGTCGAAGCCAGCACAGGATTTCAGAAACGAGGTTCTTGCAAAGTCTGCAGGGATCTTCCTCTGGGTCGCGTTGGTTATTCCTATGCTCAACAAAACAGGTGCTGGGGGCCGAGTCGACCAGCTCCAAAAATGTCTCAGCACAATACCCATGGGACTCGACAACCTCTTCGACATGATTCTGGCGCGAGACGACGAAGATATGGACGAGCTACGGTTCTGCATCCAGTTGATTCTCTTCGCCATCCGACCTGTTACCCTAACGGAATATTTCTTTGCTCTCCGCCGCGCGGGAGACAAAGATCTTCATGATTCCTGGGCAGCAAAACAGGTTGATCGTGATCATATGGGCCGATTTGCCCTGAGTTCTTCCAAGGGCCTGGCAGAAGTGACCAAGACACGAAAAAAAGACAAGGATCCGACGGTGCAGTTCATACACGAGTCTGTACGCGATTTTTTGTTTTCGGAGAACGGGCGACGGCGACTCTGGCCGTCATTCAACAACGAAGAATTTACCGGATTCGGTCATGACGCACTCAAATTACGGTGTTTGGGCGAGATTGAAGAATATCAGAGCCGAGACTCACAAGCCAGCACAAGATCGGCCGAGGATCTCATACATATGTGGCCATTTCTCCGGTATGCGGTCAACAATATCCTCCTTCACGCCAACCACGCGCAACAATGCAGAGTTCCTCAAGTCGGGTTTCTGCTCCAATTCTCCGAGCGCCAGCAAGATTGGGTCAAACTTCACAATGCCTTCGAGCAATTCAAATCGCGGCATTACAGCAACACGGTTGACATCATATACATTCTTGCGGAACATGGCTCGAATAGCCTTCTTCAAATCCACCCCAGACTCTCATCCCACTTGAGCATTCGTGGCGGTCGTTACCTCCTACCTCTTGCTGCGGCTGCTCTCCTCAAGCACAAAGCTGCAGCTCGGGTGTTAGTCGCCTCTTTGAGTTCTGATCCCGAGTTCGCGGCCGGAATCGAAGATTGTGTGATGGCCTTGTCACCTGGACGAGATTACAAATTGGCGTCTCTGAAACACTTCTTCAACCTCTTGCCTAAAATCGGCCACATTCCACTAATGGAGCATTGCATTGAGAACTTCCCTCGGGAAGCCCACTGGCAGGTACTCGAGAGGCATAGCCATTGGGCCCATTCAGTTGCCTTCTCACCGGACGGCCAGACGCTTGCGTCGGCCTCATGGGACAAGACAGTACAGCTCTGGGATGCGGCGACAGGCGCCTCCCAGCAGACGCTTGAGGGGCATAGCGCTTTGGTCCACGCAGTTGCCTTCTCGCCGGACGGCCAGACGCTTGCGTCGGCTTCATCCGACAACACAGTACGGCTCTGGGATACGGCGACAGGCGCCTTCCGGCAGTCGCTTGAGGGGCATAGCGATTCCGTCATCGCAGTTGCCTTCTCACCGGACGGCCAGACGCTTGCGTCGGCTTCAAACGACAAGACAGTACGGCTCTGGGATGCGGCGACAGGCGCCTCCCGGCAGACGCTTGAGGGGCATAGCGGTTGGGCCCGTGCAGTTGCCTTCTCGCCGGACGGCCAGACGCTTGCGTCGGCTTCATCCGACAAGACAGTACGGCTCTGGGATGCGGCAACAGGCGCCTCCCGGCAGACGCTTGAGGGGCATAGCAAGTGGGTCCATGCAGTTGCCTTCTCACCGGACGGCCAGACGCTTGCGTCGGCTTCATCCGACAACACAGTACGGCTCTGGGATGTGGCAACAGGTACCTACCAGCAGACGCTTAAAGGGCATAGCAATCGGGTCTGCGCAGTAGCCTTCTCACCGGACGGCCAGACACTTGCGTCGGCTTCAGACGACAAGACAGTACGGCTCTGGGATGTGGCGACAAGCGCCTTTCGGCAGACGCTCGATGGCCATAGAAATTCCATCCACGCAGTTGCCTTCTCGCCGGACGGCCAGATGCTTGCGTCAGCTTCATCCGATGAGACAGTACAGCTCTGGGATGTAGTGACAGGTGCCTACTGGGGGCTGGCGCCTAAAGGGTACTGTCAGACGCTTAAGGGGCATAGCAATCCGGTCCGCGCAGTTGCCTTCTCGCCGGACGGCCAGACGCTTGCGTCGGCTTCAGGCGACAAGACAGTACGGCTCTGGGATGCGGCGACAGGCGCCTCCCGGCAGACGCTTGAGGGGCATAGCGATTTGGTCTCCGCAGTTGCCTTCTCGCCGGACGGCCAGACGCTTGCGTCGGCCTCATCCGACAAGACAGTACGGCTCTGGGATGCGGCGACAGGCGCCTCCCGGCAGACGCTTGAGGGGCATAGCAATTGGGTCCATGCAGTTGCCTTTTCACCGGACGGCCAGACGCTTGCGTCGGCCTCATCCGACAAGACAGTACGGCTCTGGGATGCGGCGACAGGCGCCTCCCGGCAGACGCTTGAGGGGCATAGCGATTGGGTCTCCGCAGTTGCCTTCTCGCCGGACGGCCAGACGCTTGCGTCGGCTTCACGCGACAACACAGTACGGCTCTGGGATACGGCGACAGGCGCCTCCCGGCAGACGCTTGAGGGGCATAGCGATTGGGTCTCCGCAGTTGCCTTCTCGCCGGACGGCCAGACGCTTGCGTCGGCTTCATACGACAAGACAGTACGGCTCTGGGATGCGGCGACAGGCGCCTCCCGGCAGACGCTTGAGGGGCATAGGTATTCCGTCCACGCAGTTGCCTTCTCACCGGACGGCCAGACGCTTGCGTCGGCCTCATACAACAACACAGTACGGCTCTGGGATGCGGCGACAGGCGCCTCCCGGCAGACGCTTGAGGGGCACAGCAGTTCCGTCGACGCAGTTGCCTTCTCGCCGGACGGCCAGACGCTTGCGTCGGCCTCATACGACAAGACAGTACGGCTCTGGGATGTGGCGACAGGCGCCTTCGGTCACGGCACATGCCATAATGGCTGAGCCAGAACCCCAGGAGGATCTGGAACAGTCCCCTCCATCTCCCAAGAAGGCAACCTCTACGAGACCGCAGAGGAGAGACATCAAGTCTTGCATAAGGCGCTCATCTCAACCAACTCCGCGGACAAAGACCTACCGGCCCCCGACAGCACAGAGTCCCCGAGCTGGATTCCCTTCGATGAGGCAATTGGGAAGGAAGAACTCGAGGACTGCTGCGTCAACGTGACGAGCAACACTCCTGGAGCCGACCTAGTAACGGTCAGGCTACTCAAAGAAGTCTGGAAAGACATGCAGCCGCATATCGCCCACCTTTGCACAAGCTGCCTCCACAGAGGGTTCAAACTCCTCAAAGGTGGAGGACATAACTTATTCAGTGAGTTCGTCAAAAAGGCAGACCCCTACTCAAGGGCCTAGCCACTTCAACCCTTTCCTAAAGAGGTTTTAATGGGAGAAGGACAACGTTTGTAATGACGAAACCGGAGAAGGCCGGTTTGCAGGATTTGTATTTCTTTGGCTCGGAACAAGAGGTCTCGGAGGATTATGTAATGAGAAATTCCAAACGTAGTTGGACGAGCCATTTCCCCTGCGGAGAAAAACCTTGCTCGATAAATACCATCATCATCATCATCATCAGCCATAGTTAATGGCTGATAGTGTTGAACTGAACCACACAGAGTGGTGTCATGCCCCAAGCCATGACACACGGCCAGAGGCTGCCTCAGGCAGCCACAACAGACCAATAAGAGTACGCGGGCCCTCCCCTCTGGATGCGGCCAATCAAGACGTGCTCTGTGTGCTCTGTGTGCTCTGTCACAGAGCAGACAGAGCAGACAGAGCACTCTGCAGGCTTGGCGGCTTGGCGCTGCCAAGCCCAGGGAATGACTGCTCTTCAGCACTTAACGTTAGTTATTGTTAGCTGGTAATAATTCAGCTTCGATGTCGATGGTGGGAAGATGGGGATGGAGGAGGCTTTAAAACATAATGGCAGCAAAATGCAACAATTGAAACAATGTCAATGAAGTGTGTTCCCACAGCCGATGTCTATCTTTACGGCGCTAACTACCCATTGTGTTCCTCTTCTTTGTCCTGAATAGAACCCCTGGGCTGGCCCTACCACAGTAGGGTCGCCCTGGGCTTGTCACGGCACATGCCATGATGATGGCGGTTGGTCCTTATCAGCCTTGTCAGCCTTATCAGCCTTATCAGCCTTATCGGCAACGGCAACCCCACTAGATGGATTCCGTCGTTGGAGAGCAGAGCGCTCCGGCTTCCTCTTCTCTCCAACTTCGTTATTTTCCACAATAGCCAAAGAGAGTCCCATCGCAGCCGTGTCTCGATAGTTCCACTTGCGCGCCGTGACAGGGCTGCTGCTAAAACGGACAGCCCAAGCCATGGCACATGTTCCCAGGGTGGAAAAATAGAGACGAGCTTGGTGGAAATGATCCCTCAAACGCCATGTTCTGGACAGGATCTGTCGCAGTCCCGTTTGTGACTGGATGTGTCTGGTACATGTCGGTGTTGGGAAGAGGGGCCGATAAAAAAGAAAAAGGAGTGAACAATTGGTATTCTGACCTCAGGAACGAGACCTCTGCTTAACCAGAATCTGCCAGAAACTTTCCGAGGTGCAATGTCAACAGTGATAGCTGGGAGTCGTACACACCCTAACCCTTGCGCCGCCTGGAACCTGGGACTACGCGTTGACTTGCCCTTTCGGGCAACGTCGTCAAGGCAAGACGCGTCGTCATGTCGCGTCACGCCGAGGCAATGGACCACGACCAGACTTCCCATCGCCACCACCCAGGGCCTGTTCGATATGGATGAACCTGCCTCCTCAGCCATCCCTCCCGCAGCACCTCCTCCTACCCAGGTTGGAGAAGTAATTGCCGCCGATGTTTTATCCTCGCCGGCGTCGCCCTCAACCCAGTTCACACCTTCGGACTTCATCTTTTCGCTTCCAGTAAACTACAGGAAGAGAAAAGCGGTTCGCCCATGCGACCAATGTCACCGCACGAAGTGGCAGGGCAACTGTACTGGCTTCCTGTCCTGCTATCATTGTGCGTCGCCCCCCAACCCTCCCCTCCCACTTGCACCAACCCGCAAGCTGACTCCCGCTGCCCCCCCCTTCAAAGGCCACTCCTTTTCGCAACCATGCTTCTACGATAGACCCTACAGGGGGCTAGTGAGGGCAGAAGGACACTTACAAGGGTAAAATGGTTTCAACGCAAAAGTCTCTGAGGGGGTCAGACGTTCTCTCTGCCTTTTGCGCATGCTGCCCGTCAGGGTAAAATAATGCCCCCTCCTCCTTGCCCCCCGGACTCTGGACCTTTCTTCCGAAACTACATCGGGCAAGCAGCCGCTGCCCGCGCTAGCAATATCCGCGCCAGAGAGCCGGGACACCCATCCCATGAGCTCGAAGCTCTCCAGCCCGCCGATGGAAGAGTTCTTCTGTGGCTGGAATGCCGCAGTCCCCTTTGTCCATAGCTACTCCGTGATACTGTGGAAGGAGCAAGTGTACCAGAACGCTGGCGCTGTAGGTGTCGACCCTGCATTCCGAGTCGGCAACGTCCGGGCCGCTACCGTGTTGCTGGTGCTGGCTATCGGGTCCCTCTCCCAGAACAAGGAACAATCTGACGCAACATCGAACGAACTCGACGACGGCTGGATCTGAACTTTGAGCTTCGGAGACAACATGTTCCGAACGGCCAAAGAACTGCTCGGCAGGGATGACTCGGCCACCCTCGAGGCTGCGCAGGCCCGCCTGATACATGACATGTACCTGCTCAGCACCAACAGGCTGATGCAGGCGTGGCAATCTTTTGGGGGCACCATGCAGATGATGACGAGCCTAGGACTCCACAGACACAGCCTCGATCTCTGCCTCACAAACAGGCCCATCAAGGCAAAGATGCAGAGCGAGAGGCGTCTCTTCTGGTCTGCCTACGTTCTTGACAGGAAAATCAGTGCTTTATTTGGAAGACCCAATCGATGGAACGATGAGATGATTGATCAACAGCTGCCAGATTGCGTGGACTATGAAAATCCCGATGAAGGCGGCGAGATGGGGATCCTTCTCAGTGTTTGTACACAGCCGGCTTGATTCACCAAATCTCGTGAGAAACCCCAACCATGCACACCCGTTCCAGCTAACAACCGCCCTAGACTCGCCAAGCTGGTTAACAAGATACGGCACCAAGTGTATGCTCTTCAGAACATCTCTGAAGACCACCGCTTGCGTTGCGTCGCCCCCCTCATTTACGAGCTCAAAGATTGGCATAAAAGCTTTCCGCCACCTCTGGTCAAGCCGAGGAACCTTCTATTCCGTCGTCAGGCCGCGTTGCTGGAGTTGGGTTACTACCATGCCTCCATCCTTTTGATCCGGCCTTTCATTACGCATCCCTATCCCCACCAAGATCAAAAGAAGACCGCCGTTGACGCCTTTCTGAAGCTCTGCTGCGAAGCCATCAAGCTTGTCCTGAAGTCCATCGCCGACATCGCCCACCTCGACGCGGATCCTCGCATGTTCAAGGCACTGTGGTACGTTCACCAAGTGTCCTTTTGCTGCATATCCACCGCCCACCTGCTGCCGCGCATTCGGGAGTACCAGAAAAGGTACAGCGACCAAGCCTTGTCGACGTTCGACAGCGTGGATGCTGAGCTGCGAGAGTTGGCCGACAGGACGACTAAAGCACTGGCCGAGGACACCGGCGAGTTCTCACCGGGCCATGATATGCCGTGATCTTGAACGAGCTCAAGGAAGAGGTCCTGCGTCAGGTTGGAAAGGCTCCCTCGACATGGACGATGAGCGACTGGCTGGATCTAGATTCGGCGGCACGTGTCACTCTTCCCTCTTTTTGAATCTTCTCACTTGCCCCAGCCCTTTGCGGAATTCGACAACTTTATACATGCTACCGGGAACGACAATACAGGATATTGATGAATCATCTCTTCTCGACCTCCGACGCCACCACGTCGGTACTGACAGATGTATGTCATGAGCCAGAAATCTTCTTGGCCAGTTCCTCCAACTCGTCGCTGAGCTTCCCATACCGCTCCTGAAGTCCGTCTCTCTCGACCTTGCCGTCCATCAAACGTTCGGGTACGCCCTTGTCGCCACTTTCGAGGTACTGCATGAGGGAGTACGAAGGCTCGGTTGAGGGTGGTCTGTGTCTGGTCAGCTTGACCAGCGCGCCACATGGGGCGGGTTGGTATTACTCTTCCCCTGAGACGCGGATGCTGGGTTCAACGCGCTGATGCATGGCTGCTGCGGTGGGTTGGATGCCGGTGGTAGCGGTGTGACTGATGGTTGCTAGGAGCGGTGTACAACTGGGTATGTCGCACCGGAATACAAATGTGGTCGATCTCCTGGCACTGGAAGATGGTTGGAGATGCTTGGGGGTTGTTGATGATCTCTCCACAACATCTCCATCGACGACGACATCGCCCCCTTTTATCCTCTTCAATTGGAGATCACATCACACATGGACCCTCAACCCGCGATTGCGCGCTCGTGGACATCTCACCATCTGCGAACAAACAAACGGCCAACGGATCAGCATACGACTCACGGCGCCGAAATCGAGGCAACAAGGCGACAGTCCTTGCCGCGGCATAGCCATGAAACACGGCATCGAGGTGTACAGCAGTGTGATATCTCGCGCAGCTGGGAAGAATCACCACGCCCCTGGGCAGTCGGCGGTATCATGCTGGCCGATTCGGATCTCTCTCGGCCATAAAGTGGCCCGCGGCCCGTTCGAACAAAAACCCAAATCTAGGCTCCCATGGGGCCTACCGAAAAGCTTTTGACTCACGCTCGTCACAGGGCGAAAAACACAGGACTTTGGCGTCTTCGCAATTGAGCGCTTGAAGGGTTCATGCGAGTTTCGGGCCATGCGGTCGACGAATCCCACAAAGCTGCCGAACACGGCATCTCACCGAAGGCCGAGCGCCGCGCCGAAAGCCACAACCCCGTCTCGGTCCCTCCCCGCATTTGAGCCAACCGTTACATCCGAACCTGCCCCCATCCTGCCAGACACCGACGTGTACCTACGGTGGCGAAACCAAGAGACGTGGTGAGGCCAACAGCAGGCCCCTGGACCTGCTGGAGGGAGCCTGGATGCGATGCGAGACATTTCGGCTAGCGTGGCGTCCGATTCCAAAATCACCAGACCCCGGCGTGGGCTGGGCTGCGTCGCGTCACTGACGACTTGCCCATGCCGCATCGGAACGACGCACATGGGATTGGGTACATGCTGCGATGCGCGATGGGATGCGTCGGCATGCGCCTGCCCTTTCCTTCGTCGCACCCCGCGGAGTACAGCCTTATCGGCACTCCCCAGTGGACGAAGGGATGCTCGGAAGACCGGGGCGCGGGGGAGGGGTCGCGGGGAAGTCAAAGGCACCGCAATGCCGCTCGAGGGACGAAGGCAGGACAAGAGATTTCGCAATTGAGCAATCGTCGGCCGGTCTGGTGGTGCACCGCACACATGGACACGCAAGGCCACCTATCGCATGCTTGTGGTGTTCAATGTCGACGCTGAGCCATCGTGTCATGCCGGGTCATGCGTGTCACGGCTGCACTGCACTTGCAGATGGGGACATTTTCCCTTGGTGTTTGCGCCCAATGCCCGGGCTGGGCTGGGCCCTTGTTGTCGTGTGGACTTCGCGTCGGACGCACGCCTACGCGGCATTGCATGGAGGGCATTGGCGAATGGAGCGGCGGGCCGGAGGAGGATGGGTGTGGGCGGGTGTGTCATGACGGAGGACAGACCGAGGGAAGGTGGGATCCCGTGCTGGGGTTTTCGCATTTGCGCAAACTTGGGCTCGCGCGGCTCTGGTGTGGTGTGGAGAGGGTTGGGGGCCGAAGGGGGTATAAAGTGATTATGAAGTCTTGTGAGTTGCTGGGGTGGAGTTGTTGTCTGTCTGTCTGCCTGTCTGTCTGTCTTGGTACGATTTTCTGCGAGTTGCCCACTGCCTTGCCCATTTTGAGTTGTTTGACAAACTTCCCCGAAACGTCTCTGTACTTTATTCTCAGGAAGAAATATCACGGTCGCCACCAGTCATCAGGACGCCGTCTGTTGACACCTTGCTTGCGACATCTGTCTCTGTTGCACTCACCCAGCTCTCACCACTACCACCACCACCAACCCAAACAACCACGACTATCTGGACCTAACCCCCACCCCCTTTCGGATCGGAATCTCATGTCTTCAGGTCCGCTCTCTGTCGTCGTAAGCCCCTCCCCTCCGTTTCCCCACCCACAGAGATACTGACCCCTTCACAGAGAAGCGGATCGATTTCATGAAATCGCCTCCGAACCGGCCACTCCGCACATGGACTCTTCCCGGCACGCCAGCAGCGCCAGCACCACCACCACCCCCACTTCTCCCATTTCCAGTTCCACCCGCCTCTCTGACATTGTCGCCGCCGCCGCAAAGCAACTCCACCGCACCACGAACGAGAAAGACAGCAGCAGAAGCCCTCGCATCGGTAGTACCACCAAGACCCACCAGCCGCTCCTGGAGGCCCGCAAAAAGAGGATCGTCGAAATCTCTATGGCTGAGCTCGACAGGCGGCTGGACTCATGGTTTGAATCCGACGACCTGCGGGGCTCGAGGAAGAGGCGGAGGGACGATGCCGGAGGCGGCGGCGGTGGTGGTGTTTCCTCTGGTGGTGTGGGGGGCGGCGTGGTAGGGGGTGCTCTGGCGGAGAAGAAGCGCGCGAAGCGCCAGCCTACCAAGACGGGGGTGGACGGCAAGAAGCTGGCGTGTCCGTTTGCGCAGCAGAATCCGGGCAAGTACGCTGGGGTCAAGACGTGTATGGGGCCCGGGTGGCAGAATGTGCATCGGGTGAAGTGAGTTGTTTCTCCAACCCCCTTGTTTGGGCGGCGATGCTGACAGCGACGAAAAGGGAGCACATCTACCGCAACCACTCGATCAAGAACGCGTGCAACCGCTGCTTCGAGTCCTTTGACGACCCCAAGGGGCTCAAGGACCACCAGCGCGCGCAGACGCCGTGCCGGCTGACCGACAACGCCCGGGCCGACGTCATCACCGACGAGCAGGAGGAACTCCTGCGGGTGCGCGCGCGCGCGAATACCCCCGAGGAAGAGAGATGGGAGGACATGTACCGCATCGTCTTCCCCGACGAGAAAACCATCCCCTCACCTTGTACGTCCCCCCCCCATCCCCCCTTCCCCATCCCAATACTAACCCCCAAAAAGTCTACACCACCTCCCTCCCACCCCCCACCACCATCACCAAACCCACGGCTCCCGCCACCCCCGCCCCCAGCGACGGCGACACCCCCACCGCCACCACCACCTCCTTCACCCCCCGCCAGCTCGAGGCCGTCATCCGCCGCGAGATCCGCCGCGTCGTCGAGCCCATGCTCGTCGCCGAGGTCGAGCGCATCTTTGCCTCGGCCGAGGTCAAGGTCGTGGCCAAGACGGACGAGATTGCGCGCGGCATCGAGTGCCGGCTGGCGCGCACGTTTCAGTGGCAGGCGCAGGCGGAGCCGACGCCCGAGCCGGAGCCGCACGACGTGCCGGACTTTTTGAATGGGATCCTTGGAGGGGCCGTGGGCGGCGAGGGGGATGAGCTGCTGGGGGGGTTGGAGGGGGCGGATTCGAGGTTTTGGATGTTGACTCCGGGGCAGTTGAACTGGGATCAGTTCATTGCGGCGGGGGAGGGGGTTGAGGGGTGTGGTGGGGTGGATGAGGGGGATTGTTTGGCGAGTACGGGGGATTCTGCGTATTTTACTCATACCGGGGGGTTGGATGGGTTGGGGAGTGAGAGGTGGGGGACGAACGGGGAGAGTGTTTGAGGGGGGGGGGAGGTTGGTTTGTTTTGTTCATTCAGGGGTAGCTATGACCCGCTCAGGGGTTTCCTTTGTGAGATGGAGGACACGATATGGCGGATCTCGAGGCTTTCCTTCCTTGCAGTCTTTGCTGAGATGGATTTCATTTGTAGCTATTTTCTTGTTGTTCGATAGGGATTCTGGGTAGTAGTAGGATATGTCGTTGCTCAATCTACCGAGGTTTTATCTCCCATTCCAAGTTGCCCCGATTCCTCCCTCCCAGATGAGCCACCATTCTGACTGCATCTCGAAGCAGGGTCGGAATCTTTACAATCTTCAACGTGCCTGCTCGACCTCCGCAATCTCAGTCCCGCAAGGCAGAGAGCAGCGAAACCCAGAGTCTTCTCATCCGCAAGACATCATCCCACAAACCCTCATTCCGAAGAGAGACACCGACGGAAGTGCCGGAACCACCAGCGAAAACCATGATAGACCTGCATGTTTGAGATATATTGTGGCGTCGACAACATGACCATCCCAAGGGTGCGCTGTCAACACACACCAGCATCGACATCCCGCGTGCGTTAAGACGGCAAAGAAAAGAAAAAGAAAAGGCCATGCAGACAGACAGAAACGCATAATGCAGCATGCAGCACGCCATGCAGTCATCTATTTTTCTTCCCAGCTGAAACAAACCAGCAACCCAGCAAACCAGTAAGCCAGTGGAACCCTCCCACACTGGCTGCTGCATGTCACCATCCATCCACTGAATTCGATCCCTTTGGTGCTTAAAAGTCCTGATGTCTCGGGTCCTACATGATGACGATCATTGACCACAACCACCACCACTCCCAGCACCAATCGACAAGTCTTCCGAGGAAGCGGACGAATAGGACAGGGGAGTTTCATCGAAAAGAATCAGTTTGTTTGTTGTTGCTCAGTGCTGTGTGAGATCAGATGCAAGGTGGGCTGAGTGTGGTGGGTTGGGGTTGGTTGGAGGGAGGAAGGGGGGGGGGGTGCACAACATCATGAGAGGGGCATGTCGTGGGGGAGAGGGAGGAGGGGTAGCTTTGTCGGCCAACGATGGGGGTTCAAGTTTTTGAGTTTGATCGCATGTCGGGTGCATGGCGGGATGGGGATGCAGTCATGCTTGAAAGAGGGGAGAGGGGGGAGTGGGTGCAGAAGAGGCAACCAACGCCCCAAGCCTGTTTTTTCTCTTTGCGCAGACGCGAAGAGGGCTCGTTTCTCTTGCATAGAGGTTGAAGGGGAAAATAGGTGTTGTCAAAAACCATTGTTTACGGCTGTTCTGAACCCCTTTTCCCGGACAAGTCCAAGTCGCCGGCCCCCAACTAGCCCCAGGGACGACCATATACCCCTTTAGAGTCCAGCCAATCATCGCATCGGATCAGACATCTGTCTGATCATCAGGGCCGCTGGTCTAGTGGTATGATTCTCGCTTAGGGTTCACCCTGAAGTACAAATTGCGAGAGGTCCCGGGTTCAATCCCCGGGTGGCCCCTATTTTTGCCCCTGAGTCAGATGCTGGCCCAAATATTGGCTGCCTGATCATGTTTTGGTGCTTCCCTCGTCCGTGGGACGGTTCCTGGTACTTCCCGGCCGTTGCTAGGCAGGCGAGAACCGGGTTGGTTTTGCTCTCCTCTTCAAATATCTACATGTCTTCCCCCCGTTCCCACCATCTCAATGCATATCTCAAAACTCCAGGTGTCCTGTCTCTTTATCCGACCCCTCCGACAGTACTACATAGAGTATAGAGGAACAGGTGTCTTCTTTCTTACCCGAAAGTGCTAGCACGGGATGTAAGGACTTGAAGATGGCACCAGTAGGAGGAGTGATCCCGAAGAATGACAGCCCCGGAGCACAATACTGGCTTTGGCCTCCAATCCGAGAGAGGTACCCGGCGACGACGTGTTGTGACAAAGCTGGCGTCAGGCTACAGTCCCACGTGGCCAGGAACCCATGGAGGTTGAACCAATCCATGAGATTAGTGAACGTTGCTCTGTTGCTTTCCGGCTTACCCCCCTCCCGGAGGACAGAAAAAGTAGAGAATCTCAAGACTCAAGAGGAAGTCACGATCTCAACATATTCAACACACACACATCACACACACTGATCAGGAAGTTTCCAAAGGACATCTCTTCTCCTATGCGGCCGCACCGGGTATAAAACCTCACACGCTATATGACACTGCTTGCTGCCACCACCCACTGCCGTCACCCCCTCGCTCCCTTCCCTAGGCCAACATCCACAAACAGGCCCACCCCCGACATCTATCCGCGCGAGGCAAGAACAACCACAATGTAGAAATACAACACGAAGAAGCAAGCCAAGGTGGCAAGAAGATACAAGAAGGTGAAGAGGGGGAATAAGGAGATTAGTCGGCGACCGAGTCTGCGACAAACAGGTGGACGACGAAGGGGGGAATCCAAGTACAAGAAGAAGAAGACAAAGAAGACAGACAAATTAAAAGAAGAGTTAGGGCGCGCAGCCGAGTCCAAAGAACAAAAACGCCGTCGCTGCTGCTGCTGCGTCCCCTTCCCCTTCTCGCTCGCTTTGCGTACTCATTTTCCCCTGGCAAAAAGAAAACCAACAACGACCGCTCCAACCAACCCAACCCAACCCAATCCAACAAAAGAAAACCAAAACGAGGGCATCCCACGTGTCTGACGATACCTCTCCGTCTGTCGCCCTTGCGCCAAACACTCACTCCTCATCCAAACTCCCCATCATCCCACTCCCCTTACTACTCTTCTTCCCGAGCCTCAAAATACTCAACCTCTTCCTCACACTCCCCCCGACCCCGGCTCCCATCGCCGCGAACCCCCCTCCACCCCCGCCCCCATTATACGCAGACGTACTCTCCACGAAAATCCCCCCCTTCCCCCCGCCCGCCTCCGCCGCCGACGGCGTCCCACTCCCAAGACTATACCCCCCAGCACTCCCGCCCCCCACAGCCGTACTCCCCCCGACCCCAGACGAATCCGTAACCCAATCCATCCCCGCGCCACTCCCCATCAGCGTCCGCCTGGAATCACTCCCCGCGCCACCACTCATGTGCGTCGCGTCCCCGTTCGTCGTCGCGGCCGACGACGACCCGCGGAAGAAACTCCTCCGGTTCCCGGCGCCGCCGAGTTCGCTCTCCTCGCGCTGGTGATGGTATCCGTTGACTTGGGGTACTGGTGGTGGCGGCGACGACGTGCTGTCCTTTTTGCTGCTGTGCTTACCGCCGCCTAAAAAGCTGAGCCGCGCGCCGCGGCCGTGGCGGATGGAGACGGGTTTGACGGTTTTGACTTCCTCGGTGGCGGCGGCGTGGGTGCCGTTGGTGAGGAGGGGGGAGGTGAGGGAGGGGTGTTTGTGGTGGCTGCCGCTGAGTGGTGGGGAGCGTGGCCAGGTGGGGGTGGGGGAGGGGGTGAGGGCTGGTTGGGGTTGGACGGGCATGAAGAAGGCGATTTCGGGGGCGTAGGTGGATTCAAAGACTGAGGGTGGGGGGTTAGTGTGCTGGATGCAAATGAAGTTGGAGGGAGGGGGCTTACATCGCTGGAGTTCCTCGCCGTGCTTTACGAGGACTCCGTGAGGGCTACGCGAAAAGGTGGCCAGGCACCGCTTGATCATGATGGCGTGGTCGATGAGGGCCATCTTGATGGCGGTCTCCTGCGCGTCGGGCTCGGGCTCGTCGTCGTCGAGGTCGCTGTCGCTGGCCGGCGTGCTACCTCGGCTCCGTGGCGTCATGCCCGGAACAAGCTCGCGGTAGCACACGATGCTCGTCTCGGAGGATGGGTCGACGCTGGTGGAGAGGGCGTCGACCAGTGCCTGGAGGGCCTCCTCGTCCTCGTCGCCCTCGGCCACCTTGCGCTCCATGGCGGCCATCTCGCCCGTCTTGCGTACGATGCGTTCGAGCGCCGTCTCCTTGGCCGACAGCCGGATCGTGTGCGTGGCAACGATCTCGCTGCGTCGGAGGATGGTGGGGAAAGGATCCGCAGTGGTGTATATCATCTTCTCCGAGTAGTGGCCGGCAACGGGCCCAGTCGTGACGCGCTTGAGACCGACAGAAAAGGCTTGCGGGTGGCCCGACACGAGATAGTCGCGGATGACCTGCGGGACGCGCGCGCGCTGGAAGACGTGGTGGTTGAGATCGCGGTGCGGGCTGAGCGGCGAGATGACGAGGAACTGCCCCTCAAAGTCGTCAATGTTTTCACTCGTGACGATCTGAGCCGCCGGGTACATCTCCTGCATACGGTCTGTGAACGCCGAGGCCCGTTCGGTCGGCGATCCCTCAAAGACATACTCCTTGTCCTGCAGACTCGTCGGGAACCCGAGGCCCTTGTAGATGACCTTGAAGTACTTGGGCACCAGCTTGTCGCTCTTGGCAATGGTCTCGTAGATGGTGGCGATGGCGCGCTCGGTGCGGGCGAGCTTGGCAAAATCAAAGATGTTGGTCTCGTACTGCACCTGCAGCTCCTTGTAGGCCGCGAGCGCGCTGCTCCACGCCTCGCCGTCCTCAAAGTGCTTGATCATGGAAAAGTAGATGCGCTCCTTGCGCTCAAACAGCGACTGCGCTGGGAACTCGGGGTCCTGCAGCGCCGGCGTCGTCCTGTTGGGATCCCAGTCGTAGAGGTCGGCGTGAAGACGGAGAGCGAGACCGGCTTCAGCGTGGTTCCTAGCCTCGGCTTGAAGATTCGCAAGCTGATGGACGTAGCGAATAAAAATCTCCTCTTTTTGCATGTCTCGCAAGAACTCCATCAGTCGCAGACGATGGATGAGATGCGACGCCTCCCCAGACCCATCACCGCTGTGGACCGCCACCAGCAGATCCAAAAACTCATTGACCGTACCAATGAGCTCCTGCAGCGCCTGGTACAGCGGCTCGTCGGGTATCCTCGACAGCGGCTCGAAGCGTTCCAGCAGCTCGCTAACAAAGAGCTTCTGGAGGATGCTCTCCGTCAGCGGCTTGGTCTTGAAGTAAATGTCAAGACAGTCAATCATCTCGGTCTGGATGACCGACAGATCCTCGCTCAGCGTCCACTCGCCGACAATCATGGTCTGCAGCACCTCGACAGCCATGCCTCGCAGACCCTGATGCACACTAAGACAGAGCTCCACGATGGGCCCGACGAGCGTCGGCACGTACTGCACCTGGTACCCTCCCATCTTGGAGTGACCGTAGCGCGACCGCTCATCCGCACTTGTCTCCCACCCAATGGCCTCCCACGTCCTCCTGAGCAGATCGGCGCCGTGTTCGCGGACATCGCCGGCAATCTTCCAGACGGCACGCCTTTTTTGCTCCGGGAACGTCTCGAGGGCGAGCTGCGGACTCCCCACCAGCTTCAGGAGGGTGGTGAAGAACATCTTCCAGAGATCGGTGTTGAAGCCCTCGGCGTCGTCAGGGTCTGGCAGGAACGACTCGAGCAAGATGCTAGCGAGATACTGCAGGGTGCGCATGGTCGACTTATGGTGGAAGATGTGGACGCTCAGCCAGTTCGACGGGAACGTCTCGCCCTGCAAGATGCTCATGTGCACGCGAAGTGAGCTGTCCACAATAACATGGAGGTCATCCTCAGCGAGCTCCAGCTGCATCCCACTAGGCGAGTTGGACAGCGCAGAGAGAACGGCGGAAAGCTCGACGAGAGCCTCGTTGAATACTGCATCCCCGGCGATGGGTTTGCTGGGGAACGGATATGCGGTCGGAAACAGAAGTGACAGCCGGCTCTTTGGCTTCTTGGGTACCGCCTGGATGGCGAGGTACGACTCGATGATCTTGGGGATGTAGTCGGGGATCTCCGGGCCGAGATGATCCACCTGACTGGCGAGGACCGAGCAGCAGAGACGGACCTGCTCGCGCCACTGCTCCGTCACCTCGTCCGTGTGACCCCAGTGCGGCGCAATCCATCGGACCGTGTTAGCGCTGAGGGCAGAGCGCTGTTCGGGGTGCGAGAAGATGTCGAGTCTCGCGTAGTTGATAATCAGGACCAGCTTGTACAGCACCAGCTTCCCCTTGACGTTGGAGCAGGAATCCATAAAGTCAATGGCAATGTGCAGAATCTCCTCGGTCGTCAGTAGCCCGGCGAGCTCGGGGAGCCACGAGTGAAAGTGCTGCACCGCCAGCGTCTGGCTTCCGACCAAGACAGGGGACGAGCTACGCATCATGGCGTCGAGGGCTTTGAAGATGCTCCGCAGGTGCCGCGTGAATCCTGGGTTCGAGCTCGTTATGCCGATGCCAGCCTCCTTTGCCTTTTGTTGGCCTCGTGCATGCGTAATGAACTTGAGGATATGCCGGGCCACCTTGAATGTCGCACGCAGCTTTCTCGCTGTCTCGGGCTCGCTAGGCTTGGAGAGCAGGCGTGTGAAGGATCGGACGAGGCATGGTGTCGCGAAGGGGTAGTTGAACCTGTTCTCGGCGTACTGATCGACAAGTGGCGCGAGGTTGAACCGCCTGTCGTGAACAATGTCGAGCACACGGACGAGAGCGGTAAACACAAGGTCTTCGTAGTCGTCGTTACCGGCGTACTCGACCAATATGCCGAACAAGCCGTCCAAGACATCGTTGAGCAGCTTGACCACCTCGATCTCGGCCACAAAGATGAACTCCTTGAGCAGGGTTGGTATCTGATCGCGGGGATGCTCCTTCCACCCTACCAGTCCAAGTACTATCCTGTTCTGGGAGAATCTGGTGCTGCAGAGATATGTCTCGACACGAACCATGGCAAAGGGGCCCGTGACTTCGGTCTGGTGCTCGTGCTTTTCCTTGGGGGCGAAGGGTAGGCTGAGATAGCCACCCTTGCCCTGTGCGCCAGGTTGGGGTGTCGCCGTGTTTTCGTCGAGCTTGTAGAGCAAAAGGCCATGGGAGCCGTCTCGGATAAACGCTTGTTGCTCCCACAACGGCATGTAGGCGACCGCAAAGGCGTGACCTGGTACGTCCGCCAGGTGCATCACAACATGCGCAGTGTGCACATCTTGTGGCGCCAGGACCAGCTTGACCGTCTGCCCCCACTGCTCTCCGCGCTCCGTCGCCACTGTCTTCCAGGTGGTGAGACCCTCATTGTTGGACGAGGGAAAGATGCAATTCTCGATGCGCTCCCCGGATGCCCTTCGTACCTCGACCGTGAGTTGCAAGTTGGCGCCGTGGAGACTGCTGGGGAGAGACGTTGCGCTGCCTCCGTATCGAGAAAGCAGCACATGTCGCGTCAGGATCGCCTCGTCGATCGAGAGATAGATGTCGGATCTTTGTTTTGTTGGCGCCCCAGAGAAACCGATCTTGTTGGTCTTGCAGACCCCGGAGAGCACGGTGGGGGTAGCCTTGATGAGGACGTCGGCGTCTGGATCGTTAAAGGCCCGCAGATGGACCTGCAAGCGTTCGGCCTGTCTCGATTTCTCGTAGTGACCGGTTTTGCTGTCCAGGAGATCGCGTATTATGGGATCGTACTCATCGTTGCTCCCGTGTCGGTCCGAAGTCGTCCTCGCAGAGGGTGCCCATATGCTCACAACGTGTTCCACCTCGTCCTGCTGTCTCATGACCGAGTTCAGCTTGAGAACACCCACGCCAATCGTCCTGTCGGCCACGGTCGAGGCGGGTTGCATGTCTAGCGACGGTCGCCCCCCTCCTCTTGAGTTGGCCGTGCTGGGTGGGGGCCCGTCTCTGCTCTCTGCGCCCGTGGTTCTCGGCGGTGTTTGCTCTTCGGGCTGCTCCGACAAAGCGTCGAGCTTGGGATTTCCTCGGGAAAATGCCGACCTCGTGCTCTTCCCAGCCCACATCAGGCTCCTGCGCACTGCTTTGTTTCCCGACGACAATGGAGGCTTGGACGCCGAGTCTTTGGAGAATTGTGGCATGCCCTGGGAAATGGCCCCGGAGCGGGAGCTGGGCTTCGCGGGGATGAGAATGTGTTGCGGCGCTCGGATCTTGACGACGAGGAAGATTTCGGCATCGGCCGAGGGGGCCTCGCCAATGTCTGCGGCCGACAGGTCAGCAAATAGGGTGCGCATCTGCGCGTTCCTCGCGAGATGGCCCATCTGCCCTCCGGCAGGAACCTCGATGATGTAACTCTCGGATAGTGGTGTCAGGGTGCCTCCGGCTGACTTGGTGGCCAGGTAGATGACGAGGGTGGTAGCCTCGGTCGAAGCGCCGGCGAATCCCTTGATATCGACAAGCAGATGGTGCAGGGCGGACTGTTCGATGGTAGCGGTGGGTGGCTCGTCCAGCAGGCTCATGACGGACTGCAGCCGCGTGATCTCGACGACAGAATCATCTCCTGTCAGGACGCGCCCCCTTTCATGGGGATCGCGTACAATGACCTCTCCGGCGCACAGCTTGTTGACGCGGACCAGATCCCACACCGTCTTCTCACGCAGTTGATTGTATTCGCATGTCGTGAGAACGTCGTGGAGGAACTGTTGCCTCGCAAAGTTGAGGGAGGTGACGAGCTGGGAGAGGGTGTCGAGCTTCGAGTATTGGCGCGAGAGGAGGAGTTCGTGGAGGTTGGTTGAGTGCCACTCGCGAAGGCACGAGGCGATCTCGTCAATCAGCGGCTCCGAGGCCGAGGTGGGTGTCTCGTCGCCAATCTTGAGCATGGGCACGGGGGCAGGCGGCCGCGGCGCATTCGGATCACGCTTTACCGGGACGGAGAGCTGGCCGTGTGTCCCGTTGGATAGGGGAAGGCCCTTCCACTGGGCCCTAGGCTCTGGAGAGGAGCCATTGATCGAGAAGGGGGGCGCCTTTGCCTTGTCCTTCCGCCTCTTCCTGTCGGCGAGACCGCTCTTAGCCGAGTCGCTGCCGAGATGGGGGGCTTCGAGGGCGCCATCCTCGCTGTCGGCGTCGTCGGTGCTGTCAGACTCGCCCAGGACCTCGCGCACCTCGACGCAGCTGCGCGGGAAGATGCCGCTGAAGACGCGGGCCTCGAGCGTGCGTCCCTTGACGCTGGTGAGGCCGGCGAGCAGGCTAGGCGGCGCGACCAGGTAGCCACGAAGCCAATTGCCATCGGGCGTCTCCTCGACTATGTACAGCTCATCGCCGAGCTCGAGGGGGAGGTCGGCGGGCTCCGAGGCGGCGAAGGGAAAAGTCGCTACGGCGAAGGCGATGCGAGGCAGGGGTTGCCAGGGCATTTTGGCGTGGAATGCATCTATCGGCGGAGGAATGCGAGGGGGAGGGGGAAGAGTCGCGACGCGGCGCGTCGGCGTCGGCGATGTCTCTCTCTGTCTCTGTCGATGTCGGCGACGTCCGTTCCTGAGAAGCTGTCCGGTGGTGGAGTCGATGCTACCCTTCCCTCCAACCACCTAATCTTGGCCTGTCGTTCCTCGCCGTGCCCCAACGCACAAGGTGCGCAATGTTAAAGAAGCGAGCGTGGCCTCGTCATTCGCAGAGGCTCGGTGTGTCGCTCTCCGGGGATGTCGACTGGGGAGTTTGGGGGTTCGGTGGGAGGAGTGTCGGACGTCTCGAATGGGACGACTCGATGCGCGGCGGACGACGGGGACGGAGACGGGAGACGGGGAAGCTCTCTGACGTGGGCCGTCGGGTGCTCGCAGGGACTCTGCTTGTTGCCGCGGGTCGTGGACTGGCCAATTGCACAGGGGCACAAAAAGCATACACCAATATGGGAATGGCCGACGTGATGTGATGGTGCTGGGCGGAAAAAATACAAGAGGGGGACCGCCAAGGTGAAGGGCGTCTGCCCGTGTCTGTTCGCGTGTCGCTGCAGAGTCGGGACTCGGGCCAGACTGCTGGAGGCGGTGGACGGGCAGAACTTCAGCAGACTCCCAGAGAGAGGAAGTTGCCGGTCGCGGCAGCAGGGTTCAGCAGGGTCCCAGTGCACGCGCCCCTGATGACTCGGGCGGGTTTCTCCAGGGTTCAAGGTTCAAGGTGGGTTCTGAATCTTTTGCCATCACATCCATCCCATCACCAATCGCCGCAGTGCTTCAACTTGTTTTTCTCAAGAAAGGGGACTGCCTCTTCTTGCCCTTGTTTGCGTTGGCGTTCAAAAATCCCGTCCCGGTATTTGAAAATGGGCCGTGCCGCCCGCCGACTCAACCCCAGGGAAGATCGGGGGTTGCGACCAGGAACAGACAAGGCACCACAAACATGTTTTCCCCTTTTTTTCCCCCTCGGCTCTTGAACGGGTTCCCCTTTCCACACGCGCGCGCTGAGGCTGAGAGATCGGCGCATTTTGTGCTCCCACGGCTCGCTCTGTGTTCCCTCGGGACGACCACCGCTCTCCTTCTCCCTCTGCGTCTCGTCGCGCAACTCGACGCTATCGTTTGACAATGGGGTGCCATTGTGTTGTGTGAGGAGGGGCGGAGAGGCAAACAAACCGCGCCCGCTCTGACCTCGTCGTCGGCCCCATGGTGCTGGGAGGGGAAGTGGGAATGGGCTCAACTGGGCATCCGTGCTCTCGAGGTCCTTTTTCTTGAGAGGTTGAGAGGTTGAGCTGCATGCTGCTGCGGCAAGCACTTGGACGACCCAGCCCGCGGAACGACAGCGGCAACGGTCCGTCCATTCACCGCCCCGAATCGACCCGTCGATGCGGTCGGTGCTGAGGCGATTCAATATGGAACCGCCTCTCCAAGGTTTCCTTGCAGCCGTTTCTCTGCAAGTCCTCCACCTCCCCCGTATTTTCTCCTCATCCCCTGATTCTCGGCAGGGTCCGCCGAGCCATCGCTTGGAGGGGGCGGCATCGTCCAAGTTCCCACGACGGCCACCCACACAAGCCATGATCGAAATGCCCCAATGGCAACGCTCCCCTTCCAGAAGACATCTCCAAGACAAACAGAAACCGGCTGGTTGCAATCGACTGAGGATGGCGTTCTTCTGATCTTCGCCTCGCGTCTGTGCTCCCACAAACGGCAGGCCGGTGCCAAGACCGACACACGCCTCTTCCCCCCTTTTTTCTGTCTGCCATCTCGTCGTCCCTCCTCGACCCCGCACAAACAGATTCCGATTCGCACTCGAGGGGGTGCTGGCCCAGGTCGGGGGGTTGTCTTGATCGTTTTGGACCGGCCCGGCAGATCTGAGACGTGCAGCTGGTGTTTCCATGCTCTCGGTGTGAAGAATCTTGATTCATGGATTTGGGAGAGAAGAGGACAAACTCTTTCAGTCTCTTCGTACGGATCTCTTCGTACGGACGGCAGAAGAGTGACATGTCGAGGCGGGGCAACACATGATTGTGATGGCAAAACAGAAGACAGTGATGAGTGTTCATCCTCATTCCCAACACAAACACCATCAGACTGTCAGAAAACAGCAAAAAAGGAAGCACATGACAACTTTCAGGGAATTGAACCACACCCGATTTGAACGGATAACCTTTCGATCTGGAGTCGAACGCGCTACCGTTGCGCCAGCGGTCCACATGCTTTGATGGAGGTCGTGCTCCGCATTTGCCGTTTTCGTCGACACCCACAGCCTGTCGGGGCTTGAGTCGAGCTCAATGTGTCTCCCTCCTCGTAGGTGCTGAAAATGACAATGTTGGACATGCTACCGCATTCAGTCAGTGCCCCTCGACGCCTAGCAAGTTCAGAGTCCGAACCAGGAATAGGGGTTGCGGGGGGTTTTGTTGTCATGGTGCACGAGGATGGCGTGCTTGATGTTGGGGATTTAGATCAGGTCATCCAGAGCAAGGCAGTTGTTGGCTGTCTTGTCCCTCTTCATGAAGATGAAGAGTCCAGTGGCACATTTGTCTCTTCCAAGTGTCCTGGCCTCATCCAAGCTCTCCAACCTGACCCAGTCCCAGGAGGGAAAAGACAGCATGAAAATGGTAGCCCGTACCCAAGGCCCAGTTACAACCTTGTGTAACCCGAGGGATATGCTGTCCCGATGCTCTGGAACCCGCAATCTCACCACCAGTTCCAATTTTACCCACAGCAACGTACCAAGCAATTCATCCACGATTCCACCTCACTCTATCTGCCTAACCCGGTGCGGCGTATGCTGCCGTGCCGCTGTTTATCCCAGCCGCCTGCATATAGGAAATGAAAGTCTAGGCCCTGTCCACTCCCCGCCCGTCTGACATGTCCGGTACTTGACCTCCATCCTCCCTGCCACGCGACCAGCCATGACTCTCCCTTTGTCAACTCCTCATCATCGCCGTCGTCTGCGATGGAGCAACTCTCCAGACCGGCGCCCGCCGTGACCGGTGCGAACCTCAACATCGCCAACCCCCAGCGGCGGACCGGCGACGATGGCATCGCCCACGAATACGCCACCGGCACCCAGGAAACCAAAGCCGCCGTGACGACGACAACAACGCCTCTCCCCACCGCCTCCGCGCCTCCAATCCAGCGCAAATGGCTCCTCTGGATCCTCTTCGTCCTCCGCTGCATCTCCCTCATCATGCTCCTCCTCGTCTTCATCTGCCTCATCTACGGCAGCTCTCTCGGCCGCCACTTCATCCCCGCTTACATCTTCGTACTTCCGCCCCTCGCCCCACGTACCCCCTCCTCCCAAGCTAACCGCCATCCAGGTCTCTCTCATCACAGTCGCCACCTCCTTCACCCAATACCTCAACGGCTGCATCCTCTTCGCGCGCGCCCGTATCCCCCTCCCACCGCAGCGCACCCACCTCATCCTGGTCGGCATCGTCGAGGTGATGCTCGTGGGGCTGGCGGTCGCCACCGTGCTCTTCCCGTTGAGCATCAACAACACCAGCCGCGGCGGGCAGTGCGGCAGGCGGTACTCGTCGGACGAGGGGGCCGAGGCAGGGGAGCGCTACGAGGCGCGGAGCAGGCGCTTTGCGTGCTTGTATACGGGGGTGTGGGCGGGAACTATGTTTGGGGTGGGGCTGGTGCACTTGGTGTTGATGGTCTTGTCGTTTGTGCAGGTGTGTCTTACGAGGAAGGTGGTAGTGCATCCGGATGTGGTGTTGGTGGGGCAGCAGCCGAGGAGCGGGAGGTATGTGTGAGGAGGAAGGGGGGTGGGATGGGATGGGATACCCTGTTGGAGTACGGCGTTGGGATTTATGTGGTTTCGAGGGGGGGTCATACCTATTTGGCTACATTGGGTGTACACATGCGGTGCAGGAGGCCGTTGGATATGATGAGACGGGGTGTGATTGATGAGAGCTAGCCTCGTTGCGGGACCATAAACCGAGCATACAAGACAATGCTTTTATGCCAACCTGAAGCAGCCACGTACAAAATAGCTACGGGTCGACCTGCGCCTTGGACTCAGTACGGAAGAGGCGTCAAATCCAGCCCCTGGACCGAAAACTTGAAGGAGTCGTTTCTGTTGGCGTTCACCAAATCGTCAGTGAAAAAAGGTCAAAACCCGAGGGGAAGGGGGACAGGACATACCTGGAATAACTCCCCGCAACATCCAGATCCAGCCTCCCTCTCACGCAGTCGTCAAAGTCAACATCTGCCCAGAGAATTTCCTCGTCATCCTCCCACTGCGGTCCAGCCAAAACGTCACCAAATGGTCCGACAATGGATGATCCTCCCCGGGAGATGAACCCCCCCTCCTTTTCCTTCTCCCTCTTCTTCCCATTGACCCCTGGAGACAACACCGTCGACCCCGCCGGTGTGGGAGCCACCCCCGCCGTCGTCGTGCTTCTCGGCGGCGGCGGCGGCGGGGCGAAAGCAGCGCCGCCAGGACTGCAGCTGCGCGGCAAGACGATCTCGTTGCCATCATCGTCAAACACAGACAGCCGCCTCGATGCCGCCGTGGACAACGTCGGTCTGGCCGAGGTTGAAGGGCTCGCCGATGCCGGCAAGACAATCTCGTTCCCGTCGTCGTCCAACAGCACCGACAATCGCCTCGACGCCGTCGTCGACAGCGCCGGCCTCGTCGCCGACACCGACCGCGAACCCGCAGGCAGCGCAATCTCAAACCCCTCGGCCGTAACGCACGACGTTCGCCGGCCACCGCTCTTCCGCTCCGGCGGCGGGGAGCCAACCGCCTCCGCATCCACCGCCTCCTCTCCATCGTCCGCCGCCGCCGTCGTATGCCCCTCCCTCACACACATATTCGAACTCACCACAAAGCACCTCCCCTCAATCCCAATCGTCCTCATCAGCGCCATCCACGTATCCCTCCCATCCGCCGTCGGCGCCAGATACAGATTCACATTCTGCGCATACAACGCCTGCCTCACCAGCGGCATATAATTCTCCCAGCAAATCGCCGCCCCCATATTCACCCTCACCCCGCGAATCACCGTCGACACCGCCTTGAGCGTCGCCGCCCCGCCCTGCGCCCACACCAACCTCTCCGTCCCAGTCTGTCCCCCCAATGTCAGCACCCCCCAACCACCACACCACCCAGGACAAGTCAGTAGGTACTCACAGGCATAACCTTCCTCCTCTTCCCCATACAGCCCCTCTCAGGACAAACCCAAACGACCCCACAATACACCCCCCCGCCCACCCTCTCCACCACCCCAACAACAAGAAACACCCCCGTCTCCCTCGCGATCCGCTCCAGCTCCTCCCGCGTCCCGTCTCCTTCCAACCCCGTCTCCCGGCGGACCCACGCCTCCCCCGCACCCGCCCCGCTGTCGCCGACGACGTCGCCCAGGTCGACGCACGACCGGAAGTACGACAGGTACTCGTCGCGGCCGCCGGGGCTGCGGGCGCCGATGGTGCAGCCGAAGGTGGTGCCGCGCGGGTACCCGCCGCCGAGGAAGGCTTCCGGGAGGAGGAGGATGTCGATGTGGCGGGCGGAGGCGCGGCGGGCGAGGGTGGAGAGTTTTGAGAGGGTTAAAGGGGGGGAGGGGGCGGGGGAGGGGGAGCAGGTGGCGAGGCGGATGAGGTGGGGGGAGGGTGGATGGGGCATTGTTGACATGGGGGGTGTTGTTGGGTTGGGGGGATGTTTCGGGGGATGTGCTGCTGAGGGGGGGTACTGTGTCTGTGTGTGACGTAGTGGTGAAGGTCGGGTGTCGCGGGTTGGAAGGAATTGGGGGGGAATGGGCCCTGGAGCTCAGTATATATCGAGCCGTCTTGAAATCTTCCGACAAAAGTCACAAGACCGGCGATCATCCAGGCCTGCGGAGATGATTAGTCGAAGCAATTCCCGTCGTGGGGAAGGAGAATGAATACGAAAAAGAGATGCACCCCGCATCCGACGAGCCTCCGTCTCCCCCATTTCCGGGGTCTGACGTAACAACAAAGAAACGTGGGCTGTACAAGTCGCCGGTTTGAATAGCATTTCCACCACAGACCTTGGGTTCATGGTACCACGGCTTGTTCGGACCAAACTGCATATCAGTGGGTGCGTGGGGGAAGCTTGAGGTTGGCATCATCCTAGCCGGTGGTAGCCGATCATCACGCCGACCTGAACCGATCTTGTTGACATCGCGATTCAACCCTCTGAACTATCAACACTACCTCGCAGTGGAGAGGGCTGGGTCACCATAAAGAGAACCTCCGACAAGAACACTGGAAAAAGTGTAGGAAATGGTAAATTTGTCATCAAACTTCTGCCTCAATTTTCTGGGTATCATGAATTGGTCCCTATCAAAAGAAAGAAAAAACCCCCGCCCAAACTCTCATGCCCCCATCCCCATAGTTCCGTGATCCTCTCATCCAGACCGACCTGCGTGCGTACCCAGGTCTGCGGCTCCTGAAACATTGCTTTCCCAGCTCCAAAGCACCCGCTCTAACAAGCCCATCCTGGGGGTAGTGGATGTTCTGTTTTCCCTTCCACGCCCTACGCCATGTCGTCATTGCATCCAGGCACGAGTCTCCCCCCTCCCGGTGCCCCCATTCTCATGATTCGCCGCCATCTGTACCCTCCACGCTGAGAGTAGTGTCTCTGCCCGTACCATACCGTGCTGCCTACCCAACGGCCCGTCAATCTTTGTTTTATTTTCTCGGGCCCTCCTCCTCCTCCTTCGCGGCCTCATCCTCAGACACCTCCCTCGGACTCGCCAGCGGACTGGCCGCCGCCACCCCGCCAATGCTCCCGTTGATGCTCTCCGCCCGACCATGCCCCAGAAACCCGCTGCGTATGCTCGCTGCGTCACCCCCTGCCCCACCCGCGACGATCTGCTTCGCATACACGCTGTTGCGCTCGCTCGACAGGATGCCCGTGGCCGAGTAGATGCTCGTGCGCTCGTTGGCCAAGCCGTTGGGTCCGCGGTGAAGACCCGGTGTGGTGGGCCCCGTGACGGGGCCACCGATGCCGTCCATGTTGGCGCTGAGAACGCTCAAGGGGAGCGACTCGCGACTGCCGCCCCACAGCGACGAGGGGGCGAGGGCACGCACCGAGGCGTCCGTGTCAAAGGAGCGGCGGCGGCGGCGCTTGGATGAAGAAGCGAGCGTCAGGATCGAGGCGTTGTCCGTCAGGAGATTGTTGGCTGTGGCCGTGGCATACGTCGTCGGATGGCCCGTGGCGCTGCCACCCGAGGGCGTCAGGTGGGCGGGGATGGCCGAGGCCGGGGAAGTGGTGGGGAAGGGTTGATCAAAGTGGATCACCTGGGAGCTCGACAGGTGGGATTGGTGGTTGTGCGTGTTGGCGTGCGGGTGGTGGGCGTGGCCATTGGGCGCCAGCGACTGGATCGTGGTCAATGTGGTCGTGAGGGAGCGGACCGACGGGGCCGGGGACGAAAAGGTGCTGTCGCCGCCTCTCCGCGAGTCGAGGCCGCCGTTGATGGTGCGACTGGTGCCTGCGATCGAAGACTCGCGGTTCGAGCGCGCCGTCGTGGAGCGCGCCGTGTGTTCGGTCGAGATGGTCGGGGCCATGGACCGGCCGCCGGTCGTCGTGGGAGCGTGGCCGTCGGTTGATAGGCGAGCCGACTCGGCGGTCGGCGCCAGGGATGTGACGCTCGATGACCTGGCCGAGTTTCCGGTAATGACGGAGTCGTGGCTGTGTCGAGACGGCGCCTGCTGGCCGGGGCCGGACGACTGGAGGTACGGGCTGTTGTTCTGCGCCTTGTGCTTCTTGGTGGCCGTCTTGGTGGCGTGTCGACCGCCTTCGCCCGACGAGGCGCCCTTGAGGTTCGCCAGCTTCTTCATCAGGGCCGAGAAGGGACGGCGACGGCCGGGTCGGTTGCCCCGATCTGCCATGGTGTCAGCGATGCCAATGAAGCCCAGCGGCGGGGCCGAATTGCGTCGACTGCGAAAGGTGGAGGAGAAGTGCGGCATGGCGGAGGCGGGGACGGAGGCGGCGATGGGGGAGGGTGATGGCGGCAGACGAGCCGACACACACACACAAGACAGACAGAGGGAGGGGGGCCGGGGGGGCGTCGACGTACCATGGGGTTGAGATGTGGTTTCAGTCATGGCCATGGCAAGCGCAGAGGGGTAAGGTACCGGGCGACAGACGACAGGCGACGAGCACCACCTGGTCCAGGTGCTGCCTTGGTGCGAATCAATCCCCGCGGCAGTGACCTCGACCAGGACTAGCCCTGTGGTGGGCCGCGACAGCCCAGGTTCGTCGGGGTCGGGTCGGTTTCAACTGGGACGCGGGCAGCTGACGGTCTGCGTGAGGCCAAAACCTGTCAGAAGGCGGGAGGGCGTTGAGGGGGTGTTTTGGTCGGGCGCTGGGCGATGGGACCAAGAGGAAACAAGTGACCAGGGAGCAAGGTCGCGTCGCACAGACGCAGACGCGGTTGGTACAGGGCAGCGCGGGCTGTGTTGGTCAGAGGTACAGAGGGTCGGGCCTCTGTCCTCGACTCGTCGGGCTCGGTGTTCCTCTGTAACCGACCAGCGATGCGATGAGACGCCCGAGAACGAGGTGCCACTGTCTCGATCTTGTGGTAGTATGTGGTGTAAGCGTGTTTCGAGGTGGCGGCACCCAACGTCGGTACAGAATATCAGCCTAATGATCCCGTCGCGCCGTCGTCCCAGGCATTCGGGCATGCCGTCGCGCCGTTCCGTGACGAGATGGAAAGCAGAAGCGATCCAGGCATCGACCAGGTCCCACCTTGGGGGCTTCCTCTTGGCCTTGGCACTCTGCACGTGCCGGATCAGGTGGATATTGAAGGGCGTCAGTGGACCGACGACGACTTCAAGACAACCCATTTTCAAGCCCATCTGTCTTGGACGATCTGCCTGGCTTTGTTTGGCTTTTTCCATCAGCGGCTGAGCTGTCTGAGTCTCCCTCTGCTTTGCCACGGGCCACTCATTCGAAGCTCTTTCCAGTTTGACTTGCCCAGTCTGAGTCTTGCCGGGTTGATTCCTGACGACAGTCAGGTTTCTCGCAAGAGCGGGCGGAACTCGTTAACCTTTCTGGTCTGAATCAGTCGTCCGACGTGGTCACCGCATCCGAGACTTGCGAGCTGGCCGACCGTCATGTCGCCACCGCAGTCATGTCCATCAAGCCGTTGCCTGGGAATGTCGTCGCCCAGATCAAATCGTCAACCGTCATTACCTCGTTGAACGGTGTCGCATATGGCCTCGTTCAAAACTCGCTTGATGCCCAGGCGTCGAGAATCAATCTATCGATAGACTACCGCCGGGGAAACTGTACCGTTGAGGATAATGGCCAGGGCATCCCACCTGTAGATTTCCACGAGGGTGGCGGCCTGGGAAAGCTGTATTGTACGTTTGGTGCCCTTGCGGGGCTATTCCCTTCATCTCATCGCTAACCCATCTGCCAGATACCTCGAGATATCCGCCCCGAGCTGACCGTCATGGCCGACACGGTACCTTTTTGGCCTCACTGGGAGCGTTGTCGTTGATGGCGATTACATCCCATCACCACGAGTATCGCTCCCACAATTCCCTGACCATCCACAACTCCAAGGTCGTGGTGCGCGATATCCCGGCCAGAGACGAACAACGCCTATTGCAGTTCCCAAGCGGCACCCACGTTGCCGTTCGCGACCTTTTTGGATCCATGCCGGTTCGCGTCAAGCAGAGGGCATCCGAGACAGAGCGGCTGGGATCAGCTAGGAGCTTTGAGCAGCTGCTTCTCTCTCTTGTACCTCTTCTTCTTGCTTGGACTGGAGATGTCACTCTCCATGTCAGAGACGCCAGCGGGTCTCGTCCGCGTGTCGTTGTATTACGGCCTCCTCCGATCCCGGGCAATCATGCCATTCGAACACCAGCCCTTCTCTCACAAGCAGCTTTGGCCGATTCCGAGGATTCCAACTCGTGGGTTCAGGTTGGCGCCAATGCTCCCGGTATTTCGGTGAGCGGCTGCGTGTCAATCCTCCCTGCCGCCACAAAACGCATTCAGTTCATCGCATTTGGCGTGCAGCCATTGCTGAGCGAGAACAATACCGGGCTACTCCACGATGGGATCAACCGCGTTTTCGTCAACTCGGCGCTTGGATCTGTCGAGGAGCCGAGTCTGGACGAGGAGCGGACGAAGGAGAGCCGCTACACACTAAGGGAGCTCAAGGCGAGAAAAGGGGTGGATCGATGGCCAATGTTCTTTTTTCGCATAAACCTGGACCAGCAAATGGAAGCCATGGACACGGATACTCTTCTTGACGAGCGGGGCGCTCGCCTCGCAACCGTAGTTGACCTTCTTCAGGTCATAGCCTACGAGTTTCTGAAGAAGCACCACTTTCGTCCAAAGCCCGTCAACGCCTTTCAAGCCCTCAAGATGCCTACCAAGTCGTCTTCTCATCTTGGCCGGTCTCGGCCGGAGTCATCTTCAGACGCCCAGGGTGCCGAGATGCGCCCCGCGAAGCAGCCACGTTTGTCATCCAAGAGTCGAACGACGTCTTTGAAGGGCAGCAGTGGACTCCGCGATGCCAAGCAAGGCGCCCAGTCCCCTTTTGCTTCCTGGTCAAAAGTCAAGTCAAGCAGCGCAAGCAGTGAGAGCAGGACACTAAAAGGTGCCTCTTCAACTTCGGGTACCGTTGATGCTGGGGAAGCTGTCGGCCCTGTCGTCTGGAGTCCTCTGTTTGAAAAGTCGGGAAAGCTTTTGCGAAAGCCCTTTGACGACGTCGAAGAGGACTCGGCACAGAACTCATCCACGCCCACAGTCGCCGGTGACACCGAAAGCACCGGAGCCATGGCCTGGATCGACCCAGCCACGAAGAAACGAGCCCTCATCGACCCCCGAACCGGCTTCATGGTCAAGCCACCACCTCCCCAAAAGCCAGAAACATCCCTCTCCCAACCAAGCCGTAAGAACCCCCTCCCGATAACCCTCCCGCCCAAGCACACAACCCAGGTCTTCCAGCCAATCGAACCCGCCATCCCCTGCGTCCCGCAAATTACCGAGTCCTTTGGACACGGCGAATCCGGCGCCCCCCATTGCTGCCGCGACCTCGGCGGCGTCAACGCCGACCTCCCCAGCGGCCAGACCTCCAAGACGCTCGAGAACCGCATCTCCAAAGACGCCCTCCGCACCTGTGAGGTCATCGGCCAGGTCGACCGCAAGTTTATCCTCGTCAAGATCTTTTCGAATGCCGGCGAAACCGGACCCCGCAGGTTCGTTCTGGTTCTTATTGACCAGCACGCTGCCGACGAGCGTTGTCGGGTGGAAGAGTTGATGAGAGGATATTTTACTTCTGCTGATGACGGCAGCGGGTGGGAAGCGCGTACTGACGCTCTGGATCGTCCGCTGCGCTTTGATCTGCCCGGACAGGAAGGCGATTTGCTAGTGCACTTTAGGGAGCACTTCGTGCGCTGGGGAATCGTGTATGAAGTCTTTCACGGAGAAGGTGGCCAGCGGCGGGTGACGGTCGAGGTGCACTCGCTCCCGCCGAGCATCGTGGCACGGTGTCGGGCTGAGCCGCGGTTGCTCGTGGAGTTGCTGCGAAAGGAGGCGTGGCGGGTCCAGGAGCAGCCGGGGATGGCAGCGGTGGTTGGGAAGGTGGGTGTTGGGGAGGACGAGTTTGACTGGGTGGTGAGGCTTAATCGGTGTCCGGAGGGGGTGGTGGAGATGATAAATTCGCGGGCTTGTCGGAGTGAGTTTTTCCTTCCTATTTCTGAGGGGTGGTGCTAATTTTGCGAATTAGGTGCGATCATGTTCAACGATGTGCTGAGTACCGAGGAGTGTAGGAAGTTGGTGGACAGGTTGGCAGGGTGCGCCTTTCCGTTTCAGTGTGCGCATGGCAGGCCGTCGATGGTGCCGTTGGTGGATATTGGTGGTGGCGGCGAGGTGTTTGGGCTGGGGAGGGCTGGCAATGAGGAGGGCAAGGAAGGGAAGCTGTTCGGGGAGCTGAGGAGGTGGGCGAGGAAGGAGAGTCAACGTTGAACCTGGGGGTTGTCTATGTGGGTATATAAAAGTAAAACTAATGGAACAAATTGGAGCTGAACCCTGCCCTTCGCTGGGACGGTGGGCGGTGCTGGAACAGGCGCATTGTGCTGGGAGACAAGACCAGGTCATGGGCTGGGATGGATGCTCGAGGAAGGGAGCCGAGATGGGGGAATGGTGGCGAGAAGGAGGGCAAAAATAAAACTCCCCTCATCCATCAGGTATTCCAGCCTGAAGACTCATGGGGGTGGTAGAGATGTTTCCGCAGCATCGGAGCAGGGCCACTTGGTTCTCGTCGAGCCGCATTTGGTGGTGTAAAGAATCGTAACTCTCTCTCCCAACCTGCTGCGGTTACCCACTACCCCACGGACCCGTACAAGGTGCTGAAGATGCGGTGCCCGACTGCAAATCTGGCTGTTGTACCCCTTGGGGATGAGGCGGATCCGCAAGTAAACAAGCTCCCAAATGGAGGGTTAGGGTTGAAGACGTCCTGGCAGAGTGGAGAATGCCCAGGCGGGAGCAGGTCTGGGTGGAACCTTGCAGGTCAGCGCTGGAGGCTCCAACGTCACAGCTCCAAGCTCCCCCCAACACTCTCCAACAGCTCCAACATCGAACCCGCTCCAACCCACCCAACATTCCCTCGATCTGAACGAACTCGACGCCATCGCGATCCCCGCTACCACAAGCCCAACCCTGGGCCCATAAAATGCAGCCATGGCGCTGAGCGTACGTCCCTCCCCCTCCCCTCCCCTTGCCCCCCCCAACCCAGCATCCTCGTCCCCCAAGCTGACGCGCGTCCCCTCCAGTGGAGGTCCTTTGACTTCTTCGACGCCGCCCCCGTCCGCCTCGCCGACGACGACACGCGCGCCTTCCTCGAGGCCGGCAACGGCAACGCCGTCGCGAGCGTGTGCTCGGGCTCGGACAGCCTGTTCCTCGGCGGGCGCGATGGCACCGTGCGCATCGTCGCGGCGGGGTGGAAGGTGGTGCGCGTGTTCGCGGCCTACGACGACGGCAGCCCCGTGACGCACATGCGCCAGGTCGAGGGCACGAGCCTGCTGGTAACGGTGGGCGAGGAGGGGGGGGAGGCGCCGCCCGTGCTCAAGGTGTGGGCGCTGGATAAGCTGGTGAAGAAGACGGGCGTGCCGACTTGTTTGAGTGTGGTGGTGGTGAATAATGGGAAGAAGCCGTTTCCGGTGGGTTGCTGTTGGGTGTTTGGGGGGGTTGGTTTGGGGTGGTGCTGACGGTGGGTAGATTTCGGCGTTTACGGCGACGGAGGACTTGTCGCAGGTCGCGGTCGGGTTTGCGAATGGCGCGGTGACGGTTATCCGCGGCGATCTGATACACGATTTGGGCACGAAGCAACGCATCATCTACGAATCGGACGAGCCGGTGACGGGTGTCGAGCTGCATGTGGATGCGGGCTTGACGACGCTGTTCATTGCCACGACGGCGAGGATACTCAAGATGGTGGTGTCGGGGAGGGGTCACGGCCAGCCGCCCAAGACGGTCGAGGATAACGGATGCGGCGTCGGGTGCATGGCGGTGGACAAGAGGACGGGGGATATCGTCGTGGCGCGCGACGATGCGATCTACTCGTATACGCTGGAGGGCAAGGGTCCGCCCACGGCGTACGAGGGGCCGAAGAAACTGGTGGCGGTGTATCAGGACTACATTGCCATCGTTTCGCCGCCGACACCGGCCGAGCAGGGGGATTCTATGCGGCGACGGTTTTTCGGTGCCACGGCGGACAGCATCTACACCTTTACGCTGATCCATCCCGAGCTGAGGATTGTAGCGCACACCGAGTCGATACTCTCGGATGTCCAGCACATCTTTCAGATCTGGGGGGGTGTCTACACGCTCACGCAGGAGGGCAAGGTGTACCGCTACCACGAGAAGACGGTACCGCAGCGGCTAGAGATGCTCTATCATCGCAATCTCTACACGCTCGCGGCCGAGCTCGCGCAGAAGAGCGGGATGGACGCCCAGCAGCAAAACATCATCTTTCGGAAGTACGGCGACTACCTCTACCAAAAGGGCGACTACGATCAGGCCATGACGCAGTACATCAAGGCCATCGACAGCACCGAGCCCTCGCAGGTCATCAGGAAGTTTCTCGACACGCAGAGGATACACAACCTCATCGAGTACCTCGAAGAGCTGCACGAGCACCACAAGGCGACGTCGGACCACACGACGCTGCTGCTCAACTGCTATGCGAAGCTCAAGGACATTGAGAAGCTGGAAAAGTTCATCAAGTCGCCGGGGGATCTCAAGTTCGACCTGGACACGGCGATTTCCATGTGTCGACAGGGTGGATATTACGAGCAGGCGGCTTACCTTGCTAAGAAGCATGGTGAGACGGACTTGGTTGTGGATATCTTGATTGAAGACTCCAAGGCGTATAGCGAGGCGCTGGATTTTATCTGGCACTTGGATCCGGAGACGGTAAGTCCTGCGTTGATGGTGCTGGCTGGACATTGCTGACTGACCGCCAAGGCCTATCCTTCGTTGATGAAATATGCACGGGTGCTCATCGAGCATTGTCCCCAGCAGGCGACCCGGATCTTCATCGACTACTACACTGGCAAGTACCGACCAAAGGTGGACCTCCCCGTGCAGTCTGAGAATGCCGTCCCGGTGGCGACGAATGGCGGCTTCGTGGTCGGTGCCGCGAATGCCGTGCAAAATCTCAGCAACCTCATTCCACTGCCGTACATGACGGCCGCCGTGGTGGCCCCGTCCACGCAACCGGGGACTGCTACCCCCGACGGCGCCGTCATTGTGAAGCCGCAAGAGGACGCTGCTCCCGAATACGTCCCACCCAAGCCCCGGACCGCCTTTTCTTCCTTTATCGATCACCCAGACGAGTTCATCGTCTTTCTCGAGGCTTGTCTCAAGGAGGACACCCTGTCTGAAGCCGACAGCGCAGACATATACACCACCCTCTTCGAAATGTACCTCCACAAGTCCAACGAGAACAAGGGCGAAGCCCACCGCGAAGAGTGGGAAGCCAAAGCCAAATCCCTCATCGACGGCCAACCCACCGCCGTCGCGCATCCCACCCCCCAACCGCCCATTGAAAACTCCAACGTCCTCCTCCTCTCGCACCTATCCTCCTTCCGCGACGGCACCACGCTGGTCAAGGAGAAATCCGGCCTCTACTTTGACATCTTCCGCTCCTACACCTCGGCCAAGGACACGCGCGGCGCCGTCCGCGCACTCCGCAAGTACGGCCCCGAGGAACCCCAACTTTACCCCGCCGCGCTGTCCTACTTCACCTCGGACCCGCGCGTGCTCGCCGACGCCGGGCCCGACGAGCTCGCGCGCGTGCTCGACCGCATCGACCGCGACGGCCTGCTCGCGCCGCTGCAGGTCGTCCAGGCCCTCAGCAAGAACGCCGTCGCCACCATGGGCATGATCAAGCCGTACCTGGCGGGGCGCATCGAGCGCGAGCGGAGGGATATCGCGGACAATAAGCGCGATGTGGATGCTTTCCGGGCTGAGACGGCGCAGCGCAGGCAGGAGATCAAGGATTTGGGCGAGAGGCCGGCGGTTTTCCAGGCGACGAGGTGTGCGCAGTGTACGCTGCCGTTGGAGCTGCCGACGGTGCACTTTTTGTGCAAGCACTCGTTTCATCAGAGGTGTTTGAGGGGTGGGGAGGGGGGAGGGGGGGCTGGGGGGGTGGAGGGCGCCGGGGAGTGTCCGATGTGTGCGAGGGATAATGCGACGATTAGGGCGTTGAAGAAGGGGCAGGCGGAGAATGCGGAGAGGCATGAGCTGTTCAAGGATGATTTGGAGAGGAGTGAGGATCGGTTTAGGACGGTGGCGGAGTGGTTTGGACGGGGGGTGATGGGGAGGAGTGTGGAGTGAGGGGGAGGGTGGTATATTTCTGGGGTGTGGGGGAATTGATACCTTGGGATGTTAACTTATAGTGAATACATTGTTTTGGAGGACAGTAAAGTCAGTAGGGGTTGTCTCGCGCTGACGTGAACTCGAAGCAAAAGTCGTCAGGTATTCCATTGTCGTAGCCCCCTCTAACACTCATCTACCTGTATCATCTATCCATCAACCAAGTCCCTAGCACAGAAGCAGTTCGGACTCGATCCACGCTCAATATCATTACAAGCTGAATGCAGTATTCGTCCATCTCCGTACGCTGGCCCTCATCAGCATTAGATTGCTCACCTCAGAGGAAGCACCGGCAACATTCCATCCAGCCACTTGCCCAACGCCTTGACGCTCTCGGTCCCGGCCCTGGCCGCGGCAAACGAATCTGGAGAGGCTGAGGCTGCCGCGGCGCTGAGAATAGACGTCCACCCGTCATCCCCATCAACATCAGTATCTGTGGTGGCGGTGGAGCGAAACAAGCTCTTCCCAACGAGGCGTTCGCTGATTGTCTTGTCGGTGGTCGAGTCAAACAGCCCGGCGATGGAAGCAGACGTGATGACGCCGTGGCGGAGGGTGAGGTTTGTTTGAAGCTTGCAAGGTTAGCTCGTGTGTAGGGAAAGGAACAAGAGAACTTACACCAGCGGGCAACTCCTTCGGCAACGGCGGTCTCTCCCTCGGATCCTCTTCTGTCGGATACGTCGAAAATGTGAACAGCGGCGTCTGCCCATACACCCACTCGGGCGACTACATCCCCGCGTCAGCAACATCCCATCGCTCCCACCACAAGAAACTCACCATCAACTCCATCCACCCCTTCCTCACCCCCTCCACGCCCCTCATCTCCTCCCCCACCTCCTCCACCTCCACCCCCTCCCCGCCATACATCCCCCTAAACCCCCCCACCACCGCCTCCTCAAACTCCCCCCTCCCCACCCCGACATTACAAATCGCCGACCTCACGCTCTCCACCCCCCTCGCCTTGATATACCCCGCCCCCGGCGCCCTCAACAACGGCCCCACCCGCCCCAGGTTCTCCGACCCCAACAGACACGTCCCATGATGCAGCGCCCTCAGCCGCGTAAGCTTATACGCCGACCCCGACACCTTGAACGCCCCCCCCTCCACCCCCGAGTCCACAACAATATCATGCCGCTCATTCACCCGCGCCGTCCCAACCCCCAGCCCCCGCAGCGCGCGCGCCACCATCTCGGCGTGCCGGTCGCGGTCGAACACGGCGGGCGGGCAGATGACGGTCCAGTTGGCGTTGCCTTGGTCGTGGAAGACGGTGCCGCCGCCGGAGCGGCGGCGGAGGAGGTCGATCTTGGGTTGCGAGGGGGGTGGGAGGCCGCGGTGGAGGAGCGGGTGGTGGACTTCGAGCCAGGGGTTTTGGTTGCGGCCGAGGATGATGGACGGGCGGTTGGTGTAGAGGAAGAGGACGGTGGAGTCTGGGGAGGTGCGCAGGAGGAGGTCGTGCTCGATCGAGAGGTTGAGGTGGGGGTTTGTGGTGGTGGAGCGGTAGATTTGGAGGGGGCGGTGGAGGGAGGGGGTGGTGTAGGGGCGGTGGGGGGGTGGTGGTGATGATGGGGGATGGGGGAGGTGTGGTTTGGAGGTGGACAGGACATTGGTCATGGCACGCCGGATGGGGCGTGCTGAGGGCATTACCGTCATTGGAGATCCGGGCTGGTGTCTTTTCTTGAGTGTCTGCTCATCTGAGCTTTTCTTTCCTCATGCTGTAGGGGCGGATGTCGATGAACGTCGCTGCCAGGGACGCATGCCCTGTGAAAAGGCCTGGTCCAGTGAGCAAAGGCGCTGTGGAGCCAAGCCCACTGCAGCCGTCCCGTACCCCGTGGCCGTGGCCCGTGCACATGCTGTCGCCCTGCAGGGATCCGGCTGCGGGATGCCGATGACGGCGATCGAGGGGTCGTTTGACTCTTGAATTGCCCAATTGCCCGGCGTTGCTCCAGAAATTTTACCACATCGGCCGGGCGTACCGTCGCGTCGCCCACTGTCCCCTTCCCTTTGACTCACCCAGTCACCACCTCCTCCTTGGTGTTTTCCTACAGCCACCACCCCAAACCGCCGACATGTCGACCTTTGGCGAGTTCTTTCGCGTCCACACGTACGCCGCCCCCTCACCCCCTCGCCTCCTCTCCCACGACCATTGCCTAACCTCGAGTTCACAGCTATGGCGAGTCGCACTGCCGCTCCGTCGGCTGCATCGTCGACGGTGTCCCCCCCGGCATGGAGCTCACCGAGGACGACATCCAGCCCCAGATGACGCGCCGTCGCCCCGGCCAGAGCAACATCACGACCCCCCGTAACGAAAAGGACCGCGTCTTGATCCAGTCGGGCACCGAGTTTGGCGTCACCCTCGGCACCCCCATCGGCATGATGGTGCTCAACGAGGACCAGCGCCCCAAGGGTCAGCCGATTCCATACCACACCCCCCTCTCCCTCCCCGACCCCTAACCTGTCCCCCCTCCCCAGACTACGGCAACAAGACCATGGACCGCTACCCCCGCCCCAGCCACGCCGACTGGACCTACCTCGAGAAGTACGGCGTCAAGGCCAGCAGCGGCGGCGGCCGCTCCTCGGCCCGCGAGACCATCGGCCGCGTCGCCGCCGGCGCCATCGCCGAGAAATACCTGCGCCTCGCCTACGGCGTCGAGATCGTCGCCTTCGTCTCCGACGTCGGCCACCTCAGCCTCTTCCCGCCGACAGCCACGCACCCGTCGCCCTGCACCAACCCCGGCTTCCTGCACCTCATCGAGTCCATCTCGCGCGACGGCGTCGACGCCTTCCTCCCCGTGCGCTGCCCCGACGCCGACGCCAACGCCCAGATGACGGACCTCATCTCGGCCTTCCGCGACAAGAACGACAGCATCGGCGGCGTCGTCACCTGCGTGATCCGCAACCTCCCCTCCGGTCTCGGCGAGCCCTGCTTCGACAAGCTCGAGGCCAAGCTCGCGCACGCCATGATGTCGATCCCCGCGACCAAGGGCTTCGACCTCGGCTCCGGCTTCGGCGGCGTGCAGATCCCCGGCTCCACGCACAACGACCCCTTCGTCCCCGACAACTCCCCGCTCCCCGAGGTGGTCGCCGCGTCGGGCGCCGCGCGCGCCGGCGTCGCCCGCCCCCGCCTGACGACAAAGACCAACTACTCGGGCGGCATCCAGGGCGGCATCTCCAACGGCGCGCCGGTCTACTTCCGCGTGGCGTTCAAGGCGCCGGCGACGATTGGCGTGGACCAGACAACGGCGACGTACGACGGCGACGCCGAGGGCGTGCTGGCCGCCAAGGGCCGCCACGATCCGTGCGTGGTGCCGCGCGCCGTGCCCATCGTCGAGGCCATGGCGTCGCTGGTGGTCATGGACGCGGTGCTGGCGCAGCAGGCGCGGCACACGGCCAAGAGTCTGCTGCCGCCGCTGGCGGGGCGGACGGTGCCGAGCGCGATGCCGGCGGGGAATGGGGTGACGGAGGGGGTGTAAGGGCGGGGGGCGGAAGAAAATACATAAAATGGTAGGCAGGTGGATGGGTATCATGAGACCATGCACGTACATGTCTGTTGAGAAGTGGAATGTTTATGTCAATGAGGGGGATGATGTCGATGACAGAGCGTCGCGGAAGTTGTCCAGCGGGGTTTGTGGCCTCGATGATGGCCATGTCGTACAAAAAAGCGGGTGAAGGACACCACGGTCAGCTATGGACCGGGAGATGTGCACTGCCATCCATCATGGGAGAAAACACGCATGTTGGTTTACAGGGGCCATACATTTTCCTAGAAAGGGGTGGGGAAAGGCAAGAGTCGCATGGGAAACACGAGGCGCACCACGAAGGCGGCATCCCGCATGTCATATACATGGCGGAAAACATGTCACAGGAAGACCAAAACGCACGCAACACACTCTCATATATATTCTACAACCTCCCCCATTCATTATCAGTCTATGTACACACCCTGCCCAACGCCTTCAAAACAGGGCAGCCGGCATCCCAAGCTACATCATCTCCTTCAATCTCTCATCCCTCCGATGCTGCAACAAAAACCAAAGCCCATATAGTTATCCAAACTCCACCAATGATTTCGCATCACGCCCAAAATAAATCCAACTCATCAAAAAATCTCCGTCTCGTCTCTTGTCGTACCTGTCCCTTCTTCTTCTTTCGCAAATTGGGTAGTCGCTTCGCTAGTGTAGTGCAGTATAGTGGTTGTCGTCGTCGTCAGTCCCAAAAGGAAACGCAAAAAAGCAACCAAGCCACCAAAAACAAATGTATCGTTTCCATGTCGTTCAATCTTGACCCCCCGTCCAAAGGAAAATCACAACTCATCGCGCCTCACCCCCGCCGTCGCCTCAGCCCCTTCCGCGTCAACCGGGACCGACACCGTGACGCGGATGGTTTCGGTCTCGTAGACCGTCTCCTCCACTGTCTGCGGGATGGCCGTCTCGACGACGGACTCGGTCTCTGTCGTTGTGGTGGTGGGCGCTGCGGCGGTGGCGCTGATGAGGACCGTCTCGGTGATGGTCTCGTAGACGCGGATGGTCGTCTTCTCCGTGACGAAGGGGAAGACGGCGGGCGAGGAGGGGCTGGGGGGGTGGGCGGAGTCCATGCAGGTGTTGCAGGAGCAGGCCGACACGGCGGGGTGCGAGTCTTGGTGCTGTTGCTCGGGAAGGGAAGTCGTCGCGTCGTCAGTAACGGCGGAATTGTCTACCAGGGGCTCTTGGTCCAAAGCCTGGGGACCCTCCGTGGCGGGTCCCTCGGTGGCAGGGGCCTCGACGAGGGGCTCGACATCAGCGGGAGACGAAGCATCGATGACCTTGTCCTCGACTGGACGCTCTTCTTCAACCGTGACCGGGGTTTCCGGGACAGCTGTGGCCAAGGTGTCGCTGTCGTCCTCCGTAACCAAAGAATCCACAGGGACAGAAAGTGTGGCCTCGGTGTCAATCGTCTCGGTCTCGGTGGGAGGGGCAAGATTCTCGTCGACTGGAGCGTCGAGAGCGTCGTCGTCCGTTTGCTGGGAGAGCTCTTCCTCCGCAGGGGCAATGGCTCCCTCGCCGGCAAGGAGAAGAGAGCATGTCTGTGCCGGAGGCTCCGGGAACCTCAGGGTGACAGCAGACGTTGGAGCCTGAACGATGGTCTCGGTAGGCTGTTCCAGAGTGACCTCCACCTCGGGCTCCTCGGCCAACTCCTCCTTGTGCTCCTCGACAATCTCCTCCTTGAGAAGCTCGGCCGGCTCTTCCTGGGGCTCGTCATCAACCAACGGCGCTTGTATCTCCGGCTCAGCCTCAAAATTAGGGGCGGGAAGCTCCAGGCGCATGGGGGCGGCGGGGGGCTCAGCAATCTCGCTGGAAGCGGAATGCACGAGAGGCCGTTCGACGGCAGCCACCATTTCGTAGACGGATTCAGCAACCGGGGTGTCCATGGCCCCAGCCGCCTCTTGGACGGGAGCGGCGATAGCGGCCCGAGTGATGGTAGCCTGAGTGGCGTGGCTGACGGGCGTCTCGACCTTGACAACAGGAACCTGCGCGACGACCTCGGGCTTGACCGGCTGCCGGTAGGCGAGGTCATATCCCATGGCGGGAGCCTGTGGCGTCGGACGAAGCATCACGCATCCGAGGAAAATGCAGAGAACGATAATGGCCACGTTCTTGGGATCGCGCAGAAGCACCTTGATGGCTTCGAGGAAGAGGTCCATGAAGGTGGCGTTCTCGAGGTGATGGGGCTGTGCCGGCGGAACGTACGGATCCGGGCGACTTCGGCTGGGCGTCGAATCGGGGTAGGGGGCGTCACCGTAGTAGTCCCGGGGACGTCCGTCATCGCGGCGCATATGCTGCCTGGAGCCCATTGAATCGGAGCGCATCGACCGAGCCGAGAAGGATTCTCGCAGCGGCGTGGGCGAGTCGACGCGCCCCGCACGCATGATTTGCATGGCTGCGGAAGGCGTGGGCGACGCCACCCGTGCCTGGGGGGGGGTGTCGTGGACGTGAGGGTGCGAGTCGGACAGAACTGGCTCCTCCACTGGCTGGTCTTTGGCGGTGTCCGCCTCGGTGTATTGCTGCTGAAGGGCTTCTTCCTCCTGCCGCGACTCCATATCGCGACGCAGCTCGTCTTCGAGCTTGAGCGCAGCCTCGTGTTGTCGCTCGGCCTCGTGGAGGGCCTCGGCCTCGCGTCGGAGCTCAGCTTCCTCTTCCTCCTCAGCCTCGCGCTGACGCTCCGCCGCCTCATCTTCCTCGGCCTCGCGTTGCAGGCGCAATTGCCTCTCTTCGGCCTGGATGTCAGCCAGCCTCTCCAGCTCGGCTTGCACGGCCAGCTCGAGAATCGGCTCCACTTCGACGTCGACGCGCTCCATAGTTTTCCAGCAGGCCTCCCAGGCGTTGGCCTTGAGCAGCCCGTTGCTCGCATATACCTTGACGCGGAAGACACGACCTGCGCCGAGGGATTCGTACTTGATATCGCTCTTGCAGGTCTTGCACCAGTGCTTCTTGTCTTCCTTGGCGCGGCGGCTGGTCTCGGAGGTGTAGCCGTCGTCGCTGTCGTCGTCAAAGTCGGCGTCCTCCATCATGTTGGAGTAGCCGAGGTAGTGGCCACAGTCGAGAATGCGCGCTCGGCGGAGCAAGGGCAATTCCAGCGCCTCCAGCAGCCTCTCCTCCAGCACTTCGTAGTCGTCTTGGGGGTGTGGGATGAGGACGCCACGCTCAAAGACCATGTCGCCGAGGCAGTCCTGCAGCTGGCGCCACGAGTCGCGAATCCTCTTGACCTGCTGCGAGGCTTCGTAGAGGTGGCCGCTCTCGTCAAGGGCCTTGCCATCCACGATGTCCAGCTCGTCCAGCACATCGCCCCACATCCATCGAAGCGGTAGGAGGGTAACATGAAGGAGCACCAGGGGCGGTTCCTCGCGGCGAGGCTTGAGCCGGCTCGGGGTGGTGCGGCCCTTGGGAGAGTATTGGGTGGAGCCGGATGGGCTCTGGAGAAACGAGTTCCTCGATGCACTACCAAAGGAATGGCCAGCTTGGCGCTTCCCGGACCGTGGCGAGGCGCCAGTAAACACAGAGGGAGTCGGGGAACTCATCTGCATGGCGCGGACTGCGGACGGGGTGCGGAAGGGGAGGCGGGTCTCGCGGCTGGTTGGCACAAACTCCTCGTCGTCGTACTGGGACAAGCCAGAGATGGCCGACACACCGGACATTCTTGGCGAGTGGACTGTGGAGCCAAACGACTGCCTCTCGGTGTGGGTATCCGAGCCCTTGGGGAACCTGTGGAGGTCGCTGGGGCCGTCGAAGGAGCCAATCGAGCTCCGGGCACTGCGGTCGCTAAAGACGTCGTCATCGGCGCCGTTCTGGGAGCTGCTGTCTCCGCCCTCGTCGGATGGGGTGCGGGTGGCGTTGCGGACCTGCGACTCGGTCGAGTGTCGGCGGCTCTCGACGGGGTCGTCGTTGAACGAGGCGTCGGGGTTGAAGGACACATCGGCGCTGTCGATAGGACCGGCCTCGGCCTCTTGGGTGCCTGTGCTGAGGATGGACTGATCGGCGACGTCATCGCCGGCCTGACTGGCTGAGCCGCGGCTGGTTCTCTTCTCGAGCTTGGCCATCACCGCCCGTGCGGCGGCCTGGATGAGGGCCTCGGTCCGAAGCGAGGCCTTGCGGTCGACTGGAGTGCCGCGGGGCGAGACGTCGCTCCCATTGCTGGTGCGCTTGCTGCGCAGTGGCTTGGGGGTTTCATCGTCTTCGGAGACGGTGGTCTGCTCTTTTGGGGATTGCGGTGCGTCGAGGGGCGATTGGCGGGTGCCGTCCTCGGCAGTGTCCGCCTGTGGTTCGTCGTGGAGTTCTTCTTCAAGCATCGACTCTTCTTCCGCAGGCGCATTGCCATGTGTGGTCTCGGCGGTGTCGTCGAGATGGCTGGAACATGTGGCTTCTTCTGCCCAGTCGGTTATCGAGGTGTCGCGCTCGTCTGCGAACGAGTTGTCTTGGTCGTCGAGCGACGGCTCAATTGGTCCTGTCTCGGTCGGGGTGGAAGGGTCGGTAGGTGTGGGAGAGGAGTTGACATCGGCGGTGTCGACTGGCATGCTGGTGTCGTGCGACGCTGGAATGTCGGCAGTCTCGGGTGCAGCCTCGTCGGCGTGGGGTTCGGTGGCAGGTGCGGCTTGTTCGTCGGCCATGGCGTCCACAGGGTCGACAAAAATGTCGAAGTCTTGAGAAGCCATTTCAGACTGGAATGGGGAACGGCCTTGGGCCGAACGCATGAATCGGCGTCGGGTCTATTATAGCTGCTGCGGCCTGCCGCTGGACACTTGGTCTGGTCGGGCAACGGATCTGCCGCCAATGATGTGCTGGCGGTTGCAGAAATGGCAAGGAGGTGATGTGCTGGCAGGTCTCAGATGGCAGGTGATTGGAGTTTGATGGCGCAGAAGATGGGGACTGCAGAGGAAGCTTGCAGCAGAAGCTCACCAATTCGCTGTTTGGGTCAACAATCCGTCGCGTTGTCACGGCGACGCAGCCGACTCCACCTGGCCACGGCGTCGCACCACCTGGCACACACACTCTGGGGAAAACGAATGGAGCCCGGGCAGAGGGTGGGATGGTGATGGCTTCTCTTCTTTCTTTGCGATGTTTATCTCCTTACAAAAGTGGTTGTCTCTGTCGCTGGCCACGCTCCAGGTTCTGTGCATGTGCAGTGGTTTTGCATTGCTGCTCACGGGTTTGCCTGACGTCATCAGCTCCTCCCTGACCGCCCCCAAATTTTCCCTCACCCAAAGCACCCACTCTCCCAGGTTCAAGGCACACACACACTTCCTGCCAAAGGGTCCCCGTTGATCGTCAGGGGTTTCAGTCATTCGGTTCATTGGCGCTTTCATTGGGTCTGTATGCAGAGCGCACCTGATGGCGATCATTTCCTGGATCTTTTCAATGTCGACATCCTCCACTGTTTGAGAATGCCGGTACCTCTCGTGAGCAGCGATGCACACTGCACAGCGGACAGCCCCAGGGGGTCCTTCAGGCGGCTTGGAGCGCCATGAGTCGGGGCTGTCAGCGATGCAGTGCAGCCGCCTCTTTGCATGCTCTGTGCTACTGGCACTGCTACTGGCATCTGCCAGTGCTGGAGGAACCATCGACTTCATTCTCTGGTCAGTCAGACAGTTCCACCCTTTTGAGATTCGATCGGGCCAGCCCGCTCAACGGCTTGTCTGCGTGGGTTTCTCTTGGACATTGGCCACGGTCGAATCAGGGCACGAACAGTGGCTGCATGCGATGGCGACGCAAAGCGACGGGGCTGAAGCAGGTTTCTTGGGCCGGACAAGATAAGCTCAATCACCAACAGACGGAAGGGCCCGAATGACGATGGCTCTCATCCCTTAAAGCCATGCCCCTTCCCATCCACGAGCTTGAAAAGCCGGACCATTCCATCTCCATCCTCATCCTCCGGGCTGTGGCGACCCCTCCTCCACTCCATCACCCCTTTTCTCGACATCGTGTGTCAGGACACCTCCCACGCCAGCATGGCCACCACCTCTGAACCGCGGGAGCCCACTCCCGAAAACATGACCATGATGCAGGGCTTCGAGTGGTACGTTCCCGCCGACCAAAAGCACTGGGTCCGCCTCGAGAAGCACGTCGGCGAGCTCAAGAAGTGGGGGATTGACAACATCTGGCTGCCTCCAGGGCAAGTCTTCCTCCTTCTGCCACAGTCCAGCAGCACTGATGCCCGTCCAGATGCAAGGGCTCGTCCAAGAACGGCAACGGCTACGACATCTACGATCTCTACGACCTGGGCGAGTTTGACCAAAAGGGTTCAGTCGGCACCAAGTGGGGGACCAAGGAAGAGCTGTTGCAGCTCGCCCGCACGGCCACGGACAGGGGCGTCGGCCTGTACTGGGACGCCGTCTTGAACCACAAGTTTGCCGCCGACCACCGGGAAAAGTGCCAGGCAGTCGAGGTCAACCCCGAAAACCGGAATGAGCACGTCAGCGAACAGGTACCAGTGGCTCTCTACTCCGCTGCCATCGGTGTGCTAACGAACCCAGTACGAGATCGACGCCTGGGTAGGGTTCGACTTCCCCGGCCGTGGCACCAAGTACAGCGAGATGAAGTACCACTGGTACCACTTCACCGGTGTCGACTTCAACGCCGCCAACGGACAAAAGGCCATCTTCCAGATTGTCGGCGAGCAGTCAAATGGATGGGCCCAGACGGGTGAAGTAGATGGCGAAAAGGGCAACTACGACTTTCTGATGGGCTCCGATCTCGACTACGACCACCCCGAGGTCGAGACGGACGTCATTGCGTGGGGGACGTGGCTCGCAAAGGAGATGCCCCTTCGCGGAATCCGCTTCGACGCCATCAAGCACTACAGCGTCGAGTTTCTGCAAAAGTTTGTCGAGGCGCTCGACGAGAACTATGGCAAGGGTTGGTTCTTTGTGGGCGAGTTCTGGAAGGACTCGTTGAGCGACATGGTAAGTGTTCGTTGCCCACTCGCCTGCTCGAAGATGCTGACGGTCTCCAGAGAGCCTACCTGGATCGCATGGACCACAAATTCTCCCTGTTTGATGCGCCCCTGGTCTACAACTTCAGCGAGATCAGCAGGGCCAATGGAGCGGATCTCAGAAAGGTGTTTGACCACACTCTTGTGCAGACCGATCCCGTTTCCGCCGTGGTATGCGCCTTTCTTCTGGCCCAAAGTTCCCGAGATACTGACAGACTTGACAGACCCTCGTCATGAACCACGACACCCAGCCATACCAGGCGCTGGAAGCCCCTATCGAGGGCTGGTTCAAGCCCCTCGCATACGCCCTGATCCTGCTGCGCGACCAGGGTTACCCGTGTGTCTGGTACGGCGACTTGTACGGCGTCAAGGGCGAGCACCCCTTCCCTCCATCCTGCGGCGGGATGCTTCCCCACATCATGCTTGCGCGAAAGCTGTACTCCTACGGCAAACAGGCCGACTACTTTGACTTTGAGACATGCATCGGCTGGGTTCGCTATGGCACCTGGGACCGCCGGTATGGCTGTGCCGTGGTCATCAGCAATGCTGGGCCGGGTTGGAAGCGCATGCACGTGGGCGAGATGCATGCTGGAGAGGTGTGGACCGACGTTCTCGGCTGGGACAACAAGGAGGTTGTCATCGGGAGTGATGGCTTCGGCGAGTTCCACTGCGGCCAGACGAGTGTCAGCATCTGGGTGAACAAGGACGCCGAAGGTCGGGACCGGTTCCGCGAGCAGTTGCAAGTCAAGCCTCGAGTCCTGGTTGTTGATGGAGATGCTAACATGGATCGATGACAGTGACAGCGATATTTACGAGGAGAAGTAGTCCACGCGCCGAAGGTGGGATGCGAGCATGTATCTTCAACGCGTTCCGTCTTGGTGTCTCTGCAGGACCTGAACTCGAACCCGAACCAATCCCCGAGCTGTCGGTCCGTCTTGGACGAAACTAACCCGGAATAAAAAACACAAAAGCTCACCCACCCCCAAGCCCCGCTGGCCGGTGCCAGAGGAGGTTGGGGGTTACGAACCGGCCCCGGTGGGCCAGTTACTTCGGGGAGGGGGCCCGGAGGGGGGGCCACACCTATCGATCTGAGGAGGCTTCCACGTCGTTGGAGGGGGCTCGAACTCAGGCCTCTCGGTGAGGGCTTTTGTCGTCGGGCCGTCTGCTGTGACCGTTAGGCCACACCAGGGGGGTTCTTTGCGATGGAAATAGGTGGAACAGTTTGACCCTATAGGGTGGGGAGGGCGGGCCTACTACGAGGCAGCAAGGCAGGAAGCCAGACTGGGGGCACAAACGGGAGAATGGGGGAACTGGGGAGGAAGATGGTGGCCACCGATGGCCTGCATACTTTTTAGGCGCTGGAAACTTCTTTAGGGGGCCTGCTATCCACTACCTGTATCGTCTCTTTGAGCCGCCCTGGTTGCCCTCCATCGCGACCCTGTTCTTTGTGTTCATCTCGGTGTAGCAAGGGAAATTCTGTCATCCAGCAGCTGAGACATGGTCGGGATGCCAGGGGGGTGCCTCGGGTCAGGGGTAGGTAGCACAAAGGGACGGGATCAACCGCCAAGCAACCTTATTTCGACAGCCCGAGTCTCACTTCATGACCTCTTCCATGTTCATGTTCATCCAACCTCAGAACAATCCATCCGACCACACATGATGACGGGGCGGCTGATCCCAAATGAAAGTCGCCAGAAATGCAGTCCGCGAGCCATCGGCGAATTCTGGGCAAACAAGGCAAAAACCGAATGGTCATGGAACTCGCTGCGGTGGCTGTCCACCGCGACAACTCCCGTCCTCAAGACCGACCTGATGCTCCACCTCATGATCCAGAAGGAATGGCACAACGACCCCCCAAAGCCAAACCCAACCGCCGAAAATACCCCTCCCCCTACCCTCGACCTCTCCCACCTCCCCACCGCCCCCTGGACCCGCCTCCTAACCTTCACCAACCTCGCCCCCCTCTCCCGCAGCGCACCCCCGAACCTCACCTCGGTGTCTACCCTCCCCCTCCCTCCCCTCCGTCCCCGCCCACGCCGAAGTCAGCCTGCTCGTCGCCGCGCTCGCTGCCGCGGGCGCCCACACCATCACCACCGCGGCGGGTACATACCCCCTCGTCATCGGCGCCAACTTCCAACTCTCGTTCCACGTCCACCCCGCCCTCGGCGTCGTCGTCGGGGAGTTTCAACTCCACCCTGTCTTTCAACGCGTGTCCAAGATCCCGTACCCGGATGTCTCGTTGTTGGGCATGATGCACGCGATACTTCATTCCAGAGGGGATGTCCGCGACCCCAAAACCCTCCCGCAGAATCGGCACTGGGAGCTGCATGATCTGCCGTACGAGGAGTGGCAGACGGATAATCCATTTCACCCCCTCTCTGCGTCTGTTTCGTATGGGGAGTAGAGAAGGCTGGCGCACCCCGACTGGCACGCGACCGCCCACAAACCGGAGACCTGCCCGCACCTCACCCGCCGGGATGACGAGTACGGGCTACACTGGCTTTTGTACGCACCGCTGCCGGGGGTTGTTCCGGCGGTGTTTCCCGTCGCGCTGTCCTCGCGCAGTGGGATGGACGACGTGTTTGGGGCGCTGGCGCTCGCCGGGGGGAGGGGGAGGGGGTTCTGGCTTTCCCCGCGTGGCGGAAACATCCTCGGTACCTGGGCGGAGACGGAAGGGAGGAAGGTGGTGTACGTCCCGCCTGGTGAGCACTCTGTCTTTCCGGGACATGTCACGCAGCGGGATCTCGACATGGTGGGTGCTGTTTGTGCGGGGAGGGCGGGGATGGGGGAGTTGGCCGTTCGGGGGGAGATGAGGAGGGCGCTTGGGGGGGTGGAGAAAGATGGGGAGGGGATGGTGGTGTTTGGGGATGTTTTGGAACAGGGGAGGGTGGTGGTGGATGGGGGATGGGGGGCTTTTAGGACGTGGTTTGATGGGTTGGAGGAGCCGAGGGGGAGGTATTTTCGCGGGTTGGTGGGGATGCAGGCGAAGATGGTGGGGAGGTGGTTGGATCGGGAGGTGGGCGGGGTGGAAGAAGGGTTGGGGAGGAGGTGTGAGTTGTTGTTTGGGGGCTTGATGGTTTTGGGGGCTGTCCCCCGAGGGAAAGGGGAAGGGGGAGAGGAAGGGGGCGGGGGGGTAGATTGGGGGGTAGAGGGGGTGGTCGGGAGGTTTGCTGGGGCGTCGGGTACGATGGAGAATGTGTTGGAGGAGTTTGAGGGCTTGCTGGAGGGGGTGGGCGATGGTGATGAAGAGGTTGAAATGTGCATGGCCATGTTGAGGACGCACAAACACCGCCGACGACTGGAGTCTCTTGTTGGGAGGCCAGATCCTGATCTCCCCCAAACAGATCGCGCCAAGATCGAGCACATCGGACGGCAACTTGGAATCGCAAGGGGTATTGTCGACCGGGCTCGATCTATCAGGGAGGAGTCGGATTTCTTCCGTCCTGCTTCTCCCGGAGAGAAGGCAGATACGCCTGCAGAGGAATCCGGGACAAGGGATCAAGCCGTCACCGACATGCTCGTCTGGAAGGCGATTCTCATGGGGATGCTGTTCTGGACAGCGCCGGACAACAGCGCGGCGTTGACATCTGGGATATGGGAGAGCGTTGTCCCAATCCTATAACACCCTTCAAGAAAACAGCTTTGGAACAACAAGACCAGACTTAGACACAGTCCTCCAACACCCCCCACTCCCCCAAGAAAGCCTTCACCGCCTCCCACGCAACCCCCCTCCTCATCCCACTCTCCTCATCCCAACTCGAATGCACCCCCACCAACCTCCCCGTACCCCTCTCCACCAACCCGGCCCCACTATGCCCCCAGTACGTCCAACAATCATGCTTCAACGCCCCAATCTCCTCATTGTCCTCCACATCCTGCCCCTCGGCACACCCGCGAAACCGCCCCTCACTCACACACAGCACATCATACCCCGTCTTCACCCCTACCATATCCGTCTCCAGATCCTCACTCCCCGGGTGTCCGACACAGAGCAGCCGTGCTCCGGGCTGGGGCGCCACGTCGGCGATGGATACGAAGGGAAACGGCCCTGGGGCCTGGGAGTGTGTGATTCGGAGGAGGGCGAGGTCGCGGCGGGGGTCGAAGGCGATGCAGAGGGCCGAGACGGCGAAGCCCGTGGAGAGGAGGAGCCAGTGGGGTTGGGAGGGGGAGAAGGAGGGGAGGTCCGGGGCGATGCAGTGCGAGCAGGTGAGGAGGAGGCCGGAGGGGGTCAGGCAGGTGGCGGTGCCGGCTTCGGGTTGGGCGAAGAGGAGGGTGGCGGACAGGGCGGGGAGGGAGGGGAGGGTGGTGGTGCGGAGGAGGGATTGCTTTTGGAGGAGGAGGGCGTGGTCGGTCTGGGAGAGGGCGGTGGTGGATTTGGTGAGGCGGGAGGGGAGGGGGATGGGGGGGTCCTTGCTGATGGAGGGGGGTGAGGGGGTGGTGCTTTGGGAGATGGACTTGGTGTGGGCGTCAGGTCGGTTCAGGTTGGCGTCGGCGACGAGGTCCTGGGCGAGTTGCTTTCGTTGCAGGCGGGTTCTTCTTGGTGAGGTCGACATGGTGCCCTCTATTTTTCGGAATGAAACGGCACTGACACGATTCAGTTCAAGCGCTGCCGAATGGAAAACAAAAGGTTGTCAATGTTTTCGCTGATGGTGTTGACAATTGAGCCCCTGGCCGATCTGCCCGGGGGGGGGGCGGCTGCTGCCTGGACGCCAAAGCACTGGCCATTTCAGGGCACCAGTGCGAGTCCCACTGAAGAGAAACTTTCAGGGGGGCACTCACCTGAAGATTTCTCACCTCATCACACTTGGATTCAACATCGTCAATTGCCTCGATTTCCCGACCACGTTGTCATCCCTCTCATTGATATATCCCTCCAACAACGGGTGGCAACACTTCTTTGCTTGTAAAGCACAAGTGCCCGTCCGTCCCATCCTTGATCTCCTCGGCGATTGGGATTCCCCATTGGACCTCCTTCTCCCACAGCCACTCCTCCACCTCCTCCGCCGGTGGATGGCACGCCGCCGCGATCGCCAGGCTACAGCTGGCCACCACCGGCATCGCCGTTGGCAGTGTCCTTCTTGACACAATGGCCAGCACACCGAGCATGAGGATCCCGACCACAAAAACCAGCGTGATGCCCAGCGGCGACCACCCCGAGCTGATGACGGTATCGCGGTCCCGGAGCCGGGGAGTCCCGTCAGGCCCCGTCTCGAAGAACTCGATGGCCACGAGGAAGAAGCTCTGGCCCACCAACCAGTGCATCAGGATGGACCCCATCATCAGCGGTACTCCATACCGAAACGGCAGCTGGAGAAAGTACTTGTCTCTCTGCTTTCCCCTCGGCACGGTCGACACACGCAGCCCTTTCCGGATCCCTCGGCCGAAACGACTCCACTCGCGCGCCAGAGACACGCTGGTGAACAGCCCGTTGTACGCCAGGTACAGCATCGACAGGACCAGCTGGGGCGCGTTCGAAATGGCAGACACGAGCACGAGCACCGTGTAGTCTCCCAGACCTCGGTTTTCGTTCGCCTTCAGCCCTTCATAAGTGATGGTCGTTCGCGCGTTGACGGTCCCGATACCCCAGGAGTACATTGTCGACGGCTTGATATCAGCCCGCCCCAGCGTGGACACCCCCCACCCGAGAAGGATGAGCGAGAACAGCAAAGAGGCGATCCACCTGGGGAGATAGTGGGTAAGTGACTGCAACTATCATGGGAGGGGCCTGGAGACTCACAGGCAGATGCATGTCGCCCATCGCCTTCGACTGGCAGCGGCGGTTCCCCTTCTCCTCTCGCCAGAAAAGACGCGACGCCCTTCCAGCGGTGTCTGTTCCACTACATCGTCCTTGCAGATCGGACCTCTCTCGGCGGTGCGGTCGGGGCGCTCCAGAAAGCTTGCAATGGCGTCTCCCACCGTCAGCAGCCGGCCCTCCCTGCTCCGAAACGCCAGAAGGACGAGAAGCACGACTTTGACAAAGGCTGTAAAGGTGACGATCCAAAACAACGCGGCGCTGGCATGCAACTTGCAGTGATCCCCCATCGGTGTCGCGAGGCAGTACAGCGCCTCCTTTCCCTCGGGCATCCACACGGCCGTCTTGTTTGCGCGAAGCCGCGGCAGTCTCTCTTCGCAGGGGATATTGCACCCCCCCTTGGCCTCTATCCCGAATCCCGCGCAGATCCATTGGAAGCTCTCGGCGTTGCCGCATTTCGACGTTCCCGGTAAATCGGTTGAGATATCCGACGACTTCATGTCGATGTCGTCGCCGGCGTGCACGACAAGCACGTCGCCCCACACGGACTGGAGCGACGACGCGTACCCGTCGATGCACTCGTCCGGCGTCAGGCGCGCCATTCGCCCTTCGCGCAGTGCGAGGGCCAGCTCGCGCGGGATCGCCTTCCAAGGAGGCGTGCGAGGGGGCGGAAAGAGCTTAGTGTCGTTGAGCAGGCCTGTCTGGACGGCATTGACGTAGCCTTCCTGGACGGTGAAGTTGATGTAATAGCTCGCCAACGTCGAAGAAAAAACCGCCGAGTTGTAACTGCCCAACATGTCAGCACCAATACTCCCAACCAACACCACCCACACCCCACACATACAACAAATGCAACGGCAACGACGACACCCCCAGCACCACCCAAAACACCTTATCCCACCTCCTCAAATTATGAAAATTCCTCAACGACGGCACCCCAATCTCCAGCCACGAGCCCGCCGCGTGCGCGCCGTCCACCATGGCCCGCGTCGGCCCCATCAGGCACTGCATCGAGAAGTTGCTGCCCGCCAGCAGCACCGACGACAGCACGTTGATGCCCAGGTGGATCAGCGTGTTGGCGAGCTTGACGCGCGAGCAGCTGGTGTCGGCGAGCACGGCGATGCCGCCTGTGCCCTTGATGGTCGCCCAGATGGCGCACGTGAGGTTGATGATGAAGACGAGGAGGGCGCAGCCTGCGAAGAACATGACGCTCTTTTGCCATTTTGGGCGGGTTGGTGGCTGGCTGTTGTTGGGGGGAGCCGGGTATCCGGGTTGGTCGCTGTCAAGGGGCACTGGCTGTGGCGGCTGGTCGCCGCGGTCTCGGGGGGCGAGCATGTCGATCTTGGGCTTCGTGGGGAGACGAAGAGACCGGCGGAAGGATCTGCGACACCGGTGGGAACCGGATTTTGCCCGTTTCTTATAACGACCGCTGCCGTGCGAACCGGCGACGGCCTCGGCCTCAGTATAGGGCACGCCAAGGGGCGCGTGTTAATGAGGCCGTCGTGGGACCGGGTACGTGGACCGCGGGAGGGCTCCACGAGATGGAGCCGGTATGGAGTCTGTTCCGAAGTTTCGGCAACGATCACCAACGAAATGGATATTCCCCCGGAAAGCATCTTGGGAGCCCCTTGCGAGACCCTTTTGCCAGGAGACGGGAGTGGACCTGAATGAAATATCAAACTGGGGTGTTTTGCGTGGAAACCCACTCACATGCTTCGATAATCGGTAAGAGAACATAATGGGATTAGCCGGATAGGGGCCAAACTCACATGGCCTTGACAATCGTGGATCGCAGGGACTGTGCAGGGCCTGGGACTGTGTCCCTGTTCCTCGAGTGTAGATAACGGTCAGGTCCGTCTCTAAGAAGAAAAGGGGAAGAACTCCGGACCTGCAACGTTCAAAGATGAGCATTGCAGGGACTCGGGAGAGTGTGGAGATGGGGATGATGGTGCTCGAAGAGCTGGGGAAATCGAAGTATTCTCCGGGAGGGGAAGAATTGACTTGCCGCAGTACTGTAATACCGATACAAAGTGCAGGACACCGAAGTTGGGCAAGATCAATGGAATTAGGAGGGGAGACTATCGTATCTATCTACACAGCGCCATATCTACATGGTACTGACTCTCCGAGATCCCACAAGAGCCTCCTCGTCTTGGGAGTCCCGTTCTGGCAGGAGACTCTCTTGGAGCTCGACTGTCTCCCCAACCTCCGTACCGCGACGCAGTCTCCTCCCCACAACGCTGTATAGAGTATAGCAAAGTGAAAAGCTTGCCGCAATGAGGGCAGCAAGCTGGTCCTGCTCGGAGAGCGCAACGCCTAAGTCGGGCACCCATGGGCTGTTTGGGGCCATACCAACTAACCACTTGTCATTCAGTGTCCATAGCATAAGCCCCAAGACAACCGCACCGAGTCCTGCAGGCGAAAAAATGTCTTTCGGCACGAAGGCCGGTGGCTTTTCCCAACCGTCTCTCCGCCAAAGAGAGGCAATCCAAGGACAATAGGTAGCTAAAAACAACATCGCTACACCCGCTACTATCAGGTCCCCCATGACGATCATGACAGCCGAAATCTTAAATGAGAGGCGCATTGTTTCCGTGAATGAAATAAAGAATACGCCATCTGAAAAGCTTCCCAGGGTGCAGTGGAAGATAAAGACGAGCAACAAGACATAGGCCATGCTGGCCCCCACAAACATAGTTGCGGCTGCACGCTTCCGAGCCTGAGCGTGAGCCCGGGTTTCGAAGGCGACCATGGTCCAGAAAGCCAGCGGGAAGGAGCTGTAGGTGACGTCAAGTGGGCCTGTCAGCTCGACGACGCGTTGTCCTAAGCTGAGTATATCGGGCGGGATGTTGGCTAGATCTAGGGGGTGTTGCCGATACTCCGTGTTGCGTGCGCTCTGCTTATGCGTGTTCTCGTTCGGGTCCCGAAGGCAAAGTAGAGCGGAAGCTCGGTTTTCGTGGCCGAAGAGCTGGATCCCGTGCACCAGAAGATCCGTGGCCGCAAACACGGGGTAGGCAACGAACGTCACCAGCTCGGCCGACATGCCTGACCAGAAGCTGGGTCGGTCTGGGGTCTTATCTGGGCGCTCTTGGAAGACGGCGTTGATGACGAGGGAGACAAATAACATGTTCCATGCGATGATGGTGCCGGGTCCGTAGAGGCCCGATGCGCGGTCGTAAAACTCGGGGTTGTAGGGGAAGAGGAGGCCGTGCCCCTGGCGCTCGAGGCCGGATGTGTTTTGGAGCTCGTAGTGCGTGTAGTTGCAGAGGGTCGCCATGGCTTTCGGATCTGTTGGTGATGCTCTGTTGAAATGGCCTGGGGCCGGGGAGGGAATTTCAGGAGATGGATGCCTGGCGCCAAAACCGATGCGGACCTGGCTTTCTATTTGTAGGGCATGGCATTTGTCGTCTGAGCGTCATTGAGGACGACGAACTTGGGGCGCTTGCGTCAGGGGCCAGCAAAACGGGCCGGAGCCTTGCGCGCTGTTCTCCCTGGGGCTGACATTGGCTGGGCATTGGCGGTATGGATAATGGCGGAGGAGGGCTTGCCCCTCAGGGGTGCAGCAAGTGCTTCGTGGGGCTGAGCTGTTGAAAGTCGAGACTCATGTCGTCAAATCCCGGTAGGTGCTAGACGTTGACAGCCACAGACACGACGAGGGACTTGGCGAAGCAAGGCGGCCGAGCGACAGCCAAGCCGCTGGACAAGAACGGAGGAGGAACAACCCACCAGACGTACCACGTTGTGGGAAGAACCCATTCCACACTGCACTCTCTCTCGCGCACTGAAGAGAAGTGGCGATGCTGCGAGGAGATGAGCAGGGGAGGATGGCCATGGTCCAATCGAGTATCGTAATTCAAGTATCGGGAGGAGTCTAGAGGTTGCTCCATTGGGCGCGTTGTTGTGAGGAAAAAGTATTTCAGTGACAGGGCCGTTGCAAAGTGAAGACGCAGGGCGGGGTTGATTTGGAAGAGTGGAAAGATGGGAGGCGGTAAGCAGGGCAGAGTCACTGGGAGAAGAAGCTTGGAAGACTCACACATTTGCCCGAGTTTTTTGAAACAAACTCTCTCTCAGCGTGGAATCTCACGGCGAGACCGACCAACCTCGGTTACGTCTCTTCCGTCTCGCGTATAAGGCACACACGGTGCGTAATTTTCAAACTTTACATCGGATGACAGGACTGCCCAACATCCACATCCACGACGACAAGAAATCGTGGACTGCTTTGAAACTCAAATCTCACTAGTTACCACTCTGGCAGATCAGAAACAGCTGGGTCACAGACGACACTAAAGGCTTCCAGGGATCGGCAACGTCTTGCGACGCTCTTCTTCAAGGTGACAAAGGTTTCCTCTAAGGATACTAGCCGTCACCGTACTACTCCAGCATTACTGTAGCTGCGTGACTGATGAGCACCTTGAACCACCATCGTCGTCATGGGATTCCAGCAGCTTCCGCCCCGGCAATCCAGTCACCCGGAACGCGCATCAACGAGGGGCTTTCCGACATAGAGATGCAGCTTACGCACCTGTTCAAACTGATACTCTCCATTCTAGCAGGTATACCGAGCATTGGCTGTGCCCGACACGTCACGTCCCCGCCACATGTGTCGGACGCTTCATGTCAACTACCTTCCAGCGCCTTGGGCGCCGCGATGCAAACGCAGCTGATACATGTGGGACGGCTTTCTCGACGTGGTGTCCGCGAGTTACGTACCCATCTGGAACCGTGACGAACGATTCATACATAACAGCGCGCCGCCTTGCAGCGGTATACGGCATGTCGACTAGTGAAGACGAGGATGGGACACGTAATCATCTGAGAAGGGTTGAGGAAACTGAGCATGGGCAGCCCGTCCCTGGGCTCTATAAGAAGCAAGCAGCCCTCCCTGGTTCCCAAGGAGACAAGCCTTGGTCCTCTATCTCCCTTGTTCAGCTCTCCCAACCATTGTCGAGTGAGGGCTGGCAATCAAACTTCTTCTAAGGGGGCGCATCAGCCTCGGTATTTATCTTCTCTTCATCGATCGATCAGAACACTTCCGTTTCCATTGGCATCAAACGCCCCAGACTGTCAACTTACAACTTGCCTTCCCGCCGGGTGTCCCACGATCTGACAAAACGACTCTGCCCGGCAAGAGAAGAGCCCCTGATGTGGTGGCCCAAGGAGTGAGAAAAGGGAGGAAAGGTCATGTCCCGAGTTCTGAACGACGACCAACCGCGACCCTGATGACAGCCACCCACCCTCGAGAAACGGAATCTCACGTCCCTCTGGGCCTCGGTCCCGCCCCTCGAGTGCTGCTTGGTTGCCCAGTGGCAAGTCCCCCCAGCTTGACGTCTGAGGCGCCGAACAGCAAACGTCCTTGAGTCGAAGATCAAGGTACATCGCATCACGAGTCAAGAAGAGCAGGTAGTAGGGTTTGACACCGGTGTTTTTGGGTTTTCTGCAAACACTAAACTTTCCAGAAACAAAAGGAAAAAAGAAATCATGAGACTGAAGAAAGGAAATCTCGAAACCAGGTTGAACACAAAAGGACTTGAACCTGCGCTGACCCGACCAGACCGAACCATCAACATAACTAAACTCCTTCGAGTCTTTAAACGAGAGGCGAGTTTTTTTTGTCGGTTTCGTTTACCCAAGACTTCATTTCCAGATACGACCTCTTCCCGACCAACTCCAACTCCCGACCTCTTCCCGATCTACTCCGATTCCCAGCTTCTTCTTCAAGTTAGATGGACTTGATTCTCTTCTTGCGTTGCCCCTCAGTGTTCTCGTCTTCCACGTCGTCCTCGTAAACTTCGAGATTCACCAACGAGTCCAACGGGTCCGGGTCCACGGTGTTTGTGAAGCTCAGGGGCGTGGTGGCCACCGGCAGATTGGGTGGCGAGGCCGAGAACATGGCGAACACGTCTGGTTGCAGCGGCTGGGTGGGGGGGAAGGATGGAAATTGCTGCGCCACGCCTGCCTGTGGTTGCACTGTCATCGAATGCTGTTGCACCATCGACGGCACGCCCGGCACGCTCATGGAAAAGTTGATAAACTGGCGCAGCTGTTGGGTTTCCTGCGTCAGGGCGGCAATCAGCGCGTCCTTCTGCGCCAACTGTACGTCCTGGGTCTCGATTCTCTCGGCGTCCTTGCGGGCTCTTTCCTCGCTGTTCATCATTTGCTCTGTAGTCTGGCATGTCAGCACTGGGCCATGCAGAATGCATGGCATGGATGATGGGGGGAAACTTGCCCTTTCTGCGGGACCGAAAGTGGCGCGCCGAAACTTTGTTGCGGAGCTGGCGGCGCTCCTTGGAGGGCAGCTTCTTGCCCTCCTCGCTGTTGAGAAGCTTCTCGTCCTCGTCCATTTCGTCCTCGTTCTTCTTGCTTCGAGATCCGTTTGTTCGCGGAGGCTCCGCCGATGCTCCTTCGTCGCTCATTGGACTGGCCGACGACGCCGAGTAGCCTTGCGAGAAATGAGCCTGTGTGTTTTCCGGCAACGGCTGAAGAAGCAGCTGCGTCGGCCGAAGGTGCAGCGTGAGCTGTTGTTGTTGCTGCTGCTGCTGCTGCTGCTGCTGCTGCTGCTGCTGGAGTTGTTGTTGCTGGAGCTGCCGCTGTTGCTGCTGCTGCAGCTCGTGCTGCTGCTGGTGGAAACCAGGATAGACGCGTTTGCGTTTAAGGGGCGAGGCCGGCGAAGTGCTCGGGCCGTCAAACGGGGAGGCGCCGAATGGGGTTGTGGCGAAATCGAAATCGAAGTTGTTGTTGATGTGCGGCGACATGAAGGGGGGTGTCGCAGGCAGGTTGTCGAATGCCGGTGAGAGAGTTTGGTACGCCGACAAGTTTGGCCACTGGTTCACCTGCGAAGTTTTGCTGATGGCGCCGGGGACAGGGGACGCCTCCTGTCGATGCTCGCCGTACTGGTGTGTGGGCGCGCTGAACATGGGAGCGGCGGGAACGGCCGCGGACGTGGTCCGGGACATATCCCGAACTGTGTTCACCTCGTCCTTGGATGCAAACTGTGGCATCAGGAGCGAGGTGCCGCCCAGCATGCCGGCAGACAGGGCCAGCTGGTCCAGCATCTGGCTTTCGAATTCAGAGAAGCTGTCCATCTTGAGAAAAAGCGACAATGAGCCGAGCGTTGTGAGAGGGGTTTGAACGACGATGATTTTCGGAGTCGATAATTGTGGGAGTCGGGAGTCGAGAGTCGCGAGTCGGGAGTCGAAGGTGGCCTGGACGGGAGTTGGTGGAAGGGAGTGGGACGGTTCCTGGACTGGGGACCCGGAGAGGTCAAGTAGGTTTTGGCAGCCTGGGGGGCCTGGGGAGCCTGGAGGGGGGAATGGTCCGAGCGCCTCTCCTCTGATTCTGGGACCGACCGACCCGACGCGTCAGCTTTCCCACTTGCAGGTTCCCTGCTGCGGGGGCTGTGCAACGCCCGCCGCGGCGGGCTCATTGCACTGTGCACGGCCTTTGCCCTGCTCTGGGCAGAAATGGAGCGATGCCAAGGGGATGGAAGATGGTGTGATTCGTTGGCCTGCATGTTCTGACCGGCAGTGCTCGTAGTCCGACAGTGGTGCAGACTAAACGTACCACCTGTCCTGCCCGTTGCGGGTCTTCGTCTGATCGAGATTGGATCACCTCGAAATCCCCAACGGCCGACGCAGATCATACCAAAACCGAACCTCGGGGTTCCAAAATAGCATCAGGATATTCCCAGTGAGCGTCTCCAACGCCCGCTCGTTTCATGTTCAAGTCGCCGCAAAAACACCCGTTGCCGTTGCAAAGAGACCCGTTTCTCGCCTTGCCATTTCAACTGATTTGGCATGGGGACATTCCCAATATCGACCTCCACCTCCACCTCCACCAGGCCGGCGCGGCGCGAGGAAAGTGTCCGCCTTTATCCGCCGTGCCGACCGGATGCAACCTGCAGCCGAGAGCTGGCCTTTAATAAAAGCCACGGGATCCCTCTTCGTGGTTCGTCCACTGCTTTGCCTTTCGGCCGCATGCCTGGGGCTTGGGAGCCTACGTCTGGGAGAGTGGTCCAACCCCAATAATTCAGCGTCCCGACAGACAGAAAGATGGGGCATGTTGTCAGTTGGTCGGAGGCAGCCGAGGAGGCCGGAGTCCGGACCCTGACGTGCATCAAAGTCGATTTTATTCTGCAATGTGCGGCGCCAGAGTATGCATTTGGCGCCGACATCAGGCCAGAGGCTATTCCCACAGCAATGGCAACAATCATAATGACATCATGGGGGATGGCATTGCGACCCGAAGGCAGAAGCAGATGTGTAGAGTCCTAGGAGCCCGCGGTGGGGAGAAAGAGGAAGAGCGAAAGAGAAAAGGGGGGAACTGGAGTGAGTTTCCCGGACAGGCCTGCGAAGAGAGAGCGAATTGTGACAGAGGCCCGCAAAATATCTTGAATGTTGCCAAGGGTACCGAGGACCGAAGAAGACATACGGAGTGTCTATAAAACAAAGACCGGAACAGCGGAGGAAAGTTGAGACGGGGGGTTGGGGTCATCACCTTCCGCCGGGGAGGGAGGCACAGCGGCACCCGAACCTCTTTGTTGGCAAAGCTGACACTCGTTGGCATCAGCCACCCAGTCTGACAAGAGAGGTGAACAATGAAATTGTCCTTGCGACTCCCGCTATTCCTTTGATCGTCTGTTTCAGTCTTTTTATTTTATTTTCTGAGGGCCATGTAGCCAAGCACCACGACTGGGTCCCCGACCCCTCGAATCATGGCAAGTACTAATAAAAAGGCTGTCATTGTGCCCATTTTGCGAAGACTTACAAGTCGAGTCCTGTCTCCTCAGCTATCACCCAACCTGACAACACCTCATTGCACCTTCCAACATCCGCCCATCGAAAAATGGCCTCCCGTCGCCTTTTCAAATGCGACGGCGAGGACTGCAACGCCACCCACGCCACTGAGAACGAGGCCTTTAAGCATGCCAAAAGATTCCACTACCATGAGTTCCAGCGCTATCCCGCAGACTACCCCTGCTTTGTGGACGAATGTAAGCACAAATTCCCCACGCCCTATGCCCTCGAAAAGCACTTCACCACCAAGCACCGTCCCCCCGACCCCAGTCTCTTCAATATCCCCGACATCTTCCCTGCCAAAGAGGACCCCATGATCCCCGTCCGAGCTGCCCTGCTCTACCACGTCGTCTTCCCTAAGCCCCCGTGCCCGGCTAACTCCCAGACTAGCACCCGCCCGCCCGGGACCTGTCCCCGCTGCTCCCTTCCCTCCTTTTCTTCTGACACGGAGCTGGCGCGGCACGTGCACAGATACCACCCCAGTGACCCCGTCGCACTCAAGGCCGTCGCACATATCCCAACTGCCACTTGCCAGACCTGTCCACCGACCTCGGATACCGGCAAGCCACCGGCGCTGTTCTCGATGGCTGGAGTCAGACAGCACTACGCCGCAGAGCACAAGGGCCTCAAGGTAAAGCTGGATGAGACCAAGCCCCTCCTCAGGCCAGTGGGGGTTCGTGACGGGCTCCTGCGGCTCAGACGGCAGAGGGAGAGGTGGACGAGGAGGGAGGGGATGGACAGTGATCGAGAATCAGAGACGGATGGGCACGTGGTTTTGGAGAACAACAGAAAGGAGTGGGCTTGGGAGGGCGTCGGGCAAGGGGAGCTGGGGGTCACTGGGAATATGCCGGTGAGGAAGGCCGGGAAGGCTCCAAAGGAGGACAGGGAGGAGGATCACTACTGGGAAGGGCCTTGGAAGGAGTACCGTTGAGGCAAACGGGGGGAGGAGAGTTGCGCTTGGTCTACTTCCGTCCCGTGAGCGATGTCCCGTCCCGGTGTCGCCCTGGGTTGGATAGGGGCGAGGATAAAAGAATGGTAGGTTTGGGGCCGGTAATAGTAAATTTTGCAACTTTGACAAGCGATGGATGTCATGAAAGGGGGAAGTTTGTGGGAATGTGGCGGCTAAAGAAAACACATGGTCTTGACAGGACATGTTGATGATGACAGCCCATGTAACATGCCAAAAAAGACACATGAGAACCTTGAGATCATCCTTCCATGTTCGATGTGCAAGGCACGGGCTAGTCTACCTAGCCTGGGGCTTCCCAAGGAACAGATACAGGTGCCTGTGGACCCTGGAACACCCCCCCTGCCCCGAGGTACGCCGCGCAAAACCCCCGAACGCCATGATTCACATCTTTAATTCGACTTCATCTTTCCATCCACTTATTCCCAACACGACATTGCAGCGCCCATGTCCCACTTGATTTTCAGCTTTTGCTGCTGTTCCCCCCCATCGCAATCCTTTCAGATACCGAGCTGGCCTCCGCCATGAACCGCAACATGGAATACGACACCGGAACACTTGTCTGCCTGCAGAAAGCGTCGGCACAATTGGTCAGCTTCAGGTTGGACAGCAGGACCCGAGTTGAACCATTTACCCGGTTCTCGGAACCCTCGCACCAGAACAGCCACACAGTGTTGCCAGCGAGGTGTTGCCAGCGAGGTGTTGCCAGCGAGTTCCTGGCCGAGCCACTGCTGTGCCCCTCGTCGACGCAGCCCTCGATGGTCGAGGGCGTTGACGCTCGCCCAGTCAAGCCGCAGGTGGGTGGAAGGTCCAGCATCTTGTGGGCATCACAGAAATATGAATGCTAAAAGTTGAGATGATATCTAGAGATGCCCATGGAAGGAACCGCACCGGCGGCGCCTCTTTATGAGCCTCCAGACCGCGATGCTCAGTCCCCAAAGCCCGCCCAGGCATTGTCGCCGTTCGCAAAGCCAGGGTCGAGTTTCCGCGTTGCGCTTCCTCGACTGCGCATCCATCTTGCAACGGAATACCAACGGGTCAAATGCGCGGTGCGCAAAGCCGTCCGGTTCAGACTGGGGGGCCTCTTGAATCGAGCTGGTTGCCTTCAGCGCCTTGCCTTGGCTGAAGTGTGCCCCCCCGCTTGTCGGACCGCGCCCCTCCAGTCTTTCTCGACTCGAATTTCCGCTCTCCCCTTTTCCCCAAGACACACATTGCCAAAAGAATCCCCGTCCGCTCGCACTACCAACCTACGTCATCTGAACTGCTCCTCCTCTCGTTGCAAACAGTTGACTGGCATGGTCAATTCCACCCCCGGGGGTGGTCGTCCCCGTACCTTCCCCGATGTGCACCCTTCCCCCCAAAAGTACTTTGATCGGCTGGCAAACCGGAAGAAAAGCTACAGCCTGCGGTGCTCGGTGGAGGGAGACCAAACCTCGATCGCTGGTACTGACGATGGCCTGGTGTCCGATTTCGATCCCTTTGATATCCTTCGCCTGGAATCACTGGCACTCGAGGACCGGAATTCTCCGATCGAACTTCCACGTAAGTCACAAACTTCTACCACCTGCAGACAACGCATGCGATGGCGCTAATATCAACCGGTATTCAGCGTTGTCACTTCTTGTGAATGGGCCCCTGAAGGGTTCAGGAGCAGCACAGCCCCAAGAAGCCTCTCCGAGTGCTGTCGATACCTCGGAGGTCATCCATACTACTGAGACCGGCGGGCATAGAATCCTAGGGGAGACACCCGATCAACAGTGTTCTCCCGTGGAAGCACATCGGGCATCCTTGGCTGCGTCCAGGACAGAGGCACAACCCGACCCCCTCCCGGTCGGCGACAAGGAGACTGAGATCATCTCCTCGGTTGCACAAACAGAAACACCAAAACCCCCAAACGACCAGGCTCAGAACCGTCCAGGACAATACGAAACCGAATCCAACGGCACCAATACCGGTCAGCGTCGTGAGGATAGTACGGAAGCACCAAGGATCAAGGATGGTGGACCTGTTCGCAAGGGCCGTCAAGTCGCATGGACCAATGGTGGAGACGACTGGGAAAGGGAAGATGACGATGAAGATGGGGGTGCGGAGAAATGGCAACAGCCGGCGTCCAAAACACTCGACCAACACGCGAGAATGTTTGCGTGTTCATTCTACAAACTATATCCCAACTGCGACGATCTGCCAAAGGCCTGCAACAAGGGGTAGCCCTCTTATCACAGGACCAAGTTAGGATCAGACTCTCAACGGATGTCACTTGGAGCTAATGCCTGTCAGAGAACATTTCACCCGTTGCCACCTGAGGAACACCGTCGACTGTATCAGGTGCTTCAAGTGCTTCGAGAGCGAACGGGAGTTGAATGAGCACCTGCGGTCTCAGACAAGATGCGAAGTCACCTCGCCGTGCCCACTCAAATGCCGAATGTACATTACGCAGGAGCAGCAACGGGCAATCAAGAAGCGCAAGAAGAACGTTACTAGAGAAAAGAAGTGGCTGGACATGTACCGCATCATCTTCCCCGATGGGTCAGTTGTCAATCAGCCGCTCAACCCTTGTGAGTCCATAGCTATTCCATCGGCTCGTCCAGGCAAGAACCTAACGGTTGATGTAAAAACTACGAGCCTCCTCGGGATGTCTCTCTCGAGACAGAGCTTCTCGATAGCTTTTGCGCGCTGTTGATGGAAGGCCTACCGCCATTGCTGGAAAGCGATTATCACGATATATCCTTGACCAATGGCGCCCAAGGTCTCTGGAGCTTCAGCGAAATACTGGCAGCGAGGCTCCCGGAACTCAAGGAAGCATTCTTGTCTCGGTCGGCATCCCCTGGCTCCAATCTTGGTTCTTCCCTGGGTTTGGGTTCCAGGGATCCTCTTGTCAACAACGCCGAAACTTCAATGCCGCACCATCCAAGAAGAATCACAGCGCCCCCTCTTTTCCGAGAACATGGGCCTGTTACATCATTTCCGGAAGATGCGATTCTATCTCTGCCCAGCGACAGGTTCTCTGGTTCATACACCGCCTTTCTCCTGGAGGAGAATTCCAACGGCGGCACCATGCCCGATCTCGTGTTCAACGATGGGCCCCAGGGTGACCAGATTCACTGTACGCAGACGACGACTGCGATCGACGCAGGTGATGCGAGTTTGGTTTGCTTTTAGGTCGAGAGTTGGACTGCGGGTATGGAACTGGGGCAACCGGGGTCGATCATGCTTCCGGAGCATGGCGACGAGGAGATTTCGTTGTAGGCGAGCTCAGTGTATAAACTGCAAGTGCTGATTAAATCATTGTCGATGGTTGCTTTTATCTGAAAGCTGCCCCTTGCCCGGACGTTCCACTGTAGGTTGTGTCACTCTGACGTCTCGTCCACACTAGGTAGGTACTAGTATAGTACTACCTAGTACATGGGGCCCTAGGATACAGCTCTCATTTTGAGACACTCTTTGGGCACATGAGTTTAACAGGTCTCCCGTCCATGGGTCGCCCGGGGAAGACAGCTTGGCCGCAAACCCACAGGCTACAATCATCAGATGCCACCCCGGTCCCGGCTGGATGGAACCGTCCTCGCATCCCTAACAAGTTTCCGAGTCGTCTTTACCCACAAACAATGGCACGAACCGATACCACCACGTGCGTCATTGCGGCTCTCCGGGTAATCTCCATATCGTCCTTTACCTTTCCTCGACCTGCCCCCAACGACATCACGAAAAACTGCCATCTGGATTTCCCTTCAACTCCACCACCCCCCTTCCCCCCATCATCATCACAACCAAACCCTCCAAAATGCACATCCCCCTCCCCGTCCTCCTCCTCGCAGCCCTCCCGCTCGCCCTCGCCCAAGAAACCACCACCATCGTTACGACAGCAGCAACATCAACCACAACCCCCCGCCCGCCTCGCCCAACCCCTACCGAGCAGGACCCCTGCCTGCAGCGCAAGTTCCTCAGCGCCCTCATCTGCAGCGAAATGAACCCGACGTGGACCAACGTCACGCTCGCCGCCGACGGGTGGCTTTGTTGCTGGGAGCAGTCGATTTCTGCGCCGGGGAATTTGAAGATCTCGTAAGTTACTACTACCTACTGGTGCTACCGCTGGCAATGCGATGTTGTCCATTTTGGGGAGGTGAATGATGTCGAGGCTGAGATTTTGGCATGTGTACAGCGCGTGGTTGGATGTGGATGACAAGGGGCAGACGGTGCAGAGGTGTTTGCATCGGGGTGGGTGTGTGAGGTTGGAGAGGCACTAGTTGTGACGGCTGGCCGAGCAATGGATACACAACCCCACTGCACCAGCTTCCAAAAGGATTGCCAGAATTCCAAGTCGAAGACTGGAGTTCTGGGTTGCGTATATAAACCGTTCACAGGTCTGAGGCGATCAGGCCGTGACACTAGTCATTCTCCGGGTTAGGGCTCCTTTCAATGACACTTGTCATTGAAAGATTCCACGACTGCTATACCTACCAACCTAAAGTACAAACGTGAGGGAAAAGGGCATGCTAAGGAGAGAAGCTTGAATAACCTATCGAAAAGGAAAATTAATACGATATTACTTTGAAATCCTGGTCCGCTAAAACCCTCTGTATATGTTACAATGTTACAACCTGTGCCCAAGAGGGTCAGACTGCAAGGCAGGACGCCGCGGTGGGTGTTATCGACGGTAGGGAACAAAGGTTGCGCAAGGTCCAGACGGGTCGTTCCCGTCACAACAGGGTGCTCTACAAAGAACTTGAAGAAGGTGCTTGCAAGATTGTAGACGGGAACATGACATTGCTTGCGTGAGGAACAAGAGCTGTTCCCCACTCAAGGGGTCTGTCTACCTATCTATATAGGAAACTGTCTAAGTGCTGTAGAAGCTATTCCTGGCCACTAGGGCCCGTCCCTTGGTCCCGATGCCTCCGGGTCCTCGGGACCTTGCTGCCTGTCCCGGTGTCCCGGTCCACTCGGGACCTCGGGTCCTCGCTCATTGGTCTGTACGCCCCACAGGGCCCAATGTGATGACCTGGGTCATCACAGTCGCTGTAGCTCTGGATCTCGCTGCGTACTCAAGACTCCGTCGCGAGCATCGATTCCCCATCAAGACCCTACTGGGACGTTGGACGTTGTAACCAACCGACGCCGCGACGAACCCTCGGTGAGCTGTGGGGTGTAAAGGGGCCTAGCCATTGAACCGAGGCGGAACCTAGGGGGTGTGCATGTGCTACGGCGACCATGCCCGGTGCACGTTCCAACACCTTGGTGATGTTGCGGGTCAAGGATGTGTTGCTCGGCCGAACGGCCGCATTACTCGAAAACCAAATGTGAATGTGTTTGGCTGTGTTGCACGGCGTCGGAGAAATGCTGCGGGAAACGGGATTTAGGGGGTGCCCAGCGGGTTCGGGAGCCCAAGTGCATCGGGCCAGGACCACAGGATGCTGTCAGAGAGGTGGTTAGTAGATGTAGGACAGCGACCTGGAAAATGAACTTACATCCACAACCCCATTGCCCGGGCGTATATGCTTTGAGACCGTGCCTTGGACACATGGTTGGGAAGCTCCCCGGCCGTGTCCACGGGATGATTCTCGCTCCAGGATGAGTCGGACCCGTCAGCCGGGGAGCAAAGGAAGGCAAAGAGACCACATTGCCAAAGCAACCAAAGAGACCCAAGAATCAAGCGCCAAAGGGCAGGGCAGGCGAGTCTGGCCGGGTAAGAGAATCCATGAGGGGAAACAGAAGATGTTGGTGTAACGATGCTAACCGAACATGTCGAGGGCGTTTAGTTGCCGAGATGTTGAAGACGATACTTGCATGTTGTTCCTGCGTGGCGCAAGCCGTTGTCGCCTCGTGTGAACTTTCGAAGGCAGCCCTTGTCGTTGTTGGGACACTTGAAGGTGGGTGGGAAGTGTTTGAAGATGTGTTTCTTAAGATCCTTGGGAAACCGGCACAAATAGTCGCAATAGGGGCAAAAGTGCTTGGGCGGCGGTTTGGCTTCTCTGGTTGGCTGTTGCGCCACTGTAGTCGGTGCACAAGATGCTTGAAGGCAAGGTTCTAGAGAACCGAAAGAAGTTGATGACTCGGCTTGTGAATTGGTAAGTGATGGTGTTGTACCCCAGGTTGCCATAGAGGGTGCAAGGGAGATTGGCGAGGCGCAGGGGAGGGGAGCGTCGCCTGACAAGGGATGGCGATATATAAGGAAAGGGTCAACGACAGAAGTTCCCGCTGGGTTAAACGATGGAGCTTGGTGAAGAGAAGCAACTTCATAACTAGGAGGAAGATCCTGAAGTAGGGCGAGTGTAGTCGGAGGTGGAGGTGTTTCGAATTCGATGTCGGATGAAGAGTTTTGTAACAGGGTGTACTGGAACCAGCCGCCTCTAGGATCCATGATTAAAAGCCGCCGCCGCGATAATGCAGCGGCTTCCGTAATTAGGGTTGAAAGAAGCCTCACCCCTAAAGGGGGGTGCTATCGCGTTGTTATAGGTAACTTTTCAAAGAGAATCTACATCGGCGGTAAGAGAAGGTATATCAGCAAAAAGGGAATTTACGGCTCTGCCGCTGAGCCCTGTGGCTTGCATTCGCACAGCGCCGAGTCCCTGATTCACCCTGGTAATTAAGGCAGTCTCTTCGTCTCAAAGGGATGCAACAGTTGCCACCTGTCATGCAGGTCCTCAAGCAACAACAAGCGCCCGAACTTTGGGGCCATCGTGCAATTTTCGCGTTCCCACAGTTTCCACATTTTGGGCAGTTTCCACATTTTGGGCAGTTTCCACATTTTGGGCCATCGTGCAGTTTTACACTTTTGGAGGCGGCCGGCCACCTGGGGTCCTGGCCATGCAACGGACTCACGGCGCAAGAATCGCCACCATTGGTCATTTCAGATTTCAGAGGTGGTCTCGGGCAATTTGAGTCCGGTCCTCAGCCCTTTGGGCGACACTCTCTCACCTTTTGACGAAATGGTCCTCAACGATTGCCCGGCCAGCTGGGCACGCAACCGGACTCACGGTGCAAATCTCTTGTGAGAGAGGACCAAAGCAGGAGTGAGTCCGCCAGGAGTCCAGTCCGCGGTGCAGGACAGAGTCCAGAGGAGTCCGCCAGCGGACTCCCTAGTGTTCGCCTCAATCCAAATGAGAAGAATTCTACAAAATGTCAGACAGTTCTCAACTTCACCATGTCAGATGTCCAACATGCCCTCCAACCCATCATCCTTCCTCGTCAAACTGGCTCCCGGTCTTCTCCAAAAGCCTATCGCCAAGGGACAGCTCCAAGCCTCTCGCACGCTACGCCCCTCTCACCAAAACGGAATAGCGTGCTCCCCTCCAGCATGTCCACCCCAAACCAGCGCCTCCATCCCGGCCCTCCCACAGCTGACCCCAACACCACCAAACACGCCCTAAAACAGGCCGCTGTCAACTCCTATCTCGACGCGACAACCGCCCCTTCCGCCCAGAAGCTCTGGCTTTCAGGACCCGGCAAGCACAAGATGAGAAACAATGTTCAGATGGCTGCGGATACAATTGCCGATCTTGAACGTGTGTGGAAGGGGTCCAAGTAGACGGACGGGGGCTGGGGGGCTCGGGGGGACGGGTGGGATGTGGGGCGGATGGGGGACGTCGTCTTGCCGTGTTCAGGGGGTGGCAGGTTGAGTGTTTGCATGCGTGCTGCAGCTGGGACGCTTCTAGATATTGGTGCCTGGGCCGGAGGTTACCTGGTCTTTTTTGTATAGCAAAGAGGACATTAGAAGAAAAGAATTGAGCTGCAAGAGGTGTTGCAAGTGATGATGCTGAAGAATTGTCCAGTGTGTGTCAATTGCGGGATCCAATATGGTTAGCACTAGCGATCATGTATGGCATGCTAGGGCGTATGGTCTAGTGGTATGATTTCTGTTTTGCAATGCCTTAGAGCTCTTGCATCTACAGACGGTCCCGCGTTCGATCCGCGGTACGTCCAACCTTTTGCACTCTGCTTCATTTTTGCCTTTGTAAATTCCTACGAATGCTTTTTGCCATGCATCCATCCATCATTTGCAAGAAAAGAAAAGAAAAGAAAAAAAAGAAGAATTCACTCGAGCATCGCAGTAGCGTCGGCACGTTGGTTCCGTTATCGTGGCCCGGCTGGAGCCAGCATTGATGAAGCACCACACAAACCGCTGCACAGAATGATCCCAACACAGCGCCATCAAAATATCCATTGCCGTACCATGGGTATCTAATACATTTCCTAAACCATCATGCCCTTGGCCTCCTATCACTTTGTACTTCTCGACGCACCGTTGGCTCTGCGCCCGCCACTCTTCGCCTTGGCCACGTGGGCCTTGAGCGCCCGCCTGGTCTCCGTCAAGCTGCGCTTGTTCTTCTGCCTCGCTTTGCCGAGCGTCATGAGGAAGTTCTTCTTGCGCGCCTTCTCCTTGTTGGTCGTGCTCTTGCCCTCGGCCTCCTTCTTGCTCTTGCGGATGGCCTGCGTCGACTTGTGCTCCTCGCGCCCGGGCTTGCCGTCGGCCGCCAGCGCGCGTCGCTCCTCCTTGGTCGTCTTCTTGCCCAGCGTCGCCGGCAGCTCAATGTCGTCGGCCGTCACGCCCTCGTCAATGTGTCGCTGGATCAGCTCCTTCTTGCGCTTGGACGCGCCGCCCAGAGCCTTGTCCACGTTGGCTTCCATGCGCAGCTCCTGCAGTTTCAGCAGGTCGGCCGGCGTGAGGATCGATGTTGTCGCGAGCTTGGAAAGGCTAGTGGCCTCGGACACATCCATCTTCTCGGCGCCGACAAGATCCGGGGCTTCCGAGTCCGTCTTGGCGCGTTTTGTGGCCGGCTCGTCGTCCTCGTCGTCACTGACGTTGATCCAGCCGCCGGATGACATGGATGTATCGGAGCCAACCTCCCATTCGTCCGAGTTGAACCCTTCGTCATCCGAGTCGTCGCCCTTGTCCCCATCTTCCTCCTTCTCGGCGAGCTTCTTGGCCTTTTGCTCGTCCTTGTACTTCTCGAGCAGCTCGATGCCCTCGATGCCACCCGCTTCCTGCTCGCCAAACTTGCGCTGCTTCGTCTCGCCCGACCGCAAGCCCATTGTCGCCTCCTTGCCACGGTACTTCCTTTGCAGCAACTCGGGGTAGACCTCTCGGTACAGAGACTGGAGACCCTTGGCGGCCATGACCACGCCCTTGTCCTTGCTCTTCTGGTACTGGACAAGATCCTGCAGCAGCGTCTCGTTCATGCACAGAGGCTGGCGGATGGCCACCTCGCGGATAGCGTTGATGCCAGCGGCGGCGACTTCGGAGGCTGACGCCTCAGAGACGAACTCGTTGGCAATCTTGACGATCAGGGGCTCAATCGCATCTGGCGGCACGAGATCATGCGTGCCCTGGGCAAGAGAAGCGAGGAAGGACGTGACAGACGCTTGCTTGGGAGTGAGGTAGCGGGCGAACCACGAGTAGAGCGACAGAACTGTCAGCTTGTGCAAGCCGACCAGACGCGTCACCAACTGGAGAATGGCCAGTTTGCTCTCGAGGGCGAAGCGATTCTTGGTGTTTTGCAGATGCTTCTGGAAGAGCTTCTCGGCGAATCCTTGCGGATCGTTGATGAGGTGCAGCGCCGAAAAGTTGAGCGGGTGGGGTGCCTTCTTCTTGCGCTCTTGTCTTTCAAGGGGTTAGCATGTGACTAAAGTGCAGGTAACTCGGTCGGGAGACAAACTTTTTGACCTTTTCAAGCGCTCTCTCAACAGCCTTTTGGCGCTTCTTGCTCTTCTTGTTGATCTCAATCTGATGCTTGACCTTCTTGATGTCGACCTCGTCGTCACTCGAGTCGTCCTCCATCTGCTCTCTCTCCTTGTCACCACCGAGGAAAAAGCGGACACCACCCACGACCACCTTTTCGTTGTCGCTCAGACAGGCTTCCTTCATAACATCGCAGGGCTTGGCGTCGGTCCAGATCTGGCGGCGCCACAGCTCGCGGGTAATGCGCGTGGCCCACATTCCCTTGGTCGACGTGCGATCCGAGGTGACGAGGTTGTGCAGGACGGTTTGGATGGTTCGATTGAGGCGGTGATTCGTCGTCTTGGAGTTGGACTCCCGCAGATCGCTGATGATCTTGGAATAGAGCAGAGACCGCAGGCTCTTGCTAGGGGTCGAAATCAGGACGGGGAACAACGTCGTGAGCAGGCTCGTCGAGTCGATGACGTCCTTTCTCCGTATCAGAACCAGACTGCCAACCACCTTCTCCCTCAGCTCGCGGTCCAGGACTGCATGGTGCCGAATGAGCAGCTCCTTGAGGTGGTCGGGGTATGCGGCGGTGAGCTCGGGGTAGAGGTCGGCGACGTGGGCGACGAGGTCAACGAGGTCGTGGAACTTCTTGGTATCGTCGTTCGAGGCCGTCGTGGGCGAGGCCATGAAGATTTGACGTTGCGCATCGTAGGCGAGCCACTATTGTCGCAAGACTGATCAGTTCGCAGCCCAAACGGCTCGGGTTGGTTGTCGCAAGCTCACCTGGTCGTAGAATTCTTGGGCATAGGATCTGTGCGATTGACTGTCAGCAGTTGAGTCGGGTTCGACAAGATGCGCCGAGTCTCACTTGGGGTCCCTCCTGATTCGGTACTGGAGACTGGCCAGGTCGGCTTCGACCTTCTCCAGGGCGGCGACCTTTCGTTTCGGCATCTTGTTGTAGGTGGCTGGGATGGTTTGGACAATGGTTGGAGAGGAAGCACGCGCTGCCTTCACCCGCTTGTATGGATTTTTTCTCTTATCGTTCCTTATCGGAGGTAACTTCCTGGTGGGGCGCCGGAGCTCCTGCGGGGCCCTGCTGTTGTGGAGGGTTAGGGTGTGAGGTCAACAGAGATTCAGGGGAAGCTCTTGTCGCCAGAGAAACGCCCCGCCCCACATACAGGAACAAAAGAAATAGATGTTTACGAAAAGGAGGCTGCGAATGACCTGGTGCAGCAATTGGAAGAAGAGAGGAAAGAAGGTTAGTCGTAGAGCGACATCTCCCACGCCACTCGTGATATTCCTTCCATCTTTGCACTGACGGCTCCCAGCCTTGGGGCAACGCCCGAGCACATGCAGCCCAACACCGAATAATGCCCCAGGAATCCCACAAGCGCCTGGGTACAAGATAATAGAGACTCGCTTTCTTAGGTACCTGAGCTCATGTCAATGCGGGACGTTCCGAGGTGGCGTCTTTCGCCGACAGGGAATCCTGTCGTTTTCCAGCTTGATTGGGTCCATGTCTACTGTTCCCCAAATCAAGCCAGCCCTATGGAAGGCCGCCTGGCCGGGATGAACGCTCGAGGGACTACTCGGCGTTCACTCGGCGGTCGCCCATTTGAGCGCAGCTCTGGTGTTAGCGCCCTGGAATCCGCAAGACTCTGCAGAGCGAGCCACCTCGTCGACATTCACCACCCATTCTTCCAGAATAGGAAGGGGTTCAACTCTTCGGAAAAGTTCCGCCGACTCCCAGCCATCCGAGCTTCGGATGAAGCATCCTAAAGTGTGGGGTCGCAAACTGGAATGTGAAGGATGCGATGCTGACTTTCGCGCCGTCCAAGATGACAAACTTCCATCGCCAATTCGGTACCTCTTCTCCTTGGTCGTCCTGGCTCCTGTTGACGCGTCGCCACATCGAAATGTTCCGGTGGCTGAGCGACAGGCAAGCACGCAGCACACGCCCAGCTGAACATCGGAGACCAGGCCATAACTCCGGCCCGCTCTGGATATGTAAGCGGCATCGAGAGTGACGCGAGCATGCTACCTGTGGTCGGGTTTAAGGGTATCTTGAAGCGACTTATCGTGACCGGTTGCTTCGTCCGGTTAGAATGTGCTCATGGGGTAACTTGATCTCTGGTATGTGAAATGATCCAGTCCTACACGTGTACATTGATATGCATACAAGTTCTGTGATGTGCATGGTCGGCATTAGACATCAAAACCACCTAGGTACCTATAGACTTCGTTACCTACCTTCCCCAATCCATTTTCCCCAATCCATTAAGTCGGACAGCAGCCCTCCCGTTCGAATGACGAGTGGAAGCCCGAGGAAGCCGCAAGGTGGGATACAGTGCGGCTGCAACCTACGACGGGCCAATGACCCCCCAACACAGAATCAATCAGAAAATAGCTCTGGGCCGCTCTCAGCCTTGAGTCCGCCTCGTACTGAAAGGGTAGAATCGGTAATGAGGTTTGGAAAGGATAGCGTGACGCCGAAAGGGCACATTCAGGGTCCAAAGGCGGCGCATGGTGGGGTGTCACTTCAAGGTTGAGAGAGCACTGCCCTCCCCTTGCTTCCGTCCACCGACCAGAGTCCATGGCGCGCTCCCCCCTGTTGGTCGCCCCCCCTGGTCCGATTAACCGACAGACCGTTCCCGGTTCGTTCCAGCCAACGGCATGGGCTTGGGAGCTCGGGCGGATGTCCGTGTCGTGTCACATATGCCAGGCGAGACAGCGAGGGCAGAACATCATCCATCAACCACATAGGTACCTAGGTAGTAGGCATAATATCTGTGGAAGCTTGAGTTATGTTCATGTAGCCACGCCTTCTTCTTCCCATCCATGACACATTTTCCCAGGGTACACGGGATTGCTTTGCTTTGCAGACGCTCGCATTTATATTCAACAGCATACCCCCACCCCGGTGTTCTTTTCCCATCTGCTCTCTCTATCCTGTCAACAATTTTTCAGTCTCGCCAAATATCTCTTACACGGCAATATACACCCGTTCCCAAGGTCCCTAGCTGCGACCTTCAACCTCGTTAAGGAACAAGGACCGATCAAGACGGTTAGGCATCATTCTTCCTCGTCCTCGACAAGACAAAGTGTCTCCCTCCGCCAATATACAGCACAAAGGTATTCTTGCCCCCTCCACCATTCTCAAGGAGCAAGGACCAAGACGCCGCCCTTTTTTTTCTCTCCCCGAGTTCGGCACTCCCACTACCCGAGAACCTTGAGCACCAAAGGCCCACGTGTGTTGAAGCTTTGATTGGTCTTACCCACCACCATGATGGATGGACCAATTCATCTCCCACTTCCTGCGATCCGCCCTTGCAGCAAGCACGCCCACTGTTGCCCATGCCACCACAGGATTGGACGAGAAAAGGGGATCGATGACCCCGCGAAGCATTCCCATTTTCCCATTCGCCAAAACACAGCCCAATCATCACCCCTTTCTTTCTGACCTATCATCATGGCACTCGCTGACGTACGTGCTTGCACAGCCCCCAAAATGGACAACACAGCACCCACCTTTGAGCAGCTCGCTCTTGCATTCCCCGAGGACCGGCACTACGCCCTACGCCGGTTCCTGACGCCGCTGCACCACGGTGATGTGCATCGTGACTTGCTGCGGGTGCTGTATCGCCCGAGGCGCGTTTGGTGCCGTTGCGGTGCTGCTCGCCGGTCAACGGCGCGCTACCGCGCGCGGGCCGCCAAGGCGAGGGCGAAGGCGAGGATGAGGGCAGTTTTGCGGGAGTTGGAGAGGCGGCTGCCTCCGCTCTAGATAAAGGTTGAAGGGAATCTGACGCTCGAATTGAGTTGAATCCGCCGAGAGGAGTACGGGCGAGGGTACCTACCTGGAAGGCGGGATCGGGGGTTAGGTTGTGGGTGCCAGCGGATGGCCTTCTGGTAGCAAAATTTTCCTCGCATGCATTCTCGGAAAGGGATGCACAGTACCCACTCCAGCAAGTTTATGAGGACTCGAGGAATCCCAATGCGGCAATGCGGTAGCACCTTGGGATTCGGTTGTCGTCAGCCCTGATGAACCAATCGCATGGCATCCCGTTTATCTACTGTGTCGTCGCCTGGAACGGAGCGAGGCTCGACCTTGTCAAAGCATCTCAGTCCAGTGACTCCCGTCTGTTCCGCCCATGGATCCAAAGTCACGTAGAAGAACTGAGACTCGGGAGGATCTCGCACCCATTAGCCTCCGGCCTGGGTTAAGTCTTATAGGTAAATGATGCCCAATTAACAAAACAGTTAGGTAGATTAAACAATGTCGGCATACATAGTTAATGCGGGACTCTAGTGAAAGTCTAGCACGTCGTGTATAGAGGGCAAGAGGAAGGTTCTTCGATTACAGGAGGTAGAAGGCAATGCCTTCTATGGAATAAATACAGTAGCAGAGCCCACGGCAACACGTGACCCCCTGCGATGGCTAGGGGGTTAAGGTTATCTATCATCCGGCATTATGGTTATTGAGAAAATGTCACGGCGAAGCTTGTGACAGAAAATGGTATGAAATGCATAGGGAGGTGGGAAATCTTCAAGACCCTGACGACCCACTGAGGTTCCATGCGGCCCATAATTCGGACAATGCGGCCCACGCTATGTACTATGTAAAGCGGGATGGACGCCTTGTGCGAACCACTTGACATGCTCGAGACAGACTGCACGTTGCCTTAAGAAATTTTGTGTGCAGCTCAAGAACAGTTCTTGACATGGCGCTTTGGTCGATTCCCCCAGTCAAAGGACAAGCAGCGAGCCGTGATGCTTGCCAAGGAGCCAAGGAGCCAAGGCTGGCGATGGGACGGGGGGCGCGCATCGATCGTTCATGGTCAAGAGTACCGAAAAGCGGACAGCACCGTCTGCGCACGGTGTGGAATTGGGCGCCATGGCCAGGTCCAGGCACCGTCCGCGTCCCCACCAGCGCCATGTGCCATCATGCCATGTGCCATCATGCCATGTGCCATCATCCCACGATCACTGGCACTGTGCCTGTGTACCTGCCAAGCCATCGCCCGGAAGTCGTCTCATTTCTCTTGCCCGTCCCTGGCTGTTCTTTTTTGCCATGACCATTGTCTTGCCGCCCAATCCCACATTTTCCATTGAGGTGGTCTGCGGTCTGCTTGCTGCGCCCCGAAAATCATCGTCTACTTGTACACGGTTGCCTTACGACTTCCGGTCTCCAGCGACATGGGCAGCGTCGCCCATGTATGATTGGCGATTTGACAAACGGGGCACTCCCACCACACCGTCTTTCAAAGATTAAAATTGCTTTGTTAAGTACCTAGGTACCCAAGCAGGTCGGTATATGTTACAACCTGTGCCCAAGAGGGTCAGACTGCAAGGCAGGACGCCGCGGTGGGTGTTATCGACGGTGGGGAACGAAGGTTGCGCAAGGTCCAGACGGGTCGTTACCGTCACAACAGGGTGCTCTACAAAGAACTTGAAGAAGGTGCTTGCAAGATTGTAGACGGGAACATATAATTGCTTGCGTGAGGAACAAGAACAGTTCCTCACAGTCTGTCTGGTCCCTGTGGACTCTATCTGATGCTGAAGCGCAGTCTCCATCCAGTCAATGCGGTGCCAAGACCTGGTGTGGCAGGACCCCAGCCATCTGGACCCGACGTCGCGTCCAACTGTCCAACTCGTGCGGGTCCTCCCTGCCTGGTCGGTTCCAAGTGGGAGAAGTGGGGTGAATGGACTCGGGCCCCTGCGGGTCTTGGTCGGGTCCATGCTAATTGGTCCATAAGCTCCCTCCTTTTGTGGTTGACCAGTTACTTCTGCCCACGGCGGTGCTGGGCCGAATGTCATGGCCTGGGTCATGATAGCATATAATAACGTTAACCTCTCTTTACCTATCTGTTCCAACGTTCGAGGCACCTACGCAGCTTCGCTTGTATCTTGTCCATCGAGTATTTCTCCTATATCTCCACTACCCAGCTTATTATTTGCATCATAATACGTTCTTGTTGTCCTGTGGAGCCATCGAACCTCAACGAGACGACGTGCACGCACGAGTTCAATCCACCAACCGGAGCAATGTCGACAACCACAATTACATCTAACAACAACGGCACCAATGTTCCCGTCTTGACGTTAGTTCTTGCTTGGTGTTGGAGCGTCTTGTAGGATTCGCGATGCTAACACACGTCCATGACAGGCCCTCGGCATCCAGCGGCAGCCAGTCCGTGGCCTCCAACGAGTTGACCCCGAGCACCAGAACCTGCACCAGCGGCGATGCACCCCAGTCGCCCGGGACCGAAGATTTCGACACCCAACTTGACGACTTCCTGCTTCAAAACAGTTTTGATGACGGTACACTCTACGGTCGCATCTCTGATGGTCCGTCGTCTCCTTCGGACCTGGAGGCCGCGTATGAGGCGAGGGCCCGCGCCAAGATCGAGGCATCCAATGCCGACTTCCACAACACACACGAATGAGCGGCTGTACCGGGGCCGTGAGCAATACAACACTGGCTCACAGCATCGGCGCCATGCCCCAGTGGTCCACTCATTCATCCCGGTCTTCCCTCCAGTGGATTGCCTCACCGATTGGCGAGAGCCGCACCGATTTCCCTCTCCCCCACCATTCCGGGCCGCATCCAATGTTGGGGCCGCCCGCTCATGCGCATCCGCCCCGGAGCAACAGCCGGTCCCAGGCACAGCTCCCCCTTTCCCCTTTGTAATGTGCGCGGAACATCGCCGTCGTCATCATCTACACGCGACATTCAGTCCCTCCATGGCCAATCGCGGTCTCGTCATCGCCCTCCAACCTGACCCGCCCATCAACAACACAGACGTCGTCAAAAGTGGACCATCCCATTGTCAGCAATTGAGATGGATCACCTTGGTCCGTCCCATTGTTTCGTTCAATCCCGACCATCCCTGCATCCGTCCTGCCAGAGCGACCCACCCGATTTGACGGGCCCCACCCCCCACCGTCGCACCGTCGCACCGTCTGGACGGGGCGTTCGCCTCATCGGTTTCTCAGCCCTATCAAGTTTCCACGCCCGTGGGACCGATGCGACCGCCCTCATCTGTTAAATTTCCTCGCTGTGGTCCTGCCGTTCTGCTCCAGTCGTTCACCTTGTGCTGCCCGTCATCTGTCTGTCTTGGTTTCACCGCTCCACGTTTTCCTACACATTTTTTCCTTCTGCAAGTCCTGTCCCCCGTCTCACTGCGTGCGTCCCCACACCCCCAGAGAGGGGCAGCCGCCAATCCCACACCCCTGGGTCTCCGTTTCTGCTGCCGCCGTCGCATCTCCGCTCCGTCCCGCTCCGTCGCATCTCCAACGTTTCGTTCACGGCGGTGCGGAAATGGCAGCGGGCATCGACGTCGGGGCTTGCAGACTGCAGACTGCAGACTGCAGAAGGGAGGGGAGTTGGAGATCGGCAAAAACGCTTCCGCTGGCTTTCCCATGTGCCTTTCTTCTTTGACTTGCCTTGCTTGTTGGCTTTTTTCTCTCCTTTACGCCGCGATTTGTTTTTTTTTCCTTTACTGCGCGTCCCTATGGGTCACGCTTTACGACAATTCACGACACGTGCTTGGATATGGCAGGAAACCCCAGGGATTTGGGAATTGGAAGGGAGGGTTTTTTGGACGGGGCACAGTTGGCCAAACCCGGCGTTAACCCGGCGTTGGGAATGCACCAAAAACAGAACATGGCCACATACTTCGCTTCTTTACGACGTCCACATCTTTCAATAGATACCACCCGCTTTACTAGATAGACTTATTTATTCCTCTTGGCTAACTATCTCGGATCGCTCAAATTGAGAGACGCCAAAAAGTGGAGGTAGGTATTCCCGAAACTGTCTTGAAGGATGATGTTAGAATCTGGGAGCTCCTCAATCAGCTGAAGTGCCTGATCGGCCAGCCCTCCATCCGGTAAGAACCAGGAATGTTCATCCAGCGTTTCCGCCGCAATGTAGCACCAGCAAGTCCCTGGACCGTGGCGCTGGCCAGGGAAGTCTGAGCATCTCCGCGTGTGTGCGCTCAGAAAGTCCCGAGCCAAGGCGTAACCTGGTTTAGGGAATGCTTCGAAAACTTTGAACTCTGCTCTTTCGTCTCTGTCCGTATCTTCTTCCAAGAAGGGGTGCGCGTGCATCCCGTGCAGCTCGGGGTCTTCGTCTGAGCCGCATATCAAAAAGTCTCGCAGCAGCGAGCATACTTGTCGGGCGTATGTTGACGAGCACTCGAAGAGTCGGCTTTGTACTCGCCTCTCCGCTGCCGAGCAAGTTTCGCTGTCCGAGAAGTCGGTATTTGGCTGGTCTTGGCCTCTTCTTGGCATCAACCGCCGCTCCGGTCTCCTGCTCGGTGCCGGCTGATCTATGTCGGGCTCGATTTTCCCGAGTTGAGCAACGTCAAAGGCACTAAGATCATCTGCTGTCAATTCGAAAGTGGGTAGGAAATCGAGGTTGGATAACAAGAACTCGTTCTGCGGAGACATTCGTTAGTGACGCCAAGGTCTTAGAGATCAGGGACTCGGTCAGCACCTTCAGTGTTTCTGTCTTGACGCCCGCACTTTGTGAGCGGGAGGGGCTTCTACGACCCCGTCTCCTCGTTTTCCGGATGGAAGAGTCCTGGAGACTTTCAATCCGATGGTTCATCTCTTCTCGGGACTCTGGTCGCAAGTAACGGGGGTCGTTGTCGAGCATTTTGTGGATCGTCTTTTGGGCCGAGTTCTTTCTAACAAGTATCAGCAGGGAAACAAATGGGACCAGACTTTGTGGACTGTACCGTGGCCGAAAGACATCATTTTGGAAGACTTTGATGATTCTCTCGATGGAGAGATTTGTGTGGACGTACATCCTGGCCAGCTTTCGTGACCGGGAAACTGTCCATTGCGGCGGACGTCCAATCCTCGTTCCTCCGGGCGACCGTCGTGATGATAGGGGGGTCGCAATCAGTTTGAGATGCCAGGTAACTTGCTGGAAGAGAGCCTCTAGCTGGCCTCAGCAAGTCACTCCCCATGTGTAAAATATGAGGGCCCTGGTGGTCTGCTCGCCGATGCTTCGAGAACTGAGGGTCAGTTATGCAAGTCATGCAGCCACCTAACCTCCAGGCAAGCGCAGCGAGACGCGCGTGATCGCATCGAGCCTTGGATCCCCTGCCTCCCGGGAACCACGATTATGGCTTGAGATAAAAATTTGGCGTTGTTTGTTCCGGCAACCATGGCCCCGTGGGGCATCATCCGTTTTCCGCATCGTGGATGGTGCGGGCAGCAAGATCGTCCTGTTGGTGATTGCCCAAGGTTCTCGATGGTGAGAGCCGGGCGAGTCTGACAGGGTAGCCATTGAGCCCAAGACGATTTCCGTGCATGTTGGCTGGCCTTGAGTTCATCGGCATCGGGGGGACGCATGCAGGTGTCGGCGGCGGCGCAAGGCTGGCAGATTGAGAACGTGTGTGCCTCGATATTGCCATGCAGGTGTGAAACTGGCACATGATGCTTCTAGAAGCCTTCCCTTCTCGTTTGTGCGTGCGTAGAGAGGTCCCGTCAAGCGATGGCCGGAATGACCGACTGTTTCGAGTTGGAATGTTTGCTGTCCGGGCCGTTGGGTGGACGCCGGCCCGGGGCTGGTCTGTCGATCACAACGATACGATTGTTTTCGTTTCGTTTGGTCAAGTGGATATGGCTTCGTGAAAAAGAATTGCGGCGGTCGAATTGGATTCAGATAGTGCTGTGTCGTCGACGCCGAGTGATGTCGGAAGAACAGAGGTGCTCTGACGAAAGCGGAAGTGGGAAGGGCGGGGCCAAAGGGATGGCACCTAATGCCGGCTGTCCGAGTTTGCAATCTTTACGCTGCTGTGCAAACGGGCATGGAGCCGGGGAAGCAACAGCCCAGGAAATACAGCAGGTGCGTTGGTTCAAGGGGGGGCCTCTTCATGTTGGCAGGCAAGCGCTGCCCTCGTAAGCTTTCGAGGCATTGGGTAGTAGACTTCTACGATGCAGTGTCGCTGGCAGCAAACAAGAACGGCGCGTCACAAAAGACTCTACATTTCCTCCCTCGCCCTCCGATCCATCCCCACCAACGTATTCTCCATCCATCCCACTGTTCCCCCCTTCGCCTGTCCATCCACCTTCCCATCTCGACTCTCACCCCCAGCAACCAACCCATTTCTCTCACAAAACCCAACCCACTCCCGCCACCACTCATCCGCCCCCTCCTCACCACACATCACCTCCCTACTCCCCACCACCACCAACCCCGCCTGCGCCCTTGTCAGCGCGACATTCATCCTCTGCCTCATCCCCACAACCCCCCACCCCAGGTCCTGATCCCTCTTCACAAACCTCGCCCTCGACCTTGTCACGCAGAGCACCACCACCTTGAACTCCAAGCCCTGAAACGCCTCCGTCGGTCCAACATTGACATCCCAGAACCCACCCCCCCTCAGCACATTCCTCAAAACCTTGACTTGCGCGCCAAACGGACTCATGACAGCAACCTCGCGCTGCTGCACCCCCGCCTCCTCCACCAACCGCCTCACATAGCCCGCCACCACCTCGGCTTCCCCCCTGTTCGTCCAACCCCCGCCGTCGCACTCCAAACCGTCGTCTGATCGGTTATCGTGGTACAGCACGGGCCAGCGGCTAGGTCGGTGCCGCGACGGCCATCCCTCCCAGCTCACCAGGGCGTGCGTCTTTTCCGCGGGGGCCGCAGCGAGGAGCGTGTCGTTGTAGAACAACCGAGACGGGACGGCGAGAATGGCCGGGTGGGAGCGGTAGTTCTGTCGCAGGGGGGTGAAGCTCGGACGGAGGGCGGGGTAGCGTCGATGGGTCGGTGCGTGGCGCGCGAGGGGGTGGTCCGCGTAGACGGAGAGAGAGAAGAGGCGGGCGAACAGAGAGCGGCGGAGCGGAGAGGCGGGGGAAGAGGTGCGCGGGTTGAGCTGGTGTTCGTCGCCGGCCATGACGACGAGGGGCGTGAAGGTGAGCTTGGGGGAGACGGAGGGGGGGGCGACGACGGCGAGGGGGAGGAGGATGGTGGGTTCCGTAGCCTGGGCGGCTTCGTCGATGAGGAGGGCGGACCAGTGGAGGGTAGTCGTGGGAGGTGGGGGGGCGGTGGGGTGGATAGCGTGGAGGAGGCGGGAGGACACGGCGTGGAGGTCGCGGTTGGTGAGGCGGGCCGAAATGAGCATGGCGGCGTCGCGACACGTGGACACGACGACGGAGTAGGCCATGACGGTCTCCAAGAGGGGGAGGCTGAAGGTGCCTGTCGATGGGGAGACGTGGCAATAAGGGAGGACTTGTTGAGGAACCTCCCCAAAAGAGCGCATCGGGCGGGTGAGACGGAGCATCTGGCCGGGTTTGAGGTGAACTGCGAGGCGCTCGACGAGGGTGTCGGCGGCTTGCTCGGATGGCGCACAGATGAGAATGTGCGAGACAGCGTCGATGTTGGCGATTAACTGCAGTGCCGTCTCGATGATGGTCTTGGTCTTGCCCGTGCCGGGCGGGCCCGAGATGAGGTAGGGCATGACGCCGTAGTTTTGCTGGCAGATGTTCTCCACGGCGATGCGCTGCTCAAAGTTGAGCTGTTTGTCAAAAAGGTTGTCCGGGAAGATGCCAGAGTGGGCATTCGCCTGAACGCGGCAGTCGGCCTCGGTCGGGAACAGCATCGACTGAACCCAGAACTGGTTCGAATGGTGCCAGTGCTCTGTGTTGACGTCGATGCCGGCCGCAAGCTTCGTCATCTCGGCGGCTTCGCTGAGAGATTCCTGAATGAGCGCCAGGACGTGCAGCTGTGGCGAGAGGCGCTCCTCGGGAAAGGGGAACTGGACGTTGAACGTGAGACGGTATATCGGGCCGGTCGGCATCAAGGCCCCTGGCGCATGCAACCCTGGTGCAGGCAGTTTTACTTCCGAGGTATCAATCGTCAAGCCGTGGACGCTGAGAACCAGCTGTTCGTGTGTACGAATCACGGCTAATACGCGTGCTTCATAGATGTACGTAGTCCACGGCGGAACGGGGACGTACTGCGCGCATGTCGGATCCCACATGTGGCTGACCAAGGCGTTGGTATGTTCCACCACACGGAGCTGTCGCAGCTGGAGCCTGTCGTCTTGCTCGATGTATGGCTTGTTCTCGCGGAGACCCGGGACAACCAGCGTTACGATGGCGCCCGAGCCCCCGGGGGTAAACTCGACGGTGGCCTTGGCGGAATAGAGGGCAAGGGAGTCATTCTCGAGTTGCTGGTGCTGCATCTCCTGCTGGATGTGGCCGTGAAAGAAGCGCTCGTAGCTCTGCGGAGAGAAGGCCGAGACATGAGGGCCACCTTCGAGTGGAAACCCATATGGGATATTCCACTGAGCCGGAGGTGTTGGTATGAACCTCCGGATAAGATGGTCCTCCACATAGCGGCGGTAGTCGACCTTCTGGGCTGGATCAGTGGAGATGACAGTACCAGGGAGCTGGTTGATGCACTTGACGTTGGTCGGGACGTATGGAGTTGCAAAGACATCGAAACCCCGCTTCTCCAAGTCCTTGTCGCTTGCGCTTAGCTCCTCCTTTTTGGCTGTCGTCGTGGCTTTGGCAGGATTTGATGTTGTCCCGTTCGTCTTCGAGGAACTGGAACTGGTGGTAGTTTTGCCCGCTGCGACCTGGCTCCACGAGAGTTGTCTTTTCCCCTTGCCTGTCGTTCCGTCAGTGGCATCATCATCCCCCTGACGTTTCCCGGTCCTGTCGCCGTTCAAAGGTTCAGACTGGCCCTGGATTTGCAGCTTCGCTTGCTCTGCGCCGAGCGCCGCTGTCCGGACTGCCTCCTTCCAGTTCCATGTGGACGGAATTGGCTTCTTGGACCTGGGCGACGTCAATTTCAAGGCCGCTTTGAATCCCAGCTGACTGAAGTCGACAATCTCCCCCTCCGCATTCCTGATGACAAGTGGCATTCCCTTCGGCATGGCGCTGGTGTGCTGCTGCTGTGTGGGTGAGATGACGTCGGCCGTTTGACGCGATTGGAGATTGTCGCGAACTCGCCGCTCGCCCTATGTCGGGAGGAATTCAGGTGCGAGGCTTCTGGCGTCCGAACACCGCATTGAGATATCCAGGTAGTCGGATCAGCGCGAATTGGAGTTGCGACAGGAAATATGGCTTGACGGGATACAAGTTGGAGAATTGGTGTGGCTTTGGGGGAAAATACAGAGAGGAAGACGGAGGAAGAAAGATGAAATTCGAGTTCTACGCGTTTGCGGTGGAGCTTTGGCGTCACAAGTGCGGTGGCAGGCCGCAATCGGGCAGAACCCAATCCCGGCGGATGCCCGACGAGCTGTGGGTTGTTTGGGCGGCAGCCGCATCATGCAGCTGCCGGCCTGCCCGCTGCGAGATGGAGCCGCATGTATGGTGATGGACTACACAGACGACGACTAAAGATGCGAGGACGCGGTCGTGACAGTTGATGGTTGGCACCGAGTTCCCGTAGCGCCCGCTTCCGCACAATCCCAGCAAGCTGTCCAATGGGGATGGAACACAAAATTCTAGAAACAGCCAGGAACCGATGTGGCAGCGTCTGTCTTTCGCCTTTTTTTCTGGCAGCTCCGGTCCTTGATCAACTCCGCCGATGTTGCGATGTCGACCCTGTGAATGTCTGAGGGCATTTGCGGGCCATTCCCGCGGATTGAGCCCCAGATCACCACCGCCGAACATCTCCGTGTTCAGTGCGCATGCAGGCGCCAAACATCGGCCCCGCGAGGTATACTCACGATCCAACCATCGCCCACCACCACCAGCGCACCCGACCGACGATCCCAAGACTAATACCCAATAGGAGGTAACATCTGGCTGTCCGATGAGAGCACCGGGCAGTGGCTAGTATCTAACAACCATGCGACCCGTTCGAACTCGGATCTTGTCGCTGATACAACGCTGGTCATTGCTGCGCCTCGATACAGCTGTATGAAGCATATCAGCGACGCATCTCGCAGGATGGTGGGTGAGCATTTTGCCGCGTCCAGACGCGCGGTGTAGCGTTGGAAACTGACTTGCCCTAGGTTCCAGCGGACTTGTGTAACCAATGTGGCACAGTTGCTGACCTCGATGTCAACCTCTTCAAGCCTGAGGCGACTATAAAGTAGACCCGTGCATGGTGGCCAAGTCAATTGATACTCCGGACTCCATTGACGACGGCCAAGGCCGAACGACACGACCAAGTCTCGATATGGGGATGCAATGACACCCGCCGTGCCTCTTTTCTGTATGTTCGGCAGGTAAAACTCGGGCAGCAACAGACAGCCTAGGTGGTGCCCGTCTCGGTATAAGAAGCTCAGGAAGTCTCCCAGTAGGTGCTGCCTCCGCTGTTTGATTCCCCATCTTCCCTTCCTACCAGCATCCTTCACACAGACCAGCGACCTCCCAGAGACAAAATGGTCAAGCTACCCATCTTCGCCCTGGCCCTCGTCATGACCAACGGCCTTGCCTCCGCCCAAGACTTTCACTATCGATTCTGTAAGCCCACCACTTTCACCCACCAGCCCAAGGCCCACGGCTAACCCTTCATTCCTCATCAGACAAGCATGACACCAACTGCAACCACAACGCCGCAGCCGGCGACACATCCCCCCCAAACAACCAAGGCGCGTACGTTTCCCAACCCAACCCCCTACCTACACCAGCCCAGAAATACCTAACCCCTCTCCACAGCGGCTCGGGCAACATAGGCTCGTGCTACAGCGCCCCGACAGGCACCAACTGGCAGCGCCTCGAGATCGACAACGACTTTACCTGGAGCTGGACCCTGGGCGTGGAGACGTACTGCAACGTCAACTGCCAGGGCGGCTCCTCGCCTCTGACCGATGGAACGTACTGTTATCCCCGGCCTCCCAACTGTGCCATTGGGAGCTTGTAAGTTGCGCCATGGCAATGTCTTGTGTGCGTGTCTGCATGCTGACGCGGTTGTGGTGCAGCAAGGTTTACCATGCCTTTAATCCGGGACCTTAGCAGGTAGCTAGGTAGTCAACCAACGCTAGGCTACGGTGTTAAGGGCTGTTTGGGTATCCTTTGGTGCTACTAGGTACCACCTACCTACTTAGGTACCTAGGTAAGTACCTGGGCTAAAGGGAGGCGACTCGTCGATGGGAAATTCTGAGGAGATGGAGATGGAAGACAGCAACAGGAAGCGCTATGATAGTATGTATTCTTCCAACAAGAATTCGACGAGTGTGCCGTTTTTGGGCTTGAGGTTGTCCAAGCGCGCGATGAGGCTTGGGTTGGTCAAACTGCTGTCAAACCAGGGGACCCAACGGGCAGCGATGACTCCCAGTTCAACCCCTGGGCATCATATTTTCGTCTATGCTACCAACCCCAACCCCTCTCCCCCCCCCCCAAAAAAAACTCCAGCCTTCGAGTCCCTCCCGACTCTCGGTCATTCCAGCTTGCAGTGGTGACTACCACAATGGCATCACAGCAATCACCACCATTTCTCCACGTCTCCCCTCCAGAACCTCGCCGAAAGAAATGCTTACGACCGTACCCCTTCCAACTCGACCAAAACAGTCACCAACGGCGCCAACATTGGCATGTGCCCCCCTCCCCAACTGAATCCCACGACAAAGAAACGCCTGCCACGCGACCGCAGAGATAATTTGGCAAATTTGGAAACATGGTCATTTGTCTCATTCTCATTGTCTTGTATGTTACTTTCCACGTGGTGAATATTCCACATATGGTGCGAAGGCCTGCCCTGCCAACTATGTACACAGAATGCCCGCCCACTTCTTCCCCTGGTCCCCGCTCTCTAGATGAGGCCAAAGAACTTGAACATGAGCTGCTCATTGACCGGCGCGGTGTGTCCAACGCCCTGGCCAAAGAAGCCCTGGAGCTTGGTGCCGTCGCCGTAGATGTGCTGGGTGTACGCCGCCGAGGGGGTGCCCGTCTTCTGGCTCGAGAGGGTAAGACCGAGGACGTTGGACCACTGCTTGAGAGCCTCGGTGGCGCACTGGGGGCGGACGAGGGTGTCGGCGTTGCCGTGGTAGATCTGCATGCGGGGGCGGCGGCCGGCGTAGCCCGGGTACGAGTTGCGGACATAGTTGCCCCACTCCTGGGGGGTGTGCTGCAGGCCCTGGGCGCACGTCTGGTTCTGGCTCATGGGGGTGGCGCCCGCGGCGCCGGCGAAGCACGCGTGCGCGGTGCCCGAGTAGGCGGCGCCGGCCTCAAACACGTCCGGGTACGAGCCCGCCATGACGTTGGTCATCATGCCGCCCGACGAGGAGCCCATGACGTAGACCTTCTCCTTGTCGCCCTTGTACTTGTCGAGCGTGTAGTTGACCATGGCCACGATGCCGCCCGCGTCGCCGCCCGCGCCGTGCGTCAGGCTGGCGGGGCTGTGCACGTCCCAGCAGTTGTTCATGTTGGGCGTGCCGGGGTAGATGATGATGAAGCCCTTCTGGTCGGCGATCTTGTTCATGCCCGAGTTGCTTGAGAACCACCCGCGTCCGCTGCCACCGCAGGGGTGGAGCTGTGGGGGGAGTCAGTCCGCTGAGCTCGGAGGGGGTAGTGGCGGGGGAAGGGAGGGCTTACCGCGACGACGACGGGGGGGCTGGCGGCGAGCTTGTCGGGGACGTAGATGTACATCTGGATCTTGGTCGGGTTGGCGCCCCAGCTGCTGACTTGCTGGAGCGAGGCGGCCATGCCCACGGTGGCGGTGGCCACGAGGCCGAGGACGTTGGTGAACATCATGATGGGCGGTGTCGACGGAGACTTGTCCAAGATCTGAGGCCGGAGGAGAGTGCGTGGTGCTTCCAGAAGGTCTCCAAGGCGACGGCTGGTTGACATATATGTACTGCTATGAGGTCAGCCCGTCGGATGCACACCAAACATTCCCCATGCCGACGCAACTGCCTTTTTCTCCCCGCCATCTCCGGGGCCCGGCGGGCGATGGTAGCCCAGCGTCACCAAATGCTACCCCCCCGCCGAAGATGCAGGAACGCCGGGACTGGACGGAATATTTCCCGTTTGGGTCGGATTCTCGGGGCCAAGGACGGCCCCGGATGCGGCTAAGTGAACGGATAATATCGGGCGCGTGGCTCCGCGCGCGGTTGAACCGACCGCCTGGCTGTGCTAAGGGGGCATTATATGAGGCGCTTGTTTCCCAGGGTGCGAGGCTGGAGAAGCGAGACGGCACCCTATGCTCGTCGATATAAAGGCGGCGGCCCCGGCACCTGGACTCGGCAACGTCCCCCTCGGCGCGACCCCAAGTGGCGCGCCAGGGAGAACGGGGCGCCCGGGTCACGAGCGAGTAGGGGCCATCTATTTGGCGTTGGGCGTGCATGAGCGGCCAATTTGCACTGCCAGATAGGCTGAAGGGTCCTGGGGGTCGGGAGGTCATCGCGGTTCGTGGCCCAACCAGGTCATGCAGAAGTGACAGGTGCCCATTATTATCCGGGGTATTCTGGAAGTCTGGGGTTTTGCCGATGGAATGCTGCGGGAGGCGGTGATCATCTTCGGGCTGTGGTGTTGCTTGGTGTTGAAATTGTTTCTTCCAGGAATTGGTGTTGTGTTTTTTTGTTCTTGCCCTGTTTTTCAATGTCTGGCCCCTCTCGTTCGAGTGCCATTCTCATCAATGCGTGCACAAAATGCCCTTGCAACGGCACGGAGTGCCATCCGCGAAACGAAACCAAGGACCTCTGTGATGGACTGTCCACTCCAGACGGCTTAGCTCTCCCCCAATCCAACTTGAAACCGGCCCGGAGGTGGCGCCTCTGTATTTCGCTTCCCATGTGCCCCCCTCTCTGTCTTTCGAGGCTCATTGATGGCACTGTCTGTCGTGTGCGAAAGACGAGCCGTTCGCCACGTGTTAGCCACCGGCTCGCTTGGTCGAACCGATAACCGAGTCCGTGGAAAAGTCCACTGATGTTACTCTGCCGACGCCATTGCTCAGGGGCAGCTGCTCTCCTTCCTCTTTGATGGCGTGGAGAAATTGGCAGCGTTGGTGTCAAGACGCCGTCAAATCCTGAGTTCAAGTTGATCGAGGGTGAGCTGTCCAATGGTGAAGTCGAGGTGGCGGTGACGCCCAAAATTCAAACTTCCAAGTTGAAGGCGTACATCACTGCACCTCACTGCAACTGTCAAGGTTCTTGCTCCCTTCGAAACGACTCGGGTTGCAACGCCAGGTTGCACGAGGCCCCCATCTTTGCCAAATGCAGGCGTGATCGAGTGCCGAGGGCGTTTCCGACGACCAAGTTCTGCAGCCGGCCCTTTACAGAAAGGAAGCCGGCAACCAGTTGCGGGAAGTTCATTCATCTGCTCGCAACGAACCTTCCGTACCTCCGATCATGCAGTTCTTCACGGGTAACGTTAGGTGCGATTGATTGTCAGTTGGAGGTAGCCACCGCTTCTCAGTTCAAGTCATGACCTGGCACCTCCAGGCCTGGTCATGACCGAGGTTCCCACAAGACAACCACCTACCCATGTTGGGCGAGTGACGCCTCGACAATCCCGAATCCCGAACCCCGAACAAGTCAACATCAGCCGGAATCACCATCACTCAGTACTTCAGCCGCAGCTGACTGTGGGAGGGCAGCTCGGGAAAGGCGGCACAAGCTCGAGCACAGCGGGCAGAGACTCAACGAACTCGACGAACTTGTCCTCGAACCCCTCGCACAGCTGGACGCCCACAAACTCTGCTTGACGGTGATGACCTGGCGGCAGCTCTCCTCTTGGGGATTGCAGTCATCACGAAGCTCAGTACGCTTCTCTGCCTTATTCGTCAGTCCAATATTTCTCCACAGGGTGCCAGAGAGATACTTACAATGCTTGTAGTGCTGTCCCGTCTTGTCGACCGTGTCCCGGTCATTGTCAAAGTCCCTGTGCCAACTGGATCCACGTGTCCTTGTCACCTGCAACAGCCAGAACGCCCTCGGATTTCTTCGCGTGCTTGGGAGCGGGTGTTTCGACGGGCTCTGCTTCTGTATTGGCCATCGTGGAGTTTCGGCTTCTCGTCGAGGAAGGGTGCCGAGTGATGGGATGAAAAGAACGGCGAAAAAGGGAGCAGCTTGCAAGGGGGGCGGATGTTTGAGTTTTTTCTTTTCTGAATCCCAACAATACAACAAACGGGCTCACTCCCCTCCATATAGATACTGAGCCCCGAGACCCTTTCACCAGGCCCTCCGAATCCGAGACTATCACCGAACCCAATGGTTCAGCGGTATAGAGCGGAGGCGCGTAGGCTCCAAGTAGGAAACACCCTCCCATTCCCAACCTGTCTCCAGATATGACAGAGCTTACACGGTGCAATCTGCGCCTCCACCGGAAGAAGACGTCTGGAATTTCAAAGGGGCACGAGGCCGAGGCCGAGGCCGCGACATGTACAAGGGTGAGACACGGAACTCGGCGCAGCACAACGGCACCGACCGATCAAACCACCAAAGCCGAGGCACATCTGAATCTCAAGCAGCTCTGCACTGTTGCTACACATTTCGCCGCGGCGATGTGCTCATTACTTCCTGTCTATAGGACTCCAGCCTTTGTCACGGCACTGGACCGTTGGCTCTTGGGTCACGTGCCTGGCCACGTGACTAGCCACTGCACTACCTTCGGGCCTGCATCTCCATAGCTTTCTTCCCTCTTCATAGAGCAACGCAGTTATCTTCCCAGACCTACTGTGGTCCCGTGACAGTTTGCTCTATCTTAAAACTGCCGCCCCGTCGTGCGCCACAGCCACTGAAGCCCCCTCGAGTTTTGCCTAGTCATTTTCACAGTCGCGCGACCCGGTGGCCCGAAGAGCCTTCCCGACACGTTCCCAGCGAACGGGGACCACTGCGAACCCCAGGATCACCGAACCTCAAGACCACTGCGAACCCAAGACCACTGCGATCCCCAGACCACTGCGAACCCCAAAGATCCATCAAAATGGGCGACTCGGCGCCCACAGACCCCAAGATTGACCCCAAGATTGAGCTCGCGCGCCTCTTCGACAGTCAGAAATGCCCGAACCTCGCCCTTATCATCCGCACGGCGAAGTCACTCGTTGTCACCGAACCAGCTGCCTACGTTAGCGCGCTCGAGCCCTACAGCGACCTCCTCAATTCCATAGAGAGTACGATCGCCTTGCTTGTCGATGAACGAAACGATTTCGAATCCCGCGGCAAGATTTTCGAGACCAATTTCCAGACCATCACTCACGAACGGGATGCCCTCAAGAACAACATCGAGCAACAGCGAAAGCTGCTCGAAAGGCTTCTACACACAAGTGGTTCCAGCTCCGGCAATGAGAGCCATCGCAGAAAACGATTGTCGGCCGATCCCTCCTCGAAGTTTGACGCCAAGGACGGTTCCTACTATAAGGTCCAGGAGTCCTACGAGACCTGGGAGGCGAAGATCAGAGGCGTTTTTGACCGGGACTTGGACTATTTCGACACCCCAAAGCTCCGCATCGGCTACATAGCTGACCAGTGTGATGGAAAGGCTTTCCAGTTCATTTCTGGCCACGTTGCTGCCTTCCGTGGGAACCCCGACGACCCCGAACTCAAGTTCCACGATTGGGAGGCGATGCTGAAATTCATGCGCAACCAGTATGTCACGACAGACTCTTCCCAGTTCGCCAAAGACAAGCTCGACCTGTTCTTCCAGGGAAACCGTAACTACTGGTCCTGGAAGCAGGAACTGGACGAGCTGTTCGTCAAGGCCAGAAAGACCTCAGAGCAGAAGGTCGATCTGCCGAAGACCCGCGTCAACGACAAGATCAAGGACATGTTTGTCACACTTGACGATCCCCCCGCGGACCACGACTACGACGGATGGTCGAAGAAAGCAGACCGTTTCGCCCGCAACCTGGACCATCGCAGCCACCTCGCGAAGCTAGAGAAGGGCACCCCGCACTTGCGGAACAACCCCATACCAAGCCCCCGCGCCGACTTGTCACCTGCCCCAGCTGACACGGGCGACCCGATGGACCTCAGCGCCGCCCAATTTGGCTCCTCCCGCCTACCACAGGAGATACTGGACTACCGCCGCGTGGCAGACCTGTGTCTTGCCTGCGGTGAGCCGGGACATGTCAAGAGCGCACATCGCTACGACCCGCAAACCAACCCTCACCCTCTGCCCATGCCTCAGCGCACCACTCAGCATCGCAGTTTTCGCGGCACTAGCCGAGGCCGTGGAAATTTCACACCGGGTTTCCGGGGCCGTGGAGGTTTTAATGGCGGCAACTCACCTTTCCACGACCGGGGCGGCTACGCCGCCCAGCCGCGCCCTCAAGTCTACCAGCCCCAGACCAGCTGGACGGGTGCCCAGTACCAGAACCAGTACCAGCTGCGCGCTGCAGACTGTGAGACTGGTCAAGTCATTGGCGAAGTCCAGTCCGGATACACACCCACTGAGTCTGACAACACCAGCCAGGCGAGCCACGACCTGAGCCGCTTCTCGACCCCAGTCTCGATGCAGTCAAAAGATCAACCCTTGCGCTAAGTCGCTCGCGAGGGTCGAAACTATATGAGGGGGAGGATGAGAGGATTCGGGCTCTACTGCTGGACCCAGCACCGCTGGTTCTGGGTAAACAGTCCCTTGACCTGTGCACTACAGATAGCACTAGTAACAAGAATTCCATCCTTGTCCATACATCTCTCGCCTCTACGCGCACACAGCTTCCCACTTCCACCGTTGAAACGGTCAGCCTCGTCGACACCGGCAGCTCAGCCTATGCCTTCGCAGACGACCAGAGTATCGCGATCAAGTATGGCGCTCAGAAGAAGCGCCTGGATCGACCAAAACCGCTCCGCCTTGCAGACGGAGTACCTTCCAGTTTCGTGACTCACTATTTCGTGTCACGGATGACCATTGGCAGTCACAGCGAGACCGCACTGTTTTACGTCACGACACTCTCCGCCCAGACCCCTATCATCCTGGGCTTACCATGGCTCCAGAGACATGACCCGACCTTGGACTTCGTGAACCTCGGTGTGAGTTTCACATCGGAATATTGCGCGCACCACTGCATCGACTGGACCACGCCCCCCGAGAAACGCATCGCCCCTGTCGGCCGGTCTGCCACCCCGACGGTGAGATACCACCAACCCATGGTTGAAGATGCCGAAGACCACGAGAATACACTCTTCCAAACCGACTTTCTGGAGGATTGGACCCGAGACCTCGCACAAAAACCTCGCTGCCGAGTCCACTGGGCCGCGAGCACGGAGACCCCACCAAACCCAGTTCCTGTGCGACACCCGAACCACAGGAAGATGCCGTTCGCCAGACGGAGCGCTCTGAAGAAAGCCACCACATCAGCGGACCCCGAAAACAGAGCAATCGAAACATTCCCTCCAGCTAACCCAACCTCATACCCCCTACCTGCGCGCCTCGTGCAAGGCCGCCGACTCCCACCCGCTCACCACAGCCGACGGAGTCGTGTCAGCCAGCCAGACACGCAGCTGGTAGAGCGCCCCAATACTGACGACATCCGCTGCGTCCGCGGCTTGAATTTCGCCCAGTTCTGCAAGCAGAAAGGCGTCCGGGTTATGAGGATCCATATGGCCGAGCTGAACAGAGTGTTCGATCAAGAGGAGGATCGACTAGCTTTCTCCGAGCTCCCCATGAGACCGATCGAGCTGCCACGACTCTCCGAAACGACTTATCGCCGTCTCGTCGAGGGAGACTATACACTGGACGAAGCGAAGAAAGTGATGCCCGAATACTTTCACGACTTCCTAGAGCAGAACCTAGACTCTAACTCTGAACTCCTCCGCCGCAAGATCGTCGACGAGGACGTTCAGAAGTTTCTGAAGAGCAAGGCACCAGCCACCCGAGAAGATGTCCTGAAACAGCTGCCACCCGAGTTCCGCCACCATGTCGAACACTTCCTCACGAAGAACTCCGAATCGCTCCCACCGCACCGACCCTGGGACCATAAGATCGAGATCATGCCTGGCAAGCAAGCTCCGTACTTCAAGAACCGGCCATTCTCCCCAGCCGAGCTCCGCTGCATCAAGAAATGGATTGACGAGATGCTCGACAAAGGTTTCATCCGCGAGTCCACCTCCCCAGCTGCCGCGCCGCTCCTCCTAGCCGCCAAACCGGGCGGTGGTGTGCGTATTTGTCACGACTACCGAGGCCTCAATGAGGTGACAATCAAGAACAGATACCCATTACCACTGATTCGCGAGACCCTGGATGCACTCTGTGGCGCCAAGTTCTACACGAAACTTGACGTTATTGCTGCTTTCAACCGCATCCGCGTAGCTGAAGGCCACGAATGGCTCACAGCGTTCATCACTCGTTTCGGCCTTTTCGAGATGCTGGTTACACCGTTCGGCCTCTGCAACGCACCAGCTACGTTCCAGAATTATATCAACCATGTGCTCCATGACGCCCTGGACGTCTACTGCACAGCCTACTTGGACGATGTCCTTGTCTACTCCAAGACCCGAGCTGAGCACACCCACCATGTTGATGAGGTAATTCGACGATTGGGCACGGCAGGCCTGCAGATCGACATCAACAAGTCAGAATTCTATACGACAAAGACCAAGTACCTTGGCCTGATCATTTCTACTGATGGGATGACGATGGACCCTGAGAAGGTTGAAGCAATCCAAATCTGGAAGGACCCGACCTCGGTCAAGGAGCTTCAACAGTTCCTGGGCTTCGCTAACTTCTACCGGCGTTTCATTGAAGGATACTCATCGGTGATCGAGCCGATGACTCGCCTCTTGAAGAAAGGCACCGCATGGACCTGGGGCCGAGACCAAGCGGCAGCGTTCGCGAAACTCAAGACGGCATTTTCCACGGCACCAGTCCTTGCCTACTATGACTACACCAAAAGCACAGTGGTCGAGACAGACGCCTCGAACTGGGCGTCCGGCGGAGTCCTTTACCAGAAAGATGACAATGGCAAGCTTCGCCCCGTCGCCTTTTTCTCATCCAAACACACAGCCCCGGAGTGCAACTATGAGATTTACGACAAAGAACTTTTGGCCATCGTCAAGGCGCTCGAAGAATGGCGCCCAGAGCTGCAAGGAACCGAGGAAGCCTTCGAGATTGTCACGGACCACAAGAACCTTCAAACGTTTATGACGACTAAGCAGTTGAACCAGCGGCAAGTCCGCTGGGCCGAGTTCTTATCTCAGTTCAATTTCGTCATCACATACCGCCCTGGAGCCAAGGCCACGATCCCCGATGCGCTCAGCAGACTGCCCGGCGTGAAACCCGCCGGCGCTGACGATGAACGCTTGAAACACCGCGAGCAAGTGATGCTCCCGCCTGAAAAGGTTGACCCGGCCATCCTGAGAGAGCTACTGGGCGCATCTCGCCAGGAAGGCGACGTGGAATTTATCGCCGCCATGGACCCTGAACCAGAGAAGAAATCAATCGATGATCTGATCCGCCAGGGCTATGCCGAAGACTCACTTGCGCAACAAATGCTCGCCGCCCTGCGGGAGCGAGGCGAGCGCAACCAAGACCGCACTACGCGCCGCTGGCCCAAGGCAATCCGAAAACTCCTCCGTTGCGACAAGTCTGAATGCGCAATCGTGGATGGTTTGGTCTATTTTCGAAACCGACTGTTCGTCCCTGACGCCCCTGAGCTGCGACTTGAGGTGGTACACCGCACTCACAGCAGCGGCCCAGCCGGTCACCCGGGCCGAGTCAAAACCCTGGACTTGCTGAATCGCACCTACTGGTGGCCCGGGATCTCACAGTTCACTGCCACCTTCGTGAGTGACTGCGCTCTCTGCTTCCGAACGAAAACACCCCGCTCTGCCCCCCCAGGTTTCCTCAAGCCCCTAGAGCTCCCGGCCCGGCCATGGACGGACATTTCCATCGACCACGTGGTTGACTTGCCCGAATGCAAACGCAACGGCAAGACTTATCGTCACATTTTCGCTGTCGTTGACAGGCTCACGAAAATGCGACACTTAGTCGCAGTCACCTCGCTAGACACAGACGAGCTGGTTGAAGTCTTCCTGCACTATGTCTACCGCCTACATGGAGCCCCAGAGACCATCATTTCTGACCGCGGCTCATCCTTCGTCTCCGACTTCTGGCGCCGGTTCAGCCACCGCCTGAACGTCTCCCTTCACCCGAGCTCAGCCTTCCACCCCGAGACAGACGGCCAAACGGAGATCATCAACGCCGCCATGAACAAGTACCTTCGGGGCTACGTCAGTTTCACCCAAGACGACTGGGTGGACTGGCTCCCTCTCGCCGAGTTCGCTGCCAACAACCAAGTCAGTGAGACTACAGGAGTTTCTCCGTTCTTCGCGAACTATGGATTCAACCCGCGCCTCGGCATTGAACCTGTGGGGCCTGTCCCATCTGCTCTCCCAGCCCACGCCAAAAAGGAGTTCCTCCGTGCGGATGCCATTGCCGGACGATTTGAACGCATCCTTACCCAGCTGAAAGCTCTGGCCAGGATTTCGCAACAACGGTATGAGGACAATGCCAACAGAAAGCGAGGGGAGGCCGCAACATTCAAGGTCAACGATTTGGTCATGGTGAGCTTGGAAAACATGAAGACCAACAGGCCTAAGAAAAAGTGGGATGACAACTGGGATGGGCCGTTCCCGTGCTGGCAGTCTACAAAGGCGCTGTTGTCGTCGACCTCCCCGATCACATCCGCGTTAACAAGAGTTTTCACACTTCGAAAGTCCGCCTCTGGCAACCCGAACGGATCCCTGGCCAAGCCCAGCTCAACGCCGCAGAGCGTCGCAACGTTGCTGGCCGTATCACTCAGAGGGATGACGACGGCAACATCGAGGAGAGATGGTTGTTCGACCGCATCTTGGACGTTCATGATGAAGACATCCAGGGCCATGGTCTGACGTACAAGATCAAGTGGAAGTACCACGATAAACCAACATGGGAGCCGGAGGAATGCCTGAAAGGCTGCGATCGCGCCCTCTTGCAGTTTCACGAGCTGAACCCCGAGAAACCAGGCCCTCCAGCATGGGTTGAGAAGGCCCCCACGCTAAAGCGGCCGCGGCGTAGGTCACGAAAGACATGATGTTTAGTCATACTGTTTGAGGACAAACTAGTTTGAAAGGGGGGAGTACTGTCACGGCACTGGACCGTTGGCTCTTGGGTCACGTGCCTGGCCACGTGACTAGCCACTGCACTACCTTCGGGCCTGCATCTCCATAGCTTTCTTCCCTCTTCATAGAGCAACGCAGTTATCTTCCCAGACCTACTGTGGTCCCGTGACAGCCTTCAACACTTCAAACTCCACTACGGCTGCCGTGAGCCCGAGCGGAGGTTATATCGCCGCTGAGTTGGCTCAGCTTCCCTCACTTCCGACTTGGAAGACGCCTGCTTGCGACCTTTCCCCTCATCCTTTGCCTCGGCTTCCCTGGCGCGGTACACATTGGAGATTTGCTCCTCGGACACCTCGACAAGACCACCGTTCTCGTCGTCCACGAGATGTCGGGCCGGCCGCACCTCGACATCGAAGATGGGCTGTATCTTTTGATGCACTTCGTGCGTGTGTATCTCGCGGGAGATTTGCTCCTCAATCTCCTCGTGCTGTTGCGGCCTGACGACTTCGTGGGTGACGGCTGGGGGGGTTGATGGTTAGCGACTATGGTTGGCAATGTTGGGTCGGAGACATCACCTGGAGCTACGGAGACGGCCGTGTCGACGGAGTATTGTGTTTTCAACCCGGGCCTTTCGACCTTGGCGGCGCCTGCAACGGACTCGGCTGGGTTGACGGAGTCTTCTGCTTCCAACTCGGTATTGTCGGCCTTGGCGGAGTCTGCGACGGAGGCGGCTGTGTCGTCTTCTGCCTCCAGCCCAGAATTGGTGACCTTGGCGGAGCCTGCGACGTCGTGGAGGCGGCTGGCTTTCTTGGAGGGGGTGATGTCCGTGGCGGTCGTGGACTCGGTGTTGGCCGAGTCTGATGTGTGGGACGCTGAGCTCGCGTTGCTCATCCTCCTCATTTTCGACTTGATCTTTTCTTTGAGACCCATCCCGAAACAAGACATAATCTGGCTCTTTGCCTCTCGGTTGCTAACTCCGCTGTCAGCGGCAACGGTGTATTAGTCGGAACTGGAATCTGGAGCGTCTGCAAGGCGTTGCCAAACTTCCGATCAGATGCGCGTGTGCTGACAGCAATTCTGGCACCATATGTGCATTGCCGCAGCAGCTAGACGCTGAGATCCTGCACGTCATGTCCAATTGTTTAGATGATGCCGGTCCAACGTCAAGTCAACGTGGGCTTGCTCATCTGCACGTCACTTTTGGAGCCAGGCACCATGCACCGGACCGCGAGGAATAACCGTGCAATGCTGCAGCCCGGGGCGTGGCGATGCATTACGGCATAGGCTCGCATTGACAGTATCGGGAGTTCTTGACGTGCCCCAGAGGGCGGTGTCAAGACCTGAGAGAATGCTCCGGGTGATGGTTGGTTTGGTGTTCGGTGGAATGGTAATGCGGGCGTCATGGGGGCACGGCCATCTCCAGACTTCAGATATATGTCTCGATCCCAACCAAGCTGAATAGGACATTGGAATCATCCTCTCATCGAGTCAACGACTCGAACAGACCTCCAATACCCCCAGTCTTCCCACAGCACCCCCCCCTCACCGCCACCATGGAGAAGACCAAGAAAGTCGTCGGCGAGTTCATGAACCAGGCCGGCCGCCATGACACCACAGTCCACGAGTCGACGGCCCCGGCCGTCGAGCACAAGACCATCAAGCCCACCCAGCATGAACAAATTACCACCGCGGTCGACCAGGAGGTGCACCAGGACCACTACCACCGCACGGTCCAGCCGGTTCAGGCCACCGAGGTGATGCCCGAGCAGCATACCTCCAAGGTTGCCGGCACGATTAACCGCGAGTTTGACCACCGCGACAACGAGGGCACCGAGCGCGCCATGCGCGCCGAGGCCGGCAAGCTGCGCAACGAGCGCCATGTCGAGGGCACCACGCACACGCAGAGCCGTGCGCCAGTGGTCCAGGGCGAGCATGTCCACCAGTGAGTTCCCTGTGCTGATATTTTGACACAGTTGCTGACAGATGGTAGCCACGTCCACGAGACGGTCCAGCCCCTCGTCCAGAAGGAGGTTATTCAGCCTGAAGTGAGAAGCTCCCTACCCCATCGAGTCTTGGTTCATGGCTAACACCCGCTAGGTGATCCACACCACAGTCCCGTAAGCTCTCCCTGTCCCAATCGAGTCTCGAGCGATTCTCGACAATCGCTAACCTTCCTCCAGCATCCACGAAGTCCACCACCAAGCCGCGCAGATCCACTCAACCACCGAAATGCCAGCCATGAGCATGGACGAGTTCAAGAAGAAGGGCGGCAACCTCGGTGGCCAAGCGGAGCGCACCTCGGCGTTCGATGGCTGCCCTCAGGGCAAGGGCGTGCATCCCGATCACGACCACAACGTGAAGGCTGCCAATACCGGTTCTGCTTCCAGCGCTGGCATGTCATCTGGCATGTCGTCGTCGGGTGGCATCAGTGGCACCGCGGCGGGCAGCAAGGGGCTGCATACCGAGGAGAAGAAACAGCCGAGCTTGCTGGATCGCATGAACCCGTACAAGGATACCTAGGTAGCGATTGGAGGAGAAATCTATGTCGTTTGCGTACCTAGGCATCGTGTTGGAAGAATGTGTGGAGGACATGAGACATGAGGAGACATGGAGTCTTCGGATAGGTAGACCTTCTGGTAACCTTAGTGGCAGTGTAGGATAGAAAATGAGGCGTCGTCTGAATTCTTTGAAGTTTTGCTCTGCGCATGATGCCAAAGCCACACCCCCACGTTCCCAGCGCTGTACTGCCTGCCGGTCGGCTCCGTTTTGTGCAATGTGTCAATTGTCAAGACGTATCGCACGTGCAAATAGCTGCCGATATGCTGTGCAACAATGTTGTGAAAGATGTTAACTTTGTTGACTTTTGGGCGGGGGAACAGGGGCTCAAGGGTGGAGACTCACTCGGGAAGCGATTGTTTACAAGCCCCTTTCCCCCCAAAATGTCGACTCCGTTCTTTGAGTTGATCAAAACATAACAAGCGCAAATCTGCACACAAATTCAAGTTGATCCTTCTGCCCCACGTTTATCTTTGATTCTCGAAAGACTTGCATCGCTGAGCTTGGACATCCCAATGTAAATTGCGCTGTAAGCCATGCATGCCGATCCAGCAGTCTTCCGCGTCCCCTTCAGCAAATTTCGGCATCCGAGTCACGATGACAAGAAAACAAATACCACAAGTAAATCGCTCGGCAAGCGCAAAACACGGGCGGCGCATTTAGGGCATTTGTTTTTAGGGAGACTCTGCCTGGCGCCCACGGTCCCCGGATGCCGTCCATGTTTACAGCGCAGCAGCGTGCCCGGTTCCTCCTGCATTGACTTCCCCACTCTCCTGCAATATCACCATCTTGCATCGCGGTGAAGCACACCATCCAGCGACACCTTCCACACGTTGAAATATCCCCCTGTCTACCCCCCAGCATCCCCTTCCCCAGCAGAAACAAAATCCCTCTCCATTCCTCTCCACCACACCACACCAAACCATGTCCCCCCTCCCCACCCCCATCTCCATCCTCCTCCTCCTCCTCCTCGCCCCCTCCACCACCCCAACACCAACCCCCCAGAAACGCTGCGCCCCCCCGCTCTACCCCCAACTCCGCCTAGGCTCCAACCCCCAAGACACCTCCGCCGCCCAAAACCCACCCTACACCGTCTCCCTCTCCTCGCCGACCGCAACCGACAACGCAACCGTCAACCTCGGCTTCGTCGTCCCCTCTGACGCCGTCGGGCCGTGCTCGCTAATGCTTTCCCTTCCTTCAACAGCAGACGTCCAGGGCGGCCCGGCGCAGGTCAACGTGGTGGCGCTGGATGGGCCGGATCCCGGGGGGGTGGTGGGGACTGTTTGGTTCAGTGGGGCTTCAGGGGGGGTAACGATTAATAGTTTTGCGTGTCGGGAGCAGATGTGTTATTCGTTGCAGGTGGTGGCGGAGGATGAGGGGGGGAGTGCGCAGTGGGTGCAGTTTGTGCAGGGGGGAGGGGATGGGGGAGTGGGGGGGGTTTATATGACTTATGGGTGTTGAGTTGGGGTTGATGTTGTTCATTGCTTTGTTTATATTCCCCCTTAGGGGGTTACGCCCGGAAAGATGGTCGCGTCTCATTCCTCAGCATCAGGAGCCTTGACTGGTACTGAAGTTCAATCACATGCTCGGAGCTCCTCCGTCCCGGTTTGGATACATACTGTAGTGATCTCTCGGCAAGGGAGTGCTGGCTTTGTACTCAACAGTATGTGTACGAAAAGACGGATGCTGATGTGTGGAAGAGCTGAAACTACTTCAGCCACGGGCAGGGACACAAGGGAACATCCGGGTTTGTTAGAAATATCTAACTTACATCTATCATCCGACTAATTCGAGATTGCATACTGCAATTTCGGTGTAAAAATTGGCATCTCCCGTCTACATATATAAGTGCTAGCAGGATCCGGAAATATTCGTAGGAACCTTGTATCAGCAAGATTTCAACTCTCAGCAAAATACCACCGGTACCTGGATAATTATATCTAAGCGCAGGAATCAGCAAGAAATCCCCGACTGCATACGCCCTTGTAGGTTATATTCCTACTGGCTTCTGTTTTGACAAGGCAAGGCCGAGGTCAAGTTGCTAAATGACGTCTTCAAACTGCAGGATTCACAAGCCTCAACCCACAAGCTACATCATGGCTTCCCGGGCCGGCCACGAAGATTGGATGGACAAGGAGTGCTGGATGTGCTGCCGCAGCAAATGCAGAATCAACTCCGTGGAAAAACATACAAAGTGCCAGAATTCACTTTGTGAACAGCCGCGCTGTGACAAGTGTCCCGTTGGAGAGAATCACTGGGCCGCAGAAGTACAGGGTGAGGTGCGGCCGGGCACATCAGAGGACGGTCTGGGGACTGACTCGGATGGGACGAGAGAGGTGGGAAGCTCGGATTCGGGGATCGATGCCGGTAATGAGTGAGCCCGGATTGAGGTGGAATTGGACGAGGCAGGTTTGCTGCACCTGGCTTAGTTTACCAGTTTCGGCGGCCTTTGCAACTTGAATGCCTCTTCTGGAGGGGCCTTTCAAATAAATTGGAACTCTGGATCCTGACTTTGAGCTCGTAAATTCGGCGCTTCGGTTCGCTGTCTTGAATCACCAGCTCAAAACTTAAGGGCCTTGTTTCACCCTCGAGGAGCAAGGAATGCTGATATCGGTAGCCGAAGGACGACCCAGGGGCTGCAGCCTGTCACCGCAACCTGTGAAGCCGGACGGCCTTGGGAGTTGAGTGTTGACTGAAGGAGCGACATTCGGATATTGCCTTGGTTGATTGAGGTAGCGGGAGAGTTGTTTAGGTACCTGCCATTTCTTTTGCGGAAGTCTTGTCGGCAGTAGTTGAAGCTGGGGTCTCGGATGGTAGTTAGAAATACCAAAGGGTCAGAGAGATTTGAATGATGAAGCGAGAAACTAGAATGAGGGATTTCCATGGAAAAGAGTCGATTGATGGTCGAAGAAATACATCAAAGCTCACAGAGAGTTCAACTGTAAAGAAAATAAAGAATTCAGACAGAAAGAAGGCTGCTCGGGAGCACATGAAAGGTAACACCTCCCCACGTCCTCACCACCCATCGCTTATACCCAACCTTCCTCCTCCTCCGTAACCTGGACGTCGTCCTACTCCGTTTCCTCCTCCTCCGTGTCTGAACTTTCCGTTTCATCGCCTGCGTGATTATGAGGCTGCCAGTCTCGCTCACTTCTCAACTTCTGTTTATCCTCTGCTCGGAGTCTCATATACATGGCGTTGGTCCAGCCCAGCCTCTCGATCGGGTTCGGCTCGTCTTCCTTCCCGTTGATGAAATCCACAACACACCGAGGGTCGGAGGGATGGTGTTCGGCGGCAACCTCTTCCCATTGCCGGCGCCGCAGCTCCCCGCCTTTGAAGTTCACCAAAGACTTTGGCAGTGCCGACTCGGACGACTTGAGGCTGCGTATGAATTCCAGCATGGTCCTCCAGGTACCGGTTTGCAGCTTGATATCCCCGAGGTGGAGCTGGTCAAGAGGTCGCTCGAGCCCGTGCCGCAGAAACTTCACAAGGTCCTGCTCGTGCAGAGCAACGCCTTGAAGGGTAATGTCGGTGAGGAAAGGGCTGACCCTCACGCCTAAGCCGCGGCCGATGTATCCGCGGTAATTCGAGAAAAGAGGTCTAGGGCCAACGACCCAAGGGCTACCCGTGCTTTCGTGAAACGGCTGGCAAGGGTATCCGGACACGCCGGGGGCGTGATGGATGTTGACTCTGCGAAGCTTTGGGGCTTGGAGGAAGGGGGATAGCAACACTTCCATCCGCTTTTGCGAACATGGACAGCCTGACCGATCCATATTGTCGCAAACCGTAGTGAGAGAAAAGGATTCGAGGTTCTGCGTCGCGAGGTGGATCTGTCGTTGATGTTCGGTGTAAGCCAAACCTCTATGCTCCGATTCCACCCCAAAGGTAAGCCATGTGCTAGCAAGACCCCGACCGTGCCATCGGAAAGCCGGTTCCATGGGATGGATCCCTGAACCCCAGAATCCGATGTCGAGGTTCTTCACGACATGTGAAAGCTTCGACGTCGTCAGACCGTCCATGAACTGGGCCATAAAGGAGAAGAGATGGAGCGGACCTTCCCCAATCCGCATCATGGGCAGGCGCCTCAGAAAGAAATTACTCTGAACAAGAATGTCGATGGCGGGTTGGTCGGGATTCTGAATAAATTCCTGGAAGGGAAACTGAACAGTGCCCTTGTTTCGTGCCTTGTTCCAGAGCGCAAGTGAAGCCGCAAATTCTGTGGTGCTCTCCATCGTGTTCAAGTCCCACTCGGTGAAGCTCATTGTATCCAGGTTTCCCATCTGGCTCATGGCCGTGACAAGCCTCGACACAAACTCTCCCTCGAGAAGCGACTGCTGCTCGCGAAACAGCTCAACATATGTCTCGGCCTGCTTCACCAAGGCGTCCACCAAGGGTTCCATGTCTGACCATTTGCAGTTCTTGCTCCAACGGAGCAAGCCACGCTTTTTGAGAGAGGCCCATATGATACCGACGCGGCCTCCGGGTGTGTCGGGAAAATTCCGCAAGAAGTGGCAAGCGTCATGTATGAGTCCCACGTCATCGTGTATTCTCTGCATGACATCAATGACACCCTCAGGCCAATGCTCCTGGCTGGTAAACTCCCCGACTTCCGGGCTGTACTTCCCCAGTGCAAGGTCCAGGAGCGAGGCGGCGAGCCATGCAAAGGCGGAGAATGGAATACCCTCAATGTCGGCGAACAGAGCAAGGTCCAATTCCACCGTCTTGACCTTGTTTCGCAAGGTGGGATTCCGAGATATTATCTCCACTTTGGCGAGCGATTCCTTGACGAGAGAGAGCCGAAGTGTCCCATCGGTGATGAGAAAGCTGTCGGCAATGTGAGAAAGCCGGCGGCATGTCAGTCGACAAGCTTGGATGCTATCCAATCCGAACTCTGCATCTCCCAGCTGGACCCATTCGATGATCTCAACAAGGATCTCGGTCGGCATGTCGAGGATGTTCAACGGTCTAAGCCCAGAGCCAGACACATGGCCGAGATGTAGGCGGGCTTCGGCGACATGTTGGTGGTTCAGAGGCTCGTCGGCTCCCTTGCAACAAAACAGAGTCAGTGCATCGACACAGAGACGGTGGGGTTCGCGATCGTACCCGAGGTTCGCTTGGCGAGGTGACTTGAGCATTTGAAGAATCGTGTGAGATCGGTCGCTCATGGGAGAGAAAACTGGCAAGGTTCATGGCGACATTCATCCGGACCCTCAATGGAGGGAGGTATGAGTTTGTTTGGTGGCCTGAAATTTCGAATGCGCCGAGGTGGTGAGAATCTTCAGGGCGTGGAAAGTCGGCACCCCACCCGCCTCTCACGCTAAAGCTGAGGGCGAACAGGGATCAGCTCTCCCCCGTTAACTTCGGGGGTTCACCGCAACACGCGACCTTGGACTCCTCACCCGCCCCTCGCCCCCGCATTCCGCCTCCCTTCCTCCTCCCACCATTGCCTAGTCCTCTCCACCTCCTCCTTACACCATCCCAACGCCCCCGGGTCGTCCGTCCACCACGGCCTCCCCTTCGGAAGCGCATCCGAGGGCCACTTTCTCAAGCTCCCGCCATCCTCCGTGTGATTCTTGACACCCGCGATCAGTACGATGCTGCCAGGCCTGGGCATGAAGTCTTCCGGGTCGAGGTAGACGGCCAACAAGACCTCTCTCGCAGTGGACGGATCGGCGAGGCGGGCGGTGCGACGCATAGAACCTAGATGCAACACAGCGTCGTCGACCGAGACGACGACGGCCAGCACGTTCATCATGAAGTTCTGGAGCATCTTGACCTTGTTGACCTGCACGAGGGGCCGGAGCATGAAGGGGCCTTGTTTGAGGTCTGTGACCTTCCAAGGAATCTTTGCTGGTTTGGCCTTGACGTTGACGTTGACGTTGACAGGGACCCGGGCGGGGGGTTCGGCAGGGGCAGAGGGGATGTTCGGCGGTTTTGTATTGTTGGCGCGCTGTATGGCCTGCTGTCGGATGATGGCTGGTTGGCGTCGTGGGGACGGAGGGTCAACGGGATGCTCGATGGCGCGCGGCTCTGTGGGAACGTTGGACGACTCGACGGACCCGTCCGAGTCTGAGATGTAGTCAGAGTCGTTCTCGGGTTCGGGAGGCTTCGCGGGGTGGCCATGCTTGATCGGTGGTGGGGAGGCCGGGATGGACATGGCTGGTTCGGCGAGGGGAGGAGGCGACTCTCTCGACCTCATGGCGTTCAGCGCTGGCTTCGGATCCATTGCCGCGAGTTGAGCGATGGTGAGTTTTGAGGTCCCACCTCTTGCGCCTAGCCCAAACCCGCCATCTCTCCCAGTTGTGGACCATGTCGGTTGGGTGTTGGGCGGGTGTCGCACTCCCAGAACATCCAAATACGTCCTGCTCCATCCCACCGTGACCATGTCGCTCACGAGGAGGTATGCCGTTTTCCCAGTCTTTCTCCTCGCCGGTTTCCCTGGGCGGGCGGTGGCAGGGTTTCCGGTCCCATCATCCTCGACATCTGCAGTGCCACTCTTGATGTCGACGGAGCGCAGCTCGAATTTGTCGACGCGAGCGTAGCAACCTTCGAAAATGTGGCCGTTGTCGATGAAGCAATGGATCTCAGACCGCAAAAGCGCCTGGATGCATAGCTTTCCATCGCCCAGGATGACTTGAACGGTTCGGTAGCGACTGTCGACGGCGACGCAGGCTTCAATTGCCTCGACCAGAAAGATGGATCCAGGGATGCAATAGCGCGTTCGCAGAATGTCCTCGATGAGAAGGCTGGGCTGGACGGGGCTTGCGGGATCGCAGGAGACTATCGGGTTCTGGTTCGAGTCTTGCGGGCGCGTCGGTCGGTGGGGGGTTGTACGTGTAGACATGGAATCCGAATGTCGAGAGAGAGACGTGGCATGGTGGATGTCGGGGCAGTGGGTACTGGACACAGAGGGGGGCGCTTGTCCACGCTGGGCCCGCGAACTCACGTGACAGATGCTTGGCTCTCACAGGGAACCACCATCAGTGCTGCAACATCAGTAAACAACCCCATTTGCAAATTTCTTCAATGACGATATGCTTTCCAGACTCGCTACTCTGATCTCGCTCTCGCCGATCGTCTGTCCAAGCCGGGGGTTTTCGTGGCCTAGCGTCCATTCCCTCCTCGCAGCATCGCCAGCCCTGCCCTTTTACAACCTATTGAATCGACACCTCCGGCAAGCCAGAATGCGACACTGTCGGCACTCGTAGATGAACAAGGGGAGGGTGTTGTTGCACTCCTCACACTCATGGACGCCTCCCCGGCCCTTCCATTGCCGGTGATCACACACATGATTCTCAACCAGGTGCCTCCTCTCCCTCTCGACCAAATTCCGCCTCTGCGCAGCCGGCAAGTTGGCGGCATTCGCATTGCGATTCACAATGGCTTGGGCGCGGTCGACAAGCCTGCCCTCATCCCACTGGGCACACAAGCACGTCTTCCATCGAGCACCACAGGTATAGCAGAACTGGTTACCGCAGCGACAAGCTGGAAAGAAGGCGGAAATGTCAGGATATCATCCTCTGCGCGCCCGGGATGAATCAGGTACTTACTGATGTGGTTGCAGCCTATCTGGAGCTCAACAAACGCCTTGCACGCTGAGCACCTCTGCCAACCCTCCTGCCGGGCGAGCTCGAGCACGGCCTGCGTCGAAGGGTCGTCCGGGCAATCCGTTCCCATGTGGGCGGCCGCTTTGCAAACGGCACAGGTCTTTGCCTTACACTGAAGGCAGTGAGCGACATCGCCCTTGATGAACGGCGGGGGGATAAACGTCGAGCAGGTTGGATGGTGGCAGTAGGTTCGGTTCGGCGTCTCGAACTCAATCTTCTTCGCCGCGAACTGCCCCCTCAGCTCCTTGGAGAGAATCTTGCGGACACTGTCGATGGGAATCGGCTGGTTGCAGCACTTTGGAGGAAAGAGTGTCTCGTCGGTAAGCGCCAGGGTGAAGAGGTCTCGCACGCATCCTCGGCAATAGCCGTGCGAGCACGGAGAGTCCGTGATGTCGCGGGTCGGGAAGTGCTCCGTACACGCCAGGCACGCCCGTGTAGCCGACGCATCCTTTGGTTTTTGGGCTGGTCTGCTCGCCGCCCAGGCCGAGGATTCGGCCTGCTGGGGAGTCTTGTCGTCGAGATCTTTCTCTGACACATAGAGATTCATCAGTCGCTCCAGGGTTTCGTCATCCAGGTCCTGTTGCGGGGCTTCGAGGTTCGGGTCCCGAGGATGCATTGGCGATGCACTGGACCTCGGACGACCGCTCAACTCCACGGCCATTTGGCGGTCACGGGCGATCTGGTCGTTCACCGCCATGGCGGCTTGGATGGCCTCGCCGTCCCTCATGGCGGCGAGACTCATGCTCTGGCACATGGTCTGGTCCTTGAGAAGCTGCTCCGCCGTCGCCAGTTCTTGTCGGTACATCTTGAGGAGGGCGTTGAGGTTCGCTTCGGGCCCGTCCTCCCGGCCCTTGCCTTTGGGGTCATTGCTCTTGGAGAGTTCATCAATGTCCTCGAGCTGCGTCTGGATGATCAGACGCAGTGTGTCATGGTCAACACTTTCCATGTGCATCCTGTTGCCTTGCTGAAGGATTACCGGTGGGTCGATGTGGCGAAGAAAGTGGTGTGAGATGAAAAGCCAAGAACATCAAAAGAGAGCCAAGATTCGTGGTGAAGGAGAGTTTCAGCGAGGACCGACGTCCTCGATGTGTATCGGATGCCCTGAACGAGACGAGAGATAGACGAAGAGGAGCTGAGGGCTAATGAAGGAGGGATTTCCCCCCAGAGCCTCCCCTCCCACAGTTTTTGTTGACTGGCAGAAAGACTGATGTTCGTTTGAGTCAACCACCAACCACGTCAATTCCGGAACCTATCCCGGACGGGAATGTCCTACTGATTGAACCAGGAACAGCCAGCAAACCCCCCTTCGAATCCCTTTCCAACTGGTCCAACCGATGCATTGGACTGCCGCATCCCGCTCTATTGGGAAGCAAACCGCATGTTGTCGGCCTCAATGCAGATCGGGGACCTGGATTTGGCACAAGCAATTGGATGATGACCCAACCGGGCAGGCTTCCCGCATCATTGCAGCGAGAAGTCCGTGGAGTCAGATCTCATGAGCAGTCCAAACGGATTTTTTCACCCTCCACACTTGAACTGAGAAACATATACAACGTTGACCTCGTTCAAATTTTGCCCTATCCTACAACATTATCTAATCCGAAGTGATGCATGCAAACGACCGTACCCCATGCTGGGAATCATGCACAAACGCCTCCCCTGGAACCACCAAAGACACCCCGCTTACCACTTGAATGTTGGGTATCCAAAGCATCCCCCTTCATATCCAACGCCAAACAAAAACAAAATATTACACATTACCCCAACCCCTCAAACAACCCTCCCTGCATCCTCCACCCTCGCCTCCGAAGGCCTCGACGACCCAACCCCACCAAGACTCTTCTTCTCCCTCGAAGTATCCGTGCTCCCAATCCTCGTAGCATCATCCTCCATGCCACTGCTAACACCCCTCGTCTCGTCGCGCTGCTTGCGCGTGATATACCCTGGCGGGGTCCACTTGGACGACGTCCACGGCTTGACGCTCGGGTCGGCGTACATGAGGTCGACGTGCTCGAGGCTGAGGGTGCGGGACTCGTAGAGGAAGAACCAGACGAGCAGGGCGGCGGCGATGTTGCAGCCGACGAAGACGAAGCCGTAGGCGAAGCCGATGCCGTCGGTGGCGAGGGGGGTGAGGAAGCCAATGAGGACTGGAAGGGACGGGGTATTAGTATTGGGTTAGTGGGGGGTGGGGGTAGGGGGGGCTTACAGTTGCCGAGCCAGTTGGTCGCGGTGGCGATGGAGGCTTGCTTGGCGCGGGTGCGGAGCGGGAAGGTCTCGCCGATGACGACCCAGGCGATGGGGCCCCAGGTGCCGGCGAAGGAGGCGATGAACATGCAGGCGGAGACGATCATGACGATGCCGACGGTGCGGTTGGTCTCGGCGTCGAGGGCGGTTCCGACACCGGCGAAGACGGCGAGCCAGGCGGCCTGCCAGAGGGCGCCGAGGAAGAGGGGCCAGCGACGGCCGTACTTCTCGACGACGTAGAGGCCGTAGAAGGTCATGACGACGTTGACCGCGCCGAGGATGAGCTGCATCTTGATGGGGTCGTCGATGCCAGCCGAGGCAAAGATGGAGGCGCCGTAGTAGAAGAAGAAGTTGACGCCCGTCCATTGCTGCAGGAAGTGGATGCCCATGCCGAGGAATGTGCGGTAGACGACCTTGGGGTGGTTCGAGGGCTTGCCGGTGAAGCACTCGAGCCAGCTGCCGACGCCGACGGAGCTCTCCTCCTCGAGGCTGGCGCGCATCTCCTTGAGGTCGCGCTCGATGAGGTGGTGCGTGGGGTCGTGCTTCAAGCCGCGGAGGCGAGCCATGGCCATGCGTGCGCCGTCCCAGTCGTGGCGGCCGGCGAGCCAGCGGGGCGACTCGGGAACGAAGAGGATGCCGACGCCGAGGGGAACGGAAAAGGCAATGCCGAGGCCGATGACGATCCTCCACGACGAGTCCTTCTCCTCAAAGGTGCGGACGCCGAAATTGATAATGTTGGAGACGAGGATACCAAAGGTGATCATGAGCTGGTAGGTCGCGACGACAGCTCCGCGGATTTCCTTGGGAGAGCTCTCGGACTGGAACATGGGCACGCCAACCGACAGGTTACCGATGCCCAGACCAGCGACGAAGCGGCCCATCATCATGTGAACCCAGCTGTTCATGGCCGTGATCTGGATGATGTTGCCAATGATGAAGATGCAGACGCCAAAGCTGAGACTGCGTCGACGGCCCCACCAGTCGGCAGTGCTATTGGGGTTGTCAGCGACTCGAAGGGTATGAGGGTCCAAAGACATAATGGACTTACTATGCGCCGCTCAGGGCTCCGATCAATGTGCCGATGCTCATCAACGAGACGAGCAGCGACTTGATGATGGGCTGCCATTCCTTGGTGCCGTCGCCCTGGTCCTGCGCGAACCGGTCGATGAAGTCCTTGAACAGGAGCATGCCCGAGATCTGACCAGTGTCATAGCCAAAGAGGAATCCACCGACGGAGGTAACGATGCCCAGGAGAATCGCCTCAAAGCCACAGTCGGCGCCATTGACGCGGATGGACCTGAGGACGAGTTAGCAGATGTGGTGGGAACTGGGAGGGTATCCGTGGAAGGACTTACTTCTTTCCCAACATCGTCACGAGGGAGAGATATGCCTATCTCGAGATATTACCCAGAATGTGCAGTCCTCAGATCAAAACAAGAGAGACTTGATGGACCAGCAACCACCACCCCTCGAGCGGCAGCACGTCCATTTTAATATCCCCCTTCCCACCCTGCTCGAGCCAGCACATTGGAAGCGATCGACAATGAAAAAGCAAGAGATCGACCAAGCCTCGCAAACGTGCAATGACGTTGGCTGATGACCCTCCACAAGTCCCCAGTCCCTCTCGACTGGCTACCCCAGATTCTGGCAACTCCCGGTCTGCAGACGGGAACCACCAACGACATCGTGGGGATCGAAATGGGGTGACGGCGCCAATGGGAATCCCGAGGCGGCGGGTGGTCGGCGCGGTCGTTGGTTGGAGGCGTGGGAGAGACCCATCGTCACTACGTCACCCGTCGACGTCGTCGGCCAAGAAAAATGGGTTGTCCTGCTTTGTCTTGGCCCTGTCCAGGTGACTGCCCCACTGATGCTGTTCGCTGCGGGAACTCGGCAAAGCGGCAGCGTCCCCTTTTTTTTTTGACCGTAAAATCGCATGAAGCACTGGGATCACGCGATGATGATGGCGATGGGACAACCTAGAAAGAATTGACTTGCGGGAGGATTGCGGGAGGGAAGGGCATGCGTCGTTGGATGGCGGCTGCTCGTGTGTTGGGCTTGGCGACCCTGAACTTGCCCGCGAAACCAAAGCCACAGGGGACCAACCCACTGTGAACCCTGAGCCGACGAGAGTTGCATTGGTGGTGGTGGGCTGGGTGAGATGACGACACCCCCCCATAGCAACGAAGGCAATGCTTATTGTCAGCGTCCCTGACTCTTCTGAGACGAGGGCATCCTCCTGGGCAACTCTTTCCAAGGCCGGTTGGTCCTCAGAACACCGACAAGGGCTGGTCCGGCCCGACTGGGGAGCCTGCATCTTTCTCTTGCAAGAGCCTTTCTCATTCTTGGATCCGTTGAGTGCTGAAAGTTCAGTCGTGTTGGGGCCTCCCTTTTCTTCAAGGTAGGGGCAAAAGGGCTGGTTACCAGAGCGGAGGGCGGCTGAGGTCATGACGGTTGTGTCTGGTAACTATTTCCCCAGCATCACGACGCCACTCCGCGGGCTTGGTTCGTGGTCCAGTATAGACCGCATAGGAGCCAGTGCCACGGACAACCAAGATTAATACTGCCATAAGCTGATCTCAAGAAAAGGCCTCGAGCTCAAGATGAACTGCCAAACTCGAGCTGGGCAGTTTCCAGCGACTGGCAGACCGGCCATCAAGTCGCTGTGGGGTTGAGCGCAGGACATACATATTGAAGGCACGGACAAGAGGCAATCTGGGATGGGCTGGATGGGATAGGTACCTAGGGCCACTTCTTTGAACACGTTGTTCGGTGGCTGTACCTTCCGCCAGCCCATGACCCATATCCTGGAAACAAATCCCTCCCTAACCACAGCATGTGAAGTGGACGTTGTGTTTTCTCTTCTGTATTCGGCTGGTATCGAAACTGGCTCTCTATTAAGGGTGGAGGGCTCGGGGATTAAGAAAAGCTGCAAACATGCATAGGAGCTTCGGGGATACTAAAAGAAAATAAGGGTAACAAGTCCGGTCCACGGAAATACGATTCGCCCGCCAAGACATAAACACCAGAGGCCAAGCGACCCGGCCCCGTAACCACGCTGCATAACGTTGCGCCATCGCTGTTCCCTTTTGGTCTTCGCCGGTCCTCCAACCTCGACCCAAGCAAGGAGCGTTGTTGCCTCTGCGCGACCCTAAATAGGGTTTTCTATGGCGCCCCTCATACTGATCACTCGGCGGCCGTTGTTGCCGTTGGGTGACTTTGTCGACGTAACTCCACAACTGGGGCCGTCCTAGTAGCCATTCATAGTCATGCGTTGCGAGTTCCGGCTAATCTCACGGTCGGCGGCAGGGCTGATGGGCCTGCTGCCATCACCTCGTGCGCTGCTCTCCTTGAGCGCCAGGAGCTGCTTGGCGCGGAAGGTCTCGTAGTGGATCTGCGACGTCGTCTCGATCAGGTCCTGGAGGTGGGTGCGGAGCAAAAAGTTCCTCAGGTAGACGAATTCGCAATGGTTCTCATCCTCGACGTTGATGACGCCCCACCGGTTCTGGCGTCCGCGGACCTGCTTGCCATTGACAATGATGGACTTTTCCGAGCCAACAACCGCAAAGGGGATCAGATCCTGAGATGTGGATTAGCAGCTGACCAGGAAAGTTCGCCTTCGGTGTAACAAACCTTGATCTGCGTGTTGATGGCACGCTCCTCCTCGTCAAACTCGTCGTTGTCGTAGGGGTACATCTTGAGGTTGTGGAAGGCAAACTCCTCCTTGATGCGCTCCTTGAAGGCCAGTCTCTCCTCCAGCGTGAGCGAGTCGGCCTTGGCGATGACGGGAACAACGTTGACAACATCGGACAGCTTCTTCAGCACGACAATATCGATTGGCTTGAGGGAGTGTCCCGAGGGCTGGATGAAGAACAAGCAGCAGTGGATGCGCGTGTCCTGGATGTATCGCTCGCGCTGGGCGGTAAGCTCCTTGCGCAGGTAGGCAGAGTGCTGGTCCTTGATGTACTTGACGATGGGGTCCCAGCAGCGGTCGTTGTTGATCAGGTCGCCGTAGCCGGGGGTGTCGACGATGTTGAGCCTCAGGCGCACATTGTTCTCCTCGATGATGTGGGACACGGACTGGATCTCGGTGGTGGAGCGGATGATCTCGTCGGGGTTGAGGCGGCCCTTGGACTCAATGAGGTGCGAGGCAAAGATGGTGTTGATCAGGGTCGACTTGCCCAGCCCCGTCTGGCCTGTTGTCCGACGCGAGACACGTCAGTTGCGGTCGCGCGCTGGGGGGGAGCAGACGGTCGCGAGCAAGACCACTTACCGACACAGATGACATTGAACTGGAATCCACGCTTGAGGAGCTTGCGCTCAATCTGGGACGTGATGCTATCGAAACCGACGTGGCTCTGGGGGTGAATCGTGGCAGCGGGCATCGACGCCATTGTGTCGGTGGGAAAGATGATGGCTGGGAAACTGCTGAAGTCCAAAATGCGATGGGGGTATCTCGTTGGAGGGTTGGGCAGATCGGTGGGCGGGACTCGCGACAACGAAGCGTGACGGGGAATGGGAGATGGTGAGAGCGTGGAACAGTTGTCGGTGATGGTCTGGGGACGAATTTCTTTGCACCTTCCCGCCTCCGGCAGCTCGCTGGTGTGCCAAACAATAATTTCCGTCCAAGGGGACTTGAGCTGGCTGGGGGAAAGGGGGACGCCGCTGGCCTCTTGTGATTGGCGTGGGCCAGTCCGTGCTTCAGGCACGGCCAGATTGGGTTTAGACGCAGCAGCAAACGAGAAGCAGCCCGGCTGGGGGTGGGACGTGCCAGCCCTGCAGGTCTTGAATTTGAGTGGAACAATTGGTTCCATCCCAATCCGCGCTAGCAGATTTTCTGAACGCATGCTGAACTTTGCGATTCTTCATCGCGACGACGACGACATTTGGGGACGAGACATTGGAACGAGACAACGACAGTGGGACCCCTCCCAACGGCGCCAGCAGACACCGAAGCCTCGAGCACGAACCCCGAATTCGATCTCACTACAGCGGGACCACATAGACGCTGTGGTGGTCCCTCTACGAAACGACCGACGAGCAAACAAGATCCGACGATGGCGATGGCAACACCAGCAATGAGGCTGGCCTTTATGGGCTCCTCTCTCCTCCCACGACTACTCTCCCCGACCCTGTTTTCAGCATACAGGATACCTCAAATACCGTTCCGCCGAATCTCGCTTCCGTTCCTCCCGTCTCTTTCTCTCGCCATCCCCGCCGGATTCCAGCTCGGCCTTCCTTCAATACCATCTCTGCTCGAGGGCATCTGGGAGGGGATACTCAAGGCTGTGCCAAAGAAAAAGACATCCCACTCCAAGAAGAGGCACAGGCAGATGGCCGGCAAGGCTTTGAAGGACGTCACAGAGCTGTGCAAATGCCCAGCGTGCGGGGAGACCAAGAAGATGCACCACCTGTGCCCCAAATGCTTGTCAAGTAAGGTGCACGCAGCTTGGGAGAGAGCTTGGCTAACCTTGTTCCAGAGATTCAAGAGATGATGCATAGGGAAAGCAAGGGGAGCAATGCCACGACAAAGTGAAGAGGAATTGAGGACTGTATGGCAACGAAGCCAATCCCAAGGCAGGATATCGTCCAGAGCACCATATGGCCAGGGAGATACCCCCGTCTAGACTGGTCAGGCTGTGTAAATGGCTTGTTTGTAACATGACTGTACCGCTACGGAGTGCCGTTCCAGTGTTGCATCTGGGCATAGCAATGTTGGCACCTTGAAATAGAGAGTGGCCCTCAAGGCGCACCCTGGCGAATGCCCAGCACAGATGAAACGATTCCCAAACCTACAAGAACTCTGTGAACATTCGCCCTTGTCTTTTATTAGACTATAGGCGGGAAATATTGACTGCCTTGACCTGAGGCGCTGATCATGAAAGCTTGATGTCTTTGAGCTGCGCCCCTCCTTCTCCAAAACCAAAGCTACCCCACCATCAAACGGCCACTGAGCACCCTTCTGTCTACACTGCTACAGCAAATCTTCCACAACACAACCCATGGAGAGGTAGCGATGGTAAGATTTGTATCCGGGATGGCAATTGCTCAATTCTTGCTGACCCTTTCCGCCGCAGTCGAAGCAGTACCTCACCGTCCAGACGGTGGACAAAGGTTCGAACACTCCCGCCACCATCGCCTCGTCGCTCCCCGATGCTAACACCACCCCCAAACAGCCCATCCGACCGAGATATTCTCCGTCGCTCCGACACCCACATCCCTCTTCTCCTCCAGCGGTTCCTCCTCCATTCGCATCCACAGCACCATCGATCCCACCTTCCCCCTCCAACAAGAGCTCAAAGGAGCCCACAAGCTCGGCTGCCACCATGTCGCAACCGCACGCGACGGAGCGGGCAACGTAGCCGCGAGCGTTGGCTTCGGCGGCGAGATCAAGATATGGAAGCATCAGGCCGACAACGGTGGCACCTGGGAACTGTGGTGGGAGATGACGTCGACCAAGTCGAGCGGCGGCGACGTGTGGGCGATTGCGCTGAGTGCCGACGAGAACTTCCTGGCCTGCACGACGAGCGATGGGCGCATCCACGTGTGGGATCTCAATTCCCGCGAGCGGGTCCAGACGTATGAGACGGGCAGCAGCACGGGGGGCGGCAGTTTTGCTCTCTCGTTGGACCTCAGTCGCGATGGGAAGTTGACGGCTAGTGGGCATGAGAGTGGTGCGGTGTATGTGTTCAACAATGATGCCGGCAGGATGGCGTATTCGCTCTCTGGTATGTCTTGTTTCTTCTCGCTGGAGATCGTTTCTTAAACAGCGGCTAACACCTTGATTTCCAGGTCTGGCAAAGCCCGTCCGCGCTGTAGCCTTTTCGCCCGGCTGCAAGCGTCTCGCGGCGGCTGGAAACGCAGGCGTCATTGCCATCTACGACATGGACCACGGCGAGCACGTGGGCAACCTCACGGCGCCCAGCAGCAGACCGGCCTGGATCACATCGCTGGACTGGAACGACACGGGCGAATATCTCCTCAGCGGCTCCCTCGACGGCAAGGTCAAGGTCTGGAACGTGGCACAGGGTGTCTGTGTCGCGACGCACAGTGAGACGGAGGACGCCTTGTGGAGCGTCAAGTGGCTTCCCAGGAGCGAGAGGGTGCTGGCCCCGGGAATGAGCAAGGCCGAGATGTTTTGCGCGGCTGGGGCGAGTAAGAGCCTCTCGTTGTACCGGGAGGCTACCGGCATGTAGGCCTCGATGAAGACATGACATGGATTTGGACTTGATCTTTGGGAGTTTAAGAGGCGTTGGACGGGAGGTGTTCTTGTAAAGCCCGGAGCATGTCATCCGTGGAGTACAATGCATTTGAGTCTGTCGGTCTCAAGATGGAGTCGAATTTGCCTGCTCAAGGAATTCATAGGTCCCTGACAGAAATCTGATTTTTCTCTTCGATTCCCTTCCCTCACCTTGATCGAACAATGTTTGATCACGGCGATTCTTGAACGCACGAGATGCCTTCTTGTTGGAGGAATTGGTTCTCAAATGCACTAACAAATCCCAGCTTTCTTGCCCCCACCAGCTGTTAGTGTGCCTGAGCCCCCTCGTCACCTGAACAGGCGCCCCTGTCGCGTTGCCCCGCCAGCGAACTCAAATCGAATGACGACTCGGGCCAATCCATCCCCGCTAACCTTGCAAGCCCACCGCTCGTCCTCACACCGACCCAACGAAAGATCTCTCCGCGATCACCACAACTCAACCCTTCCAAACGAATTCCCAACCGAGCAATCCCACGAGCATACTGCCGACAGCGCAAAACCGAATCAATTGCACCCATCGCTCCTGACGTCATCCCCGAAACCCTCCCACCCAACCTCCCCAAGACCGACCAAAGCAAAAACCATGCCCGCAACCCGCAAATCAACCCGCCTCTCCGCCGCCGGCGCGAAGCAATCCACCCTCAGCTTCAACCACCGCGTGACCAAGAACGTCGTCGCCCCGGGCAAGAAGGACCTCGTCGCGACCCCGTCGTCAAAGCTCGCCAAGGAGTACGTCCCCGAGCCCGAGTCGGAGCCCGAGGTCGAGGAGATCCACGTCGAGGCAGACAAGTCCGAAGCCGAGCAGCTTGCCGCCAAGATCTCCGACGCCGCGATCGCGCGCTACTGGAGCGGGATCGAGGCCGGGCGGAGCGCCAAGGTGGTGCACAGGAAGCATGTGGAGGGGTTGGGGGTCGGGGAGAAGGTGTTGAGGTATTTTGATGTTAGTTCGCAGTACGGGGTAAGCTTGTTTCTGGTTCCGTGTGGGGGATGGGTCAAGTTGCTGACAGGTGCTAGCCGTGCATTGGGATTTCGAGGATGAAGCGCTGGCAGAGGGCGGAGAGGTTGGGGCTGAATCCGCCTGTGGAGGTGCTTGCTGTTTTGTTGAAGGAGGAGGCGAAGGGGGGGAAGGGGTTGGAGAGGGCGCATATGGATGAGTTGATGAATTCGACTTGTGTTGGGGGGGTTTAGGGGGTTGGGGTCTGGGATGAGTGTATGATGGTCGGAATCAGGTGTCATGGCGTTTTGGGGATTCACGGGAGTCTTGATTTGGTGGCTTTTCACACTACAGGTATCAGGACGGTATAGGAGAGGTATCATCGGGGGTATCTCTTGGGGATGAACTACGGTAGCTGGCAGCGATAGGGGAGTAGCAAGATGCTGATATGCCGCATCGACAAAGCAATAAAGAACGTGCATGAGGCGCTTCCAGCCAAGTATATCTGCCACTTGAACAGGCAGATCACACCGACTCTGACCCCCCGCCAGAAGCGAAGCGATGAGGGAGAGTAGGCGAGAGATTGAGTGTCCAGTCGGTCAGGTGGCAGATATGCTGGGCTGGAATCGTCTATCAAGCACTTCATTATTGAGTAGATGCTGTATTTCCTTTGGCTCAGTACCATATGCTGCGTGTGCGATGGTGGGGAATGGTTTCCTGTCCCGCGGCTTCCATCTCCTTGATCAAGTCGTAGAGGAAAAAGTCCATGAGGATGGCGTTGATCTTGGCCTCGGGGTGCTGTCTCTTGATCTCCCGGCGGATGAGTTCTACGCACCAGATGCTGCATCCTGTTTCTGGTCAGCATCGATCACTTTGGAATCCGGACTGGACAGGATGGTTACCCCTGAGTTGCAGTTCCCAGTTGCTCCCTGAAGGGATATCCTTCTTGTCCCTCACAGTCGCATCGAGCAGCGGGCTGAACCCCAGACACCCCAAGCTGTTGAGAATCTGGGGGATGCGGTAGTCGGCAAACATGGTGATCTTGTCAATGTCGCGGAACTCGCCGTAGCCCTCGCCCTCGAAGCATGCCCACACGTCGGCGACGAGGATCTGAGCCCGCTTGAGCACGCGGATCGGTTTGCGTCGGCCTTCGTAGCGGTGCTCGTCTCGGAAGCAGTTAAAGTCCCGGGCGAGAAGGTTGACGAGGGCGGCTGCGGACCCATCGGCGGTTTTGACGAGGTTTGCTGGACTGCATTGGTATTTCTGGGGAGTGTAAGCTGCCGCCCATCTTTTTTGACGACACGATGACGAGACATACCTCGTAGAGAACAGTTCCGGCTTCTCGCAGACATGACAGTCTCTCCTCCAAGAGGGGCATCTCTTCGTCTGTGCAAGACCGAAAGACCTTTTTGAAGGTGTCTAGGGTGCACTCCTCTTCATCTTGCCAGAAGTGGGGGTCGGTGATGGGAATTCCTTTTACACTACTTGATCAATCTTTGTGTTCCTGATGCAGTTTGACCATTGCATGCAGTTGACATGAGGCAACATCTTTGAGAGACATCGACACCCCTTTGCAGAGATATGGAAACCCACCTTCTTCCAACGCTCTCTGAAGGGCGGCAACCAAGGACCAGTACCCGGTCCATCTCCTGTCCTTGTAGAAGACGGCAAACCTGTCGGCATCCGACTTTTCAGACCAAAAAGAAAAGTTCAAGAGGTCCATGGTGAAAATGAAAGCCAGGGTCGCCTCGTCCTTGGTTTTGGGGTGCAGCTCGTGGGTGGCCCATGTGGCGGGAGAGTAGGACTTGACCTGCATTTGCTCGTAGATGGCGGCAGCTGCATTTTTGCAGGACCTCATGTCCAAGGCGCAGTCGATGGCATTATTGTAGACATATTCGGCGCCTTCGAGAACGCCTGTCTCGGGCTCTTCGCTGGTGGTCTGTTTTCCTCGAAGATGCTGGCGCAGGAGAGCGAGGAGTTCCAAGTCGGGCTCGTCGTCGGACATTTGGGGACAGGCGAGGGGTTTGATGGAGGAGGGAAAGGAAAATTCGGTGAGGTTGTCGGTGCTGTTACACAGTGTATTTATTTCCTCAATGAAATTCAGGGGAAGGTTACTCTGCGGCGAAATGGTTTTGAGATGCCAAGCAATCCGCTCTTTGCTGTGGGGTTCGAGCGGCCGAGACCCGGACCACCTTGTCGGTTTTGGCGCGTTTGGTACCGGGACGATGATGCAGCTGAGGTCCAGTGCCGACACTTTTTTTCAACTTCCACTCAACCCTCTGGAAGACTTTCCGCAGGGCCTCAGTTCTGGGATGCATCTCAACTTCCCATTCCCTCCGAATCGATCCTCTCTCCACCTTGCCGCCGAAACGAGCACCCCCGAAGCGCAACGCCGCCCACGATGGAGGCCAACGCCGTAGTGGTGCCAGTCACTCTCCCGCCGGCAAACTTTCCTCGTGATGGCCACAATGCGCAGGCTCTTGGTCGCGGACTGAATGCGCTCGTCAAGCAGGTATGCCCTTCTCAAACCCGCGTCTCATGCGTCTTCCCCTTGCCCCGCGCAGTCGTCCAATATCCACGCTTGCCTTGCGCCGCCTCGTCCCTTCAACGTCTCCGCCCCATCCATCCCACCTCGCCGAACCACTTTCCAAACCTGCCCTCCCTTCCCCCCTCACCTGGCGCAAGTCGCTGCGCACCAAGCTCCAAGATGGAACCCGATACAGCTCCCCTGCTAACTCTTGCGACACAGTCGCGCGTCTTCATGGTCGGCGCCGGCGGAATAGGCTGCGAGCTCCTCAAGAACCTTGTCTTTGCCGGCTTCGGCGAAATCCACATTGTCGACCTCGACACGATCGACCTGAGCAACCTGAACAGGCAGTTTCTGTTCCGACACGAACACATCAAGAAGTCCAAGGCGCTGGTAGGGACACCCGAACCGAAGCCGAGGAGCCGAGGAGCTGACGGAAACCGTCCATCTAGGTGGCCAAAGAGGTGGCTCAAAAGTTCAACCCCAACGTCAACATTATCGCCCACCATGGCAACATCAAGGACCCCCAGTTCAACATTGAGTGGTTCCGCAGCTTCAACATCGTGTTCAACGCCCTGGACAACATTGATGCAAGACGCCATGTCAACAGGATGTGCTTGGCGGCCGACGTCCCGCTGATAGAGAGCGGTACCACTGGCTTCAACGGCCAGGTGCAAGTCATCAAGAAGGGACTTACGGCTTGCTACGATTGCACGCCCAAGGAGACGCCCAAGTCGTTCCCCGTGTGCACGATCCGAAGCACACCTAGCCAGCCCATCCATTGCATCGTCTGGGGAAAGAGCTATCTCCTCAACGAGATCTTTGGCGCCAGCGAGGACGAGTCGGCATTCGACCACTCTGCCGACGGCGACAACGCCAACGAGATTGAGGAGCTGAGGCGGGAGTCGGCCGCGCTGCGCAAGATCAGGCAGTCGGTCGGAACGGAGCAATTTGCGCAGATGCTGTTTGACAAGGTCTTTGGCACCGACATCATCCGCCTTCGCTCAATGGGAGACATGTGGAAGACGCGCAGACCTCCAGACCCACTCGACTACAACACCTTGATGGCGCAAGCGGCCGGAGCGATTGCCGCCAAGGACGCGGTTCTCAAGGATGCCCAAAAGGTTTGGTCGCTCGAGGAGAATCTCGTTGTCTTCAACGACAGTCTCGAGCGCCTGAGCAAGCGCGTGCTGGAGGCCAAGGCGACGGCGGCGGCGCAAGATGAAGAGGCTGCCATGATCACGTTTGACAAGGACGATGAGGACACGCTGGACTTTGTAGCCGCCAGCGCAAATATCCGATCGACGTTGTTTGGCATCGATCGCAAGTCCAAGTTTGATATCAAGCAGATGGCGGGCAATATCATCCCTGCCATTGCGACTACCAATGCTGTCACTGCCAGTCTCTGTGTGCTCGAGTCCTTCAAGGTTCTCAAGGGGCAGTATGCCAACACGAAGGAGGTCTGTCATTTTTCATCCGGGGTCTGATTAACGCTGACATTTTGCAGGTTTTCCTCAGTCCATTTGCGCCCGCTCGTCTCTTGGCGTCCGACAAGCCTCGGCAGCCGTACCCGGGCTGCCCCGTCTGCGGCATCTTCCAGACTTGCGTCCTGGTTGATCTGTCACAAGCGACGCTCAAGGATCTGGTCGAGGACTTTGTCAAACTCGACCTGGGCTACGGCGACAAGGAGATTGCCGTCCGCAGCGAAGTTGGCATTCTCTACGATCCCGATGAGACGGACAATCTCGACAAGAAGCTCATGGACCTGGGTAAGTCTTCGTAATTCTGCTCCCGGGTCTACAACTAACAAGGTTGTCGCACAGGCATCAAGGGCGACTCCTTCCTGACCGTCACCGACGAGGACGATGAGTACGTCAACGTGGTACTCGCCGTCATCGAATCGTAAGTCATCGTGCCCCCCATCCCGCTACCCTCGCTAACCTTCCCACAGTAAGGAGCCTTCCCAGGCCAAGCACATCAGGGGCACCTGGACCGACGAGATCAAGATTCCCACAAGACCCAAACAAGACCCCCCCGTGACGTCCAACGGCGGTACGCCCGGCAACGACGACATCTCCGTCGTCGGACACCCCTCGACAAAGCGACAGCGCGCCGAAGACGCCGAGGACGGCCCGGAACCCAAGAGAGCTCGCACGGCGCCCGTGGAGGATGACGATGTCGTTTTCGTCGAGGACAGCGCTGACGGCGCCATCGTCATTGACGACTGAAGCACCGGGGCTCAGGTCGCGCTGAGACCGCCGTCGAGGTTGAGGATGCAGTTATTGGCGTACTTGTTCTTGGCGAGAAAGACGGCGGCGTCGGCCACCTCGTCGGGCGTGCCGAAGCGAGAGACGGGGATCTTCATCTTTTGGGGGTTGTCCGCATCTGGGTTGCCATCTGGGTTGGAAGCTGCAGGATATGTACGATTAGCGGGGGGTGTATCTGGGGCGAATGGCGATGGTTTGCTTGTCATTTGGGCTGGAGTTGGGGCCGGGGACTAGATCGGGACGTCCTGGCCGATACCTGAAGAGCGGGTTTCACGTTTGCTTTTGCAGCTACGTGGCCGAGGGCAGATTTGGCAGGGAAGCATCTGGGGTGAAGAGGAGTTGCGGGATTGGTTGCTGCTTACCATTTGTCATTGCCGTGTCAATGTAGCCAGGGAGAATCGCGTTGACTCTTGTCCCTCTGAACTCGGCCGCGAGTGAGGTTGTCAAGCCTGTTATGTGAGCCCGTGATCTTGCTTCCGACCGTGTCCTAAGTCCTTACCAATGATGCCTGCCTTGGACGAGCTATACACCGAAGTGCCCACGCTACCACGGACACCGAGAAGACTAGACAAGTTTATGATGCAATAGTCTTGAAGGGGGTCGCGCCGCCGCTTCGATTTAAGCCAGTGACGCGCGACAGCTCTACACCCCAAGATCGTCCCCACGAGGTTGGTGTCGAGGATATCCCGAATCTCATCCTTACTTGTCCGAACTAACAGGGACCGCTGGGTAATCCCAGCGCAATTGACGAGGATGTCTACGTCGGGCTGGGGTTGTCAAGATGACGTCTCTACAGCAGATAGAGCTGCTTACAAAAAAAGGGATGGTGTCCGCCCAGGACTGTTCAAGCCGTACATCCAAGACATATTTTCTGACCCGGTCATCGTGGGGGAGTGTAGCGGCCGCGGCTTTGAGCTTCTCGGCGTTTCGTCCGAGGAGGACGACCGAAGAGCCCTCGTGCAGAAACCGCTCGGCGATGGCGAGACCGATGCCCCCTGATGCGCCGGTTATGGCTGCGGTTCGGCCGCGGAGGGTGGTTTGGAATAGTGTGGTGGCCATGGTTTTGGTATGGGTTGGAGGTGTTGTTCAACACCGGCCATCGGCTTGGAGGTTACGCCAAGACTGCTGAGAGCGATAACGCAGATAAGAGCCGAGGGCTCAGAACTGCTTCAACTTTGAAAATCACTGGAAGCATGTCCACTAAGATAGAGAGGTTGCCAGCTTTCTTGAGTCTACTGGAGAGAACTTTCCCTTGCGAATAAAATGACATGAAAATTACACGGTGGTCTTGCCATAGTTGAACGTTGTATTTCAACATTTTCCATTTCTGTACGCTTTCAAAAGGGTTAGGGTGTGTACGGAGACCAATCGGGTCCCCAATCTCTCTCTCGAAGCCGATAAGCTTCCTGTTGAACGGCCGAATTTCGACATCTCCGACGACTCCCTCGATGAATTGACGACGACAAGTCCCGCGACTGATCCCTACGCTCTTTTACATGGCCTCGACCAGACATGGCTCTAGCCTAGGCTCAGAGCTCCTAGCCTCGAGGGTACCGCCATATGCCGCGCACTCAAAGACGACTGCGCCCGGCGTGGTGGATGCTGGATTGAGAAGTCAACAACATTGTACGTTTTTTGCTGGCCCGGCTTTGTCGGAAACATTGCGTAGCGCCGGGGACGGGCTGTCTTTGGCAGCGGAAAGGCGCGGTCGCTCAAGGCCGCCTGGGTCTGCTCCGGCCTCTGGTGTCTTTGTGCCACCCCGCCGACTCGACCTTGGTGGGCCAAGGTGCCGCCATCACATGTCGAGATGTACCTTGACCAAACTTCGTTGCTGATACTCCCCAATAGACATTCGAGCCCTTCCGAAATGGCGATACGCGGCCCGGGAGAAGCTCCTCCCTCTCGTCCGATGGGAGACCCCATACCTCGCCGCCCTCCAGTCGGCGATACGCACCCCTTTCCTTGACCGATACTTTGCCTTCACGGCGAACCTCGGGACACACACATTCTTCATGGTCGGCCTACCAATCCTCTTTTGGTGTGGTTTTTCGGCCTTTGGGAAGGGGTAAGAACACTATCGGAGGGACATGGACATGGACAGGGACCAGACACGAGCTGACCGCTCGACAGACTTGTTCACATTCTGGCCGTGGGTGTCTTCTTCAGTGGCTTCGTCAAGGACTTTTGCTCCCTCCCTAGGCCATTGTCGCCGCCACTCCAACGAATCACCATGTCGGGCTCCGCTGCCCTCGAGTACGGCTTCCCGTCGACACACTCGACCAATGCCGTCTCGGTCGCTGTCTATGCCGTCCTGCTTCTACGTAGGGAAAGCAACACCTTCTCCCCAACCACGACGCTGGTCCTCGAGGTCCTATCGTACTTTTACGCCGTCTCCATCGTCATCGGCCGCCTCTACTGCGGCATGCACGGCTTCTTTGACGTCGTCATCGGCTCCCTCCTGGGCGTGCTCATCGGCGTCCTCGAGTTCTACTACGCGCCCGTCATCGAGGCGACGATGAACTCCAGCAGCTACCTCGCCCCTCTCACCGTCGCGCTGATCATCTTCGTCCTCGTGCGCATCCACCCCGAGCCCGCCGACGACTGCCCCTGCTTCGACGACAGTGTCGCCTTCGCGGGCGTCATGATCGGCGTCGAGTACGGCACGTGGCGCCTCGCACGCTCCCCATACGCCACCATCTACAACGGCCCGGACGCCACGTTTGCCCTCTCGGCCCTCGGCTGGCCGGTCACCACGGCGCGCGTCGTCTTTGGCGTCCTCTGCATCTTTGCCTGGCGCGGGATTGCGAAGCCCACACTGCTGCGGGTGTTGCCACACCTGTTCCGCGTCATCGAGACGAACGGGTGGTCGCTGCCGCGCAGGTTCTTCGTGCCCGCGTCGGAGTACAAGGACGTGCCGCTGCATGTGAGGGACGACAATGTCCTGCCGAACGTGAGCGACGTGTCCAAGATGGTGAACAGCATCCGCGGACCGGGGCGCGGCAGGGCGGTGAGCATTGGGCCGCAGAGCGCAGCGGATGCGTACGAGACGCTGGCGTACCGCGAGCGGAAGAGACGGGAGAGCTTGGAGAGTGAGGGGGGTGCGGTGCGGAGCAAGCGGAGTCTGGCGAGTTTGAGGGAGAAGGCGGCGGGGGAGAAGGGGGATGCGGTGGTGCACGGTCAGGACCAGGCGGCAACGTCCGGGCTGCAGAGTGGGAGGTCGATCAACTTTGAGCAGGTGGGCTGGGCTGGGGAGAAGCCAACCGGAACGGCGGGGGACCAATCCGGGGAAGAGATGTCGGAGAAGGAAATGTTTTCGACACTGGTACGGCCAAGAGTGAGATACGATGTCGAGGTGGTGACCAAGTTGGTCGTTTATGCAGGTACGTGCCCCTCTCCTTTTCTTTGGTGCAGGTCGTCGATGGCTGACTTGCTTCACAAGGCATTGGTTGGCTTGCCGTCGACGGCATGTTGGTGGCTTTTGAGCACGTAGGGCTGGGGGCCATGGTGATGTGATGTTTTGGGCTGGGAACTGGTCCCCTAGATGACGCAATGTCAAATCAGAATCAGAGTTGCCAACGTGGACCATAGAGCCAGGGTTGGGAGTGAGGGGAGCCTCTCTGATGTCCAGTCTCATCAGCGCTGCACAGCACATGGTTCGAGCTGCAGGACTGTGACAGGCTGCCCCGGCAGGGGTCAGAGCAACGGCAACATGCACTCGATGGACTCCGACTCCGGAGAATTGTTGTCGCACCCAACTACCGTTGCTTCGATAGTGGGTCGAGGCACTGTATTCCAGGTCTTGTTTGGACGACCCAAGTGTAATGCCAAGACCTGTCCGTCCTTGACATCAGTGGGGGAACAGACCAGAATCCAGATCAAATTTTAGGTCACGTGAGGTCAGAGAGGGGAACAGAACAGAGCCCCTCCCCCAGTCCGGAATTGACATGCTGCGAGTCAAAGTCGCGAGCCTGCGTGAAAGTGCAGATTCATGCAGATGGTTCTTTTGCTTAGGACAACAACTTTTAAAAACGAGATCGATGGTGGCGAGACGGGGTGCAACATGTGTCCACGTGTAGAAAATGAAAGAGAATGGAATGGAATTTGGCGTTGCGACAAATTCAAGCAAGCTAGGGGTCCCAGGCCCTCCGCATCAGCCCACCGCCCAAGATTTGGGTGGCTTCTGGCTCCGGCACGGGCCCTCCCCATGGGCCGTCACCCAACTCTCCCAAGTCCCAACCCCAGCCAGCCAGCCCCCCCCTTCGATTGAACCACAACCGCCACACGCTCCCGTCGGACGACCTGAATTCTCAACCTGCGATTCCCATTTTGAAGAGCGCCTCGGGCGCACTCTTCGCAACCTCTGTGATACCAGTCAAAGCCCCGGCCCTCGCCCCTCGCCCTCCCTCCGACACGGCAAACGGCCGTCGCAGGGCAAAATCTCGGACGCATGTAGCAGCCAAACCATGTCCACCCAAGCCACTGGCGCTGAGGCGCCCGACACGACGGTCGCTGCCCACGTCGTCGTCGACTCCAGCGACTCCAAGCAGCCTGCCGCGTCCTCAAAGGCCACGGGCCTGCATTCGCCACCCGACAGCAACAGTGCGATGAACCTCGATGGCAGCGACTCGGAGCTCAGCGACCTCGACGAGGTTGCCGACAAGCTCAACGGCAAGCTCCCTGCCCACCACCAACCACCCCCGACCTCGGACACCCCCGTCGTCGTCCCCTCTGCTCCCTCTGCCGCCGCCGTCGAACCCGAGCCCGTGCCCGAGATCGGGATGACGACGACCGCCGAACCCACCGATGCCCAGCAGAACGGCGAGACCGAGGCCGCGGACGAGGACATTGGCGACGTCCTGCCCGATCACTGGTCAGGCACCGTGCCCGTGTTCAAGCCCGAGATGCGGCAGTTCAAGGACTTCAAGCGATTCGTAGGTTCCGACTGGCTGGGAGCGCAGATGCTGTGCGCCGGCTCGATGCTGACACGGGAATGCAGATGGAGAAAGTCGACCAGTACGGCATGAAGTCGGGCATCATCAAGATCATTCCGCCCGTCGAGTGGAAGGACGCCCAGCCGCGATTGGACGAGCTCGTCAAGCAGGTCCGCGTACGCGAGCCGATCAAGCAGGAGATCATGGGCTCCAACGGCACCTACCGCCAGGTCAACATCCTCCACCAGCGGTCCTACAACCTGCCGCAGTGGCGCCAGCTCTGCGACCAGAGCGAGCATCAGCCCCCCGCCCGCCGCGGTGAGCGTCGTGCCAACGCCGAGAAGCCCAAGCCGGCACCCCGACCCACTCGCGCCACGGCCGCGGCCGCGTCCGGAACAGCAGCGAAGGCGCCGCCGGCCAAGAAGAAGAGAGGCAGACCCCCGACACGCGCTGCCGCCAAGGCGGCCAAGGAGGAGGAGGAAGCCGAGGACCGACCCATGACCCCCGTCTCGCCAGCCCCGGAGAAAGAGGAGGTTGTCGAGTCGGTGGAGCAGGATCCCGGCGTCAAGGAGGAGGAATGCGAGGAAGATGACGCGCCTGTGGTGCGCCGGATGGGCTTTGCTCGGCAGTCCAAGCCCAAGACGCAATCCACCTCGGCTCGCAGGAAATACATCCGCCGCGAGGGCTCCGCCAGGATTGACGAAGAGGCCTTCCGCGACTGGGACTACACCATGGACGTGTCAGACTACACGCCTGAGCGCTGCGAGGAGCTCGAGAGGATCTACTGGAAGACGTTGACGTATGCCCCGCCGCTCTACGGAGCTGATCTGCCAGGAACCCTGTTCGACGAGAACCAGGAGCTGTGGAACCTCAACAAGCTGCCCAACCTTCTCGACGTTCTTGGCACCAAGGTCCCGGGTGTCAACACAGCCTACTTGTACCTCGGCATGTGGAAGGCGACGTTTGCCTGGCACTTGGAAGATGTCGACTTGTACAGCATCAACTACCTCCACTTTGGCGCCCCCAAACAGTGGTACAGCATATCCCAGGCAGATGCCCGGCGCTTCGAGGCGGCCATGAGGAATCTTTGGCCGACGGAAGCCAAGGCGTGCGACCAGTTCCTTCGACACAAGGCGTTCCTCATCTCCCCCGCCCACCTCAAGCAACAATACAACATCACCGTCAACAAGTGTGTCTCCTACCCGGGCGAGTTTGTCGTTACGTATCCGTATGGCTACCACTCGGGCTACAATCTGGGATACAACTGTGCCGAAGCTGTCAACTTTGCACTCGACAGCTGGCTTCCGATGGGCAAGATTGCCAAAAAGTGCCAGTGCGCCGAGGCCCAGGACAGCGTCTGGGTTGATGTCTACGAGATTGAGCGCAAGCTCCGGGGCGAAGAGACGGAATACGAGGAGACGGAAGACGACGAAGAAGATGACGAAGATGACGACGACAACGACACCGGCCTCCCCAGTCCCCCGTCTAGTCACACGGTCCGACCAAAGGTCCCCGGCAAGAAGCGGAAGCGCGCTGCCAACGATCAGGGCGACAAGACCAAGGTGAAAAAGGTCCGGCTCCGTATCAAGACAGCCGTCGAACCTCCCTGCTGTCTTTGTCCAAACGACATCCCGGGTGCGACGATACTCTCGACCGACGACGGCCGAAAAGCTCACCGCATGTGTGCGCTTTACCTACCCGAGACGTACATCGAAACTGTCGACGACGTCGAAATCATTGCCAACGTGGCAGGCATCAACAAGGACCGGATGGGGATGAAGTGCCTGTACTGCCGATCCAAAAAGGGCGCATGCTTCCAATGCTCGCAAAAGAAGTGCCCGAGGCCGTACCATGCCACCTGCGCCGCCGCGGCCGGAGTATTCGTCGAAGAGGCCGAAGTGCCCGTCATTGGCGAGGATGGGACCGAGTACAAGGAGCAGGCATTCGAGTTCAGCTGTCGCTTCCACCGCACAAAGCGCGACAGGAAGCAAGAGGGCGAACTGCTGGAGAACAACGCGGCCATTCGCGAAGCGGCGGTGGCGCTCAAGAAACACGACATCTGCCAGATTCAGTACTTCCGAGGAGACATCTTCGCGGGTGTGGTCTTGGAGAACCGGGTGGATGAGGAGATGTTCCTCCTCCAAGTCATCCCCAACGGGTACGTTGGCAGAGAGAGAGGCCCCGATGGCCTTTTGCTAACCAATCGCAGTGACCAAGTCGAGGTCGAATGGAAGTGGCTGCTCCTGCCTGACCCGGCTGACTTCCGCCTCCCCAAGGCATCGGCGAATGCCATCCCCATGCCGACGTCGAGGAAGGCCCAGAAGGAACTCAACGCCAAGCGGCCTGTGGATGATCTTCCGAGGAAGGACGACGAGTTTGGGCCCGGCTACGTCTGGGCGGAGTTTTGGCCTGGCGATCCCATCAAGAATTCCGAGCAGGTCAAGGTGGACCTGTTCAAGGAGAACCAAATCTGGCACTACATCTACAAGGGATCGACGGACACCAAGGCACAGTACACCGAGGACGTCTCCAGGCCATTCCACAACACCAAGAGCAACTTCCTGGAGTCTGTTCCCAAGCCTCCACCGAAGCCCAAGGCTGTGTCGATGGTCCCTCCTCCCAGGCGTGCCATTCCGGCGTCCCAGTTCCCGGTTCCCCTGAAGGTGTCGCCTGTGCCGTTGCCCGGGACGGTGGCGGGGCTCCACAAGGCACATGCATACAAGCCGCGGAAGTCCATGGAGTCGAGCTTCAGCAGTCAGTACACAACGCAAGCGTTTGTGCCGACGGCTCCGCACGCGGCCTCGCCCATGCTTCCCCAGATGCATGCGCCGCAGATGCAGGCCGTGCAGTTCTCGCGTCCCTCGCTCCCGCCGGCCCAGGTGAACCGTCAGCCGACGCTCCAGCCACGCCCCGGACCGCAGCTCCTCCCACAGCCGCAACGGCAGCCGTCGGGGCAACACCAGCCGGGACCATTGCCACAGGGGCCATCTCAAGGGCTCTACCGTCCCATTCCCCGGCCCCAGACCAGCCTGCAGGTGAAGCAGTACAAGCCAGGCGCCAAGGACCCCCAGCAAAAGAAACCGACGGCTTCTTTCTCGGATCGCTTCGCGCCTGTCGGAGGTAGTAATGGATTCCCGCAGCTTCCCGGCTTGACCTGGCCCCCCGCTCACATGAACCCAGGGAAATATCCCCAGCCTCATCCCCGAGACTGGACACCGACGGATGCGCCTGGTACCAGGCCGCCTCCGGTCCCCATGACGTCGTCGGTCATCAAGTCAGCAGTTTCTGGCCATTCACAGACTGGCGGGCCAGGAACACAGCCGGAAGCTTGCGCCAGCAAGTACTCCTTCTTCCAGGTCTTTAACAACAGGTAGGACTCTTTGCGTGATTTCCAGGTTTTTGGGGGCCGCGTGGGTGCTAAAACTATAAACAGAGATCAGGCTTGCTACAGAACTCCATACGATCCCAACGGTGGCTTCACCAACGAGTACGACGGGACACACCAGGCGTTCCTTAAGAGGGCACGCCGTGCTCTGTCCGGCGATAAGACTCCGGGCAAGCCCACGCTCCCGTCCATCCAGGCGCTCCAGCCGCGGTTGGTGGAGACGGCGCCGAGCTATCGAGGTTCCCCCGTCGCGGCGTACAGCTCCCCGGGCTACGGGGCGCTCGTCGGCTTCGACTCCCCGAACCCTGGATACATCTCTCCGTACAGCCGGATTCTTCCCCGTCCCACATCCAACTCCCCGCACCTGACCCATTCTCACCTTAACCTGGACGACTTTCGGTTCTCTCCGGCGCCTTCCTACTCCCATCTCGCCGGTCCGCTCACACCGGGAACCTCGTCTTTCGACTTTAGACAGGGGTCACTGCCCTTGCACCCGGCCAGTCGGCAGCAGCTGGCGGGTCCCTCTTGGGACACGGGGAGCCAGACGGGAGACAGTCTCTGGACGCTGGGCCCCCAATCGCCGGCCTCGGGGGCGTCGTCGCGGCCTTCCAGCCAGCACTCGAACCTGCCTAAACCGCAGTCGTTTACGAAGCAGAGCCACAGCCCCATCCCGCTTCCGTCGTATGTGAAGCAGGCGGTCCCACCCATTTCGGGGCCACCCAAGCCGTCTCCGCTCAGTCACCCTCCTCAATCAGCACTTTCATCGCATCCCCCATCCGGAGCGGCCACACCCATCCGACCCGGCACCATGGAGAATGCCCACCTGCAAGGACACCCGCCGGGGTCCTCGCACGGGCCCACATACGACTCCTCCCACACCTTTGGGCCACCGCCGCCGGTCATAACAAACGAGGCGACCCACCACTTTGACAGCCATTCCGCGTATGCCGCGCCCTCGGGCGACCACGGCTACCCGCCGCCACCCGCCGCCCCCTCGGGCGATCATGGCTACCCGCCGCCACCCGCCGCCCCCTCGGGCGACCATGGCTATCCGCCGCCACCGGCGTACCAGTGGACGAGTGGCTACGACGAGCCGGCCCCTGCGCGGGAAGCCTCGGCGACTGCTGACCACCAGCACCTGCAGTACATGCACCACTGCCCCGAGCCGGCGGCCAACCACGGGTGGCCGCCGGCGGTGGTGCACGCGCCGCAGGAAGGGCCACACGTCACGTACAGCACGGACGCAGCAGCCCCGGCGGACTCGTCGGGGCTGATAGAGAGGATGATGCAGAATCTCAAGAGGGCTACGCAACTTGGGAGGCCGCCGGGATAGAGGATACATTCTCGAGAGGGATCTGGGATAAAGGGAGAGGGAGGGTTGAACTCTCTGGGGGTCTTGTTTGGAATGAATGTATTACATGTCGAAGAGCGCGCCTGCTTCTTTTTTTTTCTTTCGGGGGACAGAGGACATGATTTGGGCAGGACCAGGAGGGAAATAAAGGCGTTTTGTGTCTTTTCCCTTTGGCCGACGCGGGTTGGTTGGTCGGACATTGGGCTCCCGCAGCGCAGGCAGGCAGGCAGGTCACTTTTTTATGGCCGGATGGATAGCCGGGACATGGGGCTAGAGAAGAGGAAGGAAGATGCAGAAAATGCCCGGGCTCTTTTTAGTTGGGTGGTGGCTTTCGTGATGTCGACTCCCATGTTAGAAGGGGGAGGAGACTCGGCTGGCTCCCGGACTGTTTTGTTCGGTCGAGCACATTCTTGCGAGCGGAATGCAAAAAAAAATAGCTAGATGATAGTTTGAGGCAGTTCGAGTCGGTAGTCTTAACCGGCCGTGAGCGAGACGGTGTCTTGAAGACCTGAATCAAGGACTTGAAGCATCACGTTTGGTTGTGTTGTGCTGTGACGGCGATGGGTGTAGTGGGTGGAGTGAGTCTGGGCCAGGTCCGGGTCATGTTTTGGGCATGTGGGCAGGTTTCGGCGTCGATGGGGCGGTTGAAGATGGGTCGCATGAATTAGGGGGGTGCCTGAGTCTTTGCGTCTGTCTTTCCAAGGTTGTAGTCGTCTTCGGGGACGTTGGATCAGGGTCCTTCTGCTTGGCCTGGACCCTCGAGACGAGCGCCGTTGCGTGTGGATTCTCATCTGACCCCGTAGCCTGGGGGGGGGCCGCCTGGAAGGAATAGCCTGGAGACCGGGGCCACTCCGGGGTGGTGTGGGTGGTGTGGGTGCAGTCCGCGGCAGCTTTGTTTTCACATCCAAGATGCGCAGCCTGTGACGTCAACTTCAGGAACCCACCCTCAAGTCCCCTCCTCACGGCTCATGCCCGGATTTTTCCTGCTTTTGCGGACATAATATCATGTGTTTGCAAGTCTGATAAATACAAGCCCATCTTTCCCTCTCTGACCATTTGTTCTGCCATTTTCCCCTCGTCAATACAACAGCGACACCCTCATTTCCGGAGCAGCATCAACAAAGCGCCAAGCGTTAGCACCACCCATACCCCCACCACGCAAACCCTTAACAAACTCGTCCAACGACCACCAACCGCAAAGATGGGCAAAGACCGCCTCGACACCATCTCCAAGCGCAACCACCACGCCGCGCGCGAGGTCGAGACCCTCCTCTGGCGCGCCCTCTGCGACTCCCCCGAGGCCGCCAAGGAGTACATGGCCGACGACTGCATCATGATCAACCCGCTGTTCGCCGGGTCCGACGAGCCCATGTCGCGCGACACGGACCCCAGCATCGACAAGGTGCTCGAGGGCGGCGAGCCGTGGACGGGCTTCCGGTTCCACGGCGACCCGCTGGTCGTCGAGATTGATTTGATGGCGGTCGCGCTGGTGTACAAGGTCACGCTGTTTAGGAGCGGGAGGAAGGGGACCAGAGAGATTGTCGCGACGGTTAGTAGTAGTTGGAGGCAGACGGCGGGCGCGGATTGGTTGCTTTGTGCGCAGCATGTTGCGGTGAGTACCTGGATATTTGTTGAGATCTCCGGGTGGTGGTGAATGCTCAGTGCTGACTTGTTTTTAGTATGCCGACGACGACGAGGAGTAAGGGGAGGGGGCGGTTGATGGAGTTGGTACCATTGTGAGATGATGGTGTTTGGGGGTTTGGGTTGGATAGGGAATTTGGGTCATGCATTGGGCTGGTTTTGGGTTTTGTTGTATGTATAACGTTAAGTTACGTTAAGTTAGTCGGGAATTACGTTATCTTTAATGCCACGAATTTCACTCGAGGTAACTATATGGACTTGAGGTCACACACTAAGTACCCGGCTTTTTTTCCTTTTAACAATTTTGTTTCAAAAAGCTACCTGGCTTGCCCTCGTCGAAGAGCAAAGGTCAAGATTTAATACATTTAGTTAACTATACTATGTTGCATTAGGCACTATGATTTCACCATCCAGCATTGCCACTAGCTGTTCTGTTTGTTTTGCCTTCATATTCCAATGAAAGCTGCCTGCCAACGCTGGCCGTGAATGCTATGTTGTTTTGATCAGGGGGTGTTGATTGAAAATGGTCGAAATCGTCAAAGTTCCCAATGTCTACTCTTCATGGGCACCAGTGCCCGTTTGAACAACTTGCCTCTCCGGCTCCAGGTCACTAGATTTAAACAGGATGGTGCGGTATTCGGTCCATGGCAAACCGGCATGGCTAAAGTTGGGACAAGTTGACCCGGTGGATGACCATTTCGTCTAAATTCGTACTTTCCTCGTGTGAGTTCACAATGGGAAGAAAATCATCCTCCGTTTCCAACAAGACAACAATCTCTGCCTATAAAACACCCAGATACTTTCACAGGCGACCTCTTACAATCTTGTCCACTCCAACCTTGAACGAGGAGCCCCTCGTTCACCCTCTCTTTCTCCCTTTACCTTCTTTCTTCCCCAATAAACACAGCCATCTTCGTTTGCCCATCATGCTCGTCGAAACGGCTCTTTACTGGCTCTTCGGAATGCCCGTCGTGGCCGCCGCCATCTCGTCGGCCTGCCAGGAGATTCACATGTCCAAGAATGACAGCAGTCAGTTCTGGCTCGAGGGTACCGGCTGCCACGAGCCTGGAAGCAATGACAAGTATCTTGGCAAGATTGACTTGGGCATGTGCATCGGCATGAACCCGGACACCTCCAAGCTCGAGTGGAAGAGATTGTAGGTGGAAGTCCCGACAGACTGAGACACACATGTCAACCTGGAAGCTAACCAACAATCCCCTCTGCAGTGGCTCAGCTGGAGACTACTGTGTCGGCTGTGTCGCCAAAAAGACCGACGACCACCACAGCTCGCTGACCTGTCGATGCGCCGGCAGCGCTGCCGGCTTTGACCCCAACTCCCCCGGTGCTGTCACCTCGTCTCTCGACCTGGGTAAGTCCTCTCCTCAACCCAGCACCCCCAACCCCCAAGACTGACACAACCCCCAACAACGGACGCCGGCCTCGCCTACTCCAAGCAGCAGTTCTGGTGCACCTTTCCCAACCGCCGAAGCAGCTCTCAGCCACGCAAGGTCACAGCCGAGACCTCCATCTCGGCCAACTGCGGTGACATCCGCATGTCAGAGAACATCGCCACCAACTTCGCCATCGAGGCCAACTGCCACAACCCCGGCAGCACCAGCGTGTTCGCCGCCAAGTTGGACCTGAACGCCTGCATCACCGTCGACAAGGACGCCAAGCTGGTGTGGGGCAGCGGCCATGCCGGAGACCTCTGCACCGGCTGCATCGCTGGCAAGGCGGACATCAACAAGAGCTACATCACCTGCCGATGTGCCCTCAATGGAGATACCCGGTCTGCTTCTGGGGTTAGTTCGACGCTTGAGCTTGGTGAGCATTTCAACCCTATCCTCTCCCCTTCTGGCAGATACTGACGTGAATGTAGACGCTGGGATCAAGGTCGACGACGGCCAGCTCTGGTGCGACCCCGTCTTCCGCCGCGACAACAACATCATCGCGTCGACCCCATCGCGTCGACCCCAGCTCTGGTCCCCAAGAGCACCGAGATCTTCACCAATGTCTGCTCCGACGTCACTCTTGCCGACGGGGAGGAACTGAGGGCCAACTGTGGCAGCACGGCCAGCCTGTCGGTCCTGGACCTGAACAAGTGCATTGGCTTCCTGGATCTCGGTAAGTCATTCTACTCCCTGCCATTATTTTACCTTGTGTGCATGGATAAGTACTGACAGGAGTGACATACAGACGAGGGCATCTCCTACAAGAATGGCGCCTTGTACTGCCACGGGGCTTAAACAGCTCACGGCGAGGACGGGACCGGCGGGCTCGCATGGGGCAACAGGTTATGGAGAGGGTATACTTTGCAGTCACATCGATGTGAATATCGGCCTAGATGGCAAAGGAGGTGGAAGATAGGTGCAGAGAGGAGAGGAGACAACAAGAACGTTGATTTTTCGGCCTTTGCCAGCAATGCATGCTTCTGTGGTGACAGAATAGACTGCATTTTCATTTGTGCATGATGCAACAATCTAGGCGATGTTGATGGTTCTTCCGTGGGCTTTTGTCGGACCAAGTGGGACGACCTGAAGGTCGCTTTCTGATTCACCCCTGAGCTCTCAGCAAAAAGAAAACACCCCGGGAAGGTGGCACAGCAACCACTACATCGCCACCACCATTTCTAAAGCAATGCCTTTCTCAATCCAAAAGTCAACCCCCCCTCCACCCGTGAAAAGTCAACCAAATTGGCATTTCCTATGTGGCCCCTATGAAGCAAGAATATGAATCTGTGCAAACTCTCTCCCAAATATCCAATCAACACCATGTTTTCCAACTCCTCTTCTCCCCCCTTTCAGTCTCCTGATCAATTTGAACCCAAGAAAAGAAAATCCACCCCCCTCAACCCTCCCTCCCATACCCCCCCATCCCTCCCATCCCTCCCTGCCCACCATGACCCCCACCCCTCCCGGCTCCCGCCCAAAAATGCCAAAACACCCCCCCCCTCACCCAATCAAAAACTTCAAACCCCAACCTCCGCTCCGCCTTCTCCCCGATCCCCCCGTCCTCCACCCCCAACACCGACGCCGGCACCCTCACCACCATCAGCCCCGGCGCCTTGAGCTCGACCACCTGCAACTGCCCCGCCCCCAACTCCTCGTCACTCACCACGCGGACATAAACCACCAAATCCGCGGCCGCAATCCCCCTCCACAGCGTCGCCATCCACTGCCAATGATCCACAGGCGCATACGCATCATTATGCACCGGCACCGCGCACGCAAAGTGATCCGCCGTCGTCAGACTGTACCCGGTCGGGAGCAACGCAATGGGCAGCCGGCGCTGGCGGGGGGGCGCATGCACCACCATCGCCGTTGACGTCGACGACGATCCACCAACCGTCTGCGGCGGCGGCGGCGGCGGCGGCGGCGTACCCTTCCCCCCCTCACCACCAACCGACCCCCTCCCCCCACCCCCGCCAACAAACGCAACCATCTCCGCCGCCTTCGCATGCCACTCCAACATAGCCTTCAAATACGCTCCAAACAAATTCCCCTGGCCCCCCACTTCCACAGCTGCACTCCCCCTCCTCCCCATCTCCCCATCAACAGCCCAAGTCCTCACCTCACACTCCCCCGACTCCACCAACGCGCGTTCCACAACCCCCCCGACAACTCTCAACAACCTCGGATGTCCCTCCGCGCCCTCCACCGCGATAATCGGTCCGCGCGCCGGTCCCGCCGGTCCCGGGCCGGGCAAGGGCGGACTGATCCGCTCGAGGACGGTGAGCTTGCTGACGTACGGGATGCTCATCACCGTGGCCTGCAGCCCGCCGCCGACGTCCTGGCGCGGGGGCTGCTGCTGTTGCATGTCGGTGGGTGAGACGGAGGTACCGGGGAGGTGGTGCGTTTGGAGCGGGGGCAGGCGCAGGGACTCGTCAAAGTCGCTGGAAGAGGTGCTGCCGCGCGGTCCCTGCGGGCCCGGGTAGCCGGAGGCGCCGCTGAGGGAGCCGGGGCGCGGGGGAGGGGGCATGCCGCCGCCGCTGGGGCCGGGGCCATAGCCGGTGGGGTTGGGGCGGGCGAGGTTGGGGAGAACGAGGCCGTGTGGGCCGTAGGGGTTGTTGGTGTTGGGGATGGAGGGGGTGCGCTGGTGGTGGCGGGTGCCGTAGGGGGTGGAGGGGGGGGAGGGGGAGGGGAGGCCTTGGTAGGGGTTGTTGGGGCCGCCGGGGGGCGGCGGCGCGTGGTAGCGGCGGCGCTTGAGGTCCGAGGGGGAGATGGCGGCATAGTCTTCTTGGATGTCGTAGAGGGGCGGGGGAGGGGCGGGATGGCCGGGAGGATGGTTCCACCGCTGCTGTTGTTGTTGCTGGTGGTGGTACGGCGGCGGCGGTCCGCCCGAGGACGCCATGCCGGCCGACACGGGCGGGGAGACGTATGGGGTGAGCGGGGTGCGGGGGGTGGCGATGTAGCGGCCGCGGCACTTTGGGCAGCGGCCGGGGTCCTGGCCGGGGCCGCCGGAGGACGTGGTGAGACGCGGGGGCACGCCCTTGTTGCCGCCGCGGCGGGGCTGGTAGCGATAGTCGGGGAACTGGCGCTTGTGGCGGAGCTTCTCCTCCTCGGCGAGGCGGTTCCACTGGGCCTTGACGTCGCTGTGCTCGTTCTTCCACTGGTCGCCGATGATCTTTGAGATTTCCGGGTTGGGGAGCCCCGGGTGGTGCGCTACCACCTGGGCTTGCTGGTGTTGGCGGTAGAGGATGAAGGCTGGAAAGAGGGGAGAGAGGGGAGTAGGGAGGCCGGGAGGGGTTTTAAACCCCCGTGTCCCGGTTCCCAGACCCCGGTTCTGTCAGCTGGACTGTGCTGGTAGGGAGGCAAAGAAAAGGGGGGCGGTGGTGGGGAAGGGGTGTCTCTGTTGCTGAGGTCTCTTTGCAGCCAGGTCTCGCCCGCACGCTGCGTCAGGCATACAGATGCAGAGACAGACATGCCCACAAAGAGAAGAGAGCAGATCAGCTCTCTCCTCGTCGTCGCCGCTGCTGCATGCTGGAGACGATACGACACGGGCCACAGAGCATCATGCAAACAAGAAAGACGGGCAGTCAGATGTCTCTCCTGGAGCCGGAGAAAACCGGTCCAGGAAAAAGACGGCCGACCTCAACAGAAGAGGGACTGGGGCAGAAAGTAAGTCGTACAGGAAAGAAAAAAAAAAGAACTTACCATTACGGGGCCGCGGGATCTTGGGCTCGGGCGTGCAGAGACAAATCAGATCCTGCGTCGTCGTCGTATCTATGGGTCGCGGCCGGTGGTAGCCTCCGCCTCCGGGACCGCCCGCCACCGAGCTGCTGGTGGCAGTGGTGGGTGTGTTCAGGGTGAGATCTTCGATGCGGGGGTCGCTGGGACTGAGGCGGTGTTGATGGTACTGCTGCTGCTGTTGTGGGTGTTGTTGCTGGTGGTGGTACGGAGAGTTTTGGTGGTGCTGGTAGTACTGCTGCTGCTGCTGCTGCTGCTGCTGATGCTCCAAGTCGACGGTGATGTTAGAGGCAGCCCGTTTCCTCGTCATGGGCCCGCGTGCAGGAGGAGGAGGTGACGGTGGCTGCGGTGGTGCTGACGACGACGAGTAGCTTTGAGGAGGAGGAGGAGGAGGGAGTGACGAAGAAGGAGGAGGATGGTACTGGTGGCGGAGAGCGGTGGAGGACGAGGACGAGGTCGACGAGGTCGAGGTGGTCTTGTCGTGGGGGTTGTTGGAGGAAGATGGGGCCGCGCCGGCAGATGAGAAGGACGGTCCCCTTTCCCCTCCACCTCCTGCAGCCGCCGCCGACTCGCCGCCGACTCCGTGCTGTCTTGGAACTCCCACTCCGACTGCCGCCGCCCCGCTTGTTCTCGTGGCGGCCATGGCTGCTGCTGAGCGAGTGAGGGGTTTCGAAGGAGCGGCTACCGTGGTCGTCGACTGTCGAGAGGAGGAGGCGGTGGTGGCCATGGCTTCTGTCATTTGTCTGTTCTTGTCTCGTCCTTTTTGCTGCTTTCTGTATGTCTGACTGACGGGTTCTCCTCAGAGAAAAAGGTGAGAGGGAGGAGAGAGGAGCGGCAGCCGGCCTCCCTACCTCTTACACACGCAGGCACACGCAGGCACACGCAAACGAAGGAGAGGAGACGACGGGGATACGGGGTGTACGGTGCCTCTCAGTCTGTCAGTTTCCTTCGTTTCCGACCAGACCCGTGAGCCACAGAACCAACGACTTGGACGCTGCAGAGGGCTTGTCTGCAAGGGTGGGCTGGGTTGGGTTCCAGCTTGCTTCGGTCTGGGCCTGGTGTGTATGGTCGTCTGGCTGTCCGTATGTAGGTTGACGTGCTTGCTTGCATACGCGGCCACCAGTCCGATGAGGACCTGAGGAAGGATGGCCGGACGCGGCAGCACTGCCGGCAGCAAGCCAAGGGTGCCGTGGGGGAGATGGATCCGCCACTCGTTTTCTATGGTCCCCTCGCTGTCGTTGTCGATACGTCGATGTTCGAGACAGGGAACAGGCACGAAGCAGAAGAGGCGGTGGATGAGAAAAGGGGGCGTCGGTGTGTGAGTGGGGGTCGTCCAGAGAGGAAGAGAGGGGGAGTGTCCCAGATACAGGCCGCAGGAATAAATCAGAGACACCGGAACGGGGGGATCGTGTGTGTGGGCTTGTTGGGATTGTGTCCTTTGTGTCGAGAGAGGGGATGTTTTAAGACCCTTTGACCAGCTCCGCTACAGGTGGGAGAGAAGAGAGAGCCGAAGAGGGCGTGGTGAGAACAATGCCTGGCCGTCCCTCTCCTCTCTCGTCTGCCCGATGCCAGAATCCATACCAGGAGAAGCCATGAATGAATGCATGGTGAATGACCTTGACGGCCCCCAGCCATCTCCCATCGATCCAGCCATGGTCGACAACATGCTGGGGCACGCCGACTTGGCCAGACTCCACAAGACAGACGGAAGAGACCAGACCACGCTCAAGCTTGGTTGTGTTGAATGATCACGACGTTCCATCTGCCGCGTCCCGTTGACTGAAGAAGCAAAAAGCATTCATCAAATCGCCATCTCCCATCAGGAGAGGGCAAGAGGGGTTGGAAAATCTTGTTTCTTGGTTCTGTCTCGGGAACGCGCCGCCCAGAACCGTGGTTGAGCCAGCCAGGAGACGGAGATTGTTTTTGTTTTTCTTTGTTGTCTGGCGTTTGCACTTACATACCAACGAATTCGACCAGCGCCGACTCCGCTCCGGTCTCTCCGTTCGCAGTCCCCCAACACAAGGCCCGCCCGAAAACAACAGTGGCCACAGGAGAAATGCTCCAATTTCCAAAACGCAGGACATTTGTGTGTTGCGTATTCCAGGCATCTCTCAATAATGCCTTCTGCAAGTATACTGCAGCAGTGTCGTGGAAGCAAGCAATCAAGCCTCCTCCTCTTCTAGCCCCCAGCCCTCTTCCCTGTCCGCCCAACCGAACCCAACAATGGCCCTGCTCAGGAATGTGGCGATGGCCGACGCGCTGCCGCCTGGCCGAGGAATGCAGACACCACCACACAACCACACACACATCCCCCACGCAACACAAAGCGCCTGTCGGCCGAAGAGAATTCAGTTGCCATTCCTTTCTTTCCAGCCCATCATTCCCCCTCCTCCCCGTTGCCGTCTTCTTCTCTTCTTCTCAGAACAAACAGAGTCATTGTCCCCATTTTACCGCGTGCCGCGAAGGCATTTCGCTCCCTGTCCCGAGAGACAACAGGGAAAACAAGGGGGGAGAGAGAGGGGCGGGGGGTAGACGTGGAATGTATGGCATTGATGATGGCCGTTGGTGGTGGTGAAATTTCGTCGCCTTGTTCTCTCTGTCTCCAGTCTCCTCTTCCCTCCTTCGTCTCAAATCCCCAACGCAAACCGTCTCGCCCCCAAAATAGTGCAATGACCGACCGCCAGCCCAGCCCAAGCCCCAGTTAGCAAACAGCCCTGTCCCGTCCTGTCTCCAAATGAAAAGAAACCCGTCAATACGACAACCGAGGGCGCCAGCAGCAGCAACCAGCGGCAGCGTTGTCAGAGAGAGAGGGGGTGGGAAATGGTACGAAAAGCAATAACCGCCCGACTCCAGCCCCCTTGGGCCATTTAGTTTTCCCAAACCGACAACCAAAAAAAGCAGAACGGAAAAGAAAAAAAGAAGACAGAAACACCCCTCCCCCCCGTTTCGCATTTACCATACTGCTGCTGTTGTCCGCTGCTGCTGCTGCTGCTGTTGTCAAAAAGAGGATTAGATATGTGACTAGTCTATCTTTTCCCCTCCCCTCGTCCCTGACACATCATCCCCTACGAGATGAATCCCCTCCCGGACTCGCTATTGAGGACATCGGCGCTGCGCCGAGCGTCGAGGAAGAGGTCCTCGCACTCTGCCACATCCTGGACGTCAATCTGGCTGCGGCCGTTGACGCGGGCGAGGATACTGTTTCTTTCTGTCAGTGATGCCGCCCCACAACCATGACTGTGCGCACAAACCTTGAGGGCGTCAGCAGCTGCAGGCAGTACCGCAGGCTGATGCGGACGCCATGCTCCGCAATCTTGTCGAGGGCGGCGTCGGTGATCTGGACCGACTCCGTCGTCGCCCGGATCCGCACGATCCGCTTGATCTCGTCGAGCTGGTAAGGGGTGGTGGGGATGATGAGGAGGCGGGTCAGAAAGTCGGGCGGGACGCCGTGCGCCGCCACAATGTCGTCGGCACCGCGGATCGTGGCCATGCCCCGGTTCGACGCGAGCACCACAATGGGGGAGATGGACGACTCGAGCGCCTTGTTGAGGTATGTGAAGCACTCAATGTCGAGCATGTGCGCCTGCGGATACATGTCAGCTCGACCCCCACGGTCCAAATCAGCGTGGCTGGGTACATACCTCGTCGATAAACAAGACTCCGGGCACGAGCTCGGCCACACCCTGGTCAATGTACTTGCTCACAATCTTGTTGATCTCGCCCCGCAGCTTGTCCGTGATCTCGGTCATCTTGGGCTTCATCAGCTGGCCCATCATGGACATGATGTCCTGGCCGCCCTGCGGCCTCGCGTTGGCCACGTCGAGGTCGTGGAGCGACACGTCCTGCACAATCTCCTTCTTCTTGTGCACCTCGCCCTTGGGGATGGGCACGTACTCCTCAGCCTCGAGGTCGAACTCGGTGGCGTAGGCGTCCGACCGGCCGACGCGCTTGCAGGCGCCCGTGTTGGCCTCAATGTAGATAACATCGCCGACCGTGACGCGCTCCTTCTGGATGGCCTCGTATATGCTGGGGTCGAGGCGCAGCTTCTTCTGGCCCTTTGCGCTCTTGAGCCCGATCAGCAGCGTGCTGATGGTCTTGCCGTAGCCGCCCAGCGGGTTCTCGGCCTCCTCGGGCGTCAGCTCCGTCACCTCGCCCTCGTACACCTCCTTGGTCTCGCGGACCTTGAGCCCGATGGCTCGCCGAAAGTTCTCCATGAGCATCTCCGTCTTCTTGACCTCGGTCGAGTACACCTCGCTGCCCGTGATGGGGCAAAAGGGGATCCGCGTGCCGAGCTCCTGGCTGATGGCGAGGGCCAGCGCCGTCTTGCCCGTGCCCGGTCCGCCGGCTAGGAGGACTCCCCGGCCCGACATCTTGTGTGCTTTGATGAGGTCGACGACGACGCCGCATGCCTGGGGTCAAGCTGTCAGTGGGTGGGTTCGCCTTTTCCGCCGAGAATTCCGAGATGGGACCCTTACCTCTCGCGCGTCCGTCTGGCCGACGAAGCCGGCGGCTTGCTTCTCTGCGACGCCATTGTTGAGGCCGAGGCCCTTGATGTGGGTGTGAGCCGCGGTGCGATTGTCGCGGTTCGTGCCCTTGACCTCGCTGATCTGCACCATCTTTGCGCCGGTTCGCTGAGGGTTGGGGATCGGTATCGGTATCGGCGCGTGGGGGAGTATTTCGGACGGGATCGGTGTGGTCGTGGGGATGGGGATGGCGGAAATGCTGGGATTCAAGAGTTGATGCAAAGCTTCGAAAGCTTCAAATTTCCAAGAGACGCGATTGGAATGGTCCGTGCGCTCACCGTGGTCAGCGCACCTTGGTGAGACCCCTGCTCCACAGCCCAGGGACGGTCACAACTTACAACGTCAACCACACTCTGTTATTTTATTTTTATTTTGCAAAGGAAAATCTAGGGCTCTCGCCGGTTGTTGGCGGTAGCAGTATTTCCGACATGATTTGAGCTTATCGAACCCAACATGCCCACGTCGCAGACCGAGATCACTTACAGGATTTCCCCCTTGCAACAGAAATCGGCTTGAAACCGCTTTGAGCGACAGCATCACATCTAGACGGGCATATACAATCCAATACTGGTTGGTTTGTTAGCGCGGAAGCTCTCGTCAGGTCAGCGAGGTCTGATCCTCTCTTGGAAAGGCCTCGTTGGCACAACTCCAGGCCTCGAGTTCGGATTTCAAGGCCTCCGTCAACCATTAGATGGCCTTGGCTCGTATCTCGTATGTCTCGCGCTAAGAAACAAACCAGGGCTGGAGAGTGTTGCCGTCTTTTGATATAGGTAGGTACTACCCATATCCTCATATATATTCCCCTACCATCTCCCCCCTCCCCCCTCCTCCCTCCCCTCCTCCTCCTCCCCTTCCCCTTCACCCCCACCAACTCCCAGCATCGGCACCCCCTCCTCCACATCCACATCCCCCACCGCCCTCTCCTTCCCCCCCTCCCCCCCTTCCTTCTTCGACAACGCCGCCCACAACGCACTCCCAACAATCAACGCACATCCCCCCAAACTCACCACCCCCATCCGCACCCCAAACACCCACCTATCAAACCCCGCCGCGAACAGCATATGCGTATACAGCATCGCCGTCGCCCTGTTCCCCTTCTCTCCACCGAGCCCTGCCGTCATCATGAACTGCATCACGAACCCGCAGGCGCCCAGCGCCCCCAGCAGCACCCACTGGTACGCCGACGCCGGCAGCGCGAACCGCAGCGCCGGCTGGTTTATCTTCAGCAGGGGCGCGAGGAGTAGTGCCGTCGTGCTAACGATAGTGCTCCAGACGGAAAAATACGTCACACTGATGAGCGGGTGGGCGCGCGAGCCGATCCATTTGATGGTGACGTAGGCACCCGAGGCGCCGGCGACGCCGATGAGGGCGATGCCGATGGCGGTCAGGCGCTGGGCGGGGGTGGGCTCCTGGCCGGGGAGGAGGTGGGGGGTGCTTGTGGTGGTGGTGGTGGTGGTATTGCTGGGAGCGGCAGTGACGGGCGGGGAGGTGTGGTTGCCAAAGAGGGAGGTGGGCCGCGCGATGAGGATGACGCCGGCGAGGGCAATGAAGGTGGCGATGCGTTCCTTGACGGTGTAGGGGTAGCCGAGGAACAGGAAGCAGATGTAACCGGCTATGGCGGGGGCCAGAAACGCTATGACGGTGGCCTCGGCTAGGGGAAGGTACATCATGGACCACCTGGGAGGGAGTTTGTAAGTTTGTCTGTGGGAATCAGGGGTACCGGGGGGGTGGCGGGAGCGTCCGGATCTACCGGCCGCGTCATCGGGGGTGCAGGATCTGACAATAGAAATAGAAGACGGACCACATTCCGTAGATGCCAAACTGACAAACATGTCAAGGTTAGTATCTGTGTGACATGACCTCGGCGAGTGGCTCGGCGGTTTGACGACTTACAAAACCAGACAGACCTCTGGCGACCAGCAACCCCCTTACTTCCTTTGCGCCGAGGGGAAAGTGTGGCACCTTTGTGTACCACATGTATGAAATTGAGCAGACGGTCGTGATACTCATGCGGAAGAAGAGAATCTGGAAAGGGTGCATCCCTTCTCCATCGAGCTCAAGCAGTCTCGCTGACAAGTTCATCAGGGCTCCGAAGACCTGGGCAAACCCGACCAATATCACTCCACGATGTCGTAACCAGAACAGACCCCATGATCGTTTTGGAGTGGATATCGAGGATACCGACAAATATGGTGAGCTTGTCGGCCCCGGCCCGGTGACCCGGGGGGTCGGAGAGGTCACACCGCGCCGAGGGAACGGACTCGCAGATCGTGACCGGAGCCCCACTGGGATCAAATGTGAGGAACCCGTCGTCTTTTTGCCTTGTATGTCCTCCATGAAGTCAAGGTGATCGATGACGTCTCGGTCGTCACTGTCTTGCGAAGTCCTCTTCATCCTCGGCGTCTGGGGTATCTCGAGAAAGGAGGAGTTTCCATGTCGAGCCATGGTCCCAGAGAGCCTGAGGGGAGTGACGGGCAGTGCAGCGGATGTAAAATATTAAACAACGCAAGGCTGACTTGAAGGGGCAAAAGTTGGTGAGGTTGGGTAGGAAGTCCTATGCAAGACTCTGTATGGGTATGGAAGGTGAGAGGACCAGAGAGGATAAAAAATGCATGTAAAGGGGGAAGATGACAAAACATCAACCCTGGAAAGAGAAAATAAGGAACAAGAGGGGGACCGTTTCCATGTCCTCGGGAGGGCGGGACTAGCAGCGGCTTCGATGCGGTGGTGACGAGGTTGTCCGGGGTGTCGGAGGCCGGAGCCGAAGACATGGATCGCGTCATCCTGAAAGTCTATTTCTCGAGCGTAAGCAACCCCGGCCCCATGGCTTGCCATGCTCGGTCCGGGAATATTTCAACCTCGCTGGAAAACCCCCCGACGACCAGGCGCCCGATATCGCAGGTCCGATGCTGGTTGGCGAGAAAGGGCGTCGAGGCGGGGAAGTGCCCCCCATCACCAAGGTCGGCCATGCGTCTTGACCCAACTTGGGAGGAGGAGGCCCGCCGGTAACTGGCCAGGAGTTGGAGGAACAGTGGAGAGGAGGCATCGGGGAGTGTTGACGTCTCGCGAGCCCTGTCCTCCTCGTCCTCTTTCGGGGGGCTGCATCGCCCCCGCGTTGCGATCGGAAGCGGCCCTAGACCGGGAACAAGGGCGGACCGAGTTGGTCATATCGCATTGCGCTGGCGGGACGAAGATGGAGAGCCCAAAGGTTGCATCTGGAGCGGTTCGTCTGGACGTGGGGCAGTTGCCCTCTCCTTGTTGATGTTCGAGTGAAGGTTGAAAAGGTGTGAAGACGTTTGAGGCTGAAGTTCAGCGGAAAGCGGCCACAGGGGGGGTGCGCTGTATTCTAGTGATCGGGCGTCAATTTCCCCGAAAGGCTGGTGGTGCACGCACTCTTTGCATCTTCCATCACAAGTTTACCCCACAACCAGACCATTTCAGTATTCTGTTCGCAATCGCCCTTGCTTCAGGAACGGGAGCTCTCGCACCTTGCTATAAGATCAGCACCGAAAGGACACTTCCGGCACCCCAAAATGAGCGGCAGAGCCAAAGGCCTGGTGCAGGCCCAGTTGGCCTTCAAGAGGGTCGCCATCGGTAGACGAGAATCGAACTCGGAGTCCCCCACGTCGAGATGCGGTTTGTAAATAGGACCCTCCAAGGGGGCGCCCATGACCGCTGGAGTTGCGGCCACTGGGGATCTTGGCGACGAAAGAAAGGTGCGTGAGCAAACACCATTGTGGCCGGGTGACCTTGGTGGGGCAGCCGGGTGCGAACTGATGGAAGGGAACGACATGGCTACCTCCAAGAGGGCATAAAGTATTTTCCGCTGCCTGCCCGGCTTCTTTATCTAAGCACAAGAACAACCCCCCATCCGGGGTGTATGGAATGCAATATAGCCCCCCCAAACTCCTCGCTGAATGACATGAAAACAAAACAACCCCAACCTCAGAGCCCCTACCTACTCCTCTTCGGCGCCGTCCCAACATCGGCATCCACATCCAAATCATCATCCCCCTCATCCAAATCCTCCTCCCCCACCATCTGCCTCGACCGCTTCTTCCCCTTGCTCCCCGCCACGGACCCCTTGCCCGCCTGCTTCTCCGCCTTCTTCTCCTCGCGGTCCGCGTCCTTCATCAGCTGGTCCTCGACGTTGAGAATCTTGCGCGCCGCCTCAATCTCCTTCTTCTTCTCAAACACCTCCTGGATCTTGCCCATGAAGCGCGGGTTCCGCCGCATCGCAAACTCAAAGTCCTCAAACTTGACCTTTTGCCGCCCCGCGTGGTGCGCCGCGCGTGTGGCTTCGAAGCTGACGCCTTGGATGAAGTCGGTGAGCACCTCGTCTAGCACGCGCGCCGTCTCGGGGAGAGGGGCTTGCGAGTCGCCGTGGCCGTAGAGGAGCTGGGAGACTGTGGGGGCGGGTGAGTTTGGGGTGGGCTTGGGTCAGTGGAGGGGAGGGGGAGACGGACGCTCGTTTTGGCCAAAGTTCATCTTGCCGACATTTTTGCCGGCGCGCGCGCGTGGTTCCATATTGGCGGTGGGGGGTGGAGATCGAGAGAGTTTTGTGCGTTGGTGAGGTGGTGAGATGAAGGGGATGAAGGGGATGAGGTCGTGAGGTCACTTGGTTGCGTCGATGAGTGTCACGAGTTGAGAAGGAGGAGGACGGATGATGAAGGGGTAGGGAAACCGAGTGAAACGGATCGTGCTGTCGCTTTCGAGTGGGAAATCTATATTGTCGGGCTTCGAGTCCTGAGGATTAGGGTTGCTGCTGTTGCCGTTTGACAAGGACTCGGGGCGGCTGTCGAGACTCGTCCTCGGTCACGGGTGAGTTTGTGTGTGCGATGAAAGGAGCTGGGCTGAGGTGAGGCTGCAGAGAGTGTCGTTGGCCCCCACAAGAGACAGGTCTCCACATTGATTGCCGGCACCAGCCGCACCTCTTGGCAGGCCCACCGAGCTCCTTTCGCCAAGCAAACCGGCCCAGGGGTCGGTCCAAAGCCACGCAGCCTCGTTGAAGCTCGGACACCTTGTCCATTTTGGCCAACGTCACTGCTGCTGTTCGTCCCAAACAACACCAAACTCTGTGCTTCACGAGTTCCGCGCGCCCGCACCCATCGACCGCCCCTGTTCTCGAAAGCCATCCGGAATTCACAAAGCAACCATGGTATGTATTGCAGCGCATGGAACTGCTTGGCAACGGCTAACGCGACCCCCGCAGACGGCCCTCTTCAACTTCCAGAGCTTGCTCTTGATCATCCTCCTCCTCATCTGCACCTCGACATACCTGCACTCCATATTCCCAGCCATCATGGACCGCAACAAGGAAGGGTAGGCGCGACTTCCACCCCACCCCACATCCGCCGCTTCACGATGCTGACAACGCTGCGCGCCAACAGGTTCAAGGGCATATTCTGGAAGTGCGCAAGGGTAGGGGAGAGGCTATCTCCCTATATAAGTTTATGTTGCCTTTTTATGGCGGTACGGACTGAGTCCTTGCTCGTGGTTCAACGATGACACTGGTGCTGACACTTTCTAGGTTTCGCTCCTGATCAACTAAACGCGGGATTGATTCCCATACTCCCGACCCACGATACTTTCTTCGAATACTAGCCCCAAGTCCAGGACTTGGTTGTTTTTTCTCTACAATATACCCATCGTCACACGTTCACAAGCCAAATTCTACACATCGGGGAAAGGGGGCATATGGTTGCGTTGTCGTGAGTGGTGACGAGACGATGGTCAGGGCAGCGCCGAGGTCCGAGTAGCAGTCGCAGGAGGATGCGGTTTGGTGACCAAGGGCAGTGCCGCTGCTCGCTCGGATGTCAACAAATGCTGCACTGGTGGAGCTTCGAGCAGTTCGGCTTGCGGTCACACGTCACCTGAGCATCGAATACTGCGGTCGGCGCGGCCTAGTTGACTCAACCGCCACCTCACAACAGCGGCAGCCATTCTGTGATTCTTGTGGAGTGCCACTTGGGAGAAATGACCATTTTGGCAGGCCGTGGTTCCTGACACTCGTTCCCACCCAGGTCCGAGTCAACAACACCTCACATGCGGTTCTTACCCCCCGAGCTGCCACGACACCAGCGGGGAACGGCGTCCCGATATCCATCACGCAACCATAGCGAAGAGATGGGTTGGCCATCAACGCTGAGGATGCTGGAACCCCAGGCTTTGCGGGGCACCGTCCCAGCACACACGAGGGGAACTTGAGGAGAAAACCAATGGCAAGTTTAATCTAATGGTTGTTGAAAGACATCCGCGGCAGATAGACAAAACCACCTACCCTTCCTAACTTGCCACATTTCCTCCATGTCACTCAGGTCAACACACCCAACCACGTATATCCCAATTACCTGCCCCTCCGCCCCTCATGCCGTGCCACCTTCCCCCCTCCCCGCAACCCGAACGCCTTCAACCCCCCCCCTCCTCCCACACTTATCTGGCATAAAAGCAGCCACTGGTACGCGTAGACCCCCCCCGCCCTTCTTACAAGGCGAACAAACAAACCCCGGAAGAGGCGCCTGTCGCCCGGAAAGAGAGACCGACCGATGCCAAGACGTCGACGGGTGGTGTCGCGATCACTGTGGGATCCGGGGTAGTAGATTGATGTGCGGGATGGGAGCACGACAGGATGCGGGTGGGAGGTTGCGTTGGTGGGCCTTTTTGTGGAGGGTTTCCATCATCCGCGGGTTGGTTGATGAGCTGTGATTCTGGAAAGGGGAAGGGGAGGGGAGGGATGGGTTGGGTTGGATGATTTGGATGGTTTACGGGGGATGATCATGTAGGTGTATGTTAGTGGAGGCGAGGGGAGGGATAGTTGGGATGTTCGGACTTGGTTGCCCTGTCCATCATGTGGCTAACATTGACGCATCCTGAGTCTATTTTCGATTTCCAGGATAGGTACCAAACATAACAAAATATGTCTGCCCACATGCCTACCTACCCAGGTAAGGTATTCACGAAGACTTCCCCCACAGTACCGACCTCACCTTCTCTTCAGCGACGAAACCTACCAGGCTAGCAAGATATCGTCCACGGCCACAACCACTCACCCAGCACCGGATACCTTCCCACTACACCCTCGCCTCGCCAATCTCGAAGGCAATGAGATCGGGATCCGATCGAGGGCACCGAGATGGACGGGGGCTCGAGTGGCACACCAGCAGCTCTTGGATGCTTCACATCTGACCCTAGAATGTCGAATGGAGACAATGCCCGCCCGTGCGAATCGGCCACCACATGTCAAATTGGGGAAACATGTCGTCGTCTTCGGGGAGCCCGTCATCAACTTTGGGACGTGCGCTGAGAGCGAAACCAACTGAAGCGGAGAAGGGAGGTATCGGGCTGCTCGGACGTCGGTGCGGTTTCTCTCTGCTTCTTTTGTTCGGTTGTATTGGAAGGGGGGGTTGAGTCTATTTGATACTTGCAGTGGAGAGGAAGGGGTATATCCCTAGGAAGAGACTCCTGGAAGGCGTAACTCGGAAAGGAAGGATAAATGACAACTTCACCTCCATCACAACGGTGCAACCGCCATGTTAACCCAGCATCCGAGGAGTGAATTGCGTGGTATCGCCTCGTTTCCCCCTCCAGCTCAGCCCCGGTCCCCCAAAAATAGGTGGTGCGGAGGGGGGAGAAGCCTCAAAGATTGAAACCAACCCTTCCCCCTCCCTTCTTCGACTTCCACATCGATCCATCCCCGATCCCGCCGGGTTCTTCTCCTCCAAACCCAAGATCCCCTCAACTCTGGTCCGGGCGCGACCCCCCTAAAAACGTTTTGACACACTGAGAGCGACCAGTCACGGGCGACAGATCGACATGAAACAACAACACTTGACGACTCTCGGACTGCCGGCGGTCCGGTCCGGGCTGGCCTGGAGTAAATAGCCAGTGCACTGGCACTGGCACAGGGCGCATCATCATCATGCAGGAGGGTTCTGATCTGGCTTGGGGGGAAGGAGATGGGGGGCTAAGGGGAGCTAAGAGGAGATACAGTGGTGATCGCTCAGGTTAGCTGAGAAGAGGGCGTTGATGGGATAGGAAAATACGAGAGATCGCTTCCGATGGGGGGAACTTGGTCGGATATTGTCCCACGGCGGCGTGCCCACACGATGGCCGACTTCATCAGTTGGGAATGAGAGAGGAGTGTCGGAGCATCTCCCGCAATGCCTGTTGTTGGCGACAAAGGGGGTGTTTGGAACAAATCTCCAAGCGTCGTCGTGGCAGGCAACGTGACAAGCCAAACGAGATCCGGCGGCGGGGCCAAGGGTCCGATCTAGATTACCGGGGCGGGCTGGGATGATGATGGGGAGCGGGCATTGCGGGATCGGGCCGGGGGGGTGTGTGAGATGAATCTCGAAAGGTTCCACGTTTTGGCCTTTTCGGGCCAAGCAAGAAACTCCTGAAAATCATCTCACCGCCACCACCAGGCCACCATTGCATAGCACATTGCCGTAGCGCAATGCCCTCATTACGACGCAGCAATGGCAGAAAAGGGACAGATGAAATGCGACACCATGACAACAAACACACCTTTCCCCCTCCCTCTCGAGCATGGCGCCGCGGGGGTGTGCAAGAAGCGGCTCGCGGCATGGATTCTGTGCGAATTCGCGACGCTGTGTCCGACTCCACGCCGGGCTTGATTCGAGGCACGGCGACGACGTTGCGGGACGGCGCATCGCATCAGCACCACCACCTACCGCCGACGACCCAGTTTGCCACCGGCTCCACGTTGTTCACCAGTCGAACGACCGGCGGGCGGCGGTTGGGTCGGATCCTCGAGTCGAAGGGGGGGGGGCGAAATCCAAGAGTGGGAGCTGATGAATAGGGGCTCGCTCCGTCCCGACACCGACACCGTGGTCCGCCGCGTGCATGCCACGATGCCAACTCATCGGCCGCAAGCCTGGGTTTGCATTGTGTGGTGACTCCCTTCTTGCCCCGTGAGTCGGCCGGAAAGCCTCTTTTGCTGGCCACCGCCGACGCTCGTCCGAGAGGACTGGGCTGTATGTTTCGGCGTCTGCGAGGCCACATGGTGCGGTGCGCCCGGGGACGTGCCGGCCGGCGAAATGCGAGGCAAACCTGTCCTGGCTTTTCTGCCCTGCTGCCAACAGGAAGAGGCGGGAAACAAACAACTGCTCAATCGGCAAACCATCATCATGTCGTCGGCCGAGCAGGTGGCACGGTGAGTGGCCGCCGTTCGGTCTTCGTCACTGATCATGCGAGTTTTTGAAGGAGTGGAGGGGCACTCAGTCACCTCGGTTTGCCGCAACGCATCGCCGGCAGTGCCGAGTAGAAAGGTGCTTACCGTCCGGATAGTTGCTGGTGATGTGTAATGTCGGTCGGTCGGTCGGGTACGGCTGCGTCATGAGGCAACCCGAGCAGAGAGAGGCCACGAGGAAAACATGGACGGCCGCCTTCCCCGTTGATGTCGTTTGCTGGTCTCCTGATCATGGTGAGGGTGGCCCCCGAGAATCGCCAAATTGGGACTATCGACGTCCAACGGTCTCGTGATCCAGAACCTCAATGGCCAGCCCACCTCCGGATGCGGAATCGGAGGAGGGGATGTCGAATCACCGGGAGCTCCATGGCGATCCTTTTTGGAAGTGTGGACACGCCCCATCGTATCTTCCTCTCTCGCCATATCCAGATGTACCGGTACTTTCATCTTGTCGAAATAGCATACCGGTCTCATCCCTCAACACTGACTTTCGGTGGTTCTGCTGGGCAATTAGAGTCTGAACGGGGTCCATACCTCCATGCTGCGGTAGTGCCAGAGGCGGACCAGCCAGAAAATCAGGGTAAAATCCACAACTGGAAAGACGGTTCCAGAATTGTGAGAAAAAAAGGGGCGAGGTTGAGGTGCGTGGGGTCCGGCCATGTGGTCGACGCTGGAGAGGCGTTTGAAGAAGAGCCGGGGCGCGGGATCCGCTCCGGGTTTGGCAGCCTCATCTTCCCTTGGGTTTCAAAGGCAGGGCCATCCCAGCACCCCCCAGCTCGTCGTCGCACCCAGCGTGCCTGACGAAATTGAGCCGTGGACCGTGGTGGTGTTGTTCTCGGACAGCAAAGGCAAGGCAGGTTTCGCAGGCAAGACGACCCTGCCATCTCACCTCACCGCGCGGTGCCACGCCACGGGCAGAGCTCACCAATATAACCCAGCCACACCTCACCAACGCACACTGCATCGGCGTGCATCTGCTCGGTCCAGGGCCGCCGTGATGACTTGATTGCCCCCCAAGGAAAAAGGAAGAAGAGGGAAAAGGAGGGTGTCGCCTTCCGACGTCGCTCCGTGGATATGAGCTGCAACGAAGAAGGGGGATGGCACCCGATCAACCGCCACAATGGGGTTTCCTCCGGAGGCGATGGACGTCTCGTCGGGCTTTTGTATGTCGTGGAGATGCTTCTTCCCTCATCACTCGGACGAGGGTCGGCAGGAAGGGGGGGCACATGATGGGATGGAACCGGTTAGGTGCTTGCAGCAGCGTGCTGCAGCCATCCATGGTCGTGTCGTGTGTTCATTATACGCGCATTGTGGTTGATTTCCCAGCGTCGTCGCGGCATAGGTCTCGCTGCAGGAGGATGGATGGGAGGGCGAGAGTTCAGGCGAGAGTTCAGGCGACAGGACGGGCTACGAGGCAAGTTGAGAATCCTGGGGCTGGTCGGGCAGCATCGAGGTCCACGATGCCATGCAGAGCACGGATGAAAAGGACATGAGGTGCCAACTTCCAGGGGCAGCCCAACAGCTGGGCCATCTCGTCGGAAGACATTTCTTGAGAAGAAAAAGAGAGAGCTTGATCTGGAAAGGGGACGAGGTTTTTCGGTGCCAAGGTGTGCGGGGCGCGGGACGAATTGACGAGATCCAGATTCAGAATCCAGTCCAGTGGGGTGGGATTCGCCAGCGATGTGATGGTTCCAAAAGCGCCTTTTCAATGTCCAGACCAACCCCGTGCACCCCTCGTTTCCACCAGGTTCGCCGCAAACGCCTTTTCCATCGTTTCCAGTTTCCACAGACCAGTCAGCTTAACTCCACGCCCGTCTCGAACGCGGCAGCAAACGCCTCGCCATTCCCATTGGATCCTTGGATAATGCCATACCCAGGACGGCAGGACGGATACATGCCGTTGGACGAGTGCCTCGCAGCCTCTCGAGACCTCGCTCCTTCGCCAGGGCCCAGACGCAAACCAAACACTCCAAACATATGGGTCAAGGCCGAGTTAGCATCGAAGACCAACCATTCAAGCTTGCAGAACCATTTATCATGCGGTTTCCCGCCAGGCAAATCGATACATCCGTGGACACCTTGAATCTCCCGACTCCGGCCCGCCACCATCCGCCTTGTTCATCCAAAACGTCACGCAATCAACCTGATGGCGTGGCCAATACAACTCATCTGTCTCCCATTGACCTCCGCGGCGACAAGGCCGGAAGCAGCAGGACGGCCTCAGGGAGACGGCGGGTCCGCGCCCTGATGCCAGGGGACACCAAGACCCCACTCGCCAGAGATGCCGCACGGCGACATGGGAGAGGCCTCGTGTTCTCGCCAGAAGCGGCAGATGGAGAGTTGTCGGGCATCTGGGACACGTCCGGAATCCCAGAAGCTGCGGTACTACCGAGCCGGGCCATTGGTGCCGTGCTGGCGATCGTCGTCGTGGGAGGTCCAGAGTCCAGACTCAAGTGGCACCTCACCAAGAAAAAAAAGCAGAAAGAAAAGGAGAGCACTCCCGCAGCCACCACGAAATGCAGGGCGGCCCTGCAGAAACTTGCTTCTTTTTTCCAATATCCCGCCCTTGGTCGACACACTGTTTCCACGGGGCGGTACGGAGACTCAATGGTACGCATCTCCCTCTTCACGGCTGCTGCATGTCCCGCACCCTCCAACCCAAGGAGTCCACGGGATGTTCTCTGAGGCAAGGAGGGAGAAGAGGCAAAATTGAACATGCTCCCATGCCACAGACGCGCTCTTTCTTTTCGGGCGACGGCGAGCCTGCGACAACGCTATGCCCGGACGGACCTGCACGAATACGCGGCCTTGCCTTGAGCTTTGTCTGCGCAAAAATCGAGAGCAGCCTGGTGGTCTGGTGTGTGTGGAATGGCCGCCCAACCTCCTCGATGCACCGGATCAGCAATGCATTGTCTGAATCATGACCTGGCGCTGCGCTGCGTGTAAGCGACAACAAGCCTGGACGCCGCAAAAAAAAAAGGATTCTGAAGCAGATGCTTGAAAATATGCCCGGGCTTTCACCGCAACCACTCAGGCTCGTTGGGCTGCGACTCTGCGGGAGCTGACGCCCCAGGTCACGGTACATGAGGCTGGCCTGCGGCACATTTGCCGCCGCCCTCCCTTCTTCCCCCAATCCATCCCCAAGAGCCAAACAGGGGGTTATTTTCGGCTTGGACGTTCAACACCAGCCCCGGTGAGCTGAGATGCGACTGGACGTCCGCCGGGAGGAAGAAGCATTTATTGAGGGGGGATCAGCCAACAGATGCTGCAAGCACAACAACCTCTGGTCATAGCAGCGTGGCTGGTGCCGAGATCATGCTGCGATGATTTCATGAGAAGCAAAAAAAGAGGCAACGGAGGGAGCGCAGTGCAGCAGCATGCCATGGCCAGTGGACTTGATCATTTCCATGCCGCCGTCGCCGCAGGTGAGCGGCAATAAAATGGCATCTCTGCAGCCAGCGCCGCCCAGTGGACGTGCTCAAGTTGTGTGTCGCATGTCACATGAGCCTTGGCTTTCCCTCTGTCTCCCACAACCGATGCGGTGAGTGAGAGGGATTGACTGACCGCCATTGATCCGTCAAGTTACAGATCTTGGTGTATTAGTGGACATGCCGCGACAGCCAGTGGAGGGGAGGGCACCAGCAGCTTGCTTCGATGCTTCGCTGGCTGCCATGGCTCTTTCAAACATGGAAACCCACCCACCCATCCAGGCGACGCTGGCCTGGCGCTCTGGCTGTTTCTCTGGTCTGGGCTTGGTCGTGCTGGACATGCAGCAGCAGCACAGCAAAGCACGCACGCACGAGACACAGGCGAGGTGATGAGAAGGGAGGGGAGGGGAGGTGGGAGGCATATAAATGGGTGTGATGATGGAACCGGCTGAAAGTACCTGAAGCGGTACCAGTGCCGGTACCGGTACCTCGTCGACACGGCCGCTACCCACGCCCACGCCCACAGGCTCATCCGATGGATGCTTGGCTCTTGGGTGCATGCGGAAATGGAGGTGGGAGGCGTCCGGTGGCCGGAACCCTGTGGCCTGGCACGGGCTGGTGGAGCCGGGGTTGGTTCGACGACTGCCCGTTCCTGGATGAGGCGCCGCTGTGGGTTGCAGCTCAACTCGTCCAGCCTCGACCGGCCGGAGAGAGAGTCGTGCTGAGGTACCTCCCGCCGCCGCCGCCACGAGACGCCCAGGTCGGGTCTGCGAGCGCCGAGTTGATTTTTAAGTTTCTTATCCGTGGAGTGGGATGGTGTGTGTCTCTGAGGTTGACAGTGATCCAAGTCAATCTACCGCCGTGCCACACACACACCACCATCGATTATGGACTTGCTGAGCAGAGACTGTTGGGCATGTGTAGGGTATTCGCGCAGAGTCGGTACCTGTCTCTGGACACCCTCCGACAAAGGGCGGCTGCGCTCACTGCAGCAGAGGGCCCACGAAGGGGGTTTCGTCTGGACGCAGCGCCAGCACCGCATACGCAAGTGTCAATGCCATCGATCCATGCCTCCCTCTCTGCTTGGAGTCTGGATGTCGCTCGGTGCCCACGGTCCACAATCCACGGCCCCACGGTTCAACGGAGCCCCCGGGGGTGCCTCCCACGCCCTCCACGCCGCCCTGGATGGGAGTCAAATGGCCGCCAGCAGAGACGACATTCAGATCTCCCGTTCCGGCTCGGGGCTGGCTCCACGGGGGTGACGAGGCAAAGGGAAAGAGGAAAGAGGAAAGAGGAAAGAGAAAAGAAAGCGAGTGACCGGGAGCTGGATTTGCCATCCTGTGGTGGCTCCTGCCTGCACGAGGAGAACACCCATGGATCCCGCCTGCCCGCTTGCATCTTGGGGCTTGGGTTCCAGGTTCCGGGCCTGCTCCAGCGCGCTCCAGTGGTGCGGTCGCTTTTTCTTCCGGCGGAGCTGGGGCGGCGCGGCGGTCATGTCGCCCTGCGCCTGTCGCCGTCGCTCATTCCCCTTTCTTTGCCTTTTGCCCACCCCTGGGGCCGTCGCGTCCATCCATTCATTCCCACCCACACGAGCCACGCACCCACGGCACCCGGACACACTCCCTTGCAGTTGCAGTAGTGTAGCAGTAATATTAGAGCACTGCTCCCCCAGCGGCCTTGACTCCTTCGTTTCCCTCTCGCTCCTTCTTCTCTTGTTTCCTTCTCAACTCTGTCTGCTATTATTTTCCTTGCAGCCCTGCACTCTCTCCTAGACCATCTGTCTCTGACCCCCAACGAACGACCTCACCCTCGACACGGCGACACCATCACCGCCCCTTGGGTCGCCGCCGCCTCCCACGTCTCTCGCCAGACCCGTCAGTCACTACCCGTCCGACTCGCCGCTTAGCCTCCCTCTCGACTGCCACAGCGAACTCGACCCGTACCCGATCGATCCTCTCGCCATCACTCCACCGCCCTCCTACGAAGCACACTTGTCGTCGAGCTGTCCCGCCTCCTCCGTCTCTTCGTCTCACCCCCAGACGACACGACACCCCAGCAATCCCGTCGACACGACACTCGAGACTCGGTAATTGTGGGAGAGAACGTGTGCCTTGGATCCGCGGCCTTCAGGTTCACAGGTCCACCCATCCGTCACTTGCTGCACGCAGCCACACCACCGCGACATTCCGCGGTACACCGAGGGACGCTTCGACAGGCCCCATTGCTTCCCGAGGGCAATCCAATCTGCAGGTGAGCGCGCAATGCTTCCCAAGTCCTTGCACAAACAACTCCACCCCCCGAATCCGGGGGCGCAGCAGCCCTGGCGGGATCAGGCCTCGCTGGGGAGGGACCGGAGAGGCGGGTGGTGGTAGCCCTGCATTCCAACAGGGCGTGTTGGCGGCATGGGGGGGGAGGGGGCCGTTGTCGAGTACGACTTGTACTCCGTGCTCAGGCCCGTGTCGGGCGCAAAGCCGGACGGATCGTGAGGGGGTCTTGTCCCTCACTAACAAGACAAGCCCGCACTCCACGGTCTCCTGCCTCTCGATCATAATGGACCGGCCTGCAGCTATCCGTCTCACGAGACTTGTCCCTTTGGGCTGCCTGCCTCCTGGGTGGTACTGTGCCCAGTGGCCAGTGACCCTGCGTCTTTTGCTCCTTTGTTTGCCGTTCTTGCTGCGCCGTTCCGCGCAGACTTGCCTTGGTCATTCTTTTGCTGACATGGACAAAGACGTCGATGCCCCTGGCGAATTCCGGATCATCGCCTCACCCTCTCTCTATATAAAGTCGATTGTCAGCGCCCCGGCTGCGAAAACCTCGTCGGATTCTGCTTTGGGGGTTTTACCTGCGCTCTCTGCGACTTGACTCATCGACCAACGCTCACCTTTGGGGTTCGACCTTGGGTTTCACGCCTCGCTCTACCGAAATCACACTCGGGCGCCGTCGCAATGGCCGATCAGGGAGGAAGCGGGGGGATAGGGAGCCACATGCCGACACACAGGAGGCAAGATTCGAGCGCCGCCGACGAGCCGATACCAGCTGAGACTACAACCGAGACACGGAATCCCGAAACCAGCCCCGAAAAGCAGGCCTTCTCTCCACCACCCCCTCAAGACCTCCCAAGAGGCTCCATCAGCGGCGAGTCGAGCGCTGGCGGTCCGACGTTGGGGAGAAGAGCGCCGGTGCGATTTCCCTCCAACTCGTCCAGCTCGGGATCCGACGTGGGTGAGCAAGATGGCCCCGCGTCCCCATCACCGGTCCAGCCACCGGCCCCTCTGTCCCGACCACCGCCCAAAAAGCCATCGTTTGCTGCCGTCATTGAACCACCAGTGACCAAGGCCACACTGAGCGAACTCGACGTCCACAAGATCCTCCACAACCCCAAGCTCCGTCACGACATCAACTTTGACCACGACCTGCACTTCCGGCCTAACCTGGATGGCGACAAGGGACGGAAGAAGGCGGAGAAGGCGAATCAGTTTTGGAAGTTGTTCCAGGAGCAGCTGATCCTGTTTGTCACGGATCGCGATAGCTTTCGCCGGCAACACGGAAACGGCGATAATTGGTGCTTGCCAATCCTCCTCATGGCAGTCAAGGACATCATCCAGACATTGGTGCCGCAGCGCGATAGGAACATGTTGAATGAGGGGCTGGATGTCAAGCAACTCATGCAGGAGTTCAACCACGGCGTGGCAGATCTCGAGAGGCTGGCGCAATCGCTGTCGAGCGTCCTGAAGCAGCACTGCGCTCCTATGCGGGATGATTGGGTGGATGAGATGTACCAGCAGCTCAGCCGGGGAAACCGCAACAACGATACAGATGAGCTGATCAAGGGCATGCGCAGCCTCTTGAGCGTGCTCGAGGCAATGAAGCTGGATGTGGCCAACCACCAAATCAGATGCTTGCGACCGATGCTGATCGAGGACACCGTCAGCTTTGAGCAGCGCTTCTTCTGCAAGAGGATCCACGCCCAGAAGCTGGATACCAGCAGGGCCGCGGCCTGGTACATGGAGTCGCAGCGCCTCAGCACACCCGACCTGCACCCGCGCGAGTTTGGGGATATGTCTGTCTTTTTCCAGGCCTTTGCTAAGATGCTGCTGCCCTCGTCGACCATGGACAAGTTCCCGTCGACATTCTTGTTCGACGAAGAACGCATCGTCAAGGTGCGCGCCGACTTGTACGACTGCATCGCCCTCGAGATTTGCATGCGAAAATACGAGGAGCTGTCGCGCGTTTCGGAAACCATGTGGCAGGTCAACCAACGGCTCTCCCCCTTTCCGAGCGAAGGATCGGCGCGCAGCAGTCGGTCATCGGGCGACTTTGGGGTCCCTACGCCGGGGTCCAGCCGCCCATCGAGCTTTGTTCACAGCGACCGCGGCTCGATGAACTCGTCACCCCGAAACTCGGGCCTGTTCGGGTACCAACCCGCCGTCGCCGCCGGGCCACGCGCGGAGAAGCTTTATGAGAGCTTCCTCGACATCGTCAACACGGCACCGGCGACATCCCAGACGACCAAAAAGTGGAAGGAGCTCGCCCCCATGCTGTCTGTCCAGATTATCCGCACCCTGGAGGAGTCCTTCACGCCGGCTTTTGAGGGGCAGCTCACCGATGCCGTCACAGACGTCCAAGGAGCCATCTTCCAGGAGGTGGAGGCGGCCGTCCACAAGCGACTCATCGATGCGCTGGCTCAATCCGTCGGCAGCTTGCGGAATCTCAGCGGGGTCAGCCTCATCACGGCCGTCTCGCGCCTCCAAGGCGTCAGGGGGAGCTGGTCTCAGGCTCGGTCGCGCACGGCCCGGCAAAAGAGAAACAACCCGGACCTCCGCGCGGACGGCGGCGTCGCAGACATGGCGCTCCGCCTTGCGCACATTGGGCTGCTCCACTTTCGAGTCTGGGGGCCGATCCTGTACTCGCGTCTGATCCCAGCGGAGGAGGATGGGGATGTCATCATGACGTGAGAGTCTCTGGATGGGACCAGGGGTCAACCACAACAACAGCAACAATATCAACAACAACGCCGGCCTGCCGACTGGCTATACATATTTTAATAACTACACGCCCTCCTCTCTTCGGAAATATCAGTCGAGTTCTGCATCATATTTCTTTTGTCGTTGTGCTCTCGGGATCAAGCCGTCATCGGGGCAGCAGGGAGTCTTCTTTTGTCGTCCGTAACCAAACATTGTTGCATCATCTTGGGTGTTTTGGGGCTGGCTTTGGTTTTTACACTTGGGGGTGGGAGCTGGGAGGATGGGTTTTTTTGATATCCCCGCAAGCAAGTTTGCTTTGTGTTCTTTTTTAGGGGAAGAGGAGGAGGAGGAGGGTAATGCAAAGACGGAAGAAGAAGAAGAAGAAGAAGTGTCCGTTACATACATTAGCGCTGGCTTTTTTACTACCATCAACTGCCACATAGAGTTTAGGGGCCCAGAGCCTGAGTGAGGGGGAAGAGGACAGAATGAGAAATTTTGATACATTTTATCTGTCGTGTGTTGACGTTAAGGGAGTGGTCGGGTGCATATGAAAAGATTCCGCGGCTGGTCGGTCCAGGGCGGAGTCCGGACTCGGGAGAGTGCCTGGGTGGGGCCGAGGCCGGACCGAGGCCGGGTGGGTGTCCCGGTCTACCTAGGTATTCTATTCTATACAACATGCCACATGGACACGCGGCTCTGTCCTGCTCTGCCTGTTGAATCATACCACCGTAGCTTGGAGTCAGTACCCCAACGTCGTGTGGAGCGCACACCCACCCCTCTGTATGATCCGCATTGATCGCCGACATCGATGCCATGCCATGCCATGCCATGCCATACTCATCCCATCTTTTTTGCCCGCCGCCGCTACAATATACCGCAGCCCGAAACGACATGCCGCCGCCCGGCAAAGCAGACATCAGACGACCCCCAATGCCGGCGGCGGCGGCGGCAAGAAGAACACATGGACAGAGCTCCATCCTCTTCATGCGTGTGTCGCCCCGTGGCATGTACCTGCTGCTGCTGCTGCAAAAAAAAAAAGGCCATCAGATGACACTCGGAGATCGTCATTCGCGCAAGGACGGGCGAAACGAGAAAATTCGGCATGTTCAAAAAGGCAGGCAGGCATACATACACGTCGGGCAACAACCAACCCCCCCCCCCACCCCCACCAGTTTCCTGCGGAATCAGAGCTTGCCGTGTGTGTAACTGTCCTTCCCCCCTCGCGCGCTCATCCCGTCCCCCACACACACAAATCAGCGGTGATTCGACCGCACCCAGTGCCCCTGCCGATCATCCGCGGACGTTCGTTCGTTCCTGGCCCGTGTTCCGGGCCGGGTTCAATGGGGATGGGGTGGCCCAAGAGGGGAGGGTTCGAGACTTCCATACCACTCGAGCAGGAAGGGCGGGCTGAAACACGCGCATGACGCCCCACGGAGTTGGACGTTTTCCAAGGCTGCCACTACAGCGGGGGCGTAGGAAGCAGGGCGTCTTTGGCTTTCATTTGCACGAGGGACATTTCGTAGCCCCCCCAAAGGTATCCTCAGCCTCACCCAGACCACGCAGTCTCCAGCCTCGCCCAAACCATCCCCGGACAGCCTCGTCTTCAACACCCCCGTGCTCCATGACCTTCAAAATGACATGACCATCCCCGCCTCCCTCACCCCCCCCCTACCTGCCTCACCATCTACCTCGGTACACATCATCCCCTCGGATATCCTCGGAGACACCGGGTCCCCTCCCTTCATCCGGTTCACGACCAGATCCAAGAGAGAAAAGTCGCGCACACAGCCAACATAACCTGCGTTGCCCGGCTGAGGTATGCATCAAGTGACTGACTGAGCCGACTGGCTGCGTGGATTGCCACCAGCCTCACTCCCGAGAAGACATCGGACGGACGGCGGGGATTCCAAGAGTCTTCGGGAACCTGGTTGAGTTGGACAAGTAGAGGTACTTGGTTGTTTGCCGGACATTGCATTGCGTAAGAAGATGGGATGTGGGGGGGAAGCTGGTCACGGTTGCGGTGTTGACAACTTTGACAAGTGCTGAGACCATCACCACCAGTACCGCCACATGCAAGTCGACATCCCCATCTTAGCAGACAAACATCCCAATACTCAATCACATGCTCTTCGACCTACGACCCTTGAAGCAGGCAAGGCCCCCAGGCAAGATAATACACGCCGGCGTAAGCACCCCCCAGCCTCCTCACCACGCCCAACCCCCGAGCATAACATGAATATACACTTGTATTGATTACACACCAACCCAATAAATAGGTTGGCGGATGGATGCACCTCAGCAATCCCTCGCCGCTTCCCTCGCACAGTAGTACACTAGACTAACAACCCCCCCGCCTCAAAAAAAGAAAAGAGAACCCTATCAATGCTGTATGATGCTTCAAACCCCACCCCATTATCAACCCAGGTAGTCCTTCAACTCCTCGCTCTCCTCTATTTGCGCCTCGAACGAGAACGGCGCAAACGCCCACCCGCCGAACTCGGCAAACTTGGAGAAGGATTCGACCCAGGCGAGACGCAGCGAGTGAAGCTGTGGTTGTTGTTAGAACATGGGACCAGGTCAGGGGACAACAAGAGACGCACCATGGCAGAGACACCCTCCATGACGATGAGGATGATGCAGCTGAGGACAAAGAACATGGTAAACGTGACGACAATGTAGATGGCGCCGCCGATGCCCGTGGTCGCGAGGGCGGGGCCGATCGTCATGCTCCAGAGCACGGCCGACAGCTGCTGATGAGCCAGCGACAGCGCCCAGAGGCGGAGATACGAGGCCGTGTGCGAGACGCAGTTGAGGCAGAACTCTGTTCCAAGCCGTTAGCCACTTCCTCTCCAGCAAGATATGTTCCGACCAATACGTACCAATCGTGTGAATGACCTGGTGAATCATGACCTCGCCAAACTCAAACTCCTCGTGCTCCTCGTCGCCAAGGTCCTGCGTGATCATAGCGACACCCTCGTCCTCGCTCGCGCGACCGCCGACGGCGTGGCCGTTGTCGTCCCCCTCGTCGTCGTCGTCGTCCAGAGCACTAACACGAGACCGCTCGCCAATGCCACGATATCCCTTGGCCCGCGCTCGGTTATGCTCCCAGCGAAGATAGAAGGGCTTGAGGAAGAGAAGGACAGGAACCTGCGCAAACGCGAGCAGCAGGAGGATAACCTGCACAGTGGCCTGGCCGCGGTAGAGCTGCATGTCGAGGGTGCCCGGCTGCAAGAACATGTAGATCAGCATGTTCAGAAGGCCCGGAGGGCTCTGGCCAGTTCCCTTCCAGTCGACGGTCCACTTGTAGATGATGCACCCTACCAGGTACCCAAAGATGGACTGGAAGAAGATCATGCCGGGCACAAAGTTGCCCCAGATGTCGATGGGCTTCTTAAAGTGCCGCGCGTTGATGTACGAGAAGCAGAGCGAGTACGTCATGTGGGCCCATCCGAGAATGATGCTCATCTTCATCTTGTAGCTGTTGCTGAACAGGAGGTCGTTCTCGGCGTCGTGCCATCTCCAATCGAGGCCAAAGGGGTACCGGTAGCCATTGGGCTCGGCCAGCTCCGCCTCGACCGACATGCCGTGTTGCCAGTTCTCGGGCACCTTCCAGCGCCACTGGCTGTCAAATAGAGTCATGGACTTGGAGAAGACGTCGTTGTAGATGAGGCCCGTGTAGATGGAAAAGACAGACATGACCAGGGCGATGTAGCGGCCGTAGTAGACCATGGCAAAGAGCTCAAAAGTGACCTTCTTGAGCGGCTTCTCCCAGTAGATCATGGCCAGCGAGGCGGCCAGCATGATGCATGCGTGGCCAAAGTCGCCAAACATGACGGCAAAGAGAAAGGGGAACGTGACGATGACCGGGATGGCAGGGTTCACCTCCTGGTACGTGGCCGTGCCGTAGGCATTGACGATGGTCTGGAAGGCCTCGGTGAACTTGTTTGTCTTGAGGTAGGTCGGGGGCGTCTTGTTGGTCCGGATCTCGTTGATGATGGAGGGCACCGAGAGGCCAGCCCGGTTGGTGACATCCTGCAGGGTCGACCGGATCAGGGGAAGGTCGTGAGTGGGGCACCAGCCCTCGGCGATGAGGGTACGGCGGGCGCGGTCGTAGGAAAAGTTGTTGAGCGTGTTGTAGACGGCCTTCTCCTTGCCGACCAGCACCATCCAAGCAGCGACGGAGCGGGAGATTTGCGTGAGCTCGGCCTCGAGCGTCTGCTGCGTGTTGCGGAGGACATTCTGCACGTCGTTAAGCCTAGCATTGACCTCGTGAACCTGGTCGCGGCGGAGATCGCTGTTCTCGTCGACATTGTACACCTCGGCGCTCATCGACTCGGAGATCTTGCGGATCTTGGCGAGAATCTCCTTGCCGTGGGCAAAGATGACAAAGACGTTCTTCTGAACCGGCTCGTTGTTGGTAGGGTCGACGAGAGGTTCCGGGATCTCGGCCTGGTTCATGTAGAGGTTTCCGCGGAGCGTACGCCAGAGAATACGCTCAAAGGCGGCCACGCGGTCGCGGGCGATGACGCCGGCGACGAAGCCGATGTTCATGCCCGAGAAGGAGCGCTCGACCTCGGGGGCCGAGTGGTTGTGCTCGACGTCGGCGAGCAGCGGGGCATCGTCGTTGTCCGTGGACGCCCTAATCTCCTCGACGTTTCCGTGGGCGCGGTCGAAGAAGCCGCCGGCCTCGCGCAGGACCCATCGCCACTCGGTGAGCTCGACCTCGCGCTTCTTCAGTGTCTCGTAGCTCTCGTTTAGGGACGAGACGCGCTGCTCGAGGCTCTGGCTCTTCTCAGTGAGCTCGTCAATCTCGGTGGTGGTCGGGGCGGCGAGGGTGTCGACGTCGAGATCGATCTTGCGGAGGGGGATGCCGGCCTTTTCCATCTGCGCGTGAAAGTAGCCTGTGGGGGGGGGGTGTTAGCTGGGTCTATGTCGCGTGGGGGGGTGAGGGGATTCCGGCGTACGAAGCTGGCGTTCGACATTGTCGAGACGGCGGATGTCTTGGGTAAAGGCCCGCTGGAAGGCGCTGATGTCGCCATTGAGCTGAGAGGGGTGTCAGTCAACGGAGAGGGTCCCTGGGTAGGGGAGAGGGTCGTACATCTCGAAACTGGACGAGGCCGAGCTCGCCGAGGGCGTTGACGACTTCGCGGCCGATTTCATTGGAGATGTAGAGCTGGACCATGCTCATGTCCGCCGAGCGGAACGGCGTGTCCCGTGCGGGAGCCATCTTTGGGGATGATGGCGATGGACGGGGCGACGATGGAGGCAGATGCACCGAGACGTTCAATGATGTCGGAGCTCGCTGACGAACTGCAGCTGGCTTGGTTGGAGTGTCTGTCGGATCATCTTCGGACCACGCGTCGCCAAGCCATGTGCGTGGTAATCAGGGTTAGGGTCCATGCAGGTACCGTTCCAAGGCAGCGGCACTCCCGTCCATCTCCTTTGCGACCGACAACAAGCTGGAAGAAACGGAAGTGGATTTTGCGACACAGGTCAGTTATTGACTAGGAGTGATGCAGGTATGTAGTTCGGTTGTCAGGAACACAATTCCCACTTGGCATTGCTTAAAGTCCAGCTGTGAAGAGACAAGTCGCCATCCATGGAACAAGAGACGACGACTGGCTCATGGCAACTTGGATGGACAGCATCCGGGCATCCAGACGAACTTGAAGAAGATGCAGACACTGAGAGGATCAGTCTTGTGTATACCTCCAGACCTGACAGAAGCCTCGCCTCGCAAACAGTCTTCTTGCAACCCAAGTCCTCCCACCTATGTACTCCAACACTCACTGAAACTAAGACGAGCAAGCATAAAACGGCTCGTGTACGTACGTTAGAATAAAGTTCTCCGTCTCCCCCTCCCCCTCTTATTCCCGCCTGCCACGCCCCCGATGCCCCGAATCGAGCCAATGTCTGCCGCCCATCGGGCCTTATCTGGGATGCCCTGTATCATGCCGTCACACAGCGCGGGCAGCTCACCCCAAACCCCCACACTCACCGAGAGCCACCCGCGGGCCATGTGATGCGGTCAAGCAATTACAGCGCATGGCCAAATGACTCTCATTACACAATCATGTCGGATAACAAATTCTCTCTCTCTTGTACAGCTGCTATCGCCGAAATCACTACTCTTACCACACTATATAGCAGGGGGGTAAAACCGCGCAAGTCGTACAGCCAAACTAGAAATGCGCTCGCCCCCGTCCTCATAACCGCTACCCCCCTTCGCCTCTCTCCCCTCCCCCCTTCCCCCCCTATTTTTTCCAAATGCTCATGTAGTGTTACAAACACCCTTTTCCAACAATACAAAACAAGTACGCCCCTTTCCGATAATGACCCCCCCAAAACTCCATGCAAATGCTTTGCTCCCAAAAACCCAACTTTTCCCCCCTCATCGTTCATGTCCGATCCGAAACTCCACGCGAAGCAACGCAGAGATGATCGTCCGTGACCAACAGCCAGGAGAAAAGACCGCAAAAAAAAAAAGACAAAACCGCTTCGCTCCGTCATGTCATCAGAACATCCCTCCCCAGAGCCACGTCAGAGCTTCCGCCCAAACATAAAGCTCCCATACATCCCCCCGACCTCGGCCCTCGCCACGGGAATCTTCCTCATACCCCACGACTCAGCCCCCATCTTCCACCCCCTCCGCCCATCATCCCTCCGCTGCCGGCCCTCCCCCCCCAGCTGATGGTCCCTGACCATCCACCCGCGGCTGCCGCACTCGGACGTCCGCCACCCCATCTTCTTGAGCGTCGCGACCGACTTGGTCACGCGCTTAAACACATCATCCGCCACCTCGACCACCTCGACCGGCTCCGACCACGCCTTCAAAATCGCGCAGTCCTTGCTGACCAGGTACACCAGATCCAGCTCCTGGCCCCACATGTCCGACAGGTCGAGGTACTTGAGCGAGTGTGGCACCCAGTCCACCTCCATGGCGCCGTCCTCCGTCTCGTCCGGCACAAACAGCCGGTTGACGTCGCGCAGCCCGATGCTGCGCCCGAGCGCCAGCTCCTCGAGGTGCTTGGTCAGCGGCCGCAGCAGCGCCACGTGCGACGCGTCCATCTTGGCCCCCTTGATGCTCAGCGACTTGAGCGTGGGCGGGAGGACCTGCAGCAGCTCCGTCACCTCGTCCACGTCGAAGAGCTGGCTGGTCCGGGCGTCGGTGGCGAGGCTGAGGAAGACGAGGCTCTTGGCCGCCGGGTGGGTCGCCAGGAAGTCAATCACGCCCCGCGCCGTGAGCAGCTTGCACTTGGCCAGGTTGAGGTGAGTGAGCCGGGCGGACTCGGGGATCGACATGAGCGCCGCGTCCGTCACTCGCAGGCCGGCGAGGTCGAGGTGCGTCGCCCGCACGAGTCGGGGCAGCAGCATGGTCGCGACCGTGGTCGGCAGCGTGATGCACTTGTGCAGCGACAGGCGCGTGATGGAAAACTGCGCCGGCCACTCCTCCTTCGCCAACGACGAGAACGCCTCCCGGAATTTGGCCGACGTGCAGCCGCAAAAGTCGACGGCCTTGAGGTTGGGGAGGCCGCAGAACAGCTTGCGAATCACGTCGGGGCTGAGGTCGTCGTCAATGTATTCCTGCCCCAGAAACTCCTGCAGGTTAGGGGTCAGCTCGAGGCAGCGCAGGAGCGTCTCCGACGTCAAGTTCTTGGCCTGGGCCCGCTCCGCCATGGTCGAGAAGAGCTGCGAGGGGTTGAAGTGGCAAAAGTCGAGGCGCCGCACTATGGTGCCCAGCGACTGGTGCTCCGAGATGTGCCGGAGGAACTTGGAAAAGATCTTGGAGTGGGGGATCGTGATGTTGCGGTACAGGGTGCTCAGCGTCGCCACGTGCATCGTCCTAGATGTCAGGAGCAGCGACATGAGGTCGACGTTGCGTGGCGTGACGCCATTCGGAGGGACATCGAGGGCGAGGAGGCTGATGATGGAGGCTGCACCGAGGGACGAGGTTAGTCAGGGCGACGACCGACGACAACCACTTGGGGAGGGGGGGAAGCTTACTCAGGATCTCGGCTGGGAGCCTCTCGATGGGCGAGTCGCCGGCGCGGTTCCCGCCCTTCTTGAGCGTCTTGCCCGCGCGAAGGGGGGTGTTCCAGACATTGTTGAGGGCCTGCAGATCACCAAAGCTCTTGCTGGCAAACTTGCCCTTGACCTGGATCTGCTTCCAGCCTTGGAAGCTGTCGGCGGGGGACCAGTAGCCCAGCAGGCGGCTGTTGGGGTTTGTCACCGGGGCGCGGAACTCGGTCTGGATCATGTTGGGGACGCCCGACAGCGACGTGGTGGGAGAGGTCGTCGAGGGGAGGCGGCGCAGGACGTCGGGGCTCTCGGCGCGGTCGTCGGCTTCGAAGTCTTGGTCGTCGACGGCCACCTCGTCGCCTAGGTACGACGAGATCTTGGAGTGGGAAAAGTCCTGGGGGAGAGAACTTTCGTTTTCGCGGATCGAGGAAAAAGAGGAGCGAGAGAGCCGGTCCGGGGTGGCCGGTCGGAGCTGTTGGTGCTCATGTTGGTGGTCCACCATGGTTAAGTAGTCGCAGGGTGTGTCCCTCGACGGGGGTCTGGAGGTCTGCTGGGGGGTGTGGTCGGGGACGACACGGGGGGGGTGCTGAATCACGGCCATTGCGTCGGACAAAGGCCAGCGGGCGCCCTGGGTCGGAGTCTCGGCCGAGCCCTTGGTGTCTGGCAGGGTGGGTATGGGTACCTCGGGGTGCCGTCGTCTGCTGGCACGCTGCGAGGTCAGGTGGGCGAGGGGGATGGAGCAATGGCGGACGGGCGGTGTCCCGAATGCACAGGGCCGACGGCAGCAACGGTTGTGATTCGACGTTGGGTGTTGGCGTCTGGGGACGGACAAGCTCTGCTCTGGGAGTCTGGCGAGTCTGGCGAGTCTGGCTGGGGTCGAGAGGGAAAAAAGGCTGACGGGCGGCGAGGAGTGGTCTCACAGGAAGGCGGGAACCACCACAAAGCGCCGTTCTATTAGTCAATGGGCTGTCTTGTTAGGTAACAAGAAGCTCGCCGACGCAGCGATGCGGGGAAGGGGGCGCGAGGTTCGGTCGGTTTTGCTGGGACTCTGCAAGCTCGGGATCCGCAATGGGCCCTGGAAATCGTGATCTGGCCGCCCAGACTGATATTTTCTTATGCGGCGCGAACAGACGCCGACACCGTGGCACACAGGAGCGAGCAAGCAACCGTCGCCGTAGCTGTAGCTGTAGCCGTAACCGTAACCGCAACTTCAGCAAGGGCCGGTGGCTTGGAACGAGTCCACGACGTGCCGCTAGTACGGACGGACGGACGCAACGTGGTGCAGAGGGGTGGGCGAGCTGGTTTGCAAGATCTGGAGCAAAGGGCCGGAAAAGGGTGATGGTGGCGGGTGTGGTGTATCGAGGGGAAAGTGTTGATGGCGGAATCAGGATTGATGGTGTTGCACAAGGAACGACAGCAGCAGCAGCTCGAGGTAAAGTAACGGAGCGGCAGGGGGCGAATCGAAACGGGCGCGGACAAGGCACGTTGGAATAAATAGGTCGGTTACGTCAATCGCCCGGAGACGGGGAGGGGACCACATGAGCAAGCCTGCAAGGCGAGAGCAAAGCTGGGCGGATGGGCGGCGTAGAACCACAAACGCCGGGCAACACCGAGAGGGCGAGGCCGGCGCTTCCACTTTGGTTGCCCGGTCTTTGTGCCGTCCATCATGTGGTGGGAAAGGGATGGATGTGGGCGTCGTCGCAAAACCCTTTGCCCGATCTCTTCGCTCTTCCGGGACAAGCTCGACATGGAGCAGTGGGCACTGGCGAGAGGTCGCATAAAGCGCGATGGAACGCTGTGGAAGCCTTCAGGGACCGGCACCAGGCGGAATGTTGGAAAAAAAGAACACCAAATATTTCGCCCCTGTATTCTACCACGAGATGAGATGCGGTTCCGTCGAGGCCCGGGTTGATCACAGGGCCACTTGCCAGACAATAGCAACGGTCCCAGCCGCTGGGAATTGAAGCATGGAAAGACGCGAAGCGGCAACTGGTTGACGACTTTGCGCCAAGCCTTGTTCCTCTGCAAAAAGCGACCACAAAAGTCCATATCCGAATTTCCATGACAAGGCATAACCGGGACCGTCGCTGCTGTAGGGTCCGCCGGTACGTAATGGTTTGGCTGTTGAACTCGGCTCCACCGCATGTCGACCGCCAACCACACCATCTCACCATCCAGTCGTGATCACAGCCGACCGTGGCCAGTCGGTCCGGTCCTTGACGTTGGTGATTTGTGACGGCTGTCTTCCCGTGTCCATCACCGCCGTATATATGACTGGAAACCCTGGCGATGACTGGAGCAGGGTTTCCGAGGAGTGTGGACAAGACGAATAGATGCCGGCGGATAGGGACGGAGAAGAGACGGATGCCGTGAAAGACAGGCGCTTCCCCGTCCACTTCTTTGCCCCTCTATCCGCTTTCCCATCACATGAGGCGCATCCGACCACGCCCTGCGACCATATCCATTTCCCCTTACCTAATCTCAACTCTTCCAGCTTGGACCCTGGAGGCGACTACAAAACCACAGGGTCGACACTTAAAAAAAGACATCTGCTCTCCGATGCTCGCATGAATGTTGAGGGGTCCAACCTGCCCCGCGATTTGCCCCTCTCACAAGCCAACGGCGACCGCGCTTCCAGACGAGCATCAGCACAAGACCTCGCGCCGCTGTCGGAGAGGCCGGAGGATGAGTCAACCATCGCCATGTCAACAAGCCGGGCGTGTGTCTGGCCGGATGGAGGGGCGCAGGTGGCCAAGCCTGCGCAGTCGGATGTTCCTGAGATGCCAAGCGCTGAAAGAAAGAGGCTGAACTGTTCACGTGCACATGATCATTCGTCGCCATGGCCGATGGCACGTTGTCAAAAAATTGACGACCCCTGTCCGCCTAGAAATCCGGGGAGCCGCCCCAAGCCGCCCGAACCCAGCAGCGATACTGCGTATGCCCCAAGCCATTGGAGAGAATGCCGAAGGGGTGGAAACGGCGGCGGCCATCACCGCCCTGCGGCCTGCCCGCGAGGCCGCTTCCCGAGACTCCATCCCCGTCTTGTCCGATCCACAGTCCAAGCAGCAACCTAAGCAAAAAAAACCCTTTTTCTTCAACTCGCCGGCCTTCTCCTCGGATCCGTTCATCTTTGGTCGATCCCCCCAAACCCACCTCCACCGCCAAGCTCAGATCTCCCCGCTCCGGCTTCCTCCATCCGGCATCCAGACCCCTCGGCGTCAACCATGCTGCCCATGTAAAAAAAAGCTAGTATCCGGCGCCCCGGGAAGAGGAATCTGCCAGCTTCCGCAGCAGCCGCCGCAAGAGCAACAACAACAGTCGACGGCGGAATGGATGGGATGGGAGGGGCGCAACGCCATGCATGATGCAGTGTGCGTGCTTCTGCGTCCCGTCGCATGTTGCCTCCCCCCCTCCCCTCCCCAAAAGTCTAAACATCTCCTCGGAGCGACACGTTCATATATCGAAAAGTCGAGGGAGGAGCTATGCCGTGAATAATGGCAGCGCTCATCATCGACGTTACACGGCGTCCAGTCCAGCGAATGCCAGTGTCTGGGGTAGGACGTGTAGGTTGCGTGCTCGGGGGTTGTCCATGACGCACGCAATGCTGTCTTCCCACACATCATTGATCCCAGGGACGACAGAGCGTCTCGTCTCGTCTTGCCTTTCGTCTTCTTCCCCCGCATCGTAAACCGTGGGCTGGCCTCCATCGAGCTCGAGTGATGATGAGGCTCGACATGTTGCCATGGCATTGACCATGCCTATCCACCGAGTACGTCGTCTCAGTTACGGAAACGGAAGGTCGTTACCTAAAATATTACGGAATGGTAAAACACCAAAACGGATTCTTCCCCTCCTTTTTTGGAGTATGGATGCTGTCCTCGACTGCTCCAGCATCTCCAACCAAGATCGGACCTCCAAATCTCGAGGCAGAGCAAACAAAGTGATGAGAGCCCCTCCATCTCGACCCAACCACCCCCCCATCTCCAGTCCCAACACAGGTAGCACAGCACAAACTCCAGCAAACAGTTCAACGCCCGTAAATCTCACGCTTCACTCCTGCCTCCACCCACCGCATAACATTGTTCTCACGTGGGCAGCAAACCTCACCATGCGACGTCTGAGATGCTGTTCCCCGTCCGAGGACCGCAAACCAGCCCTTGTCTTTCCAAAGTCCAAAGTACTACGCTGTGCTGTCTGTTGTCACCCGGGGTCGAGAAACCTAGCCCATTTCTCCTGCTTTTGGACCCTCCCCCCCCCGAAGATTCATGTGTGATTCCCACGATGGAGGCCCGGGATATCAATGTCGGGAATCAGGAAGGAAATTCGACACCGCAGGATCTTGAAGATCTCGAAGCTCGGCAGACAGACCTGAAAAGGGGACGAAACTCATGTGTAGTTGGGTTACACATACGACTACGACAAAGACGCAGAGGGAGAGAGAGAACACGCTAAATTTGCTTCAATGCCGCCGATATACACTAACCCCCCCCTTCCTTATGGGTATCCGATCCGACCCTTGTTCCAACCAGATCTCGGCCCCGACACTGCTGCGTGTCCATTCCATACGTACGTAGGTAGATATATATACACATTCACACCATCGACGCTGCCCCGCGCGCGTAGAAAGAAAAGTGGCATGTCCCCTCGGGTAGAATTCCTCATCACCAGCATCCATCCCCGTCCGTAGTGAGCAAACAGACCTCCCATCCCTTTGTTCATTTTCCAACGCGGCAGCGCCTCATGACCTCCCCACGCGCTCGCCAATCCTCAACCGCTTCTTGCAATCCTCGCAATACCATTTCGCTATTTCCTCGTCAGTAAACAGCAACACCAAAAAGGCACGAGACGAGAGAGTACTGACCTTTCCCCTTGGGCGCCACCTCCAACCCCACGCACTCGAGATGGAACCACTCCCTAGGACATCCATCCGCGTCGCACCCCACCATCTCCCCGTAGCTCACCTGGTTGCAGATGCAGTACCTCGGCTCGTTGACGTCCGGCTCGTCGTCATCGTCGCCATCGCCGTTCTCGTCTCCCCTGCCGGCCTTGCCGTTCCCGCCGTTCTTGGAGCCCCGCCCGGACGCTGCTGAGATTTCGTCTCCGCTTCCCCCGGGACCGCTGGTCGATGGCAGCTGGCCTGCCGCGAGGATGCTGTTCAGTCCGGCGGAAGCGCCGGCCGCCGCCGCCGAGATGGAGGCCCCCTTCTTGTGGCTCCGCTTCGCGGCGGTGGTGGCGGCCGCGGCGGCAGTCGCAGTGGTGGCGGCACCGTTGGTGGCGCCGACGGGTCCGCCTTCGGCGTTCCGTGAGGGGCGGGACCGCGGGTGGGAGGAGGCCGCGCTCGCCGCCTGGGCTTCGGCAAAGGTGGAGAGGGCAGGGGTTGATGGCTTGCTCGCTCTCCCGCTCTTGGTCTTGAGTGCTGGTGTTGGGGGGAGGATGGGCGTGGCTGAATCGCGTCTTGGTTCGCGCTCCTCCGCAACTTTGACCGTCATTTCCTTCTTGGCTGTGATGCTACCGTTGGGTGCTGGCGGCTCGGGCGGCGCGGGTATCACCGAATCCACCTCGGGCTTCGCTGGTGGCTCGGGCTTGCTCGGGGCAGCAGCTGGTGCTGCTCCCTTGAGTGGCTTTGCCTCAACGACTGCCTTGGCCCCATTCGCCTGAACTGTTATGTCCGGGGTGCCTGAGTGGGAGCCGTTTGGCTTGTTGGAGGCTGCCGACCCCGGGCGTTCCTTGGCTGCGTCGGCTTTGGTTGTTGGGACTGGGTTTTGACGGGCGCGTGAGGATGTAGGACGAGGGGGGCCATTGGGCGGCGGGGCAGGAGAAGTTCGTCCGGCTTTCGTATGCTCGGGGAATGTTCCGACGAGAGGGGAGGATGCGACGGAAGGAGACATGGCGACGGTGGTGGTCCTGCTTTGGGGCTGTTAGCTGAAAGGGCCTCGACGATGACAGGATATGATGGGGCAGAACGGAGACACACCTCTTCTTTGCTTGGCCGCTTGATGTGGGCAGCGCCTTGCGCTTCTTGCTGGGACCGCCGGTGGCGGGCGTGGTGCCATCGGGGGCGGGTGTCTCCCTCGGACTTGTTGTCTTGGGCTTTGGGGCGTCGGCGCCAAAGACCCCCGCCATGGCACGCTCCGCCTTGCCCGTACCGGCGACGGATTCCGTCTTCCGGTCATTGGCGACCTTGCGCCGCTTTGGCGGGGGGTTGGTAGCTGGCGGTGCCGTGTGGGAGATACCGAGGCCGATCAGATTGGCCGCGTCGGCGACCGTGGGCGCCGTCTTTTTGGATTTTGCTCCTTGGGCCTTCTTGCCCGTCTCCTGCTGCTTCCCTTCGGCGTCGGCGTCGGCGTTCTGTGCGGCTCTCGAGTTCTTCTTCGCGGCCAATGCCTGCTTACGGTCGTTGCTCCGCGCGGCTGCTTCCTCGGCGAGCGCCTGGGCCGCCGCCGAGAGAGTTGCGGCTCCTTCGCGCCGTGATCGCTCCGCCTGTGCGTTGTTGGTTTTTTGTTGGCGGTTCTCGGTGTAGGCCCAATGTGCCGTGCTGCCCCATTTGGCCTCGTCGCTGAAATGGGTTTCCAGGTGCGGCCAAATCTCTTCAATCCGCCCAATCTGCTTTTGGAGGGCATCGTTGGCGGTAGAGATGACGTGATTCTTCTCTTCCAGGGATGTCAGCATCTCTTGAATCTTGAAGGCTGTCTGCCGGAAGAGCTGGCGACGGGGGACGTTGCTGGGGTCGAAGGCGCTCGCGGCGGTCGAACCCTCGCTCGCGGGAGCAGCCACCGGATTGACGCCAGCGACGGGTCCGGCTGCGCTATTGTGTGTGCTCATCACAGCGGAGCCCGGCGTCGAGGCCTCGTTGACGGGCCGGACGGGGTCGGGGACCGGTGTCTTGAGGGCCACCTCGAGCAGCTCGGACAGAGCAGCTTCTGGGGCAAAGATCTTGGCGTCCACCTCTTTGAGAAGGGTGAAATGCCGAACGAGCTCCTTAGGGAGAGCCGTGATGGCATCGGTAAAGTGCGTAATGGCCGGAAATATGTCGATGGGCTGTTCGGACGCGGGGCCGCCGGCGGAGGAATTGCCGCGCTGGAGGGACGAGGTTCGCGGCGGGTTGGTTCGCGTCTGGCGCACTGGCTGCGCTCTGCGACTGGCGGCCGTCGAGCCCTCGGCTGCGGGAGGCCGAGCGGACTTCATGGTAGGAAGGTATGTATCGGCGCGTCGATTCGACGAGGAGAGGAGGAGGAGGAGGAGGAGGGGGTCGAGACGAGGGTCGAGAAAGGGGTCGCGGTCTGGGTCGGAAGTGGGAGGCTGGCCGAGCTCGCTCTCTGCCCCTTCGGCGCCTGGTGACAAGGAGCGCCGGGGCGTCGCAGGAAGCAGTCCGAGTTGCAAGGGCGCTTCAAAGCAATTGTGAGAGTCGAGACGCGAGCTTCAAATCATGTCTGCGGGCTGACAACGCGGGGACTTGGTGGTCGCATGGGGAGTTGGAGCGAAGGTTGCTGGGCGATGGTCAGAAAAATGGATTGCACACTGGCAGGTGGGCGGACGGGACAGTGTTCCCTGCTGGGCGTCCCTGTCGAGCGGCAGCATGGAGCATGGGTGGGCGGGCCAGGGCGCGACTGACCGCCCGGCGCACAGGAGACATCGGCCCAAATTTCCCACTCTCCGATACGTCACTGGCCGTCGCGATAAGATAAGGAATCGCATCGCACAAAGATGGCGCCGACTCCCACCTCGGCTTTTGCGATCAATGGACACTGGAGCACAAGCTGGCTTGAGAGCTTTGGCATGTCGACTCGACGGAGGACAAGACCCGGTATCCGCACCGAGAACGTGTGGCCACATTAGATTGAGGTTTCTATTCAACCCAGATCGTGGACGACATGCGCCAGGGACGGCATGACATGGAAGAGAACGAAATCTATCGGCCTCTGCCCTCTAAAGTGGTTGCGCCCAAGCAAGAGAACGCGCAAATAACGCCTGCTAGCTATAACCCCTCTGACCAAGACCACTAACTACCACCGCCCTAATTACGCCTGCTTCACCCGCCGCCGAGGCCGCTCCTCCCTCTCCAACTTGCTTTGCCTCCGCTGCCACTCGACCAGCACTGGCAAGAAATGCCACAGGTCAAACTCGGGCCACATGCAGTCCAGGAAGAATATTTGCGTGTCTTGGTGGCACTGCCAGAGCATAAAGTCGCTGAGCCTCTCCACCCCACTGGTCCTGACGAACAGGTCTAGTGGCGGACACCCAGCCGTGTACAGGTGACTGGTGAGGGTCTCGTCCGTTATTGTCTCGGCGTTCGGGTAGGTTGTGACATGTTCGCCATTCTCGGATTTGGATGGCGGGGAGTCTGGGGGGAGGGTGCTCGAGGAGGATACCGAGTCGTCGAGGTCGTCGGTCCGCGATTGGGGTGGGGCCGGCGAGGTTTCTCGGATGGATGCCAATCCGTCCGTGCTGAGACCGCCCTGCTTCGACATGAGCTTCTGTGTAATTCGCGATTGCGAAAAGGTGTTGTTGTGTGGGCGCGGAGTTGTCGAGTAGTCTTCGACGGTCGTGCGTATCGCAGTCGTGATCTCCTCCCTCGACGTGTAGGGGAAGCAAATGTTAAGGATGCACCTGGTGGACATGTTAGCAGATTCGTTGCGAGTCTGCCGATGAGGGAGGCGCACTCCTTGTTATGCGCCGTAGTGGCCACGGCCCGGTCGACGACATCGAGGACGTCAGGACTGATGAGGTCCCGCTGGCCAAGCACGCGAACACTAGCTCCGTATCGCTCCAGAAGCTCGCCGTGCTGTATAAGCTGCTCAAGCTTGACCTTGGCGAGCTGCATAATGCCATCGACCTCGTATTTGGGGCGGTTGAAGTTCTCGATGCTAAAAGCATACACCGTCACGGCCTTGACTCCGCATTTGTAGCAGACTTCGAGGACCTGGGCGAGCGGGTTAGCCGAGTCTCGCCGCAGTTGGGAGGGAAGAGAGAATGCGCACCCGTGCCAGGGCTTCAAAGCCAAGGTGATGACCCTCGATGGTCTCGATCTTGTGGCTCCGCGCATACCGCCGGTTGCCGTCCATGACAAAGGCCACATGCTGCGGCATGGGGCCCTGCCTCAACGCGCCGATAAGCGTCTCTCGCAGTCGACTGAGCACCCATTCCGCCGGGGGCGAGTGCAGGAACCAGTTCCGGGCGCGGGAGAGGTAGAGGTCCGACATTTCGAGGGCGGTTGTCGAGCGACGCGCGGTCACTCGTCGCTCGTCGCGAGACGAAGGAGGTGTCGGATGTGTTGCGCGGTGGGTGCGACGATTGAAGTGCGAAGGGAGCTTCGAATCGCCAAGGATAGAGCACGTCTAGGGAATCGTCGCGTAGATGTGAGGTCGTCGGTGTCTGGTTCAGATGCTGGGAGGCATGGCGGTCATGTCGAGATGCCACATCATCTTGTCAAGGCGCAGGCGGCAGCCAAGCAGAGAAATGTTGGCAGGGGGGGGGGTTGTTGGAATCCCCGGCTTGGACCCACAGCTTGACCACATTTATAGACCCGCTTTTAGGGGGAGCTGTCCCCAGAAATGGAGGGTGGTGGACGTCAGCTCTCATCCCTTTCTTCACATGTGCCAAAAAGGGGACACGAATCGATAACGGTACCCTCCATTCCACGAGACGCCCACCCACTGACGGGACCATGGGAGCAGGACATATACCCCCAAAACCACACCTTTTCCACCTCTACTTTTTGTGACGCATCATACCTGTCCATCCCCAAAAAGGGACCTGCATCAGAAGCACCTCTGGCCAGGGGGAACTGCGGCCTGAGGTCACTACTCAAAGGCACCCTGAGGTGTTGGGCTCAAGACACTGCACCACCTGCAGCAGTGAGCTTCACCACTCCCGCCTGCTGGGCTCAAACAATGTGGCGATCTTGAGACCCCAGAGACCAACCCCAAAAAACACACCATGTCGTTTACCAATGCGCCGGTGACGCGCACCCTCGTGCTGGGCGTCGTCGCCATGTCGATTGCCGCCAGCCTGCTGGACATCAAGCACTACTTTTACATCTCGGTCGGGACACACTTTTGGCGCTACCGCCAGTTCTGGCGCATCTTTTCCTACCAGCTATCCTACGCCAACTCGGTCGAGGTGCTGTTTGCCTCCATGACATTATACAACTTGCGGAGCATCGAACAGCTTTGGGGGTCCCGGAAATATGCCGTACGTCTTGTCAACCCCCCAGTGACTCGCCGAGGACTCGCTAACAGCTCATCAGTCATTTATCCTCGTCACCTCACTGCTGACAGCCGTGGTCCCCCCCTTCATCCTGACTGTGCTGCTCCGGCCGCTGTCGTTCGGTGCCATTGACTTCCTGCCATCCGGCCCGACCCCCATCATCTTTGCCATCCTCGCCCAGTACCACGCCCTGGTCCCGCATACCTACAAGTACAAGGTGGCCCTTTCGACAAGAGCCCCCTCCGACGACGCCGCGGCGCTCACCTTTTCCGACAAGTCGTCGCGATACCTCATCGCGCTCCAGCTCGCGCTCTTCCAGTGGCCTGGTTCCCTCCTCGGTGCCTCGGTGGGCTGGGTGGTGGGCACCCTCTGGCGGAACGAGATGCTTCCCGGGGCGTTGACGCACTGGCGAGTCCCAGGGTGGGTGGTCGGGGTGAGGACGCAGAAGAGGAGCGGGGAGTTCGAGGGGTTGCAGAGGAGGCTCGAGGGCGAGGGGTCATCGACCGGCGTGACGTCTGGGGCTCAGGTTGCGGTGGAGGGGGATCCGAATCGGCGACGAACGATGGGCCAGCAGCTGCTGGATGAGGTGAGAGGGGCATTCTAAGCTGGGCGAACAGACGGGGGCACCTCTTTTCTCCTGTCCCGGCTTGGGCTTGATGTCAGTCGGGTTACCACGGCGGTTGCCTGTCAGCCGGATACCAACAACCGGGCAGCTGTGCACAGCGACTTTGTGGTAGGCGTTGAAGTTACAAGAAGACGATGGATTACAGAGGATCAAGATTTCTACCTGTTGCCGATATGATTGCCATGGCAATGTGCTTTGACATGTTCATGTTGACGAGACTTGTCAAGGTTTCAACTTCGCCGAGCGCCACCTGTCAACATATGGAGGCATGCACTTGCAATCCGACTACCAGGTTGTATGGACGACCAGTCGAACATGCACATAAAATCAACACAGCGCGTATACTTGGGGACAGGCGTCAAAAGGGGGGCGGTGATTGGGGGTACACTTCAGAGTTCAGGGTTGCAAGGTGTTCCTGGAACCCGCCCGTCCTCCCCGGATCGGCTTAGCCCGCGTGGCTATCGCCCAAGACAGCGCCGATTGGAGTGGATGGGCGTCGATTTGGGGGTCACTTTTAGCGTGTGAAAAAGAAAGAACAGGGGGTGGTTCAGTGGAGGTGGCCTCGCCTCTTTTCCCGTCCACTCTCGTCGTCCATTGCAGCGTTGTATCCGCCGTCATGCGACCAGCCGCCTCTTTGTCCCTCAAGGAATGGACATCCGGTCTTAATCTGTAGATATTTCCAACCCCCTTTTGGACTTCTTTTTGGACACCGGCCTTTGGCATTCATGATCACGTCGAAGCCATTGCCCGCATTCGCAAGACCTCACCGAATACCGCGCCACTTTCGCGAGCTCCTGACCAAGTCTGACGCAGCTCGAAGACGACGACGACCACGACATCTCGATCAACGACCACGACACCGCGGGAGCCCCCCGTCCCCATTCGTTGCGACCCGACATCCCTCGTGCCACCCATGGCCTTTTAACTTTGTACAATCGTGTTATCTTGGGGAAACGGGCGCCTTGGCTGGGATAGCCTGTGGCAGCCTTCTTGGACGACTGGGCTTTCTTGAATAATGTCTTGGACTGCGACGACGACATCTACACACGTACACGACGACACTACACCCCGGTACACATAATGAATGGCGCCGCGACACGAAGGGGGGAGGGCTTCGGCCCAGCGACGAGGGCCCCCCCGGGCGCCGGACCCCCTATGCCCAATGGAAAAGTCCTGGTCGACAGCTACAGGCAGGATGCCCTCAATGGGCCTGACAGGGAGAAACCGCGCTCCAATCCCGTACGACCGTCTCTGTACCGCTCCAACATGTGCATCATTGGCTAACCGGCCGTCTTGGTCTCACAGGCGAACGCCGACCGTCCACAGAGCTCCCCTCTCGTCGATCTCAACGATCCCATCCAGGTCCACCTGCTGACAGAGACGGCCCTCTCAGACAGCAAGCAGTATGAGATCCTCTCGCAGGAGGAGGTGGACGACCTCAAGAAGCAGATACAGTCGCTGTCGATGCGCATCGAGCAGGCCCGCGCCAACCTGGCCATCCACTCCAAGTACCGAGACGCCGCGATATCCATGGCCAAGCTGTACTCGCCCAAACCCGAGGGGAAGCGGCTGAGCCTGCGGGGGAACCGCCAGAGCGACTCGGCCAAGGAGGCCGACATGGAGAGGCAGGCGAGCGAGCGGCGATGCGAGGAGCTGGCCGCGGAGCTTTTCAACTTGGAGAAGAGAATCATGGAGCCGCAGAGGCGGCTGCTGCAGCACACCGCCGCCATTCTGCAGATGACACACCGGGCCTCGGCGAAGAAGACCGGGCAGCTGCAGGTGGGACAGCCGCTCCCCAGCGGCATCCCAGGGAGCCCCGAGAGTCTCTACACCTACACCAATGCCCGAAACAGCTTGGACCCCGCCAACGACACCCTCGAGTTTGACGACCGAAGCCTCTATCTGCCGCTCGAGCAGATGAGTGCGCCACCCATACCGGCGAGCCGACAGCGCAAAAACACCATCGAGATACCCATGAAGTCGCCCATCCGTGAGCAGGCCAATCAGATGCGCGAGGAGATGGACCGCGTCAAGGAGGAAAACGCACGGCTCAAGGTCATGGAGAACAAGTTCAAGGCCGAGGAAGAGAACCTTCGCGGCGAGGAGGAAAGGCTTCGGGCGGTTGAGAAACAGCTCAAAACCGAAAACGCACAGCTCAAGGAGGAAAAGGCTCGCCTGGAGAAGGCGGAGCAAAGAATGGCCGCCCAGCTCAGCGCAGAGTCGGACACCCTCCAGACGCAAACGGCAGAGCAGATCAGGCTGATCTCGGAAACGGAGATGAAGCTGGAGGCCTTGAACAGTAGGCTGAGGGAAGTCATCATTGGGTTTGGCATAGCCAGGACTATCGACGTTGGGGAGCCCAAGAAGGCGACCGGCACTGGGGAAACCCTCCGGTATCAGCTCAGCTTCTTGGACCAGAACCTGGACGCTGCCAAGGACGAGCAGATCTCGTACACGACCAACCTCAACCGGGAGAACGAAGTATTCGCCTCGACAGCAGCGTCCGCGGGAGCCGCTCTCGCCCAGGCCGAAGGGCGCGTCGAGGACATGATCGAGCAACTCCAAGACCTCATGCAGCGATCTAAGACAGGCGGGCAACTCCCTCCCCTGCCAGCAGATGCGCCTCTCAATGACCAACTGGCCTACCTCGACAATGCGCTCAGAACCGTCGGGAACGACCTCCTCAAAGCCGCGGAGTCCGCCGCCCTCTCCAGCCGTCAAAACAGTGAGCAGGTAGAAGCCGTCCTCGCTGGCCTATGGGACATTATCCAAGCCGGCCTCGCCGAAGCCCAACAACAAAAGGCCGCGCGGCGCCAGGCCCGCCTCGACAAGGGCCTCGACCCGGACGAGGAAGACATGTCGGGCGACGAGACGGGCGACCCCAACGAGCCGTACTCGCTCTCGGCCTTCTCGGCCAAGGTCCAGTGGCTCTTCACGCAAGCCACCAGCCTCAAGGAGCAAAAGGGCGTGCTCAAGCGGCAAATCAAGCAGCAGCGCGAGCTCAACAACAAGTCCGACGTCCAAAAGGACGCCGAGCTCAAAGCCAGCCAGGACGCACTCCGCGCCAAGGACGCCGAACTCGACCAAACCCACGCCCTGCTCGACGAAACCGAGAAGTCCGCCCTCGAAGCCCGCGAGAAGCTCAACAAAGCCCTCGGCGACATGGAGCGCATGCAGAAATCCTCGGCGTCCGACGCCGCCCTCAAAGACCAACTCCAAGCCACCACCGCGCGCCTCACCACCCTTGAAGCCGAGATCGCCGAGATCGAAGCCTCGTACAAGGACGCCCAAACCCAACTCACCGCCGCCACCGCCACAGCCACCACCCTCCGCCAGGACCTCGCCGCCCGCACCCAGGAATCCCTCGACAAGGACGCCGAGCTCGACCGCATGAACACGATGGTGATCGAGCTCAAGACGGAAGTCGCCATCGCCAAGGCCGAGCTCGACGGCGCCTACGGCAGCCGCAAGCAGCGCGCCGCCGAGGTCGCGCGCCTCGCGCAGTCGAGCGAGGTCGACGAGCTCGGCGCGCAGGTCGCCAAGCTGCGCGCCGAGCTGGCGGCCACGCTGCGCGACCTCGAGGATATCACGCGGGATTCGATCAAGGCGGAGCGGGACAAGATGGAGCTTGAGGGGAGGCTGGACGATGCCGAGGCGGCGAGGCGGGCGGGGGAGGCGGAGGCCGAGGGGTTGAGGCGGAGGTTGGAGGGGGAGGTGGGACGGTTGAGGGAGGAGTTGGATGGGGAGAGGCTGAAGCCGCCGGCGAGTCCCGGGGGAGGGAGGGCCGGGGCCGCGATGCTGAGCGAGCAGTTTAGGGCGACGATGAAGGAGGAGAGGAAGAAGTTTCAGGAGGAGTTGAGGGTGAGTTTTCCCGTTCTCGGCCGAATTTGTGGGAGTGTGATGCTGACCCGTGTGATAGGAGGAACAAGCGAGGAGGAGGAAGCTCGAGGACGAGATGAGGAGTTTGAGGAGGCAAGGGGGGCCCGGGAGGAGTCCGTTGGGCCCGTTGAGTCCGAGGTGATTGATGATTTTGGTTGTTGACGTGTTGGTGGGAAGTATATTCTTTCTTGGAGTACCGTCTTCCTTGCATTGCGGTGGTGCATGCACTCGGTTTCTTGTTTACTTCTTTTGGTCTTGTTGGACAAAAGCGGATGGGAGGTATGCTGCTGGTGTTGGTTTCAACTGTTGGGGGGTTTGTTTGGAGTGAATTGTTCGAGTAGAGGTACGCAGGATGAGGAGTGTATGATGATGGTGTACGCTTGGGTTCGCTTTGCATCCCGTTGGGGAAAGAGTTTTGCTTCAAAGGAGCGGGACGTTGGCTATGAGGGGACGCTTTGGCACGAGTATAGCGGCAATAGAGACGTTCGTTTATTATATATACCTGTAGGGCAGCCGGTTTGGCTGGAGGATCAATAGATTACTGCCGTCACGATGCAGCCCATGAACCAGCGTCTCGTAAGATGAGAATAAACACCAAGCAGTGTATCTTGCCAGAAAATACAAATCCACCTGCCTGTCATCTTGTTCGGTATACCCAACGTAAACTACCAAAGATCCTTCCACCCCCCCCCCATTTTCCCCTTCTCTCATCCACATCATCACCACCTGCACCAACCCCCTCACCCCCAAAGCGGCGCCGTAACCTCCACCGCCCTCTCCACCACGGCCCTCACCCGATCACTGAGCACCTTATTCCGGCACTCGACCTCCAAATCCTCCAACCACACCGTCGCCTCCATCTTGTCCACCCTGATCCCAATCCCCGGCACCGGTATCCCCAGCCTATGCAGGCGCGCCAGCTCCGCCTGCTGCCGCTCGCGCAGCTGCTCGTCCTCGTCCTCGGACACATCCATGGACGCGTCGTCCTGGTCGTCCTCGGTCTTGGGGTGGGCGGGTTTCTTGCGCGGCGCCAGCGGGGGTAGAGTTGAGGCGCGCGGGAGCGGGATGGGGGTAACGTTGTCGGCGCCGAATTGCGCTTCGAGGAACATCATGAGGCGGTCGAGGCGGTCGGCGGGGGTGAGGTTGGCGTGGAGATTGTGCGGGGGGAGGGGGGAGGGTTCCTCGGGGGGCGGGCCGTGGGAGTGGGAGTGTTTGTTTGAGGAGCCTAGAAGGGGGGGTTAGTTGGGGGTGGGGTGGGGAAAAGGGGGGCTTACGCTTGACGGCGGCGGGACTGCTTTCGACGTTCATGAGGACAAAGAGGACCGAGTCGGCGATGCCGTCGTTGAGCATGTTGCCCTCCCACTCAAGCTCGACCTCGCCGCTCTTGTGGTAGCGGACCGTGACGCAGCCCATGACGAGGTACGAGGCGACGACGTCGTCGGGGTGCTCCTCCTTGAGCATGTTGACGTCCTCGGACTTGTCTTCGCCGTCGGGAAGCTCCTTGACGAAGCCGGCGGGCGGCGCGGCGGGGAGCTCCTCGATGGTGCCGAACGTGCCTTCGAGCGCCCACTTGATGAGGTCGATGCCGGCGGCCGACAGCCGGAAGCGCTGCTTGCAGGCGATGGTCGTCGTCGTCAGGCCGGCGTACTCGCGCAGATCCTCGGGGGCCATCAGAGACATTTTGAAGTCGTTTTGCACCAGCACGCCCGTGACGAGCTGCGGCTCGTGGACGCCGGTGTCCATGGCGTCGCTGAGCGGTGGAGGGATGGAGGCGAGCCGGCCGACGACCTTGGCGGTCTTGTCTTGCTTGAAAGGGATGCGGAGCTCCTCGCAGTTTCTCGGGCTGAAGACCTTGACCTTGCTGGTCTTGTTGGCGTTCAGGGAGAGGAGCTTGGACTTGAGACGCATCATGTTGTGCACCTCGCCGTGGACGAGAATCTAGGCGTGGTTAGGGGGGAAAAGGGTGGATAAGTAGGGTGGGTGATGACTTACGACGACCGGAGCGGCCACCTCCTCGATGAACTCTCTGTTCTCGACGCCATCGACGTGTGCGGCAAAGGAGTACTCCTGCACCGTGCAGCGGCGGGGAATCATGACCTTTTCAGCGTCGCCGCCAGGACCCCGTCTCGCTCCGCCCATGTTCCTCGACATGACAGACTGGATCTGATCGGGCTCCTGCATAATCTGCTTGGCCATTGTCCCTTCGACGCTGTAACCGGTGATGATGACGCCGTTCTTCTCGCTCGGTGCCCATCGCTCCAGCAACTCGCGGCTGACGCCGTTCTGCAGCATACCAGGGCTGGCAAGCATGACACAGCCACCGACATCGTCAAAGCGATCAATGTTCTTGAGGGAACGGATGAACTTGAAGTCCCAGGGACCACCCTTTCCAGCCCCGTCACCCGACGCCTCGGCTTCGGCCATGCGCTCCCTGAACAGGCGCTTGATGTTGTCATTCATGGCGCCGACGTACGTCTGGTAGACAAGCATACATTTCCTGGCCAGGTTGCTGGCGTAGTAGATGGGAAACTTTTGAAAGTCGCCGTGCTTGGCCCAGTACTCATCAAGAATGAGCAGCAGCTCCTGCGCACGACCGAGGGCGAAGACGGGCATGAGCACGCGACCGCCGCGGTTGAGGATGCTCGTGATGGACTTCATGAGCGCCTGCTCCCTCTCGACGCGCGGCACATGCGAGGCGACACCGTAGGTGGATTCGGTGATGAGGACGTCGATCTTGACGCCCCGGGGCACCTCGGCCGACACGAGATGGCGATCCTGCTCGCGCGAGTAGTCGCCCGTGAAGAAGATGTTGAGGCCTGCGATCTCGATGAGAAACATGGCGGCGCCCAGGACGTGGCCGGCGGGATAGGGGGTGATGCGGATGGACGAGATGGTGTGTGTCGTGTGGTAGTCGATGGCCTCGATCTGGGGGAATGTGTTGAGATGGTCCTGCTCGGTGTAGACGAGTTGCGAGGTTGGGTTCGACGACGTGTTGCCTACGCGCACGCTGTCCTGGATGAGCCATTTGTAGATGGCCTTGGTTGGATGGGTCATGAAGACGCGGCCCCTGAAGTTGGTCTTGGCCAGGACATAGGGGAGGGAGGCGGCATGGTCGATATGGAAACTGTCCCCAGTCAGCAATGAGACGACTACAGGCCTTGGGCGGGCAGAGCAAGAGGCAGAGGCGGTCAAAGCTTGAACAGAGGTGGGCAATGGCGACGGGATCTTGTATTTTGATATCTGAAATACTTATGGACGGTACACGGGGAGGGGTTCAGGGGCTGTGAACCGTCGAGAGCGTGTTGACGGGCATCCCGTACCTCGGCCTCTCTTGCCTCTTGCCTTGCCCAAGCCATTCCGGCTCAACTTACTCTCGCTGGGAACGGGGAAGTGCAACTTACTGGCTGATGAGGAGCACGTCGACGGTGCTGAGGTCGAAGTCGTCAAAGAAAGGGAGGGCGGCCAGTCCGTCGTAGGCGGGGTGCTGGCCGGCGTCGAGCTGGCACTCGAGTTAGCGGGGGTCAAGGAGTTTGGAGGGGCATGGAGGTTCGAGGAGACGCACCATGACGGTTTTCCCCTTGTACTGGATGATGTGACATGAGCGGCCGACCTCGTTGCCGCCGCCGAGGCAGAGGAACATGAGCTCGTCGGCCGGGTCAACGGGCTCATCGGGGACCGTCGACGCCATGGCCGCGGCCTTTCTCTTTGAGGCCATGGCCGGCTGTGACAGCTTGGGGTACTATTGCCCGAGTCCTGATGAAGTCCGCCCTTGTCCTTCACGATGCCTTGGATGAAGGTCGACAGTCGAGATGGATCAAGGGAGGGCCACCGCCAATTACAATCGCGAGAAACAAGAAGCAGGAGCAGGCGGTGCTGCCAATTGCGTGTCAGGGGGATCAAATCGCAGATGCAAGCGGGTGCTGCGCTTGACGTGTGCTCTGCTTGAAGTGAATCTCGACGTTGAATAAATTGGAGGTTTGGAGGTTTGGAGGTTTGGATGTTGGCGCTTTGGCGGTGCTGCAAACGGGAACCGCGAGGTCGCAGGCCACTCCACTGCCAAGACTGCACGCAGCCCACATGTGGGTCCGGGCGGTCAGCTCCAAGCTCGTGGGCACGTGACTGGCAGCGACGCGACAGACTCGCCGCAGAGGTGCTCCCTTGACTTTTTGCTTCTGACCAGCACCGACGACCATCGAACCGACCACCCCGCCCCACCCCGAACACGCGCAACAATCCCCCCGATACCGCGAGCACCTTTGCCAACAATAGCAGCGATCGAGCCATCAATAGCGCGCCACCGGATGGCACCAAAGAGGGGCTCGGCAGCAGGTTCGGCCTGCGTCGTAGATTGAGGAGGAAACCTAAACACCACGAACGAACTCACCCTTTTCATCACGCAGTCCACGTGGCTCTCGAAAAAACTCCATTCCGCTTGGACTTCCCGAACCGCGGTTCCGTTCCGCGCAGTGCGACTGAGCTTCGGCCACCTGCACTCTTCCACCATCACAGGAGCTCGGCCAGTTGGACTTCCTCGCAATCAACTCCTCTCTCCACGACCAGCGCCGACTTCCACCCCATCGCGATTTTTCGACGGCAAGACCTCGCCATGGCACACCCGCAGCCCCAGATGGCACAGCCACAGCACCAGCTGGCGCCGCAGATACCAATGCCGCAAAAGCCCCAGGTGTCGATTCCCCAGATGGGCCAGGTGCCTCAGCTCTCCCAGATGCAGCAACAGCCGCGATTCTCCCCAACCGCCCACTCTCCCTCGCCCGCTGGCACCCCCCCGCAAGGATACGCTCTTCCTCCGCAAAAGCGCCCTCGAACCGACTCGCCCATATTACCCCACCAACAACAGCCTCAACAGCCTCAACAGCAGCAGCATCAGCAGCAACATCTTCAGCAGCAGCAGCAGCACAACTACAGCGCTCTGCCTTACGGGATGCCCTCCCAATCCCAGACCCAGACACAGGTTCAATCGCCGGCCGCTCCATCACCGAGCCACACCAACTCCCCGGCCCTTCATCCCGCCCAGTATGGCGCGCCCTATGGAAACGGCGCTTCGACGCCCACCATAACGATGCCGACATCGACGGCCACGACCCCGCTAGCCACTCCCACCCTTTACTTTCCGGATCCCCGACAGGCAAACGCCTCGAGCCCCTCGACACCCGGCCCCGCAATGCCGCAAAGTCAGCAGCAATACACGAATGCCCAGGCGGTCCCCTTTGGCGCCCCTCCGCAGCAGCTGCCCCCCCATGGCGCCATGGGTCCTCCGTCGAAACCCGCCGAGCGACCCACGAAAGAGTACGAGTACGACGTCAGCGACTCGCTGGCAGGCACTGGCATTGATCTCCGCGCCGAGGAGCAGTTTCTTACCGACTTCTACGCCGGCTCCTTCAGCCAAGAAGCCCGGACGGGGCTGCCCTCGAACGCCCCTGGAGGGAGGCAGTCCATGTACGGCGCCGGCTTTGCTAATCAGCCCGCCCAGTCCGTGGACTCTGAGAGCCAAGACCGGTATGCCGCCATCGCAGCCCAGAACGCTTGGGACGACGCTGCCCAGAAACTGGCCGTCCTCCGCAGCAATGAGATGAATGACCCGTTCCTGCTGAAATCTGTCATGCATTACAAGGCCGACAAGATTGCCAAGGAACATGGGTTAACGCTCAACACCGACATCAAGAATCCAGGCTCAGCGGGGAAGGTCAGGCATCAGGAGCCTCAGATCAAAGTGAGCACGACAGTGGGCCCCGACGGCGCCATGGTCGTGACATCGGGTCCCTCGTTCCCGCACGACGCCTACCTCGCCGACCAGCTTGCGCTGCTTTCCATCGCCTGCAAGCACAGGGCCAGGGAGCTGCTGGAGGAGGCCTTTAGGGTGGCTATAGTTCGACAAACGACGGCGAATGGAGAAATCCCCGACGAGTGGGCCGACGCCGCGGTGCCTGTGCAACCGGGGCTGGAGGACTTGGACATGACCGAGTCCATCTTGGCCCCGCCGGCCAATCCTCTGAAGCGTATGTGCGCACTGCGCTTGCCATTTGCATTGTTTATTAACCCAGCCTCACAGGGACTCACAACGCAGCCAATCCCGTGTCCAAGCAGAACACGGTGACCAAGACTCTCCGAGACATGGGAGAGGGCGAACGCAAGGTGGAAGACTTGCGGTTGAAGAAGCGCCAGAAGCGCATGAACCCAGACACCGCCGCTGCCGGGTCGAGGGCTGGCTCTGTCGCGCCGGGCACCCCCGGTGCCGAGGAAGCCAAGGCGCCATCCAAGAAGGAGCTTAAGAAGGGCGCTGCCATGGCCAAGGCGGCGGAGGCGGCCAGCACGGCCAACGCCAACCAGACTCTGAGCACCATCATGGGGATGGGTGGCTTCGGCGGGCGAAAGAAGGGCAAGCAGTATTCGTGGATGACGGGCGGAAGTGGGGCCAACTCTCCCAGGATCGGAACACCAGGGACACCAGGGGCCTCTCTGCCCGGAGCCGGTGGAGGTGCCGGCAACAAGACGCCTGTCGAGTTGCGGCCGACGCAGGAACCCAAGACGAGGTGGGGGACCTGGAGAGAAAACATACAGGGGAAGAACATACAGATGCGGGACTGGGTCACGGTGCTGGAGATGGACGGCAAGGACCAAATGGCTCTTCAGGTGGCCTATTCCAAGATGGATGCAGCCGGAAAATAATCGTCGGGGAAGAATGAACCCGACCAAGGGGGGAGGCCGGCGGGTTGCCTTGCTATACTTGCAGGTGGGCGCACGCGCAACGAGGGACTTTTACAGAGGGAACACCACCCAACAGGGTCTTGGCTTGGCAGCGGCACCGCGGGACTGCGTAATACCTTTCAAGGGCAGCGGACGAGTCTGGGAAGGGGGTTGGCAAAGCGTGGTTGGGTTTGGCTTTTTTTTCCTTCTACGTCTCTTTTCTCGATGTGTCGTTGTAACCCATACAAAACTTTACATCAGCCTGGCGTTCAAGACGACCGATGGGGACAGGGTCATTTTTCTTTCTTCTTCTTTCTTCCCGATGGGGGGGGAGTGGGCTCCGTCCGGGAACAGATAGGACCCATCAGCTTGTACATGCTGGTTGGTGATGGGTCGCGAAGAACGGGGGCCAGTTTTGCTTTTAGGGGGCTGCTTGCTTGCTTCCTCCCTTTCCTTCCCGCGGCCCGGGGAGACGAGCGTGTGTGTGTATTTTTGGTCCGGGATGGACGGACAGACTGGGGGGCAGACGCAAAAGATGAAAGAAGGCGGCCTGCTGGGAAGCAGCGAGATGAAATGTACTGCTTTTCCAGCCTAGGGTCTCGGCCTGTTGATGCTTTCCTCTCAGGGCACCCACTCGTGCGGTCGACGCAGCAACAACGTTTCTCCCAGGGAGGGGGGGTCAACAAAAAAGGAAAGGGACAGAGAGATATATACACTTGCCGTTGTGTTTTTGCACTGCGTTTACGGGGGAACTCTTGCCAGATATCTAGATACCTCGACGATATTTACACATGGAAATTGCAACCAACCCGATGAGTTCTCGCTGGCTGGTCTGTTGTGGTGGTGAATCCATGTCTCTTCCCCTGTGTCCCCATCCCGAATCTACCAAGAGCAAGCATCTCAGCCCTCATTGTCAACCAGGGCACCTCAACTTGAGAGGCAGCCAGGCACGATGTTGATCAATGATGTCCGTCCGTCTCTTCTAGGTGGTACGGACATGGCGACAGGAAGGCCCCCTTGACCTCCCATATCCCCAACCAACCCAAGTCAACCATGGAGAAAGCAAGAAGACACTATATCGAGTGAATATGAGCTTCCAACCCCCTTCCCCCCCACTTCCACTGACGGACTGATGTGACTGGAGTCTGTCTGTTTGCTTTTGCTTTCCGCTTTGCCCGTCTTCCATCTCTGCCGTATAGTTTACATATATCCCCGGACAGTCCACCGTCGCAGAAATACCAATGCAAATGGAGAGGGCAAGGAAAGACACGAGTGTATCCCTACAAAAGTACCTAGCTTCGGGTCACAAAAGAGACAGGCTCACAGGTGATATGTCTGCCAGCAGAGAACCCCCTAGCCAGTAGCTCTCCAGATGCCGGGTCCAACCTCGACTCGATGCTCCCCGCCTCAAGTTCCTCAATGCCATGCGAGCAATGATAGGCGGTCTCGTGGCGGTCTAGCTAGTGTCCATACTTGAAGTGTTTGGCCACCGGACACGGACGCCCCGAGGGAAGCCTCCATCGCCACCCTCAGCCGATGGGACGCCATCCGTGAACCACGGCTCGGTCAAGGCACAATGGTAGTTCGGGGGTATGTGGATGGGCAGACCGCAGCAACAGGCCGGCATGCCGGCCTGTTACTACCTTGATCATCATGCCAGTGTAGGTATCGTCTCTTCCACAGGTAGCAAGGACCAAACCCTATCGTCATACCTGCCCCTGACAGGGCAGTCCAGGCACTGCCCGGACTGCAGGCAACCAAAAGAAAACAAGGCACAACCAACCTCCAAGACTCACAGAACCAGCCCCAGTCCGGGATGCTGGACCAGACCCAGTCCCAGTCTCAGTCCCAGACGTCAACAACCCCCCCAAAATTGTCACAGCACCAACACAACACCACGAAAAACGTCCGTGAACCCCCTCACCCCCCTGACTCCATGTGGTGAATCCATGCCACACACGCGCCGTCAACAACCTGTCAGTCGCGTGGGCAGCGACCTCCCTGCCGACCGACCGACCGTGCGACGTCTGGTGGTGTGCGTCCGTGTGTCAGCCAATAAAATAAAATAAAACCTGCACCGGCGCCGGCACGACCACGACCGGTGAGCCCAAACCGCACACCTTGCGTCTGTCCGTCCGTTTCCGTCGCCTCCGCGGTGAGCGAACCTCAGCTCCCGAGGGTTGGTTGGGTGGGTGTCTTTCTTCACCGTGGTGTGGTGTGTGTGGGCTGCACGGGTAAGGGGAAATCCGGCATGTACTTACTTACATTTTCTGCACCTGGCGATCAAGCCGAGGACGACGACGAGGCCGTCCACTACCAAAGGTCGGGTCGGGTGGTTCGGATGGGGTTCTGTCTCCGTGCACTACTGTTACTACGTACCAGGTGTCAGTACTTATGATGTGGAGGGCAGAGATAAACACATGCAATGCAATGCGAGCTGCACCTCGCTGACACGACGGCGTGGCGGGCTGCAGTCGAGCTGCAAACTGCTGCAGGGCGGGAGAATCCCCCCTTCCCCGTCGAAACACTTTAACCCGCAGGTGGTGGTGGTGAGTGATGGTGGTGGTGAGAACGGGTCAGTCAATGTCATCCCCACATCTTGACCGTACCGTTCGGCAAGCCAGGCCGGATTGCGGGCGACGTTCCGAGAAGAGTGTCAGTCAGCAGGGGAAGATACACAGGAGGGTGGTGCCCTGAGCGTTCTCCTTGCCTTGGAGCCCTCGTGAAGGCAGAATCGAGAGAGGAAGGCGGGACGAAAAACAATTCTGCCGGTTTGATCGAGAGACAGACAACCCTCCTTTTGCTTCGTGGATGATTTATCTTGATCCTCTTCCCGCGTGCCGTTGGCAGCAGCCATGGACGGCATATTTTCGTCTTCCTCCCATCGCGACCGAGCCCAAATCAGGATGCGCACCACTGGCGACGGCGCCAACAGTGATGAGTGTGTGAACGGGACCCGTCGCGACCGACCGCCCTGAGTGACTCGAGAAAAAAACGGAAATTATCGTCATCAGATCCCGTCCCGTCCTTTCCTGGGTCAACCGCAAACCGCCCAACCCGTTTCCCCGGCTTTTCCGTATTCCCAAAGGGTCCAAGACTTGCCTCTGGGCACTGGGGGAATGGAACCAACCAAAATCCAGCCGTGGTTCCAGTTCCAGCCGTGATGCTCACTCGTCCATCAGCATTGGATCTGTCCCCTTCACTTTCCTTTCTGGAGAAATGAGCCGTCAACCGACCCCACAGTTTCGAGTTCGATCTGCTTTCGGGTCGCGTGCCTCTCACCCGGCCATCAGGGTGTTGAGCGATCATCGCACATGACGGCATTGGATGGTCGCCAGTTCCTCTCTTGACGCTGCGGACTCCGCAATGTTGAGAAGGATAGGCGTCGCCTGTCTCTTTCAGATGCATCATCCCTCTCCCTGAAGAAAACGGAGCGAAGAAAAGAAAAAGAAAACCATCTGCAGCGCGGAAAGCTTCCCCGGGTCCCGTTCGCCGGTTGGGGCTAAGGGGAGATTTAACGGTGGCTGGAGGATGCGAAAAAAGTCGACCAGTGGGGAGGGGGGTGAATTCCCCAAAAGAGGCATTCCTCGGCGCGGCGACGGTGCGGTTCGGGGCAACGCATGTCGGCAGGCATCCCGCCAGCACGGAGGGCTTCCAGAAGGCTTCTCTGCGTGAACCATGCCTTCGCTTGGGCTAATTTCTCAATCTCGGCCTGGGTCCGCGCGCATCGACATCAGCACACCGCGCCGTTCCAGAATCACTGGAACCCTGCGCGAACTTTCCAGTCGCGCCGGCAGATGCTGGTCCCTGCTGACGACGAAGCCCAGCAGGGAGTGAAAAGGCCGACCGTCCAGCTCAAGCTCAGGCCTGCTCGAGCGCCACGACGACCAGCAGCCATCGCATCCCGTGTGCGTGACCGAAGACGGCGGCGCGTGGCGTCGCGGGATGTGAAAGAAGGAAGCTGGTGCGAAGCGACCTTTCGACGAAACCTCAACGAAGAAAATTCATTCCACAGGCACACGGGAGGCTGGCTGCATCTTGTACGGTCCTGGAGAAATTTAGACAAGGCAAGGCGACACGACACCGGACGCGCGAGGCAAAATGTCAGTTGAACCGAGAGCAGGCTAACCAGGAGACGTCAAGACGAGGCTGTGGAAAAGCTTGGGTCGCTGAAATTTCCAAAACGGACGGACCTCGCTGCCAGGAAATGATCTGACCACCGTTTTGAACTAACAGGGCATGTGGCTCCGTGGCCAAGAATCGCCGGTTTGGCGGAAAGCGGGTGGGCATGGGTATATGGACAACGGACCGGTTCGAGTTAGTGCGAGAAAGAAATGGCGATGGCGATCTCTGGGTCGGTGCAAGACAGCGATGAAAGTGAGATTGAGTCCTGACGACGGCGACGGCGACGAACCTCGATCGGCACAAGGTGAGAACTGATGAGCAACCAAAGGAGTGGTAGCCGTTGGGTGCCATGTCCAAAAGAAGCAGGGCGATCCCCTTGGCAGAAAATGTGGAATGGAGGCCCATTCGGGATCGCTCGTGGTCGGGCCGGCCTGCGCGTTGGATGCTCTGGGGAAAACCGCGACAGAGAGGATGTGACGAAACTGCCTGATGGGCTGCCTCATCCGCGTCCCAAATAACCCAACCGTGGCGCGGTGGTGGCACCCAGGTGGCATCGTTGTCTCTTGGGCCGCAACGACAAGAAGCGAGGCGAAACGATGGTGGTTCGAGGATGGCTTTGCGTGTTTGGTCTCGGTATGCCAGAGTGACGTCGAGCAACGTCGTCGAAGCCAACCTTTGCGAGGCTGACAGAGCTTGCTGTCCCGGTCGCACAGCAGCAGCACACGTGGGAGTCGGCCAAATCTGCGACCACCTCGACCATCATGCCGCCGCCTGGCCCGGTTGGGTTGACTGGGTTTCCCGACTCCCGTCACATGATGGGGCATGAATGCATTGTGTCCCAGGTCGAGGAATGGGAGGCCCGCCGTTGCGCAGACGGCCAGTGTGGTGTTTCGGGGTTACTGAATGGTTGGGCGACGATGAATAGAAACGCCTGCTGAGCCGCCCACCTTTACGACGGCGCGACGGCATCACAGTGCTGGGTATCTGGATTTGTCGAGAGGGATGGGGGCTTCGTCATGGATGGGAGTGATGCCCAATCGGGCAACTCTTCGAGATTAGCCCACAAACAAGGAGCCCGCCCATCCGTCGTCGTCGTCGTCCCATCCTGTTTGCGACAGGAAGGAAAATAAATCCTGAAAAAGAAAGAGGCCATGCGACGCGACAGCCGGTCCTGTTTGCGCGACTTTGGTGCAAAAGGAGACACCGTCGAGAGAATGCCTGCCTCCTGTTTCACATTTTGAGAAAAGACGGGATGATAAGAGAAGCGCGAATAAAATGCCCTCATGTCGCCGAAGAAGGAAGTGGCAGGCAACTCTTTTGGGGGCTCGTCCGGGACCGTTTTTGGCCACTTTAAACCCTTGCGGGCTTCTCAGAGGCTAATGCAGGAACAGTTGCAACCCTGAAAGCGAATTCCGCCTCCAAGACCGGGGAGGCAGCGCGTTGGCACCGTAGTCGCTGTGAGGGCGATCCGTCCACTTGCCTTTGCCCTCACTCACAATGGACCGAGAGTCGGTATTGAGGAGACGCGCTATCGAGGGATCCGGTGGAAGCAACTGCTTGTCCAAGTGCGAGTCCTGTGTACTGAACGAGGTTGTTGTTGTGTACGTGTCGAGTTGTCCCCAACCCGTCCGGCAGCCACATGAAAAACGGTCGGGGGCTGAGAAAAAGCTGGGCGAAAGTACTCCGTCAACCCCGTACTGTGCGCCGACCCCTGGTTGTCCCGTCGTCCAGCCAGTGATCCAGTTTTGTGTCGCCGTCGCATCTCTCAGCTTTCACCGTAACGGCCCTCGCCAAGAAGGTGGCTTCGCGACACGTGGTGGACGACCCCCTCGACGTCGTGACAGCTCGTCTCCCTTCGTCTGGATCGCCCCCACCGACGAGGACCAGGTGGAGAGCTGGGATCCGTTGACTTCCCGGAGCGCCATCCGCTTGGGAATCGCAGGGAATCGTGGACCAGGAGGCCGGGTCGGTGCGTGTTTCTATTTCCAATGTCAAAGGGGTCGAGTGGGCATTGAGGACCCTCCAATTTCGAGATTGAAAAAGGCGTCCAGGCTGGGGGGTGTGCGAGGAGCGGCCTCAAGCCTGGTCGTCGACGGCGATGAATCTTTTGTCGGCGGGTCCTAGCGGGCGATCCTCAACCGTTTTCTCCTGGTCGACCTTCGTTCGCTGACTTGACCACTGCATCACGAAATCTCTCGACAACGCGGACGCGAGAATATGACCTCGAATGGGGAGGGGGGCGTCGCCGCCGCAGCCTCACCGTTGATATCCGCCGCTGTCAATCTATTTCCGGGACGAGACCCTCATGCGAACCCTCGATGCAGCCCAGCCCCGGGTGGACGGTCATGTCGTGTAAGTGATGGCGACACAGCTGTATCGCGTATGCACGTCGTGCGTCCCGTCGTTCAAAATCCCCCCTTGGCCGTCCGTCCCTTGGTGACACACGAGGGCAGTGACAAGACCCTCACACCGCAGCAAGACTATTTCCGAGTCGGAGGAGAGCACGACAGCCAGCTAGGGGAAACCCAAAAAAGCCAGACGTGTGGGATGGTGCGGAATACGATGCTGTGTCAACGCCCGTCCTGTACGCCTTCGCGATCTTACCTGACACCTGGGATGACCTGCTCGAGCCGATGCCTGGGGTAACGGGAATACCGTCCACTTGACCGTGGGTCGCATCTCGCTTTGCTGCCTGGCGTGTAATCGCGCACGGGAGCGTGTTTTATTGCCGTTTCCCATCAGCTGCCATGGCGGTCGACTGCATCAAGACGAGGTCCGGTCCCTAACCCCGTCCGTCGTCAGCTGTTCGTTTCGTCAACCACACGTCGAATATCACTTAGATTAATTGACGACTGGCGGGCTTGATAGGCGAATTGCGGGGGGCATGCCGCTTGGTGGTTCGAGGCCATCCTACCCCCGCCACCCTGCATGGCGCCGTGCTGGGCCTCGGTGGACTTGGACTGCCGGTCAGAAATCCCCGGAGCCGCCTTCTAGAGTTGTTCGGCTGCAGGAGAGTGCCGGTCGACGAGCAAGGAAAGGCTGCCTACCCCCTCAGAACTGACCCAGCCATGCCCACGACGACTTCAGAGGCAGGATGTCGCGAGCAGCCAAGACTCGCTACGGCGTATTTCTGACATGTTCCACCTGCCGGACACTTTGTGACGGGCGCGGCTCTGGCCCGCCATCTCCAGATAAGTCCGTCCCGAGACTTCGGGTTGACGGTGATGCTCGTCGACCAAAGGACGCCTGCTCGCGTCTTTTTTGCTGAGGCGGCGGCTGTGGCTTCCCGCGACAGCCATATTGGACCATGGAGGGCAGTTGAAAGCGGTAGGCTTGTTTGCCCTGTCGCGGTTTTGTCGCAATTTGCTGTTCTGGGGTAAAATTGACAAGCTGTTTCGGGAGGGCCATTATATCCATGATTTCGCGGACCGAAGCTCCCAGACAATGTGGCGAGATGACCGTCCGCACATTTCAACACTGACAGCTTGTCACAAGACCACTGACCACTGTCTGCGACATGCGTTCCCGAGTCTGAACACGTCTTGTGTATCCTCTCGCTACTTAATGTTCCGCCGTCGCACGGCGTCGATGGGCAGGCACAGCTGCCTCCATGCCCGTTCCACGACGACGCCGAGCGATCTGGTCAAGCTGGGGTCCGGGGACGCAGACCACAGACGGGGCGAGAGCGGTCAGGCTAGGCCGGACGCCCTTGGGACGGCTTCTCCGTCCTCGGCGCGCAAATGTTGATGCCTCAACTCCGGTCTCTTGGGCAGGATGCGGGCAAGGGCGTCTTCAGCGTCGCCGGATCGTGCACCTCCCCATGTCTTGCGCCCTCTGGTTGCTCACCGACCTTGTCTGAGCCAGCTGTCACGTCTGAGTGGAGTGTCTTGACGCTCGGATATGCATCCAGACTGCCCCTATCGCTCTGGTGCATGAAGTCGACGGCTTGTTGGGCATCATCGCATGGCCTGGCCGAGCTTGCTCTGCTGAAGAGCGAGTCCTACTCGACTCAAAGGGCCTTTTGGGCCGGGCGAGGCGGTCGCAGGCCGCGGGCCTTTCCCTTTTGCGAGGTGTCGCCGGCTTGGATGTTGACATGTTGTGTGCGATGAGGGCTTGCGATCTTGTGCCCCCAGTCCACGCGGCCAATGAGCGGGCTGAGACCGTCTTAGCGATTGGATCGGCCGCCGCACCCCGTCGTCCTCAGTGGTTGTCTTCACCTTGCGTGCCGGCCCACACCACCAAAATGCGTTGACACGAGATTTCTCGACCGAGCCTGTCGCAGTTGATGGACCATATGCTGGGCACAAGCGGGAGCGGAAGCTGCTCCATTGTCTTTGGCGATGGAAACGGAGCATTAACGGGACCATAGCCGTCGCCGCATCAATATCTGGAGTCAACGTTGCCTCGCACACAGTGCGTGGTCCGAAGGGGTACCGTTTCGATTTTTGGTGTGACATGTCGTCCAGATGGCACCTCTGGACTCTCGAGGGCACGCCTTGATGAATGGTTGTTGGAGATGCACCCTTTTCCCAGTACGTCATACTCCGACTGTGTCTGCACCGAGCCGAAGCCAAGGACTCGACCCAGCGTCAAAGTATCTGTGGGATCAAAGATGGCGGAATGTGCAGAGGCCCTGCCTGGGCTGGACAACGACGCTGGCGGGGAACCGGCTTATATCAACCCATCGCCCCAAGAAGAGCATGCAGCCCGCCTAGTCATCCCCGGAATGGCGGCGGAGTCACCCACGGCAAGTGGTGCAAGTTGAACTCGAGCCAAGTTCGCAAGGAGGATGACTGCAACTGGCCCTGCCAGGCCGTCCCAAGGTGGGTGTCCTCCCGGAGCAGGAGCGGGACCGCCGGGAAGCATATCGCGGCAGACGTGAGCGAGATCGGCGAGGCATGGCACCAAGCCGATGAGATGTGGTGATCGGGTAAGGTATGCGATGTGTGCAGCGGGACCCTGCCTATCACACGTCCCGTCACAAAAACGACGACGTCGCACGACGCAGGCACGTCGGGGCCCCGGAGCCAGACTGCTGGTTGCCCGGATCTCCAGAGTCTGGGCTGCCTGCGTCATGGCCATGGACCATGACAGCCCGACAGGATCGCACAGAATCGCCTTGATGCAAGGCATGCAGCCGCCGCCGGAGTGCTCTGGTCAGGTGCCGGCTCTGGCCGGTCCGGGCGACCTCCAACGGCCTGTACATCCAGTACGCACGATGATAACAGTGTGCTTTTGGGCGAGTACCATCGAGTCGTCGGCCGTGAGGCGTGCGGGTTGAGTCAATGCTGGGGCAGGACAAGACGTCTCTCGCCTGGCGGGCCTATGATTTGCGCAATTCGGCCGAATGACCGCTGACGGGTGCCGGGCGGCGTCGGATGAGTGGCTGCGGTGTGGGGTGCCGGCGCGCTGCCGGGACCACCGAGATGGAGAGCGCAGCCCCAACGTCACCCAGATGCCGACGGGCACGGGAAACGTGGACCCAACGGGGCCGCCAACACCACAGCAAACGGCCAGCTTGACGATGCGCCCCTTCCAAAATGGCGCCTAATAATAGGGATCCGTCTGACGCAGTGCCACGAAGGCCGGCAGGTCCAAGAGACGAGCAGACGAGGTAGCGCACAGGTGCATGGATCTTCCGGGGGATGTGTCGGGTGTGTCTTGACACTCTACTGGTCCCGAGAGCCCGCCAACGTTTCCCGAGCTGGCTTCGGCCGTGATGCGATGCAGATCCCTCCCGCGCCCTCGAGGCGCCGGCAGTCGTGATGACATTGTCCAGGTGCCCTTGACTGTTGCGAATACCTGCTTGCGCGGGTGTCCGGGGTGCTCGAGGTTGGGCCGTGAGGAATCCACAAAATTCGCGATTTCGTGGTTCTGAAGGATCCACGCTGCTTGGCCTGGACAACTGGGAGACGAGGCAGAGGTTTGGGGAACACTGATCCCGTCTCGAAGTCGCACTCGCTCTGCGGTTCTTCGCAGAGACAGCGAGGAAATTGCCAGACGGGAAATGGCTGAGCATGGCCGTGGCCCGTGCCAGCCGCGATGCGATGCGCACTGCCCACGAAAAAAAAGGAGAGGCTCTTGATGATGGGTCGACATACGCGCAACGGCAGTGCTCGTGGTTTCCGGGAAGGAGGGATGTCCGTCTCTGGAGGCGCCCCGTTGCACTGCACGTCGCGATGCGATGCGATCAGGCTATCCACGATGTGGCTTGTCCCGACGAGTCGAGCGAGTCAATGTCAAAACCTGAAAATGGACGGAGGGGACTTGGAGACACACAAATCGGGACGGGCAAAGACCTGTGCGACCCAATCTTACGGCGGGTGGTGCTGGTCTTGGGCCCCTTTCCCTTTCGATCCGCACGCCCTCGACGGCGCGACCTGATGCGGGTTAAGGTTGCAGCTTGGCCCGGTCGCGCGCCTTGTTTCTGGATCCCTTCGTTCCGTGCTCTCCAGTCCAGAAGCAGCCTCCAGAGTCGACACGACACGGCTGGCCATCGTCAGCAGGTTTCCCGTGTCCCGGCCGCCCGACTGGAACGGAGCCGAGGCGAGATATTGCTGGCTGGCACACACACCTTGTCGTCGCAATGTGTGTTGAGACAGGCAGAACAGCCTGAGTGAGTGTCGCCGTGTCGCCGTGGCCGTGGCCGTGGCCGTGACCAATGTCCATGGCTGCTGGCTTGTGATGATGATTGACGGCGGCTGCCTCGTCGTGTGTTTCCGTGTGTTCAATGTTGCCAGAAATATTTTGGCATGTTTTGACGCCTCGCCCCGGAGATGGGTGATTCACGCGTCCTCGCGTGATCTGTGGTCGTCGAAATCTGAGATATGTCTTCGCGCTGGTGCCCACGTCTGCACCGCTTCACAGCCTCAACTCACCGTGTCGACGACGACGATGAGGCCGAGGCGAGTGAGCTGGCGGGAAGCCGCGTGGTTGCGAGGGACTGGGGTTTGGGATACATGAAAGGGGACAGAAGGAAACCATCAAACGGCCGGAGTCGTATCATCGATAACAAACCGATCTGTTCGATGGCTGATGGTTCAGGTTGTGGTGATGACCAGGAGGAGCCCGTTTGCTCTCCTCGCAAGTCCAAAATGGCAAGATTTTTTCTTCTTCCTCGAAGCAAACTTAACAGGTCGGTCGCAGCAGGGGGAAGCTCTTTCCATTTTCCAAAATGGACACTGAACAGAAAAAAGAAAAAAGACACGGCAACGGCGAGCCAGGAGTCGAGGAGTCGGGAAAGCGTGGCCGGCTCCTCGGTGTCCGTGCCCGCCAATATCTCTTCTCGTCTGTCTGTCCGTACCGTCCTGGTTGCACAGTGCGAAGCGAGAGGGAGGAGCTCAGAGCTCACCTCGCAGTTTCCGTCCAAGCCGCCGTCCCGTTTTTGTCGAGGCTGTCAGTTCCACACGTTGCAGCTTGCAGGCAGGTACCGATACATGGGACGGCGAGGCACCCCTGGACGGCAGGGCCACTGCCCCGACCCAGTCCCTGAGGGTCCCCGGCGCGCCCAGCCACTGCTGAAAAGGAGGCACCCCCGTCGCTCCGTCACTGCTTGGGCAACGGTGCGACGCGACTAGGGCCCGTAACGGAGCAGGGGACTGTGAAAAGAGCATGGCCCCCCCATGTACTGTACCTGGCGACCCGGGAAGAAGGTGTGCTCCAGGTCCCAACAGGGGGGAGTCAGAAAAAAAGTTACCCCCTGGGCTTCCATTTGGCATTTCCACAGGACAGTCCCAGCAATGTCCCATCCGTTGATTATAAGGAGGCCATCACCCCGTCCCCCATCTAGCCTCCCTCCTGGATCCCATATTATTTCCTGTCCTCACCTGGCCACCGCTTCTTGGTTTCGACGTCACGATCCATCCCATCCATCTCTCTCTCTCTCTACCTGCTTTCATCGTGACCAACTCACCACCACTCGCGACTTACACCTACACTCGAACACTTGCCTCGACGCAGCCAACACTCCCACGCACACACACACGCACACCACAAAAACACCACTCGACCAGCTCCCTCGAATCCTCTACCATCTCGATCCTCCATCATCATCGCGAGTCGACCGAGAAATAATTCCACAAGCGACCATCCCTTGGCCGCCCTGAACCACGAACACCAGGGATTTCCCGCTCCTCGCTTGCAGCATCGCGCCGAGATCACTCGGCCGGTTTTGCCGTCGTCATTCTCGACACCGAATTTCGTGAGTCACCACTGCCTGTGTGCCTAAAGAGACCGTTCGTTGCCATGACATTCGACGCCTCGCCACGAGGGCAGTTTGGTTGTCGCGGAACGCTTGCCGTCTCAGCTGGCGATGTCTTCTCAGCCAAGCAACACCAGCTAACATGGAACCCTTTTCCGCCATCCAGCCCCCACAATCTCCAAAATGATTGTCCGAGAGTCGCAAACCTACAACTTCGGCCGCGGTGCCTACGACACAACAGGCGTGCCCAAGCCCCCGCCGCCGCCTCCCCGGTAACCGTTGCGATGCGGATGAGGAACGCGCCACCGGGCGTCTCCCTTGGAACCAGCGCGCACACCCCCTTGGCCACCACACCTCGAACAAATCGCTCCGACGGTGGACCTCGTTTTCATGACTTCAGCCTTTCAACGCCTTGCGAAGAGCTCGACGAGGCAGTGTTTCTTTGATCAAGACACCTTTTTAATATCGACTGTACCACCTTTTCAACACTTCGACACGGAGCAGCTTGGGTCCCTTGGGCATTTCTGCATTCCGATACACCTGTTTTAATCATCATTCCTCACGATACACACCTTTGGCTCGCGGCCATTTGCTTCCCAGCAGCAACGGGAGGATATATTTGGGTCGATTGGCTGCAAAGGCGTTGGGTAATAGAGGATGGGTTTGCTTTTTGAGAGGGTCTCGTCGTCTCTGGGCCGATCTTGGACCACCCGGCCACCTTCCCACCTGTTCGCGCCGGACACATCAGCAACACAGGCAGCAAGCTGATTCGAACAACCGAACCGCCACCATGGTTGGATGCCAGTCCGACCACATCTCCGCCGACGAGCCCCACATCACATATCGACGCTGGGACCAAATCATCATCGCCCTCATCCTCCGCTGGGCTTGGGCCACGTTGATCTCGGGAACACCTTGTCGGCACGTGAGCGGGTTCAGGCGCCCGAGGAGCGGACGTTTTCTTTTTCTCTCCTTTTCTTTTTGGAGTCGGCAACGAATGGGCTTGGGTGGTCTTCGGAAAAGACATGGGATGGTTGGGAAAAAGAACTGATTTGCATTATAGACCTTTCCTTTGCCGTCCTGGTTTCTCTACACCATTTCCTCTTTTCCCCTTTTTCTTTCGGCCACCGTCCTCTCACGGGGACGGGAGGGGGCCACGGGCGGCCGCTCACCTTTCTCACTCTGGGTTTCTTATTAATCTGTCACCAATACCTGTATACAAGCTGTTTGGAGAATCGGAGGGAACCGACCTAATCCGGCCAGACTCGGGGGGTGCTGCTGCTGGACTGGGTCCAGGTCAAAAGAGATACCCACTGGATATGTTTTTCATTTTTTTTCTCTCTCGGGTTTACACCTTTTCAGATCTTGTTAGAAGGCTGAAGTCTGTATATTACAAATTAAAGAGGCACTATCGCTTCGCGGCGAGGCTTGGTGGTTTAGTAACCCCAGCGGAGAGATATTGGAAGAACTTTTGGCTTTCATCACATTTGATTGTTCCACCTTTGCAGGGATCACCTTGAGCTGGTATCCCACAAGACTTGTGTGTCTGTCCGACAAGTTGCTTCGTAGCACTTGGTGAGCGCTCCATCAAGATGAGTACAGGAAAGCGATGATGACACGGGACCATTGTCAACTCGCTGACCCAAACACAGCGAGGTTCGGAAAGACGCTTCGACGCACTCGGATACTGACATGAAGACCCCACCCGACAAAGAACGGCAGCTGAGCCGACTCGAGTATCGTACTCGAGGTTCCCGTCCGTCGCGTTTGCATGTATGCCATTGTTTTCCCTCGGCCTGCCCGCCTGCCTGCCTGCCTGTTTGGGCCTCGAGTCCCGGCAATCCTGCAATCTCATTCGCCGCTCCCTCCTTCGAGTTTCCTTTTCCGACAGAACGAGACGAGCGAGGCTGGAGGGTTTTCACAAGGGAAACGGGATACCTACACTTGGCTAGAGAGCAAATATTTTGGCCTGGTTGGGTGGAAGGTGACTCGACTCGACTCGACTCGATCGATGGCCGAAGGGTGGCAGTAGGTAGGGTAACAAACGCAACGGGGCGTCCGCGGCGAGCGTGGGTGCCTCGAGGCAACATTTGGTCATCTCTCATCACACACGCGTTTGCGCCGGTCGGGAGGGTCGGGAATCCCCCTGGCGGCGGGGCCGGGCTCGGTCGATGTGCTTGCCCGGTCCGGCCGTCCCGTATTTTTCTAGCTCCGGCGGCATCGTTTCCATCGACGGACGGATAGTTTCTCGTATCGCGCTCAGGTCTCCCAGTTTCACCCACAGACTACGAATACACATGGTGGGCAGACAGACGGGCAACAAGCGCAAACACCGTCTTCCGGGTGGCTGGAATGGACGGCTGTTTGCCTGCTTGGGGGTGGGGTTGGTGGCGGCGCGGGAGTTGTGGTGGACCTATCAAGTCCCGGAGTGAGAGACTGCGGCTCTTGGTTTTGTTTTTCTCAGGTGACAGGTTTTCTGGCTGTCTCGGTTTTTTGCTTTCTTCTATTTCTTTGGTGTTGAAGGCACGACCTGCAGGCGAGAAAGTTGAAGTTGGGGGAGAGATGACATCGTCTTGCAGGTCGAGGTGGTCACCTGGTTGCCGTTGGGGAAAAGGAGAAAGAAGTGTGACTCCATGATCGACCGGGAGTCGCCGCGGGGGGGGGATGTTCCAATCAGGTCCGGTAGTTGTCGAGTCTCTGCTGCTGCGATGGGAGTTCCCCCTCGCCGCGTGGCGCATGCAGCAAACAGTTATGTGTGTGTGTGTCAGCGGTAGGTGGTGAGGCGAGTTGGCAGCCCCGGACCTCAAACGAATCCCGTCGTCTCGAGCATGCTGTGAGTCAGGATTCTCAGCTCGAGGACGCTGCCGTTGGAAGGACAGGAAGGAAAAAAGAGCCAGTGGTGGCGGTGCGGGTGGTCTTGCAACTGCTGATTTGTTGGTGAGCATGCGAGAAAGGGGGGAGGCCGTGCCGTCCGCCTCGACGAAGGGGGAAATGCGCATCGCAGAGCGCTAATGCAAGTCTTAAAGGAGGTTGCATCGAAGGGTGAGCATCCCGGGACCAGAGTCCCGGGACGGCTTGCTCTCGCCCGCCCCCCATGTCTTTTTTCCCATTTTGCCGGGGGGAAGGGTGGGCGGTCTGTTTGGGTGCCAGTGCCCCCCAAAAAAGTTGGGGGGCGTGTGTTTGGCGAGGTGAAGCTGAGACGAGACCGACGGTGAGTGGATGGGGAATGGTCCCAATATTCCCGGAGTTGTCGTCGTCTGTTTTTTCCCTCACCACCACTCCCGTCGCTTGCCCCGTGGCTGACGAGTATCGATGCCTGCTGTGCCGGGAGGCAAAACACATCCCATTGGGGAAATCGCCGTCGTGGTCGACGATGGAGTGGTTGGGTTTCTTCCAACGGCATTCCTTTTTTTCTCGCGCAGCCGTGCCGTCCGAGTCGTCTCGTCTCGTCGGTTTGGAAAAGTCTCGACTGTGTCGGTCCTTTCGGAGAAGCCTGCGCCACCGTGCAAGATGGATGACCTGAAGCCCTGCTCGCCGTCCCCTCGAGCGTGGGGGCCTCTCGCGGACCTGGCTGGCGACAAATCGTCGAGGGGGGGCGCTCCGTTTCCTGTGGCGGACGGAGGGGTGAGGCAGCCCGCGGCAGGCCCTTGATGTGGCTTACTGGCTCACCACCACGAGGGCCACGTGTGTTATCATTTGGTGGGCTCGAGTCGTTATCATCCCGTCGTCGTCGTCGCGGGTTTGGATGTGGAGGTTGGGGGTCTCGTCTCGGGGTTTGATGGAGGTCGGGTGGGCGGGCGTTTGTCAAACAGGAAACGGGCCTCGAGACTTGAGAGTGTGGGAAATGGGATGCGGGCACTGTTTCCATCCCCTCCAACTTTTCCATCTCGTCGCTTTTCACGAATGACACATCGACCTCGAAAAAGACATCGGCCAGGCACGTTTTCCATCTCACGTTTTCCCCGGCCGACTGAATTCCCTGGGGTGACCGGACTGCCGCCGCCACCGACACGACACAGCCAGCTCGAATCACGGCATCGGCTCCGGATTGCAGCGCGACACTGCAGCAACGGGCGAATTGGATGCCAAAGTCGACGTTTCGTCCATGGCTTCGGCAACCAGTCGTCTTTTTTTGGGTTGCTCGGGCTTTTTTCTTTCTAGAAGTTCCACGGACCGCTCTTGGCTGGTCACAGACCTCAACCCCCCCCGACCAGCCCTGATTCTTACATGACGCTAATAAGTATAGGTACCTCTGTGCACTCCGTATGGGAACTTGTCGTCGGTTGTGACGGAGGAACTGCCGGGGGACAAGACAGGTAAGTGAGGCTCAGTCAGAGTTCGACGCGCCTTGTCTGTCTTCCGTTTTACACCAGTGCCACACAGCTGACAGTTGCAGTGCTTGCTCTCGAGGCTTGCACTCGGTACGAAGCAGTTGATACACCCGCTGCCCTCGTCCAGAGGGTTGACACCTAGCTCCTGGCACCAAGCTCGGAATGAGACCCAAAGAAGACGAAAGAGAGTCTCGGCCAGAACACGCACACAGCAAGTGTTGACGATTCTCAACGTGTGGCAACAGGGAACATGGCCTCAAGGTGGTAGTCCCCAAAGCTGCCATCGTCGCTGGCCGTGTTGGACAGATGCTGCCCATCCCATCGGACCACACTTGGAAAGGCACGGTGAGTTGCCATAGTCCATTTTCTCGATACGCAGGGAGCATATTCAGGGAGCACATTGATGAGTCGAGACCACCCCTTCGTCAACCCCTTTCGAGCCAGCGTGTCGTGGTCTTCTGGACATCTTCTCATGAACTGATGACCGCCACGGTGGTGTGGTGCCCTGTGATGGGAAATACCCATGGGAAACCAGTGAAATTCCGTCAGCGGCAGCTGCTCGCAATGGTCAGATCTGGCTCAAAGTATCTTGATTGGAGTCTCAGACCATCTCGATGGGCCTGCCTTCGGGCTCAGGGGGGGCGGTATCAAAACACTGCCCCTGAGCGGCGAGAATTCATACCCAGTGCAGTGCCACCGGTATCCAGGGCAACAAAGGAGCATCTCCTCCCATCGGGCCGGGAGACCACCGGGTTGCGCTCCGAAATAAAAGCCTTTGCCGTCTCCACTGTCTGCTGCGGGTACCACAAACGGTTTGGCGGTCATGTTGAATCTCGGGCAAATTCCCGTTCCTTCCGTCCTCTCTCTCCTGCGTCGTCTCCACCAAGAGAGGATTCGAGCGTCGGTCGAGACAAGACCCCGTTGCGAAGATCCAACTGGAAGAAGCGGAGAAGATTCCCACCAAGCCCCTGGATCCGGGTCGACGCAGCTGGGCGGGACCATGGTCCTCGCGACCGACGTCCTGCTCCGTTTGCCCATGAGACCGGGGAACGGAGGTGTCCAAGCCCGGCCATGAGACGCACCGCCTGTGTAGCGCGGTCACGGGCAAGGCGGAAAGTGGATCCCGAGGCTGACCGGGGGCCCGCCGGGGAGAGCTACCGGCGCCGCCAGGCCGGGTTGGGAAGCTCTCTGACGCGCCAGGGTGTCCGAACAGAAAACCGAACACTCGAGCGGCGTGTGGAGTGGTCCAGTGTTCGGTTTTCTGTTCCGACAACCTGCGCGCCAGCAAGGGTCGCATGGAGGATTTGGAAGGGGGGCTGGTGGGTCGACCGAGGCGGTGGTGCTCTTCCCACGTGCGAGGAATGTGTTGAGAAACGGAGGCATTGGTGGCCAGGGAGAGGACAAGGGACAAGACAAGGGAGAGAGAACCGTTTATCGTCCTGCTCGATCTGCACTTTGATCGGTCAAGGTGGCGCTGACGAACCCCGGTGAAGGTGCGGACAGCGGAGTCGGGGATTGGCGCCTCGGCGCGTCCAGTCCATTTCGCGAAATGGACGTTTCTTCTGTTCGCCTGCTGGCGGCGCAACAGAAGAAAGCGGGAATTGGTATCGCCGTAATTTCGGTCACACGAGACGGACGAAATTGTGACATATCACTGAAATCCTCGCGGGTTCGACGGGATATCCGGGACGGATCCGCCCTCGTCGGGGACTGACTCTGAGCCCCGCCGTTCCAGACGGAAGACAGTGCTTCTCACGGAGTTCAAGCCGCAGTTTGCTTGGAGGTTCAACCTCTTTGGGCACCAGGTACGGCAACCCACCTTTGTGCTTTGCCCTTTGACTTACCGAGTACACGAGCAGTGTATCCGAGCCCGTCGTCAGCAATGGCTTTCGCAACCGCCTTCTCAACCGTTAACCTCACTCAACATGTTTCCAGGCGACTGGTCAAGACTCGGTTGCGTTGCTCTTTGTCGGATTGAACGACCGCGCCTTTGTAGTACGGCGCCTGCCATGTTCAAGTTCGCCCAAAGACTCGAGGACATCGGATAATGAAGCTGTACCGCCCTTGCTCCCCAACCTCTTTCATCGCCAGCTGACTCGAACAATCCCATTCGAACCGGCAAGTGCTGTGCGAGAAACATGACGCTCCTGAACAAACAACATGTTTGACGAGCAAGTACGCCCGGGCAGCAACAGCAGGAACAAACAGAATGGCACATCGACTCGAGCCGTGTTTCTGCACAATGCTCCTATGAAGTCTGGGTTTCGAACTCCTCGTCTTCACACAATCCCACGCCTCCCTCTCATGTTTTTGGTACTCTTACTTCCTGACATACCAACATCTTTACATCCACATCTCCAGGCTCTCCAAAGCCACAACATGCTCCAAAATGGCTTTCGTCTCTAGAAGAGTTCGCGGCCGCCGCGATTTCCGCTCTGTGCACTGCACTGGTGGCATCAAAGATAAGCCAAGATAACATTCGCTCCTATACACCAGACCAACCCGAACCTTTTAGTACCAAATTACAAGCCAATAAACGCAGGCATACAGTCATCGCAGCCCCCCAAATACTACTCAAACAAGTCAGTCATAACTCATCCAACACCCCTCCCATCCCCCTCACCACCTATGCGGATTCTGCCTCGGCACCCCATTAATCCCCTCATCCGTACTATGCCCCCTCCCGCCCCCCGGGTGCCCCAGCCCCAACTCGACATAATCCGTCTTGTCCGACGAAAAGTGAAACTCCTCCTCCACACCCTTCGCTTCGCCTGTCTGCCAATTCGTCGGCGACCCGGCCCCATGGACCTTGAACATGGCCGGACCCCTGGGATTCCTCCTCCCCTCCCCACCGCCAATCGTCGAGGGATAATTGCTGCTATCCCCGCTCGGTCCCGACGCGCCGGAGCCGTACGACGACCCAAGCGACGGGAAGAATTTGGCCAGCAGCGGGCGGAGGGTAGGCAGACACGCGCAGGTCAGGGCGGACGCGAGTTCGCCGACGGACCAGCCCGAGGACTCGACGTGGTCCCACGTGACGTCTTCCTTGATGGCGAGGAACTTTATGCGCACGACGGAGATGGCCACGGTAAAAAAGCCTAGCGAAAACACGCCGAGGAGCAGGATCTTTTGCGGCTTGCGCAGGTTGAGGCCCTTGATGGCGGGCATGGGGAGCAGGAAGATGGCGACGTCGGTGATGATGTTGCCGCCGGCGTTGACGTAGATCTGCGGCTCCGTCGGCATGCACTCGGCCGTGATGGTCTTGTCCCACATGCCGTTGAGGGGGCGGCAGATGAGCAGCGCGATCAGGACTTGGGCGAAGCCCCACATGCCGACGATGATGATGGCGATTAGGTAGACGGTGCGCATGCGTTGGATGCCGAGGATGCGGTAGTAGGCGAGGAGGAAGGTCATTTTGGCGGCGAGGAGGCCGGCGTGGTAGAAGAGGAGGGTTACCCAGAAGGTCTTGAGGGGGTTAGTGATGGAGCTTAGAGGGGGTTGAGGTACCTTCCAGTAGGTTGAGAGCAGGGTTGGAGGGTTGACGGCCCAGATGTGCTTGCCGAGGCCATATTTGGTTGCTGTTGGAAGTTGATTAACACGCGACTCGTCAAGGGGGGTGGCAGAGAGGCCACGAACAGACTGCAACGATGATGCCCTCGCCCCATGTTATAATCTGGACAGAGTCTTGTAAGCACAAGGACATTGCATGTGATGGGTCCAGGGGCACATACCAGCGTGATGATGGCGGCCCAGTCGTCCGGGCCCATCTTCTTGATGATCATAGTGCGCGTCCATATCCGCAGAGCCACCATGGCGGTGGCAACGGTCAGACAAAACACCACGCAAAAGATGACGAGCGGCTTCCGGTCGTCATGGAAGCCGGGAATCAGCGTCGGGTCGGGCAGAGGCCCGACGGGAACGTCCGATTGACGATCTGCCATGTCGTCGACAGTCGGGGTGGGTCAGTTCAGCATGAAACCGAGGTGGACAAGCAGCAGAACAACAAGAGGAGTTGTCCAGACTAGCGGCTAATAAGGTTTCCAGCGCGGACATGTATTTCCCGGCAGAGGTGGGCCATCCGCCAACTTTATCGACCTGTGGGGTCCCCAGCAGCCAAGTCTGGGCCGCTCCCTTTCGTCGTCGTCTGGTCCATCGCAACGCTCAAGTCTGCAAGTGATGGTGACCCTGGGGCCGGGAAGTTCCCTCACCCAAACCGTCTGCGCTCGGCCCTTGGGAACAGCTGGGAGGAAGAGGGTCACGGCTGCGATCCGGCAGCTCGGTATAAGCGCCCCAATGGCGTCGCGGCATCAGCTCAGGGACCATCGCCGGCGCTGTCAGTGGGAAAGCTTGTCGCGAACCTTGGTCGACAGCGGCTGGCGCGCCCGGACCCGGATCATCAGAGCGTCGAATGCCAAGCGCGGGGTCTGGAGAGGAAGGCGGTGCGGGATGGTACGTTTGGCTGCCACAGAGGCTGGGCATTTACGATCCAAGCGTCGGCAGACATCTCGAGGCGTTGTCGTGAATGTTTCCAACCTGCTGGCTGCTTGCTGTGTGACTCGGGAGATGATGAGATGGTGGTGGAGCGACTGCGCCGCGGAAGCGCAGACAGCCGAGATTCACATCAACTGTTTGGCCCGGGGATGGCGCTGTCGGTGAACGGGTAGACTGTCGTGGTTTGGACAGGAGCACGGTGCTGAGAGGAGCATCGTCGTAAGAAGAGGGAGGTCGTGGTGGTCGTGGAGGTCGTGGTGGTCAAAGGGACAAGATCATGGGATGCTGGAGGGGGTTGGTCGAGGACGGGAAGTCGTCGCGGTCCATGTCGGTGCTGGTGGTGTTGCAACCGCTGGGCGTACCGTGTCAGGTGTCAGACAGAAGATGGGAACTTTGCGCCGTCGCAGCGAAGAGAGCATTGTGGTGTTGGGCGAGACGGCATCGTCATTGGAGAGAGTGGTCGTTGCAGTTGGGGGCACGGATGGGGGACTTGTCTGAGCGTAAAAGGTGGGAATTGGATCGGTGGCGGCGGCATGTTCAGACGGGAAGATTGTGGCTCCCGGCGCTGTCAATTTCCAATTTCCCCTTTTGTTTGCTGATGAAGGGCAAACATTGACGGATTGGCGGGGTGCAGAAGTGGACTATGCACGAGGTGTCCTGCATCGATGTCAGGAACCTTGACGCAAAATACACCGTCCCAAAATATCTGAGCACTGAACACTTCGAGGCAATGCAGGCCGATCACATTTTAAAAGATCCTGCCAGTTTATCGAAGACCAACCAGGAGACGAATGGAGCACGACGACAGAAAACCAACACCAGAAAGCTTCCACCAAGTCAACCGCGCCCTCTACAAGACATAACATCAGCCCTCTGGTTTGCCTTCCTGGTCTCGATCAATATCTGTCTCAAGTGCCCAGTCAAGTCCATCGGGAATATCCTCGTTGAAACAGACTCCCAGATAAACCGCAATGAAGTGGACTGTATTTCGTCAAGATATTGAGCTCCCAAAACCCCCAAACGAAACACCAGATCATCCGGAGCAGCCTCCGAGCTCCCGGTCCAATCTGACCCACAAGGCCGGACCGGCCGGGCGACAAGCAAAACCCCGTGTGCCCGGTCGCCGCGTGCTGGAGAAGTGGGGCCTACCCTTGGCAGCGGCTGGTTCCGCCTGAGACCGCCAAACCCGCGGTGGAAAGCCACTGAACCCCACCTCGACCTGCCACTACCCGCCCCCGCCACATTACGCAGCGGCGGCCCCAAGTCATCACCATCACCCACAACACCAAACGCCTCCATCGCCGACCCGGCGCCACCACGAAACCCAACACCCCGCATAACCACGAGACCCAACAATCGACCCCCGCCCCACCGCCCAAAATGTCCATCATCCAACAACACACGGCCGCCTCCCTCAGCGACGCCTGGCGCACCATCGACGTGGACGCGCTGACCGAAGACTCGAGCGTCAACTTTGACACGTCCACACTCTACCCGGCCTCGAACCTCCCCGAGACGAGCGACGCCGACGCGCGGCAGATCAACGCGCAGGTGCGGCAGCTGCTGCGCGGGGGCGACGCCGAGGGCGCGCTGCGCGGGTGCCTCGAGATGCCTGTCTACAATGGGAGTGAGGGGGCCAAGGTATTTTCTTCTCTTCTGGGGGGGGGGGGAGGGAGGGCTGACAAGGGGATAGGACACGCACTTGGCGACTGTGATTGAGGTGTTGCAGTCGATCAAGGCGAGCGATATGACGCCGATGCTGCAGAGGATTTATGGGACGCCCGGGGGGAGTGAGTGTTTGGATGTGTTGATGAAGTATCTGTATGTGGTCCCTCTTCTTGTGTGTTGCTGGAGGGGGAGCTGACTTGGAACAGGTACAAGGGCATGGCGAGCACCTCGTCGGGAGGCGGAAGTGCCCCGCGAACACCCACGCGCGTGACGCCGCAGCAGACGGGCTTTAGCCAGGCCGGTGGGCGTCCGGCACCTACCGAGTCGACGGGTGCTGCGATGAGTGTGCTGTTGAGCTGGCATGAGAAGGTGGTCGAGGTTGGCGGGCTGGGATGCATAGGGCGGACCATGACGGACTGGCGCAGGGTATAAGGGGGGACGATGATGCAGGGGTTCAGGTTGGGGTTTCGGGTGCAATAAAGAGTCATGATCATGAATGTGGCAGACGTATATTCACCTCGTCTCCAGCAATACGTTTCTAGCGTTCATGGTGGCTAGCCGGCAAGTACCCAAATGCCGACCACCAGGTTATACACAGCACACCTCTGTCTACATGTTGTGCTCGATACCAGGCCTCTCACTCCTTCTTCTCGAGAAAGTCCTTGAGACTGACATTCCCACTCCCTCTCGCCAGCGGCTTCGCCTGGTCTTCCGACTCCCGCCACCCAATCATGTGGATAATCCGAAACGTCGCTGGGAGACTGCCATCCTCGTTTCCGTGGAGCTCCCGGTAGATGGCATCCGTCGCCAGCAACACATCGCGGCCAATGGGCCCCATCTCCCGCCCCAACACAGCATTGCTCTCGCCCATGGCCTGCAAGTCCTGCATCAAGGTATACGCATCGGGATAGTCCACCACGATGTCCTCAACATCGACCGTCAGCATCTTGAACCCAACCCGCTGCAGCAGGCCCCCGACATCTCGCGTATCCGCCAGCGGCGACACGTGCGGCGAGATACCCCCCCTCCGTTCCTGCTCGGCCAGCTGTATAGAAGTGCGCAGCTCAAACAGCGTATCCCCGCCCAGCATGGCGCCAATAAAGGGGCAGTCGGGTTTGAGCACGTTGTTGATCTGCCCCAGCACGCCCGGGAGGTCGTTGATCCAGTGCAAGCTCATGCTGCTCAGGACCATGTCAAACGAGGCCGGCGCAAAGGGGAGCGACTCCTCGTCCTCGAGCACGTGCCGCGTGACGGTCATGTTGGCGTCGCGGTTGAAGGGGAGGTCGGCGTCGCGGTTCAGGAGGGAGGCCGACGAGTCGGCGCAGACGAGCTCCGAGACCTTGGTGGAGAGGGGAGGGGAGATGGCGACGGACGGATCGGGCTCGGGGTTCTCTTTGGTGAGGGCGTGCGCGATGTTGCAGGCGTTGGCACCGAGGTCGAGGACGCGGGGGAAGTGGCGCTTGATGTCCTGGGGGGAATGGGTGTTAGTTGCGGGAGAGCAGGCATGGACTGTATGGGGGTTATGGAGGGGCGCATACCAAGAGACGCTCGGCAACCCGGGAGGCGACCTCATCCTTGAGGTAGTCGGCCTGTCTGCTCAGCTCGGCATTGGAGGCGGCCCTCTCCTTTTGCAGCCATTTCGTGTGTCGGTTGAAGACCTGGAAGGAGGGTGCGCCGGCAGCCTGAAAGGCATAGTGTCGGCGGGCGCTGGCCGTTAAAGAAGAGATCTGATTTGGCGGACGCCAAAAGGCTCTGGGAACAATCAACCGCATCCTTGGAGCTGAATGCGATCGGGCATTCTGCGGAGGGGAGGGTTTGCGATGCGGAGGGGAGTGGAAGCGATTTACAGCGTCATGGGCACTTCTTTTGCTGCTGCACCCCCAAAGTGGGAATTGGTGGGACGTTGCTGGGGTACTGCTCCAGTTCTGACCAATGATTGACTCTCTCTTGTATTATCTAAGCGGCCAATCAACTGCACCCTGCCGCAGTGCACATCGGTCCATGCGGGGAACGTCCAACTCGGGCTTGGGGCATCGACGAGGATGGATCCAGGCCTGACGCGACGGGACAAAGCCCATCGACGCCCTAGCCGACTCCTTTTCCAGGCCGGTCCCTTCCCCGACGTCGCCCCAGAGACCCGTCCGTCAGACCGTCTGCCCCCAACAAACCGTGGTGCCATCCATTCCCTCTCGACACTCGAATCGCCTCGATTGAAGCCCGGAAACCTTCACTTCGACAGACGACAGTCAGCCATCTGACCCCGACCCCTGCCGACCGCAAGTTGGGTGCTGCTGATCGAAAGAGACCGGAATTGTCCCTGAACCACCTCGGCGTCCCCCACCGCCCGCCGCGACCCCCTCCTCGTCAACTCCGGAGCTTTCCAGTTCGCCACGCCCGTCGAACATGATGCGCATTTGCTAAAGCTTGTCGGCACGACGCTTGGTTTCAGATTGGCAGGCTTGGGTGGACGGACGGCAGAGAGACTCAGACGGGAGGATCGGGACCATTGCCAACGAGCTTACGGATAGCCCGCTCTCGACGACGATCCCAGCAACGGCAAACAAGAGGATTGCAGCGCTCTGCAAACATGGCGTCCTCCGGTCCTACAGGCTTCTTGGGCCGCTCCAGCAGCAGCAATGCAAACATGCGCGGTCTGGTGCAGTTCATCGCCGACCTGCGCAATGCGAGAGCTCGCGAGCTCGAGGAGAAGCGCATCAACAAGGAGCTGGCCAATATTCGGCAGAAATTCAAAGGTGCGCAGGAATCGGGTCGGGAGGACGATGGTGTCTTGGGCTAACAGTGCTTGACGGCAGACGGTAACCTGAGCGGATATCACAAGAAGAAATACGTCTGCAAGGTTCGTGGTCTCCGGGGGCTCGTAGAGAGCGTGGCCTGACTGAGCATACAGCTTCTCTACATCTACATTCTGGGGTGGAACGTCGACTTTGGCCATCTCGAGGCGGTCAACCTGATCTCGGCCAACAAGTACTCGGAGAAGCAGATTGGCTACCTCGCCATGACGCTTTTCCTCCACGAGAAGCACGAACTCCTGCATCTGGTCGTCAACAGCATACGAAAGGACCTCCTCGACCACAACGAGCTCTTCAACTGCCTTGCCCTCCATGCGATTGCCAATGTCGGTGGCAGGGAGATGGGTGAGGCCTTGAGCGGCGAGGTTCACAGTCTGTTGATTTCGCCGTACGACCCCTGAATCCAGCGTCTTGGCAGCCATGTCCTTACTGACTCTGCTGCAGCACATCCAAAGCCTTTGTGAAGAAAAAGGCAGCCCTGACACTCCTCCGCCTGTACCGAAAGCACCCAGACATTGTGCAGCCCCAATGGGCCGAACGTATAATATCCCTGATGGACGATGTCGACATGGGCGTCGCTTTGTCCGTGACCTCGCTGGTCATGGCGCTAGCTCAGGACAACCAGGAACAGTACAAGGGCGCATGCGTCAAGGCCGCCGCGAGGATGAAGCGGATACTGCTCGACGGCGAGTACTCGGGCGACTACCTCTACTACAAGGTTCCATGCCCTTGGATCCAGGTCAAGTTTCTACGCTTGCTCCAATACTTTCCCCCATCAGGTAAGGTTGTCCGCGCTTGTCTGGTGAACCACAGCTGACACGACCAAGACGACAGCCACGTGCGCGACATGATCCGAGACTCGCTCCAGAAAATTCTCAACCTGGCCCTGGAGAGCAGCAAAAACGTACAGCAAAACAATGCCCAGAACGCTGTCCTGTTTGAAGCCATCAACCTCATCATCCACCTCGACACCGAGCATGCGCTTATGAAGCAGATTTGCTCAAGGCTAGGACGCTTTATCCAGTCGCGAGAGACAAATGTTCGCTATCTGGGATTGGAGGCCATGACACATCTGGCTGCCCGGACCGATACCCTCGACCCCATCAAGGCCCACCAGGATGTTATTCTGGGATCTCTCAAGGACAGAGACATCAGTGTGCGACGAAAGGGCCTCGACCTGCTGTACAGCATGTGCGACTCTTCCAATGCGCAGCCTATTGTCGGCGAGCTGCTGCACTACCTCCAGAATGCCGACTTCGCCATCCGAGAAGAGATGGTGCTCAAGATTGCCATCCTGACGGAGAAATATGCGACCGACGTCCAGTGGTATGTGAACATCTCTCTCCGCCTCATCGCTATGGCCGGTGATCACGTCAGCGACGAGGTGTGGCAGCGAGTGACGCAGATTGTCACCAACAACGAGGAGCTCCAGGTATACGCTGCTAGCAATATCCTCCAGTACCTGAAGCAAGACCACTGCCACGAGACACTGGTCAAGATTGGCGCCTACATCCTCGGCGAGTTTGGTCATCTCATTGCCGAGGAGAAGGGGTGCAGCCCCATCGAGCAGTTTTACGCCCTTCACGGCAAGCTTGCTGCCTGCTCGTCGAGCACACGCGCCATGATTCTTTCTTCCTTTATCAAGTTTGTCAATCTCTTTCCCGAGATCAAGCCACAGCTCGTCAATGTCTTCCGCGTCTACAGCCACACGCTGGACCCAGAGCTGCAGCAGCGAGCCTGTGAGTATCTGTCTCTGGCCAGCCTCTCGTCGGACGACCTCCTCCGCACCATCTGCGACGAGATGCCGCCGTTCCCCGAGCGACAGTCTGCTCTTCTCTCCAGATTACACCAGAAGCACGCCAACACCAGCGACAAGCGGACGTGGATCGTCGGCGGCAAAGACGCCAACGCCGATTCGGCCGAGCTCAAGATGGCCAAGAACGGGGGTCTTAGGAGGACCTTTAGTGTGGCCAACGGTCAAGCCAACGGAGAGGGCAAGGAGGGCCGGACCAACGGCCATTCCGCAGCCAACGACCTCATGGGTCTCGACATGAACAGCATTGGACCGGCCGAGACCAAGACGCTCAAGGCGCCACCCAACCTGGCCAGCGCGGCCCACCTGTCGCCCGGCTGGGAGAAGGGCTTCAACCGGCTTATGCTCAGCGCGGATGGCGTGCTGTTCGAGGACGGCCAGATCCAAATCGGCGTGCGCTCCGAGTACCGCGGGCAGATGGCGTGCCTGATCCTGTACTTCACCAACAAGACGCCGGCCCTCATCAGCTCCTTCACGACGACGCTCGACCTCGACGAGGCGGAAAAGCCCAACCTCACCTGGGACATCAAGGGCCTACCCGCCACGACCATCGCGCAGGGATCCCAAGCGCAGCAAGTCATCATGTTTGAAGCCAAAAAGGTCTTTGAAAAGAGCCCCACCATCCGCATCAGCTACCTCGCGGGCGCGCTGCAGGCGCTGACACTCAAGCTGCCGGTCACGATCCACAAGTTCATGGACCCCGCCGAGCTGACGGCCGACGACTTCTTCAAGCGCTGGAAGCAGATTGGCGGCGCCCCGCGCGAGGCGCAGAGCATCTTTGGACTGTCGGGCCCGCGCGACGGCGAGCGCGAGATGACCGAGAGCTTCGTGCGGTCCGTGCTCGAGGGTTTCCGCTGGGGACTGCTGTACGGGGTGGATCCGAATACCAAGAACTTTGTCGGGGCCAGTGTGGTGCATACGTCTGAGGGGGGGAAGTTTGGGTGTTTGTTGAGGCTGGAGCCGAATTATGGGACGCAGGTATGTCTTTTTTCTCTGCTGGTGGGCTGGGTGTGCAGGTGGATGGCTGCTAATGAGGGAGTAGATGCTTCGTCTGACGGTGCGCGCCACGGAGGATACGCTGCCGCCGCTGATGCTCAAGATGATGGTGGAGAGGCTGGCGGCGGGCGTGTCGGTACGGCCGGAGCAGTATGAGCCGCCGAGCGTGTCGGAGATCTCGGACTCGTTTCGGAACGTAATGGTTCAGTGAGGCGGTGTTGGGAGGGAGGAGGGGTGTTAGTAATGGGAGGTGGTGGTGTGGTCCGGGGGTGACATGCATACGAACTGGCAGGAGGTGCATTTGAGCTGGGCGATGGCTGACCCAGGGGATGGCGGGCCTGGGGAAAGTCGATAGTCTGGGGAAAGGCGAAAAAGGTAGGTAGACTATGACGATGATGCTGTTATATAAGCACTTGATATACCCGTCCAAATCCATCCTTCAAAGTGACAATGGACGGATGACTACGAGGGGCCAAGTGTGGTTTGTTTGAGGCAAAGGGGGGGCATTCCATGTCAAGCTTGCTCTTGTGATTACAAGTGTAAAAAATGAAGCCTTCCTCGGGTTCAAGAGAGACATCTTGCATTGGAGCTTCAGGGGGTCGTCGAGGTGAGAGTGGGGGACAAACGGGATGGGCTAGACCCTTAGGTGACCCGCATGGGGCTGCCCGGCCCTGAGACCCCGCTGTAGCTCCATGACGATCACATGGCCCGAGCTTCCAGACCGCAGTCCGCAGATGTCAAGAATCCACCAGGCACCACCGGAGAGGACCTCCACTTCTCCAACTTCGCTGTGTCGAGCGACCTGCGAGCCCGGGTTCAACCTATCAGCCAACAAGGTGGCCTACGCGTACGTGCAGCTATGAAAAGCTGCCGACCGACATCCCTTCCTTCTGCTTCCCTGCCAAATTAACACCATCGTGCCTGTTCCGCACAGTCGGGTGCTTGGTTGAGCCGAGAGAGAGAGAGAGAGGGCTGGAAGGACCTTTGGAGCTGTTTGTTGCCGACACCATCCATCGCAAGTTCACCAGCTCAACCCCGCTGTTGCCAATCCCCGGGCCACATTCAGCGTCCGCCGGAGCTCTCCCAACGGCACATGGCCACAGACTCCCGACCTCTGCTCCGAAACTGTCACCACTCGGCGTCGCCTCGCACACTCCCTGCCCGGATCACCTCCACTGGCCGTTGACACCCCCCCCCCACCGTCGCCGCCATGTCGTCGTCCGGCGCCCTCAACTTCATCACGTTCAACCAGGACCACAGCTGTCTCGCTGTCGGCACCTCCAATGGCTTCCGCATCTACCACACGGATCCCTTCACCAGGATCTTCAACAGCGACGAGGGCAATGTATCCATCATCGAGATGCTCTTCTCGACCTCGCTCGTCGCCCTGATCCTCTCCCCCAGGCACCTCATCATCCAAAACACAAAGCGCGCCTCGGTCATTTGCGAGCTGACCTTTCCCTCGGCCGTCCTCGCCGTGCGTCTGAACCGGAAACGCCTGGCCGTCATTCTCGAGGAGGAGATCTACCTCTACGACATCTCCAACATGAGCCTCCTCCACACCATCGCCACGTCGCCCAACCCCAGCGCCATCTGCGCCCTGTCGCCCTCCTCGGAGAATTGCTACATCGCATACCCCTATCCCAAGGCTCGTGACGACCAGAACGAGAGGAGGCCCGCCCACGCCCCGCCGCTCTCGGCCTACGTCCCGCCAACCTCGGGCGAGCTGCTGGTCTACGACACCATCAACCTCAAGGCCGTCAACGTCATCGAGGCCCACCGCTCGCCTCTCTCGTTTGTCGCCATGAACAGCACCGGCACCCTCGTCGCCACCACGTCCGAGACGGGCACAATCATCCGCGTCTTTGCCCTGCCGGGCGGCCAAAAGCTGCACCAGTTCCGCCGCGGCACCATCCCCTCCACCATCCACAGCATGTCGTTCAACCTCAGCTCCACCCTGCTCTGCCTCTCGTCGGCCAGCGACACGATCCACATCTTCCGCCTCACCAACCCCCTGCAACCCGGCGCCGCGGGAGGGGGCGAGTCCAGCGCCCTGGCCGCCCTCGAATCCGCCGGCATTCCCCGGGCGGACCGCACGTCCCGCTCCCGCAGCTTTGACAGCGGCGGCGAGTCTCCCAACAGCAACGCCGGCTCCCCACGTAGCGAAGCCGCCGATTACACCGGCGTAACAAGGCCAACCGCCTCGGGCGGCTCCGCGGCAAACAGAAGACAGAGCGGCGGGTTCGGCAGCATCCTCCGGCGGTCGTCGCAGATAATGGGTCGCGGCGTCGTCGGCGTCGTGGGGTCCTACCTCCCGCAGTCGGTCACCGAGATGTGGGACCCCGAGCGCGACTTTGCGAGCGTCAAGATCCCCCGACCAGCGGGCACGGCGTCGAACCGGTCGAGCAGCGTCGGCGCGCCCGGGGCGCTGCGCAGCGTCGTGGCCATGAGCAGCAGCTCGCCGCAGGTCATGGTCGTCACGAGCGACGGGGGGTACTACGTCTTCAACATTGACTTGGAAAAGGGCGGGGAGGGATACCTGGTGAAGCAGTTCTCGTGCGCATGACCCGCCCCCCTGGCAGGGAGACAAAGCTGACCTCTTCTGACAGAATTCTCGGCGACGACAAGCTCGACGCCTCGGGATACGGGGCGTAGGAGCTGACCTCGTTCTCGCCCGTTCGCTGCCTGACGCCTAGGAGCAGTCCAGAGGGGAGCGAGTTCAGCTTCGTGGACATGAAATCAAAGAGGAAGATACCCACTTCGAAAAATGGCGCCCCGATGGCCGGCAAATCGAAAGGGAAACGCGGCCAGTGAGCGGTTTCTCCATCTGCTCTCCGAAAATCGAAAGTCTCGTTTCTGGGTATCTGCGGGAAGAGTGGTGCTGGGGGGGTGGACGCTTCTCTCTGAGTCCTTTTCGGGAGTCGCCAAATATATTTTATGCATAGCGTTTGGCGTTTACACAGATCACACCGACACACAGACACACATATGGCTGTCTAAGCGATGACACCACACACCTTTTGGCTTTGAGACATTTTGTACTTTTGTACTTGGTACTTTTTGTATTGCTACGGCTGCAGCGTGGAGGGCAAGGGAGACTGGGTGAGACCGGGACAGAAGAAGAAGGGGAGGAATTGGAACCGCCTGCCACCTACATACCAGTTGACGGGTTCCGGTGTTGCTCAGCTCAGCGGTTCTGTGGTAATTGGGATTCATATTGCCCGTTGTACGATGCTCAGTGCCTGAGGTTGTGCTGGGGAAGGCGGTGTCAAGTCAGGGATGCAGAGAGACAAGCTCAGCAAACGATGCAGAATGAGGTAGGAGGTATCAAATTGCAAATGCTCCATGTTCCCATCAACCAGTGCCCAAAGCCACCAGCTCCCTTTCCATGCCGGATTGTGCTCCCCGATGAGCTATTTTGGGGGGGGGGAGGCGTGTGTGACAACGGCGATGACAAGATCAACAACGGCGCAGCGACGCGGAACTTTCCATCCATCACCCAAAAGACATGCGCGCAGAGTTGAGTATCCGTTTCCAAGAGGGAGAGAAAAGCCAGACAAGAAACTGGAAATACCGGTACCGATACATGTGGGCAATGTCCCAAAAGGAAGGGGAAAATACAAGCAAGACAACAGACAGGAAAAGAAGAAAAAACGCCGAGGTATCCATCCATCCATCCTTCCATTTCATCCCATCCCATCCGTCAGAGGTCATCAGTCCGTCCAGTCATCCAAAAGCCATCCAAAAAAGCAAGCCCGCAACCCCAAGAACAAAAACTGGTCATCCCGTTCGTCCTACGGTCCGCTGCCATCATACCCAAAATTCAAATGTGTGTGCCGGGAGGTGGACATCCCATATCCCAAACAAATCCTGACGGAGAATAATAATGATAAGAAAAAGCCGCTCCGTAGTCGTGTATTCGTCGCCGAATTTGTTGTCGTCGTTGTCGGAGAGGAAAGGAAATGGTCGTTGAAGTGGGTGTGGGTTGTTGTCTGCTTGCAAATGCTTTTTGCCTTTTTGAGTGACAGAAGCGAAATCCAGGGGGTGTTGGGTGTGTGTCCGAGGTTCGTGTCGTGGTGAGGGTGAGGGTGTATCCGACATGGTGAGTCGAAGAGACGAAGACCAGCAACCGCTCCAGTCAACAACAAGCCCATCCCAGAGCCCGCCCTCACCTCGCATACGGCCGATTCATCAGCGCGACCTCGCGCGCAATCTCGCCCCACTCGAGCTCGCGCTTGACGCCGACCAGGCCGGCCTCGCAGCCGTCGTCGCCGGCGCTCTTTTGCGCCTGCAGCAGCTCCTCCCACTTGAGCAGCTCGTAGGCGAAGCGCAGGTGCGGCTGGATGATGACGTTGAGCCGCCGCGCCCGCACGAAGCAGTACGCCCGCGGGAACGACATGTCGAGCTCGCGCATCACCTCGGCGATGCAGATGGTGGCGCTGCGCGAGACGCCGACGCGGCAGTGCACGAGGGTCGCCGTGCCGTTGCGGCGGCCGCGGTCTGGGGGGTGTCAGTCGGTGTCTGGTGAGGATCCGGGGTGGGAAGGGAGAAAATAAGAGAAAAGGGGGCGAAAAGGGGGAGAGAAACAGAGAAAAGGGGGAAAAAGAGAAGAGGGGAAAATACCAATAAACTCCAAACACCGCTCAAACTCATCCGTCAACGGATCAATCCCATTATCCTGCACGCACTGCACCACACACGTATTCTCCTCCCCCCACTCCTCCAGGTCCCCATCCCTCCACATCGCCATCTCCCCCACACTCAGTATCTGCCCCACCCCCAGCGCCCTCAACAAATCCGGGTTATTCGCATGCCCCAAGTTCCCCAGATACATGTAATCCAGAATCCGACTAGGAAACGACCCGTCAAACCCCGCAAACCACCGCGGCTCATCCCGCACCAGCGCCGTAACTTCGGCCAGCCCCACCCCCGCCAGCGCCGGCGACTCGTGCAGCAGCCGCGGCGCAATCGCCGTCAGCAGCGCCACGTCGGACGGGTACGCGAAAAAGTTGCGCCGCATCGTCGTGTGCAGCGCCATCCACGCGTCCGGGACGGGGCGCCCCGTCGCGAAGCTGAAGTAGGCGATGCCGAGGAGGGTGGACTCGGTGTAGCCGTCGGCGCAGTGGATGAGGATTTTCAGGGGTCGGCGCGTGCGTTCAGGGGGGGACGTCATGGCGACGTCGCCGTCGCCGTCGGCCGGGAGCGTGCCGTGCGCGAGGTGGTGGATCCACTTGACCGTCTCGAGGATGATGTCGGCCTCGCCGTGGGACCAGGTGGGCGCGAGGATGCTGCCGGAGGCGGGGAAGTCGACGTAGTGCCGGGTTGGGGGCGAAGAAGGAGAGGGGTCGGCCTCGGCGATGGCGACGAGGGCGCCGTGGTCGAGGCGGCCGAGGTCGCTGCACTCGATCATGACGTCGTAGGCTTGCGCGTCCTCGGTGGCTTGGTCGGGCGTGGGGCCGAGCCAGACGTTGTGCGCGATCTCCGAGGCTTCCGTCATGGTGTACATCTCGAGGCGCTCCTGGTTGGGGAAGTCGAGGACGTTGCCTGTGGGCCGGCCGGCGGCGTCGACGGCGACGATCTCGGGGTGGTGTCGCTCGAAGTGGGAGAAGGAATCGGTGCAGATGAAGGTGTGGTAGGTTGGGAGGGGGTGCCGCTGCATCTCGTGCTTCTCGCGCCACTTTTGCTGGGCGGCGGCGACGTCCCAGCCGAGCTTGTGGACGACGGCCTCGTCGTCGCCGTAGACGATGATGTCGGACGTCATGGCGGCTTTGGCGGCTTGGATCTGGAAGTTGCGGACTGAGAAGCCGTCGCGGGGGTCGGCCTCGAGGAACTGCGCGGACCGCCCGGGCTCCATGAATTCGTGGGGCGCGATGGCGCCCTTGAGACGCGCCTTGGTCAGGTCGCTGTTGGCCTTGACGACGGTGATGCCGCGCAGGCACGGGGGGGTTCGTCGGAGGACGCGTTTGCGGGGGATGAAGAAGGCCTGCTGGATCTGGTTGTGGGGGTGCAGGCCGTGGAACCAGGGGAAGACCTGCTGGGGGTCGGGCATGGGTTGGCGCGACATGTGGTCCAGCGCGGCGGATACATCGTCGTGGCTGATGGTGTAGAGCGACAGGCGGCCGGCGTCTAGGCGGGTGAACTTGTCGGGCGGGGAGAGCAGTGACCGTTGGAGGCGGTCACCCTCGCTGCCGGGGGACGGGGGTGGTGTCGTGGGCTCCTCTTGCGGCACGGGCCCGGGTGGGCAGACGGGTATGTGCTTGTTGGGGACGGCGGCGTGACTCGACGGGGTCGAGGGCGGGCGAGGCGAGACATTGAGGCTATCGAGGGTGATGGGGGGGCCGAGGGAGCTCAGATCGGACGAGGGGCGATGGGGTGCGATGGGGCGTGGCAGGGCAATGGCGCTCATCATGGTGGTGGGTTAAGCCAGGGTCAACGCACTTGTGCAGCTGTCGGGCATCTAGGTAGGTTCGGATGAGATGAATTGCTGGCTTGGATGGAAAGGAATGTAATGTTGCTGGCGACCGGAGGGTGTCACGCGAGGACGGGTGATGGGAATGGCGTCGAAACTGACATGACCCAAAACAAACAAGACAAATAGGGGGCGAGTCCAGAGGCAGACAGAACCTCGCAGATGAATCTGGACGAGAAGAAGACCCGCGACGCGTCAGTGTCAGGGGCCGGAGGGGAGAGGGAAGAAGGCGATGGATGTTGTTTGTCGCGATCTTGGAGGAGGAGGAGGAGGACCAAGGAATGGGAACGGGTGAGGGGCGCGGAACGTTATCGTCGGAGATCCCTGTTGATATGATGGCAGCTAACGCAAGGACACCCAAGAAGCCAAGGGCCGATGCAACGGCAGATAAGACAGAGGGCGCGAGCGCCAATCAGAGGGGGGGTCCGACCAGTTGAATGGTCTTTGATGGGGGTGAGAGTCGTGACTCTTGGGGCCGAACAAAGGAAGACGGACCGAGATGCTGGGTCGGGGTCGGGGAGTTGGGGGGGAGACGCCTTTTGGTCTCCCCATTCTAGCTACGCCATCGTCCCGTCCAGACCAAACTGCCCGCGTCGAAGGAAGCGTGGGAGGTGGGCGGGTGAGACGTGGGGAGCTGGAGGGGGAGCTGGGGGGAGCCGGGGGACCCAGCGGGGACGGTGGAACGGCGGGGCTTCGTTGGCGACAAGTGACAACCTTCAGGCCGACCCCCCCTGGCTCCGTGGGTCCTCCGACTGCCGGGTGGGACAGGCGCCAATGCAGGCGGTCCACGGGTTCCCCGGGGCGTCTCCATTCCCCATTCTCCAACGACGTCGTTTGCCTCCTCGACGACAGCCGACAAGTTTGTCAGGCAAACGCCATCATGACGGTTCCCCCCCAGAATTTCCGTTCCTGTCGCAAGACATTCGGGGCCCAGGCTGCCCCGTTTGTATCAATTCCGCTTTACCAACCCCTGGAATTGTCCATCTCGCCTCCCGGGAGGTGGCCCGCCGTCGAGGTGCCCAATTCCACGTTGACCGGACCCCGCCCCACTCGCCATCACGTCTTTGTGGTCGCCAACTTGGCTCTCACCTCCCATTGACGTCCCACGACGGACGGGACACAGGTACAAACCTGTGGGCAGACGCGATGTCGTGGAGTGAGCCCTCTGTGCCCCATACATTGAGACGACAGAACGAGGCCCTCAACAGCCATGGAACGCCATCATGCTGGATGATGGTGTCCAGTCTCAAAAGAAGCAGAGCCCACGACAGAAGAGCCCTCCTCCCTCCAAATCCAAACGATGGAGAAGAAGCCCACCCATCCACACCAGCAAGGGTTGGAGACGGACGGGACACTGATGAAGCGGGGCTGGCGAGAGGAAACTCCAAAAACGAAGGAGGGGAAGAGTCCAATCAGACACGCCCTTGGTCGAGCTGTTTCTCCCCCGGCCAATTGGGGCCATCCCCAGCACCTCCATCTCGCCCATCTCGATGCTGTCCCATCCTCTGTGGCGGCATCCTCCTCAGAATGGTGTGCCCCCTCGACCACTCTGGAACCACTCGCATCATCAGCCTGCAGCCTGACTGCAGTCCGCATTGCATCCTGCGCGCCGCCCATGCAGACTCCAGACTCCAACCGTCCATGACGGGCTCGGATGCATCGTCACGGCGGTTGCATTCCAAGTTGCGAGGAACCCATCTCGCCGCCCAGGAGACGTGCCAACTGAACTGACAGTCTCCAGGATCCCATCCTGCTCTCTTGAATCTCCCGGGAGCCTGCCAAGTTGACGGGAGCTCGGGGGGAGGCGGTGGGTTTTAGCTTTCCACCGAGCCACCCAACAGCTGGTTGAGACGAGGGTTTTATTCTCAGACGACGTCAATTGGATTTCCCAACGCAACCCACGCCGAATCGACGCGAGCTGCAATGCATGACCGACGCAACAAGGCCCCATCACCGGCTCGCCACCACGAGAGAGAGCCTCTCGAGTCTCGAGAGCCTCACTTGCGGCGGTGCGAGTTCAGCTATCAGCAAGCTGAACAGCGTAAACACCTTTTCAGTGACCAGGCTCCAGACGACTGCCGATCTTGCTCCCCTTCTCATTTGTCCAACGCACTCACACAAAGCGAGGGCGCCTCTATGCCAACAGAAAGATGCTGCCTCGAGGCGGCTTGCTCGAGGCCCGGCTATTTTGCAAGCATAACCGGCATGGATTGCTATCCTGAAGTCCAACGTCTCCCGCCCAAAGCCTGCCTGACCTTGTCCCTTCTCCATGCCTCGTCGAAATGAAGGCCAGTCCACATGTTCACGGGCGCGGGAGCATCATAGAAGCTCGTGACGACACTGTTGTCCCAGCTGTTTGCTTCGACATTTGCAGTAAGCAGGAATCTTTCTAGATTGCGAGGCTTTCGAGTATTGACAAGATTCCACCATTAGACAATGCGTATGTCGAGGCCCAGACCATCGGAAAAGTGCCAGCCCTCTGCGATGCCGAATCACTCTTCAGGCAATACTACGACAGCTGCAACACCTGCCTCGCCTTCAACACATCCCCCGACGTCGCCCTCGAAACCCAAAAGTCCTATCTCGAGCCGAAATTCTCTCAATTCATCAACTACTGCGTCGTATTGGGCGGAAAAGCACCCGTCACGGGGACCACCGTAGCCCAGTTCACCTTTGTCTCCACCGACTTTGACACGGCCTCGCTCGAGTCCAAGTGGTCCTCCATCGGCCGCGCCGCCTCCTCCGAGGGCTACATCATCCTGCCCACCAACCTGGTCATCGTCACGACCGAGACGACATCCGCGCCCACAACCCTCCCCGACGGCCGCATCACAACCCTCCCCGTGACGCGAGTCGTCACCATCCCGAACCTGTCCGCCTGGACATTCACCGTGCCCACCTCCAGCACGCCCTCGTCCACCAGCACGCCCTCGTCCACCAGCCTAGCACCATCCGGGGAGGCACCGCCGTCCGCAACTCTCACCGTTGATCGACCTGTGGCTGCAAGCAAGGCGTGGATTGCCGGACCAGTGGTAGGGAGTATAGCGGCTATTGCAATTCTTGGGTTCGCCGGCTTCTTCTTCTTCTCCATACGCCCGAGGCGACGAGCTGCGGCCATGGACTTGGCAAATCAGTGGAGTGGAGAAAAGGCTCAGCTGCACGCTGACAGTATCCTGAAGCCGCCGCCCCAGGAGTTGGAGGGCGAGATCAACATGTTTCCTGAGCTGACAGCGAACGAGGTGCCTGCCGCGGAGCTAGCGGCAGAAGGGAATGGTCATGGGCCGCGGGACGGGGCTAGGCATGAGATGAAAGGTTAAGGGTGGTGGGCTCGATGAGGCATCCCGTGGAGGGACTTAAGGCAGGGAGGGAGTCGAAATATCTCGGCCTGTGCCCCTCAACGGCGGAGGTGGGGGTCACGGGTTTTCCCCCCAGCGGCAGCCACCGTCCGTACGTGATCAGCCGCGACGCGTCTGGCACATCACTCCTGAAGTAACCCATTCAAAAAGGAGGGAAGGATGAGAGCTTCTCGGCGCGGCGCATGTCCACAGAACCATGAATGGCAAGTTGGAACTTGGCAGGAGCAACGCTGAAGTTCCGAGGTACCGGCTCGTTTGAGTGGGGGGGGGGGTACAACGAGCCGCCGTGCGAACTGCCTCAGGCCGAGGGGCTACCTACCTACGGGATGGCGATATGTTGTTCAAAAACTAGGATGGGAGGCGCTGAGACCAACTCGAGGGGAATCTTTTGCTCGGCCATTCGATGAGGATACCGCGGCAGCCCGCATGCTTCCTTGCCGTTTGTAGACTGTTCCGTTTGTAGGTCAGATGCCCTCCTTGATGACTGGATGGAAATATATATCTGTCGTGGGATATGAGCGAAGACTTCAACCTCTGCCGTGTGTCTTGTCACGTCTTCAACCTCCACCGGGCATCCTCCAGGGAGATTTCCCTTATCAGCTGTTTTCCCACCATCTTGGCACCTTGCAACCTCCTTCCATCCTGCACTCAAGATGCCGTGGAAAATGGGGTCACAGCTGTTGTCTCGGCGCTGGGCCTCCTCCCAAGCCGTCCACCAGCCCGCACCATTGTTCCAGCACCACGAACACAAATCCAAGGTGATCCAAGACCACACCACCAGCATCATGGGTCGGTTCCAGTGCCGAAACCACAAGTGTTCCACCCCCTCCTGGAGCAGCAAGAAGATCGCCATCCAAATCCGCGAGTTCGCTGGCAACACATACGACGCCGTGGTCTATAAACAACGCTGCCGGACGTGCGGGAACCTGGGCGCCATGCGCATCGACGAGGAGTCGTACGTCGAGCGGGTCGCCTACCGGCTGAAGAAATGGGCTGGCGTTCCTATGGAGACGCCCGAGTACAACGAGTGGGAGGAAGGACCGTCGCACGAGTCATCTCTGTGCGAGGGCTGCAAGGCCGGGCATTGCCCAATGCTCAAGAAGGGCTGGCTGAGCGGAACAACAGCACACACATGGCACTAGTAGGAGAAGGCTGGAGGCTTTTTCAATGTTCATGGGGGGTGCCGGCTAGGAGAGGCGGAGAAGGGAGGGGGAGGGCGTAGACAGGCTGGAACGATGGGACTCGAATCGTTGGTCTGAATGTGTCCCACATCTCAACTCACACCACGGGAACCATCCCCCCAAACATGATATTTCTCTCTTCCCCCACCATCTGGGTGCTGCCTGCTCGATGAGCGCTCGTCGCTCGTCGCCTGAGTCGGGCTAACAAGGCGCGCAACCAGAATCGGTTGGGTGCCAGCGTGTGGGCATTTCGCCTGTCGTCTGCACTCGAGGCGGACGCTGGAGGGTGGTGGTTGGTGGTTGGTGGTTGGCGGTTGGATGGTCATTGGCGGCTCCAAGATAGGGGCTAAAGGGCTGCCCGTAACCCGACCTGCAGCTCACTCTCCCCAACACCAGCTTGCCCCCAAATGCGACCATCGTGTCCCTCGGCCGCCGCCGGTACGTTGGGCGCGCCTCTGCCAGCCCCAGCAGGCGCCAGTCGAGGACGAGGCGACAAGTAAACACCGAGGCGAGGAGGAACTTGCCGAGGGGCCACCACCAGCGCCACGTTCAACGCGAAAACGCAGACGACAAGAGGATGAGGGCGAGCAACAGCCGCCACCGCCGCGTCGTCAAGCACGCCGACGTCAAAACAGAGGAGAGCCGGCCGAGCAGGCAGCCGCACCGCCGCCGCGTCAGAAACGGCAGCGCCGAATCCCGGCCGCCGAGGGGCGGCCTCCAAGCGATCATCCCCCCATTCGCCGCAGTGCGAGAGTTGCCGCCAGGAACGCTGCCGCGACTGCCTTGGCAGCCCCAGCACCCGCCAGCAGGCGACGACCGCCGCCCTCGCCGGTGTCTGAGCCGAAACCGCCGGCTCAGGCCAAGGGTCGGCCGAGGAAGAAGGCGAGGTTCGTTGTTGCATATATTCCCTGCTGTTTAAAAACTCCATGCCTCCACCTACCAATGTCTTCCGAGGTTGGCTCCGTACCGCGCTAACAGTAGACGCTGGGGGCCAAACTCCCCAGATACCTATTCATCCGGCCAGTCGAAACTCGAAATGGCGAATTCACAAATTTACATTAGGACGAGCGGCGGCTCCGTTAACAAGCCCGCCGCGTATCGCCCGCCACAGTAGCCCTCAGCCACTCTCGAGAAGCACGCCTCAAGATATAAGCCGACTGCGACGTGAAAGCCGCAGCCCCGTTCCTTGGCCCCTTTAGAAGATAGAACATTGCCGAATTTGGGGTCGGGACTCCTGTTCCTGTTTGCAACTGCCACCCTTCCACCCGCTACTCGCGGAGGTTGATACAAGCCGCGTCCTCCTCTGGGTATTATTTTGGTTCGTTCCCATAAAACCTTCACCGGCTCTCCTCCTCCCATCCCTCCCAGTTCAGCCAGCAAGACGTGTGCTCCTCCTGGGCGGCGGCCCTTCTTGCCTGGCCGCCGCCACCCGCCGCGTCGCTCGTCGTTTGGCAGGAGTACGCTCGGAAGGTGGTGGGTGCGCGTCCGCTGCCGTGCTCATCGCCTCGTCGCCTGCTAGCCCACTTCGTTTTCTCTTCTGTCGCGCTCGGCTGGGCTGCCCGTCTGGGGGTCCTTGCGACACTCGAGAAACCCCCCCAGCCTGGGTGGCCGCCCCAGACTCCAGTGCGGGGGAGCTGTGGCCGCGAGGAGTCGAGATCGTTGCGGGCTCGTCGGTGGAGGTGAAATTCGCGTCATCTTTCCGATCAGGGATGAGAGTCCCCGCGCTGATCGGGTCGCTCGTGGTCGTCGATTTGGGTGATGGGCTGGGTGTGGGAGGGCGGTGTTGCGAAGGCTGGGGCGGCGTCTGTCGGGCAGTCTTTCCTGGGGAGGCGGCGTCCCTGTCGGCTGGCGGTGTCTGGGCGGGACCGACGCTCGGGTTGTCGTATGCTAGTTCCAATGTCGGTCGGGCATCCTCAATTGTCTGGCTTCTCTTCTTCTCCTTTTCGCGGTCGTCTCGCACAAAGCCGTCGAAAAAGTCAATGAGGCAATCGAACGCCATCGTCCGTGAGAGATGGGCAAGGGCGGCGCTCCGGGCAAATCGCTTGTCGTTCTTCATGTCGGGGTTCCTGTCCTCCATGTCCAGGGATTTGCAGTCGGGGTTTCCGCAGATGGGCTCCGACCACAGCTTCGAGCGCATCCTGGAGCAAACCTCGGACCATACGGCCTCGAGCTCGGCCACTCGTTGGTCTCTCCGTTCAGCGAGTCTGGCGTAGAAGGTGTCGACATCGGGCGAGCCAATGGCACAGGCGCGAACATCGCAAACGAAGGATTGAGGATCCTGGATGGGACAGACTCGCGTGTTGAAGCGTTGGTGCAGCGTGGTGAAGAGGAGCTCGGGCATCAGCTCGAACTGCCACCACGGCCAGCGCCACTCGGCGTCGTACTCGTACTGTGGCGTCGGCAAAATCCCTTCCATCGTTGCTGTTGCTTGAGAGCAGGGGCGCTGGTGTTGATGCTAGTTTTGCGAGGCGGGCCCGGCGCTGGCACCGATGATGGTGATGCTGTGGGTGTGGATCGCAGATGGTGAGCTTGCAAGGTGTGTGTGACGAGGACGCTTTCTTGGCACACTAACCACTTCTGTCCCTATTTTCTCTTTGGGCGACTTTGGACGACACCCAACCAGTCCGCAGGGCAGATGGCCCCGAGTCCGCCGAACCAGCAGGCAAAGGAGGCTGTACGTGACATCGCACCCGTCTCGCGTTGCTTCCTGTTCACCCGATGTTGTGCTTGATTGGCTGTCACGATGCGCAGCCTCGGCGACACGGATGCACTCTCGATGTTGGTAGTTTGGGGGCGGTTTGGGCGGTTTGGGCGGCAATCGTTGCTGCCCTGCTGTTTATAAGCCAAGGATGTCTTGTGGGCGGCCGACGGACAGGTGCCCCCCCGTGTGCTCCTATCTCCTCCCTCTTGCACACAGACATCCACCTAGGCTTACAACATGGAAACTAACAAAAGCCATCCCGGCAACGGCTCCGATGAGACCGAGCGCGTCTCATCGGACAAGCTCCCCCTCATGCTCGAGGAACGTGGGATCCCCGTTGCTGGCCGACCCGTGCCCCCCATCTCGACCGCCTCCTCGGGAGCTCCGAATCCTTTTACATCGAGGGAGTTGGAGGACATGCGCAGGCAAGGCCGCATGGGGCCCGCTGCTCCAGGCAACCACCCCTGGGTTGTTCCCGAGATTGTTCCATGGGATGTCTCGCAGGCCCCTCAGGCAGCTCACCAGATTGTTGCCCAGAGTACCTCAAATGAACCCCCTGAACAAGACGTCCCGCCCCTCGACCCGAGCATCCGCATCATCATTGAGTATTCCGACGCCATATCCATCGACGTTGCTTCCTTGGGAAGCACCGACTCGGACTCATCCCGGCAGCCTTGCGCTGAGCTGGACGCCGCCCAGTCCAGCGCCTTCCGAAAACTTGCCGTGGTTCAATACGTTACAAGAAAGACCTGGGCGTTACCATCAAGGCTAGCACGGCCGCAAAGGCCGGCCTCGCGCTCCATTGCAGGCTGTCCTTTGACCCAGCCGCCGACCGCATCGTCATCTCAAACCGCTATATCAAGTCCGTTGTTGCCAAGCCGCTCGACCGAGCGAGCCCGGCCCAGCCAAGGACGCCAATCGAGCTCAAGCCGTCCTTCGTTGAGATGTTAGAGTCCGGGTCGTGGGCTATCTGCACGTCGTCCGGACATCAGCTTCTTGGCCTCTCTATTCTACCCCGCCGCAACATCACTCTATCGAGAACCCCAGACCAGGCTATTGGGCTGGCCGTCTCGGGGATCAAGAGGCCGTACGAGGCCTCACAGCCAACGACCGGGGAGGCCAGGAAAGTCAAACCGAAAGAGGACGAAAACCCAAAGCAAGCAAACATTGTCTTCCAACCAGCCCCCGAGGCTGTGGATGCCGCCCAAGCCGAGCCGCACCTCCCTCCTGCTCCTGGTCAGTGGGAGGCGGTTCTCGGGCTCCGCCACCCGTTTGAAGACCTGCGCGCCGGCGACATGGCCAGGATCATTGGGCCCGACGGGGAGGGCTACACGCTGAGTTACGACAAGACGGTTTCGTTGCGGTCTAACAGCCATGTGTTCACCGCAAAGTCCTCGGATATCCCGGACAAGCTTATGGTTGTCAAGGTTGTCCGGTCGCCTTCGGGTCTGGTCGCCCAAGGAGAGTCCCGCCGGGTGGCAGAAAGGGTCCAGAGAATGGGGGAGCTATGGCTAAAGGAGGTTAAGATCCATGCCCAGCTCTCGCGACATGTAAGTCCCTCGCCCGTTGCAAGCGACCCCCATCCCAGACAGCCGGGAGGTATACCGAATAACCATGCTCCAGCCCTCGGTTGTACGCCTCTACGACCACGACTCACGGTTCCTCGCGTTGTACATGGAGAACATCGACGCGCCGGCGCTGGACCGGTACCCGTGCCACAATATGACCGTTGCCGACCAGGCCCGGGTGTTGCACGACATGTCCACGGCCCTCTATTACATCCATCAGCAGGGCTTCGTGCATAACGATATTAAGCCCGGTAACATTCTCTTTTCCCGAAACCGCGGCGCCGTGCTCATCGACTTTGGCCTGTCGTCAGAGTTGACCGATCGGACCGTCCATACTGGGGGCACGCCATGGTATATTCCGCCGGAATTTACAAGCGATCGAGGCCAGCGGGGCACGCCCGGAGATATATTCGCGCTCGGCGTTTCATGCTGTATGTCCTCGGCCGGTTGCCGCTGCCGGAGAGGCACCCTGCAAAACTGCAGTGGAGCATACTCGAGTCGCTGAATCGGGGGTCCGAGGCGGCCGCCACCATGGAATCGTGGCTACGCATTGTCCAAGACGCCTCGAGAGGCATCGATTCCGCCTTGTCTTCCAGGCTGGAGAAGCTGGTTAGCGGGATGGTTGCGAGCCACCCGGGACAGAGAATCACGCTAGGGAGGTTGGTAGAGGAGTCGTCGGCGCTCCGGAGTCCCCGCTCCGGCACTGAATAGGAGGTCGATACGATGTATCTTCTTCTCAAAAGCCCGTCACGATGGGCTTGGGTAGCACGATCGACGGCGGCCGAATGGCAGAGAAGTACCGCTCGTCGCCCTGGGTCGAACTCGCCGTTCCTGTACCCCCCTTCTCTCGTGGTGCGGGGGCGAGCGGGAGGCCGGAGGAGGGAGTACCCGCCGGCCTTCCTCGCCGCTGGCCTTCCACTCGCCGTCGGTCTTCCAGAGCGCGTTCCTCTGGTCTGGCGTGGGGAGAAGGAAGAGGGAGATGTAGGGGCAGTGCGCAGAGATGGTTTTGCTTTTGTTTTAGTGGTGAGGTTCTTTTGAGGATGTTTGGGGTGAGGATAGCCTCTGTCCCCAAGGACTGGCGCCCCTCTGATTGACTACTGGCAAAAACACCACCGTAGCTTGCAATGACACCAAAGTTCAAAGTGACCCTCGGGCCGATGACAGAGAAGCCACCGGTTCGAAAACCATGCCGACAACACAATCTCCCAGCTCGTAATGCCCGATGAGATGTACCAAACAGGGCAGGCGGTGCTGGCAATCTGAAGTAGACACAGGACACAACGCTCAACGCAGATATTGTCCCAACGGAAACAAGACGTCGCTGACGACCAGACAACCAAGGGGTATATACCAGAGGCCATGACCCATACGTTTAGTATACAAAGACGCTTCCCTCCCAGCTGTCTTGCAAATGCAACCTGCACCATGGAAACACGCAAATCCACCCAAACTCAAACGCTGCTCTAAAAGATGGCTGTGGGAAACACTCCGCTCGCCGTAGTGATTCGCCCTAGAGGAAGTAGTCGCCAGGCCCCCTACGCCCCGCGGGAACGTGCCGCTGGTCATCGGGCACGGCTGAGAAAATGCTAAACTTGGTATTGAGATCCGTGTCCACCGTCATGATGGACGCCACGTTGCCGCAGCGGTAGCAGTAGTTGGGGGCGGACCAGACAGTGACGACAGATTTCTCGGGGAAATGGAACTGGGAGGTGTCAGCTCAGATATCACTGGTCATTTCCTCTCTGGCACACACCTTGTAGCCCTCGTTGACCAGTTGATGGGCCCGGGCAATCGTTGTCAAGCCGTTGACATGGTTGAACTCGGTGGCCACCTTGTGTCCAAAGAGCCAGCCCGCACCGCGAGGACTGACAGCCCATGTGTCGATATCTTCAGGATCGCTCCATACAAGATCGCAAAAGGCACCCTCATGAGGAATCTCTTGCGCGCGGGCTACGACTCTGATCTGGTCGATGGTGCGGATCTCGGGGCTGAGACCGCCATGGACGCAGAGCACAGTGCCGTCGACGATGGCCGCCAGGACCAAAAAGTCAAACACCTGACAGCACGACTTCCATACCGAGGCATTGCCGTACTTTGTTTGGCACTCCTCGTAGAACCCGTACACTTGCGTTATTTGCCGCGATTCGTGGTTGCCGCGGACGAGCACTATCCTGTCCGGGTATCTGGTTGCTGTTAGCGGGGGCTGGGCCGAGGGAACACGTTGGTGCCAAGCTCACTTCGCCTTGAGGCACATTAACAGTGTAAATGTCTCCAAGCTAAAGTACCCTCTGTCGACGAAATCGCCGAGAAAGACGAAGCGCGTCTCGGCCGACTGGGAGGATGTGTTGGCGCTGATCGTGGCGTCGGGGGAGGTGAGGGCGGCACCGGCGTCCGCGTCGTCGGGCTCTTCCGCCCCGGCGTCGTCAAACACGGAATAGTACTTGTTCTTGAGCTTGGGGTCCGTGATCTTGGTCGGCGGCTCGACGTCGTCGGAGCTGATAACGGTCGTGACTGTCTTGGGGGCCTGTACATCTGTCTCGCCGGGCATGCCGCCGGCCACGCGGAACAGCTCCAGCAAATCGTAGAACTGGCCGTGTATGTCACCACAAATGGTGACAGGGGTGATGACGGGCTGGATATTGGACTCTTCCATCAAGACTTCCTTGACGATCTCGCAGAGCTGCTTCATGACAGGCTCTGGGAGGTAATGGCACTGCTTGGCCTCCTCCAGCCACTCGTCGAGGCCAGCCCCCGGGCGGAGCTTGGCGGGGCCTGGTTTTGGGACGTTGGCCATGACTGCGGGTCGAACGAGGGGGCGTGTAGAGACGTGGGCGTTGCGCCGACGGTGTCGACAGGGTTTAGGGGGGAAGCCGGGCGGCGGTTGAATGGATGAGCAGGGACAGCGATCTCCTTGAAGCTCGTCGTCGGTAAGCGATTTAGAGGGACTGCCCTGATCTGGCTCCGGGAAGGAAGGGAGCGCTGGGGACGGCCGTGGAGATGGTGGCGGGAGAGCGAGGAAGGGTTGGGGCCTCGACGGTCGGGGGGGAGGAGGACAGGGCCAACGATATTGTTCAAGCTCGTCGTCGTCAAGCGACTGGGAGAAATCGCCCTGATCTGGTTCCGGGAACGAAGGGAGCGCTGGCGATGATCGGGCAGACGGTGGCGGGAGAGCGGCGGGGGATGGGAGCCTCGACGGTCGGGGCGAAGGATCCGGACAGGGCCAACGATCTTGTTCGAGCTCGTTGTCGCCAAGTGATGAAAAGGGACCGCCGTGATATAGCTCCGGGAACAAAGGGAGCGCTGGCGACGGTCGGGGAGACGGTAGCGGGAGAGCGGGGGAGGGTCGGGGCCGCGGCGGTCGAGGGGGGAGGGGCGGAAGGGGGCTCGAAGGAGGGGGAAAAGGAGGGGGATCGTCTGTGAAGTCCGAAAAAGATTCTATCTTGGCGGGTTCGCGATGGCGTCGGGGTGGTTTTCCTGGTCGCTGAGATGTTGCGTATGCTGCCCGTATCAATTGTTGCGAAAGAGGATGGAAGTTGTCGAGGAGCTGGCTGGCTTTGGGTGGTCAGGCACTCGGCAGCCGAGATTTAGGCGCGGTCCCCTCCAAATCCCCCCCACCACAAGTGGGAGGGAGCGCGAAGTGGCCAAAAGCGCCAAGGCCATGCATGGCCCGTGCCTCAACCAGGTCAGTGACATCGTCTGCATGCGCCTGAACCGTGCTGAACTTTCGAAGACAGGCTCGTGGACGTGATGGGCCCATTGTTTCCCTTCCCTTGAACTTCGAAGCCGACAACAGCACCACTCATTTCACCACCACCCATCGCCTGGCCCGCCACCTCTTGTGCCAGAATTGTCTCTGATCAGGGCACTCGGCCTCCCGTCCCCCCTACTATCCACTAGCAAGTGGTCATCCGCCCAATGTTTCGGATTCCCGCGTGCACTCGACGACCGGCAGACATTGCCGACTTTTCTCACCAGAGGTGACTCTCCCATACTTGTCATCCCAACGACCACCGATAGACGGAGATCGGCAGTCTCAGAAATGTCGGCACCTAAGGTGCTTTCGCGCAAGGCGAATGGCACCGCCGCCCAGCAGATCAACGATGCGCCAAAGGCCCCCCGCACCAAGCTGCCCCCCCAAGGCGAAAAGGTTGTTGTGCGCAGGCTGCCTCCCCAGCTGACCGAGGACGAGTTCGTCGCCATTCTCGGCGACACTTGGAAGCTCGGAGGCGGAAAGATTGACTGGTTTTCCTACTGGCCCGGCAAGACCTCACAGCAGTATGCCCTCTCCTCCCATGCTCTCCTCCGACTGATGCTGACCCATGGACAGACCTTCAAAACCCTCCAAACCATCCCGAGCCTACCTACATGTCAAGAAGCGCGACGACCTTCTTGCTCTCTCCGACGTCGTCCGCACCGCCGAATGGCAAGACGCCAAGGGCTCGTACACCGACCCCATCCTCGTGCTGCCCCCCACAGTCGAATTTTCCGTCTACAAAAAGGTGCCGAGCGACAACAGGCGCAATGATGGTCGACAGGGAACCATTGACCAAGACTCGGAATTTATGGAATTTCTCGAGAGTCTGGCCAATCCGGATGCCCACAAGGTCGCTGAAGGCGCCGACAAGGACGCGGAGGAGGGAGGCAAAGCAGAGAAGCCCACCACGACGCCCCTCATCGAGCATCTTCGGGAGAAGGCAGCGAGGGCTAAGGAGGCCGCCGCCGCCAGGAACGGAAAGCATTCGAGGCATGACTCTCAAGGCGCAAAGGGCAAGGCGCCTGCTTCCGGTGTCGAGGAGCCAAAGAAGAAGGGCAGGGACGGTCGTGAAGGCAGAGAAGGCCGCGAGGGCAGAGAAGGAAGAGACGGCAGAGAATCCAGGGAGACCAGGGCAGAAAGGGCAGAAAGGGCAGAAAGGGCGTCCGAGAAGGCTGCCGGCAAGACGACCGAGAAGCCAAAAGAGACAGTGAGGATCCTGTCCAAAAAGGCCGCTGCCGATGCCGCCGCCGACGCAGCCAAGACAGTTGTCGGCCAGATTCAGGCCAGTGTCCAGGCGAGCGCGCGATCCAACGCCCAGGCCAGCAGCTCAGAAGCTCCCACAAGGAGCAGACGGGCCGGGATAGCAGCCGCGGCTCGGATTCTGCAGCGTGATCTGGGCTTGAGCCCTGGAAATGCCCACAGAAAGGCTCGACAGGAAGCCTCCAAGACCGAGACCGAGGACAAGGTGACGCCCAAAGAGCCTGTCGTCAAGGAAAGTCCCAAGGAGTCCGCCAAGGAGACTGTCCCGGCGGTGAAGTCACCGACACCTGCGGCTTCTGCAGACTCCAATAAATCCCCAGCCAACAAACCGTCCACTCCCATCTCCACAAAGGAGCAGGCTTCGGCAGCCGCAGCCTCGTCAGCAGCCTCCTCATCGCGGAGAGGCCGCAATCGTCAACGCGGCGCAGGCACAGCCGAGGAACCCACCAAATCGAGGAGCGACAACAAATCCGAGGGCAAAGCGACCGAGCCATCGTCGCAAGCGCCCATCAAGACACCTGTTATTTTGAAGAAGAGGGACGACAAGAAGGAGGAGAAGAAGGAGGAGAAGAAGGGGACGCCATCAGCGGCGCCGGCCCCTTCCCCATCTCCCGCTCCGCCCACGGCATCGCCTCCCTCAGCCCCGCCCGTCGGACTTAAAGCGACCTCCACGAGACAGCAGGCTTCTTCCAGAAAGGGCGCTGGCAATGCGCCATCCCAAGGCGCTACGCGTGCCTTTGTTAAGCACGCCAGCCACTCCCAAGGCGTCACGGAGGCGCTTCTGAGGGAAGCACTGCAAGTCTACGGGACTGTAACGTCCATTGACATTGATCGTAAAAAGGGCTTTGCCTATGCCGATTTTGTGAAGCATGAAGGACTGGCCAAGGCCATGGCCGCGGGGCCGATTGCTGTAGCCCAGGCGACGGTCCAAGTTCTCGAGCGCAAGGACCTAGGGGGGAAGAAGGTGGCCGTCGCTGGTGAGAAGGGAAAGGCTACAGTCGCTTCGCCAGCTGCGGAAACGACACCGGCTCCTGCTCCTTCGGCCCCGGCAGCCGGCCCCTCGGCCGAAAAGAGCGGAGCGTCACAAGATAAGCACCGAAGCGGTAGGCGTCGGGGTGGACGAGGAAGAGGTGAGGGTGGCGGAAAGGATGGAAAGGACGGCGGTGGCGGAAAAGGCACAGAGGGTGGCGCCCAAGCATCGACCTCAACTGCGGCCGCCTAGCAAGCTGGAGCAGATTCGGAGTGTACAGCCCAGACAACTCGCCAGGGCGAGGGAAAGGACAGTAACGACGGCAAGACAACGCTCACTGACAGCATTGTTGTGCTGGATGAAAGCCGGACTGCGCTGCCTTTTACCTCCCCGTCCAAAGCCGCCTCTTTTCAAGCATGGAAGCAGTCACAATGTCGCGCGCCCACGCTCAGCGACATACAACGAGTTGCTGGAGGATCCCGCCAGCCTTCTTCCGAGACCGCCTCGAAATATATTCCTGGAGTAGTGGAACAGCCGCAACGTCGCATCCCAGCACTTGGCGCGAACCAGCCAGTATCTGGCGGAGTTCGTCAGCCTTCTTCTTCGATGGCTGTCGCTTTTGAAGCGTGGAAGCGAGAGAACTGCCGTGTGTCCTCGCTTCCCGCCACTCGTCCCATCGCCCAAGGATCTCTTGAGTCGGATGACGACGATGGGGAGAACAGCAGCAGAGTACGAAACAGGGGACCACGGCGCTGAATCCGTCAGGTCGGCTGCGATTATGCCAACACTGGGCTCGCTCACAAGGCAGAATCTCTAGCCTGCCAGTGTTCGGCGGGTGTTGGGAAGAACGGTGGCATTCTAGTAGCTTGCGGGTGGTCTTTCGACCCTAAAGTTTAGCGTACATAGTACCTAATAGCTACACTATACCGTCTTACGTTCTACCTTGGGAGTATTCATTCCCTCTCCGTGCCCGGTGATACTGCCAAGGCAAACAGCATCTTGCGGGACGTACGTGTCTCTTCCCTGACCTTCTCTGCGGTCTCCGTTATGCATTCGTGATATGGTGCCTCACCAGCGTGGCCGCTGACCGTCGGAAGCGCCGACACGAAGCAACTCGCCACCGAGAAAGCTGTACATCCAGCTCGAGTCCGACAGATGCTGTAGAGAGAGGAGGAAAAGAACAACAACAACCGCTAGCTCAAGGTTGCCAGACATCAAAGTGTAGAATTACCACCGTCGTATATATCTCATGTTGTCTCGGGGTCGCGGTGTGGGGGGTTGGTGGTGGTGGTCCGAGGATCGTTCGAGTCCGGCGGGTGTGGCTGAATGTGCAATATTTGGTGGGATGTTGTCGACGGTGGTGGAAGTGCATATTCGAGGTACGCAAGTCGGAGGAGGGTGGTGAGTGAGTGAGTGCGTGGACGTATATAGAGCGGTAGGTGGGTGAGGAAGGGGGCTGGTGGAACAACGCACTTGCCCTAATGATACGTGCGTGAGGCATCGGATCGACGAAGACGAAAATGCGACTCTCATGTGCTGTCTTGATGCTGTACTCTGATCGCACTCTTGCTGCGAACGGACCGATGTGCCCGCCGCGAACTGGTCGATAGCACGATGATCGACATGGCAGCCGGCAGCAGCAGCGAACATCATATGGACGACATACGCCGTACCGTCCCCAGGCACTGCGCGCGGAAGCACATTGATGTAGTACTGGTAGACTACGCCGTCCTGGGAGCCAGCTGGCGCGTAGGCTGTGTCCCCCTTGAGCCACCAGTGGAGGACAGTCCCCCAGTCACCGGCCTCAACATCCCCATAACATGAAGCAGCAGAACCAGATACACAGCACAAGCTCGCTCTGCTCTGCGGCGGCACGGCAACCCCAACGTGCAAAATCTATATATGCCACCCACTCTCATCCAATGTGCTAGAATCCTCGAGAACAGCACATCGTTCGGTGATGAGTGGTGAGTGGTGGCTGTCGTGTCTCGGGGATTGTGTCTCTCTTTCTTCTTCCATCTACTACGCCCCAGCCCGCCACGACCCCTGGGATTAGGAGCTATGTACTGGCAGAGACCAGCACCCGCCCGTCAGACCAAGACATGACCCCCCCGACGCCCGAGCCGACCTCCGACGCCAGCCCCCGCCAGCCCACCCGAGAGAATGGTGTTGTGTGACCGTTCGTACGTGGTACACGAGGACGACGCTGGTGGCGCGCTGGTGTTTCCGGATTCCTGGGACATTTGTTGGGTAGGGGCGGGCGGGTGTGTGTGGGCGGGACGGGACGGTGTGTTGTTGGTGTGTGCAGCGGGTTGGATGTAAGTGGCTTACCTGTGCCGGCCTCCGTTCCTGACGACACGAGGTTTCGTCGGTGGAATTTTTTGTTTTGCGTGGTGGGTAGGTACATGTATTGGCGGCGATGGGTTGATCGCGAAAGATGCAAAGCAATTGGGACATGATTGTGGGTACAACGTATAATTTTTGAGACTTTTTCCTCCCAGGGGTAGTCTTCCCCTCCTCCTTGCCATGCCAAAACCGCTCTTTGTTCAAGATACATCGGTGAGAGAAAACAAAAAAGGGGGTTGCGCGTTGCCGCGCGGACCAACCCAGCCCATGTCCCCCAAGAAGAGGAACCTAAAAGAGGAACCTGGAAGATGAAGTGAAGAAGAAAAAAAAGATGTAGGAAAATGTCTATCTATGTTTGGTATCCCACCGTCGTCTATCTATGTTGTTGTTGTGTCATGCCAAAGCCAATATATGGTGATGCTGCCGCCGCCCCCCTGCCTTGCTCAGTGTTGAACCCACCACCCCATCCATCATCATCAAAAAACCATGTCCAAAAAAGGGGGTATATGCCATCATCCCATCCCGCCAGAAGAAGCAAACCGCGACGAGTCGGTCCCCTCTGCGCTGCTGCCCCGTCGAAACCCGAGAAAGATAAAGTTGGTACAATAATACAACAGCAAAAACAAACAAATGGGGGGGTATATGAAGAAGAAACAGGCCAAAACAGAAACAACAACAAAACAAGCTGTCCACCAAGGCGCGAGCCCGCGACAGTCTCTTCGACACCTTTTTTTTTCGTTCTTGCACCACGTCCGTCCACTTTGCCGTCACAACGAGGAAAGAAGTGAGGTTGCACGCCAATGCATGCGGGAGATTGAGACGAGATTGAGAGATGACCCAGCCGGACCCCGATTTGGCGAAGGTTCGGTTGGGCTGGCCAATCCCACCCGGCAAGTCGCAGACGGGAGGACGGCGACAGAGGAAAGCCTTGGCGCAAAAGCGCAGTCACCGGTCTGTCGGTCGGTCGTCGACTCGTCGTGTGTGTGTGGGTGTGATTGACGGGCGGAGTTTTGGTGGTTGGGAATGGGGGCGTGAGAATATGCGACTGTGGCTTGGCCGTCTTTCCGAGGCGGCCTCTGTGTGTTGGGGGCAGGGGGGTGTGGTGGTGTGCCGCGCCCGCGAGGATGGAAAGGGGAGTTCGGAGAACCGCTTGGGTGGATCCGTGACGCTTTGGGCTTCAGGGCTGAAGAAGCGGCGGGAGAAGGGGAGATCGGTGGGGCGACCCGAAATGGGGCACCGATTTTTTTTTTGCGAAATTGCGCCGGGATCCCCCTCGCTGAGTGAGTGAGTCGCCCAGGCACAAGGTTTGTTGTCGTCGCAGGGCCAATCGGGCCCGCTGTGCATCCGGACGTCATGACAGCGGATTGGCGTCGAGGAAATGCAGGAACAGCGACGAGCCATCATCCGTTGCATCCTCACGCCGAGCGGTGCGCATATGCGCACTCACCTCCGCCGATCTTGCGACCGTGGCTGCTTGGGGAGCGGATGGGGGTGGTAGAGGCCGTCTTCCTCGTCATACGACGCATCGCTGTACGAGACGACGACCTGGGGGTGGGCTGCCCGTGGCGTGGTTCCCGGCTGCGGGTATTGGGGCTGCGGTGGGTAGGCGCCGCTGCCGTAGTTGTACTGGCGGACCGACGGGGAGGGAGGCGGCGCGTGGCCGTGGATTTGCGGTCGCGGCGCCGCCTGGCCGAGGGGCTCGACGTAGCTGTCGCGCCGGCTGCGGTGGCTCTTGGTCGAGATGCTGCTCTTGCCCGTGGCGTCGCTCTCCTCGGCGCGATCGCGCGTCGAGTCGAAGCGCCGGCGGAGGCGGTCCATGTCTCTGTCGTCTTCGCGATGGATCGGACGCTGGCTCTCGCGCTGGGCATCCCGCTCCACCTCCTTGGCGAGCTCCTTTGCGATGCGCTCCCTCTCCTTCTCGCGGTCGGCGCGGCCAGACGCCTCCCGGGACGAGCGGTGCTTGCTGGCGCTGCGCTTCGGCTTCTCCACGGTGGCAGGGTTGGCGCCGCTCATGAGGGGCGGTGACTCGCTCTTGCGGCGCGATGCCCGCTTGTCCTTGTCCTTGTTGTCCTTGTCCTTGGCGAGGTCGTCGCGCAGCCGGCTGTTCTCCTCGGCGAGCTCCTTGTTGGCCTTTTCGAGCTGCGTCTTGGCGTCCGTCAGCTGCAGGACGTGGTCGTCGAGGGCGCGCATGCGGGCCTCGACCTCCTTGGCCTCCTTGTGGGCGCGGATGAGCATGCTGTCGAGCTCGGCGACCTTCTTCATCCACTCCTTCTTGGCGGCGGTTTCGGCCTCGAGCTGGTCCTGGAGGTCGTAGTCGGAGCCGGCGTAGCGGTCACCGTAGGGCCCGCGGCTGTCGCTGTCGCTGAACGAACCAACGCCCGAGTCGCTGCGCTGGTGATCCAGGTACGACCCACCCGAGGGGGACTCCCTGCGGAACTTGACCGTCTTGGAAGACGACGACATGGCTGCTGGGGGGGCGGCTGCTGCCGGTCGACGACGGGGAAAATGTGTGTTGTGTGCTGATTTGTTGGGTGGCGGGCAGACGGTGGGAGCGAGGTGGGAGGAACAGCTGCACCAGTGCCCGACCGCTTTAAGAGAAAGGTGAGGACGGGAGGGAGAAAAGCGAAAGGTGTCCGGGCCGGCGAAATTGGGCGAATTGGGCAGACGGAACCAGGGGCGGGCTGGTGGGCGGGCTGGTCGGTGGTTAAAAAACTGGCACGGTCGTTGCGTTGGGCAGGAATGGAAATTTCGCTTCCCAGTGAGACGTCGGAAATCTCGATGGAAGTTGGAAAAAGAGAGTCAAAAAGACGCAGATCCAGATTGAGCAAAGTGCAGACCTTTGGACTTTTCAGGTGAGCGCGAGGTTGCGCACCCTCAGCCTTTTATTTATTCCGTCTCGCTCTCCTTCACAGCCCGCTGCTGCCTTGTTGAAGACCACCAACTGAGCGGTACAAGCCCGGACGGGTGTACGTACCTTGGATGATCCATCCCTCCGCCGGGCTGCGATGTAAGTGGAACAGGGGGTGGGAGGGGGGGGGGGCCGCATTGGGACGGGCAGGACGGGAGAGCACGGATCCCATTCATCGGACTCCAAGGCCGTTCGAGTCACCCTCCCCCCACCCAGCTCCCGACTCCAGCCTCCAGGCAGCTCACCGATGGACGACGGACAACTCGTGCAATTTTGCGACTTTGGTCGTCGAGGCTACTTCGGAATACCTCTCCATCTCATGTCCTTGTTGCCTCGGCGACAACAACAGAGGTGGAATGAGCTCCGGCTCTCGAGGGGCGGTGCAGACCGGCCCGCGAACCACTGAGCCACGCTCCTTGGCTGCCTCACAGTGCTCTCTCGCTCACCGAAATGTGTGGGTGGGTTGAATTTGCCTGATAAATGTGGATATTTTTGCATCGCAAACCTGTGGCCTTGGCGCAAGCTGGGCCGGCGCGCCATCCCGCCGTCCACACCCGGCCAATCGCCGGCCACGGACGCCGGACGCCTCGCCCCACCTCCATGTCGTCTCAGGACACAAGGCCAAAGGACACAACGGCGCCGAGCTGTCGGATTGGCCCAGAGGATGATGCAGGCCTTTCCGGCTTCTGCACTGTCCTCAGTCCTGCCTGAGGTCGTTCTGTCATGGGGGCGCGAGCCATTCGTCGAGACTGGACCGCCGGGGCCCCCCCGTTTCTCTCTCTCTGACTGAAGCCGGTCAATACACACCTTTGCTCTTTGGCGCCGAGTGAGTCACGAAGGCAAGAGGTCAACTGTTTCATGCGTTGACTGCGCGACTGGGAGCAGTGTGTTTGGTCTCTCTCTCCTCGGCCTATACTTGTCAGTACACAGACAGTCCGAGGTTGAGCCCTGTTGGCGCCCTCTTTTGAGTCCTTCATTGTCAGCAACAAGGGATTTGTTCGACGGAGCAACAGTGTCCACCGCAGGGCTGAAGGACAAGAACCGGGACCCCGAACGGCGCCACTTTGCCCCGCCCACATCCTGGGCAAGCAGGACTCAAGTTTCAACACCAGACTTGGATGTCACTTCATGTTGCTGCTGAGAGTGACCTAGGACATTGTGTGCTTGGTATTCAGAGAAATCCTTGGTTCAAACGAGCAGACGAAGTACGAATTCGTACCTGATTCCGCTGTACTTCGGCAGGGTGCCTTTTCAGTGGTTCTGTAATCAAAGCGTGGCATCCAAGTCTGTCCTCCTCGTCCCCGGGTGGACAGGTGAGAGTTGTCAAACCGAGTCTTCGTCACTCTTCCTTGGACGTCCACTGACGACGACATGCTTCGATGACGGCCAAGGAAACCCAGCAAGAAAGGGGGAGAGAGGGGTTCTGCAGCTCCCGACTGCAGCCTGTTCTTCAGAATCATCAGCAATGGCATGTCCTCGCCGTATCATGTGCATCTGAACTGTAAGGGTCGAGTTGGGGATGCAAGACATGCAGGAGCAGCAGCATCATGTCGCATGCCCATCCATACAGAGACCATGGATCCGATGGGGTGAGGTTCTCGAGGCCCCTAGCCCTACCCGAGATGGAGACGTTTTTGATGCCCTGCAAGTAGCTTTCTCCACAGCGCAGAGCCTGGCCGCCTGGCGGGGTCAAGACCCCTCGGTCCGAGAGGGTCAAGGCGGATACTTTCAACGACAGACGACCCCGCGGGCAATTGTTGACTCGAGTCACCTGAAGTTACCCCTTGATAGCGATCGTTGGTCTGCCCGGGTTGTCGAGTCCACAAGCTTCTCCTCGCCATTGCGCAATCAGCATCCACTTCCAACTGAGCGTAATCTGGATCCCGGGTTCTACGACATGGAATGATCCTTCAATTCTGTCCCGTCTCTCCGGCACATCGGCTGCGCAAAGAAACCGCAGATACCAATTGCTCGTGGGCTGCTCAATTGCGCAAACAGATGAAGAGATGCCCGACAAAACAGGATGAGACGCGCAATCGTCGCGTGTCTTGTCTGGCTCAGGCACTCCTTGGCCGGCTGGCTGGCTATTGAAACCATGCGCAGCTGCGCAGAGAAACCGCAGACGTCCAATGGGGATAACGGCCAGATACCCCGCGATGTGGTAGAGTACGTACCGCATCCATCCCCGGTTCCGGCGTGGTGTGCCTACCCATCCCGTGCTGTCTGGATTGACAACCTGCCTCCGCTCCGGTTGGAGCCGGGAGACAACTACCGACGACCTCTCGTCGTGTTGGCACATGAGCAAAAGGTCCCGCTCTCTGCGGCCGCCTCTTGTCTTTCGATAGCCTGGCCAGGCAGGGAGTCACAATTTGGAATGACCTCGGATAAGAGGAGACAAGCCGATCGGATGACATGGCCGATTCAGCTGCCCTCGACCTCTTCTCCCCCCCTTTTTCTCCTGCCGCTGCCTAGCAACTGACACCACCCCACAAAACAAAACCCCAAACTTGGTTACCTGAACCACCAAGACAGCGTCTGGACCAACAGCCGAGCCAAGGGATTTGCAGAGGCGGAGGTAACTCTCGCCACTCTGTTGTAACAAACACGGGAAGGGAGGACGGCGAGAAGGATCAGTTCAACGTAACGTTGAAGTTATCCCCATACCACATGGACGTACTGTGGATGACGACCACCGGCGTACAACCTCCCCCCCCCCATAGTGTATCGTCTCGATGCTTGCTTGGCCGAGCAAGCTGGAGGATCAGATAGGATGGACTTTCTGTCCCGCGATGCACACTGACCGTCTGACGACCGCCGCAACCTCCGGTGTCGGTGTCGCCCACAGCACTTACATAATCCGCAAGGTGTATCACTCGTGCTGGTATCCAATGAGACACCCCCAAGAGAGCAAACGGCGTACCTCTGGCCAGACTCGCCGAGTCACCGCAGACCCGACATCCGACATCCGAGAGACCCATGGTTGTTGGGGGACCACGGCGATCGCCCACCGACGCGCGTCCACCGTGCCGTCCTCCTCCTGACCTCTTTGTTGACATTGACATCCACGGCTCGCCGTAGCACACATGCCCGGCGGCAGCATGCTGCGTGTACGACGGTCCCGCGAGATTGCCTTCTTCCATGGGGATTCCATAAAGCGACCCCTGTTGTCCCGAGACAAAAAATGTTAAACTGGGTACGCGAAGAGCATATTTGATGCTGTGCGACGCTGTCCGGCGTTATCAATCACATGGCGGCTTGCCGTGGCGAGGTGGTGTGACGGGGAGGAAGACGGTGGGGACACAAGGTGTGACGCGAGGGGTCTATAATTTTTGTAAATTGAACAAGAGGATTGTTTGGACGGGCGGTTTCTGCGAGGGTCCGGCTGAGCCTCTTTGAACTCGGGAGAGGCTTGTTCAATGTTGGATGTTGTCTACCTAGGTGGGACAAGTAAACATGGATTGATGGTCTAGTTATGACAGAGGAGAAGAAAAATAGAAAAAAAAAACCCCCCAAGAACAGGAAACTGGGTTGGGGATTCCAACCAGAGCTGTCAGCCCCTTTCCCTCGCGGGATGGGTTGCTGATGGTGAAGTCTGTCGACGAAGATAGGAGAGAAACCAAGACAGGAAAACCGACCATGCTGCCCCCCGACCAAGCCCATAACAAGTAGAAGAAACAAAAGAAACCAATGCTATCCCAACCAACCCTGTCCCGTACCCCAAATGCAACCGACCACCGACAAAGGAGAAGAGAAGAAGAAAAACCCAACAAGTACACTCATCCAAACAACCCCTCCCCCCCTCACGACCTCCTCCTCCTACCCCCCTCCTCCCTATCCCTCCTCAACCTGTCATTCTCCCCCACCAACTTCTCATTCTCCGCCACATAATCATCCAAATTCTCCCTCAACCTCGCCAACCTTCTCTCCGCATCCCCCGCCCTCCTATCCGCCTCCTCCGCCCTCTTCTCCGCCTCGTCAAACCTCCCCCGCCACTCCCCCACCTGCCGCCCCAACACCCGCACCCGCTCATCCACCGCCTCCTTCGCCAGCCTCACCGCCTCCCGCACCCTCACCCTCAACGCTTCATTCTCCCCCTCGAGCCTTGCATTCTTCTTGCGCGCCCTCGCCAGCTGCGCCTCGACGTCGGCGCTGCGCCGCGCCTCCGAGGAGCTGCTCGAGTCGAGCGAGCGGCGGAGGTCGAGGTTCTCGAGCTCGAGCTGCTCGCAGCGCACGTGCAGCTCGCGGATGGTTTGGTCCTTGACTTGGACTTGGGCTTTGAGAGCGGCCGCGGACGGGGGAGGGGGCGGGCCGCGGTGGAGGGTGTAGGACGAGGTGTCGGGGGAGGAGAGCATGGCGCCGGCGAGGGAGGGGTCGTCGCGGAAGAAGAGGCCGCCCCCGCCGCTGGAGGAGGTGGTGGCGGTGGTGGTGGAGAGGACGGGGCGGTCGTCGTCGTCGGCGAGGACGAGGGAGTGTCGCCGGAAGGAGGAGCGGCGGGGGGAGGTGCCGGTGGTGGTGCGGACGATTTGGATGCGTTGGGAGCTGCTGCTGGGGCGTGGGGGGGTTCGGGGGCGGGGGACGTCGATGTAGACTCGGTGGCCGTGGTTCGGCATGAAGATGGTGGTCGGGGTTGTGGTGCTCTTGGTGTTGTTTTGTATGGGGGGATGGGGAATAGAGGGAGAGGAGCTTGGACTGAGGTGTGTGGGGGTGGTCGGTTCTTATGAAGGGAAGACAAAGGATGGGTGAGTCAGGAGTGGTGATGTTGTTTAGGGCTTAAAAGACAACCTGGGACAGGGACTTGGCTGGGTCTAGGATGTATGTAGGTGTGAGGTGAGTGGCTGTGGAATCGAGGTGAGGTGTGTAAGTGAGTGGGGCCGGATAGGTATATATGGAGGCTCGAAAAATCAGGCAACAACAGGGGATTGGAGAGAAGCAGAAACGCTTCTGTGGGCTACGAAGAAGGTTGTGGGTGCATGTCTCTCCCAGCCAGTCAAGGTGAAGAAGGTGTGCCAGGGGGTGGGAGCGGGAGGGCGAGGCTGCGGTTCTTTTCGTCGAGCATGGCCTCAACGGGGACGTCCTGCCACCAAGTCGGGATGATGTCAAGGGCAGGGGGTCAGTTGCTGCGGCTCGATAGAGTGACAATTTTCCCTGACCGAGAAAAAGGGTGTGGTCTCGCAGCTGGAAAGCACCAGATCATGCTGTGAATGCGAATGACCAAGGGACTGGATGACAGAAGGGGACGCCAAACCAGGCAGTTTGAAGTTTCGGCCCCCAAGGCGATGAGTTGTCTCGTTGCATTCTAGGCAAACGCACCCTCCGAGGCAAGAAAGCGACCGCTTGACCGAGAAATTCCTGGAACTGGCTGGGGAAAATGTGAGGGCATCCGCTGCTAGTGCCCGAGGCCTGGACGCCATGTCGAATGAAGCAATTGCTAGCAGGCCGCTGATGGAGATGGGGGCAATTGTGGAGTTGCCGTGGAGGTGAAGGTCTGCTCCTTCGAGGCGAAGTCGGCCGAGCTGAACGGGTATCGCTGCACCAGAGCGACAAGGTGGTAGATCAAACAAGACAAAATAGCCCTTGGAGGGCGAAGGACTCGGAGATTCAGATTGAGTGAGTTCTGGTGTTGGGTTGTGTCGGGCGGTGTTGGACGTTCCCGTGGGATACTGGTTCAAGAACTGGGATCCAGGATCGCCGCCCGTGGGCGGGCGAGGCTGGTCTTGGCCCAATACGCGCGCTGAACCCACTGGGGGGGGGGCTGCCCTACAAGGCGTTCGTTCCCTGGTCCCCAGTGGATGGAGGCCTGCAGCGATGCATGCCTGTCATCGTTGCGTCTCGATCTCATCCAATTCGACATCCATCAACCCAACTGGTCGTCAGGCACACAAGCCAGCAGTTCCTGCATTCATTCGATGCCGTTAGCAAGAGTTGGAGTTTTGGTGTGAACACGAACCTCGAATGCAGCCCATTGGCCAATTCCCGTCCAAACCTTCAGCCAAAGGCCCTCGGCCCAAGGCAGCAACCCCTCAATCGACAACTCGCGTCGTATCGACGGACAGCCACCATCTTTCCATCTCGAGACCGACTCATGCAATCCGTGAAACGATTGAGTAACCCCCGACCCATTCCGAACATCAATCTGCTTTTCTCCCGCCCCCAATCCCCCACCCTCAATTTTCGTTCTAGGGCCTGTTATTCCTGGATCTTCTCCAGATGTCAGCTCGCTCAGCCGCACTTTTGCAGACGTCAGACATTGACGCCTCGGGGATGCGTCACACACCCCATCCTCGACTGCCCCCCTTCAATCTGGGAAGAAACCCCGGAGGGGGTTTACCGCGAGGCTCTGCGGCATACCCAGGCCCGCGGTGACAATGAAGGAATAGAGTTTGCCGTGGTCAGCATTTCCCGCCTGACAGACAATGCAAGCCGTCCACGAGGGGGTCCGGGTTGACGTTACGCAGGCCGGGGCAATGGGCGTGCCGTCGTCAGCATCGGTGCCGGAAGGATCAGACACAGCCACGCGAGCCCGTGAATGAGCCATGCATTGAAGCAGTCTGCCTTGTCTGCCCACCTGAGCAAAACATTCAAGAGGCCGCCGTTCGCCGCCCGATACTCCCATGCGCAAATCTGCGTCCGGTCGTTTTCTTGTTTCCCTGCTCCCCTCGGAGCCCCCTGCATACGGCCTCCATCACATGCGAATGTCATCGCCGGCGCGACAGCCCTGCACCGTTGGTTATCCCGCTGCCTGGCACCTCCGAATCGCGCCGAAGTCATCGGGACCGAATCTCCACTTTTCCGACCGACTCTCCCGCCTCGTCTCGCATTCTCGGCGCCCTCTGTGGTTTGATGTCTCGCGACGACGAGCAACACGACCTCCACAGAACGAAGCCAAGCCTCGGCCAGATTTGGCATGGATAGATTCCAACACGACTCCCATACCGTCCCCTGTGATGGCGGTGTCGCCGATGGACGCCGCGGGAGGCATCCGAAGCCAACCCTCGACGTATTTGGGGGCCGGAGTTTCTGAGTGGTCGCCTTCTCCATGACGGTCCTCGCGGCGGCACATGGTCCAGGATGGGCCAAGGGACATTCAGCCGTCGCTGGTCTCAACAGCTGGGCCTGGCCGACCGGCCCTTTGTGCATGCCTCCGCATATGGAAGGTCGTCCGGATTGCAATCTCGACCTCGACACCTCAGCTCAGCTAGGGTCTTTGAGAGTCGAGGGCATCCATTTTTAGCCCGAGCTGGTGATGGACGACGTGGCCCGGCCGCCTTTCGTCATCCAGAGTGCCAAGGAAGAATACCTCGAGGCCGATTGCGTGTTGGGATTCGGGAAGACGTGGGATCTCCCCCCACTGGGGGATCGTGGCCAGCGTTGGTCGACTTCGACGTCGATAATGCACAAATGCGCTCTTTTGTCCTTCATTCGGGCGGCCAAAGTCTGGTGCGCCGGCGTGGGTGGTATCCGAATGCGAAGCGGTCCTTCCGTCGTCCATGGGCCCGTCGTCTGGCCAGGCAGACTGTCTGCGCATTCCTTGAACCCGTATCATGGTCGGGGAGCCGCGTGTGGATGTGATTTGGGGTCTGACGATGTTCCTTCTGCGTTGTTCATGGAGATCCACTCGGGTTCTTGTCCAGTGCCCCATGCGTCCGCGTGTCTGCCGAACGAGGCCCGACGGATGCACCAACTGTCGACATTCCGGATCCGACCACGCCGTGCCGCAGAGGGGAGGTCGACCGGAGGATGTGTTGTCGTTTTCCCTGCTCTTCGGCCCGCCACGGGTACCTTTGTCGACCACCGGTGGTGTTTGTCGTTCAGCTCGAATGTGTTTATGAGTTGTTGGCCTGCCCATCCCCCTTACCCGGCTGGCCCCCAGATCCATTGTGCCAGCCGAATATCCCGCTCGTCCTGATGTCTCCGTGTCTGCGCATTTTCTGACCGCCAGTTGACAGAATGGCCAGTCGCTCAGAGAGCCAGCAGGTTCATGAGGTTTGTGTAACGTCGCAACGTGTGCCAGTACTCTTCGGGTAGGTGGTTCGGAGAGTCGGAGTCGCAATCGAGTCGGAGTCCAGCCGGCATCGGGCTCTGGGAGTGTTGCTTTGCGGACAGGACGTTAGAGTCGGGTTGGCCAAGTTGATCATATGGCGAGAGCTCTGAATGTCCAAGGCGGGAAGGGCAGATGTTCAAATACCCTCTGTCCCAGGGCGGTGTGGCAACAAACGGGGCAACGTTGATCTAGACATGTCTCGCCTCGTTCTGAATCCAGCTGGGATCCCCGGTTGCCCGGCATGCTTGGACCGAAATGCTGTTTATTTCAGCTGGCATTGTGAGTTTCGGTGGCGGAAAGCCGCGTATGTGATGGGAGTTGGCGTCGCGATTCGGTTTGGCTCCCGGAGTGGAGGTCGGTGGCCTCCCGCGTGTTTGCCGTCATTGGTGGTGTTTCGAGGGCCCGGTTGTCGCCGGGTCTGCAGACCGCTTATCCCCGCATCCTCGGTCGAATTGATGATGGGACAATACGTTTTCCGAGAGTGTCAGAACTCAATCGGTGTTTTGGGGCGGGTTGTGGGGTTTTATGGAGTTGGTTGTGCTGTTGACTTGGTCAAGATGCCCCTGGCACATCCGTCCTCAGGGGGTGACTCCCTCGACCCCCCCCGAGGGAACTGACATGACAGAGTTGCGGCCCAGTTTCAATGGGATTGGCTCACAATTTTGACACTGGCATCAAACTTCGAGGTACTATCCATTTATGCTTTTGCACAGTCAATTGTGTGTAGGTAGGCCGAGTCCAGATTTGAGGTCTCCCAGTCTGTGGTGAGCTGTGGTGATGCCAAGATTGTCGGGACCTCAACTTCAAAGTTCGGCACTGGCATGCGGATTGGCTGCGGAGGTACGAGATGCCACAGGGCTGGATGATGGATCGTGGTTATTGGGCCACGTCGAACGATGCGCTATTCCCAAAGCTCGCGTTGGGAGCAGGAGTCAGGGGAGCCTTTCGGACTTCCTCCCTTCCAACTCCCCCACGTCCCCCTCCCCCTCCCGAGACAAAGATGAAAGCGCGCTTCATCACCGCCAAGACACATTTTAACCCCGACGACGACGACAATTCTTCGACTGCTGCCATGCCCAGAGAGACAAACTCCGACTTTTGCGACTGAAACCTCCCCCCGCGACACAGCCCAATCAATGGCTTCAAGCCCGCGGCATCGCTGAACCACGAGAATGGACAATCGGAAATTCATCGCAGAGTCGCAGCAGGGTCATGAGGGGGAGCGAGAATGTACACCAGACGGAATCAAGAGCGCCAGAGGGTCCTTGTCTCGCCGGGGCCCGCCCAGATCCGAAGCCGTCACCAGCCAGACATCCAAGACGACAAAAAGCCACCATACCAGGTCCGACAGCGCAGCAACCCAAGCCCTGAAGCCCGTCGATGATGACTGGAAGCCTGTCGTCGACAATACCTTTGCCGGGGACGTGTTTTATCACCTCTTTCTTACTAGCGATGTACCGGAATGCCAACTCCCCTTCACGACTGACCTGTGTAAGCATTGCAACACATTCACTGGCGTCACCAATTTACGGTAGGTTGAAGTCATCCTCTGAGCTCCTCGAGCTCCCGGCTCCCGTCGAGGATCCCATGCTGACACATCCTTCTAGTACGTACTAGATCCTCTGTTGCCCCGGCAAAGACTGACATGAATTACTACTCCTAGGCGAGAGGTTGCACCCCTGTACAGCCTGTCAAGCCGACCCTCGGCGTGCTTACGGCGTCCAGGAGAGGATGAGTTTTCTATGGGCGTCCAAGTCTCTCAGAGTATGCGTCCCCCCAGACTCAAACAAGTCCGATTCGGGATTTCAACTCGGCTTTTCAGAATTACCTGGGCCGTTAAGTAGGGTCCGGTTTGAACTTTTCAAAAAATGGCTCGAGGACTGTGACGACAACCACCTCGAATGCCGGCGCGAAGATGGCTTGTTCCAACCCAGCCTGAAAGCCCCCGAGAGCCCCGAGATGCCCACCAGGCTTATTGATGTCTCCAACCCCAACGGGGGTCTCTTACGCCTGCGCATATTCCCCCCGGACTACCGGCCAGGGAACGAAGACACGAGGTACCTGGCCCTCTCTCATTGCCTGGGCAGGTCATCCGCACGAACAAAATGGCACACCACGTCCATGAACATTGGTTCCCGGGCCTACAACGGCTTCTATTCCAACTCTCTACCGCGAACCTTCCAGCACGCTGTCACGGCGACCCAGAGACTCGGCATATGCTATCTGTGGATCGACGCTCTCTGCATCATCCAGGAAGGCGACGGTCTTGCCGACCTGCGTCGGGAGACAGCAAGAATCGGGACAGTTTTCCGCAACGCATACTGTCGTCTGGCCGCTGACACATCGTGCGATGACGGCTTCCTCCTCCCGCCACCAGACCCGACTCCGATAATCAAGCAACACTTTGCTCTAGGACATGCCCTCCAAGGCCGTGTCGTGTACATCTCCAAGAACGAGGACAACTTTTACGAAGACGTCGAGCTCGCCCCTCTCAGCCAATGTTCATGGGCGCTCCAAGAAAGGCTCCTCGCTCGGCGTACCATCCACTTTACAGCACGCCAGGCATACTTTGAATGCGCATATGGGGTGCGGTGTGAGACGCTCACCTTTCTGAAAACCAACAACGGTCCACGGCTCTTTTCCGATCCAGACTTTCCCCGGCAACTCGTTTCCACCCCTCGGACGACGCGCATCTCCACCATCCAATCGATTTTCGCTCTCTACACACGCCTTGATTTCACCACACCGACGGATCGCGCTCTGGGCCTCGCCGGCCTCGAGTCCCGTCTCGCAAGCGTCCTCGGCACGCGCTGCACATCCGGTATCATGGAAGAGTTCCTGCACCGCTGTCTCCTCTGGCGTCGCACTCGCTCAGCAACCGCCGGAACAAGCGTCGGCCGGATCCCCTACGACGAGCACGCGCCCGTGCCGTCCTGGTCGTGGATGGCCTACGAGGGGGAAATCATCTTTCTCAAGATCGACACGGACTTGGTGGAGTGGAGCATGGGTCTCCGGCTCGTCATTCCGGAGAGCTGGGAAATGGTTGGGAAAGGAAGCAGACCCGTGCTGAGAGCGCAGATTTTGCCGTTCCAGCGTGGATGCGGTCTTGAGAAGGAGGGCGAGACGTCGTGGTTTGTGTATGCCAATAAGAGGATGAGCGGCGTGAGCGGGTGGTTGATGTGGGATCGGAGGCCGGGGAGGAAGGTGGATTTGGATGACTACCAGGTTGTGGTGGTGGGGAGGAGGAAGATGGGTAGTGTGGAGGGGCTGATGCCCGGGGCTCGTGCAAAGCAGAGGTACTATGTCCTCGTTGTAAAGGGGAGTGAGAAATGGGAGAGAATGGGTGTGGGTTGGGTTCCAGGGGGGTGTATCAATTTCAAGGGAGACGAGGAGGAGAGGGACGTTGTTTGAAGTTAAAGTGGCTTTCTTTTTTGGATGAAAGCACAGGATCTACATGAATTCAGGTTGAAAGTCAAATGTACAAGTAGTTATAGGCACAAGTTGTGGAAAATCTGCAAACTCATCATAGCGAAGTGTATTACCCTAGACGTCTAACCCCCTTCTAGATCTAACCTCTCCCTAGCTGGGTATCCCTCTAACTCTTGAATCATATCTCATATCCCCCGTGACTCCTTTTACCTCCGACTTCCCGTCTCCCGACAACCCCCTAGCCAAACAACAACGCCGCCAACACGGCCGTAGCCTCCTTGTACGCACAAAACAAGCTAAAAAAGAAGGGAATCTCGGCCCCCCTCGGCACCCACAGGAAATGCTCCTCCGGATCCACCACATTCCTGAAATACCCAATCCACTCAAGGCCCAGATACGGCCAAGTCCCAAACGTCAACGCGTCCCTGATCAACACGGTCAAGAACGTCCGCCCCGTATACAGCGCCCCAATCTCCCTCGCCACACCCTTCGCCCAAACCCCCCAGCTCGCCCCCTCGGCGCGCCGCTCCACCTCGAGCTCGCAGTCCCAGTAAATCACCTCCATCATCAACTTGACAAACCCAAACAGCACAAACCCCACCACATACACGGGAAACTCCACCCCCAGCACCCCGCGCGTCGGGCTGTACTGCATCATCACGGCCCGGACCGGGCTGATCCCAACAATCGACGCGCTGACCGTCAGCAGGTGCGTGACGAAGCGGTGGTAGACGGCGCGCGCCGAGAAGAAGCCGCCGCGCGCGGGCGGCGGGGTGGGGTTGGTCAGGACGCCCGTGGCCTTGGCGAACAAGGCGCGCGCCACCGTCTCGAAGAAGGGGGAGAGGACGAAGCCCATGAGGATGCCGGGGGGCCAGGCGGCGAGGTGCGGCCGCTCAAAGTGGGTGGTGCGCTCGACGGAGATGTGGATGGTTTTCCAGACGCCGACGGCGGCGCCGAGGCCGAGGCCCACGGTCAGGGCCGAGGCGCAGGCGAGGAGGAAGAGCTGGCGCTGCGAGGTGACGGGGTGGCGGCCGGGGAGGTGGGGGAAGGCGGAGATGGTGACGGCGGAGGGGTGGGGCTTCTCCGAGTGGTGGGAGAAGTGGTGGGGGGTGTCGTGGGGGTAGTTGGGGTGGAGGAGGTTTTGGAGGTGGTCGGTGGACGAGTCCTCGGGGTGGTGGTCGTGGAGGTGGAAGGGGTCGTGGTGGAGTTCGGGGGGCTCGGGGAGCGGGCTTGGCGCCCGGGTTGAGGGTTCCGTGCCGGACTCTAGGTCCTGGGCCCATAGTTTGCTTTGGGGCACCTTGAGCGACATGGTGATGTGTGTGTGGCTGCCGCCGGAGTGGCCGGCAGTTGTTTTGGTGGTGTTGTTGGAGCTGGAGGACCAGCAGGGTTAGGGTTTGGGGTTCGATTGATGGTGGGATCGTTTGAAACCACTGCAGACAGGCGAGAGCTGCCGATGGGTGGTGATGTCAATTGATGGGTGTTGTGTAGTATGGGTAGCAGAGAGCCTCATCCTTGGCCTGCGCGGGGGTTTGGGCGGTATTTATTCCAGGGAGAAGCGAGCCTGAAGGCGCAATCGCAATCGCCCGTCGGGCCGTCTCCCACCATGAACAGGTTTTCGTGGTTCTGGGACGCTGCGTCGCTGCCAATCCAGGATACGAACAACGAGGCAACGTGGGGCTCCGTGGCTCGATGAGCCAACCTCGACCCAGCATTGCCCCCAAATGCAACGTGGGCGAGGTGGGTTGTCTCGAGACGTTTGGTGCGGATCTCGATCGGATGCATTCAGTTGGGAAGGCGGAAAGGTGAGGAAAAGGGCTCTCAGGGCGTTGCGTTGCAGCTCGCGGCGCCATCCGGCGCTGGCGGCCGGATATGGAACGGGTTTGGCGCCACCACGGTCTCGGCCGATGTCAGCTACCCACCCATCACAAGAGGCCTGCAGCGCCCAGGCCCGGCCATCAGATCATCCAAAGCTGTGGTGAGCGGTAAATGGGGGACTGGGCCGCTTTCCCGCGCCAGCCACAACCGCACTCCTTATCGTGGCACGGGGGGCCGACGCCGGACATTGAAGAATAGGTCGAGACAGGAAGTTTCTAGGCCATCGAGCCATCAAGGGACCCAGGCTCGCCAGGATTTCGAAAGGAGGCATTTCTCTTGATAGAAGTTGTTATCCTGGTGCCAGACTCAGCTCCGCTCGGTCACCCGATCAACTTCCCTCTCCTCTCCTCGTTGACGGTGAGGCAAAAGCGAACGGACCGAACCAAATGACCTGACTCCGAGAATCAGCTTGCCGCGCAAGGCAAACCCACACTTCACCGGGGCTGGTACCCGACCTCGTCGTGCGATGGTGTTCAGGGGGTTCAGCTTGTGTGATGCATTTGCCTGACGCGGTACTCTGAATGAACTGATGATTGAGATTGGTGGAATGGCCGTCGCTAGCGAGCAGGAGAGTTGGGCAATTGACGTTTGGGTTTGTTGTCAAAATTTGCAAGGGGCAAGGTTGACGGTGAGCACTGAAAAGTGGCACCACTGGAAACTTGGAAGTCTGGGAGGCGAATAAATCGAAACCCATCCACGCTGGGACCATAACAAGTACTGCGATAAGCTCCAGAAACACCATCAACTAAAAATGGGGGTGTGGCTCAGTTGGTAGAGCGTTCGCTTAGCATACAAGCCTGTGTGCGAAAGGTCCTGAGTTCGATTCTTAGCTCCTCCAAGACAATCATGTTTCAGCTCCTGTGGAGTAATGTTTCCTTTTTGCTGGCACATCTGCCCATTCGGGCATGCATGTAGGTAGACCGGATGGAGTTCATGGATTGGCCCCGACCCGGTGAAGATTGGGAAGCGTTGTTGTTGTTGTTTTGTTGTTGACGAATGACGAACAGACTTAAACTTTCATTCCCTCTCATCCCTCAACCACCGCTGCCCTTTTATTCATTTTCTCACCCTAACCAGCCAGTACACCCCAAAAATCGCCAGCACATTAAACACCACATACACCGTCAAGTACCCAACATCCTTCCACGCACTCGACATGCTGATATCAAGCCCCATCGCCGCCATCACGTCGTTTGTGGAGCCCACCGGACACAAACCACAATTCTCCTTTGCCTCTGGGTTGACGAGATAACCCCCAGCGGCCTCCAAGTACGGCGCCATGTACTCTCCGCAAGTCCGCACCGTTGACGTGAGAAGGGGCTCGATCCGCAAAATCTCCACTAGCGAGCATTCGACCTTGGCATCCTTTAGACATGCCACCAGAAGGCCATTTATGAAGTAGGTCAGGGGTGTGGCGCGGTACACAAAGATCCAGAACCGCGGCAGGTCCTTATGGCTGATGATGACGCTGTGGGGTGGTCAGCACGAGTGCTACTTACAGGGCACCGAATCCACCAAGACCAAAACTTACCCGCACAGGACGGTCGAGAGCCAATACGAAAGTGTTGCCACCTGAACAGCCGTCCCAGAGTCCTGAAAGAGCGCGGCGAAGAATTGAGACCAAGTCGTGATCCACATGCAAAAGGCAAAGACCAGCAAGAAGACGAGGAACCCTTGTGACGAAGAGTCCTCAGCGTGACGAAACATGCCGGTCGGGTAGTACCAGAGAAAGAATGTCAGCAAGGCCGTGAGAATCTGCCAGGCCGCTTCGACGAGGATGCTGGTGGCGAGGAACACCGTCCACGAGTATGTCTTGGACCGTCTCTCTCTGGCTTCGAAGATGGAGCGCATGTTGATGAATTGGGGGATTACCAGTTGGTCCAAGTTGCTGAAGAGGTTGGTGAGTAAAAAGACGGAGAAGAGAAGGTTGATCACCCCCTGAACCGTCAGGCTGGCATTCAAAAGGGACAAGCTGTTTCCAAGGGGCTAGGATAGTATATTAGCATTGGGGACCGGAATATGCGATGGAAGGAGACGGACCAGGAGAGTAGAAAGGATGAACTTGGCCGTGATATAGCCTGGGTTGCGCCAGTGCTCTTGCAGGACTCGCTTCAGAACCACCCTGAACTGCACCATCCATGCCGTGCCTTGGTAATGATTGATGACGAGGCCTTCTGATGAGTGCTTGCCTTCTAGAGACAACAATTCTTTTGAAACTTCCTGCCTCTGAGGGCTTTGTCTCCACGTTTGCGCCCATCCTTCATGGGGCTGATGGGCCGGACCAATATCCGGATGCTCGGAGGTACCGGTGTCGGCGACTTGCGGTGACGTGGAAAAAGGGAGGATCGCTGTGGCATTCAAAATCCACTCGGCAGCATTTGCTTCTGGAGAACATTTGGCAGCGCCGTTGCTCTCAAAGTAGTTGATAAGTTCGGTTGACTCTTTCCCAGTGTTTCCAAAATACAACATCTCGCCACCCTTGCTCAGGAGCAACAGGCGATCAAACAGATAGAAGAGCTGCGAAGATGGCTGATGAATTGTGCAAAGGATGGCTTGGCCGTTGTCGGCCAACTTTCGTAGCAGCGTGCAGATTGACCAAGCAGTTTGGCTATCGAGACCCGAGGACGGTTCATCTGAGCACGTAGTTTAGTTGGTGACACGGCAGTCTGTGTCGGTTACCTAGGTAGGGTTTCATAACATACCCAGAAAGACCAAGAGCTCGGGCAATGTCACCAGTTCCACCCCGATGGAGAGGCGCTTCCGCTGATCGACATTGAGGCCTAGGACAAGTAGTCGTCAGAAAGGGTCAAGGGAAGGGTGAGCACCATGCATGACTTACCTTCACCCGGAACGCCAACAATTGCCTCGGCATAGGAATCCATGTCCAACATCTTCAAAACGGTGTCGACGTAAGCAAGCCTCTCCTCTTTGGACTTTTCCTTTGGCTGTCGGAGAAGCGCGCTAAACGCCAAGGCTTCGCGAACTGTTGAGGTCGGGACGTGGATGTCGTCTTGCTGAACATAGCCCATGCGACGGGGGAAACTGGCATCACGAAGCTGGCCATCAATGTGGACCTGGCCTGCGACAGTCCCTCCGGTAACCCGGCATGCCAGAACGTCAAGCAAGCTCGTTTTGCCGGCCCCTGTGACTCCCTGGAGGATTCAGGTTAACAGAAGCCGTCAGACATGAATGATAAAGCGGCTCACCATCAGGGCTGTAAGTGTTCCTGGTTTGACCCAGCCCTCAATGCCGTTGAGGATTTTCCTCGGCCCGTCTCCAGTCTTGATCTCGTAATTGAGGCTGCTCCAGTGAAAGACAGCCGATTGCCGATGGATGGTAGCCTCTGCCGGAGCTTCAACGCCCCTCTCCTTCTGCTTGACACAGACATTGACCTTGGAGCTCTTCTCCGCCCCGCCGGCACTTTCATTCGTTGGAAGAACTTCCCGAGCAAACAACGATGAGCTTCCAGATTCACCATCATCATTGTGCTTCTCGTGGGACTCGGGGGCATGGCCCCGCTTGAAGAGCAATATCTCCCCCTTTGAGCGTTCCGCAGGGATGTACTCGGCTGCCACAAGATGGCAAACGCACAGGATAGCTGTAAAGGCCAAGATAATTCCAAAGTTTCTGCCATATGGGCTATCAGTATTGTCACTGCGCAAAAGAGGCATCATAAAACATACCGCCAGAGGTGGCTCTCCTTGTAGCCGTACTTAAGCAGCAAGTATGCGGTCCCGTCGACTGTTGACTCGCCCGGCGCCGCCCCAATGCTGCTGCAAATCTTGCCGACCATCCCTTCCTGGCTGTAAGAGGGCCCGATCGGGATGGTTGATGAACAGGTGAAGCGTCGGCCACGAAACTGTTGTGCTCGTCAGCAAAGTTCCCTCTCAAACCACGACTTTCAAGTTGCGCAAAAAGATGGCAGCAGTGGGCAGGTGCTTACTTCGTTGATCAACAAGCTCTCGTAGGCATAAGCCAAGGGGTTTAGCCAGCGAAACCATGCTAGCCATGACACCATGTAGTCGACGGGAATTACGAAGCCTGTGTACATGATAAACATCAAAACAATAAGAGAACCAGGCGTCATTGTTTGCTCAAGTCTCTTGGAAAGCGAACCCATCGTGCGGAAGAACATGGACATGTTGACGAGGACAGTGATATTGAAAAGATAAAAGAGGAAGAAGGCGCCGGCCGATCGGTTGAGGTTGACCATAAAGTAGAGAGTGATGGCGAAGGAGGTTGTGGCGGCGAGCTTGTTGGGAAGATCGCAGATCATCGAGGCAGCACTCTCGACAAAGGGGTGATAGAGAGCGTATCGCGCATGCTTCTCGACAATGGGACGCTGTGCCCACATCGTGTAGACCCCGAATGCGGGAGCAAAACCAATGACCATGAGAGCAAAAAAGACAAGCACGGCGCGCTTGTCAAAAGTTTCTGTCGTCTCATCCAGGTTGAGGAAAACGGTTCCGAGCACAATGGCAAGGATGCTGTTGGCAATGGCCGCTGCAATGACTGGAGCATAGTTGTTGCGTAGACGAAGAAATCCCCTGCGGACACAAATGTTGATCTGCATGCTGATGGGTATGGGATAGGTACAGTCGCCTTGGCTTGAAGTCTGTCAGCATTGTCAAGTTCCGTAACAGGATCAAACTGTAGACTGACCCAGGCTTATACCCGTCGCCGCTGGTTGGCTTGTAAGGAAATGGCAAATGACCCGCTTCGTAGGCCACCATCTCTTCGGCCAGACGTTGAGCTTGCGGACTTTGCTTCCAGGCAGCGGCAAACTCAGCAGGGGTTCGCGGAACGCGGCCTTCAAACCCTTCCCGCACCGCTCTCTCGTCGGGGTTGGTAATGGAGGTGAGGAAGTCTGGTGTTGTTGCGCGGTTGGGACGAACATAGCCGAGGTCGGTAAAATAGCTGGCAGCATCCTCGATACGTCCAAAGTAGATCTGCCGCCCTTCATAGAGAAGAGTCACTTTGTCGAAGCACTGAGGATACGTTAGCATTTTCCCAAAACAGCGGCAAGTGACAGGATCGTACCTTGTACATGTCCTCCGACGCCTGATAGACGGTCATGAGAACAGTCGACTGCAACGAGTCGGTTGACTTGCGTAGAAGCTTAACCACATTCAAAGCTGTGGCACTGTCGAGACCACGCGTGGAGTTGTCCCATGCCTGAAGCTGCGCGCCCGTGATGAGAGCTTCCGCGAGACTGGTGCGTCTCTTCTCTCCTCCGCTCAAGCCGCGGAACATGGTGTCGCCAATCTTGGTATTGAGCGAGTCTTGGAGGTTGAAGAGGGTGGCGACATTCTTTGCGACGGCTTCGGAGGTACTGTCGTGGTAGGAGCCTCGTGTCTCGGCGGCGAAGCGGAGGGTCTCGCAGAGCGTCAGCTCGGGGAAGTGGACGTCGAGCTCGGCCAGGTACATGCATTCGCCTTTGAGGCCTTTGCTATGCATCTGGTCATACTAGATTCCTGTCATGGTGGGCTGTCAGTCTGAGCCGCCTATTGGGAGCAGCGCGATGATGCCCTTACCCTCGTAGCTGAACCTGGAGTTGCTCCTGTCAAGATGGAAGCCGTGAATGTCGCCAGCCAGTGTCTTGAGCAGAGTCGTGCAACCACTGCCGGGGCGGCCCAACACGAGCAGCATCTCGCCGCTGCGTACCAGGCCATTGATTTTATTTAGAATCTGGACCCTCTGCGGTTGTTCCTTTCGGGAGGCGGCGAGATTGGCAATGTATCGAGGGATAGCGAGCAGTCTCGTCGTGACGGTTTGCTGAGACCGAGACGACGAGAGGAAGCCATGGCAGGAGACATTGTTGAATGAGACTCCAAGACGTGGACTCTTTTGTGCCTGTCGTACTCGCAGCCATTCGGCGAGGGCTGGAGAGGTTTCGATGTCGCTCGTGTTGGCTGCTTGGTGGTGACTCGGAGGAAGTTGTGTTGGGTCGATTGGGGCCATCTTGCCGGCCAGCGAGGCCTAGTCGTGCCTGCCCTTTCAAAAACAACAAAAGGTCTTTTCTCAACCCTGGACAGGAATGCACACAACAGCTGGAACAGCTTTTCTTTTTCTTTTTCAAACTGAACGGCGTATTCCGAGAGATATACAGTCCAATATTTCCGCCATTGTGGCACAGCCCAACCGAACCCAGCGGCCGCCATCCCGCCCTTGAACCAACAACTTCATTTCCAACCTGCGAGGAACCACGCGGCTGATACGACCATTGACATAGCCATGCTCTCCCATCTCACACCACTTACATGGACTAGTGCTGATGCCAAGGGATTGAACCGGGAGATCTAAACTTGAGCAAGGGATTCTTGGCAAGCGCAAGGTCCTCGAGTATGCATGGTCCTCGTCAAACTTACGGATGTCCTTTTCAAGCCAGCCCTGGTTGACATGTTAGCACGGGACTCTGCGGCAGCAATGCCCGGCATCAACACGCTTTTTCGAGTCCCCAAGATCTGAACCGAAGGCGTCTAGATATCTGCACCTTGGTTGTAGTGGCGAGGGCTTCTTAAGCAAGAGCGAGACCTTCCTCTAAGCAAACGAGTGCTGCCTACCAGCCTGGACTGCAAGCCTCGTGTTCAGGTTTCAGAGCTTTGGCGAAGGATTTGAAATGCCTTGCACCAACTTGAAGCCACAACTTCTCTCGAGTTCTGACTTGATGGACTTATCCGACGAGTACTAGTATCGAGTCATGCAAAATATCTCAAACGTCTCGCACTAGTGGACAGACCACGGCCTAACACTCTGCTGTGAAATTACCCATGGATGAAGTCGTACGTAACAGATCTCCATCACGAGGCTTCTACCACCCGCTCTGCCCGATGGCCAGAGAGAGACCTCGACCGACGGCGTGGCGTCTCAAAGATGAGGAGAAACTCGACCCCGTCGGGCAATCGACCAAGTTGCCACAGCCCCTGGTCCTGAAGCCACGCAAGGGCATCGAGTGGTTCCTCATGGTTGACGAAGAAGTTCGTGTCGACGCCCGAGACAAGACTGCTGCCATCATCCGTGACGGTGTCGTCGGGCTGAAACAGCGAGCCGCAAAGTTTGGCGGTTTGGACGTAGGCAATCTGAGAGCCGGCCATGACTTCACCTGCACAAGCTTGCATGAAGTCGAGTTGGGCATGTGGAAAAGAAAAGGCTGTCATCAAGGTCAGAATGCCAGTTCCAAGGCGAGCTACACTGGGGTACCTACTGCCGCATGCCTTGGAGATGGCGATAAGAGCGGCGGGATGGGAGCTCATTATTCCAAATATTTCGTCGTCTCTCTTGCGAAGCTTTCCCAGGAGGCGGGTTGCAAGGTGGCGTTCTCTGAAGTCGCGACGGACAACGAGCTGAGTGACCCAACAAACTTGGCGGCCCCGGTATGTCCATCGACAGGCGAATGCATTGCCGGCGAGGGCGTCGTCGACGTGAATACTAACATAGGAAGACCTAGCACCTTCTGGTAGGTAATCCTTCCTTAGGCGGCGTGTGCTCATCCTAACGCGAGTACCTAAAAGCCAGCATTAGCGAGGTGTTCACTGTCCATGTCCTTGACTGGACCGCGAGAGGGCCAGGCATTAATGAAACGGTAACCTGGGGTCAATATACCTCGCTTGGGGCCGGGCTGGCCATCAGGTGTGTCCCAGACGCCATAATTCTCACTGAAGAGCAGAGCCGCCTCAGTGAGGACTTCATCTGTGACATCCTTCGCCTCGAACTCCCTGAAGATCTCGGTGGTGATCTCGGCTGTCATCATCGCACGCTTGGGGCGATGAATGGCGCTCGTTCTCTCAAGCTGAACGCCAGGACCAAAGGTCACCTTTTTGGGCTGTGTGGGAGGACTGCCCATTTTATGGTCGATTGGTGGTAGTAAGGCTACCACCATAGGTATGCAGCGTTGTCTCTCTTGGTAGCACTCTTGGTTAAGGACTTGAGCCACGCACATCGAATTGCAGGCGGCTGCTGACCCGTTGGCGACTCAGATGCACGTGCTAGTTGTGGCCCCACTTCGGCGACGCTTTCAGAGCCCAAGAAGCGGCGTAGGGGTTCAAATGTCATCGACACTGAGACACCTTACTGGTTGGAGGATGATTCAAAGCGGAATGGCCCCTTGCGAGCAGGAACGCCCTGATGAATGGCTTTGCCTTTTCGGAATACTCTGGTTCGGAATACTCTGGTTCGGAATACTCTGGCTTCTGATCGGTCGCATTCGACGGCACACGAGAGGTGTGACGGATCTCGCAAATGACACGCAACCCAAATGTGAAAACCTTCCAAAAGGATTGTCAAGATTCCAAGTCGAAGACTCTGGACTCTTGGTTGCGTATATGAACCGTTCACGACTGCCGTAGCCGTGACAGTCGGCAGGGTAATTTACATCAATTACAGCTCATACGACGCGGATCGTATATCCGGCCTCTTGATCAAACGGCCCTTCTGGCGGGATATCCTGTCCAGGCAACGTCTCCCAAGGCGGCTCGACTCTGTCCGCCCGATTCCACCGCCGTGTAGCCAGTCCCTGGCGCTCATACGTTCCTCGCCGTCCCTCAACGAGCGAGAGTATCAGATACGCTGGGCGTAATACTCTTTGGCTGTCAGTCTCCTTGACCTCCAATGTCACCGTGTACAGCGAGAACAGAAACAAATCCCTGCCGTCGTCGTCGGCGCGATCGAAATACAGCGTCATCGGAACTGGTTCTGTGTCCCCGCCGATGAAGGGTTCCTCTCCCTCTCCGACAACCAATCGGTTCAAATGGGCCCGCAGCAAGACAAAGCCTCCCTTCTTGATCGCCCCCGTGGGATCTGCCGTTGCCAGCTTTGCTTGGGCCTTGAGGACCTTGCAGGTCTTGATGGGATTCTCGTTTATCCGTCTTATCCATTTGGCATCCCAACGCCCATCAGGCGGGTATACACCAGAGAAGATAAAGGTAGGAAATTCAACGGGTTGGTCTGTCGTCACCCAAGACCGTGACGGACCGAGCTCTGTTGATATCTTGGCTGACGGAGACACTGTGTACCAACCAAGCTGGATAAACATGCACTGGTTTCTCCACATATCGGCAACGTATCGTCATGTTGTATGACCCAGGTAGGGCGCCAGGTGTTTTGCAATTCCAGACAGAGCCGGAAGGATGTCGCTGCCATACGCCAGGGCTCGACTAGTGTACCAGACCACAACCACTGACCACAGCCAGCAGCGGCGAATCTTGTTCACTATGTTCCGTGTCTCGTCAGGAACACCTTGAGGAAGAGCTTCATGGATATGGTTGATGCTGTCGAGAAGAGTGCTCTTTCCCGCAATTCTGTAGTCTATGGGGTCAGGCTTCTCCTTTGCTTCACCTAAACGTCCTGCGGGGTACAGTTCGTTGGCGTATGTCTGAGAGCACTCCCAAAACACTGTTGGTAGTTCATGTCAGTAGGTACCTATTCATCAGAGTATAGGTAGGGAAATGCCGCGATGGGTGTGGGAGCTCTGGAAGCTCCTCGGGAGACGATGGAGGATAACGGCGGCATGTGATTTACTACATGTACGCACTGGAAAGATGTGTTAGCGGGGGGTTGCCTTGTTGAGGAGATGGCTTTGTTTCCACCACGGGAGCCGGGAGCCCCCGGGGCTCCCACCATGTCCTCTGCTCGAGAAAAGGGGGTTCGTTTGCTCGTCACGGTGCATGGTAGTTCGTACTTACCCCTGGTGTCTGGTAAAGTGTAAAATTCTCGGCGATAGCATTCTTTCCTGAAAGACCCAGCCCCTCTGCCAGCAGGCGAGTACCATTGCCAGCACTTCATGGTCATTTTCTCAAGGCACCAAGCTTGGACGCCTACCTGTTGTAACGGCCCTTGGTCGATCTCTCTCTTAGGGATTCGTGGGTCGTAGGCTTCCACGTCGACGCACCCACACCGTACCATGATTGGCGGAGCGAGTGACCTGTTGTCATCAAGGAACAGCCCCTCCTTCTCCGGGTCGTCGGTACTGGCGGCGGCAATGTTTAGTATAGCGGCATGGTAGATGCCGCCCATCGAGGCGGCCTCTTGAGCCCAGTCATCGGCATCGTCTTGGATGATGCAGAGGCTGTCGATCCAGATGTATCGAAACCCGAGGCGGCGCATGACTTGGATGGCGTCACGGAATGTCTTGGATAGCAAAGGCAAAGCAATATCTTTTTTGAAGCCTCGATGGTTTCCCTGGCCGTGTGAACAGGATTTGTCCCTCCCCATCTGTGGCTCAGCGTGGTGTAGGCACCGTTCGGGTTGTTCTCTGCTGTGTCAATGAGCCGGATGCCGTCGTCGGGGTGGTTTCCGAGATCAAGAAGGCGGGTTGGGAAGTACGATTTTGAGCCGTTCGAGGTAGGCGGTCGGCAGCTCTGATGGGATGATGTACAAGTCTGGATCCATTTCCCAATGTAGTCCCACTTTGGAGAAACAGCTCCTACTTCGGCCCATCTCAACTGGAAGGTATTTCTGGGTTCGGATTCTGCCGTTTTGGGTGCCAGTTCCAGGCTCCATAGCGTCTTCTCCTTTCCGTCTCGGTCGTGATCGAGGGAGATGGAAATCCAAGTTGGAAAATCGAGATTCGTGTCGGGCCAATACTTGACCATGCCGCCTGGCGTGGCGTGGTTTCCAGCGAAGATTTCCAGCACATCGACGGGGAGATTGTCCCGTACTTGGCAGCAGAGGTAACAGCTGGCCTTTACGGCAGAGTCCCACGTCTCAAAGTATTTGTGGTAGACGTTTTTCACCCCAATGCCCCCGTCAGAGAAGCCAACGCGGACCTCCTCTGGATGGGCTTCCAGCGGTAAGAACAGTGCCAAACAAGTCTGGCAAAGGGGCGAGGGTTTGAGCTTGGTGGTACCGGGCTGCTCGGGGGCCTCGGAGCAGGTGCTCATGGTACTGGCTGACTGACGGGCTTGGGGTGGGACAAGGAACAGAATGGGGTACAAAGTTGATGAATGGAGTGGCGCCTGTCGGGTTGAAGCTTTGGGCGTTTGCGAGTAATGAGAGAGGGAGGGAGGGGGCGGGGCTGGCCGGAGCAGGATTTGGTGGGGGCCAAAAAGGGTTCCCCGCCCTCGGCCTCCAGTCCCCCCTGAGATCATGTGTTTTGGACACAGCCAGACTGTTTTCTTGCCCCTGACGACCATCCGAGAAACATGACATTGAGCTGGCATGGCCCATATAGCACATGGGCCAACATCTACTAAATGACTGGAAAGTTGGCCAAGTTCTTTGTTCCCACTCTTCGGCCCGTCCAGCCACCCCCTGAAGAGGTCTTTGACCCCCAAGTTACCCGTGACTTGGCAAGTTGGAAATCACCGCCATCGAGAAATGGAGCTTTAAATGCATACGCCAGAATGTGGAAAATGGGACTGCAGTCCCTTGTCCCCCCGGATACATTTGGAACATATCAGGAGCTCCAATGCTTTCCTCCCTTCGTGACTGAGTATATAAGGCAGGTAAGTATCTCCTTCCCCAGGAGCACTTGCCAACTGGAGAACAGTCTCGACTGTTTCTTCTTCCGATTTGAAGATTTCCGCCCAGGCTCCTGTCCCGAATCTCTTTCAACCATGGCAAATCCAAAGCCCGACATGGAATCGACCGACACCCCATCGATGGCACCATCGGTCTTGGTGCATCGACCCGATCCTGCCACTTCCATGAATCCACTGGGCTCGAGTTGTCTGGATGAGCCCTCCAAGAAGGTGTGTTCTCCATTTCACCGTGCGCCTTGTCGAGTTCCCATATACTGGCCGTGAGCTGATACAGATGCCCGATTAATAGCGACCGGCCCTACCAGTAGACGACGACGATGACAGCCCCCCTTCAAAGGTCGCGCGCAGCGCCTCGCCGTTTCTGTCTCACTTCGCAATCAACTCGACAGAGAGTCCAGGATACGGCACCTTTGGGGGCTTCTATCCCATAGCACCATATTTTACCTCAAACAATAATGGCCCGGCGGAGATCTGGAAGCGTCACGAAAGGGAGGCTAAGGCCCTCATGCGCCTTGGAAAGTTCAACCAGGCCCGGGAATCCTTCGAAAGGGCACAAGAGGAGCTCTACAGCTACGAATTGCAGTCGCGCTTTTCCTAGTTCGGTGGATTTACGGACAACGCGGTCAGGAACTTGAAGACAAGATTGGAATTTCAACTCATCATCATCGGGATTCTGACTGGCCACTCACGTAACCGTCATCTTTCCAGTGACATGAGTGATCTCGAATCTCTCCGAGACGAAAGGCCCGAAATTTGCGACTCGCTCCGGGACAAGCTGACCATTTGGCTGGCCAAGTGCTACAACGTTCGCGGCAAATACCGCAAGGCGGCTCTCGAGTTACGAAAGCTTGACGTAATGAAGAAACTCGAGACTTGTGCTTCATCGAGTCTCGCCAATCTGCCAGTGGTGGGATCTGGAAGTGTCAAATCCTTTGCCGACATTAGCGGTCTGCAGGCTTTTGCGCTGACCCTTGGCTACCAGTGTCTTCTCGACAGAGCACAAGAAATAATCCGAAGTCTGTTGGGCTATTTTGAGAGCAGCATACTCCCCGGCATAAAGAGGCAGGACGGTGTCAGCCAAAGCCTACCAAGGGACTCGGACTCGGAACGACTACTGGACAAGCACAACAGAGTGCTGTACACAGCGGCGCTTATCGACAGCATCTCGGGCAACTATCACAGTGCCCTGCAACTAGCTATCAAGGCATGGGAAGGGCAAAAGGAAAGGATTGGGGAGAGACAATTGCAGAGCCTCGATTCCGCCGCGCTTGTCGCGTCTCTCCTCGCTCTCCTCGGGCAGACCAAGAAAGCAGATGGAATCTGCGCAGAGACGCTGACTGCGCTACAACACTCGGACGAAGCGAGCCCTGATCCATTCCAGACGCTGGGGGTCCAACGTGTTCTTGTTTCCATTCTTCGACAGCAATGTCGGACTGGGGAGGCCATTGCCACGGCAATAAATGCCTGCAGGACGGCCGAAAGGGTGTTCAAGCTGGATCAACACCCCGCCTTGGAGGCCATCAGGATGGAACTCGCCAGCGCGTACTGCGTGGCCGGCGAATACACAAAGGCGATGCAGGTGGTTGACAGGGACATTTTTTTGGAAGAAGGACCTCGTTGGGAACGGAATCTACTTATTCGAACGTGAAGACCTGGACGGGCACGGTCCGTGGAACATGTGCCTGCTGGAACACCTCCACTACGAGTCGCGGCGCGCTCATATTTATGGACTTGCTGGGCAGCCGGAGGACGCCGAGAACCGCGCTTGTAAAGTCATTTCTTTGCAGGTTCGTTCCTACGAACGAGGGAGGCAGGGCTTGTGGCTGGGAACTAGAGGTAAGCCGCCCCCGAAGCGTGGAGGGTCCTTGGAAGATGGGATCCGCGCAGTGGAGCTTGAGCATGACCTCGAGAGCGCTCTGGACATGCTATCGGAAGGGTATAAAGACCGCGTCCATCCTGGCCAAGCCGAAGAAGACCTGGGTGGCGAGAAACCTGATACCGCCGTCAAAAGAAGTGAGGATCTCCTCCTGTCGCGAATCCTTGCCGTCGTCTCTCAAGGGCCATCTGAGACAAAGGAACTCGGACAAGAGATTCAGAAGATACTGGAACACGGAAATGCAGAAATTACCTACTGTGCGTCAGCAGCGTCTGAGATCTCGGTTCTCCAAGCTGCGCGTCCACCCATGGCTCCTCGAGACCCTCCATAGCCTGGCCCTTATCAAACTTCAGCGCCAAAGCCCTCCCGACGCGGCTGTTTGCCGCATGTTGAAAATAGTCAAAAATGGCGGCAAAGGATATTTTCCGAGTCCCACGACATGACCATGGCTGCAGCGCACGACCTCGCTCGAGCGCACAGACTTTCGGGCCGCTTTCTGGACGCGAAAACCGGCTTTGAGGAAGTGCTTGCAGTGCAGAAGAAGGAGCTTGGGAAATGGCACACCAACTTCCTCGTCACTCAGCCGGAACTCGTCATCTCATCCTGCGCCATGAAGATCCCGCCGTCTGCTTGGGACTCGTCAGCTCTTGTCTCAGCCTTGGAGTTTGTGGGACCAAGGCCAGCAAGTCCCCAGGACACCACCCCAAAAGCGTATGAGTTTAAGAAGCTCCGAGGTGGCAGGTGGATATATACAAAGTCAGTATATTCGGGGTCGCTATTGGAAGCGAAAAAGGTAGCATTGGAGATGAGGAAGAACTTGGGGTGCGGCCATCCCGAGACGCTGACATCTCAGATGTGAACATCTGTTCTCGGATGGCTGCAGAGAAAGCTCCACCATCGCTACCTCCCAGGGTTGGATGATTTTAAGGCGCACCTCAGGAGCGATGGCGTGGTGGGCAGTCGTTTCCTCTGGGCCATGAAGATGTGCCTGTGGGCCGGCCGTATTTGCCTGGACAACGACAGGCCGGGACATGCACTGGAGATGTTTGACCACGTTCTGACACGACGGGAACAGAGGCGCATGAATATGAAAAACGGAGACGAGAGTTGTAAATCCTGGCCTGATACCGCCTACATCGAGAGTACGGAGCTGAGAAAGGCGTTTAAAATCTGTGAGAGCCTGGTCGATGATATTCGCGAGAAACGGGCGCTTGAATCGCTGGATTTGAGGAAGGGGCAGGCGGTGGACGAAAAAGGGGCAGAGTGATGTGTGAAGATTGGGAGGTTTTGCGGCACTACCTGATGTCTATCCCCGGGCAAACTTTTTCTGGATGGTAAGACAGACGTCGTATGTACCTTGGGTTTGAGGTGGACCGAGGAGTTTAACGTGTTTTATAAGCGAGTGTGCAATATAAGCGAGTGTGCAACGTATCCGCCCCTCTACCACAGTTATCCTCAATTGCAACACAACAACACAAGGAACCAACTATAATAACATTAGAAGCAGCTGAATCGGATGCTTCTACAGCCTCCTGGCAAGTACGGGCATTATGGCCAGGCTTGCCGCACACACCACAACACCGAACCTTCGTGCGACCCATCCCTGCGCTACCACCACCCGGCTGCGTTTCTTGCACTCCCTCCCCACCCACGGCTTTCTGATCTAGTAGATCGTGCGCATCCTGTACAGCAAGTGATCCTCCAAGGCGCACACGTGTTTTTTTAGCTCTCGGGCGCTTGGTTAGTGCCTCGTTGGCCTTGCGGAGCGAAGAAACCTCTGCCTGAAGTAGGGCCACCTGGTGCATCACAGCCATCGTACCCTTGGTAAGCTGGTCCACAGCAGCCAACATCGAAGTCGGGGATCTATTTTGATGGTTGGCAATGCGAGTCTTGATGGGCGTTGACTGCGAGTTGGCTTCACACGCGAAGATGATGCCCATCATGAACCCAGTCTCATCGAAGTTGTAGATGTCGTCATCCACGGTCCCGTATTTGGCCTTGACGTTCTGGACGAGGGAAAACCACTCTCCAACAATCTTTGAATCCTCGCAGTTGGCCCTCTGGTAGTCGTACCGACGTGCCCAACGGGTACGGAGCTCTGGCTGGCGTTCGACAAAGTTGTGAGCCCAGAGCTTGCCGACATGGGGCGCGTCGCATACGCGTAGAAGTTGGTTGGCCATATCTTCCACACTACATAGTCTTGGTGGAAAAGATCGCGTAGCTAGCTCAATGACGTATCGAACAATAGCTTCCTCTTCGGAATCTGTGAGCCGACGCGGTTTGGGCATGGTCTCTCGTCATGCAAGCGTACCGGCGCGTCGTCGGGATAAAGTCATCCGGTTAACGTTGTAGATCTTGGCTGCAGCTAGAACGCTTAGGCTTTTGTCGTTTTGGAGAGTTTGGAGGGCCAAGATTACCCTGCTTTCTTCTGAAGTAGGGGGCATCTTGGATGGTGATGAAAAGTGGTTGTGACTGGAGAGGTGCCGCGTTGCGTGGAAAATTGCACACTCGCTTATATTGCACACTCGCTTATAAAACACGTTAGTTTGTTTACATTGTTTAGGTGCTTGTCGGGGGCAAAGTGGGGTGCTCGGGGGTCTTGACCGTCAACATGGTTGCATTATTGAACTAGACAGTCACCCCCTTGCATAAGGATTTAATACCTTAGTAGGAATGCAATTGCAGCAAAACTTGAATGTACATTTTAGTACTTGAATTGGGGCGTTGAGTGCTGATATTCCAGCCGCTTTGAACTGCACGGAACCGGGGTCGGAGTTCCGAGTCTCGAGAGTCTCGGCCGACACTCCAAGGACTTGGATGCATATCAGCAAAACGCAACGGCATGGTCTTCAACTGTTGTAAATAAAATACAAGTTACCATCCGATACGTGCCGAAAAGTCAAAGCAGAGTCCCTTTCTGCCTCCGGCGGCCCTCCGGGGCCTCGCTTCGTTCGATCTGGGGGGCGACTGCTCTGTCAAAACACCACGATTGCCGCTGCGAGGCGATTCTGCCACCTTGGCGGACTCCCGCGATTGCTTCAATTGGACTGCCAAGCCGGCAGCTAGTGGCTTCATCATTACGACCAATGAGAAGCCAGAGTATCATGAAAAGCTATTCATTGTATACCAAAGCGTCCTTCCTCGCTCGCAAGCTCACTCGACGGGGCCCTTCCCCTTTGAATCACCGGGCGCGCGCATGCCGCCGCCAGCAAAAATTCCAAGGAAACTGCATTGACGGCTTTGCAAACATAAAAATACCAGACTGCATCCTCCCTCTCACTGTTGACCTCTAACCACCCCCACCACCTCTTCATCACCACCATCACCACACCACCCACCCTCCCAAACCATGTCATCCCCAACCACCGCCGCCCTCCACGACATCTGGGCAAAAGTCTACTCAACAACAGGCCTCGCCTTCCCCGCCACCGTCGTAGCTCTCACCAACATCGGAGTCAACCGCTACCGCATCGACTACGCAGCTCACGCGGTCACTGCGTACTTGACCGGTAGCACAACCGTCACCTACAATTCCCCTTGGAAGCGCGATATTCCGTCGGACATCAAGTTGCACCTCGCCGCCCTGCGAGCCGCCATCCACGGAGCGCAGACGGGGACGATCGGGGAGTTTCGCGGGTTCTGTGACGCTGCGGTTGCCGCGGGGGTGACGGACCATACTTGTTCCATTGCGGGACAGAGGGTAGTTTATGCTAGGGCGCTGGGGGATGCGCATACCGAGTGGTTTCCTGGGGTGAAGCAGGAATGAGCTGGTGTGGATGACTGCCAACGAGTCGCGGATTAATCTGGACTCCCGAGAGCGGCTGGCCGATGCGAACCCGGCCTGCAAACAGTGTCGTTGCCGTGGAACTCATTGCTGACAGACTTTTCCATAGTGCCCGAAACTTCGTTGCCCGACATGTCCCCGGACCCACAGGAAACTGGAGGTCCCCCCCGTCCAAGAGGAAAGGATCTTCCTCGCCACGACACAGGGTTTGATCTTGAGACCGGAGTGATCGATGCTGGAGTGATGGCTGTCACCGACGAATGTTCCATTCGGGGCGAGGAGGGGAGAAAGCCTAGAGGAGCCCTGTTTCCATGTCCTGCTCGAATTTGCGGTGGGCTTTAGCAGTTCATGCCGTCGGGCTGGCAAGGGCAAGAGCCTCTCACGCCCTTTCCGTCCGAGCCAGGCAAGGCTACAAAATGTTAAACATGTTCCACAGAGGAAGGTCCATGCGTTGCCCCTTCCCTTAGGTAGTACCTACTACGCCGCCCGTGGAGTGCCTGCCCTACGAAAAGCCATCGAGCAGAGGAATTTTTCTCCCCTCCCTTCTTCCCTCTTCTCTTGTCTCTCCAGAGCCGTGTGTACGGGATTCGGGCCACCAACCTTCTTTTGGTTCACCTTGGGTTCGTTCCCTTGCGTTCCATAGGAAGTCCGGCATGCCACTAAGTGTTTAGCACGCACGAGCACTCAGGTATACCAGATAGTTCACTGTCAAGTATTTTTGTTCGCTTAGGTAACGTCCCTGGGTACTCGTCCATGTTGGATTTCAGTGGTTGGGTCGTTTTCTGGCTGCCCCAAGTCGCCACAATGCCTGCTCGAAACCTCTCGGCCTTCCTCCTGTTGTCGGATTCTTAGCACGTTCGAGACACCAAGGGCACCACCAGCCCCATGGTTGGTAGTTTGTTCGCTTCGTGCAACTACCCTGGAGACTCTTTCGTGCTGAATTCGGCGCTCTCTACCTCGACCCGCAGCCCTGCCTCCGGCTCATCCTCCATCGCATCTCCGCCTTCAGGCCCACCTTCCTCGGGCTCATCCTCTATCGCCCCGTCGCCCTCCATCACAGAAGCCAGACCCGTCGTTCCGCACGCGACGACACAACCAGCAAGTCTCGATCAGACCATTCCCAGCCCGGTCCGTTCCATGCCCAAAGTAAGCCTGCCTGTTTGACTCCTCGGCGCACAAATTGCAAAACTGACATTCACCGCAGTTTCAACATTGAGTCATCCCTTGGACCAGCTCCACATCAGGCCTTGTCCTCTGCCTCGACGGCCCGGTCCCGTCCTCTACCTCGACAACCAAGAAACAAGCCCCGCCATCCCGCCCGTACCACGCCAGCAAGTCTCGACCAGAGCCAAGACCGAGTCCCGCCAGTCCCATCACTCCCGCGTAAGATTTGCTCCTGACTTGACATGCAAATGAAGTACTGACAGCCACCACAGCTCCAGTTGCGAGCCATCCCCTGGGTCGAGGGCTGGGGGGCTAATGGGAGAGGGGGAAGAGGGGGGAAGAGGGAGAGGGTGGGGGTCCAGGGCTGGGGATGGGGCGGTGGGGGCGCAGCTGGACGGGCAAAGCGCAGAGGCTGTTTCGGTGGAGGGAAAAAGGTTGGGTTCGATGACATAGCTGACCACAAATTCGTACATTCCACGCGCAGAAACAACCAAGTTTGATGGCGTGTTCAAGCATTGCCAATGCATATATGCCCGTCCCAACATACATGCATTCCCAGAATAACCTTCCGCTACTGCATCAAGACGGAAGCCAAACACCAAATTGATGCCTAGGTACATACGTGGTATTGGTTGAAACATATCATGATTTCCTGATCCCTTGCCTCGGAATGGATGCTGCTCTTCGTCTCCGCCGTGGCACATGCTTCATTGCCGGCATCTGCATATGTGTCTATGAATTTATAGGACACCTGGCAATTGCTTCCCAAAGGGCATCCTGCCTATAAAGGCAAGGATATCCTCCCTCAGTGGCTGCTATATCTATTTCCTTTTCCGATACGTCAATCCAACAGCCCAAGCCTACCACTCAACGCCTATGTCCTCCCAACCCCAGAACATGCCCAATGCAGGGCAGGCTAATGCCCTACCAACCCCGTCTGACGCCAACCCGGCTCCGGCTGCCACCTCTGCCACCCAGGCTGCCGCCCCGGCTGCTACCCCCGCCGCCCCGGCTACCCCAGCTGCCGCCCCAGTAAGTCACCATACCTGCCCACGCTTTTTGCCGAGCTGGAAGCTGCTTTCTAGAGCTGATGTTCTAACTCTCTGCATCCAGAGCGCAAATGTATTACTTTGGCGATTGCAGACAAGCATTTACAATCTGGCCGTGGAAAGCCAGCGGCTCCAAGAGCAAATCGAGCGAGAGTATCACGCTCGCCGCATAGCAAATGCAAAGGGGCCTGCCCAGCCGAAACCCAAGAATGCGCCGAGGTAGATGGGTGGTTCATCTTTTTGCCCACATAGCTCGAGTTATCTCTGGTGTCAAGTGCAAGTTTTGACAGACAGCCCTAATGTCAATGTGTCTTTTCCACAAAGCCAGAAACCCACATTCGGGGTCCCGAGTGACAAAAGAAAAGCCCAAGTCTTGGGTTGATTGCATAGGTGGCCAAAGATGCACGCATGACCTCCTGTACGTCGTCGTCCCAAGTCCATGTCGAGCCTGAGAAAAAGGGGCTTTGTTGACGCCCGTTTCCGCGGCAAAAGGGTCCCCTGTAGCCCACTGTCTTGGCAGCCACTGTCCCAATAGCCACAACCCCATGCGGCCCCACCCGGCAGGCAACGGGCTCCAACAATTTCGAGCTCCCCAGCACAGTCAGACCACCAAGGTTCACCCTCACCACCACCACCTCCCCAGACCCCCGAACGAACGATGAACCCAATACCTCAATTCGGCCGCCGGCTGCTCGACCGGTCCTCGCGATGGGCCTGCTCCTCGTGCCGCCAGGCGCAACCGCAGCAACGATTCGGCGCCGCAGCGGGCAGTAGACGCCAACAATTCGTGTCGCAGACGGCGAGCCGACGGGCCCAGCACCAGCAACAACAAAGTCGGGCGGCGCAGGCCCCGCAGATGGAGCGCATGCGCCAGGAGTATGATCGCAAGAATAACTCGGTCATGTACGTTGTCGACGTGGTGGAAGCCAGGGCTGCTGGGACGGACAGATGATCGTTGGGGGAGAGAGGTTGATTTCCGGCTGGTTGCGGCCGCCCTAGGTTCTACACGATAAGCATCATCCTCGGGACGGTGGCGTTTTCCTACGGGTCGGTGCCCATGTACAAGATGGTGGGAGCCCCCATCCCCTTCGGACCGAAGCAAGGTGCTGACTCTCTGGTACCCAGATCTGCCAAACCACCGGCTGGGGCGGACAACCGGTGCGCGCGCACGGGGCCGGCGGGACGTCGACGGACGAGGACCTCGCGAGCCGGCTGGTGCCGGTGACGGACGTGCCGCGGATCCGCGTGACGTTCAGCTCGTCCGTGTCGGACGTGCTGCCGTGGAAGTTTGTGCCGCAGCAGCGCGAGGTGCGGGTGCTCCCCGGCGAGACGGCGCTGGCGTTCTACACGGCGACCAACAACAGCGAGCACGACATCATCGGCGTGGCGACGTACAGCGTGACGCCGGCGCAGGTGGCGCCGTACTTTAGCAAGATCCAGTGTTTCTGCTTTGAGGAGCAGCGGCTGAACGCGGGGGAGACGGTGGACATGCCGGTCTTCTTTTACTTGGATCCGGATCTGCTGAATGATTTGAATATGAAGGGGATTGAGACGGTGACGTTGAATTATACGTTTTTCAGTAAGTTATCCTTTCCGGTGGGAGATGGGACGGTGCTGACGGGTGGACAGAGGCCAAGTACAATCAGAATGGGCAGCTCAAGGGCATTCCGAATGTATCATGAGGCGAACTGGGACGGCAGAGACAGAGAGATGGACATGTATGATACAGACAGCGCGATACCACGATCTCACGCATCCAAGACGGGCGAAAAGCGACCCCTCCACCCCACGCCATAGCTCATCTTGGTGGCTTGCCGGGTGCATGAGCTGAATGCATGCTCGTCTTGCCTGCGATAGGCATTTTGCGTCTCGAGGCACCCAGCGGGGAGGACGAGGATTCAATTCCCTCTGCGACATATGTTCCATTGATGCCGGGTTTGTTGCTGCGTAATCGTCCTCAAGCCACCCCAATTGCTGTCCGTAGCTTGAGCTGTCACCGAAATACGGCCATTTCTGTATCTTGACTGAATCTGTTGGTGAAACGAAACAACCACTGCAGGTCATGCAGCGTGGGGTGAGAGACTTGAGCTCCAACGTCATCGGACCCCCCGAGTCCTCGCCAAGCCAGGGCCGAGCGGTGTCGTGATCGGTGAAGACAGGAACTCTGTGATTTCCTATGGATGTGATTGTTTTCCTTCATGAATAGCTTCTTCCAAGCTCCGAACTGAAATATTTGTTGCGTCATAAACGCTGTGGCCGAATTTCACGTATTGCGTAATTACCGATTGCCGGCCGGGAATACACTGCAGGGGTCATCGAATACAGAGGGAGGCCGCGCATCGCGAAAGAGCCACCTTGACCACCACCAAGACATCCTCGCCATCCACGCCCTGAGCTTCTCCAGCTATCGAATCGCCCATTTACGATTCGAATTCGACGTACCCATCGATCACTCCATCGAACGCCCCCCTGCTCTCGACCCGAGCGAACCTCCCCGCGCTCCCACGCCGACGACGGCGTGTCTCGAGATGTGCCCATCTCTCCCTCGACCAACACGCCGGTAGGATGAAGGTCGTCCTGCCCGGAAAGCCAGAGTCCCAGCTCCAGGCTCTGGCCACGGGCTGCTGGGACTCCTGCCGCGTCACCGTGAGTGTCGGATCCCTCAAAACCCTAGGGGTTGTCTGCTGACTGGGCTTTTTGTCATCCAGGCCTACATCACAGGCAACGCCTTTTCGATCCTTGGTGACCCCGATACCCTCCTGCAGACCGTATACGATGACGACGACGAGCCCCTCCACGCCATTGCGCTCGACGAAGCCTCGGGCAAGATAGCCGTCTGCACACATCGCGCCGTGCGCATCTATAAACCCTTTGGGCGCGACGAGGATGCGTTGAGGGTACGTGCCGCCCCGAAAAGCGGTGCCTCTGGCGGATCATGGCGCTGACCATCTACAGTGGGCATTGCAGTCTACATTTACAGTCGAAGGGAGACAGGACAGCCAGGAAGGGGAAATACCAATATCCCTCTCGTGGGGCGCCAACGAAGAGCTGCTCGTGGCGCACTCGGCTCTCGAGCTCTACCAGACCACATCCGCCCCCGAATGTTCGTGGCGCAAGGCCCTCGCGAACCCAGCCCGCATAGCCACCATTTCCTACGACTCGGCCTATATTGCTTCCATCGGCCAGCATGACCGGCTCGTCAAGGTCTGGCGTCGCCTCAGCTACGGCGCCGGCGAGGTCCGCTTCGACTTCATGTACCTCCCCCACCCGCGAGCTGTGACTAACCTCGAGTGGCGACGACCGCACCACATCGGCCAGACCATCGACAACGTTCTCTACACTTTCTGTCTTGACAACTTTGTGCGGGTCTGGACCGGCTCTGACAGCCACAGCCATCAACAACTGCAGCTATGGGGGAAACTCGATCTGACGGGCGCTATACAAGGCCGGGAGCCGACGACTTCAAAGGCACCCGCCACCCGATGGGCATTCATAATTCACGGTCGCGACTTGTCAGCAGCAACGGAAAAGGCCGTGCAGGTTGGCGCGCCCCCCAAGGACGACGATGCCGCCGCCGCCCTAGAGCACCTCATCTCGGTCGCCAACAGGAGTCCGGAAATATGTGTCGTCCTTGACGGCAGAGGTCACATGTCGGCATGGGCGTTTGAAAATGTCGGCTGCAAGACTCAAAAGTCAAATATCCTCAACGTCGCGCACGTCGAGTCGCCCGAGTTTGACTTTCTAGGCGAAGTATCCAACTCGGCGGCACCCCATGTCGAAATCTACAACTACTGCAACACAGGCGGGTATCTGCAAATTCTCCTGCACCACTTTGACGGCAGGGTCCACGTCTACCGGAGCAAGGTCGCCTCCTTGCTCGACCCGCGCCCGAACAAGAGGCGGCTTATCCAGATGTGCACCTGGACGGGTCACTCGGCGCCCATAAGGAAGATCGTGCGCAACTTTAGCGGTCGGGCTATTGTGTCGCGGACGCAGGAGGGCGAATGTGTGATATGGAAACACGAGCTTGGCAAAGGCCTGACCCTCTCCCGACAATCCGTCATTCAGCACGATCGCCACATCCACCGGACGTGTCTACTGAGAAAGGGGCGATTCATCGTCTTTCTGCACGACCATGTCATCTCTCTCTGGGACTGCCGGGAGTCACCTGCCAAACTCCTGGCGGAGGCCCCTTATGAACTCCCCGGGAAACCACTGTGTCTTCTCGTACTGCCGAGACGCGAGGTGGCAGACTACACGACGGCGCACATCGCCACGATAACCTCTGAGAAACGGGGCATTGTGTGGGAGGTGAAGCTGCCGTTCTACGTTCCCCAGGAAGGTCCAGCAGGGGTGCCCAACGGCAATGGGCACAAGCAGAGCTCCATTGTCGAGTACCACCAGTTTGAGCTTCCCGATGCCGGCGAGCTGAGCTACGTCCTGCCTGTCGACCCCGCAGGCTCGACGCCCATCGTCTCGGGCTTCCTCGACGTCTTCACCCGCGACGTCGCCATCTCGTACACCCACTCTGGGCGAGTCGAGTTCTGGACCGCGCGAGTCGGCCACAAGGGCAAGGGTGTCGAGTGGCTCTCGACATGCGCCATGGAGACGTGCATCTCCAACCCCGCCCTCGTCAGCGGCAGCACCTCCAAGAAGGCCGCGCTGGTCAACGCCGACCGATCCTCGCTCACCATCTGGGGCGTGCGCGGCGAGAAGCTCGAGTACGCCCAGGACTTTGAAGCCGGCCACACCATCAAGGATCTGGACTGGACGTCGACCCCCGACCACCAGTCCATCCTCGCCGTCGGCTTCCCCCACCGGGTGCTGCTCATAGCGCAGATGCGCTTCGACTACCTCAACAAGGGCCCCGCCTGGGCGACGATCCGCGAGATCAACATCCGCGACTTCACGCCGCACCCTATTGGGGATTCGACGTGGTTGGGCGACGGCCATCTCGTCATCGGCGCTGGTAACCAAGTGTTTACCTACGACAGGCAGCTCGAGGTGACGGGAACGCTCGGCACCACGCTGAACCTGCCGTATCGCAAGGGCGGGCAGTGGGACATGTTTGATGCCATCCAGCGACTGAATGGTCCGCTGCCCGTGTTTCATCCGCAGTTTCTCAGCCAGTGCATCTTGGCGGGGAAGACGGCGTTGGTACATAGCATCCTGATGGCGCTGTACAAGACGCTCAAGTTTTGGATCCCGGGCGAGCCGATTGATGATTATCTGGGGCTGGAAGTGGAAGACTTTTATTCTATCGATCATGTATGTCCTCTTGAGGCTGACCGGCGGCGATTATGGCCACTGACATATTCACAGGCATCCAAGCACTCCGGAAAAGAAGCCGGCGCCTACCTCAGCCGACGCATGTCCTATGACGACGCCGAGCAGGCCTTTAGCGAGGAGGTCGCCGCCAACATCAACGAGAAGCTCATGCGCGTCGACATCCCCCAGCTCACCAACCACGAGCAGATCCAGCTTGTGGACATTGTCGAGTGCGCCGGCATCGTGGAGAAGCAGCGACGGTCGCTCGACGAGAACGGCGCGCGCTTCCTGCTCTTCTTCCGGCAGCACGCCCTCCGCAAGGGCCGCACGAGCGAGATCCAGCTGGGGTGGCGCGAGATCAACTGGGCCTACCACTCGGACAGCCAGGACATTCTCTTGGACTCGCTCTCGCGACAGCACCACGGGCGTCTGCTCTGGCAGGACGCGAGAGAGAGCGGCATGTTTATGTGGTTGACGGACCCTGCGACGATTGTAAGATCCTTTTACCCCATCTGCACCCCCTGATTCTAACCATCCGGCTCCCCCAGAGAAAACAATTCGAAAACATTGCCCGCAACGAATACACCAAAGGCGACCACGAAAAGAACCCCGTCGACTGCTCCCTCTTCTACCTCGCCCTCCGCAAAAAGACCATCCTCCAAGGCCTCTGGCGCATGGCCTCGTGGAACCACGAGCAAACCAACACGCTCAAATTCCTCTCCAACAACTTTAACGACCCCAAATGGCGCACCGCCGCCCTCAAAAACGCCTACGCCCTCATGTCCAAGCGCCGCTTCCGTACGTCCCCTCCCCTCTCCCCCTCCCCACCCCCAACTAACCCCCCCTCCCCCAGAATACGCCGCGGCCTTCTTCCTCCTCGCCTCGGACCTCCCCTCCGCCCTCTCCATCATCCTCCACCACCTGCACGACCTCCAACTAGCCATCACCATCGCCCTCGTCTACGAGCCCCCGCCTCCCCTCCCCTTCACCCCCGGCCCCATCCTCACCCACCTCCTCACCACCACCGTCCTCCCCCTCGCCGCCTCCACCAACAACCGCTACCTCGCCTCCTGGGCCTACTACCTCCTCCGCCGGCGCGACCTGGCCGTCCTGGCCCTCGTCACGCCCATCGCCTCGCTCATCGCCACCTCGACACCCTGTGCTTCCCCATCCCCCTCGTCCCCAGCCGCATCCTCCCCTCCCCCAGAACCGGCACAACAGTCCCTCGAATCCAAACTCTTCCTCACCGACGACCCCGCCCTCGTCATCCTCTACGCCCACCTCCGCACAAAGACGCTGCAGACGCTGCGCGGCGCCGCGCGCGTCGCGCCCCGCGTCGAGTGGGCGTTTGTCTTGCACAATGCGCGCCTGTACGAGCGCATGGGGTGCGACCTGCTGGGGCTGGATCTGGTACGGAACTGGGAGTTTTTGCACGTGCCGGCGGCGCAGTCGGGTGCGGTCGAGGAGGGTGAGGCATCGGCGGTGCAGCCGGCGGGTGGGTACATGAGGCGGAGGGGGTCGTCGTTGGTGGTGGCGGATCTGCCGGCGCCGGCGGTGGTGACGGAGATGAAGTCGGGCGGGATGAAGCCGCAGGGGCCGCCGACCGTGTTTGAGGAGCCGGATGCGAATTCCTTGTTGGATAATTTTGGGTTTTGAGAGGGGCAAGTGTATTGCATCAGTAGTTCATATTGCATGGAGGGGCTGTGGAACAGTATAACAGCTGGCCACAACTTGTTATATACAAGCCTCACAAATGCAAACAGACAGAACATTGCATCGTCACGACATTTGACACAACATTGATTTGAGTGCTTTTTAATATTCTTATACTAGCATTCCAGGGTGATCTAGTGCCTCTCAACTTTCCTTTCCCATCCCGCTGATGAGTCGAATCGCCGCAACCGCAGAACTTCTTCTACTCATCACAACCGCGCCGACACGCAACCAAGTTACTTCTTGGAAGCATCAACCTTGGCGACGTAGGCAATCAGGTCCAGCACGCGACGGCTGTAACCCCACTCGTTGTCGTACCAGCTGACAAGCTTGACGAAGTTGGCGTTGAGGGCGATACCGGCCTTGGCATCGAAGATGGACGAGTTGGGGTTGCCGTTGAGGTCGGACGAGACAATCTCGTCCTCGGTGTAGGCGAGAATGCCTGGGATTTGTCAGTCTTTTGAATTCTGGTGGGGTGGAAGTGCGCCAAACTCACCCTTGAGCTCGCCCTCGGAAGCATCCTTGATGGCCTTCTTGATCTCGTCGTAGCTGGCACCCTTCTCGATGCGAACTGTGAGGTCGACAACCGAGACGTTGGAGGTGGGGACACGCATGGACATGCCGGTGAGCTTGCCGTTGAGGTCGGGGATGACCTTGCCGACGGCCTTGGCGGCACCGGTGCTGCTGGGGATGATGTTCTGGGCAGCGCCACGGCCACCGCGCCAGTCCTTGGACGAGGGACCGTCGACGGTCTTCTGCGTGGCGGTGTACGAGTGGACGGTCGTCATGAGACCTTCGATGATGGTGAACTTGTCGTGGATGACCTTGGCGAGGGGAGCCAGGCAGTTGGTGGTGCACGAGGCGTTGGAGATGACGGCCGAGCTGCCGTCGTAGGTCTTCTCGTTGACACCCATCACGTACATGGGGGCATCGGCCGAGGGGGCCGAGATGATGACGCGCTTGGCACCACCCTTCAAGTGAGCGCTGGCCTTCTCCTTGGTGGTGAAGACACCGGTCGACTCGACGACGTACTCGGCGCCAGTGTCCTTCCAGGGGATGGCAGCGGGGTCGCGCTCCGTGTAGAACTTGACGCGCTTGCCGTTGATGATGAGGTCGGAGCCGTCAATCGACACCTCGCCCTTGAAGTTGCCGTGGGTCGAGTCATACTTGAGCATGTACTCCTGGAGGAAGGGAAGGCGGTCAGCTCCGGCGCGAAGCTATCACGGCGGGGAGAGGGAGGGGAAGAGGTCTTACGGCGTAGTGAGGCTCAATGAAGGGGTCGTTGACGGCAACGACCTCGACATCACCGTGCTCGACGGCGTTGCGGAGGACGATGCGACCAATGCGGCCGAAGCCGTTGATGCCAACCTTGATAGTCATCTTGTCTGTAGGGGTGGTGTTGAGATTAGGTACAGGCGGGGAGAGTGGTGAGTTAGGAGGAAGGAGATCGGACGGGGAGGAAGGGAGGGAAAGGTTTTTAAAGCCTCAGATGACGGGAGCGAGTGCAGGTGCTTGGAAGCGTCCAATTAATTGGTCGGGGAGGGGGGCAACGAGGGAGCTCCGACGCAGGAGTCGCCAGACTTCCAGTGACGGACCCGGACACGCAAGAAACCGAGGAGGGGCAGAGGGGTTCTGGAGGTGCGGGGTTGTTTTCTTGAGCTTGCGATTGCTTACCAGACGCGATGTTACGTGTTTTTTTTTTTTGGCGAGATGAGGGAAAATGCTTGGGCAATCTGTTGAGGCTGAGGAGGGGGGGGGGTTACAGAATCAGAGATGTCACAGGAAAAGAGGGAGGGGGGAGAGGGCGTGGCGGCGTGAGCGAGATAAAAGACGTGAGCTCGTCCAACTGATGATGGTGGGGTGAGTCTCAAATGGTCTGGGCGCGGTTGCATCACCACTTCCGTGCCGGGCAACGAGCTCGAACTGCTGAGGCGGGCATGGGGGGGAGGCGAGGGGGTCCGCATGGGAGGTACGAGGTGGGGCTCGGCTCTCCCAAGAGCTCCCCCCCTGCTGATAGTGTGCGACCTGCGCAAGCTCTCCATCCCGTCCGTCCTGACTGCCCACCTCCTGCCCAGCCTTCCACTGAGGTTGCCGGCGTTGTCCGTGAAGGTCCCGTTTGGTCCGCGGTCACTCGGCGAGCCCGTCGTGGGAATCAAAAGGGCGCAAAAGGCGCAAGGCTGACCTGATGAAGGAAATTTGGGTATGTCCATCGCCTCCAGGTTGCCAACGCAAAACTAAAAGGGCTGCCATCTCGTGTCATGAGAATATCACCACCTTTTCTGCTCTCGCCACATCCTTGATTGTTAATGGCCATGCGTCCAGCCAATTGTCATGTCTGGAATCAATTGCTCAGTCACCCACATGGGATTCCAAGCAGCCAAGCTTCACAGGCTCACAGGCCCGGAGGGCTTCGGGCGTCTTGCAGGTTGTCGTCCCGACGCCATCCGGACAAGGCCGGACGGACTGGGTTCTGGGAATGCGATCATGTCGCCCGGCTGCTCCCACGGTTCCGCCTTGGACAAACGAATAGGTACACAACAAATACACATTGCAAGCTGACGATAAAGTCGAGTCCCATCGGGCCGCATTGCCCTGACTCACTTGATGTCAAGATGGCCGTACAAGAAGACGGAAATATCTCTTGACAGCCTTCCCCAGCGAGTCGGCATTCCAAAGATTCTGTTCTGACCATCAGATCATATGCCAACCTGTGATTTCCAATCGACGGACCGGCCCAGGTCCTCCGATAACAGCTGCTTTCCGGACAGTCGACGGAAGCCATGACTACTCCGTACTCCGTACTCCGTCCTTCGCGCACTCCGTTGGTAGGACCGGTCTGAAACCTCGCACGATTAGTAACGCGTTGTCCGGTTCACTCGCCAGTTGTTTATCCTTGGCCCTGTCGTGACGAGATCGGAGAGGAAGGGCGGCGGCAGGGCTGCGAAGTCGGTCGTCGTTCGGACAGGGCCAGGGTCCCCTGTCGTCAAGCCATGTCGGGTCCCGCGAGACGGACCGATATTCTGCACCTCCACACCGCCCGGCCAACTTCAACGACGTCTCGTGAAAAAATGAAGCCATCACCAAGTCCGGAGATGCCAGGGCCGTCATTCACAAAGGGAGCTGCCGAACTTCCTTCTCTCGGGCATCCGGGGCTCACCAATTCCCACGTCCATCAACCAACAACATCCACCTGCGGTCCAGTCAAGCTCTCCCGCTCCCAATCGAATCCGCCACCCTTCTGCTGCTCGACGTCATTCTGATATGACACCAAGCGGGGAAGCCAAGCTTGAACTGCACCTCGATATGTGATGAGCTCAGCAACGGCAGAAATCCACCCCATCCTTCCCAAGCACGGCTGTCCATCGAGCTGTGTTTGGATGCTGTCCCTTCTAGTGGAAGTTGAGAACTCGAGAAACAAGGGCTCTCTCAGGATGAAACTCGGCGTTGAAGAGGGGCTGTGTTCCTTGTTCACCAAGCCTCAGCTGTCTGCATTTACATGGACACTCCCTACTTCCCTCGTGGACATTACCAGTCACATCCCAGCCGGCCAGGTTATGGTGCCGACAATCCCCCGCGAAGAGCAAGCAACTTGCCGGTGGCCGTGTCACTGAATCGCGCTTACAATGGCACATAGGTATCATTTTGTTTCGAAGTTCCGTTTGTCTTCTCTATTCTGAATGATGTAACGACTGTCTATCGGATATTCCTGCCTCCGAAAAAAGGGCTGCTGACAGTCACAACCACCAGGCCAGCCTGATGCTCCGAAACTCCTTCCCCAAGACTCAGGTTGAGCCTTCCTTTCACCGTATCTCTTGTTCTGCCGCTTCCCTCCCCCCGCCGTTTGCTCCTCCCGATCAAGCAACCTCGACGCAACCTAATATGGAAGCAGCAATGCAGGAACCTTGTCATCTCTTTCTGTGCAACCCGGAAGTGTCTCGTCCCTTTTCTCCCCAATTCCATCCTTTCTTCCCTTTCTCCCCCAACCTCTCCCTCCACTTCTCATTCGCGCCCCATCACAATCCCATTGGTCCCATTGTCGTCCCGAGAACACAGAGACCATGAGATTTCGCTGCCTGTTCTCGCTCACTCAACATCGCCTTCTGCCTCGTCATAAGGCAGCGCTTGGTTGAAATAAGACTGGTCCTCAAAGTCTTGGGCCTGACCATCCCAGAGCTCGCCAGGTTGCTGGTTGTCCTGGAGAGCCTGTTGCTGGGAGGCGTCGCGTTGGGCCTCCGCAGTCCACACAGGGAACTGATCAAAAAACTCGACGTGGCCGTCTGGGGCATCGGGATTAAAGAAGACAACACGCTTGGACGGCTGTTGTTGAGGTGCGTGAATCTGGGCACTCTTATCGACCGGCAACTGATCCAAGAACTCCTGGACAGATTCTGACAGGTTCCATTCGCCAGCTTCCTGGGACTGCTGGGAATCCTGAGACTGTTCCGCGCCTGGGAACAACTCCTCGACTTGGCCCTGGCCCCCGGCTTGCTGTTGCGGGTCGGCATATGTCTGAACAGCTTGCTCTTCGGGACCTGCATCCTGCTGCACGTCTTGGAAATGCCCACCACCCGACTGGTGCTGGTCGTCACCAAACTGATGGTCGACACCAATCTGCTGGTACATCTGGGACTGATGCCCGCCTGAGTAACCCTGCTCGACCTGATACTGCGCCTGGTCGGCCTGGAACTGTTCACCAACTTGCTGTTGCCGGTCGGCTTGCATCTCGGCGCCTGCATCCTATTGCGGGGCCTGGAGATACTCGCCATCCGACTGCTGCTGCTCGACACCAAACTGATGGTCGGCCTCAGATTGCTCCTGGTCAACACCGGGTTGCTGGTTCATCTGGTACTGATGCGTGTCCGGGTAGCCCTGTTCAACCTGGTACTTTTGCTGGGTGGACTGGAACTGTTCGGCTTGCTCTTGTTGGGCGTGCTGCAAAGCAGCTTGCTGGTTGGCAAGCTGCCGAGCCTCGTATCGCGCGAGAGCCGGTTGCTGGTTGCCTTGGGCATACTGGAACGCAATGTCGATGTTGGACCGCAATGCCTGTTGCTCTTCAAGTACATCGCCTGTGTTGACTGCGCTGACGAGAAATTTGAGGCTTTCAGACAGGTTGTCCCCCATCGGCAAGATAAAGTTCTTGGGCACGACAAGCCCGCACTTCTCGACAAGGTCATTGAAGAGAACCAGGTGCTTCTCCTGCCGTTCGCACCCCTTCGGCATGACAATCAGGGTCGGGCCGGTTGGCATCTTCATCCAGATGCAGAATGAGCCCATGGTGAAGTCGTACACCACGCCTTGAGGCTTGGGGCCTCCAAGCTGCTGGGCTGGTCTCGGGTCATTGCTGGGTTTGACATCGGTGAGAGTTGGGTGCGGGAATCCGAACAACGACAGACCGTCTCTCTCTTCAATTCCATTACCGGATAGGTTGCCAGCAATTCCATTGAGGAGGAAGGTTGTGACCGAGCCAGCGGGATAATCGACGTCCATCTGGTCACCCATCTGCGGTTGCGGTTGCTGGATGACTGCCGGCTGTGTCAAGAGGGCCATGCCCATTGGCTGGACGTCATCGAACGAGGGAGCGGCCTGTGGCTGGGCGTTGTCAACCGATGGAGCGGCCTGTGACTGGGTGTCATCGATGGAGGTAGTGGCCTCCTGCTGCTGCGAGGTGTCCGTCTGAGGGCTTTGGGTTTGCGAAGAAGCACCAAAGGCGGACTCCTCGAAGTTGGGCAAAGACAATGGCGCCGCCGAGTGGTCTTGTTGCTGTGCAGAGTCCTGCGATGGCGAGACAGGTGCAGATGCCTGGGCGTTGCTCGAGAACAATCCCTGGTTCTGCTGAGGCATGGCGGCCTGAGAGGGTACGTTGCCTTGCAACTGAATCTGGTGGTTGCTCGGGAACAAGCTTTGGTTCTGCTGAGGCAGAGCGACTTGAGAGGGCGTATTGCCTTGCGACTGAGGCTGAGCGTTGCTCGAGGACGACCCCTGGTTCTGCTGAGGCATGGAGGCTTGAGAGGGCACGCTGCCTTGCGACTGAGGCTGGGCTGGGGTGGCCGAAGGAGCCGGAACAACCTGCTGCTGCATGGGGGGCGCATGCTGGAACGCCATCTGAGCTTGAGCAGATGCCTGAGCAAACGTGCCACCCCCCCCAAGGGGTGAGAAAGTGAAGTTGTCAGCGGCGCTTCTTGGGACCATCGCATTGTCCTGGGTGACGGAGGCCGGCAGGACTGTCGATGTCATGGAAAATTGAACGTCGGCCCACAACTTCATGACACTTTTGTAGTGGTTAGCGATACCAAATCTGGCATCAACGCGATCGTCGCCAGTGAGAGGACCGTTCATCAACTCTTTTCCGAAAACGCATCCGAGCTCGCGCTGCTCAGTAAACACGAATTCGAAGAACCGGTGAGCTGCGTCCAAATATCCCTTCCGGGCGTTCGAGGGTTCCATTGAGATGGTGAGGGTCTTGATTTGCAGCATCACCTCCCTCGTCTTCACAGCCTCGCCGAAGTCCGCATCGGAGCCCTCGAGAAGAGGCTGGTCGAAAACTCTTCCTTTGGTCTTGATCTCGTCCATGACGAGAATCGCAGCCCGCAACACGCCCTTTTCGACCGCTTCGGCTATGGTGATCTCACCAGGCTGTCCGAGGCGAGGGTCCTGAGGCGTGGCATGAATAAGGTCACGCGCCGCAGCGGGAGGGGTGCCAAACCCGCCCTGAGGAGGAGCAGCTTGAATGGCCTCAGCCCGGAGCGTCTGCACCCGGCTTCCACCGCGCGCGCGCTTCACAGCCGGAGGTCCCGCGGGATCCGCGCTGCGCTTGCGGCTTCGCTTGGTGGGCGTCGCAGGGGCAGCAGCGCCAGCCTGGAAGGTGTTGGGAGCGATGCGAGGGATGAGGGTGTACCCGTGCTGCTGATAGTTGAAACTCGGAACGGGAGCAGGATTGGTGTTGGTGAAAGGGTCAGAGACGTTGTTGTACGAGTTCTGCTGCTGCTGTTTGATGGCCATGTTGAAGCCTGGAGCGGGAGCCGTGGTGGGGGGCATGTTGTAGCTCGGGGCGGGAGCGGTGCTCGGAGCCATGTTGTAGCTCGGGGCGGGAGCGGTGGTGAGGCCATAGATTCCGGTGGTGCCGGGGGTGGTTTGGCGAGTGCTGTTGGCGTAGTTGATGCCTGAAAAGTGCACGGGCGGCTGGAAGGAGTCTTGCTGCTGCTGATACTGCTGGTGTGCCATGGGATGGTTCACGAAAGCAGGCTGAGGCGTGAAAGCATTCTGGCCAACAGTGGTGACAGCAGGCTGAGGCGCAACTGGAGCCGGAGTTGAGGCCTTGCGGGAACGAGGAGCAGCAGGAGTTGTCCTCTTGCGATAAGCCCTCTTCTGCTTGGGGGCTGTCTCGACCTGAGCCTGGGCGGGGGCAGTCTGCTGGGCGGGGGCAGTCTGCTGGGCGGGGGCAGTCTGCTGTGAGAAAGCCTGCTGAGAGAGAGTCGGCTGAGTGGCATTCGATTGGATGAAGCTCGGCTGGCTGGCCGCGGCCGGCTGGAGGAAAGTCGGCTGGCTCGCAGCGACAGGCTCGACGGGAACCGAAGGCCGTCTGCGAGAGAAGGTGGTGCCAAGGAGTGCCTGTTGGACGGCGGAACTGGTCTGATTCCAAGGCTTGTCGTTCGCATTGCGAGCCGGCTCGTAAAGGTGAGCAAGGCCGCGGGGAGTGAAGTCTGGCTGGTTGGGGACGGTGCTGACTTTGCTAGTCTTGCGTGCCTTCTTGGTGACGGCAGGGCCTCCAGGAGCAGGCTGGGTCGGAGCTTGAGCAACCGGGGCTTCTGCGGGCGCGACGGTGCCAGCAGGCATGTATCGGCTGTCGAACGTCTTGCTAGCAGCGGCTGGAGCCTTGGGCATCGTGGGCATCGTGGGCGTCTTGGGAAGAGTGAGCTGCGGAGCCGGAGCCACAGTCGGGGCGGCCTTGACCTCGGGACGAGGGGACTGGATGCCGCCGACGCGACGAGTCTTGTTCTGCACCGGCGAGCCGGGCGAGCCGGGAGAGCGGGAGACGGTAGAGGAAGCCGAGACAGGCGAGATCTGGTCGCCCTCGTCGCCGCTGCCAAAGAGGTCATCCTCGCTCGGGTCATCCTCGCGCTGCTTGTTGGCGGTGGCAGAGCGGGTGTAGATGGCGGGGTCGACTGTGAAGTACTCGTCGGGGTTCTCGATGGCGGGCATGATGGTGTCGTTGTTGACAGCGCCAGCGCTGGGGGTGATGTACGAAGACATGATGGGTTCTTTGGTCCGGGGACTTGGCTTGGGATGGTTGACGGGTGATCAGGGTTGACGGGCCTGAAATTGAGAAGACTGGGTGGATGAGGAGTCAGCGATTTGCTTGAGGGCGTCGACGGGGGACGAAATAGCAGAGGTATGTGCTCAAATCGCGGGATCAAGACTAACCTGGTGAAGTAGTGACGCGGAGCGATCGTCGATACCTCGAGGAGACAGCGGAGAAGAGTGAACAATTGAGTTCTGCGGAAAACGGAGATACTGAACGAAACTGGAGGGTTCCAAGGTTAGTCGACGCTCAATTGATGGCCCGCGAAGCCGAAGAAGGGATCAGAAGCTTACCTTGAGAGACTCGCAGAGTCGCAATGTCAACAGCGCGGGCGAAAAAAAGAGACGAATCTCGACCTTGTCGAGATATGGCGGTTTGGTCTGGGTTTGATGGCCCAGAAGATTGAGAAGAAGAAGAAGAAGGGTCGAAGACGACAAAACGTGTGACGGCTATCAATCTTGTGGGTTCGACGAAGCGGAAAATATCGCGAGAGGGTTGAGAAGGAGAAGAATTGCGCTGAGCGTGACGGGTTCAGGGCAAGACGACGAAAACGAGAAGAGCGAATTGAGGGGTTGGGTCTCGGTCAAGACTAGCTTGAGGGAGAGGGAAGTGGGTGAAGGGATTGCTTGCTTGCTTCGGTCTGGCGAAGCGAAGCGGTTGTGGTTTTCGCGATGGCTTCGCGAGGAGGTGAATGGAGAGGTATGGTGTTGTTTACGCAGAGCGCGGGAAGAAGAGAGGAAGTGAGGGTATCGAGGGACAAGATCGAGATCGAGAGCGCGCGATGGTTGTTGGGGGAATGGTGTTGTTGGTGAGAAGTGGTTGAGTCGAAAAATTGGATGGGGGACAAGGTTGGTGTTGTGGTTTTGGGAGAGGGCAGAGTCGAGTTTTGTGTGGTGGGAGATGGTTGATGTAGGCGGTGGGGGATTTTGGGCTGGCTGATTTATTGCTTCTCGAGTGGAAGGTGCGAAATTTTGGGTGGCCGTCAGCCGGTTGAGTTCGCCGTGGTGCGGGCGACTGATGTTTACGTCGTAGATGGAGGGCATTGGGGCACTACGGGGCGGTGGGACACGTCTTGGGGCATTATTGGGAATTGCATATAAATCTACGGGTGCTTTCTACGTGATCTTGAGCATTTTCAGACATACTGGAGCCATGGGTCTTGGAAAATTGTGGTGTTGCTGATTTTGTCGTGATCAATGTTTACTCGCTCAGGGGAGTTGACCATTCTGCCAAGACACGGTCGGGCGGTGAGGGCGCGAAATTCCGGAACACGTTCAACAGAGCGGCTTGTTGCGATGACGCACAAAATATTTAATTAAATCCGGCATGCAGATAGTCAAAATGCCTTTTCATCCCTTGTGAGATCCCTTCCCTCGAGATTATGTCCATGTCCAGTCCTCTGCGCCGCCATCCTGGAACGGACCACCGCCACACCCGTTTGCTCGCGAATCTCTGATACAGGCGATTGGGCATTTGAGAATCCCAATTGGCGTCAAGTCGCCTTCATCCGAGTAGTAGAAACGTCCATATCTCCGCTGGGGACTCGGTTGCCAACCAGGTCCTCGGCGAAACCGACGACTCCCTCGAAGGCGGGGACTTTTGCGCGGCGTCGGGGCCGTGCGCCGTCACCGGGTAGTCGCCGTCGGGGTCGCCGGGCCCGGCGGTTGCACAGCAAGGCTCCGGTGGCGACGCGGGCGAACCGGTCATACTGGTCCGATGGCATGCTGGCCGTGGAAAAGTGGAAGATGTCACTGACTTGCGGGACAATCCCCACATCGCGGCGTGGCATTTCCACACTCGATTCACGGCCTTCCGTGACTACGTTCTGAAGCCAAAGTTCAACATCACGGACTCCTGGGATCGCTATGAGTGGCAGGCTCGCGGATCTCCCCACCGCCACGGCTTGTACTGGGCCAACGGCGCTCCTATCCCCGACATGGATTCCGAGGTTAGGTCGGCTCCGGCACGGGGTTAGGGGGGTGAAGGGGGCTTGGTCGGGCGTCCACGCGGAAAGATCGAAGCGAAGCTCGCCGTCTGCCAAAGGCGACTTGCGCAATCGCTTGGCCACCGGAGTGCTGGACACCGACGCCATCCTGGAGGAAAGTTCCCCCCCATTGTCGTCGTTCTCGGGCACGGCGGCGCGGCCAAGGGGCAGAGAGCATGCCGGTTGATGCATCCTCCGCATCGATGATATCCTGAATGAGCTACAGAAGTGCACAGAAAGGCGACTAGAACCCGGCGTCGTCAGTCTTATGGTAGCCACTGCCAACTCCTGGGACGATGTGTCAATGTCTGCATGTCTTGCGAGATCAATCAATAGAAAGACGCGGGAGAGCTCGGTCCTTGGATGTTTGACGGATGAGATATCCCGGTTACATGGTTTCCGAAGTCCTAAGAGTGGCCTTTTGTATGTTGGAGTGTAAGTGGGATGGACATGGGAGTTATGGCGCTCTGGTAATGGAGGAACGAAGGTCTGCAAAAGGGCAATGTCCACTCTCTCGTCCTCGGGCCCCCAGTCCTAGATATATCTGGCAGAAGACAGTGACACATAGGGGCGTGCTGATGCCTCTAACCCCTGCCAAGACACGCAATGTCAACATTACCTATAGACCGTGCACTCGTGGTGTTTGGGACATCGGAGGTTTATTTGCCTTGACATGGGTCGGTCCGCTATCACAACATTGAAGAGATTTGAGCATGGAGAGGCAATCTTTCGGATGACTGCGCCTGAACAAGAAACATTGTGGCTTCGAGCCTCGTACAGGAAGAGGGTAGCCTCATCCACCCAGTGTATCGGGGGGACGAAAGACAATTCTTCTGGCAGCCCGGCAACCATCACGGTCCCCGGTCCCTCCAGCCCCGACTTAGGTCTGGAAGGCGTACATGTCGTCGACTCGGACCGGATGATTGTCAAACATCATTCTCCGAACAAGAGAACCGCATCGAGTCAACGAATCCAGCCAACACAAGGCATCAAAATGCTTTGCCTGCCCCAAAAAAACAGGACAGTCACCAAAATATGTCGAGGCCAAACGGAATCGCAGGTTCATCGCCCAAAAGGACTCCCAGCAACTCTTTAGGACATCTATTCGCTCTACCCGGTTAATACAACCCAGCGTCCACATCAAAATTGGACGCCGAGCCTGTTTTCTGCGTCCCCGGGGGTTACTTTCATGAAGAAAAAAAGAAAAGAGGAGGAGAAATGCCGTCGTGAAAAGATCGTTAAATACGCCGCGCCCAGACCACCTTGCACGTGCCTTGACCCGCCCCTTCGGTCACACGTGATTGGACACGTCTCCCGACAATCGATTGCGCAGTTCCCTGCAGGCACCGATTAAGTCCGTGCACCCACCAATGGATCAAGCCACCTATGGATCAATTTCCCCCCCCTTTTACCTCCTTCAATCCACCACAGACTACGCAGTCCAACAACGTCAAATCCAGCCATACTATTATCTTTGAACTCCTTATTTCCAAAGCTATCATTATGGCTAAAGAAGACCTTATCCAAGGAGCTATTGCAGCCGTCCAAGACGGCCAATCAATGCGCAAGGCCAGCGAGCAGTGGGGGGTCCCCTTTTCCACCCTACGGCACAGACTCGTCAACCACACTCAACCAAAGGGCCAATACGAAGCCAAAGTGATGCAGAAGCTCAGTCCACATCAAGAGAGTCGTCTAGTTAACTGGGCCCTCGCGCAAGAGGCTCTAGGGCTTCCAGTTACCCACGCTCAAATCCAAACCTTTGCCAATCGGGTACTCTATGCCTCTGGCTCTCAGCACACTGTCGGCAAGCACTGGATGCAGAAGTTGATTCGCAGGTACCCAGTCCTGAAGACCAAGAAGAAGAAGCGTATGGATATCAAGCGGTTGGAGGGAACAAGTGTTGACGTTCTTAAGGAATGGTTTCACCTTCTCGATATACCAGCAATCAAGGGGATCCAGCCGTAAGATAGATGGAATATGGACAAAACCGGCCTTATGGAAGGTCTTGGGATCAACGGCTTGTGTGTTGGCTCATCAGCTATGAAGGTTGCGTTAGCAAAGCACCCGGAATCACGTATCTGGACCACCATCGTGGAGTGTGTCTCTGCTTCAGGAGCTAGTCTTCCACCACTAGTTATCTTCAAAGGCAAAGATGTACAACAGCAGTGGTTTCCGGACGACGACAGCGCCCTTGACTCACTACGTATGTGGCGATTTACAACAAGCGAGAATGGGTGGACTAGCAACGCTATTGCTTTGGAGTGGTTGACAAAGATCTTTGTCCCACATACTACGACTACAGCTACCAGACTGTTAGTCATCGACGGCCACGGCAGCCACGAAACCGACGCCTTTATGTGGCACTGTTTTATCAACAATATCCACCTTCTTTTCTTACCAGCACACGCATCACATATCCTACAGCCTTTGGATGTGGCAGTCTTTTCACCTCTGAAGGCTGCGTATCGCCGTCAGATCGCCAACTTGGCTGTGATGACTGACTGCGCGTTTATTGGAAAGAGGCTCTTTCTAGCATCTTATGCAACAGCCAGAAAAGAGGGCTTACAGAAAGGAATATCCGCAGCGGTTGGAAAGCTTCAGGGCTATGGCCAGTCAATCTGAGCAAGCCTGTGATGAGTCCTCTACTTCTGAAGGAAGTCAGCCAACGAGCCAGCCAGCCATCCAGCCAGCCAGTCAGCCAGCCAGCCAGCCAGCCAGCCAACGAGCCAACCGACAAGCCTTCCGACAAGCAATCAAGAAAGTCACAACACCTAGCCGGAGCCAGGAGATCCACAATTTGGTGGCCTCCAACAAAGCGATCCGGGGACTGACAGCAATAGACCCTATAGCCAAGCTTCTTTTCCAGAAGGTAGGCAAGAGTCTAGACTACCAGGTAGTCAAGCTTGCTGGGCAAGAGCAGAAGATTCTTGCCTTGGAGGCTGAAGTAGATAGACTACGGCCAAGGAGGAAGAGGAAGGTTAGGCTGGACCCCAACGAGCGATTTGCTGGAATTGAGCACATCATGCAGGCTAAAAGGGAGCTTGGAAAGCAGTTGAAGTCCTCAGACGTTGTAAATAGTTACGTATTTGATGAGATGTGCTTGGAGTGGTCGATTTTCGACCCTGTTGTTGATAGCTAGAGAGGGCAAAAATTGATCCATTGGTGGCCTGATCCATTGGTGGGTGCACGGACTTACGTACCAAGTCGTCCCAGGATCCGCGAACGACTGACGCCAGCCGCCGCCGTCGGATTTGAACAACCCAGCCATCGCCAAAACACCAACCAACCTGTGACCATCTCCATCACCACCACCACCATCAACTCCCTCCTCTCGACATCAACACCGAACTTCCCAGAGAAACAACCCCCCCCCACAACCGCCCACAATGTCCACCAACCCCCTCGACACCTCCCCGGGCACAGAGCTCTTCCACTCCTACGAAGCCGAACTCAAGCTCGTCCTCGCCGACCTCCAACAGAAACTCGACCTAACCCCCGACCTGACCGGCGAGCCGCGCAAAGCCGCGCTCTCCACCGCCGACCTCGCCCTCTCTGAAGCCTCTGACCTCCTCTCGCAAATGCAACTCGAGAAGCAGAACGTCCCCTCCACTCACCGCACCAAGCTCAACCAGCGCCTGCGCAACTACACCACCGACATCGACGCCGCCAAGCGCCGCCTGCGCACGCTCGCCTCGGACCGCGGCGCGCTCTTCGGGTCGCGCTACCAAGACGAGCCGGAAGGCGGCGCCGGCGGCGGGCCGTCGGACGTGCAGCTGGAGCAGCGGCAGCAGCTGCTGAGCGGCACGGACCGGCTGGACCGGAGCACGCAGCGGCTGCGGGCGTCGCAGGCGCTGGCGAACGAGACGGAGGCGATTGGGGCGTCGACGCTGGCGGATTTGCATCGGCAGCGGGAGACGATTCAGGGGGTGAGTGATCGGTTGTTGGAGAGCGAGACGTATGTCGATCGGAGTGTCAAGACGTTGCGCGGGATGGCGCGTAGGTACTGTTTCCCCTTCTTCCGTGTGGTTTGGTGGGTGGGTTTGCTGACGCGTGATGTAGGATGGCTACGAATCGGATAATTACGATTGCGATTATTACCATTTTGGTGTTGTTGATTTTCGCCGTCATCTTTAGCAAGTTCCGGTGAGGGATGTCGACAGGGAAGGGTGTACGCTGGGGTTGATGAGGGGTGTTATATCAAGGGTGTCATTTTTGGCTTGGGGTGTTTGGCGTTGTAGGCGAGCAGCCTCTGCTCCTTGACTTTGCTCGCCCTCTTGTTGCTGTTTCTATTACAGGGGGGGATCGACTGTTTTTAGACCATCATCGCGCTGCGGTTGAACTATCATGTCTCTTGGGGTTTTGTTGCTTTCCCTCTGGTATTCCCGATAGTAGTTGTCTCGCGGTGGAACAGGTTCACCATTCAACAACCCATGCCCAACAGAATCACTCGGCAGGGGGAAACGCAGTGCCAGATAATAATGAAATGATATCACAGAGCCAAATCTACCAAACTAAACCCTCACTAAACCATACATATCCCTCTACCTCCTCCCGCGAGGGCTCTTAGCAACCCGACCATCCTTGGTCGCGCCGCTCCCCCTCTCCCCACCAAGCGGTCTCCTACCCGTCGTGATACCGCCCCTCCCACCGCGGCCACCTCTCCCCCCTCTCCCACCACCCGGCGCGCCTCTCGGCCGCCCCTCACCACGTCCGCGGAACCCACCCCTGCCCTTGAACGCCTTGGCCGCCGCATTCTCATCCACCTCCATCCCCTCCCCATCCTCATCATCGTCATCATCACCCCTCTTATTCGACCACTTGAGCTTTCCGCCCCGGCCCCTCCTGGGCGCATCCTTGCCCTTGAGCGCCGCCACATACGCGCCAACGCCGCTCTCCTCCTCCCCGGCACCACCCATATCGACATCCATGGCCTCGTCGTCGTCGTCCTTTCCGAGGATGAGCTTCCCGTCCAGGTCGACCTTGGCCTTGGTCCTGGTGCGCTGCTTCATCTTGACTGGCTTGGTCGACGAGATATTCGCCAGGGCATTGCGGTCGAGCAGATCAAGCGGCTCGTCCTCGTCCTCGACGATGTACGCGTTGCCCCCCTTGCGGGCGGCGGCCCCGCGCTTCTTGCCGCGCATCTCGCCGTCCGAGTCGTCGCCGTCGGAGCCGGCGTCCGACTCGTCGTCGGCGCTGCTGTACAGCGCCTGGTCGTACTCGCTCTCGAAGCGGCCGACGCGCTTCTCCTCGCCGCCGGCCTCGTCGCCGTCGGCGCCGGCGCCGTCCTTGGCGGCGTCCTTCCTGCGCTTGCTGCGCTCCTTGGCTTTGCGGATGGCCGTGATGAGCTTGCGGTCGTCCTCGGGTGTGTACTGCATGACGACCTCGGCGCCGAAGCGGCGGACCATGCGCTCGAGGATGTGCTTGACCTTGGCGCGGAAGTGGCCCTTGTGCTCGTGGCCCCACACAAGCACGTTGGGGATGAGCTCCTTGAGCTTGGGCACCATGAGGCCCGACGGCAGGCTGATGATGCAGACCTTGACGAAGCCCAGCACGCTCTTGACGATCTCGCGGTTGTTGGAGGTGAGGTAGCCGTCGACCGTCTCGACGACCTCCTTGAGCTGGTCCGCCGTGAGCGACTCGCGGAACTCGTAGAGGATGCGCGTGATGGCCGTGATCGAGGCCGAGATCATGTGGGGCGAGCCCGATGGGTCGAGGCCGGCGCTGACCATGATGAAGAACTCCTCAATGGTGGCGGGCGTCTTGGGCGCGTCGGCCGGCATGTGGGGGATCTTGCTGCGGTCAATAAGGGAGCCCTTGTTCTCGGATGAGTCCATCTTGCGGCCCATGGCGACGAGCAGGTCGAACGCCGTGGTGCGCGCCTTTTCGTTTTGCTCCTTGCAGCTGATGATGACCTCGGAGAGCATAGACGGGATGAAGTGCAGCTCCGTGGTGGGAACCAGCGGCAGCAGCGCGGCGATGGCAGCGAGACGGTCTCTCCTGGCCGGCGCCGACACCTTTTCTGCCGCCGAGAGCAGCAGCGCCTGCAGGTCTCCTTGCTTCACCTCCAAGGCTGCCCTCCCCTTCGGCGAATCGGCCAGACGGGGCACCAGCTTGTAGGCCTTCTTCTGGAGCTGGGGGTCGTCGTCCCTGAAGATGACGATCGTCGCGATCTTGAACAGGGCCTCGAAGCTCTCAATCGGCAGATATACCGCCATAGTGACGACAAGATCCATAAGACTGTGAGCGATGGACGGTTCGTCCGGTTTCTGGGGTTGGTTTTGCTTCTTCTTTTGTTTTACCTCTGGCTCGGCGGGTTGCTCCAGGTTCTCAGCCAGCTTCTGGCAGACGTTATCAAACATGCCCGTCAGCTCGGCCTCGGGAATGATGCTGAGGAAGGCGTTGATGGTCTGCAAAACGGGTCCCCGCTTTTGCGGGATAGTGGTGGTGTAGATGTTGAAGAGGATCATGAGGAAGTTGGCGGCAAAGATGGTTCCGAGGTACTCGAGGTTCTTCAGGGCAGCCTCCTTGCTGACCCTGCTGAGGACGGTAACCTCTTCCTCCTCTGGGATCGAGGCAATAGCCTGGTTGGACTCGACCAGAGTCCTGAGCGCACGGCAGATGTCCAGTCTGAGATCAACCTGCTCGTAGAGAAGATTCGTCAACATCTCGGCAAACTCCTGGTCAAACGACGCGTGAAGATCCAGAGGCAAGTCGCAGTATCCGGGGAAGATGGACCAGATCTGCTGAATAACCGTCTCGTAAATCTTGATCTCCATCGTCCGCTCGGCGGTTCCGTGGTCCAACACCCGCTGGAACATGGCCGCGCTCAGAGGAACCAGCTCGGACCTGAAATGTGCGAGGTCCGTGTTGGAGACGTAGTCGCGGAGGAGGGGAAGCATCCACGCGCGACCAGGCTGTCCAGGAACCGGCTTCATCAGGTTCAGGGGCAGCACATCCAGAACCTCCTTGGGACCCATCGCCCGGATGGCCTTGCCAAGCACCTCGTCGGCTTCTTGCTTTCCGGTGAACGAGTCGTTGCCGCGCATCTCGCCAATCGTCTTGGCCACGCCGCGGAGATAGGGAGAGGCCCTCCATCGGAAAGCGTCGAACATGGCGCCAAGGACGTTAAAAGTCTCGAGCCAGGCCACCTGGTATTTCACCGTGAGCAGACCCTCGGCCGTCTTGACCAGCTGCTCGATGACCCTCTCATCATACACCGACGGCTCGACAATGACCTGTCGCGGGATGCAGTTGGCCATGAACGAGACCAGGCACTCCGAAGCCGAAATCCGAATATTCTTCGCCTCCGACTCGAGGTATCCCGCCACCATGTTGAAAGGGTCCACCATACCCTGGAACGTCTCCTCCGGGTCGACCTGTGCCGAGACGTCGTACGCCCGCGACAAGATGGCGATCCAGGGGGGAAGCAGTTGTGTGTCGTTAGCCGCCGGGCGCAGTTCCCGAATAATCTCCACCAGCCGTGGTAGCTTGGACGACGCAACATCGCTAGCCAGGCCCTCAAATATCATCTCGAAAATGTCAAAAACGGCAATGCTCATGTGGTCGTTGCCGGACCGGGCAATGTTGAGGAGCAGTTCGCACAGAGGCTCAATTTTCTTGCTCGGCCACCCGCCGCTCGCCGAGGCAATCGACTTGGTGAGCTGAAGCGCGTGGATCAGCTCCGGGTCGTGCACCGCGTCGACCAACTTCTTCTCCTTCTTGGACTGTGCGGCCTTCTCGGCCAGCAATCGCAGGCTCTGCATGGCGGTCTCGGCGCACATGGGCGCAGCGGGGTGATCGAGAGACGGGCTCGGGGGCGGGTTCTTGAGGATCTTCCTGAGGGCTTCCTGGGCCCTCTTGCGGACCTTGGGCCTGGGGTCGAGGGCGATGGTGAGGAGACCGCCGACGGCACGCCTTGGGCCGACCTGGGCCACACTCATCTCCCAGGCAGCGGCATCCTGGGCCAGCAGCAGGCTCTCCAGGCAGCCCATGGAGGCCTTGATCAACGGGGCGTCGGCATCGGGCTGTGAGAGGACGGGGGCGAGGAGGGTGAGGATCTGGGTGAACTTGGCCCGGAGGAGGGGCTCGGGGACGTAGGGGGTGACGACATCGAGGAGGTAGACGGCGGGTTGGAGGAGGGCCTTGTTCTCGAGGAGGCTGAGGAGGGCGGCGAAGTAGGCGGTCGCGGTTGCGGGTGTATTTTGGACCTTGAAGGCGGACTCGATGCCTTCGAGGACGGTGGCGGTCTGTGTCTCACGGTCAGCTCTGGAATGCGCCTGAACTTGAAATCTGTGAGCAAAAGCGTACCTGTTTTTGGCTCTGAAGATTGGGAGACCGAATCTTGTCCAGCTTTTCTGTGAGGCTCAAGGACGCCATCTTGACGGTCAGAATGTGCTGTTGGACGACAAATCGCAACCGACGAGAGCCGAAAATCGAGAAATTCCACAAGAAACTTTGAAAAAGTTGGGCTTATCGGCCATGAAACCCCACCTCGGGGCGATAAGGGTCCACAAATGGTGGTCGCAAGGGTGCATGGGCGCTACAGGAAACTGTACTGTGTATGAAATGCGATACGGAGGAATGAAATACCGATACGACTTCTTGGTCCTTGAGCTGGAAGCATTACTCATGTTCATCAATAGAACCACCTCCAACAAGATCATCAAATTGCGCTCTGATACCAGCTTCTAAGAATGTAGCTGCCAAATCCAACACAGCATACAAGCTGTCTTCAACCTCCCCTATCAATGATTCCCAAACGCCATACGGATACGTAATCGAGAATACCCCCCCTCTATACACCCACCTTACGAGAACTCGTTGTCCGCCTCCTCAATATTGTTCTTAATCCTCACCAGCATCTCCGTCTTCCACTTGTCCAACCGGCTCATCTGATCATACTGGAACAGCTTCTCGGTAAACTTCTCCTGGTTCTGCTCTTCGAACGCGTCCGTGAGGTCCATCAGCAGCTGGTTCTCGCGCGTGCCCGCAAAGCTCGGGTCCTTTTCGCGGTACCGCTCCAGGTTCCGCCGCGTGCTGACCAGGTCCTTGGTCGCCAGCACGCAGATGCCGGCCTTGAGAAAGTACTCCTTGACCGAGTACTTCATCAGGTTGTTGCCGAGCGACGCGTCCGCCACCTTGTCGTAGTTTTCTATCGCCCGGTAGTAGTCGCCCTCGAGGGCCGCGATGTCGGCCACCTTGAGCCACAGCTTGTTGGCGAGCCTGCCTCTCAGTCAGCACCCCGCCACCGCCTCACCACCACCACGGACCAAAACTTACGCCATCGCATTGTCCCCCTCATACCACTGCGCCGCGCTCTCGTAGCACTCGAGCGCATGCTTCCTATCCAGCAGCTCATTCTCGTACACCTCGGCCTGGCTCTCCTTGTGCGACGCCGCCCGCCGGAAGTTGCCCTTGGACGTATACTGCCGGATCGCCGAGTCGAGGCACCGCACCGCGTCCTGGGGGCTGTCCTTCCTGTACACCTTGAAGGCGTCGACCATGACGTTGGCGGCATCGTCGGGCTCGTTGAGCTTGTCCTTGTGGATGATGGCCGCCTTTTCAAACGCCTCGCCCGCCTCCTTGTCTGCGACATCGGTGTCAGCCACGTTCCGCCGTTACCGTCACCCCAGGCGGGATCCAGACATACTCTCCCGGTTCAGCTTGAACGCATTTGCCGCCTGGATGTACAGGTCGGCGGCCGTCTGGTACTTGTCCTCCTTGCCGCTGCTGAAGAAGCTGAAGCCGCCGCTCGCGCTCTGCAGCGTCTTCTCGGCCTGTGCTCGGTGTGCTCGTCAGCTCGCTGTCGTCCCGGGGGGGGCAAGTGAGGGGCGTGGCTGCGGGGTTGTCGGAGAACCGACCTTTTGGATTAGACTGCGGGGGTCGAGCGCCATAGTTGTGTATCTCGCGGTATTGTGTCGTGGGTTTGGTTGAGTGACTGTCGTCGTCGGGTATCTCGAGTCGCAAGTTTAGGGGTTGAAGGTTGCTCGGTTATCTTTGACACGCTGCTGAGGTGGACGGGCGGGACGGGTCAGTACAGTGGGGTTTGAAGCTATGACGCGGGGACACGACGCTTTCGAGAAAGGACACTAAGCCCGACCAAGACGCTCTACTTCCCAAAATGGCTTAGCTCGTACCCTTCAAAACTCATCCCTCATCTTCACCACAAGACATTATTCACTGCCCCCCTGACTCAACATCACCACCGCCACCACCAAAACACCAACACACCAACCAAACAACGACCTAAAATGCCACCACCAATATCCATATCCCTCACCCGGCGGACACCCACCCATCTCCGCTCTCTCATCCATCAAACCCAACAACGACCCTCTTCCTCCTCCTCCCCCTCTCCCCCCTCCCCATCATCCCTCCTCTCAACCCCCACCTGGTCCGTCCGCTCCCTCTTCCCCCCTAGCACCCCCAACAACCCCACCACCACCCCCTCCACCTCCCCCAACCCCCAAGACACCACAACCCCCCCCACAACCGCCACCCTACACCACCTCCTCCGCCTCTCCGCCCTCCCCACCCCACCCTCCGGCTCCCCCCAAGAATCATCCATGCTCTCGACCCTGCACGCGCAGCTGCACTTTGTCCGCGCCATCCAGCAAGTCGACACGTCGGGGGTCAAGCCGCTGTACGCCATCCGCGACGAGACGCGCGCGGGGCTGGGCGAGGCGAGCATCGGGCTGGGGACGGGGGCGATCCGCGAGGCGCTGGCGGGGGAGGAGGCGGCGGGGCGGTGTCGACGGCCGAGGAGGAGAAGAGAGGAGGGAAAGGGGGTGGACGAGGCGGGGTGGGATGTGCTGGGGCAGGCGAAGGAGAGGGTGGGGAGATACTTTGTTGTGAGGAGTGGGAAGACGGGGGTGGAGGGAGGGGAGTAGGTCATGTTGGGCTTAAGGGGAGTGTTTCGGGGCTCTGGCATGAGGAAGGGGGCCTTGCGAGTAGTGATGAGCTGAGGAAGTGGTTGAAGTGGGAGTAGTGGCTGTCTCTCGGGATGGTGCCAAAGGCATAATATCGCAAGGGAAGGACATAAAGACACACTGGCAGTGTAGACGCCCAAGTAAGTCAATGCATTGGGAAACCCCCCCAGGCTGTGCTACCTAAGCCATTCAGCCTCTATCGAAAGAATCCATAAGGGCCTGGACCCGAAATGCTAATGCTGCCATGTCCCAGATAACTTGCAATGTTCCGTTACTCCCATACCATGATGCCCCACAATCCTCCTCAACCCATGAATGCGCGATGCCCCCCTTCTCCTCGTGCTGCCTGCCCGCGAAAGTTGTCCCTTCCCCAGCTCGTTCCCTACTTCTTCTTGGCTCGGGACTTGCGGGCACGGGTGCGGATCGGCTCAATCTGAATCTTTTCCTTGACCTCCTCGGCGATCTTGACGACCTCGGCCGGCCCAGACAGAGAATCGCGCTTGTGCTCCCTCTCGCGATGCTGCCTCTCCACGATTGCCAGCGCGTCCTCGTTCTGGGCAACCCGGTCGTGGTCAATGTCCTCCCATCCAATGTGCTTGAGGATGCTGCCGACGAGGTACTGGTATCTCAGGTGGCCGCTGACCTTAGCAGAGACGTCCACGTTTTCGACACCATCAATCCCGGCGACTTTTTGCAGCCCCGCCACACCAAACTGGATGCTGCTCGTGCGGTACAGGAACCCGAGCAGGTAGTCGTTCTCCGAGTACACGTTGACGAGCCGGCCCGACACGACGCTCTTCATGGCGCACCACACCAACGGATCCGACGGCGCCGGCAGGCCCATCATGACCACGTTCTCGACCAGGCCAAAGACGCGTCGTTCGGCGAGGATCATCAGGCAGATGTATATGGCCCGGGCACCGAGACTGTAGCCGATTAGCGTCACACCACGCTCACCCTGCGACTTGTTCATGATGACGTCGGCGAGAACCGCTCCCGTCTTGTCAGCGCGGACCATAGCCACGTTCCAAGGGTTGTCGATGATCTTGCTGATCTTGAGCAAGCCGACGGGCCACAGTGCCTGAAACAGACTCGCAAAGACTGGTCCATGCTCGTCAGTAATTTCAGCACTGAGCCGGGGGCGGGAGTTTGGCTCACTGGTCCTAGCAATGATTTCCTTCTTTGCTGTGGACCAAGCCGCACTCTTTATAACCGTGTCGAGCGCGTTGCCCATCTTAAGGAGAGGTTCGAGTTCCCATCGGACGGCATACACCTCGTTCTGGTGTCCCAACGCCGTCCACGGGCTGACGATGTCGGACTCGCCCGTCAGCCACCCCCCAACGCACATGACGATCCGGAAGCGACGATTCTCCGGAAGCACCTTGCCGATTTCCGCGTCCTGGCCGATGGAGCCGTGGACGGGGATGAAGGCGAAGTCCTGGATGTCCTTGGTGTACTGCTCCATCATCTTGGCCGTGGTGCGGGCGCCGTAGATGCCAAAGATGGAGCCGATCAGGAGGGCGTTCTCGGCCATGGCTCCAAGAAGACCCGCGGCAGTCGTCGAGCCGAGGCCGATGCCCCCAAGAATGGAACCGATGCCGGCTGCCACGAGGGGAGCAGCCAGACCGCCTGTGGCGCCCAGGAGAGCGGCACCAGCAGCACTCGCCACGGCAACCTTCCACTTCTTTGCCGACTTGGTTTCCTCGACCTTCTTCTGGAGCATCTCTTCGGGTACCATGTCCCTGGCAATTTCCGAGAGACCCTTGGCCACGCGGACCTCATCGTCGGCCAGGATGCGGAGCGGGATCTGGAGCGACGAGGCAAAGTTCAAGAGAAGAATGCGCGAGTACGCGCTGTAGTGCTCCAGCGAGATCAGCAACAGGAGCAAGGCATGGAGCAACAGAACCCTCTTGTCGGCCGGCATGGAGAGCAGGCTCGTCGGCGTCGGGGGGTACATTCGAGTCAGGTTGGGATCGGTCTCGACGGTAAAGGCCTTGTTGGACTCTACCGTAACGTCAACGTCAGCAACATGCTCGTCTTGAAAGGCATCGTAACCACGGCCGGGTCGACGCCTACCTCCTCCCCGCAGCCTATTGCGGTTGCTGTACGGAGGCGGCGCGCCCCTTCTGCTGCCATACCCGGACATGGCTCCCTGTGGGTCAGGACGCTTGACGTTGATGTCGCTGACGCGCTTGTGCACGGTACCCTGCCATTTCTTGAAGTGAAGCAGCACTTCCTTCTTGAGCTCTTGCAGGCGGGGGCCGGTGGCCGACTGCTCGTGGGCCTTGGCGAAGGGGTTCTCGACGCCGGTTGCGGGGTTGACGGTGGTACGAGCTGGGATCTGGGGGTTCCTATTCTCCTTTTGGGGCGTTGTGGTTGGGCGAGCCTCGGGCCGCTTCTGCGGTGTACCCAGGGTGAGGTCGCGCAGGTGGGCGGGCAGTCGGCTCCAGAAGGAGATGCGAGTGGGGATGGCGCTGTCGTTGATACCAGTCGAGTCAAAGACGTGGACGATCTGTCTCTGCATGTTGTCGGTAACCTTGGCGACGAACGAGATGAGCTCCGTCTTCTCGGAGTGCGTCAGCAGGATGCTGAGGTCGACATCCCGCTTGGGGGTGTTGGGACGCTGACGTCCGTTGGGAGGCATCTCGGAAGGGGTGTCGCCAGTAGCAGCGGTGGGCTGCTTGGATGTTGATGTGGTCTGGTCTGCGGGAGAAGAGGGACGAGGCTTTTCTGGAGAAGCCACTCCATCTTTCGGTTCGCCCATGACTGGAGGCAAAGTGGGCAATGGCGATGATGCGATGGGGGCGGATGCTCCTTCTCGGCGTTCTTGTTGTAAGGTAGTCAGATGACGCTTGGGGAAGGGGCTGTTGAGTTCTTGAGGAAGTTGCGATCAGGACGCCACGCAGGTACCCGCGATGATGTCGTTTGCGGCCGAGTTCGCGCGAGGTCTGAGGAGGGAGCGAGGGGGGTAATGGGGAAGGTGTTGTTGGAAACCCGGTGCTCTTGGGAAGAACCGTAATTTCCAGTCTGGTTTGGTGTTGTTGTCCTGGAAGAAGATTTCCCACGGTCGAGATCCAAAGGAAGGCATGGTATAGGAAAAGGTATAGCTCCCACCTGGAGGACCCGCGAGAGAGACATGGACGGCAGCACGCCGAGCAGCAACACAAAGCGGGTCTGTCTCAACCATTCTTGACAGATGGGCAACACCGCCGGCACCAGTCGACAGTCGGCAGTGAGGTCCAGTGAGGGCCTGGGACGGAACAGAACAGAATCGTGGAACCAGCATTTGCTGGCAGCCGAGCCGATTAGTCGGCTCTTGTGTTTGCCTGACGCTGTGCCAGGAGACTCGGGAGGGTATCTGCTCGCACCAAAGTACCAGACACGGATGCTCTGGGTGCGGAGAGGTTGAAATAATGCGCAGCTGTCTCGCAGCAACTGTCACTCTTCGTCGCAGGCTTCTTTGACGTCACCGTTTACATTGAAAAGGGGTCAAACGGGTGGCCCTGCCAAGACAGTACCGGTGGGAGGGACACCATCGACTTGTGGCATCTGATATGTGATAGCCACGATCATCTCAACAATGGGTGAACGCCTGGGTGCATCTTGATCTCTGGTAGAATATTCCCTGGCAGTTCTAGCGTCCAGAGAGTTACACAAAAGAAGAGTTGGGCGCTTCTCCACAGCAGAGACATCCGTGGTGGTTCCACCATTTGGCCCTGATTTGTTTGAAAGCACGAACAAAGGGGAGAGGGCAACAATGCAAGACAGTCCGTCCGTTGACCAGGCACTGATTTCCATTTTCCCTGATTTACAGGAGCAAATGGACATCTGATGTGATTATCCTGGCGCGGTGAGAGGTCGCAGGAACGAAGTGATGAAGGCGGACTCAACTTTCGCCTTCAGGCCTCCCAACACAAGCAGATGGGTAACAGTGCTCAGCACTTGAGTTTTACCCATTTCTTCCCAAGTTTGTCAGCTAGATACCATTGTTCACAGCGACGGGACTTGGGTCGCAGCAGAGGCACATGTCGTGAACGCCAAGCCCTCCCATCCACGGTTCAGTGGTGGCGTTCAAGGTTGCTCCCGCGATCTTCACCCCACCTTCACTGGGCTGAATGGCATGACGTGGGGTAGTCAGCCAAATCTTTAACTCAACATCCACGCCTCTGTCGCATCACAAATCACAACCCAAGCAGACCCCTTGCCACTCCCGAAACCCCCAAACGGCAAACCCTCTCCCGAATAAATACCTGAACCTCACCCCACGACCATCTCCAAAGTCTCCCCTCCCACCAGCTACACGATAGCTACACCCGCTCGCAACCACATCAAACACGACACCCACACCAACGAAAACCACATCCACCAACCCTGCTCCCCCCCTCAGAAACATCCACCATGTCCCAACCCCCAGGCCCCCAGGCTAGCTCTTCCCACTCACAACAACAACAAACCCAAACAACAGCAGCACCAACAACCGGCTCCCAAACCATCACCCACCCCGCCACCCAACCCCCGCCCCCGCAGTCCGCCATCCTCCGCCTCCGCGGGGCCGCCCTATCCGACGGCCGCTCTGTGCAATGGAGCGAAGACACAATCGACAACGAAGGGCTCGGGCGTAAAAAGTCCAAAGGTACCCTCCCCTCCCGGTATCCCCCCCACCTGGCCCCCTTGCTAAACATACATCTGTGCAGTCTGCTGCATCTACCACCGCCCCAAAGGCGTCGACGAGTCCAGCGACGAGTCTTCCTCCTCTTCTTCGTCCTCCGACTCCGACTCCGATTCCGATTCCGGTGGGAGAGGCGGCGCGAGGCCTAGTAAAGGGACGGGCGGACATAAGCATGATGGGCATGATTGTGACCATGGGCATGGGAGGGGGAGGAATGACGGCAAGAAGAAGAGGGAGGATAGGAAGCCAAGTCCGAATGCGTATGAGAGGGTGCCGAAGTATAAGCCAAAGGGTGGGAGTGGTGGGACGGGGGGGATGAAGGCGTAGAGAAGGGAGAGGGGGTTATGAGAGGGTGTATCTTGGTGCGTAGAATAGGAGCGGTAATAGGTTGAAGGACGAGCTCTTGGGGATTATCAGAGGGGTTATGTTTGGGGGGTTGTGGAGGAGGGACTACACATCTTGGGAGTGGCGAGCCCAGCTGGTCAGCCTGGCCTGGCTATATTTTGGTTATGAGGGCTCTTCTTCGACAGGGGGAGATTATTCGTGCTGTTGGAACCGTGGGCTTGCACCCCTAGTCGGTATGTCAATGGGGTCACGTCTTTCTACCCAACATGGGCATCCAGGCCAAGGGGGTTTGTTGGCAGGCCAAGTGCAGCCAGGACTTTGCCTCTATCCCATGTTTCCATGCGGCCATTGAACTCGGTTGCCTCACATAGATGCTTCGAGCCCCATTTTTGGTACGGATGCTCTCTTATCAGAGGCGCCCCCCACTTGCATAGAACAAGATGCAAAAAATGGACAACACTGTATAGGCCAAGACAGCCGCAAGACGAGGAGAACTAAGAACCACTGGTGGGTGTGTTGCCGCCATTTTTGGATGATGTTGTAGTTTGATACGTGTATGTATATATCTGGTTGCTCACTTTTACTCCCTCTCCACGCTCTGCCCAACACACAACAGAGTTGCGTTTTATATCACTCAAATGCCCCAGATGACGGGGCCAGGAGGGAAAGCTCCCCCTCTCACAGTTTTCGCTCTTGTTGGAAACCAAAAAAAAAATAATCAAAGTATCATGCTTGCTTCGCTCCACGGCCATGCCACCCACCATATGTTGGTTTCCATGTTTCCTCTCTCATCCTCCACACTCCTTCCCATCTCCTCCTCCTCCTACTTGACCGCCGAGACAGACCCCGCGCCAAAAGAAATGCCCTTTTTGTGTACGTGGACCCTCTTCCCCTCCCTCCCGCCCACCCTTGTCTTCCACTTGTTCGCGCCCTGCGATCAAGGAGAAGCAAAAAGAAAAAAAATAGAAGAGCATTACAATGGCATACTGGTACATGATTACAATGATTTCCCTCTCCCAAAAATCCCTCTCCCAAGATGGCACCAGAACAGACGGGTTAAAAGCGGTGGAATCCTTTGTTGCTACGGCTCGAACGCCAGGGCCTTAGACAGGCAGGCTATAGTCCTGAGGCGGGCCCAACATGCTAGCCACCTGCTTGCGGGCAAACCCTCGAGACCGCCCCTGCTCGGGCCGCGGGACTCCCTGGATCGCGCGGGGTTCCTTCATGAGCGAGGGATCGAGCTTGGACGGCACGCGGGTGATGACACTCCGGTAGTCGCCGGGGAACTTGGCCGACGGCACCGGTACAGACGCCGTCCGCCAGAGGTGGTCCGACGTGTCGCTCAGGTACGCGGGAATCTTAGCCGGCCGCGACGGGGCAGCGAAGCCGGCCGACGCGCCGTGCGACACCCGGATGGTGGAGAGCCGCGAGAACCCGGCGGAGAGAGCCGGGCGTCCGCGGGCCTTCTTGGCGAGGATGATCTCGTCAAACAGGCGGATAGAAGGGTGGCTTGGCAACTGTCGCTCGCGATCGTGGATGAATTCGTTAAAGGCTGAGGGACTTGTCAGTAACTCTTCCTTTGATACATGTCACGGCAAAAACGTACCTTGTGTCTCCCTCATCATGTTGGCGTACTCTTGCTGCTCATAGGGCAAGCTCCTGATGAATCCATCCATGTCAAAGGCGTATTGTTGACCGTTTGCCTTTTGGTCCCTCGAAGGACGCCCTAGATGCTTGCGGTACGTGTACAGCAGGCTGGCGAGGCAGCGCACAAATGCAGCCCGGACACGCTCCGGGTGAAAGGCCGCGGGGCACACCAGCGACACGAAGCCGAGGCAGCGGTTATGGGCCAGGCAGTCGCAGCTGTTGCACTTGTACAGTCCATCACCCTCGGAACGGTCCTCGCAAATGGTGCAGACGGACGACGTCTCGTCGGTATCCCAGTTGAAGCAATGCCCTTCGACCCAGACCGTGTTTTCGGTGTTCCGGACGCATTGAATCATCATGTTGGGCATAATGGTCGAGGCCGCGATGGTGGACTGGGCGTAGGTCGAAGGTGCATATCCTCCAAAGGAGGACTGCGAGTCGATCGAGATGGCGGAAATCGACATGTTTTGGCCGTGGCCGTTGAGAAAGGGGAGGCTCGGGCGGTGCAGCGGGGGGTGCTTGTCAACGCCAAACGACGAGCTTCTCCTAGACTTTTCGTCAAAATTGGTCGAGCGCTTCTCCCTGAGGGTCTGGGCGAATCCGGAATCACTTCGTGACACGGGCGTGGTAGGCATTGGGGGAAAGTTCATCGAGACGGGGGAGACCGACGAAGGCGGACTGCCCTTGCCCGACTTCCCCGTCGGTGGTCGGTCAGGCCGGTTGGGGTCGATCTTCGCATTCGCAAAGGCGTTGAAGAGCGGGGCCTGGAGACCATCCACGGCACCCACGTTCCCAAATGTCGACGAGTTCTGCGTGACCCATTTTCCGAGAGAGCCTGGCTGCGTGACCGAGTGGAAAATGGAGTCGTTTTCTGCCGAATAAGCATCATAGGGAAAGGCTTCGACGGCGTAGGGAGGCGGCCCTGCAGTGACGCCATATCGGAGTCTGTGAGGAGCGGCCAGTTGGAGAAGGGAAAGTAGCTTGCGGCGATGTTGCCGGGGGAGGCTGATGGGCTGCTGCGTCGCGTTTATGGTGTCCTTGTCGAGGTCAACCAGCACGTAGTCGTCATCCGGGAGCTCGAGACCATCATATCGTCTCTCCACACCAACAATATAAGGACACGGTGCGTCGAGGGCTGACAGCAGTCTCGCTGGCAAGATGGGGATGAAGATGCTGGCCCAGGTCAGAGGGTACAGCAGATTGGCCAGGGCGTGGCAGGCCAGGTGCAGCATGCCGGTATGCGACGAGAGAAAGATGATTCTGGACTCCGACATTGCATACTCAAAGAGCAGAACAATGTTTTCGAGCGACAGGCACCGGAAAAGGGCATAAATATCGATGGTCCGGGAACCTGGCAGTTCGTTGGCGGCTTCCTTGCGGCAGTACAGGCGAAGCTCCCGCACGCCGAGCTCGACCTGCGTCTTGGAGCTGAGAGGGCTGAAAGCCTCGGTGCACAGATTCACCACATACCGCTCCAGTGGCTGCCACCGGCCCACCTTGGGCGAGCTGGGCGGCACCCGAAGGATGGCCCCGTCCGTCATGGGCACGACGATGGCACGCAGCCACTCCTTCCAGAACGTCATGCGGGTTGGGTCCCTCCCGAGGATGCCAAAGGCCCGGGGCGTCCAGAGACCCGTCTCACCAGCCGTGAGCCCGTCAATCTTGGAAGCCGCGCCATGGCGAAGGGGTCGCAGCATCTCCGTCATGAGGCTAATCTTCTCCTCGACGGCGCTGATGTGGTCATCCAGACTCTCACGCGCAGACGAGCCCGAAGGAATCGTCGGCAGCTTGGCGAGCAGCTGTGACAAATGGGCCCGCTCCGCCGCCAATCGAACGCCCAGACTTGCTGCCAGCTCTCGCTCCTCGTTGCTCATGTGTCGCTGGCGCCACTGCTCGCACCGTTTCTCGACCTTCTCTGCAATGTCGGCATTGACCGCTGTCCACACGATGATGGTGATGCCATAGATCTTGGAGTTGTCGTCCGACGTCATGGTGAAGCCGTGCCAGGTCGATCTCGGTCGGTCATCCGAGGACACAACCTGGATGTCGTTGGGAAAGGCGAACATCGGCACGTAATCCGGGAACTTTCCTCTCCTAGCAAGATCGTCCGCCGGTGCATCGCGTGCCGGGTATCTGTCCAAGAGCACTGGCTCGAACCGTCGTCGCAGCGGGTGCATCTCGGGGTCCATGTTCAGCGGCTCCGGTGGTGGTATCACCGAGTTGTAACTGCTAAGACGCTTCGATGTCCGAATGGAAGCTGACAAGCCCGGATTAGCCGGTGGTCCAGCAGTTGTTTTGGCGGATCCAAACATACCTGGCTTGGGGGTTGTCGGCTGCTTCCTAACGCTTGACATTTCCCTAAAGCTGATCTTGCGCCGGATACTGCCGCGGATGCTCTTCATCATCGGGCTCATCCGTCCGCTCTGGTCCCCCTCCTCGGCCACTTTCAGTTTTTCCATCCTAGGGCTGATCATGGGTGGTCTTGACTGGGTTTTCGCGCCGGCACTGAAGCTCAAATCGTCCAGAAAGTTCTCCCGCTCAGCGGCAAACTTGAGAAGCGCCTTGTCAAAGTCGAAGTCGGCAGGAAACCCGTCTGGCCCAAAGCCGAGGCCCATCGGGTGGCCCAGGATCCCCGCGCCGCCTCCATTGCTGCTGAAGTTGCCAGGGACGCTGTTGGTCGTTCCATTGGCGTGGCCATTGGCGAAGCCGTTGACGCCGCCATTAGCAGTGTTATTGGAGTTTGGCGGGGGCACAGCACGAATGGTGGCGCTGCTCCGGTTGCTGTTGGTGCTTCCCTCCGAGTCGTCGATCACGCTTTGGAAAGAGGGCGATATCGACAGCCGCGAGAGCGACGAGAGACGGTTGCCCGAGTTTTGACGGGAATGGCGAGCCCGGGCACGGCCTGGGGAGACTATCGACGACGAATCGGCCTCCTCGCCTTCGCCATCTTCGGCGATGGCATCCTCGATTTGAGTACTGTTCGGTGCCTCTTGCGAACCAAAGACTTCGTCAAAGGCAGAACTCTCGACGCCAGCGATCCAAAAGTAATCGGCTAGCGGAGCGGAGACGCTATCCATGACATAGCAGTCCGAGGACGTTGCCGTCCCCTGCGCTTGTTGTTCTTGTGCTTCTCGGTATCGCCGTGTCCGTCGTGCGGTCGGTCGGTCGGTCGGTCGCTGCTCGGTCGCTGTGGGGGGTAGTGTCGAGGTCCGAGTCTCTGGGACGCTAGCGAGATGGAATGGACTGACCCCGCGATGGCAGGACAGGTGTATAGGTAGGTTCGAGGGGAGAGTTTGGTTATTGGAAGGTCGTGGGATCTGAAGGAGGTCTCCCCTGGAGACTGGGGGTTTGCGACCGTTCAGAGTGGCAGGTCGGGGGGAAGGGGTTGGTGAAAAGGCAGAGGTCGGTCTGGTGGGTGCTTCCCTCGGCGAGAGAGAGATAACTGTATCGGCAGACTGGTCACGGACCAACCAACGGGTTGTTATGCTGGAGAATGGGCGGATATTTCGTCTCCTGCCAGTGCCGGGGGAGGAAGGGATCAGATGAGAAAGGGGGTGGTTCTCCCAGCACAGGTGTGGGATTGAGGTTGTTGGGCTCTTGTTGACGGCCAGAGAGGCGTCGTCGTGATTTTTGTTGCTGCTTCTCCTTGGATTGTCTGCCTCACGCGTGCAGCTGCATTTAGGCCTGAACTGACCCCCTGCAAGATGGAGCCACAGCAAGCGTGCACCCGTCTGGCGTCGTCTCCAGCGCCACCCCCCACTGGACGAGTCCCCTGCAGCTCAAGACAGCGCTAACTCAGCTAGGCAGGGCCTGGATTTTATATATTCGAGGAATCTGCAGCTTGGGGGCGGGTTTTCCATCCATCGTCCTGCATCCATCAAACTCGTCTGGACCTGGATATCTCAGGGGCTTTCGGTATCAGTTGACGGTGTTGACAGTCACCAGCCTCTGCTTCACGACATTTTTGAACAGCGAGGGTGCCCTTCTTGGCTCCTTGTCTCCAGCCGCCCCTCTCCGTCATGGAGGATCTCGTTCCCGCTCCATGGGGAGTCGACGGGAGTCGGGCGTCGCGGTTGAATCGGCTCGAGAATGTGGATTGGATGTGCCACCACCCGGGACGAAGGCAACGGGACACAGGCACAGGCACAGGCACGCACAAGCCGTTGAAAGTTGGGACGGCCGTTTTGCATCAACATGTGTGTCTCTGAAAGGCCTATTTTTGCCTTTCCCATGATTTACCGGGCACGTTGCCGAGCATTGTGCAGATGCACACAATCTGGCAACACAATCTGGAGATTTCAGGGCCGTCCGTCCAACACGAGAAGATCATGGAAGACGAGGGCAACCTCAACAGGTGCTTGGCTTGTTTCCTCCCCCCACCATCGAGCGTCCCTGAAGACGGCATCTTGCCGATCGATCCAGCACTGCCTTGAAACATTCGACCTTCCACACCAACCTCGGAGCAAGCCCGCCCCAAGCTCCGACCTCTGTCTGGCAACCATCTCCTCAAGACCTTGACATTCTCGAGTCCTTGGATGATGCAGAAAGATGCGGGATATGCAGACCACGACGACGGCATTCCATCACCCCAAGGTCCCCACCCCAACTGAACAAGCACTCCCTCGACCTCGTCGGCCGAGGCCATCCCACGTCCTGGATTGGCTCTCTGGAGGGTGGTAGCACGGCTGCACGCAGCTCTTTCAGGCTGCGTCAGCTTGGACGAGTTGATGCTTGCTGCAGCCACCGACTTTTTCCTGGTGTGTCTGTTTGTCCCGCACGCATCCAGGGCACGCGTCGAGCAGCCTCTGTACGACGGGGACACAGGCGTCCGGGGGCCCGGGGCGACTCGTTCCCGGGAGAGGGAGCTCCCAAGAGCTCATGGATGATGGTGCCACATGGCGCCGCTAGAAGCTCTCGAGTCTCTGTACTGCCGACATGATACAGCATCGAAAGGCGCCCGCCCCCAATTCCTTGGACAGGATTCGAGGTCGGATTCAGGAAGAAAGGCTGCTGCAGAACAACCGCCGAGCCAGAATCCCGCACCGCAACCTCGTCGACCCTCCAAGGTGGGGAGTCTGGCCGGGTCGACGAGGCACGGAGCCGGCCATGCAGGCTATTCGAGTCTCTTCTCTCTCTCTGGCATCCGGCCGACCGCCCTTTCGGATTCTCTTCCCACTGCCTGCCACTGCCCTCCTCTTCCTCGGACAATCTACCTGATGCAGCCGGCCCGCATCTGCGGGCAGTCCGATAAGCGTCCCCCTTTTCCCCTCTGCTGAATTCCTTGCAGACACGCTCCCGCCTCGTTGGACACGCCGGGCATCCGCCGCCGTGATGTCGAGGGCAACGGGGACCGGCCGAGCAATATTGTTGGGGTGGTGGCGTTGCCCCTGCAAGCTTCCCGCCCCTCGACAACACCCACAGCACTCACCCACTGTCACATTCTCTGACAACCCACAGTCGTGCTGGCCTCCACACACCGCTGACGCGCAGTCGCCGGGTGTCTGTGGGTTGCAGTCGCTGGCGACGTAGCAGACGATACTACGTACGTGGGGGATGGAGGAGGAACATGTTTCAGGACGGTTCCCCTCGTGGAGGAGGCTGGAGCCCTCGCCCCACTGTGTGTGAATCGTAGCGAGTCTTCATGTGCTGTCAGCGCAACAACAACCATCATCCAAGCGGCCCGCGTTGGCGGCGACGACGATCTTGACCCTGAAAATGGCACCTGGCTGTTGCGATTGGCACGATTCGGGCCCGCGAGGCCGATGGACTGTCATGAGCATGCAGACATGCAGAGACCATCACGAACAACCAGGCCCGCCCCACCCGCACTTACACGACGCCCAAGATGAAGATCTGTCCCTGAAAGACAAGCCATCACATGTGCTTCAACAATTTGTCAACTTGCGCATCACCAAACTTTCAGCTGCTCGTCATTTTCAACCAGCCCGATGATCCCAGCACCTCCGAAACATCCGAGATTGGGTTCCCAAATATCCCTTCACCGAGGCGGCACAGATAGATCAACTCCAAATAAAGGGTCCAGGCCAAGACCCCAGATGGGCATTCCCCAGCCCAGCTCGCGATGTCTTCCGCGATCTTGGTTCACCCGCACCGGCCCTGTCCCTGTCGCCATCATAGCCGGGCTGTGTTATACATGTTGCCGTGCTTGTCCCATTGTCTCGTCTATATCCTGCATCACGCCAAACGGGGAGACGGGCAAACTACCCAACTTTTGACAACAGGGCCCAAGACTCTGGACCAGAGATATCCTACATATCGCCCTCTTCCACGCCTTACATGTGGTATTCGGATACTGTCTTCATCTCATCCGCTATCACGTTGGTCATCCAATACCCCCCTTATCCCCTTTTTCGTCCAGTCCGGGGCAAGCTGAACTGAATGTTCAAATCCAAGATCAGTTATGCCTCCTGTCCCGTCCCATCGTAACCTATCACCACCACACACATGTCAGACCCTTTTTCCCACCGCTGTATATATGCAAAGCACTGACATCCCTTAGCCTTTTCACACATGCAAGGGACGGAAAACACCCCTTTCAAAATTAACACTAACCTAGGTAAACACCCGCCCATTCGCTTACACAGTAGTTCCCGCCAGCCGCAACTGCCAACCCAATTCCCGCTGACGGCGGTCCCACGACCTCGCTTGACTTTTATAGAAGAGGCAAGTCCCTCATATCTCGCTTGGGTCAATGGCCCGACGGTAGCAGCGGTAGCGGCTTCGGCGCTGTCGTTGGGATCAATTGGCAGACTGGCTCAGGTCAAAGTCTCTGGCGTCCTCTACTCGTGAGCTGCAACTCAGGGGAATGTGAATTCTGGGGATCATGAATCAGGGTCTTTCAGGGTCCTCGGGGGTCATTCGGATTTGTAAACGGCGTCATGATCTCCGGAGACACATCCACTTCCGCCACCTGCTCATTTGAGTTTCTGGGACGTCCCCAGGAGTCAAAACATGTGACTGAGTACAGGACTACCCGCCAGCCTACCAACTCTTGACGCCACAAGCCCGCTTTGGAAGTGGTTGCGTAATATACACCTACGCCTTGCCCGCTTCGCCCGAAGGCGGGATATTCCAAGGGGGTCATGTTGGGATTCGTGGCGTTAGACAAGCGGGCATCGAGTTGCCGCCACGAGACCCTACGTGCATGTGGATTTGGATGAACTACCGCTGGCTGCAGACAGTGTGAGTTCAATCTGTGGTGTAGAGGGGTCGCGATGTATCCTCGGTCAAGTAAGTGAGATTGAGGAGCATGGGCATCCATTTCAGGTCTGGGGCGAGGTCAAAGGGCTTACATGAAGCCACTGGTGAAGGTATTATATGTCTGTTCCTTGAGCGCACCTCTGCTCGCAGCCCCTTTTAGGGACCGGTCGTCATCCTGGAATCATAAACCAACTAGCACTGCCGCATTCTAGTCCCCATCCCTATGCGCATGTCCTGTAGTCCATGTAGTATATCCCATCATACCACGGCCCCCGCCTCAGCCTAAGCCTTTCTCCCCGCCACCGCCTTCGGAGCCCTCGTACCCAACTTCCCCGTCGACAAAAAACCCCTATTCCCCATCATCCCCCTCCACCCCACCCCCAACACCCCAAACACCACCCTCTCCTCCCCCTCCCCCTCCCCGCCCTCCTCCTCCTCCACCAGAAAGCAGACCTGCTCCACCTCCCCGGGCCCCAACACCGGCCTCCTCCCCCCCTCCTCCCCCCACCCATTACAATCCCTATACCCCAGCCCCCGCTCCACCTCCAGCACCACCCTCTCCAACCACATCCTCTCCTCGGCGCAATTCTCCAGCTGCGCCTCGAGCACCCACCGCCTCCTCTCCCCCTCCCCAGCATCCAGCGGCCCCGCCTTGGTCCGCACAATCAGCGACGCCTTGCACACAAACTGGTACAGCTTGCGAAACGTCCGGATCCGCCCGCTCACGTCCGTTGCCTCATAGTAGCTGACCGTCACGGCCAGCACGTAGTTGCCCTCTTCCTTGAGGTCGAAGTTGACGATGCGCTGGCGGGTGGCGCCGGGGGGGAGGTCGGCGTCGACGTCGGCGTCATCCCCCGGGGGAGATATGAGGTCGAGTTTTGTGGATGTGGTGGCGGTGGCGGCCGTAGCGGGGGTCTTCATCTCGGCGGTGATGCGCACGTCGCGGATGGTCTTGCGGGGGGTTGTGGTGTTGTTGTCGGAGAGGTTCAGGGTGTCGTGGTTTGCGCAGAGGGTGCAGCTGAAGGTCTCGCCGACGTAGGCGGAACCGAAGGACGGGGGGAGGTTGAGGATCGGGCTGAGGATGAAGGGGTCGGGGTTGGGATCGTGGGGGTCTTCATCGTCGTCGTCGTCGTCGCTGTCGTTTGGGGGTGATGGGGGGTAGGCGAGGGATGCTGGGATGGATGGCGGGAGGAGATCGGGTGAGGAGTTCGGGGGGAGTGGTGGTTGGATGGGGAACTGGGTTACCAGTGAAGGTCTTGACAGGCTGAGGGGACGCTTGTTAGGGGACGTCCTGTGGGAAGGGCAAAGGGAGGGAGAGGTGGTTACCGCAAGACCTTGAGTGATACGGAATGGGGTTCCTTGACCGCCTCATGAGATGGATAGCGTTGGTGGCTCATGGTTCATTGTTGGACCAAGGAAGGACGGGCAGTGGGAGCCGTGGGACTGGAGCTGTCAAGCTTGTGTTGGGGATGTGCCCGCGTTTGCAGCACAGCAGGTCCCGGAGCAGGAGGACGCGCCCAAGACCTTAGACGTGGGGTTGATTGAGCACGGACGTCATTACTGCGGCAGGCAGTCCATTTCTTGGGGGCAAGCTTCCCATGTGGGGCGCAGAGGCAAAGGCTTCAGGGGCATGTGAACGTTCCCAATTACTTCGAGACCATGGAAGCAGAACTATCAACAAGACACCCGCCGAAAAAGGTACTTGTCTCTTCATTTTGAAAATCTTCACATTACAGAATCCTGTGATACTGCAGGTTTATCCCACAATACACAGTATTGGCACTTACGCTCCGGGCTCGAAAGGCGCAAGGCGAGGTTCAATATGTGCCCTGTCCGCTATCGTCGATTTTCGCTGTCAGTAACCTAATATCATATCAATAGCGCATCGTTTCTTTCCTTCCTTTCTTTCCAGTCGCTTCTCAGCACCCCTATACCTGTCATCCGCCGTCGCCTGTCGCTTTCCCAGGGTTGCTCAGGCCCCATGATTACGGATTACCGAGGGATCACTGGAAACTGGGTCTTAAAGTCAGTCAGCCATTGACTGAACTTGACGCGTATCGGCCCTTGCTTTTCTCTCCTAACAGGACACTGCTCCTCTGAGCCCCCGTGGGCTTCCTAAAGCCCCGGTGGGGGAGCGACAGACCCGTAGCCGCCCATCCCAGGAGGTCCCGAAGGCGGCGGCGGCGCCGCCGCTGACGGAGGGGGCGGAGGGGGCGCTGCTTCCGACGGAGGCGGCGGAGGAGAGCCCGACGTCCCCGGTGCAGCGGCCGCACCGCCGGCCGGGGCGGCCTGGGCGGCGTACCACTGGGCATACATTTGCGCGTATGCCGCGTAACCTCCATATGCCGCATACGGGTCGGCACCGTTGTAGAGCGCAGCATATTGGGCTGCGTAGTCGGCGGATCCGGCTCCTGCCGGTGTGGGTGACGCAGAGGCTGGGGCCACGGGGGTAGGGGAGTTGCTGTAGCCACTGCCCTGGTTGTTGTGGTGGCTGTTGTTGTTGTACCCCTGGTACGACTGGGCACCTCCTTGGTTGTGAGTGTTGTGTGGGCGGTCACCGTATCCTCCCGAGCCACCTCCACCTCGATCACCGCCTCCGCCACCATAGCCACGCGGCGGGCGGCTTTTGAACTCCTCATACTGCTCTCTCACATTGCTCATGAGGTCCTCGCACAGCTCCTTGGCTTTTTTGACCATATCAATGTCGGGCCCACTGAAATCTGTCAGCATTGTCGTCCACAAAAGACCATTTCGAGACTTACGTAACGTGCAAGAACATTTCGTCGTCGCTTTCCTGTCCCGTGGCATTCTCAATGTATCCAGAACCGCGGCCCTTGATCTGCACGCGGCATCCGGTTTCCTGCTGGATGTGCTTAACATAGGCACCACCATGACCCACTACTTGAGCGCGCAGGTTGAAGCCAGGAAGGGACTCGAGGCCAATGGTGAGACGTTCCTCCGGCCATTTGCGCTTGATGCAGTGTTAGCAGGCGACAACGGCAACAGGGTACCGCCACTTACTCTGCCATACTCATCGCGTTCCACCTGTTGCTGTTCCTGATCCCTGCGGCGGAAACGTCGCTCATCGACTAGCTGAGGAAGCTCCTGTTTCATTAGCTCCTCGATCTTGGCCACAGCCTTGTCGAGCCCCTCCTTGGTTGTGCTCGTGACATGCAGGTACAGGGGCGGATTCTGCGGCACATTAGAACCTGGCGAAAATGATGTCTGGCGAGAACTTACCGTCGGAGTGGCCATGCTCTTGTCTGGATAGTAACTTCCACGAGTGGTGACATCTTTCGAAATCTGGTCAACCAAAGTCCTAAAACGACAGCGCAGTTAAAAGGCAGGGCATACCGGCACCAGTCTCGTCTTTAATCTATATCAGGCACCGGAGGTCAGCAGATGCAAAACAGGGGTGGCCTGGACGAGCTAGCAAGCTCAAAGTAAGCAAGACTGTCGCTGGCACGCAATCACGGTGAAGGGCAACGCCCGGAGCGCTGGTGTGGGATCAGTGCAGCAACCAAGGAGATATTTACCATTTTCTGCGTTCCACCCTTGGTGAGCAAGTAGCGGTTGCGCAGGTCGTTGACCTCGATGTCCTTGATGTAGTCTCCGCCGACCAACTGTACCTCGCCGTCGACGCTGACCGACGGAGCATTGCCATCCTTATTGGCAGTCGAGGCCGATCGGACCGGCGGAACGTCGACATGCTGGACACCCCGGCGCGCTTGTAGCTGGGCATTGATTTTGGCAGCAGCGGCAGCTGATGTATGGCATTTGGTCAGGCTTGCATTCCTTTGACCGATGGGGGGAGTCCTTTCTTACCTGCGGCGGCGGCGGGGTCCACGGGCGACTTCACGTCGGGGGTTGCGCTGTCGCGGCCCCTGGAACCCCTCGAGATCGGGCTACGATCACGACCAGAGTCTGACTTGCGAGCCGGAGGGGACCTCGATCGGCGGTCGAAACGGGATGCCTTGCGAGGCTCAGGCTCCGTCTGGTCAAAGCGGGAGCGCTTTGCGCGTCTCTCGCCGTCGTCCATCGCGGGGACGTCCTGGAATATCGAATGGATGTAGAGTATCGGTTGTTGAGCTGGTTCGCCGGTTCGCCGGGCGGAGATGGGCGTTGTCGGGACTTTGAGGATTCTCGGTTCAAAGCTGTTGATGTCTGCAGAGCTTCCCAAAAGATTTGGGGAATGTCGAAAATCAGTCTCGGTCAGCGACTCTCCGTGGAATAAAGGTGGGAATTTCTTTCAGTCCGTGCACCCATGCCAGTTATCTTATCGGGTACAGGTACCTTGAACTTGGAGCATCATCCCTGATATAGCGATATATGTCCTCCGATAAGGTATATGCAAATAACAGAATGGAACCCTGCTTCTTGACAGGGGTGTCCCCACAACGGCCTGCAGGCATTGGACAATTCGAATCCCTGCCCTCCACAATCGGCGGTCAGGAGTCCCGCAAACAATCACCATCGATCCCCCATCAGCTCCGAATCGGTCCAGACTTTTCCCACTTCGACCCCGAGGTGAAGAAGACACCTACCGTGACTCACCCCAACGCAACATCTCGAGTCGCCCATCCCATACTGGTGCTGCTGGTGCTCCCTGGGTTCTCCGAATTTCAACATTTCTTCCAGACAATCGTGAGCCATCGCCAGCTCGCAAGCACCCCTCCTCAGGATGGCCGCACGCAGCCTCCTGGCCTCGGCGCCGCTCCGAGGCATGACACGGACCCGGGACATGCCCCTCGCCCGGCAGTTGACGGCATCCCTCGGCGCCCGCTACAGCTCCGGAAAGAGCAGTTCGACCTCGGCCATCGCCTACAAGGCCCTCCGACGCCGCCAGGCCCCCCTCCCGCTCGAAGCCCCCCCCACATGGTCCGCCCAGGCCGCCGTGTCCAACATCCTCTACGAGACGCCGACGCCCTCGACGGCGCCCCCCAAGCGCCACGTGCTCAACTGCCTCGTGCAGAACGAGCCCGGCGTGCTCTCGCGCGTGTCGGGCATCCTCGCCGCGCGCGGCTTCAACATCGACTCGCTCGTCGTGTGCAGCACCGAAGTCGACGACCTGTCGCGCATGACGATCGTGCTGACGGGCCAGGACGGCGTCGTCGAGCAGGCCCGCCGCCAGCTCGAGGACCTGGTGCCCGTGTGGGCCGTGCTGGACTACACCGACTCGGCCCTCGTGCAGCGCGAGCTGCTGCTGGCCAAGATCAACATCCTTGGCCCCGAGTACTTTGAGGAGCTGCTGGCCCACCACCGCGAGATCACGGCCGACGCGCAAGGTCTCGAGAGCGGGCACGAGGCGGCCGAGACCTCGCTCGAGGAGGCCGGTCAGGACTTCCACCCCGGCCGCATGGTGCTCAGCGAGGCGCTCCGCCACAAGCACGAGCATCTCAAGAACATTACGTACTTTGCCCACCAGTTTGGAGGAAAGGTCCTGGATATCAGCACAAACAGCTGCATTGTGGAGATGTGAGTCCTGGAGCGTCTTGGGTTGTGGGCATGGACACTGCTAACGGGACAACAGTTCAGCGAAACCGTCGAGGATAGACTCGTTCCTCAAGTTGGTCGGGCCCTTTGGCATCCTCGAGTCGGCTCGCACGGGTCTCATGGCCCTTCCCCGCTCGCCGCTCTACGGAGCCGACGAGGAGGTGCAGGTCAAGGAGGCGGACGACGTTGTCGACATCAGCCAGCTTCCCCCTGGTTAGAGGAGCTGGGAGAAAAGAGCTGGGTCTTTACGACATGGTAGAGGGACGGTCCATCGAGCAATTGATTTTCATGAAGCCAAGCCTGTGCATTTCTTTACTATCCTAAAAAGACTTTTTGTGGTCACCGTGCGCCAAAATGCAACGCCTGCTTTTGGGGGTTGGGGGGAGTTTGGAAATCAAAAAGGTCGAGGCTTCTGCATGTTTCGTCAAGGACCGCCTCTTGTTGCTTTTTGCCTTTACAAAATCTTGCCCTTGTTCACGATGAAAGCCTCGAGGGCCGCTGTACATAATCGCGTTAGCCACCGAATCTGTAATTTAAAAGGGGCTCAACCTACCAACCGCCGCCCACAAGCGGTTCTCCCCCTCGGGAAACACCAACGACCGCGGCCCGTAAAACACGGCGTCGTCCACCTCGTCCTGGTGCCGCGGCAGGCAGTGCATAAACTTCCACCCGGGCTTCGCCCCGCCGCGCTCCGCCATGGCGTTGGTCACCTGGAACCCCTTGAACGCCTGCAGCCGCTTCTGCGTCTCCTCCTCCTGGCCCATCGAGATCCACGTGTCAGTAACAATAACATCAGCGTCGCGGACCGCGTCCTCGGGCTCCGTCGTCCGCGACAGCTTGCCGGGCGAGGCCACGCCCTCGCCCGCCGCGAGGATGTGCTCGCGCATGGCCGCGGGGATCCCGTAGCCCTTGGGCGCGGCCACGGATACGTTGACGCCCATCTTGACGCAGGCCGAGGCGAGGTCGAAGAGCACGTTGTTGCTGTCGCCGACCCAGGCGACCTTGAGGCCTTGGAGACCGAGGTTGGTGCCGCCGGTGCTGGCGGATTTCGGGGCGAAGGCCTCGTAGATGGTCAGGAAGTCGGCGATGGACTGCAGCGGGTGGAAGTCGGAGGAGAGGGCGTTGATGACGGGCACCGCGGAGTAGGTGGCGAGGCCGGTGATGTCGGAATGGGCCCCAACGCGGGCAACCATGCAGGCGGTCATGGAAGAGATGATGGTTGAGGTGTCGCGGAGGGATTCGTTGACCTGGAGGGGGGGGTTACTGGGGGGTTTGTCTTGGAGGGGGATGGGGGCAGGGGGGGGGAGCGTACGCCGAGCTGGATGTCGTCTTTGCCGAGGAACATGGGGTGGCCGCCCATGAGGGTGACGGCGGCCTCGGTGGACACGCGAGTTCGGGTGCTTCGCTTGTTGAACATCATGGCGACGGTTTTGCCGGCGAGACTGTCCTTGAGGGACCGGGGGGTGTTGCCGGACTTGACGGCGGCCTTATAGGCCGAGGCATTGAGGACGAGCTTGGCGAATTCGTCGGCGCTGAGGTCGTTGATGGATGTGAAGTGACGAGGCGGCTTTGCGGTGGAAAGGGGCCGGGTCTGGAGGCGGCCCACGGCCGAGTTGACGGAGCGGAAAGCTGTTCGATTCATGGCGGTGAAAACTCGAGAGTTGTGTGAGTGATTCTGGGGGTACTTTAGAATTGTGAAAGCTTATGAGGGAGGAGAGGATCCAAACCTGTAAGTCACAGTATGGGGGTTCTATAGCTGCCTGTTGGCGTTGTGAGTCAACCTGGCCGTGGTTTCTTCGACGGGTCAAAGGTGAGCTGGGGGTTTGAGTCAAGCAGCAAGCTAACCTCTCGATGATAAATGGCAATCTACACGTCACAGCTTGCCAATCGGTCTTAATTCTGGTCCTAGTGATATCTCACGATATCTCCAGCTTCGCCTATGAAGGAACGAGTTGAAATAATTTTCTTTCCACTACTCAATTGCAGACAAGGAGCTTATCTCATGAATACCTTCCTGCTCATCTTCAGAATTCACCATGTCATGTGTGGATCAGATTTGGTGCAGGGATCTGGCTGCCAAGCTGACAATTTGTGGACGGTTCACTGGCCCGTTGCCGTCCCCCGCTCTCGTGAGGTACCGGTACTTGTCGTGATAGTCGCGAATCAAGGCAGCCAATGAGAATCGCCGCCCTACCCTGCTCCAATCGAAGTGCTGAGCCACAATGCTCAGCTCTGCGTGGATGTCAGCTACGGCTGCACAAATACACGGCATAGGGGTGCGTGGATCCTTCCCATTCATTGTCAACCCAGCCAAGTTCAGGTGACCTTCTGTCCGTCGTCAGTCAGCCCGCGCCTTGAATGTCCGCCCTGGAAAGCCCAGCTTGCCTGCCTTGCTGCAAGACCTTGGAAGCTTATTCACCTCTGACGTTGTAACCCAACTCCTTCAACTCAACAACCTCGCTACAGCATCTCTTTCGCTTTGGCAATTGATTTCGGCCAGAACCCCCGAATCAACTTTGGCACCCTCGCATCCATCAGTGATCACCACCGCAGGGCCCCATCGCGCGCATCCCTCCCTGTTCCCTGCCATACGGTAGGCTACCCGCCTGCATCATCGCCGCCACCACCACCCTCCCTCCACGCCCAACACTCACTCCCCCCCGACCGTCGACACACCTCGCGGTCACTCATCACCATGTCCAACTCGGAGGCCGAAAGGTCACCGCTTCTCAAACCAGCCAGCGACTCCCCAAGTCGACAGCTCGAAGATGCAGAGACGTCCGAGTCGACGCCCTTGCTGCTGAGCTCGAACGCGACACCCCGCTACGATGGTGACGACGATGGCACACGCAACGGGGATGCCGCCTCCATCGCCTCTGTCACCGACTCGGCCACTTTGACTAAGAGGAAGGGTTGGGCCTCGCCAACAATCATTGCCATGGTCGTTTTGGCCCTCTTCTCGCTCAGCATCATCATTGGCGCATTCTTTGTGCCCGCCGCCGTCGAAGAGTACGCAAAGGAGGCCCTCGTCCTCGAACCCACCAACCTGTCCCTCGAGTCCATCACAACGGACGGCGTCCGCGCCCGCATACAGGCCAATATCCGCCTCGACGGCCAACGGGTCAAGAACGACCACGTCCGGCGCATTGGGCGGGCGACAACATGGCTGGTGCGACAGCTGGGCACAGAGCACACCAGGGTCCAGGTCTACCTCCCCGATTACAACAACATTCTGATCGGGAGTGCGGCCATCCCTCCTCTGACAGTCGACATCGTGGATGGGAAGAACAACGCAATAGACTTCGTCGCCAATCTCATTCCGGGCGACGCCGAGGGGGTCCGCACGATTGCGAACGAGTGGCTGGAAGGCAGGCTGGATGTGCTGCGAGTATGGGGCAAGGCCGAGATACCGCTGCGGGCGGCTGGGTTCCTCCCCCTCGGCACGCACTCGATCTCCGAGTATTTGTCATTTGAAGGTCAATCTCTCTACCGTTCATTTGCGTCGTTGTATTTTGGAGAGAAGAATATCTTCTGAGCCAGCAAATTGCCCGCCGTGTTGTTTCAGACTTTGAACCTGTTGCTGATGCTCTTTGCAGCGAACAAACTGCCCACGCTCCCTGCCTACAATATCACCAAGATTGACTTTCAGGAAGAGCCAGTCCCCGGAAAGGACGGCAAGGTCATGGCGGCCGACATCTCCGTCACGGCGTTCAACGAGTTCCCCGTGTCCGTCGACGTGCCCACACTCAGGTTCGATATCCTGGTTCCCGGGTGCAGCCCGTACGACGCCTACATTCTTGTGGCGGCCGCCGTGACCAGCCCTGTGGCTGTGCGACCACAGTCTGACGTTGTCGTGGACGCCCACGGACTCGTCCAGGAACTGGCAGAGTCTCTCACCCGCTCATGTCCAGGCTCCGAGTCATCGCCGCTGGATCTCTTCTTCAAGAAGTACATGGGCGGTGAGGCTGCGACAGTTTTTGTGCGTGGCCAAAAGAAGCCTGGTGACGGTACGCCGGACTGGCTCGCGGAGATCCTGTCTAGCATCTCGGTTCCTGTTCCATTTCCGGGGCGGTCGTTCGACAACTTGATCCGGAGCTTCTCGTTGGAAGATGTCCACTTCACCCTTCCCGACCCATACGCGGAGCCCGATGATCCGGACTCCCAGCCCAAGGTGACGGGAACGATTATTGCCATCGCTGGCATCCCATCCGAGATGAACTTTGGCTTGAACGTCACCGGCGTCAAGGCAGATGCGGACGTTTTCTATCATTCGCAAAAGCTTGGCGAGCTCAACCTCAGCGACAAGTGGCAAAAGGCCAACTCAACGCAGTATCCCGCGACCAAGGACGAAGAAGCCACGCTCGAGATCCAGTCTAGAATCCAGGACGCACCTCTGAACGTGACGGACAGCGACGTCTTGACGAGCATCATCCAGGCCCTCCTCTTTGGGACCGACGAAATCGTCCTCGACATAAAGGCCAAGGTCGACGTCAAGGTAGAGACCGTTCTTGGGATGCTCGCTGTCAAGGGAGTTCCAGCGGAGGGAAAGATACCGTTAAAACGTCTGTCCCCTTGGTAGAATTGTCAGTCGCCTCTGCTTGTTGGCTTGGCAATGTCGCCGTCTTCTCGAAGACCAAATCGAGATGCTCTTGAGCTTGCGCTGACTCGGCCGCAGCCATTCCAAGAGGCGGCCTCGACTCGATAGCACCGCAGGTCGGGAACATTGAAGTCACCGAAACCACTCCTCAGTCGCTCTCCATCAAGGCAACGGTCAACATCACGAATCCCACCCCCTATTCGGCATATATCCCATACATCAACATTCACGTACTTTGCAATGGTTCTTTGCTCGGCGAAGCCAGGGCCGAGAACCTCGATTTCAAAACGGGACACAATGTAAACCTCGCAGTGGCTGCCACGTGGAATCCATCCCTAGGCGGAACAGAAGGCGTCCAAACAGGACGCAACCTCTTATCCCAGTATCTCTCCGGCTACAACACCAGCATCACCCTCAAAACACACCGCGGCAGCATCCCCGCGCTCCCACTCCTCGGCGAGGCTCTCTCCAAGCTAAACATCACCGTCTCGGCGCCCAAGATCAGCCTCCCCGGGCGAGACGAAGACGAACAGACGCACTTCATCCGCGACGCCACCTTTCACATCTTCTCGTCGACGGCCACCTTCCTCCTCATCTCGCCGCTCCAGCACAACACGCTGTACATTGAACGCGTCAACGCCACGGCGCTCTACAACCACACGGAGCCGGTCGGGCAGATATTTTACGAGCTCCCCTTTGCGGCGCCGCCCGGGGAGACGCTGACGCCGCGGCTGCCGGTCAAGTGGTCTCTTGACTCGGTGGGCTACGAGAGGCTCAAGGACGCCGTGGGCGGGAAGCTGAAGCTTGATGCCAAGGCGACGGTGGGCGTCCGGCTGGGGCGGTGGACGGAGACGGTGTGGTATTATGGGAGGGGGATTGGGGCGAGTGTGAGATTATGAGGTCTGGCACCTGGACAGGATAGCTGTGGCATTTTTCTTTTTTGTATTCCTTTTCCTTTATCTTTGGGTGGGATGGATGGACAGGGTCGGATCAGGGTACATGGCGTTGTTATACGGAAAGGGGCTGGTGATACAGAGGGTTTGGCTTGGGTCGGTCCGAGGGGGGCTTGGTTTCTCTCCCTAGGTAACTAATGCACCTATATTTGACAGCACGTCATTTCCATCGTGTGACGGATAGCGCAGCAGCAATCCCCATGTGCCTATCATGGAGAATACAAAGTGCAGAGCCAAGTGACACTACATCCACGGCCGGCCATGCTCTCGTGCTTCTCGCTCCCCCGGCAAGGTCCGCTGGAAGAGCCGAGTCGATTCGACGAAAGAATCCAGCCCGCTAGCAGCTAGACGTGGACGAAAGTTCCGACACTGACAGACAGAGAGTTCCTCCCAACCCACGTGGTTGTGATGGTCCAGAGTATGTTCCATTTCTAGGAGATATTCAATATACTCTCGGGGAACCTGAAGCCGGTCGTGTCACCATGCCACAAGACGGCCCCCCATTAAGCTCCTTGAAAACAACTAGGAGGTCGCTGGTCACGACTGACACCGTCGCACAGAACTCATTACCGAAGACCCCTATTTCGGGCTCTCCGCCGGGTTGTCTCGTCCCCGGTGGCGCATCCAGAGGAAAGGTAGGCTGGCGGAGGTGAGATGGAGGGAGCCTAGTTGGGAAGCTGAAGAATATGGCGTGTAGGGCAAGCGCCGATGTTACACGGCTGGGATGGAAATACCCAGCCTTGATGGAAATTCCAAGTATGTTGGTCGTTACTTACTTGGTGGGGCTCATCGGGCTGGAGGGTTTTGGGGTTTGTCTGGAAACTCGGTGTCTTGTTCGTTGGGTTTAGGTTGACTGGGTTTACCTCCTTGGGGGTTATTGGGTTAGAGACATGTGGAAGTGTTTCTGGCTCTGCCTCGTTTCTCTTGATTCCAGTCTCCCGGAAACCCCTCTTCCAGCTCCATGTGAGCTGTATGGTTGTGGTGTTGCCAAGGCAGAAGGCAGGCACGGATTGTCTCTCCTCCGGGGGGGGGCGTCCAAGTACCTGCTATGATGGACATCTGGGCCTTCGGAATTTCCAAATGCCCCTCCACTCACCAAGATAGGGGAATCTTCGACATCGAGAAGAAATTCACAGAACCGAGTTAAAGAAACATGGAGAGAACTCGACGTCCCGCACTCCTGGTTATCTCTTATCTGATCAACCCGAAACCAATATCCCACATGACACCCAGATTCCCAGCGACAGCGGTAAGGCTGCAACCTCTTCCTGCTTTGTTGAACGCGTCGCGTGAGGCACGACTGGGTCATTCGTCGCGCACCTTGGACTGACCACTCTCCCGCCATCATCGCCGTCACCGAGTTGCCAGCTGCCAACGCCCAGACCCAAGACCTGCCAGTCCCCCAAACCGGCCCACAACCAAACAAGATCGACACCGACACAGCCTCGACTCGACTCTCGACTCAACAAACCCTCACCTCAGCCTGATCTGGGCCCCCTTCACAGCGGGGCCTCGCCTCACCTCGCCGCTCACCGTGACCTTTCACCGCCGCCCCGTCACACACACATACGATTTCCAAGTCCTGTGTGTGTGCTGGTGCACACACACACCGTGCACTTGGCAGCTCCGCGCGCGTCTGCTCTTCCCCATCCATCGGTGCGGTCATGGCGTAGGAGAAAAGGGGGGAAACATACACCAGCCACGGACTTTTTCTTTGCTTTGCTTTGCTTTGCTGTGGTGGTGGTGGTCCAAGCAACAAACAACAGCCTGCCGTAAAACGGAGGATAGAAAACGGCGCCTCGGTGGGCCGTCCCGCCTGCCTGCCTGCCGCCGGTCCGGCGAACGCATGAACCCATTGATCGATTCGGCCGTCGAGGCCCGAGGGGGGTTTTATCGACCGTTGGGAGGGGCAATGCGGATGTCGTTGATGAAGACGGATCTTGATGATTCCAGCCATGCACGCTGTGGACCGTTGATGGGTTTCGGGGACCATGGTGGCTCAGGGGGGGGGGGGGCTGGGAGTCCACTGGAGAGGAAAAGTTCATGGATGACCCCCGAGTCGCGGGCGGCGGCAATGGGGAAACGATCCGGCCCGGAGCGGGCTCTCCATGGGCAACGAGGCGGGGAGGGGGGCCGCATTTCGGGTTTCGCTCGGGGTGAGGCGAGTTGTATTTTTTTCTTTGCTGTTGTGTGCGTCTGGGTCTGGGTGATTCAGTTTGTGATGAATCCCACCTTGTTGACTCGGGACTTTGCCCTCAACTCGAGACCGCCAGCCGTTGCTGGCAAATCCAGCTCTCCCGACGATGAAATTCGCAGGCCCATAAGAGTCCTTCTATACTCCAACGTTGTCGTCGACGGCGGGAAGATGGAATCTCGACATTTCCCAGAGATGCAAAACAAAAGAAGATGCCGTGAAATGCTTCGACGACTTCAGCCTGTTCCGTGGTGATGGGTTCCCACGAGTCGCTGCAACGGCAATCAAAACATGGCACCACTTGCCGGCTGCGAGGGCTTCCAAACCGCCGGGAGGTACAGGGGACCTCGGACGCTATCACAAAGTCGTCATGTTTTGGTGTGAGCTAGGGCGTCCGTTGGCGTTGGAGTGCTACTGTTGGAGTCGCGTCGAAGTCCACCTCCGACAGGTGGGTCAAACTACCCGGTGGGCACCGTCTGTTTCGAGGCCAAGCGCCCAGGTGATGCCGAGCAGAGACGGCCGCTGTCACTGCAACGCCTGAAGCGGTCGCCAAAAGGCCTCTTGGCCGCAAAAGAGGAAAGCGTGCCTGCACATCGGGCCACTTGGGGAAGCATGCTGAGGTGGACTGCATGAGCTCCATCGAGACCTCTATCGAGACCCCGTTGGCCTCGCCGTCGTTGTCTTTTTTTTCACGGCATCTCTCAGGACAACAGCAACAGACTTGGAGGATTGAAAACACAGACCACCTCCGTCCTCCCCTGGTTCCTGATGGACGAGCTGGAATGGACGTGACCGTTTTCCGGTGCCGGCAGCGCGGCCGGTTGGCTAATCGGAAACATGTCAAACGCCCCCCTTTTTCATTCTGTGGGGAGTTCCATGCCCAGGGGAACGTGTATTGGTAAATGAGCACCAGCCGTTGCTCGACGGAGCCGAGAGCAGCGCGCCATGGACGAACGGGAGACGCCTTTCGCGGTCCGCCCCAGCTTCATGCGCCGTTTTTGTTTGGGCCCTGCTGTCTCCTCCTCCTGTGTCGCAGGACGCGATAGAACGCGCCCACCACCAGCGGGGGACCTGGGAGCAGGTGTTTCGTCTTTCTGGACTCTGGAGAATTTCTTGTCCGTCGCAGAAAGTCGGAAGGGTCGGCGTTTGCCAGGGGAGCTCCCAGGGAAAAGGGACGACCCTCTACCCATCCCAGATCTCCCCACAGCTGCTCCAAAATCCACGGATCTTATACTGTTGGAGTCTAGCGACAACCGGGCGGACGCCGTTCGGTCACCCGGGGGCTGGCGAGCAGGAGGGCGGCGGAACCCCTCGTGTTGGGGTGTTGGGCTGTGTCGAATGATGAGCCTCCCGATATCTTCTGCAGGCGGTCGGTCGCCAGGAGAAACGTTCACCGTCCAATACCATCTGCCGAATCCTGCGTCAACAAGCAGCGAGGCAGCATCCAACGGCGGATTCTTTTGCTTTTGCGAGCTGTTTTTGGGATTGGCTGCTCCCATCTGTTTTCGTGGAGCGCCCATCGCCCATCGTCCAAACGGAGAGGATGGAACCAAGGGGGGATGGGAAAACACCCATGACCCCCTCGGGGACCACGAGTTGGGGTCCCCAAACTCGTGAAGACCTGGGCAAGCGGAGCGACCATGACCGTGGCGACAGGCCAATGGCAAATAGGCTGACTGGGCATTGATGAAGCTCTGGCCGGGAGCCGTGACCTAGGTACTGCACCTTCATCCTTAGGTTTTACCCTACTCTGTATATCGAGGGCATGGGATGCTTGACTCTGACGGGAACTGGGGGTCGAGGTGCCATTCTCTCGAGTCGCGAAACGCGTCGCATCGTCCAAAGAAAAAGTGGGAAACCACTGGTTTTGAAGACAGCCCGGCCGGAAGCTTCAGCGGAAATTTCTTCAGTGCTGGGCGGGAAAAGGTGCGACGGCCATTTCTTTTTCAATCCCCTGCTGGAGCACTCCGGTCTTGGCCTCAAATTGCGCTCCAGCGCTCCTTCATCGCTAGCGAGATTGGGGTCTCCCTATCGATTTTGGGGCCTGGGCTGTCCACCCGACCGACCGGCCCATGCCCGGATTCATGCTGAGAACAGTGGGCGGTCTGCTGTCTGATCAGTGTTGGAGGCGCTTCTTCATCTCACCGCATCCCTCCCTCCTCTTTCACCGATGAAGGAAAAAAGAGCTGTGACCTCTTCATTGTTTTATTCTCCGTGTCGTCAACCCAGACGTTTGATTCATTATTCTAGGTCATCGACATTTCCTCGGGCGCATCAGTTCGGGCAGACACATTTGTCAGGTTCGCCGAGCCAGGAACGACGAACAGTACCTTACAGGCGGGAAGACGGGAACGGGCAACCAGCAATAAGCCAGCCGAGCCCGGCCACTGGGGACGCAGCGACCACCCCTTTTCAGGCCCTATCTATACAGAACAGAGCGACACCCGCCGCTCGTCCCTCGTCCGTTCTCCTCCTCGCGACTTCAACCACCACCACCACCGACGCCGTCGTTCCTCACTCTTTCGCCAGACTCGCCTCGGTCGAGTCCAACGGGCTGAAAGATTTGCGAATCGTCTCTCCGCATGCTTCCCGAGCCGACTTTCCGTTCCCGTACCGGTCGCCCTCGTTGCATCGACCCGCGCTAGTTTCCAGTTTCCAGAGCTTCGATCGGCACCTCGCACTCTCGCCGTCGTCAAAAAGGGACCCGCTCACCACAGCGCCCTCAATCTCTGGTACCCCCTCGACCCTCGTACCATCATTTCGCGTCGCTTCTTTCCGAGAGCAATCTCGTCCACTCCTTTTGCTTCGGCTCAATCAATCCGTCCTCGTCGACCTCCACTGTCTTGCGCTCGCATCCCACCGGCCTCGATTGTCCCAACGAAGACCTCCCAGCACCGACCGACCGACCGACCGCACGAATCCCAACCACCCACAATCAATCGCGACCGTCGCCTTTCCTGCCTCCCGGGCCTCACGAATGCCCAGATAATTGCGCGTAGCTCTCCCAGAGCTTGCTTGGGCCTACTCAGTCGGTCGCGGCAATCCGGTCGCCGCAGCACAAACAGGAATCAATTCCAAGATCGACGACCGATTCGACGACAACTACTTTTGCCATGACGGTGGCACACGACTTGACCCATCGCGGGTCGTCGACCCCCATGATCAACGCGGTGGCATTGGAGGACAGGTTCGAGGTCCTCAAGGAGATTGGTGATGGCAGTTTCGGCAGCGTGGTGTTGGCAAGAGTGCGGAGCGCAGGCCACACAGTCGCTCGCCGCGGCACCGTGGTAAGTGATTTGATGCAAGTTGTGGGCTGGCTTTGCTAACCAGAAGCCGTTGTCAGATCGCAATCAAGACGATGAAAAAGACCTTCGAGTCCTTTACACCGTGCTTGGAACTCCGAGAGGTCGTGTTCCTCAAGACCCTCCCGGCCCACGCCCACCTCGTCCCGGCCCTGGACATTTTCCTGGACCCGTTCAGCAAGAAGCTGCACATCTGCATGGAGTACATGGAGGGGAATCTGTACCAGCTGATGAAGGCGAGGGACCACAAGCCTCTGGACAATGCGAGTGTCAAGAGCATACTGTTCCAGATCATGCAGGGTCTCGAGCACATACACGCACACAACTTTTTTCACCGAGACATCAAGCCCGAAAACATCCTCGTCTCGACCTCGTCTCACCAGGACTCGACCAACTCGTTCCGGCGCTACTCGGCCCTGGTGACGCCGCCTTCGACACCGCCCGCTTACACCGTCAAGATTGCCGACTTTGGCTTGGCCCGCGAGACGCACTCCAAGCTCCCCTACACGACGTACGTGTCGACAAGATGGTATCGCGCCCCCGAAGTTCTGCTCCGCGCCGGCGAGTACTCGGCGCCGGTCGACATTTGGGCCGTCGGTGCCATGGCTGTGGAGGTGGCGACGCTGAAGCCTCTGTTCCCGGGCGGAAACGAGGTCGATCAGGTCTGGAGGGTGTGTGAAATCATGGGAAGCCCGGGCAATTGGTACAACAAGACGGGTCTCCGTGTTGGAGGTGGCGATTGGCGAGAGGGAACCCGCCTGGCCGGGAAACTTGGATTCTCTTTCCCCAAGATGGCGCCGCATGCGATGGACACCATCCTCCAGACACCCCAGTGGCCGGCCGCTCTCAGTCAGTTCGTCACTTGGTGTCTGATGTGGGATCCCAAGAACCGGCCAACATCCACCCAGGCTCTCGCCCACGAGTACTTTGCCGATGCCGTGGACCCGCTCCGACCAAAGTCCTCTGCCTCGAGAATGCTGGGCCGGAAACAGTCCGACTTGAGCCGCGGCAAGGACTCGGCCGCCTCTACGCCCACGTCATCTAAGCCGTCGTGGTTCAGGAAATCACTTATCGGAAGGTCGGAAAGCTCCGACGTTGTGGTCGCTCCCCAGCCGACGCCCAAGGAGGTCCCCGCTCCCGCTCCAGCTCCCGCTCCCCCACGGCCACCCATCTCGGTCCTCCCAGAACCCGTTCCAGCGAAGCCAAAGGCGCCTGCATCCAAGCGGACAACCTGGACAAACGGGCCGTCAAATGTTGCGCCGATGCCCATCCTCCCGACCATTCGCCCGATTTCTCCGTTGTCCGACGCCGTAACGGCGCAAGCCAAGACGCAGTCGTACAACGATGCCTACGCCAATGCCGTGAACAGGCATGCTCACGGTGACGAGAAGTCGTCCAAGAAGATTGGCAGGCAACTATCCGTCACGTCAAGCACCAACCACTATGCCGAGCTGCATCGCCAACAGGCCGAGCGGGCGCTGAATGGCAACTCGGGCCTCGCCTCGCCGCCGAGCGCACACAAGGAGGGCTTCTTCTCACACCTCCGCAAGCGGGCGAGGAGGTTTTCTGGCCGACACCAGACGCCCATCTCACCCACGTACGACGATATTGAGGCGCAGGCTGGCTGTGGCCCCTGGGCTAGCCAACGGTCATCGATGATCATCGACAGCCACCAGATCGCGCCTGTGCCCATTGCCAAAGACACGTACGAGTCATTGGACAGGACGCTGCAGCAGAGCGTAGACATTCCCCCGGCGCCGCCCGCACATCACTCGGTCTCGACCAGCAATCTGAAGCGCCATCACTCGCTGCCCCATAACCAACCCCGATCTGTCGATAACCTGATGCACGCTGCCCGGGGCGGTGGGCCAATATCCAGCAGGACACGGAGAGCGCAGGCCACACAGGGCGTCCACCAATATGACGCCCCGGATGAAGAGGACGAGCTCTTGGACGAGGTTCTCACATCCACCCACCGGGCCATGAAGCGCATGGAGAAGGACCCTAAATCCCTCCGGCAATCGACCAGCAATCTGGCCCTCTCCAACCCGTACCCGACGCCCTCCCCCTCTGCCAGCGGTCACGCCATGCTCTTTGGGGACGGCAAAGAAGCCGTCACGCCCAAGCCCCTGAATCTCAACAAGAAGACAACCGAGTACAAGTGGCCAACACCTCCGTACGACGAGAGCGACTGGGCGGCGTCAGCATCGGCCAGCATCTGGGCAGCAGGGAGTCGCATCTGAGTAGCGGCGATGCGCGGCGGTTTCTTGCACTTGATTCTCTCTCGGATCCAAAAAGTCGGTCGGCTCTGCTCGGTACGGACATACATGGGCTGGTGTTTTTTGGCGTTGACAAGTTTCGCTATTTGGTGCTTGGGCGGGCAGGCATCGTCACCATTCGTTTTTTCCCTTTGTCACCACAACAACCGAATTTTTATTCGCATCTTTCTGGCTCCCCGGGCGCCCGGTCTGGGGAAGTCGGCCGTCGGCACACACTCTTTTTCTACTCGATGGCGGATCTATCGCTTCTCCAAACGTTCCTATTTTCAGCTTTACCAATACCCGCGCCCGCCTTTGGACGACGAGCGGCCCGAAAGGATGGGTATCATTTTTTCCCCCTCCTCCCTCCGGCGGAAGGGGGGGAGGGGGGGCTAATATCTCTGTGTGTGTTTTACCATTGAAATACCCCACCATATATAGATTGAAGGGCTGTAAGATTTAGCAGCCGCGGGCCGCGATGGGCTGCAGAGCTTCTCATTTGATTGAGCGCGGAGGCTCTGGCCTTTTTTTTTTTTGGTTTCCTTTGTCAGATACTCTTGTATGTTTTTTGGTTACCTAGTAGTTGAGAGAGATGAGAGAGAGAGAGAGAGAGAGAGGTATGGGGTGGGCCGGTTGGTCGAATGGTTCAAAGAGGGTTCATCTTGAGATTTTGTTGCTGTTGCTTGTGACTTGGTGTAGAATTCGAGAGGGAGGATGAGGGGAGGGTTTGGCTCTTTCAGGACTCAACACAACTCAGTTGCATACATGGTTTTATTGCTGTGTCTTTTGAAGCACGCTGGCATGGTGCTGGTCTTGGGTGGGATCTCAGTTGTCACTTGTGATGTTGTTTTGGGGGTTCCTGGAAGAGAGGACAGCGTTGGCCAAGGCACATAATGGACGGGGTGGTGAAGTGTACAAACATGGAGACGATGCATGGTGAGGATGATGGGGTGATGGTTGACATAGAGGATGAGTAACATACGGAGTCGACGGTTCGTGCCTCTCTGCATTTGTCCACTTGCTCTCCGTCATTGGGGATAGTCCAAGTCTCCACGCACAACTCTAGAATGATGTCAATGACATTGCTTTGAATCTTTCCCTCCCCGTCCAATATCTCTACCTGCCTGCGATTCCCCAAGACTCGTATCACGGGGTCGATACGAACTCGCAACCACCTACCCGACTCGGCCTTGCTGCCTTGTCTCCTGCCTCTTTCCAACCCGACATGCTGGAGTTGAAGGGGAGAAACTCTTCCTGCCTGGACGCACCAACACCCCACAATATGTACGCTGTAGGCTCCCGATCTTGGTCCCTTTTAAGGGCATCGTGGTCCAAACTCCCCCATCCTGACGTCTCCCCCAATGCAGCAGGCCTTGGCGGCGGGCACCCCCGGCACCCAAAAGGCGGAGGAGGAGCACAGGCAGCAGCATTCGAGACCCGACGATTCGACCAGCGCCACGAGCGCCACGACCCTTTTCCCCCCCCTTCTTGTTCCTGGCTAGAGCAGTCGCGGGATTCCGTACCTCTGTGGTAGCATCCATGCCAGGATGGCCCCAGCTGGCGGGCGGATGGGTTGACGACTGCGAGTATGCAGGGTGCTTGCTGGTACGTCATCCTACCACGCATGCTTCTGGTGTTGTCCCAAGGCAACAACGAAAAGGCAGGAATTGGGGTGAATCGTGAGGTTTCTTGTCTTGTTGTCCCCAAAGCTGTGCCTGAGGAAAAGGCTGGGAGTTGAGATGGCTCTACCCCTCTCTCCCCCTCGATTCGCTGCGGCAGTTCAGCCCCACCATGATACGGTACGGTACGGGACTTCTTCTGTATTCTGTACATATGTGACTGGACTGGACTGACCAACAAGGGGAAGCTCCAAAAGCATTGCACTGCCCACCTCACCCCTGGATTTACGAGGACGTGGACATTGACGCTGTCAACAACACGAGGTGCCTGAGTCTCTGGTATCTTGTCACTTGGTCTTTTTGTCCTGGCCGAGCCTCGTTGTCGCCCCCCTTTTCCCCTTTTCCCCCGACGCCCAGCACCAGTTATCGTCTCGCCTCTCAGTCTCAGCCCTACAAGGCCAACCTACGCACATCCTCTTCTGACGGGTACTCCGAGAGGTCCAAACCGGCCAGCCAACCCCCTCGCTCAGTCGCGCCCGAGACATAGGCTGCCCGCTGGAGGGTCGCGCGGAGAGCCCCGTCTCCCAAAGCCGGACGAGTCCCCTCGCTGCGGCTGCCCGCTGCCGTCGGATGGGCACACCCTCAGCCGAGGAGACGTTCATACGGGACCTTTCTTGAACCTGCGAGTCAATCCACCGTTCACGGGGACCAACCCATCGCGATAGCGCAGGCCGCGAGCCGCGCGGAACCGCCACCATGAGTCTCAAGCTCCCCCTCCATCCTCCGCCCGCGTCCAGCCAGAGGAACCGCGACAGCAGAAACTACTTTACCGCAAACTACACCCCGCCTCCCTCGGCCGAGGCCATCAATGGTCCCGTGAGGGAGCCCGCAAAGGAGCCCCAGCCCGTCAACGACCGCCTCATCGTCGGCGTCGACTTTGGCACCACCTTTTCTGGGTCAGTACCCTTTTCTCGTCCCATCCGCCCCGTCGTGATTCCTCTTGTATAACCGCATACCATTCTGTGTGTGGAGTGGTGGCCGTCCCCCGTTGCGACCCCCACCCCCTTTTCTTGCCCCCGACTAACAACCCCCAGCGTCGCCACCGTCTACACGTCTATGCCCGACGATGTCGAGATCATCAAGTCCTGGCCCGGCGGCAACGGCATCACATCAGACAAAGTCCCCACCGAGATCGCCTACGAGCTCCCCGCCGACGCGCCCCCCGGCACGGCGCCGACGGCGAAATGGGGCTTCCAGTTCCACCCCGACGAGCTGCGGCTGCGGTGCATCAAGCTCTTCCTCGACCGCTCGCAGAAGCTGCCGTTCTACGTCAGCCCGCTCGAGACGGCCGCCCAGCTCAAGCGCTTCAACAAGACGGTCGTCGACGCCGTCAGCGACTACCTCACCCAGATCTACGCCCACACCATGGATACGCTGACGCGCCGCTACGGCGAGTCCTTCATGGCCTCGACAAAGGTCGAGTTCGTCCTCACCTGCCCCGCCGTGTGGTCCGACGCCGCAAAGAACACGACGCTGCAGGCCGCCGAGAGGGCCGGCATGGGCGCACGCTCGCAGATCCAGATGATCAGCGAGCCCGAGGCTGCGGCTGTGTACACGCTCAAGGCGATCCAGCCGAATCACCTCAAGGTGGGGGATAACTTTATCGTGTGCGATGGCGGCGGCGGGACGGTCGAGTGAGTGTGGCCTTTCTGGCAGGGAGAGGACTGCGCTAACGGGTGGCAGCTTGATTGCGTATAAGATCGTGTCGTTGAAACCGCTGCAGGTGGAAGAGTCGGCCGTCGGGACGGGCGGGCTGTGTGGGAGCGCCTTTCTCAACTACCGCTTCGAAGAACACGTCAAGAGCCGGCTGGGGCACGCGCGGTTCAACGAGATGAAGGTCAAGAAGTGGAAGACGTGGCAGATGGGGCTGCGGTACTTTGAGGACTTTGTCAAGCGCAACTTTAACGAGGACGACGACCGGGAGGTTCCCATCCCGTAGGTGTTGTCTTACTATCCCATCAAAACCTTGACTGACCACCCACTCAGCTTCCCCGGCCTGCCCGACGACGAAGAAGCCGGCCTTGACTCAGGCTTCATGGTCATGTCCCCCGAGCAGATCAAGGACATCTTCGACCCCGTCGTCAAGGAGGTCTGCGACCTCGTCCAGGGACAAGTCGACAGCCTGCGCGCTAAAGGCGGCGTCGTGTCGGGCATCATCCTCGTCGGCGGCTTCGGCCAGAGCCAGTACCTGTACCGCAAGCTCAAGGCGCACTTCACCAGCCCCGCGCCTCCCCCCTACAGCGAGCGGCCCACGCACGCCGGCGCGGCCGCCATCGAGGAGGAGTTCGCCTCGTGCGAGGTCATGCAGCCCGTCTACGCGTGGACGGCCGTCGTGCGCGGCGCCGTGCTCCGCGGCCTCGAGGGCAACATGGTCATCTCGCGCAAGGCGCGCATGCACTACGGCACGTCGTACGCGACCGTGTACGACGAGGACAAGCACTCAGTCGCCGAGCGCTACTGGTCGCCGCTGTGGGAGCGCTGGATGGTCTCGGATCGCATGCAGTGGCATATCGCCAAGGTATGCCCCCCCCCCCCCCCGTTTTCCCCCCAATGCTAACGCAGACGAAAAAGGGCGAAGCCATATCCCCCCTCACCCCCATCGCCTTCCACTACACGCGCAACTTCCGCCCCGGCCAGTCCCTCGTCGTCACCGACGACCTCATCGCCTGCGAGGCCGACGAGCCGCCCGCCGCCTACACGCGCGACCTCGCGCACGTGTGCACGCTCACGACGGACCTGAATGCCGTGCCGCGCAGTCTGTTTACGCGGCTGACGACGACGCGGGGCGTCGAGTTTGACAATCTCGACTTTACCCTCGAGATGATTGTCGATAGCGCGGGGCTGGGGTTTGAGCTAAAGGTAGATGGGGTCAGGTATGGGAGGGTGGATGCTGAGTTTCATTAGGGGGTGGTGGTGGGAGGGAGGGGGGGAGGGAGCGTTTTGGGTTTGGGAAGCGGGGGGGGGTGGAGAGGTAGGGGGGAGTTGTGTATATCTCGATGTCGATACTTGCTGCGTAGTGGTATCTTGGATATAATGACGAGAAGCTGTGCTTGCGTGGTTCAGATACAGTTCTCCGGTGCAGAACTCTGGGGCATTCGCGGCCATCAGCACCTCTGTCTACTGAAACTGAACGGAAGGGTTTTGTCGAAAGCATTTCTTCGTGGTTTGCTTACGCTCTCATGGGGCATATTGCGCTAGGAAGCTCTATCGGGCCTTGAGAAACAAAGATGGAGTAAGGAGGATGAAGGTGAGGAAGAGAGGAAGGGAGTGAGAGACGTGTCAGTGTCGAACATGACTGAGTTGAGCCGGAGGATGTGTGACTTGCTCGCTGAAGTCGACATCATTTGTCGTATGAGTATAATACGAGAGCAGCCCAACACTGACCCAGCCCGCCCCTTTTTTCAGCACAAGTGCCCGAATTGCGTGTAAATGTGCGTGAAAATATGACCAGTTGTGTCAAGTCGGTGTGTGTCGGTGTGTGGTACCAATCCCCCAGTGGTTCGGCGCCGTTGCCACCCCAAGGCAGACACACGCCATGCGTAGGGTGAGGCGAACTTGAGCACCACCACCACCACCACCGTGCTTCCAACCCCATCCAAAATACCACGCATTCTACAAGAAGCGGTGAAAAGTACGCACATGACCTAGATAGTTTGTAAATTCCACCTTCTCCGCCGGACTACATATGCTAGCTGCCGCGACCCAATAAGCCAAGGACACAGCCTCGTTTATACCAACCCCTCGGATGGACATCCCCCTCCAAGCTGGTCTACCCCTCTTCTCCTCTCCGAGCCCGAGAGACTTGTGTCAATCTTGTTCCTCTCTTCCTCTCGCCCTCTTGCTGGTACGAATCTTCATGGACTCGGTTTCGCAAAATTCCACTTCCCTCGGGTTGTACAGACCAGGCTGCTACCCCCGGACACACAGCATCCCAAAATAACAAGACATACAGCTCGGTCGAACCAAGACTCCGACCATGCCGAGATATTTCCACACACCGCTCCAGGCAGTTCCTCCCTTTCCAAGCAATTTCCAATATCTTTCACGGCCTGTTCCCTCCCCGCGACTCGCGCTTGCGACAGACGAAACGTATACGGCGCCTGGCCAAGGGTATCATCAACGACAAATGTGAACCAGGACCAAAAGGGAAAGAAGAACACCAAGCGGGAGCAGGTCCCGTGGAAATCAGAGCGGAGAGTCAAACACGGCAGTTCTGCATCAAGAAGGAAAAGAACAAATCCGAGGCTCCATCGAGGTTGACCCCCTAGCCCCATGATTATGGGACTGAGGGGGAAACCGTGATGTGATTTGGATAATATCGAGCGGAGAAGACGTCGGTGTGGAAGAGGATGAAAGGACGTTGAAATTGACTCTTGAGGGAGATCACGGTCTCCGGGGCCGGAAGATGCCGAGTTTGACCCACCCCGGCTCGGTGGGTGTGAACTTGTGAAGCTGGGGCCCCTTGTCGCGTCGGCTGGACGCGTCGAGCCGATAGAAATTCCCCTCCAAACAACAAAAGCCACGGGAAGAGGGCAAAAACATCAGGTGAGTGGTCTACCATCTGCTTTTGGTCGTTTTGGTCGTGCTCTTCTTCTTTTTCCGGCGATGCTCGCGGTCTTCCTTTTCCATATTGTATTCCACCGCCTCAACCCGTCCTCGATGCCGTGGCTCCGAAGACATGTCCTGGGCAAACCCGGCGTCCGGATGCTGTAGCTCCCGCGGGAGTTCGGTGTATTCCCGCGCGAGGTAGTACCTCTCATCACTTATCAGGCGGTGTTTGAACAAGTGCTCAAGCATGTGGAAGTCGGGCCGCATCTCGCGGACCGAGAGGTGGTCGCTGCGGACGTGTTCAGCAATGTGCTCCATGCGGTCCTCGAACGTCGCTTGGCGATCTGCCTTGTGTTGGGCGACAAACGGAGTGTGGTAGTCGCAGAACCAGCAGATGGTTTCCGCCGGGAACCGCGTGCCAAGGTGCTGAGCGTGGTGTTGGATCCATCCGGCCTCGTCGTCGCCCCGGAAGGTGGCATCGCAATCCATGAGATCTCTAAATTCGCACCAAAAGAAGAAGTCGTTTGTTGCGGGCTCGACGAATTGTCCGGGGAATTGCTCGACAAACGTCATGTGGGGGGGAGCCCGAGGCGGCGTCGTTTCAATCGTGCTCGGCGCCCTCCTCTGGCGTCGGCTGAAGACGGTGGGCGCAGAGGTGCAAACAGTCGAAGGGGCGACGGTATAGTTGGACTCGTGGGTATAGGTGTCTGCCTCGGAGTGCTGGTCATCGAGACGATATTGCTGGGACATGCCGTCGGACTCGTCTGGGTGCGGCCATTCAACGGTATATCCAGCTTCGGCATTGTGGGTGTGGATGAAGCCCCAGATCTCACCGGCGTCGAAGCCCGCCATGCGGATGGTATTGTTGGTGGCGGCTGCTGGGCGACCACGACCGGTTTGCCGGGACAGGGGACGAGCGGGGGTACGGGTTGGCGATTGGCGACCAACGCAGATGCAAATCCCGGTCGGGACAGTGGCCGAACCAGGGCCGAGCTTTGGACGAGTCGGGTGTCGATGACGGGCAAGGTCCTGGTTTTCGACGACGAGACCAAGTGGTCAATGGGGGAAGAGATGGTGGTGGTGTAGGGCTGACGATTGATGGGATGACGGGCAGTCTCTGTGAGGGACTAGTCCCGACCAAATTGGGCGGCTTGAGGGGACGAAGGTGACGGGAGTCAATTGAGAGGACGGCTGCTGCAATCCTTCTGCAGCAGGGCAATCTCAGTTTGATCGTGGGCGGCGAGATGAAGTTGGGGCTGGAAAGATATGGCAAAGTTGTCAGGGTCTCAAGTTGGGCCAGGGGGGGAATTCAGACAGCACAATCAAGCGATTGGCGATTGGAATTGTCCCGACATTGTGTGTTTGGGGGGGTCGGGGGACAGAAAGGCGGGATGGAATTTGGAGGGCGAAGTTGGGGACATTTCCATTTGGAGTTGCTTGACAAGATGAGGGGTTCTCTCCTTATAAGACCGGATTGCCATCGAGTCGCACCTTCCGCAGGTTGCTCGCTGCCGGTACAGTTGGCATCCAAAGTTCCCGTCTCTTTCCTCGTCTCGTCTTCCCGTCTCTTTTCTTCTTTTCTCTTCGTCCTCTCGATGCTGGGTGGGTTCCTTTGGGCTCTGTCGACCTGAACAGGCGGGACGACGGTCGACGCAAGTCTTCCCTCCCACTCTCCTGCACCAACGTCCCACATTCGTCCACACGCGCACGCGTACCAAACAACGGAATGTCGACGGCATCGGTCGTGGTTCAGCGGCTGCCACTCGCATTGCGTGCACACGCATGTCCACGATGACTCCCATCACGCCACTTTTCCGGACGGGAGAAGCGATTCCAACGAGATGGGCAGCAAGCCATCGGCTCCGGCAGCAAGCCGACGGAACCCTTGGTTCGGCAGATGCTTGAGTCCTATCGAGCGTCAAGCTACGCCTGCACGGAGCTTCCCTCTGCAGGAGATCGGATCCATCAAGTCACCCGATGCAGACATGTTTCGGCCTCGATTGTTGACAGGGTTGAGCACCCAGTAGCAGACGGTCGGCGTCGTGTTGTTTTCTCACGGCAGCTCGGGCCTCGCGTTCTCGTGATGGTGGTGGGGATTAGCTCAGGCGTCGTCGAGACGGATCGGATACTACGCAACCACTTGCGGGATGGGCGCGGGGTATTCGACGTGGCACCCTCTGGGTGCTGCTTGTTGAGCCTCAATTAATTAGCATCCCGTTCAGTTGACCACTCAATGAGGGCAGATGATCCGATTTCCACCACGACTCCAACCCGGGGAGACGCCTCGACACCATCATCACTGAATGATAGGTAACACCGCCATGCACCGCAGGATGCCCGAGCCGAAGGCAACCCAAGTACCAACAAGAACAATGGGGGTTCCGGACTGACTGGTCACTTTGTCATTTCCCTCGACGAGCTCCCCCAACCCATCCATTTACCGGACCTGGTTCTTGGTCTCGTCGCCCTATAGGGAGTCGGTTTCAGGACACACAAGCCCCCCTCCACGACCTTACCGCACTTCCGTTCTTGGCCAGCAGCAGATCCTCGACCGTCCATGCGGCAGTGGCGTCGGCACCCAGCCAAATCGAGTCCGCCATTCACCATCACGGAATGACGGCGTCATCTTCGAGGCCAGAGAACGATTCACATGTTTGCCATGTCAACACCTGATCTCGAGGCAAGCCCAAGGAGCGAAGGAAACCTCCCACCACAAGACGCAACAGACACCCTTCATGACCAAGACACCAAACAGCCAACGCCTGTTGAGGTGCCCATCCGGTTTTGGACTCCCATAGTCCCCCTCAACCCGCTCACACCATAACGGAGTGCACTCCGACTCCAAGGCACTCGTCTAGTGCCGCTTACACGGGAGACCGGCTATCATTTACGTACCCGTGCAGCATGGTTGCATTGCTCTTTCCTGCAGAGACACATCACAATTTAATAACAGCAATGCAATCAGTATGTCGCAAAAGAGCGTGCAGTGTGCATGGAGAGCTTGCATTCAGCTGAGCTGAAATATTCACAAGGGAGCCGCGTCTTGCGCCGGCAGGCAAACTTGCCGTCTGGATGTCGATGTGGCTGGAAGAGCTGTCCCGGCAACGTCAAGCGTGAGACCTTGTAGCTCCCTTTGCTACTATCATCTGGTTCCTATTCATCCGGTTGTAGATGCCGGGGACCAGAGTCTCCTGACGGGAGATGCCGGACCGGACGGGGATGATGTCTCTCTCCAGGTCAAGCACGCACATTCTGTGCACGATGACCTCGCTTGAATCTATGCTCAGCCCAAGGCGTGCTCTCAACCCACACTCTCCATCGAACATTTGCTCACTGTCCATGGGCCATGGCCCCCTATTTTCAATGTTGACCCCCAACTGCCAGAGCAGATAAACCTCGCCCCTTGGGGTCGCGTCTTCTCAAGACCGCAACCATGACAACACCCTATAGTAGTCAGCCTCAAGCCCACCAAGGCCTTGTGTTGGGTCCGGGGATGGAGGTCCCTGTGATGATGGGTAACACAGAAACACAAAAGCAACACCGTAACTTACCATAACGTCTCAAAACAATCACTGTACACTTCCCTCAGACATAGTCCAACATCAGCCCCTAGATATCTCCCTCCTGCCTACAAACAACCCTCATCTTGGCGACCACATTCCTCCACTCCATCCTGCCCCCCCTCTCATCCCCCCTCTTGACCACCCCCGGAAACACCACGCAGCTCACCTCCCTCCCCCCTCCCGCCCCGTCGTCGTCGTCGTCATCCTCCCCGCCGCCCCCTCCCACATCCTCCATCGTCTGAGGGTCAAACACGGTCCGCTGGTAGGGTAGCAGCTCGGGAAATACCACGGTGAACTGCGCCCGCTGGACCGCCAACAGCCGCGCCAAATCCACCGCGGCCGCCACCACCGCCGCCAGCCCCTGATCCCTTGCTTCCGACGGCGCTATCGGCGGGACCGTCATCTCCTCCAAAATCGCATTCACAGCCGCGATCACCTCCGCCGTAACCCGCTCCGTCTCCCTCACCATCTCCGGATCCCTCCCGCTCGCGCGCCTCAGTATCCCCATTGTCTGCGCCCTCCACCGTCTCATCGCCTCCTCATCCTCCGCTACACACACACAAACGTCAGCAACCACCTCCCTCCCAAAACAAATCATCAAGCATGTCACTCACCCAACCCCCCAAGCCACCCCTCGCACCCCCTCCCCACCTCCTCCCCCCTCCCCCCCACCCCCACAAACCACCGCCCAAAAACCCCCTCCACCAACCTCCTCGCCACCACCCCCTGCAGCACAAAAACCCTTCCCACCCCCCCCTCCTCCTCCCCCCTAATCTTCACCCTCCTCAAAAACACCCCCACCCACTGCTGCACCTCATTCCCCACCCCCTGCACCCCCCTCCCCACCTCCTCGTCCGTCACCGCCCCCCCGCCCTCGCCTGCCCGCGTGCTCGCGCTCACCCACGCCTTGAGCCCCTGCACCTGGGCGCGCAGCGCCGCCTCGGAGCGCGCGCGCGCGTCGAGCTCGCGCGCGAACTCGGATTCCGCGAGGGCGAGCTCCCGCTCCAGGGCGGCGATGCGCGCGTCTTTGGATAGGAGGGTTTGGACGGCTGCTGCTGTGTCTGGGTCGGGAGGGGGGTTGCGGTGGTCGTCGGGGGCCGGGGAGGAGGTCCCGCTTAGGGCGGCGCGGGGAGGGGGGGCGATGCGGGGGGCGGCGGAGAGGATAGCGGAGGGCCGGCCGGTTCGCGGGGGGCGGGAGGGGGAGCGGGGGCGGGGGTTGTTGCCGGTTCGCGGGGGGCGGGAGGGGGAGGAGGGGCTGCTGCGTGTGGTGCCGGGGAGGGGACGGCGTTTGTCGGGGGGTGTCATTTTATGGCGTGAGTCCTGGTGTTGAGGAGCTGGAGGGATTATGGTCGTAGGTTGGATGTTGATGTCCAGTCGTTGGGGGTGCCGGATGGAAGAAGCTCACAGCGGCGGAGGTTGGCATCAGCAGCAGCAGGCTGCATCATGACTGGAGGACATTGAGAGGCGCGAACCGATCGTGGACTTTTTTGTGTTGGTCTCACGCCTTGACGCCACGTACTCGGTAGGGCTGGCGAAAAAAAATGTCTAGGGGACTTTGTTGGTTGCCTGGTCGTGTTCCAATTTGCATGTCATCAATGTCAAGCTGTCGCCTGCAACCCAGCTGAGCTTCCTCTGCTGACGATGGTGGGTTTGGACAAGCCGGCTTGGCGGGATTGGGGGCGATTCGGTGCCCCGGCCCGGACAGGTGCTTGGCGCGGCGTCTACGGGGCCATCCGGAGCCGGGACATGTTTGCTTGTATAGGAGTTCTTGGAATACTAAGCAGCACCCAACTCCCCGGCCTCTTCAAGGGACTTGACACAGGTAGAACGTTTCCCCCCCAAACTTAGAACAAGTCAGAGGGAAAAATAATCGGAATCGGAATCCCGAACCACTCCCCGGAGCTACTCTCCTCCTCCTTATTAACGATATTCGTTTCCACAACCTCATACACCTGCCCCAACCTATCCTCCTCCAAAATCCCCTCCTCCCCCTCGACCCTCTTCGCCCCCATCTTACAAATCGCCATCTCCTCCACATCAATCCCCCCCTCCACCCACTCCTCCTCCCCCCATTTCTCCAAAACCTCCCTCGCATCGATCTTCACCCTCCCCCCCTTCTTCCCCTTCCTCCCCCTCCCCAAACAATAAACGGTATTCACCACCGTCGCATGCAACACCAACCCCCTCCCATCATCCACCAGCAACCCCTTTCTCTGAAACACCTTCCTCACCGCCTCACAAAACATCTGCACCCTCCTCCCCTCCTCCCCATCCTCCACCCCCGCATACAACACCCCCGACGCCTCCTCCCGCCCCGGCGTCATCGTCCTCAACCCCGTCAACCGCACCTTGATCGGCTCATCCTCCTTCTCCCCGGGCTGCTCCTCGTCCGGCGGCTTTCCCGCCACGATCCGTCCCGCGGCGCGCCAGAGTTCGCGGAGCGGGATCATCTTGAGGAGCGCGCAGGCGCGGGCGAGGCGCTCGGGGCCGGATTCGGATTCCTGTCCCTGGTCGGCGGACGCGGACGCGGCGGGCGGGAAGCTCATGACGCCGAGGGTGAGGTGGAGAGTCCCCAAGGGGCGGATGGCGTCGGGGGGGATGGCGTCGCGGACGGCGGGGTCGGCGCGGAAGGCGGCGAGTTTGGCGGCGAGTTTGGGGAAGGAGGCGGGGGTGACGAGGGGGATGGAGAGGAAGTGGGTGAGGGGGGTTGGTTTGGGGGGCATGGTTGGGGTTGGGTTGGGGTTGGTTGGCTTTGGAGTAGGAGATGGAAATCGGGTGGTGAGCTGGTTGGGTTGTGTTTTTTTTTTGAAGTTTTGATGGCCGCCAAGTTGCCGGTTTGTTTAGATGAGGAACGAAGTCGTGCGATTGCTTTGCTGATGATGTGCTTCCCCCGAAATTCAGGGCAGGTATGGCAGGAGCTTGGTATGATAGCTCTCTACTGCTCACTAGACCACATCGTAGAAAAGACGGGTATGAAAAGAAAAGGATTCGAGATGAATCAATGGGCGGTGGGCAACTTTGAGTCTCGATCAGAAGAAGAAAGCCGAGGGCGGGGCAGGCAATCATCCCACGGCAACAGACAGCAGTGACAGTGTCGTTTTTCGGATATTCCCACAGTGCTTGGCCGCCAGCCGGGACCAATACCAAGCACAAAACACGAGGCACCAAATATAACAAAAATTCCCCAGACAGTTTTGAGATGCCCATCTTGGGTAGATGCAGCTCTAGATGCCTCGCTGAAAGACTGTCAAGAAAATCACACGACCCCACGTCCGGTAGCCCCCCGTAGAGGGTCACACCCAGATCGTAGCTTCAACAACTCGCCATATATCCCAACCAACCCCCTCCTCCACCCATCCCAGAACCCATTCGACACGGTCCCCTCCATATGCTTCTCCCAGAGCAACAGATCCCTCCTTCCAACCCATTCAAGCTCCATGCCGTCTTTTGAACTGCAATGTCGCATATGTCCGTTTTGATGTCCACCACTCCCAGTCCCAAACACCCATCCGGAGAAAACCACCAATTTCCATGGCCTTTCGAGTTGTCGAGGTGTTTGTACGTTCCAGAGGATCGTCTTCTCCCGTATTCTCGGCCGAGTGGCAAATATCACCAGGAACCAGTCACTATTGCTAGTGCTGGCCGATGACGGCTCCCAGTCGAGATGGACAATAGAGGGGCTTTCGCAGCTACCTACTCTACTCTCCAAAGAAGCCCTTCATCATCTCCTTCAGGTCGGCTGTATGCACCTTGACGTCGGAGAGCGCCTCCCGAATCTTGGCGAGGCAGACGGCGTCGCTTGCCTCCAGGCTGCCGTCCACGTTGAGGTGGCTCCCGTATTGCTGAATCACCTGGCAGCTGTCCCTGATCAACGAGAACCCAAGCGTGGCGGACGATCCCTTCAAGAAGTGGCCCAGTTTCGAAAGCTCCCCGAGGTCTTGTGCCGAGCTAGAGAGGGTGGCGAGGTTAGCTCGGTATTCTCGAGTGGTCCCAGTGGGTGGCTGCCTCGTCATGAGGCGGCTGGGAGTAGACCAGAGACGCATGGCTTGAATAGGGTTCGGTATGGCCAAGGGGTGGACGAGGTGACAGAGACCTCATAAAGACGAAAGAGAAGAAGCAAGGGTAGCGCCCGTCAAGGAGACACTTACAGAGCAGCATCCATTTGCCCAAAGGTCTCCTCGGCCTGCTCGAAAAAGTTGTCGACGAGCGGCTTGCTAAAGTCGTGGTCCTCCTCGTCCATCTCTAGAATCTGGCTGAAGGTGTTGAGGTCCACATGCTCGCCAAAGTTGGGGTCAGGCATCGTGACGGAGGCGTCGTCGTCCTGGTAGCACCAAACGCATTAGCTACCGACTGGGGGAAAAAAGACAAAAAGGAGCATCCCCGAGACGCAGGAGGTTCACACACCCTGTCCGAGTCGGACATGTCGAAGCGGGAAGGACTGGGGTTTCGCCTGGACAGCATCTTGAAGGCAGAGATGGTGAAAGGGGAAAGAATGCACGATCTCCAGCAAGACAAGGGCCAGGCCGGACCAGGTCAGATATCAGGTGCCCCGCGGGTACCGTCGCCTGCCAGGCCGGCCCCATTATAAGTACCTGACCCTGAGTCGCCGCGGGAGCTCCTAGACAGGGAGCAGGCCGCTGGGCGCGTGCAGGCTGGGACTCGTGGCACGCGCCCCCGGTTCGTCGAGGGGGCCTGTCCCTGGCCCTCTGCCCTGCGAGGCCATGGGGGTAGAGGAGAGGGGGGTGGTAGACCGTGTGAGAGATGGGGGAATGAGACAAAGAAACTCACACAAGAGGTGGAAAGGTACCCTGTATGGTTGACAAGCACAGACTACCGGCTCCGGGTTCCAGGTGCAGTTGGGGTTGCAGATGAGGGCGCGATGCCTTGGGGGGGTGTCCCTGCACCGATCGGTCGACTGAGGCTTTGAGGTTCAGCAGACGTCCGGCAGCAGCACCTAGCGGCGGAGGAGAGGATGGAAGGGCAGAAAATATCCCTTGGTGGAGGAGTGATTTGCGCGTCCGTCTCGCCGAGACGGAGCGGCGCGAGTGACGAGCGAGGAGGGATGGGGAATGAGAGGTGGAGAATCCGACTTGGCAGAGACAGGGACGGGGACGGGGACGACCACGAAAGACTCGTTTATCGGGACAACCTAGGAGGGTGCGCGCAAGACTTACGAGTTACTGGGACAACGGAGATGGCAGGGCGGAGTGGGAGCGTGAGAAGAGATGCGAAGCGGCTGGAGGGGCTGTAGGTGTATGTCTCTGCTGTTGTGGTGCGGTCAGAAAGCAGCAGCGGCGCAAAGTCGAGGTGTTGTGGAAGTTGAGATGGTTGAGTGTGATTTTTTTGCCGCGGGGTGGAGGGATGGGCCTGCCGGCGCCGCAGTTGCGAGGTGGGGGGAGACTCCCCCCCCCCCGTTGGGATTTGCAGCCATGGGGTTGCCCGAATCTAGCCTGCTGACTTACCTAGCTTGGACAGACGCGATGCAGAGATTGTCCCCGAGTCCACTGCGCGGTATGCGGTGGGCGGGCGGGAATATTGTGTAGGAAGAAGGGATCCAGGAGGAGGGAAGGAGGGAAAGCGACCGAAAGCTCGCTGATGATCAAAGCCGAACGACACCGGCGCACGACCCGATAGCGGTGGTCGGTCGGATATAATCCACAACGTGTAGCGCACACGCCGTGAGGAGTCAACTGGAGTTGTTCAATGTCGAGGTAGCGTTGCGTGTGGATAGCGATGCTCATGTGGCTCGCATGGATGGAATGGAGAGCGGGCTCTTTAACCTCGCAGAGATGCAACGGCCCAAGTACCGCTTCCCCAGACGGGATGAAGTTTTGACCCCCATTTCCTTTGTTGCATCCAATTTGTGGTGGCCAAACCGCTGGACGGCGGGTGGGTGCCTCTACGTCTTGGGGACGGCTGCCCATGGCGCCCAAAACATACGATTATCACCACATTTTGCGTCTCGGCCTCGTTTTGTTGGTGGTTCATCTTGGTTGCTCGTCTGCTCGTGGCGAGAGGCAAAGAAAAGACTCAAGGGTGGGCTATGGCAGACGAGAGTCGAGTCCTAGGAGGGCGGGAGTCAGGGCGATGGCGAGCTCCAGCTCCCCACCTCCTTCTGTCGGGGGTTCCATGTCCCCAACTGTCACCGCTATGTCTTCTGACTGGATGGAAGGTTGGTGTTGTGAGAATTTTGTCTCGTGATATTCCGATAGCCGCTCCTCTTTAGATCAGTGTTCGCGAGATTATAAGCCGAGAGGAGTCATGTTATGCTCTTGATATTTTGACACTTCTCAGGGCATGGCAGGCTGCGTCTATGAGCAAGCATGTCGTGCTCATCGGTTTGTTTCTGCGCTTTCGGGCGCCGTCTATAGTGTTGCGCTGTAGACACGGTAGGGTATATGGATATCTGCATCAGTGGCTGCCGAGACACGAGAGGGACTGGTTCCCCAGACCCTCGACCTGTTCCATTCCGTCCTCGTCTGATCGGTTATAAGACCTGGCCGTGGGAGGTTGCAGGTCACGCGAACGGTACCTTGGCTTCTCACATAAGCCCTGGTAAGGTTTCAGCCGCAGAGGCTTTGTTTGCTTCCACGAGACTTCCAGATCCGTTTCTCTCACAGCCCCCAACTGCTCGGAGAGATGGGAGCCTTGCCGAGGGGACGAGTGCTCGTCAGCGAGGAGAGACGACGGCGATGGTCTCGAAGCTTCCCCTCGGACACCCGAGACAGAGAGACAACCTCCCCTACCACAAAATCGTGTACCGCTCCAAGGTGGTCGTCCAATCTGAATCACTTGTCTGATCTCGCTGGGTGCTGGACGGGAGACCGGCAACCCGGAGGTCAGAAAAACCGGATGCGATCAAAGGCCCTGCATAGAAGGCCCGGTCCAGACCTTTTGATCTTCCGTCCAAGTGCAGGTCTCAGTACCGCCGGGCCCGGCGCGTCATGATGATGACGACTGGACCCCTTCCGGCTCGTCATCGCGCTTGGCGGTCCCTTGTTTGGTTTGTCGTGGTTGACGATGGGCACGATGTGGTCGGGATTGAACGAGGGGATTCCCCTCGGCTTAGAGGCCACGATGTGGTCTTCTGTGTATTTATACAAAAGACTGGATCCAAGACACGAGAGAAAAACAGGGAGGAAAAGGGAGGTGTCCAGGGGGTCTTGCAACGGCAGCCAGGAGGGGGTGTGGTGGGGTCACCCTTCTTTTTCCATCATTCCGTCAGACTGCAAAGTGGGGTACCACACACATGTTCGTCAGTTTCCCGGCTACGTCATCAGGCGTCTCGTCAACCACTCAGCGTCATCGGGCACACCACATCTGCAAAGATCCCTGCTCCAACCTTTTTTTTCCCTTGGGGGGATCCAAGCACTCGCCAAGCCTTTCCTACCCCTCCTCTTCTTGATCCAACCACTTTGTCACCGCAACGAAAAGCCCCGGGGAGGACAGCAGTCAAGACCACAAATCAAGAAAGGGGCTGATCCGGAGGAGAGAAAGAAACATCTGGCTCTCAAAGCACATCTCTCACGAACCCAAGTCCTGACCTTTCTTTTCTCCTCCAAGACCCAGCGCCGTTGCAAAATCCACCCAGAGACGACGACGGCTCGACGGGACTCGCATCGACAACGACCAACCCACTCTCGACGCCCAAGATCACACCCGGCCCCCCTCCCGTCGCACCCACCTCCTGCGGAGCACTGGCTGCTGTCGCCATCACCCCAGTGGGCCAATCCCTGCATATTCCGCGAGCCTACCGCTGCGGGAACGGAGGCACTCGCGGTCACTGTTGAGTGGCAGAAGATTGCATCCCCCGAACCCCCCAGCTGCCCCCCTTTCCTCAACGCAGTATCTTCCGTGTCTCCTGCCACTGGACGGGTTATCGGCACGCTCCCAAGAGATTTCTATTTTCTGTAGTGTGTTGGGTAGTTGGCCCCGAAGTCCCTTCGACTCGACTCTCGGCGGGTTAGGTCCGCGGATGCACCCGTGGACCCCCTTCGCCGACGAGAGGGGAAAGTGCGGACACGTTCCGAGAGAAGGCATCCACTGCGGTAGGAAAAGAGGACATCGCCCATCATTCACAGACCATACCAAACTCCCCCCATCCCAGTCTCGTGTCCGGGTCGCGTAGGTAACCTCGCAACGACCCGTGATGACTGAAAAGATGTTGCACAGAGGTGACTGATCAGCGGGGTCGCTCTTCGTTCCAGAACACGAAAGCCAGGTGGTCCTCCAGAATAAGGTCTCTGGATCTCCCCGGCTCCCCGGAGATCGATCGGCTCTGGCTGGCCGTGACCAGTCACGACGATGCGGCGAGAGGGCACAGGGAGAGGAGGCCCTTGATCGTCTCTCTTTTTCTGTACCTGCGTAACGGAAAGCGTCATCGGTACCTGACTCTTTCTCCCATCGACAATATATTTTCAAGACAAGGTCATTCTTGTCCTTCACTCGTTGTATTAGCTCGTGTCAGCATCAACAGCTTTGCAACCCACGAGCTGATAACACATCAACACTCCCAAACCACCCAATGTGTATATATCACACACGACCTCACATCACCTTCATTAGTAATGTTGCCAGCCACTTGAGAGGACCTTCGACCCGTCCATTCATATGCTTTACGGCATCCACTCTCATAGGAGACAGGCATGCAGGCTATCGGGGCTCGAAAACGAACCAATGCCGCGGTGCCCAACTGGTCGGTCCGAGGTGGAGGCGGACACATCAGTCTCGCCCTAGTGTGAATCCAATTCGTTGCGGAGAGGCTACTGCATAGTACTCTTGAACCGAGAGGAGACTTCGGAGGTCGGGCACGGCTCCGCGAGGTAAGAGGTCAACAAGAGCTAGGTACTCGAGTGGAAACCATTGAGCTTCCTTCAGCAGAAGGTGCCAAGCAGATGGTAATGTTGTGCTAAAAGATATCGCTCGTCGACTTAACATCGTCTATTATTCCTACCCGTTGACATGCTCATTAAAACTCTAATAATAATACTGCCATGTTATCTCACCCTCCCAGAAAGGAAAATGCAATGTGCGTCCGTCCGAATTACAAATGCTCCAAAACGCCGCCATCATCAACCCCCCAAACCAACGACCCGAAAAACAATGTCTCCTCACTCGATTCCAAAAAACCACAGCCTCAGGTCATGCATGTCTGGACCCTGACTTTTCCCCTCGGAGCCGAACAACCCAACCAGACTAACCCAAAATTCCCCGCCCCAGCTGTGCATGCAGACCGCTCGCTGCACAGCACAGCGACAAAAACCTGTTTTTCTCGAGCCCTCAACCACCACTCGCCTTCGACCCCCCCGCCGAGGACCCCGAGCCTATCATGAAATCCGCCGCTCCCCGCTGCGTTTGGTTGCTTGCGTGTCCAGTGTTGTGGAATCTTTTTCATCCATTGGGGAAGTTGCTTCGGGACCGGGGCCGGCGTGGTGCGTGGAGAGAGGCGGGGACGGAGTGCGTTGTACCAAGTAGTGGGCCACCTAACCACCTTTGCTCCCGTCTTCTCGGAGAAATGTGGCCCGCGGGTCTGCCGCTAGTTGCTCCGAGGCCACCGCTCCGGGAATGGGAAGCGTGTCGCGGGCAATAATCTGATTGTAGCGCTATCGGGTTGTAGAGGGGTCGGCCGCACCGAAAACCGGAAACCGGAAGCCAAGCCGGGGGCCGGGTGCCGGGTACCGGCTTTCCGTCCGGAGAATGAACAGACCCCTAAAGAATAACTTTGGACGCCACCGTCAACAGCCACGCCGCATCATGCCACCCGCCCTGTTCGGGATTCGGAGGCGGCACGGGCTCCTTTGGGGCGGCCTTGAGTCCCTCGAGCCTCAACGTGCTGGCTGACCGCCGAGGGTGAGACTCGTCGCCCTCGCCTTCCGTCGTCCCCTCGTCTTCCACGTCGGATTCTTCCGAGTCCTCCTCCACAGAGAAGAGCTGCAGGCCGAGCACGCTGTCGAACCACGTGCCCACGCCACCGCTGCCCTTCTTGACCAGCCTCCGAACGTAGGCCTCATCCTCCAAACTCGTATCCACCTCGTCCCCCGCCTCCAGCGGCTCGTCGAGGTTGACAAAATCCGGCCCGGGAATAGCCTCCTCCCTTTCTATCGCCGGGAAATACCCATCTGTCGTCGTCGACCGCATCTCCAACGGCGTAATCAACCGACTCCGACTCCCGACCCTACTCGCCGACCGACTTCCCACCCTGCTCTGCGCTCTGCTCCCGTACCGACTATACGGTGGCGACGACATGTGATCTCCACCGTCTTCCGACGCACCCGCCCCGCTGTGTCGCCTGCTGCCGCTCGCCGCTAACTGCTCGCGCAGCTGGTGCTCAAACGCGTCCTCGTCGGCATCCCGCATCACCCCCCCCACGCTTGTCGAGCTTGCGCGCGAGACGAGCCATGCTTGGCCCTTGGATTCGCGGGTTTCGGTCGAGATGAGGGCGCCTGCGCGCAGGAGCCAGTCTGAGTCGGCGCGGTCGTGCGAGAAGGGGTCTTGGCCGGGGCGGCGCTTGAGGGTCGGCGAGCCGGGTTGGGTGCGGGCGCCGCGGTGGTGAGGGAGGTGGGTAGTAGATTTGCTTTTGGGGAGGTGCCCGTCGGAGGGGGTGGTGGTGCCGCTGCGGCAGGCGTGGTTCGATGGGCGGGCGGGGGAGCGGGAGAGTAGTCGGGGGGTGGTGGGGGCGGATTTCCCTTGGATATAGGACGGGGTGGTGAGGGGGATGTTGGCGAGGTCGTCGTCGTCGATGGGGAGCTTGGTGGTGAGGGGGACGAGGGTGAGGTGGTGGAGGCTGGTGGAGGAGCGGTTCTTGCGGCGCGCCGCGGTCGAGTGTTGGTTGTATGCCACGTCCATGTTGGGTGGGTGTGGTGTTGACGAGGGAAGGATGATGCAATGGAGTTGTTGTGGCAGGGAGCCGTCGTGAGCTGGGGGGGGGAGAAGGCGACTCTTGTTTCCTTATGTACGAGATCGGAAACAAGAGATCAGCAAAGGTGAATGCGAGGACGAGTCGAGACCTTGGGGCGTGGTGCGTGGTGCGATTGGGATGTTGGATGCCGGGGGAGCTCGAGCTTGGGGTGGTGCTTGCATTGGTCTGCACCAGTCACACCCTTGCATCTGCATCGCTCATCGCCGCCGCGTACCGAGGTGCTGCGCGTCTTTTGATTTGTCGCCCCAGGCATTTGCACCTGAGGCCACAGCGAGCAAGCCCCTCTGGCAGCTGCCAAGATACGTCGCTGTGCAGCTTCGCCGCATGCTTTTGCACCAGTGAGGCATCACCACCTGAACACCTCTAAAATCACCACCTGAGAGTGACTACCACCGTGCAGTGTTCAGTTTCATGGTCAAGGCAAACGACGGCACTGGAAAAAGTCAATTCAAGAAAAGTCAATCGAGACCATTCCGAGGTTTCATTGAAAGAGCACGGCCTCGAGTTTTCTTTTCGTCGCTCGGCTTGGCATCCGACTCAAGGCGGGGCTTCAGCGCTGGAAGTTGTCATCTGCTCAGGTTTGACCTTTTTTTTCTGCAGCTGCGAGAGCTTTTGGAGAGGGCTGGGCCGATTCTGGTGTCAAAAATACAACCCCATACAGCCCAAACGCCCCATTCTCGCCACTCTGACCTGCAACTTGGCGCACGATTTCCACCTGCGGACCGAAAACTCCCGACAGCCCTGCCGAGCCCGCTTGGAACCGGAACCTGCTGGGAATTTGCAGGTGAATACGGAACAGGCCGCCAGAATCCGGAATAGTGGCACGCAAAATCACAAGATATGCGGAACCTCCGAAACATTGCCCGCGGCGTCTTCCGGAAGGCGACGTCCAGCCCCGACATCGCGGCCTCGTGCTGGGACGCCGCCAAGGACGAGGTTATTGTCGCATACCTCCATGGACCAACAGAGGAGTCAGAGGTGTCGAGGTTTGAGCTGGTGAGGCTCGCCAAGGACTTGCGTCAACCTTCGAATCTGTAAGTGATATTTTCACGATCAGGTCCATTGGTTGTCTTCATGTTCTAAACGGTGATTATAGCCTGTCAACGAGGATTGCCTGGATCGAGACCAGCCCAGACACCATCCAGAGCCTGCATCACTGCAGTGACACGCTCACCACATGCCTTTTCCTGGCCGGTGGTGATATCATCACCGTTGTGGAAGATGAGCACAGCGGCGGTGATGCCGCCGAGTCGGCCCATGTGGAAATCGTAGGCACCGTGGAGCCATCCATTGTGGCTGTCGGCTGGTCTCCTGACGAGGAACTCCTCGTCATCGTGACGGGCGATGGCCAGGCCGTCTTCATGAGCCGGACCTTTGACTTGATCACCATGACCCCCTTCAGCGCCGACGACTTGAGCAAATCCAAGCACGTCTCGGTCGGATGGGGCAAGAAGGAGACGCAGTTTCAAGGCAAGGGTGCCAAGGCCAAGGGACTTCGTGATCCTACCATCCCCGAGAAGGTCGATCAAGGAACCCTCAGCCCCAACGACGACGGCCGGTGTACCGTCAGCTGGAGGGGCGATGGCGCCTATGTTGCCATCAACTTCCTCCAGGAGGGTTTGCGGAGAGTGATCCGTGTCTTCAACCGCGATGGCGAGCTTGACAGTGTCAGCGAGCCTGTGGACGGTCTCGAGGGAAGCCTGAGCTGGCGGCCCGAGGGGAACCTCATGGCTGGCATCCAGCGACATGCGGACCGCGTTGATGTCGTCTTCTTTGAGAGGAATGGTCTCCGGCACGGGCAGTTTACCCTGAGGGCCCCTGGGTCTCAACCAGACAACCTTAAGGATCTCACACTGGAGTGGAACACAGACTCTACTGTCCTTGCGGTCATCACAAGAGAAAGGGTGCAGCTGTGGACAACCGGTAACTATCACTGGTATCTTAAGCAGGAAATTTCCTGCGGTCCGTATCAGGGCCAGGCTCCTCGCCTTTCCTGGCACGCAGAAAAGCCACTGTTCTTTGCAGCAGTAAATCCAAGTATGTCTACCCCAAAATCTCACTACTTAGAACTGCTAACTGACACACGCTCTAGACAAGGTGCTCTGCTTGGAATACGCATTCACCGTTTCCAGGGGCTCAACCTCCCCCCCTCACGATCACGGAGCCGTGGCAGTCATTGACGGACAGACCATCAAGTTCACGCCATTCAGGACCGCCAATGCTCCGCCTCCCATGGCCATGTGCGAGGTCGAAGTCGAGTTGGCCGCTGTCGATGTAGCATTCTCAGATGACTGTTCTGAAATGGCAGTCCTGCACCTCGGCGGAGTGAGCTTCTTCGCTCTCGAGACCAAGGGACTCCGTCTCTGCCCCCCCAAGTTGGTTTACACCCAAAAAGAGGGGATTGCCGTGGGCCCAGCAAATTATGAAGAACTACTTCTCCAAGTCGCCTTTGCTGGACAGAATGTCACGCAAGTTCTTCGTTGCGCTGGCGTCTCTGAAGCCCTTGGGACCGAACTTGTCCAATTCGGTCAAGGAGCCGGAGCGTGGCAGGAAGCAGACGCGACCTTGGTCGGCTCTGTCTTTGCCTCCCAGGCGGGAGACCTTACCACCGGCGTCATCTCCCAAGACTACAGTGGCAAGTTGAGCCACTATCCTGCGGGGGCGCAATCTGTCGTTGATGTTCGCTTCCCCAGCTTCATGCCGTGGGCTAGCCTCACCGCTGTTGACGGCCAGCTTCTGGCCTTTGGGCTGTCGAGGAACGGCCACCTTTATGCCAATACTCGGCAATTGGTCAAGAACTGCACCTCCTTCCTCGTGACACCGAGCCATCTCATCTTCACGACGAGCAATCACCTTGTCAAGTTTGTGCATCTGACTGCTTCTATTGACAGTAAGTTTTTTCTCCTCTAGGATGGGGAGACATACTCTAACCTTCACAGACCTCGATGTCCCCCAAGATGACCCGGAGAACGACGAAAGATGTCGCAGCATCGAGCGTGGCGCAAAGCTCGTCACGGCTATGCCCACCCGGATGAGCCTGGTTCTCCAGATGCCACGAGGGAACCTCGAGACCATCTACCCCCGAGCGATGGTGCTAGCAGGTATCCGGGAGCTGGTGGAGCAGAAGAAGTACGGAGAGGCGTTTGCCACATGCCGGACCCAGCGCGTGGACATGAACATTCTCTACGATCACCGACCGGAGCAGCTTCTCGAGAACATCAGTACCTTTCTCGAACAGGTCAAGGATGCCGCCAACATTGATCTGTTCTTGTCGACCTTGAAGTGAGTACCCTGCCTCGAGGGGGAGTCAGGGATCACTTGTGCTAACAGAACTAGAAACGAGGACGTCACTCAGACCATGTACCGAGACACCAAGTCCCAGGCTGTCCCGGCGGAGCCAGAGGCTAGCGCCGTGGTGCCGAACAAAGTCAACACCGTCTGTGACGCCTTCTTGCAGAAGCTCCGCACGCAAAAGAACGCCAACCTCCAAAACATCATCACCGCCAACGTCTGCAAGTCTCCCCCCGCTCTCGACGACGGCCTCACCGTCGTGTCCGAGCTCATGGAAGAGGACGAAGCCCTCGCCGAGCACGCTGTCGAGCACATCTGCTTCCTCGTCGACGTCAACCGACTCTACGACCACGCCCTGGGCCTCTACAACCTCGATCTCACCCTCCTCGTCGCGCAGCAATCCCAGCGCGACCCCCGCGAGTACCTCCCCTTCATCCAAGAGCTCCACAAGCTCCCCCCTCTCCAACGCCAATTCGCCATCGACGACAAGCTCAACCGCCGCGACAAGGCCCTCGTCCACCTCAAGACCCTCAACGACTTCTCCGCCGTCACGTCCTACGTCGTCAAGCACAACCTCTACCAACAAGCCCTCACCCTCTACCGCAACTCGAAAACCCACACCCGCACCCTCACCGACCTCTACGCCGCGCACCTCAAGTCCACCTCTCGCTTCCGCGAGGCCGGCCTCGCCTACGAGTCTTTGGGTTCCTACCCCCTCGCGGTAGACTGCTACCTTAAAGCGGGCGCCACCTCATGGCGTGAGTGCCTCTTCGCCGCGCAGCAGCAGCACGACCCGCCCCTCACCCCTGCCGCGCTGCGTGACATCGCCGCTACCCTCGCCGACGCCCTACGTGAGGCCAAGGACCAAGCCGCCGCCGCTACCATCCAGGACCAGTACCTCGAGTCTGTCGAGGCCGCCGTCGCGTCGCTGTGCAAGGGGTACCTGTTTTCCGATGCGCTGCTCCTCGTGGCGCGGCGGGGTCGAGCGGACCTGTTGGAGTCGGCGGTGGACGCGGGGCTGGTTGAAGCGTTCTCGAGCAGCACCGAGTTCTTGGCGGACTGCAAGGCGCAGCTAAAGGCGCAGGTGCCTCGGATCGCGGAGCTGCGGAAGAAGGCGAGGGAAGATCCGCTAGCGTTTTACGAGGGCGAAGTGCCGCATGGGATGATGGACGTGCCGGATGATGTATCGGTTGCGGCGAGCTCGAGGGTGAGCACGAGCGCGAGTCTGTTTACGAGGTACACGGGCAAGGGGGGCAGCGTGGGGACGGTGGGGAGCAATGTGTCGAGGGCGACGAGCAAGAATCGGAAGAGGGAGGAGAAGAAGAGGGCGAGGGGGAGGAAGGGGACGGTGTATGAGGAGGAGTATCTGGTGAATAGCGTGAGGCGGTTGGTGGAGAGGGTGGAGGGGGGGAAGGGGGAGGTGGAGAGGTTGGTGTTTGGGTTGGTGAGGAGGGATATGGCGGAGCGGGCGAGGACGATTGAGGAGTTGGCGGCGCAGGTGGTGGAGGGGTGCAAGGTAGCGGTCAGGGAGGTTTGGGGGGAGAGTGTGGTGCCGGAGGAGGGGGAGGGGGTGGATGGGGATGGGGAGGGATACAGGGCGACGGGTAGTGAGGGGGTTCTTCAAGAGAGTTTGGAGGCGATGAGGGCCAAACAGGTCGCGCCGGTAGTGAAGGAGCTCCAGAGGCTGGAATTGCTTGGGAGGTAGGCCGGCCAGGGTGAAAGAGATTTGGCAAGGAATGGAAGGGCAGCATCACACTAGAATAGCCTGGAATAGAGATGGAAAAGTTTGATGATTTCTAGAATATCCTGCGATCGAGGCTGTGAACCAGTTGGAGTGAACATCCCACCATCCCCTCAAATCTCACAGCCCATCCTAAATCCCAACTGCGTCGTAGGATGTCCAGCGACCCCTTTTCGGTACTGGTGAAGATGGACTCAGGGGCCGATACGGTTGGTCGGGAAACCCACAGCGGCAAGAGGCCTGAAGGAATGGCTGGGCGTCGCTGATGGTGGGGCACCCCTGCTCTCAAGCTCCCCTCACCGCCTCAAAGTTGCATTGGCCGGCAGAATCGGGAAAAAAATGCTGGCTGCCCGGTTGCACGACAGCCCCCCGTCTTGGAGGCGAGAGAGCGAGTGCACAGCAGCGCAAAACCACACAACTCCCCCATACCTACCGCCCTTTTTCAACAGCAAAAATGGCCCCCGAGTTGCGCAAGAGAAAGTCCAAGAGTATGTTACCATCAACTCGGAGGAAATTCTTGATTTCAGGAAGCTAATTGACCCCCCAGCCGTCCTGGTCGAGGAGGTTGCGACGACTGTCGTGCCGGCCGTGAAGAAGGCCGCGAAGAAGACGGAGAAGCGCAAAGGTTTGTCCTTCCCATATTGCATTCCTCCACCTGGTCATAAACAACTAACAACCCAACCCAGCCAACGAGGATGGCTCCCCCATCGCGACCAAGAAGCAAAAGGCCGTCAAGACCAAGAAGGTCATCGTCGAGGAGGTCGTCGAGGAAGAGCCCATCGCCTCCCCCGTACCCAAGAAGTCCGCCCTGAAGAAGGAGAAGGCCGCCAAGAAGGGAAAGAAGGCGGCCCCCGAGCCAGAGCCCGTGGAGAAGGTGGTGGAGGAAGAGCAGGTCGACGATGCCATGCCCTCTGACAACGACGAGGCGGAGCAACAAGAGGGAGACGACGAGGAGCTCGACGCCAAGACACAGGCTCTCGTCGACGCCTACGACAGCGGCAACGAGAACGACTCGGACGCACCCGCCCCCGTCAGCACATTCAAGAAGGGCCAAGACGTCGGCAAAGCGCCCAAAGCCAAGAAGTCGGCCACCGCCGTTGCCACGACCAAGCCCAGCGGGAAACCAGGCGTTATGTACCTGGGCTCGATCCCCCACGGTTTCTACGAGCACGAGATCCGCGAGTACTTTTCCCAGTTCGGCACCATCACGCGGCTGCGTGTGGTGCGCAGCAAGAAGACGGGCGCCTCGCGGCACCGCGCGTTTGTCGAGTTCGCCGACGCCGAGGTCGCCGACATTGCGGCCCGCACCATGGACAGCTACCTGCTGTTCGGCCACATCCTGCGCGCGCGCGTCGTCGACCCGTCGCAGGTGCACCCGAACCTGTTCAAGGGCGCCAACCGGCGCTTCAAGCCCGTGCCGTGGAACAAGATGGCCGGGCGCCACCTCGAGCGCCCGCTGGGCGAGACCAAGTGGGCGGGGCGCATTAGCAAGGAGGAGAAGAGGCGCGCCGAGCGGGCCGAGAAACTCAAGGCGCTGGGGTACGAGTGGGAGGCGCCGCAGCTGAAGGCGGCCGAGGCCAAGGAGCAGATTGAGGCGCCTCCCGTGGAGGAGGAGGCCAAGGCTGTGGAGGCCGCCGCCCCAGAACCGATGCAGGTTGAGGAGGTGGTTGCGGAGGAGGTTGTGGAGGAGGTCGTGGAGGCGCCCAAGACGATTTCGGCGGGCAAGGGGAAGAAGGCCAAGGCTATCAAGAAGAAGGTCAAGAGCAAGGCGTAGATGGGATTTGGGTAGTGGAGTCCAGTGGGTGGGAGAGTTCATGTGCAGACAGGATGGTCATTCTCGATACCCCCTCTGATGACAGACATGAGCATGAGGAGCAAATATTTATTGGGATACTGGCCGAACTTGGAGTTGATTCTGTATGTAATGGGTAACGTTATCCTTGTTCTTTTGACATTGCAAGAAGAATTTGATCTTGTCATCTCCTCGACGAGATCATGGACACGAAGTTTGATCATGAACTACATCAGGTAGCGAAGATCACATCATGGACCACAGAGCAGGTCCCTTGAGACAGGCCACAACGTTTCATTCACCAAGCTGAGTCTCTTGACAATGCCCCAGCGCACCAAAGCCATGACAAAATCAGAATTTGAACATTTGCAATATGTACGCGCCAAGCGAACCTGGGAAGACCTGCGGTGAAAAAAAGATCTCCAAGATTATAAGACGAGCTGGAAGGGTTTGGTCTACTTCCATCTGGGATTGTGAGCTGGCTGTGGAGGAAGCTAGAAGCGCAGCTCGAAAATTTGTTGCGGATCCCAGACGGAGAGAAAATATGTAAAGAGAAAAAAGGAGAAAAAGTCACAAAGTTGGGGCCAGGTTGGGGGTTTTATGGGGGTGGTGGGTGGCTCGTGCGGGGTGGGTTATGTCAGCTGGACTTGGGGACTTGGAGGTGTTGGGTCCTGTCTGGACATCATGTTGGGATTTTGGGTTTTACAGAATAGGTAGGGATTTAATACCCGGAGTTTTTGACTGTATAGAACAAATGGAATTTGCAAGAGTTCTATCGTCGTAAGGTTCATGGGTAGAGATGCCCGTCACGGTTCGTCTTGCCTTGGAGAAGGACACAGGGGTCTCAGCATCTCCAACTCCCGCTTCAGCGCTGTCTTCCAGTGGGGTTACATGAAACCCGCAGCGTTCTTCGACGGTTGCGAGTAAATTCCGTACCACGGTGGAACGGGGAGCCTTCTTGGAGAGGACGTTCCATGGTTGTCCAAGCCTTCGTATTCAACTCCCCAACGTAACATCAATGTGAGAGTCAGCGAACCGCGAGGGAGCAGTTCCAGACACGTTACCTGCGTAGGGTCAGGTGGTGCTGTATTTGCTGGATGGGATGTCCGGGACGGGAAAGGGAAAGGGAAAGGGGAGCGTTTGGCGGTTTATCGACAATCAGCCTTGACCAAATTCCATCCACCACCTGGCCGCGTGGTCCTCCCCCTTGCACAGACGGACTCTACCACGGTCGAGGAGGGGCAACATTCCGAATATCATCAAGCCCGCACGCTCGTTTTCTCCCCCTTCACATTGGCCCTTGGGTCCCCTCTGCTGGCGACCCCTCCCCGCGCGCCAATTGTCCAGACTCGGCAACCCCATTTTGCCCTCTTCCGAGAGCAACAAGAAGGAGCCATGTCTTCGTCGAAGAGCTCGGCCGTCCAATCACCGGCTGCCCTAGGTGCGTCGAATGGAGATGCTGCCACCACCACCACCTCGGCGTGCCAGTCGTCGTCGCTGGGCCCTTCTGGCCACTCTCCGTTAAAGCGGTCTGCATGTGCGCTAACCCCTCGGGATACACAGCACCCCCAGCAGTACCATCGACGCCCGGTAGCAAAAAAAAAAACAAGAAGAAGAAGACCAACGGCTCCAACAACACCACCACTACCGCCGCCGCCGCCGCCGCCGCCAACAAGCCGGAACCCGTGGCTGTGGACGCGCTTGGGAATGATGGCGCTGGGAGCCCCGAGGTCGAGGACGAGGTAGACGAGACTCTTGATTCGGTATGCATACCTACACATACATCACATGTGTCCTCGCGGGCTGCGTGGTTCCCGGCCTCCCCTCGACCAATGCTGACCCCATCCCACGTGGCACAGAAGCAGGACGACGAGCCGGAAACACCGACCGAACCGGCCTCGAAACCGATCGCGAGCGCGGATCCCGACAGCAAGAGCGGAAAGAAGGGCCATGCCGGCACAAACGGACATACTCCCACAACCATTGCCACCACCCCAATACCAGACACGGCAGGGGCAAAACTAGAAGCCATGCCGCAGGACCGCGAGGCCCTCCGGGCCGAGGTCGAGCAGCTACGGAAGCAGCTCGAGAGCATACAAGAGAACCACGAGAGCGAGGTATCCCAACTACGGACCGACCTCGAGGAGAGCGAGGCCGCCAAGGAGGAAGCCGAGACGCAGTACCAAACCCTCCTCAACCGCGTCGAGAAGATCAAGGAGACGCTGGCCGACCGTCTCAAGCGGGACAAGGCGGAGCTCGAAGAAGCCAAGGACCGGGTCGAGGAGCTCGAGGCGCAAACCGACGAGCTGCAGCGGGCGGCGCGCGAGCGGGACGACGAGGCCGACCGCCTGCGCGCCGAGGCCCAGGAGCAGGCGCGCGAGCTCGCCTCCCTGCGCAGCCGCAACAACCTGTCGCAGCAGAACTGGCTCAAGGAGCGCGACGACATGGCGCGGCAGCTGCAGGCCCTGCGCGCCGAGCTCGATACGACGAGCGGCGCCATGGGCGAGTGGGAGGTCATCGCGCTCGAGGAGCGGTCGGTGCGCGAGAGCCTGGCCGAAAAGGTCACCGACCTCGAAGAGCAGCTGGCCAACGCGCGCGAGGCCTACGACAAGGCCGCCGCCGAGCGGGACACGCAGTCGCAGGTCGTTGACGGGCTGCAGCGGGCGCTCCAGGAGCTGCAGGAGGCGCGGAAGCGGGAGCTGCGGGAGCGGGTCGAGTCGTCGGAGCAGCAGCTCCAGGCCATGAAGGCGCAGGTCAAGGAGGCCGACGCCAGGGCCTCCGAGGCTGAAGCCGCGAGGGAGTCCCTCTCCAAGGAGCTTGAGCGGACGGCCCCGTTCGAGAAGGAGGTCAAGGAGAAGAACCTCCTCATCGGCAAGCTCCGGCACGAAGCCATCGTCCTCAACGACCACCTCACCAAGGCCCTCAAATACATCAAAAAGACCAAGCCCGAAGAAACAATAGACAGGTATACCCCCCCTCCCCTCCTCAACCCCAGACATCCCAAACTAACCCACCCCACAGACAAATCGTCACCAACCACCTCATCCAATTCCTCTCCCTCGACCGCTCCGACCCCCGCAAGTTCCAGATCCTCCAAGTCATCGCCGGCCTCCTCAACTGGACCGACGAGCAGCGCGAGCAGGCCGGCCTCGCGCGCCCCGGCACCCTCAGCAGCACCCTGCGCCTGCCGGCCTCGCCATTCCACCGCACGCCTAGTTCGCCTGCGCTCAACACCGAGTTCTTTGCCGACGCCGCCTCGGCGTCGTCGGCCGGCGCCGCCGCCACCAAGGAGTCGCTGGCGGACCTGTGGGCGGGGTTCCTGGAGCGGAGCGTCGAGGAGGGGGCGCCGTCGTCAAGGAAGGATAGTATGAGTAGTGTTAATACGAGGCCGGAGACGAGGGGGGCGTAGGGGGGGGAGTGGGACGTAGGGGGGGGAGTGGGACGAGGAGGGTTGCTGTAATGGGAGGGAGTGGTTGGTGATGCCCAGACGAGGAGGAGGGAGGTTTCTTCGCGGCTGTTGTGTGGGATGGGCGTCCGGCATAGAGTCCAACGGGCGAGCATGGAAGCGATGGGACGGCGGAAAAGAACGACATTCGGGTGGCGTTCTCTCGTTTTATGTTGTTGTTGATGTTGATTACCTACAGAAGCATATTGCGTGTACGAGACTTGGTCACAGACAGGAGGGATAGAACAGAAGGGATTTGTCCAAATCATTGCCGGTTTCCAAGAGAGCAGCACGACCAACTGTATGCTTTGACAAAGATGCTCTAAAGTCAAGTCCAAGAATCTAAACATGGCAGCACATAGTCCTGTTTTACAAAAACCCATCCCTAATGTATCAAATGATCCGCCCAGGCGCCTCTACCCCCTCCCCCCCCTCTAACACCAGACCACTGAAAGGTATCATCTATCTCTACGCCCCCGTCGACAGCCCCGGCCTCAACACGCTCGCCGCGTACGCCTCAGCATCCTTCTCAATCGTCCGAATGTCAATCCGATTCTCGAGGGCATCATTCACCCCCTCCAGCACCTCGCGGTCCTCCATCACATCGCGCATCAACCTCCCCTCGTGCGCCCAATACGCCGTCCCGCGGCCCCTCAACTCCTCATCCCTAATCACCGTATTCTTCACCACCCCCGCGGCATTCAACTTGCCCTTGACCCCGCCCAGCGCGCGCACCGCGCCCTCGACCCTCTCCGCCGCCGACGGCGGCGCCGCAAACGCCCGGTTCGTCGCGCTCAGCCACAGCGCCCACCCCACCAGCCCGTCCAGCGCCGCCAGCGCCACGAACCGCCCCGCGCGCGCCGTCCAGAAGAAGGCGTCCAGGTCCGGCAGCCGCAGCGCCCGCGCGTTGGCCTGGTAGTTGTACGAGCCGACGAGGTAGACGTCGGCGGCGGCGATGACGGCGGCGGCGACGGCGGCGGGGACGCGCCACCCGCTGCCGGACGGCGAGGCGGTCGCGAGGGTGAGGACGAAGAGGTTGAGCAGGTGCGGGGCGACGAGGTCGGGGAGGGCGTAGTAGAGGAAGGAGGAGGGGTCGTCTGACGTGCAGAAGGGGCAGGAGGAGAGGACGCCCGGACCGAATTGGAGGTAGAGGAGGCGGGATTCGAGGTTGACGAAGCGGGACCGGAGGGCGAGGTCGGGGGCGGTGAGGGGGCGGAGGGCCGCGAGGCGGTTGAAGAGGACGTCGACGGGGATTTGGAGGCGGGATTGGGTGAGGGTGAAGATGTTTTCGGGCGAGAGGAGGGGGAGGGTGCGCAGGAGGAAGAGGAGGGCGACGGCGAAGAGGAGGATGAGGGCGCGCGAGACGGAGGGGGGCGCTGGGCGGATCGGGCGGTTGTGGAGGCGAGGGGCGTTGCGGATGGTGCGGTAGTAGGAGATGGCTTTGGGGAGGAGTACGGGGCCGAAGAAGATGAGGAGGGACTTGATGCTGGAGGAGGGGGGCGATGTTAGCGGTTGTTTCTGTCAATGATGAGGGGGGCGAGGGAGAAGGTCATGATGGAAAGAAATTGGGAATGGCTTACGTTCCCCAGGGTATCGCCATGGTGTCGATGTGATGGTGCCTCTTCCGAGGCTCCCGAGGTCGAGTTGTGGGCGGACTACGACATCAAGGTTCAAGAGTGTCGAGTCTCCCTTTGTTCAGTCACGATCGTGAGGCTGACAAGCCAAACTTGACGTCGAGACGGCGAGGAGAGATGTCGCGTTTTGATTGGTCGACGGCTAGGGTGCGCCGGCAGTGGCGCTGGGCCCCACATGTCAGCCTTGTGCTGCAGCTGCGCCTATAAATTTATTTTCCGCTTGCGATTCCGATCTGCAATTTTCTCCCCTCCATGATCAACTCCGACAGCCACAGACTGTCCGGCAACATACACCACGACAACGCTCAGCGAGACCTGACGACACGCAAATGGGCAGCTCTCTCCAGAAATACTCAATTCCATGAATTTACGACTGTCACCCTCCCCGTCCAAGTGATGCGAGTGACTGTGCTTCCTGACCACACCCCCCAACAGTTGGCACTTTCGAAGCTGTGGCGACCCCCTCTCGAGGATAGATGGTCGTCAGAGTCAAAAAGAATGCCTAGATCAAGCCCAAGTTACTCTGCCAAGAGTCATCTCACGTAGTGTTGCAGAATTCCAGCTCCGGCCATGAAGAATTCTGCGTCAAATTGCTGAGAGACAATCCATCAACCTAAGCTTTAATCTTCTACACCACGCGACCTGTTATGCACTACAACTCCTTCTTCTCCCCAGATGAAGCCGCCTTCCCTGCTCCTGCTACCGGAACCGCCTGCTTCTGGCGGGACGCCGCCACCAACCCGATGATCGCAGTCACCGTCTCAAAGATGAGCGTGAGCATGCCGGTGCACGCCCACTGCCACACGACGATGCTGACGCTGCCAATCGGCGCCTTGGGAAACGAGGCGAACCACTCGACGTAGTAAGGGAACCAGCCATAGGGCAGCCAGAACATGGGCTCTCTGCCGTACCAGAAGGGGAGGAACCACTGCAGACCCCGCGTCGAGATGAGTCGTGCCGTCGTGAGGTATCGGTCGAATGTAGCTCGCGAGGCGTCCAGCGCCGATTCTGCCGTGGCACAGAAATGTCAGCATTTATTCAAGGGGGCCAGTGAAAATGCGCCGAGGGTGGGTGGTCCGCACTCTTCTTCTCGAGATCCTCAAACAGCTTGTCGTGCTGCCGACGAAGCTTGGCCCATTTCGCAAACTGGTCTTGGCTGCTCGTGGCAGTCAACTCTCGGCGTATGGCGAGGTACTCTTTTTGCTTCGTCCGTTGCTCGTCAAACTGCTTCGATATCGGGAAGGGGAGGGAGGTGGCGATGCGCCAGACCTGGAGGGAATCGTGTCAGTGTCTGCTCGCAACATCAAATGTTTGGTGGGGGGAAGGGCAAGATCGGAACGCACCAGAGTGTTGATGGTTGCTGCGCCGATGCTGTTGATAAGCTGGACCGCCAGCTCAATGACAAATATGAGGACCAGTAATGAAGGCATCCTTTCGGCTTGACGCTATCCGCTGAGGTGTGCTTTGCGAAGCTGTTGAGCTTGGTGACTTGGGAAGAAAGATCCCAAAGCGCATCTGATGACGGAACTGCCAGCACGCCACTTGGCGCGAGGTGCTTGGTAGAGGGTTAGGGTTGGTTGAGGATTCCCCACACCGCACCATGAACGACGCATGAAGCTTCCTCAGACAAGCTCCAACTGCCCCCAACCTCGAAGAACATCACAGAAGTCACGAGAACAAGCCTTTTAGGTTTCCTCCTCTCCGCCGCCTAAATATTGCGCAGCTCCTTTCTTCTGGTTTGCCGCGGGCCCATCAATTCTTTCTCTTCTTGCTTTCTGCGGCAGTCAGGCGAACAACTTCAAGCAATCTCACCATGTCAAGAGCTCTGGAGACAGAAGTCAAGACATCACTTGCCTCGGGGAACCCCGTCGAAGCCTACGATCAGATATCTCGAATATTTCTCTGGCCCCTTGGTGACGACCTCCTCGAATTCGAGATACTCGCCAAAGGTGTTCCTCTACCAGAAGGTTGCCATGTTCTCCAAGATGAACAGTGTGTCGGTGTGTCCAAGCTGGGCCTAGTCCAGGCATTTCTCGTGGCTCGGAAGATTCTACAGAGTCACCGGGACGGGTCAGAGCAACGACCGGACCAAGACGTGCTCGCTGCGACAGCCATCATGCTCCTCATGGATCCCGAGCACCTCACGGCCGCCAACACTCGCAAGCGACTGCTACAGGGACAAAAGAAGTTGGGAAACTCCAACTTCAACTCGAGTCTCCTCGCAGAAAAGTTCTTCCTCGATAGCCTTCTGACAAGCCGGCTCCATCGACACACCAAGTCTCCTACTCTCTGGGGCCACCTGCAGTGGCTGCTGCCCCTTTTCATCTCCTCTGGCGTGCCGGTGGACATTGAAGACGACATCAACAAGGTCATCTTCGTTGCTGGGGAGAGGCATCCACGAAACTACTACGCATGGAACCACGCTCGGTATCTGCTAAAACTCAATGGCCAGCTCAACACATCAACACTGCAGGACCTTGTTGACAGCGTCAGGACTTGGTGTTTCCAACATCACACCGACATTTCTGGATGGACCTTCCTCCTCGTCCTCCTCAACGCCACGGCGCCACTGGACACAACATGTCCCCGGTCGGTGTTCAGCCAGGTTACCCAACTTACCAAGTCGCTTCAGCTGACCAATGAGTCCGTCTGGGTCTTTCTGAGGACTCTCACCGCTTCCCCGCTGGTCGGGGAGGAAGAATATCTCGAGTTCCTCGCACTCGCCCAAGATCTCGTCGAGACGTCCACACAACTGGAAGCCCGGTCCGTGTTGCTGTCGGCCAGAAGATGGTGCGAGACATATCGGTCGATTGTTGAAACTGGTCCGTCTCGGACAGCATCAGGCGAACCCTGACGGACCTTTCCCCGGGCCTTTTTTTTAGCATTACACAAGCATACCACCGCCGCGGCTGCGGTTATGCATATATCCGGGTCTGCAACTCGCCTCGCCGTTGAAACCGTCTCCTGCTGTGCCACCAACGGCTTAAGCCTTCCCATGTCCCTGTCGGCGTGGTGTTTGGCAAATTGGCAGCTCCCAATGGCGATAACATGGCTGGTTTCACGTAAACGTGTGAAGAAAACGCCCGTCGGCCAGCACCCGACGCTTGTCGATGGATTGGGACATGTCCGTCAACTGGGAGAGTTTGGAGAATACGTTGGAGGAACTGGTTTTGGTGTCGACGGCCATCTTCTCTCATGTCAGCTTCCAGGCCCCCCCCAGAGTTTTAAGCCGACCATATCACACCTCTCATCAACACACACCAGACTGGCAGACTATACCCGTCAAAGGTCAAAGATGTACAGCGGCTCTGGACGAGGTCTGGACCCGGGACACCGCAAAATCCGAGATGTAATGGACATATAGCCGGCGGCGGAGATTTCAGCAGCGGCACGTTTCTAAAAGGGAGCACAAAGACACGGCCGGGGCGCCGGGAGTCTAGCGCCCCTTCGGCACGGATATCACGCGCGTTGCCGCCTGTCGTCGTGAACCGAGAAAATGGAAACTGGCAAGAGGTCCTGCATTTATGATAATACCGGGTAGAGATGCAGCCCGATTTCAGCCGAGGGGCCGGCCGAGATCCAACATCGTCACCGAGTTCACGGGAGGAGGAGAGTCCAGGTTGACATATCCGAAATACACTCGCGTTGGCGGCTTCGTCAAAGGGCGGCCATGTTTCGACACTGACTGTGGTTCGTTCATGCGGGTGGACTCGAGAGGCGGCTGTGATCTGGTGAGAAGCCCGGGCTCTCCCGGTCGGGCAGCGATGTCGTGACACGGCGACACGAGGGCTCTGGTCTCAGTTGTCTCAACCGCCTTTCTTCCGGTTCCTCAGCTCCCCTCGCGATATCTGGGAAGCTGGAGTGACGTTGATGAGCATGGCGTCGGTGGAGGACGAGTGTTTCAAAGCCGCCAGCACGTGTTGGCGTTGACGACATGATGGTGGTCGCGCCGCCGATCGAAACGGAGAACAAACAGTTTGCTGCAGACGCAACCGATTGGTCAACCAAAGGTCGACGGCTGGGGATTTCTTGGCGGATACGAACGCGCCAGGTTCTCGACTTTTTGTTCCCCGGAACACCTGTCTCTCCTTTCGCTCTCGCGTCCAGGCCCTGAGATCTCTTGTTGTTGTCCCTTTGGGCTAGGATGGACCAAGAGATGGGCAAGAGGTAGTGTAGAAACGGACACGATGAAGTATTCATGTCTTTCACTACCAGAGATGGACTCGTGATGCCTTTCTCGCCGTCCAAGTTGAAGGGATTGGACTCGACCTCGGAAGATGGGCTGTCGGAGGCGCTGGGGCTCCTGAGCTTGTTCTTCGTTCGGGTCCAATCGCACGATGGGCTTGATATCCCAGCAGCCCCCCCCGTAGGGACAGGGATGAGGCCAAATTGCCATCGTCCTCTCAGAAACGGGAGAGGTCCACCTCGCCAAGAGTTTTACGAGTCGTCAACTTGACCCGTTCCTCGGTGCTGAACTGGTACCGCCGCCGCCATTGTCGGTGGGAATCTACTTTGCCCATCTCTCTCGATCCTCTTGCTAGCGTGCCGAGAAGGCGGCTGCGACGTCAGCTGGGCCTGGCACTATCGAGGACTGGATCGGGTGAGGTCAGACGCTGAGCGACTGCAACGTCCCCCGCGAGATGCATGTCAGTTTGTCTGTCTCTGTTGTCTCTTCTCTCTCGGAAGATGGGGGCGTCGAGGTTTGTTTGGTTATGTCTCCTCTTGTCTTTTAGAGTTCGAGATATTCGGGCCTCAATGGCTCCTTGTTCTTGATTCAAAGAGCAGTCAAGAACACCACACGATACAGAAACCGATCCGGCAACCTTGTCGTCGCCAACGGCAAGCCACACCCACACCCCCGACGGCACCCCGGCGATGCGAATTACGGGGTAGCGGTGGCACGGTGGCTGCAGTGTGCAGTCGGGACTCGGCGGCTCATCAACGACGGGATCCCCTCCTCCTCGTCCTCCTTGGATCTTTCCCGAATCCCTTGTTTTCTGCGCGGATGATCCATTCCTCGACATCACGCCGTCTCCGCCAAACCGTTGATCAACCCCTCCTCCTCCCCTCGTCGCCGCTTCCGCAGCCTCCGCCGTGGGTGATTTCAGGAGTGCGGCTTCTTTCGCTCTCAGGGATCTCTTTCACGTGGCTTCCTTCGTCTCGCCCCCCGACCCCCAGCATCACATCACACTGCATTGTTTCGTCCGCCCTCTTTCCGGCCTTGCATCTCGGGTACAACGTCTCTGCCTACTCGTTAGCCAAGACGTGTATAATATCTCCGCATCTCGCCACTCATCGGAACCTACCTATCGAGCCGGCATTGTCGAAATAACGAACGGCCTGTGGTCGTTGTATCGCCAATGCGGCCAACCTAATACTTAATACACCTAATCGACCTCTATCGGTCCCCGACTTCGATACGTCCGGCCCGTCCGCTGACGGCACCGAGACCCAGACCGTTCGCTCGCGTCTCCTCCCGGTCCCCGATACGGAATTTGCTGGTGGATCCTTGGTCTCATGCTGGTGGACTCTCCTCGCCGCTGGGATCCCCGATCCGCGTCTCCCGCCTCCTGATTCCACTCGGTATCCGGGAGCCAGGTTTCTCGCCCCGCCCCGATTGGCGACAAAAGAAGCCCCCCCCCGTTGGTAGGTTGAGGTGAGAAGCGTGGAGGCTTCTGCTGCTGTTCTATCGTCAACATGCTGCGCACCTTCGCCCTCCTGCAGCTGACGCTATGGGCGGCTACAATTCACGCCTTCTTCCCATGGAGGCCATGCGAGGTGGACAGGAGCTGCACTGGCTCCCGGCCGAGAAGCCTTGACGGCCGGTCCTCGTCGCCGCACGCGACGTTTCCGAGGGGACAGAGCTTCGAGATCCTGCGGGCCCCTAATGTGCGTATCCCTCGGGCCTCCAAGACTCGCTGATGTTGACATCCTTTGTAGACCAAAGAGGACGGAGAAACGCCGACATCTCGAGCCATCCGACTGGCTAGCCGGATCGCTGCAAAGCGAGGAGTGACACCACTCACAAACCGAGCGAACATGTACACGGTCATTCCACCCATCGCCCCCACAGCCCCGAACTCGGCCGGCATTTTCCAAGACGGATACGACTACTCCTACTTCATCCAGGCCAAGATCGGCTCGTCCGGAAAGCCGTTGTACATGCTGTTGGACTCGGGGGCGGGGCCGACGTGGGTCATGGCCCGGACATGCAAGGCTGAAGCCTGCGGTCTGCACGAGACGTTTGGACCCGAAGACTCGAAGACGCTCAAGTTGGAGGACCAGACCTTCATCCTCAAGTACGGGACCGGAAACGTAACGTGCCAGGTGGCTCGCGACTCTGTGACGGTCGGCGGCGTCACGGTCAACATGTCGTTCGGACTCGCCAGCAATATGACGGACCACTTCGTTCACTTTCCCTTCGATGGGATCCTCGGGCTTTCGATGAACAAGGGGACGACGGATCCGTTTATGGCGGCCATGCTGGAAAAGAAGGAGATTGCGGCCAAGGTCTTTAGCATTTCCCTCTCCAGGCACTCAGACGGCTTCAACAACGGCCAAATCACTTTTGGCGGCGTCGATCCCACCCAGTTCACCGGCGACATCTCGTACTCGCCGATCTCCCCGGGTGCGAATGGCGAGTGGGCCATCGCGATGGAGGACATTGGACACGACGGGAAGAGTGCGGGTATCAAGGGCCGAGACGCCATCATCGACACGGGCACTTCCATGGCTTTTGGCAAGCCAGAGGACGTTGCAGCTTTTCACAAGACGATTATAGGGGCCACGACCGAGGACAACATCACGTACGCCGTCCCATGCTCGACGAAGCCAATCACGGTCAAGTTCGGCGGCCTGGCGTACAACATACCCGCCAAGGATTGGCAGATGGCATGGAACGAAACAACGTGCTACAGCAATGTCATGGGCATCGACTCGGCCAAGGGGAAATGGCTGATGGGCGACATGTTTTTGAAGAACGTGTACGCCGTCTTCGACATTGGCCAGAGCCGGATAGGCTTTGCGGCCAAGGTGCCCCCTCCCGCTACGTCGAAAGGCGGCAGCGGGAAGCCGACGGCCACGGGACCGGGTATGGCTCCCATCGTCAGCCCGTTCGTGCCATCGCCGGACGGCTCCGGGGCACCCACTCCCGGCGGCCAACAAGGTGCACCGGCCACCTCCTCTGTGACACCCGAGCAAGTCTCGCTCGGGGGGCGGTTGGAGATCCAGAGCCTCCTCTCCGTCTTTTGGGCTCTCGCCATCGCCATCACACTAGCCTCTTGATGACGACGACAATCGCATGTTTCAAAACCCCAACTACAGCTACCACTCACTAATTCTGCTTCGGCCAACGCCCGCGGTGTTCGCCAAGCGCACCACCACCACACCCCGACCACGTCATGGGTCCCGCGACTAGCTCAGGATACAGCCTCGCCGAAGACTCTCTTTAATACACACAGGCCACGTTGCCTATCCGCACACTCATTTTCTCTTTTTGTTCGAATCATTCGCATATTTGCATCTGGACGTCCAGCCAGCCAGCGGTCGTGCGCTTTCACATACACAGGATACCCAAGCCAGGGGAAAGGGGGAAAGATAAGAGGGGGCGGTGGGAGTCGACGGGAACTTGGACGCTGTGAGACTCCAGAGGGAGGAGGCGGGCAACCCACATATGTGACCGATGTGGGTTTTGTTTGTAACGTTTTGTAATGTACCTGCGAGTAGAGGTAGGGACTCGGGACGGGAGGAGCGGTGGCTGAAAGATGCCATCTCGGTGGGTGGAGGGGACATATAGCGTGGGCGGGTAGCTACAGGAAGTAGCCTTGGCATCAGATGCTTGAAGAAATCCAAGTATTGAATATGCCATTTTGGTGAATCGTCTGTTTTGGAGCGGTCGGTTCGGATGCGGCTGTTGAGAGTGAGGCTGCAAGCGTGTGGTATGGATCTGGCTGTATTCGTCGGTATTTAGCTGTATCAGGTATGTATTCCTTTGTTTCGAGAAGAGTTGAATTTGGATTCGAGACATGGGAATTCGGACCCCTGTAAATGCATCACATGACAGGGGGTCCCGTCCCAACGCAAGCAGCGTTTGATTGGTTTGGGAATTCCATGGTCGTGCCGTCTCCAGCATCTCCAATTTGGGGACAGACTGACAGCGTACGCCCTCTTTTTTGTCTGATTTGTACTTTTATGCGCCTGCATTCTGAACGTCACCACTGTGGGAACTTCAATCATACATCTCACGAGACCTGTTTCTTCCTACCCCCGTGCCTCCTCTACCAATTCCGTTCAACCACTTCCAAGTCGACACGCGGCACAACGGCACTGCCACCAACACACAAAGCCCACCCCCCCGAGCTCAACCAGCAACCCCCCGATTCGACCACCGACGAATTGGCCACCCCGACGCTCGCTACACGAACGAATCCAGACGAAGCCCTCCGTAACGAGCAAAAAGACGACATCTCCTCCCCAAACGATGCGCTGAAACATCCACCACCCACATCCCCTTCAACATGGCCCGCCCCAACAGCCGCCCTCCCGGCGCCGACGACACCCCCGAATCGCACAACCTCCTCTCCCACAACTCCGGCCACACCAGCCCCCAAGAAGAAGACGACTCTGACGACAACGTCATCATCCACGCCGGCCTCCCCACCCCCGCCGCGAAACGATCCCCTCGACCCCTACAGATATCCCTCCCCCCACCACCAGCGCTATCCGCCCACGATGCCGCCGCCGACTACCCCCCGCACCGCACCCCGCGCACGCCTAACCGCGTGCGCTTCGATCTGACGCCGACCATCGTCGTTGCGCCACGCGACGTCGTCGATGGAGAGGAGGAGCACCACCACTACGCGCGCCAGAGCTTCGACATGGACATTGACGAGGAGGATCCACTCGCCGGCCGGTCTGGCGGCGGACGGACACCGCTGCTCACGGGGATGGAAGCCCCGTCAGTAACACTCGCGGCCGAAGAAGAACGCTCGCGCCCCAAGAGCGGGCTACGCATGGCCTTTATGAACATGGCCAACAGCATCATCGGCGCAGGCATCATCGGGCAGCCGTACGCGTTCCGGCAGGCGGGGCTGGTGGCGGGCACGGTGCTGCTGGTGGTGCTGACGGTGGTGGTGGACTGGACGATCTGTCTGATTGTGGTGAATAGCAAGCTGAGCGGGGCGAGCAGCTTCCAGGGGACGGTGGAGCGGTGTTTTGGACGGCCGGGGCTGGTGGCGATTTCGGCGGCGCAGTGGGTGTTCGCGTTTGGGGGGATGGTGGCGTTTGGGGTGATTGTGGGGGACTCGATTCCGCATGTGCTGAGGGCGGTGTGGCCTGGGTTGAGGGAGATGCCGGTGTTGGGGGTGTTGGCGGATAGGAGGGTGGTGATTGCGGTGTTTACGATGGGGGTGAGTTATCCGTTGGCGTTGTATCGGGATATTGCAAAGGTGAGTTTTTTTGGTGGTGGTAGGGGGTGGGCGTGAGGGTTTGCTGACGAATGGGGGATATCTAGCTGGCAAAGGCGAGCACCATGGCGCTGGTCAGCATGGCGGTAATTGTTGTTACAGTGGTGGTGCAGAGTGCGCTGGCGCCGGCCGAGTCGAGGGGGAAGTTGGATACGTTTGAGCTCCTGGTGATCAACGACGGCATCTTTCAGGCGATTGGCGTCATCTCTTTTGGTAGGTTGCCCTCGAGCAGAGGAAAGCACATTGTCTAACATCCCTCGCAGCATTTGTATGCCACCACAACTCCCTCCTAATCTACGGCTCCCTCGAGAAGCCCACCATCGACCGCTTCTCGCGCGTCACGCACTACTCGACCGGCGTGTCCATGGTCGCCTGCCTGCTCATGGCGCTGGCGGGCTACCTCACGTTTGGCGACAAGACGGTCGGCAACGTGCTCAACAACCTGCCCTCGGACAACACCATGGTCAACGTGGCGCGGCTGTGCTTCGGCCTCAACATGCTGACGACGCTACCGCTCGAGGCGTTTGTCTGCCGCGAGGTCATGCTCAACTACTGGTTCCCCGGGGCGCCGTTTAACATGAAGCTGCACCTGCTCCTGACGACGGGGCTGGTGGTGGGTTCTATGGTGTTGAGCTTGCTCACGTGTGACTTGGGAACGGTGTTTGAGCTGGTGGGCGCCACGAGCGCGGCGGCGATGGCGTATATCTTGCCGCCGCTGTGTTATATCAAGTTGACGACGAGGTCGTGGAAGACGTATGTGGCGTGGGTGGTGGTGGTGTTTGGGTGTTTGGTTATGGGGATTAGTGTGGTGCAGGCGGTGGGGAAGATTATTAGAGGTTTGTCCCCCTTTTCCCTTGGAGCTCGTGTTGCTTTGCTGACGGTGTTTTGTTTCCAGGAGAGGGCGGCACCGCCGTGTGCATGTAACCATCTTGTTCTTTTACTCTTTAAGCGATTGTAATATCCCACGCACAGCGTGCTTTCGATTCTGGGCTTGGTACTACGGGTTGGGGTTGGTTCAGCCTTGGTTTTGTCCATGGGAGGGCGGAGGAAAATCCAGCCCGGCAAGGAAGGCAAGGCATACGGCGTCCACAACAAGCATGTATAGATGTTTACATGGGGCGGGCATTATAGAGAGGCCAAGCAAAAGGGGGTGGTTGACATTGGAGCGAAACAGCACTGCATCTCCGTCCGTTCAGTTGCTTTCTTGGATGGTGTCTATCAAGGAGGGGCTGACCAATGACAGAAGACATCCCATCATGCAAAGGCAAGTAACCATCCACAGCAGCGGCAGTCCCCTCCTCCCCGCTCGGCAACGTCCGCTTCACATTAGGTGCTGTACACTACATGGACGTGGTCACATGCGCTGGTCAGCCGCGTTTACCCCCAATGTTAGCGGTCCGCGGACTAGTCTAGTCTCCAAGCTACGGTTCTGCCGGCAGGTTCTCTGCTGCTTATCTGCGTGGGACTAGCTGGGGCTAGGATGAGGATTGGAGAGGATCTCAGCTCGGTTCGGTGTTGAAAGGTTCCCTTCATACATACGTCAAAGGCCTCGACAGGTTTCTCTGCCGGGACAGGCGTCGAGGTGGAGCGAACTGCAGGCTCAGCTCCATATTACGGGACGTATTTTCTCGGTCCTGGGACGGGATACCGTCGGACCATACGCAGCCTGGTGGTGGTGTAAGTGGCAAGCCAGGCCGCCTCGCGGGGAATAGGTGCACCTTTGTGGAGGTGTGGACATGTCTCTGTATGGTCTGCACTCCCTCGCCCTGTGGTTCAAGATGACAACGCAGCGAGCAGCCTGCCTGCCTACAAACGGGATGGAGGCACAAGTAGATGGAGGGGGGTGAGGAGGAAGCAACCCCGCACGCTCCCTCGCTCGCTTGCTTCCCGCGTGAGCGCCCTCCCCCCCATCTCCATCCCGTCCATGTTACTCCATCCCCCTGACCTTCAGAAAGGGTGTATGTGAGTGTGTGTGAGTGAGTGCGGGTTTTACGTGTCAGTCAGTCCGGGGAGTAGTGTAGGGCAATACTTAGGTATAATAGACATCGCATACCCCGCCTGTCGCCTCGAGTTTCGAACCCCTCCTTTCCTCCCCGCCCTTCTTCATCAACCATCACCGTCACCACAACCAAAGCCCACACCACATATCCCACAAGTTCTCAAAGTCCCATACTTCCACCACCAGCAACCATGCACGGCTCTTCCTGCCCCAAGTGCGGTGCCTCGTCGGACGGGAGCTCCAAGGCGTGCGGCTCTTGCGGTGCTGTAGGTCTTCTTCCCCGATGATGGAGAAGAGGAGAGCGGACGGACAGCTAACCGTATTGGACTTGAACAGAGCTGCCCCAACTAGACACCTTCACCCACACCCACACCCACTCATTTCGCATCTTGTTTGGTTCCACAACTCGGCGGCGGCGGATGGCTTTTATGCTTTCGAGTTTGACACGGGCGGAAGGGGGGATGTTCAGTTGACGGCGGCGGCGGGTGTGTCGCCAGTGAGCTTGAGGTTGAGCTTTAGGTTGGGTGGTTACTTGTTCAAGTTTCGAGCTTCGTGGTTGAGCACAGCAACACTACGTATAGTGAGAACACTTGCGATTTCCCATCTTGGGTACTTGTGACGATGCCATGTCGACGTTTCCACGTATCCCGGCTGTGATGAAATATACGTACCTCACTCAAGAGGTTGATGACCTTCTTGTTCCTAGCAAGTCACCGGGGAAGGAACAGAGACATGCGGATAGAGACTCGATTCGCCGCCATTCCATGCATACACACATACCTACCTACACATACCCACCAGGGTAGGTAGGTAAGCTCTAATGCTTCTACATAGACACGCGCAAAGTACCTACCCAAGACGTAGTCACTACGCAACACAATGTTCCAGACGCACCTCCCCAAGCCAATCCAACACCCATCATACCCCCCCCGGAACAAGGTTCGGGGAATTCCCGTCAAGCGCCGGCAGCCCTTTGAAAGTCCCAGGGCATCCATCAGGAAATGCAACCTCGGGCCGCCTCCGTCCTCGGCTTATCCATCGCGCCGCGGTGCTTGCGTCCCGTACCCTCACCATTCAGATTCTGCCCACTGACACGTAGACTCCGTTGGGTGGGACCTTGATTCCACCGTGGTAGGCAGCGTAGAGAAAAGGTTCAAGGAAGCCACTGTCCCATCAGGCTGGACCTAGGCTTAGGATGTGGCATGGCCTGGACAAGGCGTCATGTCGTGTGTTCAAGGTCAGGGCAGCTTATTGGCCAGTCCTTGGGTTCTCAAAGTGCCTCTGGATTCTCGAAATGTCCTTGCACCCTCGGCAAGCTCTGGCTGAAAGAGTGCCGGTGTCCTTGGGAAAGGCTGCAGCTCGAGACAAGCGGACAATGGCAACGGACTCGAGGATTCATCACGGTATCAAGTCAGCCTCGAATACCAGGGCCAAAGTGTCAGCCTGTCTGACAGGCGCCAGGCATCGTCTTGTCACAGTTCTGGACAACCACATAGAGGAAAACGAAGTATGGATTTAGTGTAGTATGACTGAAGGGCCCTCCGAGATTCACTCCACACAGGCGCGAAGCAAGAGATAAAATAGAGAAAATAAACACGATAGCGAGCAAATCCCAACCGAAAAATAAGACCAATGCAAACGCGGCCCCCCTTCTCCGGAATGGTCTCGCACTCGCAAGCTCCGATTGTGTGGTAAAGTAGCTCCCCAGTTCCATGAACCGTTTCCGTTACACTTCACCCCTCTCTGTACGTTCCCCTCCCCCCCCCTTCTCTCCGTCGACTTCACCCCGCCGAAAGTTGGACTCGAGGCAGTTGGACAGGCCCCTTGCTCTCAAGTCGACCCGTGGCTGAATTACAGGTGTAGTGGCGTATCAGGCCTGGCATGCGTAGGATGCACAGGCTGTACGTCGTGGTCGTGGCTGGGGCTGCCCCCATTTAAGAGACGGAGCTCTTGCACATGCCGCGTTTTTGCTTCGACTTCTTGAGCAGAGCCGCCCGTGTCGCGTTCTCAAACACCTCGCGGACACCCTCGTTGGTCTTGGCCGAGCACTCGAGGTACTTGTGGGCGTTGATCTTCTTCTTGAGCGCCTCGCCCTGTCATACCAGTCTGGTTAGCACATGGTGGCGTAGGGACCTATCACCGCGACGCTTACCTCCTCGGGAGAAACGGGCTTCTGGCTAGTCTTGCGCAGCTCCTCAATCGTCTTCTGGTCGTAGCGCAAGTCCTTCTTGCAACCAACAAGGAGAATGGGGACGTCACGGCAGAAGTGAAGAACCTCGGCATACCACTATTGGCAGAATGACTTGTCAGCATGTGTCGCGTGTAGACCACGGGGAAGGCTCCGCGTGCGCAGAGCCATCGGGGATTATCAAATAAGGCCGACCTTCTCGGAGACGTTGTCCAACGAATCGGGCGAGTCGATGGCGAAGCAGATCAAGACAACGTGCGAGTCGGGGTACGACAGGGGGCGGAGACGGTCGTAGTCCTCCTGGCCGGCCGTATCCCAGAGCGCAAGCTCGACGTGTCTGCCGTCAACCTCGACATCGGCGACGTAGTTCTCAAACACGGTGGGGACGTAGACCTGGTGTCAAGCGCGTCAGCATTGTCCCTGACTCTTCATTCGGTCGGGGTGGCGGGATGGGGTGTTGTCGATCGGAGCTCGCTTGCTCGTCGGACAACCAGGCAGGCTGCAAGGCCGAGCAAAGACCGGCCACATGTCATCACGCGGAATGAGAGCGTCGATGGACATTATCGTCGTCGAGGAAGCGGTCGGGGTAGGAGAAGGGCGCGGTGCACGGGGGGTGATGCGGCGTGTCACTGAACTTACCTCGGGGAAGGTGCCCTTGGAGAAGACACTGCAATGAAAGATTAGCACGGCGACCAGAGGCGACGGAGCCAAGAGGCGGTGATGGGCGGATAAGGGCCAACGTACATCAACAAACACGTCTTTCCGCAGGCGCCATCGCCGACGATGACGAGCTTCCGGCGGAGTTCAGCAGACATGGTTGCTGGTGCCCGAAAGGGATAGCTTGGCTTTGCGAGGCGAAAGGCTGACGAAGCTGGGACGGAGATGGATGGGATTTTGGCGGGTGACGGGCGATGCGTCAAAGTCGCGGCTTCAGCAAGAGGAAGGGCGTCGAGCACGAGTCGGCACCGCGGGATCCGGGTGCTGGGAGAGGTGCGAAGTGCGAGGCGCGGAATGCGGCGTTGATGATGTTGGGGAGGAAGAGGGAGATGGAAGGTTGAAGGGGACGGGGTGTGTGGAAAAGAGTAGAAGAGGTCAGGCCCGCCTCAATTGACGACAGAGACAGGGCAACAATGCGTTGGGGGGAAGCCGGGAAGGGGAAGGAGGTGGGTGTGTTAGGACCCGACCGCTGTGAGTGGATGGAGACAGAAGCCCCCCCCAGTTGCCTTGGTCTGGGCTGAGCGTCAGTGCCCCGGGGACCTGGGGGGGCCCTTTTGCATCACTAACAAAACACCCACACACGTCAGGTCGGGCAGGTCGACAACCCGGTCGACGGTGGGCGTGGCTCGACGGTCGCCAATAACAAATGCAAGACGGACATTTGCATCTCCCGCCTTCTTTCTCCAGGACTGGTTCTCAAGGCTGCTGCTCCATGCACAGCGCATCACGAAAAAATCGAGGCCAGACCGCACGATGGACACAATCAGCAGCAAGCGAAGCCTGTACTTGGCCTGATAGTGGAGGTTCCCGTCACGACTGTCTTAAATTGCCGTTTTACGTGTAGGGGGCTCGGGGGATGGACGGCGGGCCTGTGACCAGCGCCCGCACCGAACCACGGCAGGCAGTGCACCCGCTGTCGATCGGGGAAGCAGGCGGTGGGAGCCAGGCGGCCAGTGGACGGTGGACCCCGGGGCGCCTGATAAAGCGCAGCTTGGTGGCGCCAGTCTTTTCGGATTGGAGGCCGTTGGAGATCCAAACGGTCATCCATGAAGTGCCCATGGGTGCCACTTGCTCATTCATGGCATGTGGGAACAACTCCAAGGTCGAGGGCAAGTTGAAACACTCTCTCCGAACGCATCCTCGCATCCCATAGAAGTCGTCGACCTGTCATGCTGCCTCTCGTGGTTCTTGGAGGACTCGGACAGGATGACTCGACCGGTCAGATAGGTGCCTGCTCGGATTCCTCGTCTCCCATTTGCACATTTTCACAAAGTCTCGCCTCCGCAGCCGACGGCCCCGAGCTGAAAGGGCGGGTTGCAGTCGTGATGACCTGAGCCAGAGGCAGACAGGCGCCTGGGGGGGCGAGACGGTTGACCGTTGCACGCAGGGTCGGCCTGATAGCCCCATCTTCTCGGCACCAGCAGTCTACATGTGGGAAAAAGCTTGGAGGGCGGGTCGACCCAGCCCAGCCGCTGAGGCGTAGCTCGGAAACGGTACCGCGTACGGACGAGCATGTTATGGGGGCCGAAACGTCATTCTCGAAAGTTGTGGTAGATTGGAGACCTCCCGTTGATGAGAGGAACCCCCGCGCCCCGGGTTCTGGTTCTGGTCCGGTGTTGTCACTTGTGAAGTGTGGCAGAAAAAAAGTCCTATCCGTCCTCGAGCCGGGCTAGGACTGAGAGGCACCCCCAGAAACTGCAAGCCAATGTCTCCAGCACTGTGCTTCGGGATGGCATACCAACTACCAAGGGACGCAGATGATCGTCGTCAGCCTCATCAAACCCCCAGCCAACAGGCGTCGCCAGCCAGTGGTTCCGATTGGGCTAGATTCGGACTCCTGAGTTGTCCACGGTAGTGACTTGTCCACGGGAGCAGTACCTGGACCACTTCACAGACGCGGCCATGGAAGATGCCGTACATCTACATGTTCTGTGCGGCGTCAGTTGACTGACGTGGTAGGTATCAATGTGCTGCAATTGCAGGCGGCTGTATGTATGAAAGAAGGACAGCTTCACAGGCACCACTCCGAGGCTCTGACTCTCGCATCATCTATGCCCGGAAGGTGGGGCCTCAATGGGCAGCTGGCCGTGTGTCCATGCCAGCCGGCCCGGCCGACACCGGCCGTCAAAAAAACCCAATTGGCAAACCTCCAGCTTCGACATTGACATTGACGACGACGACGACGACAACGACGACTCGCATTCCACCCCGCCAACCCACCCCACGGCTTCGCCCCCGACCGACCCCAGCTAACGCCCACCTCGTCGGCCTGCGCCATGGAAAACATCATCCGGCGGGTGCGCATCGCCGAGCGTGTGGTCGCCCGGCGGGCCAAGAAAACCGACTACCAAAAAAGGGGGGCAGACCGGCGCCAGGAGACCTTCAATGTGAAGGCTGTCCTGCATGAGGCTCGCGACCATCTGGTTGAGGCGAGAAAAGCACGACGGGATGCCTGGGAGCTGGGGCCTCTTGCACCGCGCCGCGACATCAGCTACGTCCGCGCTGGCAGCACCTACTACGGCACCCTCTCGACCGAACACGCCGGCCTTGCCACCAGGACCCTCAGCGAAGAACAGAAACGGGCGCGCGTTGCGTGGTGCGGGACTCCTGGCTTCGTCTGCCTGGAGGTCGGCGACCGCGTCGTCGTTCTCGACGGCCCCTACCGGAATCACATCAGCGTCATAAGGAAAATGAACAAGGACACCATGACGGTGACGCTCCAGGACACCTCGGTTCGTCTCCTTCGCTCCCACGCCCCCGTCCAGCTTGCTGACACCCCGCCGCCGCGCAGGTCAACCAAACCATGCCGCTCTTCGTCGCCAGCGGCCAGGCGGGCCCCGTCGAACCCTGGGAGGCGCCCATCCCCATCTCCTCGGTCCGCCTCGTGCACCCGCTGCGGGATCCCGCCACCAACCGCGTCCGCGACGTCATCATCCGCGAGCTGCGGCCCTTCAACCGCGACTTTGACCGGCCGACGCGCGAGTGGACCTTTGACCGCGTCATCCCCGGCGAGAACGTCGTGATTCCGTGGCCGGCCAAGGAGAAGCCCAAGAAGGAGACGCACGCCAACGACACGGTGTGGGCCGACGTCGACGAGCGCACCTTTGTACCCACACTGCTCAGCCCGCCCATGCCCGAGACGGTGCTCGACGAGCTGCGCTGCAAGTACTCGCGCTTCCGCACGCGCCACACGCGCGAGTACGTCGCCAAGCGCGAGGCCTGGGCCGCCGAAAAGGACGCCGCCAAGCGCGGCGGCGACGAGATGCTGCTGCCCGTGCAAGAGTTCAACCGCAAGCGCCGCGCCGAGCGCCGCGCGCTGGGCCAGCCCGAGCTTACCGACGACATGCTGGCCAAGATTGGCGAGGTCATGGAGAGGAACGCGAGGTTACGCAAGGAGGGCAAGACGTCGGAGAGCATCCAGGAGGCGGCCGCACAGATGTCTATCCAGGACAGGTCACCAGGGGAAGATGTCCGGCCATGAGGGGGTGGTTCCTCGTTTCTTTCTGGGAAAGAAAGCAGGAAGGAGGCGGGACGGGTGTAACAATACATATACCGCAGATGTCTGCCACGTTCATGTGTAATGATACAGATAGACGGGGTGCATAGAAGACATGTCCGAGTACATGAACCATCTCCAATTCCGGCCAGCTGGCAGAACATTTTTGAGATCATCAGAAGCGTGAATGTGTCTATGTGATCGATCTCTTGATCATGGATCGAGTCCATGGAGAGAATCCCCCCCAAGGCAGAGATTCAAACATCAAGTGGGTATTAAGGTATCGAACTCTTCTCGCCCTCTGACAAAGTACCCCTGAATCATGGGCAACAAAACAAACAAAAGACCACCAGGCCCAGTCTAGCCAACTGGTCGCAGCCAGTCAGACAGATGTAAAATCCCAACGCAATCAACAAGAAACAAGACAATAACCGTCGCGACGCTGTCCGGGTACCTTACCCTCCCATGCTTCCGGCCCCGCAACCCCAGACTTCGTCCTTCCCCCTTCACAGCAGAAGAAACATCATTCCCCGCCATCTCGCAATCTCGCCTCGTACACCACCCAACAGAAGAAAATCATTGTCCCATCATGCCACTCATAGTCATCCCACCCAGTTTACACATGTCCAGTCATCAGTCATCTCTCGTCGCATCCTGCCCACCATCCACCAATATCACAACCGTCAACGTCGCAGCATACGCCTCACGGATGGCACACGCCATGCTGTGTCTCTGTTAGCCAACCGTCCCCAAAACCAGACCAGAAAAGAGAGAAACTCACCAAGTCCTCCCCACATCCGCCACCACGGCACTCAACCCCCAACTCGCACACCACGCCCTCGCCAACACCTCATTATCCGCGACCCCAAACGCCTCAATCACCAACACCTTCTCCTCGTCCCCGTCCTCCTCCACCACCACCCCCTTCGCCTTACTCCCCTCCGCCTTCCCACTCCCCTCACTACTCCCGACACTCCCAACCCTCCCCCCCGCGCCCCCCCACCCCTCCATCCCCACAACCTCATCCGCCCTCACCCCCACAAACACATAATCAAAAAACAACACATGCGGGCCCTCACTGCACGGCCAAGCCTCGACAAACCTCACATCATACCGCAACCGCACCGGCCAGCTCACCCCGTCAATCGCGAACCACACCGTCGCGTCGAACCACGCGGGGCCGGAGTCCGCCGTCGGCGCCTTTCGCTTCGAGCACGCTTTTAGTCTCAACAGCTCGATCCGCACGAGGTCGAGGTCACTGTCGACCGTCTTCGGCCCAACGAGCTTGTACTCCCTCACGGGGAAGACCTCGGCGGGCGGGCCGAGCGGATCCGAGCGCTCCGACATGGTGCGGACGTCCTGCGGCGTGAGACTGCGCGGCGCGGGGAGGGAGCGGACGCGCGCGATCTGCGAGCGCGCGAGGTCCGAGGTGGGGCGGGCCGGGCCGATCCACCCCGCCACGGTCGTGGTCGTCGGCGCGAGGACCTTGCCGACGATGCAGGCGGCGGACCAGTAGGTGGCGGCGGAGCGGTACTGGAAGCCGCAGTGGGGGTGGAGGTGGGTGAGGAGGGCGAGGTGGTCGGTCTGGGGGTCCGGGTCGAGGTCGATGAGGGCGTTGATGGCGAGGAAGGGGAAGGTGGGGCCGGGGAGGACGAGGCCCGAGAAGAAGGCGGCGGCGTGCGAGGAGATGAGGGGGAGGGTGTTGGCGTCGGCGTGGGATTTGAGGGTCGAGAGGGTCGCGGCGAGGTTGGGCCACTTGAGGCGCTGAGCGAAGCGCTTGAGGAGGCGAGCTTGGCGGTGCTTGAGCTTGAGGCGGGGGAGGAGGTCGGCGGGGAGAGGGCCGAGGGCGTCGATGCGCATGTGGTCGCGCCAGCGGCGGGCGACGGCGAGGGACCATTGGATGGTGGGGGGGATCTGGGAGAGGAGTTTTTCGGCCGAGGACGGGTGGTGGTGCTTGGAGTTGATGCGGAGGTCGAGCTCGGCGGAGAGGAGGAGCTGGTGGAAGAATTTGAAGAAGGTCGGGGCGTTGGCCGGGGAGGTGTCGAAGATGAACTTGGTCACGACTTGGTTGCGCGGGAGGGTGAAGTCGATCCAGTCCGGGCGGGACAGCACCATGATGAGGTCGGTGATCTGCTTGTCGAGCGTGCGGTGCGGGGCGAGGTACTTGTCCGGGTCGCGCAGGAAGCGCCGGTAGAGGTTCTTGTACATGAGGTCCTCGTCGTCGTCTTCGAGCCCGCGCTCCAGCTCGCGGAGCCGCTCGAGGACGCGCTCGAGCGTCGTCTCGCGGGGCAGCACGCCGGCGTCGCGGAGGGCGATGGACGGCGGGAGCACGCTCGTCATGGTCACCCATTGGTTGAGGGTGATGGTGCCCGGACGCCGGCCGAAGCAGAACGAGTAGCTCGGCTGCTCGAGGGTCTCCCACGGGTAGGTGGCGGGGAGGGCGCCGACGAGGCGCAGCGTCATGAGCTGGGTCAGCGAGTCGTGCGGGTTGGCGGCGTCGGTGTCGTCGCCCTTGTTGCCGGCGGCCGTGGCGAAGAGGGCGTAAAAGTCGTCCGAGGCGTGCGGGATGGGTCGCTTGTGGCCCTTGAAGGCCGGCACGCCGCGAGAGATGAGGCGCATGGCCGGGCCGAGGGTGAGTTCCTCGCGGCTCGACATGCCCTCGGGCGGCCACTCGGTCAGCGGGCCAGTCTCGACGGACCGGCCGCCGATAACCTCGCGGCCCTTTCCCTTGCTGGAGCCGGCGTCTGGTCTCCGGGTCCGGCGGCGGTCGCTGGGGGGGTCCCGGGGGGGAGTCCGGCGGCGATCACTCGGACCGTCCCGTGGAGGAGACCGTCTGGTGCGGCCGGGGATGACATCGCCTTCGCTGGCCGTCCGTCGGGGATAGTTTTTTTCCTGGGGTTTGTTAGGGATCGCGTATGGGAGGGAAGCAGGGAGGAGCACAAACCAGTGTCTTGCCCTTGGCCGCCGACGACACAGAGCGAAGCAGACTCCAAAGCTTGCCCTTCTTCTTGGGCTCATCTTCCAGCCTGTCGTCGTCGTCTCTTGGCATTTTCGAGGTTCCTTTCTCTTTCTCCTTTGATCCGAGTCCTTGAATTTCGAGTTCCGTTGTCTCAACCTCGAAAAGTCAACCCTCCAGTCCACAGCACCAAAAGCCAGCAGTCAACGGGTTTTGTCGAAATCAGTTATTGTGACGAGAGCCTGCCAATAGGCGGCAGCCGACTGGGCATATCTTTTCCTCGCCGTCGAAATCGTAAACCGGGTGGTGGTAAATGGTTGAATTCCTCAGATCAGGTTCTTTTCAAACGAAGTTTTGCGTACATGTGCGAGGGAGGGAGGGACTTGATGTGGCTCAGCAGGTTTAGTTCCCCCTTCAAACCAACTGCCCACGAGGGAGGTTTGAGGCTGAGCAGTCCCGAGGTAGGTTGTCTCTCCCTCTTTCACACCACACCGACGACGCGTGTCATGAGATGCGCTTGCAGCAGGCGGGAGGGTGTGGCCCGAAAAAAGTGCCGCGGCAACGTGTCTCGTGCGTGATCTGAGGAAAGAAAGAAGAAGAGGTCAATCGGTCTCCGGCACCTTCAGCAAAACACTGCTTCGATGACAGAAAGAGGCCGGATAGCCACCGAACAATGTCACTTTTTGTCGTCGACGGATGGATGCGTGCGAAGAGAGGTGAGACATCGACTGCCCGTCACAAATTGATTGATTGATTTGCCTGCGACTTGGCGACACCCGAAGCCGTGGATACGTATACTTGCAGGTGCTATATACCAACCATTTGGCCTGGTGAAACGCGCTCTGAAATGTGCCTCTCCACTGCCCCGTCATGTCATTGTGCTTTGCCGAAGCAGCAAATGGCCCCTGGGATGCCCGACAATGCATCGACACCTACCTTGCTTGGGAGTTAGCACGGGACTGATGTTAAGACCAAGTCTGCCCCAGCCCGGAAATATACAGGGGGCTGTTTTAAAATACAGCGCCGCAAGTGACATAACTCTCATGTCCTGCACTAACAACCCAAACCAATCTCGCAGTTCATCACAGTCATGATTTGTCCACCAACACCCCCACGACGGGAGTTTCCCCATCCAACCACATGGCCGACATGCAAAAGTCTCGCGACTACAGGATGTAGACCAGTCTCTCGGATAGCTGCTGCCATGTCATCGAATCTGTACGACAGATGCGTCACACTTCAGCTGGCACCAGGCACAGGCTCCCCTTGGCTCACCGCAAATCATCGGTTCGTATGCATGACAATGATAAAGATACCCTGAATGCCGCTGTTGATACATCCTTTCCAATGCGAAATGCCCAAGTAAATGCCGGTATGCAATTTCTCCATGTTCTCTCCGTCTCCCTCTCTCTCGACACCTCCAATCTGTTGACTCGCCCCTTTCCAACCCTCACCTCTCCCCATTACAAATCCCCCATGACCAGGGCACTGCCATTCGTCGGCAGCCTCTCCCCAGGTCCTCTCCTCGCCAGAGCCTCCTTGTACTAGACACCATCGTTAGCCACACCCCCAAAAGACGAAGAACCCAGGAAAAATACTCACAGCAAACACAAAATTCAGCACCAGCGCCACCATCAGCGCAGCACTAATCACCAACGGCCCCGCCATACTATCAAAGTCCTTCCCACTCCTCGCCACAATCATACTCCGCCGCCAGTGCAGCGTCCAATACCCCCACACGCCCGCAAACACGGCGATGCAGATGTACCCGATGCCCATCCACTCGGCCAGCGAGCCCTCGCCGGCGGCCGTGTACAGACTTATCGCCAGGCCGCCGAGCAGCACGCAAATGTGCTGCCACTTGAGAAACGTGCGCTCGTTGGCCAGCCACACCTTGGGCTCGATCTGCAGCGGGCCCGCGTTCTTGATCCACTCGGTCGGTTCCGTGACGCCTTCGGGGAGCGGGGGGGCCGTCTCGCGGGCACGCTTGGCTTTGGCGTATTTGGAGAGGGAGAAGCCGGGGAGGATCGAGGTGAGCGTGGAGCTGTAGTCCCTAGCACGGTCGTCGTCCTCGGCGGCGTTGCCGTTCCCGTTGATCTGGTCGGTGTGGAGGTCGAGGGGCGCGCCGGACAGCGGAGTGGCGGCTGTGGCGCCTTCCCGCGCGGCCCGCTCGGCGAGGTACGACTTGGACACTGGGGAGCTCCTGGAGGGTTTGTACGAGCCGAGCTTGGTGCCGAGGAAGCTGCCGACAACCTGCTCGTTCTCCGCCTGGATGGCGCGGCGCTCCTCCTCCTCCTCGAACGCGCGCTGCGGGTCCTTGCGGATGTCCGTGTCCAGATCGCTAAGCCAGAACGGCAGCCGGTTCACATAGTCCTCGAATAGCGAGGCCACGCCGTGCACAAACTTGGAGAAGCGCGGGGACGGGTGCACGAGGTGCGACCCCATCAGCTCCTGGATCCAGGTGGGCCGCTTGCCCGTGCTGTCCTCCTTGAGCTTGATCTCGAGCACCGCGTACGGGAACCGCGACACCTCGCTCTGGTTGATGTTCTTAAAGGGGTACGTCATATCCCGGTCGTCAATGTCGGCGCGGTGCCAGTCCTTGGGGTCGCGGCAGGGCCTGCTCGCGTCGAGGGCGTCTTCGCGGATGAAGGCGATGTCCGTGTCGATCGAGATTCGCACCTTGTCGTCGCCGGGCTTCTGAAAGGCGGTGCGCGTGTAGTTGGCGCGGACCAAGGGCTGCAGCTTGTTGGTGCGGATGAACTCTTGGATGGCGTCGGCCGTGGTCTGGAACTCCCCGACGTTCTCGGCGCTCTCGCCCTTGCGCTCCATCTTCTGGACCGTCTTCTCCATCTTGTACTCGTCGTCGAGGAAGGGCTTGATATATTTCTCCTTGAGGCTGAACTTGCGCTCCTCGCTGCTGCCATTGTCGTGCAGGATCTTTTGCTCGAGCACAACCTCGGGCTTGTCGCTCAGCAGGCCGTACCACCGCAGTCTCAATGACGACGCCTCACCTTCCCGCTCCACCTTCTTATAGTAGAGTTGGAATTTGGCATTGTCAAAGTAGAGCGACGTGATGGTCGGGTCGGCATTGGCGTCGAGCTCCTTGGCGGCCTGCTGGCTATAGACCAGCGCCGGGAGCCGGCGCATGATGTACGTCTTGACCTCGAGCAGGTTTTCGGGGTGCACCCAGAACTTGTGCGCCGTGTAGCGCTCGCCGTTGTGCGTCTCGGGCTGGCTGTTGGGGTCGATCGGGTGCGTCTCGCCGCCGGTATTCTCCTCGAGCTGCTGGCGGATGGCAAAGTACATGAGTGACAACTTGTTGAGCAGGGGCGAGTAGGCCTGCTCCGAGTTGAAGGGGCGCTTGGACAGGCTGATCTGCATCATGGGCCGGATCTTGTAGCGGTCGCCGCGCTTGCGGTCGTGCTTCTTGACCATCTTGAGAAAGCCCGTGTAGTTGAGGTTGCTGTACTTTTGCAGCTCCTTGACCTCGTTTGTGACGCGGTCGAGCTCGGCCTCGAGGTCCTTGAGCTGCTGCGTCTCCTCGTCGCTGCGGGGGCGCGGCTCGCCATCGTCGGTCGTCGTGGCCGCCGACAGGTCCTTGAGCTTGTCAAAGGCGGCATCGACGCGGTCGCGCAGCTCCTGGACCTTCTCCTCCTGGAATTGGGCGACCTTTTCGAGCTGCGTGTTGAAGATCTCGTCGCAGAAGCGGTTCTCGTCGTCCTCGGTCCAGGGCTCGTCTTCGTCGTCGGGCTTGTCCTCGCGCAGGATCGTCTTAAGCTTCCCGTACTCGATGTACTTGTCCTTCCATGGCGCGTAGACCGACTGTCGGAGTGTCTTGCCGAAGCGCATTGTGGCGGCGGGCCTCGCGTTCGAGGTGCGATGCGGCGATGGCCGTCTGCAAGTGTGAAGATCGATTTGGGTCCAAGACTGTGCTAAAGATGCAAATTGATGTATTCGATGGCGAGCTTCGCTCTCACTGTCCAGAGGCAGTGGAGACGATGATGGGTCTTGGGTGGCTGTCGTCGTCGTCGTGTGCGTGTAGCAATGTCGTGAGGGAAAATGGAGAAGCAGTGGCGACGAGCTCGGAGCAGCAACCTCGAGTTCTTCGTCGTACAGGGGCTCGTCATCGCCCAAGCGCACTGCCCCACTACAGCTTCAGCACGATAACGGCTGCTGAACCTTGATAGATAGCCATTGACCAATCACTCTCCCACGTGTTTGTCCGTTGCAACCGTGTTCCTCTGTTAGCGAGAGACATCAGGGGCCGAACCGTCCTGTACATTTCAAGGGTCCCAATAATTTGGTCGGCCAACCGATGCCCTAAGTCCCAAGCAGCGGCTCTTTTCTAACCAGAGGACGCCTTTTGGGGCTTCTCAAGGGCTCTTTTGCGATGGAAACGAGGCCTCAGAATCCGAACAGGAGGCCTTTCCCTGACAGCCCGAGACTTCAGAGACACAGGCCGAGGCAGTCCGCGCCTTTCACCGAGGCCTCGCAAACCGAACTCGAGGCCTTGAAATATGAACTCGAGGCCTCAAGCTCTTCAGAGCAGGCCTTCGCTCGCTAGGCAAGAGGTCTCGCGCTGACGAAAAAACCGACCCGACCGTATCGAAGATATGTGCTGGACCACGGACGGGTCGCATCCGGACCGATCCCACCGCCTGCTCGGGAGAAGCCTTTCGGGGATGATTGACCCCTGAATCGACACCATTGCCACGGCAACGGCGGCACTCAAAGATGCACAAACTTCACACTCAGGCAAGGACACACCATTGCATAAACACTCGTTGTTCCAGTATGTAACCGCAAAACTATGTACGAGCAAGAGCAGAAAAGCACCAAGACACGGTCCGCCTGCGCCCTTTTCGCCGTCCATTTCGCCAACCAAATCATTCCCCAACCCGCTCGCAAAGTCCCCGCCTTGACATGACAATAGAGTGCTGATGCTGCGCTGATTGGTATCAAAATGAAATCTGGTCAAGCCCCTCTCTCTCCGCCTATCCTCCTCCTCTGTCACCTCTTATGCGGCGACGGGAACCATCTCGGTGGCAGCCTTGGCCGCCGCAAAAACCTCCTCGGCACTGCGCTTGACGATGCCGCCGGTCACGGGAAGACCGGTCGAGTGCTCGAGGTAAAGATCCACCTCGCGAGCAGCCTGGCGACCCTCATTGATGCCCCTGAATAAAATGTTAGCATATCTGTGACCAACCTCCCATTCGTACACAAGTGTCACTTACCAGACAATCAACGACTGGCCACGGCGGCAGTCACCAGCGGCAAAGATGCCCTCAATGTTGGTGCTGTACTTGCCCTGGGGGGTCTTGACGTTCTTGCGCGCATCCTTCTCGATATCGTCGCCGAGGACACGGGCCTCGGGTCCGAGGAAACCCATGGACAGGAGAACAAGGTCCGCGGGGAAGAACTGCTGGGAGCCTTCAATCTTCTTCATCTCCCAGCGACCATTGGCATCCTTGGTCCAGTCAACACGGACCGTGTTGATGCCCTTGACCTTGCCGGTGCCGTCATCGACAAAGTCCTCCGACATGATGCAGAACTCGCGGGGGTCCTTGCCCATGTGCTGCTTGACCTCGGTGTGGCCGTAGTCGACGCGGTAGATGCGGGGCCACTGGGGCCACGGGTTGTCGCGGCCACGCGCCGGGGGCGGCTGCGGAAGGAGCTCAAAGTTGATGACCGACTTGGCACCGTGGCGAACCGACGTGCCGATGCAGTCGTTGCCGGTATCACCACCACCAATGACAATGACGTCCTTGTCCTTGGCAGAGATGTAGGAACCGTCCTGCAGCTCCGAGTCAAGGAGCGACTTGGTGTTCTTGTGCAGGAACTCCATGGCGAAGTGGATGCCCTCGAGGTTGCGGCCCGGGATGGGGAGATCGCGAGCGACCGTGGCTCCGGTAGCGATGATGACGGCGTCGTTCTCCTTCTTGAGATCCAGGAGCTGGACATCCTCGCCCACGGCAACACCCGTCTTGAAGTTGATGCCCTCGGCGGCCATAAAGTTGGTACGGCGCTCGACGATGCGCTTGTCGAGCTTCATGTTGGGAATGCCATACATGAGCAGCCCACCCAGGCGGTCAGCCCGCTCGTAGACTGTGACCAGGTGGCCAGCCTTGTTGAGCTGGTCGGCGGCAGCGAGACCCGCGGGGCCGGAACCAATGATGGCGATCTTCTTGCCGGTGCGGAACTTGGGAGGCTGGGGAACCATCCATCCCTTCTCGAATCCGCGATCAATGATGGCGCACTCGATAGACTTGATGCCGACGGGGTCCTCGTTGATGCCCAGCACGCAGGCGCCCTCGCATGGGGCGGGGCAGACGCGACCAGTGAACTCGGGGAAGTTATTGGTCATAAGGAGACGGTCGAGGGCATCGCGCCACTGGCCAGCGAATGCCAGCTCGTTCCACTTGGGAATGATGTTGGAGATGGGGCAGCCGGTGTCAGACTGGCAGAAGGGAACACCACAGTCCATGCAGCGAGCGGCCTGGTACTTGAGCTCGTCCTCGTCAAGTCTCTGGGAAAGCTCGGCCCAGTCCTTGGTTCGGGTTGTGGCACTGCGGTACTTCTCGGAGCGGCGCTGGTACTTCATGAAACCCTTGGTCTTGTCCAGGACAAGCGCCTTCTTCTCCTTCTTCTTGTCAGACTCGACATCACCGATGGACTCTTCGATGTCCATGAGCTTCGCAGGCTTGTGCTCGGTCTTGGGGGTGGCGCTGGGGAGGACGGGAATGCTGAACTCGGCGCGCTTGGCCTCGGCTGCCTTGGCCGCCTCTTCCTGGAGGACCCGCTTGTAGTCGACAGGAAGAACCTTGATGAAACGGGGGAGGGCGCGGTTGAAGTCGACGAGGATGCGGGCAGCGAGCTCGGAGCCGGTGTAGTGATGGTGGTCCTCGATGAGGCCGCGGACATACGAGATCTCGTCCTTGTCCTCGATGGGGCCAGCCTCGACCATCTCCGTGTTGAGCTTGGTCAGGAAGTCGTCGTGAATGTCGAGGACGTAGGCAATGCCACCCGACATACCAGCCGCAAAGTTGCGACCAGTGCTGCCAAGGCAGAGGATGCGACCGCCTGTCATGTACTCGCATCCGTGATCACCAAGGCCCTCCACGACAGCCGTGGCACCCGAGTTGCGCACAGCGAATCGCTCCGCAGCGACACCACGAAAGAAGCAAGTGCCACTCGTGGCGCCGTACAGGCAGACGTTTCCGATGAGGATGTTCTCCTCGGCCTTGAAGACGGCAGAGCGGGGAGGGTAGACGATGAGTCGGCCGCCGGAGAGACCCTTGCCGACATAGTCGTTGGCGTCACCTTCCAGCTCCAGCGTGACACCAGGGGCAAGGAAGGCACCAAAGGACTGACCAGCCGAGCCCTTGATGTTGACGTGAACCGTGTCGATCGGCAATCCCTCCTCGCCATACCGCTTGGAGATGTGGTACGACAGCGAGGTGCCCATGGCTCGGTCGGTGTTGACAATGTCACACTCGATGCGAGACTGAAGACCCTTGTCGAGGGTGAGCTCGGCCTCGGAGATGAGCTTGTTGTCCAGACGGACATAGAGGCGATGATCCTGCTTGCGAACGTTGAAGGTTGCGACACCGGGGCGGAGCTTGTGGGCCGGGGTCAGGATGAGGGAGAGGTCAATGTTGGCCGTCTTCTTGGTCCTCAGGTCCTCCCGGACCTTTAACACCTCAGCATGCCCAATCATCTCGTTTATAGAACGAAATCCGAGCTTCGCCATGATTGCCCGCATCTCGTTGGCAATGTAGTAGAAGAAGTTGATGACGTGCTCAGGGGTTCCCACAAACTTTCTGCGAAGCTCAGGATCCTGAGTCGCAATGCCCACGGGGCATGTATTTACTGTGATTTTTGTTAGTACAGTGAAAACCAAGGGGAAATAGGGGTAAAAATAATACGCACAGTGACAATTGTGCACCATGAGGCCATTCTCAAGCTGAAACACGCCCCCTGAGACTTGAATGCCACGAGAGGGCCCGACGTCCGCATTGGTGATGGTGAAGGGACGAGCATCATGCGTATAATACGCCTTGGAGAGGTTCATCCGCTTGCGAGGCATCAGGAGAAACTCCTGAAACTTGATGGACCCCTTGCCCAGATAGCAAATCCATTGGGGGCTCTCAGGGACCATCGCATGATACCCCTGAACGATGTCTTCGTCAACACTAGTGACGGAGATTCCACAGCTCAAGGCCAGCTTCCGGAGATCGTAAACGATCTTTTTGTGCTCCAGCGTCATCTGGGAGAAGCGGTAGGTGTTGTGCGACTTTACATAACAGCCGTCCGAGTCTATGAGGCCAGCAATGACAGCAAGCCTCGTCGGTTCATCGGCGTTCATGTAGCAGTCGGGAATGCCGCCACTCTTGTCGCCGAAGAGGCCCAGGCTTCGAAGTCCATCCCGTACCGGATTCCACGCAAATCCAGGCTTTTTCGAATTGCTTGAAATACGGTACCGATACGTATCAACCTTGGCGAAGTACTCTCCCCCTCTCATGGGATCCCCCTCAGCCGATGAGAGAGTTTCGGCAACGTGAAGAGGGCGAGCACCAGCCGGACGCGTTGAGTTGAGATGGTCAACCCAGGAATGAAGCCAGACCTTGACTTCCAGGTCGCTGCTGCAAACGACAGTGTTGTCCTTGTTCCCATCACCAAGCCAAAAGCCTAGGAACCAGGGGTCGAGGGGCACGGAGGCTCCCGCACTAACAGCGTGTGGTGTAAAAACCAGCGGCGCGCGATAGAGCTTGAGGTGCTTCTCCTTCGCTTGAGCGTTGCACAGCCCCTCATACTGTGCAACAGTGAATCTGAACTCATCGCCATCCTTGACGATGTAGGGGTCGATGATGTGGTGGTGATCCCCTTTCAGGATATTCTGGACGAGCGTCGCTTGCTCCAGATTAGCGAAGCGACGACAAATTCTCCTGATACCACCGCAGCGGCAATCGTTGGCCAGACTGGCGCGAATCTGCTGGAACCTGTTGATAGTTCCAACCGGGAGGGCGAGCCTGGACGAGTCACCGACGCTGTCTCCTTGGGTCGACATCGCATCAGAGCCAGTAGACGACAGGATGTTGCTAAGCATCGACGGTGGATGCGCGAGCGGGTGGTTTGCCTGGGGAATTGGCGGGGAAGAGCCCATCTGCACGTCCGTAACCGGATGCGCAAGAGATGACGAGGGCCGAGAGGAGTTCCCTGTAAAGGGAGAGCTCGGACGGTAGGACCCAGCAACCGATGACGACGGCAGCACAAGATCCCGGAATGCAACGTTGATGGGCTCAGGACCAATGTCCATCACCATCGTGTCGTCTCCTTCATCATCCTCAGCGTCGACAGCCATGGGCGTAGTGTCCAAGAGATCCTGAACAGCACCATGTAGAGCCTCTCTGACCAAACCAGGCTCATTCTTAAGCTCCTGGGTTGCAATCTGACGAAGGACTTCATCAAAGCCTGTGTCGGCTTCTCCATGGCCCCCTTGGTGGAAATGCGCCTCGACGCGACTGTCGACGTAGGAATGAAGCTGCTCCTCTGTCGGTACCTCATCTTGGTTGTCGACGAGATCTCTATAGAGATGGTGGGCAGCATCATTCAATCTGAGAGCTGTAGATTCCCGTTCCAGCCCGGTACGCTCACAGCGAGTGAGCCAATATACCTGCGCGCCCTTAGCCTGGGCGCTGACGGACGGTGCAGTACCGTAGGCCCGGACGGGCAGGACGTGATCTGAAGTGCATTTGAAGCTCTTCTTCTCACGGGAGTCAAACTCTTGATAATGTATCTCCTTCATCGGGCGAGACTGGACGTCATCGACGGCGAGACACAGGACGGGCAGATGGTTTTCGTTGAGGAGGACATCGCCAATGTTGACGTCCTGAATAGCCTTGGTGCCAGTCGAGGTACGGACAATGGTGGATGGGTCCAGGCACTTTCGCATCATAATGCACCCAAGGGCTATTAAAGGCGTTGTGGCGAAGCCCCATTCCTCGGCGCCGAGTAGGCAGGCGATGGCGACGTCCCGGCCGGTTCGGAGTTGACCATCTGTCTGGACGACGACACGACCGCGGAGATCGTTGAGCACCAGCGTCTGATGGGTCTCGGCAAGACCAAGCTCCCAGGGAAGACCTGCGTACTTGATGCCGGTCCATCGGGAGGCACCGGTACCGCCGTCATGGCCCGAGATCAAGATGTGGTCCGCTTTGGCCTTGGCGACACCGGAGGCGACAATACCGACACCCGTCTCGGAGACAAGCTTGACAGAGACTCGAGAGCGGGGGCTGGAGCACTTGAGGTCATAAATGAGCTGCTTCAAGTCCTCGATCGAGTAGATGTCGTGATGGGGCGGCGGCGAAATCAGACCCACACCGGGCGTGGAATGACGAGTGCGAGCAATCGACTTGGACACCTTGTGGCCAGGTAGCTCACCACCCTCGCCAGGCTTGGCTCCCTGAGCCATCTTGATCTGAATTTCGTCCGAGTCGGCCAGGTAGGCTGACGTGACACCGAAGCGGCCCGAGGCAACCTGCTTGATGGCGGAGCGCATGGTATCGCCGTTGGGTAGCCTCTGAGCACGCTCAGGATCCTCGCCACCCTCGCCAGTGTTGGACTTGCCGCCCAGTCTGTTCATGGCAACAGCCAGGGTGGAGTGGGACTCCATGGAAATCGAGCCATACGACATGGCTCCTGTGCAGAAGCGGCGCACGATCTCGGTCCAGGGCTCGACCTGCTCGATGGGAACAGGCGTGCGGTCCTCAAACTTGAAGTCCAGCATACCACGGAGAGTGCAGGCCTTGATCTGCTCGTACTCGGACCGGGAGTAGGCCTCGTAGGAAGCGTCGTTCTTGGTTCGGACGGCATCCTGGATGTTGGCAATCGAGGTCGGGTCGTTGATGTGGGCCTCACCACCGTCACGCCAGTGGTACTCACCGGATTCGGGAAGCGACTGAACGCCCATGGTGTAGCGAGATGGGAATCCTCGCTCGTGGAACCGGAAGGCATCCTCGGCAATGGTCTCAAAGGTGATACCCTTGATGCGGGAAGCCGTGCCCCTGAAGCAACGGTCGACGACGCTGTCATCCACACCAAGTGCCTCGAAAATTTGGGCGCCCTTGTAGCTGGCCAGTGTCGAGATACCCATCTTGCTCATGACCTTGAGGATGCCACCATCGCACGAGTGCTTGTAGTTGGCGATAAGCTCATCGTCAGTCAGCTTCTTCCGGATGAGCTTCTCCTTGTTCAGCTTCATGATGCACTCCATGGCGAGGTACGGGTTGACAGCATCGACACCGTAGCCGAGCAGGACACACATGTGGTGCACCTCCCTGGCTTCAGCCGTCTCCACGACAATGGCAGCCATGGCACGCCACTTGTTGTTAACAAGATGGTGGTGGACCATGCCGGAGGCGAGCAGGGCGGAAACGGCAACCCGGTCCTTGGAGGTGTTGCGGTCCGAGAGGATGATGAGGCGGTCCCGAGCCTCGATGGCAGCCGTCGCCTCGTCGCAGATGTAGTCGAGGTGCTTGATGTAGCCCTCAGTGCCTTCGCTCTTGGGGAACGTGAGGTCAATAATCTTGACGGTCCACTCGGGGTGGATGGTGGCCATGTTCTTGAGCGAGTTGAACTCGGGGATCGACAGGATGGGGCTGGGCAGCAAAAGTCTGCCGCACTGCGAAGCATCCATTTCGAGCAGGTTGCCCTGAGGACCGACGTAGCACTCCAGAGACATGACGATCGACTCTCTGATGGGGTCGATCGGGGGGTTGGTGACCTGGGCGAAGAGCTGGCGGAAGTACTCGTAGAGAAGTTTGGGTGCCGGCGACAAGCAAGCCAGGGGGGCATCGTTACCCATGGAACCAAGAGCCTCCTTCTCATCGGAAGCCATGGGCGCCAGGAGCAAGCTGACCTGCTCGAAAGTGAAACCGAACGCATGGAGCAGGGGATCCTCCTGCAGTCTCGAGGCGTCTGGCTTCGCAGCGATGTCCAGGCTCTCGTTCTGGGAGATGGTCTCGAGGACGCGCGGCAGAGTGATCAGCTCGCTGTCAAGCCAAGCCCTGAAGTCGTGGCGGCTCGCGACAGCGGCCTTGAGTTCGGAGTCGTCAATGATGCGACCGGCTTCGGTGTCGACGAGCAGCATGCGTCCTGGCTGGAGGCGGCCCTTGTGGAGAACCCTCTCTGGTTCGACGGGAATTGTGCCAACTTCGGAAGCGCAGATGATACGGTCATCGTCCATGACATAGTAGCGGCAGGGTCTCAGGCCGTTTCGGTCGAGATTGGCTCCGCAGAATCGCCCGTCGGCAAAAGTGAACAGAGCAGGGCCGTCCCAAGGCTCCATCTGGCAGGCTGCCCACTCGTAGAATGCCGCCTTCTTGGGGTCCATGTGGGCATTTCCTTGCCAGGCCTCGGGGACCATCAGCATGACAGCCTCAGGGAGGGAGAGAACGCCGTTGATGGTGAGAAGCTCGAGGACATTGTCAAAGGCTGCCGAGTCGGAACCACCATCCTCGACAACGGGATACAGGAGCTCCAGCTCATCCCCGAAGATGTCAGACTGCATGACACCCTCGCGTGCGCGCATCCAGTTCTTGTTTCCACGAAGTGTGTTGATTTCACCTGGTCAATTTGGTTAGCAATCAAGGCTGCTCTCTCATCTGGAAAGGGTGACATACCATTGTGGGCCGCCCATCTCAGAGGCTGCGCACGATCCCAGGACGGGAAAGTGTTGGTCGAGAACCGGGAGTGGACGAGGGCAAAGTGAGCCTCATAGTCGGCGTTCACCAGGTCATGATAGTACTGGTAGACCTGGATTGGCGCAAGCTGGCCCTTGTAGATGATGTTCTTGTTGGAAAGGGAGCAGATGTAGAACCAGTTGTGGATGCCGATGGTGTGCGTCGCCCGCTTCCGGAGAACATAGAGTTGTCTCTCGAAGAGCCGGAAGTCGAACTTCTCGGCATCCGTCTCCTCGGGAGCGTTTCCTGGCCCATATGCAGACTGAAGGACGACAAAGGGCTGGAGAATGGTCGGCTCACGCGACTTGGCAGCAGGTCCCAGAAGAGAAGAGTCGGTGGGGGGCTCTCGCCACCCAAGAACTCTCAAACCCAAAGATTCGGCAACATCTTCCAGTTGTCGCTTGGACTCTTCCACAGTCTCCGGGTCAGGCTTGAAAAAGAGATTTCCCACGGCGTATTGACCCAGAGGAGGGAGCTTGATGTCAACCTCGCGCTCAAAGTTCTTGATGAAGAACTTGTGAGGGATCGAGGTCATGACACCAGCGCCATCACCATCTCGTGCATCGGACCCAACGGCACCACGATGGGTCATGTTACAGAGAAGGTTTCGCGCTGCGAGTCGTTAGAAATGAGTTGTAGGGAATGGACCTTGGGTGTCAACTCACCATCGCTCACGATTTTGTGGCTCGCAGTGCCCTTGATGTGGCTACAAGGTGTTAGCGACTTGAGGAGCCAAATGCTGTCAAGTGAGGTGAGTGTTACCATGCGAAACCCACACCGCAGGCATCTTTCTCAAGGCTCGGATCATAGAGACCTCTGTTCAAAAATTAGTGGTTGGCACATGACCGGAAGAACGAGAACACTTACTGCTTCACCGGCAGGGCACCAGCCCACGAGGTGTTTCCCTCGGTCTGGTACTCATAGGGATGGTATTCCTCTGACTCGGCGTCGAGCTGAATTTGACGATCGTCGAACTCGTCGTTCAGGCCCATGCTAGGCGAGCTTGTATTTTGGATGCCTCGGCTGAAGCAGAGGTAAGGTCGGATTATGTCGTCGAGACACCGTCCTCGGGATAGAAGAGAAGGACGTCAAAGAGAAGACGTGCGACGTGAAAGATGCGGGGATCTAGATGAACGTTGACTGGTTAGCCTCGGAACAGTTGCAGCTCTGATGCGCAGCCCAACCGCAACCCGATGAGACAAGACGACCCGATGGCGGAGAGCGAAAGTCGAGTCGAACTGGAAGTCCTGGAAGTCCTCGGAGTTGTTCAACTGGGAGCCGGAGATGAGGGGCGTCGCGTCGAATACCACCCGGGGAAGCCCCCCCACGGTGATGGGATGATTCACAGCCTGTGGACCAGAATCCAAGTGCGAACCATGCGGCCCTTTCGTCCCGGCGGCAGACATCCTTGGGAGTGCAGCATGCGCCCGAGCCCCGATTCAGCGCCTTCTTGCCGCTGGAGGGCTCAAGCTTCCGGGTGCTAAAAATTGGCGCGGCGTGGATGCATGAGCATGTCGCGCTGTGGTGTTGTGGCTAGCGCATGTCGACTCGGTCCAGATGAGGGGAAGCTGCACAAATGCAACCAACACCCCTCCCCCCTCATCGGCCAGGCTCCGGGAATCCAGGAAGAGCGCCTTGCGGGTCGTCCAAGAAGCTCGCGATGCAGCGCAAAGGGTTACATCGAGCCAATTCACGGCGACCCCACACGCGACCGTCTGAAGTCCACGCGGGATGCAGTGACGACAGTCCAATTGCATTGCGCCTTATCGCCCCCATGCGGCTATATTCTCGTCGTTCTGATAGGACTGTGATAGGCCGAGGCGGGAGTCGTTGCAGCGCACATGAGGACGGCTCCGAGGGGGGGTCCCGGAATCCACATCGAGATCCATGATGTCGTCGCGGCATTCTCCAAGCGGGGGTCGCGCAGCAAGTGGTTCAAGGCCCGTCATCGCGAGAACCCGGAGGGGCGGGGGCGGGGCTGTTCGGCCTCACCACCCCCCACCAAAGTCCTGGGCTGGCAGAAGCAGGTTGCCAGCCCGGACTCTCTGAGCTTGGGTCGAGTGTCCCATCTCAGCAACCAGCTCTTACTCATGGCTCTTGTGCCCCCTCGCTGATGCGTTTGCTGCTTCGGTACCGGCTCCCAAATCTGAGGGTCGGATGGGGTGGGGGGGAGAGTCTGCGGCCTGGTTCCGGAAGTTCGTCAAGGTCGAAAGAGGAGGCCGTAGGATCGCGGAGGCGCCGGGTCGGGGGTCGTCTTGTCTCTCGGGGGGGGGATCACGGGCGGGCAGAAGAGGAGGGGGTATAGGAACATACCAATTGGGGTTGTTGTGTGCCTCCGCTGGGGAGATGTTGTTGCTTGGCGGGCGCGATGGACTCTGGGCCAGCGGGAGGGTCGAAAATTCGTGAAAGAGAAGAGAGGGGGAGCGTGAAGCAGGTGGAGGGGGAGGGGGCGGCGCTTTTATGAACCGGCTTCGGTCTGGGGGAGTCGGTGGCCGGTGGCAGAAGGGACCGGGGCGGCGACTGGTTGCAGGCGTGAGCAAGGAACCCCCGGACACCCTCACACGTCGGATCTGTTGATTTTCGTAGCGCAATTGACACAGAACTCGGGCAGCGGAGCCAAGAGGCAGCAGATCTCGCAGATGGTCGACCGTCGAAGAGAAGCGCCCAGTCCAAGGCGAATCAGTGGGATGGGGGGAGTGGGGGGAAGTGGGGAGACGGTTTTGCAGGTTTGGAGGGGTAATAAAGATCCCTGTCGCCGTCTGTTCTTGAACACGGGTCCGTATTCATCCAGTGCCTGGTGACAGTTCTGCTCTCACCACACCACCACATCCGACCGACCGGGACCGCCTACTCGTCTTTTCGCTGCGGAGGATGAGACTGGAATATGAGATGGGAGAACACCATCATTCTATTATGATATGGGATATCTACACACGATTCCCTTTAATCCTTTCCTCCTTCGTCTCGTCTTTTGACGTAGAGCAAACGCCGAAAACTGCCCTGCCCTCCCCCGACATGACCGGAGACAGGTGCCAAGATGCAGTTCAAATTGGACTCTTGAGTGTTCGTTGAGCATTTCCAAGCCTTCAAGGTCCTCATGCTGGGGAATATGGCGCATCAATGTTGCCCAGGTCTTCAGATGAGCATCCAACCCGACGAGATCAGTCAAGCCAAAAAGGGGGCCGGTCTCTCGACCCCCGGAGGGACGTTGGCAAACGAAGCAGGAGCAACGGCTTCGGTCCTTCCCCAGTCTGACAATCTTTCAAAAACTGCTCCCTCTCCAAGACACGATCATCAAGCTGTCACTGATCGACGAGACGAATGATCAGTCAAACGGCAGACTCTCGCCAAATCCCCCAACGGCATGAGACTCGCTCCACGTCGTCGTCACGGGCTTGGCAGCCTCTGGAATCTCTTTTGGGCGCACATCTCCGGTTGCGGCTGTCATCAACGTGCAGTCGGGCTGATGATCTGCTCGAGTCCTTTTCTTCAACACACACTCGCAGGATAGGCGACAGCCGTCCATCATCCATCATCCCGCAGAGTCCAGACAGGCGGGCAGAGGGACCGGCCCTTCATGAACACACCCACGCACCCCACACACCCGGATGCATGCTGAGCACCCGTTTTCAGCTAGGCCGAGATCCACGGCCATCGCCTGCATGCAAGGCATCCACACAACTCCCAGCATCCTGTCCAGCACCCGTGGGAAAAAAAGTTGGACGTCAGACCCGCGCCTAGCCACCAATCAGCAGCGGTGCTTTTCCAACCCTGGGATGCCGATGTCGCCGTCCAACACACACCGCGGCATGTGCTTCTCGAATTGAGACCCTTCCGGCGTGCGTCAACTGAAGAAGCACTGCAGCATCAAACGACACTGGTTTTAAAAGGGTCTCTGGACTTAATGGGCACAAATGGGATTGTCGAGATACCTGCAGCCCATGTGGCCCCCCCCTTTCTCGACTCGCGACAGACACAGTGGACGAGGCATATCCTGTGATTTGTGCCCCTCGACATCCTCGCAGCCTTACCCGCAATGGCGGGAACTGGAGCAACCCGAAACAAGCCACCCAAATGGACGTCAGGGATGTCGTTGGACAGGAAAACCCTCAACTTATCCCCGACGACTCAGCATCTGTTTTGGTTTGTTGGCGGTCATTGTGTGCCCGGCGGTAGAGGCAGACACACGTGTCCAGCACACTGCGCAGATGGACGGACACAAGAACCTGCACCCAGAATCAAAAGAGACCGCCCATCTGCAGGCGCCTTCGTTCCGTCGTTTCGACCAAGCTTTGGCAACCTCCCGGGACCGGCCCTGCAGCCCTGGCACCGAGTCGCGTGTCAAGGCTGCTGTCAAAGAATTATCAGAAGAAAACGGTTGGCTGTCCTGATTGACCAATCACCAGTTGCAGCAGCCTCGCAGCCCCCTTATCTCTCCTGCCCCTCCTCCCCCCCCCCATCCGTCCAATCCACGGAGAGCCTTTGGGTGATGCCTCTCGGAATATTCGTGGTCTGCGACTGGGACAACCTGGCGGCATTCCGATGCCTCGAGGACATGGCGACGGAACACATCAACCTGGCCGCCGAGCTCGTCTGCGACCTCCGCACTCCGCTGTTGGGTGGCATCCAAGGGACGGACCTCGGGTGTTGCCACGCTCAAGATCCACGACGAGTTGCCACCCCTCACCGACGGAGGTAGCCGACCACATCTTCGGTGTCTTGTACGCCTGCGGCTCTGGCCCCGAACAACTCCTGTATATACAGGAGACCTCGAATGGAGGGGGCCCTCTTGAGATGAAGTCATCACGGAGAGCCTCAACGGCGCCCGTGTCACGACCAGCTCCCATAGGCCGCCTTCAAACATTGTGCGACCCCTTCTGGCATCGCCCTTTGACAAGGCGGGGGATACTTTGATGTACACGTACTTACACTCCCTGCAGTCACACTTCAGCAACACGGGTGGGTTGCATCGCTTCTCATGCTGTGAGTGGGGGTGGGTGGCACGACGGGTGACTGAGCGCTGCATGAATCGACCTGCGACAATTTGGACGCCCCTTGAGGGCATGCAATATTGCCTGTGTGCAGAGGGGGCAGCGTCTGATGTGTGCAATAGGTACGCAGCAAGTCTACACCCCAGTTCGATCGCCGAACTCCATTCATATTCACCATAGTTCCGTGCCTATACATGCCGCATCGGCGCGGTCACGCCGGACACAGGCTCCGGCCGTTCGTTGCGGAGGGGCACTGCCGACATCGGCGCTCCCGCTGACATGCCCAGAATAAGCTTCCAAGCCAAGGTCGGTTTCTTCCGAAGCCCCCAACCCCTCTTGGAACGATAAGGTATCTTTGACATGGCACAAACAACCGCATAAAAACCGACGACACGAAATGGCTGGCCAACACCAGAGGCAAGAGCCGGATCCATGACAAAACGAAATAGACTCCCCCTCTCCTGAGTCGCACGACCACGGTCCACATGGGGCTGGCCGGAGCCGGTCGGTCGGCCTCATTCTCGCCAGCACTCGAGTGCTTCCGAAAACTCCCGACGACAGTCCCAACTCCTAGCGGGGATGCGCGAGAATTGGCAAGCGCCTCGTTTGAGATTTTGCCTCACCCCCCCTACTTATTAGCTGCCTTGCAGCATCTTGGGCACACGACACTGCATAGCAACCTCGGATGCAGACAGGGACAGGCACGACAAGGCAATGCGGTGAACGGGTTCGGCAGGTCGGACATGAACCCAGCTGCAACGACGACGCAGGGGGCTCGGAATTACCTCATGAAAACTCGTCTCTGGGGAGCAGTCCAGACCGACGGGATTGCCAGAGGCTGGAAGAGGCATGGGGTGCCGTTGAATATGCTGTGAAGAGCGGCTGGCGACGAGCCATTGTGGCACCAGTTGAGGGCCATGGCCGGCCCATTCTTCCCATGCTGGTACCTGCCGTCTCTCGCGGGACACGACATCTCCATCACCGAGAAGCAGGACCCCCATGGGAGTCTTGATCCTTTCTGATGCCGTGGATTGGTCAATGGCAGCGGAAGGTTAGGGAATGCCTCCGAGTTTTGCCTCTTGAGGATCCATCCGTATGTGCCTGAGATCCCTGACCCCGCGTGGTGACACCCCGCCGCTGTGAGACGAAGCGGAGACTTGGTAGTTGCCAGAGTGGCCTGTCAACTTGCCAAGAGAGTGGCATTAGCCATTCCTAGTGGTGACGTGCGCCGGAACAATGTCCCCCTGGGAGCTGAGACAGAGGGTCGGTCATGTCGTCTCCATCTATCTTGTGGAGGGAAGGAAGACGGGAGTCCATAAAAGGGATCCCGAGAGCGTGGTCCGGGGTGAGGAGAAAACGTGTCTGTGGCCTAGATCAGATCTCATGCAGAAAAAAATGTACTAGATATTGTTGATAGAGTTTCTGAGTCTGGAGGATTGATCTTGAATTTTGTTGGAGAAGGAAACTTTTCCACCAACCGCCTCCTCCCCTGGCGGCAATGGAACACATCCATGTGCGCATCCCCGCGGCCCCAGCGCACGGGCCAAGGCCTAGCCGCGGGAGTGCGGGGTAAGGTACACAAGTACACCGTGCCAAATCACTGCCGTCGGTTTTCCGACTGTCTACAACCAGCTTCCCCAACCTTACACAGTAAACTTTCTTGACGCGATCACGAGTCTTCAACGCGACAACCACCAACGACGTCGCCAGCGTCGCCAACCAGCCAGCGACCATCTATTCCACCCTCGTAATGCCAACCGATATCGCAAATAATCGGGCCACCAGAAACCATCTCTAGAACACATCTTCCACCCTCGCGACAATGTTCTCAGTCCTCTCCGACCTCACCCCGCGAGACGTACGTCCCCCACCAACCCACCTCAAACCCATCTAACCACCCTCCCCCACCCCTAGTCCCACACCCTGTGGTACACCTCGACCCGCCACCCCCTCCCCACCGCCAGCCTCGACGCCTCCTCCCTCCCCGATGCCCAGCGCCTCCGCGGCGGCGGCCCCACCAACGCCGCGCACTCTGCCCTGGCCATCGACCGCTCCCTCCTCGGGCGCCTCCGCGACGACGAGCGCCTGCACGAGCGCCGCCGCGCCAACGCCGGCAACATGGGACAGACGTGGCTGAAGCCGCCGGGGGTGAGCAAGACGCTGTTCCAGCTGCGGGAGGAGCGGCGCGAGGCCGAGGAGCACGCCGAGGCGATGCGGCGCGAGATGGTGGCGCAGGAGCTGGCGGACGCGGAGGCGGCGAATGCCACGGGGGTGATGGAGGAGGAGGGGGTGGCGCCGGCGGTGGTGAGGATGGATGGGGATGGGGATGAGGTCATGATGATGGAGGGGGAGGAGGGGGAGGAGGATATGAGTGGGATGGGTGGCAGGGACTTGGACGATGATATTCCGGATGCGGATGAGGGCGGGTTTGGGTTTGATGGGGTTAGTGATGATGAGGACGAGGGGGAGGATGAGGACGAGAGTGACGAGGACGAGGGGGAGGAGAGCTACCTGCCTGCGCAGGCGCGCCTGGGACGCCGGCAGACAAACGAAGTCGCCAACATCCGCGCCGTCGAGGATCGCATGCGACAAATGATTGCGCGCGGCGGCGGCGCGTCGGTCGGCGGCGACATGTACGGCGCCGACGAAGACATCGACGAGGAGGACCAGGCGCACATACTCGAGGAGGACGACCTCGTCGTTGTCATGTACCCCGACGAGATGGAGCCCGACATGGACATGGGCATGGACGGCAACCTCGACGACGACATCCCCGAGGCCGAGAGCGGCGGTTACGAGCACACCGACTCCGAGGCCTCGCTCAGCAGCGACGAGGAGGCCAGCGAGCAGAACGTTAGCTACGGCGGCATGCGCACGCCTCATCTCCCGCCGCCCCGCAGCAGCCTCCCGGGCGGGTCGGCCGGCCGCAGCGGCGCGTCGGTTGCGGGTCCCGGGAGCTGGAGGTTCAGCGCCCGTCGCGCGCCGCGGAGCAGTCTGGATCTCAGCAGTATCTTGTCTCGGGATGGGAGCAGCGTGCAGGGCAGTAGTCCGCGGCTTCAGCGGCGGGGATAGCCGACTGGGGAGCAAGGGGGGTTATGATACACAGGAACAAGCATGAGATACCCATCGGGCGACGGCATTCGGAGTTTTTAGGACGGCGTTATAGTTAGGCCACCATGGGCATAGGTTATAAAAATGGGGCGTCAACATATCGACTGGCAGGCAAACCATAATTATGACGGTGCTGATTATTCTTACGATCTTGATGTCAAGCAGTCGTAGTTCTGCTCTTTCACAACGCTGCCAGTCTTCCTTCTACAACAGACGCGAGTTGATCCCTCGTCCATCCATCCCCATCCCTCGACTGAAAACATGCCCTCCTCTCCCACCTCTTGACAACCACACCCTCCTCCCCTTTCCCCTTTCAAACGCCATTCGCCATGCACGACACCCCCCACACCCCCTCAAAAAAGCCAAACATACACAAACACCACCACCACCGCCGCGAAAAACCCCAACCACACCCTCCACCCCACCCCCGTCCGCTCCGCCATGACCATCATCCGGTTCATCGTCCCCCGCAGCCGCAGCCGCGTCCGGTCGAACCCGTCATTCATCTTGTCCGCCAACGCCGACGAGTCGCGGATCTCGTCGCCAATCGCCATTGTCATCTACACTCCCTCCACGTCAGCACAACCACACCTTCGGGGAGGGGAAGGGTAGAAGGAGGGACTCACATCCTTCAAAATCTTGACTTTCCCCAGAATCCCATCCACCTGCGCGTCGTTCTGGCTCTCGAGCTCGTTGAGGACTGCGTCGGAGTACTGGCCACGGGCGTTGGGGGTTGCGGGGCGGAAGTTGTTGTTGTTGTTGTTGTAGGCGGGGGTGGTGGTGCCGCCTAACCCGTGAGAGGGAGAGGCATTGTACCCGCCATAGCCGGAGGGGTTGAGGCGGCTGGGGCTGGCGGTCGCGGTGCGGGAGGAGGAGCCAGCGCCGGTGTAGCCTTTGAAGAGGTCGTTGCGGGAGTCGCGTTGGTGGAGGGTTGAGGAGGGGAATCTACCGGGGGGGGTTTAGTTGGTGTTGGTGGTGGTGGTGGTGGTGGTGGTGGTGGTGTGGTGTCGAGACGGTGGCCGGGTTGGGGATGGGAAAGGGAGGGATGCTCACCTGGATGACATGATGACCTGCTCTCCTGGGCGTTGCCGCCCGTGTGCACAGTGGGTTGTTGTAGTCGAGTGCTGGTCCCCGTGGGGATGATGCGACCGGATCGTGTCGCTGCTGGTTGTGGCGACGTTCGAGGTGTTGCTGCAGGTTATGCGCCTCGAAAGCAAAGGATGCAGGTCGTCGCGCGGCAAGGTGTCGCGATGCGATGCGATGCGACGCAAAGGAGTCACCTAAGCCGGAATTCGAGATGGGGATGGGATGTGTAAAGGAGAGGCAGGCCCCCTTTGAGTGTCGCCAAAAAAAAAAAGAGGCCAGCGATCGATCGACCGATGATGTAGCGTGTCCCCTTTTGCCGTTCGGGTTCCCAACGAACCACCCAACAAATTCGAGGTTGCGGCGGTTGTCTTGTGACTGCGACTCGTGGCAAATCAGCACGGGAGGCTCTTCCGTCCCGCTTTTGAGGCACAACAAGTGGCTGGATCGGCTTTGTTCACAGCGATTTGCTCGGAGAAAAGGAGAATGAGGGTCGCCAAAGAGATTGGTCAATGGCCGTGGTTACTAATTTCCATCAAGAGAGAGGGGGGCATTCAGGGGTGGAATGGCAGCCAAGCCGTATTTTTGGCGGGGGTGTTGACAAAGGACTCGGTCGTACAACACTGCGAGATTCCGGAGTTGAAGATGTAAAATTGGGAAATCAGAAGCAGACAAGTCTTGTCGGCACCATGCACAGATGCATGTGGGGGGCCTTCATGAAGTTGGGACGGCGATCGTTGCCAGTCGCAACGCAGCATCATGCTCTGTAGGCGTGGAAACCAAGTGGAATTCGGAACTCGTTGACATCACAGCACGGCGCTCGAAAGAAGAAGCTCTCAACCTCATGAATTTCCAGCTACCAACACCACCGATAGCTGTACCTCATCATCACATAACTCGTCATGTTCCCGCTCTCTAGACAACCAGCTGAGCCACCAAGAGGGCAACCTGCCAACAAAACGCCGCTAACCATCCAACCGCCGCCCCGATTTTTTCCAGACGAAAAGAACAGGTCATGACATCTGGTCTGTGTAGAGGTGAAATGAACATCCAGGATTTGCGCTGCCGTCCCGCCACTCGTGCCGTCGTAAGGAAGGAATGGATCCGAGCTCGTCCCAAGTTCTGTCGGGACACAAACGCGACTGATTACGCGACGCTCTGGATTCTGTCGGGGGACGCCATCTAGGCGTCGTCCATCTTCTCGTCCTCGACCTCAAAGTCCTCGTCGTCCTCCTCATCTTCGTCGCCCTCGGGGGGATTCTGCGCGGCCGCGGCCGCGAAGTCGATGACCTTGCCACGGGTGCGGCGGCCAATGACATTGTTGGGGTCGATCTCCTCCATGCCATCATCGTCAGCTGTTTTGGTGGTGTTAGCATGCGCGCGCAAAGTTTATGGGCGTTGTCGCGAGTGGCAACATACCGGCCTCGACCTCCTGCGACAATTCGGTTAGTGGATGCGCCAAAGGGTACCTCGAAGAGGCAGTGGTAGATTTGGGAGCTTACCTCGTCAGACTCCTCCTCCTTGTCATCATCCTCATCGTCGTCGTCGACAGCCATCGAGGTGTCCTCGACGTTGTCGGTGGCCAGCGACTTGCCCTTGCCCTTGGTCTCGGCCGAGCCGCCAGGCGCGGCGGGGTTCTGCAGCGAGGCGCCGGTGTTGTTTTCGGCAGACATGATGAAGCAGGTTGTTGTTTCTGTGATTGATTCGTGAATTGGTGTTGCGACGCGAAGATGGAGAGTTGAGTGTTGTTGCAGAGAGGAGGGAGGATGGAGTTGGTGGGGTTTGGGGGAGAGATGTCGCAAGGAGCTGGGACTCTGGGGGCAGCTCTCAAGCTTTCCAACGTTCACTGAATTCGAAAGGCTGTGGAGCTCCCCTTCTCTCTTGCAAGCGATTGGCCCAGCTTGTTTGTGGGGCTGAGAAAGTGGGTCGCGCCCTGACCTCTGTTTGACGGCCTGGATCTCACCGGCAACCAGCTGACAACAGAGCGGGCCCTGCCCGGTGCGGTGGTCGCCACGGCAGGCACCCGGGCCGTCAATGACCCGCCCCGGCCAAGACCCCGATTTTTTTGCAGGCCGTTCCTGCCCGGGCCCCAGTCCCATCGATGCCGAGCCAGTCGTCATAAAATTTATTCGAGACATTTACAATCACACCACCACCACCACTACCACCACGATACCCACGACCGTCCTCCCACGGCCGACCGCACCTCACCACCTCCAAGATGTTCCGGCAAACCCTCTCAGCACCGTCCAAGGCCATCAGCGCCGGCCTCCGACTCGCAGCGCAAAGACCAATCGTCAGATCCCAGCTCTTTGCTGCGCCGATAGCGGCTTCGAGGACAGTCAGCCTCCAACAGCGCGCGAGGTGGTACAGCGAGTCCAAGGATGCCGAGGCCAAGGAGCCCGCAAAGGAGGAGGGCGAAGCAAAAGAAGACTCAGAAGCCGCTCTCCGGAAGCAATTAGAGGCCAAAGACGCCGAGGTCCGGGACTGGAAGGTTCGTTGAATCCGCCGTGCTCTGCCCGTAACACCCGCTCATGCGCCCCCACAGGACAAGTGCATGCGCTCCGTTGCCGACTTCCGCAACCTCCAGGACCGCACCGCCCGCGACATGAAGTCGGCCCGCGACTTTGCCATCCAAAAGTTCGCCAAGGACCTCGTCGACAGCGTCGACAACTTTGACCGCGCGCTGGCCATGGTGCCCGAGGAGAAGCTCAACTCCACCGAGCAGACGGAGCACCTCAAGGACCTCGTCAGCCTCTACGAGGGCCTCAAGATGACCGAGACCATCCTCATGCAGACGCTCAAGAACCACGGCCTCGAGCGCTACGACCCCCACGGCGAAAAGTTCAACCCCAACGAGCACGAGGCCACCTTCATGACGCCCATGGCCGACAAGGAGGACAACATCGTCATCCACACGCAGCAAAAGGGCTTCAAGCTCAACGGGCGCGTTCTGCGGCCCGCCAAGGTCGGCGTTGTCAAGAACAAATAGAGGGGGACTTTTATCTTATAAATTCTCCGATGTACCACCACCACCACTACCGTGCGCTTCAGCACTTTCTCCAACCTCGACCGGTGGCTCATGTACAGGATGACGGCGTTTTGAGTTTCTCAATGTATAATGCTCCCCTCATGATGATTGTTTTTGGTTCATAGCATACAAGGAAGCGGGAAAAAAGGCGGCAGGATCGGGTCACTCTACGAGGGTATATAGAGGCCGGTGCATATTCAAGACTTGGAATCGAGTCACCAGGCAGCCCAGAAGCTGCCCTGTTCTTGATGAACAAACATTTGGTCTTGCCTATTTATGATTGCAGTGGAATGTTGAATGCCAATGTACTGTCACATCTTCATTTCTTTACAAGTGCTTGTCCTGTTCCCCCTACCGCCACACACTTTCTCCATCTTCAAATTGCTGTCAAACAAAATGCATTTACAGGATTCAACCCCAGTATTGCATCTCATCTTGACATCAACCACTGAGGTCGCCGCCTCCAAGGGGGTTTGTTGACATTTGGCCCGTGCGCAAGGATAAGGTCAGGGGCTCTCAACCTTCAAGAGCTACCAATTCTTTTTACAAAAAGTGGAATTTCTCACGACCCTATCTAACTTACACAAAAGCTCCAACACCACCCATCATGATACACAAGCTCTACCTAGGTACCCAACCACCCCCTAACACCCCGAAAACGCCGCCGACATTTCCTCCTCAATCAACGCCTCATACTCGGCCCTCACTTCCTCCACACCCTTCTTCCCCATCGCCCTACAAGCCCCCTCAATCTCCTCCTTCAACGCCCTCACCTCGCCCTCCAACCACTCATTCACCTTTCTCTTCCCCTCCACCGCCGCCTCCCCCATCTCCACCTCGCGTCTCAACTCCCTCATATATCCCGCGACATGCTCCCGAATCCTCTCTTGCTTCTTCCTCTCCCCCTCCCCCATCACCCTACCCACCTCCCTCCTTTTCCTCCCCTCCACCACCCCCCTCCACCGCTGAACCTCCTCCCTCTCCTCCTTCAACCTCTCCAACTCCCCCCTCAGCCCCTTATTCTCCCCATCCAACCTCCCCTCCTCCCCCTTCAACCTCTCGACCTCCACCCTCTCTCCCAAAATCCACCCCTCCGCCCCCCACCCCTTCACACCCCCATACAACGGCCCCTCATACGCCAAAGCATCCGCCACCTCCTCCGCAGAATATGCCTCCCCCTCGCTCGCCGGCTCCGCCCTCGCCACCTGTAACGCCCCATACCTCGCCTCCCGCAGCGCCATCCCACCAACAGGATCCATCCGATCAAACGCGTCCTGCTTGCTAGCAAGCAAGCGCTTCGGGTCCGCGCCCGTAGGCGCCCACACAGCCGACGGAAGCGACGGCACATGATAGCACGCCGTGATCTCAGACCCAGTAACGACGTCATGCTGGCGGGTAATAGGCAATGCGGCGTAAGCCCTGTCCGGGGACGGCGGGGGCGGGGTCTCCGGGGTCGGCGGGCGCGTTCTCTGGGGAGGCAAGTCATCGGCGGCGGTGAATTGGAGGCGGCGGCTGTGGGCGGCGGCGCCGCGGGCCCAGTGCCGGAATGTGCAGGGGGAGATGCGGGCGAGGGAGGGTGGGCCTTCGTCGTCGGAGAGGGAGGGGGAGTCGAAGAGGGGGTGGAAAGGGGTGGACGCTGTGGGTGGTGGTGTTGATGCTGCTGGTGGTCGGGTGATGGGTCCGTTGTACGACGAGGTGGCGAGGAACGTTGACGACGAGGCGGTAAGCCGGATAGACGAGGAGAGGGGGGGCGTTGTGGGCCTCTGCTTCGACGGTGAGGGAGGCGCGCCGTTGCCTTGGGGTTCATCCTGCCAGGGGGGTCAGCGGTGATCGCCGAGCGTGCGGCGGCGGGGGGATGGATTCTGGACGCCATTGGCATCGAGCATGGCGGCGGCAGTGGCTTGGACATGCCATGTGCCAGAATGAACGGCGACTCGCCGATGCATGATGCAAGATCGCCGACGCGATCTCGGGTGAGGAAGGTCTGATGGCATCCGATGGGCAAACAAAGATGAATCCAACTCACATAGACAATGCTCTCAAAGCTCCGCGGCGGATAGACAAGGTGCTGGATGCTCCGTTGGCGCGGCATCATGAACACCGATGTGCGAGTTGACTCCTCAGGGCCGCCCCCCTCTTCCATTGTCTCCATTACTTCTGCGAGGATGCTGTGAAAGTCAAGGTCAGTCAGCAAAGGGCTTCTCCAAGGGATATTGTCCTTTTGCGATGACCACCCGGATGGAAAGGGGCGCATAAACAACCCACGCCAGGAGGACGTACTGCGGATTCTCTCCAGAATTAAACGCCAGCATCGCTTCGATGAGCGTCCCATCCCCACTGGCGCGGTTGGGAGTCACCCCGTTCCGCATGGCGGCGTATGCCATCATCATTGACGTTGTGATGGCCGTCACCGGGGCCTCCCTGTTGGCGGTACAGTCGGGCATGGGATGGTCGAGATGCTCTGTCCAGTCTCCATTGGTAGCGCAGGTCGAATGGCCAGGGTCGAAGTCGAAGTCTAGCAAAAGAAAACAGCCGTCAGTCTTGCCATCGAGGTTGGAAATAGCCAGGAGAGGGCTTACCGTCCATGTCGTACGTCATGGCTGTCGAGGTTGGCATCGTCTGCCGACGGTGGACGAGGTTCGCTGGGCTCTGCGATTTGACGTTAATCGATTGTCCGCTCTATCGCTCCTGTGGAAGGCCTACTTGACCAAGTGATGCCGATCAGATCTGCTCGGTCCAGGTGTATGTCAGCTTTCGTATGCCCAGGCACACATCAATGTTTTGGACGAGGCACCAAGGCAGCCTGCCTTGACATCGGAATACCGTGACCGCAAATCAATGTCGCCGCACAGTCTCGCCGTACAGTCAGGGAACCACACCTTGCCCCGTCCTACCAGATAAATAGGGCCAGGGAACGGTTTGGTTGCGGGGGGAAGGGGGGGAGGGCGGCTGATGGTGCTGACGAGGAAGATTGAGGGCGGTGACGCCACGAGGAAAACAACTTACAGGTCAAGATGGAATGCTCGTGGTCAGCTAGTTGCGGACAACAAAGCGCTGGGACGTGGCCGGTGAGCGTTGTGACTGTTGACGGTAGTATTGGTCAGAGGTTGGGGAGAGAAATTGGGCGGGAAATGGCTGGCGAGATGGGTGGCCATTCACTGGTGAATGTCCGTGACAGATAGCAGAAATCGAGACGACGGCGACACTGATACACAAAGGCGAATTCACCTGATTCCCTATCATTTGGCACAAGCCGGTGCTTTGGTTGGTCAATCTGCCACGATATCGTCCCAATCCTTCCTCGTCCGTTGCCCACCCGTTGCCCTCCCGTTGCCCACAGCGAATATCGACAGACCTTGTTGACGCCTAGACATGATGAAATAGAAACTTGGTCAAACAATGTGGCTCAAACAGCCGATGGGACTACCATAAACAAGATATCTCTGTCTCCCCAAAACTGCGTCCCTCAGAACCCATCATTACAAGACAACAAAATGGAAATAGGTATACGGCGGCAACCATCCTCCACCACCACAAAACTGACACACTCATGCCTCCTACGCCTTCTCCGGTCTTCCACGTCCCCTGGCTGCCGGAGCCTTTGCGGCCTTCTTCGCCTTGGGAGCGGCCGAGTCGTCATCACTAGTGACCTTCTTGGCCGTCTTCTTGGCAGCAGCCTTCTTGGCCTTGGGCACCTTGATGTACTTGTCCGTCTTGAGATCCAGCTCGTCCTCGTCCACTTCCACAGCCTCGACCAACTCGGCGTCATCCTCCTCCTCGATGGCTTCCTCGAGATCGGGCATCTCCTTGGGCGCTTTCTTGGCTGCAGAGGTCAAGACATTGCTGGCCTTCATAAATGGAACAGGATGAGACATGGCGTTGTACCTAGACATATGTTAGCTTGTGCTATTCCAGGGCGGGCGATGGCAACTCACGTTCTGGTAAAGGCCGACTTGGTCTGCGTCTCGATGCTGACATTCTCCTCGTCACACTCTCCAACGCCGAGCTCCTTGATGTAATCAAAGTCGTCCCGCGTGAGATAGTAGCTGTCCATCAGCTCAATGACCTTGTCAACGCTGGGCCTGCCCTCGTCCGCCAGCTTCTTGACCGTCTTTTGCCAGATCAGCGGGAGGTACTGCTGGCGAATCTCATTATGATCGCCAGAAGCCCGGAGGCGCATGTGCGAGTGAATCTCGCGGACATAGCGGCTCAGCTTGTTGAACTTGCTGTTCATGCCGAGCCAAGACGTAAACGTGGGCTGCTGGCCAAACTGTCCGGCGACGTAGCTGGAAGGCAGCACTGTGCTGAAGACGCCGTGGAGGGGCATCAGGCTCCAATGCTGCTGGGGGCCATGGATCATGCGATCGATCAAGTCGCCATTGCTGATGCTGAAGGCCGCCTGGTCGGCGAGCTCGAGGCGCTTGAAGTTGAGCTCCCGCGGGCTGAGGCCTCGGCCGTTGAGCTGGTTCGGCGTCGATCGCAGATAATTCTCCTGGATCATGAGCGGCGCAAAGTCGTGGTCGTTGAAGTAGAGCTCAATCTTGTCGTTCAACGTCGCAGAGCTGGCAGGCTCAAACATTCCGCCGCCAATCAGCTTCTGGCAAATATCCCACGGCTTGAGTACGACGTGCTTCTCCCAGGCCTTGGACATGGCCTTGCTCTGGTCAAAGTCCATGGTGGTCTGGTCAAGCTTGGCCGTAGCAAGCATGTTGATGATCTGACGAATATCCTTGCCACTGCCCTCGATGAGAGCATTGACGACGGGGGGCGGCAGCTTCAGGCCTTCTCTGTGGCAGATGGTCATGATTCGCGACCGAATTTGGTCGACAGTGGGGCGCGAGAACTTGATGTCGTAGGCCACGTGGTCAAAGGGCTTCATCTTGGGCAGTCTGCGCTCGTTGCAGATCAGGATGAGCGGAATCTCCGTCTTCTTGCAGAACTTGGCAAGAGCGCCCACGCCGCCGCGGTCTCCCGCCGACATGCCGTCCACCTCGTCCATGACCAGGACAATCTTCTTCTTGGTGGCGTCCACCGCCTTGCCGTCTCCGGCAAAGAAGCCAAGAAGGGACGTGTTGTTCATGACCTCGGCGACACCATTCTCGACGAGCTTCTTGCTGCGGCTGTCACTGGCGTTGCTCTCAATGACATCGTAGCCTTCCAGCTTGGCGGCAAGGTGAGCAGCCGTGGTCTTGCCGATGCCTGGCGGTCCCGAGATGATGATGGCACGGTAGCCACCTGAGCCATCCGCCCCCTTCCTCTGGAAGTCGTACTTTTTGGCCTTGGGCCAGGCCTTGAGCCAGTTCTGGATCTTTTCCACATTGCCCTTGTTTCCGCAAATCTGGTTGAGCGCTGTAGGGGCATACTTGCTCGTCCAAAGTTGGGAGAGCGGCTGCGCCTGCACAGGCGGGGCGGTTCCACGGGCGGCGGCAGCCTTCTTCGCGGCTCTCTCAGCCTCGGCCTTGCGCTCCTTCTCTTCCTTTTCCATTTTGGCGGCCTCGTCGCGAATCTTCTTTTCTTCCTCCTCCCGCTTCTGCTTGGCTTTCTCCGCGCCCTTGCCGCTCCCTCCACCGCCGGGGAGGGATTTGATGAGATAAAACAGTCCTTGTTCGTCAATGGTCTTGATTCCGAGATCCTTGATCTTTCGGAGCTTGCTGGGACCGGCGTCATCTCCGAGGACGACAAAGTCGGTCTTGCTGCTCGGAGCGGTTGTGACCTTGCCACCATATCTCTTGACAAGAGCTTGGCCGGCTTCTCGGCTAAGAGTCTTGAGAAGTCCGGTGAAGACAAAAGTTTTGCCAATGAGGCAGTCGTCCTCGCCCTCTGGGATGTCCGCAGCGCCGGCATTCGGAGGAGGTCCCGAGTTTCCACCACCTGCGGCCGCCTTCCTGAAATCAAACTTGGCGTCCGGGTCTTTCGGGGGAGGCTCGGGCGCGTCGACGGTCGGCATGTTGTCCAAGATGGCTTGGATCTCGCTTGTCTCAGCTTCGGCCTCCTTCTTGGCCCTCGGGGCGCGCGGCTTGGCAGGGGCCTTCTTCTTCGCAGGCTTGACGTCCGAGTCTTCGGCCTCACTCTCTGTGATTGGGGACTTGCGCTTCTTGCTAGGAGTCGCACCCTTCTTGCTAGGAGTGGTGCCCTTCTTGGCCTTGCTGGCAATCACCTTGACGTCCGAGTCGGAGTCGTCCTTGGGGGCCTTCGCGGCGCGCGAGGCGACTCTCTTGGGCTTGGGGAGAAACTCCTCCTCGCTATCCTCCTCGGCGTAATCATCATTCTTTCTCTTGTGCCTGGACTTGGCGTTGGCCGCAAAGATATCGTCGCCCGCGTCTTCATCATCGTCGTCCATGAAGTCGTCATCATCCCGAGCATGCTTTTCATATGCAGTGGTTGGCTTCTTCGTGGTCGTGGTGGACTGTTTGGCGGCTGGCTTGTCGATCTTGACGGGTACCGGGTCAGGCTTCTTGGTTCGAGGGCTCATTCGGATTTCCAGTCCCGGGGCGACATGTGGTTTGGCGGAAGTCTTCTTGGGCGTCGCCTTGGGCGTTTCCTTGAGCGTGTCGGACTTTGTGGGCTTGGCCGAGCCGAAATACTTGGACGCAGAGGTCTCTACCCCGGTAACTTCGGTTGGATCTCTGGTATAGCGGTATTAGCCCAAGTGGTTGAGGTGGGTTTGATCAGTCAAGACATACGCGGCCTTCTTTCGGGGAGCTGCCTTGGCTGGTTTCTTGATCCTGGGACGTGTTAGAGGCAGTCCTCGAGTCGAGGCGAGTGTCACGGCACATACTCGACAACATCGTCGTCGTCACTGTCCTGAACCACCTTGCGCCCTTCTGGGCCGGGTCAGTCGGAAATCATGGCAACGAAGGGCAGAGATCACGCACTCGCTCGACCTTTTTTGGCCGTGTCGTCCTCCTTCTTGGGGGCTGGCTTGGGAGGGGGAGCGCCGCCCGGCCGGGCAAAAAACGTCCGAATGTCGGACATGGCGTTTAAGTCTCGACTCGACTCGATGGGGGCGAAACGGAGGAATCGTCAATTGTGAGGGGAATGAACGAAGTGAGGGGAGAGTCGGCCCCTGAAATTGAAATTTAACAGAAATCGGAGGGGCAAAGCAGAAAATCAGGCAGCGACCCGTGGAAGGAAGGTCGTGGTGCAACTTTTTGGAAAGTGCGCTCCAGGTTGTGACGCGATCTAAAGTGGGTGACGCGAGATTCCCCTTTGCCTGTCGCGCCTGAACGTGACAGAGTGGGGCAGGCAGGGTCGTACAGAAATTGATGTATCTGTCGGTATTGGATGCAGAGCGCTCCCTGCAGGCAGAGAGAGGTATTTTTGTCTCGCCCCTGGAATCGACGGCACAGGAGGGGCCAAGGGTTAGGGTCCACCATTTGACAGCTGATCGTCCCACTGTCGCTTGATCTGGGAAGGTGGCTTCCGCAGCCTGTCATGGGAAGCTACGTCAACGAGCGGTTGTATCACAGATCAGCTCTTTCCCCCTCCATTCGGTCATTTTCTGCTGGTTTTTGCTTTGTCTCCTACACTCTTCTAGCTTCCAACAGAATAACTATAGCTAAATATAGCTAAACCGAAAAGAAAAGGAAACCAAGCACCCCGTCCGCCTATCCCCGCTGGGCTTGATATCGTCGACTTGCCTTCACCATCACCCGCCGCTATCCCAGTCGGAACACGGCTAAACAGCTTCTCGAGCTGTGTCGCAAGGTCTTTTCGACCACCCCGTCGACTCTTTTATCGATGCTAGCCCCCGATATACCATAAACACCATTGCGCCGCGCCGGCATCACCAAGACCCCGTCCCGCGACCATGGACTCGACTGCCATGATAGCCCTCCTGGCCATGGCGCCCCTCGTCTTGATCCCATTGGCGTGGCAGACCCTTGGATCGATCCTTGGATGGTACCTCCTCAGAAAGACAGAAGGCCGTCGGGCACATATCATTGAGCTGGTGGAAAAGGACGAGGCGCGATACCAGGAGGAGAGCGCGCAAAGATCGGAAAAGGAGGACCAGGACTGGGAGAGAATCGACCCCCACGCAGCCGGTACATCCCAGAACGGCGAAAAGGGCGACAAGGAATGGGATGGGATCGTCGGATTCTTCCACCCCTTTTGGTGAGTCCCCTTCCTGCGCCGGGTTGCGCTCGTTGGCTAACCCGAGAAGCAATGCCGGCGGCGGCGGCGAGAGAGTCCTCTGGGCTGCCATCCGTGCCACTCAGAAACGCTGGCCCAAGGCCAAGTGCATAGTCTACACCGGAGACCACGATGTGAACAAGGAAGCCATTCTCGCCAGGGTCGAGGTAAGCCTCCTGTGCATCCAAACCTGACGACGCACCCCCTAACCCCCCCCCCTTCTCCAGACTCGCTTCAACATCCACCTCCACGCGCCGACCGTCAACTTCCTCTACCTCGCGACCCGACACTGGGTCCTAGCCACCACCTGGCCACACTTCACCCTCGCCGGCCAGTCCCTCGGCTCCCTCATCATGGCCTGGGACGCCTTCTCCCTCGTCGTGCCCGACATCTTCGTCGACACCATGGGCTACGCCTTCGCCCTCGGCCTCTCCAAGTTCCTCTTCCGCGACGTCCCCACGGGCGCCTACGTCCACTACCCCACCATCTCAACCGACATGCTCGAGTCCCTCGACCCGACCTCCCCCCTCGGCGCGCAGGGCGTCAACGCCGGCCAGGGCTCAGGCGCCAGGGGCGTCGTCAAGCGCTTCTACTGGAAACTCTTCGCCCTCGCCTACTCGTGGACCGGCACGTCCGTCGACGTGGTCATGACCAACTCGACCTGGACGCAGAACCACATCCAAAAACTCTGGGGCCCGCCGCGCGCCCGCACCGCCAAGCCCAACCCCATCGCCGTCGTCTACCCGCCCGTCGCCGTGACGGAGCTCGAGACGGAGGTCGACGTTTCCCCCGCCAGCGAGGCCCGCCGCGAAAAGGTGCTGCTGTACATTGCGCAGTTCCGGCCCGAGAAGAACCACCAGCTCGTGCTGCAGGCGTTTGCCGAGTTTATGCGGAAGGGTAGCGCGGCCGCCGAGGGCGCGCGTCTGGTGCTGGTTGGGAGTGTGCGAGATGATCACGATTCGAAGAGGGTGTATCAGCTGCGGCTGCTGGTCAATGAGCTGCATATCCGAGACCGGGTCGAGTTCCACCTGGATGCGCCGTGGCCTGACGTGCTGGAGTGGTTGCGCCGGGCGTCGGTGGGCGTCAATGGCATGTGGAATGAGCATTTTGGGATTGGGGTGGTTGAGTACCAGGCTGCGGGGCTGGTGTCGGTCGTTCATGATAGCGGGGGGCCGAAGCTGGATATCGTGGTTCCTGTTAATGGGGAGCCGACTGGTGAGTTGCCGTCACTTTCCACCAGACTACGCCGCCAAGCTAACAGAGTTCAGGATTCCATGCCACAACAGCAACCGAGTTCGCAGAGGGGTTCGAAAAGGCCCTGTCCCTTCCCAACCCATATCAGGTCCGGCTGCGGGCGCGAGAGTCGGCGAAGCGGTTCACCGAGGAGGAATTCGCCAAGCGATGGACGGCGCAGATGGAGAAGCTGGTAGAAATGAGGCAGTCGTAAAGTGTCTGCCAAAAAAAAGCAGATAGAAAAAGGAAATGGCAAAAGCTCACCCCCAAGCCCCCCCGGCTCGGTGCTGGGGGAGGTTGGGGGTTGCCAACCGGCTCCGGTGGGTCACCAGGGCCAGTTACTTCATTGGGAGGCGGGGGGCTGAGGGCTTATACATGACGGGGGCTCGAACTCAGGGCCTCTCGAGGAGGGCTTTTTGTCGTGGCTTTTCCGCCCGGTGTAACCGTTGGACTACACCGGGGAATTTTGTCGATGGAATAGGGGGGATAGTCTGACCCTATGGGGTGGCGGGCGGTCGTCGTGGGCAAGTGGGCGGTTACCCGGGTGACGGCGACGGCGAGGGTCCCGTTTGACAGTACCCTGGGAACAATGGTCTCTGGGGTTCTTGGGGCTCCGGGATCGAGAGTACCGCGGTCCGGGATCGAGGAGACCAAGCATTTCCTAGAGGGCAATACCTCCATGACAGAGGCAATTTTCATTGTCATGACAGCCGAGGCATTCAATGCAGGGCAAGAGGACTATTTGTTGTGTTCTCCTCTGTCGACGTTGTTTTGTATCATCATTCAGTAGACAATATGGATACGCCTTTTTTTCTCGCGCTGCTAAGCGCCTTGTGCCTCCCCATACCCTCCTACACCTCCGCACCACCATCCACCCGATTCAACACCGCCACGCCCTCAACATGCCCCGTCTGAGGGAAAAAGTCAAACCCCCTCAAACTCTCAATCTCATACCTCGCGCCCCCCTCCGCCCCGCGCACCAACACCCCCACGTCCCTCGCCTGCGTATGCACATTACAGCTCACATAAACCACCCTCCTCGGCGCAAACGCCAACAACTGCCCCAAAAAGCTCGCATCACACCCCTTGCGCGGCGGGTCCAGCACCACAACCGTCTCGTCGGCGTCCAGCCCCGCAACGCTCTTGAACAGCTCGGGCGCGTCGGCCGCGATGAACTTGCACTGCGTCTCGTCGAGGCCGTTGAGCGCCGCGTTGCGCCGCGCAAACGCAATGGACTTGTCGGCGATGTCGATGCCGACCGAGCCGCCCGGGAAGAGGGTCGACTGCGTGATGGTGAAGAGGCCGGAGCCCGAGTAGGCGTCGATGAGGGTGCGGATGGGTTTTCCGGTGGGGGGGAGGATGTGCTCGCGGATGTAGGCGGAGAAGGGGGAGAGGATGGAGTTGTTGTTTTGGAAGAAGGCGCCGGCGGGGTTGGTGAAGACGAGGGAATCGACGTATTCGGTTGAGGTGGCGTTGTTGTCGGTGATGCAGGTTTTGTAGTCGGTGTGCGTCGGGGTGGAGACGACGGAGAGGGCGTTGGCTGGGGGGACGAAGTCGGCGGGCGGGGGGTTGGGCACGCGTTGCGTGCTCTCGCGCAGGAGGATGGTCGCGCCCTTGGTGTACGAGGCGTACTCGGTCTCCATGCGCGCGCGCTCGGACTTGAGGCCGGCGCGCACGGCGTCGGTGGCGATGGGGCAGTCCTCGATGTCGAGCACGCGGCGAGTGGTTTTGGGGGTGAAGCCGATGGGGGGGCGGAAGGCGAGGGGCTTCTTCGGCCCGCGGCGCATGGAGCCGGGGGGGCCGTCGAAGTGGGGGGTGAGCTTGGTGCGGTAGCCGTATTGGAGGGGGCTGCCGATGGTGTCGAGGACGGAGGGCACGAGCTCGGGCGGGAGCTGGGAGAAGTTGCGGTAGGCCTTGACGACGATGTCGCGCTTGAGGCGGAGCTGCTCAGCGTAATCGAGCATCTGGAACTGGCATCCGGAGCACTTGGCAAAGTACTGGCACTTGATGCGGCTGTCGTCGCGCAGTGGGGAGGGCGTGACGACGGAGAGGAAGTCGGCTACCGTGTAGCCCTCCTTGGGGAGGTGGCGGTAGACCTTGACGCGGATTGTGTCGCCAGGGACGGAGAAGGGCACGACGTAGATTTGCTTGGATCCCTTTTGCTGGGCGAGGCCGTCGCCGGTGGACGAGATCTGGACGACGTCGACCTCGATCTCGGTCCCTTGCTCTGGGAGGGTCTCCGTGGTAGTCTCGACCTCCTCACCACTTGGTGTGTCGTCCGAGAGCTTCTGGGAAGCGAGCAGGGCCTGGATATCGGCGAGGAGGACTTCCTCGTGGGAACCCTCTGCCGGCGGCTTCTGCTGCTTCTTCCTTTGCTTGGATGGCTTGCCCTTGTTGCCGTGGCCATTTTGGTGCGGTCGTTTCCCTCGGTTGTCGGATTTCTGAGCTGGCAACCCGTAGGCTTTTGGTGATGGCGACCGGTTGCCCCTTGGCGCTGTCGCTGGTTCGGAATCCATGGGTCGGAATGCTGTCTGGAACTTCTCAGCGAAGGCTTTATCTGACAATCTTCTTGAAGACTCCTTGCCGACAAAGTTTGCGTAGGTTGTGGGAAATGGCCGCGTGAGTATTCTCAGAAGACGGAGTTGCATTGAATGGCCGTGGCCCGTAAGCTTCACAGCGTGTGATGATAGATACGAATAGGCGTCCAGAGGGTGAAAATGTTGTCAAGGTCTGAAATATTCACGTTGAGAAATTTCGATGTCAAGTGAAAAGAATCAATTTACAAAATCTAGTGCTCCACAATCACTTAGGGTTAGGGTTGGAAGCGGCGGTTGGGCTCAACGCCAACAAAGTTTCACAACGACAGCTACCTCATGAGGCGCGCTGATTGCTATTCCCTGAGATACTTCATCTTTCGGTAGGTACAAGAAGAACTCAATTCTTGATGCCGTGTTTCAGTCGCATGTCAGGACGGGAAAACCTCGTGTCATTCTCTCCCATCAACACCCTCCCCAACATGTTTCAGACGTGGCCACCAAGCGCCCCCATGACAAACATGTAAACGCCCCAAATCCGCAAAGCCATATTTCCATACAGGGTATCGTCATCATCCTTCCTGCCCATAGCCTAACCATCGTGACCTCGAAAAGACACGTCCCTACTTCACAAAAGCAGCCTACCAGTGGCAAACATCCCGTCATTCCCTCCGTCCCACCAGGCAATCCAACATCTACAGGTGCTTGAGCACTGCTTAACCAAGCACCGCCTGTTCGTACTGCGCTGGATCCAGATGCTGGTGCAGCACGCCCTGGAGCGCCGCTCTGCTCTTCACAATCGCCGGCAACACCCCGTCGATTTGTTGAAGATTGCTCCTCAGACTCTCCATGTGGTTCCCAATCTGCTGAGATATTGCCACAAGGTCTTGCTCCTTCAGATCCTGTGCCATCAGGTTAGCAGACCGTTCAGACACCCCATGAATACAATTAGAACATACCGAAAACACCCCACTGGCAGGCGGCGCTCCCACCGTCTTGACCAGCGGCGACAGCAGCACAGCCTGCCCATCCCGAGTCTCCCTCGGTCCCGGCGCCAGCACATGGTCACGCTTCCCTCTCTCCCGCCACCCCCTCGCCTCAGCTCGCGCATTGGTCTCCAAAGCCTGGAGCTCCTCATACTCCTTGTCCAGGGCCGCCTCCTCGCGCTCGCGCTCCGCCTCCAGCAACGCCACCGAGTGCAGGAGCGGATCCAGCGTCTTTTCCAGCGCCTGCATAGCATCCACCGTCTTCTCAAAGTCCAGCTCCAGCTCGTGGCCCGCGGCTCCGCCAGCGCCTCGGGCGGTGGAGGAGGGCGGCGGGAACGGCATGCCCTTGAGCAGCTTGGAGTGCAGGCGCTTGGCAAAGGTGCGCATGATGGTCTGGGCTTGCTGGTGGCGCTGTTGGCGGTCGCGGAAGCGGGAGAGCACGGGGAGGGAGGAGCTGGAGATGATGCTGTCGATGGCGGCGACGGCTCCGTCGTCTAGTGGTGACCATTTCGCTTTGATGGTTGCGCGGGGGATCTGGCGGGTGCGGGACGTGACGTGGCGGCATTTTGGGACTGGAGCGGACGGGGCGTCGGCTTGGGGGTCGTTGGCTTGGTCGCTGCGACGTTGGCGTTGTGGTTCTGGGGGGTTGATGCCGGAAGCACGGCGAGCTTCGTCAGAGCCGCCGGCATATGGCCGGGAAGCCCCTTTGCCAGGGATCCGTTTGGTATTAGCAGATTTCGATGCGCTGGCAGCGGCGGCGGCTTCCCCTCCAGATCCCGTTTCCTTCTTTCCCTGTTTGGTCTTGCGGGCCTCGCTGGGTTTGTTTTGCACTTGCGAGGCCGAAACCTCTGCGAGAGATGGGCGACCGCGACCAGGACCCCGGGATGGACCGACTGGGGCCTTATCCAGTCCACGATTGCTGGGAGAAGGTCCTCCGCTTTGAGAAGCCCACCACGTGTTCTCGTCGGCTGAGCGTCGGTCTCTAGTGCTCCGTCGACTGCCTGAATCCTTGGCCGGGTTCTGTTTGGCGACTTTCGGCGCACGTTCCTCCTTCGAGGCTTCGCCGGTGTCGGATGATCTCTGGCTTGGGGGTTGTATCACAGCCTTGCCCTTGCCCGATTTCTCCTTGGTTGAGATCTGTGGTCTCGGCGCAACCTGCTCTACCGCAGTCTGCTCGACGTGACCCCTGGACGCCCCTGGTGCCTGGGCGTCCTTGGAAGACCACCAAGGATTCTCGTCCGCGGATCGTCGGTCTCTCTGACTGCGTCGAGCTGTCGGGTTGGAGGGTTCGCCATTCCCGGCGGTGGTTTTTGTGGACTTTCGAGAGGGGCCATCGGCCGGTTTGCTAGCCTTCGCCCGTTTGTTCTGTGGCGGTTCCTCGCCCTCTACGCCAGCCGGCTTTGCGCGCTTGCTGGGCCGTCCGTCTTCCGCCTCGGTCTCGGCCTGATCTTCCACATTGTGAGCCTTTGCTGGCCGCCCTCGCTTCCTTGAAATCGAGGTCTCGACCTCCACACTTGGTGCGGTCTCGGGGGCACTGTCCAAGTTCTTGCGCGGTCGCCCTGGTTTCTTCGGTTCCGGGACTGCTCGAGACTCGTCTCCTTCTTCGGCCACGGAATCCAAGCCTTTTCGCGATCGGCCTCGCTTGTTTGGTTCTGAAGCCTCTGCTGGTGACTCTCCTACTGTCTCTAGACTTTTTCGTGGGCGTCCTCGCTTTTTCGGTTCCGTAAGCACATCGTCCTTTTCCCTAGCCGTAGTCGTGCCATTCTGCGCGTCGGGTCGGGATTTCTTTGCAGGTTTTCGTGCTGTGTCGCGATCTGACGCGATCTCGACGGCTTCGGACGCGTCTGCGTCGGGACCGCGTTTTCGCTTCTGGATCGCTGTTCCGGGCGCCTGTTTCGTGTCAGCGACAGTTGGAGAACGCCAATGCAAAGGGACTTACCATATCAATGAGACTTAAGCATGCGTCGCCCAGAACATGGTGCTGCGGGGAATAGGTTGGTGTTGTTGGAGGGGCGGTCAAGGTTGTGATACCGTCGATCGACGCCAGCCACAACAGCATGGATGAGCCACACCTGAGGGCACCTGAGGGCACGGCTTTGCGGCTGGTGGAGGGGTGAGGGATAGAACCAATGAGAAGCTGGAGGAGCTCTGAATGTGGGGCTTCCCACTGGCTCGTCGCTGCGCTTCGTGAAGCGAGGATCAGATGTTCATGCAGAGCTGGAGCCAGCTCGCCGGGGCAGGTGTCCTCAGTCGTGGGAGCCCCTGTTCGCATGGCGAGGCAAGGTCGTCGCTAGCAAGGGTCGCAATCAAATGTCAGCGCGACGGATACGGAATTAAATCATAATAAAAAGTCGTCTTGGCTTCTCCCTCTTCCTCCGAACGAACCATCACCACTCTCGCTGCGAATACCGGGAATATTCACGTCGTCGTCAGTCGTTTTCGCCTTTCTGTTTGGCGCCACGCTCGTTTCCTGGCTTACACTCGCGTCAGCAGCCTTCCAACTCGTGCAGCCCCCCTTTTCAGGTTTTGCTCCATCTTCTCCATTCAGGCCATCCTTGCTGGGAATCATCTCTCTCCAATTGCCTGAACTGCGACGTGGTGTCAACTCGATCTCGCCTCTCAACTCCGACGAACTCACTCCATCCCAGCCGATATCCTCACCCACATACACAATGCGTTTCTCGACATCCGCCGTGCTCGCGCTGCCGCTTCTTGCGGCCGCTGCTGAGAGCCCGTTTGAGCAGTACAAGGCCAAGTTCCAGAACTTCATCAGCAACTTTGGCGGCGCGCTCCCCAGCGTGGGTGAGAAGGTCGCTGAGCCCGTCGCGGCCTCCATCAAGACCAAGGTCAAGGTTGCCCCCAAGCCTATCGTCGACCTCACACTGCACGACTACGTGGACACGTTCTACTCCCCCGTTAGAACAGGTCCGGAGGAGTGGTTGGTGCTGGTGACGGGTCAGAACAAGACATGCATGGGTAAGATAAGCCCCGACCTGCCCTTGTTTCCTCTGGGAGCACACGCTGACTGAAGCCTCGGGATAGGCCGCTGCGAACCGCTCGACAAGGCTTTCAACGAGTCGGCCGTCAAGCTTGCGTCGGTCCCCAACAGCCCGCACCTCGCGCGCCTCGACTGCGACGCGCAGCCGGTTCTTTGCAACAGCTGGTCGGCCAGCACGGGTGCCCTCTATGTCTTCCAGGTTGCGCCCAAGCCTGCGCCGGTTGAGGTGTACTGGAAGCCCATGAACCTGACGTCGGTCACGACGCAGACCATCCTGGACCTCCAGGCTCAGCCCGTGGACAAGGCCTTCCGCTACATCGAGCCCAACTTCTTCCACCCCTTCCACGGCATCGTCGCTGATTACAACCTTACGATCCCCATTGGATACATCCTGTGGGGCCTCAACGCGATCCCCTCGTGGGCCATGATGCTGTTTGTCTCGTTCTTCAGCCGGTCGTACATGTAAGCCTGCGCTCGTGACAGAATTTAGACGCAACATGCTGACAGCTACCAGGACCCGTGGTCTGAACACCACTCCTGCTCGCCCGGCTGGCGCCGCGCCAGCGGGGGCGGCTCCTGCCCGCTAAGGGATGATGGTTTGGGGGGGCGGATGCTATATAGCGGGGGTGTCTGGGCTCTGGATTGCGCTTGTATTTTTGGGAAAGCGGGCGGCTGGGCGGGCGTGCAGGTGGCGGACTGGTCGGTCGGCCTTGGCTGGTCAAAATGATGGACGAAGGGTGCATTCTCTACGCATTGGTACCGTCCAGGGAATGGGAGATATATACGCGCATCAGGGTCACTAGCGCGCTTTTTCAATATTAATATCAGTTTCTACTCTTGCATGTCTGCTCGAGATCGGCCAGCCCGTCGAGGACCTGCTCCGGCAGGTTAGTGTTGGCCAAGCGGCTGTAGCGAAGATCGCTCATGCCGCCCACCGTCTGCTGGACCGATGCCATGAGTGCAGCCTCCTCCGCCTCGAGACGCTGCAGCTCGCCCTCGACCTCGCCCACTGCCCGTTCCAGATCGGGGATGACGGAGTTGATGGTGTGCTTGGGGGCCTGCTTGGCTTCGACCCCAAAGAGCTGTTGAGACGTTAGATGGCATCTCACAGCGGTAATGGTCATCTCACCATCCTCTCAATCTCGACCTCGTCGTCGTACTCTTGGGATTCGGCGTTGCGCTTCTCCTTGATAAACGCACGTCGTTGGGCCATGCCTCTTTTTGTCTCGGTCTCAATGTCGGCAGAGACGGCGTCGACGAGGGCATTCCGCTGGCTCTGCAGGTCGCGATACAGGCTGCGGATCTGGGACGACGACTGCATCGACCGCGGGAAGAGGGCGATGAATTCCTGCAGGGAGATGATGGCCGGCAGCTGGGCGGGGACGAGCAGGTAGTTGCTTAAGATCTTGGACTCGGTGGGCGCCATTGTGCGGTCTTTGTCCTTGGCCGTGGCAATGATGTTGTGTGTTGTGTTCAATGTGTTGGAAGTGATTTCACCCTTCGCGACGAACTGGACTCGACTTTGGAGTTTTATTTTGATGAGATCCTTTTGTATTCTCACATCTTGATCACGCCTTCTGTCGCAGCAGCGTGTCGGTTTAGTTCTGCGCAAGATCGAGTGGCCTCGAGAGTCAGGAGTCGATTGGGAGTCGAGAGAGTCAGGGACTCGGGGGTGCCCCGACACGCTAAATTGTCCTGTTCGCGTGGTCCCGTGATTCATTGGCCCCTGGCTTCCCCCTTCACCTTCACCCTGGTAACCCCTTCTCTCACTCACCACATACCGACACATGGAAACTTACATCGCCATCTGATCATCTTGCATATGAAGACTTGACATAGGCCCACAACTCGGCAATATACCAATTCCCACCTCGAGGCACTCCGCTTCTAAAGTCCGTCGACGACCCAACACACAACAATCTCTTCTCGCGGGCGTTTGACGAGAGCCTCTCCGTCTTTTTCCCCCAAACCACCCTCGATTCTTCCCAGTCTCTCATCAAAAGCAAACCCGCCACACGTCAAATACTCAGATACCGCCATCACACCTCAGTCCCCTCAACATGGCGCCCTCCAAGCAACCCCAGGCGCCCTTCTCCAAGGACGAGCGCGTCCTGTGCTTCCACATGGAGATGCTCTACGAGGCCAAGATCCTCGACATCCAGCCGGCCGAGGACGGTGACGGCTGGCGCTACAAGATCCACTACAAGGGGTGGAAGAGCAGCTGGGACGACTGGGTCCCGGCTGACCGCGTGCGCAAGTTTACCGACGAGAACAAGGACCTGGCCGCCCAGCTCCTGTCGCAGTACAAGAACCTGCAGTCGGGCAAGGCCGCCAAGGCCCAAGGCAAGAAGGCCGTCGGCGGCGGTGTCCTCGGCGGCGGGCGAGGCGGGGCTGCCGGCTCCGACATGAGCTCCGCCCGGGGCAGCGAGGAGCGGGGGACGGCTGCTGGGGCGGCGACGCAGAGCGGACGCGGGCCGAGGAGGGTGAGGGACTTTGACCTTGAGAATGTGAGTACTCTGACGTTTCTTTGGCTCTGGTGTCTATGCACATTCCGAACAACTCCTTGTCTGGCGGTCTTGCAATCTTGTCGTCTTCTTTGGGGCGAGAAAGCCACGGTTGTGCCAAGTGGCCGACATCATGGCTGGCATCTCCTACAAGAAGGACTAGACACATTGTCAAGCAGCCACAGTGGCTCTGGCCAGGCGAGGGACAGGAGTCCCTAGGCCAGCACCGAGGCCAGGAGAGAGAGCGAACGCAAATGTGGGAAACTGTGGGACACACGGGCCATTTCCCTCTTATGTGTGGTGCTAGACGCCATTGATCTTTGGACCAGCATCGAGTGAGGTCGTCCGACATCGTGGCTCTGCATCAGGAGGTACTATTCATGCCCCCCACACAATAAGTCGACAGAGGGCCACTCCCTTGCTATTGTGGCTACAGAATGGTGCTGGGCGAGTGCCTGCCATTGTTTTGTTTTCAGGGGGTCCTCCACCGGCCACGCTCTTCAGGACAATAGAGTTGGTACTCGTCAATAGCAACTTTCTCGAGCTCCTTCCCTTTCAACGGCGAGATTCGCACCCCAAACTCGAAAGATTCCTCCATCCCAACTCCCACAAATTATTTTCCCCTTTTCCTTCGCGACCCCCTCCCATCTCCTTCGTTTTTTTTCGACCGCATTCTTTTCCCCATTCCCCCGTTTCTCTTCCTCCACAAGAACCCCCCCAGCACCACAATGGCTCCCACTCGCCACACCACCAGATCGAGCGGCCAGCTCCAAGCCCCCCCGCCCTTGTCTTCCAAACCCAGCCAGGCACGTCTCTTGGGAGACGATTCGAAGGAGGCCAAGGCCCTCGCGGCGATCACTAACAACTTGGCCGCCTCCTCTCACGACGGAGCCCTCTCTGTCTTACCCCCGGCCGACACCAAGACGCTCTACTTCAACGAGCGGGGGCACCCGGACTTCAAGTTTGATGGTCGGTTCGACCCCCCGCGGCCGCTGAAGAAATCGTCGTCGCCGGAAAGGCTGCACCCCAAAGTCCGGGAGGCAAGACAGAGGGGCGTCTTGACTGAGAGGCTCAAGGCGTACTGGTTGAACGTCGATCCAACCATCAACGTTCCGCTGGCTGGGTTAAGCAAGGACGGCGTGGGCCTGGAGCCGGGAGCTCACGCTGGTGGTGACGGCGGCGTGAAAAAAGTGCGGCGAGTCGTGGGCGCGGGCGCCCGACGAGCTGCCGCGAAGAAGCAGCCGGAGCCGGAAGTCGAGCCGGAAGTCCAACCGGAAGTCCAGTCGCCTCCAGTGAGAATCTCGCCAAAGACTCCATTTGACATTCATACATTTCCCCTTTCTCGTCATTCATCGATGACCTTGAGGTCGCAATCTCCGATCAGTCTCGGCCCCCCCAGCCTCTCTGACTATTTCTCGCCTGACGGGCCTTGTTTTGGTGGCAACCATGATGCTGACTCTGCTTTCCAGGAGGACACCTTCCACAGCCGCCCGTCGGTTAAGATCCCGGTCCCCGACCACCTCAAGTCCCTCCTAGTCGACGACTGGGAAAACGTCACCAAAAACCAACAGCTTGTGCCCCTCCCCCACAAGCAGCCCGTCACCAAGATCCTCGAAGACTACCTCGCCTACGAGCGCCCCAAGCACGTTGAGGGCTCGCCATCGCTCGAGATTCTGGAGGAGACCATCACCGGCCTACTCGAGTACTTTGACAAGTGCCTGGGTCGCATCCTGCTGTACCGGTAAGCTCCCATGCCCTCTTCCTCTCAATCATGCTCTGACGAGCCCTTTGCAGCTTCGAACGCAAGCAGTACAACGAGTTTCACCAGCAGTGGGCGGCCGCCGCGGAAGGAGAGGTCACAGGCGCAGCCGCGACCTATGGTGCAGAACATCTTGCCCGCCTTCTCGGTATGTTTTGATGGCAGTCTGACACTGGCAACTCGCTGACAATTCCAGTTACCATGCCCGAGCTCATTGCGCAGACCAACATGGACCAGCAGTCCGTCAATCGCCTCCGCGAAGAGCTGGCCAAGTTCACGTCGTGGTTCAGCCGCCACACGGCCACATATTTTGTCAGCGAGTACGAGACTCCCAGCCAGGAGTACGTCGACCAAGCAAAGACCAACTAGGAGGGTGTACCTGTTGCCGGTCCTTCTCTGATTGTGAAGGTTAAGCGGTTCTCGTCAGCCGAGGCGCCGTCGATCAAGGAGTCATTAGTCAAGAGAAGCGCCTCTGAGGAGCCATCGGTCAAGAAAAGCGACTCTGAGGAGTCAAAAGTCAACAAAAGCGCCTCTGAGGAGCCACCATTCAAGAAGAACCCCTCCGAGGAGATCTCGTTCAAGAGAAGCCCCTCTGAGTACTAAAGTTTTGCGACGACAAGTGGCTTGGTCCGCGTCTCCGGAACGTCTCTCCCTCCAGCGTATACGAAATAAAAACAAGTACAGTCGACCAAGCGGTATATGTCTTTTCCAACCAGACCTCGCAATTTGTCCCAAGGCAGTCACCACCTCGCGGCATGGTCACCTGCCACCTTCTCACCCTCGCAAAGTATACCATCGGCACTATGGACATCTCGGCCCGACAGACGTACCCCCGCGCCATCACAACTCCCCTGGCCGTCACCCTCGAGAAGAAAATATCGAGGACGGTGTCGCGTTGGCCTCATGTCACTGTCGGGGTGCCATCATATTTTCTTTTCCGTTTTTTTCCTTCTTTGGCGCGCACATCTCCACCACCGCATGTCGGGGCCCGGCCGCTGCTCGGGACCTGGCCGTCACTCGGCGCCCGGCCGTTCCTCGGGACCTAACTGCAACCCGGGCGCAGGACGGCAGTGGAAACCAAAAGTCTGGCGGGCATGGGGCGCAGGGCACTTTTTCCCTCTCCTGCATGGGGACGGGATTCTCGGCGTCATGGATGGGATATGGAATTTTGGGAGGTATTGGGCTCGGGATTCTTTTTCTTGCTTGTTTCGTTTTCTTTCTTTTTAGACTTTCTATAGAAAGCAGATTTCCGGAATGACGTGACTGCTTGCGTGTTTGGACGTGTTCTGGTTCTCCATCGTCGGAATGAAGGGGATGGGCGTGATGACGTTTGAGGACCGGTTTAGTGACTGGTTTGTTGTCAGGCTGTTTGCGATCCTTCCCATGGCAAATTTACCATGTTTTTTCTTTTTGGTTTCCGTGACACCTTTACACTAGCTCATCTCTCCAGCTGTTTTCAGCATCCCCTACTCCCAGACCTGGCGACTAGAAGGTCCCTGGGAAATTAAGCCCTCGCCGACACTCTCCCCGTAGTTGGCTTTCGAGAATGGAGAGCCCGTCCTACCGCCTGTGTGCCCGCTGCTGCCTCCACCAACATTGCCAGGCATGCCACTCTAATAATGTTGCCCATCATGTGTTGATCGTGTGACTTTGTCCTTGCCTTCATATACAGTACACCCCCCTCCACCCTCCACCCAAACCAAACCCTCCCCGGGTATATCTTCATCCCCTCCTACAACACAACCTCCTCCCCCTCCCCCTCCCCCGCCCCCCCTCTCAACCCCGCCAACCCCTCCAGCACCCCCCAAGTCGCCCCCTCCCCCTGCCTACTCCCAGCCCTCCTCTCAATCCAAAACCCCTTCTCCGGCGTCCTCTCCGCCTTGACCTCCTCCTTGCTTAGCGGCCGGTCGACCTCCTCGATGAGCACCAGCTCCTTGACCTTGAGGATCATGCCCGCGATCTGCGCGCTGACGGGGTGGAACACGACCTGGGAGCGGCGGCGGAGGCCGAGGGAGGCGAGGGCGCCGTTGGTGCGGGCGGGCAGGCCGATGGCGGAGCGGTGGAGGGTTATGCGGAAGTAGGACATCTTTGTTGGTGGTGTGTTGAGGGATGTGCCTCGTGGGCCTGGCGGGGGTTGGTTTGGAGTGCGATTGTTCGTAGCGGGCAGTCGAAGATCGTAGATCGAGGGATGGAAAAAGGGTTGGCCTCGCGCGGGGCTTCTTCCTGTCGTCTGGAGCTTGGGAGGAGCTGGTGACGGGGCACGAGTAAGCTTCCGAGTTTGGCGGTTCAGATTGGGACTTGTTGGGGGTGGATAGCTTACTCGGGTGGCTTGTCAATCGAAAACGGCGTCAAGGTTGACGAGTTCGAGATCACTCGATAACGCCAAGCATGCGACAGACAGAGCTTCGGCAGTGGAACGCGAGGGACAAAATATTCTGCCGGGGTACACCGCCATAAAGTTGACCGCCTCGTCGACTTACAGTTGAGGATCCAGGCACAGTGACATAACAATCAGGACAGGACAGTAAACACTTTACGACTGTCGGTCAAGACACAAGAATGGGTTCAATAATGCTCAATTAATCCATAGTTGCTCATTTTCTCCCGCCAATCCCCGTGCAATCAATTGACTCATCAATCCGTATCAAATCGTTTGCATGGCAGCTTTGCGCCGTCTACCAGCGGATATCCTTGCAACCCTGCCCCCCTCCCTCTACTTTTCCCCCCTTCTTAGGTCCCCTACATCTGCACCTCCACGCGCCCCTCGGAGCCTGGCGGGCCTGACTGCTGCAGGCTGGGGAGGAGGTAGGTGATGTCATCCCAAGGATGACGGTACAGACCAGTGCGGAGTCTCTTCTGGTCGAGGTAATGCGCAATCAGACCGATGCTGCGACCCAGGACGAACAGACCGTTGAGCACACCCATGCTGAGGTAGTCCTCGGCCTCCTCGGGGCTGAAAGCACCGCAGTTGCGGAGCAGATCCACAAAGCAGACGGCAATGCAGCCGTCAACGTTGAGGATCAGGTTGTCCTTCTTCGACGTCGTCACTGTCTCGACCGCCAGGGCGTAGTCCAGCAGCTTGTGGCTGGGGAACTTGGCCTTGACGTATTCCTTGACGAGCTCGACACGCAGATCGGGGTTGTTGCGAGACTTGACACGGTGACCAATGCCGGGGATGAGCTTGTTGGCCTTGCGCATGCTGTCAACAAACTCGCGGGGGCTCAGGCCCTTGTCTGACGCCTTGGTGAACTCCTCGGCGGCGCCATCGAGAGCACCACCGAAGCGCGAACCGATCGTCAGCAGACCGCTAACAAGGGCGCTGATGAGATCCTTGCCGGCACGGGTGGTGATGATGGTGTTCATGGCACCAGACACGGCCGGGCCGTGGTCAGCCGTGAGCATGAGAACCATCTCGAGGAACTTGGAGGCGTATTCCGGCAGGCGGCGACGGAACCACAGCAGGGACATGACGCCACCGATACCGATATCCTCCCGGAAGACATCCGAGATGGGCATGCCGGCGTATAGGAGCTCTTGACCACGGTCGTCCGAGATGGTCGAGATGAAGGCGGCGGGCTTGCGGATGAGGCCAAGCTCCTGGGCCCACGAGTAGTCAATGGGGATCTTGGGCACAACGGGCTCCGGCTGGGGCTTGATGGCGCCGCTGCTGACGAGCTTGTCATACACCTCCTTGAGGAGCGCGGGCATGTCCTCAAACGTCTCGGGGACGTAGAAGCCAGCATCGCGCATGCTCTTGTTCTTCATGGCAGCCGTCTCGAGCTGCGAGTTGGCGAAAGAGCCAGCGTGGCCGAATTGGACCTCGGTCTTGAACATGCTCGCGCAGGTACCAATGGCCCACGCGACAATGGGCTTGGTAATGACGCCCTCCTTAACGGCCTCAATCACCTTGTACTCCTCGACACCACCAACCTCGCCAAGAAGGACAAGGATCTTGCATGCGGGGTCGGCCTGGTAGCGGAGAAGATGGTCGATGAAGGTGGTTCCGGGGTAGCGATCACCACCAATGGCGACACCCTCGTAGACACCGTCGGTGTTTTGCGAGATGATGTTGTTGAGCTCGTTGGACATGCCACCGGACTTGGAGACATAGCCGACGGAACCCTTGCGGTACAGCTTGGAGGCGACGATGTTGTCCATCATGCCACCAGTGTTACCGATCTTAAAGCACCCGGGCTTGATTCCACCGACAGTGGCGGGGCCAATGATGGTGACGCCCTTCTTCTGCGCAACATGGGCGATCTCGCGAGCACGCTATTCAAGTCAAGGGTCAGCATCTGCGTTCAGATTCGCACCCAAAGTCAAAGAGGACTTACACGCTCGGGCACACCCTCAGCGATAATGGCAATCGTCTTGATCTGGGGGTGCTCCATGAGCTCCATCGTCGAGCTAAAGACACTTCGCGACGAGGCAAAGTTGACCACGACATCGACATCGGGGTGCTTGGCGATGGCCTTGTTGACCTCCTGGTAGACCGGGAGGAGGGTCTCGCTGGTGCCCCAGTACATCTTGCTGACGAACTGGCCGCCGAATGTGTAGATGATGCCGGCGACCGAGGGCGTCGCCCGCTTGCAGATGAAGTCAAAGTCGAGCATGCCCTGGACGGCGCGGGGCTGGAGTCCGTACACCAAGCATCGCGTCTTATCGCTGAACAGGGCGTGGGTAGGGAGGGGCGTCATCGGCCGGCTGGGAGCAGCGAAGCGGCGGATGTTGTCGTTGGCCGAGAGGCCGGTGTTGGGCGCCAGGGACGAGCCATTGGACCCGTTCCCGTTGGTGCCAGAAGCAGCAGCAGGCATTGTGAAGGTATCCCGACGAGGTGTGGTGGTGGTTGAGGGGTAGAGGGCGAGGGGGGCAGAAGCAAGGACGGGGAGGGAGAAGGAAGAAACGCGGTGGAAAGCAAGGTTGCTTGGAGTTTTGGATTTGGATGGGCAGTTCGTCCCTCCAGGCGGCGGTCGTCGGAAAAGCAGCTGGACTTGGGAAAGTCGGGGTGCGGTCGGGGTGTTGTATGGTGGTGTGCTCGAGAGCTCCGCTACCCGAGGAATTTCTTTAGGGGATGACGCCCCGGCAGCAGACAGCGAGAGCCAGGAGGCACACCCACAGCTTTCCTCGACGAGGTCGAGGTCGATGATTGGATGGCTGGGCGGTCAACATCCAACAAGCCCCCCCAACTCTTTTTTTGATCCCTGCCGACTCAGGCGGATTTCACCAATTCGAGCAAGTTGCCCCCCCCTTCTCGACTGACAGCAACACTGCGACCCCACCTCTCTTGGCGCCCCCAGGTACCGGTACCTCGAGCGGTGCCAGCACCACCACCACCATCCTTTTTTTTTCGTCCGATCCTCCCCCAAAATTGGGTCCAAGAATGAACACCTCTGCTCACCCACACAGCCTCAGCCCAGATCCACGGCATGCGAACACAAGCACAGCCCATCATCAACAACCGAAGATCAGCTCCGCGCCCACTGCTCGCATGTGCGACCGCACCACAGCTCTGTGGTATGCAAGGCATGACGTGAGGATTGAAGCTGACCTCCATCCAAGATGCCGAAAACAGATGCGCGGTGCGGAGTTAGAACAGCAGCGGCAGCTCGTCCGTCGGCCACGACGGGTATCTTGGGCGACTGTGCATTTTTGCTGAGACTTTGTTTCCACTCCCTTGCAGTAGCCGTCCGATTCTCTTGGGTGAAATGCTCCGGCGACGGCATTCGTACCCAAAAGCCCGACGTGGCCACTGGTCGTGTGCGTGCCTGCCACTGCGTGTAGAAAGGGAGAGAAGGGGAGAGAGAGATATCAGACAGGAAATCCGGCACCGAGGAAATTAGATGCGGTTGCGATAGCGGTCCAAGACTCGAGACTCGCGGCGACAACGGCGAGCCGGAGGCTGGGAAGACCCTGTTGCCACGGCGGGCGGATGATCCCCAAGTCCACCTCCGCTCCGATCGACAGGAACAGGGCCGAGGGGGGGCGGGACACCAAGAGCCCAAGCCCTACAAAGGCTCAGCCGCCATGTTGTGGACCGACAGACCGGACCAAGTCAATCGGCCTTCGGGTGGAATATGTACAGACCATCTTGGGTGTGGGCACTCGGGTGAGGATGACTTGGTGATGCCCGTGGCGGCGGCAGATGCTGCTGCGAGACAGCGAGGTGCTCGAGGTGCCCGAGCTGCGAGATGGGGAGGATGATACGGGGCCGGATGTGGGTGGAGTGGACTGGCGTGGCGGCGGACTGGACTCGCTGGAGTGCATCCCACCATCCACCATCCACCCTCGATGCAGGACGCCCCCAAAAATCAGGGGCGCAAAGTACCGGTACCTGCGGTCCCAGACCGCCTTTAGAGGGGGATGTGCCCCGCTTGGAACCCCAACCTAAACTTTTCGGCGTGGACACCGGCTCGCGACCGGGTACCTTTTTGTCTGCCTCTCGCCCCAACCTAAACAGTAGCGGGTCTCATGCCACTCGAGCGTCCAGTGTTCCGTACGGCCTGAACTTTCTTGTTGCTGTAATCGGTTTCCCCGACCATCCTCGAAAGCGCCTCCCCTCCCCGCGTCACCCGTCGTCCTCTTTCCTGCTTCCCACTTGGTGATCTCGTCTTTTGTCTCTCGCGATCCAATCTCGAAACTTTTCGAATTGTCACCGTCCAGCGCGCCCTGACCCTCACTTGAGCATCAGGTAACAACCTCCCCGCTCGCTGCTCAGCTCCTCGGAAGCTCTGCACTTGCAGGCCCCCGCAAGAATCGCAAGTCTGACAACTGCGACAGCTCCCGGAAACGTCGACGATAGGAAAAGCACTCGACTTACCTTCACCAAGCACACCACCACAATGTCTGCGAAGAGCATCCTCGAGGCCGATGGCAAGGCCATCCTCAACTACCACCTCACCCGCGCTCCCGTCATCAAACCCAGTCCGCTCCCCAAGCCATCCAAGCACAATGCGCCACCGCGCCTTGCCTCTTTGCACTTCCCCGAGGGCGTCGACGTCAATGGCATCCTTGACCAGGCCGAGGCCACCTACCCTTGGCTCCTCCAGCCCGGTGCCAAGTTCGTCGCGAAGCCGGATCAGCTCATCAAGCGCCGAGGCAAGAGCGGTCTTCTCGCTCTGAACAAGACCTGGCCCGAAGCAAAGGCCTGGGTCGCTGAGCGCGCCGGCAAGGCCCAAAAGGTCGAGCACGTCGAGGGCGTCCTCCGCCAATTCCTCGTCGAGCCCTTTGTGCCGCATCCCGATGGCACCGAATACTATATCAACGTCAGTCACAGCTCACAAAAGAACAGGAAAAGAACAGTATGCTGACCTCTTTTTCAGATTAACTCTGTGCGAGACGTAAGTCATATATTTCCTCTGGTCGCACACCGTTTCGGGGTGAGGCCCTGGCCAAGCGCATTCGTCAGCATGAGCCCCGGCGCGCACAGAGAAGAAATAAGGAAGTGAGGAAGCGCCAGCGCAAACTGCGGGTCGCTCCTCATTTATAGACGGCGATATCTTGTGGCTGTGGAAATTGGTGCCGGGGCCGGGGCCTTGCGATCTGATTGCGACGGTAACCTTACCGAGCCTCCGGACGAAGGGAGGCTCCTCTCTGCCGGCACCCCGGAGCCGCACCCAAATTGGCTGATCACTTTCACATGTGTAATATTGTCGATGAAACAAAAGCTGACAGTGATGGTAACAGGGCGATTGGATTCTCTTTACCCACGAGGGTGGTGTTGACGTTGGTGATGTCGACGCTAAGGCGGAGAAGATTCTCATCCCAGTCGATCTCTCGGAATACCCTTCCAACGCTGAGATCGCGGGCGCTCTCCTGAAGAAGGTGCCCAAGGGTCTTCACAACGTCCTTGTTGACTTCAGTATGTCAAAAATGCCCACCCTGTTCGACGACCCCCATCTAACAGACCCCAGTCACCCGCCTCTACGCCGTCTACGTCGACTGCCAGTTCACATACCTCGAGATCAACCCCCTCGTCGTCATTCCCAACGAGGATGCCACCTCGGCCGAGGTTCACTTCCTCGATCTTGCTGCCAAGCTCGACCAAACAGCAGACTTTGAGTGCGGCTCCAAGTGGGCCATTGCGCGGTCTCCCGCCAACCTCGGGCTCGCCTCGACCGCCACCAACGGCACCATCAGCATCGACGCCGGCCCGCCGATCGAGTTCCCCGCTCCCTTCGGCCGCGAGCTGACCAAGGAGGAGGCCTATATTGCCGAGCTCGACGCCAAGACGGGCGCCTCGCTCAAGCTCACCGTCCTCAACCCCAACGGCCGCATCTGGACCCTCGTCGCCGGTGGCGGTGCCTCGGTCGTCTACGCTGACGCCATCGCCTCGGCGGGCTTCGCCGACGAGCTCGCCAACTACGGCGAGTACTCTGGCGCCCCCACCGAGTCGCAGACGTACCACTACGCGCGCACCGTGCTCGACCTGATGCTCCGCGCGCCCGTCACGGACAAGGGCAAGGTTCTCTTCATCGGCGGAGGCATCGCCAACTTCACCAACGTGGCGAGCACCTTCAAGGGCGTCATCAAGGCGCTCCGCGAGTACGCCAAGGCGCTCAACGAGCACAAGGTGCAGATCTGGGTGCGCCGCGCCGGCCCCAACTTCCAGGAGGGCCTCAAGAACATGAAGGCGGCCACGCAGGAGCTCGGCCTCGACGCCAAGATCTTTGGCCCCGAGATGCACGTCAGCGGCATCGTGCCGCTGGCCCTCATCCCCGGCAAGTGGGAGGAGAGCAAGGCCGAGGAGTTCAAGGCTTAGGTGTAAGGGGGAGGCAAGGCGGAAAATTCATGAGTGGGCAATGACGAAGGCTGGGGCGGCTGGAGGGTGCGGAGCGATTCATTGTCCCCTTAATATAACAGATGGCGGCATACCAACGTGGTCGTCGTCGGGGGGTGAGGAGAAGAGCAAAGCAAAAGGAAGGCCGGGTTTATGATGATGGGAGGCAGGCAGGCAGGCAGATGCAACATTCCCCAGACATAGAGACAGTGACAGTTGGTTCGTTTTGCAACCGAAACACACACGCGTGCGCGGGTTGGTGCCATGTAGCTAGGTAGGGGCAAGTTGTGACTGTCGAGACCAGCAAATGACTTATGTACAAGTGTTGACGTGGAGCTTTACGTTCATATGGTTCCCAGATGTCACAATTGCCAGGTTGCTTCGTAAAGTTCATCCCCAAGCCAAGTGGTATCAATCAGGTAGAAACCCAAATCCGTAAATACGAAGTTCAGCAGGCGCATTACTCGCTCAAGCCAAGAGAGTCTATTACAAGTCTAAACAGCAGACGCATATACGCCCCTATCGACATGGCCCAGCGATATTAACACATCCTCCATTACCACAAATGTCCATATGTGACTGTGTAGCCTCGTATATCCTCCCTTGGCATGAGTCCGCCCAACCGAAATCATGAACCTTCTACCATGGCGTGTCTAGATCATGCCGGCAACGAGGGCAAAAGCACCCAGGGCAGCGGCGGGAATCCCGACGTTCATGGGCTTGACGGCGGCGTTGCTCGACGTGGTGGCGGGGGCGTCGTCGGTGGTGCCGGTGGGGGCCTTGGTCGAGCCGCCTCCGATCTTGACGGTGTTGGTGCCGGGCACTGTTTTGGGGGGGCCAGTCAGTTATATATTCCTGTCATGGGTAGAGGCTGGGTTGGCTTACAGTTGAACTCGTCATCGGCGACCTGCTTGACAGCCAGATCGGTGAGGAAGGTGCCGTCGGGGCTCTTGATCTTGTGCGAGACCTTGAGCGAGCTGACGGGGACCGTCTTGCCCGAGGGCGCCGGGCTGACGCCGCCGTCGATGATCTCCTTGGCTCCTGGGGGGAGGACGGGGAGGGTGAAGTTGCCGTTGAAGCCCTTGGTCTTGATGAGCTTGGAGTCGCACTTGGGCGCCGCGGGGGAGGAGCCGCTGGGCTTCTGGCTCTGGAGCGTCTTGAAGTCGACCTTGGCGAGCTGGTCGCGGAAGGCGACGAAGTCCTGGAGCAGGGTGACGGAGCCGTCCTTGTCGAGCTTTACGAGTCCGAATTCATTATCTTCTTGAGTATACTCGTACACGATGCCGCCCGAGAACACATCAGTCATCTGGGGGCCATAAATAGTGGCCACCTCCTGGAAGATACGCGGGGACGGGGTGTTGCAGCCGTACTCGGAGTAGAAGATGGGGACGGAGCTGCCGGTGAAGCCAGAGACGAGGGCGTCGTAGCTCGACTCCTTGAAGCTGCTGGTGCCGCACCAGCTGTAGCTGTTGAGGGCGAAGAGGTCGGCGTGGCTCATGTCGTTCTTGTCGCCGTCTTCGGCACACTGGAAGTACTGGAAGCTGTCGAAGAGAATGTCGCGGACGTCCGCGGCCGAGTAGCCAACGGGGATGGGGCGGGAGCTGTGCTTGGAGATGTACTCCTTGATGTCACGGGTGACAGCCCTCGAGTAGGGGGGCACGGTGGCGGCGGTCTCCTCGTTGTTCATAACCTCGTTTCCGGAGAAGAAGGCGAGCGTGTTGGGGTAGTTCTTGAAGGCCTCGACGATGGCAAAGGTGCGGTTGAGGTAGGCGGCGTAGTACGAGGTCCAGGGCTCGAAGCTGGTCAAGCTCTCGGCAACGAGGGGCGAGTTGACGTCGATGACCATGTACATGCCGGCGGCGTTGAAGATGCTGGCGCACTCATCGTGGTTCTGGTTCGGGTTGAGGTTGTAGACGCGGATGGTGTTGACACCCAGCACCTGGAGAAGAGCGGCGTCGCGGATGCAGTTCTCCTTGACGCTGAGGACATCGGGAGACTTGGGGTCGTAGCCGCTCGCACCGCCGGGCTGGTAGGCCACACCGACGATCTGGAAGCGGTTGCCGGTCTTGGGGTTGACGAAGACGTTGCCCTTGGCCTCCAGCGAGGGGACGGCCGCCGCGAGGGTCGCGCTGAGCGCGAGGAGCGCGGATTGGAGCTGGATGGCCCCTTATGAGCATCGCTGACGTGTGAGACATGGGGCAGGGAAAGACCTACAAGCATTGTTTCGGAGTAAATATATCAGAAAGTGCTGACGAAGTTTCTCGGGACGCGTTGGGGATGGAAGGGGGAAGGCGAGCTGGGAGACGAGTCCCAAGGCGGGTAAAAATATAAAAGTCTAAAGAGCGACGAGAATGCGAAGAGCGTAAGCAACCGATCGCCGCCTTCCTCAGTGTATCGAGGGGTAATAGGGCGGGGATGGGGAATAGCGACAATTAAAGAGGACGGAAAAGAGGAAAGAGAGTGGAATACGCGATCGCGCCGGGAAGGCAGCGAGGTTTTGCTGGTCCAAGGTCCCCTGTTCCCCGTACCCACCCGTCCTTGAACAGGCACACGGCATCTCGGTAAGCTGCACGTTTTGGGCATGGCAAATCAAAGCTCACGGCCTAAGCTCCACTGACGACACCTGCTGCAGGTCCTCGATACGGGCCACTCAGATGGCCGCCCTGGCTCCCTCGCCTTTCCCCAAACGCCCAACAAACGCCTGTCAACGGCGCAGCCCCTGGATGTTTCCAACACGAGAAACACCGAGCCGTCTCGAACCGATTGAACATTCCACCAGCGATACAAGATATATTGGAGGCCAGTCTAAGAGTGCCTCTACGCCAAGGCTTTCATCCCGTGCTGCAGGACGGATAATGCGGCATGGGCACAAGATGCACGCTTGGAGTTTGAAGTGCACTGTTTGTCTGTTCCCCCCTTTCTGGTCGAGCCCATTTCCTGGAGAGACGGAACGTCATGCCGAACTCACCTCCACTCCATCAAGCTCTGGTTTTCTTGTTAGCACAAGAAGTTGGAGAGACGAGCCAAGGCCATTCAACCGCTAACAGAGGTCCTGGAATGGGAACCAAAGACCTACCTCAACTGCTCGACGAGAGGTTTCGCACTACTAACCAAGCCAGTCTGGAGTTACCATCTCGGATCTTCTGAGTCCTCTTCTGTGCCACTGGACTCGTATTCAAGCCGTCCTCCCAACCGCCAACAACCCTCCAATACCACAATTAGGCGACAGCTTCAACACCGTCAGTCAACATTACCCTGCGGCACAGCTCGACACTGCTTGTCTGCCCTAGAGAAGGGACCGCGGCAGATGGAAAGAAGATGTACGAATGGTGTTGGTGCTTTGTGAGCCGCCATGGTACAGTTAGGGACCTGTCTGTGCCTCGAACTTACCTTTGCATCGCTATGCCCCTTTATGACGAGGTGACGTGGCTCTTCTCCCCTGAATCGATATGCCTATTTAGCTTCATATCCAGAGCCTAGCCAAGGCAGCTGTCGATATGTCCTCGTCTGCAGGTCCCCGTCTCGCATATGTCGATGCTGCCGAGTCTCTCATAATGCATGAGAAGGGAGTACAGTGATGTTGTGTTACACTTTAAGCACATCAGCAAAGTTTTAGTTTGTCCTGGATGTGTGAGCAACCTACCAGGAAGAACTCTGCCATCCTCGACAACATGCCGTGTCAGGCAAGGCATACAAGGTGAGGAGGTAGACATTTCGACCATCACTACTGATCAAAACACCACACTGGCGGGATCTTTATCACCGTCGAAGCCCCCCTTCCGATACCGCCGTCTCCGAGTACGTTGACAGGGCTATCCGCCTGCCCGGCACGTCCCGGGCAACCCAGCAACTGGAAAACCACCTCGGCTCATTTCCCCGTCGACCTCCACCCCCGGCCCCGTGCCCGGACTTGCTCCCTCACGCCACCGCAAGAGAAGCCGCGCCGAAGTGACTACGAGATGCCAATGTCATAGCCCTCCGAGCGAGTGATCACAGCGCCGCCGCACACTGCCCTTCCAGCACGGCCGACCAGAGGAACTGTGCGGGGCCCGGCCTTCCGGGAGCTGTGCATCACAGGAGCTGCGCATCAGGATTCAGGTCAGAAGCTTGTCAGGTTGGAGGTTCTCTTTGGGTTAGAGCGTTCTTCAGGATGGAGCACCGCACGGGATTCGGGTCAGGAGCTCATCAGGATTCGGGTTAGGAGATGGAGTGTGTGTAGTCCGTTCTGATCGCGCCGCACGGAAGTCGTCTGTCTGGGAGGACTTTTTCGAATGACTTGAACCACGACGGTGAAGAGGAAGCGTCGGACTGGCCGGAGAAGGGTGAACATGTCGGCGTGGAACGACATGTTGAGCTTGTTGGCCGTGTGGGTGATCTGGACATCTTGAGTAGCCCCGGGCTGGGTCTGGTCGCGCCCGCCCTTGAGCTGGTGGACGAGGGCGGTGGTGCTTTGAGCGATGTGGGCCTCGATGTCGGGGTCGGGGACAAAAGGGACCTCGACGCCGAGAACATTGCGCGCTATGTTACGGAACGACGCAGGGGAAGTATCGGAGGGGGTCGTCTCCCAGCCACGAGGAGTCCGTATGTCGATGTTGCATTGCTTTGGAGGGGTCGGTCGGCCGCGGAGAAGGGGCAGGGGGCGAGGGGAGGCGGCACGAGAGATGAGAAGTTGGCGGAGATGTGAGAAGTCGAAGAAGGGATTGAGGTTGGACGGGTCGAGGAGAGGGCTTGGAAGGCTGTCGTTGGCGGAGAGGGGGCTGAGCGGCGTGGAAGTGGTGATATACGGGAGGGAGGAGATGATGGTTATTATATTGGGCAAGGGAGGGGGTTGTCGGGGGGCAAGCTTGGTGGGTGTCCATGGTGTCTTGTTTCTTCCGGTCCTGGGGATGGTTGCGAGGTTGGTTTCTGGGGGGTTGTCGCCCATGTGCTGACAAGGAAAGAATAAGTAGCTTGTATTCCCATAGGTAAGAAGCCTCGAGCTCCAACAGATAACTGTTTCATTCATGAGATAGGTTGCCCTGTTCCAGTTCCCTAACCTCCCACAAGATACCAAATACAAGCGATGACGGGGCAAATACAACACCAAAGAGGCTGCAATCCCTGTGACAATCTCGTAAATACATCGGCTCTGGATAATGCCGGCAGTATGGATACCAAGTGCAAAGGGTGTATGGTATAGCAACGAGCCCTATCTACCCCACCAACAAGTACAACACACTAAACCTCCATTTTCCCCGTCTTGGGGATAAAGCCATCCTCAATTTGACCATCTCCACCCTATCCAGTGGCCTCTTTCGTCTGAACGATGCCTCCTTTGGACACCTTCTCGTCAACCACGTCGCTCCCAGAATCCTGCTCAACCACCGACCCTGACCTCCTCGCCTTGGGCTTCATCAGCGGCCAATGGCCCTTGACTTCATGGAACCGCATCGTCAGGAATCCCGCAATCACCACGAGCCAGTACACGTTGTATGAAATGACGGAGCCATAGGTTGCCGAGTTTGTCCAGCCAAAGACGGCCTGGAGGAATCCCCAGCCACTCCCTCCATTTGCGACGGGGCTACAGCACTGTTTGGGGGGCTTCGTCAGCTCCGCTTCGTCAATATGGTGGGGCTTGTACACTCACGTTAACGTGCCACACAGACTTGGAGATATCGTATGACCCGGGGCCGGCTCCCGTCTCTGCTGCGTCACCGCCGATGGCCTTGGCCCATCTTGCTGACTCGAAGGACCAGACGGCCCTGGAAAACAGACCGGCGCCGACCAAGTAGAGCAGGCATGTGGAGATGACAAGGAAGACTTGCAGTCTTGCTGTTGAGCCACCCCTTTTGGTCCAACGTCAGCTCGGCACCCAAGGAAGAGACGAGACGACCACAGCAACTCACTTGTACAGGATATACCCAACGAGTGCCCCAACGAGCAAACCAGTCACGACAGGAAGGGGCACCGACTTCGCCGGCGCCGAGAAAGAGACACCAGCAACAAAGACAATAGCTTCGATACCCTCCCGCAGCACCGTGATAAACGGCAGCGCAAACATGGCGTACTTCTCCATAAACCGCTTGCAAGCCGCCCATCTCCCGGCACCGCCCGTCGTCTCGGGCTTGTCGACCATGGCATTGGCGAGCTTGACGCGCCACTTCTCCTGCATCTTGCCGATGCGAAGCAGCGCGGCGCCGACGACGGTGATGATGACCGAGGCGATGAGGCAAAAGGCCCCTTCGTAGTCTCCCTCCGAGTTCTCCCAACGGTTGACGCCGAGCTTGTAGAATGCGCCGATGATGCCGCCGCCGACGGCCAGGCAGATCAGGAGGCCGAGGCCGGTGCCGAGCCAGACTTGGCGGACGAGCTTCTTGTAGGCCTGCGGGTTGCGTGTGTTTGGGCCATCGAGGGTTTGTTTGAGGAAGGCGAGGAGGACAGAGACGATAATGACTGTTTCGAGCGACTCGCGAAAGACGACGAGGAAGACGGGGACCGCAAAGACGTCTTCGCCCGCCATGGTTGCTGGCGAGGAGGGTTGCGATTGTAGGTAGTAGATAGGATGTTTGGAGGACAAGAATTGGAGCAGCAGATCCCAAGTGGTGGGACCAGACCCGAGAGACACCAATTCGCAGCGAGGCAAGCTAAGCGGGGGAGAATCGGGAATTATCTGACCATCTGATACACTCCGGATCGACCAGAGAATGGGAATGAACGAACGCGGGGGCGCCACCCACACCAGATGTCACCCGTGAGCAGGACGGCCGAGTCGGACGCACAAAGTTGGAGCTCAAGTTCGGTTGGGACGAGGGGGTGCAGTTATCGCATTCTCTAATGGGAGCGACCCGGCCCTGACCATTCCCAGCTTGGTGGACATCCGCAGGCTTGCAGCATGGCAGCCCTGACACACCCACTCGAACCTGCCGGGCTAGCTTCCATGGGAGCAGAAATTTTCCCTCGATCGAACCATCCCCTCATGCGGACGGCTACACCATGCCAGCTCGAGATGCAAATGGACCGGTGTCGTCTGATCCTTGCTTTATCAGATCCAATCCCTGCGCTGGTGGCGTTTGGCCGAGAACTCGAGGTCAGCCGCGAGCCCGCCCAAGCAAGCAGTGGCTTCACTTTGAACTTGTGGAGAGACGTCCAAAACATCAATTTGGCCCGGGTTTTCTGCAGGAAACATTTCCATGTAAAGGGAAGAGGTTGAAAAGGACGGACGGGGAACATGTGCCAAGGGATCCAAGCCTTGCCAAGGCCAAACAAGCTTTTTGGCGCTCGACAAAGCTTTTGAATCCGGGGTCCGGCGTTTGCTCTGCAGAGCTCCAACCAAGACGACATCTCTCTTCTTCTTCTTCACCACGTCCATCAAGGACAGCCGAGGGGCCGTCCGAGGAGGGGAAACATCGCAAATCTCTTCAGACAAAATGCCGTGCCACCTTATCAGACCATCTGATTAGCTGGGGAGGTTGGTGGACTCCATGTGCTGACTTTGGTTCGGCAAAAATCCCCCTTCTCAGTCGGGTGACAGCGAAGCTTCCTCGCTTCCTGGATTGCCCGCACCTGGAACCATGACCGGGGGACGCCATCCCAATCACAGCTGCGCGTCCAACACCATCCCTCATGCTGCTCGATCAGATAAAGTAAGCCGATGGTGGTACAAGACCGCAGACAGGCTTGAGACAGCACAGATGCGATTGATAAGATTTTGGACTGTTCAATTCACCCCCTTTGCAGCTCTGGAGTCTGCCATGCCCCATGCATTTTCTTCCCCCTGCTCCTTCCTGTGATTCAATTGACTGCTGTCGGGCAAAGGGCACTCCGTCCTCGGATGTCTGCTTTCTCTCACTCCAACCATTTCATTTTTTTGGTGGGACTTGGGAGCCCCTTCTCCCCCTTCCTCGCTGCGAAATTCTTTGACCATACCTACCTACATCGATACCTATCATCTTTCCAGAGGACAGAGCTGGACAATCCCATACCCTCGTCGTCCTACGTCCCAGGGCGAGCGAGACTGATATCACCCCCAGCATAGCCCCGGATCTCGTCCCTATGATGGTGAAAGTCATGGGCGGCTGGCCGCTTGCCCTCGTCGCCCTTCTCAGCTCTGTAGTGACAACCAATGCCGCCACCGTCAAGTATGACTTTGACATTGGATGGGTCACCACAAATCCCGATGGCATGGCCGATCGGCCGACCATTGGCATCAACGGACAATGGCCAATCCCCAAGATCGAGGCAACCGTGGGAGACCGCATCATCGTCAATGTCCTCAACTCGCTCGGCAACCAGTCGACGTCGCTTCACTTCCACGGCCTCTTCATGAATGGGACGACGCATATGGACGGACCATCACAGGTTACCCAGTGTGCCATCCCGCCAGGGTCGCGATTCACCTACAACTTCACTGTCAGTCTTCCATTTGTCAGTCGGTGCCAGCTTGAACTGACATTTCCAGGTTGACCAACCGGGGACATATTGGTATCACTCCCATACGATGGGGCAGTACCCAGATGGACTCAGGGGCCCTCTTATCATCAACGACCCAGAGACGCCCTTCAAAGACCTCTACGACGAGGAGCTCGTTTTGACAGTTTCCGACTGGTACCACGACGAGATGCCGGGCCTGCTCAAGTTCTTCATTAGCAGATTCAACCCGACAGGCGCCGAGCCGGTTCCCAAGTCAGCTCTGCTCAACGAGACGCAAAACCTACAGGTGAAGCTCCAGCCGGGGAGGAGGTATCTCTTCCGCACGATCAACATTGGTGCCTTTGCTGGACAGTACCTCTGGTTTGAAGGTCACAACGTAACCATCCTCGAGATCGACGGCGTCTACACCAGACCTACCGAGGCCAGCATGATCTACCTTTCTGCGGCACAGCGCTACAGCTTTGTCATCACGGCCAGGGACGACTCTTCCGCCAACTTTCCATTCATGGCGAGCATGGACACGGTGAGGCTCTCTCTGGGATTTGGGGGCTGCTCGTGCTGACTTTTGATTCAGGATCTCTTCGACCAGCTCCCAGAAGATCTCAACTGGAACGTAACAGGATGGCTTGTGTACGACTCAAAGAAGCCCCTGCCGGAGCCCGCGGTCCTCTATGAGCCCTTCGAGCCCTTCGACGACATGGCACTTCTCCCGTGGGACAACCAGACGCTTTTCAGGGAGCCTGACCAAACTGTCTCACTCGATGTCATCATGGATAACCTGGGTGACGGCGCCAACTAGTAAGCCCCCCAATCTTCAAGGTACTGATCACCTTGGCACATCTGCTGACCATATGCACAGTGCCTTCTTCAACAACATCACCTACACCCGGCCCAAGGTCCCCACGCTCTATACCGCCCTCACCGCCGGGGAGCTGGCCACGAACCCTGCCGTCTACAGCGAGTACTCACACCCCTTTGTCCTCGAGCGTGGCCAGGTAGTCGACATCATTGTGAACAATCTCGACTCAGGAAAGCATCCGTTCCATCTCCACGGACATCACTTTCAGTCGATATGGCGCTCCGAAGATGGTGCCGGAACGTTCCAAGATTCCAACACCACCTCGGATAGCTTCGCTCCCGTCCCCATGCGCCGAGACACCATCGTTCTTCACCCCGAGGGGAATGTGGTGCTGAGATTCCGGGCAGACAACCCTGGTGTGTGGTACCACATCCCGTCCCAGTTGCCCATGCTAATGATGTTTGTTTTAGGTGTGTGGGTTTTCCACTGCCATCTTGAATGGCACGTCCAGTCCGGCTTGATGGCCACCTTTGTCGAGGCACCACTGGACCTGCAAAAGACACTCAAGATCCCAGAGGACCATTATGCCGCGTGTGCCGCCAATGGCGTACCAACCGCGGGCAACGCGGCGGGAAATACGGCTGACTTGCTCGATCTGCGCGGACAAAACGCGCCACCGGATCCGCTGCCGTCAGGGTATGTTTTCTCTCACCACTGTGTCACTGCCTGGTGTAGTTTCTGACAATGTCTTCCATGTACAGGTTCACCCCCCGCGGCATTGTCGCCCTTGTGTTTAGCTGTCTTGCCGGAATCCTTGGCATTGCTGTCGTGGCCTGGTATGGCTTTGCAGCGCCCGTGGAGTCGCCGCCACCGTCGTTGGGGGTTGATGGTGCTCACGATGCAAAGAGTTCCGTTGCAGAGCAACCAGAGCCAGCAGGAGAGGGCATTGTTCCCGCAAGTGCTGCTGCTCCGGGGATAGGAAAGGGCCTGGTGGAGGACGACATTTCCCCTTTGCGGGATGGGCATCACTAGGAAGGTGATAAAACACAAGGAGGCTGTAGATGATGAGTAGAACATATGGCAGAGATGAGATGGAAATCTTTTTGATCCCAGTGCCCGTTTGTTCTCCCTGCCCCCGGTGATGGCCCCGCCTCAACCTTGGGAAGGAAGGAACGGCGGCCACAGTATATAGGGAATACCAACGCACCTTTCCACCAACATCCGAATAGCGCGAAACGTAAATCAGCGGAACGCTTCACAGCCAGTTGTAGTGTAGTGTGAGTAGGTAGGCCTGTTCTCTTTACAGATTGATCACCTGTATCGACGCTTGCAACCAGGTTCAACCCACCTTTTTGGCACCCTTTTTTTTGGTGTTTGTTGACTTTTCGAGCGGGGCCAGTGTGGTTTGGGGACTGGGTTGGTTCCATGGCTGCCTTGATTCTTTTGAGATGACAGAGATTGAGGCTCGAGGTCCTTGGTGATTTTGCATCTCCATTCTTGAGGCTGGTGTTGATTCCCTTCGTCGTCACCACCGTCACCCTCATTCCATCTCACCACCACCACCACCACCATCGCCAGTCACCAAACATGCCACACATTCGCCCAGAGAATATTCCATACCCAAAAAGCGCTTATGATTCCCCTCCACCGACTAATTTCCCACCTCGCCCGATTCGACGCTGCTACTACAGATGGAATCTATGTAGAATACACACAAAAAAAGGAGCAACAAGAAAAGCAGACTATTACCACACCCACCGCCACCACTCCCGCCACCACTCCCACCTCTGCCGCCTTACATTTCTTTTCCCACCGTCACCAGCCAGCTCGTCCGTAGCCGGCCAAAGTGCCGCCTCCATCAATGATCACCAGCCAGCCAGCCACCGCCCCATAAACTCCCCTGCCCCAAAATGATCCGGGTTTTCCATGCATTCCATCCGACACTTTGCTTTCCCAGCTTGCCTCTCTACCCCCCCTCCGGACCGGGCCACGCGAGCCCGCACCACCCACCGACAACAAAAGAGAAGAATGTAATTAACCAGTATTGTATGTACACCACCCAAGCAACGGGGAGAGAGTCGAATGGTGGGTGCGCCGCCCAAAGTCGGGGAGAGAGAGGGGGGCGCACCGGAAGCCGAGAGCGGGTGTCCCCGACGCAAAAAGACAAGACGACGAGGGGGTCGGTCGGCTTCTGTCTTTCTGTCAGAGAGAAAGAGCCAGCTCACGCGGCCTTGCTCCTCCTCCTGTCGCGCCTCGACTGGACGTCGCCCTCGGCGAGCCAGCGGCACGCCTTGACCAGCTGGATGACGTTGATGAACTGCTTCATGAACATAACGGGGAAGCTGACGCCGGCAATGACCCAGGGCCAGAAGCTGTCCATCTTGTTGGCGCGCGCCATCTCGAGGGCGCCGGCGCTGTAAGGGTTGGTGAAGATGTGGCTGAGCAGCGACGAGTTGACCTCGGCGCCGTGGCGGATGGCCTCGGCCGCCTGCGTGGGCACCGTCTTGAGGAGGTTGGGCGAGAGCAGCGGGCTCGAGAAGGAGAGCAGGTAGAGCGCGATGAAGAAGGTCTCGTTGAAGAGGCAGAAGAGGAAGAGGACGGTCTGCGGGGGGGTGGGGGGGTTAGCCTGTGTTTATGGTGGTAGTGATGGGGTACGACATACCCGGTTGGTGTAGTACAGGTTGAGGATCTTGCTCCGCGACTTGTCCACGTTCTTGTGGCTCGTGTCGGAACCGCCCATGGCCAGCGTCGCAAACATGTGGACATAGTGGCTGGCAAAGTCGAGGGTGATGAGTGACTGGAAAACAATGGCCCATCGGGGGAACGACGACGAAAGAAAAACCTAGTAGCTCGTGTCAGCAGCCATCCTGTTCCACAACGCGCGCTGTCTCCCGTCCGGGCCGCGGCAACGCACCAGAAGCGACGATGTCGTGCATCGGTCCGTGATCATGTCGAGCACGGCGCCGAAGCGCGTGCTCTGGTCAAAGTATCGGGCGGCGTAGCCGTCGAGGGCGTCGAGCAGGCACGAGGCCGAGTAGAGCAGCGAGCATGTCCGCGGGTGCAGCGGCATGTAGTAGAGCGAGGCGATGGCGAGGACGATGCGGAAGTAGCCGATGATGTTGGGCCAGAAGAGGAAGATGTTTTCTTGGGGCTCTGTTGCCGCCGCCGTCACGTCGGCGTCCCGGATGGGTTCTTCTGTCCTGGCGTTCCCATTCTGCACCAGCGGCTTCTGCTCCTGCTCGCTCGCTGCGGCGGCCTGCTTCCTGGTTACTGCTCGGGGCATGGTGTTGTTTTTGCGTTGGTCATGCGCCGGTTCGGTTCGCGCTCGATGCGTGCTTCGAGGTCGGGAAATCCGGGAATAGTCGTTGCTGGCAAACTTGGCCGTTGCCGGTGGAGACGGGACAATATTTTTTTGGTCGCGCGGTTCGGCGGTAACGAGCCGACGTGTTCACCGAGGTTTGGGCGTCGGACAGCACAACTGGGTGGTGGGCAGAGGCAGCAAGACGATGGCGACTCGGGGGGGGGGAGGTGTCGTAAGATTGTCGGATGCGTCGGACGCGGAGGAGCCAGACAGCGAAATGGCTGCAGCGGGTCCCAACGAATGCGATTGATTGATTGATAACGCGGTCCTGATGCAATGACGACCGACCACTGATTGCATTCGCTTTCGCTGCGGCTTGAGCACTGGAAGCGTGGGATCGCTGGGAGCGAGCGTGGGTGCAATCAAAGCTGGCGCGCTGATAAGCCTGTTTGGGGCGATAAGAGCTTTTGCGATCTTGGCGGGGATTCTTGGCGGAGACAGGGCCATTGAAAATTGTTAGCGACCGACAGGGCGGCGGGATGGAGACGGACGGGAGTCGAGCGGATCCGCGGATCCGGGACACCGAGAGCTCGAGGATCGGGAGGAAGAGAGGTGCGAAGTGGGGGTGCTGCCCTCCATCACAACCGAGACACACCGGTGGGGAGCACACCTGAGACCTTTCCTGCCATTGTCGAACTTGTCGACGCGGCCCTTTTGGCCCAGACCAGACCTGTACATTTATCTCTACACCGCCGCCAAACCGAAGCGAACAGGCTCGAATAGTCGAGGTTCACCGTTCGAGGGGTTCGAGGTTACCCCTCTTCAGAAAGTCCCCGTCGACTCTCTCACCACCACCACCACCCAGCAGACAATATACCCGCCAATAGCCAACGACAAATTCATCCCCAGCCGACGGAATGCAGCGTCGTCACCCGGTTTCGTCCAGCAGCGCTCGGTCAATCCGTTGTCCAAGTCCTGTCTGGATGTGATTTTGCGGACGTTGTAGATCATGCTCCCCGTGGCCGGAGATCCTATGCTTCTCGAACAAGTTATGCCCAAAACCGCCAACTTGCCGTCAAGACAAGCTCGCTACTGCCGATGTCCGTACCTACGCCAGGTGGACCCCGATATGGGAGACGATATACATTATGCTCCTGGTCGCATGAGACATGCTGGGTCTGGCCCTCGGGTGGACTGACTGAGCATTGCTCAACCCAAGGCCCCGTCGTTGGGAGGCAGATATTCCCACCTTCTGTTCGTTGCGCCTCGATATTTCTGCGGCGGGGGGCGGATGGGCTGGACTGCAGATGGGCGTCGTCCGCACAGACTAGCATGAACTTTGTGGATGCCACATCCCACATTGGGCATCTCGACGAGTGTGGGAGTGTGGGCAGCCATCCCATTCTTGCTTCTTGCTGCGGGCTGCCTTTCCCACCACCCGTTGACTTGCCGCGACGACGCCTTCTCACTGGCGGATTCGCCCAAGGCCGTCTGCAGAGGGCTGCCGACCTGCGGGTCCCGACGTACGCCTCATTGACAACACCTCGACGACACACTTGTTTGAGCCCCCTCGGCTTTTGGGCGCTGGTGACAGCCGGTGTCTGGTAGACGCCGCCAATGTTCACTTCCGGACTCGTTGATGAGAGAGATGATGCCGCGTAGAGCGCCGCTCGCAACTATGTTGAGTGAGTCTCGTCCTGCCCGGTCTACCCCCGACAGGGTGCAGGGCTTCGTTCGAGGCGGCGATGGCGGGATGTGATATCTGAGTAGGAGCTGTAGGCAGTGCACTACTTACACAGTATGTGCATCGTCAGGGGCGAGTGAACGGAGATTTCCGCGTCCAATAATCGGGTAACCCGGTGCCCGTGGGGATCGAGGATAGATCGAGAGTCGAGGCGAGGGGAAGATCTTGGTGGTTCAGGTGGTCGTTGACACATGGAAACTCTTGTTGTTGATGCATCAAGGGACTCGATGTCTTGGATGACGGGCACACCTACTGGGTATGTAAGCTTGAGCCTTGGGTGGCAGAATGATATGCCCATTTGTGACTCGAAGAATGCCATCACAGCACAAAAAGGCACAACGTCGTCTGATGGTGCGTCTCCTGATTTCCTGACTCGAAGCTCGCCGCGGCAACGAACCGGAAGGACGGGACTCAGCAGTGGCCATCCTTCGCGACGGGACCCGGCGAGAGAGAGGGCAGGGGTCTGCAAGCCAGGGGTCGTCGACAGCGACAGGGGACAGAGGGGCCAAAAAAAGTCGGTGCGGTGGCCGGGGAGCGCCCTCGACGCCGGGAATCGAATTTGACGGATCACCCCTCTTTTTCTTTCCCTTTTTTGCATGACACCACCCGCAACCTCCAAACCGACCACCACTGACGCCTCGATGCTTGGTCACTAGGTACCAACTGGGACAGAACAGAGTACGGAATACCAGCCGCGCAACCACCCCGTCCTTAGCCCCTCCAGACCGTCGCACAGCCGACGCCCTGGCTCGGTAGCATCGCATTATTTGGCGTCGTGCCCCGTCCCTCCCCAGCGCCGCGGTGCTCGAGAACGTGCATTGCATTTTTGCGTTGCCGTCGTTGTCCGACGTGATTCGCCGCCAAGTCTCGTCTCTGCCGGACTGACAACCGCCCCCCTCGCACCCTGCGCTTGACCTGAGCCTCCCCTCCTCGTCCCGCCTCGTCCCGTCTGGAGTCCAGCCTGGAGTCAGTCCTTCCTGGGTCTCGACTCGGACCCCGGCCCGCTGTGCGCATCCGCCCCCTCCACCCCCCTTAGACCCAAGACATTGCCTTGTCGCTATAAAGCCCCCCTCGGCTCCCGAGACCTCCTCCTCCCGCTCGGCATCCCGACCCCCCCCTCCACCGCCGAATCCACCGCGCCGCGGCTCACCCCAACGATAAAGAAGGCACACGACATCTTTTATATACGCACGCGCGTCTGCTTTCCGGGCCAGCACGACACGCCACCCTTCAACCAACCCCTTCTTTCAGCTTTCGCCCCCCCGCGTCTCGTCCACCACCAGGTCCACGAGTCGCCATCTCTTATACGACCCCGCTCGGTCTTTCTGACCGCCCCTCACACCCCCCCGCCCTCCCGTTGCGCCAACGACACGATGGCGTCTAGACACCCCTCCCTCAAAACGCCCTTCTTCGAGCGAGCCAAACAAGCCGACCACCCCCTCACGGCCTACCTCTTCCGGCTCATGGTCCTCAAGTCGTCCAACCTCTGCCTCAGCGCCGATGTCCACACGGCTCGCGACCTCATCGCCCTCGCCGACAAGGCCGGCCCGTCGATCGTCGTGCTCAAGACGCACTACGACTTGATCTCGGGCTGGGACTACAATCCCGTCACCGGCACGGGCGCCCGGCTGGCGGCGCTCGCGCGCAAGCACGGCTTCCTCATCTTTGAGGACCGCAAGTTTGTCGACATTGGCAAGACGGTGCAGATGCAGTTCACGGCCGGTACGGCGCGCATCATCGAGTGGGCACACATCACCAACGCCAACATTGACGCAGGCAAGGACATGGTGCGCGCCATGGCGGAGGCGGCGGCCAAGTGGAAGGAGCGCATCAACTACGAGGTCAAGACGTCGGTCACAGTCGGCACGCCGGTGTCGGACCACTTTGACGACGAGCACGAGCACGAGCACGAGAACGGCGACACGCTCAGCCGCCTGGAGCCGCGGGAGAATTGCGTCTCCAACGGCAACGGCAACGGCAGGGACGCCGAGGCGCGCAAGGGGAGCATCGTGTCCATCACGACGGTCACGCAGTCCTTCGAGTCCGTCGACTCGCCGCGGCTGCCCAAGAGCACCACGGACGGCGACGACAACGTGTTCCCCGGCATCGAGGAGCCGCCAATGGACCGCGGCCTGCTGCTGCTCGCGCAAATGTCGACCAAGGGCTGCCTGATGACGCCCGAGTACACGCAGGCCTGCATCGAGGCGGCGCGGGACCACAAGGAGTTTGTCATGGGCTTCGTGTCGCAGGAGAGCCTCAACTCGGCGCCCGACGACAACTTTATCCACATCACGCCGGGCTGCAAGCTGCCGCCAGAGGGCGAGGAGGAGAACGGACACGTCGAGGGCGACGGGCTCGGGCAGCAGTACAACACGCCGGCCAAGCTGATTGGTATTCGTGGGGTTGACATTGTGATTGTGGGGCGAGGCATCATCGAGGCTGACGACCCGCCGTCCGAGGCGGAGCGGTATAGGAGAAAAGCCTGGACGGCGTACCAGGCGCGGGTTGCGTAGGGTGAGGAAGTTTGACAACAAGAAGGCTGGGTACAAAATATACGAGGTGTTGGTACAGGGGCTGCTCGCATCTCCCCAGGTACGGGATATTTGCTAGGGAATACCAGAGGGATGGGGGGCGTTTTGGTGACAATGATAGATTCCGGCATTCTCTGCATTGCCTCGGCGTGAATACCAAAGAAGTTGGCCACTGCCTGGATCTAGGCAAGAGGGGAGAAATATACTGTCCAAGTCTGAAAGGCAAGCAACTTGTCGTTCCGCTCGTGTCATTGATGTTGACTTGGACATTTTGTGAGTCCCCCGTCTTCCGGGTGGCCTCAACATTTATTTACTGTAGTTCCTCAGCTCCTGCTTGACCACAGCTCGTCAACCAGGACCGCCTAGGCCCCATCTTCATCCTTTCCATCCGCCGGCCAATCCTGCCTGCGAACCTGATCAGCTCGACCCTGAGGGCAATGTCGGGGTTGTTTGTCTCCAAGTCGTCGTTGGTTGCTGGCAGTGGACACAAAAGTCCAAGTGTCGTTGCCAAATTATGTGGGTCTTTTCGTTTATTTTGTGCACACGGCTCCATGCCCTCTCCCCTTTTGCCCCACACTTTAGGGACCCTGGCAAGCACCGCACAGACCACCTTCAATTCGCAGCTTCAAACCCCACACTGGAACTGGAACCTCCACCGAACCTCTCAACCTCCAAACCCCACGTCGTTTGACCACGACACCGGGAGACTTCCTCCACGACCACCACCGAACCAACCGACCCTCGTCGACGACAACTTCCCTCCCACCATAATCACCGACCATCCCACCAACCCAACTCCCCAACGAAAACCCCCAAACCGCCCACCATGCCCTCCCACCCCCGCGTCGAGGAAGTCGAAGACTCCTCCTCCGAAGACGCCGCCATGTCCGACCCCTCCGAAGACGACATCGACGACTTCGCCGACACCGAAATCCTGCGCGCGCGCCCCCCGCCCACCCTCTCTCAAAACCAACCCCCGCTCTTCCCCTCCCAACCCCCCATCCAACAACCCCCCAACTTCCCCCAAATGACCACCACCACCGACGCCACCTCCTACGCCTCCCACCAATGCCTCTACCCGCTCTACTTCGACGCGTCCCGCTCGCGCGCCCAAGGCCGACGCGTCCCCCTTTCCCTGGCCGTGCGCAACCCGCTCGCCACCGAAATAATATCCGCGTGCGCAGCGATCCGCCTCCCGTCCGTGTTCGAAGCTGGCAAGCTGCACCCCAAGGACTGGGCGAACCCGGGACGGGTCAAAGTCGATCTCCGCAAGGGTCAGCACGCGGGGCAGACGGTGCATGTGGCGAATAAGCACCACTTGTATGTGCTGGTGGGAAAGTGGCTGGTGGCGCACCCGACGACGGAGGAGAGCGCGAGTTTGCGGGTGGTGGTGAGGGGGGCGCCGCCGCCTCCCGGGGATTTGGGCAAGTGGCCGCGGCCGGCGGTGCCGAGGGGGTGGAAGATGGGGGAGCTGTTGCCGTATTATAGCCCGGCGATGACGGGCGGGGGGGTGAGTGAGAATTTTTTGAAGGATATGATGAAGGAGATGGGGGGTGCGGGCGGGGGAGGGGGGGATATGGCGAGTATGTTGGCTGCGGCGGCGGGGGCGGCGGGTGGGGGTGGGGGGATGCTTGGGGGTGGTGGTGGTGCTGGGGGTGGGGAGGGGAAGAAGAAGGAGAAGAAGAAGGGGAAATGAAGTCCGTAGGCGGGTGTGCTGGAGAGGAGGGACGGTTTTTAGAAGAGACGAGTCTCGAAATAATCCTACCACGAGACGTGCCGCGTTGACATCGTCCATCAAACTCTGCATCATCAGGAATCACCGTGACCGCAATGGCCAAGTGTGTTTGTTACTCAACCCCCCAACGCTTCCATTAACGACACCAAACCTGTCTAAAAAACATGGGGTATATCCTAGTGACTGCTCTGTAGTATACTCGTACTGCTACACACCTTCCGTCAAACCACGGCCGCCGGCCGTCCCTGCAGGCTCTCCCACTCCCTCGACCCGAAAATCTGCACCTCCCGCCCCAGACCGGGCACCACCTTGCCGTCCAACCCCGGCAGCCGGACCTGCAGCCTCGCCGCCGCCGCCGCCTCCCGCCGCCTGCTCGTCCTCTCCTCGACGGCCCTCGCCGACGACGCCGATCCACCGGCTTCCGAGGACTTGCCCGCCGTCACCAGCACGCGCGACTTCCTGACCACGGCATCATGCCAGCTCTTCCACGCCAAAAAGTCCTCCTCCTGCCTTACGGCGTGGTACTGCGGCGTGCTCCTCGCCGGCCGCCACGCCAGCTTGTCCGCCGGCAGCGCGTCCAGGCTGTACAGCCTTGCGTCGCCCGCCAGCCGCACCAACTCGCCAAGCACGGCCTTGGCCTCGGACGCCACCAGCCCGCGGCGCTGCTTCGCCACGGGCGGCGCCGGCTTCGTCAGCGGCTGCGCCAGCCAGTCGTGGTCCGGCTGCTCCGTCAGGCGCGCGCGGCGGCTGTCCTCGCGCAGGTAGCGCACCGCGGCCTGCAGGCCGGCGATCTCGTCCTTGAGCGCGTCCATCTCGCGCGCCGTGGCGACGGCGCGCTCCTGCCTGGCCTTGGAGCCGCCCGTCTTGCCGCCGCTGGCGGCGCCGTCGTCGTCGTCGTCGCCCGCCACGACGCGGCTGTCGCTGGCAATCTTGCGCCACTTGTCGCGGTCGCTCTCGAGAGCCTTGTTCTCGCGGTCCTGGCCGGAAACGTACTCTGTGAGGTCGGCGAGCTCTTGGTTCTTGGCGGCGAGCAGCGCCTCGAGGTCGGCGATGCGCTTCGTCTTGGCGTGCGCGTCGCGCATGCGGGATTCGAGCGTCTCGATCTTGATCTGGGATGTGCTGAGGCTTTCTTCGCGGATGGCGATGGCGCGGCGCGCGTCGTTGAGCGCGTCTTTGAGGCGGCGGAGTTCCTCCTCGGCGTCGAGAGGGACTGTCTTGAGCGCCTTGATTTCGCGGCTGCGGAGGAGCCAGGGGGCCGGGGTGGGCTCGAATTCTTGGGTTTGGTTGAGATCCCCGGCGAGGGCGGCCACGTCGGAGATTTGCGAGGTGACGACGCGGAGCTTGGTCATGTATGTGGAGAAGAGGTCGGATTCGCTCGAGTTGAAGACGGTCTGCGCCAGCTTCTGCACGCACGCCTGCACCTCGGCGTAGATGTAGGGCTCCGTCCGGCCCTCCTCGTGGAGGAGCTGGTGCAGCTCGAGGCCGATCTTCCGTGCCATGTCGATGAGCTCCTCGGTTCCAGTCTGGCAGAGGTCAAACGCCTCCGAAGTGTCGGGCGTGAGGGACAGCGACCTCGCCTTGAGATCTTCCAGCGCGCGGGCAACCTTGCTGGCGATGACCTTGGTGCTGCGGGTTTGGGTGATGACGGCGTCGACCTTCTTGGCAAAGTAATCCCTGAGCTCGTCTTCCTCCTTGTCCCCGGGGACGACCCGGGAGACCATGCTGCGAACAGCTCCGAAGCTGATGGCCGCCGACTCGAGATGGCTCTGCATGAGCAGAGCTCGCATGTGGACGTCATCGGCGAAGCTCTCGAGGTCGTTGGGAATGTGCACCCCTCCGAGGTGGGACATGACGGCAATGGTCCGCTGCAGCTCAGCTGAGCAGTGCTTCTCCTTGAGCTCATCGCGGCGAAGACCTTCGATCCAGCCATTGAGGGCCCGCTCCACCGGTTCCAGCTCGTGCAGCGCGCCCTCAAACTTGGCAAACTGTTCCAACGAGCAGTGGCTGATGGCGTGGACGAACCGGTCACACATGTTCGACACCCAGGTGAGCTTGTCAATAGCAGCACACCCTTCAAAGATGTCGTCCTCGTGGCCCGGATGCGGTTGGCCGGTGACGCGCTCCCGGAGGAAGCTGTGGAGCAGGTTGGCCTTGAAGGCGAGTCGCTTGAACCGGAGAAGGGCCAGGACCGAGTTGCGATCGGCCTGGAAGGTGTCCGGCAGGAAGAGCTGGACAATTTCAAGGTGTTGTTGCGCCTCCTGAGCTTCCATGCGACCCAGTTCCAGGTCAATGGCCTTAGCCTGGGCCTTGGAAGCCGAGAACTGGAGCTTCATGTTGAGATCGGCCATGGCTCGCGACCGGCTGTTGAGCTGCTCGGATTCGTCCTCGGTGACGGCGCGCGAGGCCCGCATGTCTGCCAGGTCGGTCTGGAGGCTGGAGACCAGCTCCCGGAATCTCGAAACGGCATACTCAAGCTCGTCCGCCTTTTCCTTGTGCAGAGCAACCTGGCGGACCTGGTCGGCGATGGCAGCGTCTCTCAAGTCGAGGTCCTCCTGCAGCTCGCGCGCATTTTGGACGTGGTTAATCTCGAGCTCGTCGTTGAGCTCCCTCAAGCTCTCCAGGTCGTCGATAACGGCCTTGAGTTCCTTGATCTCCTCGGCCTGGTTCATGGTTTGCTCCGTCAGGGCCTCGATGATGTCCTCGGAGCCGAGCACATTGTTGAGCTGCTCCCGGAGATCCTCCACCACGGCTTCCACCTGCGCCAGCTTCTCCTTGGAGGCGTCGTACTGCACCTTGACAGTCTCGAGCTCGCGCGACTCCTCCTCGAGCTCCCCAATCCTCTGATTCAATTCCACCTCGGTGTCTTGCGTGATCTCGCGGAGCCTCATCAGGGCGTTGCGCAGGCGCGTGTTTTCATGTTCCATCTGAAGCCATCCCTGGCTGGCGCGCTCTTCGGGGGATATTCCGGCCGTAAACTCTTGATTTTCTTCGCGGAGAATCTCCACTTCGAGCTCGAGCTCCTCAGCCTTGGCCTTGACGGAATCCAGCTCGATCTTGAGCACCTCGGCCGTCTCCTCGGCCATCTCGCGGTCGAGCGTCGCCAGCTCGAGGGCGCTCTCGAGCTCGGCCTTTTCCTCCTCCATCTTGTAGTTGGCCTCCTCGAGCTCCTTGCCTTCCTTTCGGAGGTCGGTGATTTCTTGTTGCTGTGGTTGGTACTTGATTTGCAGGGTCTGGATGATTCGCTCAAACTTGTCGCGCTCTGCTTTGAACTTCTCGAGGCTGTTGATCTTCTCCCGGTCTTCGCTTCGCTTCTTGTCCAGAACGCGGATCTTGGCCTTTAGATCTTCAATCTCTTTGATCGTCGCCGCGGCGGTGGGGGTGGCTCGTGGAGGCGCAGGGCCGGGGCCAGGCGGCCGAGTGTTGGGCACGGCGGCGCCGGCGAGGCGCTCGAGAGCTTGGGTCCTGGCCTGAACCGGGCTGGTCGGTTGGGGCGACAGAATGTTGCCCTCACCGCTGCTTTCCGAAGGAGAACTGGCGTTGTTACCCCCAGTTCTCCCCGACGGCCCGATATCGAAGGACGAAGCGAGAGAGCCGGAGGACGGATTTCTCACAGACCCTGGACGGGCCAGACCCAGCTTCCCTCCGGTCGACAGACGACCGCTCATTGTCCTCCCCAGCCCCATCGAATTGGGCCTTGCTGAGCTCGTAGAGGCGCCCGATACTTGCCGTCCCACGGGCGTCGATCTGACGGCTGGTGGCGGTGGTGGAGCCATGGATGTGCGAGAACCGCTGATCGAAGGGCGAGACTTTGGTTTGGCATTCGAAGGGGTGCCGGTGCGGGAGGGGGCTCCGCTGGACGGTGCTGTCGCCAGCTGCTTGGTGGGAGATTTTGTTGGAGACTGAGAGGGGAGGGGGAGGGGAACGTGTCAGTTCTCACTGCAGCATCCGAGACAGAGGGGACAAAGAGGCTGAGACTCACTCTAATGACGCTGGAGGGGCGGGACTTGGGGCCGGGCGTCGGGCTTGGGGCGTTTAGACTCATGCGCTTAGCCAGTCCGGAGTCGGCAGGCCCAGCTGCGCGACCGAGGATGCTGCTGGGGCGCGACACGCGTTTCGCGGCGACGGCGGCGGACCTGGGGGCGGGTGCCGGGGCCGGGGCGGTGATGGTGACGGCGGCCGGGCGGACAAACATGCCGCGGCCCATGGGGCAGTCAAAGTAGCGGTCGCCCTGGACGCTGCCATCATTCTTCCCCGAGCTCTCGTCGAGCTCGATGCCGACCCAGTCGCCGGCGGCGAAGGAGGCCTGGCCGACGAAGCGGACCGTGGCATGGCGGCCGTCGGACAGGACGATTCTCTGGCCGAGAGCGAGGTCCGTCATGTTGGGGATGGTGGGGACAGGCAGCACATTATCGACGGCGTCGTCGATGGGGGGATGTGTCGAGTGTTGTCGTGTCGTGCCGGCGGATTGGGATGTCGGGAATTGGATGCAAGTCGCGATGGGAACACTTGCACCGTGCACGCGTTTGGTTGTTGGTGACGCTGCATCGGCCCCTGAAGCACAGTGCCTGGAAATCCACACTGTCTATCAACACTGGACTTCACCTCGCTCACCTCACCTCGGCCCATCCAGTTCCACTGATTCACTCCTCGTTCCTCGTCATTGGAATTTTTTGGCTTTTGAATCTTCAGTCCGATTTTTATTTCTCTGCAAAATAACATCAAAAACAGGCCGATGGCGGGATTCCCAACATGGAACATTTCCAATCCAAGGATGACAGTAGGGAACCGCGTCGGTTTGTGTAGTCTCGTACAGAACCAGTTGCCTCTGATGACTCGGGAGTGACCGGATATATTTCTGGACAGAAGGGTTAACACTCCAGAGTCCGCATGGCAAGATTCATACGAACAGGGGTTTCAACACTCGTGGTAGCGGACTGTGTACGAGTTGGTGATGAAATCGTCTGGAGAGAAGAGAAACGAAAGCAGTTCTCTTCTTCGTCTGGACGCTCATCGTTACCCCCATAATTAAGGGGGATGTTGTCTGGGTATTTAGAGTCACCTGGATCTCTCGGGGGGCGCATCTAGGGGCAGATTCAAGAACCGAGGCCGACATTCTCCTTGCCCAGCCTTCTGGCACGGTTCTGGAGACTGGCACAGCTGTCGACGACATGTCCCATTGTTTGTTGTTGTCAGGGGGCGGCCCGTGCCGTTGTCCCAAGGTCAATGTCCCCAGCCGAGGCCGAGGTCGAAGCACGAGAGACGGTCGATGTGGAACCCAGGATTTGAAATCCGAAAGGCAGTAGGTGAGCTTCTCGAGGATATGTTCATCTGAAATATCCGAGTTGATTCTCTTGGCTGTGGGTTGATGAAGGGTCGAAAATAGGCAACCGGAGATCGCACACATAGTTCATGTCCACACCACCAACCCTAACCCTCTCACTAGCTCCGCCGGTGTTTGTCAGCGCTGCCAACCCATGCGCTTGCCCAGATTCAGGCTTCCAGGTGGGCCTCTTTCAGGCGGTGTCGTTCTGTCGGTCGCGATCGATGCGATGGTGATGGCGTCGATGTCAATGCAAACTCGACCATCGCGGCATCGATCATGTCCGATTACACGCCCTTTGCCGTCGATTCGGCGGCCATGGTGTTCCATTCCATCGCTCGGTCTGTGCCCGGAAAGCGAATTGCCCGACCGTGTTTCAAACTTTTTCTCCTCATCCAAACTTGTGAGAGAGGAACTCGAGTTGAGTGAGAGAACCTCACCACCACACACACGATAATCGCATCAATTGTCCTCCCACCCCCTCCAACCCCGAGCTGAGACACGACGGGAGTTCTCGTCTGCCACGTCTCCCACCTTTCCGCCGACATGAACAACCAACAGCTCGAGTTCGATGGCCCCATGTGAGTCTCTCTCCTGCCGTCGGCCAGTGGCCATGGATGGTGGCACTTGTATGGCGCCACCTAGCGGATGCTCTGGCAGATCACGACAGTCGGAATGGGTCGCCCAGCTGCTGCACGACGGCCTTGGTCCAATGGAGCCGTGGTCGATTGCCCAATTGACTCGCCCGCGACAACATGGCCGCGATCTAGCACCTGCGCATGCTGCACCTTCCGCTGTTCTGGGGGCGAGGGGGGGCGCTGAAGGTGGTTGGGAGTGGAGGACCTGTCGGTTATGCCGAAAGCCAACACCATCCCGACTCCCGACTGCTCAGCTCCCAATTCGACCATCGCCAACTTTTCCATCTCTCCTAAAACCCCCTTTTACTCTTACCGTCGCTCCATGCTATGCTCGTCCTCGCCCATGGCGCCGCCCCGGGCTAACCCTCCTTTCCCTAGGAAAAAGGTGGCCATCGTCGGCAGTGGCTGCGCTGGAATCGCTGCCCTGTGGGCCCTGAACCGCAGTCCTCACGATGTCTACCTCTATGAAGCCGCCGACCGCCTCGGCGGCCATACCAACACCGTCGAGTTCTCCAAGGGGAAATACAAGACCATGGTCGACACGGGCTTTATTGTTATGAATTCGGCCACCTACCGTACCGTCTCTGCTGTATCTTTTCTCCGTTCTTGGCTAACACGAGGCAGCCAACTTTATCAACTTCCTCAACAAGATCAATGTCAAGATTGATCCCACCGAAATGACCTTTTCCGTGTCGAGAGACAAGGGCCTCTTTGAGTGGGCCGGTTCCAGCCTCAGCTCCGTCTTTTGCCAGCGCAGCAACCTCTTTTCGCCCAGGATGTGGCGCATGATCTTTGACATTCTTCGCTTCAACCAGTTCGCCCTGGACCTGTTACGGACCGACCGGACCGACAACCAGCCCGAGGAGTCCCTCGGGGCGTATCTGGACCGGGAGGGGTATTCCGACGCCTTCCGGGACGACTATCTCATTCCCATGACGGCTGCTGTGTGGAGCACCAGCCCCGACAAGTGTTCTCTGGAGTTTCCTGCCGTGACCCTTGTCCGTTTCCTGTAGGTTTCTCCCTCTATTGTCCCAAAATCCCAGTCTAATTGCTCAGATGGAACCACCACCTCTTGACAACTGTCGCCGCAAGGCCCCAATGGCTCACCATCTCGGCGGGGTCCAAGGCCTACATTGATAGAGTCATGCGAGGCTTCCCCCCTAACCACCTTCGACTAAACACAAAAGTCACCTCAGTCACAAACGAAAAGGACGGCCGTATTCGCTTACACACCGAAGGACGCCACTCCGAAGTCTTTGACCACGTCATCCTGGCCACCCACGGCGACCAGGCCTACTCCATCATCCGCGGTTCAGCCACCCCGGCGGAAAAGGAAATCATGTCCAACTTCCACACCTCGGAGAACGTAGCCGTGCTACACTCGGATCTCTCCCTTATGCCCCAGTCCCGCGAAGCCTGGACGAGCTGGAACTACATGACGGCCTCATCTCCCGTGACCGGCCGAGGCAACGTCGACCAAGTCTGCCTGACCTACAACATGAACATTTTGCAGCACATTCCCCGCAACGCCCTCGGCGACGTCCTCGTCACCCTCAACCCGCTGCACGAGCCAGACCCGGCCAAGGTCCAGGGCCGCTGGGTGTACGACCACCCGCTCTACACCCCCGAGGCCATCCAGGCCCAGAAGCGCCTCGGCGAGATCCAAAACACACGCGGCATCAGCTTCGCTGGCGCTTGGACAAAGTACGGCTTCCACGAGGACGGCTTCAGCAGCGGACTGTTTGTCGCGCAGGAGCATCTGGGCGCCAAGATTCCGTTTGAGTTCAAGGACTCGACGTACAGCCGGGGGAGGCGGCCGAAGCTGGGGCTCTTGGATCGTTTGCTGCGGTTTTTTCTTTGGCTGGTGCAGGTGCTCTTTATCAGCGTCGTCGACAGGGTTGCCGGGCAGCTGCTGACGACGCGGAAACTGGCGGCGCGGGTCAATGGGGCTTCGGGGCATCAGAATGGAAGGATTCGGGAGAAGAAGGAGTAGGCTGGTGTCTGGGAGTTGTAGGGCTGTAGGGATGTATCGATACCCAGAGTATGCTATCGAATTTCAGGGATTTCAGGAAGAGGTATGGTTTCATTTGATTTGTTTACTGACATATGAGCGGATTCTCTTGACATAATATTGTCCAGTATTCTCACGTCTCTTCTTTCTGGGTGATTAAAAATATGCATGGTGTTGCATGGTTAGGGTTGTCGGCGCAGAACGATGTCACGGTGGCAGCGCTTGGCTTTAAGGGGTTTGTTGACTTGCCTACCAGACCCAAGAATCCTCGATATCCACTCCCGTCCAGCACACCACAGCCGCTCCGAGTTCCATCATCCCATCAACTCAACCCTCAAAGCTTCGCCCTCATCCTCCCCCCTCTCGACCCCCCATCCAAAATCCAGCACATCCTCTCCAGTAAAGCATCTACCAACCCCCCACGTCAGCGCAACCGCCACAGGAAATCACTCATACCTACATCAAGAAAAGGAGGAAAGGGGAGAAAGAACTCACCAACCCCCGCCCGCTCCACCATCCCCCTCAACCCCCTCACCGCCGCCCTCCCCCAGCCGCATCCCCAACCCCGCCGACACCGACACCGACGGCACCGACATCTGCTCCCCCACCGCTCCCAACCCCACCCCCACCCCCGCCGACCTCGTGTGCCCGGTCCCGGATCCAGGCACCCCAGACATCGCCACGCCCAACCTATCCATCACGTCTTGCACGGGGTCAGCCCTCCCGCTGTGTCCGCCGCCTCCGTGACCGCTGCCTCCGTGGCCGCCGCCGCCACCCCCTCCGCTGCGTCGAAACGCTCTCCGTTCTGCTCCGGGTACGCCGGCACTACCACCACCAACACTACCAAGCCCAAAGTTGAAACCCAGGGCGTCTCCGCCTCCGCCTCCGCGATGCTGAGCAGCCCGGAGCCAGACGAGCTTCTCCAGCGTGGCGTGGAGGAGCGCGCGGAGTTCGGTTAGGAGGGTTGTGAGGAGGCGCGTGGCCAGTCCTTGGTTATTGGGTTCTTGGGGGGTTGGAGCACTGTTTTGGGCTATGGTGGCGATGTTTCTGGCGACGGTGGTGACTATGGTGAGCGCGGTCACCTCTTTTAGGCGGTTGCGGAGCTTGTCGAGTTGGGATTTGAAGGTTAGGAGGTCGTTTGGGAAGGTGGAGGGGGCTGGGTCCTGGGGGTGGGAGGGTATGGGGGGAGTGGCGGTGAGGGCGTGGAGTTGCTTGACGCGGAGGCGGAGGGCGTCGAGGTCTTTTTTGAATGTTAGGAGGTCCGTTGTGAGGGTTGTGAGGGTTGTGAGGTCTGGGGTGGTGGTGGTCGCCGGTACGGATAGGTTTGGGGTGTGGAGGGGGGGTGGGAACGGGAAGGCGGCACTAAGTGCAGGATTGGGATGTCCGGGGAGCTGGTTCTTGCTGCCGGGGACTGGGGGACGTGAAGGAGACATTTTGTGGTGAGATGGAGGGATTGAGTGAAATGGTGAAGTGGTGGTGAAGAGTAGAGTTTCCATTTTAAAGTCAACATGGCGTTCTCCCCGTTTGAGTCCGCGCTTTTCGCTGGGCTTCCGTCGCCGTCTTTAGGGAGCGCTCTGCCTGGAATATCACTGCCGATTGCATAGTCTCAGACAAGGTGTCTCTGGTCTCTTTCTTCCGTTGTAAAGGTGCATGGAGAAAACCCACCATCATGAGACAACGCGGTTGGAGCTTGAGCAACCACTTTTCACGTCTCGGTGAACTCACTTATCATTCCGTGATGCGAGTGGTGCCTTAGTTTTTGCGGCTATTCTTTGGATTAGTTGCAATTTGTGGCTGCATTTGAACAGATTCTGACGATAATGTCTTTGTTGACACCCCTTTTACGGGGACGTCAGTGTTTCGCATAAACATATATCCCTTTGTGGTTCTCACGGCTTCCTACAGTGGCGCATAATCGAACTGCGTCTTATCTGACCTGTGTTTTAAACTTCAAGAGCCAGAGGACATTTTAAATATTCGTTTGTGGTCCTGCGCTGGAGTGAACCGGGGTGCCCGAGCATACTGAGCTGGTCCGGTATGAAGTTATCCCCAATTCCTCCATCGACGATGATTTATCACGAGGATTCGAGGGAACTATCAAGCGACTCGTATACAAAAGTAGCGCGTATCTTTTAGGTGAATAAATGCATGAAGAGCTGACTGGGTGTGGTGAGTGACTGGGGGCTCATCTCGAGAACTTTCCCCGTGTTCATTGTGGGCATTTCCTGGGTGAAGTCGACGTTCTTGACGTACGGCCCCCTCCATTCCATACAGGCTGTGCCGGCCATGTTCTCCGAGTCGCGGGCGGAAGGGTGGTCAGATTTTGCGAGGTCTACGCAAAGAGATCTTGTAGCTTGGAGGCGCGAGCGACTCAGTGGGTACCGGCGGAGAGGGGAGCGGAAGGACGGGACTTGGACGTATGTTTTTATATGGTATGAAGACACCACTCCTGTCAAGGCCGTCATCGACTCTCTTCGGTGGGCCCGGCCACCCAAAAGACAAAAGGTAGCTCCGGGCTGGCTGCAGCGGGTGTGGTCTGATCTTCGCATGGCATCGACGGCGCCGCGCTTTCAGCGCATGGTAATTGCGCTCGGGTTTTCGGTTGTGTACATCTACAACACCGAGTACACGGTGCGGATCAATCTCGACGACGGGGCAGGCGCTTGGGAATTCGGCCAGATTCTGTCCATGGCAACAGCGGTCCCGTTCATGGCGAGTATCATCGAGCTCGCGTTTCGGCTGGGCGCCAGGGACAGGGTTGGTGAAATCAGTACACAACTGCCGGCTAAGATGCTGACATTGGGTGTTTTAGAAGCGCTGTCGTTCACCGATCCCGCTCCTTTCCGGCCTGAGTGGCCGCTTGGAGTTGAAGGCTATCTATGTTGTTCGCGATATGGGTGGGGATTCGGCGTCGAGGACAGGATGCCTAAGAACGGGCGAGGGCTGTGAACGAGTGGGTTAGCGAGTTGATTTTTGACAAACACTGGAAGCTTGTTATCTATCTGCAATGTTTCCTGTGATGAAAGAGGGAGCAGGGTCGTCAAAACCCCGGCCCCGAAACCATGGCAGGACAGGCCGGGCCGTCTTCCCTCCGAAATGTGTGTCTGTCACAAGCCCGCGTGTATCCCCCCCACATGCCCACCAACGGCTGAAGAGACGGGGCCGCCCACATGTTCGGTCTAGAACCATGACCAGCACACATCTTTGCCCCCCCCGCGCTTCCTTCGGGCAGAGTAACACCGAGGGTGGAAGGGGTTCAGCTGTAAATTTGCATAGGAGAGAATGGCCCGGGATGAACATGGGGGGTCCCAGCTGCAGGGTGGACTGGGGTGAACTGACATCTGCTTGGAGCGGCTCCAGTTACCAGATTTCCTCGAGGGCCAGAACCGTCGGAAGTGACAGTCTCGTGTTGGTGCTTCCAGGTCATTGGCGTGTCAGGAGGGATTAAAGAGACCAGCTCTCTTCCTTGCGAATATCCGACACATGCCCAAGCGACGGGGCAATATGAGCGCGGGACAGGTTCCCGGAGACAAAGACGCCCAGCGACCTGCCTGATGCTGCAGAGAGCACCCAGACAAGACAGCCCCCGCGTCCATGGCTACCGTCGGGCCGCCGCAGGACAGGCCTTGGTTCCCTTTACGTGATCGCAAAAGGGTTAGTTGGGGGTCAGGGTTCTCGCCAGGGACGGGGGGCGTGTGTCTACCAGGCCGATGGCGTGATCCGACGGCGTCGTGAGTGGCTGTCGAGAGGTTACAGTACCCCCTGCGAGCACGTCACAAACAGCCCGAATATGTCAGACAACGTGGTCCCGCGAGGATGGACTCTGTGCTACGCTGCAGACCATCCTGAATGGAAGTGTTGGTCGGGTGCCAGGTTGAGAAGGTGTTGTTGTCGTTGCCGCTGTGCCGAGGTCCCTCTCGGTCCTCGGAGATGCAAGTGTCGTCTTTATTTGACACTTTGGATGGAACGGAAGGGATTGAGCAAGGTGAGATATCTGCGGGGTTGGATGGGGGTCATGGTGTTGGCCGTCGATGTCGTCGTCGTCGTGGTGTTGACATTGGGGGGTTGGAAGATGGTGATTGGGTGGGACGCAATAAAAACAGTGGGCCAAATTCGACGCTTCCAATGTAAACCTCTTCTCTCGAAACGAACCTCATCAACATCTACAGTTCACCAAAAGGCCAGGCCGCCGACTGTGTCACATTTATTGTCCCTATGACGTTTCCTCGTTGTCCACCAACCTACAAAATTCCGCTCCACCCCAGTCCTCGAGTTGCTGCTCTGAAAACACTGACTTCATGGCGGCAAGCAGAATACTTGCCGCCTCACACCGATCCCCTGACGCAGCGCCGCTGCCCACAATCCGATCAAAGACAGTTTCGCCCTGCATATCCCTCTGGTGCATGCAATCCAGGAGAAGGGGCACCAGCATTACAAAAACGGCAGGGTTGCAGAAGCGCGATGCCAGGTGCAGCACATTCTCCTCGCGGGCGTTTCGGTGCCGAACATGCGCCTTCATGCCTTGCTGTCCCAGCAAATATTCCAAAATTTCGACGTGGTTGCCCAAGACAGCCGACCCGACCAAGCCATTCTGGCCTTGGGGAATGTCCAGCAACTCCTTCAAGAGCGAGGGTCGAGACCGAGCCGCCTCGAACAGGTGGACGACCACGGGGAGGCATCCCACTACGATGGCCTTGTTGACGAGTGCTCTGCCCCACTGCCCTTCTACCATCTTGTCGTATACGTCGTCAAGGAGGGCAAAAATCCCGTCCCAACCCGCACGGTGCCGTTGTGATGGGGATTTCGACCATTGGCTCAAGACAAGCGAGAAGAACTCCAGCTCTCGGATTTGCTGCTGGCCGGGCTGACTCTCCCAGAGGAGCTTTAATCTGCTCACTTCGGCCCACTGAAGGGTCTGGTCAACGGCTTTCATGACTGGGCTGGGGAGAAATGCGACCCCCGGGCCAGCCAAATCAGACCCCCCAAGCACGCGCTGGAGCATGGCATCGGAGCCAAAGAGACAGGTAATGCTGAGTGGGTCATACAGAGGGCTGTCGAATTCGAATCTCGGTTGGATGGCACATGCCGGGCGACAGTTCTGTGCGATCCAGTTGTGCAATCGCATCGAGCCCGCACGGCACAGTATCTCCATGTCGGCCAGGCTTGGGAGGAGCGTCTCGGCCGAGACGGCGGCAAGATGCTCAGGCCAGTGACACGAGGCATATATGAAAAGTTCACCGAAGCCGCGCTTGGTTGGATCAAAATGCATCATGTCTCGCTCCCAATCACCCCACGAGCAGTGGAAGTCGACTTCCGTGGGCACAAGGTTGTCGGTAAACAGGTCGACGCCTTGTGGCAGTTCTTCGAGGTGAGAATATTCTTCGGAGAAGATGGTGGTGTTGCCAATTTCGTCAAGGAGGAGATATCTGACGCAGATGGCTAGGAGGCCCGCCTCCAGCCTCTCGATGCATTGCTGCTGGACAGCTGCTGTTGACCTTGACCCAGACCCCGAAAGGTCTGCTCGGCGCGACCCATGCAAAATTGGCGAGCCGACAACAAACTCCTTGACTGACTGATGGACAAGTTTGACTTGGCGCTTTGTCGGGTCAGCAAAATCGACCCGAGCAACGAACGGGTGGATCAAGCTCATGACCCTTTTGTAGTCGACAAACTTTGAAAGGTCGTTCACCGTCTGTGTCGTTTCATCGGCAGCGCCAAGGGCGGCAGCCCAGCCAAGTTCCAGCATGCTGAGAGGGCGTCTGGCAACGGCGAGAACTTCCAAGGCTGTGGTCGCAAGGATGTGGTTTTCAGAGTCTTTTCTTGTGTAGCGTGAATACATGTTGGCATAGAGCTCCCAGAGCTCTCTCGGTTGCTGCATCTTGTCTAGAAATGCACGCATTGGATCCGGTGCCGTGATCCTGCGTTTGTCGATGAGTTCGACTGTCATCCTCGTCCATATAGCGCTGCCTTTTGCTGAGCCGGAGAGCGCGTGGATGACAAGGGCTTTCACTTCGTCTGTCAGGTCGGGAAGGCGAGTCTCGACGATCTTCTCGGCGATGAGGCGGTCCCGCTCGGGGTTGGATTCCATGACAATCTTGCTCATTCCTTCCAGCTGCTTCAGGATCACCTCTTCTGGTCGGGTCGAGACGAGGAGCTTGAGGCTCGGAGTATTTTCCGAGATTGCCTTTAGAGAAGCGAGTAGCTGGCCCCGGGATTGTCCGTCACATTCGTCCAAACCATCAATGGCGAAAATGAGGGGGCGGTCGAGCGTATCCAGAGTGCTTTGCAGCCATGCCTCGAGAGTTTTGAAGTTTTCCGCTGGGTCTGGCAGTCCAGAAGCCAAAATGCCTTTGTACCACTCGAAAAAGAGTTTCTTGAGACCTGGGAGTTGCTCAAGGAGCGACAGAATCAACATGCAGAATATGTGGGCTGCTTCACCACTCGCGCCGTTCTGGCAGTAGTGGTAGCATATTTTTGGCTGAGGGAGCTGGAGCCGGTTTCGCCGGTGGAGCTCGTCGACGAGAAAAGACATGGAAACTGACTTGCCGGAGCCCATCTCGCCGACAATCGCCAGCTGCTGGCAGCCAGCAGCGCTGTACCACTCGATGAAGTTGGCGTCGGTACGCAGGAACGCGCAGGCGGTGTCGGCTCGCATCAGCTGAAAATCGATGTGAAGTTGGTGCTGGCGTCTCATCTTCTCTCCCCCTAACCAATTTGCGACTGGGAACCAGTATTAGCACACAGACCCGACTAAGATATGCCGATTTTATAGAAGCACATACTCTCCCGGTCATACAGCATTGCCTTGATGTCCTCGACAATCTCCCAAGTTGCCTTTTGTACCAGCTTTCGAAGGAGGTCCGCATGTCGCAAAAAGTCTTGGACGATTTCTGGCAGACCACCGTCTTGCAAAACCACCCTCATGACAATCTTGGCTCCTTTCCTGGTCAGTATTCGGAACGCAGCATTGTAAAACTCCAAGAGCTTCTGATATACTGATACGAGCGCCTAGGGATGGTCAGAAGCTGTACCCAAATGGAAAAGGAAGTTTGGAGTGGGTGGTGGGGGTTTATTACATTGTATATATCCCCCTTCTTTGTTCTCTGACCGAGCGTGTCGCAATCGTCGATGTAGGACAGCTGTTCCAGCATCTCCCCGATTTTCTTGGCGAAATCGAGATCAGCTGTCGAGAAGCTGATAGCAATCTGCATGAACATGAAATTCGATCAGCGATGCCACCATTGCATCAGCATTGTCCAGGGGCTTACCGCGGTGACACCTCTGACCACCCCGAAGACGGCCGAGGTAGCAGGCTCAATGCTCGTTAGAGGACTCGCGAGATCCAGCGCCAGCTTGAACCGCTCGAGGGGAACTTGAAGCGAGTGTAAGTATTTCACCCCCCTTAGGAATGCCGACTCCTGGACATTGTCTTTGTCCAGCTCTTCGAGCTGCATGAAGAGCTCGGCGACACTCTCCCCATTCAGGATGGAAACATCAACGTCTTTTCCGAGATTCTCTACCGCCTCGCGGTATGCTGAGCTCCAAAGGTCTGAAGGGACTCTGGACACATTGATCGAGTCGGCAACATGGAGATATGATCTGTCGATAACGACATTCTCGATGTCCCGTCGGTTGCCGCTCGGGCAAGGCGCCAAGGTAGCCTTCTCCCCTTCGGCGTCGAGCCCAGTCTCACTGTCCTCGTTCAGTGTAACGGCTGACTGATAAGAGGCGCCATCAGCGCGAACAGCGAGGTTTTGGTTTTCGTGGATGTTTAGTCGGCTGCCGAGACGTCAAATGTTAGCCACGGAAAGGCGAGAAACGCGGGCGGGGGTCTGCCAAACTTGATGTCCGCGGCCAGCGCGTTCGGGGATCCAAGGATCCTCAAATCCGAAGTACCGTCGTGGCGCTTCGTCGAATTCCGGGACTTGCGCCAGAGTCTTTCGAGCTTCACACGTAGCATCTTGTTTCGCCAGCTGCCTGTTCCGGGGGTGGTTGGAGTGGCCATGAATCGTTTGGGGAGCAATGCCAAGTCATTAAGGAAGTTGCGGTGGGCATGAATCAACTAATTAGAGGGGAGGACTTCCAGATATAAAAGGGCATGAGGTTGATTCAGCTCAGTCCGCGGGCACTCCATTACGACCTGGGGGGGTGTAATGGACACGACGGTTGATTTCGGGCCGATCCTCGCAGACATACGATTGACGGCTCGCAATTGATGGCGTGCAATTGATAGTCGCAACAGACGGCTAACAAATTGTCCCTGTGTGCGGACCTACGGTGGCGTCTGCAATCAGGGCTGGTATAAAACCTGGGAATGTGGCACCCTGTGCACTGTGTAAACAGCACACCCCGGTAGCCTGCCTCCCTGCGTTCGGCCTGTCCTTGGTTATCATCTCACCTCCAATCGCCGACGTCGCCGTGCCGCGCAACTGGGAGTCGGCCCGCCGTACGCCGTACCGTGGACAATAGCGAGAATGGGTGCACCAACGAAGCCGGGTCGTCCTACCCCGCTTTGCTGTAGGCCTTCACCATCTCATGCTGGGCCATCGACATGTTTCATCCCCTTCTCAAACCAATACGTCGACTAGTCGTCTCCTTCCCAATCTACGAAATCGATCTCTCGCCCTACATTGTACGAAAGAAGGACGTGTCATCTTTGGCTGTCCGCTGCCTTCTGTCCTGATTTGCCGATCCGCAGGACTCAAACCCGCCCCCCCCCCCCCCATCACACCACGTGTGCCGCATCGAGAGACCCCAGGGCCGACAAACTCACGTAGCGCCACTCCTTGTTTGCGCTCGACTTTCGATCGCCTTGGAGTCTTAGCGAACATCAGCCGCCGCCTGGCCTGTGCCATACATCTCAACATCCGATGGAGACCAGCGGACGCGGCCTATTCCGCCTCCCCCGCGAACTTCATGACCATATCTACAGACGGGTCCTCGTGCTCCCCTACCCCCTCCACCTCTTGCTCTTCACCAACCGCGAGATCCGCGACGAGGCGGCCAAAATCCTCTACGGCTCCCACGAGTTCGTGCTTGTCGACACATCGCGCCGCCAGGTCATCCTTCTGGAGTCGTCCCTTGGGTCGATCGGATCGGTCAACGCGGGCCACTTGGGAAATATCTGCATCAATTTCCCTGCTGTCGGCAAAAAGGGTTCGCGGGGAAACGGAGAGGAGTCGGAGGAGGCTGCGAGTAGCATGCTCTGGAAGGAAGACTTGCGCGGACTGAAGCTCATTCAAGAGATGTGCAGCGGCTTGACGACGCTGGTGACACATGTGCATGACAAGAATTCGAGGGGTCTCGTCGTGCCGCGCGGTGCAGGGGACTCGACGTCGCTAGACGATATAAAGACGGCGTTGGCGGAGGTCGAGGCCCAGTTCAAGGCTATTGCTTCGCCGGAGAAGGTGGTTGTAAAGCGGTATGATGGGGCGCTGAAGCCGGAGGTCGGCGAGTTGATGCGGAGTTTTGGGTGGGTTGTTGTGCAAGGTCGATGACCAGCCTAAGGCACACTTTTTGGGTATCCGGATGTCGTCAGGCTCAGGTCGCTTCATCGTCTCCCTTCTCTCTCTCCTCTGCAGGCTGATAGCCGGGCAACTCGTACATCTGTCTCGGGTTCTGGCTCGGCAATTCATGGACCCGAGTCGGATTATGACTTGCCAACTCATGCCGCTTCTCCTGACCCGGCATCTCATGCAGCAGATTCTGGTCTGGCATCTCGTGCTGCTGGAGATCCTTCTCCGGCAGCTCGCTAACCATCGGCAACGATCCGACGGCTTTCTTCTTGATCCGCCACCGTCTGATGAACCAGAGCGCTAGCCCCAGCAACACGAGACCCGCAACGCCACCAATCGCCGCGCCCGCGATAACGCCCCCAGAGATCTTGTTGTTTTCTGCCGCCGCACCGTCGGCAGGGGTCGTCGCCGTGCTCCCGGCCGCGATTTCGGTGGTCTCCGTGCTGTCGGACCGGCCCCGTCCCACGATGTTGTAGCCATTGACGGGGATGCCATAGACGGTCGCGGCCCTCGAGCTGACTACGGTGGAGGTAGTGATTTGCACAAAGCGTGTTAGTGTTACGTCCAGGGAGTCGGTGAAGAAGGAGAGTGTCGAGCCGAGTGGGACAGTGAAGGTGCTGGAGGGGGAGGGGGTGTCAGTAAAGGGAGGGGTACTGGTGTTGGGGCCGGTGAAGCTTGCCGCAGCATTGCCACCATGGCTCGTGGAAATTGTGTGACTGGATTAATTCGAGTGTGTAACTCCTGTCCTGTGTCAGTCCTTCAACACATTCCCAACATCTGCGGTTTGGAGGACCCACGGTGGGCAGCAGTGGGTGTATTGCGTCAACGATTCGGTGTTGGAGTCGACCAGCGTACTGTGGACGGATGCGTAGGACTCGGGGCAAACAAAGGTCGGTCCCAGTGCCGTTGACGTGAAGGGGTAGGGCTGCTGGTAGAACCACGACGACAGCTGGGGCGGGTAGCACGATTGTCTAAGTCCCGAGGCGATTTCAGCGTAGCGGGGATCAAATCCCATGAATAGTCCTTCGGAAGTTTGGCGACGGATATACTGGTCGCATCCGGCGGACATGGGCCATGGTGTAGGTACTGGTAGGAAGAGCACAGGGGAAGTCAAGATGGTCCCCCATGACGTCTTGGTTGCGGGTGCCTCCATTTCATGGACTTGTCGACCGCGTTGGAGAGGTGCGGAGATTCGAAGTGGTGGACGAGGGCGAGTAAGAGGTGCCAGAGATCCTCGAATGACGAGGAGCCGGGCGGGCCTTATTCGATTCCATATCGAGGCTCCTGTGTGCTCATCACCACTTTCTCAGCTGAAAGGCTTTTGGTAGCCAATGGCACAATGAGCTGAGTGCAAGGGGACAAAGCCTTTTTCTGCAAATATGGGCAGGCTGCAGCCTTCTAATTTCCCGATATCGAACACACTCCGGGTTCTTTTGGACAGCCCGTATGGTCTGCGTGAAGATGCGCCGGGTTCTCTCGTCCAGTATCTTCTCCTCCATCCAGTCAACAAATGAGGCTATTCCGATGGGAGTTTTTCCAATATGTTTGTTTACCCCGGCGAAGTGACCGGCCTCCGACGAGGAGAATCAGTGTCATAGCCCATTGGAACGGTTGCCTCAAATTGCCGGCAACACGTTGCGGAACCTTTGAGGGAACGTCAGTCTCCTTGGACGAGATCAAGTCCACAAAGATGAATCGGTCAATTGCCAAGCGCCGACATGATCTGGCCATGCTCTTGAGAATCAGGGAAGCTCCGATGCAATAAAAGATTCCTAGAAGGCGACCAAAAAGGTAGGAGATGGGTCAGATTTCGGATGGAACCGGTGATGTTGGAAGGTTGTCATGGTCCTTGGAGGAAGTGAGGTCACTGAGGTGGAGAGGAATAGGGTAGGGGTGGGTAAGCGAATTTTACATAACTGTATTTCAGTTTGTGCACGGTAAATTTTTCATACACAGCCGACTGTGTTATGTAAATGTAAAAATCGGTAAGTAAAGGGTTAGGGTCATGTGTGGAGTGGACCCTGGCAATAACCCTAACCCTCTTCCATAGGCTAACCTAAATATGAAAGGGTGTTAACGTTATAACAGTTTACATGCAAGGCAGATCGATTTTACTGAAATTCCATACAACAGAAGGGTTGTCAGGTAATTACCCATCCTTACAGAGGAACACTACAAAGCAAGGTGCACCGCCCCAGAATCAAGGGGACCCGCACCCACAAGCACACCGCCACAGGTCCGAGGTCGAAGACTCCAGTCCCTTCGGGTATTGATGCCATGGAACCCTTCCGAACAACCATCAACATTGAACAACCGCCAAAACCAAAAGTCCGCATAACATCGCATCAACACCCACTCACTGTCCGTACACCGACCCAGGACAGCCTCCCTCGGCGCCCTCACCCCAACGATCCCAAACCGCACTTCATGACCCCCACCAACCCAACCCGGCCGCTAAAGAACCTCGGATCATTTTGCCGACGACTCCTCACCACCAAAACACCACTCACCCGCATCACCACCACCAACAGGCCACCCCCCCTAACCACTACCACCATCACCACCCGCCAACACACCACCCCCTCCCACCCCTCCCGACCCCACCAACCGCCCATCACCACCGAAAATGCCGTCCTCCCCCAACCCCGCAAGCACGCCACCGCCCCCCAGCAGCACCTCACATCCCACCAACACCAACACAACCAACCCCCCACCACCAACCGCCACCACAACCACCACCACCACCACAGGAACACTCCCCGCCCTACCCGCCCTCCCCGCAGCCCCAGAGAACCCCCCAGCGCCAGGAGCAGGAGAATCCGCCCCGCAGATCCTCCGGGTCGACGGCGCGGCCGTAGTCCTCGACCACCTCGGGCCGATGGTGATTGGGCGCGACGGGACGGTGTCGCGCATCGCCAACTGGGGGGAGATGGCGGCGGTGGAGCGGGAGAACACGGTGCGGGTGTTGGGGCGGCGGAATCAGGTGAGGTTGGCGGCGTTGAGGGGGGAGCAGGGAGGGGGGAAGACGGAGTAGTTTAGTTAGAAGTGCTTGAGTGGGAACGCACATACATCCAATTCGAGTCTTGTGGACGAGTTTCATGTTGTTTTTTTGTACATGGAGATTTATTGCGTGAAACAGTACAGCAAAGACCAAGACAAGAGAGGAGCCGATGCTCCGTCTCGACGACTGCCGCCGACAACATGACCACTCTTCCTCCTAGGCCCATCCGCTCAGTCATGGCGCGTCGCTCATAGAAAACACGGACGTGTATCTGTATTCGCCTGACCCGTCTTTCCTGCGCCCAGAGCCACCCGCGTTCACGTCATCCATAGCTCGCCATAAAATGCACATCCCAGAACCAAATCAGAGTGCCTCCACGTCCGCATAAACGCCCGTTCAATGATGGTATATAACCGGCCCACCAGCCTCCCTAACATCAACTACCAAAATCAAAATTTGGCCTTCTTGGCCTTCCTGGCCTCGGGCGACTCGTCAGCGGCGGTGCTGGAACCCGACACGCTGATGCTGTCCCTGGAATCGTCGCTGGTGCTGGCGTTGCTGGCGCTGCTGCCCTCGGACCCGGCCTTGGCCACGAATTCCTTGAGGAGCTTGTTGACAATGTCGCTCTTGTCGCCGTGCTTCTCCGTCACGAGGCTCTTGAGCCACTTGTTCTCCGTCTCGAGCGTGGCGATGCGGTTCTCGAGCGCCGTGACCTTGTCGTGCATCTCCTTGGCCGACTTCTCGAGCGCCTGCTCGCGCTGCTTCTTCTTGATGCGGAAGCGCGCGCTGGCGGCCGTGTTGCGCTTGCGCTTGTCCTCCTCGGCGGCCAGGCGGTTGGCGTCCTCGTAGCTCAGCATGCGGCCGGCGCTATCCGACTCAGCTTTGCGCTTCACGCCCGTGACAGGGCCAACGACGGACGGTACATACCCTGGTTGCGGATGGGCGGTGACGGGCGACGGCTGCGGGTAGGCCGTTTGCGGGTTGGGCTGGATGGGCTGCAGGCCCGCTAGGTGAGGCTCGGAGAAGGACGGAATCGTTGGCGACGTGTAGTTGCTGCTGAAATCCCCATAATTGAAGTCGCCTGGAGCCATTGTGCCATGGTCAGCAAGGCGGAACAAACGCGCAGAGTTACAAAGGTAACGACTGCATCACTATGCCAGAAAGGGGGAAAGGAGCGTCGAGGGATGGGACCGGCAGCATCGCCAATGAAGAGGACGGAGGCCCGTCCGGGTCGAGCAACCCCAGCATGTCCGGAACAGCCACTGTCAACGGCCCGCGTCGATGGTGCAATATCCACGGAGTCACGGGGAATGACACCATCGCGGCACCGACGGTCATTTGTCAGCGCCCTGAGGGACAGCCTCTTCGACTTCGAATAAAGGCACGCCGGGGGGTCCAACCACGGTTGAAAGGGCGCCTGTTGTCCAACGCTCCCAAACGGGCAAACACGTGTGTGGCATGGGGGTACGCGAGCCCTAGGAGTGGGGGAAGAGGCACGGAAAGTTGCCGATGATGGGGAGGGAGGGGGACGGCTCAGAAATGGCCAGCTGGTAGGCACACCGAGTGCTCGCAACTTGCAAGGTTCTTGGTGGTGTTGTGTTCCGACGAATGCCAGTTGCTGCTGTGCACCGTCGAATAGGCACTTGCCTCTTTGCCCCATATCGGGGCGATCTTCCTACGACGGCTTGACTTTGGACGACTCCATTGTGCCACCGAACATTTGGAGAAAGGGAGAAGGAAGTGAGTGAGGAGAGGGCGCCAACCCGAACGAGGGAAACCTCAAAATGAAAATAAAAAAGAATGCTCACCAAAGTCGAGACCGGCAGAGAAATCGGCTGCCAGAAGAGGGTCCGCGGGTGCTGCATCGTCCGTGGTGACCGTCAAGGGCGCCGCGGCGTCAGGCTTGACGGGGGCCGCCTGGTAGTCCGTGTTCTGACCGGTCTCATAGTCGTAGAAATGAGTGTTGGTGAAGACGGCGAGGTCGTCATCGTTGACGTACGTGGACTCGTCCACGTCCTCCACCGGCTCCTGCCTATTGAGGTTTCGCAGGTACTCCGACATGTTGAGGTTCCGGAATGCGGACATGATGACTCGTTTTTTTCTTCGCGATCCTGGGGGCGAGTTTTGGTGAGGAAGAGCTGGGTATCCGACAGGAATTCACTGCCCTCCGGCCTGGTTGGAAAGTTGGTGGAAGTAAAGTCCTGGGTTCGAGGTAAGGTCGTGAAGATGACTGGTTTCCTCGTCTTTGTTGCGACGGACGAGGGCGAGCGAGTTGAGGTGTTTGAAGGTCGACAATGAATTGGGGCGGGGTGCCTTTTTGGTGGAGCGGGCTGCTGGCGATGGAGCGGTTCCGGGGGCTTTTCGCTGGAACTCCACTTGGACGAGACTGGACGAACGGGGAGCGGTGAGTTCGGGTGGCAAAGGACCGGTGTCTCGCCTTTTCTAAACAGCAATGCGCGTGTTGCTGCTCTGGTGAGAAGGGGCTCTGGTGAGAAGGGAGTTTGGCGAGGATGACCGGAATCCGAGGGGATGAGCTCAGCGAGACGGGCAGCTGATGGGAATAGGAAAGAGTACAAGACAAGGACAGAGACTCGCAGACTCGTGGGGTCGAGGACAGGCCAGAACTTGAAGGTGACTGACCTACCGCTCTCGTCCCCGCTGTCGGATCGAGTGGGCCTGTGGGCGTTCAGTATCCGACGGATCCCATTAGTCAGAGGGGCCCTGCATCCCACGCCGTCGGGAGAATTCAGAAATTGCCCCTCTCACCCACCCCACAGTTCTGCCACCCCACATAAAGACGACAGCCGCCCATCCTGCCGTCCGACCTCTCGTCCTCGGGCCAATCAGCGGATCCTGACCTTGTCTGCCACAGCACCACCAAAACTGGCAACCACCACAGCAAAGAACTGCCCACACGTGGGGTCGGCTTAACAATGACACGAGCCGAGGGGTTGCCTTGCTGTCTCGGCAATTCCAGTCGCTTGTTGCAAGGCCCTGCAGGAGCCAAAGGAGCGGCAAAGGATCAAACTTAAAGGTATATTCACAGTACGTCAACTCCAAACTTTTGTCTACCTTGTCTCTAACTCCCGTGCCGTCAGTACATGCCCTTTGTCCTTTTCCAGTGACCTAGACCTCGACCATCGCTCTCAACACTTCCCAATGATCCCTCCCATCAGTTAAGCTGCAGCGGCAGCCCAGCTTTTGGCCACCGGACCGAATCCAACACTCCCTCCTCGCGAAACTCGCCCGCCAGCTCCGCCTCCTGCTGCTTAAAATGATCCCACGACTCATGATGCATAGGAACCAGCACATCAGCCTTGATGTCCCGGAACAGCCGCGACGCCTGGCGGCCGCACATGGTGATCTGCAGGCCGTCGAACGTGGCCTTGCCCAGGTTCATGAGCGCGATGGCGATGTGGTACTTGTCGGCCATGCGCGCCAGCTCCGGCACATAGACGGTGTCGCCGCTGAAGTAGATAGCGTTGGGCCGCCCGTCGGGCGCCACGCCAAAGTCGGCCGTGTGCACGATGAAGCCGACGCACTCGTGCCCCGGCCAGTGCTTGCACGGCGTGGCCGTGATGTGGAACGTCTTGCCGGCGATGCGGACTTCGCGCTCGTCCCAGTCGTGGAAGCCCACGACGCTGGGCCGTGGCGCGAGGTTCTTGGCGCCGTCGGCCGTGGTGAAGACATGCCGGCCGTCGAGGAGCTGGCGCCCGAGCGGGTCGAGGTTGTCGGCGTGGTTCTCGTGGCTGAGGAGGACCGCGTCGATGTGTGGGAGCTGGTCCATCTTGAGGGCTGGGTCATCGTGCACTTTGAGAATGTGGCCCTCGGCCGGGAATTCGGTGCCGGCCGGGGAGAAGAAGGGGTCGGTGAGGAAGGTGATGCCATCGATTTCGAGAATCGCCGTGGCGGTTCCGATGTGGGTGATGCTGACCTTGTTCTTGAAGGTCGACATGGCTGTGGGTGATTTTGGGATGGACAATGTTTCGAAGTGTAGGATTGATGCGGTTTGTCTCAGGCTACTCGGATGTAAACTTTGAATGATGCCTCGGACTATGACCAGACGAGGTCAGAGTTCTTATACAACCACCTCGTCCGCATGGTTCCCACGACCAGATGCCATCATGCCGTCGTGCGATTCATGAAAGTTCGAGCTTCCATGAGCACAGCAAATACGATTAATAATTCAACTCTTGGTATCGGCCTGCCTGGGATGAAACAGAGTATCAGTTCACAGTGCGTTCCATAGTTTCCTAGTCATGGGTTCGGAACAACAACATACGATCCCTGAAATATGCTCTCAGGCTATCCACCTATATCCACAGTTAGAGGTTTTCTTGGAGTTCAACTGGGGCTTCTACTATGGGAACACAAGGGAGGTTCCGTACTTAGAGTTTCACGCCGGTCTAGACCACAACATACTTCGTCACAAATATTTTCAAGGCCCACTACCTACGTGCTGTATTAAGAGCTTGTTTGTCAGCTAGTCTTGGCGGAATATATACCCTAAATAGGCTTAGTATTCTACAGGAAGCCAGCCCCTGACGGGGATTGCTGTTCTGTAAAAAAAAGAAAACACGAATAGTATACGTTAACGTTATCCACTTTGAGATGCCCCAAACGGGCCCACCGTTCAACATAGACCTGGATGTAGTTATACTTAAATATCTTTATTAGACCGACGAGAACTGAACGAGGATTCGATATAGGCCCATAAGCCGTCTGGGCCATTCTCCAAATTCAACATGGTCAACGCGAATCAAGTCGTCTCCAGCCGAGAGCATGATTTTTCAGCATCTGCAGATGAGGAATCAGCAACAAGTTCAAGACCTTCATTTGAATGCTCAACAAGACGACATAGCGGCCCAAATCAACGCGGGTTGGAGATTATGACTGCGCAAAGTCTGAATTACAGCGAAGGAGCTGTCGACACGGCGGCAGCTACCAGGGACAAACCGCCAGATGGAGGTTTGGCGGCTTGGCTGTCCGGTAAGTTCCCATTCGGAGAAGAAGCTTCATGTTTTGTTCTCGATCTGATTGATGCTTATCCTCGACCATGTTAGTGACGGCCGGTTTCTTCGTCATCATGAATAGCTGGTACGTACTACTCAACACCTTCTCGTCCACATCGTTCGAAGCGCTCACCAGTTCTCCAGGGGGATCATCATCTCCTTCGGTATCTTCCAGACGTACTACGTTTCAAACCTGCATCTTCCCCCCTCCGACATCTCGTGGATTGGATCTCTCGCCGTCTTCCTGCTCTTCTTCGGCGGCATCGCAAGCGGCCGTCTCACGGATGTCGGCTACTTCCGCACCACCACAACGCTCGGCGCGTTCCTCATTGTGTTAGGGACCTTCATGACGTCTCTATGCACAACCTATTGGCAGTTGGTCCTTGCCCAGGGAATCTGCATCGGCATCGGCAACGGATGCTTACTCACGCCCATGATGGCCGTCATCTCGACGTACTTTGGGCGCAAGCTGCCGCTCGCCATGGGGATTGCGGCATGCGGGAGTGTGGTGGGCGGTCTCGTCTATACTGGCATGGCGAGGACGTTGCTGCCGACCATTGGTTTTGGGTGGACGCTGAGGGCGATTGCGTTTATTCAACTGGGCACGCTGGTGCTCGCCATGCTGGTGGTGCGGCCGAGACGAGTACTGCCGGCCAAGGGCGGACAGGCACTGCCCTTGGTGGATTTCACTGCTTTCAGGGGGCCCGAGTTTAGTTTGTTTGTCCTCGGCTCATTTTTGGTAAGTCACAGTCGTTTCTCCCCGGCCGCCTACTAAGGGGTAGACATACCGCACGAGTCCCGGCTGTTTGCTGACAAGATTGAGTCCAGTCCTTCATGGGCGTCTTTTTTGGATTCTTTTACCTCGCCTCGTACGCGCGAGATGTAAATGGGACGCCCTATACAGACTCTCTGAATCTGCTGCTGGTGCTCAACGGAATCGGCGTCGCAGGCCGTCTGTTGCCGACCCCTCTCGCTAGACTCTTCGGTACTCTCAACACTTTCATCGCCCTGATGCTGGCCTCGGCGTTGGCCATGTACACTTGGATCGCCGTGCATTCGACCCCCGGGCTGTACGGTTGGACGGCCTTGTACAGCATCGCTGTCGGCGGAGTTCAGTCTCTCATGCCAGCGGCGGTAGCAGTATTGAACTCGGATCTGCGCAAGGTGGGCTCGCGACTGGGCATCGTTTTTGCTGCCGTGGGGATCGGGTCTCTCATCGGGTCGCCGATAGCTGGTGTGCTCATTACCGCGAGGAATGGATCTTATGTGGGAGCTCAAGTCTTCTCGGCGAGTGCCTTGGCGGCGGGAGCGTTGCTCATCCTCGCGGCGAGGGAAATACAGAGGCGGAAGACGTCTGCACGCTTTTGGTCCAAGTTGTAGAAACTTTGCTGGGAAGCTCTGCAAGAGTCGACATGTCAATTTCTGTGACAACAGTCAGAAAATCGAACTTGTTGTTTACTCAAAATTGCAAACCAGACAACCAAACGTCATCTCACGACATAGGCGACTGCTGAATGGGTGTGGGGGTCTGACCAGCAGAGGGTGTGGGAAGCGACGGCCATCCCGAATCAAGCGGCCGACCGGCACTCCTGAACGGGAAAGACGGGAAAGACAAACGAGCCACCCGTCCGCAGCCGCCGACCTCGGCCGGGCTGCCGGCTAATTCCACGCAAGCAATGAGATGAACTCGGTTATCGTCCCGATCAAGAGGTCTCCGGGTCTCCTGTTTTTTTTTGTTCCTGACGCCCCCTTGTTGTCTTGTCCTTTCTTTGATTTGAACCCCATTGACGGTCCCTACCCGTCTCCATTTCCTCGAGTCAGCTGCTAAATTGGAGGCCACCGAGGCCACCACACCTCAAGCCTGAAAATGAGGGGTGCAGCGACACATGTGCTAAATCTGGCCCAAAGGTGGGGTAAAGACCCTGCTGTCTGAGAACCCCTCGGTAGCGTACAGACTACGTTGCGCACCGCGACGCGTTGCACGTTTTTGCGGAATCGCCCAGGCGGGAAGGAAACGTGGGGGTGGCTGCCGCCAAGCCAAATTCATGTGACCGCGGGTCTCGCTTGGCGACATGCCCCATGCCTGCCACTGTTGTTGACGTCGCGATCGTGCATTTTCACGCGCCGCATGGTGTTTCTGCCATCTCCATTTCAACCCCCACCACCCGACCCCCCTGGAGCCGTCGCCAACCATGCCGCTCATCACCATCCCCACGACGGCACGGCTACCCTCGTCGCTACGAATTGACGCTCAAAACCCCGCCGTGTCCAAGATCCTCTCCCGTCTGTCGCGCGCCTCCCTCCTCACCCTCGCCCTCGACTGGCTCGACGAGAACAACCAGTCCCTCGCCGCCCCCTTCCTCCTTTCCGAAGACCACGACGAGGACGACTACGACGAAGATGCCTTCCCGCCCGCCCCCTCCCTCGACGCCTTGCGCCAGCTCTACACAGACCTCCAGGCGCGCAAGGGCTCCAAGCGCGACATCCTCGACCGCTTCCTCGAAGGCGATTGGCGCCACGGCCTGACCCTCTACCAGCTCGCCATGGCCGACCTGCAATACCTGCACGACCACCCGCTCTCCCAAAAGTGGGCCGCCTACCGCATCACCCCCCTCTCGCCGCGCGACCCCTCCGACGACACAACCGACCCCCCCGCCGTCGACAAGACCTCGCTCGTCATCCCGCGCTTCCACCCCTCGACCTTCCTCTCGGCCCTCCAGGCCCGCGTCCTGCCCGACGTCAAGGCCCACTACAACTTTGACCGCCACGGCTCGCTCCCCCTCCTCCTGCTGCGCATCTTCATCCTCGACTCCCCGTACAACACCACCACCGCGACGACCTTTTCCGGCGCCCGCACCGTCTACCTCGCTTTTCCTGACGCCTCTCCGCACGTCTTCGTCTCACGCCCCCAATCCCTGGGAGGCGCGGCTGGCGCCGCCGGCGCAGAGTCCAAGAGCCTGCACGCCCTCCTCCTCGACGGCGTGCCCAAGGCGCTGTCGCGTCCGCGGCAGAGGTTCGCGCTCAAGTCGACGAAGCTGGTGACGCGGAACCTGGAGGAGCTGATTGCGCGCAAGGGCGGGGCGCAGAGGACCGGGGCGGCGGCGGGTGGGTGGGGGGTATATGCGGATGAGAAGGTGCGGGAGAGTCCGCTGGAGACGGTGCTGCCTACGCCGCCGTTGTCGGAGGACGGGGGGGACAGTTGGGGGAGGAAGAGGGCGGGGCCGGTGCCGGGGGAGGAGAGAGCGGCCAAGAGGGCGAGGTTGGTGGCGAGGGCGAGGTTCGGGGGCAGTGCGAAGGTGGGGGATGGGAAGGGGGTGGAGAGGGTGGATGTTGTTGTTGAGGATGTTTTTGGGGGAGCGAAGAGTGGTGATATACAAGAGGGGGGCGATGGCGAGGATGAGGAAGAAGACATGCCGGTGTCCGGGCGGGGGAGAACAAGTCGAGCACAAGAAGATGCTGAATCAAGAAGGGAACCGGAAGTAGATGACGATGATGGCGGGACGGCGACGGACAAGTGGCGGCCTTTGGTACGACTGACGTTTCATGGAACACACGTCTTTGCGGGGATACGCCAGCTCGTGGAGCATGGTATTATCGATGGCGAGCGGATGCCGGGATGGATGACGGGTGAAGAGGGCGTGACGGTTGGCGCGGTAAGAGAAGGGAGAATAAGAGGATTTAAGGGGTCGGCGGTGTAATGGCTTGTATGAGTGCTGTAATATATCCCGGATTTTGATACCCTCGATGAACGACGAATTCGTTTGCAAGCCCATTCTCCTTTCCTGGTTCATGTCTCTCATCTCTTCGACCCTCCTGGTGAGGACTGGGAAGAAGGGGCGTCATGTTGAGAGCTGGGTCAAGTCCAGAGTCAATCGACATTACGGCACATATGTATCATGTCTATCAACAGCACACGTCTCTCTCGTCAATGCCGACACTACGAACAAACCCCAAACACCTTAACGGTATTCGCCCACGCCGCCTCACACACCTCCTTAACCGACACCCCCTTGATGCCCGCCACAATCGTCGCGATCCGCTCAATCGTACACGGCTCATTCCGCCCCTTGACCATGGCCCCCTCCTCCCACTTCTCCTTCTTGACCACCTTGAACCTTTCCGGCACCTCTGCCTCCTTTTTCTGATTCTTCTTCCCCCCACCACCGCCTCCGCCCTGCTTCTTCTTCCCCTTCCCCTCTCCTTTCCCCTCCCCAACCCCATTCACCACCACCTCCTCAACCACCACCTCCTGCTGCACCTTCTTATGCGCCTCCACCAAATACTTCCACCCCTCATGACTCCCCCTAACCTCACACCACGGCCCATCCGTCTCCAACATCAACCGATCCAACCTCACCTCCCTCACCACCTCACAATTCTCCCTCGTCTTGAAACTACACCCATTAATCCCAATATACAACCCCAACCCCATCAGCTCCCGCAGCTCCTCCACCGTCCCCGTGAAGCTGTGCACAACCCCCCCGGCCGTCAACCGCTCCAGCCGCTCGCCAAACGCCTCCTGCAGCAGCCGCACAAAGTCCCGGTGCGCCGCGCGCGAGTGCAGGAAGAGCGGGAGCTGCGGGGAGAGTTGGGCGGCGAGCGAGAGTTGGGACGCGAAGGAGTGCAGTTGGAGCGGGGCCGGGCAGTAGTGCAGGCGGTCGTAGTCGAGGCCGAATTCGCCGAGGGCGACGAGGGAGGGGCCGGCGGTGGTGATGAGGGCGCGGAGGTCGGTGAGGATTGTGGTGGTGCGGGTGGGGCAGGGGGGGGAGATGGGTTCCGGGGAAGGGGGGGTGGGTTCGGCCGGGGCGCTGCCGGCGCATGCGAGGGTGTGGGCGGGTTCTTCGTCGTCTTCGCTTTGGGACTCGTCGTGGTGGCGGTGGTGTGCGGCGGAGAAGATGGAGGAGCTGCAGGGGTGGATGCCGGCGGTGGTGTAGACGGTGTTGGCTGGCGGGGGGGTTAGTTTAGGGGGTTGGGTTTGAGGGGGGGGGACGGACGGAATTGGGCGGCGAGTCTGAGGGCGTCGCGGGAGCTCTTGAAGCTGGAGCCGGTCACGATGAGCTTGGTGCATCCGACGTCGGCGGCGCGCTGGATGACGCCGGGGAGGTCGTCGGGATGGCGGGATTTGCCATGGTATCGGCCGCGGAAGATGGGGTCGGCGAGGTTGATGCCGATCTGGATGTGGTGGCAAGGGGTTAGCGGGTGTTTCTTATCATTATGACTTGTTTCCCCTGGGAGTGAAACCGACTTACATCGATATACCTGGGCTTGTAGTCTGGCGGTGGGGCACTGCTTGAATTGGAGGCTGAGGCCATGGTTGCTAAGCGGGCAGACCGGTGGACGGCCGGCTTATGAATTGTTGCTTGATTGGTAAGGATTGAAGCTGATCTAGGGACGCAAAGTCTCATAGTTTTTCCAGACTCCTCAATGTCAACCTTGGCCCCTTTATACCTGGGTCAGGGCTGGTTGTAGGACCTTCGACAAGTGGTGGAAGTGAAGTTCCAAACTCAGTCCTGAGTCATACAGGAGGCTCGATTCGGAGAGGGCAGGATTTGAGGACGGACAAAATCACTGCACCTGCGAGGCGAGGCAGAAATGTGTGTCAGAGCAGCCCCTCCAAGAATTGTGTTTTATTGGACAATTGGGTAATATCCAGGCATTTCTTTCGGAGAATGCCACCAAGTCGCAGCCCTAGTTCCTCTGGCGGTTACGGTGGTGGTGATGGTGGTGGTGTCGTGGATGCCTGAGGGGTTCAGGGGCCGCCAGGAGTCAAAGTCCGCCTGCGATTCGTCAACCGACGGAGTCCGAGCCTGGCACGGAGGGGCGCGCGAGGGGCGCTCGGTCCAAGCCCGTTTGTTTAATGGGGTGGTGGGGCAACAACGCGAAGAATCGCGTCTCCAGAACACGGTCCCGCTGCTCCCTAAAAAGAGTGGCGCCCTTTGCAATCCCAAGCCTGCAATTTTTGGCTTCTTTCTCTGCACACTTCCCCATCTCAACCCATCCCACTTCCTCCATCTTCCTCCTCACAACTTCCCTATCCTCCCCGACTTTGCCCCCAGAACTGCAAGATCAGTCACCTCATCCCACCCCGATCGCGGTTCTTCTTCCCTCTCTCTCTCCAGCCACTGCCACGCTCATTATCACGTCTCAACCTCTGTGAGGTTTCTCCTCTGCCGCTTCTTTCAGGAACAGCAGCGAGTTCGAGATCTGATTTCTCCCACTTCCCACCACAATACGCCGCGATGTACGTCCAGAAGCGCGGTAAGTCAGCCCTCCCCATCGCATCCCCTCCTCCGGCCTCTAACCCGACCCAGATGGACGCCAGGAGCGCGTACAGTTCGACAAGATCACAGCTCGTGTTTCGAGATTGTGCTATGGGCTCGATATGGACCACGTCGATCCCGTGGCAATCACTCAAAAGGTGATCTCGGGTGTTTACGGAGGCGTGACCACTGCCCAGTTAGACGATCTCGTAAGTTATCCTGACCTCACCTCACCTTGGCTTGACATCAAATCTAACGCATCTTTTACAGGCCGCCGAGACTGCAGCGTACATGACTGTCACTCATCCCGACTACGCCATCCTCGCCGCTCGTATTGCTGTCTCCAACCTTCACAAGCAGACCAAGAAGCAATGGTCGTCGGTCGTCAGCGACCTTTACCACTATGTGAACCCGAAAAACAGAACCCCGTCTCCCATGATCGCCAAGGAGACGTACGAATGCGTCATGCGCCACAAGGAGGATTTCGACTCAGCCATCGTCTATGACCGCGATTTCAACTATCAGTATTTTGGCTTCAAGACCTTGGAGCGCTCGTACCTCCTCAAGCTCAACGGCCACATTGTCGAGCGGCCGCAGCACATGATCATGCGCGTCGCTGTCGGCATCTGGGGAGACGACGTGGAGAAGGTCATTGAAACCTACAACCTCATGTCCAACAAGTTCTTCACACATGCCTCGCCGACCCTCTTCAACGCTGGCACTCCCCAGGCTCAGCTCTCTTCGTGCTTCCTGGTGGACATGAAGGACGACAGCATCGAGGGCATCTATGACACCCTCAAGACTTGCGCCATGATCTCCAAGATGGCCGGCGGCATTGGACTCAACATCCACCGCATCCGCGCCACCGGATCTTACATCGCCGGAACAAACGGCACATCCAACGGGATTGTGCCCATGCTCCGTGTGTTCAACAACACGGCCCGCTACGTTGACCAGGGTGGCAACAAGCGCCCCGGCGCTTTTGCCATCTACCTCGAGCCCTGGCATGCGGACGTGTACGAGTTCCTCGATCTTCGCAAGAACCACGGCAAGGAAGAAATCCGCGCTCGCGATCTCTTCCTCGCGCTGTGGATTCCCGACCTGTTCATGGAGCGCGTCGAGTCCAACGGTGACTGGACCCTCATGTGCCCGAATGAGTGCCCCGGTCTTGCCGACTGCTACGGCGATGAGTTCAAGACGCTCTACCAGCAGTACGAGCAGGAGGGTCGCGGGCGCAAGACCATCAAGGCTCAGAAGCTCTGGTACGCCATCATTGAGGCACAGACCGAAACAGGCAACCCATTCATGTTGTACAAGGATGCTTGCAACAGAAAGTCCAACCAGAAGAACCTGGGTGTCATCCGCAGCTCCAATCTGTGCACCGAGATCATCGAGTACTCGGCGCCTGACGAGGTCGCCGTCTGCAACTTGGCCTCCCTGGCTCTTCCCCAGTACGTCGACTACAACAAGGGCGTCTACGACTTCCAGAAGCTCCACGAGGTCACTCAGGTTGTCGTGCGCAACTTGAACAAGATCATTGACGTGAATCACTATCCCGTCAAGGAGGCGTACAACAGCAACATGCGTCACCGCCCCATCGGTCTCGGTGTTCAGGGTCTTGCGGATGCCTTCCTGGCCCTCCGTCTTCCCTTTGAGTCCCCCGAGGCTCAAGAGCTGAACATCAAGATCTTTGAGACGATCTACCACGCTGCTCTGACGGCGTCCTGCAACATCGCCAAGGTTGAGGGTCCCTACTCCACCTACGAGGGCTCTCCTGTCTCGCAGGGCATCCTTCAGTACGACATGTGGAACAAGAAGCCCACTGATCTCTGGGATTGGGATTCCCTCAAGGCCAAGATCAAGCAGCACGGTGTCCGCAACAGCTTGCTGGTCGCCCCCATGCCCACTGCTTCTACGTCGCAGATTTTGGGCAACAACGAGTGCTTCGAGCCTTACACATCGAACATTTACCAGCGTCGCGTTCTCGCTGGTGAGTTCCAGGTCGTCAACCCGTGGCTCCTCAAGGACCTCGTCGACATGGGTCTCTGGTCCGATAACATGAAGAATCGGATTATTGCCGAGGGTGGTTCCATCCAAAACATTGGCTCCATCCCCAAGGACACCAAGGCCCTCTACAAGACGGTGTGGGAGATTTCTCAAAAGACGGTTGTCAAGATGGCGGCCGACCGTGGTGCCTTTATCGATCAGTCGCAGTCCCTCAACATTCACATGCGCGATCCCACCATGGGCAAGATCACCAGCATGCACTTTGCGGGCTGGAAGGCTGGCCTCAAGACGGGCATGTACTATCTGCGCACGCAGGCTGCTGCCGCGCCGATTCAGTTCACTGTCGACCAGGCAGCTCTCAAGCTGGATGACGAGGCGCCTGCTCGCAACGAGTCTGGTCTGAAGAAGCGCCAGCCTCCCCCGGGCTTTTCCTCGATGCCCTTTTCCTCCGGGTCGTCCTCCGGACCGGCACCCATGTATATGAGCAACTCGAATGGGTCCGCCAACGGTGTCAACAGTGTGTCCGCCAGTGCGGCTGCACCCCTTTCCGTTCCCACCCCCGCCCAGAGCGAGACCAAGAGCAGCAGGCCTGTGACCACGCCGGCCAAGCCGCCCCCGTTCAAGGCGGACATTGAGGAGGGTGACAGCCCCAAGAGCCTGCCTACCGAGCCGAACGGGCCGATCAAGGAGGAGTCGCTCGGCGAGTCGCTCGGCCAGCTTTCTCTTGACGAGAAGAAGGATGGCCAGGCCGAGGATACGGAGGATGTGAGCAAGGAGCGCGAGGCCGACATTTATTCCGACGCTGTTCTTGCTTGTAAGCTTCCCTGTTCCTGACTGTCCCCCTGATGATTGCTAACCACGCCGAACCAACAGGCAGCATTGAGAACCCCGAGTCGTGCATCATGTGCAGCGGCTAGAGCACCGGGTGGCTTTCACATCGCACGATACCATGTTGGAGTAATTGATGTTGGGATTAATACTTGCTTGCGGGACATTGGGTTTCCATTTCGAGAACATTCGGGGTATCAAACAGAGATACCGACGCCGCCACGGCGGCACGAGGAGGATGAGCGACGAACGACGAGGCAATGTGAGAAGAAGGGGGGGCAACAAAACAAGGGCCCCAACGAGACGGGGGAATATGGTCGACGTCACGACATCGGCAGCCGACCGGATATGTATGCCCGCGCCCTTTTTCTTCTGCTGTCGCCACAGGTTTGGGAGTCCTGCCATCTCCTTTTAGCTACTTGACCCTCCTGCAAGCAAGCAGACGTGGGATCGTCTTAGTTTTTTTCGGTCTACTAGATGTATGAACACTGTATCCATACCCGGCGGTTCCTGTGCCTGCGTGCCTGTGCATCATCCCGTCTGTCTGTCTGTCTATCTGCCATGCCATGCGACGCAGGTCTGAAATCCTCTGCCCGCCCCAAAGAGGAAACATCGAATGAAGGCGAGGGAGGTTGTGCCCATCAACCGATCAATCTGCAAAGCAACCTCACCGAACACCTCACCGAACAGCCTGTCTCGACCCAGCTCTGGCGTCTACGGGTTGGAAGCAAGCAAGCTGCCAGTTTTTAACGTCCGAAAGGCAGTGGAAACCTGAGGAAAACGAAGAAGGATAGGGATGACGAGCACCAGCACAGTCACAACCACAACCACAACCACAGCGCCTGAGAAAAAAAAGGCATCTTGCACGAGGGAGGGAGTGGGACTTGCCATGTGCGCGCGGAAGCAGCAAGGCGGAAGATCTTTCTCTGCGGCGGCGAGCTAGGCAGCTGTCCGGGCGGGGCGGGGGCAACGCGCATCGGGGAGATGCAGGATGCAGATGCAGGCCGGGAAACTGCTTGCTGTACCTGCGGGACGATCAGAGAATGGTGATGCGCCGGAGTACGTGCCAGTACTAGCAAGAAGAGACGAGGGAGGGTGATGGTGGGTGATGGCTCGCGGGCGATCTTCTTTGCATGGCATCGCAGGACAGGACAGGAAGGACAGTGTGTGTACCTAGTATGTGTGTGAGCCCGGGGAACCGGCGGACGCTCGCGATTCTTTCCATGGCATCACTATGCGTAGGTATCTATGTGTGTACATGTGCGAACCCGGGGAGACGGCGGGGTCCTCCCGACGAGATCTGGATGTTCAAACTTGCATCCTCCGAAGAATGGACGATGTGGCTAGGCAAACTTGACCACCCTCCACGGAAACAGCAGAGAATACCGGGTCTGTGATATGCTTGGTTCGTTCGACCACGCGGTTCCAAAGGCGCCTTTCTCGTCACGATCCACGAAAAGTAAAGGGGAGGAGGCGGGTGTCGCGTCTAGAGGCTGGGCGGCGGTACAGGAGAGTGTACTGCTTGACGCTAGGTATATGCTACGATGATGCTGTGTTGATGCTGTGTTGGGGCTGCGGCCGCCCCGGGGCGAACTGGAGAAGGAGGGTCGGGACCGGGGGGGAAACGGCGGGAGGCGGCGGGAGAAGAGGGTACTGCTTCTACATGGGGAGAATTTTTACTGTTTCTGCGTGGAAACACTGTAGGTTCGGTGGTCGCCTACCTGATCGGCTTGTTGGTGCCGGGGTCGGGGAATGGGGTTGTTCGGGTGGCGGGAGGATGAGGGACTTCAAATTGGCAGATGGGGACATGTTTTGTTTCGTTTCAATGTCCACCATGGATTCTAGGGGTTGGGTGAGTTGCTTCTCAACGCTTTTGGGACCTGGGTCGCCTTGGCTAGGTCCAAACGGCCATGGACGTTGAAACAAGTCCGTTTGCAGATTGGGAAGCGCTACATATCCCAGGCTTCCTTGACATGCGGTCAAGACAGGCACAGTCTTTGGACAAACTTATTTCACGAGCTGAATCCTGCCCCTGAGCCCGAGCGAAATGGAAGGTGGTGATGGCCGAGACGAACAAGATGAGAGGGGGGGGCGATTCAAGACCGTACGAGGACACAGCAGACGGGAAACTACCAGCGTGTGGGGTCCCTGGTTGCTTCAGAGTGGTTTGATGAGGTGTTGCACAGAACCGCAACGGCGCTGTGATTGCGGTGACACGATGCCGTGGCGGGTAGATGGGGTTTTCGGTCTGGTCTCACCACCTGGTAGGGACAGGCCGTGATGGTGTGTAGGGGGGGATGGGGGAATCTTTTGAACCTGACCGACACCAGAACGTCCTGGACTTGGGAACGGATGACATCCACGGCGTCTCGAGGCGAAGTCATGGTGATGTTTAATGCCGATCGGCCCAGCCCCGGACCACCTCGTTCGGGACTCGGGAGGGGATGGCGCTGCCAAGGCCGGCGGTCGGTGGCACAAGGCGGCCCGGGACTGGGGGGAGCCGAGACGGGCTTGCGATGTGTGGATGCAGAAAAGCAATGGTGCTCGAAGCATGTCTCAGTCTGAACCGGCCCGTTGCGATAACAAACGCCGTTGGACGAGTGAGCGAGAGAGCCAAGAGGTGTCTTGGCCCTCGAGCCCGGCCATCTCATTTCTCTCCATCTCTTGTCCAAGCGATTTCCATTTTTTGTCCTGCCAGTTGGACACAAGGTTGGACTGCGAGATCTCGACTCTGCGACTCTGTCATTCAGTCTCTCTTGTTGTCGTTGTCGTTGTCGTTGTCGAGTCAACCAACAGCAAGCATGAAAGAAAAAGGGGACGAAAATATTCCCGGGCTTGGCAGGCCCACCATCGTCCCATCTTTGGCGGCTGCGATCGTTGCAAGGTCCGGAAATCGGAAATCGAAATCGGGCAATTTGAAAATGACGCAGGCTCGCAGGCAAATTGGATGGCAGCCCGACGATGGATGACATCAGGCCCCAGGCCTGGGCCCAACCCAAGTTCAACGACAAGCGAACGGCAGTCCCCCGCCCTGCCTGCAGCTGCAGTTAGGTTCCATGCTTCCAGGTTCCCAGCCATGGATTTATTATGGCCATGATAAGAAACTTTTCTGTCCAAAGTCGACCTTTGCTTGGCTGCACAAATGAAGCTGGCGACCAAGGAAGGCTGAATCTGGAAAGCCCATCGTCCGCCCGCGCGAAGCGATACCCCGCGCCCTGAGATTCCCAGGCAGGTTCGGTGAACCGGCCACCCACTCACGATCCACTGCGATGCGGGCTTCCAGCTCAGCAGGGTGTGTGTGCACAGCTGGGGCTGCCCCTGCAAGCCATGCAGAAATTTCGCCATTGGCCAATGGGAGTCTGCCAGCAGCCTTTGCTGGTCAGCACCTAAACTGGACGGCCCATCTGGACTTCATCCCATCTCGACTTCCTGTCTGATGATCTGATGGGAATCCGGATGCAGTAGCGCGATATCTGGGGCCTCCGGGAACCCAACCTCTTTCTCTGCCAGATCTCGCCAGGTCAGCAGGTCTCCCGCCTTGATCGGGACGACCATGGATCGGTTGCCCTGGTGCTGGTGCTGGTCGCTGGTCGCTGCTTGCCTGCTTTCGCGCCTTGGCAAGCAAGCTTCTGTGAACCATGGTCGGTCACCACTCACCAGCCACCAGCTCTCCCATCAGGGCCATGTGCTGCCCGACCTTGGTCCACAGGTCTGTAAACACGAGGGGGGGGGCTCATTACGTAGCCACTGTACCACGGCACTTGGCCGGCTCTCGAAACACGGCTCACCCGCCCGGAGGCCATGCCCTCGGGAACCTGCCCGGCGATGTGGCCAGGGAGGCAGAATCAGCTGCCTTCGAATGCACCGCATGTCTTTTTCTTTGCCGTGTGTAGCTCGTCCGCCCCAGCCCCCCCAGACAGGACCCTTGATGTCGGTCGTGTGGTGGATGCAGCTCCCCTCATGAGCTTCGACGAAAAGAACCCTTTGGCCCAGCTCTGCGGAGCAACTCCCCCCCTCGCCCCAGCTAGCTGTCTCGCCTTGGCGTGCGCTTGGCTTGTACAAGGCGAGCGGTCTTTTCCTTCTCCCACCGAGTCCAGAACCAGGTCCCGCGAACTGCGGCCTCCGTCACAGGATCGATGGAGCGGCGCCCGTTTGGTCTTGGTGATGTGGGCCAGCAGACGAGGCATTCGAGGCATCCGCCCTCTGCTTGATCCTCTGCCGCTGATGAGATACAACACACAAAGCAACAAGCAAGAAGCAAGGGGGACACACACATGGATGCACAGGTGCTCGGCTGTTGGAGGCGGCCAAGACGGCCATCGCCAAGTTGACCGCAATTTCCAACCTCATGGGCCGGACGGGGCAGATCCCGTCGGCCATCCCAGTTGCCCGGGCTTCATCAAACGGGAAGAGGAAAAAATCCACCTGCGAGTCGGTTGCTTCCGCACATTGATCTGGGGACATCCAGCTGGGAAAGTGAGGCTCCACTTCTGACCTGCCTTCCACTTTCCATCCCAGTTGCACCTACCATTGCACCTGCCACAGCAAGTTTCGATTTCCCTCTGACGGTCGTACCTGCCTCACACTTATAAGGCCCCGTACCTGCCCCCTGCTGAACGCCGTCCCACCTTCCAAGGATTTCTCTCCCCCCACTCACCACCCTCAGGCCCCCCCCAGCTTCTTCCTCCGCCTACATCTGCCCCCTCTGTGCTCTCCTCTCGGCGAACCGATTCCTCCTCCTTTCATCACCTTCTCAGCAAAGCTTCTACTCTCCATCACAGCTACCTACTTCAGCACCTCTTAGACTCCCTCAGAACAACTCGAGTATTCTCAGCTTCTTCTTCAGCTTCCTGCTACCCGCCGAGACCCTCGACACCTTTTCTTCACACCCAACACCCTTCACCACTCCGTCAAAATGAAGGTCTCCGCGATTGTCACCGTTGCTGCTGCCGCCGTCGGCGCTGCGGCCCAGGCCATCCCTGACGGCACTCCGGACTGCGTCGTAAGTTGGATCCTCTACTCCCAGCACCTCCTCGATCATGGTCACTGACCGGCTCCCAGGCTACTTGCGCGAAGAACATGCTCGGCAAGACTGACCTTGGCTGCGCTGCCAATGACGTGGCCTGCCTCTGCCGCAACCCCAACTTCGCCTATGGTGTCCACGACTGCACCTGGGCCAACTGCGCCAACAACCAGGAGCAGGTGGACCTCGCCATGAAGTGGGCTGACGGTGTGTGCGCTGGTGCCGGTGTGACGGTCCCGACCATCGTAAGTTCTCGGGTGCTTTGAGCAGTTTGTCGATTGGTAGCTCGTCACTAACTGCCAACCATAGACCGGTACTCCTGCCGCCCCCACTGATGCCACTGCTGGCGCGGGCACTTCCACCGGTGGTGCCGCTACTCCCACGGCTCTCACGACCAGCCTCTTCACCACGACCATCACCGATGCCGCTGGCGCCGTCATTACCCAGACCGGCTCCACCACCCTCAGCGGCCTCAATGGCACCCCCGGTGCTAGCGTGATTGCTAGCAGCATCACTGGCACCGTTGTGGCGACTGGTGACGGCTTCACTTCCACTGTTGGCCTCACGACCCTGGAGACTTCCGTCACGACCGCTCCCTCGGACGCCACCCCCGTTTCTTCGGGCCCTTCGGACGTGGCCGAGACGACTACGAGCAGCGCCCTGGGCGCTCACTTCACAGCTGCCCCGGCTGCCGGCTTCCTTGCCGCCGCCGGCCTCGCGGCCCTCCTTCTCTAATCGACATGGACATGGCTTGGGGTTCCGGTTGGGATTTATTGACGATCTGGCTTTGATCGACGGTTAATGATTACACCACGAATGGGACGGACAGGGTTACGGGAATCTTAATGCTGCCGGGGATGGTGCATGGTTATGAAGTGGGCCCTGATTTCGTGCCATGGTTGTTGACTTTGCGGAGGGGGTTCGTGCTGCCAGGCCGAGTCCCTAAGCATTGGTTCTTGTACATATGTAAGAGCTTGGGAGCCTGTTTGTGTTTTTGGCGGGCATGAGATACCCATGACGGGTTAGTCGAGCTGGACGACCTTAATCCAGGGGAGCACTTCTAATAGATAGCATCTCCGAGGTCAAATCCGGAGGGCGAATATGAATGAATTTGACAAACTGTCTGGTGCATTGGTGTTTTGCCGGGTTGTTTACGGTCATGCAAAACAATTGGGCGCGTTGATGGATCCCGTGTCGCTCTAATTTTGATGGTCAACAGGCACACCGTTTCATTCTCGTGATGTCTTGGGCAAGTCACGAGTGGAGGTACTAGGCGTCCCAACAGCCACCACAACGTCATGGCCTTGAGACTAGCTGGTCAAGATACCTCTGGCGTCTTGAAACGCCGTCATTGCACTATCTCGAGCACAACTCCCAACGATGCGCGATATGTCACCAGAAATGGGCAGACGATACAGATGGCTAGGTACTTACATAGTCACCTCGCACAACTCACTCGCGCCTATGACGTCTCGAGCCAGTGAGTGGCTACCTACTTACCTACGTAGTCTCGGAGCACGTCATGGACGGCCAAGACAATTGACACTACCTAAAGGGGGCATGCGCAATGGCAATGAGATGGGGGTTGGGGGGGGCGGATGGGTGTCTTGGGGTGACGACACTGGAAGCTGTCCATGGGGACTGGGGGGTGGCATTTCGAGGGGACGGGACGGGAGTCATGGGGAGGAGGGGCAGATAAACCGTGGGAGGGGAAGGAGCAGATGGGCAGAGGCTGCTTAGCAAGGCAGGCGCCTTGGGCGTTGGGTGGGGCTTGACTGTCCTCCCGGGGGGGGGGGGGGTTGGCGTCGAGAGCATTCGAGTTTGGGGGTTGGGAAAATGCAGCGGGAGTTGGAGTTGGGGTTTTCACTGCAGACTTGCCTTCAAGATCACAGTTTGATATCTTGTTGTCAAATACCGGGTGGAATGCACTGTATTGCAAAGTCAACAAAGCCACCCTCTCTATCATTACACCCAACACCTTCTCCTCACCCCCTCCAAACAGCCCAGCAACCGGCAACAACCGCGAGCATCCCAACAACAACCACCCCCACCACCCCCCAAGCAAACCCCTCCCCTCCCCTCCCCACCTCCCCCCTCTCATACCCCCCCACAATCTCCCCCAACACCCCATCCACCACCCTCGCCATCTCGCCCCTCGAAAACCTCTCCCTCACCCTCCTCTCCCCCTTCCTCCCCATCTCCCTCCACCTCCCCTCCTCCCCCTTTAACACCATCCCCATAACCCGACTCCACTCCCCCACCTCTCCCGGCCCCCTCAACCACCCCGTCTCCCCGTCCACCACCGTCTCCACCGGCCCCCCGTCCCGCGCCGCCAGCACCGGCACCCCCGCCAGCATCGCCTCCAGCGGCACGATCCCAAAGTGCTCCCCCTGCGGCGTGTAAACCAGCAGCGCCGCCGAGCGCAGCAGCCGCTCCTTGAGCGCGCCGGGGACCGACAGCAGGAACAGCACCTCCACCGCGCGGTGCGACGGGGACAGCGCCGTGATGACCGTCTTGGCGGTCGCCGAGGACAGCCCGAGGTCCGCGGCGAGGGTTACCAGCTCGGCGTGGTATGCGACGTTCTCGGCGACGCGCGGGTCGTACCCGCCGGCGAGGATGAGTTTCGCCTTGGCGCGGAGCGTGGGCGGGAGCGCGGCGAACGCGCGCAGGGCGAGGCCGACGTCCTTTTTGCGCTCGAAGCGGTTGATGGAGAGGAGGATCTTGGTGTCGGCTGCGCCCCAGGGGAGGGGTTCGGGCGGCGGAGCGGCCGGGGCCGGGGGGATGGCGATGCACGGGTGGATGACGCGGAGGGGGTGGGAGGCGGCGAGGGCGGGCCAGGTGCGGGTGACGATGGATTTGGTGAAGGCCGAGTTGACGGCGATGGCGGCGGCGGAGCGCATGGATGCCTCTTCGAGAAGGTCAAAGGGGAGGCGGTAGAGGCGCTTGAGACGGGAGGAGCGGCCCTGGGCGAGGAGGAGGTCGGGGAAGTGGCAGTAGAAGAGGATGGGGACGCGCGGGAGGAGGAGGCGCAGGAGGGGGAGGCCGGCGGAGAGCTGGTCGATGAAGAAGGCGGTGGGGGAGAGGGAGGCGAGTTCAGAGGTGAAGAGGGCGATGTGCAGGATTAGGTGGATTTGGCGGAGGATGGCGCAGACGATGGCAAAGCGGCCGAGGAGGGTCGTGGGGACGAGGGTGTTGCCGCGGACGCGGACGTCGAGGGTGCCTGGGGGTGTTAGTGACTGATCATGGGATGGATATGAGGAACACTCACCATCGCGGGCCTCGTCGAAGCAGTGGTTCGGGTCGCAGTGGCTGGTGAAAATGACGACCTTGTGGCCGCGCTTCTGCAGGCCGACGGCGGCGTCGACGACCAGTCTCTCGGCCCCGCCAATGCCCAGGTCGGGATGGAGGAAGACTATGGTCTTTTTCTTGAGTGTGTGATTCCGTTCATCGGCGCTGTTGTCGGGAGACATGGTGAAAATGTGATCTCATGCCTCTTTTTCACTCGTCAATCTCAATCTCAACTCATCGACTTTGTCTTGAAAGACGACGACGCATGTGAGTTTAGGGTTCGGGATAAGAACATGCTGGCCCGTGCCAAGCTTTGAGGTTGAGAGATCCACAGACCCTTGCAGAAGCTCGAATTACATAAGTTACGGCGGCCCGAGCTCCCACCCCGATACTCGCATGACCCCTCCGACCCATCTAACCGCAACCAACCCCGCCGTCTCCGGCGCCGGCCCGACTCTTTGTCCCCACGCCGTCCTCGGGTCTCACCGCTCCGGAGCCGGTCTCCTGATGCCCATCCATCCCAAGGACTCAGCACAAACAAAGTGGGGTGGAGTTTCCGGGACGCGGAGTGGTCACGAGGCCAGCCACGTCCCTCGTGGATCAAGTGGAGAGCATTGTTGCCAGCAAACGGCCTGCCTCCATAATATGCCATGCAATGCACCCGGAACGGAAAGCAGAAACAGAACCTGCATCGCCAGCGCGGGCATCCCGAGTCGTCGACGATAGGTACACAGGGGGACAACATCGGATATCCAGTCATTTCTCAGGCGCGCGCGCGCGCAAGGCAAGGCAAGGCAACGAGGGAAAAGGTGTTCCATCACGAAAAAATGCTCTCGCTGATATTCTTCGTCCACTCGCCGCCGCCGCCCTCCGCTGGTAATGCACGACTTGGTACCGCCCACCCACCGTCGCCGTCGTATCAACACACCACCACTCCTAAGTACCTAGGTATTCACCACTGCATATACACGACCGATGAACCCCATCCTCTCCTCGCCACGCCACGCTCTTCAAACGACAAAACATCCACTCCATTAAAATGCACCAGCAATATGCCTCCCCCTATGCCTCTGCTCCTGTAGCCCCCACCCTCGCTGCCCATGATATGCAAATGCCCTCCCGCGGCCTATCCTGTCATTCTATACCCTCGTCTATCGTGCTGTGTGTTGTGCTTGCACCGTAGAAAAAAACAAGCCAAGAGGGAAACAAACTGGTTGAATCTGATGGGGGATGTGATGTGAATCGAGACAGAGAAGAAAAGCCCCCAAGCCCAGACCATCCCCTGAGGAAAGTGACCGTGATGCTTGAGGTGGGAAACAGCAAAGAAAGAACGCCAGCCATGATGGATGAATCCGAATCCCGCCAATGAACTCCAGTAAACCCTGCCCCCGCCCTCCCCGTCCATGTCGTCTTCCTCTTGTCTTGGATGCCATCTTTTGGTGAAAAAGGGAGAATGCCGCCCCAAGATGCTCAATGTTTGCTTGTGATTTCCCCCTCCATTGTACACGCAGCGAGTCGGCCGCCGCTCGCCATACCCACTGCCATCCATCATCATACCCCTTCATGTCCTTCGTTCTTCATCGCTTCGTTCATCCCCGTCATCAAACCTCGCCCAGAACTGCACGCACTCCACACTTCTGCTAGTAATACCCAAAATATCTCTTCGCCCAAACTCCACATGCAATCGGTTGGCAGAAGGAGCCGAGAGCTTATTCCTTGTCGACAAACACCTTCTTGGCCGTCTCGGTGCTGCCGACGCTCGCATTCGTGTCCCTGCGCCTCGCCTTGATATATCGACTGCTCGAGTGTGCCTCCGACGACATGATCGGCTTCTTGCGCCGCGCCATGACGAGGCCCTCGTCGCTGTCGCTGTCCTCGGCGTCGTCGCACTGTTCCTGCGCGACAGGGGCCTGGGCCGGCATCGCCATGGGTGTCCTCCTCTCATCGAGCTCCACAGGCACGGCACCCGCGAGGACCTGCTCTTGCGCATCGAGTGGGAACCCCGCGTCGGGCTCCTTCCTGAGCGCCGGCGGCGTCAGCGAGTCCGTCGTGTCGATCACCGTTGATCGGCCAGGCACCCCGGGCGTGAGCAGAAACTCGCCCTCCGGATCCGCCGATACCGAGCTTGTGCTACTAAGCAGGGCCGGCAGCGAAGGATCGGATTGGAAAGTGAGCGTGAGCTCCGCCATATCCTTGGCGCCGCGGGCAGCAGCCGTGTAGAGGGGGCTCGCTGATTCACTTGGACTTGTGAGGGGTGTGCCCACGAGCGCGCGCATAGACATCGAGCTAGACGACATGGTCGTCGCGATCGTCTCCTCTCGGGATGGAGGGGTCGGCCGTCGGTCGAACGTCTCGCACGAGGGGGACGGTGGGCAAGGAATGAAGGCAGGCTCCATCTCGACAGCAGGACCTCGCCCCTGCACATTGACCGTTTTGCTCCGTTGACGGTTGAGCAGGATATCCACGGGCTCAATCGCCTTCAGCGGCGATGACCGGTGCGAGGATGGCGTAGTTCGGACCTCGACGCGGTGGGCAGTGAGCGGCCTCTCGTCCGCATCCATCGACGGGCGCTGCTTCTCGTGCATATTGGGTTCCGACTGGATGTGGCCGCTGAAGGCGTCGTACGTGGGAGTATAAGTCAGGGGACTCTCGTACCGTCTCGCCGACTCGACCGATGACGGGGCGTAAGCCTTTGGCAGATGGACGCCTCCTAGTGCAACGGCATTGCTGAGTGCCACCTTGGCCTCGGCCCGCTTGTCGGTGCTGGCAAACAGCCCGCGGTCCATCGACTGCGCCCGGTTGGAATCATCCGGGGGCGGTCGCATATCCCGATCTTTCCTCAGGATGCTGGGATCGTTGAGATTGAGCGACCTGTCGACGAGGGGGGTGCTTGGCACTGTCTGTGCCACCGGAGGAGCCGCCGTCAGGCTCAAGAAGCTGCCGATATTGACGGAGCGGTGGTGTCCGTGGCGTGGGAACGTCCTTTGAGCGTCTTGCCGGTCTTGGGGTTCATCCCACTTGTGATTGAAACTCGCGACGAGGTCCAAGAGTTGCCGAGACTGCGGAACGCCCCCCGAGACGTGCTTCTGGGAAGACGACCGCTGCGGCTCATTGTGAGGCGATGTTGCGGGACTAGCGACGACGCTTTGTGCCAGCGGGTGCTCGCTGGACTGCGAGGCGCCGACAAAATAATCGTCAGGCCGCAGGCTCTTCCTCCTCGCATCTCGAGGGTTGGGTGTCGACGAACCGTCCTGGACAGGGCTGTCCCCACCAGAGCTCGCAGCGCTACTGTTGGCGCGCCGCCGTGACGACACGCTCACGCTCTCCGACCGCTCCCCGCGGTGGCCGCGCCTCAAAATCTTCTTGAAGGATCGGGAAACCTTCTCGAGCAAGGTAAGAGGAACGACCGCGTGCGCCACCTCCTTGTCATCGACCTGGATCTTCCGGCCAGATGTGCGTCGGGATGGATCGGTATCGTCCAGCCACGAGATGACATTGGTGATTCCCTTGGTGACAAATGGGTGCCGCTTGACGTCCCGGAGCCGGATCCTCTTCTCAGGGTTCTTGACGAGCATCTTGGTGAGAAGATCGATGAGGTCTTCGTCAACGTCCTCGTAAATGAGCACATCATCGTCCCGATAAGGTGGCTGGTTGACTCGTGTGAAGAGTGACTTTTCGTTGGGCTTGGTGGCGGGGTCGACCGGCAGAAGTCGCTGACGTGGGATGTAGACTTCCTCGCTGGCAATTTTGCGGAACATGTGCCATTCGTCTTCGCCGATGAAGGGAATGCGGGCATAGATGATGCAGAACAACGTGACTCCAAGCGACCACACATCGATCTGCTCCGTAACCTTGGGCTGCACGCCCGGCTGGCCGTCGTCGTAGGTGTCAGTGTAGCAGAGCTCGGGGGCGAAAAATGCCGGTGTGCCGACCGTCTTGGCAAGCTCGAGGTCGTTGTCAAAATCTTGGGCTTCCGACTCGGAAATGCTCTCGTCGCCTTCGCGGATCGGTCGCCCAAAGTACGACACGCCAAAATCCGAAATCTTGACGCGGTAATCCTTGGTCTGGAGTAGATTTGGTGGCTTGATGTCGCGGTGGACCACGCCTTGATAGTGGAGATACTCTAGACCGAGCACCGTGTCGCGGAACGTGTGCCTCGCATGCTCAATGGTAAAGCATGGCACGTAGGAGAAATCGTCGGCGTATACGTCGTGGATCCTGTTGCTGTAGTCCATAGACGACATGTGGGAATGGAAGGAGCCGGCGGCGCTCGGGGCCCGGCCGCGGAGCCGGGGTTCCGCCGAGTAGGGGCCGTACATGGTACCCTCGAGGGCGGTGGCGGAATTAGGGTGGGAGGAGAGAAAGCCGGGGGTGTCGACCATGTCGGTCTCGTAGGAGCGAGAGGCGAGCTCGGTGTCGAGAGGTTGGTGTGGGGTGCCGGTTCGGGAGATGTCCTTGCCCGACTGGTTTCGCGAAGGGGCCCGCGATGTGGACTTGGAGTCGGGATGGGAGCGCCCCGATCTCCCAAAAGCGTCCGGCTCGTCCCTGCCGTACGAACGGCCCAGGTATTCCTCGTCCTCATCGTCCGCCGCGCCGTGCTCGAGGCTCCAGTAGTTGTGCGCAGCGGCGCTGGCGGCGCCCGAAATCCTGGACCGATGGGACTTGCGCGCATGCTGCTCTTCCATGAGACTGTTGTAGTCCTTTCGCTTGGATATCTGCTCGGGGGTAAACTTCTCGCCGCGCATTTCCCTCTCCTGGCGCTCTCGCTCGCGGGCGCAGATGTGAGGGAGGCCCTTTTTCCGCCATGTGATCTCGCCGGCTTCGGCAAACTCGAGCACCATGTAGATTTTTTTCTGCTCGGGGTCATCGATGATCTCGAGCAGAGCGACGACGTTGGGGTGGCGGATCTTTTTGAGAATGGCAATCTCGCGCTTGCTCTTATCCTGGCTCGTAACCTTGCCCAGTCGTCGCTTCTTGGAGAAGCGAGGAATGATCTTGATGGCGACGAGCTCCTGCGTCAATTGGTTGCGAGCAAGCTTGACCTTGCCGTGGACGCCGCGACCCAGCTCCTCGATGATCTCGTAGTTGTTGATCATCTTTCGCCCGGTAAGATAGTCGTGCTCGACGTTGGCCTTGTGTGTCCTATGACGATGACGGGGAGTCAGCGACATACCAGCGGGGGCCCCACTTGAGGGGCAAGACGACGACAACAACGACAAGGGAACAGGAGGGGGAGGGGTCTGCTCACTCAACTGGGGGCTTATGGCTCTGCAGCGCATGTAGGGTCGGGAAGGAGGGCGTCGCCGCCTCGGAGGCGGATTGCGGAGGGAACGACATGTTGGGACGGGGGTGCGACGGGGTGTAGAGGCCCGGCGACGAGGCGGGCGTGCTGGTGGCGGTGCGCGGAGGCGGCATGATGTTTTGAAGCTGAGGATGCGAGGGTCGAGGGAATGAGGAGTGTGGCTGATTCGACTGGCGGGACTGGTGGGACTCCATCGCTGTTTATGGCTATCGAGAAACGTCGTCGGTCGGGTTGTGAGTCTTCATGCTGGACGGCGGCGACAGCGGCAACGCGCGGTGCAACGGAAATGGCGGGGCGGCGATTGAACTGCAATGCTCAGGCGGACATGATGCGGCGGCAAGCAAAGGAGCGAAGTGTGGAATGTCTTTCGAGTATCAAAGCCTGCAGACAGATGCAGCCGTGCAGACAGAGGACGTCGGTCGAGGGTCGAGGTTCGAGGGTCGAGGGTGGAGAGTGGTCGAGGGTTGAGTGAGGGCGAGAAGGTTAGGTCGGGATGAAGATCGAGGATCGGGGGTCTCGCGGGAGGAAAAAGGTTCGGGAGACAGACGGCCAGTGGAAGTGGGTGGTGCCAGTGGGTGGAGAGGCGAAAGTGACAAAAGGGTTTTGGGCGGCCAGTGCTAAGTGCTGCCAGCAGAAGGTGGTCAGGGTGGTCTGGTTTCTGACTGGCTAATATTGGATGGTCTGTTGCGCTGCGGCGTCGGCGGTACAAAGGCTCAAAGGATCCAGCGCACGATTGCAACTGTCTCCGGCAGCGGCCAAGAAGTAGCGACCGTATGCAAGACAGTGTCGCAACTGTGTGCCCCCCCCAAGGTCTAGCCAAGCCACTCAAGTTCTCGACGGTCCCGTCAAGCTCTCCCGCCGCCGAGAGCAGGAGGGACTGCAGCAGATCCAACTTCCAGATGGGCGCAGTGCGTGCAGCCTCTGTCGTTTTTTTTTCTCGGTCGAGATCTCTCGGTCAAGTTTCAATACCACGGCAGCTTACGACACGGTCAAACATCAAAACATGTAGGTCTCTGTGTGTGAGAGAGAATGAGATCGGAGAGAGAAAGAGAGAGGAGAGCCCCTCCCCCTCCCCGGCCAAGGTAGGTCTGTGCCTCCGTCAGAGCTGTGAGCTTGATGGCGCGCGGACTCTTGTTGTGATAATTGCCTGGTTGGGCTCGGGGTCGGGAGACTGCCGCAAATGTTGCGCAGCAAAACTACGGCCTTGGGAGTCGAGGGACACGGCGAGACGGCGAGACGGCGAGACGGCGAGAGCATGTCTGACAGAGGGCATTGGGTTGATCAGGCTCGGAATAGGGGCAAGGACCCGACCACGGCACCAACTTTGTATTCTCCTCGGGGAAGGACGGACTCGAGTCACACACGATGGGGAGCAAGTTGAAAGTCACAGACAAAAAGAATCTCGGCCAGACTCGGCGTTGGAGATACTACACTACGGCGTGGCCCTCATTGGGCTTGCCACGACACTCGAAAGTGCATCGAGAGACGGGAGTCCAGAGACACAGTTGCAGGTCCCCATTGATGGATGGACTTCCATTGAGGCCAAACTTGACGTCGCAGGGCCCTGGGCAGAACCTCGAACTCCAGGGAAGAGCCCGGCCCAGAGTGGGTCAATTGAGACCTGACAGGGAAGGGCGGCCAAGCTTATCATTCCTTCGGATACAAGCATTTTTAGCCTGTGATTGGTCGCGAGCGTGATTAGTGCAGCATTCTCTTTTGGGCTGTCTTGGACTTCTTGAGTCCTCGACTCCCTCCTCCATCCCCGAATAACCCAACATCGACATCCCGTATATTTCATCATACCAGGCACCTATTGTTTCGCAAAAGAAGGCCAAGGTGAGTTTTGAGCCGCGTGTCCCACCCACTTCTTCCCGCGGGCTTTCCTCCAGAGCAATACCACTACGATGGATCCGAGATTCGGCCATCAACAACGTCATCATGCCTCGCTGCATGGTCAGTGTGGCTGGCTATGGCAGTGTATGTCGGCCCCGACAGATGTTGGATCGGTGTCTTTCATTAATGTGTACTTAGCCGAAGCATGCACGAAGCAGATGTACACTGCCCTTCCTTATGGGAATGTCAGCGGAATCCACCGCTCAGCGGTCGTCTTGTTGACTTGTCCTTCGCTGGGTACACGATGGCTGAATGTGCGCTGTTCAAGAAATCTCAGGGTCACCATGGCTTGCCGATGCAATCCGAGCTTGCTGTGTTGCTCCCCGAGCATACTTACACAAAAAGAAAGGCGATGATGTCGTTGGCTGGTAAAACTGTCGTCAGAAAGTCAGCCCAACAATCGACGAGACAGCTCCAACCCCTGGCCCCCTTTGCCCCTCCTTCCCCCAGGCGTCCGTGGGTGGTGCACGGACACCTGTTTGGGCGCTGGGCGCTGGTGCGGTGCGGAGAAGCGGCAGGCTACAGCCAAGTTGAAGCAACCCAACCTCGACCGAGCCAAACCCGAGCCAAACCACCCCTCAGCAGTTTGACGATAGCTGCATACTGCACCGTCTACAGCGATTTTGTCTCATCCTCCTCTCTGCTCAGCTGACCTGGTGCCCTTCTCCACGATCTGGCTTCTCGCAGCGCAGACATGCACATTGCACACCAACCGCTCGGACGGGTCTAGTCGAACCCATAGTCTGGGGATCCGTCTCCTGTGCGGTCGTCTTGCAGCACGACGGGACTTCCCTCGCCAGGTGCAACATGGAGCGGCAGCCAGATCAACTGGCGTCGTCGCCACCGTCCATGCTCACTCGGCGATGAATTCGCCCAGTCCACAGGCTACAGCCGCCAGCGCTCTGGCCCAACGTCCACCGGATGCTGCCGACCTCGTCGCAAAGGCACTCCGCACCCGCATCACACCTCCAAAGTACACAGTATACGGGCCCGGGCAACGAGCTAGCGACGGCAGCATCCCGACATGGCGCCAGGATGGGTCGACGACGTACGTTGGAGAGACAAGGCAGTTGAGATTGCGATGGCAGGTCCCCTTCTTCCTCGACATCCAGCATCCGACGAGGACATGACTGCAGGAACATCAGCAAACCGTCCAGTGCTGCGACATGCACCACACCAGAAACTCATGTCGCCCCTCCTGCCTCCGGCAGCCGAAGCATTTTGTGACCGGCATCTCGGATTGCCCAAAAGAGACGACAGGGCAGACGTCGGCGTCACACAGCAGATTCCCCAAATCCTCAACGCTCCCCTCCTGTCCTGTCGGGAACGAGGTCCTTTCGGCTCAGCCAACAGACGACAATCTAAAGTCGTCTGCAATACCACCCACCTGCCGAGATTGCAAGATAAGTGCGACTTGACGAGTTGTTCTCGTCAGCGTCGGCACCATGGTCAACACACCACACACACACAACACACAATTCAGGAATGCCGAGAAGACCAACGAGTTGTTGTTGCGGCGCGACGGCGGTTGCTCTCCACACCAGACTTGCATGGCACGGCTTGCCCTACTGGTAGGTGCATAAACTACCTGCGGATACACCCATATACAATAGGGGCCCGGTGGCATTCGAGGCGGCCAAGGATCGAGGGACTGGGCATCATGTCGTCCAGGACCTGGATGTACCAAAGCCTGGCCAGACACGTCGCAGTACCTTCGATTACTGCATACTCCTCCGAGACGCAAGCTTCCACGACGCTTCCAGCTCTCAAGACATGGGTGTCACCTCCGGGCTGGCGTCGGCGTTGTCTCGTCGATCCAATGGCAGCCGGATCCAACCAGGGCGTCATCACACGAACGCCGTCATCCTCCCATGTGGTTGATCGAGAACCTTGAAACGACGACGATTTCCCGACTTGTCTCGCAGCTAGCGCGTCCGGATTCATGGGTTTCTCGGCGTTGAATCGACAGGCCTTTGCCAATCACACGAGATTATGAGTAGGCAATTGAGAAGAAGAAGACATTATCCCTCCAGATGGCACTCTTCAACTCCAAGGCTACAAACACAAGACGCCCAGCGCTTAGCTGATGGCGTTGGGCTGCGGTCAATCGGAAATCGGACTTGGCCCTATCAAGGTTCGATCCGTACGACGAACAGGCCAGGCCAGAGACGGCGGATTGTGTTTCTGCGCGGTTCGTTCCGCCAAGGACACGCTGTGCAACCTCGCACTCCATGTCCATCTCCATGGCCGTGTCTCGCTGTCGGGAATATTCGCGGACCCGCGACATGCGGCGGTCTAAGATTTCAAGGGCGGGCATTGATGTCGACGACGGCGAGGGTGAGCAAGGGCATCCCGAGTCGCAACGGTCTCGGATTCGACTGCGACATACAGCGAACATGAAGGTTGAACAAGATGATGAAGCAGCCACGCCGATGGGACCTTTTTTCGCATCGCGCATTCACCACAGCACTTCCAGTCCAGGTTCCCCTCTGCCCCTCCCTCCTCAAACCTCTTCCCCTCATGCTCAGCTTGGCCCGCAGGCGGGGCATCCCCCAATCACATCCCCTCCCGTCGGATCCATGCAATAAAACGGTCTTATTGGCACCCATGTTTCCCCTCAATCCAACCAGCGCACTGTGCCACACAAGAAGAGGGGCACCGCAAGAGCAAAAGTGACAGGTCGGATTTGCGCTGGGATGCTGATGGCACACCCAACTTCCAACAGACGAAGCGACGAGACGAGACACGCTTCCCGCCAGCGCCACATCGCGTCGTCGTCGCCGAGTCCCTTTTTGGTTCTCGTCGTGCCTGCCTGGGCTTGCCTTTTGTTGTGGACACTGGCGATCCCAAACGGACGATGATGGAACGGCGGGGCCGAAAGCCCATCTCGGCTGGGCGGTTCACGTCGTCGCCCTTCCGCCATGATGTGCGTGCATTTTGATTCCCGACGGGCATCGAGAACCAAGCTGCCAGGGGAATGGGTGCACTCAAAACCGGCGCCGGGTCGAGCCCAAGCCGAGCCTATTCTTGACACGGCCGACCCGACCTGACCCGACCCGGGACCAGCAAGATGCACCAAGCCAAAGGGGTCCTCCGGCCCCTCGTCGCACAAGACCACAGTGAGAGAAAAAATGGCCCTTGGGTTAGGTTGGTTTAATCTTGAGCCGTGTTTTGCCTTGCGACGGGCGTCCGGCGACGGCGACCTCCTTGCTTAGCCGCGCCGCCGCCAGGACGGGCAGGCAAGCAGGAGAACCACACCGTCGGTCAGTCTCGTCGCAATGATCATCACGGTCTTCCCTCCCGAGGAGAAGGGTCGGTGGCGTCTGGAACCTCAAATTTCCCAACGATCCCAAGCTGCTAGCAGCCCGGCCGTCACACAACACACGCGACCAACTCCTTCTTCTCCGGTACCCTCCGGTACCCTCCGGATGGGTCGACCTATCGTGTCGAGGTGTTGGAAACACGGCCAGGCCAAGCCGTGCTGCGCTAGACTAGTGGGAAAGCTGGGAATACCTTTATACATTACCCCAGACTTTGGTGATGGGATGGGAGGAGGAGGAGGACGCTAAAAAGCAAGGGAATTATCAACACCAAGGCACTAGTATCTCGTACTGTGTCTCCCATTCAAGCAGCGCTCAGATGGTGGCAGGGAGGAAGGGGTGTGCAGCGATCTTGCCTCCTTCCCGCTGGTGAACCAGCTTTCGTCTCTCACCATCACCAGCCAAGCCAGTCCAGTGGTGTGCCCCGAGGGGGGCGATGGAGGGGACATGTCAAAAGGGGGCTCGGGTTGTGATGAGAGAGGGAGGGAGGGATGAGGTTGCGGTGGATGAATAATACCTACCTACCTGCTGTGTTCCTGCGCTCACGAGGGGGCCGCCTGGGAATCCGGCCAGGAATCACGCCGATTTGGCGGTTGGTGTCAAGCTGAGGGTGGTGTCGTGATTACACTCGTGATCGTTTAGGTAAGATGAGCAAAGGAGGCTTTTTTTCAGCTGTCGTCGCCGTTATGGATGGGATTGGTCGAAGGACCGAGAGATGGTGATCATCATCGCGACGACGAGACGAGACGAGACGAGAATCTGTCCTTCTCCTGAACAGTGAACACCACCACCATGAGCAAGACATCGGAAACCTCTCCCCTCTGCTGCCCCTCCAGGCGCTCGATGCAACCCCTTGATAACCTTGACCAAGAAAGCCCACTACGCTACGACTCTACATCTCTTGAAGAAACACGGGCACTGTGCCAACTGTGGACCTCCCTCCTCCTCCCAGCCGGGCGTACCACGTCCGCGCTCTCTCTGGGAAAGAGAAGCGTGGTCCCGCTGCAGGGGGAGAAAGAAGGGAGGGATTATTCAGACCGCGCGGGCCCTGCTGTGTCGTGCATGGGCGACGGGGCGGCGACAACGACGACGACATTTCGCAGCAGCAGCGGTGTTTACGGAGAAGGCTACCGGTATCCGGTTGATTGCCCTGCATCAGCGTCAGGACCGGCCGGACCTGAGAGATTTCTCAGCTCAGCGAGGCGGAGCCTCGTTACTCATTGTCTCCATCTGCACAGCACGGCGCGGCAGGCAATCATCATCGGGGGGAGGCTCCTCGGTGAGGTGACAGCACCGTTGTGGCGGCGACGACGACGGTGAATGGGAAAAGGGGGCGGGGTGGCTTGCAAGTCCCAACACCACCCCAAGGCTATCTTCATTTCACCTCGCAATCGTCGCAAACTGTCAGATCATCTCTCTGCCTAGCGCGATCCTCGTTGGGTGGCCTTGCCAGGAAAGGAGAGATGGATGGATGGATGGGTGGAGAATCGAAAGACCGCGCGCTGGATGGGAGGCGAAAAAATAAAATGCGAGTCTGCACGTCAACTTTGCTTGCCTTGCAAAAGAACAGAACAAACGGACGGCGGCGGGAGCGAGGAGGGAGGGGACCGCTCACACCACCGCCATCATCATCATGACGGGACCGCACCCACCTCGCACCGCCCTTCGCGCCTTTCGCTCTGGGTCGCGTCCGTCGACTCGACGGAAAGAACCCCGAGGAAAGGGCGAGCGAGGGAAATGGGCAAAGAAGGCGAAAAAAGGAGAGGACAAAGACCCGACCGAGATGGTCAGGAGAGGGCGCCAGGTGGTGACGTCTATGGCTTTTTCTGCTTGTGGTGTGTGGACAGGGTCCCTGCAGCATCTTCATTCCTTTGTGCATTGAATCTTCATCCGCTCTCCGTGCGCGGATCCGGACCTTCTTGAGCGACCAGTCGTGGGTTGCCTGTTTGGGTATCTCGGGGCTTCTCCGTGCGAGGAATGGAGAGGGTTGTGTTTGAGAGACACAGTGCGCGGGAGGGGGGGTGGCCTTTTTGGGTGCGTTGAGAGGTGTTGGTGAGGGTATTCCCAACTTTGTTGTCGTCGATGCTGGAGGGAAAGCACCTGGGAGATTCTTTAAGCGTCGGCGCCGGCCATGTTGCCCCCCGGCTTTCTAGGGGTCTAGGGGTTGGTCCCCGATCGGCAGTCCGGGACACCTCCGGAGAGAAAATATCTACATACCCAGGCCCGGTTCGACAGCCTCCTATTCTTCCGAGTCCCCGGACCAACTTCCAGCCCAAACACACCTCCTCTCCCCATCATCGACAAACCCACCCACCACCACCGTACAACCACACCATCCGCCCCCCCTACGGAGCAAAACAACTGCATGTATGTGTGCCCCGAATCTTGATCCGCCATACCACCTCCACACCCCTTGCTACCCGCCTCTTATCCCCGACACCGATCACGTCGGCTTACGCAGTGGAGCTGGTATCTTTACGCCATGGACGTCGCGTCTTGTGAGTGAGGGTGGTGTGGTCGTCGCCGCTCATGTCCCTTCCGATGACTACCAAGACATGGGAGGTCCTGTCATGTTGCACACACACCCACACACACCAGACAGACACACGGCACTAGTGTGGCGGTGGTGTCTCGCTCACATGCTTGGACATGTGATGTTTTCTTTTCCGCCAGGCCTGAAAGGGATGCGGTGTGGCCACCGTTGTCGTCGTCGTTCACCTTGACGTCTGTTGTTGGGTGGGAAGTGACGAATCACTTGGGACAGGCAGGCAACGGGCCGTCGGGTCACTATCACCACCAGTTGACACGAGTCTACACTCACATGCTTCACACCTGTCCTCCTCTCACCTCAGCTCACCTCCCCAGCCACCCATCCGACCACCACCTAACCAAACCCTCGGTCTCCCATCTGTCCGACATGACAAGGCACAACCGAGACCTCGCCGGCACACACCTCCAAACGAGCCATCATCCCCCCTTAGACAACAAAACAAAACAAAACACGCGCCCCTGAGATCTGATTAACGACAACCAACCCCTCCAACATTATCGCCCTCTTACCCTCCGTTCGGTGACGAAACAAGCTTCGTTTCCACTTTTTACGAACATCGCTCCAGCTAGGTAGGTAAGACAGCATACCACAGCTCATGACAACTGCAAGTCGAACACTAGACGCACCGCTACTGCTACTGCATGTCATGGAATTTATTTCACTGCGCGGTGTGCGGTGTGCGGTGTAACCGCCGGCCGGGAGATGACGGACCTTTACCTCCTCCTCCTCGGATATCGAACTTGAAGTACCCAGGTAGGAAGATGGCGTGGTATAGTTGGCTTCAAGGCGATGCCAGTGAGGTTCCGTGCAAGAAGAATCTAGATGGCAAGGAAAGCAAGGAGGCGGGCAGGTAGGATACCGCCCGCCGCGAGAAAGAAACCAAACCCGGTCTGCAGTGAGTGGTACAATACCCGCCTGCCTGCCCGCCCTCTCACCTCCTTGCCGCTGGCAACTCGCAGCTGAAGGCAGCGGATAAGGACCCAAGGGCTTTTGGTTCATGTATAAATCCGGACTGGGCCAGCCGCGCGGGTGAATTAACCCTGTCGGGGAAAGACGGAAACATTGCCAGAGCCGGCCGATACCAGGCAGGCACGCGAGCATTGTGCTGTGCTTGAACGCGGCACATTAGGAACCGAGCCTCGGACGGAGCACAGCCAGACGGAGGGACCTGCTCGTGTGGGCTGGGTGGAGGGAGAAGGAGTAAGCAAAACTACCACTACCACAACCACCACAACCGCAACGTCGTGCCGCGCCTGTACAGCCGGAGCAAATCTGTGGCTGGTGACCTGTCCACTACCACCTACACTCGGTGTCTTTTCCCGACAGAGTTGCTATTGTTGTTGTTATTCTTGTCGTCGGATGTGGGAACGAGGGATGAAATTGGGATGGTGCCATTTTTGCAACGGAACTTTCATCAGACCCGGATGCCGTCCCCGAGCTTCGGATGGCGCACCGGGATAACCAACCCCCCGGGGATTTGAACACATACACGATCAGTAAACAAACCATCACTGTCAACAGCATCCACAGCGTAAATAATCCAAGTCATAACTCATTAAACATGCCGCCCATGTTTAGTACACCACTACTACCATGATGCTACCTGCCTGTCTGCTTCCTCAGCCCAACCAGAAACACCACACCCCCATTGTTTACATGCATGTCCCAATGACGAATACCCCCTAATCATACACTACAACGAAATTAGTCCCTCTCTGTCCCCTGTTCCATCCCACCAATGTGTCTCGTCATGACGGTCATGAGTGTTGTCCCCAGCCAGCCAGCCCCTAAGAAAAACACGCCACCCCTGAACTCCAACCCAAACAAAAACAAAAAATTCCAACAACTCACCACCACAAACTTTTGCCCGCCAGAATCCCCAACACCCCCACAAAAGACAAACCACCTACGCAAAACTATCCTCCGCCCCCCACCTCTCACTCTTCTCCGCCTCCACCTGCTCCTCTTCCCCGCCGCCAACCACCAACCCCCTCTCCCTCAACGCCTCCCAAACCTTATCCCCCTCCACCACCCTCTCCCGATCCACCACCAACCCATCCAACCTCTTCACCCTCCCGCACCCCCCCACCACCATCTGCTCATACAACCGCCTCCTCATCCTTGTCTCCATATCCAACCTCCCACAATACGCCTCATCCCTCTCCCTATCCTGCTCCGGGAGCGCAAACGCCTCCGCGGCACCACTCCTCTCTTCCTCCTCCTCCTCCTTCTCATCCGCCCCCTTGGCCGCAGCACGCACAACGACCTGCGTAGCCGGACAATAAAACCCCTGCGTCACCGGATTATCCCTGACATCCACCTCCCGCAGCCATTTGAACCCCTGCAGCACGTCCACCAGCGCCGCCGCGTCGGCGATGCGGTTGCCCGCCACCAGCACGCGCTTCAGGCGCGGGACGTATCTCAGCGGCGCGAGGTCGACGAGGGCGTTCATGCTGAGGTTGACGGCGCGCAGGTTGGGGAGCATGAGGCCAAAGTCCTGCGGGAGGGTCTTGATGCCGCAGTTGGCGAGCTCGAGGAGCTGGAGGTTCAGGAGGTCGACCGTGGGTGCGAGGGTGTCGATCAGGTTGCCCGAGAGGAAGAGCTTGCGGACTTCGTAGGCGCGCGAGAGGATGTAGTTTGAGTCGAGGGGGACGGTGCCCCGTTGTTCGCGGAGGGAGAGGCTGTCGAGGTGGCGGGCGCGGGAGAGGCCAGAGAGCTTGGTGAGGAGGTTGCGGTCGGCGTGAAGGAGGCGGACGTGTGGGAGGTGGGTGAGGGCGATGGAGGTGAGGTGGTTGTCGTTGAGGCGGAGGTAGCGGAGGGGAAGAGGGGCCGAGTCGGGCTCGACGGCGAAGGAGGAGAGGTGGTTGCCTTCGAGGTTGAGGGAATCGAGGGCGGGGAGCTGCGAGAGGTTGGAGATGCGCGTGATGCAGTTGTTCTTGAGGTCCAGGTTCGTCAGCTGGTCGAGGCGGTTGCCGTCAAAGTCGATTTCCTCGATGGCGTTGCCGCGCGCGCGCAGAGACAAGAGGCCGTCGTGGAACTTGATGCCGTCCAGCGTGGTAAGCTGGTTGTTGTCGACGCGCAGGCTGCGCAAGTGAACGAGATTCTTGAAGACCGCCAGGCTGGTGAGCCCGTTGTTCGAGACATCGACGTATTGGAGGTTCATCAGGTGGCTCCAGGCCGTCAGGCCAGTGAGCTGGTTGTTGGACATCTTGAGATGCCGCACGCTAGACGGGATGCCATTGAGATTCCTAATCTCATTGCCGGAGATGTCCAACCTTTCGAGGCTGTGGCAAAACTCCTCGAGGTTGTGCAGACTCTCGAGCCGCTTGTTGCTCAGCTCCAGATCCCGCATGTCGTCCCAGTAAGGCTCAAAGGGTTCCACCTCGGCGAGCTTGCCAACCAGGTCGCGCGTGTTCATCGACATCACCCGCTTAGAACGATCGCCGGTGACAAGACGGTGGTCGCCGACCACGTAGCTCACCTCGAGAGGCAGGGTCTCCTCCCCGTGGTGCACAGTAAACTCCGACAGGGGACTGAGGGAGAGCGTGCCCACGTATTGGCTGATGATCGGGGCCGCGTCCATCCCAAACACCGGGCATGGATTTGGCCGCGCCGGCGTCACCACAAAACTAAGGCTGGTTGACGGCGCGCTGTCCCCGTCGTTGCTGAACACGCTGTTCTCGGCCACTATGCTGAGCTCCATGTTGGAGACCTGTCGTTGCTGATTCTTGATCCGATCAAGGACAGACTCTTCATCTCGCTCATCGATCCTTGAGATGGGACGTGCAACAAATGTCTGACCCCGGACAGAGAGACGGCGCGCGGGTCCCTGAGACCTGCTACGTGACCGGGACGAGGCCGTCTTGAGCTTGTTCTGGAGAGAGGCTGTGCGTCGCCCTCGCTTGATCGACTCCTGCTCGAGCTCCTCGAGGGACTCGTCGTGGGCGGAGACATCGTTGGCGTTTTGCGTCTCCTCCTCTGGCCTGTCTTGGATGACAGAAGCGATCGGAGAAGAGAAGCTTATCGTCAGATTCCGACGCTTGCGAGCATCCACCCTGTCCTCGCTGATGCTGATCTCGTGCTCGACTTCTTCGTTATCATCATTTGTGGGCGGAGCCGTGTCGTCGACCGGGCTTGTTGAGGGCTGGTGTTGTTTGCCAACCGGTGTGACGGACGGCGTCTCATCCATGCCCGAGATGTGGGTCGAATCAAAGTCGGGGGGAGACGGGCTCACCGGTGAAGAGCCGTTGGCCAGCGCGTCCCGAGCGGCAGCCTCTTTTTGAGCCGTCATGAGTCGAAGGTTTTGCATCTCCAGCGTCATGTCGACGGTGAGATCGGGAATATCGGCAAATGGGTCATCCTCGCTGGCCTCGGAAGGCATGTAGCTGCTCCGTGGCTTGGACCGGATGGATGCTGCCCTGCGCTTGATCCAAATGTTGTTCTGCTTGTCGAGGACCATGTTTCCGACCTGGTCGGGGATCAGGTGCAGCACGCTCTCGGGCGCAATGACCTTCTTCGTCTCGGACCCACGCGACGAACCGGTGGGGATCGACCGAGTTGTGGACTCGGAGCCGCTCGAGGCATGCGAGGGGACACCAGAGTTGACGTCATCAGCGGATCGCCAGTTGGGCTTGTGAGAGATGCGAATGTTGGGAGGATCGCTAATCACGTCGTCGTTCCAGATGGAGGGTCTGGTGCTGCCGCTGCTCATGGTCCCGCCAACGTCCTGTCGCTCTCGGGCGGCGCGCATGGCTTCATGGTCGAGGGCCGTGGAACGAATGGAACAGCCAATAATGTCACCCATGTCGCTGGCCTCTTCGTACATCTTGAGATGCTCGACAACCTCGGGGTCTTCTTGTCTTGTCGAGATTCTGGTCACTGGCCGACCTCCTTCCCGGCTGGGTGGTCGAGAAAATGGCTCCTGTGTGGACTCTTGGTAGGAGCTGTCCATGTCGGGCGACAATTGCTGAGCATATTCCGCGTCAGACTCCTCCAAGCTGGCGAGACCGCTGGCCACGCCGGCCTTACTGCGAATCATGGCCATAATCTTGTTGGCCTCGTTGATAAAGTCCTCCGTCTTGATGGACGGCTTGCGGTCCGTTTCCCCTGTCGACTGGTGGGTAGAACTCAAGAGCTGGGATTTCCTGGCAGACCGAGGAGCCGGCTTCTCATCAGCCGAGAGCGGTCTCTCGCGCTGCAGAGACGAGCGCTGGGTCGGTGTCGGGGTACGGGGTCGTAGCAGCTGGCGCGATGCGAGCATATCAGCTTCGGCCTTTTCAAACTGCTCCCCCTCGCGGGCATCTTTGCGCTTCTTCCCCATGGCAGTTTGCATCTGCTGATGAGAATGTTGGGCGGCCTCGGCCTGGTCAGGCCCCTCATAGCCAATGTCTGACTTGTGAAGGGTCCGTCGTCGCTTCGGAGTGGGATCCTTGGCGGGTGACGTTCGTGGACGCTTGATCTCAGACACTCTATCCTTCTTCTTTGGCGTGGAGAGGACTCCGGCGAGATTGGGAAAGGGGGGGTGAAGCTCTCGTTTGTCGCTGGCTGATGCTCTGCTAGAACGTCTCGAAGAGCTCGAATTTGACTTTCCGCGCTTCCTCTGCACCACCAACGACGGGGGGTCTTCGGCTGGCGAAGAATTGTGGCTGATATCAAAAATGTGCGGGCCAGTCGCCGCCCCCTCTGGGCCATCTTCGGGGTCGCAATTTTCCTTGTCTCCTCGTAGCACTGATGCTTCGTTGGACTGGTAGGAGTACTCGTCGTGGAACTCGTACCCGTCAAACTTTCCAGTGCCGAATTCATTGAGTGAGTCGGAGAAAACTCCCCTGTGCAGCGCCTCCTCCTCTTCCCATCTCTGGTTGACCCGTTCGCGGACGGCGGCCGTGGCGCTAGCATCCTGGTCGAAGCCCGACAGGCCGTCCCCGTCCTGCGTCCCTGCATCGTCGCCCTGAAACTGACTCATCCGGCGAAGCAGAGTCTGGTTGGTAAATGTGTCGTAGGGCTGGAAGAGCTTGAGGGGACTGCCGCCACTGCCCTGTGCCTGCTTCAGCGGGCTAGGATTGGGAGGACGAGGGACATCGGGAGAGTAGGTCTCTTCGATGGGCTCCATCTTGACGCTGGGAAACCGCTTCGGCGTACTAGCCTGAAGCGACTCCTCCGGATTGAGCTCGGAGGTGTCGTTCATGCCCGAACTGAGAACGCGGTGGCGGAACGAATCATCGGCAGACCGGCCGCCTCGGCGAAAGTTGACGAAGCCTCCCAGCCGCGAAAAGTCGACCGTCGCGTCCTTGGCGTCGACACCAGAGTCCTCGAAGTCACCGGTGACGCGCTTCTGATTGCGACGGAGATTTTCGAGGCGCTTGCGAAGCTCGTTTGGCGGCAGGTCAGCAGGGCCAAAGGTCTCCTTTCCGTTGCTAGCCTGGCGGCGTTCGAGAAGGATGGGGCTAAAGTCCTCGTGGCGAACGTCGCTCCGGCCACTGACCTTTCGAGTTTCGGGGTCGGGGTGGCTTGGTTGGTTGGCGGAGTAGGCCGTCTGCTCGGTGGTCGAGTACGTCTGAGACTGGGTGTCGGGCGCCACACTGGGTTCCGACTCCATGCTAGGGTCCTCGGAGTCCTGCACCTGCCTGTTGTACCGCATCGAGGTGTGAGGTCGTCGGTCGGGCGGGCCAGGCAGCGGGTGCAGAGACTCGTCGATATGTATTTCGGCGGTCGAGGGGTCCCTGGCCCACTGGGGAGGACTCGACGGGAGGGTGACTTCGTGCTGCGACGAGAGGTAGAGATCGTCCTCGTAGGATTCGCCCTCGCCCTCGGCTTCGCCCTCGGCTTCGCCCTGGGGCGCCCTCGGTGCGGGGGCCGGGGGCTTGAACATGTTCTCGAGCCCCGTGGCGGCTGATGTGAAGAGGTCGGGCTGCTCTCCGTGGGACAGCTGGCCGTAGACGAGGCGACGCTTCCATTCGGGGGTGTCGTGTTGTTGGCGGCCCTTGGCGGGGGATGTGCTCAGCGACTTGTGCTGCACGGTATTGTGGATCACGGAGCCCGAGACCGAGTCCGAGTAGGAGCAGCTAGCTTGTCGGCCGCGGTCGTTGTTGGCGACGGAGACCTTGATCTCGCACGACAGCTTCGAGGGGACCTTGGCCGAGGGGGAGCGCCGGGAGGGCGACGTGAGGAGCTCGTTGACGCTGCGCTCACTGAGAACCCGACTGCTGTTGGTGTTGTGGAGGTCGTAGGCGGTCGTCTGCTGGGGGGCCTTCTTGGGGCCGCCATGGAGCCGCGGTATCCTGCCGATGGGGTCTGCTGCCATCTCGCTGGTGGTCTTGGAAGACGCGTCTTCTGCTGTGGGATGGTCGGGATGGTCGGATCCGGGCTGGGACACCCAGTCCTCCGAGAGGGAGTCCAGCCAGGCCTCACCCATCGTGAGGGAGACGCCGAGGAGACGCGTATTTCGGTTGGGCCGTGGTTATTTCGCTGCCATCAAGAGACAGGCGATGCTCGGTGGGTGTCGGTGGATTGGCGTGGATTGGTGGTGGGGTCGCCTATTTTTCTCTTATTTTTTCGATTGTCTTGGGGCTTGACGAGCTTTGGCTGGGGGTGGTGTGGTCCCGTACTGCTTGTTGGTTGGGAATGCAAAATAACGGTCATGCAGAGCAAAAAGTTGAAAAGTACAACGTTCCCAAAAAATACAGCAGCCTCGCGCCGGGCAGTGTGTCGTCGTCAATGATGCAGAAGTTGGTCAACCAAAACTCGACCATCGCGTGTTTGGTAAACACTCGACTGCTCCTCCCATTGGCCGGCATTCCCTGCTGGCACTTCATTGCCGTGGCAACTCGGGTCCACCGTTTCAAGGTTCAGCCGTCCAGGAACCGTCACACCTGGTCCGTGTGGACCATGGTCCGCGGGAGTCACCTGACCCCGCGCGCCCGACTGAATTGAATTTCACGCGCCAGACGCGAAACCACGCGCATTGGCCGCCCCGGTTGGTCTAGGCCGTGCAACCTTCGTCCTTGGCATTTTTGGGCGTCCCCAGCAACCACTGAGCCAGTGAGTCCACTACAAGCACCCAACTTCGCTTCCCCGCCTCGACCCTCAACGTCACGACACCCTCGTTTTCCGTCCATCAACCCCGTCTTGCCGCACCGCCAATGTCGCCCTGTGAGGCCCAACACCGCCCACGATGAGACGGGCCAGCTTCGTGGCCCGAGACATGGCCTTTTTCGACCCCGAGAATTTCGACGACGAGCCCATCTGCTGCACCGCCTCGGTCGACAACGACGCCGACATCCTCTGTGCCGGGTCCGACGACGACTCCTATCCCACCGCCGCCGACCGACTGCTGCGCTACGAAGAACAAGCCAACCTTTTCCTCTCGGGCGCACCCCGTCGCATCCTCTCGGCCAGCCTCCAAGGCCCCTTTGACAAGGAATCCGGCTGGACGAACCCGTGGCGCTCCCAGAGAGCTCCCATTGTTCCTCCGAAAAAGAAAGCCCCTCCCAAGAGGAAGCGCGCTGCCACTACGACAATCCGGAAGTCGAGGAAAAAGAAAAAGGTTGTGGAAGAGCCGCCGCAAGAGCCGCCGCAAGAGCCGACGACAGTCCCCGATGACCCCATCGTTCAAGATCCGCCACACATCAAAGCCGGGCCCCCTTCCTGGCACGAGTACTTGGACGACGACAAAGCCGGCCGGGTCAAGGAATGGGCAGACAGCATCGTCGTCGACATCGAGCCTGTCGCGAGCTTCGCTGGTTTCGAAGAGGCACTGGGTGCGCCTCCGCGACGAGGCCCGCGAAGGAAGAGAAAGGACAGTTCCAGGAGAACCTCTTCCATCATTCCAACAAATGATCGAGATGCGCCCTCGGAGCGCAGCTCCTTTGCCGATGTTTCCCACATTGCCATTGGCCTCGGGACCCCCACACCTAATGGATTCTTCACGTCTTCCCTTTCCGCCCCGCCATCCTCTGGGAACAACGTGCCCAGAGCATCAACTCCTCAAGCCCGCGCACAGCCCGCGATAAAGGCAACGAGGAGGACGCTGGAGCTTGGGATTCCGACGAATGCAGACCTCGCTCTAGCCAGCCATGATATCTCGCTCGGTGCGACCAGCCGCGGTGGCGAAAACGCAGCGCCGGTCGAAGCTCAGATGCCCAAGGCGCAGGACGAGAGACTGGAGGAACAGCCTACTGCAGCTGCCCATGCGGCATCAAGACTTTCCCCCGGTCCAGCCGAACAAGACCCTGGATTTTTGACCTGCTCAGACCGCAGCTTCCGCTTCCGCGCGAAGCCTCAGCAGTCCAAAAAGAAGGATCAGCCTATACTGCTGGCAGAATCTCCTCAGGCCAAACCTCGGCCGAAGCGACTGTTGGCCATTGCAGACCTGTTGAACAGCCCTGCCCCACAAAGAAACAGTAATAAGGCAGCGAGTGACGGACCGATGGCATATCCCCAAGCCGAGAATGCCAACAGGCCAAACACTGGTCCCCTGGACGCCAAGGAGCCGAACAACGTTCCCGTGGTCATCAGCGAGTCGGCTCTGGGCCCTACAGTGGTCAATCTGCCGCCTCTTCCTCTCCTGCCGGTACCCACGACAAGCCTCCCTCGAAGTTCCGAGTTTCTGCCACCAGTCACGCTGCCGAGCGTTGGTCCATCCATCCCACAGCAGTCTAAGCAGCAGCCTACACAGGAGCAAATGATTTCGTCTCGGCCATCAAGCAGTCAGCAACCTGTCAGTGAAGAGCACATGGCCGTCGGCATTGTCGAACATGCGGCAGGGGCCGAAGAAATCGACAGGGTCAATGAGACTGTCCTCGATACGCATCTCCCAGACGAGACCGAGATGAGCCAAAACCCCATCTCTCGGCCGTTAACTCAACCCGCTGCCTCATCGCCATCCGCGGGATCTGACCGGCTGGGGCTCGGACTGGACCTGGGAACCTTTTCGTTTGAGAAGCAACAATCCCAAACAATGATGACTGATTTGGCCAGTGCGCCTAGGAAGCTGCTCTGGCCAAAGTTGCAGCGACAACATGCAAGCCCCTCGTCGTTGGAACCGCCCTCGGCACCATTTCAACTCCCAGGGCTTGGTCTTGGTGTGAGTGTATTACGCGCACTTAGTTCAGATGGCGCGGCACTACCGTCCAGTCCTCACCACACATCATTTCCAGCCATTTCCCCCACCGGTTCTCGCACTACTCAACAACAGAGCCCGGAACAGGACGTCCGCGAGTACCAACCAGAAGCCAATGTGGCATCTGGACTCATATCGACGACCACCCCCTCGAGCTCTCCAAACAAGCCATTGCAGGTCCTGGTGCATTCGTCCGCCCGTGAAGATGCCCTCAGGGCTTTGGAGTTCACCAATACCAATGTCATCTCCGAACCTGTGGCTGAAACAGAAGGCCTCGAGTTGCCACGACCCGGGGCCGAGGAATTATCGTCTCGTTCGCCGGCCACCACCGCTTCCTCGCCACAGAAAAGCCCATGGTCGAAAGGAAATATGGCGCCATCAACTCCCACCGAACTCGTTGCGACCATTGCACACGACACCGGAGTGCTCGTGGATGAACAGGCAGATGAGCCTGAGGTCAGACTCCCACAGCGTGTGCAACAAAGCCCCTGGGCAAGAGGCGACTCGCAGGTCACAGCGTTGGTGAAACCACGACCTCTCAGTCCAATCCCTTCGCCGTTCAGCAACCACCGCCTCCCAGAACCTGGACACCTCGACCCTGTCCTCCCACAGCTCTGCATCCCCGAAAAGACTACCCCCTTAGACCCGCCCAACCCCCAACAACACCAGACCGCCAGACATCTAGCCTACCCACCCCGGAATTTACCCTCTCCATCAAATCCTTCCGCGAATTCATGACACCCTCCCCGCCCAAGCGCCGGCCCCTCGCCCCTAAAAGCAGCAACGGCTGGTTCCCCAGCACCCAAGTCCTCGAGGACGCCGCCGTCTCCAACCCGTGGGCGCGCCTCTCGTGCACCCAGCCCCCGCGCTCGATGACCTCGTCCCTCAAGACAATCCGGAAAACCAGGACGAAGACGAAGAAACGCGTCTCCTGGGGCCCGCTTCCCAACGAGCCGGTGTCCGAACACCCCCCTTCCGCCCCCGCCGCCCATCGCACACCCGCAACACCCACCCTCCGCTCCCGTCCCGCCTCGCCGCCCCCGTCGAGCTTGGTCTCGGCTGAGGATCTCCCCGTGTCGGAGCAGAAATTCGCAAAGCATTTCGCCGCTGTCAAGGCGGGGAGGCGGCGGCTCAGTGGGATACGGAATGGGATGCGGCGCGGGAGCAGCACGCCGACGATGTGGAATAAGACGAGGAATGCGGCCGTGTGCGGGCTGCTGCCGAGCGAGTCGCAGCAGACGTGTCCGAGTCCGGCGATGGGGGCGATGGCGGAGGCGTTTTTGAGCGCGGATGAGGTTGGGGGTTTGGAGGGCCATGGGTTAAGTTTGGGGGCGGAGGTGGAGGAGGCTGTTGTAGTTGGGGAGGAGGTGGAGGAAGAAGAGGAGCAGGAGGAGGGAGACACACAGCAGAGCGTGGATGACGTTTCGCATGTTCTGGAGAATCTGGATGATTTCCTGGGGAGCTGGGACGTCGAGACGGAGTTGGAGAAGTTGGAGAAGGAGAGGAAGGAGAGCACGAAGGAGAAGGAGAATCGGAAGGAAGGTGGTGAGGGGGAGGAGGAGGATGGATGGAGGACGGGGATGGGCACCAGTAGTATGCCTGTGGGACTGGGACTGGGGACGCTGGGGATGGCGGATGAGTTGTTGGGGAGAGGGGTGTGGGATTGAGGTTGTTGGGAATGCATGCTGGAGGTGGTGGGATGTATGTATGATGGGTATCTTGGGGTTGATTTTGGCCGGGAGTTTGGGGATTTATGGGAGGCGGATTGTCAGGGGCTTGTGGGTTCGACGACGCCTCTGGCGCATGGGGTTGTTTGTTTTTGTTCCTTTTTGGCGTTTGGGTTGAGAGGGCAGCCAGCGAAGTTGTACTTTCCCGTGTCATGGGTTGTGGAGATACCTAGCAACGTTCACGGTAGAACGGCAACAGTGTGGTTATTATTTATATAGTCATGGCCGTCGCTGAGAGTGTGTTTTGGGAAATGTGGCAAGGCATGGCGTCCAGGGAGGAAATGGGAAAGGGGCTGCGACCTCGGGAATATAGCAGCAGAAATAGAGAGTGTCTCTTCTGTCGAATTCATCATCTTCATCACGGCCGCCAGTGACTCATGTCCGTCATTTTTTGTTTGATAGTCCTTGATGCCTGCGGAAGATACCGCCCTTCCTTCCACACCGATACGCTCCCACGACAGCAACCCCGACATCGCTGAGCAACTGGGTAATGACGCGCTTGTTTTGTTCTCGTCGTCGTCGTCTACCCCGAGACAAGCTGGACTGAATACCTACCTACCTACCCCGGAAAGGTCCAGTCGGTGGTGTATAGTGCCACACGGAGATCGCCGGGAATTGTCATACATAGCAGTTCGCCGCATGTCATACGTAGGAATATAATTCCGCCCCCTTCGTCTATCTGTTTGTGTTTCGTTTCATGTGTTTCTCGGCGCGCCGGGCGGCTGAGGTTTGGCTTGGTGTAGGTGAAGGTGAATTGGGCTTTGGCGGTATTCAGCTTGATAGACGTAGGGACTGGGTGTCTGAGAAGTTGGCGGTCTACGGTGGACGTGGGGACATGTGTTTGTCAAGGTTATGAGGCTTACGGAGGTGATAGCTGTCTTTTTTTGTGTTTCTGGGACTTGGAAAATCGTCCAATGGGTAGTCCAGCACAGGGGGTAAAGGTTGTGGTAGGTAGGTATGCCAGACGTCCAAGTTTATACATCTGCTACTAGTGTAGAGAGGCCGGTTGTCGCAACCAATGGACGATAGAATACATCGGTGTTGTGGCACCCAAGGACTAGATATCGCCGGACCTCGAGGCCTTGCCTCCTTTGGTTTACAATCCAATACTGGTTTGTTTGTGAGCGCGAGACCTCTCGTCAGGTAATCGAGGCTGATTCTTTCTTGGGAAGGCCTCGTTGGCACAACTCTCGGCCTTGAATTCGGATTTCAGGGCCTCTGTCAACTACTAGGAGGCCTTGGCTTGTATCTCGGATGTCTCGCGCTAACAAACAAACCAGGGCTGGAGTGTATGTGGGGAAATCATCAAGGGAAAGAGTCCTGGCGTGGAGGACGGGCAGTCCAGGAGCTCCCAGTGGGCCTGTCGAGATGCCACATGCCCGCCAAGAAAACAAACCCCTTTTCACAGCGGGTTGTCATGACGGTAAGAGTTTTAGACCTACTAGTAGGTATAGTATCTCCCGTCCACTCGTCTCAACGCGTGGTCCGCAAAGTACAACGCCAACCCTGCGATGAATTGCATGATAAAATCATCTGCCGCGGCAAGCGAAGTCAACCGTTCGTTGACAAGGAGACAGAGTCATGGAGTTGCTGACAACGCACTCGGCGCCACATGGGCAAACCATTGGATGTCGAGCCTACGAGGCTGGTTGCTTGACCTCTGAGATCCGGTACATGTCCTCTGCAGTGTAACACGCCCAGTAAAGTTGGGCGTGCCCTCTCCCCCCCTTTAGAAGGCGTCGAGAGGCCCGTCGGGCGTTGATGCTGAAAAGGGGCTCTCCATTCATCGGCAGGCGCGCGACCAAATGTACAATCCAGTAATGGTTTGTTTGTTAGCGCGAGACCTCTCCCCCGCCCTGGCGAGGCCTAGTTGGTACAAATAATAGGCCTCGTGCTTCGATTCCAAGGCCTCCTGCTCCAATTTCGGGGCTTTCATCAACCGATAAATGGCCTCGGCTTGTATCTCGAAGGTCTCGCGCTAACAAACAAACCGGGGCTGGAGTGTACCAGCGAGGTGTTTTACTCCGCGAGAGAAAAAAGAACCTCACTTCGTTTGGTGGTTGGAATGAAGGCGGCCCAACCTTGCGAGCCGAGTCGATGCCGGGATCTGGCGACTTCGAGATGGAGCACGTTCCGGCATGATTGGTGGTGAGCGAGCTGGAGCGGCAAAACACTGCAGCAAATGCTCCGCCTGCGGATTCTTCCCCAGTTTGTTTCCCTGACCATATTGCCAGCCGAGGCCCCGTCCCGGATCTGCGTTCCGGACGGAGATGGAGAGAGGTTCGAGGTCGTGGCCTTGTGGCCCGGTCGTCCGTGAGGGTATCATCAATTGGTAGAGTAGCCGAGCGTGCCGTTCCGTCCCATCGCGGGGTAGCATATGGTTGCAAGAGTTAGCCGGCGTTCCATAGGTAGATATCAACCTGGGGGAATCAGGGCGGTGTTGGGAGTTTGGGTGGCTTTTGATAACAAGGTGCGACGTCGGTCCGTTGGACTCTGCCAAGACGGGAGATGGCGCGAAGCGGTGACGGGTCTGGCGACAGCAGAGCTCAGAAGAGTCGATACGATGACGGGTGGACTTGTGGGAAAACGCCATGATTGGAGGCCATTGTCTCCCTGCTTTGTCGTTGGCTGCTGGGGCCGTCCGTCAGTCATGTGGCTGCCCCGAGGGCATCGAGCCCCTTTCTGCCCTTTCCAACGGGGACCCGGGGACTGGAGTGTCCGTCCTGTCACCGGCCACAGCAGGCCAACGTGATGCCGTCCTCTGCGAAATCGGTTGCGTAACTCCAACTCACCGCAGGCCAGAGATTCCAGCATGTCATTGCTCACCGACCACGATCGAGCAGAGCCGGACCACGTCGTCGCACAGACTGGGGAGAGTGGCTCTCCGACGACGGACTCCCACGCTGTTATCAAGACAACCACTTCCATACCAGAGCATCAGTTGTATGCAGAGTGCTGCAGTGGCCCAAGTGGCTAGTCGGGGTCTGCCACGAGCCCGAGAGAGAGAGGGGCGGGAAACTGGGAAGCGATGTGCGTGCCGTCGGTGAGGATAAGGATTTGTTCGTTTCCATGATGCCAAGACATCAAACATTGGGTCGAACTGAGGGCATCATGTACCTCGATGGCCCTGTCCTCCCTGGCCACAGAAGAACTGGTCAGTTTCTGGGAATTGGCCCTGGCAGCCGCGGCATGGCGCCCCTACTAAGCCGGTGTCGCTGGCTAGCAGGTTCCAGATGGTGCCAGGGGATACGGGGTCGAACACGAGCTTAAATTCATGATGATGGTACAGTTGAGGTACTCCATTGTCAGCACCTGTGGATGCCCCCGCTGCCCCTCTATCCACTGGACAGATCCATTTTCCCCATGGAAGGACGCTTATTCCACCCTACAGGGGAGGCGACCCACTGTTCCCATGGAGTTCATAGCGGCGCCCTGGGAGGGGGAATGCACAGTGGGGGGGAGGGAGCCACACCATGGCCAGCCCACATCAATTCCCAATTGCCCTTGACCACCTTTTCTTATCTCTGATTCTCCATCCATCCCACTGCCGCCAGGAACCGCCCCCGTCACCACCACCACCACACCACGACCAAGACACCGCCCACGCCGTACCACATCGCAACACGTCCCGGCCACCGACTTGCATGCAGGTCTCTCTGTCTCTCCGGACGACTCCCAGCACTGCGCGCACTGTTGTTGATTTTTGAAGAAAAAAAAAGGAAGAAGCGAGGAAAAAATACATTGGCACTTGGCCGGTACTTGGACGCACAAAACAGGGTTGCGGCCGGGAAAAGCAACACAACACCACCTACTCCTCCACCGCCACGACAGAGATAGGAATTGCAGTGCCGTCTTCCGCCTCTGCCCGCCCGCCTCTTTCCCCCGTCTGCCCAGCGGCGCCCGACGCTCACCTCATGTCGAGCCCGTCCCATTCAGCCGACCATGCCCATGCCCATGCCGCCGCACCCGCTGCACCGGTGAGCCCTGTGAGCCCATGTCCAGCGGCGGGGAGTTCACCCCCCCTCCCCCGTCAAGACCAAGAGCCACAGGACGACGCTGCTGCTGCTGCTGTCGTACCTGGCCCTGCGGTAACACCGCTGGCGCACCAAGGCCTTGCCACCCCCGTCACCTCCTCCTCTGCTGCCCCAGCCTCTGCGTCTCCGTCTCCGTCTCCGTCTCCGTCTTCGGGGGACCAGATTAAATACCAACGCGCCCCGACCGTCCAACGACCTGCTGGCCCGTCTCTGCTGACACAGGCTCTTGCTACAGCTCGCGGCATTGGCATCCACCCGACCCCCGCCCGCCCAGAGCAAGCATCACGCCCCAAGCCCACCACCACTCACTCCTTCGACCAGGCCGCCGCCGCCTCGCCGGCCTCCCACGACCCTCAGCAGCCCGCCAATCGGGACTCTGAAGGACCGGAAGCTCGTCATGCTTCGTCTCAGCAGCCCGATGACGAGTGTCTGACGCCCCGACCTACCACCATGCCTTGCGCCACCACCACCACCACCACGACGGTCGCCCCCTCGGGGAGGCTCGACCTGTCGACGCCGAAGCCCTACAATCTCGACCTTGGCGAGGTCAACTCGGTCCTCAGCGGCCATCGGGACTTTCTGAGCAAGAGCAAATCGAGGCCTCAGCTTGAGAGAAAGGACAGCGAAACAAGGGGCCAGAGCCGACCAAGCCATGCCGGGATTCCTACGCTCCCATTGACATCGACCAAATCCCTCGCGTCCCCAACCCTCACCCAATCGCCCTCGACCATCCAAGCCAGCGGCGAACCCGGCTATTTCCCCGAAATCCCCCAAGACCCGAAGCAACGGAAGCTGGAACATCGTGTCACCCTGGGCCCCGAGAAAGCATGGTCCCTTAACACGGGAGAGACTGCCGACTCGGGCGATGGGCAGGTGGAAAAGTCCGTCACCGAGGCCATCTCGGGAGTGGAGCACAGCGCTCGCTCGAGCCGAAAGGCCAGCCACAGTCTCGGATTCTTCAAACAAGGAAACCCCGAGGAAAAGACCAAAAGAAAGGAGACACGGACGGGGACCATTGGCCGCGACAAGCTGCCACCCACTGCCGAAGCCTCCGCGGCGGAGAGGGATGCCGAGTCTGAAGGGGTGAGCTCTGGACCCCTGTCCGTTTCTGACAGCACCACGCTGACGACTCCAAAGCTTCCTCGGACCCGCTCGTACCATGGGCGAACGCCCGACGTACCACCCACCACGGTGTCGCCGCAGGACGATGCCCACGCCAAGAGCGGCCAGAAGCCCGATGTCGAGACTGACCAGCTGGCCCCTAGCCCTGCGCTGGTCCGGGCAGAACGACAAGTGTCGAGCCCCGACGAGGCCGCCGCGTCCGAGACGGTGCCCGAGCCCGACGCCGAGCGAGACATTTGTGCCGAGATCTGCGAGGTGACCGAGGAAGGTGAAGAATCAGGAGAAGAAAAGATTTCGTCTGCTGTGTTTCTGCCCCATCAAGGTCCCGAGCAGTCGGAAGAAGAGACCGAGACCGAGCTGTCGAGCGTGCCGCCCCGAACGGTTCCGACGCCGCATGATGGTGACTTTCACCCGTGGCTTGTCAAGGCTGGCGAGCCAGAGGCGGAGGCAAAGGTGGACAGAGTCGACTTTGAAAAGCGAAAGGTGCGCGCAGAGCCTGCCGAGATTCCCACTGTAGCTCCAGAGGTAGACTCCAGTCAAGCCGCAGCTTCTGCCATTGCCGATGAGAGTGAAGTCGGCCTCCGTCCCAAGCCGTCGCGTCCCGTTTCTCAATACCAAGACGAGCCCGTTCATGACCACCAGTGGGCGCCGAAGCAGCCGCTGGATGCTATCGAGCTCATTCCGTACAGGCACCAGGTGGGCGGCCACACGACGCTGTGGCGCTTCTCTCGCCGCGCCGTCTGCAAGCAGCTGAACAATCGAGAAAATGAGTTTTACGAAAAGATTGAAAAATATCATCGTGACCTGCTGGCCTTTCTGCCAAGGTATGACGGGTCCGTTTCGAGTATAGGGTGTTGAGCTAACTCTGTTTAGGTACATTGGCGTATTGAACGTTACGTTTCAGAAGAAACCCCGGCGCAAGTCGACCATCCACCGGGACGACGGGGCCGGCCCGGAACGCCAGATCGACCAGGCCGCCACCGGCGGAGGGTCCTCCAACGGCGGCGTAGCTGGCGGCGATGTCCAAATGGCCGAACTCCAAGCCCCGGTCATCAATCAGAGAGTCATCAGCCAGTCCATGCAGGCCTCCCAAAACTCAATCCCGACGGTCAAGTTTGTCGACAATCAGCACATTTTGCCTCGGAGTTTTCTCCAGGGACCTCAGAATGGCTCCAACAATCCGTTGTCGTTTTGGAGCGCGCCTGAGCCCGTCCACGACGATACGGAGCTCAACGGGTCCGCCACGGCCGTGACGGCGCCTATCCCTTTCCCCATGCGTCCGAGCCTCGCCGATCACCAGGCCCACAGCTGGGGAGCCACGACGGTCAACAAGCAGCTCCGCAACGAGGTGTTTAACGATGCGTTCCTGAAGCGACCTATTGCTGTCCGCCGTCACCGCAAGGGCCACCAACGGGCCGTACCTCGCCGGGCCCTGCAGCAGGTGATCCGAACCGGTTCCGATCCGGGCATGGTACCCGCACGCGAAGCCGAGGTCGCAGAGGCCACCCCCATCGAGGAAAAGACGGCACCCAAGCCCATCAACCGCCCGGCCTCCGCGACCCAGAACGACGTCGTCGACGGCTCCGAAGACGAAGACCCGACTCCCAAAGACGTCACAGGGACTAGCGCTCCCGAGCCGGAAATACTCGGCGACTCATCGCCCGCGCAGAAGAAGAAGCGCCGGTATTCCGGGACCGGTCTTCGCCGGAAGCCCAAGGACGTCCAAGACGCCCGCGGCGACCTCAAGTACTACGAGGAAGCCGACGAAGTCGCCTACAAGGCCGGCGACGGCGCCAAAATCAATCCCGCCTCCCCGGACCAAACCCCGGCGGCGACGGCGGACCGACCCAAAACCCCCACCCCCCTTCCCCCCTCCGACGACGTCAGCCTCCCCCACGACGACACCAGCCTCCCCCCGTCCACTGCGCCCTCGACCGCCCCCTCCCAACTCCCCTCCCCGACCGCCGAATTCAAGAAAATCCCCCGCCCCATCAACCCCAAAGAAGCCCAAACCACGACGGGCGCCGAGCACTCGCGCGTCGAGTACTTCCTCCTCCTCGAGGACCTCACCGCCGGCATGAAGCGCCCGTGCATCATGGACCTCAAGATGGGCACGCGGCAATACGGCGTCGACGCCTCGCCCGCCAAGCAGAAATCCCAGATGGGCAAGTGCGCCAAGACGACGTCGCGCGAGCTCGGCGTCCGCGTCTGCGGCCTCCAGGTCTGGGACGTGGCCGCGCAGGCGTACCTCTTCAAGGACAAGTACTACGGGCGCGACCTGCGCGCGGGGCGCGAGTTCCAGGCGGCGCTGGCGCGGTTTTTGTATGATGGGGTTGACAAGGGGAGCGTGCTGCGGCATATTCCCGCGGTGCTGCAGAAGCTGGATCGGTTGGAGGTTATTATTAAGCGGTTGAGGGGTTATCGGTTCTATGCGGCGAGCTTGCTCATGTTTTATGACGGGGAGCCGGCGGCGCCGGCCGAGGGGGAGGAGTCGACGGACTTTGCGACGGACGCGGAGGAGGCGGCGGCCGGGAGGAAGGGGAGGAGGAATCCGAGGGAGATTGACTTCAAGATGGCGGATTTTGCGAATTGTGTGACGCCGGGGGATCTTGTGGCCGAGGAGAGGTCGTGTCCGCCGAGGCATCCGGGGGAGCCGGATAGAGGGTTTTTGAGGGGGTTGGGGAGTCTGAGGAGGTATTTTTTGGCGATTCAGAGGGATACGAGGAGGGAGATGGGGTTGGTTTCGGGGGAGGGACAGCAGGGGCAGGGGCCGGTGGGGTGGTTTGAGGAGGAGGAGGAGGGGAGTGTTAGTGAGTAGGGGGGTTTTCTTTTTTGTTTGGGTTGGGAAGGGGGTTAATAGGGGGATAATGATATCTTTCTTTTGTCTTTTGCTTGTGGGCTTGTTGTTTACGTGTTGATGTCGGTGCTGGCGTCTGGTTAGGGTTTCTACGTGCTGGCTTTTCGCTTTTGGTTCATGTGGCAGGAGGACTTTGGAGGACTCGGTGGGTTGGTGATACCCATCTTTCCTCCCTCATGAGAGGGACGAAGAAGTTGTATGATGTTCCAACGCTACAGATACATTCCCCTTTTCATCTCCCCATATGCCTTAGCTCTTTTTTCTTTGGAGCGATTTTTGCTCTCCTCTCAGTTGAACTTTGCTTGTTTGGGTTTCGGGTTTGCTTTTAAGGAGGACGGTGAGGACGAAGTGGAACCTAGATTCAGGACGACTAAACGAGGGAAACGTTCCGGTTCAGGATTGGGGCTGGAGATGTCGAGACGAGGGGATTACCAAGATTGGAACAAAACAAAACGAACAAGGAGCGGGGACTAGGCCAGGGGAGAGGTTTCTTTCCAACCAACCTCTGTCTAGACTGGAAAAAGGTCATGGGTATGGCGGTCTTGGGGTCAGGGGGAGGGCAGGTCATCTCTACCAGGTACTGTCTACAGGACAGCAAGAGAGAGAGGTATGACGACCTTGGTATTCTTAGACTGGAGGCACTAGACAACAACAAAAATAACCAAAAATGCCAAAAACAAACAAAACCAACAACTAGCCCCCATCATCTCAACACATCGCTGTCGTAACAACTACCATCCTCTTATATCCAAAATGACTTACAACTTGGCCCCCTTTGTCTTCCCCAGAATCTCCTTCGCATTCTTCTCCGCCCTCTCCTTCCTCCCATCCTCCCTCTCCATCCCCCTCAAAAATGCCTCCTCCTCCTTCTTAAACCCCTCCTCGCTCAACAACTCGACGCTCTCCCTGGTAAAATGTCAGCACAAGCCCCAAGCATCCCCCCCTCCCATCAGGTTGGTAGGTACTCACCTATACATCTCCCGCTTCATAACCCCATAAATCCCCGTCCGCCCCTTCTCCGTCAACTTCCCCCTCTCCACCATCCCCAACGCCTCCTCCAAGCCCCCAAGCGCATCCACAACCCCCGCCTCCAGCGCCGTCTTCCCATCAAACCGCCTCGCCTCCAGCACCAGCGACCGATACGTCGTCGGCGTGCACTTGATCCGAAAGATGCTCGACATGGCGGCCTTGAGGGGGACGCCGAAATCGAGCTCATTCACGCAGAGGAAGCCTCGCGAGGGGGACATGATGCGATACTTCCACAATCCATCAGCACAACCCTCTCAACCTCCTGTGCAAGGGGGACTCACATCATGATGCATAGCCAACATCAACCCGCCGGCAAACGCATGTCCATTCAACACCGCGACGGTCGGCATCGGGAAGGTCAGGAAGCGCAAAAAGAGCTGGTAGAGGGACGTGGGGAGGAAAGTCGGGTCGGACATGGCGTGCTCGAGGTCGAGGCCGTTGGAGTAGAACTTTGGGATGGAGCTGGTGGTGAGGACGACGCCCGGGAGGTGGGGGCCGAATTCGAGGACGTCGAGGGCGGTGAGGAGGGCGGTGTTGAGGGAGGTGGTGAGGCGGTTGTCGGGGGGGGAGGTTAGTGTTAGGAGGTACTACGGGGCGGGGTTAGAGACATGAGAGATGAAGTATGGGATGGGTGTAACTCACCACTTGGGGCGCGGGCTCGGTGCAGACTACGGCGCCGCCGGGGTGGGCACCCAGGGGGGGGATGGGGATGGTGAAGAGGGTAGCCATTTTTGGTGGGGTTTCGAGTTGATGATGGGTGTGATAAGAATAAGTGATAAAACAATAAAACAGCACCCGAGACAGGCGGCGACGGTGGTTGATATAAGATGCTGCTTGGTGTGGATGAGACGTCGTCGGGGTCGGGATATGGACTGCCGATCGTGCCTCGGCTCCGCGGAGAGATGGGTCCAAACCGCGTCAGTGGGCCGTTTGTTCCCCTGAGCAATTTATCCCTGTTTGTTTTCCACTGCGTTCAGTCCAGGAAATGATGCTGCTACTCGTGTACTCTGTACTTTGCATTCACAACTCGTTGGCAAACGCGGTGCTGAACCGACAAAGTTGGTGGCGGGTTGAAATGAAACAGCTGGCATGTGACAGCCCGCTGAGACACTGAGACACCAAGACCCCCCAAGACAACACGAGTCGGCAAACAATGCCATGTGCATTAGTGATACAAATAAGCTGGGACAGTCCCAAACGCCGCAACCCTCGAATCTAAAGAGGTCGACTTTGCCCGTGAAAACAACAAGAAGAAAAAAAGGGGGACATATATACAGGTGTCAAGTGCTTCCTCGGCTAGAAACACCAAGAGACAGAAAACCCTGCCATTACCGCTGCTCGACCAACCCAAAGAGAAAAATGCCTAAAGCCAGTCTACCGTATACCATAGTCCTCCGTATCCTCCTCCTCCTCCTCCGTCCCCCGCAGCGTTACTACACCGCCGAGTATCCTCCCCGACTCCCGCTGCTCTGCACTGTATTGAGCACCCTCCTGATCCAATCCTTGAGCAGGTACGGAACGTCGCGGAGCGTGTCCGAGTGCGGGAGCAGATCCCAACCGCGCGCGCCATACCGGTTGTAGTTGAGCCACGACCCAAAGATGAGATACGCCGCGACGGCGAGGAAGACCCTATCCCCTCATGTTAGCAACAGTCCGTAACCCCATTACCCCCCAAAGAATACTCACAGTATAATCATCCAAGTAAAGAACCCCCACCCCGCATCCCCCGCCACCGGCGCCGGCGTCTCCGGCACACTCTCCCTGCACGCATACTTGCTATGCCACGTCAAAAACAACGTATCCCCCTCCCCGTCCCTCCGATACCCCTCCCACACCAGTGCCACCCCCTCACCGACCTGCTTCTCCGGCGCGCCCTCCTCCCTCTTCCCCTTGACGTACTCCTCCTCCCCTTTCACTTCACCCTCCAACCCCGTCATCGTCTTATTGCACCGCATCTCCACCACCGCCCTCTGCTCCCGCCCCTCAAACACCCCCCCCTTCAGCGTCAGCTTGAACCCCTCGTCCGCCTTTGCCTCACCAAGCCCCTTGGCCTCCCACTTGAACTCCTTCCCCTCGAGCGCGCCCGCGATCGGCACGACGACTTCGACTTCGGATTTCTTGGAGGACGGGTCCCAATGGTGTTTGATTGCGCAGACTGTTGCCCCCAAATCAGCACTCACCCCACAAACCCCAGCTCGCACAAGGTTGAAGACTTACCACTAGTCCCCTCAGGACAACGAAACCCCTTGTCCTTCTCCTTGTCCCCACCATCCTTATCCTTCCTCACCAGAGGCGCGCACAAATCCAGCGCCCACGTGGTATTGTAATGGCTCGGCGGCGCAAACTCGGTTGTCACGAGGGTGTGCGGCCCCGCGAGCGGGGAGAGGTCGTAGACGTGGTCGTTGACGGGGAGTTTGGCGCAGGGGAGGAGGGCGGCGGCGGGGGTGTCTGCTGCTGTTGCTGTTGCGGTGAGGGCGAGGAGGGCGAAGGCCCAGGGGGTTCTTCGTGGATGGGGCATTTTCGCGCGCGTCGTGGAGGAGGTTTCGGTGGTGGTGATGGGAGCGCGACGACACGGCCAGCCGGGGCCGGGGGAGATGGGGTGCGGAGAGGTGGATGGCGGTGTTGGTAGAGGAGAGAGACAGAGAAAAAAAAGGGTGTCAGCAGGTACCCCCGTGGTGGTTGGGATGGAAAAAGGTGCCTGGTGCTAATTTGGGTTCAGGTCTTGTCTTGTTGGGATCGGAGACGGGAACGGACTCGCCAGCGATTCCGTCATATGCCCCGGCAGGCCGGGGTGGACGCGTGGCTGGTCCGTGCATTTACATGGACACGTGAATGGGCTTGGCATTTTCGACGACGGATGCGATGTCGATGTCGAGCTCGAAACGGACAAGGCGGACTCGGAACGACAAGATGCATTTTTCTGAACAAAAACAGTTGGTGTATATTTCGCTGATTTCGCTGTCAGTTGGCCATGGCCTAGATTATCAGCTTCCTCTCCTGTTTGCTTCCATGCCAACGCATAGGTGCTTTCATCCGCTGGGACTATCATCAGAGTCCCTCTTCTGCAGTCCCTCTCAAGAGTCAAGACATGGCCAAAGAAAGCAACCGTGATCCCCTCGTTCTCATCGCATGCAACCATCCCTCCTCGACCGTCCATGTATCCCCTTATCCCCCTTTTGCCCGACCAAGCCCCACCAAAACTCCTGTTGGCGGCAATGTCTTGCCAGGGTATATACCGGTGTAAGATAGGTTGAAACTCCAATGCCAAATCAAAGAAATCAAAGAATAGTAATACTGGGGGTTGTCTTGGAACACCCCTGAGCAACTCCCGCCCTGCTCATGACTCGACTCCTTCTCCCACCCAATCCCCGTCCTCAATCACACCCCTTACCCCCCACCCATCCCCTGTTGTTGCTGCTGCTGCTGCTGCTGCTGGGCCTGCTGCTGCTGCTGCAACATTTGCTGCTGCAACATCTGTTGCTGCTGTTGCTGAACCTGCTGCTGCTGATGCGCCGCCTGCTGATGCGCCGCCATCTGCTGCCCCTGCAACGCCCTGTTTTGTGTCACGATTTGCCGCAGCACTTGGTCCCTAGCCGACTGATGGCATTGTTTCTTAAACACCTCCATAGTCTCGGGCGGTATCGAGTTGGGGCCCCCGAACCGCTGAGAAAAGTTGGGCAGTTGCTTCGAGTAAATGGCAGCCATGTGATTCCTAATCAGACCCTGCGCTGTCGGGTTGTTGAGCAGCTGGTTGGCGAGCTGGGTTTGCTGATCCTGCTGCTGCTGCTGCTGGTGAACCTGCTGTTGCTGGTGATGCTGCTGCTGCTGAGCTTGTTGCTGCTGCTGCTGAGCTTGTTGCTGCTGCTGAGCCATGTGTTGCTGGATTTGCATCTGCTGCAAGTGCTGCATCGTCGCCATCTGCTGCGCTTGGTTCATGGGGTTGGCGCCCACCATGTTTTGCCCCTGGGCCTGGGCCTGAGCCTGCGCCAACTGCTGCCTAAGCTGCGCCTGCTGCATAGAGTTCATGGCTTGTTGGTACGCCCCAACCAGATGCTGCGGCATCGGCCCTCTCTGCTGCTGCTGCTGCTGCTGCTGCTGTTGATGTTGCTGCTGGAGCATCTGCTGCTGGATGTGCATGCGTGCCTGTTGCTGCTGCGGCGTCATCATATTGGGGTTCATTCCGAGATTCTGCTGCTGCAGCATCTGCTGCCGCTGCTGCATCATCCTTTGTTGCTGGGCAATCGCTTGCGCCTGCGCAGCCGTAGGCGTCGCGAAGTGCTGCGCCGGCATCATCTGGGGGACCCCATTGTTGTTCATCATCATGGCCCCGGCCATCTGCTGGCCTGCCACCATGCCCGGCGGCGGACTGGCTTGCGTCATGCGTGGTGTCGGCACCACCTGCGGCCTGGTGATGGGCGTGGCGTGCGCCATGTTGGGTGTGGCGCTGGGCATTCTCGGTGTCCCGGCCGCGTGGCTCTGCTGGCTGCCGCGCGCCGACATGCTCGCGGCCATGGGAACCGCCATGCCCTGGTGGGCTTGGACAACCGAGGGCGGTCTCGGAGGGCTCCCGGCCATGTTGGAAGTCGACCGCTGCATCGGGGCGCCTTGGACCATCGGGGACGATGCCATCAGCGGCGTGTTATGGCCGTTGACAGGAGACGAAGCCTGGGCCTGCGACACCTGCGGGAAACGCTGCTGCGCCTGGGGGGGCATGCTGACGGGCATGTTGGTCGGAATAGGGCTATTTTGCGCGGCGTGCTGCCCGCCGGCCTGGGCTTGGTTCTTCATCTGCGCCTGAGCCTGAGCTTGGGCCTGGGCATGCGCCTGGGCCTGGGCCTGAGCTTGGGCCTGGGCATGCGCCTGGGCCTGGGCGTGTGCCTGGGCCTGGGCTTGGGCCTGAGCTTGGGCTTGGTTCTGGTGGGCCTGCAGCGCTGCCCTTCGCCGGGCCTCTTGCTGCCGCATCGCCTCTTGTCGCTCGCTCTCTTGTCGCTGCTGCACCAGCAGATCCATCTCTTGCTTCCTAGCGGCCTGGGCCTGGGCCTGTGCAGCCGCTTGCGCTTGGCGGTGCTTCTCCGACTCGAGCTGCCTCTCCTTCTCGGCCCTCTCTCTCTTCTCGCGCTCCCTCTTCTCCTCGTGCTCCTTCTTGATGTTCTCGAGAAGCTTGTGGCGCTCAAAGCGCGGCTCAAAGCTGCCGGCTCCCGTCTGCACGTCGCCATCCCCAGCACCCTGCGAACGGACAGCGTTGGACGACAGGCGCTCGTCGAGCGCCAGCATGTAGTGCTCCCGCTCGGCATTGAGCGCCTCCTCGTGGGCCATCTCGGCAACGGTTCTCTTGCGAGTCTTGGGCTGCGGGGGCTTCTGCGAATGATCGGGGTGTGCCATGTCGCCAAGCTTGCCAATGGTCTCTTCGGCGCTCCTGGTGGGCGCCAAGTCCAGCGCGGGTGTGGTGGCTAGCAAAATCTGACCCTCGGCTGCGTAGATGTTGCTCCCGTCCAGCTCCATGGTTTCCCGCTTCTGCCTCTTGGCCGGCGGGGGCATCGTGGACGCCGTGGGCGTCGGCGGGACAAGGGTGTGCGGTGTCGAAGGGGGGACGTCCCCGGACCCACGGGGAGTACTCGCCTTGATGCTGAGGTCGACATTGAGAGTCTGTGGGGTGGGAAACAGAACTATGTTGATGATCTTGCCGTCTTTGGCCGGTGCCTTGCTTTGGCCGTCGGTGGGTAGGCTCGGCGCCGGCATGTTTTCCTTGTCCTTCTCCTCGGCCGTCTTCTCGGGCGCATCAGCGGCGTTGGCGTGGCCGCCAGTGCGGGTCGGGCCGTTCAGGCTCTCCTTGGGGTAGGGGACGTAGGGCGACGGGGTGATGTAGGGGTTGTGGTTGTGAATGCTGGAGGGTGTGGTTTTGCTCGGCGCCAAAGACGGTCGGGCCGCGTCTTTTGATTGCGTGGGGAGTACGTGGTGGATTATCCGGACGATCAAGCAGCCTTCGTAAAAGGGAACTACGCCCATGTACTCGAGCAGCTCGTGGGGAATGGTGCGGGTCTTGAGGTGCTCCATGAGGAGCACGCCCACGGGGGACTTGAGCGAGAACATGCCCTCCTGCTTGTCAAAGCGCAAGTGTGTGGGGGCGTGCAGGTGGATGATGAGCGACGGCGAGTGTGTGCCGTACTTGCCGAAGATGTAGGGGCCAGTCAGGACAGGAGGACGCGGAGCGGGCGTCGGGGGCGGGAGGGCGCTGTCAGGGACAATGCTTGCGGAGCGGAGGCCGGCACTGCGCTGGCCGCGGCCGAGCATGAGGTTCGGGGTCTCGTGTCGTGGCGTGCGGCTGCCGGGGCGGGCCGGCGCCGGCGGGGGGTTCGCGCCATTTGGCGTGGGCGGGACGGAGGGCGGGCGGCCGCTGACCGAGGGGGCACGCCTGTTCTGGAGGGACGGGGAAGGCGAGGAATGGAGCTGGACGGGGCCGCCATTGGTCTGGATGCCGGGGGGGACGGGGCGTTTTATTTTCGACGGGGCGGGCGTCGGCGTCGGCTGTTTGGGGGGGGCGATGGTGGGCGCCATGGTGACGGCGACGGGGATCGCGTTCCGGGCTCGGCAGCGAGCGACTCGCCGAGGCCGTCGGGAGGGCCGCCGATGGCAGGCTCAGCGATGCACCCGGGGGTCAACGCGGACGCGGCCGAGCATCGGTGACGGAGATGTATTGGGCGGGATCGGAGGAGATGGTCGGATTGGGGAAAATAATCGATGGAAGTTCGATGGAAGTCGGGCCGTCGATGGGATTAAGTAGAGGCCGGTTCAAGGTCGTTGCAGTTCCAGTTCCTGTGCGCGCTGTACGGAAGCCTGAGGCGATGCCAACACGTGCGCTGGAGCCTGCCTGTGACGGTGACTGACGGACTGTTAGGGGACCCTTTGTGCACGTCTCGAAGAGCCGAGGCGGAAGCGACAAGGGATGAAAAGGCAACCATGCGGTGGACGGTGGGCGATGGGCGATGGATTGTGCCTCTGCGCGTCGCGCTGGCAAGGTGGTTGCGACGTGTCGACGAGGGCGGAGATGACGACGGATGGGGCGCTTTCAGTTGGTTGATCGCTGCCAGGTCCTGGATTTGGGTTGCGATGGGGTGTTTGCGGCCAATCCTTGCTCGAGGCCCGCTGCTGAAGAGGTCCAGGTCGAGATCACGTGCTCTGTCACGGGTCACCTCCATCTCCTTCAACACCAGCCCAACAAGACAAAAAAGAGCTTTGGCACCTTGGGCAAAATTTTAGAATTGACGCAGTGTGGACACTGGAGCAAGCTCCCGACAGAGATACCTCATTTTACAAGTATAGTGTACATTGGCAGAGGTATATAGCTAGATTGAGCCAGGAAGCACACGTCATGTGCTGACCAGAATGGTACCTATTCAGACAGGTACCCGGTCCATCGATAGGCGAAACAAAAAATCATCAAAACATCAGCAGCTGGTCCTCATCCAAAAAGCCCGGTATTTGCAGCCCCCCTCCCTTCCCACAGAGTCCACCGATTGCCACTCCCTATTCCTGGCCCTGGACACGACGCAGCCAGTCATCGTGGACACGCAGACCGTCCACCACCACAACACCGCGACCCCGACCGACACGATCCTCGCGGTGCCACCAGAGCTCCTCCTTGCCCGTCTTCTCGGCCTCGGACTCGCTGTCGGCCAGTCCGCCGTCGCCGCCCTCGGCTCCGACCACTAGAATCAGCTCCCGTCGCAGCCACGTCTGCAGCTGCGTCACCACGCTCCCGTTCTCGCCGGCAAGGGACTCTTGCAGGTAGACAATCTCGGGCTGGATGTGGCGCAGGATGTGCGAGTGGCCGTTGGGTGTCGTGAAGGTCAGCACCATGCTGTCCTTTTCCACGAGAGACTGCGCCTGGGCATAGACGGCATTGTACGCAGGATCTGTCGTGGTTGCGCTGACGCTGTACATTCGGTTAACAAGTGCTCCAACGCTAAACAGGTACAGAGAGGGAGTTGCTTACAGTGGGCTCTTGGTCTCCTCGCCGGGGGTCTGGGCTTGCGCGTGATCGATGTTGGAAAACGACGAGCTCAGAGATGGGGGCGGAAGGGTGCTGGTGACACCGCCCGATGTGTCCTTGAGGTTGGGGGCATAGATGAGGACATAGAGCTTGACCTTGGAATGATCAATGTTCTTGGGAATGTGCGACAGGATAGACTGGTGCTGATTAGCCGCCGCCACAGCAAAGTGCCAAGACCATGTCAACTCACAGCATGCTCGTGAAACCCATCCGAGTCAACGTCATCGATGTGGTTGTCGGCAGTGAGCACAATGGCCACCTTCTTGCGCCGCTTGTTCGCGTCCTTTGCCTCCTTGGACTGAGTAACCACCGCGTTCTCCTTTCTCGATTCCACCTCCTCCGACCACGTCTCGTGGTCGGCATACGCCGTCTTGTCCTCCTCCCGGATGGCGGCCAAGGCCGAGCCCACGGCCGCGCCGGCAGCCGTCACCCCGGCGGCGACCGTCTTCTTGGCCGTGTCGAGAAACTGCTGGGGGCTCGGGGTGCGGCGCAACGCGCCCGTCATCTGGGCGCCCCAGCCCGCCGATGAGTCCTTGACGGGCCCCGCGCCCGAGAGATCCCGCGTCTCGATGCCCGCGTACGACGGCGGCGCGCCGGGGCCGGAACGGGGCGGGGGTCCGGCGGTGCCGTAGGCCGCGTTGTCTCCGTAGTCGGCGTTGTCGTAGTCCAGGTCCTGGTAGGCGGCCTCGGTCTCGGCGTCCTCGTGCTCGTTACTTCGCTGGCTCCATACCCAGGCAGCGACGCCGGCCGAAGCCACGGCCACTGTCAAGGCCAGCGGCACCCAGTGGCTCCATACGCCGCGGCGGCGGGACGACCCGCGGTGATCATACGGCGACGACATTTATTTCGGTAAATCGAGCATCGCAGTACAGCCAGCGGGGGGTGGGCGTGCAGCGCGGGCGTGCCGTTGCTGCTGGTGCCGTCGGTGCTGCTGCTGCTGGTGGTGCCGATGTTCTCGGGTCGACCTAGCTTCGGGTGATGTTTTGCGACGGGATCGAGCTCGAGATTGGTTCTTGCGCGAAGGACGTGCAGCGCGGTCTCAGCATCGGCGTCGCGTTCGGTGCGATGCAGGGAGGGCGTCGCGGACGACGGAACCACACGAGATGGTTGGGCCGTGTGTTTGTCGTTCAACAATCAGGATCGATTTCGATGGTTTGGGTGGGGGAGTCGGGAGTGGGTGTCGACGGTGGACTGTGGTTCATGGAGGAAGGCTGGGATGAGACGGGTTGTTGACGCCCCCAGCCTGCCCAGCTCTCCCTCTTTCCTCTTTGCGGTCCTGGCTCCATTTTCAGCGCCAGCCCATCCAGGGGCCGAGGCAGGCGGTTGGCCGGGCAGGCTTGCGCTGGGCTGGGCTGCAGCTGACCTGCCAAGACGTCCTGTGGCACAGTAAGAACACCAGTCCCAAAACGGCTGAAGGGTGGATGTGGCTCATCTCTTCTATCCACGGGCTGCTCAGCCACACCCCTCCTGATAGGACCCGCCCCCACCAACATTTGGAGCTCAGGTCGCCCATCTCAGTGTGAGAGATCCAAAAGCGACGGGAGAGGCTTCTGAAAAAGTCAAGTGAGTCAGTCAGTCAAAGAAATCCTGCCCGTCCAAGACAACCACAACTTCCAATTCTCCCACGCCATCTCTCTGAGATCCTCAATTGGAGCAAAGCGGAATCTCTAGTGGGCTCAAAAAAACTCATTTTTCCCCCAAGGCATTCCTTTACAGCTCCCGCAACGGCCAGGCCTTGTAACCCCCCCCTCAAACCACGACAGCAGGGTTCGCGATGCCCCAAGCTGTGACGATTGCCTCGCCGGGCCTCCAAGCACTGATCTTGTGTGGCCCCGGCAGCTCCTTTCCAACCTTCACAGCCAACCCCGATGAGAAACCAAAGGCCCTCATCCCCTTGGGCAATCGACCCATGGTATGGTACCCTCTCGACTTTTGCTACCGGGCCGGCATTACAGGTACGTTTCGTCCGAGCTCCCACACCAAACACCCCCCTATATATCTGCACCCAATTATTCCCACGTCACATTCCTCCGATTTCAGACACTGACCTACCACAGATATCACCCTCATCTGCCCCCCGTCAGCCGCAGCAGCCATCGACACGGCCCTCAAGACAAACCCCTTTCTCACCAGCCTGCCCTTCCCCCGACCTGACCTCCTGGCACCAAAGCACCTGGACCTCAACACGGGCACCGCCCAGATCCTCGCCCTCCCAGAACTCCAGACCCTTGTCAAGTCGGACTTCCTGGTACTTCCCTGTGACCTCGTCTGCGAGCTCGAAGCAGACAAACTGCTGCAGGCGTGGATGGTCCAGGCCGTCAGCCTGCCCGATCTCCTCAACGACACCCACACGTCCCACAGCCTCCGCAGCGGCGGTCTCGGGGTCTGGTACGACACGAGGACGCTGCCCATCAAAGGAGAGGAGACGGATTTCCTCGGCACAGTACCTCTCCCATCCACAACGGCTCACCCGCCAAAGGGATCCCTGTTCCCGCACCTGTCCAAGGTGGTCTACGCGACGCCGACAGACTCCCTCAACGACCTGCTCGACAAGAAGAATGGCTTTCCCGTACGCAGAAGCCTCGTCAGGAACCACCCGGCCGTCCGCATGCGCACCACCCTCCGCGACGCCCACCTCTACATCTTCCCGCGCTGGGTCATGAACTTTGCCCACGACAACGACCAGTTCGAGGCCATCGGCGAGGACATTGTCGGCTGGTGGGCCAAGGCCGGCTGGCAATACGGGCTCTCGCAGAAGCTCCGCCTCGACAAGCTCGTCGAGCTCGACGGCCCCAAGGAGCGCAAGCACGAAGACAAGTCCCGACCCAGCACCGCCACCTCCTCGCCCACCAAGGGCGTTGCCACCCCCTCGCAACAACCCGGAGCCTCCCCCTTCGCCGCAAACGGCACATACACAACGGAACCCACCCGGCCCCGCGTCCCGCCCATGATCGCCTACGTCCCTCCCCCGCCCCCCGCCGCTGACGCCGCCGCCACCGCCGCCGCCAGCCCCGCCCCCATCATCCGCCGCGTCGACACGGCCCAGCTCCTCGCGCACACCAACCAAGAGCTGGCCAAGCACCGGTCCGCCGACGCAGCGCGCCTCGACGGCCTCGCCCCCTCCATATACGCGCACGCGCGCAAGGTAGCCTACCCCGACGGCGTGCACGCGCGGGCGCACGTCAGCGAGGCCGACAGCCTGGTGGCGGACAACGTGACGGTGCAGCAGCGGGCGTCGATCAAGGCGAGCGTGGTGGGGGCCAACTGCCAGATCCTCGAGGGCGCCAAGCTCACGCAGTGCACGCTCTTCGAGGGCGTCGTCATTGGCAAGAACTGCAAGCTCACGCGCTGTATTCTCGGGGACAACAGCGAGATTGGCGACGGCTGCGTGCTCACGGATTGTGAGGTGCAGCACAATATGCTGGTGGAGCCCAAGAGTGAGTCCTGTCTGGGGGGGATGTGGCAAACATCGGTTTCCATCTTTGCCTCCCTCTCTCCCTTCCTGCGCGACCCCCTGATGATCCATTCCTGCTCTACCGTGTGCGCGACACTTTGCTGACAATCCCTTTTTTCTGCAGCCGAGGCGAAAGGGGAGAGGTTCATGTCCTCGTCGGGATTGGAGGCGACCGAGGAGGACATGGCGGCGTTTGACAATGAGAGTGACGGCGGCAGCGGGGATGGTGGGAAGGAGGGCGATGACGAGTAGGTACATCAACTGGCGCATCAAAAGTACGCAGGGGAAGGGGCAAAAACTGGAGAGGGTGGAACGGCTTATATTTAGCTCCAAAAAAGATTTGGTGCTGCCCTCTTTGTGGTGTTTTGGTGGTGTTAGATGGGGGAGTACTCTTGGGTAGTTCAATCTGACAAGTTTTGGACGCCCCGGAAGCATATTCTTGACTGTAGCAAGATGTTCTTGGAAAGTGTGATCAAGGAATATGTCCCACGGGGAGTCTATTCCTGACTGCTCGTCCCTCCTTCTTTGGGTCCGAGGCAGACTTGGGTCGGAGGCACAAACCGAGGACGGATTCGACCTGATCAAAAGGGGAACGGGGAGGGGGGGGGCTACCAAGAAGAGGAGGGGGCAAGGGAGGAGGGTGGCCGTAACAGAGCATCGGAGCAACGGAGTTTCTCGCGTTGCTACCTTGACCAAGCATCCATCTACTACGCACGGTGGATCCACCAGAAGGCAACAAGGGCAACACGGGGACAAGAAGGGAAGAGGCTGGGCTGAAGAAACCCTCGTGCTTCTCCTTGTCCTCCATGGTACCTGCCTTGGACAGAGTCCGAGTCAGGTGGGGAGGAACGATGAAGACAGCAGCCATCATGAGATGATGCAATGCCCAGCTCCCCCGACATCCAGCTTCTCTCCAGATCCCTTGGGCCGACACCGACCAGGAGTTTGTTCCTGCGCGCAGGAACTGCTCGACTCCCACTAGCTAGGAGACGCACGAACGAAACGAGTTCGGCATGGTGTCCCCAAAAGCAAGTTTGGATTCGGACATGATCCTCTCGAAGAACATGGCCAGCCCCAGCCTGCCTGCGCAGGGTCTGGCGGAGATGGACTCCATCCACCCCCCTTGGGCATCGAGAGCCTGGCGTACGCTTGTGTCCAAATTTGGAGCATCCAAGTGGCGGCTTGCCCGCCCGTCACTTGCGCCGTCCCTCGCGACATCGATGGATCATGACCACGATGCGATACGAGCTCAGAGCACCTGTATGGTACCTTGCCTGGGCGCTTCGTCGCCGCATGCGTGCAGCATGTAGGAAGTCATAGAAGTCAGGAATTTGCAGTTTGTGGTGGTGGTGGTGGTGGTGTGCTCCATTGTTCTCGCGCATGCCTCATGCCTCATGTCTGTTTGTCCTACCCCTCGCATCCATTGTTCTGCGCGCCACGAACTAGCTGGGTGGGAGGAAGGGGGAGGGGGCGGTACAGATGGTTGGGACGACGAAGAAAGGAAAGAGGCGTCGGTTAGATAGGTATTGCTTCCGACGACGCAGGGCTGATGGTGTGATGATGGCTGGTCGGGTGCGTATGGGTAACTGGTACTGACTGACCATGGCGGTTTTGGGTTTAGGGCGGACGCACTCGTCGACCATGACAGGGCAGTAGGATAACAAACATGGACGGCGGGAGGGTAAGGGGTGGGCCACTTCCCTGGTCCGGTTGACTTGTGCGTGGCCCCGGACCGGTGGCTTCGTCATGTTTCGGCCCGAAACCCTATCGTGTGTCGGCATCCAAGGCATCTGAGAGACCCGAAGGCTGGGAAGGCGAGTGGAGGGGTTGGAGGCGACCACAACCGGTGACGGGGGTCGTGGAAGCTTTCGAAGCTTCGGTGAAGCCCGACAGGCTGGGGCGACTGGGGTGACGACCAGGGGGTGGAAGAGGGGAAGTTCGGTAGAAGCTGTCGACGACGACATCGATATCACACCTGGCGTTCGTGCAAGGGGCACACTACTACCGGTTGACATGGCTGACATATGCCAGGGGCATGGGCTGGCAGAATCCTTCTCAAGGTGGTGGGGTGGTGGTGGTTGGCGACGGCGGGGTTTGGTACCAAAGGTTGTCCTTCGTGACCTCGTGAGTGCGCAGGTATCCCGGGAATGAGGGGTTGGGACAGCATGGGTTGTTGCCCAACACCCACTGTGTAGATATGACAATGGCTTGGTGCTTGGTTCTTGCGTGGACAGCCTTGGGGTTCTGGCAAGGTTGTGATATCACCCCTGCACCTCAGATCATGTTAGTATAGGCATCCACTGTGTAGGGTTGGGGATGAGGACAAATCGGCGCTTCAGTGATGGTGTCCCGATGGCTGTCGGCTCTGCACTCACGGGCAAATACCGGCTTCTTTGACAGGTTCCATTTGCTGTCAAGCTTGATTGTCTCCATGCCGTCTCGTTGCGCTCGCTGGCCGTCCGACATCAGCGATCTCGAAGAGCAAATAAAGTGTAGGAGCAGGGTTTCCAGAGCCTGGTAGCTGGTCGCGGTACCTGAATAGGTAGGCCATAAGCGCGCGTGCGACGACAATCTGCATCGACGTCGACGCAAGGTGTGGCCGCCTAGCCCCGATCGAGACAGGCTTGGTGTGCGTGGGGGATGGAAAACGGCGCGAGGGGGGCAGCCAGGGTCCAGGATTGGTTCGCCCGCGATGGACCGACGGAGAACACCGGCAGACGAAAGCGTCGAGAGACTGGAGCACAACGTCTGATGCCCAAGTTTGAGAAAGCGGGTTGAGCACACCATCGGCAGAGTTGAAGCGATGGTGTTCATGGCAGAGTTGGCCAAGTGACGGCGTTCTGCGCCGAGTGCACGAATCGTCGACGTCTGCCATCAGGAAGTGGTGTTTCCTGACCACTGACGCACAGAGGAGGGATTGCGTCGCACCAATCTCAAACCGCATCCGCGGCTCAACTTCTCAACCACAAGATGATGCTAGACTTAACCGCCCTTTCTCAAGAGATCCAGAACACGGCCAGGGAGATGAAAGATGGAGCTCTTCTCTTGCACACGAACTAGGTTGACCGCCCAACCGCTTTCGTCAACGGGGCGCGCCCCAGACGGCTGGTGCTCTGCGAAGCGCTGCCGCCATGTTTGCGTGACCCGTATATGCACCATGCCCTGTTGGGCAGCGGCTTGGGAGGAGTCGAGGAGCCATCAGAGCCATCGTCGGCGGGCGCCAAGCACGTCAACCCTCGGCGGTGGGCTCCATGTCCAGTCGTCTCGCGGCTAGCTGTTCCATCGGAAGGAGAGTTTGGGGGGACTGACGGCGGATGGCGGACTGGCTTCCGGCGAGGGCGATCGACGACTGTCGCAACAGCACGCGGCCTGCTGGTGCAACCTGCAAGCGTCGATCCCCCAACTGGGAGGGGGGTTCAAGGGGGGGCGCCTGATTTGGACGAAACCAAGTGTTCCATCTGCAGGAACAGGGTATATATTGTACTGTGCATGTATTGCATGCGTCCCTGTGGAGTCGGGAAGGCTCTCCGTGGGACCTCATGAACCTCGTGGTGTCGTCCGGCCTCGAAATCCCACGGCACTTGGATGCCGACGGTGTCAAAGCAACGGCTCGGCTTGCTTCGCTTGAGAGACAAAGGCAGAAGCCGGCTTTGGAAATGGGCGAGTGTGAGATGGTGTCGTCGTCGAGTTGAGATTTCGTAACGGTGGACGGCAACGGTGTTTGTTAGCCAGGCGTACTGTCCTTGCCGGCGTCTGATTGGGCGGCGGGCGAAAGCCGAGAAGAAAATGTTTGATACGTCAGGTACCGGCGATGTGGTCACGGCCCTGGTGACTGGCTGGCAGCTGCGGAGTGGTTTGGGAGCAGCGGATGGCTGAGACTCGGAGCAGGATGGTGACAGCTAGCGCCAGTGACCACCACTGGCAGGCGCCTCTGCCAAGGGCAGGGAAGGGAAGGGAAAAGGGTTGCGCGCACGAACATGGTGGTTCAGAGTTCTTGACATGCGGGGAAGGCAACGGCCGTGATAGGAACAGGTTCGAGCGGGGCGGCGTGGCCGAGGGCAAGTCGATGTCGTCGTCGGTGTCGGTTCATCTTGACGAGGCGGTGGTCGCCGACTGCGTCATCTGGCAATGTGCTCACTGCCGTTGATTGATCGTTGGGAGCACCAGGGTCGAGAAGCCGAGAAGGATGAAGGCGATTTCGAAACTAGGTTTCGAATGCCCGGGCCCATGAGTGGGTTTCCAGCCGTAGGGACAGATGCCCAAGGCGGACAAGCGAGGCAGGTGCAGCATACAATGGCCAGAACGGCATTGTTGTTTGCTGGCCGAGGCGCCCGTGGCTTGGATGGTGGCCGAGGTCGGTTGTAACTCAAAGTCCTCTCATACACAACCCTAACCACCGATTTCAAGTTTTTCATTTTCATTCACTCCTCGGCTTGTATGAAATTCTTTTCGTGCACAGACCACATTTTAGCATTGAAAATTACGATCACCCATCCCCAAAGTGGGCACAGCTCGAAAGACAAGAGGCTGCCCAGAGTGCGGTCAAGGTCTTGAATTAAGCTCATGTTGTCCCCAATCCTGGTGGCACCCTACAGGGCCGCGAAATGGTCCAAGTGGGCCCTGGGGGACCCAGACCCCCGGACAAATCCCTGTCCTGTCCCCTTCCCCCCTGTACCTCTCCCTCGATGCCTCCCTCACACGGCATCCACCATCCACCAACCACGAACCACCAAACAGGCCAAACACTCGCCCACTCGATTGCCTCGATACCTTCGATACCACCTCGCAACCCCAGCCAGATTCCCGTTTTGGTTCAATCAATGTATTGGCCGACACCCCCCCGCCAGCGTCCACCGAATAAACCCTTTGACTGAAGGAGTGAGGGTAGGCAGCATGGGTACATGGACAGTGACACCAACGATGTGGTTCCGTGGGCTCCTTCCCCGTTGACGCGATTTCCATTTCGTGCATTTCGCCCTCTTTTCTTTTCTTTGTTTTACCCCAACTCTTTCCCTCCACCGGCAAGAGTCGGTGTCCAGGGTCAGCCCTAACCTGTCCAGGGCCAGGACCCGGATCTTGGGTGCCTCTTGGGTGCTTCAATGTCCTTGTCACTTGTCACAGTCTCCACGGCTCTTTTTTCAGCCAGCTCCTTTTTTGCACCTCTGTTTTTTTCCTTGCCCCTCCTTTTGCCCAGCTCACTTGTGCAGCTCTTTTTGCAACAGGTCTCCATTAGCCAGGAAGCCTCACGCCGGAATGTATTCCTCTCGGCCTCTTTTCCTGTCGATCTAGAGCACCACCATGTCTCAACTCCCCAGCAGGAACGGCTCTAGTGAGGGGCGGTGGTGGCCTGAGAGCAAAGCCAAGGGCCCCATTCCAATTCGTGTGTTACCCGGTACCTTACCGTGTGTGTCTTTGCATGCCAAACGGCCATCGACAGCCCGCGTCGAGCTAGTCGCTCGCTAGGCCGGCAGTTTGCGGTGGCCTGTCTGCCTGTCCTGGCACATCATCCCCAGACTTTTGTCGATCCACCCCGTTGCTTTTCCCGCCTATCCATGTCTGGTCGTTTGCCTCGAGCTGGGGCCTATCCCGCCGCCCCTCCCCCCACCCCGTCCTGTTGGCTGCGAGAGAGAGAGAGAGAGAGAGAGAGCGAGAGAGAGATCCCCCATGTCCGCGAGGGCCACCGATGCTCCCGTCGACAGGGACGGGGACGGGGGTGTACCAAGCTGCTGGTGGCGGCTTGGGGCTGGCGTGCCCTTGGTCCCCCCCCCCCCCAGCAGGGCTCCGAGTTCGAGAACCTGACGATACCTGCGCACTCAGGAACCGTCGATCCGTCTGCATTTTGCTCCCAGCACATCGTGGCCTCGAGACATACACGTACATGATGCGCCCTCGCCCACCGTGTGTCGGCGCCGGCGCACTCTTTCGGCCAGTTCGCTCGTGTCCGCCCCGGGCTGGGTCCTCCACACGCGGCTCTTGACTTACACACACACCCCCCTCCGCGCACCGCGTTGACACATTCCATGCCCTTGCCGGGTCTCGCCATCACCTCCCCCCCTTTATATTGGAACACTATGCCCTCTTGCGCCGTCCTCCTGCCCATCTCTGTCTCATTGTCATTAATTACGCTGACGCCCTTCGTCTTGACCAGTGTATATCAGTTGACGGCTTCTTCATCCCCTTTCTGAAGATCCAATCCTGGCACCCACCCACCCCTTCATTCTCTCATTCCCTGGCTCGTCACCGGCTGTCAGTCCAGTCCAATATGGTTCCCACGCGACTGGAGATTCCCGACCTTGGCATGATGGACGACAGCGACTTTGAGTCGCTGCACATGGCCTATCCGCCCTCAAGCTCCAACGGCTTCTCGTCGGCCTCCTCAAGTTTTGGCGTATTCACGCCTACCTCGGGACGGGCGATATCTCCCAACTCCAACCCCGAGTCTCTAGAGTTTGGGAACTCGTTCAGATCCACGACGGACTCCTTTTCATACGGCCTCACGCCGCCATCATCGGCCGTCTCCCCCTACTTCCAAGCCGATTTCAAGTATGAGGACACTTGCGGCCTCTACCCATCCCCGGCACCCGTGACGCCCTCCCGAAGCCATGGGTTCACAGACAACCTCCTGTGCAACTATGGCCAACAGGCCCCGTCCCAGGTCTCCAACTTGTTCCCTTTTGGAGCAGAGCTGGCTCCCTCCCCCATGCCATTAACGCCCCTCCAGGGGCCCCAGTTCGGCCAAGGTTGGGACACTTGTGCTCAGCCGTGGCCCCAGACGGACAGCCCCATCGACTTTGGAGTAAAGGTAGAGGACGGGCCATACCCCTCCTTCCCGGCATCCGTTCACCCCGCACGACGCCTGTTCGACGACTCGGCCAAGAAGAAAACCACGGCCCTCCGCAAGGCCCAACTGCTCAGCTCACGGACGACCACTGGCGGCGTCCGAAAGCGGACCAAGCCGTCCACCCCTACGACCAAGGCTCTCGCCAACGGGCTCGAGGTGCCTGTTGCTGAGTGCAACAAGGTCAAGTGCGATTGGGACGGGTGTGACCTCGTCTTCAAGAGGAAGGAGCACATGGTTCGGCATAGGAATGCGTAAGTCTCGTCCCCCACTACTAGAAAAGATATGGCTGCTAACCTACCTCTCGCCACAGCACCCATCTCGTAGTCAAGATACGGTGCGATTATTGCCCGAAGGAGTTTAATCAGGCACGGAGGGACAACTTTCGCGCCCACGAGTTCTTGCACGCACAGGAGCGATCGTCAGGCAAGGTCCAATTTGTGCCCGAGGCCGCGGCCAAGATTATCGAGGAGCAGCAGAAGGGGGCGAGGCCGAAGAAGAGAGGAGGGGTGGCAGCCTAGTCGTCATGGTTGGCAAACTTGACGACGACGACGACTGACCAACACGACAACATGGGCGCCACCTAGAGAGTCGCCCACCCACACTCGCTCACAGCATCCCCATCATTCATCATCACACATCAACCCCAGGATAAAAAAAAGTCACACCATCAGTAATCACCATCACCGGATACACATCAACACACACACAAACACTGTCACCACCACCCTTTGCATCTCCGCATTGTATAGATAGGGCACGGATACTTGTATGGGTACGGATACGGCGTCACGGGTGGGGGCATTTTGCATTTTCTTTCCTTACTGTCGCAGTTGGGGTGTGCCCCAACAAAAGTCAACGCAGACACACACAAGGTTTCGGCCGTGGTGGTTGGCGCATTTGTACCACCAACAAACAGCAGGAGGACTGGAGGAGTGGCAGCAAAAAGAGGTTGTGTGTGTCGGAGGATGTACTACTGCCTAATTTTAGAGCTCTGCCCGATGATGGCAGAGCCGGAGCAGAAGAAAAAGCGGATTTTGTGGTGTTGCTTCTCTTCCAGCATGATTGTATATGTGTGTATGGAGCTGTGTGTGTATGTGAAATGGTTTGTCGCTTGGGTTGGTCTGAGTTTGGGTTGGTTGGTTGTTGGTGGTCCATTCTGTATCTACATTGGTACTACAGACTCCCAAGAAACTGGGAAATGGACATCTCGCTGGGAAAGACTGGAAGACATCAACCAATGCAATCAAATCGCAATGACGTTCTTCTTGTTGCAATGATGCTCCTACAGTCTGCCCATCATCTCCTCTGCCCGTCATCGACATTCCCCGCCCTGCTCACCCCAGCTGAACTCAAATCATTCTCGGCAGACAGTTCCCCGAGGACAGTTCTCTCGCGGGCTCCACTCCAACCCGTCTTCCCGGCCGTTTCCCCGCCTCCGAGCCGGCGTGCCGGCCGTACAGACGCGGACATCATGCTTCCTCACTGATAAGTTTGACACTTACTTATTTAGTTGTGTTCTGCCCTCCCCGCGTAAAAGACAGTGGTCAAAACCAGCACCGTAGGTACACGTACAGTATGCCCTCTCTGCATTTTGACAAGGCAACACGACCTGTCAGTAGATACTGTGCATGTCTCACCATCACCTCCGCCCAAGATGAATCGACATTCCGCGCGCAAAGAGTTACGCCGAGACCTCCTGCCACTGGACTGTCCCGAACAGCGCAGGATCTTCAGTCTCTGGCAAAAGCGCCGGAAGGGCAACGCAGTTGTCCGGGCCGAACGTGGGTGAATGTCATCCGGCATCATCGACACTGGGAGACTGGGACATCCATCCTGCATACTTGCATAACACTGCAGTGCAGGAACCCGTCCGCCGTGCAGCAGACCACAGCACAGTAGGTAGGTAGGTGGGGAACCGGCAGGAGCAAGAGAGGCTCAAATGCCACCACCACGGCACCACCACGACGAGGGCCTAGACTCTGAAGTGGGGGACTTGATGCTGCCGCAGCCACCACGATCTTGTGCAACGCTGGTGCCGTACAACCGATCGACGAGGGCGTGCTTGTGCACCCCCAGGTCAACACGGCCTCGTTGCTGTCGGTAACCAGTCAGCGGGCGCAGGACAAGGTGAGACCTCGCCGGCGGCGGACGCCGGCGATTCTCTTGCCTTGATGGGGAGGGGGGGTGTCCCCAGTGGGGGGAGAGGGGGATGGATTCCAGATCGGAGATCGGAGTGCCCTGGCCGGAGGCAAGAATGGGGGTTTGGAGGTCTGGACTTCTGGAAGGACGTCGCTGGTTGGAGGGGGAGGGGAGGGTGGAATCCGGGGTACTGGCTCCGAGGCAGGGCGAGATGATGTGCCGTACCTGCGTCCGTCGACGCGCAGGAATTACTAGTGGGAGATGCAGCCAGCCGAGCCTCACGCGTATGGGCTGATGATGAGAGGCAGCAGCAGCATCACAGCGCTCGTATCGTTTTTTTTGTTTTTTTGTGCAGTCTCCCTCCCCGGATCCCCCTTTTGGCCGTTTGTTGACATTGCGGCGCAAAAGAGAAGTCGGCTCGCTCGGGCCCTGGGATTGGCGGCGCGCGGGGCGCGGGTATCTTGTTTTGATGTCTTGGTGTGGCTGCCTTCAGCTGTCCGTCATATGGCGCCGAGGGGTGAGACATGTGTGATCAGGACGGGGATTGGCACGTGGCTTGGGGAGGGGAGGGGGAGGGGAGTGTCGTACAGATCGGAATAAGGCGAGCATGGGAGTGGGTGGGGGTTTTGTGAAATACAAATGAGCCCATGTATTTGTTGCACTGGAACGGAGTTGGAGGGTGGAAAGTTGCAATGGAACGGACTTGGAGGGTGGAAAGTTGGAAAGATGGAAATGTTGTTATGGTTGTCGTCAAGGGGCTCACGTGCTGGAGGGCCCCATGACTGCCCGATTTTCAGTCCTCGCGACTCCAACTTGGCAAGCTGTCGAACGAGGTTCAATTGGTAGCGCATCGTCACCGGAACCCGATCAGAACAACGATTCGGCGTTTCGATAGTCTCATCAATTCAGCATATCACGAAAACACATCATTTTCTCTCATCCCACCATGTTACATCACCTTGTGCGACAGAATGGCGTCGGAATTCGACCCGCGTCTCAGTTAACCTAACAGACGATCCACTGTTGGATTGCATCCATCATCTCGATTGCGCCTCATCGCTGCCTTGCTCATGTTCTCACGACACCCTCACCCCGCACACTCGCTATTTTCATAACTCGTCATCTTTCCGTCTGGCCCATAACATGGAACAACCACCGCCCTCATACCGGGAAGCCACGGAGCGACAGGACTGGCTGCCGCTTGTCGCACCCTACATTTCGCTGCGAGACCACGCCAGCCTCTGCCTTGTATCGAGGCGCTTCCATCGCCACTTTGCTCCGCGTCTCTGGAATGACCCTGTCGCAGTCCTTCGCGTCCTGCGGCCCCGCGCGGATTGTGACGAGGGTACGCTTCCCGCTGGCACATAGCTCTCCGTCCTCCAGTGCTAACACTTCTCCCAGAGCTCCGCTGCTACCATGACTTCATCCTCCGTCGCGTCGACGAGACTCGTCCAGCCACCCGATGTCTCGTCCGCTCCATCGATCTGCGGGGGTTTGGCCGAGACGAGAGCGAATTCTCGCTCGACGCCAACACCAGAGTCCTCAGCCAGACGCTGGAGAAACTCGCCCCCAGGTTTCCTAGACTGCGCTGCATCTTGGTCGACGGCCATCCCGAGGTCAACCCCAACTACCTCGCGCGGAACCATCCGGGCCCGGAATCCCCGCTGCTCCTGAGCATACCAGGCTGCCAGGCTGGGACCCTCGAGGCTACATTCTTCGCGTCTCCGTACTTTCGGAATCTTATCTACCTGGACATCTCGGACGTGCCCGAGGCCATGGCCACCAAGGCACTCCGGGACTCGATCCGTCCAGACGTTTTGCCGCGTCTTCGGATTCTCAAGGCCCAGGGCCAATCAATGGGTGACGTCGAAGCCTTGTCTCTCTTTAGTGCATTCAAGCAGAGGATCTGGAGTCTGGACCTGAGCCGTAACCGTCTCACGGACCGATCGCTCCGCGGCCTCCGCTCGACCTTTCCCTCTGTAAGTTTCCGAGATTTGTCTCGAAGCCGGACCCATCGGTTTGCCGCCGAGGGCGTCCTCATTGACCACCCGCACTCCAATCCGGGAGATGCCGACAGGACCTTGTTGGTCGTCGAGTCAAATTACAGTGCCAGCTTCACGCACCCAGATAGGCATCTTGTTGATACCCCTGATTATCCCGGGACCCAGGACCCCCTGGCAGCTTCTCGGTCCGACGGGCGGACTTTCATCTTGGATGACTCTGCTCCCGCAATTAAGAAGGCTCTTACTGCCTACGATAATAACCTTCAAGACGGCTCCTCCTTGGACAGCGTCTTTGAACTGGACGTTTGCCAAGCGAACAGGGGCACCACCCATCTCTATCTGAACCAAAACAACATCTCCGCCTCTGGCATCGCATCCCTCATCACATCCTCTCCCGGCCACTTTGAGCGCTTCGAATGGGACTCCATGTCCTTCCCCGTCCCCGACGGCCTCTTTCCACCATGGATGCCCCCCAATACAAAGCTCTCCGGCCTCCTCGGCGCCGCCCACCTCTTCCGCCCCGTGTTCTCCTCCAACCTCCAAGTCCTCCGCGTCCACCACTCCCTCGTCACCAACCTCCTCTCCATAAGAACCGACCACCTCTCCGAGCCCCTCCCCACCATTGTCGAATCCTGGCTCGCAGAAACCCACCTCCTCCCCGGCGCCGACCTCGCCTACCCCCAAACCTTCCTCCCCGACATGAACCCCCGCCTGCGCTCCCTAACCCTCACCAACATCCCCCGCTACTCCACCGGCCAACTCATCTCCAAGGTCACCACCTTCCTCCACCTCCTCTCCCTCCAAGAGCGCGCCATCCGCTCCTCCCGTCCCACCACCCGCCACGGCCCCCAAACCCTCCCCGGCCTGCGCTCCCTGACCCTCGAATTCGCCCCGGACCCGACCCACGAGCTCCACGAGCTGCAAGCCGCGTGCTCCTCCTCCGACGCCTCCTTTTCCTTCTTCGACGACAAATCGTCCCACGGCCTCATCGCCACGGAAACCACCCAGACAACCTCCCCAGAATCCTCCCCCCCACAACCCTCCCCCAAACAACCAACCCCCCTCCCCTCCCCTCCCCATGACAACACCCCCCACGCCCACGAACTCTACACCCCCTCCCTCCTCCCCCCTCCTTCCAACCGCCCCATCACCGTCTTTGCCGGCTCCTCCTCCCCCTTCCACCCTACCATAGCAGCGTATACCCGCCTCGCGCGCATCCCCTCGCTGCAAACGCGCGTCGAGCCCGCGACGCCGTGTCACGTCGAAGCGGGCGTGCCGCCGGGGGCTTATGTCTTTGGGGCGGCGTGGGATGCACTCTTGCTGAGGCCGTCGTCGTCAGGGGCAGGGGGGATGGGGATGGTAAGGCCGGGGGTAGGGGAACTGGTGGCGATGAGGGATGTGTTGGGGGCGGTGAGGGAGTATAGAGGGAGGACGAGGGGGACGAGGGAGTGGTGGGGGGGGGAGGTTGGGGTTTTGAGGGGGTAGATAAGGGGGTTTGTGAGCATATGGGAACTTGTTGAAGAAATCTACTCTACCATGTTGAAGGAATCTGTGATTTCAGTATAAATAAGGCATGCCATAAGAACGGAGAAGGCAAAAAAAAAAGACAGTGAAGAGAGTCCAAAAAACATGCAGCACCAGGGATTCGCTGGTCGTCACCGACCCAACTACTAGTCTGGCGATTATAAGGCTTGCCTATGGGAATAACGGGGTTCTGAAAGGGCAGCTTTGGAGTTATGAAACGGGCGCCTCTGATCATCGGAACGGAAGCGCGAGCCTCCGTTTGTTTGGAAGCTTCTGCCCGTTTCAAACAGAGGAGACCGTTTTGACAAGCTACTTGTCATGACCCAGGTCTTGACATCGGGCCGTAGCCGTCCAAGACGACAACGGCCAGCCAATAAGGGCTGCACGGAGGATGTGGCCAATCAGCATTTGCTCTATATGCTCGATATGCTCTCTCGAGCCTGCTTCGCTGGCCTGCCCTCGCTCGACCTCGCTCGACCCCCTGGATTACTCCGACCCTCGCCGACGACTCCAGTTGACAAATAGCTCCGTGCCTCCCTGCCCCATCCTTGCCCCCACAACCAAGGCCTTGCTCGCATAATCCCCCAGGTCTCGTTCGACCAAGAATTGGCTGTGCGTGATCACCAAGATCCAGCCGACCACTGTCGGCGACATGACGCCGCACCACCTGACTACAGCCGCCTGGCCTGCCTTGTCCAAGTTATCAAACGCCTCGTCGACGAGCACGTAGTGCGCGCGGTGTGCACTTCTAGCCCGCGCCAGCTGCAACAGTGCGAAGAAGAGCGCCAAGTCGATGCGCTTGCGCTCGCCACTCGAGCGCTTGCTATAGGCGAGCGAAGGGTGAACAGCAAGGGTGGGATCGAGAAGGGATCCCGAGAGGGGTGTATTGTTCATGATGTCGGCAGACGACTCAGAGTCAAACAGCGAGCGCAGCATCCCTGTTGCCATGTGCGCGTGGCGTGTGTCATCGTACAGCGCCGTAAGGACCTGCACGAGGAGCGCGTTGAGCTGCGATAACGACCTTGCGAGGATGTGCTCGCGGAAGTTGGTCGTTGCCTTGGCTGCGGATCTGGGCGAGGAAGACGAAGAAGCGCGGCGGGTGCGCTTCCCAAGGGCGGAGGACCAAAAAACAAAGAGCTCACGATCCGCGGCAAGCTCTTGAAGCTTGGTGGCCAGCACGTCGTGTTCCGAGCGTAGGGAGTGTAGAGATGACTGCTCGGTTTCAGCCAGGCGCTTATATGTGGCTGCGTCGCGTTGCTTGATCGTGACCTGTTGCTGCAAGGCTTCGCATGCCCTTTGAGCCCGCATGACCTGGGCAAGCTGATCGCTCATCATTATAGCGTTGTTGATGCTGGTCTTTACTTCGTGCTTTAGACTCTGCAACCGCGACGCGCTTTTCTCGACGTCTCGGCGGAAACCGTCAATGAGCGCCTCTCGGTAATGGTTTTGGTTTTGGGCGCTGGTTGTTCCCGGAGATCCGTCCTTTGGAATCCCGAAAGTGCGTAAAAGGCTACTGACGGTCATTAGCAGGAAGCAGATAATGGAGGTCTCCATGGCGCGAAAGAGCTTGGGTAGGCCTGTGGGGTGGGCGGCAGTCATAGCCTTAAGTCTTTGGCTTAGTTGCTGCTGTAGCCGGCCGAGCCGTGATGTCGGCTCGGCGTGCTTCTGTTCTTGCATCCGGGCATGCTTCTCTTCCTGCATCCGAGCATAAGAGCACTTCGGTTGTTGCAAATTCTCCTGCTCGGTGTAGATTTGATTCTGCAGCGTCGAAATCCCAACGCGGAAGCCCATGTTGTTGAGCTCGGCGGCTTGAGCTTCCTCTCTTGCATAGTCTCGAGTGGCTGCTCCCAAAGATGCGACAGCCTCCTCCGCCTCATCTTCGAGCCGTTTCCGTGTCCGGTCTAGATCTTCGACCCGTCGTTCATTGTACTCCATTATCCGGATCAAGCCTTCCAACTTTCCCTCCACTTTATTCACGTCGTTGTCGATGTCCTTGAGCAGCAGCCTCGACACCTGCCCACACTGATTCAACATCGACAGCCCGAGCGATGCCTCGATCAGATCGCGCCGCTGCGCTGGCGTCGAGTTCAGAAAGCTCGCTGTACTCTCGTGGCTCAGCACGACCGTCCTGACATATGTCTCGTAGTCGGTGCCAAGCAGCTCGTTGATGGCCGCCTGCGTTGTGCGCGCATCTGGGTGCTCGAGCTGCGGCTGCGGCTCGCCACGCAGCGAGATGATGACGCGGTTTTTGTTGATCTTGTGCTTGCGATGCCGTGCAATGGTGTATCCGTTGGCGAACTCCAGCTTGACAGAGCAGTTCTTACCTACATTGTCGTTGACGACATCGTCGACCGCCATACCACCGCGAACACACCGCCCGAACTGGCACCATGCCGCGGCCTCAATGAGCGTGCTCTTACCGGAGCCATTGTCTCCAACCAAGAAGGTCAATCCGCGTGGGAGGTCTTGCTGGAAGTCGATGGTGATGGTGTTCTGCACGCCGAGGAAGTTGGTGATTGTAAGTGTGCGCGGCTCGGCGACGAAGACGTGGGTAGAGGGCCCTGCCAGCTCAGTGGCGGTTCTTGTGCCGACAACTTGAGATGACCTATCGAGGAAATCTTGGTGGTTGACTCTGACCTCTTCATCCTGGTCAGCGATCTCGCGGGAGACTTGGATCATTCGCTGGCCAACCCGCACCAACTCCTCTCGTCGCAAGAGAAGAGGCTCGTCTAGATCTAGCGACTCGACATACTCGCGAGCCTCAGCGGCGAGATGGAGTCTTTCAGCCCGAGGTTCGGCGCCAGGGTCAGAGGCCAAGACGCCATCGGTGGTTGAGGCTGGACTCGTCTCATCCCCGGTGGGTTCCTCCAATGGCTGGATAGCGGCATCGCTCGCTGGTACCGACGCGCCGAGGCCGCCGAATGAAGATCGGCCGGCGTGCAAAGCAAAGCCCATAGGAGTCCAGTTTCGCACGCTCCGCACGCCCAGCGAGAGAAGCTTGTCACGAGCCGTGACGTACTTGAGATGGGTAAGCTTGCCGATAAGCATGACATGCTTGCCCGTCACGGCACCCTCGTCGACCTGGCCGCCGAGAACTTGCTGCAGGTCGGCTGTTGTATAGCCGACTGCGTGCCGGTTGATGAGTAGTTCGTGCTCGAGTGTCTCCGGATCGAACAGGACGACGCCCCGCTGCTCGTCGTAGAGGTCGGCCCAGCTTAACTGCAGGGGCGAGCCTAGGTATATGACGCTCCCCTGTGGATTGATCTTGTCGACGCTGCTGGACTGTTCCTGGGCGATGGTCTGGTGGCTGTGAAAATGCCCCGTGAACGTTCGGGCCAGAGAGGCAAACCGATCCGGGCCTGTTAAGCCGTGGTAGGTAATGGAGTTGGCCGCGCGAGGATTGTCGACGCCAGCACCGACTGCATATCGCTGCGTGATGGCTTTATTGATTGCGAGATGGGCAAAGGCAACCGTCTTGCTCGCCTCGTTAGGGCCTAGAGCAGCCACGGCCTCGGTCAACTCGTTCTGTTCCTCGCGAAACGGCAGCAGCAAGACGCGACGGCCATCCCACTCGTCCTGAGAGACGACGCTATGCAGCGACACGTATGGGGCCAGGCGTTTGATATTGAGGGCGTCAAGGGCTGTAGTCTGGTAGTCGCGACGGTAGGCGAGGTCATGGTTGCCGAGCACGATATGAACTCGCGGCACGACGTCGCTGAGGAGACTGATGAAGCGGTAACACGCAGACAGCACGTGCGTCGGCTGCATCGTGCGGCTCGTCAGCAGGTCACCGCACACCACCACCCGCCCGACCTGCTGTCGCTCCGCCTCGGCAACGATCCACTGCGCCGTCTGCCGCACCCGATCCAAGTCATGATGCTTGAAGTGGAGGTCGCTCAGGAGCAGCCATCGCATCCTACTTGCCGACAGCCCTCGCATGGCTCAGGGCGGCTGAAAAGGGGTTGAAAGATGAGGGAGAATTAAGGAGGATTGAAGAGTAAGGATGCGTGACGGGCGTCAACCGGACGTGGAGCAGGTTACGTATGTTACGGCTTGGTCCAGTTGTTTCTCTTTCAAGTTCTTCCCCGCGCCCTGGGGACTGTTTTGTTCATGTCAGCAGGACGGCGGGGTAGGGCGGGAGCGATCCCATTCATAATCTTGCGGTTAGTGAGCTTATGTATGGGAATAAGGGGGTCCTGAAAGAGCAGCTTTGGAGTCAGGAAATGGGCGCCTCTGATCATCGGAACGGAAGCGCGAGCCTCCGTTTGTTTAGACCGTTTTATCAAGCTCCTTTTGTCATGAGCTGGAGAGAAGGTGCCGGAACGATGACGACACAGTGGCAAGAAGCTCCCATAGCTATAGCTGACACAGGAGCGTGGGGAGCTCGCACAGAATTTTGCTCCTGCAAGGTTCAATCAATGCGACAGCTTGGAGACACCAATTCACCATCACGTCGTGAACGTAGCAGTCATCTTCCTTGATCAGAACCCCATTACATGTACCGAGCGATTGCGCGGAAGGTGGCCTTAGGTTTTCTCTATACGTACGCCTGCCTTATTTCTTCCGAGAGCGACTTCCACATCGCCAGCGAAACGCGCCTCCTCCTACGTAAAGAAGACGGCTCGCTCATCAAATGGGAAGTCTGGAAGACGTTAGCTAGGGAGCTCCTCAGAATGTATGACCTCGACCCAGGTGTGGTCCACCCACGCTTTCTGCGCGCTGAGCTCCGCCTGACTTACCAGGCATTCTTCAGGCGTACAGTCGTCTCGGACAACTACACCGCAGAGAGGGCTAAGCCGGTTGTGGTGAATTTTGACCTAGACAGAGGTCGATGCAGCGCGGTACCGTTGCGCCGCCTTACCGCCGAGGAGCCATGGCAAGTCCTTGACGAGACTGAACAGCGCCCCAAGAACCACCAGGCCGAACGTGCACAGGGGTCCCAGGAGAGCAAAAACGGTGAAGCCGTACGACGCCTGCTGGAAGTCGGCGTTTCCCTGGAGCCGCTCCGTTGCGAGGCCGACCTGCATTGCCGTTAGCACCAAGGCGATGAAGATGGTGGCTGCCGCCATCCAAGCGAGGTTATCGCGGAAGAGGCTGCCGTAGTTGCGCCAGCCACGGAGGTACGGGTCGAAGGGCGGGAGGCGGGTGAAGCGGTGGATGGTGTTGATGCGGGAGAGACGGAGCTCGGCGCGTAGAAAGCGTGGGTGGACTACATCTGGGTCGCGCTTATGCATTCGGAGGAGCTCCCTGGCCAGGGCCTTCCAATCCGCCCACTCGATTGTCGCGTCGTTTGCCCGGCGGGGTAAGAGGCGGTTTTCGTTGGCCATGAAGAAGTCGCTCTCCGATGATATAAGACAGGCGTACGTGTAGAGGAAGCCAAAGGCGACTTTCCGGGGGTTCCCCCGGCAGGCATCGGCCGGAGAATGGTAGCACGCGCAGGCATTCGGACACCGTAAGTAGCTCTGCCAAAATCCCGGATTGAGAAGAAAGCGCGGGACGGGCTTGAGAAAAAGCTTCCCGCCGTTGTCCCAGAGAAGGTGCAGATCCATCCGGTCGGCGACCACGATCTCCCGGCCTATGGCGACATGGAAGTGCAGCGGCGTGGCGGGATGCTTTGCGCCAGCAAACCCGAGATATTTGAGCATGTCGGCCAGGGCGCCGACGGACAGTTCCCTCCGTAAGAAAGCTGGTATATCGTCGGCCGGGTTACCGACGACGCGCTTTCCAGAGGCCTCGTAGTATTGATAGGAAGCCGGCAACACATCTACGGCGCCTTCTCCCTCGCCATTCCCCTTCTCGAGTACTTCGGTTGCGAACTATGCATATATTGTCAGAGGGTACAGACGCTTGAACGATGCTAAAGTTGCTAGCGTACCGGCCAGAGCGGGGGATCTGGAGGAGCCATGTGGGATGCGGGCGGAGGGGCGAGGGGAACTGGTCGTCGGGCCGGGACGGTCGGCGTATCTGCTTGCTTTCAAGGGCAGGAGGACTGGAAGCTACTCTGCGCATGCTGTTAGCTAAACCCGGCAGCCATAACGACGGGACAGGCTTGACTGTGTTGCCGCACCGTACCTACACCGTTTGGACCTCTGCGCCCGTTTGTCTTGACACGATTGGGAGCGTCTGGAGACGCGGTTCTCGTCCGTCAACGTGATCTAATGCCTTGATCGTCTGTAGTTTGGTTGGCTTTCGTGAACGGCTGTCCTGTTGCGTCGCGTTTGCTTGCACGAGGCAGCGTTGGCTGCGACCGATATTGCTGCAGACCCCGTGAATCGGGATGATTGGATATGGACGCTCTGTGACGGTTTGAGCTGCTTCTCCGTGCGGCTGAGCGAGATTCGTCGTCGGCCCTTGCACCAAACATCGGGCCTTCGTCCACGAGGAAGCGATCAAAGGGAACGCTATTCACCTGCTGCCATCACCGCCATCACCCGCAAAAGGCACGAAGCATCCTCCGCCTGGGCACAGCCCTGCCGATGTGCACCGAAACACAGCATCTGCGGCGCGGGGAGGTTGTGCGATTCTCGGTCTTGACCCCGCAGCTCTGCTAATGACCGAGCCATGTCTTCCGTCAACTCCATCACTTTGGCCGGACGGACAACAGCCTTTTGTCTCCTAGTCGGGACGATCGCCGTCTGTCTTTGGTTGTATTCCGCGCCCGCGCATTCCAAACCTGCACCGGCGTCCCCAGCAGAGCCTACCTCAGACCCCGCACGATCCAACGAACAAGGCGTCCGCACCCAGCACATCAACCACGAAAAGAACAACATCGACATCATCCATGGCCTCGGCACGAAGCCGCCGGACATGAACTCCAAGCCCGCACCGGCGCGGCCCACTCCGGACCACCTACGATCTGCCTGCCAAGGCGTCCGCCTCTGCCAAGTCAACCCCAACAACAACGAGGCAGACACCGACATCGACATCATTGCCATACATGGCCTCGACACGAAATCGCCGGATACATGGACTTGGGTAGACACAAACGACTGCAACAATACGGTTAACTGGCTGGCCGATCCGCAAATGCTCCCCGCACGCTTCCCAACAGCGCGGATCTTCACCTGCGACTGGCCAGCCGGCCTTTTCAAAGAAAAAAGTACGATCCAGATGACAGTGAGAGAGCTTGCTAGGAGCTTGCTGCTGGGCATTCATTCTCGGCCTGGCGCCGACAAAGATCGACCTATCCTCTTCATCGCCTCATGTCTCGGCGGCCTTATTCTGATCCAGGCTATGGTTATCGCTGCTGAGCCTGGAAGTGAATACATGTCGTTGTGGAGAGCGACAGGGGGGGTGGTTTTCCTTGCCACGCCGTTCAGGGGGACTGGGTTCCAGGACATAGCTAGGGCTGCGGTTCTCTTCTTGGAATTTTTCGCTGGGCTTGCAGGCGAGACCGTGAATGGCCTGCTTGACAACCTGAAAGCATCGACCCCCTTTCTTGAGGACCTGGTGGGAGACTTCACGCGGACGTATCAACAACGAGGCCAGCCCTGTCAGCTAGCTATCTTCTACGAGACGAAACCGGGAAACCTTTTGCGAAAGGGTATACCTATCCGACAATTCGCAGACTATCTAAAAGAACCAAAGCTGGTAAGTTCCAGTTGCTCTGGCTTCTACCGTCTTTCAACCGCTTACAAATACCTTCTAGTTAGTGGATAGCAGCTCTGCCCGTCTTGATATCGTACGCGACCCCATTGCTCTGGAGCGGGCCCATGTCGAGATGAATAAATTCTTGGGCCCCAATGACCCCGATTTTGTTGCTGTTGCGGGACGGATGGACATCATTCTCGACAATATTCGCAAGGGGCCGTCTATGGATGAAGCGAATGCCGTGATATCCTTACTCCCGGTCGCACACGAGGCGGCCTTCGACTCTCACGCCGAGGAACACAATGCACGATGCCATGCCAACACCCGGGCCGAGCTCCTCCGTGAGATCAGGGGGTGGGTGGACGATCCTCACGGCGAGAACATCTTCTGGCTCAGGGACCGGGAAATCTACCATTTCTCGAACTGTTGCGAAGTCGCTCGCAGACGACGGCCGGCTTGGCGCCAGCTTCTTCTTCAAAAAGGGGGAAGGCGACCGTGGCAAAGCAACCTTGTTTTTCCCCACAATTGCTAGGCAGCTTGCGCATGGAACCCCTGCCCTTAGGCGTTTTGTGAGAGAGGCTATCGATGCCGACGCGGCCGTTGCCAGGAAAGCGCTGAGAGACCAGTTCGAAAAGCTTATCCTAGAGCCTATTGGCCACGTTCACCACTTTACGGCGACTATGATCGTCATCGATGCTCTCGACGAGTGTGACGGAGAGAACGACGTGAGAACCATCATCTCCCTTCTGGCACAAGCGAAGGCATTGAGCCCGATGCGGCTGAGGATCTTTATTACCAGCCGACCTGAGCTGCCCATTCGCCTCGGTTTCAGGAACGTTGAGGGAAGGTATCAAGGCCTCGCTCTACACTGAATACCGGAACCAATTATCGAACGCGATATATCTATATTCTTAGCACACGAACTCGCGAGAATCAGGGACGACTACAACGGCCAAGCTCTCGAAGGCTTAGAGTTGCCGCCAGGTTGGCCCGACGACAACGTCATTCGAACTCTCGCTCAGATGGCTGCCCCATTGTTCATTTTCGCCGCAACTATCTGCCGCTTCATCGGAGATCCTACAGGGTCGGAGCCCGTGGATCAACTGGAGAAAGTCCTACAGTATCAGACGAAACCCCACGATTCCGAGATTGACAAGCTCGACGGGATATATCTCCCAGTTCTCAATCAGCTTATTGTCGGACGTGCTAATCGGCAGAGGAGCCGGCTATTAACTGAGTTCCGAAATATCGTTGGCCCTATTGTCCTTCTCGCCCAGCCCCTCTCAGTGTTGTCGCTGGGACAGCTTCTCAACCTCTCCCCTACAGCCATATCTCGCAAGCTCGACTCTCTCTGCTCCGTCCTGGACATTCCATCAAACCCATATTCTCCAGTCAGACTCTTTCACTTGTCGTTTCGCGACTTCCTCGTCGATTCGACGAAACGCGCCGAGGAGTTTTGGATCGACGAGACACTATATCACAAAACGCTTGCGGACAGATGCATTCAGATGTTGCACCAACACCTCAGGAGAGATATTTGCGGTCTACAAGTGCCAGGAAAGCTACGGTCAGAAGTCGATCAGCAAACTATCAAAGCCGCTCTGCCGCACGAGGCACGGTACGCTTGCCAGTACTGGGTTTACCACTTGAAGGAGAGCAAATGCAGCTTACGAGATGGCGGCCCAGTCCACAACTTACTGAAGAGCCATCTCCTTCACTGGCTTGAAGCGCTCGGTCTTTTAGGTCGTATCTCGGAGAGTGTCGGCATGGTAGATGATTTGTTAGCCCTGAGTGTATGTTTTGCCCTTGCTTACTATCCCCGAAACGTGCTAATATCACCTTTTAGCCCGCAGATGCCAATCAGATATCCGAATTTCTCCGCGATATAAGACGGGTCGTTATGAGCAGTCGATCAATCATCGACATAGCACCTCTTCAGGTATACGCTTCCGCACTTGTGTTCAGCCCGGCCCGCAGTATAACAAGAGGCCTATTCAAGCAGGAAGAACAGAGGTGGATTACCGCCGGACCAGTTGTAGAAAATGATTGGAATGCCTGCACGCAGACGCTCGAGGGGCATAGCGGTTCCGTCAACTCCGTCGCGTTCTCGCCTGACTCGAAGCTCGTGGCGTCCGGGTCAGGCGACAAGACCGTCAAGATCTGGGATGCGGCGACGGGCGCATGTACGCAGACGCTCGAGGGCCATAGCGATTGGGTCAACTCCGTCGCGTTCTCGCCTGACTCGAAGCTCGTGGCGTCCGGGTCAGGCGACAAGACCGTCAAGATCTGGGATGCGGCGACGGGCGTATGTACGCGGACGCTCAAGGGGCATAGCGGTCCGGTCAAGTCCGTCGCGTTCTCGCCTGACTCCAAGCTCGTGGCGTCCGGGTCAGGCGACAAGACCGTCAAGATCTGGGATGCGGCGACGGGCGTATGTAAGCAGACGCTCGAGGGGTATAGCAGTGATATCACGTCCTTGTTTGCCCCCTGGTCAGGTGGCGCGAAGCTCCCCTATCAACTAGACTATGGTCGAAGCTCGAACGGCAGGTGGATTACAAGCGGCTCAGAAAACTGGCTGTGGCTGCCTCCGGGATGTCAAGCGGCAAGATCGGCCGTGGTAGGATCTACGATTGCCATTGGCTGTTCGTCGGGACGTGTCCTAATTATAACGTTCCCGACAGACAACTAATAGTGATCTCTCTTCCTCTCTTTCTCTGTAAGGTGGTTCTGATCAAGGAAGATGACTCCTACAATCATGGTGCCGTGGTGGAAAAATGGTGTCTCAAGCTGTCGCATTGATTGAACCTTGCAGGAGCAAGATTCTCTGTGAGCTCCCGACGCTTCTGTGTCAGCTATAGCTATGGGAGCTTCTTGCCACTGTGTCGTCATCATTCCGGCACCTTCTCTCCAGCTCATGACAGACCAAGCATTTTCAGAGCTCCAGAAGGGATGTGGCCGCGTTGGTTGTTGATACTTCAACCTCCTCCTCCGGATCGAGGTTGGGTTGCCATTTCCTGGATTTCTTGAGATGGTCTTCGAGGAACGTCTTGCAGTTCGCTTTCGCGTCGGGGCACCGTCGGCACAGATCGATCCATGTCTTGTCGGGGTCCTCGAGCTTCAAAACGTCCCTAGCAAACCTAAAAAACAAGAGCGGCCGACGTCGTCATTAGCAAAGCGAGCGAAAAAGGCGACCAGGACAGAACCTTACGCTTCCCACAATCTCCATGCCCGGTCCCTTGCCGTCTTCTGCTTCTTACCAATTGGCGGCTTATCGTCCGTCGTCTTCGAGCGGCGCTCCTTAGCGTCCTGTCTGCGTCTATCCAGGTCATCGCCAATCGGTCGGTGTCTTCGACTGACATACCCGGCCGGTGGCGGAGACATTACATCGGTGCGAAGAGAAAGGCGCGAGTGGTCTGGTTCGGTGGGCTGGATGAGGGGGGAAAGGGGGCTTTCCTCGCAAGAATGGGAAGAATGGAGAGGGGCGGCCCGGTAGACAGGACTTGAGGTGGGCGTCGGACACCATTTCAAGCGCTTCACGCCCAGAGAGGGCTTGCCGTTCGCGCTGAGAGGAGAGGCGTTTTCAGTTTCTGGGATTCTTGCTTCCCCCCCTCGCTCTCGCGATGGCCGAGCTGGAAGGGGGGGGAGTGTGGGTAGGGGGATGGTGGTGTATGTTGGAAAGGGAATCGGGAGCAGTAGGCGCCTAAGAAACGCCAGGTCCAAGTCTCTGGACCGTTTCGCTTATGTCAACGGGACGGCGGGGCGCGGGAGCATTCCCATGGACAAGCTTGCGATTAATGGCTTATCTATAGGAGAGCGGACGGGATCCCGAGTTTTCCACCATCTATGGCCGTATGTGCTTGGTGAGGGCAGAGATGCCGCATATATGTAGGTGCAGACATGATGTTTCCAGCATGGACAAGAATGGGGGGGGGGGTGATGGACGTCTTTGGTGGTTTGAACAACATTTGCTATGTTTTGCTTTGTCTTCTCCGGCTCGCTCCCACTCGACATGAAAACGGCTAAACAATATGATAAATCTCCAACATGCAACCCCCTTTTACAACCCTCCCCTAGCAACCCCCTACTTCAACAACCAACATCCCTTTCCCTCCCCATTCATCAAGCACACATCCACCCCCCCTAAACCTTGAAACAGCACCCAACATCCATGACGTTGTAAAAGTCGCACTGCCGCGCGACGTAGAACCCGCCGGCGTCGGCGCACGCCTTCTCCGTCGAGCACCGGCCCGAAGGCATCTGGTTGCCGCAGGGGGCGGGGTAGGGCGTGTCGTAGTCGGCGAAGGGGTATTGCGCGGCGACGGCGAGGGTCGCGAAGAGGGCGAGGATGAGGGACTTCATTTTGGGTGGTTTGTTGGGGGTGGTTTGGGTTGGTTGTTGTGGTTGTTGTAGTGGTGATGTGAGATTGATGGTGGTGATGTCTGGGGAGGTCAATGGTAAACACATAGAGAGAGGTTAGGACGGACGTCTTTATACTCATCTGCCGCATTGCAAGTCTCGCCTCCAACTCAAAATAGACTCCAGGATTGACAGACCACAGTACCAAGCCCCAGGGCCCAAGAGCTTGTTTTGGCGTCCATCGCACCCGGAGAGAAGGGAGGATAAAGGATAAATTAATATATCCCAGATTAATGACCTCACCGCGCCTCGCCCGCCGTCTGCCCCCCGAACCTAAAGAACCCGGAAACCAAACACCAAGGGTCTCATGATGAGAGGAGAAAGGACCAAAAGCCTAATATATAATCAACGGCTTGTCTATGTACCAGGGAGGGGCGCAGTGTCGATCCTCTCTTTCCCGGAACGACGACCCAACGGAGTAGATTCTATTCTCCGCCTCCTCCTCCGGGCCGGACAACCGCACCTCCCCCATCCCCCTCCCGGGACACCGTTCTCCTGCCCCCTATGAGTCGAAAAATCGCTGCAAGCGGTGACGCTATCAACGCTGAGCCGAGCAAGCAGTAGTGTCCGCCATCTCCGTCATCCCACCCCCCCAACGCCAGAAAAAGGACCCTGTATCGCCTCGCCTCGCCCGCCGTCTTTTTTCCCCGCCGTCGTACATCCCGCGTGGTATCGGGTATTTTGTGTCCCACATGGCAGAGCAGATCCCCGGCGTCCCTGCCCGGTTTCTCGGTCCTCGCTCTCCACATCAATTAAAAGCGACATATGTCCTGCGTCGTTTACCTCTTGAAGGCGGTGTCGAAGGCCGGGATCAGGGTCTGCGCCAGCCAGAAGGAGAAGACGAGCTTGGGGCCCGTCATGAGGAGCTGGAAGCGAGTTATGTTAGTTCCCATACTCGTTCATATGGAGCGGAGGGGAGCTTACCTTGGGAACGAGGCCCTTGAAGAAGGCCGAGGCGCCCTCCTTCTTGGCCATGTTGGTCAGGATGCGGAAGCCGCTCTCCGGGTTGTCAAAGTTGCGGTTCTGGATGCGCGTCTTGATGACGTCGAGGGGCGCCGACACGACGAGCGACGCCGAGGCACCGGCGATGGAGGCGATGAAGTTCTGGAACCACGAGGCCTTGTTGTAGTCGTCGAGGTGGAAGAGGAACTCCTTGGCGAAGGCGGAACCACCGAAGAGCTGGGGATCAAGTCAGCATGTCCGTCTCTGTGCATGTCAGGTCTGGAAAGGGGGGCATACCGCAAAAGAGCCCGGAGCATTTCTCGCCGCAGTCCAGCCCCAGCCGCGGTAGAGACCAAAGCCCTCATCCTTGACGATGGCGAGCACACCACGGCCGCGGAAGGCCTCGGGGTTCGTCTGACGCTTGATCTTGAGCACGTCCAGGGGGAGGAGGACGATCTCGCCGATGCCGATAAGACTGTCGTCCGTGGTCAGCCATGTTCCGCTCCACTGTCCCGCACCACACGTTGCTCACCTTCCGGCCGTCGAGTGCATGATAGCCTTGCCCGTCTTTTTGCCAAAGGCATTTTCAAAGTCCTTGCCGTAGTGTTGCCCGAGGAAGTCGCGCGCCACCGGCTGGCCGCCGTACTTGTACACGCGCTGGAGGACCTTGTACCCGGCCGCGTACCCCAGCCCCGGGAAGAGCGAGACGAACTTCCTCCCCGCCGTGGCCGTCGCCTTGTCCTTGAAGATGACCTTGTTGAATTGCGCCACCGACGAGACCTTGGTCTCGTTGCTCATCAACCGCTTTGCAATGGTGTCGACCTGTTCATCGTGTTAGCCTCCTGGCGCAACACAATCGGGAACAGGGCATGGGCAGCGGCGACGAGCCATTGCCCTCCCGGGGGTCGACATACGGGGTGGAAGACGGCCAATTCGGCGATACCGGCAGACCCTGTTCCAAAGCAAAGCCCGTCAGCACTTGTCCGCCCAAGAAGAGGCATTCCCATGGCGGGGAGGTGGGGGGGCCGCACCAGAACCCAAGACTCTCGCCAGACCCGACTCCCTCTCCCGTCCCGCTGCGATTGGTGGAGACATGTTTGTGTGTGTGTGTGTGTGGTGTATGTGACTGCGGAAAAAAAGAATGAGGGTGCTGTCGTGACAATCGGCGGCGGGATCGAGGGGTGGTGTTTTCAGGTCAGGCAGGGTCCCTCTCTGGAGCTGCGCGCAACCGAAATTTTGGCAGAAAAAAAAGTTATCGGCGCACCCGTCCCGTCCCGTCTTCACCGCAAATCCCGCAGTAGCGAGGCGCCGACAGCGGCGGGCTCCTCCCGGGGTCAACCCCTAGGAAAAGTTTATCGTCGAGGGGGGTTATCGGTGGGGGTACGTACATGCATGTCAATTTGGCACATGCAATGCTGATGGCGTCAACACTTATGACTTCTCTCCATGATATCTCGATATAAGTGGCATTCCACCCTGGTCAGAACCCGGACATCGCCCGTCGTTCCTCATAAATGCTGCAACAAATTATATTGTCCATTCTCTTGCACTCCGCCATTGCGATTAACAACCCGAAGACCCCCAAACACCAACCAAATGCAATGCCCTCCTTGGGACGCCGCCCATGCAAGCCCGATACCCTACTATATGACACGAACTGTTCGGCCTTTATTGTTCCAACCTCCAACGCCTAGAAATCCCGCAGGAGCGCCACGAGGTCGTCGAGCCTCAGGACCTGGGCAAACAGCTGCTTCTCATGCGCCTGGAACCGCGAGTACCGGTCAAAGTACTCCTTCCTCATCACGTCCTTCTCCCGACCCTTGACATCCGTCCGCTTGGTCAACATCAGGACATCCTTCTCCTTCTGTCGCAGAACCTCCAGCACCTGGAGACAGCGGACCATGCTCTTGTAGCTGGTCTCGAGCATCATCGTCGAGCTGCTCTCCAGGTCGACGTACCACAGGAAGAGTGACTTCTTGACATCCGCCTTGTTGTCTCTGGGAACTTCCTGGATCTGGACGAACCCTGCCCGCTGCATTTCGAGCATCTTTTGCTGCAGTTCGCCCTTGCGCATGAGCGCAATGTTTTGCAGCGCCTTTTCGTCCATCTTTCCGTTGGTGCGCAGAATGCGAACGAGCCGCAAGCCATCCTTGCCTGATGTTCGCTCAATCACAGCGTCCAGCTCGGCCTCTCGCTGGATCTGCAGCAGCGGGCCAAAGTCCACGGTCCACTCATTGGTTCCGCAATGGCGAACAAAATGCTGGTGGCTTTCCGAGAGCAAGAGGAGGTGTTGTCGAAGCTGCGTCGGCCGATCCATTCGCTGCTCCTTGCCCGCCGCTCCGTCGGCAAATTTGACTTTGGAGCCATTCGCCGCCGGCGCCGCAGGTTGCTCCTCGAAGTCCGAGTCATAGTCGGAGCTATCGTCGTCATCAGACTCGGACTCATCCGCGCTGGCGTCGCCATCAACAGCGGCCTCAATGAAGAGCTTGGGCTTGGGAGGATTCTCGCGGATCTTTTCTGCTGCCCTCGACGAGATGATGTTCTTGGCCGCCTTTCCGATACCAAGAGACAAATCAATCGATGTCTTCATGTTATCGAGGAGCTCGTTGCTGGTGACGGATGCAGGTCCCTGGTTTTCGTTACCGTCTTCGGCAATGTCGAGGCGGGGATCCAGTTGGCATCGCGACAGCTGTTTTGTGAGAATCTTGAGAAGCACGCCGTAGACATAGCCAGTTGTCTCTCCGAGTGCGTCGCACACAAACTGCACCAGTCGGCGGTTTCGAAGATCGACGAGGCATTTCTCGTAGTTGATTCGGATGACTTGCTTGGGCTGCAAGGAGTCAGTGCTTGGTCAAAATCCCATGCGTGGCTTGATACTCACATCAAGGGCGGGGTCCATCTCTTCCTCATGTGCTCCGTTGGCTCCGTTGACTCCGTTGGCTGTTCCGTGGGCGATTCCGTTGCTCGTCCCATTCTGTCCGATGCCAGCAAAAAGCTTGCGCCTCTTCGAGGCCGCTCCGTTGGACTCGAGCTTGCGCTTCAGGGACTTGGACTCGCCGCGTATCTTGCGCAGGGCCTCGGCCACCTTTTGCTCGTACTCGGCCTTTCCCTTGCCACCCTTGACACCGTTGGGAAAGTAGCTGGCAACGACCTGACTCTCGGCCTCCTTGACGATATCGTCCGGGCTTTGGAAGCTCTTGGAGTGCACGACGTCGATCAGCTCCGCCTCGACCAAGCGGCAGATGATGGAGTTGAGCTGAGCCGTGCTCTTGACTTGGTGGTCGGGTTTTCTGACCTCGTGGTGGTTCCCGTTGGCGCCGTTCTGCTTGAACTCGGGGAATTCGAGATCCATGTCCTGCTCCGCGGCAGCCTTGGTGCGGTCGATCTTGATCTGGTAGGCAGCCAGGAGATCGGAGACCCTGGTTTGTCCCGAGATCATGAGATTCTGCATGACTTCCTTGGCGACGGGACCAAACGAGCTTTCGACCATCTCGAGGATCTTTCCGGTGCGGATCAGGTTGTAGGCAAAGGCGGCGTTCGCCTCGTAGACGGTGTTGGCGCCATCGGACTGGTGGAAGAGGAGATTGAACTGAATGAGGACGGCGAGGCCGTGTCGGAGCTGGCGCGGGTTCATCGAGGTATACTGGGCGAGCTGGGCAAGGTTGGACCTCCCCCGGCTGAGGAGCACGGCGAAGATTCTCTGGGAAAGCAGTCAGCGACGACGACATTCGCAGCTGAATTGGACAATTGAATGGGACCAGCCTACCGAAGGGAGCTCGCCATACAGCTCGTCAATGAGCAGGGCACAGAGCTCGGCAGCATTTTGGGTCTGGACAATGGAAAGGTTAGCTTGTTCGACGCTGTCGCGTTTGCCGCGGCGGGTTGCGACAGAAGGCCAGGCACAGGGAACGTACCACTTCCATCGCGACGTTTGAAGTTTGGTTGTTGATGGTGGCGGAAAGATCGCTTCTAGAGATATCCTCTCACTATCTCTAGAGCTTCCACATGCTACCTGGACGTCATTGATTCGCCTGGAACGGTGGTGCAGCGCAAAGTGAGATGATGGCGTGGTGGGGGACAAGAGATTTGTAAACTTTTTAGACGTCGCAGCGAGGAGCACATCTCGGCTGCGCAGAGTCAGGCTGCTCCATTTCCCACAATCGATTAGGCGCACGAGCGCACTTCCGCTGCCTCGAGGCGGGGCACCCCCGGGGGAGCTTGCATCTGGCCAATGGCGGGGCGCACCTTGATGCTTACAACTTTCCTTGTTTTGGCCAAGCTACTGGGCGAGCCAGGCCAGGGTTAGGGCCCATTTCATCCCACCCGCAACAGCCCGAGCCCGGCAGAGAGATTTTTCCGCCAGCGCAACTGGCTGGACTCACGGGCGCCGGGAGGTCGGATCCAGCGCCAGGCCAGGGAATTTTCGGAATCGCTAAGAGAACAGCTCCTCCAAGCAGAGCTGCCGCCAACCCTCACGACGACTGTCAATCGACGACACCACCCCCCTACCATGATCTCCCGATCGGCTCTGTCGAGGGGCAGCCAGCAGGCTCTTCGCCGCGCTGGTGCCGCGAAGACGGTGCAGCGTGGATTCGCCGCTGCGGCGTCGGAAAAGGCATCGTACGAGCCCACCACCATCGCCGGCCTCAAGGTCGCCTCGAGGGACGACCATGGCCCCGTCACCCGCCTCGCCGTCGTCGCAAAGGCCGGCACCCGATACGAGCCCCTCCCCGGCCTGACGGTCGGCCTCGAGGAGTTTGCTTTCAAGGCACGTCTGCTGGAGCAGCTACCCCAGCTTTGCCGGGGATGAGCTGGGATGCGCGTGTCAGGAGCCCGATGAGCTAATTTGTCCCCCGACGACAGAACACCCAGAAGCGCTCCGCCCTCCGCATCACCCGCGAGGCCGAGCTCCTCGGCGGCCAATTGAGCTCCTACCACACCCGCGAGGGCCTCGTGCTCCAGGCGAGCTTCCTCCGCGAGGACCTCCCGTACTTTGCCGAGCTCCTTGGCGAGGTCGTCTCCGAAACCAAGTACACGAGTGCGTGAGGGCCTTGTCCCCCCGTCCCGGATCCCAGCTTACCATGATATGACGCAGCCCACGAGTTTCACGAGGAGGTCGAGGGCGTCATCCGCCAGAAGCAGGCCAAGGTCGGCAACGATGGCGTCGCGCTCGATGCCGCCCACGCCGTCGCCTTCCACACTGGCCTCGGTAACCCGCTCTACCCGACCCCCGAAACGCCTGTTGGGTCCTACCTGAACGAGAACAACGTCGCCGCTTTCGCCGAGGCGGCCTACACCAAGGCCAACATCGCCGTCGTTGCCGACGGTGCCAGCCAGGGTGGTCTTGAGAAGTGGCTCGAGCCCTTCTTCAAGAAGGTGCCCGCCCAGTCCCAGAGCACGCTGAGCACGGATGCGGCCAAATACCACGGCGGAGAGTCGCGCATCGCGAGGAACGGTCTCAACTCGGTCGTCATCGCCTTCCCCGGCACCGCGCTCGGCGCCAGCAGCCCCGAAACCGCTGTTCTGATCGGCCTCCTCGGCGGCGAGTCGACGGTCAAGTGGTCGCCCGGCTTCAGCGTCCTCTCCAAGATCACGGCGGCGAACCCCGGCGCGCAAGCCAAGGCTGCCAACTACGCGTACTCGGATTGCGGTCTCTTCACCGTCCAGGTCACGGGCTCCGGGAGTGCCGTCAGGAAAGCGACACAGGAGACAGTCAAGGTTCTGCAGAGCATCGCCGAGGGCAAGGTTGCGAAGGAGGATGTTGTCAAGGCCATTGCCAAGGCCAAGTTCAACCTCTTGTCGGCCAGCGAGACCAGCGGGACGGGGCTCGTCCACGCCGGCGCCAGCCTGATTGGCGGTGTCAAGCCTCTCCAGGTTGCCGAGGTTCTCAAGTCGTTGGAGTCGGTGACGGCTGATAAGTTGACGGCGGTATGTTATCCACTGTGTGACATGTTTCGCCCCATTCTAACGTTTTGCAGGCGGCCAAGACATTACTGCAGGGCAAGGCTTCGGTTGCGTCGGTGGGAGACCTCCACGTCCTTCCGTTCGCGGAGGATCTCGGCCTCAAGGTATAGACGGGTTGCTGGGGGGACGGAATGGAAAATGTACCAACAGCATCAGCTCCTTTGGCCGACCAAAACATGGCGGCCCGTCCATTGTGCACATAGTAACCTCTAGACATAAACCCTCTTCGAACCTATGAACACGCGACGGGGATAGAGCTTTGGGAACGGGGGGTACCAATCCTGGGGAGAGAGGGTGAGGTGACAAGTTGGGTGTAGATTAGCATGGTGAGAGTGTGTCTTGACAATAATCGTCCTTTTGTGTGAACTCGGTGATGACGTTGGGGATATTGACTACTTGCATATTTTGGCGTGATTCAATACCTGCATATGCCCCCGGCTCAGCTGAAGATGCGATGCGGGAGAGCCAGCCAGTCACGTGACGCGGAAGCTTGCGGAGCTTTGAGCGTTGGGGTCGGTCGCCAATTGAACAATTCGAGCAAGAGACCTTTTCCCGACCAGCAGGAACCAGCAATTGCCGCCGCCGCCGACGACGCAAAACCACCCACGACTCTTTACCAGTCCCTCACCCGACCGATCCCCATTCCGCCAAAATGACGTACGCGTGGAAAGCCGCCGGCCTTACGTGAGTGTGCCCCTGTCGTCGAACTGCGGTGGTGGAGGGGCGGACAGACAGAACGAGAGACTGACAACGGACCTCGCACCCTCGAAAACAGCTACAATCGCTACCTCGCCGTCGCCGCGCGCGTCGTCCGCCGATCGCTCAAGGAGGAGCAGCGCCTGGTTGCCGAGCGCCGTGGGCAGATGGATCTGAGGTTTGCCAAGTGGACGGTACGTTTGTTGAAGAAGAGGACGAGGAAGAGGGAGGTTGTTGGGGGTAGAGGCTAATTCGCGCAATACATGCAGAACGGCAAGATGGGCGAGCCCCAGAGCGTGGCGGATGCCAATGCGAAGGCGTATGTTGAGAAGGCCTCGTCTTGAGGAGGAGGATGAGGGGGTGTCCTGGGAGGAAGGGGGTGTCCTGGGAGGAGGGGGGGGTTGGAGGAGGGGTTTGCGCCTGGAAACCTGGGGGGTTGGACTGTATCATACGTGACTGGGGAAGAAAAGAATAGAGGATGAACTGGTCATGAAGTGGAAGTGTTGGTGGTGGCTTTGAGTGATATGGATCGGATGCCCGTCCTATGCCCGTTGGGATGCGTGGTGGTTGCATGCAGCCAGTGAGTGGTACAGGGCGCTAGGAGCCTGTGGATGGCGTGCAGAGGGCCTGAGAGGTCGCTGTCATTCCATTGTGGTCTAGGCCAGTTTGGCCGAACTTTACCACCACCGCCACCCATTAGCTGCATTTCTGAAATCCCATTATTTACGGTTTCCATTTCACTTTCAAGAGACCAAGCCATTCGATTCTCACCAGCTGTTGTCCGAGGTAGCTTGGGGTCGGGGAACCCACCCCCACTGGAAAGTGTTTGAGAGTTAGGTGTGGGTAGCGGGTGGTGACTTCCCATGGCCGCCTTGATCGAGTGCCTGACCATCCAACTCTCTCTCCTCAAAACCCAAGCTGCGCATCTTCACAATCTTCACAACCCGGTCCAGAAAGACGCCGAAAGTGGAAAATAGGCAACAATTAACCCTTTCAATATGGACATGTCAACAGGTAGGCGATACATATCATGCTCCTCGGCGACATTCTCCTCCCCGTCCCCGTCCCTCGGGTCCAGTCGCATGGCCAAACGGCTTTGGCCTCATGTCCCAACTTGTCTCAACAAGGCTTCAGGCTAACTCCCATTTGATCCCCTCGACACAGACAATCCAGGCCCCGCGCACCCTGGCCATACCTACTACGAACCCCCGCCGCCGCCTCCACCTCCGATGATATCGAGTGAGGGTATCGTTGCGACCGACATTACGCAAAAGTTGTTGTCGGCGGCTGCAAGTGAGTTTCCCTCGTGTGTTACTCGACCATGAGACGAGAAATGAGGCTGACTTGAGATGGGTAGCCTTGGATCCGGGCCAGCTGGTCAAGGATGGCTTCTTCACCTTGTTTGAGGCCGTTGGGGCCCTCGAGGTGCGTCTTCCTGTATTTTGGACCAAGGGCTGCGATGACTGACAACGGCATATCTAGATCATGGATCCCAAGATGGACAGCGGGTGTCTAGCGCCTGGGGAATCTCTGGATGACGAGTATGACTTTACGAGGCAGCTCTTGCCTAGTGAGGTGATTGGCATCATCGACCAGCTGCTCTGTCTCGAGGTGCGTTCTCACATTCAGTTTGGGCGCGAGAAAACAGTTAACATGGGTTTAGATGGCATGGCACCTGGGATACCCCTTATCCCAGACTCTGCTCACCAGTGTCTACATTGAGGCCATGCTGATGCCCTCCCCCAACAACATCCAGGAGGCTCACTTCATCAGAGACCCCGACAGTACCGCGGCCAAGGACCCCATGGCCACCGTCCTGAGAGCATACTGTCTGGGTCTGCTCAAGGCCTGCTGTTATGTCAATGAACATATCAAGAACGAGCACTCTTACGAGGTTAGGCCGCCTCGAGATACTGGACCGAGAAAACAACTAATGTTTTGGGCGCAGGAAGAAGACTTTGTCACCAACACATACCACCGGTCACTTCTCGACAATATTGACCGCGAAGAGATCCGCGAGGAGATCATGTCAGCGAGACGGCTGGTTCACTCGCTTCGACCGGTCCTGGAGGACGATGTCGCAGATGCGCTCTGCTTCCGCTTGGAGCTGAGGACGGCGTTTCTGCGGGCCATTGAGTTGTCGGAACTGCGCAGCAATCCGACGTCACTGAGTTTGCCATGGGTGCAGATGCAGGCTGTATGGGAGCCCATCAACAAGTCCCGACACCTGAGCACTCCTGTTCCCGAGGCGTTTAGCACCAAGATTCAGCGCCGGCTTGCGAGCACCGTCCCGCCCCGACCGATAGTCCAGCCTAGTTTTGAGGAAACGTATGAACACTTCAAGAGGTTGTTCCGGGATGGAATCGATGTCCTCGAGGTCCTAAACTATGCCGACTCTCAAAGTCTCCTGGTACGTGTCTCAAGAAAGCCGCCGATGCGTCCCCTACTGACCTAGCAGAACTTTGTCTTAACCTTCCAAGCACGGAAACCGCAGCCGCTGGTGTACATCCGCACGATGCTTCAGAGCTTCTTGTTCAAGGACATGGTGATCCTGGGCCATCTCAGCATACGCCACGTCATGGACGACGACCTCTCCATGGTGGTTCTCCCATGCAGTCAGCTGCTGGATCCCGCAAACGACGCCGTCGAAGCCCCCCACGATGGCCGCTTCGCCGTGGCCCATCAGATGGAGACGTTTCGCCAACGAGCCGCGCAATCGTATCTGGACATCTTCCGCGCCCTCTGCCAAAACCGATGCCGAGTCCGGCGAACCCTCTGCCACTCGATCCAAGACTGGGAGGCCGTCCAGATGGAGGCCGAGGACATCGACCAGCTCCTCCAAGTCCAGCTCGACGAGCAGCCCATCGCCTACCCACCCGACGCCCCGCCTGGCAGCCCGCCCGCCTACTCGCTGCCCCTCTCTTCATGGGCCTATCTTTACAAGCTCCGGCTCATGGAGTGGATCGTGCAGCTCGGCTTCGAGCTCCAAATCTACCAACCCGACGAACTCGCGGGCATGTACTGGTACCTAAGCCACCTGGCCAAGACGCGAGCCCGGCACGTCGAGCGCATCAAAGCCTTCACGGTCAAGCGCAACGCCGACCTGCGGGGGTCGCGCTCACCGGCTTACACGGTCGCCATGGAAGCCGAGTACACGCGCTCGATGCGGTACCTGCACGCGACGCTCCTCGACTCCGTCATCACGTGGGAGCTCGCCGAGGCGCTCTCATGCCTGTACACGGCGCTGCTGCGGCTCGGACTCGTGGGGCCGCCGCCGCGGCCCTACAGCACGGACGAGCTCCGCTACGACATCCGCATGAAGCCCTTTGCCGCCGTGCACCTCCCGGATCTCCCGTCGTTTGACGAGTTCACGCGGCAGTCGGAGCAAAAGGGCGTGTCGACGGCGCGGCTGCTCGAGTACGCGCACGCCGTGTCGCGGAGCGCGCAAAAGGGGCACGTGGTGGTCGGGCAGATGTCGGAGACGGAGGCGTTCTCGGTGGGCGCGCACGACCGGTGGGCGGCGAGGGCCAAGCAGCGGATGCAGTCGGTGATTGCGGTCAATGTGGCGCTGTCGACGATGCAGAGCGGGCTGGGGAAGGCGGGGCTGGGCGGGCCGGGCGCGGACGCGGTCGGGGCTGGCGAGAGGGCCAGGCGGGTGCTCAAGGCCGAGGTGCCCAAGCCCGAGGCGTGCTATCACGACTGGTGGATCGTGCCAAAGGTTTCGTTGCTGCAGTAGGGTGGGAGCGACTCGGCGGGGCAAGGGGTTCGGGCAGTGTCGCGGGAGAGGGAGGTGACAGTGATGGAATTTTGTTTGGCACGGCTGAAGAAAGGGTACAGAAACTGTTGTGGGTTTAGGTAGGGGATATGGAAGATGGCCGGCGTTATCCGCGTCCCAGGACCGGGGCAAGCACAGCTGCCCGGCGGACGGAAGCAGAGTACGGGAGGTCGTAGATCATGTACGCAGAGCTTCTTGCTGCCGTGAACGAGTATTTTAGAGAAACGTCAGCGACACTGCCATTCGTAACATTGGCTGCTTCGTGAAACAACTTTCGTTCCCCGCGGTACGACGACCACCCACCCACTTGGCTCTTGTATATGTACATCTCTTTCCCCCCGGAAAATTACCCCTGTGTGTGTATATGTGTTGTACACGTTATCCTTACAACCCTTCCCCCCAGCCTATGGTGTCGAGACTGTTGTCCTACCCCCCTCAAGCAAGCGCCTTCCTCCTCGCCGCGACGGCCCTCAACCTCACCGACTGGGCATACAGCGCGTCCTTGAACGCAAACAGCAGCGCGGCCGTCAACACACTCTGCGTGAGCTTCGGTCCGATGCCTATCCCCAACGTTAGCAAAGCCACCACCACCACCACCCCCCAGGAAGAAGAAGAACAAACCCTTATACAACCCCCCCCACCCCTCCTCCCTAACCACCCTCCTCAACGCCTCCACCACCCCCTCCCGCTTCCCACTCCCCCCGCGCACATGCATCTGACTCTTGACCGTAATATACGGATACGTCACCCCCGTCGCAAACAACTTCCCCACCGCCCCCAACACAAACGCCACCCCGGGCGTCACCCTCCCCCGCCTCCTCTCCACCATGTTCTTCAGCTGCTCAAACAGCGTATACTGCAAAATCGGATTCATCACCAACACCAGCGCCGGCACCACGCCCGAAAACAACGCCGCAGGCCCCTCGTCCTTCAATAACGCCAACAACGTCCCCACCGCCCCGGACCCGGCCTTGCCGGTCGTCACCCGCGTGTTGACGACCCAGATCGGATTCGTCAGCACCACCGTCGCGGACCCGGCGAGGAGGCCCGCGAGGATGGATTGGAGGGTGCTGAGGGATGGTCGGGGGGACGTGCGGAGGAAGAAGGCCCGGGAGAATTCGTACCAGTAGTAGTAGACGAAGTTGGTGACGGAGATGCCGAAGAGGGCCGAGGAGAGGCCGGAGTACAGGCCGACGGCGCCTTCGCGCGCGATGATGTGCTGGATTGCGGCGAGGAGGGTGGTGCGTGCGCGGGTGGACTCGACTTGCGCGCGGGTCGAGAGGGTGATGAGCGGGTAGGTGAGGGCCATGGAGAGGATGCCGCCGCCGGCGCCGGCGAGGGCGTGCGCGACGTTGTCGGAGGTTGGGGCCGACATGTTTGGTGGGAGGTGTTGGGTGGTGGCGGATGGGATGGGGTTGGAAAGGTTAGTGGTGGTGGGAAAGGGGGTGAGCCATAGGGGAGCGTGGTGTTTATGGGTTGGTGATGATGGGTCGTGGCCGATGATGGCCAAGGGAGAGAGTTCAATGCCGAGGTCCGACGCCGTGGAGGGGCGCGTTGGGCGCTGGCGGGTCGAGCCGGGACAGGGCCCAGGGCACCCGACGTCACTGCCGGCGCGTTGGTTGGTCGCGGCAATTCTTTTCTTTCACCAAGAGCATGTGAAGACAGACGGTGAAGAAGAAACAGAAGAAACGGCGCATGAATGAAACAAGATCAAGTTCATTTCAAGAGGTATGCTCTCCACAGCAGGGCGAGAGCATGTGGCTTTTGGACGTCTTTTGGCTGTCTTGTTTCCGTGGCTCGGATGAATATGGCGATGGGTATATACATGGACGCATTGTCGGGCTCGCATCGTGTCTTTGCAGCTCATGCCTCTTTTTTTTTTTCTTTCGTGCCTTTCCTCCCCAGCAAAGGAAAAGGAAAGATGGATGGGAATGGTGTCGTTCGTCGGCGGATACTCTGTCCTGTCCCCCCCTGAACAGTGAACCCTCGACAAACGGCTCCATTTCCCCGCCGCTTTCTCCATTCTCCATTCTCCATTCTCCATTCCCCATTTCCATTTCCCCAGTGCCCCGGGACAGTCAGGACTGAGGACCGCGAGACTGGCTCCATCTCAGAGGACAGTCACAGTATTTGGCATCATGTGACGCGTCATCTGATGCGAAACCATCAATGGGCATCAGATTGAATCTTGGTTACACCGTGTGTCCCCGACGGTGCCGTGATGGGACCAGCACTGTCCGCATCGGGCCTGGCAACGGGCATCTTTTGGTTCTGTCCTTGGCAGATCTATTTTTGGCGGTTGTGCCGTCGACGCGGGCAGCTGGAGGCTGGGCGCGGGTGAATTGAGTGGCCTGTCCTGTCCCTCCAAGTCCCCAGGGCCCCAGGGCCCCAGGGCCCCAGGGCCCCAAAAAGAAACATCGAAAACACCATCCAGCCTGTCGAGTCCTCCCCGTCCTCCCCTCCACGGACTGGGTTTTTACTTGGACAATGTCGACAAGGTGACTCGGACTCGAAGCTGACGCCACAATACGACACACGCCCCCATCAATCAGGTCTGGTCTGTCGACTGCAGCATCTCGACACGCTCACGGGGGGTTTCCAGGTACCTCGATCCAGTGCTGTGCAGCTTGTGGCTTCAAGGCTGCCTTGGTCATCCATCTCGACTCGGACGCCATCTTATACCAGATCGGAGCCGCCATCACCACCCCAAGTCCATCCTGTGAGGAGACTGGAGGGAATTTGTAAATGGTGGAATCCATACCTCTGTCAAACTTGGCCAACAAAATTCCATCGGAAATGACCAACGGCCCTCGACACTCTTCATCACCAGGAGGCGGTTTCGAGGGCACTCAGCCATAAAGAACCATCATGACTGGCGTCGCAGCCATGCAGCAGCACCCCCCTCCGCCAGCTTTTACGGCCTCGCCCACCACCATGGACCCCGTGCCCACTCCCTCGTCAGCACGCCCGTCCCTCCCCACCAAGACCGTCCACTCGGCCACCATCGAGGACGCCTATGTTGCCTTTGTCCTGTACTGCAACCCGGGGGTGCCCCTGGACACTGACACGGCCGGTCTCCGCGAGGCCTTTCGCACTCCCCCAAAGAGCGGAGGCAAGAGTTTCAGCACCTACACCCTCTTTGAGCTCATCAAGAAGCTCGAGACCAAGGAGCTCAAGACATGGGCCGAGCTCGCCCTCAAGCTCGGCGTCGAGCCCCCGGACCAGGAAAAGGGCCAGAGCTCCCAAAAGATTCAGCAGTACGCCGTGCGGCTCAAGGTTGGTCCCCACACCCTTTGCCCCAAACCCTGACTGACACCCCCAGCGATGGATGCACTCCATGCACGTCGATGCCTACTTTGAGTATCTCATGGACCGCCCCCATCCCTACTGGACCGAGATCCCCCTCGAGACCACCCCCATCACCGAGACGGGCCGGGATGGCGTGGCCGCCGAAGACGACATGGCCCTGAGGGCCCTGCTCCCCCACATCAAGCCTCGCCGCGGGAGGAGGAAACCAGACGACGACGACGTGGGGAAATCCCCGCGCCCCTCTCCGCTGCACGACGAGTTCCAGCCCTCGGCCCGTCCCGAGGTGAACGAGCCATGGTCCGCCCACCCAGATGCCCGAGGGAGCGTATTTGTGTTTCCCAACGCCCCCGACCCCATGCGGCTGAGTGCCTCGATGGGCCAGCAACCCGGCACGCATTGGGGCAGCAACGATACGGCCCAGACACCCCTCACGGCCTTTCCTCACCCCCAGTCCGCCATCACGCCCATCAGCAGAAACGCGTTTTGGGCCGACCCCAACGAACCCAGGTCAGCCATCACGCCCAACAAGCCGAGGTCGACGAGCCGAAGGCACGGCGCCAAGGTGGTGTCGTCGGCATGGCGAAGCGGCGGGGCCGCCGCCACGGGGAAAACACGGGGCCGACCACCCATCAACCGGGGCGGGGGCAACCCCGACGGGCCCTTCTCTGCCTTTCCCGCCATCTCGGAAAACTCCACCCTCACATTGAAGCTGCCCTCCCCCACCCCCGACAGGCAAATCTCCCAGAGCGCCATCACACCCACCACCCGGGGCCTCCTGCCCCCGGAACCATCTCCCCTCCCCCGACCTCCACCACCGCCGCCCCCGTTCCCCCATCCCACCCCCCCAACTCCCCAGCCAACCTTCCCCCATCCAAGAAACACCACCACCTCGCCCGGCCAAACGCAGTCGCCTCTCCCTCCAAGTCCCCGAGCGCGTCGGCGGCGAAGTCCGCCTCGCCACCCCCTCTCCCCTTAACCGCCCCTCCCACCGCTCCCCCCACCGTCATGGTCAACGGCCACGCCGCCCACCCCCTCGACGCCGCCAACCACCACCAACGCAGCAACGCCCCCATCGCCGCCCAACAACACCTCGAAGCCCAATCCACCTCCACCGCCACTGCGACAACCACCACCACCACCACCGCCAGCACCATCGACTCCTTCTTCACCAACCTCCCCGCGACCCCCATGCCCCCCGCCCACAGCCCCCTCCCCGTCCCACCCCAACAACAACAACCCCACCCGTCAGAAGAAGACCGCACCAACATCGACGAAGTCGAAGCCCTCTTCCTCCACCGCATGCTCACCGCGCAATGGCTCTCCCCCACCAACCAGCCCATTCCGGCATGCGGTGTCGACGAAGCCCTCGCGCTCGCGCGCACGGTGATCGAGAACCTGCGGCGCACCGCGCCGAGCCGCGAGGCGTTTCTGATTAACCTGTCGGCGCTGGCGGGCGGGGGGATGTTGATGCCCAGGGGGGCGTTGAAGATTACGAGGTTGGGGGAGGGGGAAGGCGCGGGCGGGGGCGGGAGGAGGTATTTGTGTCGGTGGGAGTTGGTGTTTGGGGGGATAAGGGGGGAGTTTGCGATGGAGGAGACGGTTGTGGGGGATGTGGGGAAGTGGGGGGAGGGGGAGGGGGGCAGGGGGTGGAAGGGGGTGTTGGTGGAGGTTATGGAGGTGGTGAGTAGGAGGGATGAGGATTTGGCGGGGTTGAGGAGGAGGGTTATGGAGTGTTTGAGGGAGGAGGGCGGGGGGTGAGGGGCTCTTTGGGTTGGCTATATTTTGGTTGAGGGGTGGGTTGAAGTCGACGAGCGAGTGAGCAGTGAGCATGGCGCCGTGATACCCATTTCTGCACATAGGGAAAAAAGAGTTGATCTCTTGCAACAAAGCTTCATTTCAAAAGAAAATATCCGTAACACTTCTTTCCCCCTTCCCCCCCCCAAGCCCACCCGCCACGAACCTCCCCTCTTACAAAAACTCAATTCCGATAACACCCCCAGTCATACGTGCCGCCCCCAGGCGCGCTCGCGTACGTGTTGCCCCCGTAGTGCTGCTTGCAGTACTTGTCCACGTTGATCGGCCCGGCAACGTTGACGTAGACGGACCAGCACTTCCAGTCGTTGGCCGTGTTGCCGTACAGGATCGCTCGCCATTCCTTGCCCCATTGCTCGTGGCAGAGGGCCACCATGTCGACGCCGCCCACGTAGGTTGCCCGGGCTTCCAAGACAGCGGGAGCGGGGGCGGCGGGGGCCGGGGCGGCGGTGACTTGGACGGCGGCGGGCAGGAGGAGGAGGAGGTAGCTGGCGCGGCTGAGGAGGGAGGGGGTGGGGAGCATCATGGTTGAGGTTGTTGTTTTTGTTGTTGTTGTGGAGTTCTTGATAGCCGTCCGTCAATGAGAGTGTTGTTGCTTGCTGCCGAGTTTTGCAAAGTTTTGTCTTTTTTTGCGAGAAGCAAGAATCTTTGTAGTGGTATGGTTCGAGAGAGTCAAGAGTCGACTCTGTTGATAACCAAGGTGAAGTCAATAACGTTCATTGTTGTACGGGGACACGCAGGCAGGTAGTCTTTATAACGTTACATGATTTGGGAATTATTAGTTTTCTCTCACTTCTTAGTCTTGACTCTTCCTAGGTTTCGCTTGGTTGTATGCAACTCAACCCGCTCCTCACCTTGGACTGTTGAAAACCAGAGAAATTGGTGGCTCGGACTTGCATGTCAACCTTGGTCCCTCCCAGTGAATCCAAGTAAGGTAGTAGCGTTCAGCATTCAGAGGGCCCGCATTGCCCCTACCATGAAATCCGGTCTACTACTAACCAATACAAGCATAGGATTCTTCCTACAGGATCCGGGTCGTAGTACAGGACGCGTTTAGCTCTCTAGGAAATCAATATTTACGCCAAGAGCTGAGGGGTATATATTCCTACTACCACATCATATTCCGGTATTCCGAGCAAGGAGCCAGGTACCCTATTTACGTGCATACCATAGCCACTTCCCACGTAACCTTATCCCATCACAATGGCCGCCTATCCAAAGATTCTCCTAGTGCTCGGCCCCCCCATCTGCTGAGTTCCATTACATGATCATGCCATCCCGCGCCAGCCTCGACCGCCGTGCTCTTGCCCGTCTTGCCCTCCGCAAAATCATCGATTCCAACAATCCCCTAAGTAGGTAGCGTACACGGGCAGACCTTGTGTTGCATCATTTTGGCATTGTGTGATGATGAATTGAACGTCAAAACCCATCAAGTAGTAAAAGCGGTAAACAGACAAAAACAAACTCCATTCCGCGCTCCCATCCGCTTTCAAGCAAGCAAGCAAGCAAGCAAGCAAGCAACCAGTTCGCTACTCTCTAAACGCCCCGCCCACACGCTTTCCCCAGACATCAACAAAATATGATATATACGCTCCCCCCACCCCCTCTCCCAGAAGGCCAAACCACGCAGACAATCACTCAAGCCACCGATCCCAAGGACTCCTACGCCCCGTCTCGCTGCCCATGCCATCCGCGTACTTGGCCTCCCGCTCCTCCCACCGTCTCCTCTCCACCCCCTTCCGCGCCAAATACGCCCTCGCAAACCGCCACGCCTCCGCGTCCGCCAGACTCCACGCCTCGCTCGCCTCCCTCACCGCCGTCTGCTCTGCCGTCGGCAGCTTCTGCCCTGGCCTCCTCCGCCCCCCAACATCCACCACCATGCGCGCGGTACTCAGCGCGGCAGGCTCAGCGTCCAACTCCTCCGGCGACGGCAGCGGGCCGGCCGACGCGTCGTGCTGAGGCGGGAGGTCGGAACCCCCGCCGGGCGGGAGCAGGAAGCCGAGGTATGTCCAGTCGAGGTCGTCCGGGGCGTCGCGCTCGGCGAGGAGGAAGAGGGTGGAGCGCGGGGTGAGTTCGTGCGCGGCGAGGGTGGATTTGAAGAGGAGGAGGCGCGGGGCGGCGGAGTAGCCGGTGGGGAGGATGGTGGTGGTGAGGGCGGTGATCCAGGGGTCGCGGGGGGCGTCGCGGCGGAGGGTGGGGATGTCGACGAGGGGGGAGATGAGGAGGAGGGTCGTGTAGGGGTGGGGGACGACGCCGATGGTGTAGAGGCCCGTGGTGTTGGAGAGGTGCGGGGGGGTGGTTACCGGGAGGGTCTTTTCGGGGTTGCAGGGGGTGCAGGTGGGGCGGTTGGGCGGGCAGGAGCCGGGGAGGGGGGAGTCCGGGCAGCGGGCGAGGAGGGTCGCGAGGTTGTAGGCGGGCGCGATGAGGTGCGTGGTGTGGTGCGGGAGGGGCTTGACGACGGCGATGCCTGCCGGGTGCTGGGTTTGCCAGGTGAGGTGGAGGTGAGAGTTGATGAGCTGGTGGAGGGCGCCGAGGCCTTCGGAGCGCTCGTCGCGGATAGCGTCGCGGATCTTTGTGTACTTGGTCTCGATGACCTTGGGGGAGTAGTAGGCGAGCGAGGCGGGCGGGTCGTCGACGGCAAAGGGGTTCTCGGCCTTGTCATAGTTGACGGCCGAGACGAGGCCCTTGACCGACTTGAGGTGGGGCGAGGTCAGGGCGAGCTTGATAGCGGCGGCGATCTCGGGCTTGGGGCCGGTGAAGAGGCCGTCGTCGAGGTCCTTCCAGCGCGTGAGCTTGGGGAACTCGGCGCGGCGCAGGCTGTTGAGCAGCGGGTCGTCGTAGGGCCCCATGGGGAAGAGCAGGTAGTGGGCCAGCATGCCGCCGCCCATGTTCTCCCAGGCCATCCAGCGCATGAGGTCGATGCGCAGGTGCTTGTCGATGTCGGCGTGGCGCTGCAGCTCGTCGTACAGCGGGTTGGCCTCGCCCTCGGCGGGGCTGAGGATGATGGGCTCGAAGCCGGCGGCCCACCAGGCCTTGCGCCAGGCCAGCAGCAGGGTGCTCTCGGCGTCCTTGTCCTTGGGGCTGCGCTCGAGCGTGTTGTCGTAGTAGCAGTAGATGGGCGGGCGCTTGGCCATGAGCGGGAGCAGCGAGCGGTTCTCGTCGAGCGTCTCGGAGCTGCTAAAGGGCGTCTTGAGCCAGCGGTTGGGGTGGGCGAGGTTCGAGTACCAGGCGGCGTCGCCGTCCGTGTCGTTGCTCTGGCGCGGCGGCGCGTGGGCCGGCTGCTTGAAGGGGTTGAGGTGGCCCATCCACGGCGGCGGCTTGAGCGACTTGGGCATCGAGAACTTGGGGTTCGACAGGCTCGGGCCCGTGGGGATGGCGCTGGGCAGCGTGAGCCACAGGCTGCCGACGGCAAAGAGCGAGATGGCCACGAGCAGCAGCGACGTGTGTCGCGTGCCCAGCCGTGGCACCGGCCGCCCGAACAGGACGTATTGTTTCGGCATGGTGGCTGTCGCTCAACGGCGGATAGGAGGAGTTGGTGGTGTTTCGATCGGTTGTCGACAAACGGTCAGTCGTCGGAACGGGGGCGGCGGCGAAAGGGCAACGGCGTTTTACATTGAAGTCTGCCGTGGAAAATCAAAAGAAGAGAAGGAGGCGGAAGGAGACACGGAGTCGAACGAGTCAATCAATTCATCTTGGGGAGAATTCAAGGGCGGGGGGAAGAACCCGAGGGGCGTCTCTCTCGAATGCTTGACACCAAACGACGACGTGGTGATGTGGTGATTCCCTTGAACTCCAGAAAAAAAAGAGTCCAGCCAGCAAGCCACAGGGCTCTTCCTCCCTGCCCCCAGTGCCCAGACCTCTTCCCTGGGATCCCAGCGTTACATTGGCCAAGGCACCCATGCTGCGAGTCGCAGGGGTTCTTGGCTCAGGTACCACAAGATTCCGTGTCCATCATTGGTCTGACGAGGCAAAATGGCAAAGGGTCGCCGGGCGTGGAAAACAAACACTCGAGTCTTGGCTGGGAAAAGGGGGAGTGGAGAGGGACCAACGTGAACACACCAAGACTTCCATCATCTTGTCAACACACATGCAGAATCACAAACAGTTTTTGGGTTACTCTAATGACCTAAGACTAAGCTTCGGGCTGCGACACGCCTCGTTCCCCAATCGAAACTCCGACACCAGCCATCTATCAGCTAACTCTGTTGCGGCACCGCGTGCCTGAAACTAGCAGCAGTATTATGCGGGATAGAGCATAATCTTCCTCGTCGTCTCGTCAAAAACATCAAATGCTGTTTACCCACAATAACATATGCTGAGATCCGAACCCGAGCTCAGATCTGGAAAGACGATGCAGGGTGGAGGTTGGCCGCGTCCACCGACAAGTTCCTAAACTGGTCCTCCAGCGTGCTGACGCCCCGCGGCGGCAGGTTCTCTCGCTTCTTGTCGGGCACTGGAGACAGACGCGCGCCGCCATGCTCAGCGTCGCTTGCCTCCGTGGCCAGGACCTTGGCCGGAGACAGCGACATCTGCAGATTGCCCGAATACTGGGGCAAAAAACCGTGCGCCGTCGCCGAAGTCACAGCGCTGCTCGTCGATCCCTTCTTCAAAACCGCCGGCCAAAGCTTTGCGCTACCACCAGTCAGCAATGTGCTCCGTCAGAGGAGGCGGTTGACAAACCGAGGCTTCTCCACGCGGCGGTCATAGCCGGGTCCCAGAGCGGCATCAGCACTGTTCTCGCGGCCCTTGAGAGCAGCAGCCGGCATCAGCACCGACGAGCCCTGAGAGATGCTGTCCTCCGAAGCCCGGAGGTCCTCGGATGCGCACATGACCATAGGATCATACGCATTGACGCGGCGAAGAGCGGGCTGCTCCTCCGTGACAAAGTGGCCTTTTCCGGCATTGTTGACAGGAGTCAGGGAGCGAAAAGGGTCGGCGGGCGACTTGGAGCCACGGCCGCTGACCTGCGGGCCCTCAGTCGGAGTGGCAGCCTCCATGACCGGGGAGGGAGGGTAAAAGTGCTTTCCGTCGTACTTGGGCAAGCCGCGAGTGACCGACTTGGGAGCCTGGCCCCAATACAAGTACCGAGACCGCTGCTCCTCATCCGTCAGGGGTCGCTTGTAGATGTAGTCCTTGTCATCGGCAGTGCGAGGGTTGACGCCCTTGGGAAGTGTTCCGAGAAGATAGGGCACTCCTAATCCCGGACGAGGGCGGCTCATGGTCGGCTTCGCCCGGCTGGGATCGAAGGGCGGGGGACCAGGCTGATGGCTGCCAGAAACCTGCGAGCTCGAGCGCTGGCTTTTGGCAGAGTTGGGCTTCCAGTTGCCCGTCCCCTGCTCAAAAGCGAGCGGCTTCCAGTTGCCAGTGGAGAGAAGACGCTGCTCTGTCGCCTCCTGGGCGTCTCGGGAGTGCTCGCTGCCTCCACAAGACGAAGAAGCATAAGCGCGGGGCTTGAAGACCGGGGCCAGAGCCGCATCGCTGGGCAGGCCGCCTGCCTTGAGATGGTCATGGAATGCCTGGCGAGCTTGGTCTCTGGTGAAGCTTGGGGCCTCTTGGGTAGACTTGGCGTACACAGGTTCGGTGTGGACAGGCTCAGTGGTCTTGTCCGTCCTCACACCACGGCGAGCCGATTTCTCATGCTGGGCTTGGTTGAACTTTCCAACGGCGATCTGGTACCTCCGATCAATCTCGGCGTGGTCAATTGCCTCTTGCTCCGTGACCTGGGGGCGAGGAGGCTTCGGTTGCTTGTCCTCAGAGGGGCCAACGGAGGCTTTGCCATCTTTGTCCTGATCGGAGGTTCGGCGCATGGAATCTTCGTATTCTTGCTGCGTCTTCAACGTCATCTCGAAACGCTGGATGTGGCCGCGTATGGTCAAGATTCTGCCCTCAATCTCCTTTTCGTCAATCTGGTGGCGATTGTATTGCAGCTGATCCTCGTGGTACTTGAGCGACTGCTTGAACGATTGGATCTGCTTCCTCGTGATGTCGCTGGGCTTGATGGACGAGATCGTTCCCTTGGGTGGGAGGACAGGGACATTTTGCGGTGGCATGCGGTGAGCCTGCATGGCAAAGGCGGGCGGAGTGGGACCGCCGTGGTAGAAGGGGGCATGCGTAGGAACTCCAGCTGGCGAGGCCGGCATCATACCGGGCATGGGCGTGACTCCGGTGGGAACCCCAACCATCTGAATAGGCATCCCCTGGCCAGGCATCCCGGAAGGGAAAGCAGCCGCCGGGACGGGGTACATGTAGTGGCCATTGTAGAAGAAGGGCTTGGAGTAGTCAAAGAACTCGGGCTGAGTGACTTTGGTCTTGTCCTGGTCCGATGTTGTGTCCTCTTCACCCTGAGACTCTCCTGGATTCTTGTTACGCAAGTCCTTTTGGTTCTCCTTGCCACCCTGCGAGAAGACAGAGGCAGTCGGGCTGGCGGAGGGTTGGGCGAAGGGATAGCCGGGCGGGACCGGGGCACCGAAAGCCATGGGCAAGAACTGCATGGGAGTCTGCATCGGCTGAAATCCCGGGGGGTAGCCAGCGAGAAGGTGAGGCATCATGTTGACCTGGGGGTTCATGCCGGGCGGGGGGTTCATGCCGATCTGGCCAATCGACGGCTTGCCTGAAGCAGCCTTGTCGGAAATGCTCTGCGTGTCGGTGTCCCGGTCGCGCTTCGAGGTGGGCGAAGGGGGTCCGCGAGTGTTGGGGACAATGCGGCCGCCGGCGGTGACCCGAACATGAGTCGGGGAGACGACAGCTTTGAAGAAACGCTGGAAGCCCTCACTCTTCTGGGCCGGAATGCCGGTCGGAGCCGCGCTAGGATCGCCGGCAGCCGCCTCCGAATCGCTTCTTCCACGGTATTTCCACTCTGTCTGCATCTTGGGGGCAGAATCTTGTAGAGTCTCATTGGCAGCCTCGGGGTGAGCCGGAAGACGACTGGGATCGTTGAAGACCTTGGGAACCGACGCCATCGGGGCCTGCTGGGCGGTTTCTCGGTCGCGAGAAGACTTGCTGAGAAGGCGACGGCCGGCACGACCCTTGTACAACAGGACATCATCGGACGAGGAAGAGTCGCGCTTCGTAGCGTCCGCGGAAGACTCACTGCCAGAGCTGCGAATGATTTCGGCTGCGAAAGTACGTGTCAGAATTGTCAAGGGACCGAGTGTATTTGGGGACATACCAAGTTCGGGATTCGCAGCAAGGATTGGCACTCCAGAGGAGACCTGACCGTGACGAAGGGCCATGAGCTCGTCCACGTTGTAGGTGCGGTGCTCCATGTCGTCTTGGATGTAGGCAAAAAGGTAGTAGTATCTGTGGCGCAGCGCAGAGTACCAGCGAAACACCGTCGGAAAGGCCTTGTTGTCGGTCGAGAATGGTTGAGCGAGAGATGCGAGGACAACTGTGAGAAGCGGTGCTATGTCAACACCGGAACTGTCTGTGCCTGTCAGCCTTTGGGCTTGCAGTTGCGACTCGATGAAGCGTGGTAGAGGGCAGTTAAAATCCAGAGGCCCTTGCCCCCCAGAAAAGAGCTCAGTCTCAACCAGGGAGCACTTGCTGGTGCTTTGCAGCAAGTACTTTACTGCGACCATGGTTGCGTCGGTGATGGGGTGGTCGGCTGCCTGCAGCTCTTTCAGGAGCCCAAGCAGCCGCTTGATGCGCCGTCTTGTGTCCTTGCCCATGTGAAATGTACGCCCAAGAGAACTTGGGGGGGGTGTTTTATGGGGGAAAGGATGGGAGGGGTGGGAGGCCAACGGAGCACCTGGGGAAGTGTGAAAAAACGAGGACAGAAACGTACCTTGGTTTGGAGACTACGACCTGGAAAGCGCGGGGCACCAAGGTGCGGCGAGGGACCGAACGAAAGAGCGGGGCCTGGGCCGGAGACAGAAGAGGAGTGGAGAGGAGGAAAGGGAGTCAAAGTCCAGAGGAGAGGGAGGGAGGGGGAAGAAGAAGAGAAAAGGACGGTAGGTTCTCCGTCTGTCGAAGAGAGCAAAAATCAAAATCCCGGGCGACGGATTGTCGGTCCAGCACAAGAGGGGGGCGTTCGGCGATGTCGAGGGTTGCCCGTTCTTTGCTGAAGAGACAGCCGGTAAAGAAGCTGGAAGATGGTGTTTGGGGGAGAAGAGACTGGGTGGAGGGAGGAGGGTGGCAATGGTTGTGGGAGGGGGAGATTAAGTAGACTTCAGCGAGGGCGAGAGATTTTCCCACTGTTCGCTGCTGCTCCATCTGCTTGTCGAACTTCAGTGGGCGGTGTAGCTCATTGGGAAGGTGCGAGTATATTTGCGGTGATCAGTGACGGTGGCTGCTGGCGCAGAGACTTCACGGGGGATGAACAGGGCAGGAGCAGGTCTTTCATCCCATCCTCCCCAGACCACATCAACATCGGGCTCGGCAATGATGACTTGCGATCGGTGAAAGCTAGCGAAGGCAGGTCTCTGTCGAGGACATGGTAAGCAATTGGCACCATCGGCCATTTTTTGAAGCAACAAGGGAACAACACATGGCAGGAAAGCACGGGAGCTGTGGGAGGAGGAGGGAGATGAAAGCTGAACATGGGGCTTTTTCCAAGGCAGGCACAAACATCTGATTCAGGTTACATCTCACTTGAGGTGGTCATGACAAGAAGGAGACAAGGCAGTGCTGACCTGACATGTTGGACAAAAAGATGTAGTCCTTTTGGTCTTCATCTCCCCAAGAGTTGCAAATGTGTGAACAAACACCCGAGAATATAGAGGACTGGTTCCACCCAAATATCTCTTCACTGACCCCCCTTTGACACCCCTTTGACAGCGAGACACTCAAGGCACTTAAGGGACTGGTGCCCTTGTGGCCGGCCACTGGCCCTCTTCCCCCTCAGGCAGCCCCCCAAACGCCCAGTGTCCACGAGGCAGCAGCCCCTCTGATGAGCCCGCCCGGGCCGAGACTCTGCCTCTGTCCCTTGGGATCAACCTCGGTGGCCCTGCTCGCTCCCGCTGCTCCCTGTTGCTGCCAGATATCGCGGTCGACGGTTGCGATTGCGGGCGCCTTAAGCTGCGTAATCAGACTCGCCCCCGGCCACGGTCCCAGCGACTCGATGGCGCGCATCTCGCCCTTTACCGTGGGCCTTGTACTGCCAGCCCTCTTCAGCTGCTCCTCGATGGGGTCGGCGTCGGGTGAGGTGTTGGCAGCGTCGTGCCAGATGTTGTTTTGGTCGTCTTTCGGCGATTTGGACCCTCCCCCGTTTCCTGTCGGTTGAGTGCCTTGTGCTTTGGTCTGGGACTTTTTCCGGACCTCGTCGGCTCCTTTCCCCATGACAGGATCCCAGCCTCTTTCCTGGATGAGGTGGGATACGTCGTCAAAGATCCGTTTGCGCAGTCCCAAAACATTGGCGCATCCACCTGTAAAGATGATGCGGGACATGCAGAGCGCCCTCACGTCCAGCGGCAGCTGGAGAAGAGCGCGGTAGATGAGGATATGAACAGGCAGCTCGTGGTCGTCGAAGCTCGCCCGGGAGTAGCGCGAGTCGTCGAAAAAGGCATTCTCGCACGGCTCCGTCAATTCGTCAAACGGGACGCCGAGAGACGTCGGCGGCTCGCAAGATCTCAGGGGAATGTCGATTTGGGGGTTGTGGTCGTGGTGTGTGTGAGCGTCGGTCTCGTCCTGTTCGTCCACAGTTGCCAAGCCGTCATCGGGTGTTCCCGTCGTGGAGTGGGAGGATGGCTTGCACCATACCAACCGACAAGCAATCTCGTCGCACTCTTCAAAGCTCAAGAGGTATTCAGTCGCACCGGAGTTTGTGGTGTCCTGGACCTGGCCGAGACGGGCAGCCAGAAATTTGTGAGTCTGCTCGGTGAGCATCCTGCCACCTCGGATACTTGAGCTGGTGTGCACCTCGCGGTACTCGTAGATGCCCGTCACCACCGTCTCGCTCCAGCCCAGGTCGATGACCAGTGCCGATCGAACGCCAGCACCGACGACCAGGGCGATGGGAATCGACAGCAACGAGATGGTCGGGGGCGCGAATCGACCAAAAAGCGTGTCGAGAGTTGTCGACAGCATGGGGATGGGCAGTCCAGACGGCAGCACGCAAACCATCCTCCGAGGTCGAGAGTCAATGAGCATATATCTAGGTACCAAGACGTCAGCGACAGGCCATCGTGTCCCCACGCGAGCAACCCACTTTGTCAATGCCTCCCTCACGGCCCTCTCAATCTTGTCGCTAACAAGTCCAAGGTCGAGGCCGCGGACGTCGGATTTCCACAGCTCGTGGTCCTGTCCCCATTGGCCACACGCCGCCCTCTGCTTCCAATTGTCCTTGTAGTCTGGCAGCCAGACCCTAAAGTCGCCCACCCTCCGCTGCTGGTCGGGGCCAAACCACACAGACCCGCGGGGGACGGGGTCGCCTGCAAACCCGATATGCAGTTTCCGGGTGCCGAGCTCAATGAGCAAGAGATCCTCGTCAGCCCGGAGACTGGATGGCGAGCCGAAGCTGGACTGAATGCCTCTCAGTGGTGTCGATGGGCCGCTTGCCGAGCCAGCTCCGGGCGATCTGATGTTGGCGACGGACCGGTGCGGCAGGGGAGCCGAGCCCATGGACGACGCCATGGCTCAGGGCGGTGGCGCTATGTTGGGGGTTTGGCGAGAGAAAAATAATTTGACCGTTGCTCTATTCTGCTCTGTACCAATACATGGTGCTCATTCCCGAAGCCTATGTTGACTTGCAGCTGTTGGTGTGGTGAGAGCTTCCATGTCGAGGAGGTCAAACCGTTGAGGTCTGGGCTGCAGGCGATATGATGATATGCAGAAAAGCAGTATCCTTAATCTGGGGCTATACCCGTATAAGCGGCTTTTAATGCCGTTGGCCCCACGCCTATCCCGATTTGGGCCAAGTCAACAAAGCAACTTCGTCTCCTTTCGTCAACCACCACCTCAGTCCACGACGGTCACGGCAAAATCTTGCAAGTCCTGCTGTGCAGGGTCTCTGTTTGCTGGGATAATCGACCACTCCTAATACTTTGTCTCATCTTTTTTGGCTTTTTGACTCGGGTTCCTTCCCTTTTATTTTGCCACCCCATCACCCTCCACCCTCGCACACGATTTAGATATCTTTTCCTCCTCAACCTTGCCCACCCTTGCCTCTTTGGCTTCTTTTTTTCGGATTCCACTGCCGAGCTCGACCAACTCTTTCGTCCTGGGCCTACTTCCCATCTCCATCCTCCCCCCCCATGCAACCCTAACCAACGCCCCCAACAATGGGGATCAAGGGGCGAGACACACCCACCTTCACACCTCAAATCGCAAACATCTAACACCCTTGTCCAGAATATACAAAGAAATTGGTGCCGGTGAGAGGGTATCACTGTGCAAGATCGCCACAGAGCATATCGAGCGACACCCCAACCGACCATTCCGCCTTGCCATCGACGTGTCATTATGGCAATTTCAAATTCAAGCTGCCCGAGGTAAGATCCCCACACCTTTCCCTCGTTATACGGCAGAGTCATGACTTGTCGTCGGCAATGTTTCGTCCGAGAAGACTGGTAGGGCCAGCTTTGACACTTTGCTGACTTTTTCCAGGGGGGTCCAACCCGGCCATACGAACAATGTTCTACCGCCTGGTTCGAATGCTAGGCCACGGCATTGAACCCATTTTCGTATTTGACGGCCCCAAAAAGCCCGAGTTCAAGCGAAACAAGCGCTCCGGGCGAGGGGATGGCGCCCGTGTATCTGACGCCACTGCCAAAAAACTTATCCAACATTTTGGCTTCATCGGCCACCAAGCCCCTGGCGAAGCAGAAGCCGAGTGTGCCCTTCTCCAACGAAATGGGACCGTGGACGCCGTTCTGAGCGAAGACGTCGACACCATCATGTTCGGATGCGGAAAGACCTTTCGCAACTGGAGCTCCGAGGGTTCAACCTCCAAGACCCCAACGCATGTTACAGTCTATGACGCCGCCAAGATTACCGCAGGGCACACCGGTCTCGACAGAGAGGGCATGGTCCTCATTGCTCTTATGAGCGGAGGGGACTATATCCCCGAAGGCATCCCCGGGTGTGGGATCAAGGTCGCTTGTGAGGCTGCCCGCGCCGGTTTCGGGAGGGACGTGTGTCGTCTTAGGAGATCCGACACCGAGGGGCTGAACAAATGGCGCCAGAAGCTTACGGCCGAGTTGAAGAACAACGAAAGCGGCCTCTTCCGTACCAAGCACAGGGCCTTGGTTGTACCTGCGGATTTCCCAAATCTGGACGTCCTTCGGTACTACACCCACCCTGTGGTGTCCAACGAAGCTGCACTGAAACAACTGAACGAAAAGCTTCTCAAACAGAGAAATATCAACATCGATGCCCTTCGCGAGTTTGTCGCCGACACGTTCGAGTGGCACTACAAGCAGGGTGCCGCCAAGTTCATACGAGTCCTTGCGCCAAGCATGTTGGTTCAGCGTCTTGTTAAGAGATTTGAGGCGCCCGATCTGCATGGTAACGACTTTGATGCCAAGGAAGAGTCTGAGGCGAGTATCGTCAAAAAGATTGCAAGCCGGCGGACACACGCCAGCACCGATGGGACACCCGAGCTAAGAGTGTCGTTTATCCCTGCAAGGATTGTCGGGATCGACCTGAGTCTCGAAATAGAAGAGCCGCCGACGTCTTCGGGCCGTTCTGGTCTCGCCTTGAACAGCGATGACGACTTTGAAGAGGAAGGGGGTGAAACGGAAAAGAAGACGACGTCCAAGAAGCGTTTTGATCCCTCCGAAGCCGACTTGGCCTGGATCCCCGAGTCAATTGTCGAGATGGGCGTCCCCCTGATGGCGGGCGACTTTAAAGACCAACAACGATCGAAGCAGGCGGCAAAGGACCAAAAGGCCGCGAAACCCAAGGGCACTCGAGCGAAAAAGACCACTACGACAACAGAGTCCGGCCGGATCGACCAGTACATGAACAAAGTGGTCAAGTTGCCCGCGTCCACAGCTCCGATCCTGAATACAAAACAAGTCTCGTCACAGAAATCACCCCCAAGGGTCTTCCAGAAGGCGAGTTCCCAGACTTCTTCACTCGAGCCTGTCGACTTGGACGACGACTATGACCTCCCAAGCCTTTCTCGCGCTGCCAAACCGGCCACCATTCCAGCCAAGAAGCCCATCTCCCCTGCTGCCAAAAAGGGCACTCAACCCAAAAAGGGTGCCAAAGCCAAGGCCGGGGTCTCGAGCGGCATCAACCCGTGGACGATAGCGAAATCCGGTCGAACACCGTCCAAACCCTCGGCCGCCGCTCCCGTCACCACCAAATCTCGCCCCGTCTCCAACAGCCCCATAATCATCAGCTCCAGTCCCGCTGTGCCGACCAAGATCCCCCCACCCTTGAAATCCTTCGGTAGGGTTACTCCTACTGAGAGAAACAGTACCGCATCGAGCACAGGGTCAACCTCAAGTGACGAGCCCGCATCCCCCACCCCGGGGGCCCGAACCCGTCCACCCCGGTCTGTGACCAAAGAACTGTCCGCATCACCGACACAAATCCAGCAACCCCCCCGAAGGGCCCGGCAGTTCAAGCGCACCAAGAGCGGCGCGGAGGAGGATCCCGAGGGTTTCGAACCCGAACCCCTCCATACTCCATCCACTCGACTTCCTTCCACTCAACCCCCTTCCACCCAGACAAAACTGGTCCAGACAAAACTTAAGCCTCTCCCTCCCCCCTCCACCAAACCAAAACCCACCGCGGCACCCAAGGCCCGCCCAACCTCCTTGCACGTCCCGATCCCACGCATCAAAGGCTACATGCCCGTCGCAAAACGAGCTACCGCCACCGCTCCAGCAAAACCAGCTTCCGACGACCCAATCATCATCCTCGACTCCTCATCCGACGAGGAGGACGAGGACCTCCCAAACCTCCTCAAGAAACGCCGAGACCCGCATAAACACGCCCCGGCACCTTCCACAACCCGGCAACCCACAAAGACCCAACCAAAAAATCCCCCCCTTCCGCCTCTCCCGCCGCCTCCCATTCAACCCCCCACCACCACCTCCCCAACCCCCCGCCACACCCCCCTCCCGTTCCGACCCTCTGTAGAACGGCGGCAGGCAAGCGACGCCCTCTTAGAGAAGAGGGTCGCCCAGTTAGAAGAGAGGGTTTCTCTTCTAGAAGAGGAGGGGTCTCTCTTGGAAGAGGGCAATGATGATATCAGCGGGGACATAAGTGGGTTCAGCGAGTATTTTTCCTCCGGGGGCAAGGCGTGGAGGAGGAGGGAGATTGATGTTGTTGATTTGACGGGGGATGATGGGGGGGGGGAGAAGGGCGGGGATGGGTTTAGGTTTTAGATCGCATGTTGAGATTCGGGGGGGAGAAACTGGGGGGCGTTGGTTCTTCAGGGAGCTTCAGTTGCCTACCTAATCGATGATTTGAGGGGGGTTCATGGTGGATGGTCTGTAGGATAGATGATTTATCCCTCTGGGGGAAGAAGTTTTGGATCTTGGACCAGCAGCATCTTTCATCACGCATAGCCTACAAGTATAGTACTTTCATACTGAGATTTTGGTATTTGATATCCGTGATATTACACACTCCCCCCCTTTCCCCAGAAAAACACACACAGCAATACAAGCCACCCCTCCGCCACACAGACATCACCACCTCAAAAGAAACCCTCCAACGCCACCCCCCCAAACGCCCACCCCACCTCCCCAACCTACCGATGAACAGGCTGCTTCGCCAACAGCACATTCACACTCTCCCTCGCATTCGCCGAATTCCAAATACTCTCCCGCCCCCCCCTCCTCCACTCATCGCCCGCCCCCTCTCCCTGCGCCCGCGTCGCCTCCCCCAATATCACCTCCAAATCCCTCTTCTGCGAGCTCAACCAAGCCCTGACAAACCCCACCGGGTCATCGCACATGCCCGTCAAGAACGCGTGCTTGGCCTTGTGCGTCGCGATAGCCTGCACGATGACCCCCAAGTCCTTGTCAATGTCGGCGACGCGGCGCAGCGTCGCGGCGTACTGCGTGCCGTGGACGAAGGGCGCGAGGCGCGCGCGGAGGGGGTCGTCGACGGCGACGCGTACGTCGTAGATGGTCGGGGCCGGGGCGGCCGGGGAGGTGTGGAAGGCTTCGTCGACGCGGATGGTGTAGGGGAGGGAGAGCGGGGGGAGGGGCTTGAGGTGGCGGGTGACGTAGTCGTTGAGGAGGGGGATGTAGCCTGCGTCTTTGTCGATGACCTGCGGGGAGGGGGGGGTTGTTAGGGTTGTCATTGTGGGGGGGGGAAGAGGGGGGAAGTACCTTGCGGAGGACTTCGTCACACCGGAAATTCCGCTTCTCCTCGTCCTCTTGCAGGTTCATGAGCTTGATGTACTCCCACATGCCCACGACGGCCTCCTGGCGCGTGGCCTCGCGCAGGTCCACCACGTCGGCAAGCTCCGGGCTGAGCTCGAAGCGCTCCGGGTCCTCGTGCCGGAACAGGTTGATGGTGATGTTGGTGTTTTCCTCGCCGTTGCGCTTGAACGTGAACTCGTCAAAGTCGGCCATGGCCGGCAGCGCGGCGCCGGGGGCGGCGGGCGCGCGATCGGGCTTCTTCCACTCGACGCTGGCGTCCATGCCGGCCGGTCGCCCCCCGGCCGCCGCCGCCAGCTTGGACCGGTCGAAGTCGACCGTCAGCGCCTTGAAGAAGTGCGAGAAGCGGTGGCGCTGGCCGGGCTTGGCGGCGATGGCCTTGGGCTGCTTGCTCTTGGCGGGGCTGTCCGTGTCCATCTTGTCGGCGTCGTCGGCGGGGTTCGGGGCGTCGTCCTTGTCGGCTTCGGCTTCGTCGTCGTCGTCGTCGAGCAGGCGGCCTTCAATCTTGACGCGGTACGAGGCCTCGAGGTTGGAGGAAAAGTCAAAGCTGTCGACGTTGAGGCCGTTGGTCTGCCAGAACTGGTCCTCAACCGTGTTGGTGATCCAGATGCGGAGCGTCTTGTATCGCTGTCGGGTCGGGGGTGTCAGTTCAGTGGTGTCTACCATCGGCCGAGCACCTTTCAACGTACCTTTGCGCTGCGGCTGACCGTGTCGACAATGTCCAGCCTCTTGCGCGTCATGGTGGCATCGAGGCGGCGCTCGAGGTCGCGCAGCTGCCTGTAGGCCAGCGCGACCTGGCCTTCGTCGGTGCAGGCCTCCTCGACGCCGTCGGGCAGCGTCTTGTCGGTGGGGCGGACGCTCCGGAGCTTCGCATTGTGGATGGCGGCCTTTTGCTGCTCGGCGGCCTGGTTCATCTGCGCCTGCGTCATGGGGACCTGGTGATGAGGTCCGGCCGACATCATGGGGCCTGGGGGGGGGTTGGAAGAAGTGTCAGATCAGATCAGATGCCAAGTTTCTCGAGGTCGGTCGGATAAGAAAGACGGGGTCGGGCAAGCGGTGCGACGGGCAGGTTGGGCGGGTGGTGCAATGGCCAGTCTCCGAGTCTCGAGCAGCAACAACTTGCAAGTCAAGTCCGCTGCGCGACACACGTCGATCCCAGGCGCGCGAGTGAGCGGCGGGGCAAGGAAGGTATGGAGAAACACCGACAGACCCCGACTCGAACACAGGCCCGACGAAATCGGAAAAAAAGACGGGATGGATGCTCCACCGAAAACTTGTCCGTGTGGAGTGTGCGCGCTTGCCATCATCTCTCCCGGTCCTCGCGACAATTCATCTCGAAGCTCTTCAACCCGTCGTCCAAGAATGAAGCCGAAAGCCCAGCAAACACGGGCACCAGCGACACCACCACCACCACTCCCATCTCTCCCCACCACTCCCTGCCGCACGAAGAAACAGAAGACAATCAAAACTCACCAATCCCCCCCCTCCTCTGCTGAACATGCTGTTGTCCCCCCGCGCCCCTCGGCGGCGGCGGCCCATGGGGTTGCGCATGTGGACGGTAATGCGGCTGCATCTTTTTTTGCCTTGTCTCCCAAAAACCAGTCCTGCTGCTCAATTCGTCGCTTCGTTCGCGTCGCACCGAGACCCAAGTCGTGCTGTTGTTGCTGTGCGCCTGCCTCTATCAATGCAATCGTCGTTCAAAGTGTCGGCGGTCGTTGGTCGTGTTGGCTCTGGTCTGTCGGCAGGCGCGTCGATTCGCGTCGTGGTTCTTTGGGACTGGCTGGCTGCTTTGGTGGTGGAGTCGTGAGACAAAAATCCTGGGCTGCGCTTCTGCTTGCTGCGGTCGCATTTTGGTGGCGGGCCGGTGACGGGTGGTTGGCGGCTGGCAGGACTAACACTTGACATGATGGGTGCAAGTGATGTTTGTTTCTACTGATTTTGGATGGATTGAAAACCTGAGATGTCTATAATCTTTATGTCGACAATGGAGGCACAACTCTTTCTTCTCTTGCAGCTCTAATAAGTCCATGACTTGCTCAGTCTGGTCCTGCAAAATGGACATCGAAGAGAGCCAAGAGCCCCGGCCATCAATGAGATACGCACGCCCCTGAACACAAGACAATGAGCCTCAAGAGCATAAAAAGAACCGGCACCCCCACAATTACAATGTTGACATTCTTGATCCTCAAGTTTTCTCCCCTTCTCCGAGGCCCAGACAGGTTGGAAGCAAAAAGAGAGCCGACATCAACCAGCAAAAGATCTGCGTCAGCCGCGAATCGAACGCGGGGCCCATCGAATGTTGCACATGGCAACGATGGATTTTACCACTAAACCACTGACGCTGTTTCTTGTTGATGTTCGGCTGGTGCGGAAAAGGGTTACATGGCCCGTCCGTCTCCCAAATCCCCAATGGCACTCAAACCCCTGCCCCAAAGCCAGACGAGGACGAGTTCACAACACACCGGACCACAACCTCAAAACCGTGATACAAGTTTTGTATATAACTCATGCTACCACGCTCTACCTGTACAGCAAACTCTGCGCTCCCCCCCTATCAAACTGAACCACCAACCCCCCCTCCCTACTCACTAACCTGCGCCTCAAACTCATCCGGCTCCACATTCCCATTCGCCGCCTGCTCCAACCTCACCCTCTCCAGCTGCTGCGAGATATACGTATGCAGATGCTCGTCCGCCACCTCGCGCTCCCTCTTCCTCTCCGCGTCATACAGCATCGACGGCGCCACCGAGCCCCTACGCGTCGGGAAGCTACCGTCGGCCTCCTCCTCGTAGCCGTTGAGATCATTAGTGTCAAAGTCGCTGCGGGCCGCGAGCGAGCGCGTCGTCGAGCTGCGGCGCAGGCGCGGCGCCGTCGGCGACATCATGGGCGACTTGGGCGTCTGCATGCCGCCGACGTGGCGGTGCAGGATGTCGTCAAAGTAGTGCGACATGCCGATCGAGGGGGTGCGGGGGGTTTGGGGGAGGCGGCAGTTGACGCTGTGTTTTGTCAGTTTCAGAAGAACATATATCATGAGGAAGAGGGACGGCTTACCCGGTGTCGTGAATCATCCTCGCAATCAACCCCGTCCAACCACACTGATGCGTCGCGCCGAGGCCACGGCCGTTGTCGCCGTCAAAGAATTCGTAGTACCAGAGGTAATCCCTCCAGTGGGGGTCAAAGTCCAACGTGTCATCGCCGCCGTTGATGCTCCGCCGCCCGTCGTCGCCGCGGGCAAACAGGTGCTGCAGGCGGTGCTGAATCTCCTCCGAGACGTGGCCCAGATGCATGTAGTCGCCCGAGCGCACAGGACACTCCACCTTGAGCTCTTGACCAAAGAAGAGGTAGAACCTCTGCAGCGACTCCACCAGCAAGAAGTTGACGCACAGCCAAATAGGACCGCGCCAGTTGCTGTTGCCGCCGAAGAGCCCGCTGTCCGAGTCTCCGGGGACGTAGCCGACCTTGAACAGCTGGCCGTTGACCTCCATCGAGTACGGGTGCTCCTTGTGGTGCTTGGAGAGCGACCGGATACCGTGGGGGCTGAGGAACTCGTCCTCGTCCAGCATCCGCTCCAGAATCTTGACCAGCCGCTCCTTGCTGACCAGCGAGAGCAGGATCCTGTTGCCCTTGCCGCGCTTGGCGATGCTGTGCATGGTTCGCTCGGCGACGTCGCAGCGGTTCTTGATGAACCACTCCACCCGCCGCTTGAAGTTGGGCAGCCTGTTGATGAGCTCGGGCTCCAGCGTGAGGGTCGCGTAGAGCGGGATCAGACCAACGAGAGACCGGACGGGCATCTGCTGGATCCACGGACCACCCCATGAGATGGCGTCGTAGTAGAAGCCGTCCTCTTCGTTCCACAGCGATTGCTCTTCCTTTTGTCCCATCCGGAACGTCATGGCGTCGCTGATGAGGATAAAGTGCTCAAAGAACTTGGTCGCAATGTCCTCGTAAATGCGCCGGTGCTTGGCCAGCTCCAGAGCAATGTTGAGCATGTTCAGGCAGTAGAAAGCCATCCACCCCGTGCTGTCGGCCTGCTCCAGAGTGCCGCCGGTGGGCAGAGGCTCCGAGCGGTTGAACAACCCAATGTTGTCCAGGCCGAGGAAGCCGCCCTCAAAGACGTTCTTTCCGTCGACGTCCTTTCGGTTGACCCACCAGGTAAAGTTCATCAGCAGCTTTTGGAAGACTCGCTCGAGGAAATCGAGATCCTGTCTCCCGTACAGCTTGCGCTCGATCTTGAAGACGCGGAACGTCGCCCACGCGTGCACAGGCGGGTTGACATCGCCAAAGTTCCACTCGTATCTAAGAATGGTTAGCCAAGAACACTGAGCATAATGCAGGGGGGCACTCACGCAGGAAGCTGTCCATTTGGATGACAGTACCACTCCCTGGTAAAGAGATCGAGCTGCTTCTTGGCAAAGTCGGGGTCGATCATGGCCAGCGTGATGCAGTGGAAGCTCGTATCCCACGCGGCGAAGAAGGGGTACTCCCACGAGTCCGGCATCGACAAGATATCGTCGCAGTGCAAATGCTTCCAGGCGGAATTTCGTATCCCCTTTCTCTCCGGCGGCGGAGGCGGCTGGCTGGGATCGCCATTGGCCCACTCGTCCCAGATGAAGAGATAATGTTGCTTGCACCACATCATGCCCGAAAACGCCTGGCGCTGGATGTTGCGGAGGTCGTCGGCCATCGGCAGGGGGCTGATGTGGTAGTAAAAGTCGTCGGCCTCCTCGTGCTTCTTCTCCATCATGTCGTCGAACTCGTCTTCGTCGAGGAACGTGTCGGGCCTCTTGGAGACGCGGAAACGGACGACTTGCTTTCGTTAGCAAGAATCCTCCACAGCACACTCGAACGACATACCTGCACACTCGCCAGGCGCAACACCACCGCCCTCGTTGAAGGAGAACCAGGCAGCCGACTTGGTTCCCGTCTGGGCAGGGTTGATGGCGTCCTCCTCGCCATCAACAATGTGTCGGTGGAACGCATCCTTGACATATGGCTGCTCGTTCTTCCCGTCGTAGAGCAGCTGGTAGTTGGTGTCGTTCTCGGTAAACAGCATTTGCGGCTGAACGTCCTCCCCACTAGGGCCGACGCCGGGCGAGGGCGACAGCAGCACATATCGCTCCCCCAGCGTGTGGTGGTTCGACTTGAGCAGGTTCTCCGCATGCGCGGCGATGGATGGCTTGTTCTCCTTGGGCTCGCGGCCCCACGACCACGTGTTGCGGAACCACACGTGGGGAATGATGTGAAGGGGGGCGGCGTCGGGGCCCCTGTTCCACGCCGTCACACGGAAGAGAAGCTCGTCCGGGTCGTCGTCCTCCTTGGCGGTCTCGATGAAGATGTCCCAGTAGCGGTCCTCGGCAAAGATGCCCGTGTCGAGGAGTTGGTATTCCTTGTCCTCCTTGCCTCGTCTGGCGTTTTCCTTGAGCACGTCCTCGTAGGGAAACGCGTTTTGGGGGTACTTGTAGAGGTATTTCATGTACGAGTGCTAGCACAGATAAGCTTTCGAAGCACAAGGGAATGGGAGGGCAGGTCCTACCGTCTGCGGCGCAACTGGTTAGCAACGTGACACTGTGGATTCAGATGGGGTCCAGACTTACAGGTGTGTTGTCGACGTGGAAATGCGCCTCCTTGATTGATTCACCATGGTTGCCCTGCGGGTTGGACAGACCAAACAGCCGCTCCTTGAGAAAGGGGCTGCACAAGACGGATCAGCAACCAGCGCCCGCGACGCGCAAACAAGAGCCATTGGATCGTACTCTTTCTCGTTCCAAAAAGCAAAAGCTATATTTTGGAAGCCGTGCGTGTCGCAGACACCTGCGATGCCGTCTTCGCCCCATCGGTATGCGCGGGACCTGGCATGGTCGTGGGGGAAATCTGTCGCGGAGTGACATGTGAGCAGTCTGAAGTCAACGCTTGGGGGAGCTCAGGGGCGGTGCAACGTACGGCTCCACGCATCGCCATCGGCACTGTAGTCCTCTCTCACTGCGGACAGAGGGTTAGAACATCATAGCGGGACTCAATGGCATTTCCCGCGAGAGCTTGCCTGTCGCCCACTGTCTCTCGGCGACGTAGGGCCCCCACTTCTTCCAGTACTTTTCGCGCTTGCGGTCCTCCTTGAGGCGCTTCTCCTCGGCCGTGAGGATCTCGTGGTTGTCAAAGACGACCATCGTGGCGGTGTGTTGAGAGAGAAGGCGGAGAAACCGGAGCACTGGGCGTGTCGGTCGGTCTGCGGGAGACGAGATGGAAGCGCCCGCGTCGATGCAGGCGGCAGGTAATCTTTGTTATCTGCAGGAGGAGAGAGAAGACGGAGAGGGGCAGGGCAGCAAGGCACGATGACCTGTCGCACAAGATGACGGGACCGTGGGAGACGCACGGCAGCAGGGCAATCAATCGAAAATGACGAGACCACCGAGCAGAATGGCCGGGAGGTCCCCGGCTTATGATGACAGCACGAGAGGAGCTCTCAGCTTTGCGACCCCCTGAAGATTGGAGAGCCTGGAACTGGGACTGAGCTAAGCACACCGCGGGGAGGCTGGAGTCTGGAGGGGTCCGAAGTCCGGTGGGAATCTGTGGTGGGGCAGGTGTATCACTGAACATTCCCCGAGTCACCGTTGCCGCCCGCTCTTTTTTTTCTGCTTCAATGCCTCTCAGCCGTCCAATGCCGGGCAGGTATGCAGCCATGCCCGGTTGGAGGTTGTGCCTGCAGGGGCAATTGCCATTGTCAGAGATTTCGAGCACACCTCACTGATTGACGTCATGACACTGATTCGACCCAGCATGCAACTCCCATGAACGGGGACAGAAATCGACAGGGGTAATCTGCAAGGACAACCCGTCGTTACCACCCTTTTCCACCGCCACTCACCGCTGCAGCAGGAGGCGATGAGATAAGTGCCCGACCTCGGCAGTACTTGGCCTCGACGAGCAGTTTAGTTTGAACAAAATTCCGGCTTATGTCGTGGAATAAGGGCAGAAGAGACATGGTAACGTTACCGTATTTCTTTGGTCTTGTCTGCGACCTCCACCCTTCAACGGAGACGGTAACAGCTCCTCTACCCCGGGCGGTGTCTTCCATCCCAAACCTCAACGCATACTTTCCCTTCCCCCCCCTGATGGCCGCGAGGTCGAATCGAACATATCTCCCAGTAAACGCCCTTCCTCAACGAGGGCTTTTCGTATCCCCCCGGCTTACGAGCCGGGGGGAGAGCTTTTGGTGTTTTTTTCTCTCTTTCTGCTGCCCAAGACGGCGAGGGCATCAAGACCCTTTCGTCTGCTCACACTGAACTGTTCCATGGTGCCATGCCCGTCTTTAGTGGCAGTCCAGTCCACCGAGTAGGAACTACACATTTCGCCGCCAGGATGGAATACGAATGCGATTAAGTTCATTTTGTGTTCTTGTCTTCTTGTGTTCTAGACGTGATATCAATGACTCCATTCTCCGACAACGCTTTCCCGCCCCCTGCCTACCGCCCCGTAAAGTAGTCGAGGCAGAGCGCCAGGACAATAACAAACACCGTAGCCCACCAATCGCTCGCTCGCTGCTGCTGCAAAAGTTTCACACAATAACACCCAATGCGCCAAACAAGCACCGCGTACTCCCAGGGCCAGCTCACTATCCCGGTCCCGTCCGCTCCCTCGCCGCAGGAAAGCGTCCCTCACAGCTTCGCTCTGGGCTCCGGCAGCTTGGACTCGGCCGTGGCCTCCCTATTCACCACCACGTCGCCCGTCTTGTCGCCGTACCCAAAAAAGATGACCTGCACCGTCAGATCGTCACGGTACCGCCGCGACGTCGGCGCCGGCAGCGTCAGAAGCGCCGAGACCTGCTCCTGATTAGAGCCGCCGAGCGCGTTGCGGACAATGTGCGTGGCCACGTTGTTGTCGACCACCACGAACCGGTCCTTGCCCGACTCGAGCCCGCGCCGGCGCATCAGGTCCTCGGGCGACTTTTGCCCGCCCTCCGTCTGGCCCTGCTTGTTCTCGACCGGCAGATCGCCGCCGCCCTTGCCCGACCCAAACAGCCGCGCCCACACAGAGTTGAACTGCTTGTTGCTCGTGCTGCTCTGCTGGCTCTCGATCCACTTGCCCACGAGCCCCACCACCTCCTCGTTGGTCAGCATTTCCCAGAGGCCGTCGGTCGCGAGGATCACAAAGTCGCCCTTCTCGGGCTCGATCTTGGTCGTCGTGATGACGGGTTCCGCCGTGACGTAAGGAGGCGTCTTGAGGAGGGTCGGCGCCGGCCTCGCAAAGAACTTGCCACGAAGGCGGTCCGTGATGTCTTGCGTCCACTTGTATCGGGCATCGCCAAAAGCCCGGCTGGGCTCCAACCCGCCGAGGATGCGGCCGTTGCGCACAGGCTCCTCGTTGGGATGCTCCTTCCGCAGCCGGATGACCTCGTCGGGGTTGCTGCCCGTCTGATCCACCGAGAGCGGCGTAGCCGTCCATTTTCCGGAGGCCGACTTGCGGCCCAGGACGGCACGGGAATCGCCCGTGCATGCCACGCGGAGCAGCTTCGAGGTGCTGTCGTAAAACGACAGGAGCGCGCAGGATCCGGCAAACGCGGCAGCCAGGGTCTCGGCGGCAATCATCTTACTGTTGGATTGCAGAACCCGCTGGACGCTCTGGTTGACAATCTCGTCGTCGAGGAGCAGGAATCCGTCCTTGATCGCAGCGTCGATGGCCTCGGGGGAGGGGGCGAGCCCGGCCGCAGCCTTGTATGTCTTGTTAAGCTCTCCGCCAACGGCGCCCACCAGAGCCTGTCTCAACGTCGCCGAAGTTGCCCATCCTCTGAGAAGCCGGGAATGTTAGCCACCATACAAACAATTGCCGGCCGAAAAAAACATGTACTCACGAATGCCCATCAAACACACCCCAAAACATCCAATCGCTCGACCCATTGCCCCCCTTGACCGGGACCTCAACAATCTTCTCAACGTGATCGTCCTCAATCGGGCTGTTGCTTGGCAGCTGGCTGACGTCGTATCTCACGACGCCCTGGCCGCGGTTGACAAAGAACGACTCCTCCATCTTGCGCAGCTTCTGCGTGGCCAGGTCCGGCGACAGCATCTCGACGACGATCTGGCCGTCGCCCGTCGTCTTGGAGATGGGGCCCTCGCCCACATAGGTGCCTGTCTTGAGCTCGTCAGCGCCAATCACCAGGACGGACCGCGTCGGCACGGCATCGCCCGGGGCCGGCTTGGCGGCGTTGGAGTAGCCCCGCGAGGCCATGTCGGTGCCGTTGCCGCTGTAGCTGTACCAGGCTCCGTAGCCGACCAGGGCCGAGGCGAGGGCGATGGTGGTGCGGCGGAAGAACATGGAGGCGTGGAGGGGCTCACGCGGCGCTCGGTGGCTTCTGCTGTTGCGGCCGCCGCTGCTGCTGCTGCTGCTGTTGCGGAGCACGGGGGACCCCGAGGACGAAAAGGGGCGGGCTCGAGGGGCGGTGGGAGAGCGGAGCAAGCTGGGGATGCGGGACGGGCCCGTGGCGTCAAAGAGCGAGTGGACGCCGTAGCGGCTAGGCCGGAGAGATCGCGATGCGCATTGGAGCTTGGTCCGGACGGCTCTGATGGCGGTGCGGTGCATGGCGGAGGCTGGATCCCCGCCGAAACGGCAGGTTTTGTCGACACGGTTTGGGATGGATGTGATTGTGGGCTCAGTGCTCAGCGGGAGGTGGGAGGCGGAAGCCACTGGGGTAAGCGAGGCGCCCGTGCAGTGTTTGGGGGTGCTGTGGTGTGCCTGTGGCTGTCACTGGTTCAGGGCAGCGAGTGTATTGCTGGGAGGTTCCTTGGGCAGGGAGCGAGGTGTTCCGACACAGCCCAGATGTTGAATTCGACTCGTGGGTCTGTTGTTATATACGTAGTGTGTTTAATTTCTACCTCTGCAGCTCATTGACTGCATTATTGAGACACCAATTGCTTTGCCACGCTGCATGATAGGGATAGAACCTGAAAGATACGTTGAATGTTTCAATGTTTCAATGGAAAGTGCATCGGCTGGCCCGTGCACAGCTCCAGGCCTGCCCCACAAGCACCCGATGAGCGATTCAAGATTGCCCCGCCAAATGCATCGGATGGCCATCAACGACAGAGGAGACCTGACATGTGATCTGCAATTGAATGGCTCCGTCACTGACGACTCCTCAACCTCTCCTACTGTGTTAAACGCCAAAGACAGGTTTCGGCGGGTCTAGCCCCTTGACATCCATTTCATCATCCCCTCTGTACCTGACTTGGATTGTACGGTCCATTTCCATCGTTATCCCTTTGCCTCCCCAGCCAGTCAGTCACTTCCGGCTTCGTTTGCCCTTTATTGGCATTGAATTCGGCCATCATTTCACTGTGACCATCACTCTCACCGGCCTGACTTCCAGTTGACGCCGTGACGACTTCCCATGCCCACACGATAAACCAACACCACACACATTCCCACCACCTCTCAGAATGGCATCCCCCGCTCCCACCAGCAATCCCACCCAGCCAGCCACCACGGCCGAGCACGACCCCGACTTTGCCAAGTTCGACGAGTACCCCTGGACTCGGGACCGCGCCTTTCTTGTAAGTCGTCCCCGAAAACAACCATCTACCCATACCTCCAAGACTAACACCCCCTCCCCCTCCCAAAAGCAAGGCCTAACAGCCATGCTCGGCCCCCTCTCCAACACCTTCGAGCGCCAAAAAGCCCTCGGCGTGACGCTCCAAGCGCGCATCTGGTGGTACAAGTCCAAGTTCAACGTCGAGATCGACCGCACCGCCTACGAAGACTACGTTTCCACCACCTCCCACACCCCATCCATCGACTCCACCCTCCTCGACAAAATCGACGACATCCAGCGGCGGATGGGTACCACCTCCGGACCGGTCATCACGGGCAACCTGCCGGCGTGGATGGTCGAGGCGCCGCAAAAGGTGGATCTCAGCGCCAAGGCGGATGACGGGGGAGCCCCTCGGGAGGGTGGTGGTGGTCGGGGCAGCAGTGCGCCGTACCCGGCGCATTTTCAGGCGATTATCGAGGCGGTGACGACGGGGAAGACGGTTCCCGGGGTGAGGGATATTCCGAATACGGTGGTCAGGCAGGAGGTAGGCCCCCCTTCCCCCCCTTTTTGATAGATGTGGATCTGTGCTGACGCGAGCAAAGGGTATCCTCCCGGTGGGAAAGATGCAAGCGCCGCCGAAGCCGTGGGAGAGGCAACGGGCAGCGGCGGCGTCGGCGGTGGAGGATATCAGTATCGCGGCAAATCTGGATGGGGGGAGGCACATGTTGGATAAAAGCTTTCCGCCCATGGGCGGGGATGATGTTGGTGGCGTGGGGGAGGGGGCGGCGGCGTTGAGGACGGCGGCATGAAGGACGGGGGAATTGGCCATGTAGGACTACGCTTTGGAGGAAAGGGGTACTGAGGGACTGGAGCATAGCATTCTTTCAATGTATGATTTTGTGAAAAGGGATAAACCATCAAACCGCCCCCCATATCGCACGTCACCCGAGCAGCTCTTGAACGCACACATTTGCAAACGTAACTTCCATATTTACTTCCGCCTGCTTCTCCCCAGCGTCATCACACCACGGCCACGCGAGTCCGACTCCCATATATGTACAAACCCGCCCTTCCCCTCGCCTCAAAAAATCAAATGGGAGCCGTGGCGCGTGCGTGACAAAAGGCCTATAGACGACTTCCCTCTCGCCCTGTCTGCCCCCTCCTCCTCTAATGCATACCGGTTCTCTCCTCGTCTTTTTTGTCCTCGTCTTTACGCTCCATACGCAATCTGACCCATAGGCCGCTCCTCTTCGATACCCGGCGCCATAAAGTTGGTCCGCGGGTCGCCCGTCTCCTTGGCCGCCGAGCAGCGCGCCATGGTCGGAGAGCTGGTGCATGTCAGTATTGCCCCAATATGTAAAGAGACGTGGATCACAGCATACCTCCTCGAAATGACATCGGTAAAGTAGAAATTGTCGATAACCCTCTTCAACGGCTCGCCCGTCGCCTTGGCGCCCTTGTTCTGCTCCACCAGCTGCACCTTGCTCAGCGCCGGCAGCGACGCCCTCTCCACCACGTCGTACGACGTCAGCGCCGGGCTGATCTCCACCATGCGGTCGCGCAGCTGCGCCACGTCGTCGTACGGCAGCGGGGCGCCGAGGAACTCGCTCGCCGCACGGATAATCTTCCAGTCCGTGCGCGCCGCGCCGGGCAGCGACGTCGCCGCCCGCGTCATCTGCACGCGGCCCTCCGTGTTGACGTACGTGCCGGCCTTCTCGGTGTAGGCCGCGCCGGGCAGCACAATGTCGGCGAGCGAGGCGCCCTTGTCGCCGTGGTGGCCCTGGTACACAATGTAGGCGTCCTTGGGGAGGTCCGCCTCGGTGATCTCGTCGGCGCCGAGGAGCCAGACAAACTTGGGCTTGGTCTCGGCGACGGCAGTCGAGGGGACGGTGAAGCCGACCTCGAAGGCACCGACGCGCGAGGCGGCGCGCTGGAGGACGTTGTAGCCGTTCCACTCCTCGGTGGTGAAGTTGGCGTTCTTCTCGACGAAGCTGCCGACGGCCTCGTAAAAGGCGGCGGCGTCGGCGTGGTCCGTGACGCCCGAGCCGACCACGATCATGGGCTTCTTGGCCGACTGGAGCTTCTTGCCAAAGGGTCCGGACAGGGCCTTCTTGAGGGCTTCAATGTCAGCGCCGAGATGGTCAAATTCAAAGGTCGAATCCCAGGTCTCGCCAACAACACCAATCTCGAGATCCGAGCGGAGCCATTGTTTCCTGATGCGGGCGTTCAGGACGGCGGCCTCGTGTCTCGGGTTGGTGCCGATGAGGAGAATGCAATCAGCCGACTCGATACCCCAAATCTTGGAGTTAAAGGCGTAGTTGGAGCGCACATCCACACCGTGGGCGAGCGGCTTGCTCCCCGAAGGCTGGTCGAGCGCCAGGTTCTCGGACCCAAGCTTGTTGGCGAGATCCTTCATCGCAACCAGAGACTCGACCTCGGTGAGCGCACCAGCAATCGCCTTGAACTCATCACCCTTGGGCGCCAGGATCTGGTAGGCGTGCGAGATCTCCGTGAGAGCCTGCTCCCAAGTGACGGGTTCAAACTTTCCCTCCCTGCGCACTAGCGGGAGCGTCAACCGCTGAGTCTTGAGGCCGTCGCAGGCGAACCGGGTCTTGTCGTTGATCCACTCCTCGTTCACGCAGTCGTTGAGGCGGGGGATGACGCGCATAACCTCGAGGCCGCGAGAGTCCACCCGGATGTTGGAGCCAAGAGCATCCAGAACGTCAATGGACTCGGTGCGCTTCAGCTCCCAGGGTCGAGCCCGGAAGGCGTAGGGCTTGGACGTCAGGGCGCCAACGGGGCAGAGATCGATGACGTTGCCGGACAGCTCGGAGGCGAGGTTCTGCTCGAGGTAGGTGCCAATCTGGATGTCGTTTCCACGGCCCGTCGAGCCCATCTCGGGGGCGCCGGCGACATCATTGGCGAAGCGGATGCAGCGTGTGCAGTGGATACACCTGTTCATCGACGTCTTGATCAGGGGACCGATGTTCTTGTCCTCGACGGCGCGCTTTCCTCCAATCTCGTGGAACCGGCCGCGGTCGGCACCGTATCGCATCGACTGGTCCTGCAGGTCGCACTCGCCTCCCTGGTCGCACACGGGGCAGTCGAGCGGGTGGTTCGCCAGGAGGAACTCCATGACGCCTTCGCGGGCCTTGTGTGTGATGGGGGAGTTGGTCTTGACGACCATGCCGGGCTGGACGGGCCATGCGCACGACGCAACGGGCTTCGGGACTCGCTCGACTTCGACCAGGCACATGCGGCAGTTTCCGGCAATCGCAAGCTTCCTATGTTGGTGGAATCGTCAGTGGTCGGGGGTTTGGGGGGTGGAGGTTCGGTGGGGGACGTACTCATGGTAGCAGTATCTGGAAGGACATTGTCAGCAACATGGCCAATGGGAGCAGGGACAGCTTCACAATCACGCATACCTTGGGATGGTGACACCGGCCTTCTCGCAGGCTTGGATCAGGGCAGCGCCAGCTATATCCCATCAGCAACAGCACCACCACCACCACCGCGCCCCAACTAGACGTACCCTCGATCGAGACCTTCTTTCCATCTGTCCCCAGTCAGCGTCAACATCAGCAGGAAGTGGCATGCCAATGGCAGCAGGGAGCAGCCAACCCACCGATTGTGAGCTCGACCTCGGCGGGCCGCTGGGCTGTTGCCGAAAAGGAGCGCGTGGCCACGCCGGCCTGTCGGCCAGCCCGCCAAGCCGAACGGGCCAACGTGTGCCTCAACATCGTTGCCGCCGTGACGGAAGAGGGTGCGGAGGGGAGATTGGGGTCGGGTCGAGGGGGGCGAGGACGGGGTCGCTCTCTTTTTCGAGTGACGCTTTTGCTGTGGTGGTGATGGATGTCGTCCCTTCCCAACCAACCCACCCGGAAGAACCAGGAGCTCGTCCCCCGTCGCTTGGGCCACCAATCAGACCCCGCAGTTGGTAATCGCGTTTTGTGGAGCGGGAGCTGCTGCACCGCCCATATAAAATCTCGAGCTCCTGCTCCGACGACTCTTCTTGATTCTTTTTTTTCTCCAAATTGTACTGTGCACTTATTGTAGGACAAGCTTGCGCCGCCACCTAGCATTCGTGCTGGAGGGCCATATCACCAAGCCTTCCTCTATCATGTGCTCTAGATCGAATTACGGCGCCGTTATGGATACGTGTGAGATGCCCTCGTGGCCTCACTGAACATCGTTTCTTACCGCCGGTCGCCACAACTTCTCTCTCAATATCCAGATTCATGATACAGACTCAATGCTTGCCATGCTACCTATCCGGGAATCAATGCGTCTATCTGATCCCATGCCAGTCCAGAGCCCAACGCCAATGAACCTCCGTTCCGCTGTGAAAACGCCATATCCCCATAAAAACCGGCCATGCCATGAAAAACACCAAAAGACTGCTGACAGAGCAGAAAGTCGGACAAGGTGCTCTCACCTCCCCAGCACCCTCTCCTCGGGCCTCAACCCCGCCTCACTTATCAGCGCCTCCTCCTTGACCAGCCTCTCAGCAAACATCCTCCGAATATTCATAATATGCCCATCGTACCCCACCAGCTCCCCAAGCGACGACTCCACCACCCGAAAGATATCCTCCATCGCCGTCTCCCTCGCCGTCAACCCCCTCTGCCCCTGCTGCGCCTGCCTCTGCCTCACCCCCCACACCATCTGCCCCACCTCCTCCCTCCCCAGACTGTAATTCACCCTCGCATCCGCCGGCGCCTCCATGGCCGCGATGAGCTCGTCCACCTCCGCGTTCGCCAGGCTGGGGTCCTCGGGCACCGCCGCCGCGGCCTCGAAGGCTTCGGCCCATTGGATCAGCCGCTCCTTCTCCCGGTCAAACATGTACAGCATGTTGTCGCGCACGCCGGCGCGCTGGTAGTCGAGCGTGGCGAGGATGTGGCGGAGGCGCGCGACGCGGTCGCGGAGCGACTCGTCGACGGCGGCGGGGTTGGGGCCGGCGAGGAAGTCGAACATGCCCTCGGGCATGGGCGTGAATATGGAGGGGGCCACGCTTATGAGCGGCGGGATGGGGGGTTTGTTGACGGGCGCCGCCGCGGAAGACGCGTTGGTGGGGTCGTGGCCGCTGCTGCTTGCCCTGCGGGAGGCCATGTCGGGGAGGTGAGGTGGGTTTTTGCTGGTGATGTGTTTTGGTGTTTTGCGGATGAAGAGATTGTGAGCCGTGTCGAGGGAGTTGGGCTGTAGACTTTGTTTTGAATGGTCTTGGTGGGAGTGGTGTTGGTGAAGCGGGAGGTTGCGAATTTGGGGGTCGTCTTGGTGGGGTTGTTGGAGGTATTTGACCGTGCTGGCCTTGCAACCTCAGTCATGCAAAGTTCCCTCGAAATCCGGCGTCTGTCTCTCCTTTCAATATCGTCAGACCGTCGTTGTATTTTCCTCTCGAGTTGAAGACGTCTGCTCTCTTGGCCAATGGTTCTGGACGACGGTGATGGGGTGTGGTCGATCCTTGCAGGCGGCTCCGACCTGCGGCGCTCCCTCTCACGGTGACGCTGATTCCTCTTCTTACAGTCTTCAGAGCTCCGCCGATGCCTCCTCTTAAGCTGGCCACACCTGCCCTTACGACGGTAGTCACGAAGCTCTTGGGGGCTGAGATTGGGGGGGTCCGTTGGGCTTGAAGGATACTTGAACATGGTCAAATTCAAAAAGGACTATCAAGATAAACTAATTGCCCCTCGGACATGAATGTTGTAGTTCCTCGCCATGGTCACAGGCAAGCCAAGCTCGCCTTTTGAAATCCTCAAGGAGATGTCCAACTTGGGAGTAACTGTCCTTTGGCAGGGAGGCAGGTGAGCGAGGCACGGCATGAGCTACAACAGCGGCAGTTACTGTCAGGTTGGAAAAGGGACCCAAGAACCTTCCCCAAATTGGTCAAGGCAAGGCAGACCCTCCCTCGAGGAAATTGGGAAAGGCATGAATTGAGAAAAACGGTATATACATTAGCGACGGTGTGTCGGCTGGTCATATGTGTCGGCCGCATTATGCTGCGGCTAGATGTGCTATGTACAAGAACCCTCTAGATGGGTCAAGGAGTCCCTCCTCTTTCTCTGGCTAGGTTGGGTTCCTCTTTCTTCCACCAGCTCTTCCTTCTCGGCCCCTGACGTCTCCGAGATACCTGTAGCTGTGGAACGACAACGCAGGCCTGGCTGAGACGGCATTATTGGGGGGCCGATGTTTCGTTTTAGATTCGACGAATGTACAGCTCGCAAATGTGGACTGGATCCTTTCGGGGTATCATGATTCGATGCTTGCAGATGGTATCGCGGTCGGGGGCCAGGGGAGATGGGAAACCTTTGGCTGAGCCAGCCAGCCGGGGAGTGGGGAGGTGTCCTCAATTTGGTGGTGCGGGAAGCGCCAAATTGATGGCCGGGAGACAGGGCGGGTGAGGTTGTCGTGCTCGCCTCGGCTTCTGCATGCAGTCGTAGCGGAGGCGGCCGGTTGAGGAAAGCCGAAGAGTGCGCCATCGAAATCGCCCGTCCGCGTCTGTGGATCGTGTCGATGACGGCGAGTGGTGGTGCGACCCCGGGACCGCCCACCCCGTGACGAACCCCCCATGCTACCATCGCACCGGCAGCGGAAAAGCCCAGAAAGCCTCATCGTGACGGCAAGACTTTCCGGGCGTATTCCCTCAACACCCTCAGCGCCCCTCGCACGTGGTCCTCGAACCTCCTCTCTTTCCTCCTCCTAAACCACACCACCAGAAAGAAGAGGATGATCAGGTCCGCCGCGAGGTGCTTGGCCAGCAGCCAGAACCCCCAACCCACCCACGCCCCGGGACTCCTCTCCTTCCTCGACCGCCACTCCCGCCCCGTGGCAATCTGCTCCCTCAGCGCCGCCACCTCAGCCGACAGCCTCACAATCGCTCGCTCCATCCTCCTCGACCGCTGATCCCCCCTCTTATCATACCCACCACCCATCCCCTCCCCCTCCCCCTCCTCCCCATCCCCCTCCTCCAGCACCATCCTCCTCTCCGACTCATCCTGCTCGCTCATCGGACTCAACACCCTCATAGGCCCCTCCGTCCCGCTCCTCGGCTGCTGAAACCTCCTGACCTGCTGCTGCTGCTGCTGCTGCTGCCCCGCACTCGACCCCGACACCGACCCCGACCCTCCCCCATTCTCACTCCCCCCGCCACCCCCACCGCTATTACTCTTCACCTGCGCCCACACAAACTCCAACTCCCCGACCAACTCCAACGCATTCGGCGTGTTCGCGTACCGGTGCATCGTCTCGATCAGCGCCTCGACGTACCGCCGCTTGGCCTCGGTGCGCCCCAGCCCGCGCTGCGAGTTCCACGCGTCCCACTTGTCCTGCTCGCGGTGGACGTCGTCGGCGCTGGAACCGGGCATTGTGGAGGGGGAGGGGCGCTCCATGACGCCGTCGACGTCGCCTTCCATGGCTTGTTTGTAGAGGCCGTAGAGGCGCATGCGGTCGGCTGGGGGCGGGCGGGTGGCGCCGGTTTTGGGGATTTTCTTGACTGTGTTGAGCGCGTGGACGAAGACGCGGTCTGAGGGGGGGGGGGCGTCAGTGGATGGGGGAGGCGGGGAGGGGAGGAATGGGGACGGGGAGGGGGGGGGGTACCAATTGAGTCCGCCATTTTGGGAGATGTTTTGGGGTGTGGGAGACGGCGTGTCTGTTGGAGTATACGTGTAAATGTCTTCGAGGAGGTTGAGGAGAGGCGATCGCCTTATCGGGTGGTTTTGGCAACGCGTTCGGTCGGTCGTTATGGGGATATTCGGTTCGGGGAAGTGGACGGTATAGATGTTGTTTGGCGACGTTGTTGACTTAGTCGGTCACGAACCGAGACAATTCGCCCAATCGAGGTGCACGAGCTGCGGGCAGCCAGTCCCTCCTGAGCAGTATCATCCGTCTTCTCCAAAGGAGTGTCGTGGCAAGTGGTGGTGCTACTGAGGCGCGCGTCGTCGTCGACGGGAATGGAGATGGCGAACTGGACCCCTTCTGATAGGAGACGGGGGGAGGGCCCCAACGTCAGCGGCCAACAAACGCGTGGGTTTGCTGCGGTTCGGGTCGGTGGCACGGGAATTCGTGCCTCGGTTCGGGGCATTTAACATGACCCCACATTCCCCCAACGCCCGGGGCTCTAGTGGAAAACACCCCCCGGAGCTTCGGCTGTTTGGCTGATCTCAGCCCTGGAAACCGGGGAAATTCGACGTCGTCAGGCATTGAGCTGCCAGCACGTGAAAGAGCTGAGCTGTTGAGATGCAACGGCCCGGCATGAAACGGAGCTGCCGATGTCATTCCCCGCCATCTCCGATATGTTTTCGAGAGTTGCAACGGTTTGTCAGCCAAGGACGAGTTGATGTGCATTCATTTGCGTGTCTTTATGCTTTGTTTTCTCCTTCCATGTTCTTGTCCTCCTTCCTCTTACCGGAATGAAGGCTAGGTATGGATTGAATGTCATATTCCACAGCTCAGACCATCAGGTTGAGAAGCTGGTTGATGCTGATGACTTTTGTATCAAATGCATTAATGTGGGGGATGACCTTGAGCGTACAGGTTACTTCAGACTGCAGCCAGTATTCGGCTGATATCTTCGACTGCCACCAGCTGTCTCCTGGTTTGACTCCCGGCCCTCATGATGTACACCTCCGGCTCAATATCCGACATCCTTCCTAGGTACTCAGTACAGAATACTCCTCCACAATCCACCCTTCCCAAAGAACGCTGAAACCTTCCCATCCCCCCTACTCCCCCGCCTTCTGCCCCTCTGCCGCCGCCGCCGCCGCCACCTCCGCCGCCCTTGCCGCTAACGCCGCCTCCCTCTTCTCTATATACGGCTTCAACATCTTCTTGTTATCCAGCGCCATCTGCGCCGCCTTCTGCCCAGCCTCGCTTTTGCCCAACGCGCTCCCGAACCCCAGCTGCTTGTCTGCCTCCCCCCACCCATGCAGAAAGCACCCGACCGTAAACAGCGGCAGCTTATTGTCCTTGTGCTTCTTGGTCGACGGCAAATCCCTATACTCAATCCTGACCCCCTTCCCCGCGATCGCCCGCTCCAGCCTCGTCTTCGGCTGTATAATATCCGCCGGTTTTATGCCCTCCTCCCCCTTGATGTACTTGTGCAGCGTCGGGCCCCACAGCACCTTGACCCAGTCCGCCACCCGCTCCACCCCGGTCACCGGGTCCGACATGACCACCGCGCCGACGTACGCCTCAAACAGGTCCCCCAGCGCCTTGATGCGCCCCTTCTGGTTCATCGCCGACCCGCCGACCCGCCCGCCCTGCTGGAACTCGTCGGGGAGCGACGCGCGCTTATCGAGCCCGTAGGCCGTCGTGAAGGTCGCGAGCGTGGCGTTGCGGATCAGCAGCTCGCGCAGCTGCGCGCAGCGGCCCTCGCGCAGCTCGGGGAAGGTCTGGTGGATGAGCACCGTGGCGATGACTTCGAGGTAGGCGTCGCCGACCCACTCGAGGCGCTCGTAGTTCATCGAGATGGAGGCGAGCGTCTTGGCGTTGCTGATGTGGGTGAGGGCGGCCGTCTCGAGCTTGGGGTCGAGGACGGGCGGGAGCGGGGGGAGGGTCTTGGTTATTTCGTCGAGGGTCCATTTCGTGATGAGATGTGGGGGGGTGACGGTCATGCCGCCGTCCGTTGGGGGTGTGGAGGTTTCCTTGGGGGTAGCGGCGAGGGTCTGGAAGGCGGGGAGGAGTTTGCTGGAGAGGGAGGCGAGCTGCTCTTTCGCGGGGGTGGCCTCTGATGTGGTTGACTGTCCGCCGCGCTGCGACTCGGATTGGAGGCGGCGCAGGCAGTCAATCAACTCATCGGCGTGGGCGAGGAGCAGGTCGACTGGGCCATCGTTTGCTGGAGGGCCAGACTTTGGTCGTTTGGACTGGTGCTCACCGGCGCTGGGCGCGGTGTTGGAAGCTTCGAGCCTCCGTTTTCCCATTTTTGCAGCTGATGAGAGAGAACTTGGCAGGCTTCATGCTGATTAGTCCCGTGAGCTTCTCAAAATTGATCTTGACCAAAACTTACCTTGGTGGACCTTGACAAGGGAATTGTTGCACTGTGGCGAGTCTGCGGCTCAATTAAAAGCCTTGCACCTCCCAGAATAATGGAACGTCACTCTCAGCTTCCAAATTGGTTAGATTTTGGGGTTCTTCCTTGCTGCCTTCGATGAGATTGAAATCTCCAAATCTTTCAATGAGAGGTCAGTCGACAGGTCCCGAGCCAAGCTGCAGAAGAGTGGGCCCGCTGCAGCTCCAAGGACCCCCCTGATTGGTCTCGGCACTTGGTATCGATAAGGCTCGGAATGTTTTCAACTTCACGCCAACAACGTGTGACGGCAGACAACACATCGTGCTAGGCCACGACGCCGCCTGTCAAGATGTCGGTCCCTCGCGCCAGGATACTGGAGCTCATGAAGGTAACTGACCACCTCCCGCCCCCACGCGCCCCAAAGCTGACCCCTCCAGGCCCAATGCCAGCTCTTCTCGACCACGTTCAACCCCACGGGCATCCGCACCGGCAACAAGATCCTCCGCCAACGACTCCGCGGCCCGGCATTGGCTAGCTACTACCCGAGAAAGCTCGTCACCGACAGGTCTCTGCTGGAGGAATTCAAGCCTTACGAGCTCACTACCGCCTTTGAAGAGGAGGAGGAGCGTCTGGATCACATTGCAGCGTTGGTCCCCCTGCGTCATCACAACCTGCTCGATGCGGCATCTAACCGGCTGCAGATTGAAAGCGCGCGGGAAGGGCGCTCCCAAGAAGAAGAAGGAGGCTCCTGTCGTCCATGGTATGTTGACCCCCGTCTGTTTGGGCCATGGCTCGACGCTAACACGGAGTAGCGAAAAAGAGGAAGTAGTCGGTGGCATGAGGAGGCTGTACGATAGACCCCCTGATACGCGATCCGGGATACCACATTGGCTTGGGGAGTTGGGGCCCTGGGGGGCTGTCCTCCGGAGGTGTCTTGACAATGCCTTGAGCCATATACTGTTCGGGGTATGGGACCTTGCCAAGTATTATGGCTCGACGGACCCTCGAGACACTTTGTATCATCCAAAGAAAGAGCGGTGTTGCCGACTAGAATATGAGCTTATGACAATCAGCTTGATGATGTATCATGGGCAACCTTTCTTGTGATGTGGGAGCGGAGAAGTCCAATGTTGGAACCAGATATCTTTTCTTGGGAAAGCTCAGATTGCGCTGGTGAGAAGAATTGCCTCTCTGCCCCCAGGTACTGTCTCGTCGAAGTGGGGGACGCTGGTGAGCACCGGATTTCCAGCCTTTCTACAGACAGGCTTGCGCCAGTGTTTCATTGACATTTAAAAAAGGCAGCCTGTTCCGTGTGCAGTGGCCCAGTATTTTCTTCTGTTTGTATCCGTGGATTCATGGTTGTGTCGCTGGCAAAGGGTGGTTTGATCTTCAAATCTCACCCGGACACCCGTCGCCATCAAGGAGTCGCACCAATACCATTCATACGCGCCTAGAATAGCGTGAACAGGGCGACTGCATCATTTGGTTCTCTTCTAAACTTTGGCTGTATCATGAAGTTCCGCTGATGGTCCCCAAGCCCCCTTGGAACGGGGCCAAACTGACCTCGGCATCATTGCCCATACCGCCGAGGTCACGCCTCACAAGAAAATGAAGTATGTTCCACCGGAATCGCGGAAACGAGGCGACCAAGCAATTTTGAAATGTGTATTGGCAGAGCCTTTCATCATGGTGTCGTGGTGGTGATGCCCGAGGTCCAGCGAAAACACTAACGCCGACGCAACTGCTTCCCCAAAGAGTGATTCCACAGCACCCTCTCGCAACAGCATCATATATCCCTCATTGAAATCGCCTTCTTCAGGCAATTTAAACGCCATATGTGTGCTCTCCGCTAGTCGCTGTGCCGCGGAGCCCGGGGGTGATGCTGGCTCCGCCGGGAGTCCAAACACGGCGCGGAGCTGCCCCGTCCAACCTTCTCAACGACAGCAAATCGCGTCAAGATCAACTGCACGCCGTTGGAATCGCCTCAGGCATGCGATTCTGTAATTGGTGCGATTTTCCATTCTGAGAGGCCCTCGTCAAGTTGTTCGGCTTGGCAGTTGATTCGCAACCTCGTCAGGATGCGAAGGGCCTCATCCACCACCAAGATCTACACAACAGCGTTTCGCAGACCCTTCTACACCATGAAACCTGAATCGCAACAGCAAAGCGACTGGGTATTTAATGCACCATCATGAAAGATAATCAGCCGAGTGTGCTGCCCTGGATGGTGGTGGCATCACCACCTACTTTTCCAAGCCGTCATCCAAGGAAGCAACATTCTCTGGCAGCATAGCACACACAACCAAGCCCATGGATACTACACAAGAAGGAGAGGCTCAAGACTCTCTGGGGATTATTTCCTCGATGGCCAGCCGTCATGGCTCGGGGCGTATTCCAACCGGGCCAGAGGGCAGCGGCTTCAGACAAGGGGAGCCATCAGAGAAGGCATTTCTGCCCCGGGTTGCAGCAATACTCTGCCCAATGTGTATTGCTCTTCCAGCTTGAGACGAGCATTGCCTCTGGTCAAAAAGCTACTGTCATGGCCTTCCAGCTCCCCGACTGCTGTCGGCCCTTGCGATGGCTGAGAAGGACCTTGTCCCGGTAGGCTCGTTTGGCCCTCTGATCCAAGGAGACAGCCGCCGGCCTCGAATCGCAAGCAAACACCGCAGATGATGACATGGGACTTCCTGTGTGGACAGAGAGCAACTTGTTCCGTGGCAAGTCTGGCGATCAAGATTCTCGTCAGGCAGCCAGGCAGGACAGGTGTTCTCTTGATGAGGAAGGCAGCCTCTGTCTAGGTCCGGCCGAGGTGTGAGGTGCACCACTCAGAGAGGCCCCTGAATAGCACGCACCTTCCCTCGTCACCCACAATGGCCATTCCTCAGCTCTGAGTTTTCATGGAGATGGGACCCCCCTCCTTCCCTGCTTCATGGCACTGGTGCTTTCGGAGGAGATAGTACATAAGGGACCACCCCCCCAATTTCTCCCTCTTTTCGTCTCCCGCCTCAACCCATCTCTCTAATTTCTCTTTTCATTTCTTCACCACATACATCACAAAACTTGAACCGGACTGCCTGTCCACCACACCACCCCCCAGCCAAGGTACGTGCCTGTTTTCCATCCCATTTCTTGCACGCGGGTTTTTGTTTTCTTCCACACAATGGCCTTTGCCTCCTTGTTCTCACTCTTTTGTGCCTGGGCATATTGGCGTCCTTCTGTGGGAAAATTTTGCCACTTGAAGTCTTCCTGTTGCCATTTTCTCAGCTCTTCAAACGGGCCTCTGCCTGGGGATTGTGAAATAGGAGCCGATCAACCCTGACCAGCAGTGCCCACAGAACCACACCTCTGAATCTCGCCATATACGTTCCCAGGGCATCGCGCCGTCGCCATGTCCAACAGCAACATGAATAACGTCACCGCCATGTCGTTTGGTTCACCCCGCGAGCGTCGTCCCTCCAGCTCCAAGTTGCTGGGAAGACAAAGCTTTGAGCAGGATGAGAACTCCAAGCACTCGGACGAGTATGGTGCTCAGAATGGTCAGGTAAGCTGTCATCTTGGCTTCTCTTCTTCTCTTCGATGCCCCTCTATGGCTTCCGGATATATCGCCGATGGCAGCAAGGCCGGCAGCAGCCAGCAGGGTCCGCAACTCTATGCTCGCCGCCCGGAAATTTGGACTCCGGTGGTGGTATTTATTGCTGCCTCACAACCCGGCTCAAATTTTCACTCTTCACGGCTCTCCTTGCTTCCGAAGCACGCCTCTCTCCCATCCAGTCTTTGGTCCTGCTTTCAACAGCTTCTCTTTCTCTTCCCACCCCCTCATCTCACCTTTTCTGAGCACTGCTGTTCGTCTTGTCTCTTGGTTTACTACTGACTTTGGTGGCCCCAGGAGAAGACACTCTTTTCGACTCTTGACAGATCAATCTCTGCCCTCGGCACCTCCAGGTTGGCCAACCAGGGCACATTCCAGGTTTGTCAACCTGATCTACCTGCGAACCTTCACGAAGAATTGTCACTAATGGTAATAAAAGATGAATCCGGACCATCAGCGTCAGTCCCACGAGGCCGCCATCGAGTCTGATCCCATGGAGGAGCTTCTTGCCCAGCTCTCCGAGCAGCAGAGACTGTCGTTTCAGCAGGGCACTGCCACGACCTGCGATCTGGACCTGTCCTCCCACATGTCCCATCTGACCCTCGAGTCGCAGGAGAACATCAACCCTCAGTCTCTGCCCACTCCCACTGAGGACGGTATCTCTGTTGAGCTCGCAGCCAACTCGGAGACCACCAGTGCCACTGACCCTTCGGCTACCCCCGACGAAGTTCTTGCCCTCAAGATCGAGCTTGCTCGTGCTCAGAGCCAGATCTCCCTGCTGGGTCACGAACTTGCTCAGCAGCGCGTCCCCAAGACTGACATGGATGCGGCCGATCACCACGCCTCGACCTCTTCTGCGTCCATGGTCGGTCATGCGGGCCCCTCTTCGCGCATCCCGCCCCCGACCTACAACCCCCATGGTATCAGCCCCCAGCCCAGAGCTTCGGTCAACCCTTGGGGCGCTCCGGTCCAGGAAGATATGCCCACTGAGACCCCCGTCGAGCACATGTCGTCCTCCTCGCTCGGCTTCAACCGCGCCAGAGGGATCTGGAACAACGCTCCTCGCACAACTTTTGGCACTCAGTACTCGCAGGTCAGCCTGCCTCCGGCCGATGACCTTCACTCCCCTCCCTGGGGAAACAACAACCGCGCCGCGATGCAGTCCGCTGCCACTTACGATGCTCCGGGTTCCTATGGCGCCCCTGCTCCGGGCTACTTCTCCCGGCCTGACCGCAGCGGTGCCAAGAACAACGTTGCGCGACCTAGCCATCGCCGAGGTAACCGTTTCGACAATCCCAGCCGCCATGGAAACTCGACCTTCAACAACAATTACAACGGCTTCGACATGAACACGGCCTACCAGCACTCGCGCTACGATGCTGTCCCGACCAACGCCTCGCCGGGTCTCCTTGTGACTGGCTACCAACGCTCGGGTGGATATGGCGGAACCACTCTCTCGCCCCATGCCGCCGAGTTCACCTCGGCCTCGTCGGGATTGGCCCCGTGGAAGAATGATGTGAGTTGACATCCCGTCAGTACATATATTCATGATGCTAACGAGCCTTGTCACGCAGTCGTCGACCACTTCGGATGGTCCGACCTTCCTCCCGGCGACCGAGCCCCTGAACTATCGCCGCCTTCTGGACCGCAACGTCACCTGCGACTGGAAGTACATTGTCGACAAGATTGTGTGCAACAATGACCAGCAGGCTTCCATTTTCCTCCAGCAGAAGCTCAAGGTGGGCACCCCGGAGCAAAAGTACGCCATTGTCGAGGCCATTGTTTCGCAGGCCTACCCTCTCATGGTCAACCGCTTTGGCAACTTCCTGGTCCAGCGCTGCTTCGAGCATGGAACCCCCGAGCAGGTCGTTAAGATTGCCGACGCCATTCGCGGCAACACTCTGAACCTTTCGATGGACGCTTTCGGCTGCCATGTCATCCAAAAGGCTTTTGACTCCGTTCCCGAGGACTACAAGGCCATCATGGTGCACGAGCTCCTCCGTCGCATCCCGGAGACTGTTGTTCACCGCTACGCCTGCCATGTTTGGCAGAAGCTGTTCGAGCTGAGATGGACCGAGACGCCTCCTCAGATCATGGCCCACGTCAATGAGTCGCTTGAGGGCATGTGGCACGAAGTTGCTCTCGGTGAGACTGGCAGCTTGGTTGTCCAGAACATCTTTGAGAACTGCCTCGAGGAGGACAAGGTTTGTTGTTCCCCAGCATACGCCGAGCTATTCAATGACTGAAATTTTGTTCACAGCGCCCCTGCATTGAGGAGGTCCTCGCCAACATTGACATTGTCGCCCATGGCCAGTTCGGCAACTGGTGCATTCAGCACATTTGCGAGCATGGCGCCCCGGCTGACCGCAGCCGCGCCATCGACCACGTCATCCGCTTTGCTGCCGAGTACAGCATGGATCAGTTCGCCTCCAAGGTCGTTGAGAAGTGTCTCAAGATTAGAGGTCCTGAGTTTCTTGGCCGCTACCTCGACCGTGTCTGCGAGGGCCGAGTTGATCGGCCTCGCATTCCCTTGATCGACATTGCCAGCGACCAGTACGGCAACTACCTGATCCAGTACATCTTGACGCACTCGAACCAGATTCACCGCGAGATGGTGGCGGCGCACATTCGCAAGCACATGGTGTCGCTCCGCGGCTCCAAGTTTGGCTCGCGCGTCGGCATGCTCTGCACGAACCATGCTTCGGCCACTCGCCCCGGCCCGCCCGTCGGACCCGGCATGGGACGAGGCGGCATGAACGGCCGCTTTGGCAATCCCGCCTTCAACCGCTGAGACCATGGACCCGCCACACCACGTCATGGCCCAGGGCGCCATTTGACCTTGTACATTTATTCACTCACCATCTTCCCGCGCTGCGCTCTTAGGTGTAGACTTTTCGGTTTCTCAGCAGTCGCGTCCTCATTTTCGCCTCGATCAGTTCTTCAACCTGCCCTGGGTCAGCTCAGCAATATTCGGCTTGGTTTTATGAACAATTTTCCCGCCAATTACCTTCATTGAAGACGACGTTCTTTTCGCACTCGGGAGGCTACTGACCGCTCTGGGCGCATTGGACCATTCATATTATGGATCTTGACATATCGCAAGGTTGCGTCGCGCGACCTGCACTGGGGATGGCCAATCTGCCGCAGTGTCTTGTCCGATCTAACGGGGGGACTCGGCCAGCCAGTTTCACCTCGCCACGGGCGGTCCCCTTGGACAACAAAGCCTCTTCGCCTTAGTTTATCTGACGGAATCACTTTCACACCTTTTCTTTTCCCAACTTAGTTTTTCTTGGCAAAGACATGGGGGTGTTAGCTGGGGAGCGGCGGAGAGAGCAGCATGGTGTTAGTGGTGTGGCGGACAAGTGCGGGTGTGGCGGGCATGTTTGGTGTGGGTAGAGTTAGGTTTTGCGAATTGGCGAGAGAGAAGATGCTGGTCGTTGACCTTGGGCATGTACACCGAGATAGTATCCCATAGTACGCTCGATTAGTCCAATAGATGCTATGTTCCTCTCTCATTTTTGTTCTTTGTATTGACATGTGGGTTGGAATTACTGGGCGGTGAGAAATGAAGTGGCAGAGTAGTGTCTGGTCAGTCGGTGGAATCGATGTGACAGGAGCTCATAGACAGTAGAAAAACTTCTTCTCAGGAAGCCAGCCTTGGTACGAAAAGATGCAGCGACTTTGATGTGACACGTCCCGAGGTTGAGGTGTCGATGGTTTGGTGGCGCTGATGGAAGGGTTTGTTTACTTGCCCCTTTCCGGCGACCGGGGGTCATCACAGCAACCAAAGTCGTCTTGGCACGAAATTCCCGACGAAACCCAAATTCGGCATAACTGAACCAAATGACATTTCATTCATCGACCCCACCAAAGCCCAAGCCTACGAACTACAACTACACTGCAACCCCCTCCCCAACCTCGGCACATCCCCCGTCCACCGCCTCTCCTCCTCCTCATCCCCTTGGTACAACTCCCCGTCCTCCGTCCTCGTCTTCCCCGACCACCCCCCCTCGACAAACGGATTCGTCGCCAAGTGCATCACCCTCCGCAAAACGTCCCGCTCCCCCCCCTTTTCCACCCGCCGAATCACCTCGTCCAAAATCCACCCGCGCGGCACAAACGCCGGGTTCACACCCCGCATCGCGTCCATCCTCGCCCCGTCTGCCTTTTCCTCTGTTTCGCCCCAGTCTTGCAGCACTCGTGTGCGCCACAGCGCGAGCCAGTCGCCAACGCGCTTCAGCGCCTCTTGCGTCGGGGGGGTGTCGGGGTCGGGGGAGAAGAACACCGCTGCTGCGGCGCGGCGCGCCTCGTCCGTGGTGAGGGAGGCGATGGGGAGGTTGGAGAGGCGGCGGAAGAAGAGCGGGAAGTCGAGGGCGAGGGACTCCATTGTGTCGAGCAGGGGGGAGAGCAAGTCCCCGAAATCGGAGGGGGCTTGGGTTTTGAGGCCGAGGCGGGAGGACATGAGGGATTTGTAGGTGGCGAGGAAGACGGATTTGTATTCCAGGGAGGCTTGGTCGATGAGTTTCTCGGCGCGGGCGATCAAGGGTTCGGCGTCGGCTTCGGTGGGGACGCCCGAGGCGAGGAAGGAGGGCGAGGAGATGAGGGTCCCGGCGCCGAGGAGCTCGCCGAGGGCTTCGGCGAGGCGGACGAGGTTCCACCAGATTATGGTGGGTTGGTTGCGGTAGGAATAGCGCAGGAGGTAGTCATCGTGGTTGGGCGTGTAGGCGGGGTCGAACGTGTCCATGAACGCGAAGGGCCCAAAGTCGATGGAGAGGCCGAGAATGGAGGTGTTGTCTGTGTTGAGCACGCCGTTCATGAAGCCGTACGCCTGCCAGTGCGCGACGGTCGCGGCGTTGCGCCGCACGATCTCGCGGAACAGGCGGGCGAAGCGGTTCTCCTCGGCCCCGGGCAGGCCTTGGATCTCGTCGGCGGGGACGCCGCGGGTCGGGGGCGGGGAGGCGTCCGGGTCCGACGGGTCGGCGAGCCGCGCGGGGAGCTTGTCCCACCCGCCGAAGACGTCCTCGGCGACGTACGTGGCCAGCTGGCGCGTGAGGTTGCGGTCGCCGCGCGCGCGCAGGAGGTCGAAGGTGCCGAAGCGCAGCCAGGACTGGGCGAAGCGCACGACGATGGCGCCGGGCTCCATGGTCTCGCGGCGCACGCGGCTGTGCGGGAGAAGGCTGAGGGCGAGGGCGCGCGTGGACGGGATGCCGAGGGCGTGGAGGGACTCGCTGACGATGAACTCGCGGATGCTGCTGCGGAGGACGGCCTTGCCGTCGGCGAAGCGGCTGTAGGGGGTGAGGCCGGCGCCCTTGAGCTGGACCTCGTAGCGCGTGCCGGTGCGCGGGTTGGTGGCTTCGAAGAGGCTGATGGCGCGGCCGTCGCCGAGCTGGCCGGCCCAGTCGCCGAATTGGTAGCCGCCGTAGCATTGGGCCCAGGGGTAGCCGGGGCCGGAGAGGGTGGACTCGTCGAAGCCGTGGATCTTGTTGCCGGCGGCGGTTTGCCTGAAGTCTTCGGTGGAGGCTTCGGACTGGGCGAGGCCGAGGTCCCGCATGGCGCGGGGTGATACGGCGAGGAGTTCGGGGTCTTGCTGCTTCTCGGGGCGCACCCAGGTGAAGATGGCGCCGCGGACTTGGCGGGGGCCGATCTCGTCGCGCGGGGTCTTGTGGGAGTCTGCGGGGGTGGGGAATAGGGGGTCGGCGGGGAGGGAGGAGGTGAAGTGCCAGGACTTGGGGAGGGCGTCGAGGGTGGTGCCCTCGTCGGGCAGGGCGGAACCGTTGGCGGCCATGGCGGGGAGAGAGGTGGAAAAGGAGGCGCTAAAGGGGGATGAGGCGAAGGGGTGTGCTGGTCGTAGACGCTGGGTCAAGGCAAGACAACGCGCTGCAGGCGGGAAGCGCATGAGGGCGACCAGATGGTCGTCGGAAAGGTTTCGGTTCAGCTCGGCACGCCGGGTGGGATGCTCGGTGATGCTCGGTGAGACTCGGTGAGACAGATGTTCCGTCGTCGAGATGGGGAACGATTGATGGACAAGGTCGAAGTGACTGGTGTGGATTCGCGTTCTATCTAGGGAAATAACAGAGAGCTATTTGACCCGAGGTAGAGTTTCCTTTGATGGTATGTGGCGAGAATTGATGATGATTGATAAGATTCGCCAACCGATGGAATCATCGGAGTTGAAGTGGAGGACGTCATCCATCCCGGAGATGCGATGCACGACAACAGCCGCGGGCGCAAGGGTCGATTCGCCAATCTTTTAGGTGCTGACAGGGGTTCAGTTCCACGACATGCCATTCATCATTGCATGTGTTGGCATTTCTCTTCAGAATTTACAATTTTGTTCTGATTAATTTTGAGTTGTTGTTGCTTCGCGGACACCATTCAGAGACACAAAAATGAGGGGCAGAGGTCTTCCCAGGAGCCTTGAATGGCGCCATCTTTCAGTGGATGGTGCCCCTCTCCTCTCTTTGGTGAGTGGTGGGGGTGGGGGTCCTCTCTTTGGTGAGTGGTGGGGGTGGGGGCGGAATCGACGATTCTCATGGCCTTCGTGAAAGCGACGACGAATAGAGCATGCGGATTGATGTATGAGGTCTTTTTACCCCACGATGCAGCTGCAGGCACGACATGCGGCAAACGGCAGCCATCATGGCGTTACTGGGACCCCAAAAGACGAAGCGCGGGGAAGCCTCCGTGGGTAATCCGAGATAACGGACGGGAATCAGAAATTCCAGAATAAAAGACGGCAGGTCCCCGCCCCGTGGAATGTTGTGCGTGGTGACGTGCTCTCCTCTCCTCTTCAACACCCCCAATAACCAACTCCCCCAACAACCAACTCCCCCAAGAACTGCACCACCGCCACCATGAGCTCCGTCACCCCCCCTCCCGAGCCCTCCGCAGACGAGACACCGAAACATAAAAGCACCATCCCGTCCCTCAAACTCAGTGACGGCAATGAGATTCCCATGGTCCGCCCTATCCTTCCCAGCAAACCCCCCACAAACTAACCCCCCACAGCTTGGATACGGTCTCGGCACAATCTACTTCAAAAAGAACGCCTCCTCCGGCTTCGACGAAGCCACCGTCTCCCACGCCGTCGCCGCCATAAACGCCGGGTACACCCACCTCGACGGCGCCGAAGGTACCCCCCCTCCCCCCACAACACCCCCCCTCGCTAACCCCCCCCCCCAGCTTACGCCAACGAACGCGAACTCGGCGCCGCCATCGCGCGCTCCCCCCTCCCTCGCTCCTCCCTCTTCATCACCACCAAAACCTCTGTCTCCCCAAAGGACCCCTCCATCTCCGCAGCCCTGGACCGCTCCCTCGCCGCCCTCGGCCTCGACCACGTCGACCTCTACCTCCTGCACCACCCCTTCTTCGCCGCCTCCGACCCGTCCCTCCTCGCTTCCAAATGGGCCGAGATGGAAGCCCTGCGCGACTCCGGGCGCGTCCGCTCCATCGGCGTCTCCAACTTCCTGCGGGAGCACCTCGAGCCGATCCTCGCCGTCGCGAGGCATCCGCCCGTGATTAACCAGATTGAGTATCATCCGTACCTGCAGCATGATGACGGCGGGGAGGAGGATTTGGTGCGGTGGTGTCAGGGGAAGGGGGTGGCGGTGGCGGGGTATTCGGTTTTGACGGCGTTGACGTCGTCGAAGGGGGGGCCGGTGGATGGGGTTTATGAGAGGTTGGCGGGGAAGTATGGGGTTGGGCAGGCGGAGGTGGCGTTGAGGTGGGCGTTGGATCAGGGGGTTGTGGTGGTGACGACGGGGAGGAATGAGGAGAGGTTGAGGGGGTATTTGGAGAGGGTTCCGGGGTTTAGGCTGACGCCCGAGGAGGTGAAGGAGATTTCAGAGGCCGGGAGGGGGAGGAGGTTTAGGGCGTATTGGAGGCAGAGGATTGCAGAGGGGGATTGGCGGTAGGGGTCGTCGGTTGTCTCTGGGGAGGGAGATGGGGGGATGAGGGCGTGGGAGACGAGGGTGTGGGAGACGAGGGTGTGGGAGACGTTGTTGCTGGGGATGAGGGTGTGGGAGATGTTGGTGCTGAGAATGCCCTTGGAGATGTTGTCTCGGCGGAGGACACCTGGCTTCAGGAGAGAGAGGAGCGTCAGAGCCAGCTTGGGATGCTTTTGATGGAGGAGGAGGAACTCAAGGCCAAGAGGGAGCTGCTCCGGGCCGAGTGTGATCGTTGGAAGGCATTGCTACTGGCTTCTATGGGAGGAGGCGAGGCAGTAAACGACAGGGATATGTTTATGAAACGGCGGTGGTGATGGTGGTTTGACTAGCTATCAGCCTTGCATCCTTTCCGAGTAAACAACAGGGAGTCTAAAAGATCATGTTGAAATACTCGTCAGTCCTGAAACTGAATTCTGACCGAGACATCGTGGCAAACTGATCAACCCCAACTAGCAGGCAATATCATAATTCAACTTCCTCCATAACCTTCATACACTACAACTCATCATCACTCTCCGTCTCGCTCCCCTCATCCGGCTTCGCCGCCACCGCCGCCGCCGCATGTCGCGTCCTATGCGCAATACTAGCCTGCGCCGGCGCCGGCTCCGGCGACGCCGTAGGTTTCCTCCTCGCCGCCCTCACCGGCTTCGTCGGGGGCGGTGTCACCTCCCTCGCCTTTTTCTTCCCCTTCCCCTTCCCTACAGCCGCCGGCGCCGCCGTCCGAAAACTATAACTCGGGCCCCCCCCCTCCCCTTCGCTCCCCGTCTCCGTCTCCCCGCCAGGCGTCACCCGCCCCGCCGCCTCCTCCTCTTCATCCTCCCTTCCTGACCCAACCGGCGACCCCTCATCAACATCCATCTTCTCCCCTACTTCCTCCTCCCCGTCGTCCTCATCTCTGACCTTCCTCTTCCCCCGTCCCGCCCCGCCTCCCCCACCCCCGCCAGCCAGCACCAGCCCCTGCAACTCCCGTATCTTGACCTTCTTCTCATTCAAGAGCGCGCAAAACTTCTCGAGCAGCTCCGTCTCGCGCTTCTTCTTGGCGTCTGTCAGCTCCACGAGCTGCGCCCGCAGCTCGGCGATCTGCGTGTCTTTCTCCTGGGCGTGAGCGGCGGAGGTGGTGGCGGCGGATTGCAGCGCGGTGCGCTCGAGCGCGAGGTGGTTGGCCCAGTCGAAGAGTTGGATGCCTTGTTCGGATTTGGCGACGGGGATGGGGAGGATGCCGAGGCGTTGCTGTGGGGGTGGGGGTTAGTTTAGTGGGGGAGGTGGGGACATGGTGGGGGAGGGATTACGTTGATGCCGGCTACGCGGCGGCGTATGGTGATGAGGAGGGATTTGCCGTCAGGGGAGACTTCGGCGCCGGGTTCGATGGCGGGTGGGGGGGTGCCGCCGGGGAGGAGGAGGGAGGTGAGGATGGATTCCCATTCCGAGGGGGAGCAGGGGGCCGAGGAGACGAGGTGGGTGGTGATGTCGTTGTGGCGGACTGTGGGGGAGGTGGGGGGTTAGCTGGTGGGTTCTAGAACAATGGCGGGGAGGGGGGAAGGGGTAGAGTTCCGCGGCCCCGGGGCTAGACCATTGGTCTGTTTGTTTGTTTCGGAGTCTGGGCTGTACGAGGATCTACCTGGGACAAGAAGGGGGTTGTGCTTACGTTTGACCGAGTACGCGGCGTCCCCCTCGGTGGCGTCAATCCTGAGGTTCAGCGGCTTGGAGCCCCCCGAGGAGGTCACCTCACCGAGGATAAAGGCGCCCTCGGCATCGGTGCGAGGAACGTGGATGATGTGTGAGGACGGCATCTTGGGCCGGGGAGGTGGGTGTTGGGTTGGGGACGGGAGAGAGGTCAGATGAAACGAGTCGAAGATTGGAAGGACGTCGGGGTGCTCAGGGTTCCAGAAGCAATATGTCGCCGCCTTGGCCGCCTTGGATGATGCGGGGAGGCGGCGTGGAGAGGTGGTCCCTTGGGCAGGAGGGGGAGAGTCCCTTGGGGAGGAGGGGGAGACGGGCCGGGTCCAGGGCTCCGGCTCGAGATGGACGGCCGGTTATGCGGGGGAGGGGAGGGCTAAGGCAGGTGGGATGATGAAATGGGCGGGCGACCGAAGGTAGGGGCCGTCTATTTTGGTTTGTCCCGGGGATGCTGGGCCGGATGAAGGACTGCTGCTCATCAAGACGTCAATGGGAAGGTGAGCAGCCGAGACACGAACGAGATTGCGACTCTTGTAAAGTTGGTTTTGTTCTTGGTCGACTCTTGTGGAAACAGCGGCGGAAAAAGACGACGGAGATTTCCTTCATATGGAAGATGGAGGCAGACGGGAACAAGGCAGAAAGCCGGGAGAGGGAGAGAGACGAAAGAAATCAACAGGTGGCAGACGACAGCAGGCAGACAGGCAGCAGAGCCTCGACTTTGGAGATGATGCTCGGGCAAGACAAACAGACAGGCACTCAACACATCGCGAATCGCTTCCGCCGGGCGGCTGCTGGCAGACGCACGATTCCCTCCCTCTCGAGGCAGACTGGCAGATGCCAACTGGGTGGGTGCACCGCAATTATGGACAGGCTGGCGATATGGATGAGACGGATGGACGAGGTGTGGTGGTGAAAAAAGTTGGCAAACCAAACGCGCCAGGGCAAAAAGGCGGGGAAGCTGACCGCGTTTTCGCGTCACCCACGCGATTCTGCCCAAACAGAGGCGAACGGGCCACACTGCTAAAGAGACAGTGATTAAGAGGGACGCTACAGCGACCAGCGAAAAGCGAAAAGCGAAGCAAACAGCGCTGTCACGGACCATGGATCGTGCCAACGATGGAGTTTCCTCCATGTCCCGTCGCGGGGGAGGGGGAGGGGCAGAGACTACCAGCCTAACTGTCCGTCGCAAAGGAAAAGGGTTGTGCTTTCAATTTCAAAATTGAGAGCATTCCCATCCCATCCCATCTCTGGAAACGAAGGGATTTTGAGGTCCCGTCAGGAGCAGTCTGCGCTGTCGAGCTGCAATGCGATGCGATGCGCTGCTTGTTGAGGGGGCGGGACGGTTTCGTTGGTGGTTTGGGCCCTGTCCGGCCCGCCTGGCTGGGGGTGTGTTGGCGGTGGAGCCGGTCGGCGGTCCTTGCCCCCAACGCCCGGACCGGATCTTGGCTCCAGCGGCCCTGGCCCCCCTGGGACCTGGCAGCATTCTTCCGTGCAGTTTTTTCCAGCCACCCACGATGTTGTGCCGCCCAATGCCCATCCCGCCATCTGCATTTCGTCCCTTTTCGCCCTCGTTCAGGTCGTCTCGACCTTCAAACGTCACTCTCTCCATTCTGCATTCTCCATTCTCCACGACCGCGACCCGCCCTCCACACACTGACACCACACTTTGCAAATTCCTGCATCCTTGCCATTATCAACTGTGTACCTACGCAACCCAAACTGCCATCCGATCCACCATCAACTTGATATTCGGCTGCGCACCGGTTGTGCCGTCATTGGCGACGCGATCTTCCACTCTCTCGGCCGCCTGGACCCGACCCGGTCCCAATTCTTGACCACTCGGAACCGCACCTCCGTCCGCACCACCAACGTCCCGTATTGTCCGTCGCAAAGGGAAAAAAAGGGAAATTGTCCCAGTCGCATCGCATCGCAAAGCAAAGCACAAGAGCAATCGATGCCCCGTGGGGTCATTGTTGACGACTATGAATCCTCACCACTGATCTTGTCGCCCCATCCTTCGCCTCCCCTCGCTGCGCGCGCCTTTGCGGATTGCTGGCAAATCTCCTGCGACGACGCCCCGGCGACGCCTACGAAAACCAACCACCGCCACTGATTTTGCGACCACCGCGCTGCGACCCGATCCGCGCTGCGCGCCACCATGGAAACCCTGCGACTCAAGTCCCGGCCGCCGGTCGAGGACACCTTCGAGAACTGGGACGACGATGACTTTCTGATCGACGGCGACGACCTGACCGTCATCAGCCACAACACCTCCCTCAACGTCCCTGCCTCGCGCCGCGATTCCCACTCTTCCTTCCGCTCCGACTTTGAGTCCATCCACGGCGACGAGGAGAAGCACGTCATTCTCCCCGGCGACGACGAAAAGTCTACCCTGGATGCCATCGCCGCCGCTGCCAAAGCCGGCATTCCCATCCCCAAAAACGTACCGCCCTCGGCACTCATGGGCGGCACCATCAAGCGACTCGGCGGCCGCAAGATCAAGAAGATCATCCAGGAGGACTGGGTCGACGACTTGGAGTTCCCCGACGCCGGCCAGACGCTCAAATTCAAGCAGCAAGATGGCTCGCAGTTTCCCGAGGTGCTGCGCCAGGTGAGCGGCTCCAGCCTGCCGAGTCCCGTCAAGCCAGCGAAGCCGCCGTCCACCATCGCTCAGGAGGAGCGCAAGGACCGCCCATTGGTCCCGGCCGGCCTCATCAACCTGGACCGCTTCCGCGACATGGACGAAGACGACGACTTCTTTGGAGACGGCGGCGCCACCATCAAGATGCCCAAGAGGCGCGAAGCCCTGAAGCCTGTCGTCTCCCTGATCACCCCCCCCACGCCACAAAAGGCCATGGATCTCGATGACGACTTCGAGACCGACTTTGAGCTCCCAGGCGACGGAAGGCTTCGCCTGTCCACCCGGCGAGATATCCCCAAGACGCCTCTGTCGAACGCGCTGGACGATCTCGACTGGGCCGAAGGAAGCTTGGGCACTAGGTTTGGCGGCACCCGACGCGACGCGTTCTCTAACCGCAGCTCCTCCGTCTCTGCGCTCAGCCCCAGCATCGCCAGCTCCATGACAGCCGAGAGCGAGGACGAGACCTTTGACGGCCTTCTCCTGCCTAATGGGCCCATCGACTTTGAGCGCCGACTGCACAGGCAACGTCGCAGCAGGTCTCCGGAGCGCATCATCGAGGAGCCTGTCAAGGAGGAGCGCGAAGAGAAGATGGAGAAGCAGGACAAGGACGAAAAGGAGGACTTCCTCGCCGGCCTGGACATTGGCGACGGCGAGGTCTTTGACTCTCGGAAACTTACCCTCCATCGCAACCTCCAGCTCAAGGAGACGCGTCCCGCCAGCCCCTGCCGCCCCAAGACGTCCATCGCCCTCAAGTTCAACAAACCTGGTGTCGTGTCCCGCCTCCCCCGGCCTATGGGGCCGCCAGTGGTGAGCCACGAGCGCACGCACACCCAGTCATCCCTTGAGCCCGTCTCGGAGAGCGGAGGATCCGTCACGTATACCCGCCGCTCGCTCTCCCGCCTCGGCCACTCGGCCCAGTCCTCTATCAACAGCTTTACCAGTATCGGTGCCCCCACCACTCCCTCCTCCGGTTACTCCATCCCTCCCGCGACCCCGCGAAGAAAGGAGCTGGGCCAAAAGACGTCGGTCGTCTCTCTTAGAACAGCCGAACCGACGACCACGAGTGCGCAACTTCTCAGACTTAAGCGGTCCTTGCCTGCTATGCGCGGGCCTCAGTCCCCGGCCAGACCTCCCACGACGACCAGAGGATTCGAGCGACCGCCGTCGAGAAACGAACTCGGGGTGCGCCCCGGACAATCCATGCGGCCCAAGACGCCGGTGGAGCGCATGCGCGCATCCGAGAGCGCTGCAGCACAAGCCCGCAAACCGTTCCTTCCAGCAGGCTCGGGATCCTCCTCCCACAACGTTCTCGCCAAATCATCTTCCCGCGTCTTCCGGCGCCACGATTCGGAGAACAGCATCGAGTTCCGACCCAACTCCAGGGCGGTCTCCCGCTCGACGGTACGATCGCCGAGCCCGCTCAAGCATCCGAACATGCACAGGATCGCCCCCGAAGTCCCATGGCAACAGCTCCACAAGCCGCGGCGGGCGCGGCACTTTGGAGATGGCCATGAACTGGATGGCTTTGATGACTTGCCCACCTCGTCTCAAGCCGAAGCCCGCTATCTCAAGCAACCCATCGGCTCGGGCCCCCCCAAGGCGCAGATGCGCAACCGGTTATACCAAAATATCTTGCCGGATCGGTCCATGGCCGCGTCGCCCTTTACGCCTTATTCGGCGTCGCGGGTTGACAATGTCCCCAGCTGGGCGCGTGATACCGCCGCGAGCCGCATCGCACGAGAGACGAGCCTTGCCCAGCGCGTTCCCTCTGGTCCGCTGGCCCCCCTTACCACGCAGCGCGTCGCCCAACTCTCGGCGCGCAGCAACTATAACGCGTACAACCCTCCGCCGCCGCAATCGACCATCAAGTCGAAGAAGGTGCGAAGGACACCTCAACTCAAGCCGCATCTCATTGCCAATCTGAACCCTCCCAAGGACACAAAGGGTAAGTGCAGCACCCACATTCTTGGGTGTATCTTTACTGACACCTTGTAGTGGTCAAGGGCATGTGCTACAACCCCGAGACATATAGATGGGAGGGTAACGACAATGTTTTGAGCGCTTTCGAAGCACCGGCTTCATCGCCATCGACAGCCTCGATGCGCCAACACCACGCCGCTGTCAGCGGCCATCTCCTGCGGGAGCGCGAGAGCGGTACACCCCGCCCCGCCCTCATCACCAACATCGGCACCGTCAAGGGAGTGCAGGTGGTGGGCGGCATGGTCTTTGACCCCCAGAACATGTGCTGGCTCAAGATGGCGCCCCAAGGCGGCAAGTCGGAGGAGCCCGACCCCATGGACGGCTTCAACGCCATGGACGAAGAAGACGAGGATGTGTTCAAGGGCATTCCCGATCTCGAGGACCACACGATGGGTTCTAGCGAGGCGGGCCAGGGCGGCCGCGTCAGCGACATCAAGGACGACTGGCTGGTGGGCGAGGAGTTTGACGTGGGCCCCGAGTTCATCCGGCGCCAGCGCGAGGAAGAGGAGCGCTGGAGGAAAAAGTGCCACAGCTGGGTGTCGCCTCCGGGGGATCGGGGCGACGCCTGGAAGTGGGCCATCCGCGACATTGTGGCGCAAACCATGGAGGGCTATTGAGTCGCTCTCGCGACCTTCCTTTTCGACACCAAATTCCTTGCACGAATCATTGAGGACTATTGAGTCTCTCCCACGACCTTCATTCCGACAAACCCATTTCTTTTGTCTCTCTCACGACCTTCATTCGACAACCCCCATTTCTTTTGTCTCTCTCACGACCTTTCTTTCGACAACCCCCATTTTTCTGTCCCATACTACATTTATTGACACGACGAATGACGACGACGACAAACATTGCACCCCACACGGGGACCGCAAACGACCTGGTTTGGGCGGAGGGCGGGAGGAGGTCTGCAAGTACATATACGTACCTAACGTCTGGCAGAAGAAGGGAGGACTGGACACACGGGATCATTGGTTCTCGCATGACGGCGGCATCATTCGGCGGGGCAACACAAAAGTAACGACTATATACGGATGACATACCTCTGGTTGAGGATGGTGGGCTCTCGCCGCCAACGGGTATGACCTGGATAGTGGTGTTTCGGATTCTCTTTTTTTTTTCTTTTTCCTTTGGCGATTTGCCGAGGGTTACGTTGCTTTTTTCTTCTACTTCTTTTAGCTCTCGACTCTGGGGCGTTGCTTGCTCTTCTCTCTAGACAGCGCCATCTCGCGGTGGTGGTGTGTGGGCGTGGGCAAGGTTGGTGTGGTGGCGTTTAGAAAAGACTTATGAATAGACGTTTGGCTTTGCGATACCCACGGTTCGATTTGTTTGGCGTTGTGTGTCTGGCGACTTCGATTTGTTTGTGGCATGTATTTGACTTGGAGTTGAGGTCTTAGGTGCCGAGGCCGATGAGAAAAAAGTCGAGTCGAGTCCCGGAAGCAGACAAACTTGGGCCCTGGCGGCTCACATCTTGGTCCTGAGGGTCCTACCGTCCTGTAGAAAACAAGTTAGAGAACAGCTCGCTCCACAAACCCCTCATGGCTTGCCGAGACACGTCTTTGCATGGTGTTGAAGAGTTGAGACATGATCGTCCCGCCGTCCAACATCTCGGACGGGCAAACTCAGGGTTAGGGCTGTGTGTGTTTTGCCTGACTGAACCGAGCTTCACAACCCCACCTTTAACCCACCAGAGCTCTGACGTCGAACACTCCATCCTCCCGACAACAACAACAACAACCACCATCACCACTCTCTCGATCGCAAACAGCCACCTCGCGGCACCCCAAAATCAACACCGCGCGCAAAGTCTCTTCTCACTGCGCATCGCAGCCCACCCGCCAAAATGGCCGCCACCGAAATCGCCTTTGCGAAATCCTTCCTCGCCCTCCTCGACACCAAGCCCACCAAGATCACGCCCGACCATGTCGAGGACCCGCGCGGATATCCGTCGTCGTCGCCTGTATGTCCATTCCCCCCACCATACTTCCTTCTCCCCCGTCCCCCCCCCCCTCAAAGTACGAAACTAAACAAAACAGTACACCCTCCCCCGCCTCCTCCCAGAAACCCCCCGCGCCGCCCGCGCAACCCCACCACCACAACCACCACCACCCCCGCGCCCGGCTCCACCCCTCGACCCCCTCCCAATCCACATCCGCTCCCTCCGCAACCCTCCCCTGGACCTAACCCTCACCTCGCTCCCCCTCGCCACGACCTCGGCGCTGGACATCAAGCTCGCCGTCGCCGATGAGACGGGGATCCCAGTCGAGAAGATTAAATTGTTGTTGAACAAGAAGCCTGTTCCTGATACGCGGAGTTTGAAGGAGATGTTGGTCGCTGCTGGGGATGTGGGCGGGGGGACAGGGGGGTTGGAGTTGGGGGTTATGGTTATGGGGGGGTGGAGTGGGAGTGTTGGGAAGAAGGCGGTGGAGGTGGGAGGGGGTGGGGGTGTGGTTGAGAAGGGGGGTGCTGGGGGATCGGGAGGAGGGCCGGTGGTGGCGCAGGGGTTGAGCGGGAGGGCGGTGTTGGAGACGGAGGCGTTTTGGGGCGATTTGAAGGGCTTCTTGGAGCAGAGGATACGGGATGAGGCCGTGGCTGGGGAGGTGGTGGAGATGTTTAGGGGGGCTTGGGGGAGGGGGTAGATTTGGGGGTGAGGTGGGCAGACTTTGGGGGATGGTGGGGGAGGGAATTGGTAGCCTTGGTGTTGAGAGCTGTTAGCAGTATGAGATTCATCATGGCCAATTGCAAGTCATGTTCAGTATTTGTCCTTCCCATGAGTGATCTCAACGATGATAAGCTTCTTTTTACCTTGAAACATACCAATTGCAAACCGACACACACACACGCACACAAGAGACAGTACCAGCAGATCAACTCCCGAGGCTCGAGGCAGGCATTCAGATAGACTTGCGAGTCGCGGCGCATAACGGACGCTGCAGCAACAAGAAAAAGCTCTTTTTCGCCCCAAGCAAACGAACACAACGACGCAAAAAAGAGTTCATTTCCCCTCCTGTCCGCACCCACCATCCTCCATCCTCCGTCCCCCTCCTCGACCTTCCGGCCCCCCACTAGCCTAGACGACCCCCCGACGATACGTGTTGTGGCATAGATTACAGGAACTCCACCGCCGAACTGGCTAGCTGGCTTGCTTCCCTCTCTTCCTCTACGCGGCAGTGTTCTTGCTGACCGCCTTGATCACGGTATCGTACTCAATGTCGTCGGCGTCGTTGGCCTGGAGCTCGGTGGCGATGCCGGGGAGGGCGCGTTTGAGGGCCTCCTTGGAGGAGGCGTAGACCATCTTGGCCTGGGTGGGGTGTCAGTGGATGGGATGGGGGAAAGGGGGGTGGGGATGGGGGTGGGGAAGTACCATGATGCCAGCATCATCCGGTGACCAGGCGATGAAGGTGATTTTGTTTCTAAAGGGGGACGGTCAGTAAGAATGGTGATCCGAGTCGGAGTCGGAGCTCCAACGTACCGGGTACCCTCGCCGGACTTGAGCTGGTACTCGAAATCGTAGACGGCGTATCGGGGGCCCTTGCCGACGGCGCCCTGGTGGGAACAAGTCAGTCAGTCAGTCAGCGCTTCGGCATGAGGAGAAGAGACACTCACAGTCTTGGACTTGGTCTTGGCGTTGATCAGGGCCTCGCGAAAGTCGTCGTACTCGGCCCCGTTGTCGCTCGTCGTGTCGACGACAATCTCCTTGTTGTCGTCCGACAGCTTGTAGATGACGTACTTGTACTTCTTGCTGAGCTTGAGGTCGTTGTACGCCGTTATGCACTCGGGCGCGACGGTGGCTCTGGGTAGCGGGGGGGCGTGTCAGCGATGCGGTCTTTTCTTGTCTTGTTCGGGCCCGCGCGTGTGTGTCCCGTCGTCACTCGTCGGAGATTCTTATCGCGGCGGCTTGCGTGCCCTCCGGATCATGGACCCCGCGGCGGGGCGCGACATCGAGCGCGGCCGTCTGTCGTCGTTCGAGCCGGCGATGGAGGGGAAAAGGGGGAGGAGGACTAACCCGGATTGAGACTGCGGATCATGTGCTGTCAGCAACAGAGACCATTGGAGATGGTGGTGCGGCGCGCACGCGGGATCGACGACGACAACGTACCATGATGACAGATGTGAGAGAGACGAATCACCCCGGGGTGTGTGTTGTGTTGTTGGTACGAGTGCGGTGCGGTGCGGGGCTGGTATCTCGGGGGGGACCGTTGGTCAGTTTGACGAAGAAAGATGTGTGTGGTGTTTTGGTACGGAATAAAAAGAAGCTATGGGCGCGCGGGCGGTTGCGGGAGGTCGGTCGGGTCGGCGGTGACGATGGGAAAGGCGGGAGAGGGAAGCAGAGTGTGAGATGGGGAGAGAGACGGGAGGCGGGCACGCGGGGTAGAGCGGAGACTGGCGGAGCACCAAGAGCTGTCTGTTGTTTTGGGGGAGCTTTGTTGTTTTAAATGTCGCAGCTCGAATTCACTTACAGTATTATGGTCGATGGTCTTGTCACTACGCAAAAAAAACAAGATACAGATTGGCGATGTGGTGGCTGGCTCGGAAAACAGAGGGGATGAGTTTGGAAAAAGATGGGACGCCGAAACTCGAGCGGAGGGGGGAGGGGGGGCCTGAAAACAACAAGGAAGTTTATCACGTCTTGGTGGGGTTGGTTGCCCGTTGTCTGCGAGACAAGAATAGGGTACCTACCTCGATCCAAGCTCTCGCTCCCCCCCCTCAATGGATGCGCTTACATGACAGCCTGGCGCGGGGTTACACTACAGTAAAAGCGAGCTTGACCGGGCATTTGTCTGCAACACACGCCCCAATTTCTGTCGCATCCTCTGTGACACCCTCGATCTCGAGACTTGTCGATTGGGCTTCATCGTGGCTGAGGACCGCGCAACGTCATGCTCACCAGGCCGCAATCATCTCCTGAGCCGACTCGACCCATCGCCAACACGCATCAAGAGGCAGCCATTCTTCTGCCTGACCGTCGCACACGTCACCCATCCTCGATCCATCATGTTGTACACAACTCGGCGGTTAGTTTCTACTCTAGCCCACCGTCATCAAATTGTACACTGCCGGATGCCTATAGACATGCCAGCCGGCTATGAACACAGAAAGTCTAGAGAGGAGAGATCACATGGCATCATTGTACAGACCCCGGAACACCAAACCCAAATGCTCCCCCAGCCAGTCGCCGTAAATCTCAAAGCCCGATTTTTGTTCACCCGTAATTTTGAACCCCTTACATCATGCCACCCATGCCGCCCATGCCGCCCATGCCGCCCATGGGGGGGGCCGGGCCCTTCTCCTCGGGCGCCTCGACAATCGCCACCTCGGTGGTGCCGAGGAGCGAGGCCACACCGCTGGCATCCACCAGACCGGTGCGGACAACCTTGAAGGGATCGAGGATACCCGCCGCAATCATGTCGACGTACTCGCCCTTGGCGCTGTCAAAGCCCTTGTTGAAGTCGGCCGAGTACTCGTCCGTGAGCTTGCCGACAATCACCGAGCCCTCGAGGCCGGCGTTCTCGACAATCGTCCGCGCCGGGCGCGTGATGGCGTTCTTGATGATGCTGACACCGAGCTGCTGGTCAAAGTTGGCCGGCTTGAGCTCCTTGAGCGCGTTGCACGACGCCTTGATCAGGGCGGTGCCACCACCGGGCAGGATGCCCTCCTCGACGGCAGCGCGCGTGGCGTTGAGCGCATCCACGAAGCGGTCCTTCTTCTCGCCGACCTCCACCTCGGAGGAGCCGCCGACCTTGATGACGGCAACACCGCCCGAGAGCTTGGCCAGGCGCTCCTGGAGCTTCTCCTTCTCGTACTCGGACGTGGCGGGGTCGCTCATGACGCCGCGGATCTGCTCGCAGCGCTGGGCGATCGAGTCCTTGGTGCCGTCGCCGTTGAGGATGATGGTGTCCTCCTTGGTGATGGTGATGGAGCCCGTCGAGCCGAGCATGTCGGCCGTCACCTTGTCGAGCTTGACGTCGAGCTCGTCCGTGAAGACGAGGCCGTTGGTGAGCACGGCAATGTCGCCGAGCACCGACTTGCGGTTGTCGCCGAAGCCGGGGGCCTTGACGGCCGCGACCTGGAGCTGGCCGCGGAGCTTGTTGAGGATGCAGACGGCCAGCGCCTCGCCGTCAATGTCCTCGGCAATGATGACCAGGGGGCGGCGGAGCTGGTTCGACAGCTCGAGCGCGGGGATGATGTCCATGGCCTGCGAGATCTTCTTCTCCGACAGGAGGATCAGGGGCTTCTCGAACTCGACCTTGTGCGACTTGGTGTCGGTGATGAAGTAGGGCGACACGTAGCCGCGGTCGAAGCGCATGCCCTCGGTCACCTCGAGCTCGTCCTGCAGCGTCTTGCCCTCCTTGACCGTGATGACGCCCTCCTTGCCGACCTTCTCCATGGCGCTGGCAATCAGCTTACCAATGTGCTCGTCGCCGTTGGCGCTGATGGTGGCGACCTGGGCGATCTCGGCGCTCGTCGTGATGTCGCGCTTGTTGGCCTGGAGGTACTCGACGACGGCCTCGACGGCCTGCTGGATGCCGCGGCGGAGGTCCATGGGGTTGCAGCCGGCCGCCACGTTCTTGACCGTCTCGGAGAAGATGGCGCGGGCGAGGACAGTGGCCGTGGTGGTGCCGTCACCGGCGACCTCGTTGGTCTTGGAGGCGACGTCCTGGAGGAGTCGTGCGCCGAGGTTCTCGAACTTGTCCTTGAGGGTGATGGCCCGGGCGACGGTTACACCGTCTGGTTCTTCTGTTAGCCTGGTTGTTGCGTGGAGGTGGTTCCCGTCTCACGTACCCTTTGTGATCTTGGGCGAGCCATAGCTGGACTCGATCAGGACATTCCTGCCCTTGGGGCCGAGCGTGGTGGCAACCGCCTTTGCAAGAGTGTCGACACCGGCCAGCAGAGATGCCCGAGCATCCACGCCGAACTTGAGGTCCTGTCGGGGGGAGTCAGCCATAGACCATTGGCCGGTTAGGAGGATCGTAACCAACCTTGTGTGCGAATCGGAGCTGCTGTGTAGACCGGACGCGGGCGGCCGCCGTGAGGGGCGAGGCCACCGACGCTCTTGTCAAGGCGCGCTGCATTGTTGTGACGTATATTAGGGAGGGGGGGGGACGAGAGGCTGGCGGAATCGGATATACGGGCGAAAAGGGGGTATCAAAGTCGGCTGGGGGCGGCTGGGAGAGGCTGCAAAGTGAGGATTCGAGGGAGAAAAAAGTTCAATGTCGATGACCGAGCAGTGGGAAAAAATCCCAGCATCACCGATCATGTGGTCCGAGCTTCCGACTCGATCCGCGTTAGCGCTCCGGCCCCGCAGCAACTTCTGGAAACATCGGTCCTCTTTCCCCACCTTGCTCCCTCTGTCCGGGGAAACGACCATCGACAACACCACGGCCATCACTGCTGAAGTTGAGCAGATTTGAGGGCCTCTGTTTCTGTCATCTCTGGCTTGGAGACTCCCGGCCGTGGGCAGATTGGGAATGTTGAGGCCGCTTCAGTTATTCTTCACATTGATTTACCCCGCGTTGCCCGGTCTTCTGGGTCCAGTGTTTTCCAATTCAGGGGCACCCATGGAAATGGGAATTCTTGGAAATCCATCTTCATCCGATCCGTTCAGACGACATTCAGAAGAAGAGGACGAGACAATATGGAATGGTCCTCTTCACTCAGCCCATCACCGACAAGATCACCATCACGTTGAGACTTCAAGCAGCATCCAGAGCATAAAGTATTGCAAGCAAAACAAAAGCAGGCCTAGAACAACCCCCCCTATCGATTCCCCGGCCGTACACCGTAACACCATTCCCCATCCCCGGCCCAAGCCATGCCCTGTAATGCCGTACTCCAGATTCCCCATGCTCCAGATTTAAAGAAAGAAACTCGCAATGACATCTCATCCCTCCTCCCCTCCTGCCAAAGTCCAAGGGGAACTGTCAACCATCATCCTCCCTTCTCGTCTTCTCTGCTGCTTCCAATTCTTCAGACGAGAGTTTGTGCCAGAACCATCAAGCCACCAGAGCAACTGAACCTCGTCCCAAAGAGCGCATGTCCCGTGGTCAAGCCAAGCTGCCCATCCACCCGTCAGTGTCTGAACCTTGTCATAAAAGATAGACAAAAAACATACCTCAACACCTCTGCCCCCCTTCCGCTGTCCCATGTCCCCCCTCAACAGACGTCCTCACACCTCTCGTCCTCGTCCTCCAAAACCGGTGCGCGCCGTCGGCGGCAAGCCATTTTGGGACGGGTTCTCAGATCTAGTCCTCTGTCCGGCAAGAGACGATATGTTAGCGGTGCTGTAGAAGCGGCCGTGGTGGTGGCGCGGCAGGATGTGATGGTGGTGGTCATGGTTTCCAAAAGTGGTGGTGCTCGGGGATGGAGCTGGGGGCGGTGTCGTCATGTGTCCAAGAAAGGAAGAAGGGGAAGATGTTGGAAAGGTCGGGGGAAGACGAAGGGTGTTGATCGGGGAGGGGGATGTCGTGTGTCCAAAGGCAAAGGGGGAGGGAGAAGAGGTAGGCAGGGCCAGGGAATGACGGGAAGAAGTCGGATGGGGTGGAAAGGTGGGCGGCAAGGCCAGGGAGTATCGCGCAGCGGTCGTCGGATGGGTCGGGGTCGAAGCCACAGACAGAAGACGCGAAGCAGCAGGAGGAGGAGGGGCCATCCCACCCACAGCCGGAGGAGGCACACCCCCCCCCTCCCCCTCCTCATCCTCACTGTCCACAATCTCCACCACCCCGCCCTCCCCTCCCCTCACCGCCACCGCCCCGGCACTCCCCGGCGCCCACGGAATCTCACGCAGCGACAGCATCGACATATCATCCCGTGCGAGCAGCGCAGACTCACCGTCGAGCTCGTCGGCGGACGCGACGGCGCGCTTGCCCTTCTTCTTCTTGGTCTTCATCTCCGACTCGGAGAAGTCGTCCTTGTACTCGTCCTTGACGTCCTCATCTTCATCATCAACGGGCTCGGCTTTGGAAATCTTGGCGGCGCCGCGCTTACGCGGGGTCTTGGCCTTCTTGGCCGGCGTCTCCTCGCCGGCGGAGCCGTCGGCTGGCGCCTTCTTGGGCGTGGCGTCGTGCGCCTTGAGGAGGCGCTCGTAGCGTTTGGCGCTGGGGGGGGTTTAGTTTCACTGAGTTGTGCTGGGATGGGATGGGGACTTACGCGGCCGCCTTGGAGACGATCTCCATCTCGGTGGCGACGGCTTGGAAGTCAACCTGTAGATGGAGGTTCAGCTCAATACGTCGGATTGAGGGTGATTGGAGGGTCGGACGGACCTTTCCGGCGGTGGAGTTCTTGATGCACGAGATCAAGAACCGGAACTGAGTCTCGGCGTCGTTGACAGGAGCCATCTTTGCGATTTTTGGTGGTTGATCTGGGTGATTGACCTGGATGACAAGCGTTAGTCTAGGACAGATTGAGAGGCGCGTGAAGCTGGGCGGTGTGTGGTGTTGGGAATGTGATGGAGCGATGGGAGAGTTTGTCCACGACGAGACGGCGCAGACAGATTGGGGGCGGTGAAAGGACAGGAAACCCGTAAAGGGTATGACGCAATAGGGCTCGTTCAAGGCGGTGTGTGTCTTGCTGGCGCTGGACAAGAGGGCCGAGAACTCGTCGATGTCCGGTCCAGAGCAGAAGAACGGCCGCGCTTAACAGCAGATGCAGGATGAAGGGAGGGAAATCCAAAGCCATCGAATCGCGCGACGAATATGGGTTGTCTTGACAGTCTATATGGAGAGGACATACCTTGGTGACTTGGTTTGCTCGGTGGTTGGGAATATTTGGGTGTTCGTGGGCGAAGTCGTCTTGTGGTGTCAGGTTGGAGTTGAGAAGTTGGGGACGAAGAGTCTGTTCGTGGCAGAGACTAAATAATGGAATGGCTTACAGGCTGTCAGCTGCAGACCGCCGCCCGACGCTTATCGGCGGCGATAAGTCTTGGGGAGATAGTTGGACCTCTGCTGGGGAATCAGGACGGACATGGCACGACTTTTGGTGTCCACCACTTGACCGAGAAGGACAGGCCCGGGCGTTGGCTCACTTTTGACTCTGGCTCACTCTTGGACCTGGTTCCTTACAAGGCAAACACCAAGATGAGGCAACAAAAGGCCGAAATATAGACCAGCAACGGGAACCAGCAACGGGAAGCAATATTTGACTCTCTTCGACGGCGTTCCATGGGCATTGGATCCCTGATGCACAACCGATACAAGGGCAGTGACAAGAAGAACAATACCTCAAAGCACGCCATAATACCAAATTGGATGGCGCAAACTGTGGCCCCATCTACTGTCTTTCATCAAGTCTAGAAGCCTTGAAATGCACGGTGATCTCTGGGGTACAGCGGCGGTTACGGTGTTTTGAACCAGGCGACCCGAGCTTATCACACCCGGCTGGCTTGGCAAGACACTGGATTTCTGCCAGTCACTTGAACCAGCTGTGACTCGTTCTCATGGCACATCGGCGGAAAGGTTCCCCTTGGAGATTTAGGATTCGAGCCTCCAGAGAGCTGCTTGTCTGCACAAGCTCATCCAAGGACATAGACAAACCACCGGTATATCAGACATGCCTTTAGCAAGCCTTGGTCAGCATGCATTGTGCTCCAAGCTCTGCCTTTTTAACTTCACGGCAAGTCTCATGGTCCTCCAACCCCGTTTGTGTGTCTCTGACCGTGTGCTAAGGTTTCATCAGTTCAAAGGCCCTCAGACATGACAAACGTCACAAAGCCCCAACTCTGAGAACCAAATCCACAGCTCTGCCCCAGCCAGACCTTTTCCAAAAACAACTGAACTTTGCCATTCACCATTTACAAACAATGCCATCTGTCCCAGAAAGGGTTGCCTTTGCTGTCTCTCGGCGGTGAATGTGGCGCGGCATTCTGCACCGCCACCTCCCTACGCCACATGTAAACAATGTACCTCTTGACATGGACTCCTCCGAGATTTGCACCTCCAAGACCACAAGCCGGGATCCGATGGAAGTGGTAATTGACACAGTCTTTCGTCGCGACTTGGGACCAAGTCTTTCGTCTCGACTTGGGATGGGAATAGCTTCCATCTCTCAGCCGATCAGCCAACTTACAGACGAGACGTCAATGGGACGGAATGCAGACATGGAGCCTATCGCATCCTGGAGGGACAGCTTGTAAGCAGGGGGAACATGAAAGCCATAGGGGCTGGAAAGTCCAAGAGGAGGAGGGGAGGGGGGGAGATCCAGGGGTGGGGACAACCTCGCCAATTCCGACCATGGCATCACCACCACAACACTTCTGGGGCCATCACCATCATCACCATAGCACCACACATATAGATCACCAAGCAGCAACCCTTCTGGTCACAGTCAAAGTCACATCACCCACCCCATCATCTCAGACCTCATACGCATCGAATGATTTTCCCCTATATCCCAAGGCGTACCCCATCTGCCCTCTCCCCAGCCCGGATATATACCTAACCCTCCCAGAGAAAATTCATCGACGCCCTGTGAAAGAAATCGCAATACCATCCCTCCATGCATCCACCCCGACCCGGGCATGCCATGCCATCCTGGCTCCCAAACTCCCGTCATCCCAATCGTCAAACTGATCCACCGCCGACCCGGCCAAGACACCATGCTAGCGACCTCCTCCCAGACCATCCCTCCGTTCCTTGAGTCCCCACTCCCCTGATGCTGAGAGTTCTCTCCCGCCTCTGAAGCAAAGAGAATGTGCAGCACCGAGAGGCGAACAGTGACTTTCCTGTGTGTGTTTTTTGTCGTTTTCTGGTTTTCGTCATGTCGTGGGAGCAGATTCCGCATCCTTGCAGGTGGTCTTGTCGTCGTCGGCGGGTAGTCCTCGAGTCGAGAACTTAGACCATGTCATAGTTCTCTTGCTCAAGATCGCGCTCATCCTTGACGAACGGCTGAGGCTCGCTTGATGCGCGAAATAAAGGTCAGCTCCTCGGTTCGCAAGGAGCAAGAGAGGAATGAGGTGGATGGGTACTTACAAGCTCTGGTCAGGCTCATCCTGCACCCCAACAACCTCCTGCTTGACAGCAGCGGCATTGTTCTTGGCAGTGGCGTTGTTTTTGGCAATGGCTGCCTTCACTTTCTTCTTCGAGGGCGTCTCGAGATCATCATCATCCTCGTCGTCACCACTACTGGCGAGGACCGAAGACACAAGGTCAGATTGTTTGCCGACCTTGCGCTTCTTGGCTGAAGCGGTCTTGGCCGGCGTGGCAATCTTCTTCTTGCCTCCCGGGGTCTTAGGGGTAGAACCAGCCTCGCCGCTGCCAACGCCGCCACCGCCGACCTCCTTCCGACGGAGCTTCTGCAAATGCTGCCTGTTGATGAAGAGATGTTAGTGACTGTTCCCGAGAGCCGGCAGTGAATGAAATGCGAGATGAGTGATGCGAAAAGGAAGGAGAGTCAGTACGAAACTGCCTTGGCAGTGATATTCCTGCCGAAGTGTTGCTGCATGAGTGAAACGACTTCGTTGACCTGCGCGCTTGATGGGAATGAAGCTTCGGTGAGGCAGATGAGCAGTTGCCTGTCCGCGTCATGGTCCCAGGTCATACGATCCGCGGCTGGTCTTCCGACAACCATCTTGTTGGTAGTGGGATTGAATGTTTGTAATGTATGTTGATGGGGGAAGAAGAGAGGGAGGCTGAAGGGAGGTTGGAGTAAAGGTCAAGCGTGAGAGGATGGGAGAGTGGAAAGGTTGGGAGAGGGAGAGATCGGGATCATGGGAGGGAGAGGATGGGAGTTTTGTAGGCGGGGAAGAGCGGGGAAGGGTGAGAAAAGAGCGGGACTGGGAAGACGCCAAAGGAAAAGGGCAAGTACAATGCTGCGCTCGAGGTGTAGATGTAGCCTTTTTTGGCAACCTCCTCCAGGACGTCGTCCCACTGGGCGGCGCTGGGAGGGGCCTTGAGCACAAGGGCTTGGAGAAGGGCGAGGTGTGCCTCGTGGTCCCAGTTGGTGGGAGCCGGCTTGGGGGGCATGATGGCGGTTGGGGGTCTTGAAATCGGTTGTTGCGAAGGGGAATGGTGATCAAGGTGTGTTGTGGTTTGAAAGAGAGCGGAAGGTGAGGTTTGGGGGAGAAGAGAAGGGGAGCAGGGAGGGAACTGGCTGGGGGATTTGTACAAAATCTGGGAGCGCCGCGAGCGCCACTTGACGCTCGCGGAGCTGACATGCGAAAACAAACGTACTGGAGCGCGCTGTCTGAGAAAGTGTGACCTTGACCATGAAGCTTGGCAATGATTTCGCGATAGTCGTTGACCTTGGGCGCGAAATGATCTGCAAACGCCACGAGGATGTCCTCGTGGGTTTGAGCATCCCACTTGGTCAGAACGCGAGGTGGCATCTTGAATGCGTGCCAAGGTCGGTGGTGGTGGTGGTGGTGGTGGAAGTTGAGGAGGGAGTGGTGGAATTGGAGAGCGGGAAAACAGAGTGAGTGATATTTGAAGGAAGGGATCTCACAAAAGTGCGCTGTCGCTGAAGGAAAACCCTCTGGCGTGCAGCAGGGCAATCATGGCCTTGCAATCTGCGGCGTTGGGGTGATAGTAGAGGTTCATCACCCCGAGGACAGCCTCATTGGTGTCCACATCCCACGTCTTGGATTTGGCAGCCATGACGACCAAAGTTGTCTGGAGTTGCGAATGTCGTGTTTTGGCGGTTGTGGTGCCGATGGGGGAGACACGTGAATGTCGGGTGGTAGTGGTGAAGGAGAAGGATAGCGGGCAACTGTCTGGTGGTGGAGGAGGAGGAGAGGGTGGACACTTGACCGTTGCCCCAAGCATTTGCTTTCATGTGGGAGGGTGGGATTGAAACTGAGAGAAGAGAGAGGACTGGCGATAGCCCCACGTACCTCATGGCATTCCAGGTGACAGCGTGTCCGCGCTCGTTCAGGATCGTGACGATTTGATCTTGCTGCTCACGGGTGAACGCCGGGCAAACCTGCATCACCGCGTCGAGGAGATCGTCGCGAACGTCTTCCCAGCGGACCATGGTGAAGGAAGATGGGGGTTCAAGTTGTTTTGTGAGGGAGGTTTTGGTGATGTTGTGCGGGTTGCTGCGCGTCGAAAGTCGTGATGGCAGGTTTTGGAGTTTGTGTTTAGGAGAGGAAAGATGCAAGGGAAGAAATATTTGGGAGGCCAACTTGACCTGCAAGGCCAACTAGGCCCCCAGTGGGACTACCACCAGGCTCGGCTTAGGGAATTCCCACAGCAAAGAGAGACCAGAATGCTGCCTCGACATGTCAATGCAATTTACGTACCTAGTGGCATCCCAGTTGACAATGTGGCCTGCCTCAGCCATCATCTCAATGACTTTCTCCTTCACCTCTGCCGGGTGAGGCCCCGTGGCGATGAAGAGCGCGGTGGCGAGGTCGCGCTCCTTCTGTGCATCCCATTTAGACATTTTGTTCAAGTCGGTGGGTTGTTGTGAAGGTTGTCTTGTTGCTTTGGTTTCTGCAGGGGCGGTGAACGAAAAGTTGGGAGGAAAAGAGGTTGAAGTGAAGAGAGGTTGAGATGGAAATTCTAGATCCGGTTGTCGCTGTGGACTTTATGTTCGCCGCAGACTCGTCCCGGTCGACTCGTCACCGTCACTTGTGCTACAAACCGCACTGCGCCGAGAGCCGCACCCTCGTCGACATCATCCACGGCGGTGACTGAATGCCCCAGTGACACGTTGATTGAGGAAAGACAAGGCATACGTAGGCCGGCATCTCCATCACTGCCAAGGTTATCGGTCCCCAGAATCTGTCTAATTCCACAGGCAAGTCCACCCCAAGTTCCCCTGCAGCCAAGTCACCAGCACATACTCGGCGTAACCATCAGGTGGTAGAGAGACTCCGGGAGAGGCGACAGCTTCGAGGAATGTCAGAGGGGAACTATTACAATAAACCGAGAACCCCTTGGAAGTGACTAGTCTTTAATGGACACGGCCCAAAGAAATATACAAGCGTTTCGTTGCGGACCTCACAGGCAAAGCACAGAATAGGGGCACACACCAGTTCAACATTGTGCTTCTTCAGCAAGGTTATGTCCCTTCAGTTTGGGCTGGGGGTGGGCAACGGCAGCGTCAAGATTCGAGAAACCTGGTTATGCTTTCGTGTATTCGGACCAACACAGAGGGGAGAGGGATGACCCCCTGGTTGCCATGGCCTCACTTTTGTTGTGTCTTGGCAGGTAAACACTGATGGGAAAGGGGCATGACCCACAAGGCACTTTGGCTCACCACATTTGATGTCGCCCGGACAACAACCTTTTTGTCGCAACCCAGGATCACCTGGGGCCTGATGGAAATAAAGAGTTGATCTATCTGAGAAGCCACGATGGAAAAGCTGCTGCTTCTGTGCCGAGTCCCGAGACTCTGGTCCGGCCTGTTTGCGCCCGGGTCCCACGTGTTTGTGCCCGAGGCCCGAAACTCTGCATGCAAGGCCAAGTGGCGTTGCGTGGCCATAAGGAAGGTGGCTGTCCACAAAAAAGATGCCATCGCTCAGAGCAAGTCGAGGCAGCGCTCCCTGCAATTCCTTTCCCTTCCTCACCGCTCCAGATAAAGAAGAGAGAACGCCAACGCCAACTCCAACCCACTGCCCCTCGCCTTATAGATTATCATACACATTGCCCTGTAGTAGTAGCTAGGGATAGTGCTAAGGCCCCGAGCCCCAAGCCTGCGCCGCATAATCCGAGTGGAAGCCCATGCCGCCACCCGGATTGTTGTGAGCACTCAGGGCGTTCATGACGGCGACGTCTTCAAGAGACGGGTCCTGGTTTTCGTGGAGGCGGGGGCGCTTAGCCATGTGCTCGTCGGGATCCTCGAGACTCGGATCGACGGCGCCGAGGTCATCGCCCAGGGGCGTGTCGCCGTGGCCCGAGACCGAGAGGGAGCCATCACCGGTCATGCGCGGCTGCGGGGACTCGCCATCGGCGTCTTGTATGCTCTGGGCATCGGCCATGGACGAGGCGTCGCCGTGGTGCGGGGCGGGGTTGTTGGGCATGCCGGCGACGTGGGTGGGGGCGGAAGCGTTGGAAGGGGCCATCCCGGGGGCGAGGCCGGGGAGCGGGGCGGGAGGGCCGGTGCCCATGAGAGCTACGGGGGCGGTCCCCATACCCATGGGAGCGAGCGGCGCCGGGGCAGAGGGGTTCGCGGGGTTCGTGGGGTTCGCGGGGTTGGCTACGGGATTCTTCCTGGGACGGCCGCGACCGGGACCGGGCCGGCGGGTGATGGGGTTCTGGCTGGGGTCATTGTTGCGGGCGCTGGAGGTGGTGCTGGGGGGGGCGAGGCCGCTGGAGTCGGCCTTGTTCTGGGCGCGACGGAGGCCCTGGAAGTGCTGGCTGGGGGGTCGAGTCAGTGGGCTGAACCTTCAACTGAGAGAGGTCATGGACAAGAGAGAGAGGCGACAACGCACCGACAGCCTTCATTGGTAAAGCCATAGCCCAGCTGGCGCATGTGGCTGCCAATCGTGGTCCATTCTCCGCCGCTGATGACGCCAATGTTCTTGACGCTGAGGATGGTGAAGAAGAGGTCCTTGTCGGCGCGGTCTCCCCAGTTTTTGTTCATCTCGACGAGTGACGACCTCGAAGGAACCTCGGAAGTGGATTGACTCGAGTAATTGCTAAGGTTTGCTAATTGTTGTTGGCGAGAGGTGCGGGGTGGAGGCCAAACCCAAACACTTGAGGAGGAACGCTCAACATTTAACCCCGTGGCCCAATGAATTCGAGGGGCCGGCACCTGCGAACCAAAGCGAGCCCAATCACGGGGCGGGGGGAGCTTAAGCGAGATGAGAACGGATGGCTTCCTCACGTGCCCCTCGGGCCCGTTCTGGTGGTCGACCGTCTGGTGCCGTTTGTCTGGCAGTTCTGCAGCCTGCTGCCTCAGGCTTCCCACGGGAGGGAGCAGATTGCTGCCTGATCTCCACCGCCCTCCCCTAAACCCACACCACCCGCATGGACCACGCCGCAAGTCACTTGATTTGGCGCCATCGTCGCGAGCTGGATGCGACACAGTGTCGATTGCGACGCGTTGTTAGCCCGGCGCCCGGCCTCTTTTCCAACCTCTTTCTTTTTTCCCCCGTCCATGACCACCCTTCCTGCCCCCCCACAGGACCCAGCGTCGGTTCACCGTCAATCTGTCGGCGACAGAAATGGTTCTACGACATTCCGCATCCTGAGACGCAATTGAAACTCAATGGCCGCAATTGTCGCAGCGCTGGGCCAAGGTCCTGCGGATGCCTCGAACATGGTCGAGGACAGCGCTGAAGACCAGGCATCTCCAGGCCATGGCGGGGTGTGTCTTGGCCAGTCATCAGGAGGGGCATCAGGAGGGGTTCATCTCAAGGCCGACATCTCATCCCACCGTCCATATCGCTGTCCAGTGTCATTTGGGCCGCGTACCTCTCCTGGAGCCTCGGACCGCCCACTCATGTGCTCCATCCAGCGCGAGTATCCGTCCTCGGTCAGCACCCTCCCGCAAGACCATCACCAATGGGCGTCGTCCCCAACCACCTGAATATTGCCCTTTTGGGATGACGGCACTCGAGTGACTCACACGGTTCCTGGACTGGGTCATCCTCTCCTGGAAAAGCTCCCACACCCACCAGCACCTGCAGGTCGGCGGTTGTCGTGCCAGTCCGTCTTTTTTGTTTGCTTTGGCCGGCTTCCAATCCTTTCGCCGCCCACACGCAGACGGCCACACCAGCAGCTTGTCGCCGATTCGCTCGTCGAATTCATCTCGGGAATATCAGATTTACTCTTGGGATGGGAGCCTGGCACGAGCCTGGTCACCGAACCTCGGCGCCCCAGGCCGTCGTCCTCGTCCTCGTCGTCGGCGATCCTGATGATGGCGTGCAAGCAAGGACAGGGATGGACATGGATGGCGACAGGGATCTTGATGGGATGCGTCTGGATCCATGTCTTGGACAAAAACCACTTTACGCGGTGGCCCCGCGCCGCTTCGCGTCCCCCCTGACGCTCCATCCATCCATCCCACCACCAACCATCACGACTTCAAGTGACATGGCCTCCATCTTTTTGATTTGGCACCCCCCCCCCCCTCTCCGTTTTGTTGAGTCCCCCCTTCCCCCTTTCCGACTTTTCCCATGCGGATGGACGCCCGGGCAACCATTTCCGCCCCCTTGTCCCCTTTCCCCCCCCTCCCCCCTTCATTGATTGCCTCGTCGGCTGCTCAAAAGATGGGCCATGACCCTCTCTTTTTTCTTGCCATGATGCCTCACTTCCCTGTCCTTACAGCAGCAGCAGCATCAAACAGCGCCTTTTTCTGCATTGCATTGGCCTTCCTCTTTCCTCTTTCGCTGGGAGGAGGCGGGCTGCTGCCAAAGGCTATCATCTCCTTATTCCCTTGACCCCCTGGGCTTAGCTCTCCTCCATAGCAAACGGTAGTCGGCTTTCTGCCGTTCCTTTATATGCCTAGAGGCCCTTTCTCCCCCAAAGCCAGTCCCGCCCCCTTTCTTGCCTTGCCCGGTCGTACCTTTTGGATGGGTGAAACAGCCATATAACTCCGCCAGCCTCACTTCTCAATCTTCTCATCGCTTCACACCCGGATCGATCGACAAGTGACTCACTCCCCCACTCGACCAGCAGGATTCGGTCAATGTGATACTCGCCACCGCCTCACTTGATGTGCAGCTTTGCTTCATATCGACCTGCCCGCCTCCCTCTCCCCTCTCCAGCGAGATCTGTGGTCGGCTGGCTCTCGACTCTCCCTCCCACTCCATCGAGCAAGCCCGTCGTTGACCCGAGCCCAGTCGCAATCATGGCGGCCAACGACAACGCCATGACGAGGTTTCTCTTTGCCATTCTCCAGCAAAAGTGTCTGAAGGATGTAAGTTCTGGATGACCGCCACTCCAAAAACCACCCACTGACCAAACCCCGTCCAGATTGACTGGAACAAGGTCGCCCACGACCCCATCCTCGCCCAGGAGATCACCAACGGCCACGCCGCCCGCATGCGCTACTCCCGCTTCCGCTCCGCTATGCTGGGCATCGAGCCCACGCGCCGAAACCGCACGAACCAGAGCCGCAATCGCGTCACCAAGAATGCCAAGAAAAAGGGCGACACCGCCGCAAGCACCACCAACAGCGCCGCCCACCCCAAGCGCGAGCCCGACGACGAGCCCGAGACTCCAGCAGGCCGCATCAAGCAAGAGCCTCACCACTCCGAATCCCCCCAAACCCTCCGCCACGAAACCCCCATGACCATGATGGCGCCCTCGCCCCGCGTCAAGGAAGAGCAGCTCATGTTTCCCATCCTCGACCAGCAGCAGCACCACCACCAATCCTCCCAGCAACAATCTCAGATGTTCAACCTCGCCGACATGCAAGCCGCGCGCATGCAGATGCGTCTGCTCACCCCCGAGTCGGACGTCCTGCAATACACGACCCAGCACGCCCACAGCCACAGCCACAGCCCCGCGAGCGACGTGCTGCTGGATGCGTCCGCGGCCTCGCCGTTTGACTTTGAGCCAGCCCATCACAGCCACCATCAGCATGAGTGGCACCATCACCAGCATCACCAGAGCCCGTATGCCGCCGGCGCGGGGTTCGGTGGTGTCTACGGCGCGGATGGGTACTCGACGGCGGCCGGGGCGGCTTTTGGCGAGTCGCAGGATACGGGTGGACATCATCACCAGATGCACCAGCACCATCACCACGATCATTCTACGGGGGTCCATCATCACGGACATCATGGGGTGGTGGTTCCGGATGCGCTGGGGTTGATGTTGGAGCGGCACGGGATGGAGGGTGGCGATGGGCAGGGGATGGTGAAGCATGAGGATTGGGATCACGGGGCTTTTTAGAAGGGGACTGGGCGGTAAAATTGGGGTTTGACGGGGGATGACTTGGATGAGATTTCTGGATGTCGTGGATGGGATACGGCGGCTTGGGATGGCAACGAGGGAGACGAGCAAGCCGACATTGATACCGAGTAACACGCCGCGGACATGAACACACTAACAGCCACGCATGCAACAAAAAAGAAACATCTCCTATCTTACAGTGATACCCACCGCCGGCTTGGGAAAGGGGGATGGTCGACATGATGTCGGTATCTTTTATTTCCACTCACACGCCACCGACCTCTCCCTTGGTAGTGGTGTCTGTTGCTTGGATGGCCACTTGGACGGGTCGAGGAAGCAAACAGATGAGATATCGTGGTGGTTTCGCTGAAAGTCATAGACTGGACTGGGCAGAGGTTCGATGAAAGGTTCGATGACGGTATGACCTGTCGCGGCGGTTGGGAGCAGACTATCGCCTCTTGTATTCATAGTCTGGTGAGCACTTGAAACAATGAAGCAATAACGAAGTGATGATGATACATGACTGCTCTGCCTACCCCTTTCCCCTAAGCATTTTAGTCTGGCCTTTTTTTCTTTCTTTGGTAACCGCCCCCAAGCCGAACGGATATCTTGGTGGCCAGCTTCGTATCCTAAGTGTCAAGCGATTCAAGCCCTCCAGACAAAATTCTTTTCTTCCTGCCCCCCCTCGATAGTAAAGCCATCCATAATCCTGAGTCGCTTCACCACATCGCATTGCAGCATCATCACACATCAAATCATCACCATGACACCACATCACATCACCACCACGAAAAACAAAGTCAACGGGTCAACTGGTTCAATCCCCCTGCCTCATCCTAGCTCAAACACCGCAAGACTCCAAATTCGCCGATGAAGAAAGCACCTCGTATGAAGCCAGCGAACAAGCCACTGTACCATGGCCGTCGATTTAATTGCAGCCCATGTGCATCCCATGCCATCTCAAGCCCGAGTGAGTCTTGACCCATGATCCTGCCACCCCCAACTGAAAAACAACGCGATGACTTCCTCCCCAACGCCTCCTTGCCCAACCCAGACCCTCCAGACGAAACCCTTGGCCCCATCAGACGAGACCCCAAGGCATCCCATCATCCTGGGCCGCTTAATTCATCCCCAAAGCAGCGCTGTGGCCAGTAACCTGGTGAAAGATCCCAGCCAAAAGAAGAAGAAAGGAAAGCTTCAATCCCCAAAAAACATAAAGCAGCAGCAGCCGACAAAAGTCAAGGCCACTGCCGCCACGGAGATCTAAGTCCAGGCAGGACCAGGAGCGCTTCCCCAGGCAGGGCTGAGGCCAGCGGCGGCGGTCGTGGTGGTGTGAGCAGGCTGTGCATGTCAGTGACTGGACTTCCCCATCCCAGAAAGAAGAAAAAAGAAGAGACTTACCACACCCTCCTCCTCCTCGCTCTCCTCCTTCTTGGTGACAACAGTCTGTGTGGGTGAAAATCTTGTCGTCAGCATTGAACAGTGCACGTGCCACCCCTTTCCCTCAGTACCAAAAAAAAAAGAAGAAGAAAACAGAAGAAAGAAAAAAATCTCACCTCCTCCCCCTTCACCTCCTCCTCACTCTCCTCCTTCGCCAACGGCGCCAACGCCGTTACTCCCACATTCCCCTTGGACCTCTTCTTCACCGCAGTGGTCGTCGTCGTCGCCGCTCTCTTGCGCGACGTTGCCGCCGTGGCCTTTCCCTTGCCCTTCGCCGCAGTGGTGGTCTTGGTGACCCGGCCGCCCTTGGTGCGGCTGGCGGGTGTCGGGGTTGGTGCGTCGACGGCTGACGACGCTGCGGCGAAGTCGTCCTCATCATCGTTGTCTCCGATGGTGGGAGTGCCACCGGTGGTGGGAGTGGGGGTGGTACCGATGCTGCGGTATTTGCGGGTGATTTGGCCGAAGCGAGTCTGTGGTGGGAATGGGGGGTTAGTTGGTGGATGGGTTGGGGGTTGGGGGTTGGATGGGAAAAGGGGGGGACAGGGGGGGCTGAGGGGTTGGATGGGGGAGGGGAAGGGGCTGAAGGGTTGGCATAGGTGCTGTGGGTGAGTTGTTGAGGTGTCTGGATGGGAGGGTGACCGGTCTGGACAAGAGGAGGGCCGGTTTGCAATGGAAGGAGGGCTGTCTGGGGGGAAAGACGACCGGTCCGCACGGAAGGACGACCAGTCCGGAGGGAAGATCCACCGGTCCGGAGGGTAGGCCAACCGGTCTGGAACAGAGGGGGGGGAGTCCGGGCGGAAAGCCAACCGGACCGGACAAAAAGCCAACCGGTCCACAGTGAAGAAAGACCGGTCCAGACGTGACACAAACTCGTGCCCAGACAGGATGGCAGGTGTGAAGGGGAGGTGAAAGAAGCAAGAGAAAGCAGAGAAGAACATACCTTGGCCACACTAGCGTTCTTGAAGCCGAGCTCCTCAGCAACCTTGTCCCAGTCCACGTTGACGGGGTCCTTGTTCAGCATGACGATGGTGAGCATGAACAGACTGTCCTTGGGAGTCGGATTGTAAGACTTGGAGGAGCAGCCATCCTTGGTGGCAGTCCCCCCAGCCTTCTGAGGGGTGACCGTTGAGGCCGGGCCGGCTTCGGAGGAAGTGGGGCCGGCTCCGGCTCCGGAGACCGGGCTAGGGCCGAAAAGGCTGTTACCAGAGGCAGGAGAGCTCATGGTTGCGGTTTGTTGTGGTGTTGATTGTTGTTTGCGAAAGGAGCTGGTTGATTTGAAGCTTGAGGCCTTGAAGAAGTATTGTCAAAGGCTTGAAGGGTGGAAAGCTTGTGGTTGTGGAAGAGAGGTGAAGAAGTGTTGGTGATCGGGAAGAGAGAAGGAGAGTTGGTGGTTGCGAGGAAGAGGAAGAAGATTGGAATTTGGGGAAGGGAGGAGGGATATTTATCTGCTGGTGAGGGGCAGAACGCCGAGAAGAGGAGAGCGGATACCTGGTGTCGTGGGCCCCGCGAGCCGGGGGCGTGGTGTCGTTGGCAGGAACTGGAGGCATGATGTCGTCGGCGCGAACGGGCACGGGGCTACATGATGTCGTCGGCGCGAACGGGAGGCATACTATTTCCTGGGTCCGCTGGCGAGGGGTACAACGCCGAGAGGAAGAGAGCCAGTACTTCGTGTCGCGGGCGCGCGAACAGGCACGGGGCATGGGGTTGTTAGCACGAAAGGGGGCGTATGATGCGGTCAGCGCGAACGGGGGGCTACATGGCGTTGTGGGCGCGCGAACAGGAGGTTTCTCTCATGGAGATGGTGTCTATAAGGGGTGTCACGTGTCACGTGGGAAGGCACTGCAGGCCCGACGTATAAGGCCGCGTCGCTGATGCGGAATGGGGCTGTTGATGATTTCTTGGCCCGGAGACAGATATGTCAAAGATTCAAATTTACCTAAGTCTGGAGGTGGTGTTGACGAGGGGCGTCACGTGGAAGGCGCTGGGAACTCGGCGTGGAAGGCTACGACGCTGATTGAAGGGAAGGTGCTATTGCCTGAGGGTTTGCGCGCCTCAGGCTTGACAATGGTGGCAAAGATTCAAGATCCAAGCCTGGGAGATGGTGTCGACGAGGGACGTCACGTACGGGGCACCCTGGTTTCAATATGCACGGCGGCATGCAAGGGGAATATCCTGAGGCGAACGGGATCAAGATGGACAAGCTAGGTACAAGGCTGGAAGCTTGTCCTCAGAGTTTCATTCGCGATTATGGGAGGCGGTTTCAAATCCAGGCTGAGATATGGCTGGTGTCGACGGAGGAGGTGCAAGCTCGCACTCTGCCACCAATGCGCGGAAGGCTACAACGCTGGGGGCGAAGGGGGTCAAAGTCGACGTTGGGAGGGTCGAGCGGGGTTACGAAAGCAAGGTCGTCGCTAGAAGCCATGATTCAGTTGGTGTCTGTGACAACTTACAGCATGGCTTCCGAGAGACGTTGTCGACAAAGGGAATCACACCAGGAACTCGGCGTGTATGGCTTCGTCGCTTATTGCCGGAAACTGGAATTGGACGCGAGAATGGGACGGAGAAATGGATGGGTGAAGTCACACTTGAGTTGTGCTCAGGATTCTTGAATTGCAGCATTTGATGTTGAAGTTGATGAAAGCGGTTGAATGAGGAGTCGAACTGACTCGACTGATGGGACCTGCTTGATCTTTCGTGGCATCTGGCAACTGGGGGAGGCCTCTTTGCCCTGGTTGATGTTGCCCGTGCGTCCTTTCCTCGGCTTACGAGACATATCGCGGTGGCACCTTCATTCTGAGTCCTCAACAAGAAGAACACAAGGCAATGGCCCTGGGACAGAAGGGCTTTTCGGAGTTTTGACGATGCGCGGCGTTGGGAGTACGTTGGAAGGGGACCTGCATCCACCATACTACTAATCCTAGGCACAAAGGTTGACATTGATTCTTTGTTTCGAGCCCATGGAGGAATGGCTGAACAGCCTCAATGAGAGTCAAACTCAACAGTCACTCAGGAACTGCTTTCTCTGGCTTTTAGCCCGCGCTTGGGCTTCCAGTTCTGGCCCAGGCACATTCCGGACAACTCTGCCTTTGTGTCGTTCCTCCCCTTAGAATGAACCTGACGAGACTCCACGAAGAAAACGAGCTCCAAACTTCCCTCCAACCTTAGAAAGCAATTGTTGCCCCAGTACTACCCACAGACAGTTGCCTAGCAAGACTTGGACGTTCATTCCCATCTCAACCCCGGATTCGGGTCAAATTGCCTCCCAAACCAAGGCGAAAAGGGGGTGGGGGGAGCGCCAAGCAGGGGCAGGGGCAAAAGTAAACAAATCCGGCTTGGCACCAAACCCCCCCCCCTTCCTGAGGAAACCGTGGGATGACATTCCAGCTGGGAAGAACAGGTGGAAAATGGTATGTCCTTGGAGTTGGCATTTAAAGCTAGAGTCTGCGTATACGCACCATTTATTGGTGATGCAACTTGCCTAGCTGCACCCCCCGGCCTGGCATGGACGCCTTGCACCACCACCGTGACGCCGTCTACGTGCATCATCTCAACTCCACGACGGCCTCGTCAGCCCGCTGCAATGGAAATATTATAACTGCGTGCTAGGACCGGAGATCAGGGGTGAATGGTAGCCAGAATAGATACCGGAAAAGTGTAGGGGTTCCGGCTGTCATCCAACATCGGCCCAAGACATACATACGCATGGAAGAATTCGTACATACGTCATCGCAGGTCGGTGATGTTGTCCCCGCGGTGGCTCTCGGTCGGAACTCAAGAATCCATCCCGGTAGTCTGAGGGAAAGCCGCGCAAGCGACCTTGATAGCCAGGTAAAAGGGAAGGTCGACCTGCCTGCTCGAATACAGCATCTTCTTCCGCCAGCGAGAGGCTTGCATGCACACATTACAGACGCCCATACCTGACTATTCTTCCAAGGCAGCTTCAGACCCTCAACGCGCAGTATCACGCCAGCATCCCACCCCCTGACTCACAGCAACCACCGCGACAGTACACATTGCACTTTGGAAACTGTGTGTATATGGCTTGACTTCATTTCGCTGTGTCCTGCTCCTCTCGTCTGTCTGTCTGTCTGTCTGTTTGTACGAATCCACCTCCTCTCCAGACCTCCCCCCATCCAGCATCATGCCTTGCCCGGACGACAACCTGTCGGCGCGGTCCAAACACCGCCACCACCAACACCGACCAGGTCCACCACCATTCCCACCCACCCACCAGGTATTGGTATAATTACGCAAAACAACCAAGGCAAGAAGAACCATGCCCCCCCCAAAAAAACAAAGCACCTTAATCTACAGGTGATAGCAAAATATCCCAGCCCAGCCCGACCACCACCGACCCATCCAGCCCATCCCCATCCCCATCTTCAAAAGCAACGACATCACCCACCTCACCACCACCACCCATGAAAAAAAGACCAAAAATGTACTACCACTACTATACCAGTACTAGTAGACGCCCCCAAGTTCGGAATATGTCATGATGTCCATGTATGATAACCGTGAATACAGAGTTCCCAAAGCAGCCCGGGAAATGGTGAAAAGGAAAGGCAAGAGGAAGAGAGAGAGAAAAAAAACCACTGAATATCGCTGTGTCAAAAGCAAGTAAGTCTCGAGGGAGTACCCGTCCGAGCACTAATCCCTTCCCCCAACCCGAGTCCAAAACCCAACCCAAGCCATATCAGTATCCATTCGTTCGTTCCGTTTCGCCCCGTTCCCCTCAAAACAATAGGGGGATAAAATGGCATTTGCCCCGCCGCCCTCTCGGTATCTTGATGTCGAGAGATCCGCCCAGTGCAACATTGACAAGACTTGCTCCCGCCACGGTCAAAACGAGTCAAAATCGTTGTCCCGATACGCCCGACGCAAATGCAGGGAATCCTCCCAGGAAGGTTTGTGCCTGGGGCGCCGCCGTGGTTCCGTGGCAGCTCGGTCGCCGCGCGGGACGTCAACGTCGCCGTAGTTGACCAGTGATCGTGACCTCTGAATGCTGACCCCGCCGTCACCGAGGATATCGTCGCGTTGCTCTTCGCGTGCTAATGGGTCCTGCTGGCGCCGTGACACGACGACAGCGCTCTCCGCCTCCCTTGGAGGACCTCCCCTGCCGCCAAGCGCTGCTGCGTCATAGGTGTGGTCGTGATCACGCTCTTGGGACCGCTCGAGGTTGTGGCCATAGTCCAGTTGTCCGCCCTGTTGCGTGACCCCGTTCTAGGAGTCGTCGCCATGGACCTCCTAGCCCCAATGCGGCGGGGCCCATCGTGGGAAGGGTCGCAGTGTCTGTTCCGTGGGACGTCGCCAAGACCCCACACCCCGCCCCCGACCCCTCAGGGCGCCTCGCTGCTGATGTCTTGGGTCCACCTATCCCCTCGACACAATAGCGCGCTCCCTCTCCCTTGGCGCCTCCCTGCCGCGTGGCGCATCCCGGAGGTAGTTCCGGTCCCGGTCCCGGTTTTGCTCTCTCTCCCGCGCGGCGTCGCGATGATCCCGGTCTCGGTCCCTCGGTCCGTCCCGATCCCTGGGCCCGTCCCGGTCCCGATCCGGGTCTCTAGCAGGCGGCGCCTCTCTCTCCCTCTCCCGGGGAGCCTCGCGTTCTCTCGGCGCCTCCCGCTCGCGCTCCTTGTCCTTCATGATCGACGGACGCCATCGCACGTCGTGGCGCTCGGCCCACCGCTTCAGGACCCCCAGGATGGCCGTCACGGCATCGTCGACCTTGGTCCACGGCCCCAGCATCGTCTTCATCCGGCGGTCCTCAACAGTGTCGCACGCCGCGGCGGCTTCCGTCCAGGTGGGCACGCGGCGTTGCTCCAGCTTCGCCCAGCGCTGAAACCACTCCTGCGCCAGCGGCGGGAGGAGCGTGTTGTATGCTGCCGTCACCTGCTCCAGCGTGATGGCGTTCATCTGGAGCGAGAGTGCCCGCAGGGGCGGGTCTCTGACGGGGCGCCGGGCCGAAAGTTCGGCAAAGTGCGGCATCAGCGTGTACCACGCTGAAAACTCGGCTCCTTTCCCGACGATGGTGCGGTACAGTGTGAGGGCGTTGAAGGCCATGACGTATGACAGTATCATCTCAAAGTGCAGCAACGTCGCTCGCTGTTCGTCAGCCGGCGTCATGGCCGAGCCCCGCAGGATGTCGTCGCGTTGGTGCTTCAGATCGCTGCCCATTTGTCGGTACTCGGCTTCCTTGGTCCGCAGGGCATCCACCGCTATCTTGTCTCGGAGGGTATCGGCGCTGGATCTGACGCGAGTCGGCTCAACGCTATCCGATCGGGTGGGCGGGCGCTCGAGCACGCCAGGTGTGAGAACCGCTGGGTTCCCTGGAGTGCCTTGCGACTGGTTCGACGCGACGCGTGACATGGCCGTGGCGCTTGGCTTGAGAGGTGTGGTTGGGAGGGGTCTCGCGATGACCGAGTCGCCCACCTTGTTTCTCTTTGAGACCGAGACATCAGAAGGGGTTTCCTCTGGCATCCGCGGTCGCTTTCTCGCGGGTGGTGGAGTCTCATCCTCGCTCGTGGACCGCTCTTTTCTCTGTCTCTCCTTGACTGATTTGGAAGGCAGGCTCAGCAGGCTCCTGGCCCGCTGTGCCACTCCCTTCTTCATCTTGAGGGTGATGATGAGAGAAGGTTTGGCTGGCCGCGCGGTATCCTCCTCCTCTTCAGGTATCGGTGCCGGTACCTTGGTCTTCTTTGCGCTCGGCGATTCGTGGGGCCGAGGGGTTGAAAGACTCCAGTCCCCTTTGTGAGGCGTCAACTTGAGACGTTCCAGTTCCGCTTCAACCAGTGGGGGCAATGTTGGCGAGAGGAGTTGCGGTATTCTGGGTGCCTTTGGGAGCGCCTTGCCGGCCGGCTTTCGCCTGTCTGCCTCGAGACCCTTAACCTCGGCCAGCAGGGAAGGATGGAGCGGAGACAGTAATTTGGGGACTGAGGGTTTTGATGGCGCCTCGGATCTTCGAGGTGTAGACCGGTCACTGTCGGAACGGGGCCTCGACCCATTGAGTTGATATGCGGGGCGAGGGGATGCGGTATTCTCCCGATCTCTGTCTCCCACCGGCGCAAGCCCGTTCGCTGTCGGATGCAACGTCTTTGGTGGCGGTCTGTCGACTGGCCGGTCCCGGGGCCTGGAGGGCTCAGGTTTGGTGTTGCGGGGGGGATCTGGCCTCGCCGGCAAGGACTCGCTCTTGATTCGTTTCTGCACAGGCGAAATGCTGTCTGTGTCGGCGGTTCGTTTTCGGCTCTCGACCTCGGGTTGTGGCTTTGACAGGGCACTGCTGGGTCTTTGATGCGTTAGCGTGTGTTGTCCCATTCCTCCCTCCCCAACGTCGTGCGTAGAAACGTACCTTTCCCCACCCGCCTCTGTTCGTGTCTTGTCCGGCCGAGGAGGCTCTTGCCGCGCGCTAGGCTTCTCCTTTGGTGGTGGCGCCTCGCGCCTTTCGTCGTCTCTGGGCGGCTTGGTGTGCGACGCGATCCCATTCGCCTTGACTTCGGCCTTTGCGTCGGGCTTGGGGAGAGGCGGCCCGCTGTCGGGGGGCGAGGCCGAGGCATTCTTCTTCTTCACATAATCCTTAATCGAGAGCTTCTTCTTCACCACGTCGCCCTTGGCGAGCAGTTTGGTCGCCATCGAGAGCGGCGGGGGCTCGGGCTCGTCGCAGATGCTGCAGGCGCCGCGGGTGAGCAGGATGCCGCGGTCGGCGTCCGAGAGATAGGTGCTGTACTGTAACGGGAAGCTGGGTCCGTCAAACCAGAATCCATCCGGCTGTGGAAACTTGCGATCGACCGAGAGCGAGAGGTAGTGCGGAGAGGCGGGCAGGATGCGCTGGGCGAGTTGTTGTATCTTGTTGCGCGCCTCATCCATCGTTTCTTTCATTGTTGCTGCGACATCGGATTGATCAAAGAAGGCGGTCTCGTGATCTCGGGTTCCGGGTCTCGACGAAGCGGGAAGGGAAATCGACCGATGCGGCGACGGAGCGACGAGGGGATGCTGCTGGCTGGCGGCGGAGCCAACGGATCTGCGGAGGCGCCCAAGTGCCGGAGCGGTGGCGCTCTCTCGGAGATCGGGCGAGGGTGCGCGTGTGCAACCGTATATCGCAGCGTCGACGGACGGGATTTGGCGTTGTCGTCGGGGCGGGCGCGAGAGTAGGTCTGCAGAGGCGCGGCGTCAGTTGGCGGCGCGTCCTTGAACAAAGAAAACGGAAGCTGGCTCTGGGAAGGAATATATGGTCCGGTTTGCGGGGCAATCAGAAGTTCGGCGGCGAGCACATGCAGAGAGAAAACGAAACGCAGTGCATTGCACCTACCAGGCAAACCCTAAAGCACGTTTTGCGCGTGTCGTTTGGATGGGTCAGTGGACGAGCAGCTGCAAGCGACCGACGTGTGTCTGTCTCTTCTGCGACGGGGAGACCTTTGTCGATTGTCCTGTCCCAAATGGCGGGGATCCGCTGTTTGGCGATGCCAATGGACGCCAATGCCAATGCCGCGCAATGGCAGTTGTCGCGTTTTGGGATTCCCTAGAGCCCAGTGCCGGCCTCCAAATGTCGACCTTTATCGCTGCCGACGGGGCGCGGGCGCATCTCTCGGGCGGCGAGATCGCGGGATCGAAAGGCGGCGCCGTGACGGGGATGGATTTTCCGCGATGCGACAGGGCGATGGACAAACGGGAATGGGCCGGAGAAGCTGGCGATGCTGTGGGTGCCGGCGACGAGAGGTGGAAGACGGAGGTTCGGGCGGAGGTGCAGGTGCGATTGCGCGTGCTGGGGAGGAAAAAAGGCGACGGGCTCGAGAGATGGCGTTGATGCTTGGTGGATTCGGAGGGTGCTGGGCCGTGTGGTGGTGGTGTTGATGTGCAGCAGTGCAGTCGGAGCCCGGATGATGGATGGATGGGTCGCTCTGCCGCGCCTAGGAAGCAAGCAGGGTGGTGCCAGCGGCCAGCCCAAGTGCCCACTCCCGGGCGGAGGATTCGGGCTGGGTGAACACCCGGCGGCTGGCTAAAGGGACGTGCACCACCCGCTAAACGAACAGTGTTCACCAATTGGCGCTCTCTCCACTGCGGCAAACGACGAGACATTCGTCTTCAAAGAGGCTCCTCCTCCCAGCTTCAGAGGTGAAACCAAATCATCGTGGCTCGTTGTCTTGGAAATTGGATCCTTCCCCTACACTGACAGCACTCGACCCTACAAAACTGAGACGTCAGTCTCCATCCGGGCCTCGTGTCAGTGCCAATTGTCGTCCCCACTGCAAGATGCCCCTCCAAAAGACTCTCAACTGCCGACGACTGCGGAGGGCATGTCACGACACATACACCACGAGCTCCCTCGAATTTCTGTTCTCCAGCCACCGCCCTCTTTTCCCGCAGCAGCTTAACCCAGCTCTGCCATTGCCCACCACACAATGTGCACCTCACAAAAAGAAAGATATCCCACACACCAACCGGCATGGAAGAGGACCAGCCAACCGCCAACCGCCACCCTCCCAACGACCTCCCCGAACCGGCGCAAACGTCCACGTCCATTCCTCCTGGTGCCACGAGGCGCAAGGCAAGGCTCCGCTCAGCCGCACCCAACCCGAATATATAAACCCCCCGACATCCCCCTTTCACTCCCCCTTCCACCCCCCTCTCTTCGTTCTTCATCCCCCATCCCACGCAGTCAGCTCCATGCCGGGCCGTATTCGCCTCCAAATACCCACCATCATCCGCCCTCCCGCCATCCCACGTGCAAAACCTACCCGCCATCCCACATCACATCATCGCATCCCTACCTTGGCGACCCCGCGATGATGATGAGGTCAGGGGAACCTTGCCAGCGGAAAGCTTCTTCGTCTCTCACCACACACGCACACGCACACACACAACTCTAACTTGACATCAGAGCCGCGGCGGGGTGGGACCGTGACAAGAGGGGCTCTCAATCCCCGCCGCCACTGCTCCGCAAGAGCTGGGTCAAGCTTCGGAACAAGCGTCGTTGAGCTGCTGGAGCTATATCATACAAATTACACACCAGGAAACCACTTACGACAAGTCGGGATATATCCACTCGCTATGCACCCAACCACGGACCCGAGAGCTCGAAAATATCTGCAAGGTCACCTATTAGACAGCAACACAGTCAGGCAACAACACACATGTGTACCACCTTATCTCGTAGTACAAAGTACCCGACAGTCACGACCCTACTATAAGCGCCCGTATATCACACCTTAGTCCCGGCAATTTAAAAAGGGAACTCATTCCCTAGTACCCGCATCGACAATGTCATTCCTACAGGTCTATCTAGTACCTACCTACGTACCTCCCTAACCCCCGAGCCCCCTCAGGTCGCCGCCTGATGAAAAGAATGCCCTGCTTTGCAATGCTCCAATTGTCCAACAAAGAAAAAAAAACCCAAGACCAGACCTGAAAAAAAAAAAGAACCCTTCGCCTTTCCTTTTTCTCGGGGTATCTCCTCCTCAGCAGCGGCGCAGTCTTTCTTTTCAATGCTGCTGCTTCGCCCTCCATATGCATCCCCTCAGTTCGGACAGGACTCAACATCTCGGAGAGCACCTCTCTCCCTCTCAACTCGCTGCCCTCAGTGCCCATTAGCAAGCCTGCCATTGGCACCGGCTCCCATCCTCCTGCGGAGCTGCTCGTCGCCGACGCGGTCCGCGTTGTGAGGCTCCCTAAGCTTCCTCTTCTTCGCGGCCCTGTCGCGCTCCGGCGAGCCCTGCACCTCGATGCACTGGTCCCCCGCGGCCGAGTCTTCGCTCTTCCTCGTGGACTGCTGCTCGGCCCTCTTGGCCTCCTCGTCCACCGCCGTCTTGACCTCGGCCAGCTCCTCCTTCATGGAGCTGATGGACGTGTCGTGGTCGGCGAGCTTGGCCGTGGTGCTCTGCATCTGCTCGTTCAGGTGCACAATGTCGTTGATCACCTTGACGGGCGTGTAGATCTGCTCCAGCTGCCCGATGACGCGCTCGGCGAGCTCCTTGGTCGTGAGGTTGTTCCACCGCGCCTCGAGGACGACTGTCTGGTGGTTGAGGGCCTCTACCTTCTTGGCGAGGCGCTGGTCCGTCTCGGCAAGCTGTCGGTCCGTGTTGGCAGTTCGACCCCCGAGCAAGGTTAGGACCATTTCGGCCTGTCCGATTCGCTCCAGCATCGCCGTGATGGAAGACGGGTCCGCAAGTATGGCGGCCCCGGAGCCCGGTGCTGGAGGTCTCTGGCCCGGGCTGGCCGAACGGGACTCGGAGCTCGGGACGGCCTTGGCTCTCGCTTTAAGAGCTGATAGACTGGTGCCGTGCTCCTGCAACTCGCGCTGTAGACTCTCGTCCTTGGCTCTCAGGCCATCCACCCACCCTGCGATCCGGGTAAGAGTTTGTGTGAGGATGGTATCCTGCTTCTTCTCACTCTCCTGCAGCATCTGCCGGCACTCTGTCTGCAGCACTCCGAGCTTCGTGTCGACCGCGCTCATGTCGACCGCCGCGTTCGTGGCAACCCCCAGGCCGGGTGCCTGCTGCTGTGTGCGACTTAACCCCTCGACGGTAGCTTGTAGATGGGGCAGTTCGATCAACATGCCATCGTTGACTCTCTCCCAGTCCATGAGGTCGATGTTGGACAGCTTTTCCCCTTGCGATGAGACCAGCGCTTGTAGCTCTTGGATTTGCTGGTCTCGTTGCTTAGCCTGGTCGGCAGCTTCGCTCAGTTTCTGGGTCAATGCTGCCATCTCGGACCGCATCGAGCTAAACTCGGACTGGAGCGAGCTGACTTCGGTCCGCAGTGCGGCTTCGCTAGCAGCAGACTCTTCCCGGCCCTTTGACAATTCCAGTCGCTGCGCCTCGAGGGCTGCTTTGACTACTTGGGCTTGGTTAGCTGCGTTATCCGCCTTATGCTCGTCGAGTTGCTTTTGGAATTGTGTTTGCAGTTCCGCAAGCATTGCGGCCGAGCTACTCTTTTGTTCACTGACGGCTTTTCGCAGGTCGGCAAAGGTTTTCTCCGTGTCGCCCTTATGCTGGTTTAGGGCAATTTTGACTGCTGGAATTTGACCTTCCAAGTCTTTGTTTGGCGGAGGTTTGGCGGCGACGGCGGCGGCGGCGGCTGTGGAAACTGCGTAAGCAATGTTTCGTGACAAGCTATCTCGAACCTTGTGCAAGTTCTGGTGAGTTTTGCCCTTGGCCTCCTCGAGTTTCCGGCGCTCGTCGTCATCCCGGCGTCGGTACTTGTTCTGAAGCTCGGCTGATGCAGGAAATTCTACATGTCTGTCCTTGGTTTGATTGTATTCTCTTTGCCTCCGCTCCAGTGCTCGCTCGATGACTTCTTGGTGATTCAGATATTTTGCCTTGTCAACGATGGAGTTCTCCCAAGCCTTGAGGTCGGCGGCGATTGACTCGGCCAAGACGTCGGGCACGGGGGGTGTTGGATTGGCGACGGCCTGTGCTGTAAAAGATTGTAAGTTTCCACTTATAAGAGAGACTAGTGTTGCAAAAGGAGACAGGTATGGGTACATACATGGTTTGCCGGCAGACTTTGCAGTCTCGTGGGCTCTCGCACTTGGCACCGGAGCAGAGGCCTTGGCTGAACCTTTTACATGCAGTGAACCTGTTCTTGCGGGCGGTTCCCGTTCCCTCGGCGGGCTGGGGCGATCCCGGGGCAGGTCATCTTGCAGGCGCCTGTCGCCGCGGTCACGGTCCTCCCGCCGGTCACGGTCTTCCCGTCGGTCGTCGCGGCGGTCGTCACCATGTGGCCGTCGGGAGAATGCGTCGTTCGTTCGGTACATGGTATGTAGCTGCTTAATTCGGGCGCCGATGCGGCAGCAGCAATCCGCGTTGGGACAATACACCCGAGGGGTCGCGGAGGATGCGTGATGTCATGGAGCCTGCAGGAGACAAGAGCGTGAACTCGGTCAGCATGTTGAGCTTCATGATGTGTATATATGTAGGGGCTGTGACAACACAAGCTTACAATGCTGTGCGGCAAACAGGGGGTGGGCGCAAAGCAACAAGCGCGCCTTTGGGGGGGGGGCACCCGTCTCTGGCCCCCTTCCTCGTGCAAACGGAGCGAGGCGGCGACGCGAAGCGACGGCGGTTTGCCTAGTAAAGTGTGCTCTTGAATATTTATGTAGGTGCCGTGGAGTCGTCGTACCAAGTACTGAATAGGTTGGTGTATAGCTTGGTGTTTCCGGAATCGGATTGCCAGAAAAGTGCTGGATTGATTGCGGCCTCGTTGCAGTCCGTCCTCGTCGGCAAGGTCCCGAAGCTCGGAGAACAAAACAGACCGGCTTTGTTTCGAGGCGGCACTCTGGATTCGTGACAAGAAAATCGCGGGGAGGGAGGAGGGATCCGGAAACAGGCAATGCAGCTGGATTAAATACCAGCGACAGCAAAGAAAGTTTTCAGGTCGATTCGCGCATGGGAAGGAAAGAATTCGGGCTGCTTCGACTCGCAGCTGCATTCTCAGAAGTCACTTTTGGGCAGCCGCGCTGGGCAGAGACTCCTCCCGTCTGCAAACGCGTCTAATCCCGCTTTGGCCTAGCCTCTGCTGCAAGGTGGGGAACGATGCATCAGGGTCCATTTGCATTGGTTGATGCTGCGGCACATCGTGTAATCATTCTGATAAATATACGTAATATATTGTGTAAGATAAGATAAGCGAATAACTACTTCAATTCTTTATACCTTGGATATAACTCATCGACTATAGGTAGTTAAGTATTATAGTAAAATAAAAGCTATCTAAGCTTAAAACAGACAAATCCAGGATCCTCTGACATTAAGGTTCTCTGCGCGGGTATCAACACTGTGCCGCAGTGACATGCCAGGCACTCTCACCGCCTTCCGGCAGCTACCCGTCGCCCCACTCCAAAAGCTCGGTCACCTGGACGCGCGACCCCGACACGCCCTGTAGCATTTTCCGCCCGGTGAACTTTCAAGTGTCGAGTCGGCGACTGTCAGAGAAAACATCGTCAGCACTCGTCCCACCCCATCATTCACAATGGCTGCTGTAAGCTTTCCTCGAACTCGCGCATACTGGGACAAACACTAATACATTGCCAATGCAGCCGGTCGTCACCATCTCCGAGAGCAAGGAGCTCCGCGGGCTCAACCTCATCGCCGCGCATTCCCACATTCGCGGCCTCGGCGTCGATGCCGAAACCCTCGAGCCAAGGACCTCGTCCCAGGGGCTCGTCGGACAGGAGAAGGCGCGCAAGGCTGCGGCCGTGGTGCTGGAGATGATCAAGCAAGGGAAGATTGCCGGCCGGGCCATGCTCATCGCCGGCCCACCAAGGTATGTCGCGAACAACAATAGTCCCGGCCCGCGCGGCAGGAAGGGAGCTGATCCATATGTCTTACAGCACCGGAAAGACGGCCATCGCCATGGGCATGGCGCAATCCCTCGGCCCCGACGTTCCCTTCACAACCCTCGCCGCGTCCGAGATCTTCTCGCTGGAGATGTCCAAGACCGAGGCCCTCACACAAGCCTTCCGCAAATCGATCGGCGTCCGTATCAAGGAGGAGAGCGAGATCATGGAAGGCGAGGTGGTGGAGATCCAGATCGACCGGAGCGTCACGGGTGGGGCCAAGCAGGGCAAGCTCACCATCAAGACGACCGACATGGAGGCCATCTACGACATGGGAAGCAAGATGATTGATGCCATGACCAAGGAGCGCGTCATGGCCGGCGACATTATCTCGATCGACAAGTCCTCGGGCAAGATCACCAAACTGGGTCGGTCGTACGCGCGGTCGCGCGACTACGACGCCATGGGCGTCGACACCAAGTTCCTCCAGTGCCCCGACGGCGAGCTGCAGAAGCGGAGGGAGGTGGTGCACACGGTGACGCTGCACGAGATCGACGTCATCAACTCGCGGACCCAAGGCTTCCTGGCGCTCTTCTCGGGCGACACGGGCGAGATCCGCAGCGAGATCCGCGACCAGATCAACACTAAGGTCGCCGAGTGGAAGGAGGAGGGCAAGGCCGAGATCGTGCCCGGCGTGCTGTTCATCGACGAGGTGCACATGCTCGACATTGAGTGCTTTTCGTACGTCAACCGCGCGCTCGAGTCGGACCTGGCGCCCATCGTCATCATGGCCAGCAACCGCGGGCACTCGCGGATCCGCGGGACCGACTACAAGAGCCCGCACGGCCTCCCGCTCGACTTCCTCGACCGCGTGTCCATCATCAACACGCACGCCTACGGCGCCGACGAGATCCGCCAGATCCTGTCGATCCGCGCCCAGGAGGAGGAGGTCGACCTGACGCCCGATGCCCTCGCGCTCCTCAGCAAGATCGGGCTGGAGGCCGGGCTCCGGTACGCCAGCAACCTCATCACCACGTCGCAGCTCATCTCGGCCAAGAGGCGGGCGAAGCAGGTCACGATTGAGGATGTGCAGCGGAGCTTCAAGCTCTTTTACGACCCCACCCGGAGCGTCAAGTTTGTGACCGAGTCGGAGAGGCGTCTAATTGGTAACGATGGCGCCGTCGAGTTTACGCCCAACGGAACCAGTGCGGAGAAGATGGACATGAGCTAGAGGGAGGGAGTGTTGTCCGACTAATGGGAGGCGTTCCGGTGGGCAAAACCTTGGATGGGCTCGGCAAGAGTGGAGTTTTTGATGTTGTACATTAGGGAGTGGCAGATTGCGAGGATACCTCGCCTGGTTCTGGTGCCAGCAGACAATTGCTTCACGCTTTGAAATTGCAGTTGGGCTTGACTTGACCGGGCGTGATGGCTATCAAGAGAATGCTTGTGCTCTATCACACAAAACTCGCTGTCTTGGTCCAGCCGTCCTCGACGCCGGCCGGTCTAAACTCGATGCCGTCCCCGACAAAGTATCCAGCATCCTGCCACGCCTTCATCGCTGGGCCGTCAAATGGGCCCTGCTTCTCGGCATTGTCGCGTCCATCCACCCATCTAAACTCCCACATCGTGCTGGCGGCCTCGGGCTCTTCTTCCTCTCTCCGCGGCTCGACCCAATCCTCTCCGGCCTCATTGCGGTAGGTTCTGATCAGTCGTTCCCGTTCCGTGTCGTAGATGTTGGGATACTCCCGCCCCAGCAGCTTGTCGGCCGCGTCCGTGATTTCGTTGATGGTCTCTTTGATCTTGACCTGTTTGGGGTCCTCCGCCTCCTTTTCGGCGTCCACATCCATCGCATCCGCATTGGCGGGGACCTTCTGCTTCTTTTGCTTCCATTTAGGGACCTTTTTAGGTTTTGTAAGCCCCTTCCCGAGCCTCGCAAGGGCCTCGAGGGCCGTCTCCCCGACCTCCAGCCGGAGAATCAACTGCTTGAGCAGGTCCCCGGTCAAGATACTGTCGTCGGCGCGCTGCTTCTGTCGTTGCTCCTCGTCTCGTTTCTCCTGCGCCAGCGCCGCTTTCTTGATCTCCTTTTTGCTGAGCCCCTCCAACCACCGATCGTGCACGGCGTCGGCATCGCCTGCCTTGCGGATGAAGTTCCCCGCCTCGTCAAAGGCCCCCTCCTCTGTTTCCTGCCGCATATTGAACGCATCAATCTTGGGCGCGTGCTTCTTCAACCCCCCCAGCCCAACCTCCTCATCCACCCCTTGCTCCGCAATCACAGCCTCCACGTCCTCCTCCTCATCACTACTCCCCCCGTCATCCCCGAGCTTCACCGTCCCCCCGGCTTTACTCGACAGCTCCTGCCCCTCAATCTCATCCTCCCCAAGGAAATGCACCTCCTTCCCCTTCCCCTTCCCTTTCTTCTTCCCCGCCCCCTCCTCCTCCTCATCATCCCCCCCAAACATATCCACCTCCTCATCCTCCTCTTCCTCCGCCCCCCCCTTGGCATTATAATTATCCATCACCTCCGCCAAATCCACATCCTCGGCCTCCTTGCCCTTCTTCCCCCGCGCCGCCGCCCGCGCCGCAAACGTCTCGGCGTCAGAGTCCGAGTCGTACCCGTCAATGTTGATGGCGTTGCGCTTGGTCGTGCGGCCGCTGCCGCCGATGACGTCTGCTGCTAGCACGTCGTCGTCGTCATTGTCGGCGTCGTCGTCGGCGCCGGTCGCGGCGAGGGCCGAGGGGTTGCGGACGTCGAATTTGACTTTTTTGGGACCGCTAGTAGACGAGGAGGCGTCGGGTTCGCCGTGGTGGGCGCGCGCGAAGGCTTCGCCGGCGCGTTTGGGGCGCGCGGCGGAGAAGCGCGTGGACATTTGGGGGGTTCGCGGTCTTGGGGTCGGAGGGGTGGTTGTTGAGTGGGGTTTGGGTAGGTAGGTTGTGGTTTTGATTTTGTTGTGAATTAGGGTTTTCGGTCGCCGATGAAAAGTCGATTAGTTGGTGCGAAAATGAAATTGTAGTCTGTCTGCCCGCCTGGTGAAGTCGAGGAAGTTGCTGTCATTGAGAAGGTGAAGTTCCATACAGCTGGCATGGCGATTGGCGAGGCGCCACATAAGTGCCGACAGTTGCCCCACCATGGAGCTGGCCGGCAGGCAAGCCCAAACAGTTCCCCACGTTTATGTCATCCCTCTGTTGCCTTCCACAGCGGCCACCCACCTGAGCTTGTCTCAGCAGATACAAAGCTCCGGACCTTGTCACGCCCCTCCATCTTTCACCACACCGCGTCTTGCCACGAGCCTAAAATATTCCTCTCCGATACCAGTTCGTTTGATCTATCCACCTCGCAGCGCGGAAGCAGCACGATCTTCGGAACACATCGCCAACATGGTAGGGAGCTCCGTTCCGCCTCCACTCAAGCTCCAAGCCTAATGTCATCACAGTACAACGCATGGGGTGGCGGAAACTTTGATCCCATGAATCCCGACCAGCTCTACCAGATGGCCCGCGGCGGTGCGGGTCGCGGCCGGGCCACGCAGCGCTTCGACGAGTATTACCGTTGCTATCCGCTTGTCATGGCCCCCGGCGCCGAGCGGCCTGAACTCAACTACGGATCCAAGATATTCCTTCCCCCTTCGGCCCTCGACAAAGTGTCGCGGCTACATGTTCAGTGGCCCATCATGCTGGAGCTCATAAACGGGGAGAAGGGGAAGCACACCCACGCCGGTGTCTTGGAGTTTGTGGCCGAGGAGGGAAGGGCTTACATCCCGCAGTGGGTATGTTGATAGCGGATACATGGGGGCCGGTCCCGGATGCTGACCTGTCCAAGATGATGCAAACCCTCCAACTCGATGTTGGCGACATGATACAGATCAAGACGACGTCCCTCGAGCTCGCAAAGCTGGTCAAGCTCCAGCCCCAGTCCACCAACTTTCTCGACATCAGCGATCCGCGTGCCGTCCTCGAAAAGGCCTTTCGCAACTTTGCCTCCCTGACAAAGGGAGATGTCTTCAACTTTGAATATAACGATGAGGTGTACGACATGGCGGTGCTGGACGTAAAGCCCGAGACGGAGAAAATGGGCGTGAGCATGATCGAGACAGATGTCAGCGTGGATTTCGCACCTCCGGTCGGCTATGTCGAGCCAACGAAGCCAGTCCACGGCAGCGGGACTAGCACTCCCCGCAGCGGTCGGGGTGTTGGCTCCGGGCTCCCAGCCGGTGGACTTTTGCACAGCCAAGGAACGATGGCGCAGGCCATCAACTACGACGCGATTGCGCCAGGCTCTGCCGCAACAGCCGGGGGCAACTTTTCCGGCGAGGGTCAGCGACTGGTAATCAAGAAGGGCAGCAAGACGTCTACACCAAAGCCGTCGACCCCAATGGGCGAGATGTCTGGCAACGCCAACCTCTTCAAAGACCTGGGTCTTCCCAAGAAGAAGAACGGGCCCCTCCCGCTGCGGCTGCCCACCAACAAGCTGTTTCTGGGATACGAGGTCAAGCCGGTCAAGACGGCGGCTGACAAGGAGAGGGAGGCAGCGGGTGCCAAGCAACCCCACTTCTCCGGGCAGGGCCAAACGTTGCGCGGTGGGCCGGTGAAGCGGAAGGGCGACGATGACGAGAAGAAGCCGGAAAGTTCGGAGAAGAAGGAGGATGACAAGGGAAGGAGACTGGATGGTCGCAAGGTCTGAATTTTGGGGTGATGAGACACGAAGAAATGCATTGGGTTGGGCGTTTGGGATGGGGACCTTGTCTTGCCGGGATGGCCTGGGTTGGGGCGAAATGGAGCGCTGGGAATGATGGTCGGTCGGTAGATGGCCAGGTAGAGAGCAGCTTTGAGACAACTGGATCTCCAAATACAAATGCAGCAAGCCTCAATTGACTTATGTATGTGAAGATGTTAAAAGGCATGCTGATTCCTGAAGACCGCATGACACCGAGTAGAACCCTAACCCTTGGTCACATGCCTAGGTGGTCCGGGCGCAGGCGGGCACGGGTGCTGAGCAGCGCAGGTGTCCGTTTGACGCGGAATCCCAGCATCGCTGAATCACTGCGGTCGCTCCCAAACCCCAATCCCATCAACCACCTGCACTTTCACTTTCACTTTCATCGGCGCGGATGTTTGCAACAATTCCTCCTGCAAGCACCCATTTCTTTCCAAGACTCGAAGCTCGAGTACCCCGCTGCCATTCCCTTCCTGCATCCTCGAATAGAAACAATCGCTCCTGTCCGCCATGAGGACTCGGCGCGGGTCCACGTCGGGGCAGGTGACGACGACAGAGCACTCACAGCCACAGCGGGAGCTCCGGCCGCGCCCGTCGCCCGGCTTTCAGTTGGCTCCACCCGGTGTCACAACGCCGAGTGCCGCGGGGGTCGGCAGGGTCACCAGAAGGTCCGCTCGGCATGCGGCCAATCCCGGGCCCCAAAGTCAACCCCACGGCGGCCCCCCGCTGTCAACGTCGCCGCTCTCCAGAAGATCGAAGCCGGTGGTCACACCCAAGCGTGCTGCCTCCTCAAGAAGAACTGGCGGCACTCGTCAATCAAAGAGGTCCCGGCCGCAGTCGGGATTCTACGAGGAGGATGACAGCCTCGATGATGACAGCGATGATGATGTCCTCGCCAACGACCACGGCGTCGACATCGACAGTGATGACATGCCACTCACTACCCCTCTTGCGCATCGGACGCCCCGTACACCCGCCAGTGCTCATCAAACTCCAGCTCGTTGCATCCTCGCACCGTCGTCAACCAAAAAAATGTCGGCGAAAAAACCGCCCGTCAAGAAGACAGGGTCGACAACCCCGAGCACAAGCAAGGGTGGGGTCGCCCAGCTTGACCCCCACAATCCCAATCCCCCGAAAAATGAAGTCATTCCAGACTGGACTCGCATCCCATATCTCCTCTGGGTGAAGATATTGCGAGAGGCTTCTGATCCGCTTGATGACCGCGACAAGATCGACTGGCTCGTGGCGGCTAGCCACACCAGCAGCCTGCTGGCGGAACCGGCCCTTGATGTCTTATACTACCGCCCCCCGCTCAGCACCCGTCCGATGGCGCACAACCTGGCCGCACTTTTGGCAAAGGATCCATCCACCACCACTTTCAACTACCGGGTCAAGGTGAAGAAGCTCAACATCGATGTCGGAGAGATCGCCGCCAAGACGCACCGCAGCCAGACATTGGACTTGGTCTCCATGGTCCAAAACCTGCCGCAGTTGCAGGTGATCAACTTTCATCACATAAAGGACCTAGCTCCATACCGTCAGTTGGATGAGAATCTTCGGTGGCACTATCCCGATGCTCTGTTCGATGCGCTGAATGGCATCTCGCCCCCGGCTGACCCGACCGCTATGGGTATCCCGGGCTCCCCAAGTGCTCTGCCGGTCTTGGAGGCTCCGGTCGCCCCAGCCTCTCCGGTGGGACAACGGTCCAGCGCAGTTACCCGATCCAACTTCACAAGACTCGCCGCTTGGCGGTGGAACAGGAGAATGCTCGGAGACTTGACCTTTGCCCGCATCAAGTCATTGCACATGTCGCCAGCTTTTTCGGGACTCAAGAAACTCAGCTTTGTCAACTGCCAGGTGCCCTCTCTGCGCATTCCTGGATCCGTCGACGATGCCGAGATTCAGGCCCAGGACACAGCCTTCGTCCAGGACCTCGCCGATGCCATCTCCGCGCTGCCGAGCCTCACATACCTCTCTGCCGAGACTTCCACAGCCGTTAACAGCGAGCTGTTGTCTCTACTCCCAAAGACACTCGCAACCCTGGAGCTAGTCAACTGCTGGGAGGTGAGCGGCGAAGATCTTGCGGCGTACTTGCTCACTCACGGCCGTAACTTGGAGCATTTGTACCTCCACCACAATCAGTCGCTCAACCTGAAGTTCCTCCCCATCTTGGGCCGCTCCTGTCCCAAGTTCAAGACCCTTTCCATGGACTTCAAATACTACAAGCACCACGAGTTCTACAGCGATGGGGACCCCAACTACCAAGAGGTTCTCGGAGTTGACGAGATTCCCGATTGGCCCGCGAGCCTGGAGAGGCTCGAGCTGAAGAACATGCGGCATCTGTCCGCCGAGGCAGCCGAGATGCTATTTCAGTCGCTCGTCGACGGCGCCCCAAATTTCCCGAATCTCCGCCATATTGACATTAAGACGATGCTCGACATCCCGTTCCGCCGCCGCTCCACCCTCCGTGACAAGTGGGTGGCTAAGCTCAAGGAGGTCTTTCTCCGCGACCAGACCGACCCGAAGCCATTTTTCACGCTCCGGTCCGCGGACACGACGAAGACGCAAGAGATCAGTGACAACACCTCCACCAACCCGACCAACGACACCATCCCAAGAGGCACAAAGCGTAAGGCGCGCACCTCGGAAGGTGAGACAAGACGCAGTCGGCGCATCGCCACGCAGAACTCCAACCCGTCGTCGAGAGAGGGCAGCACCGGCCGGGACCTGACGCCCGAGTCGGAGGCCAGTAGCAGCAGCAAAGAGCGCCAGTTCCGCCAGGGCTTGTGCGCGACGGTGGAGGTGCAGCTGGATAACCAGAAGCCGATTGAGCGGACGTTTGGGATGGAGGATTTTATGGACGACGAGGGGTCCGACGACGCCGAGGATTCGGATTGGGATTGGGATGGGGACTTTGGGATCGATACTGGGTACGCCTGGTAGGGGGGGTCTACGAATTTGGTGTTTTCATGGCGCTACGAGGGAACTTCATTGAAGTTGAGGGGATGGGGAGGACTCGATACCAGGACGTCGAGATCCCCTGGGGGGCACACAGACCCAATCTCTGGCTTCTGGGCCTGGTTACGTCACATTTTGTCAGAGCATTGTTTTTCACTACATTCTGCTTTTCTGGGTTTTGTCATCATGGTGGTTCTTTTTTTTTTGCTTTTTAACATCACGGCCAAGGACTCGGGGTTTGGGAGAGGGGGGACGGGGTTTGGGCCAGGATTCAAGATGATGTCCACGATTGCCACAGAAGGAACGAGATGGCCCATCTGGGGCTGCTGTCTGGCCAGGAATACTAGAAGGGGGTGCTATTACAATCTTGCACGGGGGGGTGGCATTGGAAGAGGGAGGTTCAAGAAGGTGCTATACCGGGAGGAAAGGAGAGGATGGGGCGGCTGGTTTGCATCACATTGCTCATGGGTTTGGGCGGGAATGTCTCAGACTCAGGCCATCACAGCATGGTGTCTCTCTCGGGAAGCCGAGGAAACAGAGCCAAAGTCTGTGACAGTCTTCTGGGGACTGGAGAAGTTGTGAGAGTTTTGTAGGAGTTTTGATACCATGGCCGCCTCAGGGCAAAGGGCTCGACCAGGGCGACAGTCCCTGGTCACATAGACAGGTAGCGCAAATTGTCGCCATTGTCTTCGTTCCAAGTGCTGTGTGAGATGCCGGGTGCAATGACTTGCTGTGAGGCTGGCTTAATTTACTGCCCCGGCAGGGGGGGTGGGTGGTGATGGGAGACTCGTGCTTGAGAAGGTGAGGTTGAGACCAAGTCCCACCTACACGGTGTGCTGCCGAAGATTTCAACTTCCTCTACCAACGCACCGAGGGCTGGAGCCTAAGGGGGATATATTACCAAGTGGAGATAGCATATCTTGCATGGTACATTAGTGCCGTTGGTTTCAGTGCTGGGGCTCAAGTGTGGTTGATTTTGGCCAGGCATGGCTGAGGATGTCGATTTTGACGATTTTGAGAGCCTCGACATCCGCCCAACCTCGTCCTCTGATTTTGTTGAAAGACCTCTCAAGGGGGGCTCTTTCGTGTAACCCCCTACTTTATCCAGCCAATTTACCATGTGTGGTGCTGGGCCAGACGTGTTTTCTCTTCAGGTTTGATTCGGACATGATCTTGGCCGGGCCGCCGTGAGCGAGGCTGGCGGTCCTGTGAGCCCGCCTTGGGATTAGGGGCGTCATTTCTCACCTTGCTATGAAAGTCTCGCTGGGGTGCTATACCTCCAACATATTAGAATGCTGGAAGAATAGTATGGGGTTGCTTGTTTGAATGTTGGGTCTTGGGAAAGCGAAGAAAGGTTGGGTGGATGAAATTGGAGGCTGCCCCACAGCCGTGTTAGTCGTCGCTGCGTACCTTGGTCTGGTGGGCAGGTGTCAAAACGATGCCCCTGGATCTCGAACCCGCGTTCAAACACCTAAAAGGGCTTTCATTTAATGTCATATCTACCCTCCCGAGCCGTTGTCACTTGACTTGGAGTTGAAGGTTTCGGGAGAACGGTTTTCAGATGTTGTGCCTCGGCGCTGGCCGGCTTGGGGATGAGCAGCCATGACGACACGTGGAACAGGCCGTACCGGTATACTATCAGAGTATGAAATGCGACGCCACATCTAATGATGGCTGAAATATCATGCAAAATTATCAGACCATCAGTATTTTGATGTTTGAGGCGTGTTCTGGATGTTTGGCTGTCCTGACGTTGGAGGCTGTATGTCTTGGCACAGTGTGCCTCACTTCCACTTCCATGTTGTCACCTGCGACCTCGCGCACATCCGTCAGACCAAGACTGGTCGGAATCAAACAAAATCTATTATTCCGCGGTCTTGATGCCATACAAGCATCAAACCACGTTGTTTTCTTTGAGCAGATGTAGCCAGGAATCCTTCTCAATGGCCCGAGGCATTGAGATGCAGCAGCCTTGTAAGTCTGGTTCAAGTCGCAAGAAATAGAATCCCCAAGGGACTCGGGGAGGAGTAACAAGACATGTGATTATGGTTGATTCTCCAGAATGGATTGTACATGTGATTTCAAGCCGCCCTCCCAAAATGTTTGCTGTTCTGAGGAGGTTGTTGGGCGGTCTCGGCCCGAGTCGTGGGACATGGAGCGGACCAATTTTGGACCCCCCCCATGACGCTCTGGCTGGTGGGCGGGCCATATATCTCTTTCCTGCCGCCCAATCTTTTCAAACCTCTTGCTCCATCTTCAACAGCCCGGAAAACACCGCCATCCAGGCCATTCAATATGCACACATAGGCTTTCAGGTTTGATTCTCATCAATCTCCATCATCCTGGCAAGACGAGGCTTCGCTTTGTGGGGTCCACGGCCCTGTCCTCGCAATCTTGAATCGTTTTCTGGCCCGGCCAGCACAAACTGAACGACGCTAGACCGATCAAACTGCTCTTCATCTCCATCAGCAATTCCCGACACCCGCTCGACGACGACGTGGTAAATCACCACAAACAGGTATTTGGCCCCTCTTCTTCGACCTCATCTCAGCTCTGAGCTCACACTCTCCAGGTACGATTTCCAGAGGCTACTACTACCCCGCACTCCCAGGGGCTCTTCTTTGGTGCCGAATTCCCAGGTGCAAGATGCAACCGAAGAATGCCCATTGTTGTCCTCCGCATATTCCGTACCTGGAACCCGTCGAGTCGTCCTCGCCAGCCCGGCGTCGCGAGAGTCCCCCGGACCCCCCCCCGACGACGTTGATTGGTGAAATTGTCGCCGTCTCGCTAACGAGATACCCAGCCACTCCGCAATCAAACAGGCAGATTCCTCGTACCTGGCTACCGCGAAACATCGCCTAACCATTTCGAGAGCGAGGCCACACGATCCCGGTTTGGCCCCCAGCCAGTTTTCCCACAGGCCTTGTGGTCCGGGTGCTACGGGGCATCGCGGGAGTGGTGTCCATTCCCATCGGGCCATCGCCTTCGGTTACGGTACGCGTCTCTTTTTTCTTCGATTTCCCGTGTCCCTTCCTCCACGCGCCCACCCCCCCCCCCCATCGCCGGCCTCTACCTGCCCCCTATGTCGATGCAGTTGCACCAAGGTGACTCGTTCTGCGCCTGAGGTGTGCTGTCGCGACTTCACTTTTTTTCATCGGCGTCGCACCGTCACACGGCAACGACGGCACGACAGAACAGCGAGTCGAGGTCCCGTCTGCTGGCCGAGGCCGTTGCATCCACCAAAACGCGCCGAGCTGGACGTGTCTTCTGTCCCGCTGTCGTCGGCTCACCCCGACACCCCTGCGGGCCTGCCCACCCTCCGTGTCTGGGCCAAGGTGAGCAGTCGCTGTGCTGGTGCTTCATTTTCCATCGTTGCAGACGAAGAGAGGCCATCAACAATCCCTTTTTTGGGGTGTCGCAGCTGCAAGCCTTGCAAATCCGGAGGACAGCCTTTGCCTTGCATCATCGATCCCTTTTCGCACCCCCCAATATCAATTCTATACATTTTTCAAGTCGCGTGTTTCAGCAAGCTTATTCTTTTCAAAGGCGCCGTCACCCCTCGGGTCTCACTCACCTTTCTTCGCGGCGCGTCTCTCCCACGCCAGCTCGCCTGAGATGCAACAGGGCTCACTGTCGTCGCCCTCCCATCAAAGGCTGCATCAGCCCTCACCGGATTCTTAAAGGTCGACCTCTTCCTGGCGGGCCCTCGACCCCTCGTCCCCTCGGCACCCTGACATGACCTAGAGCTGACGCCGAGTCATGAAGGTCTCTCGTCGACCTCGTCGCAACCTTCCCTTCCTTCACAGAAACTGGATGACATCCACCAACTACTGGTTCAAGATGGGGAACTCTCCCTCAACCTTGGCGGCCAAGGGCGCCGACAAGCCCTTCGGCGCCGCCGCGCCATCCCAGCGCGCCGCCAAACGTCGACGCATCGCCAGCGACTACGACGGCTTCCCGCTCTACGAGGACCACAAGAACACCACCCGCGCCCTCCGCATCGAAATTCTCAAAATCATCCACAAAGACGCCCCACGCCTGAAAAACGGCATCCTCAACGGCCTGGTCCCGCCAAACGTCCGCGACATCACCCACGTCAGGGCGCGGTGCAAGCTCTCGATCCGCGGCCTGCAGGGGGGGCAGCTCACCCTGCTGCACGTCGACAGTCAAGTTTGCGAGCTCAAGATTTTCAAGAACCCCGCAGGATCCATGCCCATGGCGCGTGTCTCGTCCATCAAGCCGTTTCACATCCCCGAGGACAAGATCTATCTTCAGCGCGACGATGACGCCATATTCGGCCTTGCCGATGGTTACCAGGTGCGGATCGAGCTCGAATCGGCAGGGGACGCCAACTGGCCGCCACGCATGCTGGTGCCCGTCAGCTTCACCGAGGAGGAGAGCTTGCGCGGGAGTCTGCCCGCGAGGCAGTGGGGACTCTCGGCGACAATTAACGACATTTACAACAGCCGGAATCGAAAATCCGCTCGGCTCAGGGTCGACAAGAAGCCAAATCAGGATACCCTCACAAACTTTGTCATGGACGTCGATGTCCGCTGGCTGACACCCATATCCAGCCAGCTGGCCAAGATGGATTACGAGAAGGACGTGTTGGAGTGTATCACGGCGATCGATCCGGACGACCCGCGGCCATTAACGGAGACGGTGGTGAACGGGATCAATGGCGTAGGGATTCACCACGAACCCCTACTGAATGGCGACATCAAGATGGTCAACGTACAGGTGCCCGGCGTGGCCACGGAACCCACGGAGGAACTGGGCGAGGAGGAGGTGACGCCGGGCCGAGCGCGGCGGACGAGGCCGGAAATCAACTACAACGTCAAGCAGACCTTCAACAACCTCGTCGGGAATAAGCCGCGCAAGCGGCGGCGGGCGAGCGACGAAACGGAGCAGGTGGACGAACACATCATCACGTACATCCTCCCGCCAGAACAGGTCCAGGCGGAGCAGTTTGGGTGTCTGATGTGCGGCGCCGAGCATGAGCGATTTTCGCAGCTGCGGGCGCACTACGCTTGCCACCCGCAGTGGGAGTTCCGGTTCGACATTCGGCCAAAAGGCATCTTTGTCACCGTCGGCAATGCCGTGGGCCACCCGGCACCGATCCGGCCTAGCATATACCAGCTCGGTCTGCCGGTAACGTCTCTCGATCTGGACCGCTACGTCAACGGCGACTTCTCATGGGTAACGTCCCGCCTAGGGCCCGACGACGGGCTCAGCATCTCGACCCCGAAGCTCCCTCCCGTCAAGACGCACCAGAAACCCGCCCCCCGCCGCCCCAAGCAGCGCAAGATCTTGGTGCCCAACATCAAGCAAGCCCTCTACGACTCGCGCAGCAAGGTCCAACTCATCCCCGGCACCGAGCTGCGCCAGCGCGGCGGCGACGCCATCGACGACGCCTGGCTGCTCCGCAAGCACAAGGACAACCTGGCCGACTTTACCGACGTCGAGCCGGCCGAGAAGGAGTACATGCAGGAGTGGGACTCCTACGTGCTGCACAAGCACCTCTCGTCGCCACAGTACCTGCCGCGCGCGTTTACCGGCTTTGTGCGCGACAGGGCGGAGTGGATCGTCTCCAGCAGGAGCCGGGCGGATGAGTTTAGCAAGCACGTGGCGATGTTGCTCGCGCGGCGCGTGATTCCGGACGCGGCGGTCGTGGAGGCGACGCAGCGGATTCTGGAGGCGAGGACCGCGTTGAAGGACGCTCCGCCACCGCCTGCGGAGGCGAAAGTGAAACCCAAGAGCAAGGCGGGGTGCGGGGTTTGCGGGGAGCCGGTCCCGGTGTCGGGGATGCTGATTTGTGTGAACAAGGTGAGTTTTCCTTTTTTTTGAGAAATGTCTTGAGAGCTATGCTGACTGACGGGCGCAGCGATGCAAGACACGCTTGTTTCACGCGGGGTGCGTCGAAAAGGGCGAAGAGGCGCTGGAGATGGGCAGAAAATGGTCGTGTAAGACGTGCGCCGCGGATCCTTCTTAGAAGGCAAGGGAACAGGCTATCCGGGAGGCGCAAGAGAAGAACGCCAAACCGAGAGTTCCCGCGTCCGCTGTTACACCCGTCAAATCGAAAAAGGCTGGAATGGCGGTCACGATGAGGACTCGGTCGGCCCGCGGGGGGCGGGTGAGAGCGGGAGTGTACAACCTTTGAAGACAAGGGGACTGGGAACGGCAGACGGACCTTGACGAATGGGGCTTGATCAAGGGGCGGGCGAGAGGTGTATCCCGAGAATCGGTGATGATGAGGGACGTCGGAGTTATATGGACGCTCGGGGGCGCATGGCGGGGTCAGGGTTGGGGCTTGAACCGTCTCGGCCAAGAACATGATGAGCGTCTGTCTGGTGCATGGGGGGTTTCGTCCGTTTCTGTCATTCTTATAGGCATTGTCGCAATGTACCATATAATGGAGCGTGGTTTGTTTTCTGGCTTGGGAGTTGAGGTGCTTGTCACGGGAGGAGCCGGGTGCTTGAGGATAGGACGGGTTGGCGAGGCTGGTGTAGTTCGCGGGTTTTGGGCGCCCTGGGAGTGACGGCAAATCCCACTGAACGTACAAATAGTACTATATATACATAGAGATATCCTCTGGTTTACCGGGATCAACGTGAAGGGGATGTATTTGACTAGTACTGTTCAGCCAGTTCCAGTCCTCCATGTGTTGAACGCTTCTGTCTGCCAGCGGGCACCGGCATGAAGCTGACCTCTCGAATCCGACTCCGCTACAGCCTGAACTCCATGGTCGTCCAACAACCCAGGCATCATGATTTGAAAAACAAATCAACCCCTCGGGCATGCGGATGCAGGAGAGTAGTTGGCGGGTGCAAAAGACGAGAAGTTGAATGTCTGTGTAGAGGGGTTTGGTCGACTTTCAAGTCAAGTGTGCAGGTTGCCCAAGGCTACGACGACAGCTGGATCTGTGGTTGCACTGAACGGATTGGAAGGGATGGTATGTGATATCTGTCGGATAGATAAAGAGCAGTTGGGTGCTTGGATGGCCCTGCCTTGGTGCTCTTTTCGCAGGCTGTGACACCTGCCCACTGCTCTCGGGCTCTTTCCCATTCAGTCGTAAACTTGAACATATCCCCCGCCATATCGAGGCTTCCACTTTCGTCGAATGAATTTGCACCGTCCCAACTTCCTCTTGAGCCAAGGGACACGAAGCTCGGAAGCGAAGGAAGCTGCGGCTTCAGTTTCAATCAGTGAATCATGAAGTTCTTTCTGTGGACGGTTTCCGCATTGGCGACTCTCGAGCAACGGCAGTTTCCTGGAGATTGGACGGCTCAAATAGAGGGGATGTCAGAATTCCTAGTCGAGAACGGGGATCGCCGTGCAGATGGACAAGCCATTAATTGTCCATGTCTGCTGCGAAGCGGGTGCGACAGGTTACTGCAGTCCGGGTACAACAGCCCTATAAATGGAACTATCGCAAGGTGAGAACGCAAAGTGTCAATGTATTAAGAAGGGCCTGCCATCGCAGTGGAGCTTGAACGGATAGGTAGGTATGCAAGTCTAGCTGCCTCGGTAGCACCAAGACAAACAGAAGGATCTGGGCACCAGTTAGATAGGTAGGTATGTTCCGGTTCCGACCTAGCTGACCACCGAGCTACACTGAAATGTGCAAACATCCTTCGGCTGTCCACCACGACTGTGGCCTTGCTTGAGTGAGTCTCCGATCTAGACTTGAGCATGGCAGAGTCCATAAGTTTACAGACGCCGATGCATGTCAACTCGACCTCAGTCAGTCCATGCTGGAGGTGCCTTGCAACTGAAAGGTGTACCTTGGAACCTAGATGACTGAGGGAAGATGAGCCTGCCGGTAGCAGTTCTCAAGGTGTGGCAATACCGGGCTGTTTGTTTAGTGTTGACGTGGACAATCTCCCTCAAGCACCTGTACTCCTTATCACCCCTATACCCCGAGTCGGTAAGTACAGCGAGCAGAAACAAAGCCAGAGGGCCAACAATAAGCTGGCATGGTCGGCGAGGCGCACACTACCAAATGTTTCTTGTTTCACTAGCAAGTTGTGCACTGTAAGCAGTGATAGCGATCGCTGCTCACGTCGATTCAGAATGGAAGCGTGCCCTGAAGCATCGAGCACATGCCATTATCCCGTCTTCCTCTCAACAGCAGAGGTTAGATAGAGCCAATACGACGAATATGGGGGGCAATGGCTACAGCGGGGCATCGTCACCTCGCGTTCGAACCCTCTTCGCCGCGGCATTGGACCTGACACCCAGCTTGAGCTCAGTCTGCCGTCTTTCGGGATAGCTCCAAGGTAGAGCGTCAAAGGCGAAGAAATTGCCATCAGCATGTCGACTTCGTTCCCGGCCGTTAGGGACCATGCGGAAGAACATTCCCTGGAAGAAGAATAGGTATGCGGGCAAGGTGGGGGTCGGATGGAAAGATGAATGGTGGAAAGATGTATGGAAAGATGGGTAACGTGGTTCACCATCGAGCGGCGCACCCCAACGAGTGGCGCACTTTTCCAGACATCGCGACTGCAAACTGTCAAAAGTCCACCAAAAACACATCAAATCAATTGAAACTACTCAGAATCGCTTGAACTATCCATCGCTCCAGCCTCTGGACACGTCCTTGCATTGTGGCCGGTCTTGCGGCAGATGCCACAGAGCCGCGCACCCGTCCGACGCCTCTTGGATGGCCCCCCATTTTCCTCCTCCACGCGCTCTTCCTCCTCAACCACACCCTTCGCTGCCATTATCTCCCTGGCCTGGCTTCCATTAATAGCCCCTCCATCCTGGAGACGCGTTTTTTTAGTCCTCCTGCGCTTGGAAAGTGCCGTGTTGGCCGCTCGCAATGTCTGCACCTCGGCCTCCAACAAGTGGACCAGATGGGAAACCGCTTGCATTCCTTTCGAAAACTGGTCGACAGCGGCTAAAATTGGAGTCGGAGAGCTTCCTGGTGTCTGGCAATTCGACCTTTAATAAGGGTCGACTGCGAAAGGGCTTCGTTGGTAGTCGTAGGCGTCTTAGAGACCCAGAGTGTCGGCGGTCCATCACGGGTTCCAGGAGGTGTTGGCGTCCGCAACCTCACATCCAGCTTCGAAAGTACAGCCTGCGGGTCGTAGGGGATAAGTCCGGACCCTCGAAACCCCCCGAGAACGTTTTCTTTGGTAAAAGTCCGGTAGAAGGCGGCCTTGAACGCAAGGAAGAACTCGGGCTTCGCGATGTGCGTGATCCGGGCCTTGATGAAGAGGTCGATTTCAGCGCCGTACTTCTTCTTCAGGACGCTGAAACAACCCACGTCCAAAGGCTGGGTCAGATGCGAGGAATGGGGAGGCAGGCAAATGGGGATAATGTTGTTCTGCTTGCAATAGTCCTCGAATTCGGCGTTGACGTGGCTCTCGTGGCCATCAAGAACCAGCATCCGATATGCACCCCTCCGGCGGCCTTTGGTATGCTTGTCGAAATGCTGTAACCAATCTAGACCGGTCGCATTGTCCGTCCATCCGTTGGGCGTTGTCTTGACAGCCCAGTCGTCGGGAATCTGGTGTTCGGAGTACCAGCTCGCAAGGTGGAAGCGGCCCTTCACCACCAAGAAAGGGGCACCACATAACCGTCGCCAGCGATGCTGCAAATCGCGGTCGCCCATTCTCGATTGCCCGGCTGAATAGCCTTTGGTTTCCCGACCCGATCGGAGCGCGTAACAACCATCCTAGGCCGTATCATGCCCATCATAAAGCCCGTCTCGTCGAAGTTGTAGAAGTCACAGTCGAGGATGCCGTATTTCGCCCGCATGTTGGCAACCAGTCGGAACCACGGCTCAAGAATTGCAGGATCTTCGCAAAGGCCTCTCTGGTAGTCGTAGACGCGATTGAAACGCGTCTTTAGCTCTGGACGTCGTGCAACGAAGCGGGCTGGCCAGTTCTTTCCGACGGGTTGCGCACCTCGTTTCCGAAGTAGAAGATCGGCCATATCACCAACGTCAGCAATCCGGGACGAAAACCCTCGCGAATCCTGATCGAGGATATATTGAACAATGACCTCCTCTTCTATCGTCGTTAAATTTAAACGAGCGTTGCGGCTATCGGGCTTCGCGGTCTGGCCCTTCATTCTGCGGCGGATTGTTGTCGCAGGGACGTTGTAGACTTCCGCAGCGCGACGAATACTTATGCGCGGTGTCGATTGAATCGCATTGATCGCAAGAAGAATTCGATGCTCTGGCAGGTTGTCGGACATTGTTGTGTTTGAAAAAACGCGTCTTGAAGTTGGGTGGTGGGAATCTTGGAAAAAGTGCGCCACTCGTTGGGGTGCGCCACTCGATGGTGAACCACGTTAAGTTAGATGGAAATACCAATGTCCACAGTAACTGCACATGGAATATCCTCCACCCCCCGGAGGGCCAACGAAATCTCATCGGGGAAGTCACGATCAAGGTCAGAGGGGGGAAACGAAACGTGCCGGCCCAAGCTCCATCTGGCTCACGTACTCATCGTGTACATTCCTAGGTGCCGTCCTCCGTGACGCATCTCAAGCCGCTTACCGCGGGGAGGTGCAGATTGCAAGACGCCCAGTGGTCAACACATTGCAACTTGGTGGGGGTTCGGTGGAAAATGGCACGCGGGGCTGCCAACGGTCAGAGACGTCACGGTCTCGATCGAGTCCTGAGCTGGACCTAGCAGGGCAAGACTCAAGAGATGTCGGAATTCCTGAATTCCACATAAGCAACGAATGGCCCCTCTGGCCTTCCTTGGGAATCTCATCCTCGGCTGACGAGGTCCTAAACATGGATGAAAGTACTCGTTGACATGCAGCATCCTCGCAACACAGTCTTCTCGGGGTAAAGCATGCACCGATATCATCCAATTCCATGACGCTGATTAAAGTTCTCTTCTCCGCGACCCAACGCCCGATCCGCCATAATAGTGTGCGTTTCGTCCCAGCTCAGCTCGCGCTCAAAGCAGTCTGTCTGTCCATGTAACATGCATCCATCCCTCAATATCAAAATACATCCATACTATACAACCCCCCCTACCTCCCCCCCTTCTTCTTCTCCGTCCTCCTCTCCTCATCCCTCTTCTGCCGCTTCCTACTCTCCTGCGCAATCATATCACTCAAATCCTCGCCATACTGTGACGCCCACTGCGCCCCCGGCCCCTCCTCCCGCCGCGTATTCTCATACCTCGTCTTCAACTCCTCCTTGCTCAGCCCCCCGCCCGCCACCAGCGCGTCCGGATCCAGCGCGACGTCCACATCGCCCGGCTTCTTGCGCTTGCGGCCGGCGTCCTGGTCGTCCTGCCCCAGCACCGGCGCGTGGTTGTGCTTGGACAGGTCGTACGTCTTGTCGCTGCCAAAGAAGCCCTCGACGCGCGCCGCCCGCTCGGGGATGACCTGGTACGCCGACCGCGGGCCGCCGTGGCTGCTCTCCTCCGTCTCGAAGCCGCGCCGCGCCTTGCGCAGGTCAAACTCGCCCGCCATGCTCGTCTCGACGCCCGACGCGTCGGGGTGCACCGTGCTGGCGTAGCCGCCGGGGGTTTCGAGGCCGGTCGTGGTCTCGGTGCCGCCCGGTGGCACGTCGTCGTCGTCCTCCTCGTCAGAGTCTTCCTCCTCGTCGGATTCTTCCTCTTCCGACTCCTCGGCGGGGGGCTGGAGCTCGCCCCAGAGGGTCCGCTCCACTGGCTCGCTGGCCGCGAGGGGTTGGGCGGCTGATTGCGGGGCGGCGCCGGGTTGTCCGGCTTGACCGGGAAGAATGCCAAAGATGTCTCCGCCGTAGAGGGGCCGGTTGTACTCGTCCAGCGGTGGCTTGCCCCACTGTCCGGGCTGGAAGCCCCAGGCGGCGCCGACGGGGATGGGGGCGTTGAGGCCGGGGATTTTCAGCATGGGGTAGGAAGGGGGTGGTCCGACGCGCTGCTGCTGGAGGAGCCACGGTGGGGGGAACCCGGGTTGCATGCCGAGCGCCTCTCGGAGAGCTTCGCTAATCTCGCCGGCCTTGAACACGCGATAGTCGGCCTCCCATTCCTTGCCCTCGTGGTACACGTCGCCGAATCGGGTCAGTTCGGGCTTGGTTTGGTGGCGGAAAAAGGCGTCGTAAAGTTTTTGGTAGTCAATGTCGAGCTTGCCCATCTTGGGCTGCACCCTCTCGCGCTGCTTCTGCTTCAGGCTCTGCTCGGCCTGCTTCTCCAGGACGGCATCGCGCATCTCGGTGATGCCCGTCTCGGCGATGAACTTGGGCAGCTTGAAAGGCGGCTTCTCGATACCGCGCTTGCTGGACAGGTACTCCCGCTTTAGAGACCAGTGGGTGGGCACGGGAACGATATTGCGCTGGGCTTTGATCTGCACCAGGAGGCGCGGGTCCGACGACGAGACGTCTTGCCACTCGACGACTTCGGGATTCTTGACCAGCGCCTTGAGCTCGGCGATCGACAACTTGTTGAGCTTCTTGCGCTTCTTCTTGGACAGCCTCTCCTCTGCGCCCTCGTCATCGTCGTCGGGAATGTCGTCGTCCTGGTCAAAGAAGACCTCGCCCTTATTCCCTGCGTTGGCTTCGCGCGTGACGTCGTCGTCCTCGTGGGCGAGACCAAACTTTTCCAGGATGGTCTTGTACGAGGCAAATGCCGGGTCGTCCACCATGGCCAAGTCGTCGGCTTCCACCCCGACGGGGCCATCGGGCTCGACTGTTTTGGACGCGTCGCCGCCGGCCTGGACTTCGAGGGTGGGTTCCTTGGAGTCGGCCGCTGCCTGCGTCGTGTCCTTGGTCGCGTCCTCGGGGAGTTCTGATGGTGCTCGAGAGCCGTCCTGGTGGGGGGTGTTAGCGGCAAAGGGGAGAGGAGGTGTATTGACGCGACAAACCTCTGCTTGCGCCTTCTTTTGCTCCTTCTTCTTGGCCCGGCGCATCTGGTTCTTGGTCATCTTGACGGCCGCCATCTTGGCTGCAAAGAGCCCGACGCTCTTGTTGACGGAGCAAATCGCTATGGTACAACTACAGTTCGCGATGCTGAAATTCTCAAAAGGGGAATCCGGGGTCGCGGTGCGATGGGGTGTTGGGGATGATGGATATTGAAGATGTCGATGCTCTGCCTGGACTTGGAGGCTTGCAGTCCCCAAAAGTTTCGAGGTGCTGCCCGTCCGGCAATGTCACTGTGGCTGGAACTTTTTCAGTGTGGCACAACTTGGCATGCTTGGATCGACAAACGCGTCCAGGCCTTGGCACGTCCTGGAATACAGGGGAGGCAAGGGCCCTGTCGTTGGCATCGGAGGTGCCAAGGCGAGCTTAATTTCTTATCGACGTTGGCCAGAAGCCGAGAATGGCTTTGAGAATCTCGCGACATCTCGCCGCCATCACCCCTTGTCCTCCTTGACTTGTCCTCCTGGCCTTGAATCCAATTGTGTGCTCCTTGCCACGGCGACAAAGACGACCGAAAACCATGATCAAGTGACTTTTCCATCTCCAATTGCATCACCCGGCCTCCACTCGTTTAGGCTTATTCTCCTCCTGACCATCGCATCGTCGCCGATTATCCGGACTCTGTCCACTTCGATCCGCATCGGCATCGGCATCCGCTTCTGCATCCGCATCCCGCGATGCCGCACTCGACGGCTGACTTGGCGATGCGTGCCCCGTCGCTCAACCGCTCCCACAACACCAAATCCCACGCCGACACATACGCCGACCCGAGCCACGGCGCCACAGAAAAGTTTCCCGACTTTGACGGCGGCCTCGCGCCCTCCAACGGACACGGTGGTGCCGGGTCGCGCTGGCAGAATGGCAACGGCAACGGCTACACCACCACCAACGGCGGCACCAGCCCCACGGAACGGTGGCACGCGCGAAGGGACAGCAGGGTGAAATGGGAGCCCCCCCAGACACATCACGGCCACGGCCGGCAACCGAGCATCACCCATGCCATCCGACACATGCGCTCCGGCAGCATGAGCCAGAATGCCCACGAGATCGCGGATGCGCTTCGCGCGCCCGTGTCGTACAAGCTCATCGTATGCGCCCCCTTTGCCCACAACGACGTCCAGCTCGCTGACATGTGTCCAAGGGTCTGTGTATGATGTGGTACTGGTCGTCAGCCCTGACCAACACCTCGTCCAAGTCGATCCTCACAGCCTTCGACAAGCCCGCGACCTTGACCCTCGTCCAGTTCGCCTTTGTGTCTTCATACTGCATGCTGTTCTCCTGGCTCGCGGCCACCTTCCCGCAACTGAGAGCAGCCGTGCCGGCGCTGAAGCACCCCCTCCGATACCCATCCCGCGATGTCATTGTGACGACGATGCCCCTGGCCGCCTTCCAGATCTTTGGCCATCTCCTCAGCTCCAACGCCACGTCCAAGATTCCCGTGTCCATGGTGCACACCATCAAGGGGCTGTCCCCGCTGTTCACCGTCCTGGCCTACCGTCTCGTCTTTGACATCCGCTACCCCAAGGCCACGTACTACTCCCTGGTCCCGCTCACCATCGGCGTCATGCTCGCCTGCTCGGGCAAGCACGCCTTTGGGGGCCAGTTCCTGGGCATCCTCTACGCCCTCCTCGCCACCATCATCTTCGTCACGCAAAACATCTTCTCCAAGCGCCTCTTCAACGAGGCCGCCCGCGCCGAAGAGCAGGGTCGCGGCGCCCAGTCCCGCAAGCTCGACAAGCTCAACCTCCTCTGCTACTCATCCGGCATGGCCTTCCTCCTGACCTGCCCCATCTGGCTATGGACCGACGGCATCGACATCATTGGCGACTTCCTCTACGACGGGTCGGTCGACCTCCTCCAGTCCCCCAACTCGTTCGACCACGGCCGCCTCACGCTCGAGTTCATCTTCAACGGCACCTTCCACTTTGCCCAAAACATACTCGCCTTCGTCCTCCTCTCCATGGTCTCGCCCGTGACGTACTCGGTCGCCTCGCTCATCAAGCGCGTCTTCGTCATCACCATCGCCATCATCTGGTTCCGCAGCCCCACGACGCGCATCCAGGCCGTCGGCATCGCCCTCACCTTCCTCGGCCTCTACCTCTACGACCGCAGCAACATGAAGAACAAGGCCGACCAGCGCGCCCGCTCCCTCAGCCGCGCCGGCGCCACGGCCTCGTCCATCCTCCCGCTCAACACACGGCAGGCGGGCGGCGTCGCAGCGCCTGTGTTTGATAGTCCCGTGGCCGCGGACCCGAAGCAGATGCCGCTGTACTCGTACGCGTATACTAACGGGCACGCGGCGGCGGCGGCGGCCATGTCCCACGGCGTCGACACCAAGAAGTCGGACGACGTCGGGGGCGGCGGCCGCGGGAGGGCGAGGGCGCCGAGTAACGCGGCTGGGTGGCTGCCGCCGGGGACGAAGGCGGAGGAGACGTGGTGGCGGAGTGATCAGGCCGGATTGGTATCGGCGCGGTGATGGGGTGTGAACTATTTTCTTGTATGGCCATTTGCTCGAGGTGTATTCAGTATGTTGTGTTTTGCATAGACGGGGGGTTGAAGGCTGGTGGACGACAGGACACACACATTGACGCCCCTGACTTGGGCCGGCATCATGACGGAGAAAAAGAAACATCTGGGCTTGGGACACGGGAGGCGAGGGAATTAAAAGATTGGGGCTAAGCGATGGGTGGGATACAGCGGCGCTATATGTTCTTTTTATGCATCTTGTTTCTCTTCTGCTGGCAGCCGTGTCTTGCCTTCTGCAAGGACTGTAGCTCCGATGCTTTGCCTGACATGTCATCAACTCCAGAAATGCATACCGGCCAGACAAGTAGGTAGCCCGTGATTCTAATCTTTTGCAATATCACAAACCCTATCAACCCCCCCTCCTCCTACTCAACCAACCACTCCTCCACCTCAACCCCCATCCCCCTCCCCAACCCCCTCACCACCTCCCACCCCACATTCACCCTCCACTTGCCCCCCCTATCCATCGGGTCCCCCGCCGCGCCCCCGCCCACCCTCACCAGCAGCCTCAGACTCGCCAGCGTCGCCATCGCCATCCCGATATCCGCCGCGTCCACCTCCTCCCCCAGGCTCTCCGGCGCCCACTCCCCCCGCACCGCCGCAAACACCGCCATCATGCGCTCCAGCGCAAACGCGTGCGCCCCCAGCAGCTTGCGCGCAATCTTGCGGTGCTTGGCGCCGCTGCGGCGGTGCGCCGCTGCCCCGCCGCCGCCGGCGACGGAGATGCCGCCGCGTCGACGGCGGCGGCCGTGGTGGTGCGTGGAGAAGAGGACGAGGTCGTGGCGCGTGGCGTTGTGCGAGGCGAGGTACGAGGCGAGGAGGAGGAGGCGCGCGGTGGTCGGGAGGAGGGTGGTGAGGTCGCTTGTTGTTTTGGAGGTGGTTACGTCGGTTGGGAGTGGTTTTGGGGTGGTGGTGCTGGTGGTGGGGGTTGAGGTGACTAGGCCTGGGTCGAGGAGGCGCTCGTCGTGGAAGTGGGAGCGGCTGGCGACGAGGAGCTTGGAGAATTCCTTGGGGGTGTGGGTGCCCGCGAGGAGGGGGGCGGTGAAGCGCGGCCAGAGGGCGAGGCAGGCGAGGTGCAGGGAGGGGAGGGTGCGGGAGGCGGCGCGGGCGAGGGCGTCGTGGACGGCGCCGGTGAAGCGCGTCCAGAGGTCCGTGGTTTCTTGGGGGGTGATGGGGGAGGGGAGGGGAGGAGGCGGGGTGGTGGAGAGGATGGCGACGAATTCGGGCTTGGTGTAGTTGGGGAAGTGGATGTGTGGGACGAAGGAGGTGCGGAGGAAGTTGGCTGGGGGTGAGGTTACGATGAAGATGGTGGTGAGGGAGGGGATCTGGAGAGGGACGGGAGTTAGTGTGGGAGCTGTGGAGAGATATGGGAGGGAGGACTTGCGATTTCAGAGAGCCGTGCCAGGGCGGGGAGGAGAGTTGGGGGTGCTTCTCGTTGGCGGTCGATGGAGTCGAGGACGAGGACGAAGCGGAAGTTGTCTGGCCGGGGGGCGTATTTGAGCATCTTGGACAGCTCGACCGTCAGCTGGGAGATGGTTTCACATCTTGCTGGCGGATGGCCCCATTGAAGTGACGAGGCGATTTTGCCCACGACACTTTCAAAAAGATGGCGGCTCGTAATGCACTCGACCGAGTTGACGATGGCATATCGGAGGCGCGGCTCGTCTCCGTCTTCGTCTTCTTCTTGTTCGTGGGACGCGAGCCTGTCCAGGAGGGCGGATGTGATGGCGCTCTTTCCCGTGGATTCGGTGCCGTAGAGGACGAGGTTGCGACAAGGTGCTGCTGCCGGCTGCTTTCTGTTAGCTTCCGCAGATTTGTCGAGATGGAGGTGTGTGTATTTACATGGACCAGCGTGGCCAGCGCTCGGATTTGAGCTTCTCGGCAGGGGAAGGATTGGGTCAGAGCGTTGATGACGAGCTCATCGGGGAGCTGGAAGAAAGAATTCGTCATGGTCGAGGCGCAATTGGCATTGCGCGTTGTTGCGATGGGTTGTCAAACGCAGGTCGCAAGTCGAAAGTCGAAAGCCAAGTCAATAGTCGTCGCGTCCACTGCAGGAGACGCGCCTTGGCCCCTGGACTTTTCCCCTCGGGCCTGAAGGATTGCTGGTGCTTTCCCGGAGCTGCCAGCTGGTACCGGCTGGCCCGGCCTGGCCAGCATCCCACGATGCTGGGCGCAAAGCCGCGCAAAGGAACCCGCAGCAACACTGCCACAACTTCTTTGGGATAGCTGACGCAAGCCGCTTCAAGGAAAGAAACCCAAACCAAAGACTATTTACTTGCTCTTATATCCCCAGGCGGACTTTGATATCTCCCTGTTGATGGGCCTTTGCCTTGGAAACTGGCACTGCGGTCACCGAATCCTCTTGCTTACAAAACACTGGCTCCCACTTACACCCACTGTGGGGAGCAGGCCTAACGCCCCCCTATACGCCCTGTGGCCAACAAGCCTGGTGGGCCTCGACACCCCAAGATATCAACAAGCATCGTGAGAGAATACTGAAAAGGACAGCGTCAAGTTTTTCAAGATTTACCGAGAAAACAATGAATATTTCAACACCCAAGCCCTTCCACACCAAGCGACCACATCGCAAGTCCAGGGCAGGATGCCGCAACTGCAAGACCAGAAAGGTTTAAACTCACCCCCCCCCATCCCCAAACATCAACCCTCACTAACACCCACGCCTAGGTCAAATGCGACGAGGCACGCCCTGTATGCCGCAACTGCTCCCAAAGGACAGAAACCTGCGTCTACCTCCAACCCCCTTCAGCCTCCTCCTCCTCCTCCTCATCAACATCCAGTTCGCCGCCCCCCTCGACCACCACCACCACCACCCTCATCCGGCACCCCCTCGCCCAGGCCTCCCCCCCTCCCCCTACCTCCATCATCACCGAGCCTCTCTTCCTCCCCGCCGGCCGCAGCCCCCTTGATCTGCAGCTCCTCCACCACTACACGACCTCGACCTACGCCTCCCTCTCCAGCTGGTCCCTCTACGACCCGACCATCCACTCCCTCCTGCGCACCACCATCCTCCGCGAGGCCATGGCCGCCCCCTTCCTCATGGACGCCATCCTCGGCCTGTCCGCCATGCACCTCTCCTACCTCGCGCCCTCCTCCCCTTCCACCCCCTCCCCGACCACCACCTCCCTCTTCCGCGCCCGAGCCTTCCACGGCTACCGCCACGCCCTCACCAACCCCACCTCCAACCTCACCGCCATCCTCACCGCCTCCATCATCCTCTGCGGCCTCTCCAGCGCCAGCTTCTCCTCCTCTCCGCTCTACATCCTCACCTGGCCGACCCTCTGGCGCGGCATCGTCCTAGTCCTGCACCTGCGCTCCCCGACCTTCACCCCCCCGCCCGGGCTAACCATGCTCTTCTACCGGCCGCCCGTCGACCTCGACGCCGCCTCGCGCCACATCCCCTCCAACCTCCTCTTCATGCTGACGTCGCACGACGCCGCCTCCCCGTCGACCCCCATCTACTACGCCGCCCTCCAGCTCCTCGGCACGCTATACGCCGAGCTCGCCGCCTCGGGCCTCGGCCCGCAGCTCGACCTGCGCGTCATCACCTTCCTGACGCACCTGTCGGACGACTTTGCCGGCCTCGCGCGCGCGCACGAACCAAAAGCCGCCGTGGTGCTGGCGCACTACGTCGTCTTCCTCAAGCTGACGCGCGTCGTGTGGTGGATGGAGGAGGTCCCGCAGCGGGAGCTCGGGCCGCTGTGCGAGCTGATCTGCAGCGCCGACGGCGATCCGTCGTTCTGGGAGGAGCTAGCGCGGGTGCCACGGGCAGCGATGGGAATGGAAGGGCGGGGGGAGGTGGTGGCGCTGCTGCTGGGGCGGACGCCGCCGTCGCCGGGCACGGGCAAGGAGGAGGGGCCCGGGGAGGATTGGGCCGAGTACGAGGTCAAGACGAAGAGGCTGTGGGAGGAGGCGGGGCTGGTGGAGGGGTTGGGGACGCCGCTGAGGGATGTGGTGAGGGGGATGGTGGTGAGGCATCCGGGGGAGGGGGTGGTGTGGCAGGTGGGGGATAGGGCGTGGCCCGAGGTGGAGGTGGAGAGGATTCCGGACATGTTGGGGGCGGATAGGGACAGTCCTGGTGTTGACAGTTCTCTGCCGGGAGGGGAATGACATGATGCAGGGACCTTGGCCCAAGAGGTAAACGTTGGTTTGGGCTTTTGGCTTGTGATACCCATCAGCTCTATACACGCCGTGACTTGATGCACCATGGTCGTCCAAACGCGCAGTCGTACTCCAGTGAGTTTCCAAAGACCTTCGTCTCTCCTCGCAATAGCTTTCCAAGGGACGCAACCAACAAGCTTCTTCCGTATCCAGGAAGACGTCACGACAAGCACACCAATTCATTTACTGTCTCAATTCAACGCCTGCCTCGGTGTATAAGTGTATCGGTAGCAACCGTCCCGTCCTCTTTTGCTCCATCTCAGAATAGCTCGCAAAGACAACCAGCTGAGGCTCTCGCAGTGCATAGAAAAGACTTCATTGATACACAGCTCACAAAAGAGAACTTGACTGAGCTAGGGACCCCTCCCCACTCGCTTTTCTGTTCTATACACAGGCCACCGTTGCTCCCCATCCCCTTTTACACTCTCTTCCATTATGCGCTCTTCTCGAGGTCGGCGAGGATCTTCTCACCCTTGGCCTTGGCCGACGCAAAGTCACCAACCATGTAGAAAGCACCCTCGGGGAGGTTATCGCCCTCGCCGCCGAGAATGGCCTGGAAAGAGGCAATGGTGTCCTTGAGGTCGACAAGGGCACCCTCAATACCAGTGAAGACCTGGGCAACCGTGAAAGGCTGGCTCAGGAAACGCTGGATCTTGCGGGCACGCTCGACGGTAAGCTTGTCGGCTTCCGAAAGCTCGTCCATACCAAGAATGGCAATGATATCTTGGAGAGACTTGTACTCCTGGAGGATCTGCTGGACACGGGTGGCGGTGGTGTAGTGCTCGTCACCGACAATGCGGGGGTCGAGCATGCGGGACTTGGAGTCGAGGGGATCGACGGCGGGGTAGATACCCAGCTCGGAGATACCACGGGACAAGACAGTGGTGGCGTCAAGATGGGCGAAGGTGGTGGCGGGGGCGGGATCAGTCAGATCGTCAGCGGGGACGTAGACGGCCTGGACCGAGGTAATGGATCCCTGCTTGGTCGTGGTAATGCGCTCCTGCATTTGACCCATGTCGACGGCGAGGGTGGGTTGGTAACCGACGGCGGAGGGAATACGACCGAGGAGGGCAGACACCTCGGAACCAGCCTGGGTGAAGCGGAAAATGTTGTCGATGAAGAGAAGCACTGGAAAATGTTAGATGTGTCAGCAGGGGGGGCAGACTTTCGAGGGGCTTACCATCCTGGCCTTGGTTACGGAACTCCTCGGCGACGGTGAGGCCGGTAAGGGCGACACGGGCACGGGCTCCCGGGGGCTCGTTCATCTGACCGAAGACAAGGGCGACCTTGGACTCGCCATCCAGCTGAATGACGGAGGTCTCCTGCATCTCGTGGTACAGATCGTTACCCTCACGGGTACGCTCGCCGACACCGGTGAAGACGGAGTAACCACCGTGGGCCTTGGCGATGTTGTTGATCAACTCCTGAATGAAGACGGTCTTGCCGACACCGGCACCACCGAAGAGACCAATCTTTCCACCACGGGCGTAGGGGGCGAGGAGGTCGACGACCTTGATACCGGTAACCAGAATCTCGGCGGTGGTCGACTGCTCAACGAACTCGGGAGCCTCGGCGTGGATGGGGAGGTGCTTGTCGGACTTGATGGGACCACGCTCGTCGATCGGGTCACCGGTGACGTTCATGATGCGGCCAAGGGTGGCAACACCGACACTGTTGGGAAGGTCAGTACAATTCCAGGCCTTGCATCCGCGCTTGCACGGAGGAGGCTGTCGTTATGCATGCACTCACGGAATGGTGATGGGAGCACCAGCTACATATTGTCAGCTCAAGTCAACATGAGACGAAGAACGCAGGGGTAAACGCACTGTCGGTCGCCTTGGCACCACGGACAAGACCCTCAGTACCTATAAAAACTTGTTCAGAGACGCCCTCAAAATTGTCGATGCGATTTCACCAACCGTCCATGGCAATGCAGCGCACGACGCTCTCTCCGAGATGTTGCTGCGGCTCGTTAGCACCTGGAACGGACCATGTGTCGTTGAAAGTCTTGGCGTACCGAGACCTCGAGCACGAGCTTCTGGCCATTGTTTTGCGTCTCGAGAGCGTTCAGGATGGAGGGCAGGTTCTCCGTGTCGAACTTGACTGTTGACATCGGGTTAGCGACTCCACGGCGAGTGCCTTTTCGCAGTGTTGTGGCGACTAACCATCGACGACGGCACCTGTGTTCCGGGAATGCGCGGTTAGCTTCAGGCCCCTCCAGACAGGGCGTTCCGGGCCGGGGCGTACCGATAACCTGGTAGATCTTGCCATCGCCAACGCCGGATGTGCTGGCGAACCGGTTGAGGGCAGGGAGTCTGAGGGCGGCGGGGCGGACGGCGCGACGAGTCGCAGCGGCCGCGAGCGACGGACGGCTTGCCCGGGCGAAGGCGGAAATGCCGCTGCATCGCGAGGGGGGACCAGGTCAGCAAAGGCTCAATTGGCGCCAATTGGGTTGGCGACAGCCTCAAAAGTGCATCAGCGGGCGCGGGCTCACCTCTTGAACATCGTGACGATGGTTAAGGGCGGACTTTGGATGGAGGGTGTGGCAGGGTGAGGTGAAGTGGCTTTGGAGGAGAGAGGGAAACGCCCGGGTTCGAAAATCTCTCGACGAGCTTTCGGCTAGAAGCTGCGGAGCTGCCATTGCGCCACGTGACCTCTCTGCGTTGGGTAAAATGTGGGGCCACCCGCGACTCCTTTCGGTCTGCCGGGAAAACACGCCTGCGGGCAGCGGGCCTTGGTTGCTGGGGAAGCTCTTGCACAAATTTCGTCAGAGGACCCTCCCCTCCCTGTTTGAAGCTTGTCGTCCATCCTTGACTGCAAAGGTGAGGGGCAAGTGGCTGCTCGTCTCAAAATACATTTTGCTCCTTCTCCGCCTGTTCATCGGGACTGGAGCATTGGAGTTCAGATGACACTCGCTTGCTTTCCGTTCACACAAGACTCGGGCCATCCCGGGCACCATCCAAAACCATTCGCTTCTGGTGTGTTCACAAACTGCAACCCCTCGATGTTGAGATGTTCCCATATCAAAACTCAGGCCAGCTCTTGTCCGAGTCATATTTACAACCGCCATTCTGGAAACACACACGACCCATCCAGGGATGCCACCACAAGATGATGTCCATTGGAATGTCTATAAGTCCGCAACACGGCGCTGTTCCACCAAACATGGTGTTTTTCATTCTCCCAACCAAGTCTAAAATATATCAGGAAATCAAGAAAAGGGCAACTCGCCCAACGCTAGCAGCCCCTCTTACAACGTCGACTCCAGCGCCAGCACCAACGCGGTGCGGCAGGGAATGTACACATGCGCACAGTTGTCCCTCTCATTCCACTTCATCGGCTCCGTAAAGAACCGCGTGCCCTCATCGACGCGGTTGAACCCACCGTGCTCCTTGGTATCCGAGTTGAGCACGATCCGGTACGTCCCCTTGTCCTGGATCCCAATCCTGTAATCGGTGTAGCTCGCCGTCGGGTGGAAGTTGAAGATGAAGACCACGCCGGCCCGCTCAAACACAATCACCTTGTCACCCTCGTGCTTGAGCGAGATGTAGGCCTGCGGCGCATGCAGCCAGCCGTACCTGGCCTCGGTGAGGTTCATGGACCGGTCAAAGTTGTTGAGGAACTGGTACCGCAGGAGCGGGTCCTCGGTCAGGTTCAGCTGGCGGCGGGCATACCAGAACGAATTCTGGTTGCCCTCGCGCGGGAAATCGAGCCACTCGGGGTGGCCAAACTCGTTGCCCTCGAAGGTGAGATAGCCTTCGCCACCGAGACTGTGCGTCAAAAGACGGATCATCTTGTGCAGGGCCATTCCGCGGTCGATGACGGGCGTGAGGGGGGTAAGCGTCGACATGTTGGTGTAGAGCTCGGCATCGCAGAGATGCATCATGAGACTCTTGTCGCCGACAAGTCTGTGAAATGTTAGCAACCGTACCATGCGCAATGAAACCAGAGTACATACGCTTGGTCATGGCTCTCGCAGTAGGCAATGGTCTTTTCGCCATGCCGTCTGTTTGTCAGAGTGAAGCAGATGTTGCCGAGATCCCACTCCTCGTCCTTTTGCTCCTTGAGGATCTTGATCCACATGTCGGGGATGGCCATGGCGAGTCGGTAGTCAAAGCCAACGCCGCCGAGGGAGAGGGGCAAGCACAGGGCCGGCATCCCCGAGACATCCTCGGCCACGGTTATCACGTTGGGATACAGCTCGTGGAGGAGCTCATTGGCCAGCATGAGATACACCACAGCCTCCTCGTCCACACCGGCGCCAAAGTACTCGTGGTAGCCACCAGAGAATCCACTGTCATCGTTAGCGATTGTGTTCGTCAATTCCGAAGCAGATGTTACTCACGTTCCGATTCCGTGGTGGAGGTAGAGCATGCTTGTCACCCCGTCGAAGCGGAACCCGTCAAAGTTGTACTCGTCCATCCAGAACCTCAGATTGCTCAGCAAGAACCGCATAACCTCGTGGTGGCCGTAGTTGAACAGCCTGCTGTCCCAAAGCTCATGCTTTCCCTTGGGACCCTCGTGGAAGTACTGGTGGTCTGTGCCGTCAAACTCGTTCAGGCCATCCAGCACATTCTTGGAGGCATGGCTGTGGACAACATCCAGCAGGACGACCAGTCCCAGTCCGTGGGCGGCATCAATGAGCTCCTTGAGGTCCTCGGGGGTGCCATACCGGCTGCTCGCGGCGAAGAAGTTGTTGATCTGGTACCCAAAGCTGGCGTAGTATGCATGCTCCATCACAGCCATGAGCTGAATGACGTTGTAGCCGAGGTTTTTGATGCGCGGGAGCATGTTTTTGGTAAACTCCTTGTATGTCGCAACTCTCAGCTCGGGCGATGAGATGCCGACGTGGGCCTCGTACACCCGGAGGCTTTCCGGCTTCTTGGGGCGAGGGTTCTTGAACTTGTACTGCTCCTGGGGAGGGGGGTTCCAGAAGCGAGCATCGTAGGCGGGCGACACCGAGAGGTCCTGGGTGACATACTTGATCCACGCGGGGAGTCTGTCAACCCACTCGCCGGTAGGGAGCTCGAGGGAGATCTGGAGAGTTTTTAGCTGAGGTTTCGGTAGAACATAATTCAAGCACTCACCTTGATCTTGGAATTGTGGGGGATTGCGGGCTCCCCCTTGGCGGTGGGAGGGATCTTGATTTCAAAGACGCCAAAGTTGTTCTTTTTCATGGGGTGGGCTTTGCGGTCCCAGTTGTCTATGCAAGTCAGAAAAATGCAGGGCGCATGGCAATGTTGACCAACTTACTGAACTCCCCGATGAGAGACGCCTGTGCCGCATTGGGTGCCCATTCGCGATAGCTGATGCTCTTGTCCTTGTTCATGTGCAGTCCCATGGTGTCGGCCCCCTAATATGCGAGTCAGCACCATGACTTCTCACGGTGTCCCAGCCCATCAGCCATACCTTGCTGAACTTGTCCAACCCCCCTTCGGTGTCTTGTATTGTCTTGATCCAGTCTTGGGCTTTGGAGTATCGGCGCTTCAACGAGTCCTTGAACGGGGACAGCCAAGGGTCCAGTGTGACGACGCCTATGCGCATGTAAGTCAATTGATATCCGGTGACTCGAGATGGAGGAGCATTTCCATACCAGTTCCATCCTTGGGGATGTCTGCGCTGGCCACCTGCCCACCACCCCCGGCAAGCGTGTTGGACGAGCTCTCGGCAATGGCGTCCATATTTGCGATTGTTGTTGATCAGGAGCTTCTGGGAACCAAGATCAGACGGGCTGCTGCTTGGTAACAGCAGAGATGGGTGGATGTCGTCGCTGGGATGCTGTGTTCCTTGGTTGCTGGGCCACGAAGTGGGAGGGGGGAAAGCTGCAAACGAGATGGAGGCGCGCCTAGTGTACTTTGGCGTCGCGACAAGATTCCGATAAACACTCGGCCAGCAATCGTGGAATTGAGAGCACAGCAAAAATAGATTCGTAGAGCTGGAAGCAGAAAGTATGACTCCTGCGGGCGAAGACGAGAATACGAAAAGGCTGGCGTCGGGTATGTACTGCGTAGGTGCTGCTTGCTGCTGCTGCTGATGGAGAAGAAGGTCGGCAAGCTCCCATCGAGGGGCAGCTTCAACAAGATATGCTCCATTACATCATGGCCCCCTCGCCATTGGAATTCAACGAAAAAATAGCAATCCTCGTTCCTGACCCCTGCTCCCACCGCCCAGCTGGAGGAGAGAGGCAGCGCTAATGCGACGGATCCGTATCTCGTCACTTGTCGGCCCCGAGAGCCCCTCCAAGGTGTGCATGGCACCTCTTCCAGGGGCGAAAAGTAGATTGCGTTGGGCGTGTTATCATGACATGATGGCTGGGCGATTGGGCACACGGCTCTCGCCTCTTGATAGAGGGGCGGGTGGGCCGCTGCAGGCCGCTGAAAAGGCTGGAAAGTTGCGGCAACCTTGTTCTCTCGTACCGGCGTTGCGCCAAGAATCGGCTGGGCTCTGTTCAATGGACTGAAGAAGACTGACTCACAAGAGATCGGTCCCTCTCCGAGCATCAAGATAGCCTGGGCAAGCCATAGCTTCTTTAAAATAGCTCACTGTTGGGATGGGAATATCCCCACCTGTTGGACTGTGGCCAGGAGAAAATATACACCAGCCCCCTTTCTTTTGGTGGAGGAAGAGCTCTCCTTTCTCTCGAGCAAGAAAGCTGGAGGGACGCCTTTTTGGGACAAGCCACCAAAGAGCTCAAGTGGGGCGGGCGTTTGGCGAGGCGGGGAGCACCTTCTCCGCCATGGCCCATGGATGCTCCCTACTCCCCGTACCCCGAGACCGAGTCCAAGTCCACGACCACGATACATCCTCCCCTCCCCTCCTCGACGAGATGTATCGGTAGGTGACCGACATCGAATTCCTGGACCCGATGATGAAGCTTTGATATATTTTAAACTCTCCTGGTCCCCCCGGGAATGCGCCCATGATGCCCGTCCCTGCGAGGCGCCGCGCGACGGCCGCCATGTCCCGAGCTCTCCTCCTCGCCCGATACCCGGCCTACTCTACCGTCGTTGGTCTAGCGCCCCGGCGCTCGCAGCACTTTAGCTCGGGATATTCCACCGTCTACGATCCCTCGAACGAGACCGCTCGGGGCCCCATCTTCTCCAAGGCGGGCTTTGGGGTGCCGCAGTTCTACCCCCGCGACCTGAAGCGGCGCGTCGATGACTACGTCGTGGGGCAGGACCGGGCCAAGAAGACGATATGTTCCGTCATCTTCAACCACTATCAGGGCCTGCGCCGGAGGCAGCAGCACGAGGCCCAGGACCAGCGGCTCCGCGAAAAGCTGCAGCGCCAGCGATACGCCCAGGACCGGGACCTCCTACAAGAGCGCGCTGGCTACGGGGGAGGAGGCCAGATGCATCCATCTGAAGGTGCGCGGTGGTCGTTTGACAATTTTCAAAAGTCGCGACGGAGGACTGATGATGAGCGCTATGCGCTTGAAGACGAGTACCCGGGGCACAGCGACTCGGTCCGGGCAGCCCACGAGCTGCCCGAGGTGCCGGCGCCGAATACGACCGAGGAACTCTTCTTGCGGGAAGAGGCGTGTGCGGTTCCGCCACACGTCAAGATTGACAAGAGCAACCTCCTGCTTATTGGGCCTACGGGCGTTGGAAAGACGTATATCCTCGAGTAAGCGACCCGGTTCCTTGGTCGAGGAGCAATGCACACATGGGAACAAGCATGATAATGCACACCAAGAACATGCGACGACGAGAGGGGCCTGCCAGGCACCCACGCTATCTGAAGTCACGAACTGACCGTACTAGAACCCTCAGCAAAAAGCTCAACGTCCCCTTCACGATAAGCGACTGCAATGCGTTTACCCAAGCTGGTTATATTGGACAGGACGTCGAATCGTGCGTCGAGCGCCTCCTCATCGAAGCCAACTACGACATCAAGGCAGCGGAACACGGTATCATTGTCCTGGACGAGTTCGACAAAATTGCCAGAAAAGAAACGGTCAACGGGAGAGACGTGGGAGGCGAGGGCGTGCAACAAGCCCTCCTGAAGCTTGTCGAGGGGACCAAGGTCACAATACAGGTTAAAGATCAAAGGTCGTCTCGAGGTGCTCCTTCAAGTCCCTCCAGCAACTACAACTCCACACCCTCGTCGGCGCCACCATCCGGTAAGTCGGACCAGTTCGTCGTCGACACGACAAACATCCTCTTCGTCTTCTGCGGCGCCTTCGTCGGTCTTGACAAGACGGTCCTCCGCCGCGTCTCCAAACCCTCCATGGGTTTTGGCTCCGAAATCCGCGGCGGCCGCAACGCCTCCCTCTCCGGTGGCCAAAACATCCTCCCGCCCGACATGTACAAGCACCTCCCGCACCAGCCGGCCTTCCCCCTCGCCGACCCCGAAGCCGAAGCGCGCAGCCTCGGATTCACCCCTCTGGACCTCACCACCCCGCAGGACCTCCAAGCGTTCGGCTTCATCCCCGAGCTCATCGGCCGGCTGCACAACATCTGCACGCTCACGCCGCTCTCGCTGGACGAGCTGTTCCGCATCCTCACGGAACCGCGCAATAGCCTCGTGGCGCAGTACACGGCGCTCTTCGAGACGTATCCGAGTCACCTGTCGTTTACGCAGCGGTCGCTTCGCGCCATCGCCGAGCGGGCAGCCAAGAACGAGACGGGCGCGCGCGGGCTCAAGATGGAGATGGAGAGGGTGCTGGCTGAGCCCATGTTTGACGCACCCATGCCGTACGTGCTCATCACCGAGGCGTGCGTTCATGGTACGGAGAAGGCGGAATACTGGGGGAAGGACGGGCGGCTGGAGCTGGCGAGACGGTTGGAGGAGGATGATGCGGGTAAGGGGGAGGATACGGGATTTGAACAACTCCGGGTGGCGGGGCTGAGTGGCGGGTAGGAACCGGATGGGAAGAGATGGGTCGCGTTGGAATAAGTCATGAAGCGGCGCTCAAATTGGTCGTTGGCGTTTGGGACATTGCCAGCCGTTGTGTGCTTTTGGGGGAGGCATGGATATATCTATATTGGACAGTGTTGCAGCAAGGCGGAACAGTACATACCAAACAGCGTCAAATACAGCTTTAAATTGCTACATGTTACAAGCGCAGTTGTGTTCTATGTCTATGTCGTGCCTATGTAACCGCGTTCAATGGCGTCATGAAAGTCAGCAACATCGTCGCGGTATCGGAGCTCTATCTGTTATCTCGATATTTGGGAGACAAAAAAGGAGGGGCAGTTGGAGCTTCCCAAATCCACATCCACCACCCCACGCCCACGTCTTTACCACCACCGTCTGTCGCGCCTCAAAGTCACAGGCTATTCAATCCAAGGAGATACTATACTTCGAATAGACACCTTCACCCCCCAAAAATCTCGAACCTCCAACTCAACCTCACCCGCCCCCCCCGGGTCCCCACCCCAACCATGACCACCCCCTCCGCCCCCGAAGAAAAACAACCACCCCCCTCCTCCGCCCTCACCCCCCTGCCCCCCTTCCGCCCCGACCTCTACCAACGCGCCTGGCTCTCCATCCCGCACCCGACCCTCCCCCTCCTCGCCACCGCCCACGCCACCTCAGTCACCATCTTCTCCCTCTCCACCCTCACCCAACACTCGACCCTGACCGGCGGGCACGCCCGCTCCGTCCGTTCCGTCGCCTGGCAACCCCCCACCGCCACATCCAACAACAGCCTCCGGCTGGTCACCGGCTCCTTCGACGCCACCGCCGGCGTCTGGTCCTACCACGACAACAAATCCCACCCCCCCTCCTTCTCGCTCGAACAAGACGTCACAACCGGCGGGAACGGGGACGCCGAAGACGACGACGAATGGGAATTCAACCTCGTTCTCGAAGGCCACGACAACGAGATCAAATCCTGCGCCTTCAACCCCGCCGGCAACCTGCTCGCGACGTGCAGCCGCGACAAGAGCATCTGGATCTGGGAGGACGTCGGCGGGGATGACGACGGCGGGGACTGGGAGACGGTCGTGGTGCTGCAGGAGCACGACGCCGACGTCAAGGCTATCGCGTGGTGTCCGGACGTGCGGGGGCGGAATGAAGTCAAGGGGGTGTTTAGTGTGGAGGTGCTGGCGAGCGCGAGTTATGACGATACGGTGCGGATCTGGCGGGAGGAAGACGGGGAGGGGGAGTGGGCGTGTGTTGCGGTGTTGGAGGGGGGTGGGGGGACGGTGTGGGGGTTGGCGTGGGAGGGGAGGGATAGTGGGCGGTTTCCGAGGCTGGTGACGGCGGCGGCGGATGGGGGGGTGAGGGTTTGGGAGAGGGAGGTGGGGGAGGAGGTGGAGGATGTTGGGGCGGGGAATAACCCGTGGGGAGCGATTCCGGGGACGGTGAGGAGGGAGATGAGGGAGGAGTGGACGTGCAAGGCGTTGTTGCCGAGGGCGCATACGAGGGATGTGTATTCGGTGGCGTGGAGCGGGGAGTCGGGGATGGTGGCGACGACGGGGAGTGATGGGGTGGTGGTGTTGTATCGGGAGGAGGAGGATGGGTGGAAGGTTGTGGCTAGGGTCGAGGAGGCGCATGGGCCGTATGAGGTGAATCATGTGACGTGGTGCAAGCGGTGGGATGCGGGCACGGAGAGGAAGGGGGAGGAGGAGATGTTGGTCACGACAGGGGATGATGGCGTGGTGAGACCGTGGCAGGTTCGGATAGCGTAGTCTGCATGGGAGACTAGATAATGAAGCTCAGGCTATGTGCTATGATGACCCCTGATGAGAAATGCATGGTGCCTTCTATAAAATGAACGTCCCGTTCTGAAATTCAAGGAGGCAGTATATCTATCAATGTGAATGCCGCGTGGGTACTGCCTATGAAGAAAACGGGGAGGCATGGGAAGGGTTGGGTTGGTGTTGCAGATGTTGGGTGCCCGTCGAAGGAAACGGCTGGAACTGGGCATGGTCTTTTTGGTTATTATGGCTTGTGATATTTGATATGTGCAGCTTGTGCTTGTATTATTTTGATTTGGAGAGCTCCAAGCACCGGTGAGGGGTATCTGGAGCCTATCGATTCCCAGGATATCATATCATCGGCCCCTGATATCCGGGATGAACCGTTCATGACGATTCGGTTCGTAGGGCCCGGCCGAGGGTAGCGGTTGTTTTCCCAAGGGGGTCGGAAACAAAACAAAGGCAGTGGGAGGTATCGAGGAAAGAAACGATGTCGCATTGTCGGCGTTGTACAGTATTTACACCCCCGAATCCACCACCCCCTTGATGCTCTGTCGTCGTCTCCAATACCCTCCCTCCCAGCTCGTCTTGCACCATTTCTACCCCATAAGAAGACCCGATGTTCTATTAATAAAGAAAGGCGGGATCCATTTATGGCTTGCCAGAAGGCGACTGGACCATACCCTTGCCGGTATAGCCCTCGGAGGAGATACCAGTGAGGGGGTCGGAGTTTTGGGCCTGGAGGAGAGAAACATGTTAGTGACAGCAACGATAAAAAATGAAGAGGGGGACGCACCTTGAGGAACTCGTTGGTCGCCTCTTGGTACTCCTTGGTCATGGTGGGAGGAGGGGGCTTGGCAAAGGCGCGGAGGGTGCCGAAGATGGCGAGGCTCAGCAGGACACCACCGGCGGTGTAGAGAAAGACGTTACGGCCCTCATCCGGGGGAGGGAGGGCGCGGGGGCCATGGGCGCCGAAGGAGAGGAAGTAGGCTGCATTGGGAGTATCAGGTCAGCTATATGGCGATACCTCGGCAAGCGATAAACAATCCACCAGCTTCCCCAGCTCCGCGCGACATCCATTGACCCCTCCCAGCGAGTGCAATCCAGCTTCCGCTGCTTGGAAGCGCTGGAGCAGCTATCATGGGGGGTTTGGGATGAACGCCGGGATCGCGGGTGCTGCGTGTTGTCGTCGGTCGGGCAATGTCGGGACTCACCAGCTTTCTTCTCGGCGAGCGTGAGGTCGTTCCAGTTTTCCTTCATGCGGTCCCGCAGGGCCATCCACAGGTCGGCCTGCTCGCGCGACGGCATGCTCTCCCATCTCTTCTCAATGTTGGCGAGCGTCGGGTTCGAGATGGCGTGGCCCGAGGCGGCGCGGCAGAGGGTCGAGGGCTTCGCGGCGGTGCGCAGCAGGGCGCGGGACGACGAGGTGCGCATCATGGTGGATGGGTCGGTCGCTCGGGACGCGGAGAGAGAGGGGAGATGGGTCCAATTGAGTCGCCGGTGCGGGTGGCGGGCCTGTCGAGCTCGAGGCGATCGGACGAGGGGGTGTTTCGAGATGGTTGTTGTGGGAGGTGAAGTCATACACAACGAGCTTTTTTTGGGGCGAGTGTGCCTCAGCGTCCGGCTTGGAAGTGGTGGTCTGATGGAGGGCCCGCTGATTGGTCCGCCGTCCCCCGGAGCCGGCCCCCGCTTCTTCATCTTGTGCTCGCTGCTGTTCAGGGCGCACAGTGCGTCATGGACAGGCCCTCCAAGGCCCCCCCGCAAACTCGCACCAACGGCACTGCAGTGACTGCACTCAGTGGTGCTGACTGATCTTCAGCCTTCAACTGGTCCAACCGGGCGATGACTTGCGAATGCATTCATCCCAACATCAGCAAGATGGACATGAGCTCTACACAGATAGGCACATGTGTAAGTTCCGCCTGCAGCTTATGGTGGCTCATGTTTAACTGAACATGATCCATGTTGAAGCGTTGGGTTTGGCTATATTTTCACCAACCATTCCCTGGGCTTTTGCACACCCCCAACCTCCTTTACTTCCCGCTCCAAGGTGTCCTGACCACTGCTGTCCGTCTCTATCGAGGCCTTCTCACCCATCCACCCATCTTCCGAGCTGTCATCAGACCCAGCGGCCCCGGGATTCTCGGCGTACAAGACAGTGGACTTGATAACCCGTCGTCGCCAACCGAATGGCGGCGGAGGGGTGTCTTTGTGCTGGCTAGGCGACCGGCCATGAATATCCAAACAGTCAGGATGTTGGTATCTCCATCGACAGCCTTATATACCTTCCATCAAGCCTTGGGGGTATCTTGCTTGTCCTTGGCCGTTGCTGTTGGTGGCTGCTGTGGAGAGGCAGTCCCTTGGGGGCGAAGCGTCCCGCTGTTGCTGACATGAGTCTCTTGAGAATGTGATACTGATATCCATGGTCTTACCCAAGTACCTCGCCCTTTTGACGCTCTGCTTCCTCCTTCAGGCTTGGAGCGAATGCGTACACGGCTGTCCCAGTGTCATGTCAGACTCAGCTCTCTGAAACTACTCTCTCACAAGAAATAAAAATAAATACCGTTGCCGACCCCAAAGGCCACCGCCAGACCCAAGCCAATCCATTTCTGCGTGTTGCTCATGGTGACTCTGCTTGGCCTCGACCCTGAGCCCCTTTTTCGGTCATGGAACTCCAAAAGGTTGAGGGGGAGAAGCTCGCTTTCATCAAAAAATCACGGGTGCGCGCACGGAGTTCGTACGGTGCCTGCAACCACCCTCAGCCAAGCGATTTGAGTGGTGCCCCACCTTGGTCAGGGTCGCGTCTCGCCCTTCAACTCTACGCGTCTTGCGTCTTGAATTGGTGCCACCCTCAGCATTTCTACATTCTGCATTGTCGACCCGACGACGCCCCAGCGACCCCGTCAACGTGATGGACACATGAGCCATCCCCTTATGGACGCCACCATCCGAAATCATGAAAAATTGGAGGGAATCAGGAGTGGTACCGGATTCGGATGACGACGATTTCGGCGACTCGGATTTCGACGACGACCTCCCACGACGAGACAAGAGCAACGAGCCTCCAACGACGAATGGACCGAAAGCGAGAGACCCGACCACCGAACGAGATCCCTTGCAAGAACCATCAGAGACCGGCAAAGAGGGACAGGAGAAAAATATTTGGGACTTTCTTGATTCCTCGCCGCCGGTAATACGCCGCACCACACAGGCTGCCCGTCCAAAGCCTGCCTCTACAAGTCGGACCCGACGGGCCCTGGACGATGAAGTCTGGAGTGTTCCTGGCTCGTCGCCTGCCAGACCCCCGAGGGATGCCCTCGTGCCGCCATCTACACCCCCTCGAAAAGGCCCACGGCGGCCACCATCAGCCGGCACAGAAGTTCTGCTGGGCCAGCAGCCGATCGATCGCAGCCAGTCCAGAGTGACCAGTGACGCTCCGTTCCCGCCTGACGATGTATCCAAGAGTTATGTCCGGGTCCCGGAGGTATCGCCTTTCTCTTCGCCTCTGAGCTCCCCGCCGAGCAGCCTGTCGGCCACCCCACGCCACAGACCTCTGCCACACCGACAAAGTTCACCTCCGTCACCCCCGCGACGTTTGTCTCTGCCACCGCAGTCACCACCACGGAATTTGTCTCTGTCGCCACCTCCACGTCTGCCTCTCGCGCCCCCGCCGAGGATTCAGACCACCCAGGTCACCAAACCGACCACGACTTCGGAGGATGACGACTTGGAAATCGTCAGACAGACCAATGTTCAGCTGGAGCGCTCCCTACGGCCGCGGAAGCCGATTCAACAACACCCGTATCTTCTCGAGAGTGTCAAATACACAAGCTTTATGAAGTCGCATGGTGTGAAGCCGGTCAAAGTCGCTGTCGAGACCGCCGTTGCCAAGACAAGGGCGCAAGAAGAGGACTCGCAGGACCAGGAATTCGAGGGCGAGGAAAGTCAGGAAGCGAGTAATGCTCTGAGCAAAGAGACGGATGAGAGCGTCACTCTTCTTATGGACGAGGACTTCGGTCTTGATGAACTCGCCCCCTCTCCGTCCCCAGAAAAGACGTCTCCCGCTGGCATCCACTTGCGGCCTAGTAGTCAGCCAACGGATGCCAACAACACGCCTCCCTCCACATTCTCCGACGATGACGACGACCTGCCAAGCCTGGAGAGACTGGTACGTGAGCCCCAGAACGAGCGCGTTCGGCGCCTCAAGCGTCAAAGCTCGGGGCTCATGTCTGCAAGGCGGAAACGCCAGAATCGTCTCCCTGATTCCTCGCAAGCGTCGTCGCCTCCTCGCCAACCGAAAGCTCCACTCGACATTTGGAGTCTATCATCCTCTCCGGTAGCGAACCAGCCCCGGAACTTCGAACCCTCTCAGATACTCGGGAATTCGTCGCCCGTACGGACACTCCGGTTCCCATTCGGTCCTCTGTCACCAACACGCCCAGTCGAAAATGGGACTGCGGATGCTCCTGTGTTGATAGGGGAGGGGAGTGAATCAGGCTCAGGGTCCTTGTTGGATGGCTATGCGAGCGGTGCAGATGCTGCTGTGTTGGTTGACGAGGCGAGTGAAGGGCCGAGCGGATCCGACTCCTCGTCTTCGGCTGATCGCTCTGCCATCGGTGCAGATGCCGTGCGCCGGCACGTTCGGAGAATTCGTGGCGTACTCCCAGCATCCTGGCTCCGCCTGGACCAGGACGCCCACAGGAAGGCCGTCCAGCCAGAGAGAAGGAGCTCTGAACCAGAGCCTATTCCTGCTCCGAGACGAGGTGTCGCGATGCCGCGGACAAGCACCTCGACGCGACATGTCTCTACCCAGTTTCCCTTTGAATTTGACGATTCCGACGACGAGCCTCCTCAAATGGTGGCCAAGCTTTCCAAAGCCCCCGCGGCCACTGCCCCGCCGATCGTTATTCACCAAGATTTCGATGACGGATCCTCGCTGGAGGAGGAGGATTTCATCGACCCCATGTTGCCGGGGAGGAAAAGGCAGCCTGGCTCCCCCGGTGCATTCAGGGCCACCAAGAGGCAGAAGAAGGATCCGCTCACCGGACGTCCCAAGACCCGCCAGCCGAGGATTACAGACGTTTTGAGCCGATCGAGGGGCACAACCGGTGCGGCGAGGTCTGGGAAAGCCCTGCCAAAGCCTCGTCGGAAGGATGGGATGCTCTCTACAAGATCCAAGCCGAGGAAACGTGCAGCCACACCACCGCGCCTGAGCATCCTAGATGTGATGGGACCCGAGGCACCCAGGTTTGTCAAACTCGCAGCCCGAGCTGTTAGGAAAAAGCAGAATCTTGGGAGAACAAGCCCGTCCCAGAAGATCATCCGCCTGGCAAGTCGAGCGGACAACATTGATGTCCTTTCGGCGCTTCAGGATTGGACCTCTGGTAAGACCAGACAAAAGACCAACATCAAGCCTTCTCAGCCACGAACAACAAGACCTGCTCTCGAAGAAGTGTCGTCTAATGACCGGCCACGGTCCTTGTTGCAGCAGCCCAGCGGCCTAGTTAGGCACAACTCTCTCGGTTCGCTTGCCTCCACGGATCTCCAGGAGAAGTCGAAAACACCTTCGACGCACTCGACCGGAAAGCCACCGCAGAGGAGAGGCTTGCAGCCGAGCCATGCTCCGGAGTTTGCTCCTGCTCAGTTGGAGACAGCTGACGTTCGACTGGATCGGAGTCATCTCACTGCCCACAAGCGTTCCCTGGATGCGTTTTACCGAGCTCGAAATGTTGCCCCTTCTTTGGATGGGTTTTCAGACACTGTACTCTCGCCGACGCGACCCCCTCAGCAACCGCAAAGCGCGAGCCTGGAGAGGCCACCGACCAGAGCCGCTCCACCACGGGCAAATGCGAAATCACGCGTCCGAAAGACTCGTGCTCCTCGCCACGTCGACCCCGAAGCGCCTCAGTATACTCGAGCCAACGATCCTCTTCCGGTGGAAATCACGACTGTCGAGGACCCGCCCGAGCAAGGCCTTGAAGTTGGCGACAAACTCAGGGGCTTGGGACCCTTTGGTGCACAGTCTACCCACGACTTTGAGGTCTTTCCCCTTGACGCTGGCACTTTCTTCCATGAAAGCACATTGATTGGCCGAGGAGATCTTCGAAAGGCCGCAAGCCTTGGGCATTCAGATGCACTTCATCACCAAAAGGCGTCGGTTACGTTCGCTTTGGACGGGCTGACGATGAGGTGGGGGGAGTGGAAAGACAGCACATCCTCCGAGTTTGGCATCATCATCGACTGGATCACAGAAAAGTTGTGTGCCGAAAACATGCCAGCGGATGGGAATCTGCGCATCGTTGAAGCGGCCGACTTTGTTCTCCGTTATTTCCTGGGATCCTTCAGTGTTCCGAATGACGATTCGGAAAAGGCCTTCCTCTCCAGAACCCTCGAGGTCTTTTCAGGCTTGGTCGCTCGCTTCCAGTCCACCGACTGGTCCAAAAAGCCCAGACTGCTCAAGGAGGCACATCTTGGGGCTGCGGTCCGTCTCTTGGTGGCAGTACTGGCAGTACTGTCACTCAGCAAGGCACCCCGGAACGACCCCATACAAACTCTCAAAATCGAGACTCTCCTCCGGAACCTAAGCGTGGTCACTGTGAAAGGGCTGTTGAGCTGCGGCCTCGATGAGATACGCGACTTGTACGGCCATCTGCAAATATCGTCTTTCCGGGAACGGGGCATTCGTTCTAGCCAAACTCTCGCCAACTTCTGGGTGGTTGTCATCCGAGCCTTGGAGAGTGCCGAAATCCCAAGAAGTTCCTTCTGGGACGTTACTCATTCTGTCATGTTAGCACCCCAGATCGTCTCGGGGTGCGACGCTCAGGTGTTTGAGCGACTGTGGCAGGACATGTTTACGCTCTTGCCTCTCAGCGAAGTAGACATTGACGGAGTCTTGGTCCCTGGTCTGAGAAGGTCGTCTCCTCTGGAAGGGTGGGCGCTGCCGCAACGACTGCTGAGGCGCATCTTTGAATTGTACAACTCCAAGACGCGCCAACCTCCCGGTTTCAACGAGTACTGTCGAGCTCTGATCGCCCGCTGCCATTACCTCGTCCAGCAATGGGGATGGATCAAGAGCACAGGTATCATCGGCGTCATCTTTGACTTCTTTGGTTCCCAGGGCCTCTCCAACCTCCGAAACGAAGAGGTCTATCGATCGCCTCGTTTCCTGGACGAACTCGGCCAAAGCCCCTCCCTCTCCCTGGAACCCGAAGACCGATGCTTCCACATCTTCGTCAAGCTCCTTGCTCTGTCGATCCAGCGCCTCAAGCATCTCGGACGCCAGAACGACATCAGAAACCTCGTAACCCGAACCCTACCCAACCACGACAGACAGCTCCTCAAGGAAAACACAGTCCACCAACACGACCTGGGCGCCCTGAGAAACCACCATGACCTCCTCTGCACGCTGTTCTGGGCCGCCCCGCCCGAGATGCGGCCGTCGGCGCACCTGGTGGAGAAGCTCGTCGTCGCCGGCGCGGCGCACAAGGAGGCCTGCCTTATCAACCTCCGAGCCTGGAGCCAGCTCGCCAGGTTCGTCGCCTCGTATGACAGGACGGGCACCGAGCTGCGGCCGTTTATCGCGTGGAGCAGCAACGTCTTTGGCCAGCTGCTGGACCAGTACCTGTCGGCGGCGTCGGACATTGAGCAGCAGTTCCGCGCGCTGGCCTGCGAGATGCCCGGGATCAGCGTCGACGTCCGCGATAAGATGATTGCCAAGAACAAGGCGACGGCGATGGACCTGCTGCACTTCTCGATGAAGGCCTCGCTGGATGTGTTGCGGGCGACGGTGTCGTTTGAAGCGATGCTGGGGGCGTTGAACATCGGTCAGCTGCAAAAAGCGTTTACTGCGCTGGACTTTCAGTCGCCGGACTTTGACTGGAGTGTGTTGAGGGTGGCGGTGGTGACCCTGGAGTACTTCTTCAAGCAGATTGACGAGGCCTCGGAGGAGCAGTATTCGAGCGGGGAGTCGGACAAGGTTGATTCCCAGCTGCTGGAGGATGCGTTGTTGCTCTTCAATGAGAAGCTGGCCAAGGATTTCTTCTGGATGGGCCGTTCCATCATCGGGCTGCCGGTGAAGAAAAGGGGCGACACGGAAAGCGAACAGTCGCTGTGCGCGGAAAAGACGGTCTCCTTGGCTGCGAGGATTGCAGCGAGATTTATCAAGGATGGCATGACGGTATGTATTTTCTGGCTGGTGGTTGGTGTTGACAACTTGGCTAACCTGTTTCACAGCAACTGTCGTCCTTCTTCAGCTCGGGGAGATATTGTCTCTTCCCAGACATACCAAGCAAGCTGGCCACCGCGGAACGACGGTACATGCCTCTCTTCATCTCCATCCTCGTCAAGAACTACATCTTTGATTTCAAGGACCTTGGCGCCAGCAGCATTTTCAGCCTCTGGCTGCTCTTTATTACCAAGCCCTTCCACCATCTTGGATACGAACATTACCTCGCCGAGGTCCTCATGCACCAGAACCTCGGCTTCATGGAGCGCGTCAACGTCTCGGTCGGCATACCACCCGACTACAACTCCAACGTCGACCTCTTCTCCTGCGCCGTGCACTTTATGCGCAAAAAGCTGCGCGAGGCCGACTCATCCCAAACTTCCCGCCTCCTCCGCGCCGAATACGACAAGAACCTCCAGCTGGTCATGCAGCGCATGAAAGACGACCTCAGCCACCTCAAATCCAACCCCGCGCAGCACGCCGCCCACATCGACTTTGTCCGGCAAATCATCTCGCTCATCAAATCGCACGGCGTCAACATATCTGTCGTCGACCCCTTCTTCACCCAGCCCGGCCCGGACTACTCGCCCCCCCTACAGGACCCGCAGCTGCACACGGCCGGCATCGTCGCCTACGGCGTCCGCCTCGCCGAGAAGGACGCCCGCGCCGTCCCGCAGCTGTTTCACTACCTCTACAACCACTTCAAGATCGCGCTCGGCAACGGGAAGCTCGAGCAGGAGCGGACGATCCTGGTCAAGGCGATGCGCAGCGAGCCGAGCGTGTTGGTGTTTGTGCTCGAGTTCATGCTTCCGGCCATCGTCGTCGTCTGCCACACGACGTGCGACGCGTGGTTGCTGCTTGAGGTGTATGCTGACGCGCTGGGTGATCTCCTGGGTGGGGACTGCTTCCCGCGGGAGCTTTCCCGGGAGGAGCTCGGGCACGCGGCGGCGCTGCTGGAGGTGGTGGTCAAGGCTCTACGGGCGAAGCCAGATCCGAGCGGGGAATCGCTGGTGATTCGGGCGGTTCTGGCGGAGGTTGCGGATGTGCTGAGGCCTTTCGTTGTGGCTGAACTGTGTGGAGAGCCTGGGGAGGTGGAGGAGGGGCTGGAAAGGGCGGTGGAGGCAACGAGGCGGTATTTTGTCGAGGACGTGACAGAGCCAGGGGCGGGAGAGGTGGTGGTGGATAATAGCCAGGTCAAGGAGTTTGCGAGGATGGTGGTGGCGGATGTAAGGAGGAGTTGGATGGTTTCCGAGGACTTTGTCACGGTGCAGATGGCGGGTGGGAGGCCGGGGACGCCGTCGGCGACGCAAGTGGGGCAGGGGACAAGGTACGAGGCGTGTAGCGCGCAGACTGCGGGTGTGTACAGAGACAGGTTCGATGCGATGGCAGCGAAATGGGGGAGGGCGCAGGAGTCTTGGGTGAGGGGGGAGGGGAAGGGGATGGGAAGCGTGGTTCGTTCTTGGGATAGGAGGGATGGGGGGGGTGGTGGGACGGGGCAAGTTGATGATATGCTATTTTGAGGCACTCAGCAGTATATACTACAGATATGATATGAGATAGATGAAGAAATGAATGTGCTATGCCTGCCTGGATACGCGGCGGAAGCTTGGGTATTTTGTGGTCACTGGAGAGGACATGAAAAGGGGAATGTTTGCCAAGCCTTTTGCGCACAGACCCTCCCTGGAGCTCAAGCTCTCGGGTTCGCAACGGCGAAATCTTTTGAGCTCCGCGAGGTGCGAACCTCGAAAAGCTCTTGGCAGCGACTTGAACCGCAGTCACAACCTCGACAAAGCCGACGGTTTGACAAGACACCAGCCCAGACCATTGTGCTTTCTCGACGACGCGCCAACTCCCAACCAACCCCAATGCCCACCACACGGCTACGCCGACTCCATTCCCAATGAAGGCAGCAGCCGGGGCGCGAGCCCTCCGTTCCGTGCAACCATGCCGCCGACTGCCCCGCGCCGCCGTCACCGTCCCAGGCCTCTCGCGCCGACCATTTTCCACCTCCCCCCCTCTGCGCTCCCACCAGGACGAAGACCCAAGCAAACCACCGCCCGCGACAGCAGATCCCCCAGCGGCCGACAAGCCCCCCGCCACCGAGAACGACCCCAACAACAATACCTCCGACACCCCTCCCCCAAAAGACATCAACACCCCCTTCCCGAAACCCCCCTCCCCCACGACCACAACCACGACCACAACCTCCGCCTTCCGCGGCCGCCGCCGCACCCTCCGACCCGTCGACGACCCCTCCACCGCCGGCCCTCCGCCAATCACCATCCCCGCGTCCTTTCTCGACCGCCACGTCTCGCTGTACGAGGCGCGCCCGCTCCCATTCCTTCCGACCCCGCCGCCTAGCGACGACGCCCCGCCACCGGCGACGGTCCCCGATGGCGACGCGGTGGAGCCGGAGGAGCCGGAGGCAGAAAAGGCGCTAGGCGACGTGCGCGTGCGCAAGTTCCAGGACGCGGGGTATCACAAGGTGTGCGTGGAGCTGGCGGCGGCGGTGAGCGCGGAGATGGAGGCGGTGCGGCCCAGGATCTGGCGGAAGACGGTGCAGCGTGGGGTAGCGGTGGTGGCGGGGGTGAATTTCAGGGGGCGCGGGCTGGGACGGGAGGTGGTGGAGGCGGCGGCGACGGAGGTGGGCGCGGATGTGGTGCATCTGGATGCCGTCACGGTGGCCGCGGGCGTGGGGCGGTATTTGAATCAGAATATGCATTGGAATCGGGGGTCGGTGTCGATGCTGGGGTATGCGGCGGCTGAGATGAATGGGCGGTGCGTGCCGAGGGTGGAGATGGAGGAGGGGGAGGGGATGAGTATGGTGGTGGCGCTGCCGCAGAGGTTGAGGTCGTTTTTGTCGACCAAGGCGGAGGCGGCAGAGGCGAACTATGCGGATGGCGCGTGGGACGAGTTGAAGCTGGCCAAGGCGTTGGAGGCGCTGGTGGGGTGCGCGGATGTCAAGAGGGAGGCGGCGGGGGTGGGCGCGGAGCAGAGGGACTTGATTGTTCACTTGAGTGATTATGTCGAGATCCGCTCCCTGCACGAGGGCATCATCACGAAGCTGCGGGACATTGTGGACAGCATGTGGCAGCGCGGGAGGCGGGTCGTGCTGGTCGGGTCGTCGGCGAGCGACGTCAACAAGTCGGCGCAGTGGCGCGAGCAGCTGGTCGAGCTGGGGAGGGAGGGCAGCCACATCATCCCGCTCCAGGCGGCGTCGAACGAGCTGAGCGCGCGCGAGTCGGGCGACAACTTCCACGAGAACATGCACAACATCCGGACCATGCTCGAGGCGATGCTCGGCACCTCGATCAACGTCACGTTCGACACCCACGAGCACGGCAGCCTCCTCCTGGGGGAACACCACAGCCTCGTCCTGACGCTGTCGCAGACGGTCTACGATGTGCAGTGGGTGTACCGGCTCGTCTCGCTCATGGTGGGCGGGAGGACGCCGCGCTTCGACGAGTTCAGCCTCGCCAGCCTCGAGTTCGCCCTGCAGTTCATGTCGGAGCGCAACAAGGACTGGTCGACGCTGTACCCGAGCATCCGGCCGCCGTACTACTCCCCGCTCCTCTCCGCCCGCCCGCCCTTTTCCTTCTCCGGCAACGGCACCGAAGACTGGCCCCAACCCAACGCCCCCGACTGGAAACCCAACAGCAGCACCCCCCCCCACACCTCCGGGAGCAACCTCTCCCACCAAGACCTCGACCAGCACGAGAAGAAGCTCCTCTCGGGCCTCATCAACGCCGCCGACATCCACACCACCTTCGCCGACATCGTCGTCCCCCCCTCCACCAAAGAATCCCTCATCGGCCTGACCACGCTCTCCCTCACCCGCCCCGACGCCTTCTCATACGGCGTCCTCAAAACCGAGCGCATTCCCGGCTGCCTCCTCTACGGCCCCCCGGGCACAGGCAAGACCCTCCTCGCCAAAGCCGTCGCCAAGGAATCCGGCGCCGCCATGCTCGAGATCTCGGCCGCCTCCATCAACGACATGTGGCTCGGGCAGTCGGAAAAGAACGTCCGCGCCCTCTTCTCCCTCGCGCGCAAGCTCGCGCCCTGCGTCATCTTCCTCGACGAGGCCGACGCGCTGCTCGGCGCGCGCCACCACGGCGCCGGTCCGTCGCGCGGTGGCGGCCACCGCGAGACCATCACCCAGTTCCTGCGAGAGTGGGACGGCTTGTCGGACATGCGCGCGTTCATCATGGTCGCGACGAATCGCCCGTTTGACCTGGACGAGGCGGTGCTGAGGCGGCTGCCGCGCAAGATACTGGTGGACCTGCCGCTGGCGCCGGAGCGGGAGCGGATCTTGGGGGTGATGCTGCGCGAGGAGGCGGTGGCGGGGGATGTGGACGTTGCGAAGCTGGCGAAAGAGACGGAGTTGTATTCGGGGTCGGATTTGAAGAATTTATGTGTCGCGGCGGCGATGGAGGCGGTTAGGGAGGAGGTCAGAGAAAAAGAGAGGGTGGAGGGGGAGGGCGGGGAGTACAAGTTCCCGGAGAAGAGGGTGTTGTTGGGGAGGCACTTTGAGAAGGGGATAAAGGAGATTGGGGCGAGTATTAGCGAGGATATGGAGAGTCTGAAGGCGATTAGGAAGTTTGATTCGCAGTATGGCGATGGGGGGCGGAAGAAGAAGGGGAGGAGGGGGATGGGGTTCGAGGTGGTGCCCGCGGAGAAGGGGGGGAGTGAGGGGGCGAGGGTGAGGCAGGTGGGGGTGGTGGGGGTGTGAGATATCCATGGTGAAAAAGTTGTATTGATATTGCATTGGGGTGGGGGGTTAGACAATGGTAGACTGGAGGGGGTCATGGTAGTAATTTCAGTGACGATACTGCATCTGGCAGGAGTTGAGCCTTGGGGAAAATAAACTGTTTCTCTCACGTGCCTGACGGAACATGAACCGCATTGACAACCCGGACATGACAATAAAACAGAGTGTGCCATTCAGAGAATTTGGTATCATATTACGCCGTCTCGATCTTTCCTGTACTTAAATCTCCGGTCTTGGTCTCTACGACTTCCTACTCCATCTCCCACCCCCTCTCTTCGCGTCCTCTCACCAAACCCATTGACCTAAGCCCCCTCCACAGCCTTCCTATACAACCCCCTCGCGTGCTCCAGCGCCTCCATCTGCCCCCCCAGAAACGCCATGACCGCGTCCCTTCCCCCGCCCACCTTGACCCACGGCGTCTTGCGCCCCGTCCGCCGAAAGATCTCCTTCATCTCCCGTTTGCGCTGCTCCGCCCTCTGCGCCTTGGCCGCCTCGGCCTCCTCGGCCAGCGCCCGCACCCGCACCTGGCACCGCGCCAGCGCCTCCTCGTGGTACGCCAGCTCCTGCGCGCGCGCGGCGTCGCCCGAGTAGAACGCGGCCCAAAACTGCCGCAGGAACTCGGTCGTGGTGGCGTTGGTGAGGGCGCAGCGCTCGGCGATGGCGGGGGGGATGGCGTTGGGCGACGAGGCGTCCGAGGTGGTGGTGGCGGGGCCGGAGCGGTTCATGGCCATGCCCTCGAGGATTTGGTGCTGCGCCGTCTTGAGCGCGGCGCGGGAGGCCGGGTGCGGGTGCTTGGGGGGCAAGCCTTCGCCCGTGTCGCTCTCGCTGTCGTCGTCGATGCCGATGGAGCGGTGCAGGTCGATGCCGCCGGCGCCGGCGGTGGTGGGGTCGAGGTCGATGGTTTCGAGGTCGGCGGAGACGAGGAAGAGGACGTCGTCGGGGCTTTGGTCGGCGGTGGCGGCGTCGGCGAGGGTGTCGGAGGATTGGGCAGCGGTTTGGTTGGAGAAGGACTGGTCCTGTTTCTTGACGTTGAGGGGGATCTGGTTGGCGGCGGCGGGGTCGTGGAGGTTGCGGATGTCGAGGTGGGCGAAGGTCGAGGCGTCGGTGTCGCGCGGGAGGGCGTTGGGGCCGGCCGAGGAGGACGCGATGTCGCTGTCGGTGGCCTGGACGCCGGCCATGATCTTGCTGCTGATGCTGTTGAGGGCCTTGATGATGGGCACGTTGGCGCGCGGGCGCATCTCGGCGTCGCTGCGGTTGCCGCCCTTGAAGCCGCCCTTGTTCTCCTCGTTGGCCTCGAGGTCGATGATGTGGGGGATCTGGTCGGGCGTGATGGTGCTGGCCCAGGCGACGGTGGCGTCGGCGTCCAGGTAGCGGTCAAAGATGGGGTTGCTGTCGTCGTTGTCGGTGATGCGCTCGCCGCGGAGCTTCTTGTAGAGGCGGCTGAGGAAAAACTGGGACCAGAACTGGGCGTCGTTGAGCTTGGGCACGTTTTCGTTGTAGACGCGCTTGACGACGGGGTGCTGCTGGAAGATGAGCTGGACCTGGTCGACGTTGATGCTGAGCTTGAGCTCGTCGTTCTCGACGCGCGGCTTGATGGTCGACAGCACGTTGTACTGGCCCTTTTTCTGGTTGAGCTCGATGGCGTGGGCGCGCAGCAGGCCGATGCGGGTGCTCCAGAACTGCTTGTCAAAGGCGGCGTCCGAGATGAACTCGGGCTTGGCCGCGCGGGCGTCGGTGTAGGTTTGGCTGAGGGACTCGTCCCTCTTCATGAGCGACTGGTGGAGCTCTCCGTCTCCCAGGAGCATCTCGTCGTCAAACCAGCGCATCACGGCGGCCTTGGGGGCGTTGACGGCATTGGCAAAGGACATGGAGGCGGAGTCGGCCGAGCCGTTGGCGTCCGGCTTGGGGGCAGCCTCGCCAGCGGGTTTGGGGGCATTGGGGTCCCGGGGCATGAGGGTGGTGAGGATGTCGCGGATGGCATTGCACTCGGCGCGGGCGTCGGCGGGCGAGTTGAACTGGAACAGGTAGGACGAGGACTCGGCGTCTGGTGACCGGGGCTTCTCAAAGATCTTGAGGATGACCTTGGCGGCGGTGGCGGGCGTCTGTTGGAGGTTCTTGATCTTGTCTACGGCCAGCGAGACGTGGGGCGGGCCGGTGCCGGGGAGGGGGGCCCATGTCAGTGACTTCTGGTCCTGGGTGAGAGTGATGATGCCCTCTTTTTTCTTGTAGATGGCCTTGCCAGCTGGAATCGTGGTGGACATGTTGGAGGTCGGTCGGTGCCTGGGGAAGGCCGAGTGGACGAGGATGTGGAAGCGTGAGAGGATGATGGCACGCGGGCCGAGAGCGAGAGGTACCGGCCCTGAGTATGGCCCTCTGCCAGCAACGGACGAGCTGTCAACTTTGAATGTTGGAGTGCTGCCTAGAAGGTCGAGATGTTCAAGTGCCAAGACTCATGCAGCGCCTCAGCGCATGTCCTCCCTCGCCTGTCCTCGAGCCAGAACCGACATGCAGCAGCTTGGGACAGTTCGATATTGATGCGGGTGAGTACAAATGGGCGTTGTTCTTGTGAGCCAGATGGTGGTGTCTTGATTTTACAGGGTTGACAGTCTTTGATGTTGGTTCTTCAAGGTCGAGGTTGAGGGAACCAATTGATGGAGGTTGAAAGAAGACGGCTTGGCTTTTGGGACTGGGGAGCTTGGCTATTCGAACCACCCACAGGTGCCAAGATATCCACCGTCGCCAGGGTCAGGGTTAGCAGTCAAAATTCATCGGGACATGTGACCTGGGCGGTGACACAGATGAGTCAAAACTTGGATTCAGAATCCAGGAATCGAATCCAGGAATTGCAGTCGAGGGAGCACGGAAAGGGTGGTATTGCATGCGGTATTTTATACACAAGTGAGAGAGAAGATAGGGTAAATTCATTTTGGTCAACGAGGAATGTCGAGTCTTGAATGTCGACGCCAACAACGACGACGACATCACCGCCAACAACAACAGCCACCACGACTCGGCATTCGTCACCCGGCATAAGTCGGTCGGGCTGAGTGATCGTTGACCAAGAGCGCGAGAGAGACGGAAGCCCCGGTACATACAAAAAAAAAGTGTCAAGACTTGATCGAGGTCCCGTCAACGGCCCAACGGACGGACATGCCATTGGCGAGCCGGCGACCGCGCGAAGGGAAAGAGGCGAACCACAGCGAGGCATGAGGCACGGAGCACCCAAGACCTGGAACCACTCGCCAATGGCAATCGGCAACCCCTGTAGACTCCATCCCCATCCCAACTCGAGTCGAGAATTTGCCGTCATCGTCTCTGTGGTCCCGTTCTCTGCATTCTTTCCACTTTTTTTATCCCCAAATGCCCTCATCTTGATCGCCTCCGTCTTTTCCAGGCGCCCCTGTGATCTTTCCGACGCCCGCGGCCCCGACTTACTCCGCCGCTCTCTTTATTTCGCGACCTCCCACCCGCCGGGTCTCTTTGATTGCCGGACCCTCCTCGTCGTCGTCGTCCCTATTCTGACGGGCTCTCTTTTCCTGCGCAGACTCTGGTCTTGCCCCCTTCCTCTAATACCCCCCGACCCCCGACCACCCGGCGAGATGCTGCGCAACTCGTTCCGCGTGCTGCAGGGCGTGACGGCCTCGTCGCGATGCCTCTCGACCCTCGCCAGCTCGGCGCGCCCCGGCATCAAGCTGGCCGCCGCCCGCCGACCCCTCGCCCTCGCCGCCCAGCGCCGCTGCGAGAGCAGCCTCTCGAACCCCCCCGACCCCAACGACAACTTCCTCTCCGGCAACACGGCCAACTACATTGACGAGATGTATCTGCAGTGGAAGCAGGACCCCAAGAGCGTGCACGTGTCGTGGCAGGTCTACTTCAAGAACATGGAGAGCGGCGACATGCCCATCTCGCAGGCCTTCACCCCGCCCCCGTCGCTCGTGCCCGGCTCGGCCGTGCCGAACCTGGCCGCCGGCGCCGGCGTGGGCATTGGCGAGGGCACCAACATCACCAACCATCTCAAGGTCCAGCTGCTGGTGCGCGCGTACCAGGCCCGCGGTCACCACAAGGCCCAGATCGACCCCCTCGGCATCCGCACCTCGTCCAAGGGCTTCGGTAACATCAAGCCCAAGGAGCTCAGCCTCGAATACTACCAATTCACCGACAAGGACATGGACACCGAGTACACCCTGGGCCCCGGCATCCTGCCGCGCTTCAAGAAGGATGGCCGCGAGAAGATGACGCTGCGCGAGATCGTCGACGCCTGCGAGAAGATCTACTGCGGCTCGTACGGCGTCGAGTTCATCCACATTCCCGACCGCGAAAAGTGCGACTGGCTGCGCGAGCGCCTCGAGGTGCCGCAGCCCTTCAAGTACTCGATCGACGAGAAGCGCCGCATCCTGGACCGCCTCATCTGGAGCTCCAGCTTCGAGTCGTTCCTGTCGACCAAGTACCCCAACGACAAGCGCTTCGGCCTCGAGGGCTGCGAGACACTCGTGCCCGGCATGAAGGCCCTCATCGACCGCAGCGTCGACTACGGCGTCAAGGACATTGTCATTGGCATGCCGCATCGTGGCCGTCTTAACGTCCTCAGCAACGTCGTGCGCAAGCCCAACGAGTCGATCTTCAGCGAGTTTGCCGGTTCGCCCGGCGGCGCCGAGGACGAGGGCTCGGGCGACGTAAAGTACCATCTCGGCATGAACTTTGAGCGCCCCACCCCCTCGGGCAAGCGCGTGCAGCTCTCGCTGGTCGCCAACCCGTCGCATCTCGAGGCCGAGGACCCCGTCGTCCTCGGCAAGGTCCGCGCCATCCAGCACTACAACAACGATGAGGCCACGCATCGCAGCGCCATGGCCGTCCTGCTGCACGGCGACGCCGCCTTTGCCGCCCAGGGCGTCGTCTACGAGTGCCTCGGCTTCCACTCGCTCCCCGCCTTCTCGACCGGCGGCACCGTCCACCTGGTCGTCAACAACCAGATCGGCTTCACCACGGATCCCCGCTTCGCCCGCTCGACCCCCTACTGCACGGATATCGCCAAGGCCATCGATGCGCCCGTTTTCCACGTCAACGCCGACGACGTCGAGGCCGTTAACTTTGTGTGTCAACTCGCGGCCGATTGGCGTGCCGAGTTCAAGCAGGACGTTATTATCGACCTGGTGTGCTACCGCAAGTACGGCCACAACGAGACGGACCAGCCGTCCTTCACCCAGCCCCTCATGTACAAGCGCATCCAGAACCAGCCGCCCCAGATCGAGGCCTACGTGAACCAGCTCCTCAAGGAGGGCACCTTCACCAAGGAGGACGTCGAGGAGCACAAGCAGTGGGTGTGGGGTATGCTGGAGGAGAGCTTCGCCAAGTCCAAGGACTACCAGCCGACCTCCAAGGAGTGGACCACGAGCGCCTGGAACGGCTTCAAGTCCCCCAAGGAGCTCGCCACCGAGGTGCTCCCCCACAACCCCACGGGCGTCGACCAAAAGACGCTCGAGCACATCGGCGAGGTCATCGGCTCCACCCCTGAGGGTTTCACCCCCCACCGCAACCTGAAGCGCATCCTCACCAACCGCACCAAGTCGGTTATCGAGGGCAAGGGCATCGACTGGTCGACGGCCGAGGCGCTCGCTTTCGGCACCCTTGTCACCGAGGGCCACCACGTCCGCATCTCGGGCCAGGATGTGGAGCGTGGAACCTTTTCGCAGAGACACTCCGTCTTCCACGACCAAGAGACCGAGGACACCTACACCCCCCTGCAGCACGTCAGCAAGGACCAGGGCAAGTTTGTCATCTCCAACTCGTCGCTCAGCGAGTTCGGCGCTCTCGGCTTCGAGTACGGCTACTCTCTGACGGACCCCAACGGCTTCGTCATGTGGGAGGCGCAGTTCGGTGACTTTGCCAACAACGCGCAGTGCATCATCGACCAGTTCATCGCCTCGGGTGAGGCCAAGTGGATGCAGCGTACCGGTCTCGTTGTCTCGCTCCCCCACGGCTACGACGGACAGGGCCCCGAGCACTCGTCTGGCCGCCTGGAGCGCTTCCTCCAGCTCTGCAACGAGGACCCCCGCGTCTTCCCCGCGCCCGAGAAGCTCAACCGCCAACACCAGGACTCCAACATGCAGATCGCCTACATGACGACCCCGGCCAACCTGTTCCACATTCTGCGCCGCCAGATGAACAGGCAGTTCCGCAAGCGTGAGTGTTCCTGACCCTTGATGACAATGTCCAAAACTAACTCTTGCAGCCCTCGTCATCTTCTTCTCCAAGTCTCTTCTCCGCCACCCCCTGGCGCGCTCCGACATTGAGGAGTTCACGGGCGACTCGCAGTTCAAGTGGATCATCCCCGACCCTGCGCACGAGGCGGGCACGCTCAAGCCGCACGACGAGGTGGAGCGCGTCATCCTCTGCTCGGGCCAGGTGTACGCGGCGCTGCACAAGTACCGGGCCGACAACAACATTGACAACGTGGCCATCACGCGCATCGAGCAGCTCCACCCATTCCCGTGGGAGCAGCTGCGCGAGAACCTGGACCAGTACCCCAACGCCAAGACGATTGTGTGGGCGCAGGAGGAGCCGCTCAACGCGGGCGCGTGGAGCTTCACGCAGCCGCGCATCGAGACGCTGCTCAACCAGACGCAGTACCACGACCGGAAACACGTCATGTACGCCGGCCGCAGCCCCAGCGCGTCGGTCGCCACGGGTCTCAAGTCGTTCCACAACAAGGAGGAGCAGGATTTGTTGGAGATGGCGTTTTCTGTCAAGCAGGACAAGCTCAAGGGAGAGTAGGATGCTGTGGGATGGAGGAGGAGTGCCTGTATTTTTATCTGCCTCGATGATGCCCAATGACATTCGACGGACAGCAACGCATGGATAGGTCGAATGGATGTCTTTTTTCCTGTGTCAATGTCTGTTTTCCTTGTCTGTAGTCTACACAGGGGGGCGGGTAAGGATTATGAAGGGAGCATCCATTGGTTTCAAAGCAAGAAAATGGGTACGTATTAGAGTTAGTAGGTAGGTGGTGGGGATGGGTGAATGAGAGCATCAGTTGGGTTGGAGTTTGAAGCAGTCCAGTCAGGGATTTCAAGATGATTTTGACATGATGTCGAAGGAGCGGTACCGGAGAAGAACAGCATCATGGTGAAGGACGGGGACCAAATAGAGCCCCCTAGCGGCTTGTTTATCAAGCATGTCGTGCTCGTTGCCATGGGCTCAAGTCGTCGGGAGGATCAAGTTGGAGATATAGCCCTCACTCTAATTGGCGGAATTACTGTTTCCGAAGAGGACTCGGGGCCCTTTTGTCACGAGCTTGCTCCAAGTGAAAGCCGATGGTCCGGAGAAATCCCCAGCCGGACAAGGGCATGACGAGAAATAGTCCGCCTTCTCTCTCGAATTCTTCGACGAGGTTGAGAAGATGGGGAAAAGAAGGAAGTGATTGTTCGCTGCCTACCTTGGCCGGGTTATTTATTCCGTTGGTGCCACTGTCTTCAAGTTGATGAAGATCACTGACCGGGCGGCCGGTGTATTTCTCGGAGCAGTATCGGCTCGCTGAAGTGTAGCGGGGCGTGGTCCAATTTAGGCCTGTCATTGGTGCATCTTCAGTGGTGTGCACCCTGCAGGTGTGCCGAAGCGGAAGTACGTGGGGGAGACAAGGGGAGACAAGGTGGTGACCCCGTTTTTCTTCTCCAACTTTTGCTCCTCCACCACGCCAGGGCAACAAGGCGGATTCATTTGGGACTGTCTTCCATATCTCGAGCTGTTTTTTCTCGTCCCCGAGCACAAAGCACAAAGCAAACAATGTCGCCAGATAGCGATGCTGAGGTTCGGCAGCTGTTTCTGTATCCGAAGCCCTGATTGAGACGCCGAGACCCGGTCAGACGTCGTGAGCCGAATCGAATTCAACAAACGACCTACACTCGCACCCACCCCTCCTCCTCCCCGTGGTCAGTGGACAGCGGGCAGTGGACACGACCGAGAGTCAGGTACTCGGGGCATCTCTTGCTGATCGACAACGGCGACAGGCCTCCTCCTCAACCACCAGACTCCCTCACACACGATACCCGCAAGCCAACTCGCCGCCGCCGCCGCCGCCAATTTCGCGAGCCGAAACCTCCACCTACGGGCCCTTTTGGCTCCAGTTTTGTGGGCGGAACAGCGACACTGACGACGACAAGCAGCCCACCCCGACTCGTGTGCGGCCTTGTTTACCGGTTGCGTCATAGGCCAGGGCAGCTACCTGTCCACCAAAGTCAAGTCGCCGACTTGTCTCGTCGCATTCCACCTCCTCCCGTCTTTGTCTTGGACCCTCTCTGCGCGCCAGCTTCTCCTCGATACACACCCCCAAAGAACAGCAGCCACCATGTCAGCCTTCACCCGGGCGCGGCGCCTGCTCCTGCCGACGGCCTTGACGGCCGTGACGGCCGGCGGCCTGTACTGGAGCTACCGCCCGCGAAACATACCCGGCTACGAGGGCGCGGCCGTGCCACCCCCCATCTTTGGCGCCGACGGCACCTTTACGCTCCCGCGCTTTCCCCGCATCAAGTCGCGCCCCGAGCAGATCAAAGACCTCCGAGACTCGGAGGAGTACGACATCCTCGTCATCGGTGCCGGCGCGACCGGCGCCGGTGTGGCCCTCGACGCCGCCACCCGCGGCCTGCGCGTGGCCGTGGTCGAGCGCGACGACTTCAGCTCGGGCACCAGCAGCAAGAGCACCAAGCTTGTGCACGGCGGTGTCCGCTACCTCGAAAAGGCCGTCTGGAACCTCGACTATGCGCAATACGAGCTGGTGCGCGAGGCCCTCAAGGAGCGCAAGTACTTCCTCCAGACGGCGCCCCACCTGAGCATGTGGATGCCCATCATGCTGCCGCTCGACAAGTGGTGGAAGGTGCCCTACTACTGGGCCGGCACAAAGTTCTACGACCTCCTCGCCGGAAGCGAGGGCATCGAGAGCTCCTACTTCCTGACCAAGAGCAAGGCCATCGACGCCTTCCCCATGCTCAAGCAGACGGACCTGGTCGGCGCCCTCGTCTACTACGACGGCGCGCACAACGACTCGCGCATGAACGTGTCCATCGCCATGACGGCCGCGCTTTACGGCGCCACCGTCGTCAACCACATGGAGGTCACGGGCCTGAAGAAGGGCCCCGACGGCAAGCTGTGCGGCGCCACGGTCAAGGACCGCGTGCCGGAGCGCGACGGCAAGGCGGCTGACACGTTCGACATCAAGGCCAAGTGCATCATCAACTGCACCGGCCCCTTCACCGACGGCGTGCGCAAGATGGACGACCCCAACTGCAAGGAAATCGTCGCGCCCGCCTCGGGCGTGCACATCATCCTGCCCGGCTACTACAGCCCCGGCAAGATGGGCCTGATCGACCCGTCCACGTCCGACGGCCGCGTCATCTTCTTCCTCCCGTGGCAGGGCAACACCATCGCCGGCACCACCGACGAGCCCGCCTCCATCACGACCAACCCGCTGCCCGACGAGAAGTCGATCCAGTGGATCCTCAACGAGGTCGGCCACTACCTCTCCCCCGACATCAACGTGCGCCGCGGCGACGTCCTCGCCGCCTGGTCCGGCCTGCGCCCGCTCGTCAAGGACCCCAAGGCCAAAAACACCGAGTCCCTCGTGCGCAACCACCTGATCGACATCTCCGACTCGGGCCTCATGACGTGCGCCGGCGGCAAGTGGACCACGTACCGGCAAATGGCCGAAGAGTGCGTCGACGCCGCCATCTCGGCCTTTAACCTCGCCCCGCGCCGCGTCGTGGACGCCCCGCGCGTCAGCGGCTCCGAAGCCATCGACGACGGCGCCGACCTCGACGGCTCGTGCCAGACGCACCGCGTGCGGCTGATTGGCGCGCACGGCTTCAGTCGCACCCTCTTCATCCACCTGATCCAGCACTTTGGCGTCGAGACCGAGGTGGCGAAGCACCTGACCGAGAGCTACGGCGACCGCGCGTGGACGGTGGCGGCGCTGTGCCGGCCGACGGACAAGCGGTTCCCGGCGCGGGGCGAGCGCATCTCGCAGCTGTATCCGTTTGTGGATGGGGAGGTGAGGTATGCGGTGCGGCATGAATATGCGCAGACGGCGGTGGATGTGCTGGCGAGGAGGACGCGGTTGGCGTTTTTGAATGCCCAGGCGGCGTTGGAGGCGCTGCCGAGGGTGATTGACATTATGGCCGGGGAGTTGGGGTGGGATAAGACGAGGCAGGAGAGGGAGTGGAAGGAGAGTGAGTGTCCCCTTTTTCTTTTGGGTCGTTGTGATTGGGCTGTGCTAATATGGAGATTTAGCTGTTGGGTTCCTCGAGTCCATGGGCCTGCCGCATCCGATGCTGTCGGCCACGAGGAAGCAGGTCGAGCAGGGCAAGCTCGACTTTAGCACGTCGCTCGAGTACCGCATGTACTCGAGGCACGACAAGCTGGTGGAGGAGGGCAAGGGGAAAAACTGAAGAGTTTCGTCGTTATTGCTTGGTTGGAAAGACTTGCATCATCATCATTCCATGGTTGGCGGGTTCGGCGTTCCTGATGAGCGGACGCTCCTGGGCGGCTGCGTGACTTTTTGTATAGAGACTGGGTTGGCTTTCTGTTTGGTCCCTACGAAGAGTTGCATATCGGAGTGGCATTGGGTGACGAAGAAGGGGGAAAGAGCGACTGCGGACTGTGGCCCCGCCTCCGGGGTCGAGAGATAGAATTGTTAGCTGGAATCACTATTGGAAAAACACAGCAGCATCGTCCATTGATAGTTCCTGCCCACGAAACCCCTTCAACCTCGGCTTGCCCCATTCGTCGTCGACTCAAGTCCAGCACATGAAACCCAACTCCAGCAAGCAACAACGGAAATACCCACCCCCGGAGATAACCACATGCCCTCCCCCTCCCTCTCACTATCGCCACCGCCCGGACCCAACCCATCAATAGCCTCACTCGAGCCCTTCGCCTCGGAAGAAAAACTCCTTCGTCTCATGGCAAGCTCGCGAGGAAAAGATTCTGGTGAAGCACGGCCCCCCTAGCATGCAACGCACAGACAGACAGTCCGACGGCATGGGATCGGAAACCTTGCCCCCTTCAACACCTCCAATCTCAAGCCACACCACGTGGGATCGGCCGATGACCCCGAGCCCGAGGCTGTGTTTCGGGGGCGCCGCGCGCCGCGCGCTCGGGTCAGGGGTTTGCCTACAATGAGACCGAGATGGGTGCCGGCGTTGAAACAACTTGCCTTGAACTTCTCCCCCCGAGGCAGCAACACTGAACTTTGCTCTCGCGGCCGGCGGACAGCCGGACGAACGGGGCGGGGAGTTCTCCGGCTCCGGCTCCGGCCCCGTCTCCGAACCCTTCCCTCGGGCCAGCAGCGCCTTCCTCCACCAACATATGTCTCCGAGTCGGACCCTGGGCGTTTCTTTGCGCATGGAGTTCCCTTTACTTTGACCTCCAACACCAAACCTCCAGCCGAGAGCTCCGCTCGCCCCGCCTGCACGGAACAGCCCAGCAGCCAGCCAGCTCCCTTTGTTGCGCCGCGCTAACACCACGACACCACCCCCAACGGAGCCGAGGACCGGCTCCGTCCGGCGGCCCAGCCCATTCCGGAACACGCACCCCCCCGAGCTAGCGCAGAACGGCCCTCCAGGTGGATGTGCTCGGCGACCATAACCGACTGTTGCCCTAGCTCCCGGGCAGCAACATTACCGCCCCTTACCTGACTGACAAAAGTAGGCCCAAAAGTACAGTTGTCCGAGCCTCAACCTCTCCACTCCCCCACGTTACACGTAGCATCGCTTCAACCGCACGAGAGGAGATAATAGAACCCTCTCCAGCTCCCCCTTCGCCCAGCTTTCTCACTGCCGATTATGTGTCCCGTAGCAGTCTGGCAGAGAAAAGAATGGGATGCCATGTGACGGTGGGATTTATCGCTTTCCATGTACAAAAGTAGTCAGGTCATTAGAGGACCCAGTTCGACTCGGATGAGCCGGCCAAGGGCAACAGGGAATAGTGGTATAGAGTTGAGATGAGATGGATGATGCGTTGAGGACCAAAGCACCAAGGAGCAACTCTCTCCCCTTCCCTCATTACTTGTCCTGCTTTCAACCCCCAGCCCCGGAAAAACTAAATCTCCAAAAGGGAACTTCCCACCGGCCCCTCCCCTTCCACAAATCCTTCATCCAAGGTCCCTTCGTCCACGGTTGACACTAGCAAGGAGACTAGCCTCCCCCATTCCCAATGCTCCCCTCTCCACACTCGGGAAATGATCACAACCTTCCCCTTCCCACAGACCTCCTCGAGCGCAGCGCAGCCCCCACCCCCACACGCGCCCCCCCACGAATTCCATTCCCCAGAGCGGAGCCGCGACTCAATCTGCGGGCCCAATCGCAAGCCTGTCGGGGATCGGGAACGGGAACGGGGGTTCATTCAACGACACGTTCATGCTCACTCCTCGGCCCCTTTCCGGCGTACATGTCAGAATCACTCAGAAAGAAAGAACCATGCTCGGTATCATCGATTGCCCCGAATCATCGAGTGATAGACATTATAGTAACATAGCCGTGGTATCATATTTCGTAGCGCCCCCCCCCCCCGCCGGTGCCTCCTAACCCGCCAGTCTATATTGTGTGTATGTGCAGGCCGTGTCATCATCAGCCGCCTCCATATCCAAGTCTCCGCGTCGTCCCTTTTGTTTGCACCCCCCCCCCCCCTTAAAAAGCCAGGCTCGTCCTCCAACGCCGGTTGATGCCATGTTGTCTTGACCAAGGAAAAAAATGTGTTGAACGGGAGCCTGACCAAGGCCAGGCTGTGAAGAAGAAGAAACCAGAAAACGCCGCCAGGCACCCATTGCCTCCGTGCCCCCCAGGGAACCTCGTTCCCGGTATCATGTCTAAGTCATATGTTCCGAGGGCCTCCGCCAGGCACCTCCTAATGATGAAAAAAGAAAAACGCCTGCTCGCCCGCTTCGCGATGCTTGTTTTGCCAAAACATGCCGTGCTATGCCCTGCCAGTGATGCCTCGAAACAAGAAAAAAAGTCCGAAATTACAGACGTCGTTATCCGCATGCGTGAGCATATCACGCACGCACAAGTCAACAGACTCGCGCGTCGTTGTCTATGTTGAGAAAATGGTTGAGAGTCGAGCCGTGAACTCGAAGCTCAGGAAATGTCTCTTGGTCCGATGCTGAAGACGCGGTGGAGAAGGCTCTTCCTCAAACCTGCGGCTCGGCGGCAATCCAACGGGACGCAATGCACCTTGTTGAACTCCGCTTCCCAGCCGTATGAATCGTCATCTGACGAGTTCCGATAAACCCCGTCGTCGTCGCACTCGATCCGATCCCCGTCGTATTGGCTGCGAATCCTGACGTTGAGATGGTTCGACGAGTCGTTGGTAGACATGCGCGGTGTCGACAGCCCGGATGTGGGGGTCGACTCGACGACACAGCTCATGGGCCGACAATCGGCGTCGGGCGCGTCCTCGAGCATCTGGTCCTCCCGAAGCGGAGACGTGATAAAGTCGACCGAGGCTGGACGAACCGAAATCTTGGGTGTTCTGCGCACGTCAACTTCAGGCTTGCGGGTGGCAGGTGCCTGAGCGCGTGGGTTCGAGAGAGTCGGAATTCGAAGAGACTTGAGCGAGGTCGGTCGGATGCGGATCCGTTGAAGTCGACGGATCGATGGTCCTGTCAACCTCGCCCTTTGATAATATGGTGCATAACCTTTTGCGGCCATGCCAATCCTGTTGTATGCCCCCAGTGCCGAGTGGAGGTCCTCGCCATCCACCTCGCAAGCGTTCCGTGCCGGAAGGCACGGAAGTGGCTCGCCAGGATGGGGCTCTTCCCACTCGCCCGCACTGTACATTGTCGAAGCATGTCTGAGCGTCGGTGTTAGCGTCGTGTCGTCGCTGATGCTGACGCTGTCGGCGCTGGTCGACGCTGCAGACACTGCTCTTCTGGAGGCTTCTGGGACTGGCATGACCTGTGACCCCTATTCGGTGTTGTTGCTGTGGCTGCTGCCGGGGGGTGCGTCGTGCATGTAAAGGTCGTGGTCCGAACCGGCCGAGGCGCTGGTCGTGTGAGCCCGCTTCGTCCGACTCTTCTTGCCCAGCCCCAACTTGAGCCCCAGATGCCTCCAGCTATTGTGTGCGCTAAAGGCCCTCTGAAGGCTCCCCGGCGATGTCCCAAAGGCCCAATCCGAGGTGGGGGGCGTCGTCGGTGGCGTCATTGGCTCGTTGGCGGACGGCGATCCGGTGCTGCCCGTGTCGTCCGAGAGCCTAGTCGGCTCGACCGCTTCGCCGGACGAGGACCCTGATCGGTGGGCGTGGTCGCTGTTGGTCCACGAGATGTTGAGGAGGGGCAGGAATCCAACCTTGGGTGACTTGACCGACTCGTCCATGTTGGAGACGGTGGACCCTTCCTTGTGCATGCGATGGCGAAGCCTTGGGAGTCTCGCCTCCCCATCCTCCATCAGTTCCGGGGAAGGCGCAGCGACCGATGCGATAAAGGGGCCCAGGACGGAATCGTTCATGAGCTCGTACACAATCGTGACGGCCTCGTCAAGCTCCGAGGGCTGGGGCGGGTGTGGTGTCGAGGGAAGAGAGAGCAGACGGTCCCGAACGTGGGCGGGGAGATTGACTTCCCGATAGCCGCAGGGCAGGATGTAGGCATGCATCAGCTTCTGCCAGAGTGAGCAGACATGTTCGTTAGCGTCTCCACTGGTAACGGGCCGATGCGGATGCAAGAGGTCGGCATGAGCGGCCCTGTAGCGATCAGCGTCCATGGTGAACTCGAGCGTTTCGAGGCAGTGGTTCTGCGAAAGGAAGGCCATAAAGGCGGCGAGGGTGTATGGTGGGGCAGCCGTGTTAAACAGGATGTCTCGCAATGACGGCGGCGCGGTTGGGCTGGCGCAATTGGAGGCCAGGGGCATGAGTGCCATGCTGGCCGGTCGGGATGCTGACATGACGGAATCGCGGTCCCCGTCCTCGAAGACGGATGACGGCTGGGGCGAGGCAGCCCGGGGTGAGGGGCTTGGTGTCATGAGAATCGGCGACTGTCCGCGTATCCGCGAGATGGGCATGCTTGCCGCTTCGATGGACAGGCCGAGGGTGGCGGGAGGAGTGGTTCTGCAGCACGGCCAAGGAGCCGGCGGACGAGTGGGAGGAGGGGGAAAGGAGGGCAAAAGACCTGCTCTATGGCCTCATCCCTTCGCTTCGGGAGATGGTGACAAGCGTCACACTACCTCCAGGTTGCTTGTGTGAGACGCAGGGACTCACAGAAACCGGTCGTTTTGGAGTGTGTCGCTGCCCGGGATCCAGTGCGCCGTGGACAGCCTCTGGCTCCGCTCGCGTGCAAGTACCGGCGGTGATGGGCCAATGGATGGCGAGAGAGGGCTCGGTCAGGACGGACCGTCGCAGTAGGGCGCGCAGGTCGTGACGGCGCTCTGGACTCCAGCGGCCGCGCTGTCGGGAATATCGTGTGTCAGATTTGGGAACGTCGCCCAGAAGTCTGCGGGTAGCCGTGTCGTGGGGTGGAGCAGCAGGCAGCGAGGCTTCCACAAGCGCGAGGGAGCGAATCGTCGTCCGTCTCGGAATATGCGTCCAGGCTGAGGAGCTTGGCTGCCGGTCCTGCTAGCTGCAAAGGCTGCGCAACTCGAGTATGGTTCGAGCTGGATGCGGTGGTGGGCGGATCTTGAGTAGAAGGCAGATCGAGGGATAGCTTGTCCGGGCTTGAGGGAGGGTTCGGTAACGAGGAGGGTACTGGGTTTTAGTGCTTCGTCTTCTCAGCAAGCAGCCAGTATAATTCTCCTGCGAGGCGTGTGTTGACGTCGTCTGTAGTGGCGCAGAGAGAAGGAAAAAAGGTCCTGGCACAGCACGTCTGGGCGGACAAAGAACTGGAACTTTGCGACAAGGCAGAGCAGGATGTGTGATGTCGAAGCAAAAGGGAGTGTCGTCGGCAGGGTGGACGAGGAGAAAGGGCTGAGGTGGTTGATGAAGGCTGCTGTATTTGAGACGGGACAAACGCCCCGGGTTGCAACTATTCGTGATCCCAGCTCTTTTCCCGCTTTTCTTGAATGTCCAGACAAAGACGGAAGACCCGATGGAAGGGTTCGCGGGGGTGTCGTGGGATGGTGTCGGATGGTGGTGGGCAGTCGGTGCTGTCAAAGAAAGCAGCCAAAGGAAGAGGAACTTGGTCTGGCGTTTGATCTGGAGAGGGACCCGGCGGTGTGGTCGGGTTCTCGGGGTCGGGGTCGGAGGTTGGAGGGATGGCAGTTGTTTTGCGGACCATCCAAGCAGTTTTCCACGGGTGGTGTAGTGGTTCGATGATTTGTGTCGGTTCGACGGCGGCAGAGGGAGCGAGGAGATCAAAAGGGCAAGCCGGCAAAGGGCGGTCTCGCAGGGCCAAGGCCTTAATGAGTCCCGTTGAAGGGTTGGAAGGGGGAGGGGGAGGGGGAGGGGGGGGGGGCGTGTGGAAGCGTGGAAGGGTGCAAGGCGTCTGTGAACGCCCGCTGCCCACACTCTCCTCTCTCACTCACCACTTGCACTCACCCACTTGCACTCACCCACTTGCACTTGCCCACATTCGCTAGCGTCACCCGCCCACTGCCCGCTATCCACTGGTGACTGCCCAGTGCCCACTGGCCATTGCCCAGCAGGAGCCAGGCCGGGAGAGGGAGGGGAAGGGTTCCGTCGCTCCTCCCCTCCCCTGGCCTGCACCCTGCTCGCTGCTCTCCCCTGCTCCCTTCCTGCTCCAGAGCTCCACACGCCGCATCTTGGCCCTTGCGACTTTCGCTCTCTCTCGTCACTCAGGTTGGGTCCTCTCGCCGTCTCCTCCCTCGCTCCTCTCCTGCTGGAGCCGCGAGCCGGGCGTGACACATTCTGGCTCCTTCACAAAGGGAGGGAGCGGGACTGCCCTGCTGCCTGTGCCCCTGGGACATCGGATGCTTTTCCAATTGACATGTCGACATGTCGACATGTCGTCCCAGGTCGGCCGTCGGGCGCGCTGCAGGATCTGCGTCGCCGCCCAACAGGGGAGGGCGACGGCACGAGGACACCCACGAGGCAACACGTTCCATTCGGGGTTCTGTTGCAGATGGGCAGAAACAGCGCCAGCGAGCGCCGGAACCTGGAGACTGGCTCACTGGCTCACGGGAGGGCACGGGGCACAGGGCCACGCCCGTTGCAGTTGGGGGGCGGGAAATGATGAAGGGCAGTGGGGCTAGCCTGCAACCGCCCTTCTAGAAGATTTCGACGAGCGAGGGGGAGAGGGGCGGGCCTCTCGGGGGGCGAAACTGGACGAACAACCTGGAAGACGACGCCAATGAGACCCAGGACTCACCTTCCGACGGTCGTCCAATCACGCCCGCCGGCCCCCAGTCGTCATTCCGCACCCGCCTGTGGCTCTATTGGCACCAGCACAAATCAAACCAGCTAGCCCGCCGCTTTTGCAGCGCCGCTCCGGACACGCTGCTCCAGCAACAGCAAGCACCTCCAAACCACAAAATGACAAAAGCAACGGGCTGCATCAGTGGATGGGATTCCGCGCGTGGTGGCTTCTCGGTGGCGTGGCGTGGTGTAGCCGGTCATGTGCGAAGTCGGCGCACGTACGGTGCGACGCACTGTCACGACGAATGACACCTCTTCGTCCCCCGCCGCCGGCCTCTCACAGGACCATCATGAGCGTCCCGAAAGCTGACAAAACCACCACTCTGGGTTCTGCTACGTCGCGCTTGCCGCCCGGCCATGAGACAGGACCTCGTGTCGTCTTTCAACGACTGAGAGAGAGAGAGGCATCTATCCGGATATTTTTGTGGCGGAGAACAAGCCCAGTCTTGCCCGTCAGGGGCCTCGGCCACTCCATGATGCCCGCAACCTTCGGGCATAGAACTCGACACCGAAGAAGGGCGAGAACGGCTATAGGTTGCGATCGTCAATCTGCTTGATGTTTCATGGCTGCTAGCTATGCGTGCCATGCAAGACGACGCGGGCGGGACGATGCCGAAGATGGATAGGGGGGCGACTGTGAGCGGTCCAGAGATGATGGTGTGTCGTACACATCACACTGGTCGCTGGTGGACGAACCACACTTCCAGTCTTCCACACACAGCGAAATGGACGACGAACCCCGCTTCCGCCGCATAACCTTCTCTCCCTCTGTGCCTCTCCGGGCGTCAAGAAGGGCTCGCCATCCGTTACGTCAAGCTGGGAGGCTTCCAATCGCGGCTCTGCTCGCATTACGTATCAAACACAGCCAAGGCTGACACACGGGAACTTGGGAGGCTCCATCGTGAGGATGGAAGAATATTGGTCCGTTTGGTTCTGGTTCCCCTCTGCCTGCTGGGCTGGCGGGCAATTCAAACTGACTGTCCAGTTGTTGACTGCTGACTGCTCAGAAGCACGTTCGGGTGACGGCAACTTGGGACCCGCTCGGGCCCTCCCCTTTGCCCTTGGCAGGAACCTGACATCCGATGTCCAGGGAGCAAAATGGGCCAGGGAGTGCAGCCAAGCCAGTCTGGAAGACGCCTGGAAGTGGAAGGGGATGGCTCCGCACCGCCGTCTCCACCCCTTCTCCACCTCTCACCTCTGGGCCAAGCAGGAAGCTAAGCTCGACGTGGTGGAGTTCGGGGCGTTGCGATCGTGGCACCACGAGGCCTTGCGTCGCGCACAAAAGCACCCCTCCACCACAAAAAATGTCCATTCCATCCGCCGGCAGCCAGCGTCTCGACCCTTCAGGAGCCAGAGAGTGACGTCTGTATTGCATCGTCCCCATCCCCCATCTCACCTCTCGCACCCCCCCCCTCTCCATACCGCGATCAGATATAACATGGAAGACAAAACATGCCATCGCAAACAGCATTGCGTGTTGTGATGTGCTCGTCGCCCGCAAAAACCCGCTCCAATGGCCATGCCGTGTTCCGCCGCCCGCGACGAAGGGCTTCTCGGCAGTTTGGCCGCCAGGCCGTGGTACCCAATCAGAACCGGCACACACGTTGATTGTCAACCATGTCAAGGACCCGTCTCTTAATTGTCGGTACAGAGGCGGAGAGGCGCTCACGACGGGCAAGCAGGCAAGCCGCGGGAGAGGCGTGGTAGTGGACAGATTCGACGGGCACCCGTTGTGTACGATCTCAGCAGGGCCATCCAGTGGCCAGCCAGCAGGCGACATGGCGACGGACCTCCGCAAGCACCGGGTTCCGTCGTCCACCGAGGGGGGCGTATGTCCCAAGCGCTGATGCCATGTCTCACCGACGACCGACGACGGGCTTATCAGATCAACCGCCTCGCCACAGCCCGCGAAGGTCCTCCTCACCGTCGTCGAGATTGATGATGTGTGCCTCTTCCCTCGGAATCAGCAGCGGCGGCATGCGCCTGATGATATCAAAGGTCTCAATTCGGAAAGGCTTTGGGGGAAACGGCACACGCCCTGCTAGCCGCTTCGGGCAAGCCAGGATCCCGGTTGGGACGAAACACCAGAGAGGGCGGTCGACTCCTGGGTGTCGGAGCGGCACGGGAGCTTCAGACGATCAGGCTTGATCGGTCTCGTGATGGCCACTGCAGGCCGCCGCCTTTCCTCCAACACTCTGACCCTTTTGTAACAGAGTTCAACATGCGGCGGTAGTCGGTGTTCCAACAGCAGGCCAAGCAAGACTAGTGAAGAGCGGCAGTTCCCCTCCAGCAACTACTCGGCAAGGCAGCACATCTCCCGAGCCGATATCTTGCACTCCGGACAACGGAGGAGATCCCCCACAGGCCAGAGCGGAACCCTCCAGAGTCCCGGCGCTGTCGAAGCGACAAGAATAAGGGATCTCCATTGCGACCGTTACGGCCGGGCGCAATATCCCGCTTTCTGTCTCCTCCTCTCTTACGACTTTCCTCGTCGATCATCCCAAAACTCCAGATAAGGGTCACGTCATGAGTGTGGCCCGCAAGTGGCTCCCGTCTTTTTTGTTCTCCAGGTTGGGGAGGAGAGCGAAGAAACTCTCACCATGGTGGCTCCAGTGCGAATGTGGATCGGGTCTGCGTGTCTGGTTGCTGGCCGGGACCTCCCAGCTCGTCAAACTCCATGTCTTGAATCAGAGACCCCATGATGCCCACTTCTCGTCAGATGGTGCGATCCCGCGATCGCACCGACAAAGAAACCGACCCAGGCTCCCAGGGAGGCGGATGGCCTTCTCGCCTTTTGGTCGTCTGATTACCGCCATATCGTGTCTCTTTGGAAGTAGTGGTTAAGCGGATGTGGGCAAGGCCCTTCCCTGGGCCGTCAAAGAGAAAGACAATTCACAAACGGCCAGACCCGACCCAGCGGCTCGGTCTTGGCTGGGAACTCTTGGGTCGCGATATCGGCCATAGAGTTGGCCGTCCTCCGATTGTTATGTTTCTCCTTTTGTCTGAAAGGGAGGGCAAAGGAGTAAAGCTTGAAAACTTGCTGGTAGAGGTTGCTCTCTCACGCAAAGGGACTGCGTCGGGGAGACATCCGAACGACAATTCATTGGCGACGGACGCTGATAAAGGACCCGAGGCAAAGGGCAAAAGGGCAAACTCTCAACAAACAACGAAATGCCATCATCCTTCTCGAAAAGGAGGGCTTGTTTTTTCCCCTAGCCATCAATCCTCCCGGCAGCCAAAAAAGAAGGCGGAACTGGCCCCGGGTATGGGGGGGTGCGGATAACGGCCACTTGCATTGTTGCTTGCAATTTCACCCATTCACATTCCTTCCTTCTTCCCCCTTCCCGACAAAAAGGGCCAGGCAGCGCACATGGCACATGGCAGATCGGAGATGCCTTGCAAACGTGCTCTGCCATGCCAATCTCACCTATCCCTCTCTCTCCAACTTCGCTAGAGTTGACTAATCGAATCGGGAAGAGCCCCGAACAAGGGAGGGGGGGTCGGCCCGGCGTCCAGTGAGGTGAGCGAGCGGCTTCGCGATGACCGTGCAGTGTGCGGGCGGCGGCAACGGCCCCGGGCATCGGAAATCTGCTTTTGCTGCACGGCGAGGGAAAGGGTTTCTTTTCCGTATCTGCCTTGGAGATTTCTGCTTGCTGCTTGCTGCGCCGCTCGACTGGTCGGCTGGCTGCCGCCTTGTCAGGCTTGCTTGTTTGCTTAACACTAAACGGGCTGACGGATTTTTTCTTTGTTTTAAGAGAAGGGAAAAAAGAAAATCCTCAACCACCACAGTGGCATTCGGAAATGACCTTGGCAGAATGCGAATTGCCCGTGGCTCCAAATTGCATCTGACCACCACCGCCGATGATGGTTGACGGCGGCTCCGATGGCCATTCATCACGAGACCGGGAATACCAGACGTATCATCTAGGAGAAAGGAGACAAATGGAGCCAAGCAGGAGGTTGCACAGACACTTTCAGCCCATGTGGTGTCGTGGATTATATGTCGCCGCAGTGTATTGCCGTGAATGCATACGTTATCTATATTTCCAACATACGATGGGACACGCCGTGAAAGAGGGGGCGAAGGTCCAAAAACAAACAATGCAAATGGCGTCAGGTACTTAGTTTGATTGGTATGGTAGTCCATCTATTCACCACCACAGACATCGTCTCAGCGTCGTCACCGTCTGACAGGTCGTCAGCTGTACCTCGCCTCTGTTGGAAATGGAATGGGCAGAGAACATTCCTTTCGAACCTTCGAACCTTCGATGGCCGATCCTTTCCCCCCTCAACCCAAACCAAGGTTACCTCAACCACATTTAGTGGCAACGCGGCGCGGCGGTCATCAACGCGGTGCACCGCTGCAAGCACACGGGATGAGACGAGATGCGCGTGAGCGGCCCTTGCACAAAGGAGCTATTCCCGCGCGCCGCGGTGAGGCAAAGAATGCAAGTTGTGACAGCTTCTAGACTTGTTCCACGCGTCCCGTCCCAGCCTCCTTTTTTCCATAGGTTCCAGTCTGCTCCCCCGTGACGTGCAGTGCAGTCCGTCGGGCAAATCGACAGCATTCTGGAGCCATGGCAGCCTGCATTCTCTCCCAGCAGAGCCGCCGCCGCTACGTGTTCCGGTTCAAAAACTAGACGGGACGCTATTGAATCTGGCCCCCAAGAGATGCTGCAAGCTCGCCGAGGCCGAAGAGGCTTGTTTTTAGGCTTTCCCCCGGCATCCATAGTCGGCATCCGAACCCGCCATCGCCCACACACGGGCGCCAACGCCATCGACGGACCCAACGGGCAGGGCGGCGGCGGCGGCGGCAACAAACAACGGGCAGCATCCCCTCTTTTCTTTGTCTTGGTCAGATGGATAGGTCATGGATGACACACCCGCCCAGGTAAGCACCCTTTCGGGTAGGTTTCTAGAAAAGTTCGAAAAGCGGGGCCCCTGGAACCACACGCCACCACACGCAGCCCTGGCCACGGCGATGCCGTGCAACGCAACCACAAACAAGAAGGACCAATCGACGCCCCTTGCCCCCCTCCAAGACCGACAGAACCCCGAGACGAACAGATGCGATGAGAAGCCCTCTTCTGATGACAGACATCATCACCACCACAGGGCAAAAAAAGGGGGGGAGAGGGGTGGAGTCTAGACCTCTTGTCCTCTTTGTCTTGGGTCTTGCTGTGGCTTTTCAGCCCGCAGCCTCAACGCACGATTTATCATATCATCTCATCAACACGCGACGGAGGCGGGCGGGCCGCATATCTTGTGTGAGTATTCGGTGGATCTGAGTCTGTCGTGGACCTCCTTGCTGGGCAGACATCTGGCTGGAGACTGACCGACGCCATGGGCCGGCATATGTTACTCCGCCCAGCTGCGTGGTGTTCCTTCGTGTCCGTCCTTCCCTTCTAGAACACTCCGAAACTCCCGAGCGCCAAAGTCACTGGCATCTCGCCATTGGAATATTTGCGCGCGCGGTTGTTGGCGCCATCCCTGGGCATCCATAAGACCCGCCATATTGTCGGCCAAACTTCAGGCTGCTTGCTCCCTGGCAACACAAGGGTGGCGAATATTGCAAATGGACGGGACGGGAGCCCGACGGATGCCCATTGGGAACCTAGGGAAGGGACTTCCTGATACCGGTGACGACGGCTGGCGGGCTGGGAAGGTGACAACCCGGACAGACGAGGCTGTCGACAACTGCAACCCAGCCAGAGAGGCAGGCGAGGCGGGCTTCAGCTGAACCATGGAAGGGATGAATGCCTCGCCGATAGGAAGCCGAGATTGTGACTCAGTTATCGTGAAAGGAAGGCGGCTCTATCCAGGCTGACCATCGGTGAGCTTCATCCAAATACCACGGGTCGTCTGGAAATGCCATCAAACTTTACAGTCTCACATCGACATCTCCCGAACCAACCCGGCATTTGCGAACCGTCGACTGTCGAAATTGACCACATCGCTTTATCCAAGAAAACGCCAGAGAAGGAATGAATGTTCCCGATCTCGCCACGTGTTGTCGTCCGCCATCTTTTCATTCCTCCTTGCTCTTCTTCCCTCTCGCTACCAGCTCGTCTACGCCGATCATAGCCGTGAAACAATTGTGCCGTCTTGGATGCCACGTACAAGTGGAGAGGCCGTCGGGCTCGGAGTGAAGAAGTCTTTTTCTCGGCCCGTTCCAGCGGAATTTTTCTGGTCTCATCATTCTTGGGGGTGCCTATGGACGACTCCACCGGCGGGCTCCATCAAGAGTCTCAAAACACACCCCAAGGCTCGCCAGTTTTTGCCTTGTGCGGAAGTCCCAAGGCTTCAGCTGACTGTGGACATTTTCAATGCCAAGGAGAGAGGCTCCATACCTCGAGAGTTGCAACCGTTCCAGTGGTTTCGGCGGTATGGGGGCGTGTTGCAATTTTTGGCACATGTGCAGTTCAGGATCTTGAAGTCTCAAAACCGGGCTTCGTCGTCTGACTCTGCAGGTCGGTAAACACCACCGCAAGCTGGGCCTATTACGTAGGTGGTGCATTCAGAGATGCAGACGCCGTTTCAAGAAGGCATGTGGAATGTCAGCTTACTGCGTATAAGTAAGAGAGAGATCGAGATCGAGATCGATACCACCTCCTCTCCCGGACAGAGAGGTACGGAGAAGATCTCACTCCTCCACCATCGCGAATCGAATCGAGCCGCATCTCAACCTCCATACTGACAGCGGCTTGGCCGGTAGTCAAGTCCTTGAAACCCCCGTTCTATATGGCGGGGGGGAGATGCATGTGCTCGATCAAGCGATACCACATACCCTTTCTGCCTTCTACTGTTAAAGCCTTCCCATATCCCCATCATCAACCCCGATCATGCCCTTATTGACTTTCCTCCCTCTTCGTCCACCAGCGCCAGCGTCGCATTCCCCATGCTTTGCTACGGGCTTTCATGCAGAAAGGGGGCGAATAGGGGGCGTCTATGTGTCACCAGCTTCCTAAACGGGGAGGAAGCCGGAGCTGAGCCGGCGCAGGGACGATCAGACACCGAAACGGGAACAAATGTTCGAAATCATGGCTCTGCATCTTTTTCGGTTCTCTTCCCCATCGAGTATCGGTCTCCTCCGAGAAGGCGGCGGCGGCGATGGCGATGGCGATGGTTTCGTGGGGAGGGAACCGGGCCGATGGACGAAAGCCTGTACATACCCAACAATTTCGTCCCTCTTTCCGGGGAAAGACATCGGACACCCCGGGTTCGAGACCGCACCGGGCCAACTTGCCACTCCGGGCTTGTCGCCGTCGGCCGACCGACCGGCGTCCTGTATGGGTTCCCCCCGATACGTCCCGCCGCCGCTTACACTCCATCGGCACGATGACGGTGAGACCTGCCATTGAGTAAAGCTCGGCTCGGTCGTCGGAGAGTTTCGTCTGATCTGATGCTACCCCCGTGTTGAATCGACTGGTCGGCAGAGAGATATCTGATCCCTTGGGGGGAAATGTGCCAGCTGGAGGAAGGGACCCGAGTGAGCCTCGAGGGGACGCACCGTCCCCTTCCCACAACCATTGATACCCTTCGACGACAACCGACCCTCTCCCGGCAGCGGGACGTGGCCCCCGGACCGGGGGACTTCGAAGGGTGGGTATCGACGGCAGAGGAAGAAGCAGGCGGCGGAAAAGGGACGATTCCTACCTATCTCGACTAAACAAACGCTCGGGAGGTCCTCCTGCTCTCGGGCCGTCCATAGCCATCACGATACCGCAGTTGGTACGCCCAGTCCCCGTCTGCCAACTCACCCTCCACAACGCCGAACTAGGAAGGCCGACGAACTCAGGGTCTCCCTTGGAGGATCCTGGAGCACGGGAGGAGTCTGGTTCTCCATCGACGCCGTTGATGTGATCGCCGCGCAACCGACGATCACCCGGACGGAGAACGGGTGCGCGGCAGAATGGAAGAATCAAGTGCGTTGTGGGTTGGGAGTGTGGGTTTTCCTGGGGGCTGGATGGATGAATGTCGTGTTGTGGGTTTGGGTTATGCAAGTGCTTGACTCGTGGACGAACGGTTTTTTTTTGGCGGTCACGGTGGCTTGCGGGTGGGTACTATTTGGGGGTACGATAAGGGGGCGGGGGGATACGATAAGGGGGCTGGAGGCCGGTTGGAGGCCGGTTGGAGGGAGGGAGAGTGGATGGGGAGCATATATTGGTCTTTGGCGGGAGCCAGGTTGTGGGTTGTGGGTTGGGGGTATCCGTCGCTGGGGAGATGGGGGGTGTTGGGGGATGGATGGGGATAGGGGCACCCACGAAAGGGGTAGGTAGGTATCTTTAAGAGACCACGCACGAGTTCCTTTGGAGGTGGGAAGTTTGAAAACTCCTTCGCGTTGATTGGGATAGGAATGTGCTATCAATAAGAGGGAGGGCCTTGGAGAAGACTTGACGGGGAGCAGAACCGGGCAGTTACCCTTCCGAGAGGGTTGGTGTTCGCCTCTGAGGACATCTCCCTTCCAGCTCGATAGCACATTGTAAGGAAGGAAGGAGAAGTTGTCGAAGTAAACATAAACATGGAAACAAGAATCCTGGCCCTTCCCCCCCCGGAGACTAGATTGCCCAAAACAGAGCAGCACTTCCCATATATGACGCCACTCGTTGGAGGTTCCCTGTCTGATGAACTGAAAGATTTTGTCTATGGACTTGGTGGAAACCCAAGACTAGGAAAGAGGGCGCTTGGTGGAAACCCAAGACTAGAAAAGAGGGCGCTTGGGGGTCGAGAGATGGTTGGTATCGAATGATCGATGAGTGACGTATGGGAAGGAGGTTCATCGGGCTGGCTTGGGGATGGATATGATGGCGACAACGTGGGATTGGGAGGAAGGGACCGTTGTCTGTCCTGCAGCTGTTTGATGGTCTTTCTTGTCTTGCCAGTGCATATAATGTTCTATAGCATAAGAAGGAGGTGGAAGGAAAGTGGTGCCGAGCAAGGCACCGACGAAGGGGGGACGCAGGCACAAAGGCGCAGTGGTGACAGCCGGGGAAGGGGTTGAAGGGTGTTAATGTTGTGGCATGGAAGGCAGGATGAGACGGGGTGGCACACAACTAGGAAGGAGTCTCCCAAAGATAGGCTCTGATGTACAGCTTGAACAGCGTGACCGGAGCGTGGTAAGTTGGCTGAAGAAAGTGTAGTGGTGGTGGTGACAGCAAGTTCACCCAAGGGAGGCGGCAGGTTGAACGCTGCGGGTTGCATGTCGGCAACAAGAGGAAGCTTAGACTTCCTTTGTGGGAGTTTCCAGAGCACGAAATGGCGGCCTGTTTGTGGGAATGGTCACGGCAGGACAACACCTTACGGGGACCAGAGATGACGAGGCTTGGTTACTTGGCAGGTATATCGCGGAAGTTGCACAGCAGCTTGAATCACCAAGACATGCTGGAGGCCCACTCTATGCCAGACAGGAGGGACAACGACAACGAGACATTGTGACGCCATGTCATCCCTCCAAGAAGGGGGCTGCATGGGCGACCATCAAGTCAAAAAACAGCGAGAAGCAAAAAGTGTAATTGACTGACTACCTGACCCTTTTCCCCCTCCCAAGATCGAAACCACTACGACAGGTACTGAGCTTTCTCTCCTCTTGCCTTTACCACCCTCCTCCGCCCCTCACCTCCTTTCAATCTCGGCGTCCCCCTCCATTCCTTTCCCCATCTTCCAGATTGTACAAATCTCCCACTCTAAACTGCTTCCACTTCAGCAGACACAAAAATCATCCTCGCCCGCTTGCTCTCCAGCTTAACGACACATGGCAAACATTGCCCACCCAAGTCGCCATCCCATCCCCTGCTTCCCACAACAACGCACAGTCGAAGAGGAGGAATCGAAATAACCATCCTCTGTACTCGGCTGTTGTTGTTGACTTTTGGTGCGATGGTGAAGACAGTCGACGAGGCACTCAGAGGAGAAATGGGCTGAAGAATGACCAAGGGAATAAATAAGAATATCGGCTTGATTCGTTGGTAAAATCACAAATAAATATTGGTTGGTTGCTGTGACAAAAGTAAGAATGAAAAGGAGATCCTTCAACGCCTGACACCGTTGGGAAAAGCAGACGCATTTTGTGATGGGGAAAGCGACGACCCCCACCCTCAACGCAGGAAACAAAATGGTATAGACAGCTTGGCATAAAGATGCTCGAAAATGTAAAGGCAAAAAAAAAATCACGTCGTTCTTGTTGGCGTAAGACCCCTCCCTCTAGCGGGAGCTGCCCAGGGCGCTGATGCGAGCGCCCGAAGGCCGGTGGATCAGGCTCTCGGCGTGCTTGCCCACGATACTCGGTTCCTGGGGGATGGGGTTGGTCTCGCCCTCGCTGCGGTCGGCGAGGGATTCCTCGTCGTCCTCGACGATCTTGGTGGGAATATCATGTCCGATGATATACTGTTGGGAGGTGCGCTCAGGGGTCGTAGCCGTGCTTGCGATCGACATGCTAGTGCTGCTGCGGTTGGGAATGAGATCCGGTGTGGGTGGGATGCTCGAGGCGCGACCGCTGCTGGGTCGGAGGAGGCTGTGATCGTCACCGGCCTCGGACGTGGCGGCGGAGTTTCCGTCCTCGCTGTGGGCGACGGAGAGATTACTCCCCCTGCGACCTTTCGGAGCAGACCGAGATGTTGGGCGCTCGAGGGGAAGCCCTAGCGTGCCGAGCTCGGCGTCCTGGGCGAGCTGAAGGCCCTCGACGGCCGCCTGGCACTGCTCGGCGATGTTGCGGATGATGTGGGCGATGGCATCCGTCTTGTCCTTGAGGTGGCGATCCGCGACGTCGATAAAGGTCTGGGTCGAGATGCGCCTGCTCGCCCGGTTGAGGTTCTTCATGAACCTGGTCTCGGCAGCCTCAGGGGTCTCGCCCGGCTGCACCACGGCCTCCTGAGCCTCGAAGCCAGCCTCGATCTCGGCAGCAAGCTCATCGGGAGACGTCAGGGTCTTAACCAGATGCTCCATGTGGTGATGCTGGCCGGCGATCAAGCTGCGCAGGTGCAGCACAACGCGGCGGGCTTCGTCGCGCTGGCGAAGGATGGTGACGTTGGTGTGCTGGAGGGCGGTGAGCTCCTTCCTGTTCCTCTTGCGCTCGCGCTCAAGCTCCTCAGCAATCTCTTGCTGGAGAACAAGGGCCTCGAGGGCGTCGTCGCGCTGCTTCTCTGTGCCGGCGAGGCGGACAGAGAGGCGAGCATTGTCATCCTTCTGCTGGTCAATAAGACCACCGAGGCGGCGGTTCTCGCGCTTGTGGTTCTCGATCTTGACCTTGAGATCTTGCGTCTCCTTGGTGAGGGTCTCGGCGAAGGCTTGGAATTTGAGGAACTGTCATCGGGTCAGCAAAAGCCACATCAGAAACAAAGACACTTGACATACCTGGTTCTTCCAGCTCTCCAGCTCCTCCACCAGGTAGTTATTCCTCTTGGTGACCTTGGCGAGCTCCGTCTCCATTCTCCCCTTAAGGTTGATGAAATCCTGCCACGCCTCCAAGGCATCGCGCGAGTACTGATTCCGCTCGCGAACAATCTCATTGAGATGCCTCATCGAGACCTTGGTCATGAGAGGCTTCTTCACCGAGCCGCCAAAGACGGCCTTGATGCCAGTGTTGCGGCCCATCTTCTCGCAGACGTGGTCCATGACCGCCATGACGGGATCCTGGCTCCACCAGTCGGGGTCTTGGATCGACTCGACCTCGCCCCGCATGACGATAATTTGCCCAGCGGGAACCAGCTTTCCGCCGCCGTACGCGGACCGCAGATGCTGGGGGACTCCTGAGGGAGTGACATCGCCATTCAGGGACTGGGTGAGGCGCGTGACAAACTTGTTGCGCTGGCTGGCGGTGAGGGCGGTCGGGGGGCTCGAGGTGAGGACAAAGTTGCGGTCCAAGTCGACCACCAGAGCATCCGTGGGGGCTGTGAAGAGAGTCCTGCACTCGGCGGTGATACCGAGGATGTACGGGCCTGGTTCCTGCACAAGCTCCTTGGCATGTCGCGCATGCACCACCGGGACATACAGCCCACTCCACTCGTACACGCGCACGCAGTATCTCACTGTCTCGGCAGCCATAGTCAGCATCGCCGGGTAATGGCTGACGAAGATGATACGGCGGGTCGGCGAGATGGCAGCCTCAATAACACCCACGATATTGGGAATTGAGAGGCAGCAGAAGAGGGGCCACATGGCAAAGTTCTGGAAGCCAGTTGGCGACGAAGGGAACTGGTAGCAGAGGGCATAGTCCTTCATGTCGATGCGGACCAAGTCGTTGAGTCGGGGGGCCGGGAAGCTCAGGATTCGGGACACCTCCTCCGCGTGGAACAGGTTGGTAGCCTTATTCCAGTGAATCCACATGCCACGGAGATAATCGCCGAGGAGGTTGTAGAGCGGGTATCGCGAAAGGAAAGACAGGCAGTACGGGATCCAATACTGCTCGTCGGGGTTGTCGTAGAAATCGGGCTCGGTGCGCTTCCTCAGCTCGCGGATGGTCTCGGCGCGCTTCTCGTCAGCACGCGACCAAACGCGCAGGCAGATGCCGTAGAGCGTATGCGAAGAGTCCTGCTGCAGGACAAATGCATGGTGGACGCAGTGCGGTTGGCTGCGGCCAGTGCAGATTTCGACATCGTGGGGGAAGCAGGCCTGTTCATGTTAGTCACGGCGGCGACGACAATGGAATCATGGGCGGGCTTACTCTCATGGCCGCGTGCAAAGCGCGAGCAATCTCATTGTCCTGCTCGAGCCTCGGGCTGCTCCCAAGGATCTCTGGGAGCCAGAACTGGCCAACGGCCCCCTTCATGTGGCCAATCTTTCCCTGGGCCGGCGCGGGCGCCTTGACCCACTGCGAGGGCTCGCGCCCAACGCCGCAGACCATGTAGGCATGGGTGAGCGTCTTTGGTGTTCGCTGCTGGGGCTTGGACGAGAGGGTCGACGGGATGGGCTGCGTGATGCGAGAGTGGAGGGACGAGGTCCGGCTGGGAATGATGAGGCTGCTGTCGGCGGCTTGGTCGCGGGTGCCGGGACGGCCCTCGCGGTCGCCGGTCCGCGGCCGCTGGAACGACGAGTGGGTGTTGAGAGACGGCGCCATTTTGGCTCGAGGTGTTTGGATCTACCCAGAGGGATGAAGTATTGTTTCGGTTGAAGCTTTTGGTCCAGAATCAAGGGGAGGCGAGGCGGCTTGAAGATGGCAGCCAAGGGGAGCTAGAACCAAGCTATGCTATCCTTCCTCCCGAGGGTTTGGCGATCATCAAGGCGTCTTTGAACGAGTATGGCTGTGACTACCGGTGAGATTGGAGAAGTGAAGGCGTCGTTTCCACACGCAATTGCTGGGTGTCGCGTTGAACAGACGCGCTGGGAGCTCACAGAAACGAAGTTGAAGCTCGTCGTTTGTCGAAGCAGAGCTCTCGGAGGCGAGGTGGACGGGCAACCACAGGCTGCTGGGACCTTCCTGGGAAGGGGAAAAGAGAAAAAAAAAGGAGGGTGAAGAAACAAGGACGCCCGTGGGGAATCGGGGAACCAAGCTTGCGGAGGAGAGGCAGAGCTGAGGATGGGCGAGGAGGAGAGGGACCGGGTGTCTTGAAAAGAAAGGTGGGTGGGTCTTGAGGTCGCGCAGGAGGGCAGGGGTCAAGGCGGGCCACCTTCAGGAGTTGGGACGGCAAACGGGCGAAGTGCAAACGGGACGACCGCCTTCCCTTCAGCGCTGCGGCCGCTGAAGCACCCGCTGGACCAGCGGGTTCGCCGCCACACAGCGCACCAGAGACTGCTGAAAGGCGTGCAGGCGGGCTGCATGCTGAGGTCTGCACCATGCAGCCAAGAGGCGACGGGGAATTGGGAAATAAGGAGGTCACCAATACAACCCCAGCACTGGCCATCCTGCAGCCAGGGGCACCTCGCAGGGGGCGTCCAGGGGCTCGAGGGCAGCGAGATAAGCCTTCATTTCGAGACATGTGTACTGTTTACCAGCTCCGCCCCTCAAGCTCGGTGCGATACCGTTAGTGGCTACCTGACCCCGATGTGATGACTTCGTGATCCCGTCCCCGGGCTCCCCCCCTCCATCCCGGAACCTCGTAGCCGTAGCGAGTCTAGTGCGAGAAACCCGAGTCTGGAGGTTCTCCCGCACAGTCGGCGGCCATGGCGATGGCGATGGCGTCGGATCAGCATCTTGTGTTTGCATCTTGACAGGATCAATAAAACGGCTGTCCACATGGGCGCCGACGACAGACGGGATGACGACGAGTCTTGTCATGGCAAACGGCCAACGACAGGAGACAGATGGAAAACTCGCAACGGAGCTGAGAGAGAGAGAGCAAGCCCTTCGCTGATGACCGGGGACTAGCTCTAGCGTACCGTTGATCGTTGAGAAAAGGGGTTAGATCGCCGCCAATCCATGGTTTGGTATTTCCACGCCACGCCAGTGACAACAAGAACAGGCTCGCCTCTTGCGGAGTGCCGGCTTGTCGGGTCAAATGAAGGGGCAAGTCAAGCCCGCAGCTGTCAGGTTTGAATGCCCACGGGTTCTGTTGTCTTGAAGGTGAACGAAGGCGACGAAAACGACGACGACGCGGCGGGACCAGCGCTGCCATCCGGCAGGCGCCGCTTCTGGACCATCCATCAGCCAGCCCACGCAAGCTCAGGAACAGCCCAGCCTGATCGGAGACGGACCCGTCGAAACAACCAACGCCCATCGAACCAAGCTCCATCTCGCCTGATGTTCTAGACTGGAGGGGAGAGAAGCTGGAAAACGGCTTGCTTGGTCTTCTGAAACTTCGTCCCCAAGAGATATATATTCCATTTTTTATCCGTTTGAACCACGCGAACAACAACGTTGCTCCCTGGTCGAGCCGCGGCTGTTGCCGCTGGATCGGGCTGTCTCACAATTTGTGACGGAGAGCAGAAAGCACAGTTGGCTTGGCGGCGTCGATCGACAAGATTGGATTCCGGGCCGCATCTCGGGGCGCTCGGTTCCTGGATTTCAGTCTGGTCAGCATCCAACAACAACAATCAACAACAAACACATGAAAGTCTGGCTTGGAACCGAAAACATTGATACATCACGCAACTTGGACCGCTCCCAAGGGCGAGAAAGGGAAGAAGTGGCCCGCGCACAAGCCCCTTGAAGTCGACACGGCTCGGCTGGTCATGGCGCTTTGACCACCATCCTCGACGTCCATCACTGCGGCCAGGCTCGCAAGTTGCGTGACTTTTTGACAAGTGGGAGCCCATCGGGAAACCTTCCCAAAAAGCAAACATGCCGTCGTCGCAACTCTCTGCCCGGGCCGGAGAGACAGTGTCGTCGTTGTCCATCGATGGGACCTGTGTGTCTGAGACCCGTCGTGCGTCTCGTCCCCCCTCTTCCACCAATCACGGCCCTCTCCCAGAACCAGAACCAAAAACCGTCGGCGCCAGGTTGGTAGGGATCTCCATGCCGCCGCTGCGAGCGGTGTCGTCCACCTCTGCCATCAAGATCCACGAAACACGCAGAAGCCTCTGTGCACTGGACGTTTCCATGCCGGTGGAGGCTGGTAGAGTGTACAGGATCTCCCAACACGCAGAAGACAGAGTGCGACATGATGCTGTCCGCATGTCACCCACCCAGCCCCCGAGCACACAATACCGGTGGAAACACAGCGTCCCCCTCGATTGGCGCAATGTTTCTTTTCGCCGCCTCGTCACGTCGCATTGCTGCTGCAAAAAAGAAACGGCGTCGGGGCACCTACCGGTCGGCCTCGGACCAGACCCAGATTGACACCAACACCAACACACCGCAGGGAAGAATATACAAAAAAAAAGGAGCTGCTCTCGGTTGTTGGAGCACACCTGCAGTTGGTGAGGTTGGCCCGTCTTTGCAAGCACCCCGCCCTCCTTCCATCCAAGGACGCCGAGCTTGGAGCTGGTAATATAGCGGGATAAGTATATACCTGAGGGGCAGCAGGCCGTCTCAAATCAATTCGGGATGGTGATATCAAACCCCCATTATTGCTACCAGATCCGGGTTTCAATCTCGACGCCGGGAACCAGTCAGAATGGCGAGTCTGTCCAAGACGTTTCGACCACGCAAAAATAGGGTGTCGTCGGGACGGGAAGAGCCATTTGCTCCACGACGACGACCAAGGATTGCGGGGAGAGAGGAGGAGTCCAGCTTGACTCCCTCGGGCCTCCCGTCTGGAGGTCCCCACCGCCGCTGAGACGGAGCGCCCGTATCCCGACGTTCGACGTTGACACGAGGAAGTCTAAAGAGACAAACGAACAGCAACGGTAACGGCACCTTGTTTTGTATATTTTCAGCCGCTACCCGTCACCGGCGCTCGCTCTCACCGAGAGCTGAAAGTTGGTCCGTTAGGAATAATTGTATTGTGCGGCTTGATTCTGCGAGCCCCTCTCTCCCTCTCTGTGTCTGCTGTTGGTAACGAGTTATTCTTCTATTGCTCTGTCAAACTGGACAAACCGCCGCCGCGGCGGGGTTCCTAACTCTTCAACCCGATGTTTTCCCCTTGGTGGTAGAAGGATGGTGAGGGAATGGCATAGGGGGACTTGTGAGTTGCTGATGCAAGTCAACAAATAAAACGGGGTAAGAAATTTAGTACGTAGTTCAGATGACAACGGGACCCCATATTGATTGATGTGATCCACAACATGACACTCAACGCAGACATGGTGGCAGCGAGAGATGACCACCGTACTGACGGGCAAAACACCCGACAGGAATCATTGTTAACTTTATGACTTCATATCTCATAATATGTACCCTCCAACAAACCGCCCCTGATACTCCCCGTTCGCCACATTAGGTATGTAGACAGCCCAACAACCATCCCAAAGAACCCCCCCCCCCAAAAAAGCTTCCAAGTCCTTCCACCCCCCTCACTTCCTCAACGACTTCAACAAAGGGGCAATCCTCGACGTCCGGCTCAGCCCAACACGAAGCGGCACCTTTATCTTGGAACCAGAAGAAGCCGGATTCGCAATCCTCGGCTTCGCCACCTCCTTCTTCACAGGAGTATCCTCGACCAGAGCTACTTTGCTCGGTATCTCCTCCTCGTCCTCCACCAACGGCTTTGCATCGTGATCGTCACCACCCTCGTCCTCGTCATCGCTCGCGGGGATCTCCTTGGCGCCTGACGACGACGGGCGTGACCGGATGTTGTCTGTGATTCCTGAAAGCGGTTTTGTTTCCTCTTCCTTCTCTTCCTCGGGGACGAACTCGGATGATTTCGCGACAGCCGCGGCGGCGGGCTGCTTCTTCTTCCGGCCGCGTTTGGCTGGGGTTTTTGCTTTGCCCTTTGCAGCGGCGGGGGGCTTTGGCGCGGGCTCTTCGGCTGGTTCTTCTTCCTCCTTCGGGGGGACTGGGTCGGCAGGGAGGTCGGGCTCCGAGTCGAGGTCTATCACGATGGGTTGCGCGGCCGCCGCTGATTTGCGGGGTCTCCCTGTCTTTCGTTTGGGGGCGTCGTCATCTTGGGCCTCGACGGCGATGGGGGTTTCCATCGCGGGCTCGGGTTCGGGCTCGGGTTCTTTTGGCTGCTCGACTGGTGGATCTTCCATCATCGCATCAGGAACGGCTTCTTTGGGCTGCGCGACCTCCTTCTTCTTGCGACCCCTCTTCTTCTTGGGAGGAGGTTCTTCCGCAGCCTGTGTGGCGATCTCGGGTTCCTCGTACGCCAAGGGATCCATTGTCGAGGCCAGAGGGCTGGTTGCTTCAGCAAACGTGGCGGGGGGGCGGGTGGTGCGGCTTGTTCGGCGGCGACCACTTGATCCTTGTGGGGATGGATCATCGATGCCGTGCTGTTCACCTCCATGCCCTCCCTGTGGTGTAACCTCCTCCTCGATCCGCTCGACAGGCTTCGGAGTCCAAGGCTCGGGACCGGGCAGATCCTCCTGCGTTGACCGCGCGGTCTTCCTCTTCTTGAGGACCCGCGTTTGCGACGAGAATGACCCATCCCCAGATGTCGACTGTGGTCTGGCCCGTTTTGACCGTGGGGGCTCCTCCCCTATCACATCCGGAGAGGAGGGTTGATCCATCGTCACCGGCTCTGGGATGGTAGGCAGCACGTCGACATCCTCGGTGGAGGGGATGTCGTCAATTGCCCTCTCAAACGAACCACCTGCATATCGACTGGGCGTGGGATAGGCGATGGTCGAAGGGCAGCTCGACTTTTGCATCTGCGTCGCATCGGAAAGGACCGCCGGGAAAGAGGGCTCCGGGCCCGGCTCGGAGGAGAGACTGACGAGCGCATATTGCTGCTTCTGGCTCGCCGTCAACGCACTAGGTTTGATGAAAAGCCCCGTAGCGTAGGTGTCAGGAAACACGGAAGCGCTGCTCGTATCCCAGACAGTCCCTCTCCCGGACGGTTGGTGGGTGAATATTGACTCGGTTTCAACTGGGAAAATGTCGTATCTTGGGTTGGACTCCTGGTTTTCTTCCGGCACGGAGCTCTCCGTCTGGCGCTTCATCCGCTTCCGGACTCGAGGAGCCGGCTCTTGGTCGGCTGTGCTTGGAAAGGCATAGGGATCTTGAGTGGGTGGCATTTCGTCACGGGAGGTGTTGGTCGACTGCTCGCTCGATAGCTTGCGTTTTCCATATGTCCTTGGCGGCTTCCTGAGCGAGGCTGGTGTGTCGCCGACGGTGGGCGGCAGCGGCGGAAGACTGGAAGGGAGATCCCAAGGATCCGATACTCGAGATCCAGGTTCCCCGCGGGGGGTGGTGATTTGTGTAATATCGGCCATATCCCTCAGATTTGATGCGCCTGTTCGCTTCGTTTTGCGGCCTGGCGGAGGGTGTTCGGTGAGGGAGGTCATCGACGAGGCGCCAGTGCCCTGCTCGGTGTGCGAGGGCGGGCCGGGGATCGCCTCTGGGTTGGGTGCGACGGGGTGGTATTGCATGCTCGCAGCAGCTTGCTGTTCATCGTAGACGCGCTGGAAGAAGACGGGATCGGTGGATTTGAGGCTGCTGTGGTTTGTGGCGGTGTTGTCGTCAGGTACGTGGTCGGGCTCGTGGTCTTGGTCGTGTATTTGGCGGGAATACAGGTGGTCATCGTCGGAAGTCTGGGTCTTGGCGGGACTGAGGTCGCTACCCTCGTCTTCCGAGTCGAGGATCTCCCTCTCGGGCGCCATTCTGGCGAAAATGGCGATTGCTGGACGGTGCTGTGCTGTGGCTTGCCCGATCGTGATGGTGGGGGAAATGTGGAACGCGTTCTGGGCACGCAGGACGCGAAGTCAGGTGCCAGCCAAGATGCCGTTATCGATAAGAACATGAACGTCAAATCGCCCCTGGATCATCAAAACACCAAGGCTCGCTCGGCTCGGTCAGGACAAGCCCACGTCAGGAAGGGAATATATTTGTTCCTGGAGGCCAGTATCAAGGCATGAACTGTGAGTATCAGCTCGGCGGAAATGACGTTGGAGAAATTTCGGGCTAACAATTGAAGAACATCCTATAGACAGGACCAACGAACGAGAACAACACAGAGCGAAATATTACCCACAGAGAAACACTTTTTTTGCGGCGAGTCGGCGAGTTGTATACTCCTTGATGGGCGGGTTGTTTTTTTCGCCTTGGAAGAGACAAAATACTCCGGTCCCCAAAGTGAAAGAAACTACATGTTGTATCAATCATTGCCCCAACAATGCAGAGTCCAAACTTCAACTCCCCCAACCAGAGCAGACACTCCCTCCTCACTCAATCTCCTCAATCCTCGGCCTCCCCCCAAGCATATCCGTCCTCCCAGGGTCAATCTCCAGCCCCGCCAGCCTCGTCAATCCCTCCTCCTCCAGCCCCCTCTCCCGGGGCACCAGCTCCCTCATCTTCCAACTCTCCAGACTCTCCATCACATCCACCGCATGCTGCCTCACCAACCCATCCCCATCCGTCTGCGCCACATACCCCAGCGTCCTCACCACATCCTCCTGCGCCGCCGCCCCAAACCCGAACCCCAACCTCTTCCCCTCCTCCCTCGCCCTATCCAGCGCCTTGACAAAGCTCATAACCAACACGACCGCCGCGCGCCTCAGAATCCCCTTCTCCGCCTCCGTCTCAACCTGCAGCACACTGACCGCCAAATCCACCGCCGCCGCGACCTTCCCCGCCCCAATCCCCGCGACATTCGTCTCCACCGCCGTGCCCAAGACAGACAGCGCCGACGCCCGGACGCGAACATCCTCCGTCCCCCGCTTGCTCTCCCACCCCTCCACAATCGCCGCGAGCACCTCATTCCGCGCCTGCTCCTCGGCCGGCACAGTGTCATCGCTGAGATCAGGCACCTCGCCTTCCCAGGCCTCCTCGGCCTCCTTGTTCCTCTGCTCGCGGAGGCGCGCCTCGCGCGCCTGCTTGGCTTCCGTCTTGGGGCGATGGCCGCGGCGGCCGGCGACGGCGAGCAGCGCGTCGGCGACCTGGTGGGCTACGTCGCCGGTCAAGGTCTCGCCGAGGCGCTCGACGACTTGGAGGAGGGCTTCGCCGAAGCGGAGTCGGGCGTCGGTCGAGGCGAGTTCCTTGGGGTCGACGTAGTGGTCGAGGAGGTCGGCGACAACGGACTTGGGGTGCTTGGCGGCGAGGAGGGTGTAGAGCCTGATGACTTGGAGGTTGATGTAGTCCTCGGCGTCGGCGATGAGGGAGGAGAGGAGGACGAGGACGCCGGGGATGTCGAGGGCGGGGCTGTCGGAGGTGATGAGGGTGGAGAAGAGGTTGAGGCCTTCGAATTTGACGGGGGGCGGGGAGTCGGGTTGGGTGATGTAGGAGATGGCAAGGCGGTAGGTCTTGCGGTCTTCGATTTGGCGGTCGGTGGGGGCGGAGATGGTGTCGGCGGGGTCGTCGAGTTCGTCGCGGTAGCGGAGGAGGAGGGACATGTTGCGGGCTGTGCCTGAGATATCGGGGATCTCGCTCCGGGAGAGATGGGTGAGAGATAATTCTATCGTCTCGAGGACTTTGGGGTCTACCCTGGACTTTTGGAAGCCGGGAGCTGTGATGATGATATTGAGCAGGCTGAGAGCTACCCCAATGACGCCGTCGGTGTCTTCGGTAATGTCGACAGAGTTGCTGAGAATCTGACTGGCAAGTTCCAGGATGTGCTTTGGCTGAGTGGCCAGGGTATCAGGCAACTTCTCCATCATGGCTTGGAGCAGCTTGATCTCTGCGAACTTGGCAAGAGGATCTTCCTCTACCTCTGAGTCTTGTTCGAAAACAATGTTGACATGTTTGGCTGGTTTGGCAGACTTCAGCCATCTTCCGAGCAGATCAACAAACGCAGCGGCTATATCAGCATCGGAGAAACTCGATGCAATAATGTCCAAAAGCTTGGGTATCTTGTGGCCGATGTCTTCGAGCGACGCCTGCCGCTTGTTCGAGCCTCGCGCGAGACTTTGGGCCTGGGTGATCTCTATTTCGCCCTTGTCCGTCTCGGCATAGACCCATTCGGGGCTTTGTCCGTCATAACCCCCCATGTAGCCAATATTGTTGATCAATGGCATCAGCGTGTCTGGGGATGGGGCTAGCTTCAAGAAGATTTGGAGTAGCTGCAGCGCAGGCTTGCAAATGTTCTCGGTCAACGACTCTCGAGCCCTGGGCCATGATGACAATGCCCACAGTGGTAGAAGCAAAGGAGCCAGTAGGCGCTTGCACAAACCTGGATTGGGATGGAGGGCAGCCAGAGAATGGAGACGGCGAAGTGCGGTTTCCAGCTCGGTAGGTGCAACAATTCGGCGGCCCTTGCTCAAGTCAACAATATCCCCAGTTTCTGGACTCGGAACGGCATCTTGGGGCGGCTTGATACACCGGAGCATGGGCTCGGCGAGATACTTCCATCCAGGGGTCCCTTACGGCCTCGTCAGCACGGATGACAGGACTTTGGGCAAGAACGCTACCTACCCGGGGCACCAGAAGACTTGCGACCGAGAATGCCAAAGCCAATGATGTAAGAAGCGGCCTTCATCAGCTCTTCACCCTCAGCTCCATCGAGTAGCTTGAGCAACTGGTGTGATATTCCAGAGTACCACGTCTCGGCCGGCACAAATGCCGGTGGAACAGACAGCAGGCGAGCTGCCATCTCCAGACCTTCATGGGTGATGTTTGCACCCTTCTTTTGCGGAGCCGAAGCCTCGGACGTCTTGATGGTGCTCGAAGGGTGGACCGAAAAGACAAACTCAAGAGTTGCACGAACACCGTCCGGGCGCAGGGGAGCTACGAGGAGATTCTCCTTGAGCTTGGCTCGGAGCCATGGTTCCACATAGCCGGGACGGATCAGGATGTTGAGGGCAGCGATGACATTGAATGTCCGTGTCCTGAACTCACAGTCAGACCTTCAACATGATGCCAGACAAGAACGACTCGGGTTCAATGTCCCTGGCTTGCCTTTCGAGGAAGTCATTGAACTCCCGCAGCCCCTGCGCGCGGGTATTCTCCGATACCTCGGGGCTGTATGCTTTTGCCCCGAGGTCCATGATGATCTGCATCAGCTTCTGGCGAGCATTTGTCGCCGGTTCCTGTGATTGCTCCATCATGTGGTATCGTTTTCTCTTCGTCTCTCGGTTCTTGACTTTTGGTGGTAATGTCAGAGATGGATGCCAAGGAAATTGAGCTTGTGGTTGTTGGCTTCAAGGAGGCCGTTTACGGGACTACCTATCATGAAATCCGAATTTCCAAACAATGCCCACGATGCGATGGAGGGGGCGATGACAGATGATGGAATGTGGACGAAGGCGGATGAAAGACTTCAGTGAAGGGGTGGCCCGTGACTTCGTGATTGCCCCCTGGAAGCTGTGGGGCTAAAAGTGGGCCAGTGCCAGCCACCAGCTCACCTCAAGACGCGTCTCTCACAGCTCGTGTCCTCTTTCTTCCCTTCCCTTCACCACCACTTGATCGTCACAATTCTCGACATTTGCCGTCCACCCAATACCGAACCAACCCTCCCCAAAGCCCGAGTGAGGTGTCACTTCAGCTAATATTTCTCGCGATATACAGTCCGAACGCGTCGTTCCGAGCACCAGTCCCGACCAAGCCAGAAGTCTTTCGTTGCCGCTCCTCGGAAGCAATATCCAATTGCCGCATGGCGCCGACCCTACAGTTCTCCGACACCAATTGCCCGCAAGGGAATGTCTCACGACTGCTCGGCGGGGTCTGGAGCACAGCAACACGTCGCACCGTTGGTTCCTGTATCAGGATATATGCCATGGTGCCGCGAAGGGTTCTGTTGCTGAGCTGTCGTTGTCCCCAGGGATGACCCAGCCCCGTCGAGTGATTGGTTTCGGAACTTAACCCTAAGTATTAAGATGGTTCTCAGTTCTGCGCTCATCTATAGTCATTCGAACCGTCTTCTATGCCTGGATCTGCTCAAGGCGGAAGGGCTGAAGCTGCTGAGAGGCAGTGGAAGCCTTGAACCCGGCGGCGGCGAAGGGCTGAAGGGCGGGGAGAGCTTCCAGGCATCGATTCGTTCGATGAGCAAGCGTCCGGTCCCATGAGTCAACATGGTAAGCGCCTCTGGTCCGAGGCCGCTCGTCAGGACTGGACCCCTGGAGTTCGACTCTGGTCAATATGGATTGTCCCGGAGGCGTCAGAAGGGATGCATCCTTTGTCCGGCGTGGAGACCTCCGACTGCGCGTTGCAGCAACCCGTCCCCCGGGGCGGTGTTGCGGAGCGAGAGGGAGAGCGCAGCACTGGCTACACACGATCAACCCCCATCTCATACTCTTGCGGACGGTTCACCTCGCCGGAATCGCGTTCATTCGCGAGCGGGGACCGTCCGCTACGAACGGAGATGATGCGGATGATATTCAACACGCCTTGCTGTCCCGCTTTCTGCACCCTCTCGCTCCTTTGCTCCGCAGCAAGCGGCCGTGTTTCTCGTCGAACGAGGATTCCACTGACCACCGGGGCCGCGTCTGACAGAAATGTCGACGCGTCGTGTTTCACGAGGTCTGGCCAGACGCACTAACCGGCCTTCGTAGCGTTCCCATCCTACGAGGTCACCGGACGCCAGTCGTGCCACTTGTGCCCTCCGGGGCCGAGGACACATTTCCTTCCATGGGCTCGAAAGGGAACCGGGCGAAGATGACAGCGCGGTTTTTGAGGATGTATTTTGTTCGCGCGAAATGCCCTTCTCGGCGCCCACCTCGGTGGTGTCCCCGGGGAGAGGAAAACAAAAACCAGTCCTAGTTGGCAATGCGAACACACGGAAAGACTCTGCTTGGCTCGGGGCTGGCACTCGGACTTCGCATCTCTGGCTGCCGAGTTTGGCTGAAGTGGCATCGGTGACGGCGAGCTTGTTATCGGAGGCGACGGCGAAGCTGGGTGGCTCCGGCTCTGGCGAGCGTGATCGATCTGGGGCAACACTTGGCTGGCTCGCTGTGGAGGAGTGCTCCGTCCCGGGTGGTTTGGATGAAGGCATCGGCGAAGTGAGACCATGGACCGGGACCCATCTCGAGTTGGTGTCAAAGTTTTGTACTTGTCCGGTTCATGGGTCCCCTCTCTCTGTTTGGTGTTTGCATTCCGATCACCTGGGCGGGGTCTGCTTCCGAGCCGCCAGTTGAAATGGGCAGGCCTCTTGGGAGGCGGCCCTGGTTGTCCTCTCTCCAGAAATGGCGGGAGGGCAACCCCTCGCTGCGAGGATAAGTCTTTCTTTCCCGATTGCTGATGATTTGGCTAACATCTCTACAGAAAACCAGAGCGGGCAAGTCGATGGACAAGATCATGTAAGTTGTCGACTACACTACTATCCCTCCTAGGTGGAACGACCCTTCGTCCGAAGCTTAACATGTGCGTATCCGTAAAACCCAGCCCGGGTGGCTTGTTTGTAGGTGAGAGACTTGGTGGACGTTGGCCAAAAGGGAGTCGATGCCCGCCACCCAAGGGTCTCGGACACTCTCAACAGGTCCTGTGCCGACGAACTCATCGGCAATAGATCATGCAAGCATCTGCATCAACTCCATCGAGAATCGGGACGGGGTCAAATCCACCCGAGCCCGACGCTGTGCCAGAGAGAACGGGTTCGTGGGAAGAAGAAGCCCCCGTCCCAGGACCGGCACCACATTCCGCCCAGTGCACTGCGACCATAGCGGCGAGCCTGGCGCGGTGCGAGCATGCGGCCGGGAGCTGCGGGCACTCCAGATTTCAGGGCGCGTGGTGAGCGGCGAGCGGGCGCGGCAAGGGGACCGCTTCCCATGTTGCGCGCGCTGCCCTGCGGCGGCGATTCGGTTCGTCTTGTTTCCCTTGGCCGACGGCGGACGGAGCTTGGCTTCCGCGGTGGGTGGCGACCGACCTGTGGTTCGTGGACACGGCTCGCCCGCTCGGTCGCTCGGTTCCCACGTGGCGGTCGGACCTGCGAGACAGGGTCGGTCGACATGCTCATCCCTCATGGGGCATGCAGGACGCGTGCGGGCCTCCATTCGCTTTTGGAGCCTCGTGCCCATTTGGAGAGCTGCGGGACGGAAAGGGGAAGAGTGTGAGTATCTGTCAGCTTGCAACTTGCAGCGGTGAGTTGATGGCTTCTCCTTGTAGCGGCATGGTGATCCGTGCCACTGTGCATCGAAGAACAGGAGATGAGCAGATGTTCAACCTCATCTTGCCATTGACGTTGGCAGAGTCGACGACAGAGCCAAAATAGTCAGCAATCACTCATCCGACGTCGTCTCCCTCACCCCACAAACAACGTTCCATCCCCTCTATATCCGTCTCACCTAACCCCTTCCCCGCTTTGGGGGAGGAGTTCGGAGAGAGCTTCCAGAATCGAGATCGCTCGGGCTGCTTTCTTTTTCCGCCCTGCCAAGTTTCAATCCCTCCCCGTCCACGTGTGCCACCCAACGGCTTTTTTCTCTTCTTTTTTTCTTTTTCGGACGGTGGACGGACCTTACCGAGCCGTTCCACCCACCCACACCTCGACGTCGCAACCCTCCAACGACGACGACTGCGGGACGGGGCACCGAGCCGGCCATGTCGCGCTATTCGACCTGTCATCTTGATGGCTAACGGAAACCAAGTGTCGCGGGCGTTGGAGGGTCTTGATATCTTGCCGCTACGCACGCAACGACGGCCAGTGCGCTTGACAGGGAGCTGCCCTGATCATCGTATGCTGTGCTGTGTATCCGGACGTGATGCAGTCTTTCCCCTTCCAATGACTGAAGATGTGTCAATGAAATGCATAAACTATCGGATGATGGGAGCTGTTGACCAAACTCTGGATGAACCGACAGTGCGTGCACCCATCGCGTCATGCAAGCTCACCATAGTTCGCCAACTGCCGTGTATGTGTACGCCGGCGTGTTTCTCTCCCCAGCAGCTGTGTGTCTACAGATTGATATTTCAGCGATGAGGAGAGTAACAGCACTGCAGCAGGCATTGACAGCAGTCCACCAACAAGCCCAAGACATAATCCTCAACCCCCAAACCATCCACGTCCATCTTTCCTCCTTCCCCCCCTCTCAACAGCGGCCCCCGATGACGTGACACGCCCCCCCCCCCGACGGAATCTACAAGGAACCGGGACAGTACCTAATGTAAGGTACCGCGTGGATGCGCACATGTACCTGCAATCTCACCACGGCACTTGATGGGAAGCCACAATATACCTACATATTCGGGTCCCAATATAGGTAGGTTGCCGGGATGGATGCATCTGAAGTTTGAGAACAACTTGCTCATGTCCATCCATGGAAACAGGGGATAATTTGCTATATCGGACATGGCCTCCTCATGTAGACAGCCAGACGACCAGTCTTAATTCCTCGGCGACTTACTTACACGCGATGCCTCATCACCCAGACTCTTTCTCGTAATGCCCTCTTCACAACCCCCACGTCGTTTTCGTCACAACCTTGGCTTGGAAAAGTGAAGGGACGGGGCAATGGCACAGTAGACGGCCGGGAAGGGGTTACATTTGCGTTTTTTATTCGTGTGTGGTTACGGGTACCTACGCTACGCACCTAGGCACCTTTGACGGCGCGCCGACATGTACATACGCAGGTACCTAGCCGAAGGGCATGAAGAATATTTTCTTGTGTAGCATCGCGATCTGAGGAAGAATATTCTTCTCTTGTGCAGCAGCAGCGTCGCATTCCCTCGTCTCCGCCTGAAAACAAGTGGTAGGGACAGTGAGAAGCTTCCATCCCGCGTCCAGACGCCAGGCCGCTGTCGCAGCAAGAACATTTCCCGCTGGTCATGTGAAGAAACAAGAAGTTTCATACCGCGTCATGTAGCATTGCAGCCAGGCAGGCAGTCACCTTCTCGGAATCATATTTGAAGTACCAGCAAAAAAGAAAAAGAGACGCCATTGATTTCCAATTTCCCCCCAACCCAAACCCAAACCCAAGCAACACCACGCTGATATCCGGACCGGACCCATAATAAAAGCCGTTATGGTGGTAAAACCGTGCCACCCACCACCGCCGCGAGACAGTAGGTGTGTAACGCCATTCCCGTGCCGTGTCGCGCTGGCATCCCGCCATCGCCCCGCCTCCCTCCGTCCATTTTGACCCCATGTCGTTCCGAATTTTGCATTAGACACCATACCGTTCGAAAACAAATGTTCGAAAAAAATAGAGAACCCCTAGAAGAGTTCATGCCGGTCGCCGCAGCCTGAGAGGTTAACCGTCAAGCCCACATCAGTACCCAACAGCCATCATCTGACCCGGGCCCAGCATCTGGTGGTGATTCCACCCCTGCCCCCCGGGCCCCGCAACGCCGACCACCGCCCTCGGCGTATCGCTCGTGACCATGGACGTCGACATCACCATCGGCTGATTCTGCTGCTGCTGGTGGTGCTGATGATTCTGAGGCGGCGGCATCTTGTACCGCACGGCCCAGTAGTTGCCCTGGCCCGATTCGACAAACTCCATGAGCGTGTACTGGAGGGTGCCCTCGGAGACGCGGGGGACGCAGATCTCGCGCGTCGTCATGCGGGCGAGGTGGTGAGACGTAGTTTCAGTCTCGTTCTCGTCGTCGGCTTCGCGACCCTCGGCCTGGATCAGGAGGGTTAGACCAGGGAGGCGAGATTGCGTGGCACCGAGACTTACACAGCAGTATGCGCAGGGGGCGCCGTTGACGTAGACCCAGTGGGGGCAGTTGTGGGTGAGGAAGTACTTGCATCGGTACTTGTAGAAGCCTCCGCTGCCGCTCATGGTGGGTGATGGTGGGGTTTGTGGTTGGTGGTGGATGTTGTGTCGTTTCTTGTAGATAGGCTGTGTTGCTACTTTGTAAATGGACTGCCCGCTGGCAGGAAGCGATGTTTTTTTTGGCAGTGAAGCTGGAAGACGACGAAGTAGACGAGCGACAAGTTCGTGAGAGTCAGGGAGAGAAAGGGGGCAGATGGGGCTTATATGTAGAATATGTCAGGGGCAGCTGTGGGCTGCAAATGGGGGAGCATTGCGCTCGGCACACGGATGGGCATGGTATATATAGACTGATATAGCCAATCTTCTTGAAGGGGAGGAAACGGTGTCACGGGCGTCCGAAATGGGGTGGGGGCCTTGATGGCTCGAGCTACGGATGCCTCGTCGTCGCAGCACCACCGCTCCGGGATGTCGACGGATTACGGATACGCACGTGTGAGCCTGGGAAGCAAGCTCCCGCACCGCACCGCCGTTGTTGTGTGGATAGTGGAGAGCCAATGCAGAGGGCTGGGGGCCGACCATCTCGGAGACTTGCCGGTGGCTACCGGACCCCTACCGCGCAAGTCCAGGGGGGGATATGCAGGCGAACGCCAGGATTCGATTCGATGGCCCTTCGTTTCTCAACGCCGCGTTAAGCTGCAACGAGCATTGTGCCCCGTGGGCATGCGGCCTCGAGCAGCTCTTCTCTGGTCGATGAGGAAGGCCCGTGACATTAATAATGGATCGGCTTCTCTGGTACGCGGTTGTTCGCGGCGCGCTTGGTCATGCGAGCTTGATAGAGCCAACCCCGGGTTGCGCGGGCGAGGCAAGACTGCGGCAGTCGGGCGGAGAGCCGGGAGAGGAGAAGCTGATGGCTCGAAGCCGTGCGTCCGCCCTGAAGAGGACAATGCTGGGTCGTGGAATTGCGAAGGACCGAACTGCCCACCAACTCTCAACGACTGGGGCGCTTGGCAGCACATTGTCGGGCGTGAGAAGCCGGCAAATTGGCCCGACGGGGTCGAAGCTACAGTAAAGTGCCCTGATCTCGCAACCAATTCAGACCGGCCATTCCGGTTGCATTTAGAGGACAGGTTGCGCCAAGTGGTACGTGCACGTGCCACATTTCAGGTCTTGGCAATAAAAACAAACACTCAATTTCGCCCACTCGCTCCCCTATCCAACAGACTCGACACAGCTAAATACACGCTTTCCAGCCATCTCCAGCCATCTAGGAGAAGTTAAGCCACTCGTCAAGGGTCTGTTGCTGCAGACTAGAGTTGACTAGGTGCTGGAATTTGCCGAGTAGGCGCCTCAAGGCCAAGATATCTTGCCGGTCAAAGACCTCCGCCTTTTCGTCACCTAGATGGAGGAGATCCTTCAAGTGGTTGATTGCCTGCGTGTAGTGTATAATAGGGGGGGCACAGAGATCCTCATCATCACTATCATCACCGGCTTCTTGCCCCCTGAGATGGGCCGGAAATAGTAGCAGACTCGATCATCTGCTCCAACAAGGAGTCTGGGTCGAAGTTGCCGCCCCTTTCCGCAAGATCTGGGTCGTCAAGAGCTTCTTCCACAGGGTTCAAAAACCTGGAAATGGCCATGGCAGATCTGTCTGTTACATTAAGGAGTGTGGCCGCCCTGTTGAACAGATCGTACACTTCTTTAATAGGTTCGTCGAGTCCGAACTGTGCCGTCCGAAACAAACCGAGAACCGTGGACTTCTTCCAACACGCCTGGATGGTTTGGGGCTTGACGAGCTCGTACCACGATTCTGAAACCCACGGCAGAGCGTGACGAAGGTTGAGGTTTCCCACTGGATCAAAGTCTGCCCTGAGGGTTTCTGCCTGCTCGATAATCCACTTCAAGTACAGCTTTTTGTACGACCTTTTAAGGCAACTGATGATGCCCTGATCTTGTGGTTGCCAGCGAGAAGTGTTATTGGCGGGGATGAATAAAACGGTGATATTGGAGGGGGGGGGGCAGAGAGTGAGAGCAGCCGTGTGACCAGAGAAGTTGTCTAAGAGCAACAGCACTTGTTGCCCTGGCTTCGTGGCCCTCAAATGGCTGTAGAACTCTTGCAGCCACTCGACCATGATAGCGGTATTCCACCAGGCCTTTTTATTTGCCCTCCAGACGATCCGATGGGCTCCGAAATTGAACCGTGCCAACGCTCTGGGGTTCTGTGCTTTGCCGACAGCCCAGATCTTGAGGAGGTCATCACCAGTATCGTTGGTTGTGAGGGCGAGGGTGATACGTGATTTGTCCTTCTTTAGACCTGGCCGGTTGGCCGTGGCGAGACCTGACGAGGGGAACATACGCCAGAATAACCCAGTCTGGTCCATGTTGTATCGGTTGCCAGGGGGCGTATCCTTGGCCACCCTGCGAATGGCTTCCATCTGGGCGTTGGTCGCTTCATCATCTTGGGCAGAGCCGGCCTCGCCATGGAAGACACGCTTTTGAACGTTGTGGCGTGCTTTGAATAGACGGAACCACTTGTCGCCGAATAGGGGGGCTGGATCCTCGGCCTCGCCATTCCTGGCTGCAGGTACGGCCTTCCAAATCTTCAGGGCTTTATCACGGAGGACCTCTGCACTTGTAGGAACGCCCCGTACCTCCAGCTCAATCTGCCACTTGAAGAGGAGCTCTTCCAGATGGGGATAGGTGGCAGTACGGCGGCGTGTTGCCTCGGGGTCGACGACTACCACGTCCTCGGCGTCGAGATATTCGTATTTTGGGCCGAGTAGGCGTGAGGCTTGGGTCTTGCTCAGGGGCACCCCATCTCACGCAGGGCGTACCCGCGGAGGGCTTCTTGTGTGGGCTTGACTCGCTGGCTTCGGAACCAAGTGCGCAGAGTCTTGCGTTGTGCGAGCGTGAGATGCATGGTCGGTCTGTTGCAGGTGCTGTCAGCTGTCTGCAGGAGTAACACGGAGTGGTACCGACTTACGGCAGCTGCGGGGCTTGTGGGTTTAGCGGTTGGCAGTGGTGGCAGTTTTGGTGGTTGGCAAGATGGCTGCAAAGTGGTCAAATGGAGGAGGGTCTTTGGGAGTGTCCAGTCTGTTCAAGTTTTGGATTTTCTGAATATTTCTGGCTTGTGCTGGGGCCACCCCCTGAATAGTGGTCCGTGCCAGGCCTGCCCCTTGGCAAAATAACCCCTGTAATGGGCCTAGATCTCGCAACTTTCGGCGCCCTGGGTTGCGAGTTGCGGAGTTGCGCTTACTCACCAAAATTAATTCAGACCGGCGAGGCGGTTGCAGATAGGCGGCAGGTTGCGCCAAGTGGCGGTTGCGATAACAGGGCACTTTACTGTACCTTCGTTCTCCAAACATTCGAGCGGCGATGAGACTCTGACGATGTTCTCGAGCCGAAAAATGAGAACTGACAGAACCTACAGAACCTGTCCACGCATGGAACCGTGAACGGCATATTGGCCGTGTATTTATCTGACCTGGCCCCGTGGTCGCGCTGGATCTTTCTTGAGTCTCTTGTGGTCTAGCCAATGCTCTGGGCACTGAAAACGGGCAGAGAACAGGATGGGCTGGAAACCCCCACTGCCACTGCAGTCTGCGGGCCAGTGTTTCGACTCGGCCCGGGCTCAGATGACCATGGCGTGCCTGGGGACTTGAGGAATTGTACCACCATGGTAGTTCGATGTTGATGAGTTGGCCGTCAAACGGAGCCGACGATGTCAATCGCCGCTGATGTCGGATATTGGCTGCGGCGATGGGAGGATGTTGGAGGTCTGTGAGACATTGGCTGCGCGCGGGTCGGATGCCCGGAAACAGAAGACTGCAAACGGGCGCCACAGAGTTCCTTTCGTATTGGAAAGGTGAGAGAGCTTCCTTCCGTGCTCATCGTACAGTGCCCAAGTTCGAGGAAAGGAGGTTGCTCAGACCCCACCCACCAATGGAACTTTACTGGAAGCTGCAACCTTGGCTCCTACGAAAGGTGGCCTGCGGGGCGCCGGCGTGCTTCCCCTTAGGAGTCTTTTAGCGCAGTTTGACCCCCGCCGGCTCCTTGCTTCCCCCCACTTGCACACCTCCCCGATCCTGGTGAGGGGAGCGGGGGAGGTGAGGCGGGGGTGCCGGGTCCTTGCAGCTTCTCGAGGTCACGCCTCGCTGTCTCAGGTAGACCTTCCTCAATTCTCTCCGTCTCATCACTGCTCTCACAGTTCTGGCCAAACTCGAATATTCATCGCCTCGTTCTCATTCTACGCAGTCAGGGCAGTCTGTGCTGAAGCCTGGGGAATACCTCACCACCCGGATGCTCCTTGACACATACAAACACGTCCACAACCCCCCTCCTCCACTCGGCGCCATCGGCATGAAATGGGCCGGACGTCAAGCGTCCAACGGCGAGGCCACAAGCGCGATGGCCGGATGGCTGGATTTGATCCTATTCGCGGCAGCACGATGCAAAGAAACGTCCTTCCCTCCCAGCCGTGGTGGAACCATGCAGACTCTGCTGTATCCGTCTTTGGGGGTCACTTCCAATCGCGACAGGCACCACTTCAGAGTCCCATATGCAAGCACACTCGCTCGTCCTTCAGCATAACCTACCAGCACAATCTTCATGGATGCCATCCGTCACATCTCCCTTCACGGGCTGCATGTGCTCCAACACTGCATCACTGGCTCTCTGTCCCAGTGTGATTCGTCTTGCGTCTATTCCAGACCCTTGCCGACAACCCGACAGACCTCCCCGCTGCAATAGACGAGGTAATCACAGACTCTTGTCTACTTACATGCCGACGACGGACCATAAACAACGCCCTTCGTTTGCAGAGAAGCCTGGGCCTCTCTCAACGCTGGAAGTCTAGGAGGTTGGTCATCGTTGAACAAGCCGTTCTCAACTCCCCCTTCTAACAGTCAGTTTCGCGCAACTATTACTCAAGTAGCACACTTGGGGCACACTCGGTTCCCAACTCCAAGGACTCAACGTCGCTGCACACCTAGCTGCAGGCCAAGTGTCTCGGAGGCCGACCGACCATTATCGGTTCCGCGGAGAGCCGCCGTCATGTCGGTATTTGCCCTATCAACGAGGAGTGGTGGTTGCATTTTGACGCACAAGCATACATGATCTCGATTCGGAGTTCTGCCAGCCACGTCGTGGACATCATCTGGACTACGCAGTATTGTACACATCAACATCAGGTGGTGAGAATAGATGGATGCCTTGGACCACTCGGGTTCCGGCAACGTGCGTCCAAGTACGTCACAGTATGAGTGAAGTCCCTTAACACCTTACCCTCGAGGGGAAGTCTACCTATACAATACCAAGAAGAGGGTGCCTGGAAGCGACACATCAACGATGCCGAGTACTTCACCACCATTAATGCCACGTCCCCCAATCCCGTGGACCGGGCTCAACAGTGGTAGGTATGCCGGCCTCACGATTTCAGCACAATCGTCGGGCCGTCCTCTGAACAACGTGGTGGCGTCCAGCTCCTTTCGAGTTTTGCATTGCATGCGTCGGGCAGCTCTACTTGGAGCCACCGAAATGGGGAGCATGCACCAGCACCACATCTGGCCTCTGAAGCCCACCCTTCCGGCTTGGGTACCCTCTCCGACAGTACCTGATGACATTGCAGAATTCTTAAAATACTCTCCAAGAGAGCTGACCCCCACGCCAGAGCACATAATTCGTTGGTTGGCAGAAAACGCCCTATTCTGACAAAGAACACAGTCATGGAAGACAACAGGGGCAAGACTCTTCTTCACCCGTACTGTCCTCCAAGAACGGCGAACACGGTGTGTCGGGCACAGCTTGGGCACATGCCGAGTTGCAAACCGGTGATCAGCAAGAGAAATAGCCCCTAGTGCAAGGAGGAAATCCAGAACCGGGCAGTCGGGTCGACTGAGCTCAGGTCGACCGGACTTTCGTCCGCCAGCCCCCCCTTTCCCCCGCCATCTCGCGAGAAAAGCCACGATTCGATGCTTCTCGGGGACGTTTAATGATCATGGGATGTCGAGTATGACCGGGCGGACTTTTCCCTGCCTTGATGCTGGTTTCCCTCGGAATACTTTCACATCCGAGATCCGCTATACCTCATTCCGCTACATGGAGACAACAAATATTTCCTCCCACCAAAGAGCCCCCATACCAATAAAATCAACACGTCTTTTTTGCCCACCCGCGCCGCCTTTTCCCAGACCACCCCGTTTCCCCGTCCACATGCCCCGCCCGTTCTCCTTTCCGGACACGTCCTCCATCATAGTATAAACTCCACATCTACCCTCACATACGGCACCCAACCTCCCGACTGCTGTGCATCTCCGAGGCGCCCACCTTGATCCGTGTCTTCGGCCCCGCCCAGGCATACGCTTCGACAATCCACTCATACCACACCTTGGTATCGTCCGTCTGGCGCCACATGCTGACCTCGAGCTCCGCGTCCTGGGGGAAGTAAAGCGGTTGCTGTGACGGTGGTCAGTATCTCCCATCTCCAAATAGGGGAGTAAAAGCATACCTTGATCGGAAAGAAGATCGGGAACCACGAAATCATATCCCGACTCTTCCTATCAATCTGATCCGGCAGGATACTAATCTCCACCTTGTCCCTCCCCGCCTCCCTCGGCCGGTACAGCACCGACTCAAAGTACCCCGCCAGCCCATGCACCACGCCGCGCGTGCGACACACAAACGTCAAGTGGCAGTGCCTCGCGTTGTGGTCATTCATCCCGCTCGAGCCCGCCATGCTCCCCGTCCCCTGCGTCGCGTACCTCGCCACCGCCCCGTGCTCGGCGAGGAACCTATCAGCCTCGCTCACCTCGACGGGGTGCACAAACTCCCACGCCTGCTGGAAGCGCGGGTGGCCGGGGACCTTCTCGGCCGCGACGAAGTCGAGCTGGAACAGCCGCGTGACCCAGGGGGTCTCGAAGGCGTTCTTGTCCAGTAGCACCTTGCCGCTCAGGTCGGCGTGGATGCGCGGCGTGGCGATGGGGCTGAGGTGCGCCGTGTACGACTCGGGGATGGAGATGCCGTGCGGCCGCGCGACGTGCCGCTGGATGCCGTCGAGGCACTCGGGGGACAGCTCGTTGTCGCCGAAGGAGCCGAGGAGCTCGGTGACGAGGATGTCGACCTTGGCGCCGCTGCGGGAGGGGTCCGGGCCGGGCCAGCCGCGCATGTCCGTCTTGACGACGGTGACCTGGCCGTTCCACTGGAGTTCGTTTTGCCGGAGGAGGTAGACGTAGGCGTTTTGGTTCTTCTCGAGCGCCCAGAGCTGGATGGCGGTGCCGGTGCTCGCGGCGGCGCGGAGGACGCGCGTGACGAGCGGGCCGCGGCCGGCGCCGGCGACGGCGACGACGAGGTCCGTGTTGTTGGCGCTGGAGACGGGCTTGCCGAGCGTCTTCCACTCTTTCATGGCCTCGGCGATGGCGAGCTCGTATTGGTTGTACTTGACCGGGTCGCCCTCAAAGACTTCGTAGGTGGCGGACTCGAGGTTGTCGGCGAGCGGCTGGAGGGGGGACTGCAGCCAGTCTTGGAAGCTGACGAGCGCGGGCGCTTCCATGGCGGTGAAGGGCGGCTGCTTCTTTTCGAGGTGCCTGAGGTAGCCGACGTAGGGGTGCAAGGGGGGGAATTGGTTCCTCTTGGGGACCTTGGCCGCCTCGGAGAGGGTGGGGAAGTCGACGATGTTTTCCTCCGATCTCCGGGTGGTGATTTCGGCGTCGTCGGACCCAACGTCTGATAGGAGCAGCCATGGCGAGTTCTTGAGCCGCATGTACCGGTTGATCAGATCCTGCTGGTTTCTGGAGAGCGAGGGATGGCCGGCCTTGTTCAGCTGAAACACCTTGCTGCTCAGCGTCAGGTAGTGGAGAGGTTCCGAGAACCACCTTTCTTGGAGGTCCTTTTCCGGGGCACGGAGAGGAATTCGGAGGGCTGTTCTCTGGTGAGTGGTTGTACCTTTTCAGAGAAGGAGTGGACCTACCGACGAACAGCCTGTTGTTGTATTTGCATACAGACCGGACGCTGTTCCAGCTATCCCAGGCACTGAAGAGGTCGATTTCCTGTGGACCAGAGGCTGTTTTGTCCTTTGTTGACCCAAAGACCTCGGAGAGGGTGAGATCCACCTCCTCGAGACCGGGCTCTCTGAACATGGGCATGTGGATAATGATGTTGATGCGGCTCGCAACGTCCAATGCCTCTTGGATGGCGCGCGCGTACAGCATAACAGCGCGACCACTCTCATCCTGCCGGGGACCTGGGATGATGACGCTCCTTGCGCCGCAGAAGGTGGCATAGGCGAGCTCAAGATTCAGGACCTGGCGAGAGATGCTAGAGATGAGAGGGTCCTCGGAGCAGAGATCGATCCACGGGCTCGCGTAGGCGATCAGGCTGCCGACGCAGTTGCTGGGACCGTACGAGGTGTCCTTGTTGGTCAGAGTGGGCACGACGGGTCCGGGGAGAGACTGGTTCGTCTTGTGAGCGTCACTCAACCCCCAGGCCTCCCGTTCCTTGAGATGGGTCTTGTACAGCTCTACGACGCGGTCGTAGAAGTGCTGGTTGGTGATGGGCGTAGTGACAAATTGAAACTGTCAATGTGTTAACTGTTAACATCTTGTATTTACTTTGAGCACATTGAGGAGGCCTACACCACTGTTGAGGAAATGGTTGTACTGCTCGTCGGTCACCGCGTTGGACCGGTGAGAGTCGTGCTGCCCAATGTAGTAGCGAGGGCGAGACTCAAAGTCTGCCGACTCGGGGTTGAGGTAGCCGTCCATGACTGTGACTGTTCACCTCGCGAGTCTCCTGAGAAAGATGGAATGTTGAGTCTGAAGGGGGGTTGAGGAAAGAATGGCGGCCTTCAGGTGAAGCTGAGCCTTGAGAGGTGGGGTAACTCTCAGGGTTCTCAATGTCCCAAATCGACCAGAAAAATAGAAGCCACTGGCTCTTGGAGTCTCCACCGATTCCACAGAGACTCTGACCCTAAAAATGCGCTAAAACGAACGGCAGGTGATGATTTACAGCAGGAGACACAAGCTCTTTTGGTTTGGAGAATTAGGGTCCATCAGGGTCCAAAATGTAGGGGGGCCAGGACCCCCTTCCTTCCCCCCCTCTCCCTCCACCCTCTCCCTCACTGAGACAACAACATCAACTCTCACGAACTGATAGACGATTCTGGACCATATGAAACTGATCGGGATGAATCCCTAAGTGTGGGATCGGCCAGAGATTTCTTTTACCATTATTAACTATGTTGCCGAAGAGGCTAGACCCGCTTTGTGCATGCAGTTGCTCTCCTGCGTACCTATAATCTACCTATAATCCTCATATTTCTCTTGTTCTTCGAGGAATATGGCACGTGGGAAAAGCAACAAAAGTTTAGCAACTCAGCTGACCTCGGCAGGAATTGGAATCTCGACTGTGTGCCCGTGCAAGATGTTGTTGTTTGCATTGAATGCTGAGGAGAGTGGGGGACCTTGTGATGCCATCAAATATGCATCTATCCAGAAATGTAGAAACAGGGAGACAAGCGACAGGGATAAGGTCTTATCGGCGGCAAGCCCCACTGATTGCCCAAAAGTTTGGCGTTGCGACGCGATCTTGACAAAAAAGTTCAGCTTCTGTATCCCGCCGCCGCCGCCCGTACCAGGAGGCACGACACGGCGAAATCCACTTCTCTCCTTCTCCTACCTCTCCATCTCCCTCTCCCCCTCCCTCTCCCTCCACCATGGCCGACAGGTTCACCAACAAACGATCGAGCGTCGACGAGGAGACCAGCAACCAGGACTCCAAGAGAGTCAAGATGGCAAAGGGCGATGCGACCGAGAAATACAACCCGTACCTGGCCCACCAGTACGATGGCAACAGCAACAACTCTGGGTCAAGCCTAGATGCCCTCGAGAGGCACAAGACCACGGCGGAACAGGCGTCGAAATGCGAAGACTCGGACCTTAACCCCTGGACCGGCCAGCCTCACTCGCAGCGCTACTTTGGCATCCTCAAGACCCGCCGCGACCTCCCTGTCCACAAGCAGCGCAAGGAGTTTCTCGACATGTACCACCAGCACCAGATCCTCGTCTTCGTCGGTGAGACGGGTTCCGGAAAGACGACGCAGATCCCCCAGTATGTGCTCTACGACGAGCAGCCACAGCACACTGGAAAGCTCATTGCCTGCACCCAGCCCCGGAGAGTGGCGGCTATGTCGGTCGCCCAGCGTGTGTCGCAAGAGTTGGACGTCGAGCTCGGCCAGGAGGTTGGTTACAGCATCCGTTTCGAGAACCGGACCGGCCCCAAGACGCTGCTCAAGTACATGACCGACGGTCAGCTCCTCCGCGAGTCCATGCACGACCACGACATGTCGCGCTACAGTACCATCATTCTCGATGAGGCCCACGAGCGCACCCTGGCGACGGATATCCTCATGGCCCTGCTCAAGCAGATCGCCGCGCGCCGAAAGGACCTCAAGATCATTGTCATGTCGGCCACGCTCGATGCGCAAAAGTTCCAGTCGTACTTTTACAATGCGCCGTTGCTGGCCGTGCCCGGCCGAACCCACCCTGTCGAGATCTTTTACACCCCCGAGGCCGAGCGGGACTACCTCGAGGCATCGGTCCGCACGGTACTCCAGATTCATGCGACGGAGCCCGAGGGCGACATTTTGCTCTTCCTTACGGGTGAGGAGGAGATTGAGGATGCTTGCCGGCGCATCAGCCTCGAGGTGGACGACATGATCCGGGAGTCGGACGCGGGGCCGATGAAGGTCTACCCCCTGTACGGCACGTTGCCACCGGCTCAGCAGCAGCGCATCTTCGACAAGGCCCCTGACGCGCTTCACAAGGGCGGGCGTCCCGGGCGGAAATGCATCGTGTCGACCAACATCGCCGAGACCAGTTTGACAATCGATGGTATCGTCTACGTGGTCGACCCCGGCTTCAGCAAGCAAAAGATCTACAACCCCCGCTCCCGCGTCGAGTCCCTCCTGGTGTCGCCCATCTCCAAGGCCTCGGCCCAGCAAAGAGCCGGTCGTGCTGGTCGTACACGGCCAGGAAAGTGCTTCCGGCTGTACACGGAGGTGGCGTTCAAGAAGGAGCTGATTGAGCAGACGTACCCCGAGATTCTGCGGTCCAACCTGTCCAACACGGTCCTGGAGCTGAAGAAGCTGGGCGTGGAGGATCTGGTGCACTTTGATCTCATGGACCCGCCCGCGCCCGAAACCATGATGCGCGCGCTCGAGGAGCTCAACTACCTCGCCTGCCTGGACGACGACGGCGAGCTGACCAGGCTGGGCAGCATGGCGTCCGAGTTCCCGCTGGACCCGGCGCTGGCCGTCATGCTGATCTCGTCGCCCGAGTTCTACTGCTCCAACGAGATCCTCTCCATCACGTCGCTGCTGTCGGTGCCGCAGATCTGGGTGCGGCCCAACAGCGCGCGGAAGCGGGCCGACGAGATGAAGGCGCTCTTTGCGCACGCCGACGGCGACCACCTGACGCTGCTCAACGCCTACCACGCCTTCAAGGGCGTCGAGCAGAACGGCGGCGACCCCAAGCAGTGGTGCCACGAGCACTTTTTGTCGTTCCGCCACCTGTCGAGCGCTGACAACGTGCGCGCGCAGCTCAAGCGCATCATGGAGACCAACGAGATTGAGCTCATGAGCACGCCCTTCCAGGACAAGGAGTACTACACCAACATTCGGCGCGCCCTGCTGACGGGCTTCTTCATGCAAGTCGCCATGCGCGAGAGCAGCAACAGCAAGGTGTACAAGACGGTCAAGGACGACCAGCTCGTCATGATCCACCCGGGCACCTCGGTCGCCAGCCCGTACGACTGGGTCGTGTACAACGAGTTTGTCCTGACGACCAAGCAGTACGTCAGGACGATTACGAATATTCGGCCAGAGTGGCTTTTGGTATGTTTTCCCCCCAGATGTATTCTCTTGAGGATGACCGACTAACCGTTTCCAGGAAATCGCTCCCGTATACTACGACTTGGACACGTTTGAAAAGGGCGAAGTCAAGTCGGCGCTCACGCGTGTCGCGGAAAAGATTCGTCGGAGACAGGCCATCAAGGGCGCACGGTAGACAATGTGTAGACACTAGATGGGACTAGGCCTTGGAGGGCTCAGTTGTATTCTCTATCTGTTTGCCTACCTAGACGAGCAGGGGGTATATCCCAGGGGAGTGCTGAAGATGGGGTCTTGCTTGCGCAGGTCTTTTCGCGACCTTGATATCGCCTAGGTAGTTCTAGGTTGTCTGGCGCATGAGTGGTGCGGAGTGAGAGAACCCAACAAAAATAATTATTCCCACCCCCAGACCAGACCAGATTGTAGAGTAGTGCAGTCCCATGATCCGTAACGCCGACTTTTTGCTCTCTCTCTCTCTCGGGGGTATGTCTCTAGATAGTCCTGCGCGTGCCCTTAGTCTCTTTCATGGCGCTCTTCCCCATGGTTCATCCGACGGCCCATCCACTTGGCATGTCAGAGTCCATCAAGCTACCCTCAACCACCCACTACCCAGTCCCAAGTTCCTCTTCGCTTGATACGCCCCTTCCATCGCCTCATCGAAATCTTGCTCCATCCTCCTCACCCTCTCTCACGCACACTTGCGCCGTTTACGCACGCTCGCATCGAGACATACTGGACGTGTTTATATTGAGTGCACACCACCACGCAACCACTATGCAAAACCAAAAGGGGTATCGAGAGAATGCCAGAAATAGAGTAAAATAAAAACCCACAGCTCGTGTCCGATATAACTAGGTGCCAGACATCCTGCCGCCTGTCCCTCAAATTATCTCCCACAGTTCAAACGTCTTGTCCGAGAACTACTAAAACTCCCGCGGCTTCACCGGTTGGTGCCCAAGCTCGCTCATGGCATCGTCATCCACCCCCTTGAAGGGGTGGGTAAGGTTTCTCGGTTGGATCGTCAGCCCCGACGTGCTGAGCGTGCTGATCGGCCTCTCTGTGGGAATGATGGCTTGCTCCCGAACACTGCTATCGTTCTTCCCCCTGCCGCGAAGCTCCCAGCTTCCAGTTCGCTCTTGTCTTGCCCCCCCTCGGGCAAATGCGAGGTCAGCATCACTGGTCATTTTCTCTGCACCCTTGAAGCCGCCAAATAAGCTACTCCGCCTGGACTCGCCATCACGACGGAACCGGAACCCTCCCAGGAGGATGGCAGCCAGCAGCCCGAGTCCCAGAACTGTAATTGTTACGAGGGCACCAATGACACCACCAACAGCTGGACTGATTCCCGAACCGGCAAGAGGATCCCGGCTTCCCTTCCCAGTCGGCTTCATGCTACTGCAGAACAGCGTGGCGCTATTGCACGTCTGGCACCAATCGGCGATCGTGTTGATGCCCACGGCCTGGATAGCGTTGGCAAAACTCTTGTACGGCATTTTCGTCTCCTTGGTCCCCCACAGCGCAAAGTCCTGGAGCTTGTCGGTCGGATCGGTGCCGTTGCGGTAGAGAAAGCGAACCCAAAGTTCGTCTGTGCTGGGGTAGACTGTCGAATTGCCCCCGATGGAGAAGAGCTCAAAGACCATCATGCCTCCCTGCTCGGGGAGGGGCTTAAAATCGGCAGCGCGGTCTCCTGCGATCAGACCCGACAAGGCGAAGAAGGAGACGAATGTCTCGATTGTGGTGAAGGCGAGGTTGAGTTTCCTAATGGCTCCCCCCTGGCGCATATTCTCCCTAAACAGGGCCAGTGTCTTGGAGGCCATGGTGCGGCCGGCGACAGCGCGAATCATGTCACCCTCGGTGGTGCCCGAGACGGACAGGTCGGCGTTCTTGCTCCGCTGCTCGGTCGATGCGAAACTGGCCATGAGGGCCAACTCGGAGGGAGCGACAGCATCGCGTATCTGGCTGTCGTGGTTGTATCGATACAAGGCGTAGTCGTAGAGTAGAAAGGCGTTGGCAAAGTTGGCCATGGTTGGTGGAAAAGCATCCTTCAGAACCGACTTCCACATGTTATTGTAGAATTGGAGGGTGCTGTTGTACAATGTTGCCACGACGGAGTTGGTCCTGAAGTTGAGGACTGACTCTGTATATGCCGGGCAACCGACATGCCCCTGGACCCTGTGGACTGGTCAGCGAAATGTCTTTCCACGTGGGACTTGCCAACTTACCAGATGCTTTCATGGTCCAGGATAGAGAATGTCCGGATGCTTGGATATTGGTAACCGTCCAGAGGGAAGTTAACGATGGAGCCATTGGGAAGCATTCCGCCTTCCATGCCACCGGTGCTGTTGGAGAAGACTCCCTCAAGGGGTGGATAGAGGCCTTGAGCAAAGGCCAGGGCACTCGTCACCATGAACTCGTCCGTGTTGGTCAAGATGCTGAGCTGCGTGTTGTCGATTGCATTTCTCTCAATGCCAACAATGGGGGCGCGGCCGGCCTCATCGTCGAGATCCATAATGTTCTGGAGATACCGAGATCGCAGCAGTGAGCCCTGGCCAAACATTTGCTGCGCGCCGATGGGAGTGAGGGCGGGCGAGGGGGTCAGGCCCCAGATGGGAGTGCGCTCTCCATGGAGGATCCAGGCCACTGATGACCATATGTTCTCGGTGGAGGACTGTGCTGAGCTGAGCCCGAGCAACTGCGCTGCGGCTATGGTGGTGAAGAGGCGCATGGTGGAGGTTGATGGTAGGGTTCGGGGCTCCCGCCAAAAAAATATGTTCGGGGGGAGTGCTCGCCGCAGGGAGTGAGATTTCGACGAGGGGCGGTGACCGGAGAGGAGAGTAGGTGAGGGACTGAGAACTCGACAAGATGAGGTCCCCGACCAGGAAGACGGGAAGGGCGAAGACAAAGAGATCAGGCCCAGACAGATTTCCGGACTGTTCCTCGAGGGTCTGGCAAGTACAAGAGAGCACGATCACAAGCACAGGCACAAGCAAGAGCAAGATAAGCTCTTTCTCGAGCGGCTACGCGGGGATCTCTTACCTCTTGTCTTTTTGGGGGAGCTGGAGGGAAGCTACGGGAGCCCTGAACGGAAGGGGGGGGGGCTGCAGATGATCACCCCCATCCTGCCTTCTTCCCAGCTTGCTGCCATCAGGAAGGGACCGAGGGGACTTGGTTGCCGTCACGGCATGGAGCTGGTGGTGTCACCGCACGTCAATCTTGACAAGAGCAGTCAAGTGTGACCACGATGGCTGCAGATACAGGATGGCGACAGGTCCCGAGGCCAATGGCAGATCTGCATCTGGTGAGGGGCAACCATGGCTCAAAGACGGACACACCTCCCGGCGACGGCTGGAGGAGAGAGGAGGGGCACACCACCAAGGTGCATCGCGATAAAGCTCCCCTCGTCGTTATCGGGATACCCATCCCACCCTCTCGGCAATCAGCTCCCTGGTTCTCCAACTTTGAAAGTGACCACCTCCGCATGGCACATCGCAGCATCAACTGGGGCGGCCAATCAGGACGAGTCTGGCTGAGAGCTTGCAGCTGCTTCTTGTTTGTGGTCGCCCACTTGTCCGCTTTGGGCTGGTTGATGGCTGGTCGTCGTTTGGGGGGCTCGAGGGGAGGTTGGGTATCGCAAATCGATAAGAAAACGTGCCGTTTGTCTTGTCGCTGTCGTCGTCGTGGGTTCGGTCAGTGATGGTTCGGAAGACGGCTCCGAATGGATGGACGCCGACCCAGGACCCCGAGTTGTCCATTTCTTGGCGCATGTTTTCATGGCATCGACTCTGCATCGGTCCGACCCTTTTCGATGAGCCTCTGACGAGCTGACCACATGCTCCGATCCACGTTCTCCCGCAGATGGCGCATGCAGGTGCTTGCTTCAATCTCGCAGGAAGAAGCTCAAAGTCGTCGGATCAATCTTCCAGGTCGTCGGTTTGAGTTGGAATTGGCGAGTGCGATGGATTTCTTCTCGGTAGACGGATGTTGCATGTCAATGTCGCAGGGGGAAAAGGATTGTTCCGTTGGGAGTGGGAAATGAGGCGTCGGATCAAGGTAAGATATCTCCTCTTTGGGCGCAAAGATTTCCGTCCCCGTCAAGGCAACCACCAACTTTAAATCCCGCTGGCGTTGGATCGCAGCACTGACGTCCATCATCATTCGGGTCCCTGGGCCGGGTCGGCGGCAAACAGACCGCCTCCTCTTCATCTGGCACACATTTGTCTCTCTCTCAAACAGGTCTTTCCCGTCAACACCATCCCTGACCAACTGGGGGCTGACTTCCAGAGTCTCGATCAAACGCAGGTCCGAGTCTTCATCGCAACCTTTTGAATCCTCTGGCTCTCCCCACTCTGGCGCCAAAACTCAGAAGCGAGCAGTTGGCGATGGAGGTCAGTGTCGCGGTGCAGTGTTAGTGTCACTTGGGTTTCCTTCGGTTGGCTGCTTTTGCCGCTCCGTGAAGGAATCGAACGCAGCAACAAGAGTTTGCAAGCGGGAGATGACGCGAACCTCCAAGCTGGCCGGCTTTGACGGGGACGTCTCTCAAGACGGCCAACTTGTCAACAACTGAGCAGAAACGCGGCCGCTTCATCGGTCATCACCGGAACATTCCAGGCGCGGCCGTCGTTGAAGCAGACGGCGGTCGAATTCCAGGCGCTGGAATCCTTTTGCGCCCGAGTGAGATTGCCGTGCAGTCAACCCCTGAAGACGATGCGATCAACAAGGGGTCGTGCGTCTCCGACCCACCCTCGCCATGACCAGGAAGAAGGAAAAAGGAGCCGTCCCGTACCCGTGTGATGACGGGCGCGCGAAGCACGCCGTTGTTGCGGCTGACGAAATGGCTTGTTGGCTTGCATTACCCCATGGCTTCCATCAAGCCTTCAAGCCTTTAAGCTTTCCTCTTCTCTCCATGTGCTCGACCTCTTGTTGAAGCCTCTCGCCTTGAAGGACTCCGAGCCTCGAGCCTCGATGAACAGACTGGCGCCACCATGACAGTCCTCGGTCCCTTGACGACGACCTTCAAGGCGCCATCAGCATGCACCGCCTCCACTCCGAAAATATACCAGATCTGGACCGGTTCCGTGTCCCGATGTGAACAGGGCCCCCTCTTCACCTCTGGCTCCGACTGCTTCCCCAGTGCCTATGACGCCTCGCCACAAAACTACTACTCCCCAGGATTTTGTCCTGACGGCTACACGGCGGCATGTTCTAGTACCAATACGATCCAGACGCGGACTGCCGAGGAGACGGCCCTAGTCTGCTGTCCGACGTATGCCAACTCACCCAAAAGCCAAAAACACCAGACACCACGTTAACTCTCACAGCGCACTTATCTACACCTGCATCGACCCCAGCTCAACCGCCCCATGGGGCTGTACCACCTCCCTCGCCAACGCCCACGCCAACATCGGCGTCACCGTCATCCGTGACGGAACCACTTCGGGATACACCGTAGTCTCCGAGTCCACCGCCGCCTTTGCCGCCCACAGCATCCAAGTCCGCTACGCCTCTGACGACTTCGCCCAACCCACCGCCGACAGCACCACCCTCCCAACCGCAGCCCTCCCCAAAACCACCAACCCCCCCACCCTCCCAACCAGCGACCCCCTCTCCTCACCCCCCTCCCCTTCCCTCTCCACCCCCGCCGCAATCGGCATCGGCATCGGCTCCGCCCTGGTCTTCGTCGCCCTCGTCGGCGTCCTCGCCTTCTTTCTCCTCCGCCGCCGACGAAGCCGCCAACCCCCGACCACGGAAGATCACACCAACCGCCCCTTCTCCCCGCCCCCCGTCCCGCCCAAGGACCCCTACCGCATGAGCACCTACACGCACCACACCGCCGCCACCGCCGGCGTCTACGAGCTCTCGACGCCCACCACCGCGGCCTTTCCGCACCGCGCAGGACCATTCTACCATCTCGACGACGAAGACGACGACAAGTCAACGCGGACGCTGACGATGGGGATGGGCGGGACGACTCGGCCGGGGTCGTCTGTGGGGGTCGGGGGCGGGAGGAGTCGGACGAATACCATGCGGAGCGAGGAGACTGCAGGGGGGCGGGTGAGGACGGTGCGGGAGGAGGAGGAGGGGCGGGGGTTTCCGGCGGAGTTGGCGGGGAATGCGAAAGTGCATGTTGCGGAGCTGGAGGCGGGGAGGGTGGTTGCTGAGTTGGAGGGTGATGGGTCGGGGTCTGTGGTGGAAGGGGGTCCCGGGAGGACGGCGGTAGGGCTGGGGATACAGAGGCCGCAGAGCTTGGTGCCGCCGCCGCCGATAGGGGGAGGGGGTGTTGGACAGAGGCCGGTGTCGGCGGCGAGTAGTAGTGCTGGGTGGACGGTGATGAGGAAGGAGGGGGTGCAGGCTACGCCGTGGCTTTGAGGAGGGGAGGGAGGGAATGATACCCGGAGGCGGGGAGGATGTGGTTGTTGGTTTGGGAAAATGGGAATGGGTGAGCTTGCGACACGATACAGGTTATGGGCTTGGGATTTTTTGAGTTTTGGGGGTGTTGGTAAATAGACACCAGCAGTCGCATTTTGGGAAGCATGGCGTGGCCGAGGTCAAGGTCATCTAAGGATTCAGTTTTGTACATTTTTTTGCCGGAATCAAGACAGGGAAAAGAGAAAGGAAGGGGGTTCTCGTACAGACTTTTGCATCAGAGTTCGTTTTTTGACCGATATTTAGGTGGAGGAGGTGGTGGTGGTGGTGGTGGTGGAAGCGGCATGGCGTGAACAATTCGGACATAGAAGGGTTGTCAACAACCTTGATCCCCCCATATTGAAAGGCAGCCTTGAAATTTCATAAATGCCATCGAGAATTGAGTTGTACCCAAATATTCCCAAAACCCAACAGTGTGCTATTTGACAGATGAAAGCTTGTAAACTTGAGGCGGCGTTCAAGTCTGCCAATGCGCCACCTGGCAACCACTGCCAGAAACCGGCAGCCACCGCCAAGCCACGACCCCACAATCCCCACACCAGCAGAAGCAGCAGCAGCACACCCAAGCGCGACGAACGACGACGACGCCGCCAAAACCTTGACGACCACCAACCCGCCGCAACAAAACCACAACCAACAACCCCCACCCCGAGAACAACAACCCCTTACCTTCCCACCACAACCCCCTCCCAACAGCACGCGCAACCCCCTGCGCCCACCACCACAACCATGTCCGCCTTCGTCCCCATCAACCCGCGCCCCTTCCTCCTCGACCTCGTCAACAAGGACGTCATTGTGCGGCTCAAGTGGAACGAAGCCGAGTACAAGGGGCGACTGGTGGTATGCTCCCCTCCTCCTCCTCCCCTTCGCCTTCCTCCCAAACATGATGCTGATCTTTCTGTTTTTTTGTGCCAGAGCATCGACAGCTACATGAACGTGCAGCTCAGCAACACGGAGGAGTTCATCGACCAGAAGCCGACGGGGACGCTGGGGCAGGTGCTGATCCGGTGCAACAACGTGCTGTGGATCACGGCGGCGGGGGAGGGCAAGACGGGGGATCGGGATTTGAAGATGGAGGATTGAGTGAGGGGGTGTGCGTACTTGAGGTGTCGTTGTTGTCTGGGAGCAAAGCAAGACGAAGCCATCGTTTTAGCCAAAGGCGTCACGGGCTTGCGCCAGGCTCTTGCCGGCGATGGATGGTCTTGTCTCTATCGGCGAGGTGGTCAAGGAGACGAGAGAGCGTTATTCAGGATGGTATTGATCTTGGCGATGCCGGCTGGCTGTCCGGCGTAGAAGTCAGCAGTGGACCCGCAGCTGCAGGAACAATGTACATAGAAGATCCTGAATCGGGGACCGGGGAGCGGTCCGTTCCTTCCATCCAAGCTCGTCCATTCTGAAAGAGTAGATGCAGATGACCTCATCAGCCTTGGGGTCGGGAATAGGTAGCCCTAAGAGACTCTCACTTCTGCCCTACGATCGACCAACACAATACATGGAAGCTGCCATTTTCACTGTCTCGTCCTTCCCCTAGTCGTACGTAGATGCTGTAATATCAACGAGGGAGACAAACGTCCGATGCCCTGTTGCCTGCCGCCCTTGCAAACAATGGCTGAACGCGAGTCATGCCCACCTCCACATTGCACCCACAAGAGAAAAAACAATGACATTATTACCCATCAGAAACAAGGGCTATTGGTCTAGTGGTATGATTTTCGCTTCGCATCTTGGCCTCTGCATTATCCGAGAGGATGACGTGGTGAGAGATACACCTTGTGAAAGGTCGCCGGTTCAATTCCGGCATAGTCCATTCATCTTTTTTTTCTCACCGGGTTGAGGTGAGGGCTTGGTGTACACATTTTTTTGTTTTGCTCTTGTCTGTCTGTGGTAGTTGAGTTCGGTTTTTTTTGACGGGTGGGAGGGTTGGTTGGGTGATGTCTGGATGGTGGTGGTGCCCCCTTTTTGCTTGGGGATGAATGGTTGGGTTCAGGGGGAGTAAACAAATCGGCAAGATGGATGTTCGATGGTGCGAAATCACCTCCGCAACATAAGACGAGCAACCGTTGGTTGCATTCATTCCTATGTCTTCCACCGGGCTGAGAATGTCACGTAAATCCAAGACAGCCCAGGTGGCCCATTGATGGTCGGCTGCTTCAAATCGGAGGAGTCGATGTCAACACAGCCCTCAATGCCCACCTCGATCCCGATCAAGGAAGCCCGGACATTAGACCAGGAGGGAAAGGTGCCTCGGAACAGGTGCGAGACCCTCCCTTTGTTAAGCCAGCCTGGTTCTGGCCCTCGGTATAGCATCTTAGGTACCTATACCTCCGTGACCTCCCAGTCCATCGAGCACCTCATTGTCGTCGGCGGCAGCCGGCCCAGGCTTAGGGGCAGTGCGATAGAGCACGATGTCCTCGTCCCTTTTCCCGCGTATCGACCCGTGGCTATGTACCTAGCCATGCGGGTCTCTGCAAAGATGCCGTGTCCATCATGGCTTGACCTCTTCTTTCCGGTGTGAGATATGGGCCCCAGAGGGAGACAGACCAAAAGCTGTTCTCCGTCGGCGTCGGCTGTCCTGTCGGTCTCGCCGAGCGTAAGTCCGATCCAAGAGGCCGAATGCGCCGGGCCCCTGAAGCGGCACCGGTTCCAAGTCTTCTTCCATCTCACATCGACCATTGTCTTTTGAACACTCATCATCTCCGACGTCACATCCCATCCATCTTCCCACCGAGACTCCAGGCGCTCCCCCACACCGCACCCCTCCCAAAGCACCACCACCACCTCTTACCCACCCCTCCCACACCCCTCTCCCAACCACCCTCACACATCACATCACACATCACATCACACTCAGTATCATCAAAACGTAAAAACTGTTTCCAGGCCGCCCGCCCCCCCCGGGCCGACCCCAGGCGCTCCCGTCCGCCGCGGCGCCCACTGGTATCCTGCGTCTCATCTATCCATACAAAAAAAAATCAAAATCCCACAACACCAAAAAAATCCCACACACGCACCCAGCCAATGCCTCGACGCACGACCAGCCCCCGAGAGCGCGGGCAATGTCCCCCCGAACACGGCCAACGTCTCAAGCCCGGCCAACGCGCCGGACACGGCCACCAGGCGAGAAAAAAAGGCCAACGCCCCCCCCCCCCAACCACGACGCCTCCCATGCTTGTCCAATATCCATACAAAAAACTCCGACAAAAAAACCTAACACATGCCGTGCGCCCCTTGGTTTGCCCAGGGAAGGAAGCAAAAAAAAACAAGAGCAAAAAATCGACGGCACCCCGGCCATCGACAAATCCATTCCCCGGGCAAACCAAACCGAAACAAAACCGGGGCGGGAGACAGGGCCCAAACTATCCCACAACAAAAAACTGTTCATCGTTTCTCGTCCATCCATCCATCCATCCATCCATGCAACCCGGGAAGGAAAAACACCCCCCTCTTACAGCGCACCCAGCGCAAAATCTCCCGTCCATCCCCCATTCAACAACATGGCCGCGATCCTGCTCCTCTGCAGCGTCAGCTGCCTCTGGTCATACGACCCCTCCATCTTAACCCCGAGCGCCTGGCAGACGGCGTTGGTGATGGCGAAGACGCCGCAGTCGTACCCGTTCGACTGCCGCGGCGCCTTGTACTGGTGGACGCGCCAGTGGTTCGGGTCAAACAGGTCGGCGAGCGTCGCGCGCACCCACGCCATGAGGAGGTCCGTGACCTGCTTCTCCCCAGCACCGCTGCGCATCGAGTCAATGTGGGCGACGATGCCGTCGCGCGGGCGCACCACCGCCAGGGTCCAGTGCTGGCCTTGGCATATGGGGATGAGTATGGTGTCGATGGAGAGGAAGTTTGCCTTGGTGATCTTGGCGCGCTTCATCGTGCGGGCGGCAGCGCCGGGGCCCTTGTCCTTGATGTGGTTGTAAAAGAACGACGTGAAGGCGGCGCACTTTGGGGTTTCGGGTGAGCCGGCGGCCTCGTTGACGGCGGCGGCGACATTCAAGATGGAGCCGTTGATGATGTTGTCGTTGAGCCACGCCGTTTTGGGGAGGAGCTTCTCGACAAAGTCGCGGCGCTCGAGGGCTGTGCCTTCAAGCGTCATGGCGAGCTGCGCTTTGGGGTTGGCGCGGTTGACGGCGTCCACCTTTTGGAGCCAGGCTTGGGTGAGGGGGCCGATGAGGGAAACCTTGGGGCTTCGCAAGCCTCCCGCTGCGGCGAGTTCGGCGCGGAGACGAGCAGCCTCGACCTCGGCGGCGATGCGCGCCTTCTTCTCGGCCTCGGCCTTCTTGGCCGCGTTGATCTCACGGGCGACGCTGTCCGCGAATTCACTCTTCAAGTGGCGCGTCAACTCGAGATCTTCTTGCTTCTTGGCCGAGATCTCCATGGACGGCCTCTTCTTGGGGGCCAGGCTCTCGGCGCCATCGTCCTTGTCATCGACCAGACTATCAATCAAGTGCCGTCTATCTCTGGGTGTGGCGGCGGGTGCTTGTTCTTGCTTGATGGTGCGCGCTCTCGTGGCCTCTTTGGCGAAATCGATGGCGACATGCCGACGGGTGCCTGGCTTGATGGCCGCCTTGAAAGAGACAGGGGCGGTGGTGATGGGGTTCAGGTCGAGGAACTGGCGTCGATCCTCCGGGGTGTCGATCAAAGGCTCTCTTATAGCCTTGCGCTTGGTCCCGGGGCTCAGGACAGGATTTTCCTTGAGCGCCGTCAACTTCTCGCTCAGATTCTTCTTCAACTCGTAGACCCGACGCGTCTCTTCGTCTCGTCGGAGCCTTGCTTCCCTGTCCTCTGTCGTCGGCCGGGCAATGTCACTGCGGATGTTGGCCCTTGGCGACGCTTTGATAGCCTGCCGCCGTGCCGCCAGAGCTTGCTTGAACTCCCTCTGCAGGTTGACGTTATCTTCCAGCGTTCTTAGAAAGTTGGCGTGCTTGAGGTGATATTCTCGCAGTTGGTATGTATCCTCAGCGTGCTTGACGGCCTCCTTGCCCAGGCGCTTCCGCTCCGCGGGCTTCAAGACTCGGGCTGGCTGGTGGATGTTTCGGGCCACCTTGACGATGGGGTTCACAAAGGAGATGTCGCGGCGCTTCATGGGCGTCGCAACGTAGTGGGGCGACGCCACATGCTCCGGAAAAGCGACTTTTCGCTTCTTGAGGATCGGAGCGGGACTGTCCTCGACGACGTTGGGCAGTTCGCGTCGCTCCGGGGTGGGCGGGTACATGGAGGCGGGAAATCGAACCTCGTGGCTAGCTTCCGCCTTGAACTTTTCAATGGGAATCTCATCCCACAAGATAATGGGTGCGATGATGCCGGTTGTGTCGCTGCCGGCTTCCTCGTTGTGGCCCGGGTATTCCACCCAGCTGGGGACCAGCTCGTGCTTGTGAATGGCATCCGCATCCGCAAGCATCTTGGCCAAGGTGTCCATCATCATGGTGGGCATGGAGACCCAGTCGCTCTTCCCGTGAAGAAGCCATGTGATGAATCGGGCGGCGGCGCCGGTGGCCTGGGCGAACTCGACCTTACCGAGACGGCGATTGGTAGGGGGCTGGGGGAATCGAGACTTGGCGCTGGTGAACTCGACGTCCTTGTCATAGATCTCCTCGATGAAGGAAAGGAGGCCGATGAGGTTCTTGACATGTTTTGCGCGAGCCTGGTCCCATTTGTCGCGCCTCACCTCGTCGCTGTCAAAAGCGACGCAGCCGAACATGTCCTCCATGGTGCGGTGGATGTTGATGGATGCGATGACATTATGATCGCCCGAATGGCGCTCGTCGTCCAGCCGCATCCACAGGTGCGGTGTGGACGAAGCTCCACGAAACTTGCCCTCTTCGATGTCGACCAGCTCCTGGAAGTACAGCGCGTGGATCGCCTTGATGTTCTCGGGGCCGATATAACGTCTGGGGTCCGACGTCCATCGGAGCCCGGGGATCCCGCTGAGATCGACCGTTGGCGCAGTGCCCATGGGCAAGGCATGCTGCCGCTTGAAGCGCTTGACGACAACGCGGTCGCCGGAAGAGTCATTGGTTTCCGCGGACTCTCTGCTGTCGGCAGCTCGCGACCGCGTCTGAATGGTCTCGATATGGTCGCTGATAAACTTCGGGCACCAGCTGCCCAAGAGCGACTTGATGGTCGCGGTCATGGTTGCGGCCTTGTCGGTCACAAAACTCCACATGGGCTCCTGCTGTGCGGTGTCGGCTTTGAGCTCGGCCTCGGACGTTTCGGCCGGTCGCTTGCGGTTGTGAATGAAGTCTTGATCGTAAATGTGCTTGCGATACACCAGATCGAGCTTCTTCGACTGTGAGCAGCTGCAGTGCCACTGCAGATCAGTCTTCTTCTGGATCACTCTCAGGTTGTCTTTTGTAAGTGAAAACTTGTTCCCATCAAGGACATAAAAGCGCAAGTGCCCTTTGCCAGCTTCGGCCGCGTCCTTGGAGTCAAATATGGTGGGCAGTCCGCAGCGGCACTGCCTCATGTAGTGGTCGTTGCGAATGGACTTGAAGAGGTCAATCGCAAGCTTGTTTCCCTCAGTGTTCCGGCGGTAGGTGAAGGCGCGACTCTCCTCCCCAGGGCTGGCGGGAACAGGGCTCAGCAGTCTGGCCGGACCAGCGTCTGGAGTGACGGGTGCTGGGGTTGCCGGCTCGCTGGTCGGGGGAAGAAAGGGTGGATGACGCGGGGCTGGAGTCTGGACAAAGAAGGGCTGTGCGATCTGCCGGACTGGGGTTTGGGGAGGGTTGCTAGACTCCTCAGGCTCAAGGGCCGGTGCGTCAGGAAGGTCGATATCCTGATCGTCGGCCACGGGAAAGCCAGTGGCGGGCTGGGAGAAGTGAGCAGGAAAGACCTGAACAGGGAAGAGCGCTTGGCTGTGAGGCTCGGGGAGAAGCGAAGAGAAGTCGCTGGCGCTGTCGCTGCCGTCTTCGACAAAAGAGGGGGCGTCTGGGAGGAAGCTGTCTTGGTTGAGCTCCTCGACGACCAGGTGGCGCGAGACGGTGTGGAGCGGAAAGGCCTTGCAGTGGCCAAAGGGGGTATAGAGGGAGCTGAGGAAGCGCTGCTCTTCAAAGCTCACGGGGGTATAAGGTGCCGAGCTGAGGCGGGCCTCCTCGTAGCTGATCTCGTACGGGCTGGGAGCCGGGAGCGGGCCGCGGATTTGCGGGATAGGTCCGAAGACGTGGGATGTGAGGAACTCGTTTTCGAAGCGGAGGGGGTCGCTCGGCTGTGACGGGGCCGGCTTGGGGAACTGCTCGGGGATCTGTTCGAGGAAGACGGAGACGGAGATGGTCGCGGGAGGGGAGGGGGTGTGCTCTGCGGGGGGGGCATGAGCGTCGTCGGCGGGGTGCGAGGCTGTCGCTGTCTGGCCGTCGGTGTCGGCTTCGTCGTCGGTATCGGGGTGGGGGGGGTTCGGGATGAAGGTGGTGAACGGAGCGAAGTGGACCCGTCCGGGAGTGCGACGAAAGTCTTGAGGGTTGGCCGAGAAGGCCTGCTGCTCCCACTCACGATCGCGCTGTGATCCCAGGGCAGGGAAGCCGAAGTCTTCTCGTCGGCGGCGGAGGGGAGTCGGGGGCTGCGGCGACATCTTGGTAAGCTTATTGCCTCTCTTGAATAAAGGCGCCTTCCTCGGAGGCTCTGCCTCGGCCGTCTCTGTTCCAGCGCTGTCGCTGGCCGTGGGAGAGCGGCGCGAGGAGAGAGCGGACGCGAGGAAGCCCCAGGAGGACTTGACGACGGATTTGATGGTGGGAGCCATCGCGACGAAAGGAAATTTGGGCGTGGGCGAGCCCGCGCCAGAAGGTCAGACGAAGAAGGGAAGCAGGGAAGGTCCCTTCGAGACTTGAACTTCTCGAGGCGGTGGTGGATCAAGAAAAAAAAAGAGGTGGAGATTTAGGAGAGGGTTGGTTACTTGACTCGGCAAGCGAAGCCGGGGAGAGAATGGGGGGTTCGGGGAGGGGTCGTCGCAATTGCTGAAGTTAGAGCTGTTGCGGTAAACGGGAGGAGGGATGAGGGTCGCTGAATTTTATTTTGAGAGGGAGGAAGATTCGCGGTCTGGCGGGGCAACGTGGGCGGCGACGACGACGACGACGACGGCGACGAAAGGGCGCGTTGCTATTGACTGCACTGCACTGCGGGGCGCACTGCTATTGTTCAGGGCATCAAAAAAGTGGGGCAGAGAGCACGGCGAAGGCCATCGCCAACAATGGCAGAAGGCGCGTGGGGGCAGAGAATTGATGGCGCGAAGGCTTCTTCACCTTTTGGCGGTGGTGTTGAGGCGCAAATCCAAAAACTCCAACGAACGGGACGGGCAGTCTCCAAATTCGACCAAGACCAGGAGCTCGGGAGCCGGGAGAGCTTGTGACTGGGGTCGGGCTCGGCTGATCTTATCGTCTTATCGCCCCTGTCCCGTGTCCCACTAGCAGCACACACACGCTTGGTGGCCCCCTGTCGCTTGGGCGATCCCTGGACAATCACCGCACCCAAAACCAACGACAAGGAATTCCATGCGTGCTTCTTTGTGATTTTGGTCTTCTCTGCCTTTTCTCTGCCCTTTTCTTTGTGCCCCAACTACTGCAACCGGCCACCATATATTTCTGCAAACGATCTGTTCCAAGGCGACAGAAGCAGACCGTGGAATTTTCATGATTTCATCCCACAAGACACCCCAATGGTCAAGGGCGTCGGCCATTGGGAGACACACTTTTCCAGCCCAATTCCACATGGTGTTGTTGTCATGAAAGTCGATGAGAAGAGCAAACGATGCCATGCAATGAAAGAGAGACATCTTTCTGGCTTCTTCCCCGGGTTTCTCAGAGTACCACGCGCATAATCTCTCAATATATCCAACTCAATTTTCATCTCACCAGCCAAGGCGTCCTTTTCTTGCAAATTTTGGATGCTTCCCCTCATCCGCTGCCTAGATACAGGTCCACGGTATGGCCCTGACTGTGTTGGGTGATGTGCCCGGCATCTGACTCGCCCCCTACTCACCACTGCCTGCCGGGCAGCGCTGGCAATGAGTCGAGTCAGATCAAATCGGCCCTGGATTTGACTCGCCTTGGCAGATCGGACCAGAGATTTGACTTGTATCTGGCGGATATGATTCGGCTCTATTGTTACAACCTGTGCCCAAGAGGGTCAGACTGCAAGGCAGGACGCCGCGGTGGGTGTTATCGACGGTAGGGAACGAAGGTTGCGCAAGGTCCAGACGGGTCGTTACCGTCACAACAGGGTGCTCTACAAAGAACTTGAAGAAGGTGCTTGCAAGATTGTAGACGGGAACATGATATTGCTTGCGTGAGGAACAAGAGCAGTTCCTCACTCAAGGGGGCCGTCTACCCATCTTATATAGGAAACTATCTAAGTGCTGAAGAGCAGCGTTCTCCAGGGCTTGGCAGCGCCAAGCCGCCAAGCCTGCAGAGTGCTCTGTCTGCTCCCACTGCTCTCGAGGGAGCACAGGGAGCACAGGGAGCATCTTCTGATTGGTCGATGGAAGGCCCCGCCTTCCATTCCCTAATGATTTAAAAAGTCCCTTCGATTCTTTTAGGATGCGAGATATGCCATTTAGTCCTCTGCTACGTGCATACTTGTAGACACACTCTGCCAGCAGGATTCTAGATGTATTCTCTCTGCCTTGACTGTCAAAGTACCGTCACAAGCCCAGACATCTATATGCGAGTCGAGCAATCCCACTCCATACCAATTGGCCCATTTCTCGTCTGCCTCTCGCGCTCAAGATAGTGCCTCCGTAATCCACGACATGGGACTGACTACTGTGGTGGAGTTGAGGGAGGAATCGTCTTGCAAGAATGCCCGGTTCTGGGTACTACATGCACGCCCTAGCAATGGCGGAAAATAAGCCCCTCATCAGCGCCCTTGGAGCTCCGGAGGACAATTCGCACCTCCCGAGAAAGGCCGCCCGTCAGTCATCGCACCAAGCCAACACTCCCACAAAACAATGCACCCAAGACACGAGGGAGAAAAAAGTAAACAAAGAGAAAGGGGTGAGAAATGGTATTAGCTTCCCAGGTCATTTGGCCAGTCAAATGCGTGCATGCCATGCCTCCTGAAAACCCGGCCCGCCATTGTTGGTGTTGTTGTGTGCCAAGGGGCCTCCTCCTCCTGAGACGCCTCCAGCACCGACATCCCTCCCGTCCCTCTATGAGTCTATCGCCATATTTTACACATTAAAGAAGCCAAACCCGCTCAGACTTTTTCGATTTATTTGCCAATCTCGACACCGCCGACGGCGCCAAACGCCTTCTTGAGCTGCGGGGGCTGTCAGAATCTGCCTCATGGGGGGAATCGTAAGAGCAGAAAACTTACATCGCCGTAGATGGCAAACTGGAAGGCGGTGAGGGTGCCGACCATGAAGAGACGGGTGCCGATACCGGTGTACGAGCCGCGGATGCCGAGCTCCTTGGCGATCTTGATCAGGCGCGACGTGGTGCCCTCGCCGGGCGCACCCTTGGTCTTGTTGATCTTGCTGAGCATGGTGTCGGCAGGCTGCGACACGATGGCGGCCGCGAAACCGGCCGTCAGACCGCTGCCGAGGTTGGTGATGGTCTGCATGCCGTCCGACATCTGGCTCTTGGGGTAGAAGCTGTAGACCGTCTCGGCCGCCTTCTCGAACACGACGAACTTGGACATGGTGTAAGGGATCCTGCGCAGACATGGTCAGCATTTTGTACAAGGCAGGAAACGGAACGGCTGCACTCACTGCTTGAGGCAGATGGGCCCGAAGCCGGCATAGAGAGCACCGACACCCTCAGTCTTGACGATCTTGGTGAAGCCACCGACGAGGCCGTTGGCAAAGGTGGGCTCCGACACGAGACGGATACGGGTGGCCTCGAGGGGGCAGAGGGCGATGTCGGCGAAGAACTCGGCGGCGGCCGACGAACCGAGGTAGACGGCGGTGCGGTAGTTGGACGCGTTCTCGTAGCCGAAGTAGTTGATCGCCTGCTGCTTGAAGAACTCGTACCCTCCGAACTTGAGGGCACCCTGGAGGAAGTAGCCGGCAAAGGTCGGGCCGGCACCGGTGAGGAGCGCGCCAGCACCCTCGGCCGAGACGACCTTGCGGAAGCCACCGATCATGCCATTGTTGTAGGTGGCGGGGTCGAGCTGGATGCGGGTCTTGACGCTGTCGCGGGCGTGTTAGCAGTGGTCAATGGGCGGCGACGACGCGACCCCCGGCCCGGAGCTTGGACTGTCCGTGTCCGAGCCCGGTGGGGGCCAAGAAGAAAGGCAGCGGGGGGCGGCGCGCGACGTACACATCGACGGGTGTGAGGGCACCGTGGGTGATGGAGCAGCAGAGGGCACCGGCGAGGGCGAAGCGGGAGTAGAGAGCGGCACCGCTGAGCTGGGGAGCGGCGGCGGCCTTCGCAACGACGGCGTCGACCTTGGCCGAGCCCGTGGACGAGGGAGCGGACATTTTTGTGGTGGGAGAGACTGTGGAAGATGCGACGGGAGCTAGCCGGTCGCAGAGAAGAGAATGGAGGGGAGACGGATCTTCTTGACGCTCGGGAGGCGCGGGGCTGTCAAGGGCTCGGAGGGGAGATGGTCACTGGCGACGGGGTCGGTGTCGATGTCGGTGTCGATGAGTTCTTTTTGAGAGAAAAGGCTCGGGCTCGGGAGAAAAGGCCACAAAAATCCCCCCGGTAATTCCCGGGTAAGTTTCGGGGGTGCCCAGCGCCAAAAAAAACATCCAAGCTGCCAAGGCTGTTATCCGCGCATATTGGTGCACGTTCCACCGATAGGGCTCCACTAGCACCTTGGTGATTTCGTAATCTTGCGCCATTCGGCCCTGTGGCATTGAATTTCACTGTCGTGTTTTTCATCTTTTGCAAATTCCATCGTTGACCAGACAGCAACTTGTCATGAAGTTGCTCTGTTTTACAAACACTTGCGTTTCGGTCTGCCGTACAGGCCTTGCCCTCCACAACATTCAGAACGATCGTGCTGGGACATTGAAAATCGAACTCTTCGTCATCGGTACCCTGATCAGGCGTTTGGGATTCTGCCGATTGTCACAAAATTCGAACCCCGAGCCGCGACAACATGCGACCCTGATGCGGCGGACCTGTCAGGAGTGGCCCTTGATGCATGTGGTGCCTCTGTGCCTTGCTGACTCGTCCAACGGGGCTGCGGCTGGGAGGGCAGGGCGAATCAACGTCACCAGCTTGGAACCCGACCCTCGAGATGTGGTTACACAGGGGTCAGATCCGGCATCTCCACATCAGGCAAATGCCGTTCACTGTCCAGGTGTGGGTGGTCATGACATGACATTTCCCCAAATTCCCATCTGACAAGAATGGGCTTCTTTTTTTTGGTTCCTTGCCTCGACCCACCTCGCTCACCCTCGAGCCTTTCTCCGGAGCTCATCAGCAAGCCTCAGGAGATAAAACTCTCTGGCATCGGCAGGCAACTTCTGAAAGCTGTTGGCGATGCGAGCGACATCCTGGCGCCCCTTTTCATACGCTGCGAGGTCCCGGTTCCCGTACACGTCCCGGCCTGCTGCATAGCAGCTCCCATCCAGGTCCTTGAAGAAGACATTGACGGCAAAGCTGCTATCCGTCGTCGGTGTTGCCGTGTGTAGCCACAGCGGCGGCAGGAACAGAACGTCTCCCGGTGACAGGACAGCCTCTTGCGGGTGGGTCTGAGCTAGCTGCGGAGAGTCCATCGACGAGAAGACGTCGATGCTGGAGCTGGATGCTCCCGGCGCAAAGGACAGGTGCTCAACATCGCCAGGAGGGAAGAGGATCAGCCGCTTCGAGCCGCCGACCTGGCAGTAGACGTTGGCCATGACCTGTTTTGTCAGCGTCGCTCTCCTAACACGCAGATGCAGCAACTTACATCGTAATGAAGCCACATGTTGACCGGTCCCGAGACACGAAGAACCGAGCTGAACAGATTCTCCTGCACCAGAGAGAGCTGCGGTGGCAAAACAAAGTCGGGGGCCAGCTCCGGGAAGTCGTCGGTGAGCAATGCCGGCTTCTCGGTAGGTTTCTCCTGGGAGAGGGCTCTGAGATACGTTTTCTCGCCCTTCTTGATGCCGTCGACGAAGCTGCCAAAGTCGGTCGTCACATACCGAAAGTTCTTGGCGTTAAAGTCCATTGCCTGTGCGGCGGATTCGTGAATGACCACCTGCGACTGTGTCAGAAACTTTGGGAGGGAGAGAAATGGCTGAACAAAGTGTCACCTTTCGGTCTTTGCCAACCTTCTCACCCAGCCCGTCAAGATTCCACGACGATGTGCAACTTCCCAGCTCCAAGCCCTCAATGACCACCGGCTTACCTCCACGGACGACCTTGGCAAACTCGTCGGAATTCTGCAATTTGATGCGCGGTATCGATGGTACTCGAGTAGATGCGCCGTCCTTGTCTGTTTCAACGCCCTTCTCCAGCTCAGGTTTCGCCACAATAGGAATACTCCTCTCCCCGGGGATGATCTCGACGCTCTTCTCAAAATCCCACCTGTCTGCTGATTCAGAGACAGTCCCTTCAAACTCGAGGGTGAATATGCCCTTGTTCCAGTATGTGCCCATGGAGAAGCACGTTGCGCCTCCTCCAACGATCACGACACGGCCGTCGAGAAGCGGGACCGTCGAGTTGCCGACGTATAACGGAATAGGCGGGTCAGAAATGCCGTCAGGCCCGAGACATTGATACCGGCTTTTGATCTCGAGAGACTTGCCAGAGGGGAGGCAGCTGAGTATATCGTCCTTCTTGTCCAGGTGATCGCGGATGACACCTCCGATGACCAGAAAAGCACCCCTGTGCCAGAGGCAGGTGGCGCCAAATCTTGTGAGGAGGTTTCGGGAGTAGGAGTCCGTGTTTACCGCAGCGAATCGAATCGATGGTTTCTGTTTTGTTAGCCAGGGGTCAATTTTTGGGCGGCATCCACGTACCTTGAGGTCGGAGATATCCAGATCCCATGTCAACACCTGATCGGCAATGACTCCGCCATTCAGGCCGCCGGCAAATATGCCAGTAAGGCCGCCCGAGTCCTCTCTAAGACCGAGGATACCCCCGTAGACAGCAAGCGGCTGTTCGTCGCCAACAACCTCGCAAACCACCCATCCCTCTTGTGGCACGTACACCAAGAACTCGGCGGACCCCACCGTTGTTGCTCCTCTTCCACCAGCAAGGAGCGCCAGTCCATCCCGCTTCAGACTGACGGCGGAATGCCGATAAAGAGGCGCTGGGAGGTCATGCGTCTTTGACCAGGCATCGACGCTCTTGTCAAACAGCCAGCAATCCTTCATCGGGCTAGCCGGGCCCGACCTGCCTCCCGCCAGGAGAACGCGACCATCACCGAGGTCCGTCAGCGTGTGACACATTCTGCTGCTCGGGCCACTCTCTCCAAACGCCAACTCTCTTGCCTTGCTCCCTTGCCCGCAGCTGTAGACATCGCAAGACTGCAACCGTGTCTTCGTCCCCAGCCCCATGACGTTGACAGCCGCCACCTGCTCCGGTAGCGCCATCGCCGCAGCAAACCGACGCTGCCCCTTTTGCCCCGAGATTCTATCGAACCGCACCGTCAGCGGCTCTGACGGAATCTCCACCACGGCGGGCATCTGTCCCGCCACTTTGACTTCGCCCGCCTTGGTCTTTGCGTGTATCAGGCAGTAATGGCTGCCAAACAGCGCAAACTCCTCCCACTCGTCAAACGGCTCGACCTCGTCCAGCTTCCGCCGCTCCGCAGGCGAGAAAAACTTGTCGTCCGCCCAAGCCTGCCACAGCGTCCAGGCCTCCACCGAGCTCCAGCCCCTCGATCTGAACCTGTCCAGCTGATGCCCCAGCGTCGGGTACGTGCTGACGGACTTGAGCTGCGTATTGAGCTTCCCAAAGTGACCGAGCATCGTCGACGCAAAGTGATGCTCCTCCCCGCCCGGCAAGATCTGTTCAAGAAGCACAAACTCCGCTTCTCCACGTCAGCACAACCCCCTCCCAGGGAAACAACAACAAGAACAAAACTCACCATTCCCCAACCCCGCCGCCCACTCCAGCACCTTATCCGACCCCTCTTTCTCCATATACGTCACCGACACCTCGGCCACAAACAAAAACCTCGACGTCTCCACATCCACCACCATATCCAACCCCTCCCTCAACTTTTTCAAATCTCTCAAATCAACCCCAATCTGCACATACTCATCGCTCTCATACACCACCGGCGCCGCCAGCTCCCCCTGCTCGCGCACCCACCGCAGCGGCGCCTTCAGCGCCGGCGTGGCCTCGACGACCAGCCGCTTGCGCGCCATGAGCTCGGGGAAGTCGACGTCGATGAACTTTGCGCCGCGTGACTGCGCGGGGTAGCGCGCGAGGCATTGCCAGGGGAGCACGTCGCTCCCGCATCCGAGGTTGACAACGACCTTTTGCCGGCCGTCTCCGGCGTCGTCCGGGGAGCTCAAAAAGTCACGGACAAGCACATCGATGACGTGCTGGCGGAGGTGGTAGCCGCGGTTGATCAAGGGGGCGCGCCGCTGGAACTTGGGGACGAAGTGGCGGAAGAAGTGGTGGGATGTGGTGGGGTAGTAGAGTTTCTCGACGCTGCGCTTGGAGACGATGGAGCTGTTGTTTGTCTGTTTTTTATTTTCAGGGGGTTAGTATGTGGTGTATTTTCTTGGGTACCTAAGTAGGAGGATGTACCGCCATGACCTGGTCGTCTTGGGCTTTGGCCTGGGCTGACTTGACGGGGGCCGTCGGGGGAGGTGGGGGCGGGGAGCATTTTCTTCGGCTTTTTGGACGGCGGCGAGGATCTTGCGCAGGGTGGCCTCGTCCATTTTTGGGTTTTTGTTTGGAGCCATGATGGGCTTTGGGTGAGTGAGGGTTGGTGGTGTAAGTGAGTGAGTTGCAGAAGGTGGAAAATTTGGGTGTGATTTAGACATGTGAGATGAGAATTTACACGGTGCCAAATTGGTGGGGGGAAACTGTACAGTGATGAACTCTTGTCCCCAAACTCCAATCCATGAACCACGTTCTGATGCCGATTTATGTACGTATACAAACTGAAACCAACGATACCAGCCCCATGCCAGAATATGCCAAAAAGAAAAGAAGAAAGAGGAAAAGATGCCGTCCTGGTGTTACACCACAATCCCTCGTTGGGCCCACCCGTTCTTCCCTTTCCACGCCCACAACACCAGCCCGCAGGCTATCCAAACACTCACCGACATGGCCCAGAATGTCGGCGCATAGCACTGCACACCATAGCAAAAGAGATCTTCCTCCTGGCCCCCGTCTATCCCCGCCGAGCGCTTGGCTCCCTGCTGATAGACGGCCGAGTACACCAGCCCCCAGATGGTCGCCCCCAGCGCCGGGAACATGGCCACGATGCCCCAGTTGGTGGCAAAGTTCTCAACACCCCAGATGACCGTAATGATGATGGGTGTCAGACTGAACACGGCGCCGTAGCCGGCTCCCACGAGACCCGAGACAATCCAGAACCGCTCGCCGTGGTTTTGGATCAGCCCCGACGCCAGTGCCACCAGCCCCGCCGACAGAACAACGGCGTAGAACAAAAGAAAGGCGACCCTCGATATCGTAAACTGCCCTCGTTGGAGTAGTGACCGCGGGCTCGATATGAGCTGGACGTGCGATGTCTCGGGGCTCGGCGCGAGCCAGTCGGTCAGCGATCCGGTGAGCAGCCGGACAAGCGTGCTCGTGATGCCGACAATAGACACATGCGTCGCCGGGGAGGTGGGTGCGCCCTCAAACTGTAGTGTTGGGGGGTACAGCGTCTTGATGATGGTGCCCAGGTTGTTGATAAACGCCTCGCCGGGCCCAATCAAGAAGAAGAAGCCGATAGCGAAGCACCACATCGTACGGTCCGTCAGGAACCTTTGCGTCTCGGCGTTGAGCAGCCACTGCTTCTTGAGACGCGCCTCCTCCTCCTCCTCGGGGTCTTTGGCGGGATCCAGGATGCCCGCATCGTCTTCGTCGATGGGGTCCTGATCAACGGCACCGTAGCCCCTCTCCATCCGGCCCTGAGCAAATAAGGCGCTCTCCTCCAGCAGTCCGCTCCGCTCGAGCTCCTCGACCGCGTCGTCGATGAGATCCTGCTCGTCGACAATCTTCAGCCCGAACGTTCCAATCAGTCCAACCACCACCAGTAGTCCCGCCAGAAAGAGGAAGAACCGAAAGACATCCACGTCCCCCCTGGTCCCATCCGCCATGCGCTCATAAAACACCCGACTCCCCAACTGGCTCAACCACATGCCACTCAGCCCAAACGACGCAATCGGCACCGCGAGCGCCAACCCCCTGTGCTTCCCTCTCCCAAAGTTCTTCGCACACGTCGCCACCGCGCTCATGTACATGGAGCACGTCCCCACCCCAATCAGAGTAAATGCAACAAGCATGCCCCCATACGCCCACCCCCCATTATGATACCCCCCCGCCGCCACCCCGTGCTCCGCCGCCGCCGCCGCCCGTCTGTACAGCCCCCCCGCGAGCGCATACCCGCTCCCAAAGAACACAGCCGAGAGCAGCGACAGCGGGGCCGGCCCGGCCCGATCGCACGCGTACCCCAGCACCGGCACGGGGATGTACATGGCGACGCTCGCGGCGCTGGCGACGCCGTTGACCTGGAACTGCGAGTAGCGGAGGCGCTCCTGGAAGATGTGGCCGTACAGACTGAAGACGGTGACGGAGCCGGCGCAGAGCGCCGAGAGCACGGCGCAGGCGAACGAGATGGTGCGCTGCTGCTGCTGGTTCTTTTGGCGCTGGAGGCGGCGGCGCGAGGGCAGTGGAGAGAGGGAGCGGATCGACGAGGCGGAGGACGAGGCGGGGCCTAGGGCCGAGGCTGTGTCGTCTTGATCGTCGTTGCGCGCGGCGGGCGGGTTTGTGGGGAGGTTCATCGTGACGGGTTGGCGTGGAGGTTGGCTTGTTTGTTGTTTTGGTTGTTGTCTGGTCGGGGAGGCGTCGCGGGAGGAGGAGGGAATTTCAAATGAGTGATTGAGGGTGTGGCGCGAGGCCCTTGGCGATTGAAGTGTCTGGGTTCAATCCAGCATCGTCGTCACGCTGACACAATCGCGCAGTCGGGAGTGGTTTGAGTTCTGTAGGTTGGGGGGTTGAGGATTGGGGAATGGGAGAAGGAAGTTGAAAGTTGGGACGGGTCATCGCAAGACCTGCCTCGGTGACGATGCGCTGCGGCCTGGATAACGGCCTGGAAATGGAACGATAAGCCTGTGAGGGCAAACCAACGTCTGTGCGTTCTCGGTCTTGGCATTTCTACGAAGTACAACGACCTCGAGCACTTTTCTTCTTTCTCTCCCAGGTTCTCAAACTGAGAGAACCTTGATGGCCACATATAAAATACCTGGTACCACCCTGCTCCCTCACTACAATTCAATATTGGTTTGTTTGTCAGCGCGAGTCCTCTCGTCAGGTAAGCGAGGTCTGGTTCTCTCTCGGAAAGCCTGTGGCACAACTCTAGGCCTCGAGTTCGGATTTCAAAGCCTCCGTCAACCATTGGATGGCCTTGGCTCGTCTCTCGCATGTCTCGCGCAAACAAACAAACCAGGGCTGGAGTGTATTCTTTCAACTCCGATATCTCAAAGTCCTAAATCATGGACCCCATGGCCCAGGACACGGACACGGACATGGACGTGATGGTCCCGGCCCCGATCACAATTTTGGAGGTTTCTCTTCAAGTACGCCGCCAGAGAAAGGCTCACATTCAGCAGTTCCTTGCGTCTCTCTTGCCCGAGGAGGCCAGGGACGTGGTCCGGCAGCTTGCCACGCAGCTTTCCATGCAGCTTGCCAACACCGATTTCCGGACCGACATCGTGGCCCGCATCCCGGCCGAGCTCCGCCTCATCGTCGCCAAGTACGTCGACCCCGAGGACTTCTACAACTTCACAAACGTGTCGAGGCAGTGGAGAGCAATATGGCTGGAACACCACGCCGTGAGGATACTCGCCGAACGGCACAATCCTGGATTCATGGCCTACATGAAGGAAGTGGAAGACCCTGATGCCACTCAACAAGGCAGCATCATCCCCTATTCCTTTCGCGAAGCCATGCGTACAATGCGAATCACCCAACCTGGCAAGTTCCAGTCGGTCCTCTCGTTCGATCTCGACAGCCTCGATCGCAGCCCCTTTCCTCTAGATCCAAGTTTCCACCCTGACCCGAGCGAGCTGGCCGGCTACGAGGAAGTTATAGCGGCCTGCAGATGGCCGAAAGAACTCAGCCACGCACGGTATGCGGATCCCGAACAGTACAAAGGGATTCATCTCTATCACGATGGCAAGCATGCTTGGTCGTCCCGCGGAGGTAGTCATGTCATCGTCGACGACTTCCGGTCCCAGCTGCGAAGAGTCTACTCGGTGCCAGGCTCAGCTCTGCGCGGCATCCAGTTGCGGCCCCTTGCACTGGGAGACAAGCTCTTGGTTTCACGCTCTGATCGCCACATGTATGCGCCGCCCTTGTCCTGTTGGAACCGCGCTGACTAGGTACCGTTCACAGATATGCGTTTGATATGATGACCGGAACCCTCGACACTTTTACCATGCCAAGCATCCCGACGCGGGCCAGCACCCGTGGAAATACCATATGCCTGTTCTCATCCTCAGAGACCATCCTGTGGACCTTTGCTGGCGGCAGGTCAACTACGCTCGACATCAGTCACCTAGGAGCTCACGCCAGCACCGTTGGCGGCCATAGTGTCTTGTTCCACCCTCTCCGAGATAACGTGCTGTTTCTCTCTCACGCACCGGGGATCAGAGAGGTAAGCCAGGAGCGCATCGTCTCCGAGTACAAGGACGGTGTGTTCGTCAAGCTCCACCGCTTTCAGTTCCCGGAACATGAAGTCGACGCGGAGGAAGACATTTGGGAAGATGGTGAAGCAACCGAAGAAGCCCTCCAGATTAGTGGCTGCGGAGACTACGCACTCCGGCCGATGTGGTATTTCTACGGGTCCGACGAGGTACGTAAAATACAGGGTCCAATTAGCCCCCCTTTCTTTCTCCAGAGGTCTCGGCGAGAGCTCCGGGAGCTCTCCCGGCTCCCGCGGCGGAACAATTCCAGCTTGCCAACAAGAAAACTCCGCTAACGTATCCTTCTAGTACGTACTAGATCTATTACTGCCCCAGGCCCATCTCCTCTCGACCGGGAGCTCCCGGAGCTCCCGACCCCTCGGTGTATCCCCCAAACTCTGCCAGAAACTGACCTGAATTACCCACAGGAGCGGTGACCCTCCCGCCAGAGCTCGGGTCTTCGGATCCAGGATACTCCGGCTCGAGTGCTTCAACGTCCTGACCAGAGAATTTACCCTGCGTGTCTTCCCCACCTTCCCGCATCTGCCAGCGGCCGACGAAGACCCGGTCGCGCAGGAGCCTGGGAGTTGGGCGGTGTGGGGAGCTCGACTGTCCTCGTGCCACTATCCTCCTCGGTTCCACCACATCACCGCTTCGTATCTTCTCCCTCTGCGGGTGACTGGCGAAGGGGTTCCTGGATGCACAGCGACAAGGACACCGTCCGCGTACTGCACCAGAGTGGAGGAGGGAACGGGCATCATGAGGAGAAAGGTACAAAACGCAAAGAGCCTGCTCGAAAAGATTGGTGTGGTGTATGAGCCGGAGGCGGAAGTGTCCTTGGACGACTTCTCCCTCCCGGACTCGGGCTACCTCATGGACAACTGTCTCTCTCGCATTCACCCGCGGCACTGCTACAACACTCTCGTCCCAATCTCCCGAGATGTGTGGACGGACGGAAACTTCACCGTCCTCCGGACCAACAACCATCTCACCATCTGGAGCTTCTATACAGACCTCAAACCCGGCCCCGCCTAGAGTCTAGACACCACCATCTTCGACCGCCCCCCGCTTACGCCCCCTCACCCTCCTCACGACCACCCGAATCTCATGCCCGACCTTCTCCTGGTTCTCTCTCGCGCGCTCGAGGCCGCCCCTCCTCAACCCCCCCGGCAAAAACCACCACACCAGCAAGATGAACGCCAGCATGGCCAGCACAATGGGCTGCAGCACCTGGACGCCCTTCTTCTGCGCAATCGACCCAATCGCAAACGGGAAGACCGCCGCACCACCCCCACCGAACGCTGCGGCGAACCCAATCGCCGAGACGTGGTAGTCCCTCGGCAACAGCTTCGTCGCGGCCACGATCGCCGCCGGGAACAGCGGACCCAGAAAGAAGCCGAGGAAAGCAACAAACACGGCCGACGCCACAAAGTTGGGCACCAGCCAGTACAGCAGCTGCAGGGCGACGCACAGGGCCAGGTAGACGGTGATGGCGAGCTTCTCGCCGACGCGGCCGGTGACGAAGCCGAGGGCGACGCGGCCGACGGTGAGGCCGAGCCAGAAGAAGACGACGGAGAGACCGGCCTCGAAGTCGCCGGCGTGGCGGACGCGCAGCATGAACGTGACGATCCAGCCACCGAGCGAGACCTCGGCGCCGACGTAGCCGAGGAGGAATACGGCAATGAGCCAGGTGATGGGGTTGAGGAGGACGGTGCGGGTCGTGACGCGGGAGGCGCCCTCGCCGACGTCGGTGTAGGTGGCGCGGTGGACGGCGCCGGTGGCGGTCCAGAAGGCGGCGGTGCTGACGAGCAGGGAGACGGCCTCGAGGCCGGACATGAGGTAGAAGAAGGTGTACCAGGGCAGGTGGCCCTTGGTGATCATGGCGGTGGCGAAGAGCGGGGCGATGGTCCCGCCGAGGCCGTAGGCGCCGTGCAGGAAGCCGAGGAGCTCGTTGGCCGACTCCATGTTGCCGATCCAGGCGTTCCAGGCCGAGTCTTCGATGCCGTTGCCGAAGCCCGTGACGAGGAGGACGACGGGGAGCGCGGGGTACGGCGGGTGGCACGCCATGGGGATGAAGCCGGTGAGGCGGCAGAGGGGCCCGAGGACGGCGACGCCGCGCTGGCCGAAGCGGTGGTGGATGTGGTTGTTTAGGAGGGCGGCGACGAGGTACCCGACGAAGGGGGATAGGAAGAGGAGCGAGACGACGGTGTATGTGAGGTCGTAGTATTCTTCTATCTTTGCGTTGGTCAGCTTTGGATGCCTTTTGGGGACAGGATGAGACGTGCGTAGGGAAGCAAGGCGCCAATGACGGCGTCGCTCATGCCGAGGAGAATGAAGTTGTAGATGGTGGTGAAGTAGCGAAACATGTTGGTCCGGGACTCGTTCCATCGCTGCTGCTTGGTGTCGACGAGCGGTGTGTCGCCCGCCGCAGCGGCCTCTTCGTCGGTAGCATTGTCTGTGAGGGTGGGCTTCTCTGGATCGGGGTTGTTGTGGTTGTCGAGCTGGTTTTCCACGGTGGGTGATAGGGGTGTTGACATGGTGACTGATGAGGCTGAGAGCCAATGGGTAAAAGGAGGTGATGTTGATTTTCGTCAGTCAGTCAAAAAGACGGGATCCGGCCGTCTTATATGTCCTCGACGACCTATGTCAATGCAGGCGTAGACCACGTATCTACCTAGCCACGGCTCAATGCCCGTCTCGCACCGCAATGTAAGACGGATGCGAATATTCCTCCTTTTTTTTTTTTGAAATCTCTCCTCGAGCGTCTGTTCGCGGCGGCCCTGCATCAATATCCCACGTGAGGAGTGTACATGTGAGATGGTTGGCTGGGACCGAAGCCGGGAAGGCTGCAGTTGCGAAGAGGAGGCGAAGAAAGGCCGAAGAATAGGCGGGGACGGGGAGGACGGGATGAGGTTATCGCCGAGGGCATGGGGGGGAGAGGGGGGGTCGAAGGCGGCGTTGGGAAGAAGGATGGGGGTCGGAGCCGCCAGAAGGGGACCGGGTGGTCGGGATATGGGAGGCATCCACCCATCGGAGTTACTTTGGGAGAAAAGGTAGTGTCATGTCGTTGCATGTGCTGTGCGCTACGGGGCGGTATGTGACGGTGATGGGTGGAAGTGTCGTTGTCAAGGCGGCTGTTCCCGTGGTATTTCCTGCTCCAGTTTTGTTTTCCATTTTGGTGATGATGGACCTGCTACGTCCTCGACGTCCTTCTTCCAAGATACCCGGTGATCCCTCTTCTCTTGAGAGGAACTCTCGTACTGTTGCCCAAAAATCACCTCTATCGACGATCCATCTCGACCGCAGAAGAGGAGCTGGGAGAGTGGCGGCGGGGCCCGGTGACAAACAAGACCTTTTTTCTTTTCTCGTTGGATTCCTTGGCAGCATGGCGAAAGAGCAGATCCTGGGGTGCGCTGCCGATGATCAGCCGGGGCGGTCCGACAGACCGGGAGACGGACCTCAACTGGGCGGGGAAGAGATTTAGAAGCCGGTGTGTCGTCACCGTCGCTGGCTTTCTGGGGTTTGTGCTGTGAAACTCAAGGTCACCTGCGCTGGGGGTTGATGACAAACGGGCCTGTCTCTCTGTTTGAGGCCCGAAATTTTAGCGGACGCGGGGGTCCTTCCCGTGTCCACGGTGCTCCTTCCGGCGGCGAGGTGCCGGTCAACGACAACCCCAAACGAGTCACTGTCCTCTTCACCTTCGCACCGATAATGCATCGAAAGACTCGACAGAACCACGCCTCGGGAATGCAACTCAATGTACACTTTTTCTCGGGACGCTGGCTTTTCGACATATCGCCGGCCAGCGGACTTCCCGATCTGGAGCCTCCGCCAGACGGACAGATGATGATTTTTTCAGGACTCCCCGGACCCCAAGAGAGACTCGCACCCCGTCGCTCAACCATTCTGGGATTCTCAAGTCAAGATTCTGGTATTGGGCGAGATGACGCCGTTCTTTTAGTCTAAACAATGTCATCGCCTCGTCCCAGGAACCGCCTTCCTCCCTTTGCCTGAATCCTTTTTCTAGGTCTTTGGTAGCAGAACCGAGAACCCCAAGTCATGTTAAGAAGTTCGAGAGCTAACAAACACACCAGATTCTTATTTGTACCGATGCTGCCAGGAGTAGTGGCAGCCTCCCGGGGTTTCTCTACTTTCTCTGGCAGCGTTTGGCTACAGCTGTCCATGCATTCTCGCCCCGTCTGCCATCGACGAGATCAAGCCATTTAACGTTCCATTGCTTTTATATCCTGCTGGGCGATATTTTCTTTCTCAAGTGAGATGATATCTCTCGGCTTGGTGGTACAGATACGCCAGCCTCCTCTCAATCCCTGCCATCAACCACCAGTGTGGCTTACCTCCAATCACTCCCGGGGCAACAACATGGCGAGCGGCTCGGGGCCCCCGGGTCAAGCCTCCTGGCCACAGCGAGGACTTGACGCATGTCACTCTCACTACGAGTCAAAGAAGGAGATTGCATTACAGCATTTACTTGAAGCATTTATCCTGGGCAGACCTTTCCATTTCCAACGACTGTCATCCCAATCACAAAGCCTCACCCCCGCTCGTCCATTATGTAAAGCCCCTCCACATTCGGCCGGCTCCTCTCACAGAAGGCTGAATACAAACGTCAAGTCGACCTCCTGGATCGCCTAGGGTTCTTCGACAAGGCCGACCTGGTCGAAGGCTCGCATGATTTCTTTCAACTTCACCCTCATGGAGGCCTTGCTCTCCTCGGCCCTGGTGCTGCTTGTACCTGCCATCAAGACGAGGATGTTGCCATCGCGGGCTGCTTCATTTTTAAACATCTGAAGACGGGCCTCTCGTGCTTGGGCCTTCTCCTGCTTCGCCAGGGAGGGGCGAGGACTGCTACAGATTGTCAGTTGAGACTGAAACGTCCCGTCACAGCAATGAAGGGACTCGAGCAAGGAACACTGACTCTTGGTTGAGAGCCATGACGGATGCTTGCAGTTGGAAGCAGGTAGGCGGGACTGGTAGTTGCTGGTGAGGAAGCTCGAGCCTGACTGATGATGGACACAACCAAGAGGATCCCAGGAAGAGCAGACTTTTGGCAGGCTTTATAGCAATGCTGGGCTCTCCGCGAGTCCGTTTTGGGCAACATTGGTCAAATAGAACTGACCAACGCCCACACCAGTTATTACTTCCATTGCCCTGACTGCGGTGAGAGTGTCGGTGAGAGAGTGCTGTCTGCTCTCATGCCACCCTGTGCACGCCCGAGGTTGGATAAAGATGGAGAAGCATGCAAGCATGCTGGAATGCTGGCATGTAGCGATACCTGGCTGCGTGGCTCTCGGTTTCCTGCCTGTTGTATCTTAATCGCAATGCCACATGCCTCTGCCAGAGGTCTCCCTATGAACGAAGCGGACATCCGTGTTCTCACGCAAGTAAAGTACATTGTCAGGTCGGGCTCCTTTCCCCAGTACAAGACCATAGGCTCTCTGGGTTTTTGAACGACGTTTATGGCCCTCTGTCCATTAAGCGCTCCAATCAAGCGACGAGCCGTCTCTGTGCCAGTGAGCCGCACCGCTAAGACAATTCCCAGATTCAACGAATCAACTACACATCTAAGACGACGATGGGAAGAACGCACGCATGCCCATCTATCTCGGTAGACACAGGCCATGCCGACGTGGTACGCTCGCGCGCGCCGGGAGGCAAAAATACAGCGAATCAGCAAACAGGTGACACACAAGAGGGGTGGGAGGGTGAGTGACAGGTTCAGTAAGAGGGTGAGTGGGAGAACCGGCGTGGCGAAAATTCAGCGAGACGGCTGGAAACATGACGAAGGGAGAACAGGAGGGAGGATACAAATACAACGAACCCGAGGAAATATAGGGAAGATTTCCTGCAGGCCCCTTGCAAAAGAGCAATAAATCAGTATGGATTTGATTTTTCATACTATATATACATCGGTTGCAGCCAACCTGTCAACAGTTCGGGATCATGCACGATTTCAATCGGGTATGGTGTAGCGGTAACATCGCTGACTCTCAAAGAGAGATCTCATGGATCTTCTAGATTCTCAGCAGCCCGGGGTTCGACTCCCCGTATCCGAGGTTCTTTTTGGACTTTTGAGGGACCTCTCTCCCACCCCCTGCCGGTCGTTTTGCTGTTCAACTTGTTTTCTCTGTTCCTTTTTTTTTTTCGCTCTTATTGAGATGGGCGTGGTTTGCACCTTGGTCGCCAGACGACAAACGGACCCCACCGGATCCGTCCCGCCGTGTCCCGGGCTGTTTGAGGTCGGCGGAGACCGGCAGGGTGCCACGGTCCGGCATGTGGCGAGAGTTTCTCCAACAGAGCCTCATACGTGCCTCTCATAACCTCGAATCTCGCACTCGTTGCACCAGAAACCATGACAGTCAGGGTTGATGCCTCGGTGTTCTTCGATGATCCCAAACTTGCCCCTGAACATCACCCAGCAGTACTAGATCCCTCCCTACAGCCCGTCAGGAACCTCAAGCAATGGACAGGTCCAGAAGTCGTCCATGTTTCCGACGCATGGGGCCCAGCAAGTCTGGAAACACCGACAAGCAAATAACACGACTCGACCGTGCCTGAGTCCTCCGTATAAGACAGAACCCCAGCACTTGCCCTTCAACAACCCACCAAACACAGCACCATCTCCCACTCTCCTATACCGCCCTGGACCGCACCCAGAGCCTCAACCAACCCATCACCGCAAACCACACTCCTTCCCATCACCACACTCCTTACACCATCATCAACCACACTTCTTCTCACAGCCCCCCCCCTACATCTAAAATGAAGTCCACCACCCCCCTCCTCCTCCTCTCCCTAGGCACCACCTCCACCCTGGCCCGCACGCACAACAACACCGACACCTCCCCCTCCTCCCAATGCCATCGTCTCGCGCGCCTCACCTCCCTCGCGGCCCTGGCCTCGGACCCCGCCGCCCTCGCCGCCGCGGCCAAGTCTCCCTCCGACGCCGAAGAACTGCAAGCCAAAGCCGCCGCTGCGGCGCCCGAACTCGCCGCGCTCCGGGGCAACGGGACGTTTGTCGCCATGTGCGCGTCGCAGGTTAACGGTACCGCTGCCGATGCGGGGACTGGTAGGGGATGGGGCGGAGACTGGGATGACTGCAAGAAGCTGGAAAAACTGAGGGAGAAGGTTAAGTTGGGGGTGAATGCCACGACGACTACGGAGGGGATACGCGGGGCGAAGTGGGCGGAGAAGTTGAAGGTGTTGGAGGGGAATGAGACGTTGGTGGCTGAGTGTGCTGCTAAGTCCGGTGGTGAGGAGGGGAGTGCTAGTGGCGGTGCAGGTGGTAAGTTCTTTTCCGAGTTGTGAAGACCGGTTGGGGATTGGATGGGTTGCTAACGGGTCGACAGTGGCATCGCCGACGACGGGGGGCTCTGGGAGCGCCGAGTCGACGGGTTCGACGACGGGGTCGACGACGAAGCCGCCGTCGGATACGACGATTATCAGCGGTGTTGGCGGGGCGTTGGAGCCGGTTGGGAAGACGGTTGGGTTGTTGGGGGCTGTGCTGTTTGGAGCGCTGCTTCTTTGAGAGGGGGGTGGTTGGTAAGGGGGGTGCTGGAGGGAAGGGGCGTTGGGATGTTTCGCCTTTGGGTGGTTGTCATGGAGTGGAAGAGTTGGTGTTGCGATTCTGCATTGACCTGGAGTCGGCGGTGTGGTTTATATGTTGGAGTTGGAAAGAAGAATGTAGTTGGAGTGGCTCGGAGCATACAGCGGCTCTGGTCGGCTCATTTTTGTCTTGGATCTAGCCCATATCGTTGTCAGCGAGAATATATCTGGAGAACAACTTGCGCCTGCTCCTCGCTCCTTCTTCATGGACCTTCTTCATGGACGTCAAGTGCCCCGGCTACTTTACCATCACTTCTCCCACGCGCAGACCCTCGTACTTGCTGATGTGTTGTCCTGACTTTACTGAGCTAAGGGATATCTTAAAGCCCGGGTCCCTTTCGAGCTCAGTGATACCGCGCTCGAGACCATCTCTGGTGGTCCTCTCTTCCAGGAGATGACACGGGGCCGACTGACAGAGCCAGCCGAGAATGATGGGTGTCGCTTTCATGACCAGAGCCATGAAGAGCGGCATGGAAACACAAGATCACAACTCGTCGTGTCGTGATCATTCTTGACAAGGTCACGCTCCTTAGCAAACAAAGCGGGAAAAAGACAAGCAGTCACTGCCAAGGAACCTCAAGTTTGTTCATGGAGGAAACCTCCACGAAGAAAATCTTATTTTGTTTGGTGGGAATGGCCCTCAACGGTCCCATGTGCCCATCTCGCTTTCATGTTTCGTCAAAAGACGCTCCCTGACCGGGTCCGCCCCCCAAGACCGGCAGATACGCCCAACTCGGGGCCATCCAGCATCCATGCAGTCATTTTCTGCAATCCTAACCTGTCTCCAAATGAGCACCAGGTGCAAAGTAGAACTTGAGCTTTGCCAGCCCTCCCAATCAACGCCCCTTTTGAGTAGCCCCGATTGGCATCTCCACTCCGCTCATCCATTCGTAGCAATCATCCGTGAAATAAAGCCACACCAAACACCCATCCAAGGGTCATTGCCTCCCCTGGATAAAAGCAAACGCGTGCCCGAAGAAAGGTACTGCTTGGTATTGGTACAAGGCGCCCAATCGAACGATGGGGAGTAGCAGGAAAAGAAGACTTCCTCCAGTCTCGGACTTATTGAGGGCCCTGAGAGGGGTAGCTCCCGGCACTGCCACGCCCACCGCGGTAGCCACGGCCGCCGCGACCACCACGTCCACGTCCCCTACCGCGGTATCCACGGTAGCCGCCGTCCACGCTGCCTTGGCCGAATGTCTCCATGTTCTTGCGCTGCTCTTCACCGCGCCACTCTCGGCCACCCGGCTTCTGGCCGCTATTCTCGCTTCGATCCTTGGCCTCGCTCGAAATGTTATCAAAGAACGACGTTGACTTGTTGTAGGCAGGGGGATTTGTGGACGAGGCCTCTTGGGCTGCGTCTGGCGTAATCTGTCCTACCGGAGTCTCGGTCAAAGGAGAGCCCGAGACAGCTTCCTTGACGAGCTCCTGCTTGTTGAATTTGGCGTTGGAAGACGCAAAATCAAAATCGGATGCAGGGACCTCAACCTTTGTAGGACGAGGTCCACGGCCGCGAATAGCATTGTTGCTTCCACGATTGGGTGGCTGAGATGGCCGGGGAGCACCGATTCTCATGTCGTTGACCTTGTTGGTAAGGTTGTCCATCGTGTTTCCGTTGGTTGGCGGGGCGGCGCCCGGTTCATGCAACGCGGCCATGGCCGTAGCCACCGCTGCCTTGGCAGCCAGGGTAGCATCCCGCAGGGCGGCAGCGGCGGTGTTTGGATCCGCAGCAGGCTTTGTCGCCGAAGACTGGGCCTGTGGCTGGTTCCTCGAGGTGAGCGCCGTCGGGAGGGGAACAGCGGGGAGAATCTGCCCCGGGCGGGTGATCTTGGGACCAGTGGGAATAGCCTTGGGGGCCTGTTGCGCAATTGAGGCAGGCGCTGCGCTGGGAAGTGCTGCGGCCGCCGCTCTCACTTCTCCCAGACTCGGCTTCGACTCAACGGGTGGCGTGGGCGCACTAGTCGCAGCTGTCTGCTTGACGGGCTGACTGGAGGGCTTGGGCTCAGAAGGTCCGGGTTGCTGAGCAGGAGTGGCGGGCTTCCGATCGGCTGAAGGACCGATGGGCGCTGGCTTCGGTGCAGGAGCCTGGTTGTTGGGAGTGTGGTTCGCAGACACGCGACCGGCTGGACCAGGCCCCGTAGGAGGTCCCGGGTGCCCGTGCGGACCGGGCGGGTACGGGTAGTTGTTCCATCCTCCGGGGCCCATCGGGGGCTGTTGGAAATCGGGACCACCAGCAGGATACCACTGGGGCGGGGGAGGATATTGGCCGGGCATGCCGCCGAACGCGCCTGGTCCGGGAGGACCGGCACGTCCCCAACCGGCAGCCATGGGAGGGGGGTAGTATCCGAAGCCGGGAGCGCCCGGGGGCGGGCCTTGCTGGTTGGGCATGCCGTGGGGACCAGGGCCATGGTTGGGGCCGAGGCCGGGGCCGGGACCGGGACCGGGAGGTCCAGGGGGACCGGGCGGACCTGGGGCCACATTTCCAGGTCGAGGGCGAGACTAATGCGACGTCATTATTAGCAACGATTCCAAGACATTGTTGGTGTCGAGAGTGCTTGGAGATGACGTTTGATCAGAAGGAAGGCAACGGAAATCTCAACATGATATGTTTGCGCTATTCAGAGTGGTATACTGAAGTTTACATCCGAAATATTTCATCATGGTGTCATCGGGCAGGGGAAGAGAATGGACAAAGACTTACTCCGACAATAGCGGGATCATTGGGCATCACCGGGGGCCTGCTCTGCTTGGGCGGCTCTGGCGGGTGATCAATCCTCAAGTCCTTGACATCGGTGCCGCGAAAGACAATGTAGTCGTAGATTTGATCCGAGGCGGGGACCTCGTCATCGGGATTGCCTCTGCGGCCCTCGCTGCCAAAGGACTTGACATTCTGGAGCGAGACGGTCGACTCTTCGGAGTTGATCTCGTGGAGGATACCGGCGTAGCTGGGGAGAGTTAGCCGGATGGTGAAGCCGCGAAGGGGGGAGGGGGGGAAAGGGGGTTGGGAGAGGCCACGTACCGAATGTCGCTCACCGATATGAGCGAGATGCGAGCTCTGCGATGATGCCGTCAGTAGGTAGTCGCGCCATGCAGCGGCGTGCGTGTGTCGCGTGCAACTGACCCTATAAATTCAGACATGGTGCGCGCAGTGGAAGAGAAATGGAAGGCTGGAACGGGGGCGGGTTGGGACCCGACGAGACGCAAGGGGGGTGAAAAGAGATGCTTGGTCTCAGAAGGCAAAGAAGAAGACAGAAAGGAAGAGAACAGTGATCAATTGATCTCTGGCGAGACTGCGGGGTTATGCGTGGACCGCAGGCGTGCTTTCGCCTTGCAGAAGTGGGAGACGTGGAGGCGAAGGAGGTCGAAGGAGAAGGGGGAAAAGAGGAGAGCTCAGGCTCGCTGTGAAAAGTTGAAGAGGCTCGTGCTTCAGCCTCTCTGTTTGGGGACCTACCAGCCTGGCCCAGCCTCCTCTGGGGGGTGCCCCGCCACAAAACTGGAGCTGCCTGACCGGAGCTGGGAGAGACCAAGGGGCCCTAACCCTGGGTTGTGCTGGACCAAGGCCGGCTGCAATGTTTGACTGTTTGTGGTGTTGATTGTCTCCCAAGATCCTGGCGGCGGGATGCCTTCTTTTTATGTTTGAAGGACAGGTGCCATGTTAGGGTTTATCTGGCCAAAGCCCTTTTTTTTGCATGGGGCGTGTGAATTTGTGCAGATTGCAGGTGGAGCACGACGCGCTGGTCCGCGAGGCGCATTTTTCAGTTCAAGCCAGCCAAAGTCATGAGAACTGGGAGTTTGATGAATGTCAGCACCATGGGAATCACTGGGGCGTAGTTTGACGCAAAGCAAATCGATTAGGCATCAAGGTGTAGACATACTGGCTGACGATTTGCCTTGGACTACCAGTCTGTCACATGATGTACAGTGTACTGGGTAGTTTACAAAAGACAGCGGTCTCTTCTCAACTCGACTTGGGCCACGGACGAGAGAGAGAATCAAGACTTGCATGAGTGGGATTCAGATGGCTCTCGAATGGCGAGGGCCAGCCCTTGACACCGGCCAAGTGTCGGAAACCAACCCGAAACTTTCAGAGGAAAAGCTGCCTCGGCAGCATCAATGTTGGGAACCTCAAATCCAGAAGTTGAGATGTCTCGCGGTTGTTTGAACGAGTGAGTTGAGTTCACTGCGGGGGAAAGGTCAAAGGTTCGGCATTTGCCGTCGAGGACAAACGGGCAGTGGACCCTCTCTTTGTTCTTGGCCCAATTGCCACCAGCTCCCCCACCACTGAATCCTTGGCGCTTCAACCTCGTCCCCGTTTGCCGAGTGACTCCTGCCCGTTGACATCAGCGACATCGAAACTCTGGGCCAACTCACCTGAAAAATATACTCTCCCCGGCATTACCTAGCCTGCCTCCACCGCTTCATCGGACCCTGCTACCTGCAGATAGAGCATCTCTGCCTGACCCAGCCTGTGGCCAGGTCCTCCAAAGGCGTCGGCTCGCCCGCAGTGAGGGGCCGAATTCGGATCGCCACCACCTGCAATTCCCAGATCGCCATCTCGATTCTCACTGAGCTCAGCTTTCCTGATCTCATCACACACACGGAATAGCTTGCATCCACCTCAGCCATCATGTCTTCCAGGCAGCTGCAAAAGCTGAGGAAGCAACAGGAGCTGCTCAAACTCCAACAAGCCGCCAATGCTGGAAGCGATGAGGAATCTGACGAACCCGCTCCCCAAACCAAGGCCCGGGGGAATGCCTTTTCTGGCTTCGCTGCTCTGGGGGATATGGGAGGCGACGACGACGACTCTGACGACAGCGACAAGGATGACAACAAGGCTGAGGACCAAAGGGCGCCCTCTCCCACGGTTGAGGGCCCCGCCAAGAAGAGCAAAAGGTCCAAGAAGAAGAAGAAGAAGGGCAAGAAGCCCGGCGTCCAGGAACCACAGCATTCTTCCGATGACCTCGACAAGGCCCTCGCCGAGCTCCAGCTGGCCAAAGCCCGGGAGACGGCGAATCGCGCGGTGTTCGGATTTGGTCCACCCAAGCCGCCCGACACTTTCCGGGACCTCCTCCAGATCAACTTTCAGCATCTCAAGGCCATGAACGAGATGCGCAAGATATTTGGAAAGGCCATGCACGCGACCAATCTGGAGGAGTCTGCCGCCCAAAACGCCCGGCCCCGCGCCATTCCCCGCGAGGTCGACCTCGAGACCTACCTCAGTGCCAACCAGGGCTTGCCGTCACGGGCCGGCAACGCGAAGCCGCTCATGTTCGACACGGTCCTCAAGAACAACCCCTTCATCGAGGGCAAGAAGACGTGGCCGAGGGGTGTCGCTACTGGTCTCGGTATGGCCAATGTGGGGGAGGATCACCATGAGGACGTCACCGAATACGCCTTTACCCACGACAAAACCTATGAGGCTCTTGAAGGCCACTTCTTCCAGCTCGTTCAGATGTTCGATCCCATGAGAATTGTGCACTTTCTGCAAAGACACCCGTACCACATATCCTCTCTGATCCAGGTGAGCAAGGTCGCCAAGCAGGATCAGAACTCGGTCCTCGCTGCCGACCTCATCGAGCGGGCCCTCTTCACCTTTGGTCGTGTGAGCCTCAAGGAGTTCCGCACCAAGCTGGAGAAGGGTAGAGCATTTGTAGACTTTGCCCGGCCCGAGAACCGACAGTTCTATCTGGCCGGGTGGCATCTGATCCAGCACCTGGCTCTCAAGGGTACCTACCGCACAGCACTGGAATGGACCAAACTGCTCATCGGCATCAACCACGACGACCCGTACGCCGTCATCAACTGGGTTCACGTCCTCGCCATCCGCGCCCACGAGAGCCAGTGGTTCATCGATCTCTGCAAAACACCTCTCCTCGACGAAACCAGGGGTGGGCTGCCCACATGCTCCTACATCAAGCAGACCCTCGCCCTCGCCCATCTCCAACAGGGACAAGACTTGGCTGCCAGGGCATTGATAGTCGACGGCATGCATCGTCTCCCTTGGCTCTACTGCGCACTCTTCAGCGCCCTAAACATGGAGGCTCCTCGCTCGGTCTGGAGCGTCCAGCCGCGCAACGACGACGAAGAGCTTCACACGCGCCTCTACATCCACATGGCCAAAGACCTCTGGACCGGACCCCAAATCGCCTCGCTCCTCAAGACGGCCGGCGAGCTGGCGCAAAAGGCGGACGTCAACACGCTCCCATCCTCGCCAAAGGTCTCCCTCGAAACCGCGCGCTTCATCTACCTCGAGGGCAACACGGATCTCATGTCGGCGGTGCCGCGGCACATGCTGCACGCCTCGCCCAACTTTGACTTTGATCCTCTGCCGCCGGCTAGGGAAGACAACTTGTTCTCAAACAACCAGCAAATGGCACCCTGGCAGCCAACCGGCCCGCCCCCGGGGCTTCGCATGACGGACATTATGAATGTGCTGCAGCGGGCGGGCGGCGGCCCGGGCGAACCCGACCTCGCACCCGACGCCGACCTGGAGGAGCAACTGCGGGCGCTGGCGGTGGAGGCGGGCGTCGACACGACCGAGGCCGGCGGCGAGCGCGGGCTCCTCGCGAGGATTATGGATGTCCTTGTCCGCCGCGGGGCGGTCACCCTGGAAGGACAGGACCACGAGCACGACGTTGGAGAGGACCACGAGCACCCCGAGGATATGCACTGGCTCCAAAACCGCTACGTACACGAGGCCATGCCTGGGGCGTGGCCGACACCATATGGCGATGAGGATGAATACTGGGACGAGGACGAGTTTGAGGACGAGTTCGAGGACGAGTTTGATCAGTTTGGGGACGAGGACGAGGACGAGGACGAGGAGCTGCAGTCGCTGGAGGAGGAATTGCCGCTGCGCCCGCTGGGTAGATACCCGCCGATGATGGACATCCCGGTGGAGCGTGCTGAGGATAGTGATCTGCCGGACCTGGAGGATGTGCCGTCCAGGGCGGCGATGCAGCCGACGGTGGAAGATGCCGTGGACAGTGGTGAGTTGCCGGAGCTGGAGGACATCCCGACCGGGCAAGGGGCACGGGGGGCGTGATTCGGGGAAGGGTTCGTTTTGGGAGAGCTCTGGGGGACTTTGTCACGGAATTGGAGTCAACGGAGTATGGGACGGGTACATATAGGTGACGATTCAACCATACCGCGAATACATGGAATTTCGCGACACCATCACTGTGTAAAGTGAACATTGTCGGTGCAAGTGCTTGACAACACGATGAACTTGGAAATACTGGAAACATGACTTATTCTGCTGATCAGGGCATATAGAAGGCGGGGCAAGTCAAGTTTCAAGTGCTGCGATATCTTGACCCATCAAGTCCGAAGGCTCGCGGAGGTGCTATACAACGGCAGGTAAAATCCGGAGCGGCTCGGGTCTTGAGGGCCACTGATGTGATGCGATATTGATTGAGCTGCTGATTACCGATCTGACCACGAGGAAGATACTAGCTGTACAACCGAGGAATCAAAAAGAGCCGAACAAGCATTATTAATACGCCTCTCACAAAGCAATCTGTCCATTCCCATCCAGCACAGCACATCCACCTCAGCTGCCCCTCATTGCGACAGCGGGAGCGAACCCCTCTAAACATTTTAAAACGGCCCCCTCCCCCCCACTATCTCCCGTCCGGACTCCTCACCGACAACGATCTCGCTGTCAGCTGTACGTGTACACACCTCCACACCTCCACCTATCTCCAATAACCTCCAACCCCACGACCAACAACCACAACCAAAGCACACCAAACAAAGACGAAAATGTCCGACGCCACCCCCATCACCGCCGACGCAGGCGACCACACCTACAAATTCAACGTCGCCATGTCGTGCGGCGGGTGCTCGGGCGCGGTGGATCGCGTGCTCAAGAGGCTCGACGGTCAGTCCCCCCCCCGCCCACTTCCCCAACCCCAACCCGCATACTAACACCCCCGGCACCATCCCAGGCGTGAAATCCTACACCGTCTCGCTCGAGACGCAAACCGCGACCGTCATCGCCTCCGAAGGCCTCGACTACGACAAGGTCCTGCGGACGATTGCCAAGACGGGGAAGAAGGTGATCTCCGGGGAGGCGGACGGGCAGGAGAGGGGGGTGGAGGTCAAGGACTTGTAGCGCGTTCCGCCGCGGCCTTGTGATGGGCGATGTGGGAGGGGGAGGGGAGGAGTGGTGGTGAGAGGGGGGAGATGGGGGTGGTGAGCTCGCGGGCGTTATAAGCTTTGAGCCACCTCCTTTCTGGCAAGAGTCAAGGCTATCAACATGATTTGGTCAGGTCTGGAGAGGTCTCGCTACTAAATAGGTAGGTAGCGAGTGGTGTCGTACCACTTACTTATTAGGTTGACATGCCCACAAGATGCCCTGCAGCTGTCACTTGAACCGTTGACGCATACGCTTCACCGAGTACCTACTTAAAGGGACCTCCTTCTCCACTAACAACATTCCAGGACAAGCAAGCAAGTGGGTATTGAACAAATGACTGACCCTTCTAGGCCACGATGATTCCATAATTCCCAACTATCATTAACTAACGTTAACGTTACCCCATACATAACCATTGTCTCCCGATACGCCTCGTCCCATAAAAGCCCATCCATCTTTCCTCCCATCCTATTCCATCCAGTCCGACCCAGTCTATAAAATGAAGGGATTCCCGTAGGTGGCCATGCCCGCCTGCCCAAATGAACAAAAGAGAGCAAAGGGTATCTCCAAACGTCCTGCCTCTCTCTCTCCTCGCCAAACACCCACCATCAAGATGGGGTGGGTAGGTGAGGAAGAAGAGCAAGATAACTCCCCCAAATGTCCTTGCCGCCAGGCAGAATGAGAGAATGAAATCTCCGCCATGAACCCGTGTCCCAAATCCATTCCTCCCAAGAAAACACTTTTTCCCCTTTGGTTCCTCTGAAAACGCCATGCGGCAACCAGCCCCGAAAACCAAAAACCCGCTCGCTCGCTGTCTATAGGTATCGTGTCCGACAAAAGAAAGAAAGCCAAACCAGGAGGTCATACCCTCATCGCCTTGCGGTAGGGGCCGGCGGTCCATTCCTCAACATCGTCTCCCAATCCTGCTCCGTCGCGCTCCGCTGCTGTTCCGATCCCCAGGGACACCGGCGGCGTACCCCAGCCTCGACCCAGCCTGGGCCCTGTCTGCCTCCCCGACATTATTCCCCGCGGCCGCCCCCCCGTTTCCGTTCCCGTTATTAGGATTATTGTAATACTCCTCATTCACCTCCTCCACGACCTCAACACTAACCGTCTTGATAATACCCCTCGGCCACGCCTCAAGGTCCACACCATCCAGCCCATCAATGCTCTCCTCGCCCCTCCGATGACCCGAGCGACTCCCGCTCCGACTCCCCGGCCACCCCCACCGCCCGGCTCGCCCGTCCCCGAGGTCTGCCTCCCCGTCGTCGTGGTGATCGTCGATGAAATTGTTCCTCACCCCGTCAATCACCAGCACCCCGTCCCGTCCGCTCTTGACCGACTCGACGTCCTCCTCCCTGTACGAGCTCGCCCTCGAACTCGCCCTGGTAATCGGCCTCGTGCTCCCCGCGCGCGACGGCGCCTTCTTCCGCGACGACCCAATCGTCCTCCCGCTGCCGCCCGTCGACGTGGGGTCAAATGTCGTCACCCGTCCGCGTCGGGAAAACAGGCCACTCCAGCCTCCCCCCCTCCCCCCAAAGAGCGGCCCAAGCGTCAGGGCATTCGCCGCCACCAGCCCAAAGTTCTGCTCCAGGTTCGCCATCAGGCTCGCGTAAAAGTGGTGCTGGGTGTACACGGCGACTCTGCTCGTCTTGGAGGCGTCAGCCGTCTTGACGATGGCCAGTATCGCGCAGACCAGCGCCAGGGCCGAGGCGACGTAGAACGGCCAGCGCACGACGCCGGGGCGGAGGATAAAGGCAAAGGCGCCGAGGACGGCCCAGCTGAAGATGGAGAAGGCGCCTTGGAAGTAGCCAAAGTTGAGCTGGACCGAGGCGTCCCAGCAGGAGCCGTCAGCGGCGGGCCGCCAGAGCTTCTCGAGGGGGCGGCACTGCAGGTTCATGGCGAGCGAAAAGGCAAAGTTGACGGCGGCGAGGACGAAGAGGAGGACGCCGAGGAGGAGCTTCCATGGGTGCTTGGCGGGGAGGAGGGCGATGAAGACGAGGCAGAGCGAGATCTTGGAGAGGGTCGCCGACATGAGGTACCAGGGTTGGCCGAGGATGTCGAACTCGAGGGCGCGGATCGGGTCCGAGGTGGTGCCCTCGATGACTCCAAAGATGGTGCCTATGAGGGCGACAACCTGGGGCGGGGGATTAGTGGGGCTGGGGAGAGGCGGGCGGGGGACGTACGGTGGCTACGGCGGCGGCCCAGTCGTCGGCGCCAATGCGCTTGGTGATGCCGGCGCGGACGCAGAAGCGCACAAAGGTGGTGGCGAGGGCGATGCTCGCCGTGGCGAGGGAGAGGGAGAGAAGGGCCGGCCCTCCGGTCAGATCGGCTTCGGCTTCGGGGGAAGCCATGGTTGTGTGGTTGGGTGTGTATTATCGTGTCGAGACCAGAATCCGGCGTGTGGTCATGATATCGGGCTGGTGGTGTTGCGAGGAAAGAAAACAAAGCGGAATGGTGTATCGAGATGGGAGAGAACTAGAAGAATCCAGGACGGCAAGGGACGGCGGCGGGCCGGGTGTATGGGTCTAGGGTGCGGGTGCGGGACGTCGGCCACGCAGAGTGTGTGTATATGGCGGAGAGGGAAAGGGACGGACAGCGGACAGGCTGATGTGTGGATGTGGTTTGGGTGCGACTGACGGCTAAAAACAGCCACGACGGCCAACGGTGGTGATCGGAGGGGTGCGAAACTGACGGGCAGTTCTTACCAGAACGCAGTCGGGCTGGTTCCGGGGGAAGCGGGCGTGTTCTATGTTCTATGGGTAAACCGATTCGCACCCAGAGCCGGAGTCGATCTGGAAGGAGGGCGGAGAGCGGCCAGGGGTCGGGCAGGGTTGCAGGCGATGTGCCAGGCGTACAGGGCGTGGGGGGTTGAGGCTCGCTCAGATGTGGTGTTTATGCGTCGACTGGACTGGGCCATGTCAAACACCACACGGGGCCACTTGCCAAACCAGGTGACAGCGTCGCAGAGGGAGCGCAAGGAAAGCCAGAAAAGGGTGGTATCCCGAACGTTGTTGGAGGGCGGGAGGGCAAGAGGGAAACAAGGCAAGGCGTAGGGAGGAATGCTCGAGAAACCCGGGGTAGGGAGAGGGGAGACCAAGCAAGACAAGACAGCATGAGACTGTGTTCCCTCTGGTCGTCCGTCTTCCCCGCGAGACTTGCCCAAACATGGGCGAGATGAGAATAGAAGTAGGCTAATAAAGCGTGCCAGGCAGACCGGCAGTCCCAAGGGCGGTTTGGAACAAGCAAAAAAGAGGCCGACCTCCCTCAAGGCATATCATGTTTGGGGCCTGCTGGCGAACCAGACGGGGCGGGGGGGGGGGAGAGGGGGGGAAGAGAAGGAAAACGGGCTTTCGACCCAAAGACACCCGACGCCTGGGTTTCGCACCCCCCAGACTCTGGTTGGCGAAGAGGCAGAAAGTGCCGGAGAGCCCGCGTAAACGTGTAAATGCGGGATGGATATTATGCACCACCCGTCAACGAGGGAAACACATGGCGGACCGTCGTCGACTCGTGGATTCGCCGGTGGCATTGGTGCGCCAGAGGCCATGGTGAAACGAGCGCCATCTCCGATTCGCCGTGGCCAGATCGTCGGGTTGGCTCTCAACCACGGGAGTGTCGTGACGTGACGCCAGATCGTGGGCGACGACTGACTGGAACGATGTTCTGCGCAGATTGAGAATTTGAGACGTCTTGTCTCACGTCGTCTCTCGCGTCGTCGATTGGACGAGCCGACTCTGCGGGCGCTAATGAGATGACGAGATCTCACCAGAGATGAAAAAGGGGACTCCCCCGACACCGAGATGAGTCCATTTTGGACGAGAAACGAATGACGGGGCCAGCGCGGCATCGCATAATATCGACATGTTGCGTGGGGTGTGGTGGTTTCGTCGTCGACACCGTCAAAAAGGCGGGGTGGAGGGTGGAGGGGGGACTCGGAGGGGCAGCGAGACGTGTGATCGTCCGTCATGGAAGCCTCGAGGAAGCATCTCTGACAAGACGCACAGGCCACGCCACCTGCAAGGGACCGCCGTACCTGCTGGGACCCTGCCAAGCCGGGCGTCCAGGCACCGTCTGACCCTGTGTGCCTCTCTCTTCTTCCAAGGCCCCCTCCACTCTCTGCTCTCGTTTCACACCAACCACACACCGACAACTCCTCTCCAGCCAAACTGGCTGCCAAAAAAAGAACTCGCCCATATGCCCGGAACATTCCCCGGTGCTATACCAGACTCGTCAATATATCCAGGCGAAATACCAACGAAATACCAACAGCAGAATCGCTCGCATGACGCCGTTCCAATCCCCGACGACAAACATGTCACCAACAGAACACAACAGAAACATCAACCCACGGCATCGCCCATCACCAACTCCCGCATCGCAATGCCGAACCAACTGCATTCATTCCAACATGAAATATCTACACGCTCCCTCCCCCCGGGTATAATCTCTCGCCTCCTCTAAAACCTCGAGTCCACCTTCTTGGCCGTCTCCTGCAGCGCCCACTCACTAAACGCCGTCTTGCTCTGCACCTGCTTCGCCTGCTCGGCCGAGAACCCCTTGGCCTCCACCGCCGGGTTATACCCGAGCCCGTTGAGCTTCCCCACCGTCGCCGAGTCCACCACGGGCGCCTCCTCTCCATCAGCACGGCGATACACCGTCACCACCACGGCGCCGCCCAAGCCAAGGTTATGCTGCAGCGCGACCCTCGTCTTTGGCACCGCGCGGTTATTCGCCCACCCACGAAGGTGCCACACGAGCTCAGCGCACTGCGCGATGCCCGTCGCCCCCAGCGGGTGTCCCTTTGAAATGAGCCCGCCGCTAGGATTGACGACGACCTGCCCGCCGTACGTGATGCCGCCGGCGCGGACGAGCTCGTGCGCCTTGCCCGGCTCCGACAGCCCGAGCGCGTCAATGACAATCATCTCGTTGGCGCTGAAGCAGTCGTGCAGCTCGCACACGGCCACGTCCCTGGGCGTCACGCCCGCCTCGGCCATGGCCGTCTTGGCCGCGTGCACGTTCATGGCGCGGCCCATGAGGTCGATGGCGCTCTTGGAGTAGAGCGACGGCCCGTCGGTCGCGAAGCACTGCCCGGCGATGAGCACGGCCTGCGACCTGAGGTGGGGGCGCGCGTCGAGGAAGGCCTGCGAGACGATGACGGCCGCGGCGCCGCCGTCCGACGTCGGGCAGCACTGGAGCTTGGTCAGCGGCTCGTGGATCTTGGCTGATGCCATGACCTGCTCGAGCGTGTAGACGTCTTGGAACTGCGAGTACGGGTTGTTGACCGAGTGCGCGTGGTTGATGCGCGCAATCTCTGCAAAGTCCTCGGCCTTGGCGCCGTACCTGGTGCTGCTGTCAACATCACCCCCCCTTCCTCGTTGCGACTTGAAAACTCACTTCTCCATATACTCCCTCCCCGCATTCCCAAACATCTGCGCCGCCCCCGGGCCATTACTCACCCCCCTCGTCTGCGCCATCATCTTGTACGTCGGCGTCAACGGACTCTCCCTATCCTGCCACGCGCTCTGCAGACTCCCCGGCGCCATCTTCTCAAACCCCACGACCAAGATACAGTCGGCGGCGCCGGCCCCGATCAGGTCGCGCGCCATGGCGATGCCCGTCGACCCCGTCGAGCAGTTGTTGTTGACGTTGACGATGGGGATGCGCGTCATGCCGAACTGGTAGAAGACGCGCTGCCCGCACGTCGAGTCGCCGTAGCAGTAGCACGCGATGCCCTGCTCGACGTCGTCGTAGTTGATGTGCGCGTCCAGCATGGCCTTGATGCCTGCTTCGTAGCCGAGTTCTGTGTAGTCGACCTTGCCGCGGGGTTTGATGAATTTGGTCATGCCGACACCGAGGACGTAGGTCGGCTGGCGGGGTTTCTTGGGGGCCATGGTGGGTGGTTGTTTGAGAGTAGGTGGTGTGGGTGTTGAAGATGTTGACGGGACCGACGGTGAGCAAGTCAAGGTGAGAATGAAAAGGTATGTCGAAAACAAATCCAAGCCCAACACAGAGAGGGGAGGAGGTGGTATACGTTTTAAGGATGTCGTCGAAGGCGGTCCCTCGCCCTGCCAACCCCTTTGTCCCAGGTCGACGTCGTACCCCAGGTTCGCCTCCAAGATCGAAATGCGGGGATCCTCAGAGATGCCGAGGTCCACCGTCCCACGAGCCGTCGCCACGCCACCAATCCCGTGTTGCCTCCGACGACCTTTTGTCCAAAGCTCTCCAGTGACGGTGTGCCATGCCCGAATACGCCTTGTTCCCGGAGGAGGCGGCACTAGCAGATATTCGGAGAGACACGATGCCGGGATCTGTCTTCCGCATCCTCGGTTCTCCAACAACGGCGTGGCTTGGCGCTTGTGGTGGTGGTTGGTGAGTGCCAGCCAGAGATGCGACAGGACTGTCGTCCAGCTTGCTTCCCTTCACCAGCTACTCTTCTTGAATTGTACCCGTCTGTGAGGCGGACATCAGTTTATGAAGGTATATGCAAGATATTCGGATAGATGGTAATCAAGATCTTTTCCATCAAAGTCCCGGCCAGACCCTCTCCCACGGCCATTTATACATGCGACCTGGGTCGATTCGACTCAGCCAGTTTACCCCCATGCCAGCTAAATACAAAGGCATAGCCCATTGCCCTTGCCTCTCATTCTATATGTACAAGCACGCCCGCTGCCGCCCGGTAATGCTCATGGTATATATGCCCGACCGTCCAGTTAAAGTCCCCCCATGCCCCTTGCTCTATGCTTCATTTGACCCCCTTCCTCTTGACTATCCTTGCCAGGAAATCCGCCATAAACTCCTCATCCTCCCTACCCAGCTGCCACCGCGCCTTGAGCGCGTCATACGCATCCAGCACGCTCTCGCCCGTCGAGCACCGCGCAAACGCCCGCAGGATCCACACGGCCAACCACGTCCTAGTCTCCAGCCCGGGCGTCCCGCCATCCACAGCCGCCAAGAACGCCTCCCAGATGCTCTCGAGCCGCTGCGCGCTCCACGCCGTGCGGCCCCCGTGCCGGCCCAACCCTCCGTGGCGCGCGAACCCCTTGAACAGCGCCAGGAACACGGCGCCGTGCAGCGGTATTTGAAAGTACTTCATCTCGTCGACGTACCGTGCCACGCGCACGAGGTTGCCGACCGCGACGCCGTGGTGGTTGATGAGGATGGTGTAGGTGCGCAGGTCCGGGTGGAGCGGCGACGCCTGCTGGAAGCCGGGCCGGAGCGCGGGGAACTGCCGGCCGAGCCTGGCGAACATGCCGAGCGCGCGCGTGATGGCGCGGTCCGTCGAGTACGTGCGCACGGGGAGGGCGGCCTTGGCGGCGACGGACGCCTTCATGCGCTCGTAGACGCGCTCGGCTGCGTCCTCTTCGCCCGAGCGGAGCAGCCCCGAGATGACGGCGTTGAGGACGACCGTGTCGATCATCTCGCCGGCCCGCACCATCTCGATGTAGGCGGCGCGCATGCCGGCCGTGTCCATCTTGAGGCCGAAGAAGTGGATCAAGCTGACGTGGTGGTAGCGGTTGAAGCGGTGGCCGCGGCTCTCCATCTCGCGGTAGATCATCTCGGCGAGGGTGAAGTTGCCGGCTTTGGACGCCACATCAAAGAGGATGTTGAACGTCACGTCCGTGGCCGATATGCCCGCTTCCACTTCCATGTCGCGCCAGATCTTGAGCGCCGCCTCCGTCTCCGTCTCGGTCGTGACGCCGACGTAGCGGCCGGCGAACGACATGGCAGAGTTCCACTCGGAAGGGGCCAGGGCAAGCCCGCAGTTCCTGATGTCCGCAATGACGGCAAAATACCGAAGCATCGATCGGGAGTTTTTGGATTCGGGCTGAGCGAGCGCCTTGAGCATCTGGTGACGCAAGCGGCCGCTCAGATATGGTATTCGAGGCTCTGGTAATCGCTGATAGACCTCGTAGATGTGGTCCAGACTAACCACGTCGGGGTTCCTGAGGCGCGAAACGACAGCAAAGCGGAGATCCCACAGAGTCTCACTCTCCTTGCTGCCAGCCGGGGTCACCTCGTCTGGTAAGGGATAGTCGGTGTCCTCCTTGTTGCGTGATATTGTAACGTTGGGGTCGCTGGGGGCTGCGTATCCGCGCATATATGGGTCGCGGAAGAACTGCAGATATTCATCGACGGGGCCAATTTCCTCGCCATCATATGGATCGACCAAGGCCAGCAGCTCTTGCTCGGTGTATCTGGCCCGCTCCTCCTCTCGTTCCTCTGTCGTCGGTTCATCGTGGGTGTCTTCCTGGGCAAGTTCGAGTTCCGGTTCGGATTCGTGTTCAGGAGCGTGTTCAGGGGCGTGCGCCGCGGCGGTGTGAGTCCCACAGCAATTGGCAATCGAGGGTCGAAAGAAGGTACCATCGTGGAAGCTGGCCTTGTGAGATGTTGACGAATTCAACAGCGGGCATGCAGAGCCTCCAACGGGGCGGGGGTCAACGCCCAGCCTAGCCAGACAGCCCACGCAGGTAAAGGTTCGGGCGAGGTTGAAATCTCGTTCATGGGCGACAGGGCCATATCGAGTGGCGCGACCGGGGCGGGCGACTCGGATCGGGGCTTGGGCGGCGGCAGACCAGGTCGATGACGGTCGTCGGGGCAGGAGGAGCGCGCCGCATATCCCGTCAATTCGGCGAGAGATTTTCATGAGCTGTCGTCCCACATCATGGCCTGCCGGCAGCCACCCGTGTCATGCCCCCGGCAGGTGTTGGATGTCGGGTTGATGGGGGGAGGGGCTTGGGGGTCGACGACGAGGTCTTGTGCGGGAGGGTTTGTCGTCGCGGGCAGCAGACAAACTGGACGCCGTGGAGGAATTGACCCCAGCGGGCTCGGCGATAAAAGCAAAAAAAAGCTTGGGGAGGGGGAGCTTATCGCGCCTGTAGCTGCCCTGCCCAATGGGGGGACAATTGGGCCCCTAGCAAAAAAAGGTCCCGCATCCTGCGAATCGCCAATTGCTACCTTTTCGATCTCCACATTTGCGCCAACAACCTCGAAACCTCACCGCGATAACCCCCCAAGTCGAAGCGGCCACCCAGGCAACCACCACCGCCGCAGGCCAACCACCCTCCCCATCGAAAGCACAGCACAGCTCGCAGCCATGGTCCGCAAGCTACGGGCCGCGCGTGTGCTCCAGGCCACAACAGAGCTCCTAGCCACAAAGCACACCGTCAAGGGGCGGCCCCCGCCGGGCGTGCCCGCCTGGTACCAGGCCGTCAAGTCGATCCCGCCGGCCGAGGTCCTCACGAGGCCCTACCCGCCGCAGCACCGGCCGTTCAACCCGCGCCAGAAGAAGCCACTCAATGTCTACCGCCCCACCGAGCTCGTGTACCCTGAGGACGAGCTGCGGCAGGACTTTTACCGCGACCACCCGTGGGAGCTGGCGCGGCCCATGATGGTGCTCGAGCTCGACGGCGAGGACGCGCGCCAGCGCGACTGGAGCAGGGGGGTGGACCAGCCGGGCATGAGGCTGAGCGGCGAGAGGTATGTTTGCGTTCCGGTTCGTGGGGTTGGTGAGCGAGCCTAACGCGAGGGGGGTTGCAGTGTGGTGCAACGGCAGCTCTGGTTGATGGAGAATGCCCAAATGAGCAAGGAGGGGGCATATGACCAAGCAAGGAAAGAGTTCTATCTGCTGCGGCAGCGCGAGGAGATTGAACAGAGGATAGCTGTCGAGGAGGCGCGCATGGTGGGCGCCTACTTTGGCAAGTCGCTGCTGCGCGTGGGCATGGAGCTCGAGGACAAGGCATATGAGAAGTGGAAGATCTGGGCGGCCGATGAGATCCAAAAGGCAAAGGTTGCCGCAGCCCAGAACGAGCTGGCGGCCAACACGCTTCCGGGTGCATTGCCTGATCCCGAAGCGGAGGTGGCTCCCTGAGGTGCACTTTGGAGACCATTGTTGGGCAGATGGAGGCGTCCTGGGGAGGTGGCAGCACTTGCCAGGGGATGTGTATCAATATAAGCATATAAAGGTTTGCACAAGGAGTGTATACGGGATATGGGTAGACATCTGCGAAATAAGCAATACTACACTTGGTCCAAGTTCAGTTACCCTTGAACATTGCTATCAATCAATGGGCGCAAAAAGAAACGCTGAATACATTCCACGATGACCTGCCTCAAAAGCACTAAAAAGACATAACTAACGTTAGAGAGAATAGGGCAAAAATAAAAGCGTGCGACACCTGCAGGATTCGAACCTGCGCTCCCGAAGGAACTGCCTTGATCTGGTTGATAGCAGGGCAGCGCGTTAACCACTCCGCCAAAGTGCCTGGTCACTTATCTAGACGTATCAATAGTGTCGCTCATGGTCAGCGGTATGGTTTTCGACATCCAAGTCTCTCAACGTCAGGCTGTGCAGGATAATCATTCATGAGCCGAAATAATATTGCTTTGGCAAGGAAGAACAAAATCTCAGCGTCTGACGCTGTTCCAGACGACTTCCCCCTCCGTCTCGTCTTGTTTACATGATTTCGTCGCCATCATGGGTGAGGTGTGACTGTTTGGAGGGGCGTGCCTGTTGTCAAGAGGGTTGAGGATTTCTGTCTGAAAGCGCTTGCCAAAGGAATCGATGACAGGGAATTTGAGGATGGCGCATTTACATTGCCTGCCTACCTACCCAACCGATTCCGTAAAGGGAATGTCTTCCTGACCTGGGCTCCGCATATTCTCCATATACAAGAGCAGATCAGTCTTGATATCGTCCCTCCCAAACTTCTCAGCCGTCGACAACGGCGTGTACCCCCACTGGCTCTTGGAGCACGGATTGGCGCCCGCCCGCAGCAGCACTCTCACCACCTCAGCATGGCCGTATTCGACAGCCCAGCACAACGCCGTCCGTCCCGTCTTGTCTCCTTGCTCGAGGTCGACGGAGCCTGTTGCGACCAGCCTTTCCACCACGCTGGGAGAGTTTGTCTCGATAGCCCATGCGAGAGGGGTCCATCCGTCTGCGTCCTTCACCTCAGTTCCGGGGCAATGGTGTTTCAAGAGCATCCGTAGCACGTCCGTATGGCCGCCACCGCAAGCCCAGGAGATTTCGTTTCTTCCGTTGTTGTCGACGATCCCCTTGGTCGTCCGTTTGTCTTGCAAGAGCCTCCTGACCACCGCGATGAAACCGTTGCCAGCCGCCCAAGATAGCGGCGAACGTCTTTGGTTGTCTTGCAAGTTGACGTCCACCTTTGGCACCTTGAGAAGCAGCTTAACCATATCGTCGAGGCCATCCCCTGCAGCCCAGCTCAGGGTCGTACGGCCTCTCGTGTCCTGGTGGTTCACATCGACGGCGGGCACTTGACGTGCCAACAACGAGACAATTGGCGAGTGACTCCCCCCCGTAGCCCAAAACAATGCCGTCGCGCCAGAGTCGTCCTCTTCACCGGCCTTGCACTCAGGCCGGTTGAGTAGCACCTTGGCAATCTCGATGTATCCGCCGCTGCAAGCAAACGAGAGTGCCGTTCGCCCGGTCTTGCCCCGCGCATTTGCGTCGGTCCGGTCACAGGCCAGCAGGGCAACGACGCAGCTGAGATGGCCATTTTGTGCCGCCACGAGCAGTGCTGACTGGCTACCCGACACTTGCGCCATGGGGTCCGCACCGGATCGGATCAGAGTCTCGACAACATTGGTGTGGCCTTGTTCGGCGCCCCAGAATAGAGCGCGATCTAGCTCCGATGGGGGGGTTGTGGAGTGGTCGAGCAAGCTTGTGAGCGTTTTGTGGAAACCAAAATATGCCGCGAGAGATATAGCGGAGAGGCTGGTTGGTATGTCGTGGTATTCGATGATGGTTTCCGAGGTAAAGTATCTCAGCCAATTCGAACTGGACGGAGCACCCGTATTGAGCAATCTTTTCGCCGCCTCTCTGAGTCGAGGAGGGGCGGATGCTTCGCAGGCGGCAAAGTGTTTGGTCCAGTTCAAGGCGGCATACTGATAGAACTTGTGCTGTGAGACTGAATGATACAGCGCAGTTTCGATGATGGCACCTGGTTCTCCAAAAAGAAAGTCCGCGTTCAAGCCCTCGGGCTCCTCATACCAAAGCGTCTTGCTTGACAACGAGACCGGCGACTTGTCATCCGCAGCTGAGCCGTCAAACTCTGGACTCGGAGACGACCGCTGCAAGCTGAAAATGTCCTCGGCAAAGTCGTCAAGTAGGAGGTAGTCGACACAGGCCTCGGTGATGGCCAGCGCGCATTCTTGGGCTGTGACTGTACCGCAAATGCCTCTTGGGCCTGGATTCTGCAAGATGAACTCCTTTGCGGATTGGTGGACCAATTTGACTTTGGAGTCCGACACTTTTACCAGCGGTCCCAGAACCCCCTGAAGGGTGTGCGCCAGGGCGGTTTGGCACTCTGAGTCAACATCCTCTGTCGTGCGGTGGTCCGGGTTGATGGTAAGGGCGATGTTGAGTTCGTCCAACAAAAGATGTCTTGAGCTCCCCAGTATCAACTTGAGTATTTTCGAAGCCAGGTTCTCGTAGTTGGGTGGGATGGCAGAGAGGAGGCTCAAGTACGTCGTCTCCAGCTCGACCGGGATCCGCATGACGGCGTCTTGCAGATCTTTCTTCGACAAAAGGACACTGCTTGACAACGACGAGAGGATCATGTGGACCCAAAGAAAGGTCTGGCCTGAAAAAGAAGTCAAAGTTTGCATCAGGAAGTCGTGTACCTCTGGGGGGAAGCTGCGTTGCTGTGATATCTCGCCCACTTTTTGCTGGATAAATGTGCGAACATCTTCTTGGTAGCCGCCCTGGCCTTCGTCGATGGAGATCCGATATTCCACGCCCTCAGCGACGCGGTAGCTGAGATCTGATGCCGTGAACGGGCGACCGACCAGGACAAATTTGACATGGTGCTTGCCATCCACTGGCGATTCCGGGTTTCGTATGACATTTCTGATGGACTCCACAAGAGACAATCGGCTGTTCCTTTCACACTCGTCGAGCCCATCAATGATCACGTAGGTTGGGCCATACTTGGGATCCCTCGTGATCTTCATGAAGATGTTCCATAGGGCCGTAAAGGAGCGGAGCATGCTTTGGCCCTGCATCTCGTAAGCCTGCCTGGCATATCGGACTAGGGAAGGGTGGCGGTGGACGAGCTGAAGGATCAGCCCCATCAAAGCGTCTTTGGCATCTCTCTGCTTGGTGACTTTGTCGTCACAAAAGAATATGCAAACGTTCTTGGAAGGCCGAGGATCAAGGTCGCCATCCAGCTGCTTGGCCAGGTAGAGGGATAGAACAGTCTTGCCGCAGCCCGGATGCCCTGTCAACCAGAGAAGGGCGCTTTCAGGGGTCTCAAGCCAGGATGTAAACACTGGATGGCTCAGAATCCATTGACACGTGCCTCTAGCCGGCCGTGACAGCATTTCTCGGTAGTCGGAAACGTCAAAATCGCTAAACAGCCTGATGCACGACTTTTCCGAGCTGTCCAAGGCTTCGAGGGAGGTCAGAACCGAGTCTCTTTGTGCTCGAATCGGTCAACATACTTCTCTGGGAGGAGTGTGTACTCTGGCGGCTGGGCGCAACTGTCCGCCGGGTACTTGTTTGAGCGATCCTCCGCACTGCTGCCGAGACAGATCTGTATGCGCTGGTCTCCCCAGAGAACCGACAGAGATCTCGGTGGTTTGTGGGGAGCGAAATGACATCCTCTCCAGGTATGTTCAAAAGAGCGGATGCGTGGTCCACGATCTGGCTGTAATGTGAGTGACTGGTGCTTGCCGGCGCCGATGGTGTTGCGGGTGCCTACCACGGATGGCAATGGGGACTGTGCCTCAGTCTCGTAGAATGAGACAACGGCGAGATCCGCCAACCGATTTCGAACTGACACGGCGAGGTCCTGCAAGTGGCACGATCCGAGTTTGAGGTAGTCTAGAAGATCTGTTCTCACAGCTTTCATCGGCAAACCAGGGAAGTTGATGATTGATCCTACCACACTTCCCAAACTTGCAACACTGCTTCCTCGATGCGGTGTCCCAAGGAAGATGACGCCTGCGACGGATTTGAGCACTTCACCATAGGTAGCACTGTCTTCGTGAGCAAAGATGAGAGCCTTACACAAGTTGGTCAGCACGGCGCATCAAGATGGGTGGATTTTCAGTATACCTGCTTGCATACAATGCCTCCTAGACTATGGCAGATGAAGATGATCGGACGAGGAGGCTATGATGTCGACACCAGAGTGTTAGCTCTTGGAAGCATATACACAGGGCTTTGGAGTTGGGCGAAGAAGACTTGCCTGCGATGCCTCCTTTGCCTCCTCGTGTACGTCTCTGACCGAGCTGAGAAGTTGGCGGGCATAGTCCTGGACTCGGGAGAACGAGGTGCTGAAGGCCACTTGGGAGGGATATCCGTAGGTAAAGACCCGGCAGCCAGGAAGGAGGCCGGGGAGTAGATCGCGAAGCCAGAGAACACCGTTGTCGTGTGTCCATGTCCTGTAGGCGTCGCCATTGAGGCCATGAACTGCGATGATGTCGACCGGGTACTGCTCAGCGCCCGAGTCGTCTGGTGGTGTAGACAACGCCCCGGCAAGGAGCATGAGGCCATGTAACTCGGAGCGTGGGCTCGCCGCTGTGGCTTCCGAGAGGGGTTCCGCCTCTGACGCCTCCGAGGGAGGTTCCACCTTTGGTATCTCTGAAGGTTCCGCCTTTGGAGGGTGTAACCCCGCCAAACGCCTTCCCAGCCTCTTCGGGGACCACAGTTTTCGCATGTTTGTCCCTGAAGGAACCGACTCGGTTATCTGATGTATGTGGTGAGAATTGACTGCATTGAAGAGAGAGGAGACCTCAGGGACAGAGGGATGGGGGTTGGGGCACCCTTGACCTGAGGTACCCACCCAATCACCCAATCTACCTCTGTGTAGGCGCGCGACAATCGGCCCGGCATCTACCCCGCGGGCATTGGTACCCGTGCCGTCGGGTGGTACCTCGACCAGGAGCCGGGCCGCTCTAACGGGCCCGCCCGGATTTTCTCCCGTCATCGTCTTCTTAACCCCGCTTCCGCCCCGGCCTGACCCTTCAACATCGTCAACCCCGCGCCTCCTCTTTGGGACTAGCGGGAATATTTGAATCTCCCCTCGCTCCCATGGCGTCCAAGAAGACTCTGGCAGTCTTAGGACAGGAGGGAGTAGGAAAGCGGACGATTGTGGGCACTCTAATCTACAAGGTACTCCTTCGCCGTCTGTGAAATGAGACTACGTGACTAAAATGTCCCCAGTTCGGCCTTGACTTGCGACAACTCCAGGAAATGGAAAGGGGGGCAGACCGAAAAATTGAAAGTATCGTAACGTACCTTTTTACGAAGAGCACGGCCTTCCCAAAGCCTTCTACGTCCCATCGGGTGAGATGGTCGTCGAGGACACCCCTACGCCCAACGTCGCGTTCTGGGTCGTGGATGCTTCCAGTCCGGATGGGGGTGAATCGTCAAAGGCCGAGTTGGAATCACTCATCTCTACTGGGTCGCTGAGGCCGACGGAGAAGTTAATAGTCGTGCTCAGTAAGATGTTGGTACCACTGGACACAGTTCGCCAATGTTAGCACTGACATTGTCCGAAACTGTAGGGACCGGATGGAGTGGTCTGAGTCTGTTTTTGAAAACATGGCAACCTTGTTCCAACAGGCTGTGGCCTCGTCCTCGATACAGAACGCATCTATCCTCCTTCCTCTCCCATGTCGGCCATCGCCATGTGTAGGCTGACTTGTCCCTTAGGGTCAGCGTTGTCCCGCTCGCTGCGCTTCGAGGTCATAATATCCTCGCACCGCCGAGCGGCGTCTCCTGGACTAAGGGCCCGTTGATGCAGGCGCTGGCGTGATAATGACGCTTATTCGAGAACCGAGGCTGTGTCCCAATGCCCGATTTGCCGGGACGGAATGACGCTGGATTAAGCTTGATGCTTTTGCTCAAAGCGGCCAAAGCCTCTCGTTGTTTACTGCTCCTAAAAAGTGAGAAAGGTCCCAAGGTCAGATCGGGGAGTCCTAGCGAGGACCAGGAGTTGAGCAGGTTCTAAAAGGAGCGAAGCCTTTCCAGGATCGGTGAGAGGCAGACCTCTCTGTCTTGACTCTGGGCTTCACATGGATGGGGAATGACACTCAGGCAGAAAAGTGCAGGAATATCTCCTGTATTTGTTTTGTTTATACCGCTGTCCGCATCTATTCGTCGTCGTCGTCGTCATCACCGTCTTCATCGTCATCCTCGCCATCAGACACACTCTCGCCAAGTGCCTTGAGCCGTTCCTAGAAGCATGGTCAACACCCACGTTCACCACCGGGAGACAGAAAACATACCTTGTACTTATCCGCCTTCTCTTCCAAGTCGCTAAACACAATGAGCAAGTCATCCAGCTCATTCTGCGTCGCCTTCCTCTCCTCCTCCTTCTCCTCGACCCGCCTCGTCGCTTGCTCCAGTTGCGCCGTGACCTATCCCCAACCACGTTAGCAACCAGCACCACCACAGCCCCTTCGCCACTAGCACATACCTTCTTGACCCCCTCCTCCTCCTTCTTCAACGCCGCCTTGGCCCCTTCCACCTCCTTCTTCAGCGCCTTCTTCAGCCCCTCCACCTCCGCTTCCGCCGTCTTCGCCGAAGCCACCAGCTCCGCGACCCGCGCCTCGAGCACAGACTTGGCCTTGTCCGCCTTCATCAAGTCGACTTCGAGCCGGCTGATGGTCGCTTTGAAGTCGGCCCGCTCTGCCTCGGACCGTCGCTGGATGCGATCGGCGTCCATCTGCGCCGACTTGCGCAGGGCTTGGATTTCCCTCTGCAGCTCGTCCTCGCGTGCCTTGAGCTGCGCCTGCATCTTGCGTATCTCCTCCTCGTGGCTCCGCTGTATCTTTCTCGCCTCGTCTTCGTGATTCCGCTGCAGGCCTTCATTGACCTTTTGTAGCCGTGCCAGCTCAGCCCTGGTTTGCACGTGTGTCGTTGTCTCCAGCTGAAACTTCTTCTTCAGGTCCGCGGTCTGCAATTCGAGCCCCTGAAGGTTCCGATCCCTGGTCGCCAGCTGCACCTTGACGGCCTCGGTCGCCGCATTCGCCCGTGCCAGCTCGGCGGCGGCCTGATCCTTGTCGCGCCGGTGGTCGGCCTGCTCCTGCCCAAGCTGGCTGACGATCGACGACTTCTCCGCCTCAATCTCCTGGAGCGCGCGGTCCTTTTGCTCGACCTGCTCGCGCAGCGAGTCGACGAGCTCGCGCGACACGCCCTTTTCGACGCCGTTGGTCATGACCGAGATCTCGAGGCCCGGCTCGCGGTCGATAGCGCGCAGGATGCGGCTGTAGTTGTCCTTGAAGAACTCGACAAACGCGTCGTCCAGGTAGACGTCGGGCAGCCCGGCGCCCGGGTCGAGCAGCTTCTGCGGGAGCACCTCGAAGTCGCGCATCAGCGGGTGCGAGCGCAGCCGCGAGAGCTTGTCGACGTAGCGGTCACGGCCCATGAGCGACTGGATATTCTCGCCCACCTTGGCGCGCGGCACGGGCGAGTCCTTGGTCGAGAACTCGTAGACGACGCCCGCGAGCATGGCGCTCAGACCCTGGACGATGGCGTCGCCGGCGGGGTTCTCGACGGCCGATTGGATGAGGCCCTTGAGGTTGGTGAATTCGCAGAGGAAGTCGTTGACGCCGTCGAGGTCCTCGAAGAGCCAGCAGAGCATGAGCATGAGGTAGCCGATGATGACGCGCGGGTCCTCCGACTTGGCTACGCAGCTTATCAGGTGGGCGGCAATGGTCTGGATGCAAGTGACCACCTCCTCGCCGCTCTCTTCGTCTCCCTCCGTGACGGCCATGGCGAGTGCCTTGGTCTCTGGATTCTCATGTATCAAGTGAAGCATCAGTACTGCCGCGAACCAGTATCTGTATGGGTCGCTCGCGATGGCTTCGGGCATTGGTTGAAGAAGAGTCGTGAGCACGTTGGTCAGCTCGTCTGCCTTGATCTTGTGTCCGTGTATAGCTCTTGTGAGGAAATGCCGACGAATCTCGGCGTGCTTGTGGAAATACGCCTTGAGACATGTGCAAGCAGCCATGCGTAGATCGAAGGCCAACAGGGAGTTCACGCCCAGAATGATGTCTAGGAGACCATCGATGACATATACCTTGGGGATGCCGTTCGACTGCGGGCCCTGGCCATTGACTGGAGGTGGTGGAGGATGGGCGAGGGGCGAGGGTACTTCGAGTCCAGCAAATCTCTCTTGCAACCTCGGATTGCCCCTAATCATGTCCGCACAGGCAACAAGAGCCTCAGTTCTGATTGGCAGTTCCACCCCTTGGGTGAAGGCCAGCAGCAGAGTATTCTCCAGCACGTGGTCCCCCAGGAAAGCGAGTTGGTTCCGGTTCGTCCCTACGGCGCCCGCCACCAGAAACAGCCGGATAACGGCAAGCAAGGCGTAAATGTTCCTGTTTCGCTGAGCCTCCGCCCACTCGCCCACTTGTTCGCCGCTCTCATCCCCCTTGTACGCAGCGTGAAGCAAGCGGCCGAGCTGCGAGATAAAGCCCATCTCCCTGAATAGTGACTGGTTCGAGGGGTTGAGACGCAGCAAGTTGGCCAGCAAAATCAGACAGTCCTCCACCACCCTTGCGCCGTGTACCAAGCCACCTTCGGCGTGGATGATGCCGAAGATGCGCTCGAACCCCTTTTCAAATGCCACGACATTCTGGATGTGGATCGACGCGGGCGTCAGGTCCGTCAGCAGGTTGATGGCCTCGTCGCGGATGGCCTCGCGGCGGTCTTCGAGAACGGCTACCAGCCTGGGGAGGCCCATGGGGGCGACATGGATACATTCCTCGGTGCGCTCGGTACGGGCCGAGAGGATGGCCGACAGCAGCTGCAGCGAGTAGAGGCTCGAGTAAAAGTCGGACGTCTCGAGGAAGTCGAGGAGCAGCGTGATGTTCTCCTGGCGCTGGGTGAACTCGTCGGCGAGCCAGAGGGCGATCTCCTCCGAGGCCTCGGGGCTGTCCTTGTTGGGGTTGAAGAGCATCAGCAGCGTCTCGAGCACCACCTTGACCGTGTCGACATCTTCGCCGTCTCTCCGCAAGCTCTCGATGAGACTGCGCAAGGCGCCTGAGGCGACCGAGGCCGGGTACTGCTTGGCAAAGCTCCGTAGGCCGAGGATGGCTGCGCGCCGGTCCTCGAGGAGGGTGCCGGTGCTGAGACGACCGCTGAGCACGGCGATGGTCTCGCTCACCGACTGCTTGGCCGGCGCCGCCGTGATGGTCGAGAACATGTTTGCGGGGGCGGCGGTGGAGGGTTAGCTGCCATGGAATCCTCGGAGGGCCATGCAGCAGGGCTTCGATACGGTCGGTTCAGTTCGAGAGAGTCGGAGTCGTCGAGGAGTCGAAGACAGTTCGAGGGAGTGGCAGCTGGGGTGAAGTCGCAACGTCGGGGCCAGGCAGGGCCAATTGGCTCGGGGAGTGAGTCTTGAATTCGGTCTATGACGGGCTCGCGGATCGCATGGCCGCGACTGTCGGGTTGTTTGAGTTCGGTTCGGGCGAAGGACAGGTGTACCGAATGATGGCGCCGAGATTTGGGAGGTTTCCATCGAGGTTCCAGCGGGTGTTAGTGGTGAGCAGGGGGTGCCATATCGGCCATGCAGCTATGCGATAAGAGAACAACGTCACCAGCCACAGGCGAGGGAGGCAAATGCGTCTCGAAGCCAGGACTTGCGCAAACACGAAACGATGAAATAAAGGAGCGAATTTATAAATCATATATCCTCCAAGTTTGTCAACAAATGTCACGAAAGCCCCGTCAGTTCCGACGTGTCTCTGTTTGGCCTGCCCTTGACGAACCAACCCTGTGGCTGGAGCGCAAAGCTCTCCGTGGCGGTGCACCACTTTTCTGCCAGAAGTGGAGCAGGGGTCCTGCAACTCTTTGTTTCGGCGATCCTTTTCTGCCTGTCCATCTTTCGCGACAAACCACGTCGCGCGCCTCCAGCGCCGAACCCAAAACCAGCCGCCCTTCAAAACACCCGCAGCTTTGCAGACGGCCGAACAAAGAAGGCCTTCACAAGAAAAGACGAGCAAATTTCCTAGACCGCTTGTCGTCTCAATCCTTTCCCTACGGCGCTCTCTACTCTGCAGTTTCGGAATCGCAAAATCGCCTCGCAAAATCGCCTGGTCGATGCCGCCACGACGAAATCTTCAACCACGACTCTCAACACCTCCACCGTCCCTCGAACCATCGCGGTGATCCGACACCGATAATAAACCCCCCTCGTTCTCGAAAGCCCCTGGGCATCCGAACTACCCCCGTCCTCATTCTGCGTTGAAGCCGCCACGATGGGTATCCCCGCGGCCTTCCGGTGGCTTTCCACCAAGTACCCCAAGATTGTCTCGCCCGTCTTGGAGGATCTCCCCATCAAAATGGACGACGGCTCGGTCATACCCGTGGACACAACACAGCCAAATCCAAATGGCGAAGAGTTTGACAACCTCTACCTCGACATGAACGGCATCGTCCATCCCTGCTCCCACCCCGAGGACAAGCCCGCCCCCAAGGACGAGGAGGAGATGATGGTCGAGATCTTCAAGTACACCGACCGCGTTGTCAACATGGTACGGCCACGCAAGATTCTGATGATCGCCGTCGGTATGTTTATTCCCGTCCTCCCTCTCTTGCCGACCGTCCAGTCCAGTGCTAACCCCCCACAGATGGTGTCGCTCCCCGTGCCAAGATGAACCAGCAACGATCTCGCCGATTCCGCGCCGCCCGTGACGCCAAGGAGAAGGAGGAAGAGAAGCAAGAGTTCATCCGCCTATTCAAGAAGGACGACGGCAAGACCCACCTGGAGGAGCCCGTCGAGGAGGTCGTCAAGAAGGCTTTCGACTCCAACTCCATCACTCCCGGAACCCCCTTCATGGATATCCTGGCGGCCAGTCTTCGGTATTGGTGCTCATACAAGCTCAACACGGATCCTGCTTGGGCCAAGGTGAAGGTCATCATCTCGGATGCTACCGTTCCCGGAGAAGGTGAGCACAAGATTATGGACTTTGTCCGTTCTCAGCGCTGCTCTCCTGACCACGATCCCAACACCCGCCACGTCATCTACGGGTTAGATGCCGATCTCATCATGTTGGGTCTGGCTACCCACGAGCCCCACTTCCGCGTCTTGCGCGAGGACGTCTTTGCTCAGAACGGCAAGCCCAGGATGTGCAAGATCTGCGGCCAAAAGGGTCACGACGAGAGGAATTGCAGAGGCGAAGCCAAGGAGAAGGATGGTGAGTTCGACGAAAAGGATAATGACCAGCCCCTGAAGCCCTTCATCTGGCTTCATGTGTCTATTCTGCGTGAGTATCTCGCCGTTGAACTTGACATCCCAAGCCTTCCTTTCAAATTCGACATTGAGCGCGCCATCGATGACTGGGTCTTCATGTGCTTCTTTGTGGGAAATGACTTTCTTCCTCATCTGCCTGCCCTGGAGATCAGGGAGAACGGCATCGAAACCCTCATGGCCATCTGGCGTGACAACCTCCCTCACATGGGCGGATATGTGACCAAGGACGGCCACGTCGACCTGGAGCGTGCCCAGCTCATCATGGACGGCCTCGCCAAGCAGGAAGACGCCATCTTCAAGAGGCGAAAGGAGACTGAGGATCGACGTGAAGCTGGCAACAAGCGACGCAAGCTCCAGCAGCAGCAGCGCGACAATGCCAGGGGCAGGGGCAACAACTCTGGCGAGACCCCCGCTGCCATTCGCGCCCGGATCCGCGCCGGTGAAGCCAGCGGCCAGGGGCTGGACCTGCAACCCCTCAAGGGATTTCCGCGCAAGGTCCCGGCTTCCGTCACGCACGACATGGTGGCAGGTGGCGGGGTCGAGGAGGCCAACGCGGCCAACAAGAGCGCCGCCAGCGTGCTCAAGAGCAAGATTCTGGCTCTCGCGAACAAAACCGAGACCCCCGAAACCCCCGAGACTCCTGAGGCCCCCGTGGTCAATGGGGCGGCCACAGAGGAGACCTCCTCCCCAGCATCTGCCTTGGGCAAACGCAAGGCGTCCATCCTGGAGGAGTCGAATGCGAGCACTCCCGTCCCGTCGGACACTGAAATTTCGACGGGCGGCGACGAGGAAGCCACGGATACCGTCAGGCTGTGGGAGGAAGGCTATGCCGACCGCTACTACCAGCAGAAATTCCACGTCGATCCCAAAGACATTGAGTTCCGGCACAAGGTTGCCCGTGCTTACGTCGAGGGTCTCGCGTGGGTTCTGATGTATTATTCCCAGGGCTGCCCCTCTTGGGAATGGTATTACCCCTACCACTATGCCCCCTTTGCGGCCGACTTTGTCGATCTGGGCAAGATGAACATCAGCTTCTCCAAGGGTCGGATTTCGCGTCCGTTTGAGCAGCTCATGAGTGTCCTTCCGGCCGACTCTCGCCATGCCATCCCCCCCATCTACCATGACCTGATGACCAACGAGGACAGTGAGATCATTGATTTCTATCCCCAAGAGTTTGAGATTGATATGAACGGGAAGAAGATGGCCTGGCAGGGCACTGCGCTGCTTCCCTTCATTGACATGCCTCGTCTTCTCACCGCCATGGAGACCAGGGAACATCTTTTGAGCGACGACGACAAGCAGCGCAATGCCATGGGGGAGAACTTCCTGATCATCTCGGATGCTCATCCCGACCTCTATGACGAAATCACGACCAAGTTCTACTCCAAGAAGCAGACAGGGTCGACGTTTGTGCTCGACCCCCGGAAGAGCGATGGCTTGGCTGGGACTGTGAAGAAGATGGATAACTACATTCCCCACGGCTCCCTGTCGTACCCGCTCGAGAGATCCTCCATGCCGGACGTCGAGTTTGACCGGTCACTAACGTAAGTCTATCTTACTTCGTCACAAGTTCTTCGGCTGACTAACCTGTCGCAGCGTGTACTACGACTTCCCCGATACGGGAATGCCCCACAAGTCGATGCTCCTGCGCGGCGTCAAGATGCCTACCAAGGCCCTTGACAGCCAGGACATTGACATGCTCAAGAACGGAGGCAGAAACTCGGGCCGAGGCTACGGCGGTGCGCCATTTGGTGGGAGAGGTGGTGGCTATCAAGGCAGGGGCGGCCGAATCAACTACGGACCGGACCAAGGGCGACAAGACCGCGGTGGCCAGGGCGGATACGGCAATGGCAATGGCAATGGGTACAACAACAATAACAACAACCGGCAGTACCAGGGCCCTCCCCCGGGATGGGCGCCCCCTCCACCGCCAGGCTACCCTGGGTACAACCCGAGCCTGCCTCCCCCGCCCCCGCCAGGCGTGTCCGGCGGAGGCCCCAACCGGTATGCGGCCCCGCCTCCCCCGGGATACGGAGGCTATCAAGGCGGTGGCGGCTACCAAGGCGGTGGTTACCAAGGCGGCGGCGGCGGCGGCTACCAGGGTGGGCAGGGTGGCTACCAAGGAGGATATCAAGGCGGGTATCAGGCCGGCCCCCCTCCGCCTCCCAGCTATGGCCAGGGGCAGGGCCGAGGCGGCTACAACAGCAACAACAACAACAACGGCCGACCGCCGTACGGAGACAATCGTGGTGGTCGCGACAACCGGGGAGGGTACGACAACCGCAACTACCGCGGCGGCAGGTACTAGTGTATGAACAAAGGAGAAGGAGGCATGAGTCGGCGGCAGCGGTTGTGATTTGTGTTTTTACCCAGCGCTATATACAGTGTACTGGAAATGTTGGAACATGTCGTGTGTACGTGGCTAGCAGGTCTCTTGAAGGAAGAATGGGACGGGTGAAAAGATAATTAGAGTTGGAGACTTGCAGCTTGTGTCGGGAAGACTTGTAGGGCGGAAGACAATGTAGAAGTGTTGTACTGTTCCCACCTCCGACAAGTCGGACGGACCTACTTGCTACCTGCCACAGGGCTGAGCTGAAAAGGAAAGCGAAAAGAAGAAAAAAGCATTATCATGTATGTCATCATGATCTCCCCAGGTACTACCAAGGATGAGCGTTTAAAAGGAGAGTGAAACACGGGCTGTTCGTCCGGAAAGGGGCCGGCGCGCACCCACCCGCCACCCGGCTAATACATGGCGTACGGGAAAGGGAAGCCCCTAGGTAATTCGGGGTGGTCTCACATGGTTTTCGGGTGGTGGGATGGGGGACAGCTGTCCAGCGAGTTCAGCTATGTACAAAAACAAGTGTCTGGAGTTGAGGGTTGATCGGTTGGTTTAGGTGGTTTTGATGTTGTTGGTCCATCACGGGTGACGATGATCCTCACATAGAGGCATCGCCGGTCCATCTCGAGTGATTGTCCGCTGGGCTTGGGTTGATCTCCAGAGCCGCAGCATCGGGGGCTTCGAGAAGGGTTAGGAAATATTCCATTGGGATGGCCCACGGTCTGGCGGGATGCAAGTCCCTTACCTATTGGATGTTGGTCGGACACGTTTATCTGTGCCCCTTCAAACCTCGACCCATTTCGTTTTGGGGTTCTCCAAGGCGCAGGCATAGGCAAAGGACATTGGCCATATTCTAGGTCTTCCTTACGAGCTGGAGGTGTCCCGGCCCAGCGGTGCGCGCGCACCCGTCGACATGCCCCCTATCGTCGACATGCGTCTGGATCTACGGAACCACAGCAGATGGGAATCTGGGCGAGGTTTCCGGGTTGGGTCTGGTCTGGTGAACCGTGGAGTGTACGATGTGAGTCTGTGCTGCGGCAGTACCCGCGTTGTCTTGGATGGGCTGGGCTGGGCTGATGCGAAACGGGTGGCCTGGTTGTTGTCAGGCTTCTGGAAGGGGATGAGAGACTGAGGCTGAGGCGTTCTGGGCGTGAAGCCTGAGTTGCTGTCTGGTGAGGTTGAGGATCAACTTTCTTTGGCATTCCTAGATCGGCGGCCAATAACCCCCCGACGGCGTCTGTCCCACCGAGTTGAAGAACAAAGAAAGAGAGAGAAACGACGTTGCCCACCTGTGCTGTGCAGCGTTTTATCGACGGCCTGCCGCTGCAGCACAGTAGCGTGTTTGCGATGCTGTAGGCGTTGAATTGCATTCTTCTCCGAGCGTCCAATGTCCATCTCTCTGGAACTGGTTTCTTTTGTTCCATGTCAGATGGAGGTGCCCGCTGCCCGGTATCATGGGCGCTAGTTCTCCTCTGGATGGCGTATCTCTCCAGGTTCGCCCAAAGGAGACGGTCCTCGGCTCACGTCCCTTCATTGTGGAGCTTTTGGAGCATCGACGGACGCATCGCAGGCGCAAAAACGCAGGCAAGGATCACAAAGAAAGCGAGGAGAGAGACGGGGCCGCCCACAGGTTACCCCGCCTCGCCTCCAGCAGGGCAACACGTCCGGGCTGCCGTCCGCGATCCCGCTTACCCCAGGGCACCCTCACAGGACCCCGACCTGCCTGGAGGGAGGCTGGAGCCCCCCCTCAACGATTGAAACCCCCAACCCATTGACCTCCAGTTCTCCACTGCTGAATTGCCCGAGGTGTGTGCCGCCGCCGCTGTCTCAACACCACGACCCGCCGTCGCGATCCTCCCACCTCCCAAACCTACCGATATTCATATTGCGCACTGGTTGCTGCGACACCACCCCCCCAAAAGGTCGCCGACAACAGGCACCTCGCACCTTGTCCCACTTGAACGACCCGACCCCATCATGAGAAGCCACCCGCCCGCTGCAGCCCTCGCCATCGACATCGCATTTGCATTTGCCAACAAATAATCAAGATATATGGGGGTGCCTCGAATCTGTCGACGTACACAGCCATGAACGGCGACGCCGGCCTCCTGGTGGGCGCCCTGGTCGAGAGGCTCACCACCCGGGTATGCGCCCTTTCGCCGTCTCCAATGCCCCCGCCGTCGCCCCCAATGGCCACAGCTAACTTGCTTGCGTGTCTGTCCAGCTCCCCCATCGCACCGGAACCTCTGCCCAGGACCTCTCGCTCGACGACATTGTCGCCATCACACGATCAACCCTCGTCAAGGTCAGCGCCGCCTCCATCTCCCTCGTCATCGACTCCCTGCTAGTCCTGCTCGAGGACCTCAGTCGACCCTACAAGTCGGCCCTCTCCCACCCGCCCTACGTCCTCCTCTCCGAGCTCTACATCCTCGAGCTGATCGCCGACTGCTGCGCCAGCCACTGGGACCCCGAGTCGAGCAATGCCGTCCAACCTGCCGCGGACGACCCCCTCTCATCAACTCGACGGGCCTCCCTCCCTGCCCCGCCGCCTCTCCCCGCCGATCTGATCGTCCGTCTGTTCGAGGTTATCAAGCTTCTGTTCGAGCCTCTGTCCGACAACTACCTTCTGGCCGCCAAGACAATACTGGATGTCGGGTCGACCAGGCAAGTCGCCGACCGGTTGCTGTCAGACGCGGTGCGCACACCAGTCTCGACACCCTCCAATGCCTCCAACGAGCCGCTCGAGAGCGGTCGCCTCCTCCAGACACATGCTGTTGCCATCGAGCAGCATGCCAAGACCATTGTCGAGTACATGACAGCCTCGACCTGGTCGGCCGCCTTTGACAACCTCCGCAATGTCATTTACACGGCGCGGACGTCGGTCCCCATGCAGGGTCAACCACCACCCAGTGCCGCTTCCATTGAGGAGGACCGTCAGGCGCTCGTCATGCTGCGGACCGTGTGCTTCTTCTGGGTCGACGCGACGAAGCTGAGCGCCATCATCCAGGAGTTCTGCTCCAGCTTCTTGCACTTTCGCAAACCATTCCAAAACACCATCGCCATCGTGGCCCCATTGCTCATTACGCGCTGGCTGGAGAGGTTCCCAAATGAGTTTGTGCAGCTGCACACGTCGCAGAAGCGCCGCGACAGCGGCCCGGACACCCTCTTTGACATGACCCATACCATCGTCGACAACGGCCGCCGCCGCACCCTGCTGTATCCGCTGCAGACAACGCTGTTGTTCATGCTTCCCGAGGTTTTCGAAGTCGCCAGCAATCTCCGCGAGGCCAAGAGCGGGAGCATGGCCAAGAAGGTCGGCTTTCTCGACGGCCTGCGCAAGTCGCTGCGCAATCGCAACGAGCACGCCGCCTACTGCCTCGTCCTGTTGCTGCGAGCCGCGCGCCACTTTGACGCCGAGAGCGATTCTGCGTTTATGAGCTATGCCATGGACGTCCAGGACGAGGTCAAGGAGGCCGTGTTCCGTCGCTTTGCACCGGGCTCGGATGGCGTCCTGTTCGAGCAGGATATCATGACGGCCGCGTTTGTGAGCTTGACGCACCTCAACTTTGATCTGTGCGTGGAATCGCTGGCGCCCACCTGTCTCATCCCCTCGGCGCCGCATAGCTTCAAGATCTCGGTGATTCAGGCGTGTTCCTACTTTGCGCGACTCGGCGAGGATGGGAAATACCAGCCGCTATTTACCGCCGCGTCGGCGTTCATCCAGGGGCAACTACAGGTGAGATGTTCATCTGGTGCTTTTGTCGGAGGCTCGGCTGACATTTGTGACTGTAAAGACCATGGCAGGCCTCCTGACCGAAGGCTACGTAGAAGACCAGAGTGCCCAGCGCAAGGCCGTAGAGAGCCCGTCGTCTGTGAACATTGTCTGCAACATCCTGAGCTTCCTCGACGCGTCGCCCATGACGCTCTTCCAGGGCCCGCCCGAGAACGAGTCGGAGCGCGACTTGTTTTATCGTGAAAACCTCGAATCCCTTGTCTCGTGCGTCGTGGCCGCCGATGAGTCGCTGCGGAGGCTCGCTACGGGTGTTGCGAAGCGCCTCTTTGCGCGGGAGACCGTGCTTGCGACACTGAGGAGCTACAAGGGCATCAAGTCGCAGGAGTTCAGGACGGACTTTTGGCGGCTTACGTGAGTGGACACTCGTGATGGTGGGTATCATGTCCGCGATGCTAACGCGCGGCAGGTCGATCATCTTGACTTCTATTTGTGAGCGATCTGGGTTGCCGGGAAATGCAGACGGACTCCGGTCGATTCATGGGTACCTCGGGTCGAGGTTACTATTGCTCAAGGCAATACCGGTATGCAACCCCATTTCACCCGGGCTGTGTAGCTACTAACACCGGAAAGGAACTCGCCGAAATCACAGTCGACGTTCCGGAGAGGGCGGCGGCGTCTACGAAGCTCGAGACATTGCTTCTCGTGTCGCTCTGCTCAGCCGACATTGAAGTCTGCCAGATCGTGACCTCGTGCATCGGCACCTTTCTCGAAGAATCCAATGTCATTGGGTCCGCCTCGGCGAGCGCGCGGGCGTCGATGCCAATCCTGCGGAATGGCAACATCTTTGGAGACATTTCTTCACGCGCCTTCCGGTTCACCGGCTTGGTGGCGTTCCAAAAGAGAATCCGGACGCTGCTGAGACGCATGGAACACCCCAGTGCCGGCATTCTCGACGCCTGGGAAATTGTCTTTGACAGATGGCTGCACCTGTCCAAGGACGTGTCGACGAAAACCGCCGACGAGGTCGGGGAGAGGGCGGTGGCTGAGTGGCGCAATTTTTCCGGCTTCCTCGCCTCGCTGGGTGGTATCTGCACGGCCGATCAAGCCATGACGATGGAGGAGCCGGCCGTCAGCGGGCTCCGGTGGATCGACAGGCTGTCGATGGAGAATTCCGAGGAGCCGCTGCTCAACCGGTACCTGAGGGTTAGTGTCCAGCTGCTGGCGTGTGCGAACGTGCGGATCCGAGAAACCATGAGGGAGGTGCTTTCCACAGAGGTACCGCCATCGCTTTACCAGCCCCTATTCAAGGCCCTCGAGACGGAGCTCGACGTCCTCTTCACCGGCGCCTTGGAGCCAAGCGTCAAGGGCCAGGACAACGAGATCATTTTCGCGGAGCAAGCGGCTTCCCTCCTCAAGGCACTCGTCGAGAGACTCGACACACCCTCGGACCTCGGCGCCGCTTCGTCGCTACACCTGGGAGCATTGACACTGAACTTTGCCAAGTTCCTCGACGGCGTTCAGGAGAAACCGAGCAGTCTCCGGGTCAAGATCAAGATTTGCAACCTCTGCGAGGCGGTCACGAAGCGCAAGGAGCACCTCAACCTCCGAGACGACGTGCGCAACCGAAACCAGCTCCTCGAGTACATCTTTAGCTGGATCGCGAGGCCGCGTTCCCCGCGTCCTGAGGGTATGGCCTACGAGTCCAAGGCCGGGCCAGGAGGAGGTAGACGGGACCCGCAGGATGAGACGCAACGCGTGCAAAAGGACTTGGATCGCGCTTGTCTGCGGTCGCTGGCCGAGCTGACGTTCCGACTGCCGCTGCAGCCAGGGGATGGTCAGACAGATGCTGGGACGAGTGAGCTCAAGTCGCAGATGTTTCACCAGTACTTCAATCGGTTCTTGTCTTTGCTGAATTTGGAGCCGCTGGGTGATCTGGGTGCCCGGGGCGACATGGGGCCCAGCGGAGGCGGAGGTGGAGGTGGTGGGCAGGGCGGGGGCACCAAAGACGACAACCCGTCCATGTCGGACTTGGCCATCACGATTCTCTCGAATTTGCTGAGCGCCAACATCGATGTCGGGCTCAAGCACTCGTTGAGTATAGGGTACCACGAGAACGTCGAGATCCGGACGGCGTTTGTGCGGGTGCTTTACAACATCTTGGTGCAGGGAACCGAGTTTAATAACCTGTCCGACGCCGCCGTCAACGAAAAGTACGACGAGCTGCTCGACCTACTCACGGGCGACCCGACGCTCGCGGCCGCCATGGCCGCCATCTGCCCCAGCCACGACCTCGACGAACTGACGATATCGCTGCTCAACATTTTCGAGACGCGCGGCATGACGTTTGTGCTGCTCGAAGCGCTCATCAAGCAAGAGGTCGAGGACACGGAGAACGAGTCGGAGCTGCTGCGTAGGACGTGCGTGGCTACCAAGATGCTCACCGTGTACGCCAAGTGGAAGGGCGGCGGATATCTCAGGCAAACGCTTCAAACGGTGGTGGAGCGCCTGATGGCGGCCTACAAGGATGTGAACCTCGAGCTGGATCCGACGAAGGTCAGCTCGCAGGAGGAGTTGCAGAACAATGCGGGAAATCTGCAGGTTGTGGCCAAGGTGTTTATCGATGGCATCCGCGCGTCGTCGTCCAGCTTTCCGGCGCCGTTCCGAAAGATCTGCAGCATTGTGAGTGGATGGGCGTGAGAGGTCGCCAGAGGAGAGAGGCTTTGCTAACGGGCGACCAGATTTCCAACGCTGTGGTGCCGAGGTTCCCAGACGCCAAGTACACGGCCGTCGGCGCCTTCATCTTCTTGCGCTTCTTCTGTCCCGCTATCGTCGCGCCCGAGGCCGAGGGGCTTGTCAGCACACCGCCGACCAAGGAGATGCGAAGAGGTCTGCTCCTCATCGCAAAAGTCATCCAGAATCTGGCCAACAACGTGCTCTTTGGCATCAAAGAACCCTACATGTACCCCCTCAACGGCTTCCTCGCGCAGAATATCTACAAGGTCACGACGTTCCTTAGGGAGATCTCGGTCCCCCCGGAGACGTTGCCGGGCGCGGCGGCCGGCGCCGAGTCGTTTGACTTTGGCGCTTGCGTCTCGCTGCATAGGTTCCTCTACGACCACTGGGACCATGTTCGGCAACGGTTGGTGCTGCAGGAGAGGAAAGAGTTGATGAAGTCACCTGCGGAATCGATGAGGGCCAAGTCCCCCGTTCTCGAGCCGCTGCGGAATCTCATCATGAATCTGGGACCGCCACCGCTGGCCGTGACGTGGAACAGGCCACAGGTATCGGCCAACACGCCGCCGACGTACTCTCGCTTCCAGGACTTTATGCTGCGCAACGCGTTCCGCAGCACAGAGTCATTCCTCACGGCCCGCGCCGTGTACGACGGCGGCGAAAGCACCGACGGTTTGTCGATCATTTGCATCATTCTCCGAAACATCGACTCCGAGTCCATCGACTACGACACGCTCCTCTACTGCTACCTCAAGATTGCCAGTCGGCTCTGGCACCGGCCCTTTGGGCTGCTCATCGACGCGACGTGCTACACCGGGCAGAGCGAGCCTCAGGACGAGCTGTTCCAGCGGCTGGAGATGCTGACACCGACTGAGCTTTCGCGCCAGCTCTCTCGCATTTACATCTATAACATGAACAGCGCGTGCAAAAAGTGCTTCCGACGGATCCTCCGCCTCTCGACAAAGAACGAGAACAGCGTCTTTAACCCCAAGAACGTTGATTACCACCTTATCGGCAGCATCCAGGACTTGCAAACTCACTTCCACCTCAGCCAGCTCCATCTGCCCAAGGAGACTATCAGCGTCGTTACGGACACGCGATATGTCTTCCAGCCCATCACGCGCCTCTCGCGGTCCAAGGGCGACTATGACGTCGTCATCAAGGTCGGCAGCCAGTTTGTGCAGGTGACGACGACTAAGAAGCAGGAGATTCCTGGATTCCGGCTGAGCACGACCGTCAATGACATTTTCCGTCTCGGGGAGGTGGATGAGGCGGGCACCACGATCCAGACGGACGACGACTCCGGCTTTGGCCTCCGCGCGGGCGACGGCAAGATGGTCATGTACTTTACAAGCCCCAAGAAGGCCGACGTGCTCCAGGCGATTCGCGCGGCCAAGGCCAAGTACGGCAAGGACACGCGCTTGATGAAGTCGTTTGAGCGGCTCATCCGGCCCCAGGACGTGCCGGGGACGCTGCTGAACCTGGCGCTCACGAACCTCGCGAGTCCCGACGCGGTGCTCCGCTTGTCGTCTTACAACCTCCTCGGGGCGCTGTGCAAGGCGTTCAAGTTCACGACGGCGGCGCAGCTCATGTGCACCAAGGACATCTCGGTGCCGCTGGACCCGTCCAAGTTTATCGTCAAGATTAGCAGGAAGTTGGCCAACGACGAGCCTCAGCTGACGTCGGACTTTCTTAACGAGTTCTTTGTCGGGTGGGACAGCTTCTCGGACGAGCAAAAGCCCCTGAGCCTGGCATACATGGCGCCGTGGATTCCGGGGCTGCGGACCTCGCTCTTGGCGGGCGAGGCGGAGAGTGACAAGGGCAAGGAGAAGATTGCGGCGCTGTTCCGGAAGCTGATTGACGTGACGCTGTCGGATCCCACGCTCAACTTTACGCTCGAGCAGTCGGTGTGGCCCGTCATCCACCAGGACGAGGTGCTGCTCGACATCTTCCTCGACGAGATCGTCAAGGCGGCCCTCAACATTGGGTTCATGGACGAGCAGACCGAGACGCTGACGTCGATCGCCAGCGCCATCGGCACCATCACGCTGCGGGGAAAGCTCATCTCGAGGCTACGCAGGACGCTTAACAAGTCGTCGCTGCGCCAGACAAAGTACCTCCCCGAGAACAGCGTGTGGAACGAAATCTGCGTGCTCCTGCAGTTCTGTCTGGCGCTGTCGTTTGACAGCGGTGTGCAGTCGCAGCTGTATCTGCCCGAGATCTTCCACATCGTCACCATGCTCGCCAACACGGGCTCGCCCGACGTCCGCGTCATTGTCCATCGCCTGCTCATCAACACGATCCACTCGGCGTGCACCTCGTTTGTGCTTGACGAGGCCAAGCTTAACAAGCTGCGCGCGACGCTCGAGACGCTCTCGGACCCCAAGAGCGAGATGTTTACCCACTCTGTTCCGTTTTTGCGGGACGGCGCGTCGATATCGACCAACCCCGACGCCGGCCCGACGCTGGCGTCGACCGAAAACCTGGCGACGCTGCTATTCGAGACGTGTTCGGTAGCAGCGCCGTCAGTCGACATGGCCAATGCGTGGCGCTCCCGATGGATGAGCCTCGTCGCCAGCACGGCGTTCCAGAACAACCCGGCCATCCAGCCGCGGGTGTTTACCGTCATGGGCTGCCTCGCGCGCGAGGAGGTGGACGACGACCTGCTGTACCAGGTGCTCGTCGCGCTGCGCAATAGCGTCGGGCAGTTTAGCAGCGACAACAACAGCGACATGCTCGTGGCCATCGTGACGTCGCTGTCCAAGATGATGGCCAAGCTGCCGTCGGCTTCCCGCTACGGCATACAGCTCTTCTGGCTCGCCATGTCGCTGCTGCGGCTCGTCCCGGCCAACCTCTTCAACTGCACTGCGCTGTTCCTCGAGTCGGTCCTCACCAACATCAACACGTCGGGCGAGATGACGGGCGACAAGATGGTGCCGTACCTCCTCCAGGGCCGCGGACAGCTCGACGACGCGGCGCTTCCCCTCGACGAGGCCTACGGCATCCACTTTAACAGCAAAAACTTCCACTTCGCCGCGTGCGCATGCCTCGTGCGCGGCCTCACCGACGCCGGCACCAAGGCCACAGCCATGCGCGTGCTCTCGACGTTCCTCCAAATGACGACGTGGAGCGCCGACCCGGAGGGCGAAAAGACAGTCGAAGACCTCGCGGCATCACCGTACATGGCACTAATGCTCGCGCGCGCCGCCAACCTCGAGGAGCTCCGCGACAGCCTCTGGTCGGCGGGCATCAACCCCAGCGGGCTCGTCGACCTCAAGGGCCTGCGCATGGCGACGCAAGGGCTCGAGGTGGTCGAGGACAAGGACCTGCTCCTCAACACGGCCATGGAGCTCATCGACTTCCAGTACCTCGACGACGCGGTGCAGGCGCGCACGCTGCAGTGGCTCAACGAGATTGCCGTGACAAGGTCTTCGGTCGTGATGCACCTGTGCGGACCGATTGTCGCGATTCTGGACGATATCCTGCTGCATTGTCAGAACCCCGGGACGCTGGAGGCGGCGCACGCGCTGCTGCGCACGGTGACGGGAAATGCGAGGTTCGCGGCGGCGATGGAGACGGCGCCGGGGATGTTGAGTGAACGGTTGGATGATATGGGGTTTGGAGGGCTGTGGAAGTCGTGCTCGTTGAATATGTCGCAGGAGCAGGATAAGCAGTGCTTTGGGCTGACGGAGAAGCTGATTGAGGTTTGTTCTTTTCCCTCTCGGGTGGTGGTATTGGTGTGATGGTTTGCTAACAGCTGCGGGGAAACAGCTTATTATCATTTAGGGGCATGATGTTACGATCAGGACGCCGGTTCCGGTGACGCAGCCGATTGAGTTGGATTCGGAGAGTAGTGATGAGGAGGAGGAGGAGAGGGGGCAGCGACGGAAGTCGAGGGGGTGGACGACGGCGGGGGGGTTGGATCTGGGAGGGAGGAGGAGGAGAGGTTGGTGATCTTGACGAAGTGTTGGGATCTCTGCCGGGGAGAGAGAGGAGAGGGAAGATATTTCCCCAAATCATGCTATTTGGGTGAACACAGCAAGGGAATCTTTTTTTTGTGGTGTTGATCTTTTATGGATACAGCCGGTTGGTCTTTTTTATCTGTCATGTCACAAAAGCAAGCGAGCGCATATGGAACATAGCGATGGCGAGGGGGGATGGGGGATGGGGGTTCAGGACGGGCTCGACGAATGCACGATGTTTTGGATGTATGCGGTTTTCTTTGTCAGTGTTGGTGGTGATGGTGTTGAGGATGGCACCGTCAGACTTGCCGTTGGAGTTGGGAAAGGCTGGGCACCGCAGACTGGAAGCGATTGCGTCGTCGCCGACGACACTGACGATGACGTCCAGCCCCCCCACTCTGGTGTTTTCCCCCTCCTATGTCGCGTGAAGTCATCCCACAGCGCAGCGGACCCTGAGGTCGTCGAGCTGGTGCTCGGGTGGATGCACGTTGCATCATACGCAGTACACAGTACCCCGAGCCCCCCCTCCCCCGGTGACGATCGCGGAGCCGCAACCGTCGACGCCGACGATGATGATGAGATGGGGTAGGTAGGGGTTGTTATTTCCACCCCCCCTCATGATGGAGTTGGACCCTTTTTTCTCCACCTCCGGCTCCCGGGCGGGCTCCTCCCGTTCCGTTCCATGACGCCAGGACCCCCACTGCACTTGCACGGAGGAGGAGGGACGAGGGGCGTCATGATCACATATGTTTTTTTTGGGGAGGGAAGATGATAGTGCGTAGTCCTGCTTAATCTGTACCATGGCATTTACGTGTGCATTTCAATATGTACAATGACCATCCCCGGTTTTTGGTGTTGCGTCGCTTGCGCCAGGCCATCTCGAGGTCATCTCTGGATGCGGCGATGCTCGTCCTCCGTATCAGTGATTGCCGTCCCTATCTATCCTCTTCCCTTCTCGTAGCAAGTACTCTGCAGAGGGAATTCCATCGCGGGGAGTATTCGCGATCGTCCCCCTCCCCATCGCAAATAGGAACCCCCCCATTGAGCCATTGCATCAACTCGCAGCAGAGAAATGCAACCGCGGCTCATATCACCAGCCGATCACATCCCCACGTCATGAGCTCCCCCCAAGCGACGCAGGTGGGGGCTTCTCATTGGTCAATTCCTCTGAGCTCTTTCTGGACCCTCCCCCTCTCCCTTCTCTCCGATCCTTCCCAGCAGCTAGCTACGTAGCAGGGTAGCTCAAGCTACCCCTCCTTCCACGATGACGGACAGAAGGGGCCGAGAGGGGGTGCATCATCGTCATCGCGGCCCCTTTCGTTGTACCTACCAGACGTACGTGCCGTCATCGGCATCACAGATGAGACACCGCTCGCAAATGGAACCCTCTCCACGAGTCCACATGGGGAGAGCAGTGAGAACCCTAATGTAAATGCACATAATCTATGCACAATTATTGTACCCTGTCTCGTTTGGGAGCTGGCGATGCCCTCATTTGATACAGCGCTCAAGGCGTCGATGTTAGAATCGCCCGTCCTTGCGCGCAGAGCCCAGGACGGTCGAGCCTTGCGGCGTGGATGTTGGTTCGCATGACGCGGACGGAAGCTGTAGCCGGCGCAGTGTAGTTTCACCTTGGGACGATCGCATGTCACGGCACAGAGAGACGAGTTGGTTATGAGATGGAGTTGAGATGTAGATTCCAGCTACCTAAGTAATTATTCGCGACAAGAGATTCATCACAGGAGAGCAGAGGAAAAGAGAAGAAGCAATAGACGACAACCGCCCACAGCAAAAGAGAAAAGCGCACACTCAAACTCGCTCAAACCAAGAAAGGTAACCTAATTGCTTCATCATTTTCATCATACAGAGCCAGATGGTGTCTGCTCGTTTTATCCCGAGTCCAAGCCGCTTGCCCCCTCCTCTGTAATAAGTACAGTACACTGTCGCCGTGGTATCGACAACATCTCGATACTTGCGTTCTCCGTCGTCATAAAATACAAGCGTCATTCGTAAGTCCGCTTCCGCTGCCCTGGCGCTGTCCTGTCTATGCGTAGTCGTCATGAAGAAAAAAAAAGTCCCCTCTTCCCAATGCAGACCTCTCTCTAACCCATGGCGCCAGGTTCCCATATAAAAGCACATTTGAAAACAAGAAAAGATAAATGTAACTCGCTGAACAGGCCAGTGTTTTCCCCCGACCAGCAGGCCCGACAAAGTAAATGTGAAAGCCAAGATCAAGTTTCGCACCACAACATCGCTGCCACCATCGTGAGGGGGTGGTGCGAGAGCGTCATGCTCAAAATGATTGACCGTGGGCCAGAAATGCCGTCGTCACGGTTGGGTGCGACCATGACGTCATGGCCGCTGTCGCTCCTCTGTCCCGTCAGGATGTGGTCGCACAAAACGACCAAAGTGGGTCGCGGCACCAATGAGGCGCAGCCCCATCGATCATGGAAAAAAAATTGCAGACAGGACCCTGCAGGAGAAGCGACCCTGGATTCGGCTTGGAAAGTGTTGTCTCGGCCCCAGCCAATGGGAGCCCGGGTAGCCCAGCCGTGCGGCAATCCCCGACGTCATGTCGATGCAATCGGCGGCACCACGAGTCCACGACTTGGAGACGGGCTCCAAGCCGAAAAGACCCCCATTGCGTTGTCGGCCAAATCGGGAATAGTTGTGCAGTCTGATCGGCACTCTGCATTCGGCGCTTCTGGGTTGGGCATCCACCATGATGTCGTCGTCCTCCGTTCACACCCATCCCAGCAACACCCGGGTCCTGACCCTGCGCGCTTCATGGGAATTCCGTCCGGGACGCCTGGAAGCCTCATCGGTGGGGATCATGGCGCTTGCGATACTTGGCGGGAACCTCGTGCTCCGGGTGGCAGACGCGATAGTGCCGTGTGAGAGCGTCGCCTCGGCTAAACGACTTCTCCTCGACGCAGAGATCGCAAAGCACCTTTTGCTTGTTGGGGTCGTGAACTGTGCTCTCGTGTCTTGTGAGGTCGTATGGGCGCGAGAAGACTCGGTTGCACGGGTTGCCTGTGCTTGGGTTGATGCGTTCGCACCGGTGCGGGCCGGTTTGGCTGTCCACCAGGGCCGATGTCAGACCCGGCGCAACGCTCTCGGCGCGTCGGGTGCCACCACCACGGTGTCCTTCCTTCTTGTGCTTCTGCAGCAGCTGAGGGCTGTCAAAGCGGCGCGGACACCCGTGATAGGTACAGGAGTAGGTACCACCGTCGGCGCCGGCCCTTGCAGGCCTCTGAGGGCTGCTGCTCGGGGACAGGTCCATGCCAGTCTCTGCCGAGCCCAGCCTCGTGGGCGCAAGAGAGTTGCTCAGAGACGGCACGCCGCTGTGAGGCAAGCCGTGAAATTGGTTGTACGGAGCGGTGATGTGCAGATCAGGGACGAACGAGTTGAATCCCATGCCGTCAGCCATCCCTTGTGGCATGGCTTTGTTCATGGACTCCATGCCGAACCCTTGTTGTGTTGGGGGGAAGAGCGGGAAGTCAGCGCCATCGCCCACGTTGTGGTAGTCGAGCATGGCGTCCTTGGGCGATATTGTGTTGCCCATCTGCTGCTGCGGCCTCGTATTTTGTGTCGAGCCGTAGTTGGAAAAGTTGTGCGCCGGCATCTGCGCGAGAGGCGAGCTCTTCTGGAAGGGCGAGGCAGCCCGGGAAGCCGTCCCCGACGCCGACAGGTGAGAGTTGCTGTAAGCGTGTTGCAGACTCCTGTCGAACACCGCGTTGTTGCGTGATGGCTGGGGCTGCGACGTGTTGGAGGATGTGATGCTGAAGATGGGACTGCAGAGTTCGGCGTTCATGATGTCGGACTCGGTTCGCTCGAGCTTGGGAAGGACTGCGTCACGGAGTATGGGTAAGCTGGGGCTACTTGATAGCATCTCGAGCGGGGCGGAGTCCTCACTCTTTTGGCTTCGCCTCGCAGCATCCAGCTCCTCGGCCGGTGTGGCAGGTGACTCAGAATTGATCGAACTCGCCCCCGACACCGGTCCTGGCCCAATGAAGGGCTGTTGGTGATTCATCCTCCGCTTGGGCGGTACGGAACTTCTCGGGTACATCGCCACGCTCTCGGGCTGCGTGTACAGTGGGAAGAGCATGTCGTGTTGCCCCGACGGGTTGTAGGACTTGGCCAGCTGGAAGTGGTTGTTGAAGTCGTCGCCGTTGTGCATCGCGTGCAGGCCATCCACGCCCGAGTCGGTCGGTGCGATGAAGGGGTTGACGGTGTTGCTCGGGTGTGGCGACGCTGGTCCGTTGGAGCCGAGAGACGACAGAGACGACTCGCGCTGGTGAGCCCGGCCAACTGACCTCGGTGTCAGGTGGGTGTTGTTTGGCAGATACCAATCTTGCATGCTGTCGTTGTTTGCGAACAGGGGAGCGTCGTCGAACAAAGAATGCGACGTCCTCGGTGACGCACTCGTCGGGTTCTGGTCAAACGTGCTCAGCGAGCCTTCGAAGGGAGAGTGGTCCGAGAGACCCGAGTACGTCAACGACGGTGATGGCGACGAGGTGAAGCTCCGGTTATAGTCCCCGAGGCCAAAGGCGAGGTCGAAGTCGGGGCCGTATGCTGTCGTCGTCGACGGCGGCGCGGTGTTGTGTTGTGGGGTGGAGAGTGTTGAGAGGTGGTGGTAGGATTGCGGTGCGAAGGTGTTGGGCTTGCGGTTGGAGTTCGGGAGCATGGGTAGCATATTTGCGACTATGGGTAGGTCGGATGTTGGTGGTTTTTGAATGGTGGCAAGAAATGGCTTGGAGATGGAGTTGTGTTCCTTTTGTATCTTTGGCCGGCAAGCCCGCTGCCAGACGTAGTGACTAATACAGCAAGTGGTGCACTGCTGGAGGGTGGGGAGACTTGTTCGTCGCTCGTTTGAAAATGACATCAACCCGGGAAGGATGGGTGGGGAGAGGGGTGCGGCTTGGGACGGTGCACCGTGGACGGCGGGGGGTGTGGATGGAAACGCCGAGAACCAAGAAGCAGGTCGAGCCCCTCGATGACCAGGGTGGAGGGCTCCAGCGGGCCAGCGGCCTGCAGACGGACGTGCAGCACCCACTCACCCTTCACCCACTGCAGCTCCCACTCCGGAGGGGTGCGACAGCCCGTGTGCCTGGGTGGCTCGTGTGGTCGAGGTACCCAGGTACTTTTTTTTGGTTGCGTCGCCGCCCCTGTTCGGCAAGTGCGGCTTAATTCCTCGTCTTGAGAAGCCCAAGTCTTTCTTCCTTGTCGGCTTTTCCAGGGTCGATCGAGAGCCGACCAAAGACTGAACTCGACTCGAACTTTTAGGCCGAGGCCGCGTGTCGAGAACAAAGAAAGCCAAGGTCCCTGAGTCACCGGTCGCTCATACGCAGCGACAAGTAGAAAATACCTAGTTCCTGCTGCGTATGTGTTGCGTCCACGTGAAGCTGCTGGCGAACGCCGAAGTCCTAACTCCTCCGTTCCCGGCGGGCAGCAACCATGCGTGAGCGTCTGGCGTCTGGCCCCGAGGAGGTGAATGAGCGGTCCCTGCGAGCCTGCGTATCTGGATTGGTAAGTGTTGTGTAGGTATCGAGGAGTTATTGCGCTTAGATCCGATGCGGAGCGGCTCCCGCATTGGTCCAGCGTATGTCGACTCCTGCTGGGAGGATTCAGGTCCGCGCCGCCGAGCAGAGCCGATGCCTCATTGCGCCGAGCCTCCGTGTGGTCGGCCAAAATATCCATGGCATGAAGCGAATACAGCGACAGCTGAAATCCAGCCGTCTTCCGTGAGCGGCCTCGCGTCGGGCACGGCAGCTAGGTGATGAGCCTCGGTGGGAAGGCCGATGGGTTGGAAATGGGTGAGACCGCGAGTCCATGCAAAAGCGAAAACTCTGACAGCGGCCAGCGCATGACGGAGCGCGGCGTCCTCCCACAGAAAATTGGCACGCGACCACCCATTGCGCCTTGGCAGACTCCCTTTTTTCTGTTCGCATCTTCCACCAGTCCAGTGCGGGAAAACGTTAAACGCACATTTTACCCACGAAAAGCAATCGTCTCGCACTGCCGCATCGATAACCCGATGATGGGTTCTGTACTGCGGACGCATTATGTTCACGTTGCACCCGTTGAATGCTCTCAGAGATGGATTTGATGTTCTCACACCCTTATTGTCTCTGCCCTGTCGGTTGGCGAGCCGTCAAGTCGAATGTCAAGGAGCCATCCTCATCCCAGAGGCATCTGATCGAAGTGAATGCGGCCAGCGAATTGCCTGACCACGACCTTCTTTTCGCTTCGCAACACGCTTTCGCAACGGCACAAGGGCCAATCACAGGGCCGCATTTCCGACACTCGATCCTCAACGAGCGGCCCCTCTCTCGGCATCCAGCTCTCAACCGGACGGGAATCGGGATGTGCTGCACTGCTCCGCCGACACTGCATTCCAAGAAAACCCATCAATGCTGCGTCAAGTCACGATGGCAGAGTGCGGAATGTGGGAAATCCCATGCGGACCTCGGGCCCTGAGATGGGTCGGCATCCGCTGTGCCACAGCTCAACTGTGCAGACTCTGCAGGGGACGCCACACCCGGAGATCTTGTCCGAACTGGGTCAAGATTCCCACAGTTCCCCCCCCCAGCTTTGAAGGTGCTGTCGCTTGGCGGGAGGGAGATCCAAGTGTGGCTGTGTCTCTTCACAAAGCGTCCCCGATTGGATCACCTGACCCCTTCTGTCCCTGTCCCCCCAGCTGCCGGCAGTCCAGACGCCTGGCTGAGCGCAACGGCCTGAACGGCTAGCCAGGGGCACTCGGGGGATTGGGCGTGTCCGCGAAACGTCCAGCTGCCCATGTTCGGTATTTGTACGAATGAAAAGCCATCGTTGGCTCGACGGGGTGCAACTGATCGACGGGAGGCTACAGGCAATCTGAGCAAAACCAAGCTTCTGGGATTTCTTTGCTCCTCAGGCCTCAATGGCGCGGACGCGGGCCCGGGCGGCTTCATCATCCTCGGCTCGGGTGGGGGACGACTGGGCTGAGCTTTGACGACGAGTACCCAACTCACCAAGACCCATTCGACCACACATCAGCACGACACGTGCCCGTACCTGACACCAAGCATCGTTCGATCTACTTACACACTGACATACTGCAGTACTCGTCACTTCTACTGGTCAAGCAATACCTTTTCAGATCTATGGCGTCAAAGTCTAGATTGTCACTCGACAGGGAACAACCCGGAATACCTACGTGGACGTCCAGCACGGCCTCCTTCGTGTACGTGGTCCCGTCCGCCGATCCCGGGGCACGCGAGACCAAGCGACTCAACTTTCTCGTCTGCCCAGCTGGCGATGTTGCCGCCAGCTTCGTGATGCCCAGGTTTTGCAGCCGGAGACCTCTCTTTTCTTCGATGCAGTTCCGCTCCAGCTGCATATGCTGCGCCAAGCTCGCGTCGCGCGCGAAGCCAAGCAGCGGAAGGGACCCTACGAGCTTGCAAAGTCAACACAAATCATCTCGCATCATGGGATGTGCTGTCGAGGCCGGAGGACTCGTGACCGCGAGCGTCACATGATAGGTCGGGCGGAACACCGACAGCGGAGCCGGCTGGCCGGACATGGCGAACGACACCACCACCGAGATATTTGCGATTATCAGGCAGCGCTTCGCATCGCCTTACGTGGGTTGGGAACCTGATGCACGAATCTGTGTCATACAGAGGACCCTGCCGCTTCTGGACGAGGTATATGACTCTTTTTCTTTGTTCCGCTCTTCCGCATCGGCCGCGGGATATCATCCTCGCCGGGCGGTGGGTGTAGTGCCCGATCGTTCGGATTGAAGGGTCTGGGCATCGGCGACTAATCATTTCGCAATCATGCATGCGAATGCGACCGCTGCCTCTCTTGCAATTCGGACATCTTGGTCAGGGCTTTGAGCATCTCTGGCTTATACAGACCGCATCAAAAATGACCCCGGGGACGCGGACATCTCTCGTGTCGCAGCAACCCCACCGCGAACTTGGAAGACCCTGGGTCTCCATCGCGGCGTCGTGACAACGACCCGGGCCCCCTACATTCACCCCCAGGACGCATTTGGGGCATCCAGACCATCCCTGACCATCCCCGAGCACCTCCCGAGCTCCCTTGACAAAAACCTTCCAAATCATCGACAAAGCCAGCTCACAACGCGCTCAACTGATCCCCATTTCGGGCTCAGGTACCTGCTTAGGCGTCGCGCGGTTGTCCATGATCCACCACTCCGACACCTCCGCGTATGCCGTCGCCGACCAGACCACATACGACACGTTAGACCATGGGGTTCGCTCGCTCGTAGGTACCACAGCACAGAAAAAAAGCCCACGGACGATGTCGGAGCTCTCTCGACCCTCCGCGGGCGCGATGGACCCGGTGATCTCCACCGCTGCCGCGGGTTGCCGGACGATCTCCGGGGGACCCGCTGCGTCGTGCCTCGGGAGACAGGGTCGGGGAGCTGGGACCTTCCCCGCGAAAACCGAAGTGGCGACAACTATCGAAACCCTATTTTCAGATGTGCGCTGCTGTGTACAGATCTTCCTGACGAGATGATGGCCTGGTAAGGCTACGGTGGTTGCAGATTTCTTTCATTCTCCCACGTTCCCCGAGTCCCCGTCTCACTTTGGCCTCATCGAGGCCGGGAGGAGGGGGTGGGGGTTCCGCGGTGCCGGACCATCAAATCTGCCCCACCGGCGGGCGGCGGCCGATCGATCGGCGGCGGGCCTCCCGTACCTTGCACCTGCTCGTCAGCAGCGTGATAGCTTCGTTTTCCGGGGAAGTTGACAGCTCCCAAATTCATCCTCAGCCCATTTTCGTTCGACGTCGGCGACCATCAACGAAATGTCATGATGACCAAGCGAGGATGCTCGTCTGGGTCTTAGTCACGCACCGGACCTAGACCACTTGGTGCAATTGGTGATACGTTGAGAATGCATTACAGAGTCCTTATTCACGCCCGGTTGGGGGGCAGTGCTAGGGCAGCGAGAGCACCTATGGAATTTCACGTCGCTACGGCAGGTACCGAGGGGATCTCTTTGCACGCCCGCGCCGCAACGTGGGAGATTCTTTTTCGGAGATAGTGGGTGGGATGGGGGATGGTTTGGGGTTTCTCCTTATGCCCGAGGCGTATGTAGAAGATACCTCTTCTTGCAAGCCGTGGGGTTTGCTCGGGGAGACGGGGTCGGCTTAGTGCCTGCCCCGTCGGTCGATTTCTGTTTAGGTTGTAGTGCGAAATGGGGATATCGGACAATGGGAATTTGGATTTGGAATCATTTTCTCTGAAGCTTGTTAACAAGGGCGTCGGGTGTACTCATCGGGACGGGTGTGTCTTGGGAGGGCGTCCATCCTCGGCTCGACTCGGCTCCCGCATGGATGTCCAGCTTGACTCGACGTGAGGGAGCTGCGACTCATCAACAACCAACAACCATACTCGAGAGAGTGAGCAAATGACAGTTCCGCGACCGGCAATTAGATTCCGTGTTCAACCAAGCCACGGAGTAGTTTATAATATGGGCTCTGCATATTATGTCCAGTCCTATTTGCTGATCAGGGACATCCCAGCAGTTGGTGTACACCTACTCCATTCACCCCCAAGCCAGCAGCAGCATCAGCACCTTATTTCCGTCGAGACGGAAGAGACACGAAAACTCGATCCGACCGTGGTTGCAGCCGCGGTCGGGTCGTCGGGTGCATTGTGGGAGGATTACCGCTGCGCGACTAAAGAAGAAATCAATCAATTCATCATCATCATCAGTGTCCGGAGGTGTGGTGGGCACGTGCGCGGAATCAGAGCCGCAGCCGCAACCGGACATAATAATTGTTGAGAGAAATGCAATGGCTGCCATGCAGAAGGATGGGAAATCTTTTTTTTTTTTTTCGTTTCGGAAGCGACCGGGTGGATTTCGGCGACCGGCCGGCTTCCACGACAAACGTTTTTGGGAGGGCATTTGCTTTCCAATCAAGCCCAGCCCGCGGGTGTATCGGCGCCAAGGGGCACTGCCGGCATGGGTCTGCAAGTGATGCCCGTGGCAGACGCGATTAAATCCGAGAGCGAGAGGGATGGGAATAGGGCTTTTCGTGCCGGGCCTCGTTTGCTATTCTAGTTGTGTTGAATTGTTGCGACTGACTGAGCAGATGGGAGGTCTCATCGTATGGAAAGAAGCTGTGCTTTTATTGAGTCGAGGGGAATACGAACTACGTTTTTCCGATATTCTCTCGTTTTGGTCACATCTCACCGTGGGAGTGTCCGGATAACACCGATCTCGGCGACCACAGAAACAGCGAAGCAGCGACGGTTGCACAAACACTCAGCCAGGAGCCGTGCGACCTCGTCAAGGCACCGCGACCCGGCATACGTATTAGGGGGGCGCAGGATAAGGAAGTATTTACCGGCTGCTTGGGTCTGGTTACATTTTGGGACTGGAAGAGTCATATTGCGAGGTGCGACGACTCCGGTATATGAGCTCCGTGATACAGGGTCTCCACGATGATAGATGGGCTTCTGTCGCACAGCGCAGAAGAAGAGCACGCCAACGTGGCTTGCTCCGTCATTTGTTACCCGTCCCTGTCACTGTCACTGTCGCTGTGGTTGTCACACCCGCATTCGTTGGTTTTGACAAGCGGGGGAGGGCCCATGTTGACTGTTACCTTTGCACCCATCCATCCGCAGGTGATGGAGAGAATGACGACGCGGGTTGCACATGTGTAGACATCCTTTTCCTGTTCGGTCTGGCCCTGCTTCGACCTTAAAGTCGGTGTTGACATGACATTGCGCCTTGCAGGAAGGAGACATCGGCCGAGGGGTCGATGGATCTCTTCAACACCAGTCCAGAATCCAGAACCTGTCGTTCAGCTTCGCTAGGATAGATGGGACGCCGGCCATGGATAAAGCAACATTGGATATCGCAACTTGGAGCTCTGATAGGACCAGCCCAGAAGGATGCGGTGGGCACGTTGGTGCCCGGTGGTTGACCTCCCTGGATCTGTTCCACCCACCACACCACACACCACACAGACACTACTGCACACAAGCCAGCACCGCTGTGGTTTCCACGTGGGCCTTGTGCCGAGTCCAGTCCCGTTCCTGGATGGTGGAGAGACAAGAGGTCCTGAGACCGTAGCAGCTGGAAGGGGTGTGCCGAGTACGTGCGCCGTGTCCAGTTACGTTCGTGTGCTGCAGGTCGGTCAAGATGGCTTCATCCGTAGCAAGAAAACAATGTGGAAACGAGGCAAAGCAAATCATATCATGGACCTTTCCAAGCTGATAGAAGAGACGATTGCGGCGCTCTTGGCGGGATAGAGATCCAGACCTCACCTGACGGTATCATCATCGGCCATTCTGAGCGCGATGCATCACGGGTTGCTCCTACTGCGACGTCGTATACCCAAAAATGGACTGCTGGGATTGACTCGTCCTGTCTAGATCGGCTGGGCGCCCCTCTCGACCTGCGCGTCGAGCTTCCGATGTTCTGGATTCAGATCTTGACCCCGCCAAAGCACCGGTTCAAAGCCGCATCGGCCCATTGCTGTTGCGACTTTACTCAACCCACACCACAGCCCTCCGCCAAGAAACATCTTGTACGGGTGCGGAGCACGTTCCGTGTTGACAAGCCATTGACCAAGTCAAGCAAGACATGTTTCCTTGCTCTGCCCTGTCTCGTGGACCAGGAGGGAAAGCTAAGCAAGTACAGACCTTTACTTTAGCCCGGGGCATAGTGCTGCCCAGCTGTGCGACTTCCCCTCTAGCCCGTCCTAGGGGCAGTGCTTCCCCATGAACCTGCCCTCTCCAGAGGAGCACCAAAACGTCAACAGCATCACCTGAACACAAGAAGAAAACGACACCATCGTCGGTACCGGAAGAGGAAAGAAATACCACGGGCCTTTGCAGACTGAAAAGAAGGAAACTCGCCAATCAAGGAAGGAGGAAACCCCGCGTCCAACCTCAATCCGGAATGTGGAGGTTTCGAGGGGGGGGGTGCCGCTTCAAGACAGAGGGGGCGGCCTCCGCCCCCTCATTGGGCGCTGCAATGTCGCACACACCCGTCCATCGCCCTGCCCAGGCCAGCGCGCCCAGGGTCTGGGTCCCATGTGGCCGCCCGACGCCCATCGGCCCTTCCGGGTGAGCAGTCGAAATTTTTCTTTTTTTGACCGCGGGAGTGGACGTTACACGGTGCCGGACTGTCGGGCGGGTTGAGTGCTGCTTTCCGTCTTCGCGAGTCGCGATTTCGGATCTGTTTGTCCAGGTGCGACAGCAATGACAGTGAGATTTAAAAATGTCGACCGCTGACATGCGTCTTTGCTGATCTTGTCGTGTTCCCTTCTGGGCTACCTTGACGCAGTCGGTACTGCGCAGGTCAGTAGTGTTTGATGATAAACTTGCGCTGTTTGAGTTTCAATTCCAATTTTTGTATTGGTGATGATCACTCAACGTGCTGAACTTGTGTTGGCGCAGTGCACGGCCCCCACCCGCTGTTCGAGATCCCCGAGATCTCACTGGACGCTCGGGGCACCGGGCAGGGCGGGCGATCGAAGGATCTCCGATGGGAAGTGGACACTTGCTGCTGCCAGGGACCAGGGCAGGGGGGTGATCCTTTCCCATGAAGATTCCACTCGCGGCTGCAACGGTCAAGCCCCCCCCCGTGGACCACAGTCCAGAGCGCAATTGCAGATGCACAACAGTCCGTGTTGTTGGAGCCAAGATGGAGAGGAATCGGGGCTGTGGTCGTATTATGGGGAGTAGGAACCCTGGAAGAAAACTTTGCGAGCTGAGTTGGAATTGGCAGTTGCGCGGAGAGATGGTCGCTCTTTTCTCGGAATATCTGTCACGTGGATGGCACACCCCGTGGAGACATGGACAGCTGGGGGCACTAGGCCCAATCGGGAGGATGGGCAATCGCCCACAAGGTTCGGATCGCAGGGCCAGGCCCTGGATCCAAACCTTCTCTTTAGCTTGTAATTCTACGAATTTGGCACATACAGCTCTGGCATCTCTGCGTGCCTGCAAATCTGCCATCACCGTCACAATTACAAGCTCGACAAGTCTATCCTGGGAAGGCAATAATATCTCACGCAACAACCAAGAAACGGCACCTGCGAGGCGCCTGCACGACCACCGAAAAGCCCCTGCGTCAGCCGAAGCCGACCAGGGCCACCCCCGAACAAGAAGCGCAGCCGATCGCTCCCAATTGGACAACGCTGCCAAGATGGCCAGGTCAGCCGCCGAAACCGCGGCCCAGTTGGACCAGGCCAAGAGAGAGGTTCGCTTTGCCGCCAACCTGCTCCCCTCGGCCGACGGGGCCGCCAAGGGCGCCAGCCACTCGGCAACGCGCCGCCGCTCCACGATCGCGCCGGCCACCGACGGCACCCCGGGCGACGAGAACGCCACTCGCACCCTGACCGAGGACGATGCCAAAGAGACGTGGACCCTGCCGGACCTCCACCAGTGGCTGAGGAACAACAACGACGCCCTCGAGTTCAACGTGTCGCCTGGACAAGTCCGCAACGATCTGCAGGCCGTCGTCGAGTCTCTCGCAGTCTACTACGGAAAGCGTGGAGACAGCCCCGGCTTCCAGTTCGATTTCTTGACTGAGGAGGCGCAGGCAGCGCTCAACAGCGAGGGAGCCTTCGTCGACTGGGCTCGGTTCAAATCGCTCATCACTCATGACGACCCCGAGAAGCAAGACGAGAAGCTCTACGCCGTGTTCCTGGAGCTGAAGCTGCGCCACTTGCTGTTGGCCGCCGCCCTCTCGCAGTCGGAGGAGCTCCACAAGATTGCCACGAACCTCGGCAAGGCGACGAAGGACCTTCGCACCTGGGCCGAGTACTTCGGAGCGCAGAACAAGGACTGCCTGCGCAGGATCGCCCTCGCCGAGGATGAGATCCAAAAGGGCGAGGAGCACTGCCGCGAGCACCACACCGACAGGCAGGACTCCGACGACGAGGAGCCGACTGACAAGCACGGCCCCCCCCGAAAGAAGAAGACGAGTGCCACTGCGGGCAACGGCGACCCCGGCGATGGTTCGTCGTCCGACTCGGACAGCGATGACTCGGACCACCGCGACAAGACTCGCCGTGACGCAATGAAGGATGCACTCGACATCGCCAGAAAGAAGATCCGCGAACAGGAAGAGGAGCTGGTCGGACTGCGCGCCGCCGTCGTCCGCATGGCCGTCCGCGAGCGCGCCGGCACCCCGGCTCCGTGACCACCACCGCATCGATGGGAGGGTCCAAGTCGTCCAGGCTGGCCGACGTCCCCATGTTCTACAACGAGGAAGCCAAGGACACCACGACCTTCGAGACGTGGTACCGGAACATCCAGAACAAGCTGAGCGGCAATGCCGACCACTTCCCCACGGACTCCATGCGCATGACGTACATCGAGGGCCGCCTGGGAGGCAGAGCCGCTGCGGATCTACAGCCGTACCTACGCGACACCCATCCGGACCAGATCCGGAAGTCACAAGCCCTGCTCAAGCACTTGTGGAATGAGTACTTCGACGACAATGTTCGCGAGGACTCGCTCAAGGCGTACAACCGGCTCGAGTACAAGCCAGGCGACGACATCCGCGTTTTCAAGAACGAGTTCGTCCGCCTGGCGGGAGAGATTCGCCGGAACAAGGAATCTTGGAAAGAGGAGTTCAACAGCAGACTCTCGACGAACCTCCAGACCACCCTGACGCGCGACTACATCGACGACAACGTGGGCTTTGAGGACTTCGCCCGCCTGGCCGTCAAGATCGTCGGCAACTGGAAGCGTAGCCGCGACAAGGAGCCGGAGCAGAGCAGCAAGAAGACGTCTGGTATTGGCAACCGCCGCGACCGTGACGGCAAGAAGAACCAGTCCGGCAGACACAGTGGCGGAAACAAGGATACCGCCAAGACCGGGGCCCCCGGTTTGGAGAAGCCCACGACCGAGGAGGCCATTCAGCTCAAGGCCGAGGGAAAGTGCTACCTGTGCCGCAAGCGCGGCCACATCGCCAAGTACTGCGGCAAGGGAGCGCCCGCCATGGACGAGACCGCTCAGGTCAACGCGCTGATTGAGCGACTCTACAAGGAGTCCCAGAGTCGCGCCGTCGAGGAGGTCGAGGAGGTCGACGACGAGTCGTCAAAAAACTAGGATCCCTGAGTCATACAGCCTCCCTCTCAGGGGATGTATCAGCGTTGCTTGCGAGCGTGGAATTCGTCGACAGCGACTTTATTCGGCCATACCTTGGGGGGAAACCTTTCCTGGTCGATAGTACGCTAGTCAACAATGGAAATTCAATTACCACAAACGATGCATTAGTTGATACGGGAGCAAATGGGTACGTCTTCGTAAGCGTGCCATTCGCCAAGCAGCTCCTGGACGAATTGGGGTTCGACAAGTTTGTCTTTCCCAAGGTCCCAGTGGGAAGCTACGACGGCAAGACGAGAGAGTCCATCAGCATCGCGCTGAGGGGGACCCTACAGATTCAGGGCCGGACCCTGGAGAACGAGATCTTCCTCGTGATCCGGTCGGCCCACGACATGATTATCGGCGACAAGTGGTTCGCGAGGCATGACGTCCTCCCGGACTGCCGGAATCGCTGCTTGGTGTTTGGGGACGAAGAGCAGAATACGGCCCCCGAGCCACGACCCGCCACGCGACAGGATTCGCCTGAAGTCGCACGACTCCGCGCGCTGATCCAGGCAAAGGTAGCCCAGTTGGAAGCTATCTCGAGGGGCGCCCCCAGACCGACCCCCAAGCCCGGGAGCCTCACGACCACGACCGTGTTCGCCGTCCCCAAGCTTGGCCAACACGTCGACGCAACAGACACCTCGCCGGAGGCCAAGATGCAGAGGTCCCTGCTGGACCAGCCACCCTGTGTGAAGGACGGGGACCGGGAACCGCCACGGCCTCGTGAGAGGAACGAGGAGTCGAGACAGGAGACCCTGAGAGACGCCCAGGGCCCCTACACGCTGCGCCGGGACGCGATTGGATGGCACAAACACCGGCCACCCAACATCGCAGTAATGGGAGCCATGGCGTTCCGCCACATCACCCGGGATCAAGAGACATTCGTTACCAGCCTGAACGAGATCGACCATTATATCCTGGAAGAAAAGCGCCGCATACAGGGTCTCTCCGAGGACGAGCCAGAGTTGAGGGACAAGGCCATGACGGAGGTACCCGAGTGCTACCATGGCTACCTCGACGTCTTCAGTAAGGCCATATCCGACGACCTGGCAGAGAGCCGGCCGTACGACCACAGTGTCGACTTGGTCGACGGCGGCAGGCCTGAGGAGCTTGGGTACAGTCCGTTAAGGAAGATGACCCTGGAGGAGATGGAAGCATGCAAGAAATACGTCACCGAGAACTTGGACAAAGGGTTTATCGAGGCCAGCTCGTCCCCATGGGCCGCCCCGATCCTGTTCTCTCGGAAGGCTGACGGCGGACTGAGGTTTTGCGTTGACTACCGCAAGCTGAACGCCATCACCAAAAAGGACCGGTACCCACTACCTCTCATCGACGAAACCCTAGCGAGGGTGACGAAGGCCAAGATCTTCACCAAGATCGACATACGCCAAGCGTTCCACAAGATCAGGATGAACCCCGACCACGAAACACTGACAACCTTCCGAACAAGATACGGCGCTTACAAATACAAGGTCATGCCCTTCGGGTTGACCAACGGACCCGCCACGTTCCAGAGGTTCATCAACGACACGATGATGGGGTATATCGACGACTTCGTCAGCGCATATATTGACGACATCCTCATCTACTCGGAGTCCGAAGAGGAGCACCGCCTACACGTCGAGAAAGTCCTGGAGCGCCTGCGTGAGGCAGGTCTCCAAGCCGACCTCAAGAAGTGCGAGTTCCATGTGACGAAGACGAAATACCTCGGGTTCATCGTGGGGACAGACGGCCTAGCTGTGGACCCCATGAAAGTCGCCGCCGTACGCGACTGGAACGTCCCCAAGAACCTGAAAGGAGTACAAGCCTTCCTAGGCTTCTGTAACTTCTACCGGAGATTTATCCGCGAGTACGGACGCGTGGCCCGCCCCCTGACAAACCTGACGAAGAAGGGCGAGGCGTTCACGTGGACGAGGGCATGCCAGGAGGCGTTCGATGAACTGAAAAGCCGCCTCCTCCAGTCCCCAGTCCTCGCTCATTTCGACCACGATCTCCCACGAAGGTTGAGACAGACTCGTCCGACGGAGTGATCGCCGGCGTACTGTCACAACAAGGCGCGGAGGACGGCGACTGGCACCCCGTCGCGTACTTCTCAGAGACTATGCAAGGGGCAGAACATAACTACGCCATCCACGACAAGGAACTGCTGGCAGTGGTGCGAGCGCTCCTGTTCTGGAGAGCCGAGCTGGTGGGACTACAAACACCGTTCGTGGTGATCACAGACCACCAAGCCCTAGAGTACTTTAGCACGAAGCGGCTCCTGAACCTGCGGCAGGCCGGGTGGGCAGAACTACTGGCCCAATACCATTTCACGATAACGTACCGGCCAGGCAAGGAGAACGCCGCCGCGGACGCACTGTCAAGAAAGTCAGAAGACCTGAAGACCCAGCAAGAGCGAAAGGACGCCGAGCGCACCATGAGGATATTCCGCCCCTTGGAGAGGGAGGACCAAACCACCACGCTGTCGGCAGCAGTGATTGGAATCGCGAACATCGAAGTAGGCGTGGACCTCATCGACGCAATCTTGAGGAACAACCAAACGAGCGAGTCACTGGCGGAATATCGACGGCGCGCCCGCGAAGACCCAGACAGCGGCTTCAGCCTCATGGACGAGAGGATCCTCCTGCGGGACGGGAGACTGGTCGTACCTGAAGAAGACACGCTGCGCACAAGGATAGTCGAAGAGATCCACGCCCGGAAGACGTCAGCGCACCCCGGCCGCAACAAGACGAAGAAGATGGTTACAGCGAGGTACTGGTGGCCAGGAATGGCCGGCTACGTGGACCGCTACGTCGCCAACTGTATGACGTGTATCGCATCAAAGGTCCCAAGGGACAAGACGCCAGGCTTCTTGCAACCACTCCCCGTACCGTTGCGACCGTGGGAGAATCTCGTCATGGACTTCAAGAAGCTCCCAAAGGACAAGACGGGTCACAACAACGCGTTGGTCATCATAGACAGGCTCAGCAAAACGTCTTGACGATACCCTGCTCGGACACCGCAACAGCGAAGGACGCCGCCCGGATGTACTACGAGGGGCCATTCCGGCAGAATGGTCTCCCACAATCGATCGTGAGCGACAGAGGCCCGCAGTTCATCTCTAGCTTCACGGACGAGCTCTCCAAGATACTGGGAATCCGATGGAGCCTCGCCTCGGCAGGGCACTCGCAGACCGCGGGCCAGGCCGAGATCATGAATGAATACCTCGACCAAAGGCTGCGCCCATTCGTCAACCACTTCCAGAACGACTGGGCCCAGGCAATCCCAGCCATGGACGCGGTACAAGGAAGCGTCCCACACGACAGTACAGGACTCTCCCCGCACGAGATCACGCGAGGATTCCCTATGCCGCTCCAATTCGACTGGGAAAGCCGCACAGACTTGACGAAACTACCCGCCAAGGAACGATATACGAGGGCCGAGGCTCAGCAGACGGCTGAGACCGTCCGCAACTACATCGAAGTAGCCCGCAGCATTATGAAGAACGCCCAGGACGCGTCGAAAGCCAAGGCCGACCAGCACAGGAGAGCTCCCGACTTTGACGTCGGCGACAGCGTCTTCATCCTGAAGAAGGCCGGAACCCAGACCGACCGGCCCAGCGATAAACTAGACTACCCCTTAACCCGTCGCTGCTACAAGATCGTCGAAAAGCGCGGGGACGCGACGTTCCGGTTAGAGATGCCCTCCTTGTGGAAGGGCTCAAACCTGTTCCACGCCGACAGGCTGCGGAAATACCCGAACAACCCGGTCCCAGGCCAAGTCGCCGAGCAACCTGACGCCGAGGAAGTCGACGGGGAAGACCAATGGGAAGTCGAGAAGGTGCGCGCATCCCGAATAAGCCGCGGAAAGCTACAGTACCAGGTGGACTGGAAGGGCTTTGATCCCGACGACCAGTGGTATAACGCAGCCGACTTCAAGGAGGCCCCCTTCGCCATCAGAGACTACCACGAGGAGTGTCCGGACAAACCAGGTCCGCCCGAGAGGCTCCCAGAGTGGGTGAAAGCCGCCGAGGAGGATCGCTTTGAGCCGCCACACGTCGACGACGACAGAGCCGTGTCCGGAGAGAGCGTTTCGGGCCCAAGACGGTCCAACCGTCGAGTCCGCGGAAAATGAGGCAGGAACACTTGGAGAGAATTTGAAAGCGATGACGTGGACACCACGAGTTCGATTCCTGACGAGGAACACGATTGTTTTTTTTGAGCTCGGGACGAGCTCTCCGGAGGGGGGGGGTTGTCACGTGGATGGCACACCCCGTGGAGACATGGACAGCTGGGGGCACTAGGCCCAATCGGGAGGATGGGCAATCGCCCACAAGGTTCGGATCGCAGGGCCAGGCCCTGGATCCAAACCTTCTCTTTAGCTTGTAATTCTACGAATTTGGCACATACAGCTCTGGCATCTCTGCGTGCCTGCAAATCTGCCATCACCGTCACAATATCGGGTTGTCGAGGCCCACTCGACACTGCGCTTGTACACGGGTCTTGCCGATTCTCAACACAATGACTGAGCAAAGCATCTCCTGATGGTACCTATCTTGTGCTTCGGACTCTGGAGCTATCGCGGATCTGTTGTCGGAAGCGGGGATAACAATCTCTCGTCAGCGATTATATTATCTCCCCCCTTTTCTTCATCCCCATCAGCCATCGCGTGTGTGCGATGCAAAGATTCCATGATACCTATCCGTATAGAATGTAAAAGTCTGTATTTCTAAACTTGCTGCGGGCGACGGTCATACGGAGCACCCAGTAAGGTAACTCAGTAAGAGTTTCGGTCTGGCTTTGGACCTAGATCGTTCCAGCGGAATAAAGTTCATCACATGCGGTTGTCTCGGTCACTTGAAGCATCAATGTACGTCCTGCCGGGTGGTAACGTTGTTCTGATTCCTAATGTCAACGCCGGGATCTTTTTGACAATCCTCAATGTAACCCCGGGTTTCGAAATTCTCTTCATCGTCGGCATAGCTTCTCGATCAAGCATTCTTTTCCAGGCCCTAATCCACAACCCCCTATCCGGAGCCCGGACGGACGGAACATTTCGTCTGCCCCCTTTTCCGCACCGAAGCGGCACAGTCGCGTGGTTTTTTTCCCCGTCTGTCTCTGATGTAAATGCCTGCCGGCGGCGGCGCGGCATTGAACCTCCAAGAACTCGACGAGAAATCTTCCACGCGCAGCGCTAATGCAAGTCATGTATCTTTCCTCTTGTCGAAGCCACAACCTCGTGTCACTCAAGCCTCTTTTCCACTGGCTTTCTCTCCGTCTTCCCCCACACTCCACCACCCCGAGCTGTAAACATTTAGTCACCCGCCCCCCCCCATTGGACGCCTCAACCTCCCGCTGAGAGCATCCGCGTCTCAGCCGCCTTCGGCAGACACCGAAGCAGCACAAAAAAAAACATCTCGCCGGCCGCTCTTGGCATACCTGGACCCGGGCTCAGCTCGGCGCCGCCTCGGCCACAAACCACCACTTCATTCGTGATCTGATTACCTCACAGCGATGCGTGTCTCATCAAATCGCTCAGCTACAGCTGTCGGTGAAGGGCCGGCCCCGAGGCACAGCACATAACCACGTGCGGTGGCTTCCCCCCGGGGGTCTGATACCGGCGTTGGCGCCGGCAATCATGGACGCAGCTGCCGCAAGACACCACGTGGGCCGAGCCTGAGACAAGAGATTGAGCCCGAGTCCCTGCGGCGCGGCTGCTCTGCTGAGTCTGCTCTCGCGATGGTCGTCCGCTCGGGGCATTAGCTGCGCACTTAAACGTCTGTGTGGCTGCAAAGTATGCGTGCAGGGTGTAAGCAGAAGCTTCCTGGCAGCAAGCATCAAGCTGGGACTGGACCCTGAGGTTGAATATTTCCAACCTCGATGCTTGATGCCCGTGGTGAGGACTAGACACACACCGTCACTACATACCGTCATGCTTCTAGACCGCATCTTTACCTCAAACTCCCTCGGAAGGAGACGCATGCAAGCTTCACGTGGTGTCTCAGGACATCCAGCACCTCCCTGCCTCTCATCGGAAGACGACCGAGTAAGGCAACAAGTCCCCTCGACGATGATGCACGAACCGACCGGAACCACCTCGAATCGCAAGTCCTGCGCACGGTCTCGTCGTCGCCGACTTGTCGTCTGAAAGTACCCATTATCCAGGTTGGGAAGTTTCAGCAGGCAAGTGGTGCTCCAGGGTTTTGCAGCTCCTGCTGGCTCTGAATCATGACCTCCGCTGGGCGAAGCTGGTCCCTGCCGACGCACAGTGACCTACGTGCACCTTCCTGCGCACATGTGCAGATAGGGTCGACGCGTGGAAACATGGACCGGACTCAGCGGCACGTTCAGGGGAACCGGACTCGGCGACGTGCGCGCAGGGTGCTCTTGTCATGTTGACAGCCCCCTGCCTTTGGCGGTGGTGTTGGTAGAAACATCACCTCTCACTCCATCGAGTCATCAACTCCACGATGACCCTCGCGCGCCCTACCAGGCAGCAATCAGCAATCAGCGGAGCATCTGGCCCCCACGAATACTGAAACCCACTAGGTAAGCTCGCCCCGGATTATATCCACCCGTTGGTTCACGGTGGCGGCGGCGACGATGGAGGCGGGGAGGGCGACTTTCCCCGGACGGACCCCGCTGGCGCCGTTGCTGCCTGCTTACCTTCCGAGCTAGAGCTGGTTGCCGTGAATCGTGGGGCAGGTCCACAATGGGGGCGTAGCTACATGGGCATATTTTGACGATGGTGTTTGGTGAAAGGAGAACGAGCACCTTGGGGCCGGACCTTGGGTAGAGAAACTCGATTCATATGGCAAAATCTAGCTGTATCTACCTAACTCTGTCGCGCGCGAGTCTCGTGAAATGCACCGAATAAATGCCCTGTTGGCTGTGGTGGGCAAGATGGCTGGTATGACGCCAGGAGATCTCTTCAACATCCACGGGAGTGGAATGTCACCCCAGGAGTCACTCTTCCCCCAGCCACGGCCTCCTTCCCCCAGGAACAAAAGCTCAGCAATGCTCAATCGACCCCGACACAACCACACTCCACTTGTCCTTGAACCAGACCTGCCCGCTGATGTCGTGTCCCACCCAGCAAGTGTCAGCCGGGACGTCACAGTTGTCCAGGATGAATTGCGCTCCGGCGGCAATCTGCTTGAACGAGTCCAGCTCAAAGCGCTCGAGGTTCTGGCAAACGGTCAGTATCTACATACAAGCCTCCCAACTACCAAAAGACACCAGGTTGGAATGAACGTACCGTGCTGCACCAGCTGATGGCGGTATCCCAAGAGCAGCTGACCTGGTCACACTTGCCGGCATTAATACCCGGTCGTCCGTCGAGGTTGTTCAGGTAGTGAATGCCGGCCTCGATCGGGGACGGGAAGCTGGCGTTCTTCAGAGAGCCCCAGCACGAGTGACGGACGTAGCCAGGGGGCGGGTCGCGGCGGACCACTTTCTTGCTGGAGGGAGCAGAGGCTTTGCAGGCCCTGGCCGCACGAATGGCGCCCCGGATGGTGAGGCCGTTGTCGCGCGTCTTGGGGCGGAGGAAGTCGATGGCCTTGTTGATAGTGGACTTTGACTCGGACTTGGTCTTCTTGTCTTTGCCGGACGGGGTGGTTTTGGAAATGTTGTCGTCGGGGGCAATCTGTGCCGTGACTTGATCGCCTTGTGCTTGGGTGTCGCATGGGCTGGACTGGACGACAACGCGCCAGTTGTCCTTGTGGATGATCTTGCCAGCGATCATGTCGCCGTAACCATTCCCAAGAATAGCTTTCCCGTCGAGTTCAAGACGGCAAGTGTCGGCAACCTTTCGGGCTCCGTCGACAACCTGATCGGTGTTCTCCAGGTCGCTCTGGAGGTCTCCATCCTGATGAAGATAAGGGTTAGCATATATGGCGGTGTCTGAAGGGAGATATGACCCACATCGTTGCAGAAGAAGATGGCACTGTTCCGGTGGCAAGCCAGCCGGGTGCAGTTTCCTTTTCCCGGGTTCCGAGGGACCGTTTTCATGTTGGCCCCTATCCAGTCGATGTTGTCCTGGACAATCTTGTGGCTGTAGACTGCCCTGTTGGGAGAATCTGAGAAGCATGTGGTCATAAGCCAGTCTTGGTCGGTGGGACGGTTGGTATTGGTCTCCGGTGCCTTGTGGGTTGTTGTCGGGGGCTCATGGCTTGCGGTCTTGTGGGATTTGGGCTTCGCGGTTTTGGTTGAATGGGTTGAGGTTGTGGAGGGAGCTTCGGATGCCGCTGGCGTATGGCTGGCCTTTGTGGTAGCCGAAGGACTGGGGGTGTCGTCATTGCCCATGGAGACCGGATCGCCATCTTGTGTGCCGTAAGTCATCTCATTTTCGCCGTGGCATTGCTGTTTAGTGATGGCTACGCTGAATTGCTCCCCGTCGTGCCACACCTGTCCACTGACGGTGTTATGGATGGCTTTGCCATAGCTATTGCCGGTTACTACGCAACGCTCCATGATATTCCAGGCTGCCTCCTGGACCTTGTTGAAGTCGATGGAAACAGAGACAGACTTGTATTGGCCTGTGTTACCGTCGCCGGTGATACCGTCACCATGGGCCTAGATGTACGAGTCGGCTATCATCAATCATCGAACAATTGGGTAGGCTTCGAGGTGTAGTACTTACATGTTTGCAGTAGAGGATCGCGCTGCTGTCGTCGCATGCGAGCTGGGTACAGTAGCCAACGGGAAGGCGTATCTGCAAATCCTGTCTTGGAGACTCGGCAATGATAGCAGCGTTGTCTCGGAGGAAATCGACGTTCTCAGCTGGCTTGAGGTCAAGACCCCTACACATCATCTTGAACCCATCCCACGACGCCCAGCCGAAGGGGTCCTTCTCTACGGGGATGTCAGCGAGCACGGCGGCAAAGAGGTGCATAGCCACGAAGGCTATGACCGGGAGCAGCATCGTGCAGGTAGTGCCAAAGCGGCGGTGATCTGTGTTGAAGGGCAATACAAGGAAGTGGTTGAATAAGAGCCAGTGTTGACGGGAGTGTGGTGAGGTCCGGGGGAAGGTTGGCGAGCTGGGCCAGGCCACGGGAGATGCTTTAAGTAGGAAAACGCAACATGGAATCAACTTGCCCGTCCCTCTCAGGACCAGATAACAGGGCTGGTCTCCCAGATTCACCTGCGAGAGTCACGTTGGCTCTGCGTCGTCATCGACACGCGAGACGAAAAGAATTCACCTGTTCTCATCCGAAGTTGGTCCTTGTTGATCAATCCGGAAGGCACGCCAAGGCAGTGACAGAGGAGTCATTATTTCGCAGGCCAGCAGCAACTTTCAGATCCGATTGCAGTAGCGGACGTCTACTTGAGATGCTTCCTCGTCGTGCCTGCCAGGTTCCGTGGCGGACGAAATGGAAGAGGGAGTTACGGCCACGACCATCACCGTCAAGCAGCAGCGCCATGTACCTTCCCCCATGGAAACCAGTTTCATGGACGCTCCTTCCCCGACTTTGGCTGGCCAAAGCCACCGCCCCCCCCCGGCGTCCAACCTCTGGATGAACCGACTCCATATCATCCCAAGTCCATGTCCAAGAATTCCAGGACCAGAATACTTAACCAGCTACAAGACTCGATCCATATGGCTGGCAAAAGCCAAAGCCCCTCCCCCCAAAAACCGATTGACAGGGGCGATCAAAACAAACCCCCTTTTCGCACCCAGCAGCAGCCAACACCCCCAACTCGCACCCAAAAAGTCATGACGCCAAAACCATTCAATCCCAATCCCAATCCCATTGCCATTTCCATTCCATCCACCACACCCCTCTCCAATTCTATCCCATCGCGCAATCCCCCCTCCAAGCCCAATTGCGCAGGCTCCACACCCCACCATCGCCCTACCTAAGCCCCAACTCTCAGCTCAATTTCAACAACAACCAATCACAACCCCCAACAGGCGCTTTGACGGAGTGGTTAACGTGCTGCCCTGCTACCACCCAGCAGCTTCAGGCAGTTCCTTCGGGAGCGCAGGTTCGAATCCTGCAGGCGTCGATTTTTTTGTCCTTTTTCTCTTTTTCTTTTTGGTGCCTTGTGCGATCGAAGTTCTTCCGTCTCATCAGCTTGTGGCAGACCAAAAACACGATCATCGTGACATGTCATCCTGGCAACGCATGGCAATACAGCAACGAAACCAAGCCCCCCAAAGCCAGACGCAACATCACCAGAAAGCCAGAAGATACGTAGGGAAAAGCCATCTATTCACCCGCCTCAACATGCTAAGTAGGTACGAAGAGAACTTTTTGTGTAGAAAAAGGAAGACAAGGAGACCATGCCACCACTGCCAATCATCCCTCTAAAAGACCTATCCCCCCTCCCTTTTCCCCATCTACTCCTTCCCCTCCGACCCCATCACCGCGACACTCGCATCCTCATAAAGAGGCTCAATCCCCACCCACGATCGAAACTGCCGCAAGACGTTAATATACCCCGGCCATCAACCATCTCGCACACAGCAAGCCAAAAAAATCCGCAACAGTTCAACCCAGGCTTACCTGATACCACCCCTGGGCAGTCAGCACCTCGAGTCCGGGAATCGTCTTCCATCCCGAGTCCTCGGCCAGCTGCATCAGCGGCGTGTGGCGCGGCGTGTATGCCATCTCGAGCAGCACGCGCGGCGCGGCGCCCTCGGGCGCCGCGTGCCGCAACGCCGCCACCAGCACCTCGCGCACCCCCTGGTCGATGGGCTTATCGGCAGGGATGGAGCTGATGATGACGCCGGGGAGAGCGCCCTCGGGCGCGGAAGCCACCTCCTCGGGCGTCGCGAGCGTGCGGATGTCGTAGTCGGCCGGGAACGACGCCAGCAGCTCCTGCACGCGCTCCGCGCTCCGCGCCACCACGTAGATGGGCGCGTAGCCGAGGTCGTGCAGCGCGTAGATGGCGGCGCGCGTGGTGCCGCCCGAGCCGACCACCATGCCGGCGCCGGGGGCGGTGCGGCTACGCCGGAAGAGACCGGCGGAGCGCAGCGCAAAGGCCATGCCCTTCCAGTCCGTGTTCTCGCCAACGAGCTTCTGGGCGTCGCTGCCGGGCTGGGGGGCGGGGATGATGGTGTTGACGGCGCCGATGATCCGCGCCGCCTCAGAGACCTCGTCGAGGAGCGGCATGACGTCGAGCTTGAGGGGGATCGTGACCGATGCGCCGCCAAAGTCGGGGGCACGGATCAGGTCCTTGATGTCGGCCACGTTGTCAGTTTCAAACAGCGAGTACGTGTGCGGGAGACCGTTCTGCTCAAAGAGAGCGTTGTGCAGCGCCGGCGAGCGGGACGTCATGATGGGCTTGCCGAAGAGGTAGAAGGACTTGGGCTCAATCTCGCCGATGAGGGTCAGAGCCCGTCGAATCTCGGCTGCCGAGAGCTGTCCTGGGGCGGCCTTGGTCGGCAGAGCCGGGTGGGAGACGGGTGTCATGAAGCCGTTGAGCACTCTGCTGAGCTTGCCCGTCGTGCCCATGTTCAGCGCAATAAACGGCTTGTCATGGGCAGCCTTCATCTTCTCCTTGAAGTTGGCCAGCGCAAAGTTGTCACTCAACTCGCGTGCGACGCCGACAAGCTTGATGATGTCGCCGTGCTGCAGCGCCTTGTTGTAATAAGGCACCCACCCGCCGTTCTTCCAGGAGAGCTGGCCCTTGGGATCGTGGTGAGATGCAAGGATTTTGGTGAAGCCCTTGGTCGCCGTGATGGTCTCGATGACGTGGCTCGGCATCGTCATCTCGAGGTCGAGGTACTCAACACCAACCCGCAGACCGACCTGGTACAGCTGAAGAGCCTCGTCAAACTTTTCATCAGGGAACTTTCCGCCCTGGCTGACAGTGCGGACAGTGTAGACGATGGGAATCTTGGCTGCCGAGCGGAGAACCGCAACCTGCGTAGCCACAAACTCGGGGTGGTAGTCCTCCAGCAAGTCGACGCGAAGCTCGACGGCATCCGAGCCCACCACGGCACGCGGGATGATGTCGAGGGCCGAAGAGATGTTGGGGACCGTCAACGAGACGAAGAAAGAATGAGGCTTCGTCTTGACCGTCTCAAAGTGCTCGTCGCCGCCACACATGACGGAAAGAAACTGAACAAAGTCGGCGGGTGGCTCGAGCAGAGCATCCGATGCCGGATGTGGGCTGTAGTACTGAAAGTTGCTGCACTCCTCAAACCAGGGTTTCCGCCGATAGTACACGCCCTTGATGTTCTCATCGTACGCCGGGCGGCTCTGGTCCTTCATCAGGTACGAGACAACTTGCTCCGTGTTGCGGTGAACCAGCAAGACACGTCCGCCACTTTGGTGGTACTTGATGAGGAGCTTCCTTGCCTCCTCCGTCTCGACGATGCCGCCTCCGCACGAGAATACGTGACCGGTGGACTTGTGCTTGATCATGTCCTCGAGCACTGCCAGCTCGGCCTGTCGGAAACCCGGCCACCCCAACTCGCTGTTGATCATCTCGGGTATTGTCTTGCCAGCTCTCCGCTCGAGCTCGTCGTCAAAATCGATGAAGGGTCGATGCAGAATTTCAGACATCCACTTTCCAGCGGTTGTCTTGCCAGCACCACGCATTCCGATGATGAAGACGGAGCGAGCACTGCTAACCTTCGGTGCCTCCTTAGCGTGGAAGGGATTCTCGCGTTCTTCTGCGCCCTCCAGCTTGGCGTGGAAGGACTGCGTCAAGACATCCCACCATCCAGGCCATGTCTTGCCAACGCACTCGCGCTCGAGGATCAGCACCGGGTGGGGGGAGATGGTCGACAGGACACCAAAGCTCATGGCGACGCGGTGGTCATCGTAACAGTCAATGCCGCCGTAGAGGGCGTGCGCAGGGTTCTCCAGCTGCTTGTATGGCCGACCTGTGACCTCGATGCCGTCCTCGAGCTCGGAGCACTGTACGCCAAACTTGGCCAGTTGATCCTTCATGGCCTTTATCCGGTTGCACTCCTTGACTCGCTGGTTGGCAATGCCTGTGATTTGAGTTGTCCCCGATGCCACAGCGGCAAGAACAGAGGCAGTGAGGAAGGCATCCGTCATGGGCTCCATGTCGACGTGCGGGATCGCCTTGAGTGTGCCGATGGGAGGTCCGGTGACGGTCGTGGAGGTTGCCGTCTGGTCAACCTTGCATCCCATCGGCCGCAGGACGTCGACTGCGAAGCGGGCATCTCCCTGCAGGGACGACGAGCCGATGTTGGGCACGGTGCAGGTTGTACCGGTAATGGCAGCAACCGCGAGCGGGTACGTGGCCGAGCTAGCGTCGCTCTCGACGACATAGTCTTCGGGGTTCTTGTAAACGCCTTGAGGGATGTGGTAGGTATTGGGGTCCTCGGTTGATCGCTCGACCTTGACGCCAAATGATGCCATCATGGCGATGGTCATGTCAATGTAGAGCTGAGAAATCGGCTTTCCGCCGACGAGACGGAGCGTGACAGGCTTGCGCGCATAGGGGGCAGCCATCAGCAGAGAGGAGACGTACTGCGAGGAAATGGTGGCAGCGAGCTCGATCAGACCGCCCGCGAAACCGCCGGCGGCGTCCACCTGGACGGGAAGACTGTTGGGCTTCTCCAGATATTTGACCTCCACGCCGTTGGAGCGCAGGGCATCCACCAGGGAACCGATGGGCCGCACCTTCATTCTCGCGTTGCCCGTCAGGATGGTCGAAGAGACATCGGATGGGGAGCAGAGCGCCACGACAGACGTGAGGAAGCGAGAAGCCGTTCCGGCGTTGCCCAGGTAGAGAGGCTCCTTGCTGGCCTGGAGCTTGCCTCCCCTGCCCTTGACAACCAGGACTTCGCCAGCATCTTCCCAGGAGTACGTGGCACCGCCGAGCTGGCCGATGGCCGTCAGCATGTACTGTGTGTCGTCGGAGTGCAGCAGCCCGTGGATGCGGGTGGTGCCCTCGCCGAGGGCCGCCAGGACGAGAGCGCGGTTCGAAATGCTCTTGGATCCAGGGGGGGTTACGCTGACATTCTCGGGGCTGGAGGTGCTCGGCGAGACGCGGATGCATGGCGAGAGGACGATGCGAATGGCGGCGTCTTCCACGACACTGGCCTTGGGCTCGTGTGTCTTGCCGATGGCCGACAAGAGCACAATCTTCTTCTTGCGACCGTCATTCTTCTTGTCCACGCCCATCTTTTGGAGCAAAACATCGACCGGGCACTCCTTGCCGGCCGTCAACTTGACGATGCGCTTGTCTTCGATCGAGGTGGGCAAGTCGTAGCTGGCGATGCACTTGGTCAGCCGGGCCACGGCGCCGGGGCGGAGCACACCGAGGAAGCGAGCAAGCTCGGCCTCCTTGACCATCCCAATTGCGACACACTCTCCATGCAGCACCTGCGGGGTGAGGATGGCCTCGTAGGCGTGGCCAATGGAGTGTCCAAAGTTGAGGAGGTTTCGCAGCCCCCCTTCCCTCTCGTCGGCCGACACCACCTCGGCCTTGACCTTGGCCGACCCCAGCACAATGCGCTTGAGAATGTCGCGAATCGGGGCGAGGCGGCCGGTCGGGGCCGTGTAGGGAGCGCGGATGGCTTCGAGGATGGCGGTTGCGTTCTGCTCGAGGGCGGTGAACTCGGACTCGTTCCAGATGGCGGCCGTCTTGATGACCTCGGCCATGCCGTTGATGAACTCGCGCACGGGCAGGGTCTCGAGGAAATTGAGATCAATGTAGATGCGTCGGGGCTGCCAGAAGGCGCCGATCAGATTCTTGCCCATGGGGGTGTCGATGGCCGTCTTGCCGCCGATGGACGAGTCGACCATGGCCAGCAGTGTCGTGGGCACCTGGACGAAGCGCACGCCGCGCATGAAGGTGGCAGCGACGTAGCCGATCATGTCGCCAATGACGCCGCCGCCGAGGGCGATGATGACCGTGTCGCGGGTGCATTGTTGCGAGAGCATCCAGTCCTCGATCTCGGCCTTGGTCTCGCGGCCCTTGGAGTACTCGCCGGGCGGGATGGCGTAGGTGAGCAGGCGCACATCTTGGGGCGCGTTCTCCTCGAAGACGGCCTTGAACTGGGGGACGTAGCGCGACTCGAGGTTGGTGTCGGTGATGAGGATGTAGGTCGACGACTTGATGTTTTGGAGGAGGTCGTGAGTCACGAAGCTGAGCCAGATGCCGTGGTCGACGACGATGTCGTCGTTGCCCAGGATCGAGATCCGTGTAGGGCCGGAGCCGTTGGCGGCGGCCATGATGGGGAGGTAAGGTGGTCAGACGGGTGGTGAGGGCGCAATGGGGGCCCGCATGTGGTGTGTTGAGGGTCAAGGGGGGGAGGGAGGTGGTGACGCTGGTCGTGGAACCCCGGTTGCGGATGACGAGGGGGGTTTTGTCCTCCTTTGCTGCTCTGCGGTGGGGCAGATATTTTCTTCAAAATTAAAAAAAAAAAAAAGTCCCCTCTTTCCGCCGTTTGTCGGCGCACCGATGGGTGTCTCTGGTACCGATACCGTACTGGTCAACCGGGACAGAAGAAACACACACCCGATGGCGGGGGGTCCGGTGCGAACTTCGGCGGCTGGTGATGTACCGGTACCCCGCCATTCAGACCTGCCCGCTTCGGTGGGGAACCCTAACGGGAGCTCTTGCCCCGCTCCCGCAGGGGTGGTCTGAGGTTGCCTGCCCCGATCGTGAACCCAACCCACCGAGGACGCGCCTCCGTCAGGTACCCGAGCAGCTTCCGATCCAGGCCCCGAACAAGGTGCATCTTGAGCAGGAGCGGCTGCTGCAACTTCCGCCCATTCCGTTTGCTCAGTCTCACTGTTCTCACCGCTTTTTTCAGCCATCAATCAAACGGGATTTCAAAATATCTTGCAGATGAAACCGACCGGGCATCGTGATGCCAAGTCCCTCCAGGAGAGAGAGCAGAGAGGAGAGCTTCCCCGCACCCTGCTGCCTCCAATGATCCCTTCATCTTCTTCAGCCCTCGCTCCTCCGACGCAGCCATTCAGGCACCAGACGGCCGTGTATGGTCCAGCACATCGCCAAGTGCGGCATTCTGTGACTCAATCTCCTGTCAATCGGAGATCGGAGATGCGGCCGACCGCCGGGCTCCAACGGCCGAGGGAGGGACGAGTCCAAGATGATGGATATATAGACGCGTCGTCGCGGTAGGTTCATGTCTGGAGATGGCTTGTTTGTATCAGCCAGCCCTTGATCAATCCATCAATTCTACAACCATCTCCCCTCTTCTCTCCGTCGTCTCTTTCGCGTGACACCATGGCCTCGCCCACGTCGGTCCTGTCCAAGACCCTCCAGAGCATCACTCTCACCAAGATCCGCGAGCTCGAGTCGCGCCGCAACTCGTACGAGACGCGCAAGCGTACCTTTCTCGACAAGGCCAACGCGTCGACCGACCAACGAGACCGCCTGGCGAGTCTCATCGAGGCCTTCAAGGAGCTGTACCCGGGCGCCGCAAAGGATGGCGCCCTCGCCAACACGGAGCGGTGGCTGACGCAGTCCCGATACGATGCGTCCATTCCCGCGTCAAAGCTCGCCAGCTTCGACCAGCAGTTACGCGCCAAGCTCGACATCCAGAGCCGTAAACTCGACATGGCGCACCTCTACTCACGCCTCCTGACCGGTACGAGTTCTGTTCTGTAACCCTCCGTCAGTCCTCATGTCTAACTTTCGGCCCCCCAGAGTGGATGGACCAACCGACCGTCGACCCCTTGGCAAACCTACCCGCCGATGACGCCGACGATACCTTTGAAGTGGTCGCCGAGCGCCAACGCCAGCGTCTGGGCGAGCTGGTGGACAAGTTTGAGTCTGTTGTCTTTGAGCCGCTGGTTACCGACGAATCCGAGATCCGCAGCTTTCTCGATGGCCTTTTTCCCGACGATGGGAGCCGGAAGGCTCTTGAGAGCCTTCGTGAGACCGTGGCTGAATCCAGCCAGACCCTCATGGCCGAGACGGCACCCTTTGACGACGAGTCCCTCACGAGTTGCATCAAGGGGCTGCTGACTGAAGACATCCTCAGCGATGAGAAGCAGGCCATCCTGCGTGACTTTTTGGAGAGCGAGGTTGCCAAAGCTGAGATTGCCGATGTTTTGAACATGAGATTTTCAGACCTGAAGCAATGGTATACATATCTTCCAAGTTGGGAATTTGCATTTTTGGCTAACATGGTCAAGGCATTGGGACACTGGAAAGGACGGGATCAGGGTGATGCCCCGAGCTGGTCTCAATGGCAAGTATCGCATCTGGGCCGACGACGACATTTTGCAAATGATCTTTGTCCAGTACATTGGCATCAAGCTCTGCAACATTCTCAAGCCGGCCCTCAAGAAATTCATGACGAGCGTCTGCACCCGCGACTTGGAAGGCCACGCCCCTCTGTCCCAACGCGACCAAGACAGGAGGAGGTACTACCTCAACGAGTACTACCATACCGACAACAACATTGAGGAAGAGCGCAGGGACGCGTACATGGAAACCTTCTTTCTCTCACAGCTGCCCAGCACCGAGACGTCGCTCTTTGACGGAGACCACAACTACGATGGCGATGATACCACGAGTGACTCCTTCTCATCAGAGGCCCCCATCAAGCCGACCTTCAACAACATCCAGTCGTCCGTCAACAACATCAAGCCCCAGACGGCGCTCAAGAAGTCGGGCATCAAGCAAAAACTGCTCCGGCAACTCACAACCGAGCTGATCATCCACCGTCTTCGTGGCAAGACGTACGACACCCGCGATGAGCCAGGCAATGGCGTCGCTCTCGTTCAAACTGATCTCCAATGGCAAGTAACTGAACTGTTCCCGAGGGGCCTCTTGGCGCAAGCTGACACCACCCAGGTACGCAACCGGGCTTGCCCACAGCACCATCTACGCCGTTCTCAAGTATGTTGGCTTCGACGATAACTGGATCGACTTCTTCAAGAAGTATCTCGAGGCGCCTCTCAACCTCGACCTCGCGTCCGACGATCGGCCCAAGCTCGGCCCACGGATCCGCAAGAGGGGTGTCCCTATGGCCCACGCATCCGAGAAGCTGGTCGGAGAACTGGTCCTCTTCTTTATGGACCTTGCCGTCAACCGCCAGACTGGCATTCTCCTGTACCGTCTCCACGACGACATCTGGCTGGTCGGCGAGCCGGCACAGAGCGCCGAAGCCTGGACGCTTATGCAGACCTTCGCCAAGGTATTCGGTCTAGACTTCAACCGAAGCAAGACCGGCTCAGTGTACATGCACGGCAACGCCCCTCGCGATCCTGTCATCGAATCGACCCTCCCCTCGGGCACCGTGACGCTCGGGTTCCTTCAGCTCGACGAAGGCTCCGGCAAGTGGGTCATTGACCGGCGCCTAGTCCAAGCCCATGTCGATCAACTCGAGAAGCAGCTCAACAATTGCCACAGCGTGCTCTCCTGGGTGCAGACCTGGAACAGCTGCATCGGCCGCTTCTTCAGCCACACCTTTGGCGAGCCCGCCTTCTGCTTTGGTAAGGAACACGTCGACGCCATTCTCGACACATACAAAACCATGCTCGCCAAGCTGTTCCCCAACGGCGGCAGCGTCGTCACCCATCGTAAGCACCTCCCCCCCTCCCCTCCCCCTCCCTCCCCCTCCACCACCATCCCTTCTAAACCCCTCTCAGTCAAAACCACAATCCAAACACGCTTTTCCGTTCCCACCCTCCCCGACGCCTTCCTCTTCCTCCCGGAGAACCTCGGCGGCCTCGGCCTCCGCAACCCCTTCGTCCCCCTCTTCCTCCTCCGCGACGCCCTTCCCGACGCCGACCCCTCCACGCTCCTCACCGCCGCCCTCCTGGCCGAGCGCGAGCGCTACACCGAAGCTAAAAAGACCTTTGACACCCTCGGCGAAACCGCCCTCCGCCGGCGGTTCCGCTCCACCTTCCCGGACCACCACAACCCGTCTTCCCCCGACAACGACCCGCCGGGCGACTGCGCCGTCGCCCCCTCGGAGCGCGAGATCTTCATGCCGCTCGACGAGTTCTGCCGGGTGCGGGAGCGGACGTCGCGCGAGTTGCGCGACGCGTACCTTAAGCTGGTGTCGACGCCAGAGGTGGAGGAGGTGGCGCTGAGCAAGGCGGTCGAGGGGGCGTTGCTGGCGGTCGGGGCGGGGGACCTGGGGCTGGACGCGGAGAAGCGGTGGGTGCTGCAGCTGTATGCGGACGAGCTGCTGGAGGAGTTTGGGGGGCTGGCGCTGGTGGATAAGCAGTTCTTGCCGGTGGGGGTGCTGAGTATGATGAGGGGGAAGAAGGTGTCGTGGCAGATGGTGTTGTGAGTCGGGGTTGACTTGATGGATATAGAGATTGACATTTTGTCATGTTGTCTCATTGTTCACGTCTTCGTTCTGGCTCTACCCGATGATACATCCATGGAGGGAGGGACAAGTCTACTCTACCTATCTACTTCTCAACAATACAACGCACATTGCTCACCCCGGGGGGTCGCTTTCTTGACGAGGAGCAGCAAAGTCTCGACGCTGCTACGGCCACCAACATGCAGTCTCCCCTGCCTTCTACGAAAAGCAAAGCTCATAAAATTATCAATTACTCGCATACAGCAAAACAATACACACACAATAAACACCAATTCCAACCAAACCCAACACCCCCCAACACCCACACCCGGCCACCCAACACAACCCAATCGCAACCTCCCTTTCAAAGCCCCACCCCCATGGGATCCAGCGTATAGTCTATCCTCCCCTTGACCAGATCCGCCTCCCTGGGGTCCACCATGGGCGTCCGATACCACAACTTGTGCCCGCCATACAGCAGCACAAACAAGATGAGGCTGATGTACGCGCCAAAAAAGTCGGACGTGCTCCAGCGCATAAACACGGTAAACCCCTGCGTCAGCGCAATGAGCAGGCAAAAGAACAGGCCGTAGTACGCCGTCCACGGCTGCCACGGCGAGCGGTACGGCAGGTCCGTCTCGCGCGACAGGCCCTGGGCGAGCGCGGCGCGGCGGAACCCGAGGAACGCCCAGCAGGTGCCGGCCCACGTGATGAGACCGGCGACGCCGCTGATATTGAGCAGCCAGTTGAAGACGCGGCCGCCGGCGGCGGAGAGGTTGAGGAAGGCGAGCAGGCCGACCGCCGACGTGAGGCACACCGAGGCCCACGGGATGCCGCGCGCGTCGGTGCGCGTGAAGATGCGCGGGGCTTGGCCTTCGTCGGCGAGGGCGACGAGCGTGCGCGAGCCAGAGTAGACGTTGGAGTTGGCGGCCGAGAGGACGGCCGTGAGAAGGACGGCGTTGATGATGTCGGGGAGCGCCTTGACGCCGGCGCGGGTGGCGGCGATAACGAGCGGGGACGCAGAGGCGTTGGAGCTCTCCGAGAGGAGCGCCGGGTCGTCGGCGGGCACGACCAGGCCGAGGAGGAAGATGCACGAGACGAACATGACGAGGATGCCCCAGAAGGTGGTGAGGATGGCGCGGGGGACCGTCTTGCGCGGGTTGCGGGCCTCGCCGGCGCCGACGCCGACGAGCTCCGCGCCCTGGTACGAGAGCGAGGCTTGGATCAGCACCGCCCAGAATCCGACAAACTTGCCCGTGTTGCCCGGGACGAGGTGCTCGGCAAAGGGGCCGGGGTCGGTCCAGTACTTGAAGCCGAGACGGCCTTCCTGGCCGGTGCCGGAGGCCATGCAGATGGCGAAAATGGCCCAGCCGGCGATGGTGATGACCTTGAGACTGGACAGCCACATCTCGAGCTCACCGTAAATTCGAACGGGCAGGAAGTTGACGGCGGTGAAGACGACCCAAAATATGGCGATGACAATCCCTATGTTGAAGTCGGCGTTCCAGTATTGTATCGTCAGACCCGCGGCCGTCAGCGATAAGGCGAAGGTAATGGCCCCTGTCCACGTTCGTCAGTCAGTCAATAATTCCCCCTTTTCCCCTCGCCCCAACCAACGAAAACGGGACAACCTACAAGAAAACCAATATAACCACCCCAACGCAAACCCCAAACTCGGATCCACAAACCGCGTGGCATACGCCGAAAACGCGCCCGCCGTCGGCAGATACGTCGCCATCTCACTCAACGACACCATGACCGTCCACAGAATCGTTCCCACAAAGACAAACGCAATCAGACACCCGACCGGCCCGGCCTTGGCCAGCGCCGCGCCGCTCCCAATGAAGAAGCCCGTGCCGATGGCGCCGCCAATCGCGATAAAGTTGAGATGGCGCCCCGACAGGCCCCGCTGCAGCTGCGTGTCCGTCGTCTCGCCGAGCCCGTGGCTGCCGCTGCCCCGGCTGCCGGGACGGAGGGCGCCCCCCGTGGTGTCGGGGAGCGGCGCGCCGGTCTTCTCGTCGACGCCGCTGTCGCTGATGTGTCCATTGCGGCCGGTCGCTGGGGCGATGTCAGGGCCGCTGCTCTCCTCGCCGGAGGACTTGCGGAAGCTGATAGCCATTTTCCGCGAGTTCCGCCGAGAGGGCTGGTTGGGTCGGCTGGAGGGTGATGGGTGTTCAGTCGGTTCGGTTGCGTCGTGGGTTGGTCGGTCTCTGGCCTCTTCGTTGTGGGCGGATAAGGATGCTGAGGACCAAGAGTTGGTTGTGTCCTTTCTCGGTGGGAACAGAGAGGTTGGGGTGCGCAGTTATCTACCGATTCTTCCCGAGAGGGAGATACCAGCTGCGTTTTTGTCGGAAGGAGGTCTTCTGGTATTGCTAGCTCCTAAGGGGGCAAGGACGGATGACGGCGCTGCCCGTGATGGCGCTCGTGGTTTCGATTTTGGGCGAGTTCTTCAGCAAGAACGAACAAGACGAACTCGACGAGGGAGATAGCGAACGGCTATTTCTGCAAGAGTAAAAAACCCGAATGAGCGGACGTGGACGCAGACGGAAGCGTTCACTACACAAACGAAGGACCTCAACCCCGAACACTGAACGAGACGACAGAACAGAGAGAGAGAGCGAAGATGACGACCAAGCTGATGAACTCGGACGCCGCCGTCCCCCTCAATTTCTTTTTTTCACTCACCCAATTCTACGGGTCAGGTTCGACCACGAGTCTGGAACAGAAGGGGAGGGGAGGGATCCGCGGTCGATGTCGTCGTCGTCGTGTCGGGGGCTCGTCTGAGATCTGACTCTGACAGCAGGAGAAATCCCGGGGGAGCAGCAGCAGCAGAGGCGTTCGTCGAAACACACAACAAATGACGGTCGGAGACTGTTCAGTGGGAAGTCGCAGAAAATATTCAAGGGGGCAATGGGGTCTCCAGTCTCCAGAACTGGGGCGCAGAGGGGGATATGTGGATGAGTTACGGACCACCCCCCTCCCCGAAGCCACCACATTGTGCGTTCCCCAGCATGGGGGAAATGGGGAAATCATTTTTTTCTGCTCGATTGCGTGATCGCGTTGGACATTTCGATTTTTTCTCTCTTCGGATTTGCAGCTGTTGCGCTCCAGGCTTCGGTGGTCTGGGGCGATGTCATCGGGATGACCGAGATCTACACTTGGGGAAAAAACTCGAGATCAAGACTGTGAACGGCGATGTCTTGGCGAAAAGGATGGACGTCCAACACGAATAAACTCCAGATACAATACCACCTAACGCGTTCAACACACCACAAAGTCGCCCTCGACGAGAAGAAAATAAACGCAGTCGCGGGAATGGCCGTTTTGGAGCGTCTAGAAGCCTTTCAGAACAAGTTCACCGCGCAAGACCGGATCATGCAGAAACCACGCGTGCGTGTGGGATTTTCCGACCTTCTTCTCCCGGGTTGATCCCGGGGCCGGCCGGTGGCCAAAACAGCACCACAACGAAAATTTTCACCTACCCGCCCGCGGCCGCCGCGATGGCGCCGGGGGGGCGGGGGAGCGGACAGCGGCGATCACCTCGTCGTCCTCGGAGGAATCATTCTCGCCGGCGTCCTCCTCTGTGAACGAATTGAATCCTCGCGGAATGCTGTCTTGCCAATCCCAAACGTCGTCGTCATGTCGACTCTCTATCGTCCATGTCAAGCCGATCAAATCCCACCATGCCATATCCACATGGCATTAAACAGACACAATTCACAATAGTGTCAAAGATAGGTATTATAATGTATTGTATTTCAATCCTACTCCGTATGCCAAACTCCCCGCCACCATGCCCACGCTTCCCTAGGTAATCCTACAAGCTCCCTATCGTATACATGGTATCAAACTGCGACAATGCTCTTTGTCCATCCAGCCAATGCCCATCCAAAACCCATGAGAATCTCATCCGCTGAGGGAATAAGAAATAACCCTTTTCTATGTTTTCCAAAAACAAACGCTGCCTGCCTCCATACCCAATCATGCCATCGCCGTCGTGTGAGCGTCGCCCTTCTCGGCCCGCGCCGACTCACTCTCGCTCGTCGACGGCGCCCGACCCGTCTTCTCGGCGTGCCACTTGTGGCTGGTAATCGGGTTGACCTTGAGCAGGTACATGGTGTCGATCTCCTCGAGCCCGCGGTCCTTGCTCTCCACGACAAAGAAGAAGACGACCAACACCAGCGCGGCGCAGCATCCCGCAAACACCAGGCCGTAGAGGTAGTCGATAGCATCCGTGATGAAGCGCGTGAAGAAGCTGAGCAAAAAGTTGCAGAACCAGTTGCTCGCAGTGGCGATGGCCATGGCCGGGGCGCGGTAGCGCGCCGGGTACAGCTCGGCGACCACCGTCCACACCAGGGGGCCCCACGTCGTCGCGAACGCCACGATGAACAGGCACGAGAAGCAAATGAGCACGGCGCCGGCGGCGGGCGTGGCGCTGGGGTCCTCCTGGTCGAGCGCGAAGCGGCCGACGAACGAGTAGACGAGGAAGCACACCATCATCCAGGCGGCGCCGGCCATGAGCGCGCTGCGGCGGCCGCATCGCTTGACGACCCACAGGCCGGCGATGGTGCACGCCACGTTGACCGAGCCGAGGATGATCTGCGTCACGTAGCTGTTGCTGAGGCCCGTGGCGCGGAAGATGGTGGTGCCGTAGTAGAAGAAGAAGTTGGCGCCCGTCAGCTGCTGGCCCGCCTGCAGGACCATGCCGAGAAGCGTGCGGTAGAGCATGCGCGGACCGGTGAAGATCTCCCACCACTTGGTCTCGGCGCCGGCGCGCTCCTCATCGAGCTTCTGCTTGATCTCGTCGATTTGCTTGTTGATGGATGGGGCGTGGATGTCCAGGCCCGCGAGACGTGCGATGGTTTGGCGCGCCTCGTCCTCACGGCCGAGGCGGTAGGCGAAGCGGGGCGACTCGGGGAGGAAGAGGATGCCGACGCCGAGGATGAGCGACCAGAGGAACGAGATGCCCGTGGTGATGCGCCACGAGCCCGAGTTGTCGATGTTGTGTGTGCCGTAGTTGACCATCTCGGCGGTCCAGATGCCGAGCGTGATGAAGAGCTGGTAGAACGAGACGAGGACGCCGCGGATGATGGCGGGGCTGGACTCGGACTGGTACATGGGGACGGCGACCGAGAGGGCGCCGATGCCGACACCTGTGACGAGGCGGCCGATGGCGTACTGGACCCAGCTTGTGTTGGACGAGATCTCGATGATGGTGCCGACGCAGCAGGAGAGGGCCGAGACGCAGATGGCCATGCGACGGCCCATGCTATCGGCGATCTTGCCGGCCGTCAGGGAGCCGAAGAGAGCGCCGACCGGGAGGAGGCCGACGATGGTGCCCTGGCGGGCGGCGCTAAACGTGTATCCGTCGGGACCGGCCTCGCCGAACCGCCGGGCATAGTCCTCCATGTCGAAGTAGCCTGATATTTGACCGCTGTAGGGGGTTAGCGCTCTGGTACACACAAGTGACGTGATGAGTGTATTCGTACCTCACATAGCCGAACATGAAACCACCGATGCTGGCGACGACACCGAGGACGATGGCGAGGAGGGTGACACGCTGCCGGTCAGCGGCGGGCACGGGGGCCACCGACTGTGCGTGGGAGACCTCGGCGTGGGACTCGCCCGCGTCCGAGGACTTTGGTTTGGAAAACTTCATGATGTATGATAGTAGTGATGTTATGGTTGAATCAATGGATGATGGGGTCAAGAGCAGAAAACATCCAGAGCAGGAGGGAAAGCCGGGGCTTTATTCGAGGTCGGTCGCCAACAGCAAGCGGTTCCCTCTGGTTTTCGGGTGGAGAATGACAGCGCAGGGCCTCCGCGACCCACGGGCGGCTCCGTCCAAAATCTCCTGGGAACCATGAGACCATCCACGAGACAACGGCGGCAGTGGCATGACGGGGTCAGCCTTCCAGGGGGTGAGGCGGGTCTGGTTGAGGGACGGAAGGCATGCCGCGGCTCTGTTGAGTGTTCTGTCCGTTGTTCGCAAGGGCGAGGGTGGGCGCCACCGGGGCGGACATAACGCCTGGGCCGGGAATGCCGCGTCGTCACCAGAGAGTGCCAACTCGATCTCTCCGCTCTGTGCTATGCTCCGGCGGCCGTCGATCGAGCTCGCTTGCGGTTGCTGGCCGGGTGGGTATCGAGCTGGCTCGCTGGGAGCCGGGGTGACATGTCGTCTGTCCGAGGCGGAGTTTCCTATGCAGGATCATGTACCTCCGGCGGATAGTAGGTACCGGCAGCTCAGCAGGGCCATCATGGCGGTCTGTGTGTAAGCAAAAGGTACCCAGTACAGCCAGTTCCACTGCCACCCGCACCTATCCCGGCATCTCAGCAACAACGCGGATGGCCGTCGGTGTTTGCGTCACTGCCCTCGTCCACGCTGCTCTGGTTGAAAGGTGTTTTTAGACACAGAATGCTCTGGCTGAAAGGCCCCTTCGCGATTCGACGTCGTCTGGTGATGGAGGCAGCCCACGGGCCACGATGATGTAAGTCTTCCGTCCAGCCCTAGGCCGGCCCCGCCGCTCTCGAGCCTGCCGAGAACTAGGACGCCCAGTCCCGATGCCGAAGGGTCCACTGCGGGTGCCAAGCCAGGGAGGTATCAGCGATGGGTAGGACGATTGCTCATCGGAATTGCTTCAGGAGCTCCCACTTCGGGGCACGACACCACTCTTTTCCCCGCGAAAAGATATCTGGACTGCAGACAACCCCGCGTCCCCCTCAAAAGTTCCCCGTGGTGGTTGTGTCTGGAGAAAAGCGCGCCAACTCATGCTTTCGTTGAGGGGATGTCTCGATACGACCAGACGGGACGCAGGTGGTCCACTCACACTGCGATGGGATACGTCGATACGAACATCTGGAAGGATGAAGAGCGGAGATGATCTGACCGTAGGCCTTCCCGATCATAAGACGGCAGGCCCGCGGCACGGCCATATCTGATGAACCCTGAGACCCTGCAGGCGGCTGCCGCTGGACAGAAAAACCCAACCCGGCGAATGTCGAAAAAAAAACCAGAGCGGAGCTTCTGAGGTCATATGGCCACGATGAGGCCCCGAGACTGCCGTGGAAAGGTGGCTCCGTCCAGGACAGGCGGTGACGGCAAGATCCCCGTTTCCCATCAGATACCCGAAAACGGACCGATGCCCATCGCAGCCTTATCGGTCCGACGGTTGCCAGTTCCATCTCGACTTCGAGATCTGCTTCGGTTGGCGGCGAGAGCCAATTGAGCGTCGGCCACAGGCCACAGCGTCCACTTGGGAACTGGAGCGCGAGTCGTGAGACCTCACAATAAGACCGAGATTGAAAAGGGCAGAGACTGCACCGGCATCATCGCGTCGTCGACACTCGCCGAGAGAATGGAGCGCAGGAGAAAGAAAAACCCTCGGTCTGTCGTTGGGAGGAAATGACGGCATGTGGTGGAGGAGGAAAATTGAGGTCGTCGGGGTTTTTCGACGACGACATGCAAGTTCGCGTTCAGTGCTCCAAGCCTCAAGTGGGTACATGATCAGGCTTGCGGCCAATGAGATTCCTGGGATGGGTGGGTGCTGGCATGGAGGGGACATTGACCCCTCGACGCGTCCCCCTCGCAAATTTTCGTGAAATCAGCACGACCGCGACGCACAATCCTATTTAAACCCGTCCGTCGGCTCGGCCTCTTTCTTTCTTTCTTTCTCTTTGCTCTTCTTTTTGAACTTCTTTTCTCCCTTTTCTCCTTGATTTTCCTTCTCCTTTCTCTTTCTTTCTTTCTTTATGTCTGGCCGGAGCTGCCGAGTGGCAGGTTCAGGTTTAAGTTCAGGTCGATGTCGATGATTCCTTGATTGAGCGGACTCGGGCCGTGATGGATCCAGCTTATCAAGCTTGCAGGCTCCCCGACAAGCAACACCCTCGACGACGTGGGCCAAGCGAGTGCTTGTTTTTTCTCGGTCCAGTCTTTCGGAAACGTTGACGGCTCTTGGCACAACCAACCCAGTTTCTTCTCGCCTCCCTACTGCGGGTCTGGCAGAAACCCCCGTCTTGGTCGTCGTGTGGGCAGACAACCGGGTGCAAGATCTTCCAGCATTCATGCTGTGCACTCACCGGGTTCTGTCACCGGGTCTGGGCAACCCAGCGCGGTGGAGGGGGAGAGGACAGGCATCAAACCTCTCTCGTGGGAGGATTCGAGGTTCCAGAAGGAAATGAAGCTCCAACATGCATGAACTGCGACCTGGAAACGGCAACGGGCAGCGAGATGAGGAGGCGGCGATGAAGGGTCGACAAATGGGTGCATCAGCAACACAGTGTCCTTGTTGCCTCGGGAGTCGTGCGGCTTTCGGTCTTCCTCGGCAACCCATGGGCGATCTCATTGACTCTCGTTAACACCTACTTCCTGCCATTTGGCAGAGGGGTCAGAAGGACTCTACCGTCTTCCCGTCGAAGAAGAGGAGACTGATCAACTTGGCCAGATGTCTCACTCCCGGGTCGTTTCTCGAGATTTCGGTCAACTGCCCAACACGCCTCATGTCATTGATCAGATTGTGTTGCAAGATTCAGCTTCGTCACCCGGCCATGTCGAAAGTGAACCATATGTAGATGACATCTCAGTTAGCCGGTCTCACGATGCAATTGTCTTTTTGCGTGCTGTCGGCGGGCTTGGGCCCGGAAGACACCCGGCATCGATCATGTTCCCGAATCCCACATATTGAGGCACAATCCCGGTGCCCTTGACTAGGTACACCAACACCCCTGCATCAACACCCCCTTCCCTTTCCGTAGGAACATATACTGCATCAACACCCCCTTCCCTTTCCGTAGGAACATATACTGTGTGAACCCAGCGAAATCCAAATACCTGTAAATTCACAACCCGTATGTAACCCACCGTACATTTCACCAATACCACCAGTGGGTCTCTCACGCTGCACAAGCATCCAACCACGTGCAGCACGATGCAGAGACCCGAGTCAAGACTCGCTGCCCAACCCACCCGGCATCCATGTGTTGTGCCCAGTGCCCAACCATGAGGACACTTACAGACCCAAGGTCCATCAACAAATCAGCACGGGCGCTTTGACGGAGTGGTTAACGTGCTGCCCTGCTATCTTTCGAGACCAGCGGTTTAGGCAGTTCCTTCGGGAGCGCAGGTTCGAATCCTGCAGGCGTCGGTTCTTTTTGGTGTCATTTAAGAGTGTGTTTTTGGGAATCATTCTTCTTGGATGGGTTGTTATTTGTTTTGATGTGTGGTGTTGCTGTCCTGTGTGTTGTGGCTTGCTGGTGACGTTGGGCGGGATACGCCCTTTTTGCGCGCGATGCTCGGGAGTTGGCTTTGCGGGACGGGTCTGGTGCAGGGCTCGGGGTAGTGTACATCGTCTTGAATTCTTTCCTGCGTTTCACGAGCCATGGCTTGGGCTTGTCATTGACATATTGGAAGTGATCTTATGCTGCGCAGTGGAAAGACTTGGGTGTTGTGGCACTTTGTATTCCAAGATATACCTGGAGTGGTTCACTCGGAACCTCGGCCGATGACCAGCTCGAGGCAGTATACATATACTTGTAAGTTTCGTATTCCTTTTCTTCTTACTTCTCGTTTCTGGTCATCTTTGAGCTGTGTCGGGGTAACTGTCCGCGCAAACCTCCTCTCTTCGTCCATGGGGACAATGTCAATACGGATTCAGGGGCTTCCACGGAGAACCACCGAATGCACAACGCGCCACATGCACATTTCCACGCTATAAAAGCACTTGCGTTGGATTTTTCGGGTATGTTTTAGTATAGTGAGCATGTTACCTTTTTGGAACATGTATGTGATAACGCTCAATTAATTTTCGTAGTACTTTGAGAATAAATCCAATTCAACACCAACATCCAAAACTTGACTTTTGCATTGCTCATCGAGATACATGAACTGCAGTATCGGAAGATAGCCCGGAGTGTAAAAAACACAAAAACATGTGCAGCAGAGCAATTGGACGTGGTTGTAGCGAGCAATCCGTGATTCTGTACTCATCTCGGTCATCTCGTCTGAGGGGAAACTCGCCATCCGCCAACATCAACATCACAACACCAAACCGACGAGGAACAGCAAGCAAACCCGGGAAATTACCACTGAAACACTCCAAATAGTTTGTTATAAGTGAAAAGCCATCTTGGATACAGTTGACTGCACGGAAAACAGCACCTAGGGGGAAGCATCGGCGAGACATCGAATTGATGTCCACCCACACATATGTATCGGCAACCTCCCAACGCGGTCGGGCACAACTGATGGATGCACCTCCACACACGGCCCTTGACAAACATAGAAGCAGCCAGACAACAGGAAATGTAGGACTTGTCCATGACGACCCGAAAATGTAGAGAAGGAGGGACAGAACCAGTGCAAGGCGAACCAGTGCAAGGCGAGAGGATCGCCCAGGTTGGGCTGTCACGACCAAACCCTCTCGAGGTCCTAGCATCCAAGCACCAAGGCCACGAGAATGGACAACACCAACACAGGAGCCAATGGCAAAGTTTAGATGGACATTCTTCGATTAAAGGCATCTAGACTAGACAAAGCTACACAGTAGAGCTACGGGGAAAGGAACTGAAGGCAATGGAGCCCTTCTGCTTGAGATTATCCAACCTTCTCGACAACAGCCAACGAGGCGACGAAGCACACCGAATCCCGTCGACTCCCATCATGACCTTGCAAGATGAGTCACTTCAAGATGGCAATCATGACGCCATGTGACACACCCAACACACGGCACGCCACCCGAGCCCGGGACACGACGAACTCTCGAGAGCCGAGACGCGCCACCACAGAAAGATAAACAAGACGCGTCAAATCACTCACAGAGGCACACAAAATGTTTGTTCAGGGCCGGCCACACCTCCAGTCTGTCGGAGATGGGCCATTGCCAATCAATTATGTGATATCTCCTTCCCCGCGCGCCCCAAAAATGTGTCGTCGCGCGCGTGCGATAAAACAATCAACACCCAGTTATGACCCCGCCACCAGAATATTTCCCTTTCGCGCCCCGATCCCCCCTCCTCCACATCCAGGTATGGTTACAAGTGTGCTATACGCGTGGACAGAAGGGAGAGAGAAAAATAAACCCAGAAAAGCCATGTCCCATGAGAGTCATCAACGACCAAAAACAGTCCCGTCCCGTTCCCGTCCCCAACCACCAAGTCTCCTTCGCGTGATGTGTCGGTTGTGTGTGACGCGTGCGCGTCGACGCCGGGCATCCCAAGACGTAAAATAAAAAAGCACAGCACCCAAGCGAAGCGAAACGCTTAGCCGCCGAAGCCGTAGAGGGTGCGGCCTTGCCTCTTGAGGGCGTAGACGACATCGAGCGACGTGACGGTCTTGCGCTTGGCGTGCTCGGTGTATGTGACGGCGTCACGGATGACGCCCTCGAGGAAGGACTTGAGGACACCGCGCGTCTCCTCGTAGATCATGGCCGAGATACGCTTGACACCGCCACGGCGGGCGAGACGGCGGATGGCGGGCTTGGTGATGCCCTGGATGTTGTCGCGAAGAATCTTGCGGTGACGCTTGGCGCCGCCCTTGCCGAGGCCCTTGCCGCCCTTTCCGCCTGTTGGGGTTGTTAGTATCGTGATGGTGGTGATGATGGGTTGGGGGAATGCAACGTACGTCCAGTCATGGTGATGGGTGTGGGGGGTGTGTGTGAAGAGTGGGAGATGGGTTTACTGGGGGTGGGCGTGAGGCTGAAGTGTGGTAGTGGTGGTGGTGGTGGTGGTTGACAGATGGTGGGAGAAGGAGAACGTGGGGAAGGCGACGTCGGCTTTTTAAGTTCTGGCGATGCGGGTTGCGGGAATGCAAGGCAGCCGGGAAATCAAATCACAGATCACTCGGCCAGGTGCCAGCCTTGGCTGATTTTCCACAGCACGCGCGCAGCGGCTCGTCTGGGCCCCGCCGAGCGCCAGGGCGCCAGGGGTGTGGCCATCTGCAACGCGCCGCAAAACACGGGCCCACCCCACTTGTCCGCCCGTGTTTTTCCCATCAGCCCGGGGACGCGAATTATCATTGGGTGAAAAGGATGTCGAGATCAAGCGCGCTAGAATCGGGAAGGCTGGGACGAATTTTTCTCACTGGGTCCACCGCTTCCACAAGCGCGAGGGGACTCCGCTTCTGCCCGGGGAACGGGCGGACGCCAGCATGGATTCACGTTCACGTCGCAGAGAGGCGGGATCCGCTTGCCCTTTGCATCGCAGGTCGAGACCTGCGAGTTGAATATCGGCCGGCGGTGAAATCGGAGAGTCCAGTCACGGCGATGAGGCACGCGAGGCCACCCACACCTCTCAGCTCGATTACATCATGACGATGTGGTCACTGGTCACGGCTGACACTCGGCCGGGTGGCTGCCTCCCAGAATGGACGGTGTCTCGACTCTCCTGTCTCCATCCAAGGTTCGCCCCCCATCCCGGCAGCGTGACATCTGACTCTCTGAGACGGTGTCGGTTCCTGTCTGTCTGAGGCTGGGGATGTGTATCGTAGATCCGGGGCTGGACGAGGCGAGACGGGACTGGTGGAACGTGGCCCATGCCTCTCTCTTCCATCTGTCTTTTCCCCCCGAGATGGTCTACCAAGTACCAAGTGAGGCACCTGGAAATATGCTCTCTTTCTGGGGCCTGGGAGCCTCCCGTCCATGGCTGCCGTGTAGCAATCTATCCGAGTCTTTGTGTGTCTCGAGGCAGAGTCGAGCCTCCCACACCGGGCCGGCAAGGCCGGCGACAATCCCGTTTGCAGACACTTGGACCCGCAGAGCATCCAATACTCCTGGCTTGACTCTCCCCATCGTGAAGTTGCAGCAGCGCGTCGCGTCTCGTCGCGTGGTCGTCCCCATCAAGGTTTGAGGTTGTTGCACGTCGACGACTCGATGAGGCGAGGTGGATCCGTCATGTCCGGTGTCAGCCCCCCGGCTCCGCAGCCTGCGGCAAGCGCGAGGCGGTTAGCGCAGCCGAGAACACGGCCCCAGGTGGCCCTTGCGTCGGTTTGCAGCAAACCAGAATATTCGAGCCAATCACAAATTGGCCACCCAGGCTTCGCTCAGTGTTATTCCCCAATTCTCCCCCCAAATCCAAAGCACTTTTGCCAGCACAATCCAGGAGCGCATTCCCCCCTGCAACAGACCCCAGTTTTGCAAGTGCGCATCAACGCAAAAAAGGGCAGGCACACCACTTGCAATCAAGGCAGCCCAAATCAGCCGCCACCTGACTGCCCCGACTCCCCCTCCGCCTGCAGCCTACTTAAACCAGCCGCCCCCCACCATTTTCTTTCCCCTTTCAACTCACTCCCACACCCAACCATCTCCGCACTCCCACTTCTCCCCATTCCCATCACAACAACAACCAAAAATCATCGCCACAATCATCAACAATGGCTCGCACCAAGCAAACCGCCCGCAAGTCCACCGGTGGCAAGGCCCCGCGTAAGCAGCTTGCTTCCAAGGCTGCCCGCAAGTCTGCGCCCTCGACCGGTGGCGTCAAGAAGCCTCACCGCTACAAGCCCGGTACCGTCGCTCTCCGTGAGATCCGTCGCTACCAGAAGTCGACCGAGCTCCTCATCCGCAAGCTCCCCTTCCAGCGTCTGGTAAGTCTCCATCGCTCTCAAACGCGACCGTGTCCACTCCACATTCAATTGACTAACGCGCCTTCCCTCCCAGGTTCGTGAGATCGCTCAGGACTTCAAGTCCGATCTCCGCTTCCAGTCGTCGGCCATCGGCGCTCTCCAGGAGTCGGTCGAGTCTTACCTCGTCTCGCTCTTCGAGGACACCAACCTCTGCGCCATCCACGCCAAGCGCGTCACCATCCAGTCCAAGGACATCCAGCTCGCCCGCCGCCTCCGCGGTGAGCGCAACTAGACATGACGCGGACGGATGCACGGGGTTTACGGGTTGCGAGCTTGGGGTTTAGGTCATGACTTTCACATATCTGGGACACGGCCTTTGAATTGATGACGGTAATCAATCAGGCTCATGGGCGGGCGGCGTTTTATGCGATGGTTTTTTCGATGGCTTGTACATTACGGGGAGCAGCGAGTGTTTACTCTGGGATGCTGCGGATACCACGATGGGAGAAATGAACAAAATGAAGCAATCAGCGATTCAACTGTGCCTGCCCGATGACGCGTTTCCGTAGTTTTCAAAACAACAGCCTGTCCCAATCTGGACTATTATGACGCCTGCGTGACTGAGACTATTTTGGCCATGCGATGCCTTGCGGGTCTCTTGAGCAGCCCACCACCACCCCCACTACATTGGGGACTATAGTTTCATGCCACTGGATGTGCACATGCCTTGAGTCTGCAATACAATAGCGTGATGCACCGGTTGATTCAACTCAAAGACCGCTTGAGCACACAAAGAACTACAGCTCCCCAACGGCAAAACAACGACACTCAGAGCCTGAGATTTACAACAAAGCCTTCCACCCCGCCTTGTCCCCCGCCGTCTTGGGCACAGGCAGGCCCAGAAACTGCGCGACCTGCCCGAGGTGGTCGACGCCCCAGAAGCCTTCCGTCTTGCCCGTCTTGGGGTCGGTGCACACCATCCACGGGAGCCCAAACGCGCCGGCGTCGAAGGCCGACTCGGTCAGCTTGAGGAGGAGGGCCTTGCCTGTTGTGGCTGAGGCTTGGAGGACTGGGGCATGTCAGCTTTTGTTTGTGTAGATAGCGGTGAAGGTGAGGGCATCGCAACGGTGGACATCAAACCCCCGAAGCAAGCAAATAACCTCCCCCCCAAGAAACCAAAAGAAAATAAAAAAACGTACCTCTCCCCGCCTCCCCCTCCCCCAACACCCCCCCAAGCACCTCCCTCAACACATCCCCCTTGTGCGTCGCCTTCCTCTCCACCCATGTCGCGGCGTACAGCGCGTCCAGCGCCGCCACCAGCTTCGTCTGCTCTCCACCGTCACCGCCTTCCTCGTCATACAGCACCGCAAGCGCGCGCATTGTCAAAAGCGTCAGCGCCGGGAAGTCGGGCGGCATTTCCGTGGCGATGGGGATCGAGAAGGCGGCGGACCAGCGCAGGCGTTCGAGGGAGATGTATTTGTCTTTGTCTTTGGGCCGGTGGGGGTTAGCATGGGGGCAGAGGGGGGTGAGGGGACCAGGGGGGAGGTGGGGGGGGGTACTTTTGATGTTCATGGGCGCGGTGTTGCCGCACTGGATGGGTGGTTTGGTGTGTTAGATTTGGAGGGGAGGAGGGGGGGTGATGGGGGGCGGACCTTGTGCATCAGCCCGCCGAGGAAGATGGGGATGTACTTGATGTCGCAGGTTGCGAAGACGGGGTCGTGCTAGGAGGTTGGATGGTGAGTTGGTATGTGACATGTGTGGAAGGGGAGAGTGGGGGAGCTCACGCGGAGGATGTAATACGCCATGTAGGCGAACGGGCTGACGATGTCGACGTACAGCGTGATCTTGGGCTTGGTGCTGGTCGCCATCTTGACGGTGGGAGTGGAGGGGCTGTGTCGTGTTAGACTGCTGCTGTAGGGACTTTGATGTCGAGGCCCCGGCGACGAGGTGGTTCGGGATGTGGTGGTGACCCGTCGTGGAAGACGGAGGAGATGAAGGCGTATCGCGCCGTGGTGGAGCAGTCGCACAGAGATCGGGACGGGAAAGGGGGACATACACCGCCTGGTTGCTGGCTGGGAGATCTGTCGTCGGTCAGCGCCTAAACTCCTCCAACCTCAATGGACCCGGGGAGGACTTGCACGACGTCACTTAAATATCCACTCTGCTCAACAACACTCGAGCAAAGCAAGCCACCTCCGAGATCGCAGTGTGCTGTAAAGTCTTTCAGGTCCCGAAATAATATCTCCCGCAGACGGCCAAGGTGATATACGCCCTTGGGAGAACCAAAAGCCTCTTGTACCCGCCTCCAGCCAGCGTCAAGCGTCCCGAGCAGGCGGCCCGTGACACGGGAGTTGCGCCCTTGTTTGGAGTCTGCGAGTGCCGTCCCCCACCCCCCCGAGCCGAGGCTCGGTTGCACCCCGCATGATGTGGGGAACGACGACAACGGCGACAACAACAAGGGCCGGCCAGCGTCATCATCATCACTTGGGAAAGATTCAAGACTTGGTCCAATCCAATATACATTCGCCAGAGCCATCCTCTTGAATGTAATCCGTACAAAACATGACACCCCGCCAGATTATGCATTTCAACGCATCCATCCCGAGCCCCCCTCCCCCTTCGACCTTTTGGGGGTGCTCTCATCTTTCCTTGTATCTATCTACACATGCATCTCTTTCCCCTTTTTCCATTTCCAAGGCGCTCTTTCTAGAGAACGTTGAGTCGGTGGTGCGCGATGGGAACTTGGGTGAGCACATCAAACGACCCGGTACCTGTCACGCCGAGCTTGCCCACGACAATTCTGCTCGAGGGTGTGACGAGCGTGTCCCAGTCGCCGTCGAGGACCGCATCGCGGAGGAAGCCGACGGTGGTTTCTGTTGTCATGAGTTAGCATCCTTCCGCGAGCGGTCGGAGAAAGGGGGACATACCGTAGCTCATCTTCGTAAACGGGCTCACGTTGCTCGTGAGACCGATGCGGTTGAAAGGCGTATACCCGCCGCCGCGCGTCATGTAGTCGGCAATGAGGTTGAGATGGCGAGGGTCGACACCAATGCCGTGGCCCTTGAACACATCGCCCAGCTCGCGCACAATCGTGCCGCGCGCCGCCTCCACGCCGTACACCTCGAGCGTCTGCACCACGTCGTTGGTGCTGGTCCAGTTGGGGTTGATGTAGTCGCCGTACTGCTGCATGGCCCGCAGGTTGGCACCCTCCGTGTGCACCACCTGCTTGGTCACGTTGTCGCCCGTCGCCGGGTCCACCAGCTTCTCGTCCTTGACAAACGTCGCCGACCCCATGCGCGCAATCTGCTGGATCAGCGCCTTCTTGACCGCTGCCTGCACCACGTTGAGCATGAGGATCTTGGGGAGCGTCGTCTTGAACTCGAGTGTGATCTCGACCCACTCGCCGCCCACTTCGTCGCACCGGAACTTGAGCACTTCTGGGTGCTTGCTCTTGATGCGCGACTCTCGCGACCGCGCCGCAGTCACCTCTGGCGCCTCACCGTCTTCCGCCCCAGAATCCGGTTCGGGGCTGCCACCGTACGCCTCGTCGACGAAATTGTCCCGGTCCGCGTCCAGCTGGTCCATCGCCTTTTGGATGGCGTCATCGTCATCGTCGTTGGGACCGTAGGAGACGGCCTCGCTGCGGTTCTGCCGAGACTTGGCCGCCGTGGCATCATCATCGCCATCGTCATCATCGTCATCGTCGTCTCCGCCGCGGGCGCCGCCCTCGGGCTCCGGTCGGGCTTGTTCGATGGTGCCGGCCTTGACGCCAATCTCGGGAACGGCATCGCCGGCGGTGGTCCTCTTCTTGACTTCCTTCTTGATGAGACCGCTGAGCAGCGGCATGAATTTGCGCTCGACCGTGTTGAGCACGTCGGGGATGTCGATAGCATAGGTCTTGGCATACTCGGCTGACTCGAAGAAGTTGAGCCGAATCTCAAACAGCTTGGCCAGCGGATGCACGATGCCTCGGCCCACGCGCTCCCGGACCGTTACCTCCTTGGTGACGTCGGCCAACGGAAGAATGCTGATGGACTTGGCGAACCGCTCTCCGTCGTCGGCCGTGAGTTCCTCGTTGAGCACGAGCGTCATGGCGGGCGTCGAGATGTTGGCGCTGGCCGTCATCAGGATTTCTCGGAGACGGGGAATACCCAGTGTGACGTTCTTGGCCGAGTGACCAGCCAAATGGAACGTGTTCAGTGTCATTTGTGTCGACGGCTCTCCCACCGACTGACCAGCCACGATTCCGACCGCCTCACCTGGCTCGACGAGGGAGCGGATGTACTTGGCCGCAATAATCTTCTCTGCCGTCTTGCGGGCCACCACGCCTCCCTTGTTGTCGCCCTTCTTGTCCCTAATCAACCCGTCCTTGTTCTTCTTAGTGTAGTCCATCATCTTGGTGAAGAACTTCTCCGACGTGGCAAAGCCATAGGTCGCGGGATCAACCACTGACTGCACGGGGGCGAGTGGCTCGTCGCGGCGGCCGCTCGACTTGATGGCGCTCTTCATCTGCTTAATGATCGTGTCCTTGTGCTCAAAGAGCTTCTGGGTGCCTTCCTCCTCATAGCGGACCTGGGCCAGCTCCGAGTCGAGGTTGTTGAGGATGAACTCAAAGTCGTGGAGGTACTTTTGCTTGGAGATGTCGATGCCATCCTCTCCAAACAGGAACTGAACCACCGAGCCGTCCGAGTCTCGCACGGAGCTGTCGTACGACACCTTGAGGCCTTCCATGCCCTTGATCAAGCATCTCTGCAGGTAACCAGAGCGAGACGTCTTGACGGCTGTGTCGATGAGACCTTCGCGACCGGCCATGTGATGGAAGTAGTACTCCTGCGGCTTGATGCCCGTCAAGAAACGACTGACAATGTAGCCACCAGCTCGGATGTCGGTATCAAAAGGCTTGAAACTCGGCAGGGTCTTTCCGCTGACCATGACGGGGACTCTGCGACCTTCCAGAACCTGCTGGCCCAGGTTGCACGAGATGAGATTGGCATTGACCGAACTGCCCTTGGCTCCCGACGTCGTCATAGACTGCATGTGGTTCTTCGGGAATGGCTTCTGGAGCCCGACGGGAAGGCAGGCCTCAGTGATGGCGCTGGAAAGATCCTTGGACCGGGAGTTCATGAGGACATCCAAGTTCTCCAGCTTCTTGTCGTCTCTTGTGACCTCCTCGAGTCGCTCCAGCAATAATGGGTCGTCCTTGGCTGGCTTTTGCTCCTCCAAAGAGACGTACTTGGACGCAACCTCGAGGCCGATGGTGACGGCTTCCTTGATCTTCTCCCTTCTGTCCTCTTCACCCTTGGGTGTGAAGAGAAGGTCGTCCATGCCGCAAGTGAAGGCAATCATGGCGAGATAGCGCGTCAAGAGGCGACCCATGCAGCTGAGCAACTTGCCGGCAACCGATGGCCCGTAGACTTCGTGGATGGCGTGGATGAGACCACCACTGCTCGGGCCCAGTTGCGACTTGTCGAGAATGCCGGAGATGAACTCGCCGTCACGGAACATGACTTGACCTTCCTCGAGGGCCCAGCCCCATCTGCGGCCGGGGACAGAGGAATTGCCATTCATCCACAAGTCGCCGCAGTTGGGTGGCCGGATGTTCTTGAGAATGGTCGTGATGATCTGCTTTCCTGTCCAGCGGGGCACCGGCTTGAAGACGGCTGGAGGGACCAGTTCGATCCTTTCACCCATAATGTGGCCGCTCTCGGGGCGAAGGGCGGCATAGATGAGCTGGTGGTAGTCTCCCTTGTTGAAGAAGGTGTCCTTGCTGCACAGTTCGACCGAGACGGACAAATGATCCTGAATCAGACCGCGGAGAGGCTTGCCAGCCGTGCCGGAGATGTACTGATGGTCCGTATCCGCCAACTGGAGCGCCTCGGCACGGGCGACTTCGTTTTGGGGAAAATGCATGTTCATCTCGTCACCGTCGAAGTCGGCGTTGTAGGTGTTGCAGTTGGCGTAGTGCATCCGGAGCGTCTTCTCTTCTGGCAGCACCCGGACACGATGGCCCATGATCGAAGGCTTGTGGAGAGTAGGCTGGCGGTTCATGAGGACAACATCGCCGTTAGTCAGGTGCCGATAAACCTTCTTGTTGCGCATGCCGCTGAAGTTGGTGCTGGAGGGGGCCAGGAGCTGGTTGGCCAGTGCTACACGGTCCTCTTGAGTCTTTGACCTCAGATTGACCACCTGGCCGTTCTCATTCTCGATGAAGGCAGCACCAGGCCACTTGTCGACACCGTTGACGACGGCCTGGCGAAGTTCTTCAAAGTTGTGGCTCGTCACCGGCTCGGGGTAGGTGAGCTTCTTGGCGAAAACCATAGGGACACCGATTTCGTTGGTCTCGATGTTGGGATCGGGGGAGATGACACTACGGGCAGCATAGTTGACTCGCTTTCCCATCATGTTCTTCCGGAACAGACCCTCCTTCTTCTCGAGCAGCTGCTTGATGCCCTCCTCGTTTCGCTTTCCCGCAGCGCCCTGGATGGGGTTCTTGTCGCGATCGATGAGCGAGTTGACAGTATCCTGCAGCTTCGACCATGCCTCAAACAGAGAATTCATGTCGCGCGCTCTCCTAGATGGATCCTGCTTCCCCTTCAATCCGTCGGCGATCTCTCGGGATATTAATGCGACTTCGTTGGCGCTTCGGAGGATCATCTTGTACAGGCTGTTTTGTTGCGATTCGGTGATCTGGGAGTCGCCCATGCGAGCCTACACACGGTCAGTTAGCAGCTGCGGCTGTTGGGGCGCCAGTGGGATCATACCTCTGGCCGGTACCGGTTGGGGGGCACAAGAAGAGTCTGGAGGAAGAACATGGACGCTGTGAGCGGCTTGGCGTTCCTGGGACGGGGCTTCGAGTTGTAGAGCAGCGAGAGAATCTCCTGCTCCTTTTCGAAGAGGAGGTTTAACCTCTCCTTGACCTCCATGGAGCTGATAAATCGCTGTTCCCTCGGAGGCTTTGCCATTTTTGGCTTCTTGGTCGCCTGGGGGGCGGCCTCGCCCATGACGACGTCGCCATTCTCGTCCAGATCCTCGCCGTCGCCCTCGCTCTCCGGCTCCTCCTCCGAGTTGTTAGAGGAGAGATCGACGTCGGCGATGGCCTCGTCCTGGGCAAACTCGGATTTTTTCACCTTGCGCGACAGGGCGAGCGCGTCGGCCCGCTTTCTCCCCGCCTGGGCCATGGCGGCCTTATCCTTGACGGACAAGTCGCGCTCAAAAATCTTTGTGTAGCGGTCCCGGCGGAATGACGGGGATAGGCCGCCGCATCCGCGGCACTTTCTCTCCGAGACGATCATGGCGAGGAACTCCTTGACCAGCTCTCTCCTCATCTCGGAGGCGCCCTCGTGCTTGTCCCGCCGGATGTCGCCCAAGTTGACCTCGTTCATATGTTGCTGCAGAGTGTGGCGCACGTAGAGTTCCCTGGCGCGAATGGTGGAGTCCTGGACGCTGGCGCCGTCCTCCTCGGCCTCCTGCTCCTCCAGCCCGGGAACGTCGGTCAGGCGCATCTTCTTGATATCCTCGCCCAGGTCGCTCTCCTTGAAAGAATCGATCATCTGGGCCTCGTTCAGGAGCCCGACCTGCAGCAGACGAAGCATGCAGGAGAATCGGTGGACCTCGACCCTGGAGGCCTTGAACCGATGGCAGTAGGCGCATTGCGATCGAAGCAGGCGGTATGCCTGGTCCATGAAGACGGGGTGGTAGACGGGAACCGGAAGCTCGATGTGGCCCGGGTGGCCTGGGCACTGGGACTGGTTGAGGTTGCATGTCGAGCAGCTGTTTGTGTCAGCAACTTGGGGGGAAGGGGGGAGGTTTCGAGGTCGTCCGGGGCACTCACAGCGCATCGCCCCACGAGCCCAAGGCAGGATCGTACAGACCGCCTGGGACGGGGTTCATGAGGGTGTCGAAGGTGCTGTCATTTTCGATTCTCCGGACCGAGATGGACCGGATTTCCTGGGGCGTCAAGAAGGTGAACTCAACGCTCTCCAGCGAGGAGGCTACCGGCTGCGAAATATTCATGATGCGTGTTGGATTTGGCGGCACGACGCATTACCGCAGGGTAGTATGGCCTCGATCGCAGCAGAGGGCCGAGATATGGCCGTCGTGGAAGCGTTTTGGAGGACCAGGGCGGATCGCTAACTCGAGAATTCGGATTCTGCAGCTTCGCGATTATGGTTGGCGGGGAATTGGCAGGACTCAGAGAGCTCAAGAATATTTTTTGGCGGTGACACAAGGCAGAACGAGAGCGGTGTGGGGCGCCACGCTTCCACTCTCAGGCAATGGCCAGGGAATTTTGTCCATCATGTCACCAAGCCACGCTCAAAATGCTATGGAAAAACAAGATAAAATATTCAAAAATACAAAACGCTCCATAATGGATGAAGACCATCTTACCTGAATTCCAGCTACTTAAATGAGTCGATTGATACGTTTTGGCGGTGGTCAAGAGTTCGATGTACCTCCCTTTTTGTTCGCTGCCACGCCAAGACTGCGTCAACGCGCAGGCCAACCCGGAGGCACGCTCCCATGCCCATGCTCGAGCCATGTTCTTTTCGCAGCCTGAAGCCAAGCCAAGCCCATCAACTCCATCAAACGACCTCCTCATCGCGTCACTCTTCCACAACCATCACAGCCACCATCACCACGTACAACAAGCAGGCATTCCTACCTGCCAGACTTTAAACAGAATCACGTCTTCGAGAGCGCTACCGAATATCGCATCCCGAACCGAACGAACCGTCGTCCTCCTGTCTTGCCTCGAGCTCGTCGCATCATGGACCGGGGTCAGCAACAAGGCGGGCTCGGCCCCCGCCACGACCCATCTTCTCGCGTCCAGAAGACCGAGTCCGCTGCCGACAAGATTGCCGCCCTCAAAGCTCGTGTCGCTGCCGCAGTCGGCGCCGCCCAGGCCACGGCCAGAGGCGGACTCAACACGCCGCTCCACCCCGCCCTCGCCGACCTCAACGCGCCAACAAGACCATCCACCACGTTTGGCTCCTCATCCTCCCGAAACAACGACACCCAGAGGCCGTCGAGAAAATCTTACCAACCATCATCTAAGAGCTCCGATGGCCCCCGCGCCAACCCCTATCTCGAGGCGGCTCACGCGCCGGGCACGGGGCATGAGAGGAAACCCCGGCAGCTCATCTTCAACCAAAAGGGCAAATACATCCAGCAGGCCAATGCCCTCCGACGACAGGCAGCGCTGGAGGCGATGAAGAAGAGGATCGCGGAGCAGGCGCGCAAGGCAGGGTTGGACGAGGACCGGGACGTGGAGAAGGCCTTCACCTTTAATGCGCCTCCGGAGTTGGAGTGGTGGGACGAGGCCTTGGTGGATGGAAAGGACTACAGCAAAGTTCCAGGATCGCTCAAGATCTCGACGCCGGACAGCATCGTCACCATCTACATCCAACACCCCGTCGCCATCGAACCCCCCCAGGAGAAGCTCGCCCCCGAACCCAAGCCCATGTATCTCACGCCCAAAGAACAGCAGAAGCTCCGGAGACAACGCCGCATGATGGAACTCAAGGAGAAGCAGGCCAAGATCCGTCTTGGACTCGAACCTGCGCCACCACCCAAAGTCAAGAAGTCGAACCTGATGCGTGTACTGGGAGAGCAGGCTGTCAAGGATCCGACGGCTGTCGAGGCGCGTGTCAACGCCGAGATTGCGGCGCGCTTCGACAAGCACATGCAAACAAACGAGGAGCGCAAGTTGACCAAGGAGGAACGAAACGAGAAGCTGGCCGCCCAGCAGGCCAAGGACGCAGCGCGGGGCATCCACATGCTTGTCTTCAAGATCGGCAACCTCGCCAACGGTCAGCACCGGTTCAAGATCAACCGCAACGCAGAGTGGATGGCGCTGTCGGGCGTGTGCGTCATGAACCCGTCGTTCAACCTGGTGATTGTCGAGGGCGGCGAGCACAGCATCAACCAGTACAAGAAGCTGATGCTGCGGCGGATCAAGTGGGAGGAGGCGTTGCCGTCACGGGAGAAGGAGGGGGCTACTGCCACACCGGCGGGCGGGGAGCGAGAGTGGCTCAAGGCCGAGGACGAGAATGGGCAGTTGAGGGACATGTCGGCGAACAAGTGCGTGCTGCTCTTCGAAGGCGAGGTGAAGGCGGCCGTGTTCAAGAAGTGGGGAAGCAAGGTGTGCGAGACGGACCAGGAGGCGCGGGAGTTTCTGGAGAAGAAGAAGATGGACAACTTTTGGACACAGGCAAAGAACACGCCGTTATGAGCTGCGGCAGCACTTGTTGGATGATGGGCATGGGTGGTCCCGAGCCCAGAGGGATGGGGCCGGAAGCATGAGTCCAGATTATGCAGGCGATGCCGGATTGCCACATGGCCGAGACTCGGGATGGACCTGCTGTTGCACATGCAGGTAGAAGATACGAGCCCTCACGACGATGAGGTTGCTGATATTGCTCGGGTTGCTCAGGTTTGTTGGCCACGCTGGCCACCAAGAATCAGCGAATAATATACCTCCGTACAATGGACTAACATGAAGAAGCCCCCTATTCAAACCCCGTGCCACTGTATGAACTCGACAGATTTACGAGATCTATCATCTCAGAGATCAGAGAGTAGCACAATGTCTTGTTTGCTGTTCCCACCTGATGCAGCAGCATCGGGCCCAACTCACCTCGAGCACCGCCAATGCGCAGCCTGGAACCCGAATCGATGCTGCACGCCCCGGCATCTGTTCAACCCCAGCGGCGGGCAGGCCTGGGGCGGCCAATAGGGCGCCGGAATTCAGGGGGCTTGGCGGCTCGTTCAACGGCAGGCATCCGGCGGCCCACCTGGGCACCAACCACGTCATCAGCCCAGCAGTTTCCAGGTTGCAGTCGGTCACAAGCACAGCAGCCCTCTGCAGCAGACGGACCACTGGGCCTCAGGGCACCGAGGTCCCGTCCTCAGTCTTTGACTCTTCACCATCTCGTCGCCATGTCTCGGGCCAACACCTCTGCAAGACGTTGCCTCTCTCGTGTTTCTGCATCGCCCCAGCTGCGAATCCGAGTGCCCTCCATGCTGTGTCCATGATTTTGTCTTTTTTTCCTGGTGCAAGCCGAGGAAGCGTTTCCGTTTGCAGGTAGGTCGGCCCCCTCGTCCCAACATTTCTGCCTGTCTCGGGCTCCCCAGCCCATACTCCCAGCACCACCTCGTCCAAATAGCCTCCACCCCCCGTCGTGTGTGTGGAATCGTGAAGGGTTCCATCCATCTCTCCGTGTCGTCCTCTCGTCACGGTCTCACTGACTCTTGTCCCCTCGTCGCGCAGCCATCGACCATGTCGGCGTCCACACCACACACGTACGGCCCGGCCTGTCGTCTCGCCCCCATCGCTCCCCCAGCGCCCATCGAGGGCCTTGAAGGTATCCCACCCCTCAAGGCACACTTCTTCTACTCGTCGCACATCCCCATCGACGACCCCCTCTCCGCGTCCACCATCGTAGGCGCGTCCGAATCCAAGCCCTCTAGCCTCCCGCTGCGACCCTTCTCGACCGGCGACAACCTTGCACTGGAAAAGGCATGGCTGGGCTTTGTCTCGGACCGCGACAGGAGGAACCACCGGCAGGCACAGAGGAACAGGAGCCCCAGTCCACGTCTATCCAAGGAAAACGCCGCCCGCCTCGCTGCTATCGTCACGCAGCTGGCGGCGAAGCACAAGGAGAAGCACGACCGCGAGGGTCTCTCTCCTCTCGCCGGCGTCGTCTGCTGCCAGGAGCTGGCCATCGATGCTTCGGCGGAACTCAGGAAGGAATTTTGTGCTGTTACGCGGCAGAGGCAGCGGTTCCTCGATCATGACCTCGTCGTACAGGGTGTCATGGCCGAGCTCAAGCGAAACCGTGCGAGCTCGGACGCGCCCCAGCAGGAGCCACATACTCCAAAGTTTCCGAACGTGCCACTTGGCTCGAGTCCCGGTCGAGTTCTTGCCGACTACGCGAGGCCTGAGACGGGCTCTGGAGACGACGACCTCCCGCCCCTTGCGGCACCTCAGCTCTCCACGAGACCATTCGCGGCGGATGATGGGATATCTGGGAAGCCATTCGTCCGGGTGGAACGAGACCGGAACAAGAGGTCAGCCAACGCAACTCCAGAGGACCGGTCGACAAGGCAGGCGTCCGAACGCAGTGGCCGTGGCAGAAGCGATAGTAGAGCTTCCCAACAGGTCGCCACGAGTGCGCCGCAGAGGGAGGGCGACTCGGCCGAGGTTCCCGTCGGGGTGTCCAGGCTGCACATGGTGTCGCTACCTGTCTTGCAGATGAAGCCCATATACTGGTCGCCGGTCAACGACATCGCCCAGGTCATGCGGGCGACATGGTTTTATCGGGACAGCATGGTTCCGTTGGAGCCTGCCGTGGCGAACCAGCTCGAGGCTGGCTACCGGGAGCTGCAGCCGTGGGCCGAGACATGGAGAGACGAGATCAAATCAGCCCTGTATGTCGGGGCGCTCGGCGAAGAGAAGGTATCCTATCGGTTATGGCCCGAGCCGGAGAAGCGACCAAAAGGTAAAAGCAACGAGCTCCCGCCAGAACCGGCGATATCGAGCGACCCCTACTGCGCTTCCAGATGCTTCCGTGGAGAGGCTGCGGCCGAGGGGACGCTGGAGCCCGTCCACTCTGAAAAGGAGGCGGCCACACCCCTTCCCGAGTCTCGGAGCTTTGCCAACTACCATGTCATCTTCAAGGACGAATCGACCGCCTTTCTTTTAAAGCCGAGCCAGAGGCCGTCGGCGTACTACGGGAGAAAGCCAATAGCCAAGATTATGAAGGGTGCCACGGTTGGCATCCCGGTCGTTCGAGGGTTTGATCTGGCAATGTGGCGGAGGGCGCATGAAAAGGGGCCAGCAACGCAGCCCAAGGAGGCGCCGAAACCGACGGCACAGCGACTTGGCAACATTGGAAGGCCAGGTCAGTCTGGCTGCCCGGGCTGCTCTGTCGAGAGGGAGCGGGGACAAGTTACGGACTTGGTGTTGGTGGCCCACGGTATCGGCCAGAAGTTTGCCGAACGTGTGGAAAGTTTCCATTTCACACACGCCGTCAACGGGCTCCGAAGAGCCATCAATATAGAGCTTGAAACGCCGGCTATCAAGTCCGTCCTTCGACCAGAGCAGAATGGCATCATGGTCCTGCCCGTCAACTGGCGACATCTTCTCAGCTTCGAAGACGGCGGCCCCACCGGGGAGGACGACAAGACAGCGTACGCGCCTGAGGGCTTCAGCCTCAAGGATCTCGAACCGCCCACGATCCCGGCCGTCCGGAGCATGATGTCGGACGTCATGTTCGACATACCGTTTTACATGTCCAACCACAAATCCAAAATGATCGCAGCGCTTGTGGGAGAAGCAAATCGTGTATACCGACTCTGGTGCCAAAACAACCCAGGCTTCTTGGAGCGAGGCCGCGTCCATATCATCGGACACTCCCTCGGCAGCGTCATGTGCATTGAAGTCCTCTCGAAGCAGCCTACTCGCGTCGCCAAGCTGGACCTGTCCCGTCCCGCCCCCGACACGCGCTGCTTCGAGTTCGACACGACCAACCTATTCCTCCTGGGTAGCCCGGCCGGTTTCTTCCTTCTCCTCGAGCACGGCGGCCTCCTCCCCCGGCGCGGGCGCTTCAAGCCCGGCGCCGACGCCGCCGACACGGTCGCCAAGGACATTGTTGGCGACATCGGCACCACGGGCTGCATCGCCGTCGACAACATCTACAACGTGCTCGCCCGCGAAGATCCGATCGCCTACCTTCTCAGCCCCACCATCGACCCCGTCTACGCCGCCAGCCTGCGCGTCGCCTACGTGCCCACCATGGCGACGTCGCTGTTCGCGTCACTCAAGAGCATGGTCGGCATGGAGGCCGCGACGCCCACCGCCCTGGCGGCCGAGCAGGCCCACCAGCCGGTGAAGCCATCGGCGACGTTGCAGCGGCTGCCGAGCCAGCTCGAGCTGGAGGTGCACGACTTTTCGCGCGAGGAGTGCGCCGAGAAGAAGGCGTTCCTGCTGAATGACAATGGCCAGATTGACTGGTATCTGCGCTCGGGGGGTGGGCCGCTGGAGATTCAATACCTCAATATGCTGAGCGCGCATACGTGCTACTGGACGAATGCGGATCTGGTGAGGATGTTGTGCTTGGAGGTCGGCAGGCGGCCGGGGAGGGAGCATACGCTGCCTGGGATGAGGGCGGTCAAGGCGGGGAAGAGGGCATTTGTGACGAGGTAGGAGGGACATATTGGTAATTTGGAGATGGATCTCTTCCCGGCGAGAATGTTGTCGCCATGGTGGTGTTGAAGATTTTCACGTCATGTTCTTCTCCCCGGAGGCCGGAGGCCGGGTTGTCAACAAAGGTCGATGGTATTACTAATGCACGAGTTCCATCGAGAAATGGGTTGTCAATCGACAACAAAGCATTTCCGCATCCTCTTGTCCTCCAGCAAGAGCCGCTAGAAGGCGTCGTGAATCAGCCATCACTCAGCGCCACCCCACAATCCCGCTGTTCTCGCTCGCTGATGGATGACCGACCTTGACGTAAGCGGGGCCGCTAGGCCGCTTTGGGAGAATTCGGTACAGCTTCAGCAGTGTTTCAATGTTTAGGGGGTCATTTTGCCAAGAGATTGACGAGGGGAAGCTTCAAGATATTTCTACCTCTTCCCCACAGCCCTTTGTCAGACTGCTGCCTCTCCCCCCCTCTTCTCCCCATGATGGAAAGAGATACAAGACGTCTATAAGAATCGCCCCCCTCAGTCCTCCCCGATGAAGAACCCCTCTCTCTGGATCTCCATCCTCGTCACCATCCTCAGCTCCCTCGTGCTGTTTAAATTCCAAGACACCATCTACGACGCCTTCACCACACACTCAACCCCCATCATCACCCACCTCTTTCCCACCAACACAACCCCCCAAACAAACACCACAATGTCCCTCTCCCGCGCCATCCGCAAGGTCTTCCTCGCCGTCGAACAATCCGAAGGCGCCGGCGCCCGCGTCCGCCGCTCCATCGGCACCCCGCAGCTCCGCAACTTCTCCCCGTTCCTCATGCTCGACCACTTCCGCATCGCGCCCGGCGCCGGCTTCCCCGACCACCCGCACCGCGGCCAGGAGACCATCACCTACCTTTTGTCCGGCGGCGTCGACCACGAGGACTTTGCCGGCAACCGCGGCACCATCGGCCCCGGCGACCTGCAGTTCATGACGGCCGGGCGCGGCATCGTGCACGCCGAGATGCCGGTGCAGAATAAGGATGGGGCGGAGAATGTCGGGTTGCAGCTCTGGGTGGATTTGCCTAAAGAGTTGAAGATGGTCGAGCCGCGGTATCGGGATTTAAGGGCGGAGGAGATTCCCGTGGTGGAGGCGGAGGGGGTGAGGGTCAAGGTCATCAGTGGGAGGAGTCAGGGGGTGGATTCGGTGAAGGATTTGGCGTATACGCCGGTTTGGATTTTGGATGTGGAGGTGCAGCCGGGGAAGAGCGTGGTGCAGGAGCTGCCCGAGGGGTGGAATGCGTTTGGTTATGTGCTGGACGGAGAGGTGCTGGTTGGGGAGAAGGGGGCGCAGACGGTGGTGCAGAGGTTTCATAATGTGGTCTTTGAGCAGGAGGGGCAGGTGGTTAAGATTGAGGTGGATGCAGGGGCGGAGGGACCGGGGAGGGTGGTGCTGGTGGCCGGGACGCCGTTGGATCAGAAGGTCGTGCAGTATGGCCCGTTTGTGCTGAACTCGCAGGAGGAGGTTTATCAGGCTTTTGAGGATTATCAGGGGTTTAAGAATGGGTTTGAGAGGGCCGAGGGGTGGGAGAGTGAGATTGGGAAGACGATGGTGAGGTGAGGTGAGGGGTGGGGGGTTTGTTTACTTTTTTGTTGGGTTTGGTGTTTGGGCAATAGGGGCTGGATATATACATGCTTTTAGACAAGGCCGTTTGGGATGGAATGAAGCTTTTTGAGTCCATCGCGAGTGTGAGTGATTGTTACCTTTTGTTCAACATCTTTCTATGTCCAAGACTCCAGGCCATTGCGACTCCGGAGTTTATCGAAGGAAGACGGACAGGAGATGTTTGGGCGAACCGTAGCCGCGACGACAAATCAAGGCAGCGATGGGCGACAGGGTCGTAGAGAAACTGTCCATTGACGTCTACGACCGCAAGATCTCAGCTCTGGTCTTGGGGACAGGGGGATTTGCTCGGGGAGGGGTTGTTGACAGGTGGCTGCAGGGGGCAGGGGAAAACAGGGGAATACCTCCGACAGTCACAGTAAATCCACAAAACAGGGCCAACTGGGCTACATGCTTTGGAGGGCACCTTGGCGTAAATTCGGGTACGTAGATTTACTGTCAACTGCTGGTTGAGATATCTTGGGATTGCTGCGGTCGTAGACTGGAAGGGGGCCGACGAGCACCACCCCCGTGACCAAAGAGCTGGTCCCTACATCAACCACACCACCAACGCATCCAGTCACATACGACCACAGGCGCTGGAAAATTCGGGATCCCGTCCGCTCTCCCATAGACAAGCCAGCGACCGCCAGATCAGTAGTTGGGTCGGTGACGACCAGCGAATCCCTGGTGTTGTATGTACGCTTTTCTTTTTTGGCCTTGGTCTTGTTCCAGGCCTGCCATCCTCCGCAGCGACTGTTCTATTTTGCCACCCCCTTTACCACCGAGCTCTAGGAACAAGGAGAAGCGAGTGTAGGCGGACAACACTACACGCCTATGACTCGAGGTCTAGACTTTTCTGCCGTCGTCCCAGTGGCTCTGGACCGATGTCCCGCCGCGCGGCCAGACGGGCAGACGGACAGAATACTGGTATTCAGGGCGTGCTTGTCGGGCTGTTGGGTCCGCTCCCACAACATGACCTTTTGTGGTTCCCAATCATGGCGATCAAGTGCACATTCATCTTTTGTTGCGCGACGGGAGACGGCAGGTGTGGAACTGCGGTCCAGACACCTTGGAACGGACGAGTAGGAGGTTCGAGGCTGGCGAGACGGCGGCCTGACCGAAGCACAGCCATGGCCGGTGTGCTTCTTCCTTTTATGTCATGTGTGTATGCTGCAGTGTCTGTTCATCAAGGAGAATGCCTCGCGGGTCTAGTCTTCCCACCAAGATGTGACCAGCATGAAGCCCAGCAGATGCTTTATTGTCGGTAGTATGGTTTATTTCGCTGCCTGGCCGTTGGGCTGTTTATGACGGCATCTCTATGGTCTGGAGTACCACTAGAAAGTCTCCAATGGGCGGGGGAACTCTTGCCATCGGAGGTTGATCCGGGGCAGCAACAGGTGAGGGAGAGAAGGTAGTAAGGGGGCAGTGTTGCCAGTGGACAGCAAGTCGGTAGACCAGGGGTATCACCCGGGTCGAATCAGGTGTTGTTTGGGTGCAGACTCGTGGGGAGAAAGACAAGTACCCTCATCTCCAAATGGTACATGGCTCAGAAACGGAAAGGGGGGTGGCTGGATGTCTCCGTTACGTGTCCCAACGATGCTGGCATGTGGGCGAGTTCCAGGGGCCCCTCGCCGGAACTGTGCCATCACCTTACAAGAAAGGCGTGGTATACTTGACAAACGGTGGTAGAATGTGCTGCCTGGAGAGCTCGATGGGTAGAAACGGGTGGCAGGAGAAACGGGACGAGGAGATTGTGCATAGGAAAGGGGATAACCAACCACCGGACAGGCCTGGGTCCAAGTATACCGGCGATCGGCCTCGTCGGCCCCCGGCCTGCCGACCGGAGGTCCAAGTTCTCTCCACCGGGCCGGTTGTGGCCGCCTTTTGTGAGTTGCCTGTAGTCGGGCGGGAAGAGAGCCGGCTCGAGGACATTGGCCTACCCGCACCCAAGTGCTGGTTGTCCCGCTGCCCGGCTCTAGCGTCTCGGTGGACACGGAAGCCGTCGCGGACTAGCCCCGGGCGTCGAACCCCCGACATGGCTCTCGGGCAGCAACAATGAAGATGAAACTGGTGGTGCCAGAGACAAAGGCCCGATACACCCGGCCCAGCTGACGGCGGCAGAATGCTTGACCACTGCCCACCATGACGGGAAGTCATGCACAAGGGCCTCAACGGTCGTGCCCAGTGTCAGTCCCTGGAAGGAAAGGCGGATCATGGCTGGATGGGCGAGGCACAGGACTCGCGGAGAGTCTGGTCGTAGTGGAGACCTATGGCCTCGATTCCATATGTTGTTGGGAAGAAGGGAGGGTGGTGGTCTGGATCAAGGAAACACCGCTTTGCAACTGTCGATGGACCGATGGAGTACCCGACACAAGACTTTTGACTCTGTACGTCGGAGGTAGCAGTATATGTCCGAGAGGAGATGCTCAAAAGTATGGAATTACGCCCCAAGATCGGTACTGATACACAGGCAGGCACCCAAGAAGTGCAGTCCCTTTGGTAGGTGGTATTGTGTCGTGCCATCGGCAGGTGACTCGAGAGTGAGGACGGAGGAAGGGACTGAGGCTCCCCATGGAAGGATCCATCACCCCTGGCCGCCGAACCAGCAGGAAGGGAAACAGGGAGACAAGCGCCCAGTCAGAACCTTAACTTAGCATCAACCATTTCCATTTCCATCACCGTCTTTCCTATCTTCTCACCACCTACCGACGCCATGATCACACGTGCCCCGTTGAACTATTCAGCGTCTGCAAAAATAACACCCTCCCTCCCCCGTTTGGTGTCATCTCCGGGGTATTTTGGAACAGCGCCCTCGACGGCAACACGCATGTCGATACATCATCTCGGACCTCGGACAAGACTGGATCATCTCGTGCTGAGGCAATCAGCAATGTTGCGCCAAGTGCTCCAGTTTCTGTTCCCCGATTCCCCGATTCCCCGAATGTATGTTCGTTCTGTTCCCCAAATAGGTTTCCCCGATTCGGCCGCATAATTCCTCGTCCACGTCCACGTCCACGTCCACTCGTCCATGGGCCCCCCCACATACTGACGCGGCTCCAGAACCCCCCTCACGTCGCGTCAAGTTCTCGTCACACCGCCCGCCGCATCTGCCATCACGCCCACTGCCCGAAGAAGCGCGATGCGTCGGTAGTGCGCCTACCAGACACGGTCGGCCTGAGCTCCGGCCCAACCACCTGGTTCTGCCCGGCCTCTTCAACCGTGAACGATACTGCGACCGCACGGCCGCATCCCGTCTCCCGTCTCCCGTCCATGCTGCTGTCCCACGGCGATATTCGTCCAGCGGCGCAATAGTCTGCAATATCCTGCAAAGCAGCAGCCTGTCGGATCTCTCGACAAGGCCTGGAATCACCAGCACATTCAGGCGGATCCTTCAGGCAGCTCACGGCAGCATGTAACGGGGATAAACCGCGGACCGGCGATGATATCGCATGTCAACCGACCTGCAGTAACAAGTTGAGACCCTCGAGGGGCGGGACACGGACACTCATCGACCGGTGCGTTGCGCGGCATGATCCTTCCTATTCCAAGCGCCAACCACGTTTGTCCCTCGGGTTACACAGGCCACCTGGCACTCTCTTGAGTAGCACACCGGCTGCGCTTGTCCCACCTCCCTCACCCCCATTGTTGCGCCCTTGTGCAACCCGGGCCGAGTCAGAAGCGCGCAACCCAACTCTGAGTAACCTGACAGACGCGGCAACCGGGGCCGGCCCTCAGTCGTCAAGCAGGCAGCACCATAGCATTCTGCACGTATTGCTTTCAGCCGATGAAGCATATACACCCATGGCAGAGGGCAAGTGGCCCAACCCGATGAGCCCAGAAGTGATGGTCGCCGATTCTAGACGGCTAAATTTCTGCGTCTAGATACCTGGCTATGCTAGCAGTCGCCGGTATCCTTGCTCTGGTCGCTCGGAAAGATCTGTCTTTCATCCATGGTGGGCAACAACAGCATCGAGCCTCTCTTGTGAAACAATCGCGGCTGGCAAAGCCAATCATTCCGCCATGATGATGCCCGATGCCCGATGCCTCGACCAGTTTCTCTTCATGGGGTTGATACAAGCCTCAGACGGACCCCAGATGGAGATAGTGATTGCAGTCCAGGAGGCCACTCCGCAAGTCTTACCAATCCACACTGGGGGCGGGCGGGAACAAGATCGCCGCGCAAACAGTTCGGCGTGCAAGTGAAGCGGCGGGAAAGTCGCCGACGCCCCGATCTTCCCTACCCGCTCCTATGCCAACTGCAAAATGGCAACAGGAAACAAGGACTTGGGAGATGGGTTGAATATTGTTAAGGCGACCGCCAAACATCAAGAGGCGGCATCACTGCAACGTCGGTGGCATTGATTGTCGCCGCGTCTCCCAACCGTAAGCTCGATTCAGTAGGCGCAGCACAGAAAAGGGACGACCACTGACCATGCAACGGCACATACAGTTGAGTCTGGAAGATGCCGATTCGACAAGACCATGGTGGTGGGTTGCTCAGCGCGTCTGCAACAATGTCGGCCAAAGCTCAAAAGCCCCATGCAGATGCCGCAGGTCACCCCTCGTCGGGCCTCAAGCTCTCGACTGGCCTGACGGAACCTACCTTATTTCTTGCGTTGGTACCTTGCCTTGTCCCGCCTTCCATCACGCCGCCCGCCGCCCGCCTTGCTAACGTCCCGGTCCGGCCCATGATCCAACTGGCTGTCACACCTGTTGACGTCGCACAGGCGTGGCTTTACGCACGGTTCTGGCACTGGCACTGGTCAAGGGCTTCATGCTATTGGTTGGTAAACGCGTTTGGCATGGGTATAGCTGCCGTTTTGCTTCCCCTGTTTGTCGACGTTTTGGCATCATTCAGAGATCAAGAGATCCCCAACACCCACGGTAGGTGGGACCCCGACCTCTCTTGGAAGCGGAAGCTCACCGGCGGTAGAGTCTCATCGGTGCAGATATGATTCGTCTATCAGGCAGACACGGAGTACCAACTATCAAGACGGAGCAGATGTCAAGATTCGGTAGCACGAATACCTACCCAGTATCAGATGATTTTCAATGCAAGATGCAGGGCAGGGGCCAGGGGGTGAGGGGACCTGCTGTGTACGAGAGCACACCCGTCCAATGATTCCGCCACTGCAGTTGCATCGAACCGTCCATGGCGAGCTCGAAGGATTGTTCAGAGTTCTCGACGCTGCACTGCCCTGGTCGGAAACGTCGCCCGTCACAACTGGATCCGCTGGTACCGTTTTGGACGCAACGTGGGGAGTCGGGTACCTCCCTGTTTCGATCTCGCTTCAGCATCAAGACATCTCACGACTTCAACCTCGAGACGAATCGCTGGGACCCAAACACGGGACTGAGCATTGGCATCTTGGCGGTGTGAGGCTCGGAGCCCATCACGGTAAATGACTCTATCGCAGGCTTCAGGTTCTGAGGAGCTGGAAAGCAATACGATACTGCATGGTGAGCACTCCCCGAGAGAGGCGCAAAGGTCCTCTCACACTCTCACACAGAAGGATACTGGCCCGTGACGAACGTCCTGCAGAAGGGACACACCACCAAAGCTAAACATATCGAAGCTCCCTGAACAAAAAGGCATCCCCAAACGAAACGCAAACAAGCCGATTCGGAAATGCACGCCCAATAAAGTCAAGTCCAGGCATCCATCTTGCCCAAATCATTACTCCATCCTTCGTCCCTACCGACCACCGGGGCGCGCCGCGAGTCAGGAATCAACCTCCCGTCACCGTTCCCGTAGTCGTGTGTGCGCGCCCCGCCTGCCCTGGAGGCCCTGGCGCGCGGGGCTCCGTCCCGGGTGCCACAGCGGGTCTTCTGTAGCACCGCACCGCGGGGATGCTGTCGACAAACACCCGTCCGTTCATCAGTGGAGCTGCGCTAGCTCGTCCAGGGCAGCGCACGGACGCTTCTTCCAGGGACTCGGCGATGCTCTAGCCTCTCTTGCGCGCCGCGCGCGGGAGCACCTACGGGTGGAGTTTTGTGTAACGACGCACACGTCCCGCGCAGTGGGCAGTCCCAAAAGAGAGACGGACCCCTCACGCGCTCTCTGCGCGAGAAATGTTTTTCCTGTCTGGCTGCCCCTCGTCTGCTGGCTGCTGGTCTTTGGTTCAGAGTCTACCGCACCGCACTGCTGCTGCTGCTGCTGCTGCATGTTGTTGGCAACCAGCTACCTAGGTACTCTGCACTTTGTCGCGCTTTTGTCACGTCTGGGAGACGCGCTCTCTGTCCGAAATTCCTTGGGGCACCTTCTCGGCGCACGGCACCTCGACCGTGTTGACCCCCTCCCCGTCTCCCCCTTTTTCTTTTGCTGGCAGCGCGTCCCCGCTTCGAGAAAACTTCACTGCCACAATACAATCCCACCATACCCCGAGTACACTACACTGCATGCGGCGGCGGCGGTGGTGGTTCAGAGGGGACAGTGGGTAGGTGTCGGTGATTCACGCCGCCGTCCTCAATCCTGGCATAAACCACTTGCCTGTGCTGTGCTTCTGCAAGTTCACCGGTGGACCAGTGATCCTATGGGGGACACGCTTGGTGGAGGTCACGTTTGGTGGAGATGGCGTCTCGTCGAGATTCCTACGGATATACGGGAAGCTCAGCAGTGCTCACGGGATTGAGGCTGGGTAGAGCGCCAAGGCGATATCTTCCCGCTAGTTTTCCGGGGTGAGATCCTGAGCTCGGCCTCTGGGGGTAGGGGAACAGAGAGGGGGCTCGGGGGTTCATGACAGGCAAGGCATGTGAAGAGAAGCAAAAGCTTGTCACAAAACAGACTGATGACGATGGTGACGATGATGATATGCGTACCATTTAGCACAGCCAGGCCAGCCAGTGAGCCAGTGTTGGTAAGATATATGCACAACAAAACGAACGTCTCCCCTATCCAGGTTCCTCCTGACACACTGTATGTTGTCTATCCCACAAGAACAAGAGAAAATGGTTCCCCCCTACCGCCGTCTTTTGCTGCCATTATTCATACAGTCCCGCAGGCTGCTTGCTTGCTGTCCCGCCATGTCGATCCGTCTAAAACGAAAGTGTCCTCCCAGAAAATATCACAAAGCGCTCCGCCCTGTTCCGGTGGTATCTAGATCCCATCGCTCCATCTGTACATACGAAGAAGGAAAATGTCATGAACACATAAAGAAATGGTGAGAAACGGAAATGTCATCGACCCCATCCGTGGTGCCCGGCGTCGCTCGCCATCAGGTGCTGTCCGTGGTTACGGCTCCGGAGCGGGATCGACCCCAAGAAGCCGCCGCCACCGCCGCCACCCCCGGGGCTCAGTGGCGGCATGGCCATGGGTGGGAGCGGTGGCGGCGGGCCGGGGACGAGGTGGCCGAGCGGCCCGCTCATGGGCCGCAAGGCGTCGTAGCCGGTAGAGGGTCCGTCTTGTCGGAGGTCGAGCGAAGCGATGTCGAAGCGCTTGGAGCAGCCGTCTTCCATGTGTCTACGATCATGAGTTAGTTCTTTTCTGATATTGAGGTATGGCGGGAGGGGGGAGGGAGACATACCTTCGGAGAGTGTCCTTGCGCGCAAACAGGCGGCTGCAAAAGTCGCACTTGTGGTTGCGCTCGCGCATGTGGACGCTCTGGTGGTGGCGCTGGAGGTCCGTCTTGCGCACGAATTTCTTGGCGCAGTCGCCGACGGTGCAGGGAAAGGGGTACTCGCGCTTGTCGTCGTGCGTCTCCATGTGCGCCTTGAAGTTGTAGCTCCGGCTGAAGAGCTTGCCGCACCCCTTGACCTCGCACTGGAAGTTGGCCTCTTCCTTGGTCGTGAGCCGGCGCTGGGCCCGCCGTGGGCGTTGGGCCTGCGGTGCAGGGGCTATGCGATGTTGCTGTTGCTGCTGCTGCTGCTGCGGGTAGGATCGTCGGCTCGAATCTTGCTGCTGGAGGAAGGCGGCGGCGGCGGGCGAGGACGAGGATGACGCCCCTGGGTAGAAGTGGTTGCTGTCTGGCTCGTGCCAGCTGGATGAGCCGTCGTCCGAGAGGTATCCGCCCGAATTGCTGGTGTATGCGCCTCCCGCGTCGGACGGGTAGGAGGTGTGAACCGATCTCGGGGAGGGGTAGTGCGAGAGCTCGGCGTTCTGGCCGTAGTCTGCCGGTTCCATCTTGATGCGTGGCGTGGGCGCGCCCGGGAGGTAGCTTCCTGCGCTCGAGGCAAAAGACAGCCTGGAGCCCGGGATGGGGGATCTGGAAGTGCCGGTGGGCGGTGGGGTCGAAGTTTGGAGAGAAGGCGTGTGGTGGCCGGAGTGTGGCGTCTGGTAGACGTCGTGGCTGTAGGGGTAGCTGCCAAAAGAATCGTAGTCGCTCGAGATGATACTGGGCATGGGCGAGGCCGACGAGGCGTGGAGAGCGGTTGTGTTCCAGTCGGATTGCAAAGACTCGCCGTCCATGTGTGCGTCGAGGGAGCAAGCCTGGTCTCCGTATATGGAAGCGAGCCTGTAGTGCTGCTCGACCACGAGATCGGGCGAGGGGTAGTCGAGCGACGACCTCTCGGAGGGGCAGTAGGTGATGGAGGGGGATGCTGGCGACCTTGTAAGGGATGGTGGTGTAAGGTCCATGACGAGTTGTGAACCGACAGGGGCTGATGCACTCTTATACCAAAGCGCGGGCGAGCTGTCGTTGGACGAGGCGTACGGGGTAGGCAGTACCGAGGAGCGTGCCCTGCAATATGTTGGGGTCTGGTTGGGTCTGGTTGGATCGTCCTGTGGGTGGTCACGACAAGGTTCTGGGCTGGGTCCTGAGGTCTAGGGTGGGGAGATGGATCGTGATATATAAACCGCGATGGGCGAGGCGGCGCGCGTCTTGGAAACACAACCACCACAACTCAGATGGGGGGTATGCCGGTGAACGGTGGAATCTAGAGTCAAGCCGTGCCCATGAGGCGCAAGTGCGGGTAGTGGAGAGATAGCCGGGGGATCATATACAAGGTTTGGCGGAATGGTTCTGCCTGGCTAGGAGGGGTGGGAGAGAGACGATTCCACGGCTAGCTCCCAGACCAGGAGAAAAAAGGGAACATATTCTGGAGATGGTTCCGCTGCTGGGAAGGGGGTGGACAGGATGTGGGATCGGGAAGAGGTGCATCGTCGCCACGCAGCAGCACACGCACACACACACACACACCATGGGCAGACGGCGTCCAACAACAGGGGTTCGGATTAGACTCGGGGGTGAGAAACGGCTTCGTCCCTGCACTGACAGGGCAACGGACCACGATTAAAACCCTCCGATGACAGGGCTGGTCTGCGCCATCCGGATGGGGAAGCATCTGACAGAGCGAGGCGTCGGCGAAGAACGGGAATTGAACGGCGACCACCTCCTCGAGACTCGAGAGGCACCGGGTGGGATGCTGCTGGGGGTGAGAGTGATGGGATGGGGTGGCAGGACTCGGGGGGCCAATGCGAAGCTCTGTGAGTGGGAGAAAAATAGCGGGACAAAATGCAAAATAGAAATGCCATGTTATTCTGGGGACTGCTGCCAGCAGCGTGCCACAGGGACAAGAGATGAGAGATGAGAGAGAGCCAGAGGTAGCGGCCGGGGTAGGGGGTACAAAGGCCGCGACGGCGACGGGGCCTCCGTTTTCCCATCTCGGAATCGACGGCCGAGACTCAGCGTCCACAACAGCCTGAAGGGACGTTTTGTGCGGTTTGGGGTTGACACCACCAGCAGGCCACTCACTGGTGCTGCAAGCTGCGGGAATATGCTGCATCAGGCGCGCTGCTTCGCGGTGGTGTAGTCGGCGCTGAGCGTTGAACACGCGCCGTCCTCCTGGGCATCCATGCCACGAGTTTGTGACTGTGTTGGATGGAAACCGGCAACACCGCTGGCTGCATCGACTGTCGATGAGAGATAAAATTCGTATTGCTAGGCCGACTCGAACCAGGCATCGAGATTCGAGGGGGGGAAACAGCCCAATGACGACAGAAGCAATCAATATCGGTGACCTGGTGCCAAATGTCCCGCGTCTGTACAGCCTCAGACGGATACAACCCAACTCTTGCACTGACCGCCACTGACGGTTGTCGTGTCGCACAGGGAGTCTTGTGTCACCATGCCATCGTGGAAAGGCGCTTACGCCTTTGAGTTTCGCGGCTATGCGTCTGAGTGGTTGTACAGTCCAAAGAGCGAGTGCCGTCGGCAGACCGGCCAAGGGGTCGGGGGGTGGGCGAAGGATGATACCGAGTTGCCTGCTATAGGGGTCAAGTGCCAGTCATTGCAGGGAGAGGACGGCTTGCGGAGGCCCGATGAGGAAGATTCTGCGAATCAAGAGAGTGGAAGTGAGAAGAAGAGCTGGCCCCCAGGATGGACAATTGGTCTGGCCGAGCAGCAGCAAGAGGGCGTGATGGTATTGGTCGTAATGTGTCTGTCGTCAATGGTTGCGAGGCTTCAAACTGCGGGCAAAAGCAAGTCGAGATGGTTGGGGGGGATGAAAAATGGACGTGGCGATGGAGCGATCGCATGTTTGGATGGCCCAAGCGCAGTGCCTTGACCGCCCACCACCCACAAAACTGCACTAACAATTTCCTCCCTGCCCTCAACCTCCTCATGGATCTTCCTCCCCTCTGCCCAGCCTTTCTCTGCCCTGTGCAACCCGACGCCCTGTGTAACCAACACAGTCGCCAGCTCCCTTCAGCCCTAAACGTTCCCTCGGACTTTTCGAGTTGCCGTTTGTTCTCTGCTGCTGTGCGACAGGGACATCTTGACCTCCCGCATCATGAACGTCTATTTGACGACATCAGTTTTGTCCCTCGGCCTGCCATCAACTGCCCCCCGACACGCCCAATCCAGTTCCGAATACCCTCGGGGACCTTCGATAGTGGCATGGTAACCTGGTTCGGAGTATCTGCCATCCGAGAACTCAATGCTGCGGTGGGAGATGCAAGGTGGTTCCAGGCAACAGCATTGGTAGGCCCTTCACAACAACCGACCCACCAGTCTCTGGCCACGGGGCAACCCGTCTTTCTTGGTTGCATGACAGCAGCACTGGGCGGTGGGCGTCAAAGATGCTCTCGGCTCTGGCTCTGTGTAACAGCGCGGCAACGCTGTTCGAGTCTCCGTCGCACTATCCAAGCCGTCTTCGCGTGCCAGCACCCCTCCAACCATCTCGTCCTGGAAGATGAGGCGCGTTTTACCGACGTTGTGCTCCAAATTCGTCCCCGAAGCGCCCGTCAGACGAATCGCAGTCAGACAGACCAGCCGAGAAAAGCTCCCCATCATCACCAAGCCATGATGGCGATGCACACGGTCGCTACGGAGCCTGTCCGGGAAAGGGAAATGAGACAGCACCAGGGACCATCGAGCCTCGCCCAAGACCGTCTCATGTCGAGCCCCGAATCCGCCGACAAGCGACCATGTTCCCATCACTAAATATCGAGCACTCTCAGATTCCTCTCGGCCAGCAAATGCACGCCATGCCTGAGAATGGGCGGGATTAATTTGTTGCAAAGCCCTCCGTTATCATCCATCACGTCACGTCCGTTGATGGGATTCGGCGGTACGTGGAGATCGGAGACAGGGGTTGCGTGGGACCCGGACCTGCCCGCCCAGTGAAGCTTGTCACTCGGTTGGATTCTGAGCGGTTTCCCATCTCATGGCCCCAAGTTCGGACGGATGACCAGCTACACCTCCACCGGGGTAATAAAGTGCTAGCGCGGTACATGCCCCACCCACATAAGCAAGGATGGGCAAACCAACGCCAACGAACATCCTCATCATACCAAAGCACTACCAAAACTGGCCCTGATGGATGGAATCAATATTTAATTAACCCTCCATTGTTTGAAATTACCTGCTGGAGCCTCCGTGGCATCGAATGTGCAAGTTTCCGCAGAAACTCTGGATCCAAGGCCTCCCAAGCCTGCCCAATAGCCACTCGCAGTTGCGCCAATGACAACCACTGCAAGTTGGGATAATTGATCTCAATCCAACTCTTCATCCAAAACCATACATTTTCTATTGGCGACAAATCTGGGCTTTTGCCGGCCAAACGAGAGTTTGAATGTCCAAGGCATAAAGAAAGCGTTTGGTTTCGAGCGCTGCGTGCGACGGTGCGTTGTCTTGTTGGAAGATCCAGGTATCTCGATCCCCCTCTTGCTCGGCCAGAAAGTTGTGAACTAGTGGAATAATATGCTGACGGTATTTCTCGGCAGTAATTCCACCATATTCCTTCTCCCAGAAGAAACTCGGCCCTTTCTGCGCGCCAGCAAACGACCCCAGAACATCCAACCGTGTGGTTTTGCTCGGACGAGGGCAAAGGCTTCCTCTTCCTCCGAGTCGTGAATTGTCACCCATTTCTTCCACATATAGGACGTTGTTGCCCAAGTCTCGTCGGAGAAGAGAACAGTTTCCCAATCCTCAGGGTTCGGCCGCAGGGAGAGTTGCTCGTATGCGAAAGTGAGACGTGCGGCCTTGTGGCGATCGGTTAGATGAATCTTGTGTTTGCGAACTTGCCGTCGGTAGCCTATTGCTCGAAGGGCTGTTCGGATTGCTTGCTCTCCGTAGAGTTCGAAGCCTGGAATATACCACCTTAAATCAGGCCATGGAAGCTCGCGATGGAGCCTGTCGGCAGCAAGGAACTCACGAAGTTGGGTCTTCTGGGGTGTTCGAAGAAGGGGCTTCTTTCCGCAACGGTGTTTCTGGGGGGTAAGAGGGCCTGTTAAGGCGAGTCGGACCTGGCCAATAGTATGGCCAGTTGCTTTTGCAATCGTAGAATAGGTCCATTTGTTGTGTGTCCGAAGCGTTCGCATTTCAATTTTTTGATCGCGTGTGAGCTCGGGCGCGCGTGTCCGTGGAGGTGGAAAATCTGCCGTGTTTGTAAGGGTTGGTTGACGGAGACTCCTGTCTTTCTGTAGGCGATTAAAACGCTGTGTGGATGGAGAGTCGTGGTTGAGGAGGGCGTGAATATCCATGGCGTTGAGTGTGTTCCGTGGTGGATTTTGATACTTGGCATGCTCTGTATTAGGCAGTGTATCTGAATTTATTGACTGGATGTTCTTTACCATAGAAATTAGCTGTAGAAATACATCGAATTCAATTGCGTCAATGGCTTACAGTAACCCTGGAAATGGCCAGTCGTTGTGTGGGTCTTTTTCTTGGCTGTACCGCGCTAGCACTTTATTACCCCGGCGGAGGTGTAGACTCTGGTGCCATCGTCGGAGGGAAGTACGACAACCACAAAGCAGCAAAATCCGGACCAGAGGAACAGGAGCAGAAGGCTTTCTTGCGGAGCGGGAAGGGCTCGGGAAGCTGTCTTGGATTCCATTGGCTCCGAGTTTAACATCTTTTCAAACACCGGCCATCCCTCATGCACGGAGCTGTGGACTTGAAACACCAAAATCCCCTCCAGAAGGATGTTTTGGCAGCGATGCCCACAGCAACCGGTCGGCGGGGGTCTCTCCCAGCTGCGGGAAACGAAACAACCCAAAGTCCTGCGTGGACCAAAAAGACCACACCATCTTGGACATCGGTCATGTGGTCATCACGGCCACATCCCTTCCTTCTCTGCGGACGTACGGTCAACACCGGGAGCCCTTCAAGGGACCGTTGGCGGCATTTCCCGGCTCGAGTGTGCCTCATGGGATGCCTTGTTTCCTTGGCCTGCCTGGTCGAACAAACAACTCGCCCGACGTTGCATCACGAACATCACAGCCACACCCAGTCATTTGGCGAGCGGATCTTCCCGTCCCATGCCCGGTTCTTTGCTCTCTCAGACCGGTCAAGCAAGTCCGACGCCGAGCACCAACTTCGGCCTTGGTCCTTTGGGATAACAATTGTCCGGGCGAGTTGTCGACCGACGTCCGTGAAGGAGGGCTGCTGCGACACTTTATTCGCATGACTTCGTCGGCGGGAGCGCTGTCGTCGCTGCATTTTGGCAGCAGACGATCGCCCGGCACCGGCTTCCCGCGCACCCTCCCCCGACGCATCCAGGAGTGGAACGGACCAAACTGAATCAAGTCCCGGTTGGACCCCTCCCAAGGTGAAGCAAGCATGGGAATAATTCGGGCCGTGGGCAAGGCAGAGCACTCGGCGTCCGCGGACACCGGATCCGAGTGGGTCCCTTGACCGGCGTGGAATGATGCGGCCAGGCGAGTCCGGTCACGCCCCACCGGTGACCGGCCTCTTTTCAGGTTGCATCTCGCCCATTCTTCCGCAATGCCAAAACATGCAACTAGTCGAAACGCAGGCAGGCATTTATTCGTGCCTAACTGCACCTTGGAGCCTTGAATCACTAACATCCGAAGCCTCTCGGAGTTAGCTAACGTCATGGGGACTCGGCCCACGCCCGGAATACTCTGGCATTTCATCCCACGGGCTCGCTCTGGGTGGCATTCACAGATTCAAGTCCGAGGCAGTACTGGAAAAGAGCACCGCACGTCGTCCCATCTCACCCCCCCCCCAACAGCATCTCCATCCAGGCAAGGCTCTCGTGCTGTCCAACGCGTTCTTCCATCTCGACGTTATTTTTACACGATAATACGGGAACGATGCATAATCTCCAGCCTACCTAGCCAAATCCTTCACATCACATGGAACGTTAACAAAGTTTGAAACTAGAATTTGTCGCTCGTTGTACAGGCCAATGAAAAAAAAAAGAACCCCCGTCAGCTCCAGCCTCGCGTCGACTTCCACAGCCGTCACCCCGCTGAAAAGAGGATATCGTCAGCACCCTTTTCCCCTCGTCTCATTGGCCTGCTCGCCTGAAGTACACGCCTGAAGTACACTGGCTCTGCCAATTCCGAGCCCCTGAGGAGCCTATTTTCAGCACTTTGCAAATAAAGCCCAACACGACCTCGGATTCCAACACCATGACCGCAATCCGCCCATGAATCATCATGAGGGGTTGCGTGAGCACTCTGCAGAAATCTGACGGTTGACGGAAACAAACGCACACGCCCCCCCGCATCTTCCCGGGAACGAAGCCCACAGAAACGGGCCGCAACCATAATACGGCACTGGGCAGACGGATCCCGTCAGCCTCACCCGTCGTCCGCTCGTTTCACGTTTGTCCTTACGTAGGGCCGAACTTGCGAGCTGATCCAACCGTCCATTGTCGATTCTGAACTGCATGGTCATTCGGTGGTGCCGGGGATCAAAGACTGCCCTGGCGTCAATGCATTGCGCATTCTCCTGTTGTTGCGGCCGTGGTCTTGGTACTATCTCTTCTGAAAGCAGTAGTATCACTCGAGTCTGGACACGGCATCAAGTCTCGTCTGAAAGTATCAGTATCACTCGAACCTGGCCACACACGCATACACACACATGTGCATCATGTCATCCCGAGTCCGTACTCTGCCGTGAACAGCCCTATGGGAATGTCGATGTTCCAAACGGCTTGGGAATCAATCCTGCTTCTGCGCGCCTGACCTCCCTTCTGTTGACAACCCACCCCCTATTATGCCGTGGCCGTCGCGGTGGTGGGCGATGAACAACATCTGGCAGCTTGGGGTGGTGTAGGCTGCACACCGGTTTACGTCTCTGGTCCGTCCCATGGGAAGATGTTTCCTTGGTGATCTCACCTCCCCGTTTTGTTTCGTTTCCGATCCTATCATGTTTATGCCGAGAGAAGACGCAGGCTTCAAACCAATGCCTTGCTCACCAAGAAGTCCAACCACCGCTTTCTGGATGCGGTGGGAGTAGCTGATACTCACCGAGAGGTGCCTCATCCGGCCACCATGGTGAAGTCAATTAGGTCAGCTCGGGTCCTACATGCAGCGCATGCCTCCTGTGTATCAACCTCCACGGGCGCGGATAGGGCTGGCTGCCGACGTACGCCGAGCAGCACAAGCATCAAGCAGGGCGGCATGCCCGGTTCTTCCATGGAACCTACGACGAGGCCACCACCCGGCCGGCATATGTTCCCTACGCCTCCCCGTCAGGGCGACATGTTTCATGTCGATCCATGCACGCCACGATGGCAGCATCGCGTGCTCGGGGGTACGGCGTAGAGTAGAAACCTGTGCGACCAAGGCAGCGAGCAGTCCCGGGCCAAGGTGAAAAGAAATCCCGAACCTCGTCGGAGATATGCCACCTGGGAAAACCATCGGCGTGGGACGACGGAGGAGCAGTCCCGGACACAGCACACCCACCGCGAGACCGATCAGGGACCAGCCAATCGGCCAGACACCGACCTGCCGATCGGTCTTGCATGCTGCTGCAGTGCAGCTAGGCGCCAAAGGCCGCAAGGGGAATTGGGAGGCGATGAGGTGAGGGGAAAACACGCCGATGACTACTCAGGGGGGGACTAACAACCTCAGTAAGAACATCGGAAAGGAGGCCTTGCTCCCGATAACTCTGCTTGTGCCTGACGCGGGGGCGAAGGGGGGCGATGATGAATATCCGGCGATGGAGGCAGGTAGGGAAATAGGTAGGCTAATTGGCGCCTTGGTAGGCAGCGCTTTTTTCGCTTGTTTGTTGGTCGGGTATCCGGCGGCGTCGGCGTCTCGCCGGAGGGAAAATACTCGCTCCCCAACGGTGCGGAGTGCAGGCACCGCGGTCTACCGGAGGGACGGGCTGCGGGAAGCTGGGACAAAAGGAAAAAGGGGCCTCCCAGACTACCTCTCAGCCTTACAATTCTCAGTGCCTGGAATTGAGGCACAAGAGCATAACTCCCGGCTGAGCCGTCTGCGGGCGCGGCCATCGGGCATCGGCAGCCGAGAGAGCCGTTTCCGGCCCCTCCTTGCCTCCGCGACGCCGATGTGCTCGCCACGTGTGGTGGTCACCCCCCCCCCCGGGGTGCCGCGCGTCGGAAAGATGGTGTGCCCGATTTTATGCCCTGACTTGGGGGCATTTGATCGATGATTTCGTGTGCGTTCCGTTCCTGCAAGTCTTGCATCCAACACGCCCGTTACTGAGCGCCGATGCCACGAGTTTGGGCTGGAACAGACAGGCGCCAGTCAGTCGCAAAAGGGTTCACATCCGCATCCCGGAAAACGTGGAGTTTCGAGGGGGTGTGGCTTGCTTCCTCCATGTGTCAGTGGTGGGTGAAGCGCGCCCGCGGGGATTTTGTGCCACGCCTCCGGTGCTGCTTCGGCCTCATACCTGAGAAACGGTGATGGGGCGGATGAGTGTACCAGAGAACGGCCAAGTATGGGAATGAGGCGGGAGAGTGTGCGCTTCTCGTCGCGCGCACAGGCTGGGTTGAAAAGCATGGTGTTTTGTTGCGCGCGCATAACAAGAGCAGGAGAGGATGACGTTTCTTCATGTGCTGTTGGACACAGTGCGTCGGTGAGAGGCGGACGTCAGGCACCGGGAGGCCGACATTCTCTTCCGGCATCATCTCTATCGTTCATCGGCACGTGGGGGCTGTAGCTCGGGTCTCCCGCAGGCTCCTGTGAAGACACAACGGCGTAACTCCCGCCGCTGGGATTTGCATGCGGGGAGCAAGGCTGGTTTCGAGGCACAACTGCGTATCCCTGACGAACGAGAATACAGAAGCTGCTGCTGCAAGGGCTTCGCATCGGCGGCCACTGGCAGGACTGCACTAGGTGTCCATCTCATCGTGGCCAGCTCTGGTGTTGGGAGCCGAGTTTACAAAGTCGTATGCTGATCAACGATATAAGATTGGCCGGCTCGGGACTCTGAAAGTTTGGTTTCAAAGGCTAGGATGAGGAAACCGAAGCCTGTCGAGCAATGCTGAGTTGGCTTCCAAAGTCAGTGGACCCTGGGGTAAGACGGGACGTCCGGTTTGGCCAAGCAACAGCAATTACGACCGGAAAACTCTCCGAGCTAGGTCTCGTCATCTTGTCCCATGGAACGACCGTTGAGGTGGGTGAGCTGTTGATGTGAGGTATTCGTTAGATGTTCAAGCGACCGGGCCTCGACCCTGCGTGCAATCCAGGTTTGAGAGGCGGGACCTTCTGGAAGTCTTCTGCGCATAACGAAGTGGGCTGTGATTGAGTTGGCCATGCGATCGGTGACTTGCATAGGTTCGACACATATTTCGCGGGGTGGATTCGCGAAGGAACAAGACGGGAGAGGGACGGGAGAAGGGGGCGGGGTTCAGGGGCTGCGGTGATGACGCCAATCGATGCCAGCAGAAGAAGCAACCTTTGGCCGCCGAATATCTCTCGAGGCAAATCGATAGGATGATGCAAAAGGGTCCCTGTCTGAAAGGCAGCCACTTCGTGGTTGTGGCCGCCGCGTGGGCGCCGAAGAGGATGAGCAGTGCCATCGATTGGGTGCTGAAGATGCGGGTCGGCGGCGCTGACACACCTGGTGAGGGAATGTCTTGGAGTCTGTCTTGTTTCGCATTTTCTGTGGGAATGGGCGTAGGAGGAGTTGATTTGTGGCCATGAGTCGATGGATGCTGACAAGTTCAAGCTTCACAGTCAGGACAGTCCCGACTGGAGCAGGACCGAAGGCCCTCGCAGCCGGAGCTGCTGAGCAACGTGGCTCATGATGCGGCGGCTGCTGCATCTCGGTCCCCAATGCGGTGTCATTCTCTCGGATCGGGGCCACTTGGTTCAGCTGTTACTGGAGATCCAACACAAAGGATGATGTTGTGGTTGCAATCTGGGTGCCGGGTGTTGGGTGCCATGGTCGTATGCTCGTGACAACTGTGAGTTTCTAGGCTGCCCGTTGAAGCTTCGGGTCACTGTCGAGATGGTCCAAATCTTCGAGGGCCTTTCGAATGTCCACCAAAGTTGAAAACGATGAGTCGAGCAAGCCATAAAACGTGGGAGAACAGCCACTTGGGATTTCCACGTGGATGGGGATGCACCGATCCGAAGAATGTCGGCGGGCGTCGAGGGGTTGGGCTTCTTTGGGGATTCGAGGCGACGAGGTGGCATAATGTGGCTGTTTGGAGCTGGCCAAGTATCCGGTACTTTGCACTCATCATGGTCCTCCGTTTTCACCGGTGACGGAGCAGTTGACGGCGAGATCTGGAGCTGGCATCGGGGACTGCATGGCCGACAACAACCGCGCAGTTGTAAGAGTTGAATGCAGAGATGACTGACAATCTCATCAGTTGTTGGACGTTGTCTCGGTTGGTCCATATCGGTTCATGCAAGACGTGCACAGCCCAGGGAGCAATTGTTGCACCCCCCCCCTGAAAAGTCAACCTTGGGCGGGTGGCTGTGGGGCTTGGAGAATGTGTGTTTGTACCGTTGGTGTTGTTCCCAGAGGGAGGCCGTCCATGTCGTTGTCGTCGTTGCAAAAAGGTTTGGGAGGAGGGAAGAGTTTCCACTTGTCTTGGCGGTTTGTGGAAGTGGACTTTTGAGGCCGGTGTGGGGCCTGTGGCTTGTGGTGCTGGCTGTGGCACTTCACTTTTGGGCCTGGCTTGGCTTGGCACGCAGGTTTCCAGGCAGGAGACCACGTGATTTCGCACACTTGACATGGACAACGCCGAAACTTTGAAGACGGCCATTGTTGCCACAACGCTACTCTCTCCAGTCCAAAAGGCGACAGGCTGCTCGAGGAGAGCTTCCAGTGATCCAAAAACCAGGAACCAGCAATATTGAGCCAGAAATACAGGATCCAGCCGAGCACTGAAGCCGGCCTCGTCGCGTGTTCGCGTCACTCGCGACCGGACCTTTCCCTTCGATTCCCCCTTCCCTTGTTTCGCTCTCCTCCCTCCGGCAACGCCCGGAGGAAGGCCCAGGTTGCCCATCATGGAGTTCAATATCGAGTACGTGACATGGAGAGATCTGGAAGGTCATCGTTCTAACAAGATGGACGCAGTGATCTGCCCGTCCTCTTTCCATACCCTCGAATATATCCAGGCATGTGCTTCCCCCCAAGTATCACGAGATGCCTCGCTAACCGCTCCCAGAACAATATGCGTATGTTTTGCGGACAGCATGGCCTGGGGTCCATCATTTGTACTTTGCTGACACGACTCCCATCCCAGATACATGTGCGACTTGAAGAGTGGGTAGCCCGAGAACCCCGTCTCCGAGACCGTCGCTGACCCCTCGCAGAGACGCTCGATGCAGGCGGACACTGTGTTCTGGAGATGCCTTCGGGCACAGGGAAAACCATCACCCTGCTCTCCCTCATTGTGGCATACCAGCAGTACTACCCCGAGCACCGCAAGCTCATCTACTGCTCTCGTATGTCTTGGCATCCCTGGGTCTCCAAGGCTTGACACCTCCCCGGGACAGGCTGACCGTAAAACACAGGTACCATGTCCGAAATCGAAAAGGCCTTGGTCGAGCTGAAAGCGCTGATGAAGTTCCGGGCCGAGCGGCTGGGTCACGAAGAAGAGTTTCGGGGCCTCGGGCTCACCAGTCGCAAAAACCTCTGTCTCCATCCCTCGGTGAAGCGGGAGAAGAGCGGCAGCGTCGTTGATGCGCGTTGTCGCAGTCTCACAGCCGGTTTCGTCAGGGAAAAGAAGGAGAAGGGCGAGAATGTCGACACATGCATCTACCATGATGTGCGTCTCTTCCCCGAGACTCTGCTCGGCCACTGCGCCCTTACTAACACGAACGCCAGAATCTCGATGCTCTCGAACCCCACAACCTAGTTCCAAATGGTGTCTGGACGCTGGACGGTATCTTGCGGTATGGAGAAGAGCACAAGCAGTGTCCATATTTCACTGCTCGGCGGATGGTAAGCTCCTTCGCTGACCCTCATGGAAATAGCCACTGACAGTCAGCCAGATGCAATTCTGCAACGTCATTATCTACTCCTACCACTACCTCCTCGATCCCAAGATTGCCGAGCGTGTCTCCAAAGACCTCTCCAAGGACTGCATCGTCGTATTTGACGAGGCTCATAATATCGACAATGTGTGCATCGAGTCCCTCAGCACCGACATTACCGAAGACTCCCTGAGACGGGCGACGAGAGGCGTACAGAATCTCCAGGCCAAGATCAGCGAGATGGAGGAGTCGGATCAGAAGAAGCTCCAGGACGAGTATGAGAAGCTGGTCGAGGGCCTCCGGGGAGCTGACGAGGCACGACGAGAAGATGCCTTCATGGCGAATCCAGGTATGTCTAGTCCGGAGCACTGGTGTTGCAACCACCGCTTACACTGTTGCAGTACTACCCGATGACCTCCTCAAAGACGCTGTCCCTGGAAACATCAGGAGAGCCGAGCACTTTGTCGGATTCCTGAAACGGTTCATCGAGTATCTCAAAGTACGTGCCCTCCTCTTCCCGAGGCAAAGCCTCACCCGCTGACGACTGCCACAGACACGGATGAAGGTCCGGCAAGTCATCTCCGAGACGCCGCCATCCTTCCTAGCCCATCTCAAGGAATACACGTTCATCGAGAAGAAACCCCTGCGTTTCTGCGCCGAGCGCCTGACCTCCCTCGTGCGGACCCTCGAGCTCACCAACATCGAAGACTACCAACCGCTCCAAGAGGTCGCCACCTTTGCCACGCTCGTAGCCACGTACGAAAAGGGCTTCCTCCTGATCCTCGAGCCCTACGAGTCAGACACGGCCGAGGTCCCCAACCCCGTCCTGCACTTCACCTGCCTCGACGCCGCCATCGCCATCAAGCCCGTCTTTGACCGCTTCAGCTCCGTCGTCATCACGTCGGGCACCATGTCCCCGCTCGAGATGTACCCCAAGATGCTCGGCTTCACCACGGTCGTCCAAGAGTCCTACGCCATGACGCTCGCGCGGCGCTCCTTCCTCCCCATGATCGTTACGCGCGGCAGCGACCAGGCGGCCATCTCGACGTCGTTCAGCATCCGCAACGAGCCCTCGGTCGTGCGCAACTACGGCAACCTCCTCTCCGAGTTTGCGCGCATCACCCCCGACGGCATGGTCGTCTTCTTCCCGTCCTACCTCTACATGGAGTCCATCATCTCCATGTGGCAGGGCATGGGCATCCTCGACGAAGTCTGGCGGTACAAGCTGATCCTCGTCGAGACGCCCGACGCGCAGGAGACGTCGCTGGCGCTCGAGACGTACCGCACGGCGTGCGCCAACGGCCGCGGCGCCGTCATGCTGTGCGTGGCGCGCGGCAAGGTGTCGGAGGGCATCGATTTCGACCACCACTTTGGCCGCACCGTGCTGTGCATCGGCGTGCCGTTCCAGTACACCGAGTCGCGCATCCTCAAGGCGCGTCTCGAGTTTCTGCGCGAGACGTACCGCATCCGCGACACGGATTTCCTGTCGTTCGACGCCATGCGCCACGCCGCACAGTGCCTCGGCCGCGTGCTGCGCGGAAAGGACGACTACGGTATCATGGTGTTGGCCGATAGGCGGTTCCAGAGGAAGCGCGCGCAGCTGCCAAAGTGGATCAACCAGGCCATGATGGACGCTGATGTGAATCTGAGCACGGATATGGCGGTCAGCAGCGCGAGGCGGTTCCTGAGGACCATGGGCCAGGCGTTCCCGGCCGATAAGCAGGACGGGGTGAGCGTGTGGACGATGGAGCACTTGGCGGCGCACAAGGAGAAGATGGAGAACGAGCGCATCGTGGAGCTGACGCTGGCGAAGGAGAAGGAGGAGGCCATGATGGTTGGGAATGGGGGCGGGGGTGGGAAGAGGGTGGAGAGTGACTACGAGATGGATGAGGACGACGAGGCCGAGATGATGGCGTTGGATGTCATGTGAGTGATGTTGGCAGAGAAGAGGATTTCGGGGAAGTTGAGTGCCTTGCCATACGCAATGAATAGAATGGATTCCTGGGACCCGGCGGCCATGATTTCTGTCATTCGCTTCCTTGACTGCGCTCCCACCCAACAAAACATGGCCATCCTCAGAGAGCTGAACACATTCCTCAGCTAGCCCAGGGACCAACACGCAGAGAAGAACGAATTGAAATACTCAGTCCAATCAACGAACGCAGAGTCTAGCATCCACATCTCGTGTTATGCTCCTGGTCCCTGGGCACACGCACGGGGTGACAAACTCTGACATGACAGGCTCGGAACTCGGAGGAGAGAAGATCGCCACTATCATGGTACGAAACATAGGGTTACATTCAGCGGTTCGAGCATCGTAGATCGGGGCTAGGCTCGCCCGAGGGGCCGCTGTCAGTCAGGATGGGCTGGGACGGGTTGTCGGTACTCCGTACAGAGCATGGGGGATACCTCTTTACTTGGGCATGTGTTGTTGACGGGGTGAGGCCGAGGCAGCGAGGTCTTTATTTCTTTTCTTTTGCTCTCGTGCTTCAAGGGTATGTAACGTTATATATTTTCGGCGTTACGTACACATATGGAGGAGTCCGTGATGGCAGAGGGGGGCACTATTGACAGCCGTTCTCGAATAAGTGGGCATTGGGCGGAATTGTGGGCTTGGCATGGGATGATGAAGGGCTGAAGGCCTCTGGCGATGACGCATGTTTGTGGACGTTTTCGTTTTTTTTCTTCTCTTCTGAATGTCCAATCCATTGTGATGGCAGGCGGTGGTGGTGGTGGTTTTGGCATGTGAAAGTCATGGGTGAAGTGCCCCTCATCGGAAGTGGGGGTCGCGAAAAGACCCAACTGGAAGGCAGGATGAACCTGGGAATGAAAGGGTGCATCTCCCGCTGAGGAGGCCTTCCGCTTTTTTATCCACCCTTGCCGGCCTTGATCAGCGTCCAGGGGAGGGGGGGAGCTCGTCCCAAGTTTTTTTGGGGGGGGATGGTGAGGCAGTTGACGAGACCAGAGAGCAGAGCGACAATTCTCGTATGCGAGGTTCTGATCGGTATCTTGTGCTTCGTCTTTCTCCCCGGACGACCTACCTCAGCCTGAGCCGAGGAACAAGACTCGAACAAAAGCACCCTCTGGCCTCGGTCGGCTCGTCCATCGCCACGTTCCAAGCCAAGCGGCCTCGGACGGAATACCAACCTGAGAAAGCCGTGCTAGCGTCCATCCATGTACCGAATGTACCGAATTGGTACTATTCTCGGAATCTTGCACATCTGGGAAAGGCCATGGCAAGGTTCATTGCACTCGGAGAAGAAAAACCAACACCCTGGCTCATCGAGGTCCCTCGGTGTAACAACGGTGTGTCTCCCAAGAAGCATGTGCTGCATGTCGGGCTGTCCTTGGCCCAAACGGCGGCTTCAGGGGCTCCCCATCCGCGGTGTGGTGCATCTCGTCACATCTCTGGGAATCGACAGCATCCGATGTCCGGAGAGCGGTGCGCGTGTATGCACTGCTGAATGGCGTCAAGATAAGAAACGTCCAGGTTGATCGCCGCGCAGGGTGACGGCACTGGAGTGTTCATATCTCGAGTTTCGACTGGTGTCAGCGTCGTCGATTGCGGTCAGAGAGGAGGGGTCGTGTTGGAATTGATCCCCGAAGATGGAGACCTAGCTCGGGATACAAGCTCTGGGGGCAGAATTGACGATGCCATCTCTGGGTATTTTGTGTCCGCCCCGTCCGTTCGATGTCCTCCTGGAATGAGTGCGCCGCATACTTTTCAATCATGGATAGGCGCTCGCTCCCAATGGCTCGGGGAATTCAGCGATGGCTTCGCTCAGAGAGGGGTCGAGGAGCTTGGGCCACTCTCACATGTCAAACCTGCCCTGGTCTGACAGCATGGAACACCGTGCATTTCGCCTTGACCAAGACCCACTCGACCATCGGCTTCTTCTTATCAATGTGCACCGAAAGGGAGGAGGGGGCGAGGCCACAACCCTCCCATGCTCCTGGTGCTGTGGTACTGGTGCTGTGGTGCTTCCCAACGCAACCGTCACCAGTGAAACACCCCACCTGGGACAACCTGAACTCTGGAAGCCACGGCCCATGGCTCACCTTTATCGCCGCCTTGGGCCCTGGGTCCATTCTGCCGTGAAAGAGCAACCCCCAATCGCCCCGCCTGGTTCGCTGGCTGGTCCATTCGGGTCCAGTGGAAGGCACGAGTCGGCCGATGACAGGGCCGTGTCCGGGTGCGAACTGGAAAGCACATGAAATCCGGATTCCTCCGTGTCGGCAGGAGAGCATGGCTTGCGTGGCGGCATAACGTCCCAGCTTTGCATTTAGCTATCACCGAGCCCCAGTTTCCTCCTGCCCTCCATCTGTCTCTGCTCTCTGCTTCTCCTGCTCACTCAAATCCCCGACATCCAACGTCTTTCCTCGTCATCCACCATCCAATCAGTCAACCTTACAACATTCACCCACCAACAGTATTCTGAAAGATGTAGGTGCAGGCATTCCTATGAAGCCACTCGATAGGACCCCCCCCCCCTCAAACATCAACAACTTTCAACAGCTCAGCTCTTTCCAACTCTCCTCTCTTCCTCCTATCCCCCTCTGCCCCCACCAACATCCGATGCCCCCGTTCGGTCATCCTTCGTCGAGTTCTGAACTTCTCTAACCTACCCCGCCTAGACTTACGCAAAGATGACGACCTCCGACCAAATCAATGGAGACCTCACCAATGGGCACGCCCAGAACGGCAACATCTACACGGTGCTCTCCCAGAATGGGGATGGCCCCCACACCTCCCAGCCGGCAGTCAATGGCGACGGGACCAACTGGGCCTTTGTCAACGTACGCAAACCATTCTTCCCATAGCTGTAACTCGAGCTGACCCATCCCCAGCACATCCTCAACTACCCCGTAGTCAACGACTCCGTCGCCACCTTCAAGTCCACCCCCCTCGGCCAGCGATCCTTCGAGCTCGGCGACTCGGCATACCGCATCTTCGCCGTCCCCGTCCTCCCCTACTTCTCCTGGCCCCTCCAGTTGATCACCCCCTACGCGAAGAAGGCCGACGACCTCGGCGACAAGACGCTCTCCAAGGTGGACGAGAAGTTCCCCATCGTCAAGAAGCCCACCGATGAGCTCATGAACGACGCCCGCTCCATGGCCTCGCTCCCCCTCCGCGTCGGCCAGACCGGCAAGGAGCACGTGCTCAGCACCTACGGGGCTGAGTTGGACAAGACGGGCGGGAAGGGCCTCATCGGCCACGGAAAGGCGGCGGTCACGACCGCCCTTATCCTCACCTCCGAGTCCCTGTCCACTGTCAGCGCGTATCTGAATGAAAAGAAGAAGCAGGCCAGTGAAGTGGTCGAGGAGAAGACTGCCAGCAGCTAGGCGGGGGAAGAGGTCGAAAGGTCGAGAGAGTTTGGTGTAGGGAGTTTCTCCCCCGAAAGATACCCCCTCCACCCCCTTGAGCGCGCTGGTTGGTTTTCCATATTCATTCTCCCCCGGACGGGCTTCGAGGCTTCGTGGTTCTTGGCCCCGATTGATGTATTTCCCCTCCTGAGCCGGGGTCAAAAAGGCCTTTCTCATGTTGGTTGAGGGGGGATCTAGAAAGGTTTCGGGTGTTTCCTTGACGGTCGCGGCGTTTATTAGAGTGTTTTTGCCAAAGTATCATGGTCATACCTTTCGAGAGGAGTTTGTGACAATGTCTGCAGCGAGAATCTAGGTTCGGGGATGCTGGCTTGGGCCATGGGTGCCATTTGATGGAGGATAGAACAAGCGGCGGAATATCGGGTTGTCAAGCTTGGAAGTTTTGATAGGAAGAGCCTGAATACATTTGAGATTGTACAATCTGTACTCTGCATCGTGAACTGACTGCCAAAGTCTACGCATGGAGATGTTCTACGATGGAGGGAGGACGCTGAGGGAGCATCACATTTCCGTTCGTCGTCAGCTGCTCCGTCCTCTATTGTAAGATATGTATACAGTCATCCCGGGACCTCTTGTCTAACTCCCATTAAATACATCACTCAGAACCGCCCGACGAGTCATAGTCAACCAAGCCCCCAGACCGCTTCTCGTCACTGGGACGGGCATCGTGGCTGGTGATCTTGTCTCTTACGTCGTCAACCTCCATCTCCCCAACATCGCTGGCCACCTCGCCCTCTTCCACATCCTCCGGAACCGCTCGAGGATATCTCTCGAACCTGTCATTCCCGCCCCCTCGACCGCCTCGGCCTCGACCACCCCGGCCTCCCCGTCCTCTGTGGTCACCACGGCCCCCACGGTCGCCGCGTCCTCTTCCACGGCCTCCCCGAGGCTCCCACTTTCCGCGTGTTCGGTTTTCATGTCCTTCGAAGGACACTCTCTTCCTCGGGTGCCGTGATGCATCTTCCGCCTCCCCTTCGTCTCCCGATTCTTCCGCCTTGCGTTTCCTTCGCTCCGTGGACCCCAGAGAGAAACCCTCTGGGAGGGGGTCGCCGGTGGGAAAGACGTAGATGGTCGGGAACTCGATCACCGTGCGGCCGGAAAGGGCGTTCGCCAGAGTGTCGAAGGGGGAGATGGGGATGAGAGCCTTTTGCCCTGGTGGTGGCCGGGCTTGGAGGAGGAAGAATTGCCAGGCAGAGGTCTTTTCGTCTTCCTCGGCTGTTGATCCCCATGCGCTTGTCTCGGGGTCTTGTAACAAGAGCTTGGTCGGAAGCCAAGCGGTCGATGTCGCGTCTTGTATCGCCCCTTCTGTCGAAGGCTTCTTCTTCGGCGCCCGATGCGCTCTCTTCTTCTTGGCCGGGGCGTCGTCGTCCTCCTGTCCCCGCGCCTGCTCCTTCGCCAGCCGCGCCACCTCTGAAGCATGCCACTCCATCGCGTGAACCAGCCCATCCTTCATCCTCTTCCCCTCCAGCATCCGCCGCAATATCCTCATCGGCCTCCCTCCCTCCTCCTCCACCCCATAAACCAACCACTCCACCTGCCAATTCACACTCAACATCTTCCGATCCCACTTGGTCGCATTCTCCCTCTGCCTCGCCATCCCCCTCGGCATCGCCACAACCTCCACCCCCTCCTGCCTCAACCGCCTCCTCGCCGCCTTGTCAAACTGATGCTCCTCCCTCCCCTCCTGTTCCGCCCCTGGTATCGCCGCCCCCGCCGGTACATGATGCAAATCATCCCCGAACCACACCTTCCTAAACGACCCCCCCCTCTTGTTGCTCCCGCGCATCTCCTCCCGCGCGCTCGCCACCGAACCGAGCTCCCGCTCCCGCCGCTCGCACGCCCGCTCGATCGACGTCAGGAAGTTGTAGTCGTGGTCCCATCCCGCGGGGGTCGTGAGCTGGGCGAGAGGGACGAAGGCGCGTGCGTTGCGCACGCCGTCGCAGGACGCGCGCGCTTTGTGCCGCTGGATGCAGGCGAGGGAGCAGGTGCGCGTGAGGCAGCGCGGGCATTTGTATTTGGGGGGGGCGGCGTGGCAGATTGTGCAGAGGGTGGTGAGGAGGGTGTCGGGGGCGGTGGTGGCCGCCGTTGCGGCTGAGGGGGGAGGTGGTGGTGGTGATGCCATGGTGGGTTTGGATCGCTCGTGGTGGACTAGTGATTTCGGTGGGGTGTCGGGGGCATTGGTACGTCGTGGAGGGTCGTTGGGGTGTGTGAAATGGGAAGACGGACTGGTGTGTCGATGGCTGGAGAGGATGGAATGTTTTTGTTGGAAAAGTGGTCGTGACGGTGATGGGGATGCGAGGTTTCTTATCGGCGACTTTTTTCCTGGCAGAGCTGCGATAAGCGTTTGCTGGGGCCCGGCCGGGGCTCGCCCGGCAGGCAATGCGCCCTAGACCGGGATCTCTTCAGGTACTTACAGACATCTCAAATTTCAATCTGTAATACAGCAACCAAGACACAACCTAAACACACGAGAAGAGATATTTGCTTAGTACCTAGGTATCCAAGCTGATATTAATTTAAACAGGGGGGTATTGTCCTATTTTCCCACATACAGCAATTCGTTCGCAGGTTTGACACAGTACAAGACGACCTGTACGAAGTTCATGATGTTGGAGAGACAGTAGGTACCCACCTACTTAACACTGAAACCTGATTGTAAGAACAATGGCGGGATGCACAATTATTTGACCTCACTGGCCACCTAGCTTGTGACGAGTGCCCAGACCATACGGAAAGAAACCAGGGGCAGCAGTGACCTGGACAGAACCTCGGGGTTGGACTTGGGACTGGACCCTTTCCGGCCTCTTGCTGGACTACCGGACTGCCCGAGACATGTCGTGGCAGTGAAACCTATCCCGCACCTCTCTTTACCTTTTACATGTTCACCCGCACATGGTGTTTGTTGATTGCCCAGGCCCGCCCTCCTGCTGAATTCAAGCAGGCCACCATACCCTGGAAGCCGTCAACATCGAGCTTGCCCCTGAATGAGTTTCCATTGCCGTCCCTTGGTATTGACTTCGGTCGTGTCCACGGGAAACAATTCATGAGAAACACCTTGGAAACGAGAAACGGGACCCAAGCTCCACTCCCCGGCACCGGAAACAATGGCCGAATCGCAGTGGACCGGCCCCGCCTCCCCGCCCATGGTGCAGCCGAAACAGGGGACCATGCAGGCCCCGGCATGGGAGCTTCCCGCCCTACGACTTTTCAGCTGTGGCCAGATGCCCGACCTCCGATCCCCTCCTGCATCATCGTCAACCTCACGGAACGACTCAAGGACACCCATTTGGGACGGCGTTGGCTTTTCTTCTCCCTTTCTGTTTCTTCTCGCAGCCTTCAGCTTGCGTGATGCCTCCAATCTGATTCCTACCACCCACTCGTCTTCTTCGGCAGCTCTCCGTCCCGCGGTACGGACACGCACCACCTACGCAGTCGCACGGAATAGCCTGGAGCATGGCAATATGGAGACGCGGCTCGCGCCGCCTCGCCCTTGTTCTCTGGACCGTCGTCGTCGTCCTCCTTCTGCGATATCGAGACACCATCTCCGGCCTCGTCACCCCCAATGACGTCCGTCTTGTCCCATTCCCTCCGGGCAGCGAAAAGCAGGCGGGAGCAGCAACACCCCACGACCATGGCACGAAGCCCGTCGACACCACCAGCGCTCCCAACGCCGCGGCGCCGCCAAAGAAGAAAAAGACAGGCCTTGAAAGCGCCAAGTACTTTGTCAAGAGCGGCTATGACTGGAGCAAGCTGCGCCGACAATACCCCATCGCCGCCGACGACATGATCCACCCGCCCAAGGGCCCGGCGAAGCCACTCCAGCGCGTGCAATACGCCTTCCCCCGCGCGGCATTCACTCTCAATGAAAAGCAACAGGGCCAGCGGGACGCTGTCCGCAAGGCCTTCAAGCGCGCCTGGGACGCCTACGTCAAGCACGGCTTCCCCCACGACGAGCTGACCCCCGTCTCCCTCCACGGCAAAGACACGTTTGGCGGCTGGGCCGCCACCATGGTCGACGCCCTGGATACCCTGTACATTATGGGCTTCCACGAAGATTTTGACGCCATGCTGCCCTCGGTCGGCGCCATCGACTGGTCCGACACGGAGCTCACCTCTCTCAACGTCTTTGAGACCAACATCCGCTACTTGGGAGGCCTGCTGGCCGCGTACGATCTGAGTGGCGAGAAGGTCCTCCTTCTCAAGGCTGTGGAGCTAGGCGAACTGCTCTACGCGGCTTTCGACACGCCCAACCACATGCCCCCTTTTGTAAGTCACCGTCCCACGAGCCCCTTTCCGGTTCTAACTTGAACAACAGTGGCTGGACTTTGCCGATGCCAAAAAGGGCAGCCAGCGCGCGGGCACCACCCAGCCCTCGGCCTCGCCCGGCTCCCTCTGCCTCGAGTTCACGCGCCTCGCTCAGCTGACAGGCGACGACAAGTACTACGACGCCATCGACCGCATCAAGCGCTTCCTCGAGCGCACGCAGGAATCCACCCTCCTCCCCGGCCTCTGGCCCATCTACCTCGACTTTGAGCGCGAGATCGCCAACAACTCGGGCGACTTCTCGCTCGGCGCCCAAGCCGACTCCCTCTACGAGTACCTCCCCAAGATGTCAGCCCTCCTCGGCGGCCGCGACCCGTCCTACGAAAAGATGTACCGCCGCGCCGCCGCCGTCGCCTCGAAGCACCTCCTCTTCCGCCCCATGACCCCAGACAACGCCGACATCCTCTTCGCCGGCGACGCCCACGCTCGCTCCCCCGACGACGTCGACCTCCTCCCCGACGGCCAACACCTATCCTGCTTCGCCGGCGGCATGTTCGGCCTCGGCGCCAAGCTCTACGGCCTACCCGCCTCGGACCTCGCCACGGCTGAGAAGCTCACGCGCGGCTGCGCCTGGGCCTACGCCGCCTTCCCCACGGGCCTCATGCCCGAGACGTTCAGTCTGCTGCCGTGCGCGTCGCGCGCCGCCTGCGCGTGGAACGAGACGCGATGGGAGGAGGAGGGCGATGAGCGCTACCCCAAGGGCTTCCGCTACGTGCGCGATTCGCGCTACATGCTCCGGCCCGAGGCGATTGAGAGCGTATTTCTGCTATACCGCATGACGGGGCGGGCCGAGCACCAGGATGTGGCTTGGCGCATGTTCTTGGCGGTGCAGGCGGCGACGGTGACGGACGAGGCGAATTCGGCCATTGCGGATGTGAATGTCAATGTCAAGGGGGGGGTGAAGACGGAGAAGACGGATGAGATGGAGAGCTTTTGGCTGGCGGAGACGCTCAAGTATTTCTACTTGGTGTTTTCGCCGCCGGATGTGGTGGGGCTGGATGAGTGGGTGTTTAACACCGAGGCGCATCCGTTGAGGAGGCCGGATCGGTGAGGGTCGAGGGAGTGGTATTTGGATTGGGATTTGGAGGGCTTGTTGCTTCCCCTTTCTCTCTGGCAGGGGCGGCGTCGGTCTGAGCCTAAGTTGATGAGGAAGAGGACGCCTAATCGTTTACATGAGGCATAACCACCTAGGCTGAGCAGCAAACACCTGGCGTCCGACTGGCGGAGGCGGCGCACGCGACACTAAGAACACCCTCTGGACGCAGTCAAGTTAATGTTCTCAGCCCTTTGGAGGGAGAGGGCACGCGAAGAATGCCTGTCACCGAACCAAGACGGCCGAAACAACACATCAAGCCTCGACAAGCCCAAAAGATCGGCAACTCCGTCTCCAGATCCAGGCATCACCATCCCCAAGTTGCGCGATATTTGGACCTTACCCCTATACGGCACAGCACAGCAACTTCGCAGCAACAACGAACGCACAGCAGTTCTGTTCACGCACACAGACCTACTATCATCGTCCTCTTCCATGAGGCTCGGCTCCGCCCGGAAGGGCAGGAAACGACTCAACACGATTGGGATGACACCGATGAAGCTATCTTCGCAGGGTGGTGGTTCAGTGGTGGCGGTTCCGCCCGAGCGAGAGCGGCGGGATCACCACCACCGCCGCCGCTGCCCTGCCGGGTGCGGACGGGGAAGGAAGACTATATGTCTGCCTTGCGGCGACCGGGCGGAAAGCCTGACGGGATGGGTTGGTTTGGACTTTTATTTACTGGGGCTGAAAATATTAGAGGGGAAAAGGGGGCGGTGCGGCGGTAGCGATGTTTATGCTATTTGCTGGCGCCGATGTGACGAGGCTGGGTGGATTTACATGTTGTTGTTGGCCTGGCTGGCTGTGGGGCTGATGAGGCCGGCCGGGGTTTTGGTCGGGTTGGGGGCCGTAGAGCAAGGCAAAGCGGTTGGAGTATCATACCCGACGTACATTTGGGTTTGAATGGACAATTGCTTGTGAGAGTGAAGCATTGTTTCCGTCTTCGCCTTCCCTTTCACTGAACACCCAAAGGCTGTCAACCTCTCAACCTCCCCATCCTCGGAGAGAAACGGACAACATCCCCGACGCCAGCCAGCCTCCTCGGGAAGACCAGGCTGGTCGGGCACCTATGTTGAGTGGTTTAATATATCGCTTACTACCAAGGGGCGAAGGTCCCGCGGGTTTTCCGTCTCATGGATTGGGCGTGTGTAACCCCGCGTGCCGGTCAAGAGGTCTGAGAGAGCAGAGAGGCAATACAACCAACCCTAGTATCACATGGACCGATGAGAGGCTACATGTGTGTGTGCGGCGGGACGGCGGCTGCTTGAAAGTGACGTCGGTCTTTGAAAAAGGAATCTCGGGGGTAGCGCCGCGAGGGTTAAACCCAGCCACGGGGGGGGGGCTGATCGTTTGCGAGTGTGCGGTAGTTGTTGCAAGGCGATTGGGTTGTTGTTTGGACTTCTGGAAGGCTTCCACGCAGGAATCGGCGTCACGCGACATGCTCAATGGTCCAATGAAGAGAGGAGGTCATCTCGCCACTTCTTCGACGTCGAGGTTCATGCAGAACTCGGAAGGTGGTACGAACCCACGCGAGGCTCGGTCGCGTTACACACACACACATGCAGAGGTCTCTTCTGTCCTGTACAGTGCCGATTGAGCCGGGCGAGGAATTGGCCAAGTGCGCGGTCTGGTGGTATCTGGAGTCTTGGAGTCTTGGATATCGTGGCTATGCGCCTGTCACGGGGGGGGGGGGGTTGTGCTGGACAGGAAATAAGCCGGGCGAACTCTGCTGTGCCGCGAGGATGCTGGGGAGATTTCGGACCAGTTTCCTAACCATTCCGACGGTCATGGCTGACTGGAATGAAATGGCTGCCCACTGCGGATCGGTGAGGAAAGAGGATTTGGAGATTCCACTATCGAGGCGTGGACCGTTCCGCGAATGGATCCGGGCTGATGCGGAGTCGGGATCAGGAGATGAGCATGGAAGCGAGGCGAGGTGGTGAGTGTCCAAAGCGGACAACAATGGCAATGCGTTCATGTGTTCATGAAGCCCAAGTGTGGGGTAGACACTGGACGGAACGCGGCACATTGTGATTCATGACACCGCGGTCACATCAATGGATGTCCCGCCAGGGTCAACTCGGACCAAACTTTTGAATCTCGAGGTTGTAGGTGAAATGGATGGAATGGGGCTGAGTTTTCCGTTTGGTGGACCGTCGCTGATGGACTTGGTGACCATTGGGGATTTCGGTCCCCAACTCGCGGCCGAGCGTCAGCCCTCGACAAACAAAGCCCCGCGGGCGCCAGGGTTGGGCCTGTGGTAATGGTCCGTTGGTGAAGGATTCAACGGGGCGCGACGGAATTCCTCGAGACCCTGCCTGAGGCTGTTCACGTGGCGGAGAGCAAACTGTAGCTCCGGCCATGGGATGGCGGCCAGGAATTGCTGAGTGAGTGAGTGACAATGTTCTTAGCAATGTTGGAAGAGTCGTGTCATCGAGCTCCGTGCCGTATTTCGTATTGGACCTAGAAATGTCTGGGCCGTCGGGAAGCAGTGGTTGATGAGGGGCAGAGAAGGACAAGAGGGGATGACGGGAGGGGAAAGGAACTGGTGGATCCAATCAGCCTTGCAGCGGGAAATGGGGAAAGCTTGGAGACGCCCCACAGATTCGTGAAGGTGTGCCGTGGGCCGCGGACCCGTTTCAACGCCCCCCTGCGCCCGCACCGTGCATGCCCAATGTTTCCCTCCCCCTGGCACAGACCACTCCAGTCGACCATTCCATCCACACAGCCCATCCATACAGAGCCACATGATGGGATGAGCATCGAGCACCCCAACTTCCCAAGCCGCGCATCGCCGCCGGCGAGAATGCTACAAAACAAACCAGCCGCCCAGGTCTGCGAACCCCTTGCCACTCCTGCCGCCATCGAACTCGTAGACGATTCAGCATCTCCAACCATCACCTCTCCCTCTCCCATCGTCCCATGTCATCCCAGCGACCTCTCCTCCCCGCATCCGCCGTCAACACCACCTCGACCGCAATGAGCGACCACGGATCCTCCAAGGGCAAGGCCCCCGAGCAGAACGATGTCAGCAACAACATCGGCTTCCGCCCCCAAGTCAACATGACGGTCGAGCCCCCGAAGCCCGAGGACCTGCAGAAGAGCTACGCTAGCATCGTCGGCGACGACTCCGGTCCCCAGGGCTGGTACGGAAGCATGAGTACGTCGCCGTCCCTCCCCACCCCCCCGACACCACCCAAAGGCTAACCCCCCACTCAGTCAACGCCCTCGGCGCCGTCGTCGGAACCATGGGCGCCTTCCCCTGCATCGTCTGCTGCCCGAACCCCTACAAGCGCGTCGGCCAGGGCAACGTCGGCCTCGTCACCAAGTTTGGCAAGTTCTACAAGGCCGTCGACCCGGGCCTCGTCAAGATCAACCCGCTCAGCGAGAACCTGATCCAAGTCGACGTCAAGATCCAGATCGTCGAAGTCCCCAAGCAGATCTGCATGACCAAGGACAACGTCTCGGTCAACCTGACCAGCGTCATCTACTACCACATCGTGTCCCCGCACAAGGCCGCCTTCGGCATCACCAACGTGCGCCAGGCCCTCATCGAGCGCACGCAGACCACCCTCCGGCACGTCGTCGGCGCGCGCGTGCTCCAGGACGTCATCGAGCGCCGCGAGGAGGTGGCGCAGAGCATCGGCGAGATCATCGAGGACGTCGCCGCCGGCTGGGGCGTGCAGGTCGAGTCGATGCTCATCAAGGACATTATCTTTAGCCAGGAGCTGCAGGAGTCGCTGTCGATGGCGGCGCAGAGCAAGCGCATCGGCGAGAGCAAGATCATCGCCGCCAAGGCCGAGGTCGAGGCCGCCAAGCTGATGCGCCAGGCCGCCGACATCCTGTCGTCTGCGCCGGCTATGCAGATCAGATATCTTGAGGCCATGCAGGCCATGGCCAAGAGCGCCAACTCAAAGGTCATCTTCTTGCCGGGGCAGACGATGGCCTCGTCCGCTCAGTTGAACTCGTCGCTCGACAATGGCGCCGGCTTTGGTGGCGGCGAGGGAAGCGGCGGCAATGAGTTTGGCGGCGATGGCGGCTTCAACTCGGCCATCAACGCGCGCATCATTGAGAACATCTAAGCTCTTGGGACTACCTAGGTACCTCGTGGCTGGATGACCTTCCTACCTATAACCCACCATTCCACCGCCAGTACCAACATCACACATCTCAAGAACGACCAAAAATCCACTGTACACTACCGCCATCTCGTCGGATCTCACACTCTTCGAGCCCAAAACAATAACAACAACAACAACAAAACAACCTACGACATAGTGATGTTAGTCATGACTTGGGGGGACAGCTGGGACTCTGGAACGGAGGACGACAAATGTAATGAGGAAGCGGAACACACAAGGTGCTGATGATGTCTGATCTTTTTTCGACGAATTTTGTTTTTCTTGGGGAGGGATACGCGATACCCATTGTCTTCTTGCCTTTTTTTCCTTTTCCTTTTTGCTCGCAATGATACCAGATACGTTACCACATTCGTTTTTCTTTAGCTTCTTTGGTGTGGGAAAGAAGCAGTATGGGTGAGAGTTGGAACAGACAGTGGAATACAAAATGGTTTCCCACATACGTGCTTGACAGGTACCTACCCATATCCGCGAAGAGAACTGTTGGAAAAAAAGTGACAGATGTATTTTGCTCAGGGGGTATATACCTCTCGACTCTTGTATCCACACATCCCTCTCCTCCGCCTACTTGACTTAATCAAAGCCCTCAAATTCATCATCGCTCCCCTCCTGCGCCTTGGCCAGGTTCTGCGCCCTCACCTGCCCAATCATCACCTCGAGCTTCTTCTGCTCCTCCTTCTCCCGCTCCGTCATCTCGCTCGCCCGCTGCGCCTCGCGCTTCCTCCGCTTCTTCTCCCGCCTCGCCAGCTTGGTATCCTCATTCTCCGCCTTGCCGCTCCACGCCTCATTCTTCTTGCGCTTGAGCTCCCTCTCCGTCGTCTCGCCCTCGCCGGCGGGGCCCTCCGCCACCTTGGCTGCTTTGGCCGCCTTCCACTCGGCCAGCTCCTCCTGGCGCTTCTTCTCGCGCGCCCTGTCGCGGAACGCCACCCCCTCAATGTCGATCCCGAGCCCCAGGCTCCGGTCAATGTCCGTGCGACCTTTGAGCTCCGGCATCTTGGGCAGCTCCAGCAGACCCCACCCCTTGGCGAGGTCGAGCCAGTCGAGGTCGCCGACGCGGAAGATGGACGTCGCCTGGTGCTCGAGGTAGCTGCGCGCCCAGCTGACAAAGGCGCGCTGCGCGAGCTGGTAGACCTCGCGGTCGGCGAGGGCCTCGGCGCGGAGCTTGGCGGCGGAGCGATCGGCGTCGGCATCCGAGAGAGAGATGGCGGGCCGCTCGAGCGGGGTGATCGGGGTTTGGCGCACGTCGAGGAGCTGCACGTAGCCCTCCTCGCGGCCGGGGTGGAGAAGGACGACGGCGAGGCCACGGCGGCCGGCACGCCCAGCACGCCCGCAGCGGTGGATGAAGACTTTTGTATCGGTCGGGGGGTCGTGCTGGACGACAAGGTCGACCTGCGGGATGTCGAGGCCGCGCGCGGCGATGTCGGTGGTGAGGAGGATGGTGGGGGTGGTGGCGTTGACGAAGCGTTCAAAGTTCTTCTCGCGCACCTGGGGCTCGAGCTTGCCGTGCAAAGAGACGAGGTTGAAGCCGGGCGGGAGGACGCTGGAGAGCACGCGGGTGAAGTACTTGACGGCGAAGCAGGTCGAGAAGAAGACGATGGAACGCTGGGGGCGGGGGTCCAGCTTCTCGAGGAGCTGGCAGAGGGCGGGTGTTTTCTGGCTGGCGGGGGTGACGAGGTAGGACATTTGGAGGGACATGGGCGTCTTTCGCTCCTGGATGACGCCGCCGTCCTTGAGGCTCTTGACTCGGACCGTGATCTTGTGCGGGTAGAGCATGCCGACGAGAATGAGGCGCTCGACGGCTTCGCTGAGGGAAGCGCTGAAGAGGCCCGTTCGGCGCTGCTTGGGGAGGTAGCCGAGGATGCGGGTGAGCTCCTGGGAGAAGCCGAGATCCAGTAGTCGATCGGCCTCGTCCATGATCAGGACTTCGAAGCTGGAGGCGGGTGCTTTTACGTATGGGCTCGACAAGAGCTCAGCCAGGCGGCCGGGCGTTGCGATGAGCAGGTTTGGGGAAAGTCGGAGGAATGCGCTGAGGTCCTCGGCCGCCTTTGTCGTGCCTCCAACCAGGAGCTGTGGAACAATCGCCGTCTCGGTGGTCGCCGGTCGCTTCTCGTCGCTTTTGCTGTACTGTAACAACTCGGAAGATGGGCCGTGGAACTTGATGAGTGCCAAGAGGACATTGTAGATCTGCGTCGCCAGCTCGCGAGTCGGCGTTATGATGATGCCCTGGACGTGATGTCTCTTGGCCGGTTCGTCGCTCTTGAGCAGCCTCTGTCACGGAGTCCGTAAGTATGTGCTTTTACAGCCACATCCAAGACGTGCTTACCTCTAATACCGGGATCAGGAAAGCGAGGGTCTTCCCGCTACCGGTGACAGCTTCGACAACGACGTCCTTGTTGCCGCGAAAGATCTCGAGACACGACTTTTGCACCGGGGTGGGATGGGCAAACCCCATGGACGACATGTAGTCGAGGATCCATTGTGCTAATGGCGGTGTAAGGGCGTCCCATGATCTTGGCGCCTTTCGGGCGCGGGCTTGATCTGGAGCCATGGTGTCTCTGGAGGCTTTGATGAAGCTTCTCCCACTGGAATCTCACGATGGCGGCGAATTGGGAGCACCACAGCAGCGCTTGATGGAAAAAAGTTGGGACCCGCTTTCCTTATCTACTTATCGATAAGCTGGACTTGGCAGACTTGGACATCAGGGTCTCACTCTCGCTTGCTGCGAGGCACGGGCCACCATCATTCCCAGCGCCCCAACTGCGCCACACGCTTGGGAACTGTGCCTGACGCCAGACTCGTACCGGAGAAGCCGTTATCTACGATTTGTGGCTTGTCTCTCGCGTGGTAAATGAACTGTTCGCACCATGAGAGTTGGCCAAAAATATATTTCTTTTGATGATCCGTCCGCAGCTGGCCGGGAAGATCGGCTGTGGGCCAACAAGTTGCCAGTGGCTGCCCGTTGGATGTCATCGGCCGTCGACGTCAGATCCCCTCTCCAACCCCAAATTGAGAGGTTTGTAGGGCACGGGATCAGACGTTGGGGCCTTTTCCTTCTCTCGCCTTTTCAAAAGAGCAAAGAAGCAAAAGGGCAAAAGCTTCTCCGTCATTGAATATTTGAAACATCCAACACGACAGTCGTCTGCAAAACACTCGAGAATCATCTTCCAGGCTGTCCCCTCCCTCTCGGTCCAGTTCCAGTGTCACATGCCCCAACGACGGTAGCGCAACATTGCCTGGCACCGCCCTCCTCCTCGCTCTCGCTCACGCGCGCCCGCACCGCACCGAGTCGCCCGTCCCGCACCCGCCGAAAAATCTGCGCCCCTGCTCGCTCTGCTGCCACATCGCCCACCCCGTCGGCCCCCGATCGCACTCCCGCGCCCATCCGCCTTGCTTCGCCAATAGGAGCCTGGTTGCTGATGTCAACCAGCTGAGACGCCATCCTGCACGAGGCCCCGGTCGCCGGCTCGTCGATACAGGACTCGGCTCGCCGTGCCCGACGCTCCTCTTTTCTCATTTTAACCCAACCATGCGGTGGAGTCGTCACACTCCATCGCACTTCTCTTCATCAAGCTGGATTCGTTCGCCCAAGTAAACGATCTCTCCTCTCCCCGACCACCACCCCAACCGCCCTGCTGTGCCTCCCACACCGCGACGACGGCGACGACGGCGACGACGACGCGAGCCTCCCGGAAAGACAAGCATCTCCGCTCCGCCTCTTGGCCTCTGCGATTTATCGAGTTGAAGCGGCGCATCACGGGCGCCATCTTTTTTCCGTCCGCCCTCCCGCCCTTTCCGTACAATACCGACATCATGGAGAACCCCATCATTCCGGCCATGCCTCGCGTCATTTCGCCGAGTCCGACGCCATCCGAGCGGGATGCGGCCGACAAGGACAAGGAGAACTACTTTCCGCCGACGACGCGATCGGCTGCGAGGAAGCGCCTGGCCACCCCCCAGCCGGTGCCCGAAGATTTGGACGAGGACGAAAGCCCCGATCTCCGGAGGGCCCGGACCAGGAGCAGGAGTCCGCTGGAGGGTCGGAGGCTGACGAGGTTGACGACCAAGAAGACGCCGAGCAAAGCGGCCAACGGACATACCCCAGTCGCCTCGTTGCCCCTGAAGAGCGACGTTGCGGCAGCGGCACCGGCGGCGTCAGCACCAGACGAAAAGAAGACGAATGGGCATCTTTCACCCCCGGGGCCGTCGACATTTGGCGGGTGGAACTGGAGGGACTTCAGCCGCAGTCCTAGTCCGCTGGGCCTCATCCCCATCCACCGGCACTGGCGGACCTTTGTCCACAAGCACGAGATCCCACGCAAGGCGCTGCACGTTTCCATAGGCTTCTTCGTCGTCTGGCTCTACCTCTCGGGGACGCAGACGCTGTCGGTATGCCCGTACCTGATGGGCGCGCTGATACCGATTACGGCCGTGGACCTCCTGCGCCACAACTACGCGCCGTTCAACCGCTTCTATGTGCGGGTGCTCGGGGCGCTCATGCGCGAGAGCGAGTTCAACGGCTACAACGGCGTCATCTTTTACCTGCTCGGCGCCTGGGCCGTGCTCTACTTCTTCCCCAAGGACGTCGGGGTCGTGGGCATCCTGCTGCTCAGCTGGTGCGACACGGCCGCCAGCACCTTCGGAAGGCTATACGGGCGTTACACGCCCCGCATCCGGCGCGGCAAGTCCCTCGCCGGCTCGCTCGCCGCCTTTTTCGTGGGCGTCGGCACGGCTGCGTGGTTCTGGGGCTGGCTGGTTCCGACCATGGGCCCCTTCCCCGGCGACGAGGCGTTCATGTTCACCGGCTCGCTGCATTTGCCCCAGAAGATGGCCGAGGCGGTCGGCCTCACCACGGCCCAGGCCACCATTTCGGGCGGGCTCGCCCTCGGCGTCATGAGCGTATGGTCGGGGTTGGTGGCTGCCACCAGCGAGGTGGCCGACATTTTCGGATGGGACGACAACCTCACCATTCCCGTCCTCAGCGGCCTGGGCATCTGGGGGTTCCTCAAGATGTTTGGTTAGGGCAAACATGGAAGAACATGGGTGGGAGGCGGCCCGGTTCGAAGGAAGGCTGGCTCGAACTGTTCTGGGTGAACTGGTCTGGGTGACACGTGTATATATGCTTATCGGTGCATGATATGGCGTTCTTGGTGGTCCTAGGGGCACTGGCGGTGGGAAGGTGGCTAATTTTGTCATGAGATGGGCCGCGAATGGCAAGGGCATCGGCGAAGGACGACTCGGCATCGGTAGACACCGCCTTGAGTCTCTTGTAAATTCCATATCTCCTCTTTACCTTGCGCGCCAACTGCGCTCTTCCGCACCGCCTTGCCTCGTCACAATTGGGTATCACCTACCCCACACAGCCAAGTGCATCCAGGCGTGTGTAACGTCATCGAAGGGGAGGGGGCCGACCTCATCAGCCATGGCGGCACGGGGCAGCCTGACCCTACGAACCTGGCGACGATGAAGATGGCCAGTTTTGGAGGTGGCCATCATCCAGAGGTAGACATGCGGCTCGCCGCTTCATCACCCTCTCGTCGACATTCGATCAGTGGCTGGTGGGGGAGAGGGGTTTCTGTATGCTGCTTGGCCTGGTCAATGAGCGGCGGTGAGGCGTCCGGCTCCTGGCCGCCGAGAGGCATCAGTCGGCTTTCGTCGCGCGCATCTGTCACAGCGGGTTGAGGCAGGTCAGAGGCAGGTGACAGGGGATCGTCTGTCGACTTTGATGTCTTGCATCTGCTGACCGTGGACGGGGCCCGGTTCGAAAACAGAAAGAGGCCAGAAAGGCAGGAAGCGTTCGAGAAGACGATGCGCAAGGATGGCCAGGGGCATGGACAAGGGGGCCGGCCGCCCGCGCTTTGCCCCTGGTCGGCGTCGGCGTCGGCGTCGTCAAACGGCGGACGTCCAAAAAAAGACTTTGAGAATTTTCGTTTGCGCTTCCATCTCGGTTCTCTCAGCACACACAACATCTCGTCTTCGTCGACGCATCTCTGTTATTTTTTCATCATCATCTTCATCATCAGTGTCACCAGCAATCAATTCCTACATCGCCGATGCATACGCGACGGGGAGCTGAGTCGGCGGTCTGCATCGCCGTCCCGCACGTCGCCCTGCCTCTGTGACCAACCTAGGAACGAATGATGGACGCACCACAGCAGCAGCACAGCCCGTGGTCCCTCTATGCACAGATTGCCTCTGTTGCTGATCACAGAGGAGAGAGCAAAAAAAAACCACGGCTGCAGCAGCGGAAGGGAGCCCAACATGCGACCAGGGCAGAGAGGCAGGCCGCCAGAAGAGGCCCGCCATCATATTGTATACAGCACGGCATGCGGATTGGCATTGCGGCTGCAACTCAGCATTGCCGATTTCCTCGTCGATAGCGACGGACGACAAGCTCGGTGAGCATCTTGCGTATTTCCACGTCCGTATTCCCCTCGCCCGTCCATCTCTCCCTCTGCCGTCGTCACCGCGTCGCCGCCCACCATCCGCAACTCCGACTCTCCCAGCCATGGATTTCGGAGAATGCACAAACCGAAGAGAGAAAAAAGTCTCCACGCGCACAAAGCATGGACGGACGCGAGGGCAGCCAGCCCGTCTGGCCCCAAATCTGTATGTTCATGTACGTCCCTTTCCATGGACCTCTCAGGAGGCACCGTCCTGACCCGGCTGTGGCGTCGCCATCCTATAGAATCGTGCCCAGTCATCAATCGGCAGCCCAAGTCTGGTTTGACTGCATCTTCCTGATTCCACTTGAGGCCCTGATGTTACATTTCGCCGTACCCACACATCGTCGCCAGCCAGCAGCAGCAGCGCCTGTCCTGTCGGTCTTGTTCCTTCTCGAACATACCCAGCCACGTTCTCCATCGCGGAGGAGGATGAGGTGGAGGGAGGTGGAGGGGGGCGAGGGGGGGGGGACACGCTGCATAGCGAAATGCTCTGGACGTGCAGGAGGGCTTTGATGCGTTGTCTTGTTGAGCTGTCCCGAGCCTGCATGGCCCCGTTTGCGCATGCTACGGCGACCCTCTCTCTCTCTTTGGTCTTCCTTCTCGGTCGATGGACGACGACGCGCGGGAGACAACACCCTCGGCCCTTTCTGGGTCTCCCGTTCCCCGCGTTGCTGTCTCCCCTCGGCTGTCTGTCTGAGCTGGCGATGGTCTCCAGAGAAGGAGGGGGAAGTTCCCCTCTGACGCAATCCCCGGTGGAGTTGTCGAGGTCCCCTCCCCGCGCCGCGTGCGTGGGAACTTCTACCCAGGAGAGAGGTCCTTGTCAGCCCAGGCCAGCATGTGCTGCTGCAGAAAAGACGAAGCAAGCCATCGCCCTGCTTCAGATACTGACGGGGTCCAGGTTGGCGGTTCTCTCTGCCACTGGTCGGATCGAGGCCCCGTCTCCAAGCCATTGACCTCTTGTTGGTCAAAGAACGCCGGCGGGGGGGCTTTCTTCTTCGCATGGCTCTTCGAGTCATTCCCCTTCCCCGCCTCTCCCGCCATCGGCCATGTACTGCCCTCAGCACGGGGGGCAACTTGTACACGGTATGGGCGCACAACATGCGGCGCCAAGCCGCTGCTGCTTTAGGCTGGCCCTGTGGAGGAACCTCAGCCCAGTGGGACAGTTTGGCCCCACAAGGAGTTTCTCTGTATCCTCCTCTGCGGCGCGCTCTCACAGTTGCCAACATGGGATTGCGAGCAGCTCGCCCTAGCTCTCATGGTCGTGAGAATAGGCATCCGGGGCGTCCTGCTAAAGCAGATCTGCGTTGGGGCGTGGTGCCATGAAGCTCAGCTGTCCGGCAACTCCCTGCCCGCGGCGTGCTTTGCAGGGTCACCACGTTCCCGCTCTCCCTTTTGACGTACATGACTTGTTGAGGCTGGACCGTATATCCTTCCTCCTCGGTCTACCGGACGGCCAAGGCATCCATCCGCCTGTGAGCACACACATGGGTTGCCTAGATGGCCGACTGGCTGTACCTCGACCTTGAAGCCGACCGACATTGACAACTGCCACATCCGGGGCGTCTGAGACTCTGCAGGGCCGGCAGGACTGGCAGGGCAGCCGAAATGCCACGACCGAAGGTTAATCTCGCAGATCTGACTTCCGCGGGCGGGCGTGAACGACGGCCAGCCGGCTCCCGAGGGGCTCACTGCCTCTGACCGACGTGACATGTCTCCTCATGGGGACACACCCCCGACGGACGGCTTCCAGCTACAGAGCCTTGCAGGGCAGCAACCCTCCGCAGCTCCCCCGGGAGCCACGGCCCAGATGCTACGGACAGCCAGACGATCACCGCAGAGAAGGCGACCATGTGCTTCCCCACGTCGGCAGAGGACCGAACCCTCTTTTCGACGAATGGGGTGGCCGAGTCTCTGCGGTGTTCGTCGTCCCGGCCAATGGCACACGGCGAATTCCGCAATATTCAACGGCCTTGAAAGACGACTTGACGTTCTCCAAGACAGACATAGGAGCTGCTGTGCAGACCTGGGGGCGCACAGGCCAGTGGGGGGGTGTATCTTGTTGGTCAGTGGTCCCTGGGGCTGGTGTGTGTGGAGGACGCCCCTTCCAAAAAAAAGATTTCGGTCACTCAGGCATTTTGTTGAACAACACATCGCCCGACCCTGACGCATCTCTGCCTAACCCGGCTTTGCAACGTCTGTTTGACCTCTGCGTCTTTTCTTCCCGAGCCAACGAGAATGCACCGGCGAACATGGAAGTTTTGCCCTCTGGCTTAGCGTCCAGTCAGCATGCGCATCTGGTTTCTGCTTCTGCTTCTGCTTCGGCTTCTGCTTCTGTTCATCATCACCGACCTCCCCTCCTCCTCCTCCCCCCACCTCCACCTCCCCCTCTAGGTCCCCAAGTTCCGGTACTCCGCTTACTGCTCGGCCAGTCGCCGGCTTCCCATGTCTCGTCTCGTCTAGCACGTCTTGTCCCGTCCGGCCTTTCCTGCTGGATGGCGATGCTGGATCCCCCAACCCAACCCGCTGCTCATCTGATGACCGCCGGAATGTGTGATGGACCTTGGATGCCGCCGTCTCTCGTCCCTCTCGGGCTAGCCTGTCACACTTGGCCTCCGTCTCCCATCCCCCAACCCGCCATCCATTCGTCTGGTCTCCAGTCAGAGGTCCCCTGCCCCATGCCATGCCTCCTCCATCGTCTTGGTCGTTGACCCGTCTACTACGCTCACACCCCCCTCGGGCCCTCTCCTTTCCAGACCTTGCCCCCCCGGGTTGAGCCTCCGTATCTCTGCGCGCTTCTCACTTGGCCTTTTTTGCCTCCTTGTATCTGGGCATCCACCGCCTACCGACGGGACTAGCAACCGACGTCTCTGCCAGCCCCTTGCTCCCCTCCACCAGCCTTTGTCTGCCAATGTCAGCCAGCCCGTGATAGTTGCCTCTCGGCATATGCATCCCGCCTCTCTCCGTTTCCTTCTGTCTGATCAATCGAAACTGGATCTGGACTTCCAGACCAATCCGAGTCTTGTTTGTTTGGTCAATGGCTCCAGGGATGACCCATCTTCCGAGAGCATCCGCTCTCCCCGTTGGTGTATCCCCGCGGCAGGAGAGTGGGTGATCCCCCCCTCCCTCCGGTCCCCCTCAGAGGTCGGTCCAGCCGTGTGTGGTTGATGCCATCGTCATCACCATGTCCATCCCTCTCCCGGCCTTCGGCCTCGAGCGGGGCCAAGGGGGACGGCGGGGCCAAGGGGGACGGCGAGCGAATGGATTCATCGTCCTCTATCTTGCCCCGAGCTCCTGATGTCGGAAGGGTTGTCTGAAAAAAAGTATAAAAGGCGAGTCGTTGACGGGTCTTGTTCGTTTTCCTTCTTCTCCTTTTCCCATCACTCCTCCTCCTCTCTGAGCAGCAGACAAACGCCCAAGTCCCAAGCCCCCCCCCCCCCCTTGCCCAAGACACACATCCCCTCGCCCCTGCCCCCATCACCACACACATCCACAAGACCCCCTCACAGTCCCGCACCATGTCTTCCTACACAACACAGTACTACCCCTCCACCGCCGGTGCCCTCCCCATCCCCTCCGCCAAGTCCCCCCAGTACCAATACGACTACCAATACCCCTCCTACTACACCTCAGGCGGCGACAGCACCTACTCGGTCTCCCCGCCCGAGGGCCCCGACGCCGTCTCGGTCAGCTCCGGCTCCGCCGGCGGCGGCCTCGCCTCGTACGGCACCTCGAGCTGCTACACCACCACCACCAGCACCGGCGGCAGCGCCTACGACTCGTCGTCGGCCGCGTCGGCCGCCGGCATCGACCTCCACGAGTACATGCAGGACCGCTTCGCCGAGACGTTTGACCCGCTGCCGCTGGATAGCTGCACGGTGAAGCAGGCGCAGACGTGAGTTTCTTTCTTTCCCAACGATGAATGGAGAGCGCTGACTGGGGGAACAAAACAGATCCGGCCATCTCAACGCAAAGCACCGCGAGCTCCTCGAGCTGCAGGCCAAGGCGCAGGCGCGCCTGGCTAAGTCGCGCGCGAGGTTCGCGCAGGGGCTCGAGGACGCGCGCGAGGTGCGCGGGGATTTGGAGTGGACGCAGAAGAAGGTTTCGTGAGTAGTTCCCTTCGCCGTGCGTCTTGCGAGCTTTCCGCCGCCGTTTGGCAGTTTGAGAGTGCTGGTAGTTGTTTTCTGCGAAACGCCGCCAGTTCATCAGCTGGGAGAACGGGGCGGCCGAGAGCGGAAACGGAACCTGAAAACAGAAACTGACAAGACCCCCAAAAAACAGAGCCCTCAAGCAAAAGGCCGCCAAGAAGCACTCCAAGGAGTACCAAAAGGCGCGGGCGCGGTACCCGTCTCCCGATGACTCGTACTGAGCAATTCCTCTCCCTCGTCTCTTTCCAGAGAGCGAGCAAACTACCTACCTACATATTTTCCTTGGTTCGGCGGCGGCGGCGGCGGGTTCCAACCCGGATTTGGACGGATTCTTTTTTTCGGTCTCGGGCATTTTCCAGCAAGCAAGCAGCAGCAACATTGGCTTATTTAGGTATCATACCCCCTCTTTTCAGGGTTTCTTTTTTGGCAGGCATATCTGGAGGCAGGCGATGATGAGGAGAAAAAGTGTTTCCTGTTGGTTGGAGCAGAGACGAGGCCCGAGAGACAAAAAAGGCAGACAGACGGCAAAGATCTCAGCCTCGCGCAAGACGTGTCGTCGAAACAAGGTGTTCGGGCGATGAAGAAAGCTAGCCAGGGGGGCGGCTCCACGTTGGGCAGCAGCAAGAAGCAGGAATCTCACACCCCCCCCCCCTCTCACCCCCTTCCCCCACGTTTCTCACAGGCGGCGGCGGCGGCAGGGCGGCAGTTTCACGACGGAATCATCCATGATTGGCAGGCAAGGAGAGGGAGACAGTGGGGGGTTTGGAGATTGTGCTTGTTTTTCTGTCTGGGCTGGGTTGGGTACTATTGCCTTTTTTTTCCTCCCGCTCAAAAGTACAGGTACATCCCTTCCCCCCCTGCCCTCTCTCTCCGCAGGGCTGCGTCAGCGGCCCGAGCCCGCCCCCGCGCGCCCGGGTTCTGCCAGGGGAGGGGCGGGTGTGATTCGTGGGGCGGGGGACGCCGGTTGAGGGGTGGCGTCCATGCTGGGGACCCGTCACACCGGTTCTCTTGGGTTTGGGGCGGCGGGGGAGGGAGCTTTTCCGCTTCGGGGACGGACGAACGGTGGAGAGCTGCTGGGGAAAACGGTGGATGAACGGACACACACGGTGGGGGGGGGGCGTGGTGATAGTTAGTTCTCTCTCTCTGGTCTTGTCTCGGAGACGGAGATTGTGCTGGTTTCGGCGGGCGGGGCGTTGTTGGGATGGGTCGTCTTGGTTCTCCTCATTGGGTCGGTTGGGCTCCATCATAGCGTTGTTGATAGGCAGGCTGGCGTGTTTCTTCTCTCTTGTATGTCTGTAGCGCGAACAGAATCCGAATTGTTCCACCCCCCCTTGCTGTCGTGACCGTGACCGTGATGACCGTGTTCCTTGCCCCCACCTCGGCCGTAGAGGTGTGGACACTGTGCTGATTATGTCCGCCCTGTCCACTCGTCCGGTCAGGTGACGTGGCCGCGATGATGATGCCCAATCCGTGGATTGTCGTCTCGCCGTGATCCGTCACGTGATGATTCCCGTGAGTGGAAACACAATCCCCCTTCCCCCCTGATCCGTCCACTCAACCATCCCACGCATCCCCCAACCATAACCGACCTCATCCCGAGCAGCAGCAACCCCTTCAAACCGTCGCCACCCCACCCCGGGCCTCGGCCCCTCTCCCGCCACCACCACCCGCCCCCGACCGACTCGCAAGCCACCCCCCCGGCGCCGCCTCCATCCCGCGCCCCTGCTCCAGCCGCTCCCACGGGTTCTCGTTGCTGCTCGGGTCGTAGTACCCAGTCCACCACGGCTCCTTCCTGTCCCTTGATCCGCCGTGGTGTCCTCCGCCGTGATTCCGTGCTCCACCGTGAGCAGCAGCCGGTGGGGGCTGAAGAGATTCCGGAGCATCACCGGATTCTGCGGAGACGTTTTCAGCGGCCGCGGCATTCGGCGCGCGGGGAAGGATCGGCAGGCGGTTGGCGCCGGATGAGGATGGGGCGGGGGGTTTTGGAGGGAGGGTGCTGTTTTTGGGCTGGCCGGTGAAGGCGTCGTCGATGTCGTTGAAGCGACGCTTTTTGTTGGGGGGGGCGGCGAAGGAGGAGAAGCCCATGAGGGCGTTCATGGCGAGGGTGTCGGCGTCGAGGTCTTCGTCGGAGGGGTTGTTGTTGTTGTTGTTCCCGGGGTTGGAGGGGGAGGGTGGGGGGTGGTCGGCCATATTGGATTTTGGGGAGGGGGGTTTGGGATTGGGTGTTGGGTGTTGGAATTTTGGGTTGCGTTGAAAGGCGGATGAGTGGAAGTTGGTGGGAGGAAGGTGGTGAGTTTTGAGACGGAGAATTCAGAGTTTGGGGATTGAATTTCCAGTCGGTCGGGCGAGCGGTGAGATGCCCGAGTAGGTCCCAGATGGGTTGGGTGCACTGTAAAAGCTGTGAGATTCTCAGGTCAGTTCCGTGTCAAATGGACAAGACGGCTGGGAATTATTGACTGACAGAGACTGACGACTGTGATGAAATGGTCGTCGTCAAGTTGAAGGTGGTTGAAGTTGGGAAGAGGAGGATTTCAGCCCTGCAGGCGGCTCTCGTCGCTTAAGCGGTGCACAACCCCCCTGTAACCAGAAATCCAACCCGCCCCCCCCCCCAATTTCTGGCCCGCGTCGTCAGTTCTCACATTGACGACATCATCTTTTGTCGACTCCTCCAACTTTGTGCAACCAGACTTATCTGGGAATGCTTTTTTATCAGGTGATCTTGACTTTGATTGTATTTATGGTGTCCAGGGAACCTGAAGCCCTCGGTTTCCCCCAAAGCGAACCTCAATCTCACTCATCTCCTCACCCAGCCCGACATCAAGTAAACAAACCCCCTATCGTCCATCCTGCCCTGATTCCAAATTTATACAGCATGCCTTCAGCGGTGGGCAATCTGCCCCGGCATTCTTCCCAGTGCCCAGTCCTGTCCCAAAGCGGCTTACCTTTCCAACTTGAGACACTCAGGGGTCCCCCCCATCGCCGGAAGTGCACGGCTCCCTTGCCTGCCCATCACCTTAAAATCAACGACATCTTGACCGTCGCGATAGCACCCCTTTCACAACATCTTCCGCCTCATGGATCAATAGCAGTATCTCTTCGGTACCACCCCAAAAACCATAACAAACCACACCAACACACATACCCCAAAATGTCCCCCCCCATCACCCTCCGCCCCCCAGCCCGCCACGGCCCCCCACCCCCCTCCTACACCCCGCCACCCCTCCCCTTCCTCGCGCGCACCTGGACCGTCGCCCACTCCACCCTCAAAATGTGGCGCTCCGCCCAAAACGTCCGCATCACCTACACCCCGCTGCCACCCACCGCGCCAGGGAAACCCGACCGGCTCGACGACCTCGTCGAGTATGAGACCCCGGGCGGCAAGAGCGTCAAGACGGTCGCGGGCATCGACACCGCCATCGAGGGGGACACGACGACGTGGCGGTGGCGCGGCAAGGGGCTGCTGTGCTGGGTGACGAGCCACTGGGAGGTGCTGGGGTGGGGAGAGAGGGAGGATGGGGAGCGGTGGTTGGTGTTTTGGTTTGCGGCGACGGCGTTTACGGCCGAGGGGGTGGATATTCTGGGGGATAGGGCGGAGGGGGTGAGTGAGGAGTTGGTGGGGGAGATTAAGGCGGCGTTGGGGAGGTTGGAGGGGGGTGGGGTGGCGGGGTTGTGTGAGAGGGAGATGAAGGAGGTGGGGAGGGTGTTGCCTTGGAAGATGAGGTGAGCTCGTGGTGTCGGGGGGCGGGGAGGTATTGGACATGTGTGTCGTGCTAAGGTGAAATGGGTATCTTGGTCATGTCTATCGTGGTAATGATACAGCTAGTTATGCATAATCTGGCCAAATTCAATGCTCGTCCCGCTCGTTGCGTGACCTCTTGTGTTTTTGGGCGGTTTCTTCGTCGGGTCCATGTGATTCGACGTGTCTGTTCTTGCTCCTGGACCAGTGAGACCGGTGGGAGCGCCCGTTATCTTGCCCGTGCCTGCGGTCATGACGTCTGTTGTCTTGATCACGGTCCCTGGATCTCTTGTTGCCCCGCCGGCCACCTTCGTCGCGTCGGCCATCACCTTTGCGGTGCTCTAGAGGCTCATGTCTTCGAGACTCACCCCTCCTCGTGTCCGGACTCCTCTCTCGTCTCTTGCCATTAGTCTCCCTTATCCTGTCTGGACTTCTCTCTCGCCGCCTATCGCCAGTCTCCCTCCTCTTCCTCTTCTCCTCCCTCCTCATCGCCTCCATCTCCCTCTCCCTCTCCTCCGCCTCCTTGTTCCTCTCCTTCCCCAGCTCCCTCACCTTCGCCGCCCCCCGTTTCATCATGGCCAGCGGATCGCTCGCCCCCAGCCTCGCCACCTCCCTGTCCTTCCTCCTCGGGTCTTCGTTTCCCCACACATCCTTGGACGGCATCGCATCCCCATCCCCAGCCGTGGTTCCCCCGCCAGCGGCGTACCACGGCCCTACCTTGCCGGTGCCCAGCGCCTCCTTGCTCCCGCCCGCGTTGACAAAGCGCATCTGGTATTGATCTTTCAAGTCGCGCTCCTTGCGGGCCTTTTCGCGCTCGACCTCGGGGTTTCTTTCGGCTTTTGTGAGGGCCTTGGTCTCGGGCGGCGGGAACAGGGAGATGTGGCCTTTGCTGTCCGTCAGGGAGGCGGAAGTCAACGCAAAAGGGCCTGGCCTCGGTGCGGGCATGGAAGCAACGGCGGTTTGTTGTTCCCGCGCGACGCGCATCTCGAATTCCGTGTCGTCCTCGCCGACGCGCTTTCGCTTGCGCGCGCTGCCATCTCGGGGACGGGGCTGACTCGGGAGCGGGTCGTCGGCGGGAGCTTCGGGTTCGAGAGGGGGTGGAATCTCGCCGCGGAGGATGGCCAGGCGGCGGGCGGCGTCAGCCTCCTGCATGCGCTGCTCGTCGGCTTCCTCGCGGGCCCGAGCCTCGGCCTCGTCGCGCCGCACGCGGGCAATGTTGTCGGCGTTGTAGACGTTCCATGATTTCTTGCCGAGGAGGTGGCTGAGAGTTGACTGTTAGGTGGGTTTGGGGTACCGGGGGCTGGGGGCAGCAGGGCACGTACAGAGGCATGGTGGATGTCGGATGGTCAGTCGTGCTAGACTCAGAGTGGAGGATGGTTGTGACACAGGTGATGGGAGATTCGGCTTATCGATAAGACCGAGTTCCCTGCATGTGTCACGCCTCGAACAGGAGGGGCCCAGGGCCTCTGGTCATCAGGGAAGCTCCCTGAGAACTTCCGAGCTGTCTTTCAAGACGCGTACTCTCGCCACACGCTTACGGTGCATATGCAATATCTGTACGCTGCGTTACTCAGGTGGGCGAGATTCAGGGACACGTACAACTTTGTAGGTACATCGGAACTACATGGCCTTCTGTATACCTACACATATGGCTCTTATGAGTGCATTGCGTGCCGTCGCGTGCTGTTCGTGCCTTGGAAATTTGTTGGCTAGGTAGGTCTCTCCATCAAATTCTCCAGACACGTAGGTAAACCTTGTCAGCCTTACAGCAGCATCTCCAACTCCGCCCACGGGAATAAACCAGCCCACTGGTACAGGTGGGTTTGTTAGCAAGGCACCTCTCCAACCGACCAAGCGAGGACTGATTGTCTCCCGGCAACACCTGATCCCAATGAAGGCCTCCAAGGGTCCCAGTGAATCGCTTGGTGGCTCTCAACCTATGTCTTGCGCTAACAAATAAACCAGTACTGTGGGGTACTTTCTTGGCGGGCGTCCCCCAGGGGCCAAGGGAGTCGGGGATCGAGCCACCACCTCGCTCCCGCTTTCCCCTCCCACTTTCTTCGCTTCTTCCGAACGACCAGACGACCTCAATTCACATCACTGGGCATAAACAACTTGAAAGAACCACCTCATCACGTCTTTGCAACACCTGGCAAGTAGTTCCCAGTTCCCAGGCAGGGAGGGGCACGGGCCACAGGCTCTGGCTTAAATTTGGATATCCCCCTCTGTTGTTTCGCAGCTCACCACCAACCCCTCACCACCACCGCCGCCATCATGAACCACCCCCGCCAACCAGCATTTCGCCCGGCGCGTGCGCCGCCCGTCGCCCTCCGACAATACAAAATCTCGGATAAGACCCAAGAGTGGCGCTACATCTTCGGGAGCCTCTGCGCTGTCTCTCCAAACAACTTTCCTCCCAACCGGGACGGGTCGCCCATTTACATTCGCCTTGTCGAAATTGTCGAGATCTCTGGCCGAGCACGTAAGGTCGACGTCGTCCTCACCGCCCAACCTCTCTCGGGATTTCCCGATGGCCACATCAGTCTCTCGGAACCCCAGCGCACGTGGCTGCAAGTTGGCCAGGCCGACCAGGTGTTTGGCGAGCTCTATGACGGAAAGCAGGCCGCCTTGGGAGCCATGGACGTGGAGGTGGGCTTCGCGCGACCCAACAAGATCGTTGAGACTCCCTTCGACCAGGACGAACTGGCCGACTTGATGTACAAGGCATTCCCAACCCAGATCTTCCAGCCGGGCCAGAGGCTGCTGCTCGACGTCAGAAATATCCCACTGGCCATCCAGGTCAGGACCGTGACGTTGATGGACCTCGATTCGTCGCAACCAGTAAGCGGCGATGCCCCGACGCTCACCGACCCGACGGCCCGCGGCCGCCTCACCAACATGACCAGCATTGGCTTCTTCAAGAGCGCTACATCGCCCCTGAAGCTCAAGGGCTCCAGCAAGCGGCCGGCGGCCAACGCCATCATCAGACCTGATTTCAAGTTTGAGGACCTGGGCATTGGTGGTCTCGATGCCGAGTTCACGAGGATCTTCAGACGTGCCTTTTCGTCACGCATCCTCCCTCCCAACCTTCTCCACGATCTGAACATTATGCACGTCAAGGGCATGCTGCTCTACGGACCACCCGGAACCGGAAAGACGCTCATCGCCAGACAGATTGGCAAGATGCTCAACGCCCGGGAACCCAAGGTCATCAACGGTCCCGAAGTGCTGAACAAGTACGTCGGCCAGTCTGAAGAGAATATCCGCAAGTTGTTTGCCGACGCCGAGAAGGAATCCAAAGAGAAGGGCGAGGAATCCGGGCTGCACATCATCATCTTCGACGAACTGGATGCCGTCTGCAAGCAGAGAGGCTCGGGAGCTGGTGGCGGCACCGGTGTTGGCGACAGCGTGGTCAACCAGCTTCTCTCCAAGCTTGACGGCGTGGACCAGCTCAACAACATTCTGCTCATTGGAATGACCAACCGAAGGGACATGATCGATGATGCCTTGTTGCGCCCAGGTCGTCTGGAATTGCAGATTGAGATTTCGCTTCCGGACGAGCCCGGCCGACTCCAGATCCTCAACATTCACACGGCCAAGATGAGGAACACCAACAAGCTGTCGGATGATGTTGACCTGCAAGCGCTTGCCGCGCAGACCAAGAACTTTAGCGGGGCTGACATTAGCGGCCTCGTCCGGTCAGCGACGTCGTTCGCGACCTCGAACTACCTGAAGGCTGGCACGTCGGCGGCCTTCAGCGAGGATGTGATCAACATGAAGGTTAGCATGCAGGATTTTATCAACGCCTTGGGCGAAGTGCGGCCGGCGTTTGGCACGGACGATGCCGAGCTGGAGGACGTCCTCAAGTTTGGCATCATCCACTTCTCTCCACACATCGACAGAATTCTGAGCCAAGGCGCGCGCCACATTAACGACGTCCGATCTAAATTTAGGCTCTTATCGGTGCTGTTGTATGGGCCGCCGGGTAGCGGCAAGACCGCACTGGCCGCGCACATTGTAAGTTATGCATCGTTGAACGCTCCCTTCTGGGCCATCACTAACACGAGAGACCAGGCTATGAAGTCCGAGTTCCCTCTGATCAAGCTCATCACCCCCGTCTCCCTGGTAGGCTTCCGGGACGAGGCATCCAAGAAGGACTACATCGAGAAGGTCTTCGCCGATGCCTACAAGAGCCCCCTGAGCCTGCTCATCTTGGGTACGTCCCCCCCTTCCCGTTCCCTAACGCGCAACCTAACCAGCTTCGTTTTTAGACCAGATCGACAGCATGATCGAGTACAACCCCATCGGCCCCCGTTTTTCCATACCGATCCTCCAGACTCTCGTCACGCGCATGCAGGCGGAACCACCCAAGGGTCACCGGCTGCTCATCCTGGCGACGACGTCGGTCCGCTCGGTCCTGGAGCAGCTCGACGTCATGAAGGTGTTCAGAGGAGGCCCGACCACCAAGATCGCCGTGCCTTCAGTGGAGGACACTCGCGAGCTCGCCACGGTGCTGACCGAGTCGCGCATCTTCCGCTCCAACGCCGACGTCAACGAGGCCGTCAATACGGTGCAGTCGTACACGAACTCGACAAAGGTTGGCGTGGGCGTTGACACTATCCTCAGGATGGCGGCGTCAGCTGCCTCTGAGCCTAGTCCAGGGCAGACGCTCGGCGAAGAACTGGCGCAAGAGGTTGTGACGTATAATTCGTTGTAATGGGTGGTGGGGGGTTTGGAATTGGGCGGCGTTATCTGCCTAGACCAAGTAGTGCCATCTTGATAGGGGAGTAGATACGCTATGTTGCAGTATAATATACTCTGAGATGTGCTATCCGTACAATCCAATACCAGTTTGTTTGTTAACGCGAGACCTCTCGTCAGTCCTGGCAAGGCCTAGTTGGCACGAGAATAGGCCTCGTGCTTCCATTCCAGGACCTTCAGTTCCAGGTTTAAGGCCTCCTGCTCCAATTTCGGGGCCTTCATCAACCGGAAAATGGTCTTGGCTTGCTTGAATCTCAAAGATCTCGCGTTAACATGTAAACCAGGGCTGGAGTGTATGGAAGGCTTAAGCCGTTCTTCGAGAACTTTCGGCTGGTGCGTCTGATGTCTCGAGCACTATGGAATATACAAACCAGGAGTAGAGCGTGTAAATGGCGTTGTCAAACCATCCCCTTGCTAACTAGGGGGATGGTGTTTTGTTTGTCGTGTTTGCTCTCATGGGTTGTCGTCAGGGGGTGGTAGTACACGGAACGGTGGTGACGCGGGTGGCACCTATCTATATCGTCCATCCTGGTGTCGATTGCTGCGTCGTAAAAGGAGGGAGGGAAATGTCGCAGCGTGGAGAGCCCGAACAAATGGTGAATTGGAGGGAAGCAAGCGAGCAAGTGTTTCGAGCGGGTGGCGCGCAGACAAGGTCGCGAGTACGAGGTGTTTTAACTGACATGCATTTTGTCTTGACCTGCAACACCGGGCATGTACGGCGTCCACTGTGCTCTGCGAGACCTACATACCGGGACTCAATCCCAGGTATAGCCTTTTCCAGACAGTCCAAAGACTAACTCCGGGCGCGAGTCGAGCGGTCGAGCAACCGCAGAAGCCGCCACCTCGAACAACTGGAGTCGGGGGTTTATGTTCCCACGGCATTACCTACCAAGACGGGGTCAAGCCCCGGCCGGACCTTGCCGACGACAGGAAAAAGGCAAAAGAAAGATGTGGCAAACGCCGCCGGTTTCGGGTGGTCTCGTCTCTTTGCTTCTTTCCCTCATTCGCAGGCAGACAGAGGGAGCATCAAATAAGGTTGGGCGGAAGGGGGTGGATGGATGGAGCCAAATTCCGCCGATGTCGATGAGCCATTGGTCTCTCCCGACCCCGACCAGATCTGTGATCTACGATCCCCAACAAATGTGACCAGATAGCGTTGCGTATGCGTGTGCGCGTGTGTCCACTGTGACGAGTGTTGGTTTGCTCTGTTGTTGGAGGTTCCGAGCACAGCGGCGGCGCTTAAGCGCGGCAGTGGGCCTGTTCCATTTTTTTCGCCCTCCTCTTGGAGGATGACGGTGAATTGCCTGATACTGATGGGAGTTGACCGACAGGACCGGCCGTTATGGTTCCCTCATGTGATGGTTGTTGACGGCGGTGTGACGCCTGTGGTGTGTTTTGCAGTTGCAGAGGACGACGCCCTCCGAGGACGTTGGAGATTCCATCGGCGGCGGCATCGGTGACCAGTTCAGTCCGTGCCCTTGCTTCTGGCCGTGCCCTGTCTTCTGACCTCACTGACTGCCGCTTCTCCTCTTTTTCTCGAACCGAACTTCCCGTCGTCGTCAGAGCGTTGTGGTAACGCTCATGATCAATCCGACTGGTGCTTGCGTGAAAAGAGGCGGCTGGGCTTACATTGTATCCCAGCCTTGCCAGCCTCGAAGGACGGGGCGACGTTGGGAAAGGGTTCAGAACCAAGGACATTGTCGTCGTGAGGGAGCTTGGCACGCCGCGTGGCTGGGATTCCATCATCCTGGTCCATAATGTTGACGGCAGACGCATAAAACACCCATCTCGGAGGGGGGTAGCAATGCCCACGGGTAGAAATCCCGTGATATGAAGAAGACAGCAGACCTGGGAATGTCCCGTTCAAACGTCTGAGCAAATGTCCTTCCCAACATACCCGCTCGCTCAAAAGATGACCGAGGTTGGGGAAACAGCTCTGCGCGCTGGATGTTGTTTGCGATCCAAGCTTCAATGCATGGGAGCTCTGATGATACAGGCGGGGCGGGGTATGAGAGAACGGGGAGCTGGATGATGGGGGAGAACCTCATCTCAACCCCTTCAAACAATCTCGAGCTCTCTTCAGCTTCTCTCTCCGGGTCTCTTGCTGTGTTCAATTTCCAACAGGGCGGAATCTGATGTTATCGCCGTCGCGCGCATGACAGTCGAGATGGTTCCCTCGAGATGGGACCCGGAATGCCGTTCATGCCCTCGGAACAATGCGAGAGAGCTGAGACCTTGCCGAACCATGCGTGGGGAGATATGGCGTCACCAACGCCGACGGCAAGTCGTCCCGAATCTCGTCTGCTCGGCTTCAACCGCGGCATGGCATGGCCGTAGCATGGGGCAAGATTGGCAATTGTCGACTGATGCCATTCATGGACAGAGAGCCAATGCTCGGTTGCTGTCGTCATGGCTCTGGGCCGCACTGGTGCCGCCGTCGATGGCCGGGAGAGTTTGTGACGGCAATGTGAGGGCGGGGCACAGTCCTCCCTCCATTTTGGTCGCCGACTGCAGCGGAGTTGTCCAAGTCCTCGGTCCCGTCTCTGCGGGACGTGCCGGAGGGAGGATTTGGTGAGGGTTTTGCGATGCGCCCATCTGGATCCAACGGCCCATCACCATCTCCATTTTGAAGGATCTTTTTTCCAGCCGCTCTCCTTTTTGGCTCTTGTTGGTCGTAAATATTGCCAAGGGCCAGCGGGCCGATGTGATATTCGGAGCGGGCCTCGCTTGCTTTTTGGCAGTCGATGTCGGGTCCAGTTCCACAGACACAAACGGTTCCAACGACTTGGGCAGCCAGTCGCCTGTTGGGAGAGACGAGGCAGCCCAGGGGCCAGCTTGGAGGGCGACAACCATCACCTCGGGGAGGGGGGGATTGGTGGTTCATACGGAAACGGCCGGGTCTCGTCATCGCCAACATCGCCACGGCCGGCCTTGGAGTTTTGCTTGGACGAGAGCATTGAGGTTGTTGCCCGAACCCTGCTCTCATCACCCGCCAGCCCGCCCATCGGGTTCACTCACTTTCTCTCATCAGCGCCGACAGACGGGAACCGTGCGCGCGGTACTTTCTGTCTTGGCTGCTGTTGTGTTCGCGTGGGCCGTGGGCCGTGGGCCGTGGGTGCCACCGTCGAGTCGCCGGCCAATCGCCAGCCCAGCCCTGCAAGTCGACTGATGCACTGGGAGGGACTTGGACCGCCCTCTTCCCTCTTCCCTCTCTCCCCAGTGCAGTGTCGCCTTTCCATTGTCCAACCGACTTGCAGATGACGACGTCCAGAAGGCGAGGTGAGAGATGCCCCCTCTTCTGTGCGCACTGCGAGTCTGCGGCCCCCTTTTCTGGAGGCGAGGTGATTCCGCCGCGGCCCTTTTTTGGGCAGTTGGAAAAGCGAAGCTCGTGACAGGACGGAGAGTGGAGCAGCGCCAGAAGGGCGGGAAGCGGAAAACCAACCGGCGCGCCTTCCACGATCCATCAACCATCACGCCAGCCGCGAAGGGACCAGGCAGGAAGGCGGGCCCAGCCACATTGAGTAAATTGGCTTTCCCTGCTGGCAGCTGCCGGACCCCCCTCCCCCCCGGCGGCGGTACGCTCCCCCTGCAACCCAAGGAGGAGGAGCAGACAGGCACGCTTGCTTCTGCGGGCAAGACCCATTGACAAATTTCCCACGGGCCTCACCCGTGCTTGCCGTGGTGGTGGGCTCTGCTGGGCCAGGTTCATCAGTGGTTCGTTCTGGTTGCTGACTCCCCAATTCCCGTACCCATGGAATACCGTATGCTGTATTTTCCATCCTCCTCCCCTTTCCAACCTTGCCGTCGTCAACGTCCAACGCCTCGTCTCCCGTCCCAGACACGCCGTGACGTGCTGTCCCCGAGCCCATGTTCTGCCGTCCAGCGCCCGCCGGCTTCTGCTGTCTCTGCTGATCACTGCGTGTTTGTGTCACCCATCCGACCTGATCTTTCTATGGCGTCGTGCAGACCACGTACGTGTGCCTCCTCCCACCACTCCAGAACCGCCTCGACGTATTGAGGCGCCGTGTCTGCGTATTGACACCGAAACTCCCCCCAAAACCCGCCGACATACACACACACACCTCCACCTCCACCTCCACCTCCACCTCCCTCGGCCTCTCACACACCTCACCTCACCCATGCAGAATACAGACCAGCCTGCCTCGTCTCGCGGTCATCAACTAACCCCCATGTCTTCCTCCACAGACGTCTTCGACGACACCAGCAGCAGCAGCAGCCGTCGCGCTGCGCAATAGCCCGCTGCAGTCGCCACAGCAATGGAGGCCGACACGCCGCCCCCAGCTCCCGGGACGGCTTTGACGACGCGCTTCCGCCAGCAGATCCTCGCCCAGCGACAGCTCTCTCAGCGCGACCACGAACGGAGCCAGACGCCAGCGGCACGCGCCAGGAGGATACCGAGGCTAGGGAGGGACGGCGACAAGGCGGCGGCGACGACGACGACGACTTCGACTTCGATCGCGACACCCTTGTCGGGGTTTGGGCTGGGGAGGACAAGGACGCGAGCTGCATCGAACACGCACCCGCGACCGTTGCTGCCCGTGTCGGAGCGGAAATCTCAGGAGGAAAATGTTCCCACGCGACGAGCCAAGAACGGCAGTCAGGAGGAGGAAAAGTGGGAGCTTGCGCCCGATGGAGGCTCTGCGGGTCGCGAGGGACGCCAATTTGCCGTCGCCAATGTTGGGAACAATGGGCGCATCTACCTGAGGTAAGACATGTGCTGCACGCTCCCTGGATACAGCATTCGCTGGGCCACCTGGCTGTCGCGCCCGAGACGGGAATCTCGACGAGACCTGCGCAAGATGTTGACATTCGCCCCCCGTGTAGGCCGACCGTCCGCCCAGCAAACCAGCGCTATCCGCAACCGCAGTTTGTGTTTCCCATGACCCCGCCCAGCACGGCGGGATTCGACGCCCTGACGCCGGAGAAGGGTGGTGACACGGAGGACAACACACGATTCCACGACGAGGGGCAATGGACACCGACGCCGCCTGCGCACCCGTCCCTGGCGGCCTCTGCACTCGACGGAACCAGCGATATGCGCTTCTTTTACCAGACTCGTCACCGCCGAGCCCATTCCGACTCGACCCTGCCCGGTACCAGCGTCGCGCGTGAGTCGGAGCCGGGTGGCTTTAAGATTGTCATCACGCAGCCAGGGGACGAGCCGAGGCCCAGGACGACGGAAAACAGCGACTTGAAGAATCCACCACTGCTCGAGATCGCGATACCGTCCTGGAGGATAGGCACGCCGAGGTTCAGCACCTTGGGAACCCCCTTTATCCGCGGATCGTCGTATGCGCCAACCGAAGAACGCTCCAGCAACGTCTCCATGTTGGACCGAGGGTCGCGCCGCGCCTCGCGGACGGGAACCATGAGCACCGTCACCGTCCGAGGCCCGTCGGCACCAGCAGGAGGACAGGCGACAGCTAACCAAGATTCTTCGAGACCGGCACCGCCCGTCTTCCCCCAGCCATTACGCGCCACATATATCTCGACCCACCTGGTTATCGAGCCAAACATGTTTGATGCGCTGACGTTCAAGCCAGCCTGCGACGACCGGTCCATCGTTCGATATTCGACGTCCGGCGGCGTCACGGCCGCTACCCCACCCCGCTTGGTCGCCGAGATCACTTCGCCGAGCTTCCTGGACTACGAGCTGCTGTCCGACTTCTTCCTCACCTTTCGTATGTTCCTCGAACCCGGCGAACTGCTGCGGATGCTGTTTGCGCGACTTAGGTGGGCACTGGCAAGGAGCGACGAGGCCGGCATGGTGGTGAGGGTGCGCACGTTTGTTGCCTTGCGCCACTGGATTCTCAACTACTTCATGGACGACTTCGTCATCGACTACGAGTTGCGAATAACGTTTTGCAACCTCCTCAACGATTTCGTCGACGAGCTGGCGCAGGATGCGAGGGCGAGAAAGGTGCAGCTGAAGATCCTGTCCGAGCTCAAAAAGTGCTGGAGGAGGGTTTGTGGCCAGTACTGGGATGGCCCGGACTTTGATGCCTCGCTGGCGCCCGACGTTCCCATTGTCCCCGGAGGGATTGCCGGGCACCGGGACCCAAACTTGGACCCTTCGATATGGATCACTGACGACACGGGGCCGCCCCAGATAGAAAATGTTGTCTTGGCCCCCTCGCGCCCCGAGCCCACGAGCTTCTACGTCGACGTGTCCAGGGCTGGTCATATCGACTCCATCATTGTCGGCGATAGGCCCAGTACCCCGGAGAATCCGGCTGCCCCCGAGATGAACCCGACTTCCCCGAGAAGCATCGTCAGCATGGACATTGTTTCTTGCTCCTTTCCGACCAAGGGGCTGAGGTACGGGCACATGAATTCGCAACAAGGCCCAGCCGCCCATCCCGTCGATTCCAGTGCCATGTCCAACAACCCAGATCCCGTCGCAACGACGCCTCGAGCCCTCGTGGGGAAGCGCGTTCGACCGAACCATACGCACAAACGACACCCGAGCATCAGTGACTCCCTGAGAGAACACAGCACAGCCACGGAGAAAGTTCTGCTCAAGAGCGCCGAGCTCCTCCTGGCCCTCCCTCTGGCGGGCAGTCTGGTCCGCGGCAACATGTTTCCGCCCGGGCAGTCTTTTGTCGAAGTCCTCCCCCCTAGTACTGCCGGTGGGCCGGACAGAGACACCACTTTATTCCAACCACCGCCTCCCGCCGCCGAGCCAAGCAAGGAGAAGGTCGATGCTTCTGCCATGTCTGGACAGGGAATGCGGAAACTCCTTGGCAGCGTCCGAAGGGCTCTGAGCACAAAGGGACTGGGGGTATCTCCCACTCATGGAAACTTTATCAACATATCGCCCATTGGACCGAAGGGGGCAACTGTCAACCGACTGCCGGGAACCGCGATAGTACCACAGGCGCGGCCTCAGCAGAATGGGATCCGTCCTCCTGTCCGAATCGACGTACTTGGGGCAGAAGTTGCCGAGGACTTCAAGCGGGCAGTGCGAGAGGACGCTGCGGTCGAAGCCCATAAGCACAACTACTCGGTAGCCCCTGCTGGTCGATCGAGGATTCCCGGCGAGCTATTGGAATTCTCAGAGGTGCACATGGATACCACGTTCGCCTTCTCCGATAATCTCGACGCACGAGCACAGAGCGATATGGGGATTACCGCCGGCAGCAAGTCTATTGTCATTGTCGACGACACCCTGCTCCCAGATGAGTTCACAATGGCAGGCGCCCTACCGGTCAACTCTTCCATGGACGGCTTTCATGACAGCTACATGCAGAATGTCGCCGACCCAACACCACCAAATACCCCACCAGGCCGCTTGCTGGGAGGAACACCAAGACGTTCGTCGTACATACTCGGCCAACATGTTCTCAGGTCCTCGCTGTCCGCAGACCCTCTTCCGCCATTCATCCCCGACATGGATACTCTCGGTATGGAACGGCCGTCACAAGACTCGGGTCGTCTCTCCTTCGGCTTTCTCACGAACGACCGATCAAGGCCGCCTCTGAGCGGGGTACAGGGTCATTTCAGAAACAGGTCGAGCCGGTCCCTACACTCGGACCGCTCCCTCGGCCACAGGAGATATGCGTCCTTCACCAGTGGCATCGTTCCCCAGCCTACGATTCGCAGCTTTGATGCGACGACCTATTCCGAGGGCTCCATCGACGAAACTTCCCAGGTCCTCGTTCCGCAACCGCTGCGGGTCCTCAGAAGGCGGCCGGGTGGTGACCTTCGGGCTGTGGCCAACGTCAACGATCTGGACCCTGCGACGCTCCGGCGATCCCGGTCCGTTGGTTCGTTGACGACGTATACCGACTCTGTCCGGAGCTCCTACGTTCGGAGCCCCGCTCCTGACTCCAGCAGCTTTGTCGATGTAGCTTCTGGTGATTTTTCCTCTCCCCGGGGGGAGGTATTCTCATTGGGGGCTGTGGCCGAGCGGAACCCCAACCTCAAACGTCTTTCGCTGTTTAGTACGCACTCGTCCAAACCGATCATGAGGCCTTCGTTCGAAGCAGAGGCTCAGAAACTCGCGCAAATTCCCGACGACATTGACGATGATGGCGGGGTGGAATCGGCACTCCTGAAGCTGGAGGGCAAATACGAAAAGAGAGCCCCCGCCCGGCTTTCCATGAGTCTACCACCGGCAAACGTCGACATTGTCCGGCCTGGTTATGCGGAGACGGATGGTGCCGAGAGGGTCGTCAGCCTAGACGAAAAGAGGGAGCACCGCAACGTTCAGGTCGTCGAGGGGCCGCAGTCGCCGTCTGTGATTATCACTGCCACTGACCTGCAGGCCAGCCTCCTGGGCGTGGATCTTCCCCAGAATGGCGACGTCATGTCTTTCCTGTCGGAGGATTCCCGGGCGTCGTACAGCTCTATCCCCCTACTTGACCGAGGTCTTACCGATGATGGGCGAAGCAAGCGGACTCTGACCAAGGAGTGGACGGACCATTCGATTCTGCACGGCCCTGAAGACAGCATGGAGTCGTCCAACAACCCGACCCCGCGCGATTCGCAACATCCTTCCTACGAGTTCATCGAGATGACGGACAGCATGGTCAAGATTGCGACCGGGGAGACGTTTTATGATGGCGGCGCGCGGGCAAGCACTGAGCACTCCTTCCTGGACGTGGAGAGCGACGACGATACCGATCTTTCTTCGGAACTCTCCTTGGACGCTGCGAATCCCCTGGATGAGGACCGCACCCTGTCCCCGTCCAAGATTGGCATCGCCGTTTCCACCCTCCCGGCCCATCCTCTGGGCGGAAGCCCCAGCTACACCCCATCACCGATGCAGTCGAGTCCCACCCCGCCATCACCGCCGATAACCCTCATCCAGGCTCTCCATATGAACCCACCAGACACTGTCAATGTCCCGACGGTGCTGGACCACCAAGTCTGGGAGAAGCCGTTGCCCCCAACTCCCGACACGACGCCAACCACGGCCGCCGTGGCACCGTGCGCGCAGTATCCCCTGTCCCCGGCCGACCCCACGGGGACAAAAGAGGCGCTCCGAAATGCCCCGAGACTGGAGATTCCGGATCCGATGCCGCCGCAGGCCGACCTCCCACGCAGCAAGTACGCGGTTCATCTGCCGTTCATCCTCGCGTTTGACAGCGATGTCCTGGCCCAGCAATTCACTCTGATTGAGAAGGACGCGCTAAACGAAATCGACTGGAAGGAGCTCATCGACATGCGGTGGAAGAATGCCGAGCAGAACGGAATCAATTCCCGCAGCTGGGTCTCGTTTCTGCGGGACACGGACGCTCGCGGGGTCGAGGTCGTCATTGCCCGGTTCAACATCATGGTCAAGTGGGCGATTTCCGAGATCGTCTTGACGCAGAACATGGAGGAGCGGGCGCGGTGCATCATCAAGCTCATCCACATCGCCGCCCACTGCCGCAAGTACCGCAACTTTGCGACCATGAGCCAGATCACCATCGCCTTGACGAGCAACGAGATCAGCCGCCTCGGCAGGACGTGGGCCATGGTGCCCCCGAGCGACCAGCGCACCATGTCGGATCTCCAGGCGCTGATCTCTCCCACGAGGAACTTTTACAGCCTGCGCGCCGAGATGGAGGGCGGCGGCTCCCCGTCCTTCTCCATCACCGAAGTGGGATGCATCCCGTTCGTGGGCATCTACACGCACGATCTGCTCTTCAACGCCCAGCGGCCCAGCGAGATTGCCAGCTCGCCCACCACCGCGCCGCTAGTCAACTTTGAACGATGCCGGACCTCGGCCTCGGTGGTCAAGACGCTGCTCCGCCTTCTAGAGGCAAGCGCCCTCTACACATTCCAACCCATCGAAGGCATCACCGAGCGATGTCTTTGGATGGGCGCGCTCTCGGACGACGAGATCCGGAGCCTCGGCGAAGAACTCGAGTGAACGAGTCGGAGACGGATACGAGCCAAATGACGCCGATTTACCACCGCTCCTGATGGCCTCGACACATCTCCCCCCTCGGCGCCAGAGACCACAACACACATGTCCCGGCGCCGTTTCTTTCCATGTTTACGCGACCTGCCTTTTTTTACATCGATATACCCCTGTACATTCCTTTTTCTTCTTCCAACCAAGACCGGCACACACCGCACATCATGGATTTTTCCTTCTGGCTTTTGTGTTTTTTCTGCAACCAGCGACAAATACCACACGGGGTGCCATTAGACGGTCAGGATTCAAGCAACAACGACCAATGCCCACGCATCATCCTCTCCCACCCTGTACAAATACAACACCGAGCCCAGTCGCGCCGCCGCTACCGCAACCAACGATACCCGATAATCATCAACCCGGCGCTGCTGCTGCGCCTGCGCCTGGCTTATCCCCGATGGATATCTTAATACGCACACACACACTCTCTCTCTTCACACATCCCACCTACCTGCCTACTACTTGACCTAATCGACTATTCTCCTTTTTATTCGTCACGTTGCGTCGGCGGGCTCCTGCCCAGGCTCGGTTTGGCAGTCGACTGGCTGTTTGGGTTTGGCTTTGGACGATGGGGGATCTGCTGGTGGTATGGCGCTGGGCGTTTTCTTCTTCTTTTTCTTTTTTTCTGTCATCGAGAGGAGGGAGGGTTCCGTGTTGTGATGACTGGTACTTCCGCGGGGGAGGTACAAGCCTGGAAATGGGGATGGGCGGGAACGGGATGAATTGATAGATTTGGGAGGAGGCCGCATTGGGGGGAGTGAAGGGGATGCGTAGCATGTCGTGTCGTAGCTGCTGTGTGGACGGGGCGTGAGGGGGTGGTGAATGAACGATGTTTAAGTCTATCTTACATTTGCCCGATGGTGACGCTGTTGCTGATGTAATGCCTTGATGAAGATTGTCTGCTCCCTGGATTCCAACTCGTTGCTTCACCCAGTTCCTGTCGTCTGCGTGGTCGAGAGTCGATCGGTACTCTATGTAGACCCTCACGGAGAGCTGCTCGAATCACAGTAAATTCCAGCTGGTCGGCCGCACGGCAGTCCCACCGTGGGGAACTGATGGTTAGAGGGCGACATGACCCGGTGTTGAGGATCATGCCAGAGTTGGTAGACGGTGAGTCTGGCGAGTTGTTAGAAGACAGCGTTCAGCATAACCTGACCAACACTTGATCGGAACAAACACATTAGACAGACATTAAGCCGGGGTCAAGCTTTCCATTTTCATGCCGGAAAAAAGTTCAGCACCTCAAAACCCAAGCCGTTTGCAACGTTGTACCATGAGAAGGCGGGATAACGATTAAGTCCACCCCATTGACCCCACAGGGCATTCCCCTCGACAAGACCCCAACAAAGAGGACCGAGTCGAGGTATCTTTCCCTCATTAGTGAACCGGTCAAGTTGTACCTCCCCAAGGACGTCGTTTGCGAAACCGGATCGAGAAGATGCTCTATCAAAATCAAGGGAATCGGTGAAGATACAAGCCAGATCCAGCCCTTCACGCCACCGTTACGCCTGACCCCCAATGCCTTTTGGTTCCGGTAGACCCTCTACCAGCTCGTCTCCTTGGGAGCCTCGGCACCCCACTCGGCGGTCGGGGCGGACGCGTCCCAGTTAGCGGCCGCGCCCTGAGCCTCGCTCCACTCAGCAGCCGGGGCCGCAGCGGTGAAACCAGCGGGAGCTGCCTCCCACTCGCCAGTGGTGGGGAAGCCGGACTCGATAGCGGCAACACCCTCCTCCTCAACGCCGGGGAGCTTCTCCTCCTCAACCTTCTCCTCGGCCTCAGCCTCGGGATCGCGGTCTGAAAGATGTTAGCAAAGTTGTACTCGAGCAGGCGTTAGGAGGGCCACATACAGAAGTAGAGATCGACCATGACGTCCCAGGGGGTCTCGCGGTTGTAGATGGTACCGCGGAGACGGAGGACCTCACGAGCCAGCATCCACCAGACGCAGCCGATGGAGAGACGACCCTTGTTGTTGGTGGGGATGGCAACATCGACGAACTCGGTGGGCGAGTCGGTGTCGCAGAGAGCGATGACGGGGATGTTGACGTAGCTGGCCTCCTTGATGGCCTGGGCATCGGTGCGGGGGTCCGTGACGATGATCAGACGGGGCTCCTTGAACGAACGGGTGATGTAGTTGGTGAAGGAACCGGGGGTGAAGCGACCGGCGATGGCCTGGGCGCCGGTGTGGGCGGCGAACTTGAGGACGGCACGCTGGCCGTAGGGGCGGGCGCTGATCACGCAGACATCACTCGGGTTGTCGATGGCAGCAATGATGCGGGCGGCGAGAACAATCTTCTCCCTGTTGGCGACGGGGTCAGCTTCTGTCCTGCGCGCCTGTAACTGCTCGGGGCGTCTCGACGTACCAGGTCTTGCCAATGTTCAGGACGTTGACACCATCGGCGCGGGTCTTCCAGAGGTAAGGCTGCATGTGAGTCTGCAGGCTGTTTGGCGTGTCAGCTTCGTGATCATGGAGTCGGCGGGTGGAGGGGATCGGCCACGAACTTCTTGGAGCCGATGTGGCACTGAGCAGCAAGAAGCTGCTCAATGTCGCCGCTCGTGGCATTGAAGATGGAGGGGAGGTTCGCGGGAGCCATCTTGACTGAACTTTCTCGATGAGGGGATCGGTGAGAAAGATTGTCAAGGGAACGGGCGTGGCTTGGAGGAGTAGGCAAGTTTCGTCGTCGAGGTCGCTGCAGTTTGGCGGAGCTCTGCGATTTTTGCACACAAAATTCAATTTTGTGGAGTGCCCCGCGAGGGTTGAGCTGTGAAGAAGGGCACTATGTACCAATCAGGTTGCTTTTTGGAGGAGCGCGCAGAATTGGGGTGAGAAAGGCGGGTCAAGTACTTTGGAGGAACATGTTGCCCTTGCGCACCCAGGAACCCCAAATCCAGGACCGGATTTATGAGGGACCGTTGTTCCGACAGGACGTGGGGTCGTGCGACCAGAAAGGCGCTACGCCATATCAGGACTAGCGCGCTCTGTCCCAAATTCTGGCCGAGGACGAAAAGTTGCTGCGACCCTTGAGAGAGATCGCGACCGGCTGCTGGGAGTGACGCCCGACTCAACCACAGGCCATAGACTCGCCATGCCGCCCCGGATACCGGCCCCCCAGGGGCTGCTGAGCCTGACACGTAAGATGCTGTTCAAGGCGGCCTACGGCGCGCCCAATTCGCTGACACGCACGTAGTATGCCTCCGTCCAGCGCCCACACCGGCCTTCCAACCTCTCATTCAAAAGGCGACTCTCACGCGCAAGGAAAAGATCCGGCGCATGAAGCAGGACCCGTACTCGTACCAGCAGGCGGAGCAACGAAAGGCCGCCAGTATATCGCGGCGCCAGGAGCTTCAGAAGCAGCGGGACGCAGAATGGGGTAGCCCGGTGCACGGCATCACGACGCCCTTCGTCCGGTCCTTCGACTACGGAGGTCAGCAGCCCATGACGGAGCCGGTTGTCGACCAGGATGGAAAGGTGGTCGAGGAACCCCAGCCCCTGCCGACTTCCCCGCACATCCGAAACTACCTGCTTGACGAGGAGGAGGTCGAGAAGGCGCTCGAGATGGCCGCCATTGTCACGAAGCCTCTGCCCAAGACCGAAACCAACCTCGACGATGACGAGTACCAGCTGGAACTGAAGAAGCACGAGGACAAGCACAGGAAAGCCGTCATGGCTATCCAGCGGATTGCCGACTTGAGGAATGGCAACGCCAAAGACCGCAAGCACGCCAACATCCGACGTTGCGTCGAGGAGTTCGGCCGCCACAACACCGACCACACTCTCGAACGACCCGCACCACCTTTATCCCGCGGCGTCGTACCGGAGCCGAAGCCTCCCCGCGCGGGCCCCGATACCGGAAGCAGCGAGGTGCAGATCGCCATCCTCACGTCCAAGATCAGGGCGTTGGCGACGGCATTGGAAGGGCCCAAGGGTCACAGGGATAAGAACAACAAGAGGAGCTTGAGGCTACTCTGTCACAAGAGGCAACGGCTCCTGCGGTACATGGAGAGAAAGGAGCGGGGAAGTGGGAGGTGGGAGCACATGCTCAAGACGTTGGGGTTGTCGCCAGCGACCTGGAAGGAGCAAATCACCTTGTGATTGCTCAAAGTGAATGAAAGGGACATCTCCCACATAGCGCACATGTTGTAACTTCTCTATTACTGTACAATACCACCAAATAGACAGGAGCATGTTCATGATCCCTCCTGTCCCGGGTCATTAGTTGGCCCCTTGCCCACTCTCCACTGCCGAGACGCCTTGCCCTACCGCGTGCATTAATCTGATACTCGCGCGTCAACCTAGGTATTCTACAGGATGCAAAGCCAAAACAAGCTGAGAAGCCTCTCAGAAAACGCTAATGTAGTTGTTGATACGGTCCTTCTGCGCCTGTGCTATGCACTCAGCGATCCATGTGATGTTGCGGATTTCCTGCGTCCGAGTTAGCCGAAGTTCAAGAGCCATGGACTGTGGCGACATACCTGTTCCCTGAGCTTGACCCAGGCATAGACAATCGCGTATGTGAATTGCCTGGTAAAGGCCCCCTTGGAAATCTCCATCTCCTTTTGATAGAACATGTCCTCCAGGGTCTTTCCTTCGGTGCCGCTCCCACCGGCCATGTTCCCAGGGCCGCCAGAGCCGCCGCCGAGACCAGCCGCCTCGAAAAAGGTCTTGTAGTCTTGCACACCCTCCACGGCAAGCCGAACGCCCTCAAAGTCATCGGCCCGCGACAGCATGAGTGTGCCCTCGGGGTACAGCAGGCCGAAACTCGGGTACAGCTTCCTACGGTCTGCCTTGGACAGCTCCGTACCGAACGAGTTGAGCGTGATGTTGATGGCGCGACGGTCGGCCTCGAATTCGAGCATCTCCGACATGACCTCGACCGTGGGAGTGCCGACCATGTCGGGATGGGAGTTGACGAACTGGTAAAAGTCCTCGAGGTAGTTCTTGTACAGCGTGTTTCGTACAATCTCGATGTTCAACTCGTCCAGGTCCTGGTGGCTCAGGCTGCCCTTGAAGTAGGGGGCCAGCGGTGTTTCGATCAACACGCTGTTGTAAAGCTCCTCAATGTTGGTGGCCACGCACAGCACGGGCATCGTCTCGAACCAGCCGAGCGGATGGCATCGCTCCAGCAGCTCTCGGGTGTCTCGCTCGTGGAGGGTGCCGGTGATGAGCAGGGCGACGTTGTCGATCATGTAGCCGTACGTCAGGTAGTCCATGAACTTGGCGAGAGAGCCCACAGCATTGGCGCGCACGTAGCGGAACTCGGCGACAAGCTTGTCGGTCGTCTTGGCTGCGATGCTCGAGGTCGATGGGTTGGGTGGGAGGGAGGAGAGGAAGTCACCATAGGCGGGGCCGAGCTGGAGTTTGAGATCTGGGAATGATTAGGGGGCCGGGCCTGCCAGCGCAGGGTTGTGGGAGCTCACCATCGATCGTCTCGCATTGTGTCATGTTGGTGTAGTTTGCGCCGGTGAGGAGGCCATTCCTGTAGCCACGGACAATGCCCTCAATGTAGCTACATCTAGCCGTCAGTACCGGCGACCATCGTAGCACCGAGGATTCAAACATACCCATTGTTCACATTGAAGAAGAGGCCCTCCATCTTTGCTGCTGCGGTGGCGGAGAAACACTTGCAGGTCGCGATGAGGGGACGTCCCGGGACTTGATGGAGCTTCGTCGCCCCAGGCACAGCGTCAGTTGGCTGCGTAAGTGGAGTGGCCCGTGCATGGCCAAGCCACCTCCCCAAAGGCGGTCAGCGCGGTACGTACATAGTTTGTTGCAAGCTCGGACCCCAGCCCCCACTTGCAGGAAAGCTCCAACTGCACTGGTGCAGAAAAATTGTTCTTCGCTCTCGACTTTTTTTTCCTGAGGCTTTCGGCGATCCGCAAATCGAGGAACAGTTCAACCGCTGCTTCCATCCACCATCCAGCAAGTGTAATCGGCCATCCCGAGAGCACACCGTCGCCATGCCTCTCTTTATTCTCACGGAAACCAGCGCCGGGTACGTTCGTCCGAGTCAATTGCGCGGCAGCAGCATCGCGTCCGCGCGTTCGAGTCTGCTTGCCGTGCAAGCTCCAAGAAGACCCAACTGACGAATCCTCACAGTTATGGCTTGTTCAAGGCCGCCGACAAGAAGCTGCTCGATGATGACAACCTCAATGACCGCCTGTCCACCGTCGACAAGATTGTCAAGGAGTAAGTCTCCGGCCCAGCCACCCCCCCTCCGTCCGTGTCCTAACTCCCCCCAGGATCAAGTACAAGGAGTTTGCCAAGTTCGACAGCGCGGCCGGTGCCCTTGAGGAAATCGCCGGCGTGATTGAGGGCAAGGTCACGCCCAAGCTGGCCAGCCTGCTCAATGAGTTCAAGGACGAGAAGAAGATCACCCTCGCGGTTGCGGAGAACAAGCTCGGCGCCTCGATCCTCAAGCTCCCAGAACTGAACATCAAGCCCATCTCCGACTCCAAGACCAACGACCTGTTCCGCGCCATCCGCCAGTATCTCCCCGACCTCATCCCGGGCATGCTTCCCGAGAACTTCCAGGAGATGGCTCTTGGTCTCTCGCACTCGCTGTCGCGCCACAAGCTCAAGTTCTCCCCCGAGAAGGTCGATGTCATGATTGTCCATGCCGTCTCTCTCCTGGACGAGCTCGACAAGGAGCTGAACACGTACGCCATGAGAGTCAAGGAATGGTACGGGTGGCACTTTCCCGAGCTGGCCAAGATCCTTCCGGACAACCTCTCGTACGCCCGCGTCATTGTCACGCTTGGCATCCGAAACAACGCCCCCACCACCGACCTCTCCGAGATCCTTCCCCACGAGATCGAGGCCGCCGTCAAGGCTGCGGCTGATATCAGCATGGGAACCGAGATCAGCGAGGAGGACTTGGAGAACATTACGCTGCTTGCCGAGCAAGTCATCTCGTACTCCACCTACCGCAAGGAGCTTTCCGAGTACCTCGAGAGCCGCATGAAGGCCATCTCTCCCAACATGACGGAGCTTGTTGGCGCCCTTGTCGGTGCCCGCCTCATTGCCCATGCCGGCTCCCTCTCCAGCCTGTCCAAGAACGCCGGTTCCACCATCCAGATTCTCGGTGCCGAGAAGGCCCTCTTCCGTGCGCTCAAGACCAAGCACGCGACTCCAAAGTACGGTCTCATCTACCACGCTTCCCTGGTTGGCCAGGCATCCGGTGCCAACAAGGGTAAGATGGCTCGCCAGCTTGCCTCCAAGGTTGCCCTGAGCGTCCGTGTCGACTCGCTGGAGGAGTTTCCCGAGGATGCGGATGACGAGACTCGCTCCAACTTTGGCCTCCGCGCCAGGTCAAGACTCGAGAACAACCTTCGCACCCTCGAGGGCAAGCCCCTCAGCAAGATGTCTTCTGTCGGCCCCAACGGCATGCCTCTCGGAGCCCCTTCGAAGTGGAACATTGCCGAGGCCCGCAAGTACAACATTGATGCCGACGGCCTCCTCGGAAACGAGGGCCCTGCCAAGAAGCCTCTGATCGAGGAGGTTTCGGATGAGGAGATGGACGATGCGCCCGCCAAGGACGACGAGTCCGAGTCCGAGTCTGAGGCCAAGAAGTCCAGCAAGAAGTCCAAGAAGGACAAGTCGGAGAAGAAGAAGGACAAGAAGGCGGCCGAGCAAACCCCGGCGAAGAAGCCTAGCGCCAAGGACCTCGAGAAGCTCGCCAAGGAGGCCGGCCTGTCGGTATCCAAGTTCACCCGCCGGTACGAGCGTGGCCAGATCAAGCTCACGGACGACGGCGCCCTTGTCATTCTTAGCAAGAAGGACTTCAAGGGTGACGAGGACGAGGAGGCGGCCGAGACGCCCGTCAAGTCCAAGGGCTCCAAGCGCCAACGCGAGGAAGTCGAGGCCGAAGACACGCCAGCCAAGGAGGAGAAGCACAAGAAGAAGAAGAAGAAGCACCAGAAGGAGTAGGCCTGAGCTGACTCTCGGCTCTATTTTTCAGTTTGCTGCCTCATTGTATGATACACCTCTTTGGCACTCTGGCTCATTGATATATGGCGTTTGGATGGGGGGAAGGGACGGCGTCTTTGGAAGCATTTGTCTGCGCTCGAGTTTCTCCGCGGCGCTGCATCATCGCGATGAAAAGTGTGGAGGGACGGTGCCACGTCCAAGTGTAGGCCGTGACACCGAGGCATGTTAGTGTGTCCGCTCTCAGCGGATGGGAATATTTATAGTTTTACTCGTCATTGCCATATCGCACTGTTTATGATAACCTGTCATTTTCTATCCTGTCCATTCTCACCTTCATCTCATGAAAACTCCATAGAACCTTTCTTATCGCCATTGTGCCGATAAGAGCTGCGCCCCACTATATTTTGTCCTGTCCAACTGTTGACCTCCCGTCCTCTTCCCCGTCCATCCCCCACCACCCACATCCCATCTCGCCATGGCGGACTCAACAGACCCTCCACGCCGGCGCTCGCGCTCCCGGTCGCGCTCACCACCCCGAAGACCAAAAGGCAGCGGCGGCGGCGGCGGCGGCTTTCGCTGGAAGGAAAAGCGCACCAACGACGACGACCGTAGCGGAGACCGTGATCGCGGTGGCGGCAGCGGAAGCGGCCTCCAACGCGGCTACCGCGACCGCTCTCCCCGTCGAGACCGACACCGCGACAGGGACGGCGACAAGGACAGCAGAACCCGAGACCGCGACACCAGAGACCGCGACCGTGACCGCGACCGCGACAGACCGCCCCGCTCCCCGCGTCACAACAACGATGACCGCCACCACGAAGACCGCCGCGGCGGCGACAGGGACAGGGATAGAGACAGCAAACCCTCCTCCTCCTCAAGAAGAGGAGACCGAGACTCCACCACAACCACAACCACAAAGACCCGAGACCGCGACGACCGCCGTCCGCCCGCACGTCCCCCTGCCGCGACTGGTGGGGGAGGAGGCGGGGAGGAAATGATCATCGTCACGGTCAACGACAGGCTCGGGACAAAGGCGCAGGTGCCGGCGCTGCCGAGCGACACGATCAAGCAGTTCAAGGTCATGGTGGCGATGAAGATTGGGCGGGAGCCCCACGAGATTCTGTTGAAGAGGCAGGGGGAGCGGCCGTTTAAGGATATCTTGACGCTGGCGGAGTATGGGGTGTCGAATGGAGTGCAGCTTGATTTGGAGGTTGATACGGGGGATTAAGGGGGTTCTTTGGGGGTGCGGGTGGGGAGTGGTGGAATGGGAGGACTGTCGTGGGGAGTGGCAGGTCTGGGTTTATGGAAGGAAGTGGTGGTTTATGAGTCTGATGCTGTCGTGGGAAATAAGGTAGTTCATCAGATGGCCTCCCACGAACATGTCTCATCTCTCTTGACTTTTCCCAGTGCTTCGGGGACTCTTTGAGAGTCGGTGATGGCACAGAATCTTCCATGTCTACTTCTCAAGGGAAAGGCCGGTCTCCAAGGTCGATGGGCATATCGGTGGACCGTACCTAGTGTCTTGTGTGTCAGTGGCAGGAAAACAAACGGGACCTGCTTTCCAACTCGCGTCTCCGCAGGCAATAGCCTCGCTCACGTTGTGTTGACGATGGCATGGCAGCTGCAGATTTCAGCAGTCACCTGGATACTGCATTGTTTACTTTCTGATGAGCGATCACGCACCTGCCGCAGGTACCTCCTCCCTGTCTCGAGGACCCACCCCCATGCCTGGTCCTACAAACAGGATGTACGCATCCCCTGCCTCAGGTATATAGGTACGGATTTTCAGACCACATTGTACAGTTGGGTCTCGCCAAAGGTAGCCGACCTTGGCCGAGTGGAAGTGTGCTGCGCCGCCGTAACTGCCTGCACTAGACCAACCTACAAATCGTTCGTCAGGATTCATCGGCGACTCTACACGGTTTGGGTTCGATTCCTGCCTTGGGCAAGTAGGAGCTGATTTTTTTAGTGTTTTTTTGCCAGTCCATTCCACTCCCCAATCTATCCCATCCTGCAAAAAGATCCAACGCCGACCCCCTCCCGTCAGGTGTCCCGGCCACCACCCCCAACCCAAACCCCCGCCATCACCATCACCGTCAAACCCTCTCCCCTCCCACCTCCCCACCCCTCCTCCCCCCCGCCGCCGCCTTACTACTCCCCGACCCCACACTCCCCCCACCCCCATTGACCAACCCCCGTCCCGCCCCCACCGGCCCTCCCTCTCCGCTGCCACCACCGACTCCGACCCAGACCCCACCGACCCCCCCTCAGCCCAATACCGCTTCTCCTTCTCCGGCGTCCCCGCCTGCTGCTGGTGTCTCCTCGACCCGGCCGCCCCGACCGTCACGTCCGCGGCGCTGGCGCCGGGGGGTCTCCGCGTCTGCTGCTGCTGCCACTGGTCTCGATCTCGGTCCTGGTCCTTGGGGTGGTGGGAGACGACGGGGCCGAATCTTGCCTGCTGGCGGCGGGCCTTTCTGCTACCGGTGGTGGTGGCAACGGAGGGGTCGGGGGCCAGAGCAGGGGCGGCAGGGGGTTGGGGGAGGGATTTTCGGTGCTCCGAGTCGCTGCTGTCGGAGTTGGAGTTGGAGTCGTTGTCGTCTTCGGTGATGGTTTCCGAGGCGGTGTCGGGGGAGGGGGTGGGCTTGCTGTTGCTGCTGCTGCGGCGGGAATAGGGTTGCTTGGGGGGGTGGCGGGGGAGGGAGCCGCGCTGGATGGCGAGTTGGCCGCGGGCGTGGTAGGCGTCTTTGAAGTCTGGGGGGAGGGGTGGTTAGGGGGGTGATGAGGGGAGGGGGGTGGGGAGACGGACGGTTGATGCAGAGGGTTTCGGCGAGGACGGGTTGGAGGCAGTGGGTTTTGGAGCAGCCGTCTGTAGGGGGTTAGTTGTTTGGTTGTGCTTTGGGAGGGGAGGAGGGGGGGGACGGACGGTCTTTGCAAAAGAGGCATAGGTCGTCGACGAATTCGTGGCATTCCTTTTCTCGGCAGGTGTCTATTGTGTGTATGTTGGCTGATAGCCCCCCCACAATCGCCAGAGGTAGGATCGGACAGATGGTTGAACTTACGAAGGGGGCAGTACTTTTCTTTGGTCTTGTGCTTCTGCTTTCCCGGCAGCGGCCTGGCGGCCTCACAGCCCGGCTCGGCACACATGTCTGGGAGATGTCAGCTTTCTGGATGACACCAAGGCATCTCTGGACTAACGCTCAGCACAATAGGGCTTCATGTGGCTGCTCTTTCCACAGCCTCTCTCGTGGCATGTGTGGTTTGCGCAGAATCCCGAATAGTCGATCTTGATTTCCCGACAGTGGTCAACTTCGCAAGTTGCATCTGTGTGTGTCACTACGAGTGTTCACATGGGGCGGTTGCACAACAGGGACTCACGGTTTTCGCAATAGCGCAGATACTCCTTCGTCCGTGGGAGGAGATGTCGAGCCATGTTGCAGCCTTTGAGATCGCATTTCACATCTAGGCATGGTTAGTACATGTTCCACAACGCCATCGAGCGGGCATGGGTTGGGAAAGAGGGGGAAAGGATGTGGAGGAACTTACGAAGGGCGCAGTATGGATATTTGCCCTCCACAATCGTATTGCATCCGGATATTATGCACTGGTCTGTATAGAGTTAGAGCAAGTCCCTTGGTCTGGCTTGAGGAACGGGCTCACGTTTCTCGCAACAGTTCCTTCGCTCTTGGCTTGGGCTTGTACAACCCTCGCTCTGGCAGCCGTCTTTTCAAGCCATCAGCATCTACCGGTCAAAGTCTGAGGAGTGGGCGAGCATACGAGCCACACAGTACGGGGTAGTCCCAGACACGGGTCTCCCATTTTCACATTGTTGGACCATGCATTTGTCTGTGGAAACGATGAGCTTCAGCGGCCTTGGAAGGGGCATGTCGAATCCTTACGATGAATGCACAGATCGTATCGCATGTATCGTGGCACAGCACCAGGAACGGCTTCGAACTTGGAGTCTAGATATTGCGCCCTGGCCTGTATGCAGTGCAGCACGGGGCATCGCGCATCTGCCGTGGAGAGACATGTTGAGTTTGGCATCCAGCAGTCAGGGGCAAGTCTTGACCTACGGATGGCACACACGGCATCGTGCTGTGGTTTCTTGTTGGCACAGCCTTCCTCTCTGAAGAAGTGGATGCAGGTGTCTGGCCGATGGGTCAGTTTCTCTCGGGAGTGAGGTTGAGGCTTCCGATGATCGCATACGCTGTTTGCAATACAGAGACACGAGCCTGTATCCGTTGGGAGACCCTCGACCGGGTGGGCCGCTGACAGAAGACCGAATGCCCGCTGGTGTCCTCCTATCGAGGGGATCGTGGGTATCGATGGTCTTGAAGGTGGCCTCGGTCTTGCACCCCTCGCTCCGGCACCACTCCATGCCCGGGGGCCTTCGACTCATGGTGTTTTCGGGTACCCGTGAAGAGTTGAGGCTGTCGTGGCGAGGTTGGAATGACAGTCAAGTCGGCGTATTGCGTTCGCAACAACGATGGAAAGAGGAGAGACAAGGCCACAAGGACAGAACAGCCGGGTCGTTGGATAGGTATATCAGGGGCAGCTGAGTGCCGTGCGGGATGGTCCCCCTGTTCCTCCCACTCCCACCCGTTTGGTTCCCGAGGGGCATCCATCACAAGGAGACGCAAACGAAACGCTGGCTCGCAGCACTAACGGGGCGTCGTACAGCCACGGGTTTGGCCCTGCACCTTTACGCCATGACAATGCAATCGGCCCCCCTCGCTCTCACCAGCACCTCTCTCGTGCCACTCGCGCACCACAACAGTGTCGTGGGTAAGGGGGGGTGCGGGCCTTGGTAGGGGGCCTTGGCGACCAATCGAGTCTGGTGGTGCGACTGCACACACCACCAACCGGCATTCCAAGGACCCAATGGCAGCGTGTCGCGGCCTTCATCTGACAGCCTGCCGGGCATCTGCGTGATCCATGATCGGTGCAAGTCGCGTTTGCCCGGGTTGTGTGGGTGTGGTGTCCTGAGACAAGTCGGCGAGGGCATCACATCCAAGTGGTCAGAAGGGCGACGGCTCTTCTGGCTCTTATGCGGGTTGAAGCGACGCGACTTGTGTTGGGGATTGGCCGAGGGTGGAAGATGGACTCCGTATCTCAAAGGATTTTACCGTGAAACTTGAAAAGCAGGTGCCCGGGCAGGCTCTTTTTGCTCTTGAGGTGGTCCTGGCTTCGCGAGACCTTCAACTCAGACCATCTTTCCCCGCACTGCACTCCGACGAGTTCCGCCCCAACTTCAATTCCTCGAAACATCAACAATCCCGCCATCCCGCCATCCCGCCATCGCATCCTCTCTCACCCCCATCACCAAAAACACGCGCAACATAATGACACAATTGCCTCGCGGCGTTCCCCCCCCGGACTTGTGGGAGAAACTGGACAAGTCGACGCTTCCCGACTTCCTCCGAAACTATGTCCAGCCCAAGGCGCCAGACTGGGACCCCGAGGACGACATGGATTTGGAGCCGGCGTCCTGTGGCGGCCACGGAACTCTCGAGATGCTCGAGTTGTCCCGGCTCCTGGAAGAGAATGGCATCATCTGTGCCTTCTGCAGCGTCTCTGCCTTGATCTACTACGGCGCCGGCCGAGTCAGGGATGTAAGCACATTCCTGTCTTTGTTCCGACGACTGTCCATAACTCCCAGGTTTGCTGCTGACCACCTTCACGCTGCTTAGGATTGGGACATTTGCGTCCCTTCGGACCTCGTGGAAAAGACAGTGGCCATTCTCAAGTCGGAAGAGCGATCCAACGACTACTCCCCCGTAGCATCCCAGCCGATTCCCAACCCCGGCTCCCTCAGGCACACCTACCATCGCTTTCGGGTCCGCAATTTCGGCCTCCACTTCAACGTCGTGCCTGCCGACGACGTACATCTCGAGCTCGCCCCCGAAAAAATAGAGAGGAGTCGCCTGGGTCTTCCGTACCCGAAACTGCCCGTCCTGATCCAGAGCTTCCTTGACATCAAGGACATGGTATCCCTGGCCGACGTCGTCGACGGATCCGACGTGACATACGAGTGGGGCGAAGAGCACTTGGACCTGGAGGGCGAGACCGATGTGGAATGGGCTGCGTGGAAAAACAAGAGAATAGTGGCGTCGAAACCATCATCCATCTTAGGCGGTGGCGTTCCCTCGCGGCCGTTCAAGAAGAGAGAGCTTTGGAAGGACGTCGTGTCGACCAAGCTGGGAAGATGTGGGTGGAAGAGGCCTCACAACCTCTTCAAGACACGGTTTCGCTTGATAGGGTCCATCGACCCATGGTTGGAACCTGACCGCATCTGCAGCTGATTTGGGAGTACAAGGACTTGGAACACTCTCGATGTGATGTGATCTAACAGCACTCTGAAAGCGTCAGCGCCTGACAGGGAGAATATGGCGGCACTTGTGTTCGCTTCGAGAAGAAGCTGTAAGTACGCTCGTCATCCAAACTTGCACTGCGCCCCCACAGTTCATGTCCAATACCGGGAGGGTTGCAAACTGCTGCATGACTCCACTGCCATACGTCCGCGCGGCCTCTGTCTGCATGCTGTTGGAGACTGTCCGAACTGATGCATGTCCTTCAGGGACTCTGCAATGTCACCCACTTTCCTGATCCTCGCCCAGCCCAAACATGTAGTGGAGTTGAGCCACTGTGTCTTGGTCATTATTGGCAGCAAAGTCGGCGTAAAAGGTGTATCTCTGCTCGAGGTCGAAGAAGTGCCGCATGGCGTATATCTCTTGCCCGTAGGCCCGGACAAGGAAGTCCAGGTCAATGTAATCATTTTGTCCGCCTGTCTCGCGGCGAGTGAAATATGCCGAGAGCTTAGTCGTGAGCTGGTAGAAGATGTTGATGACCGGCACCGGCTGCGGGCCTTGAGTCGTCTGGTGAAGCGGATGAAGTTGCTCTGAGCCGGTAGGAAGGTCGGGGGGCGTGTTCATATTTCCTGGACAGACTTAGACTCGACGGCTTATACATGCGCATAAATAAGAGATAGCGATGTACCGCCGATGATGATGTCCACGCTGACAGTGTACGGCAGCACATGACGAACGTTCGGATCCCAAGGCCCGCCCGTGTGGACAAACACCTGGATCGACGTTGCTCCGTGTATCTGTGGGATGCAGAGCCTATGAATCCCGGGGTTAGTACCAGTTTCCCGCGAGGAACTAGTCCCATGTCCTCACCTTGGTTCCGGCAGCATGGCCTCCTTTAGTAGATCCATGGTGGCCGCAACCGTAAAGTCAACGTCCTGCGTGAATCGGGTTCCGCCCCGAAGGAAGACGGCCCAGCCACCGAGAAGGGCAAAAGTGATGTTTCGACGTTGGAAAAGCGATATCATGAACCGCGCCGCGAGACCAAGATGGCGCTGGTCAGGCTCGCGGGAGCCGTAATACAGCCCCCCGAACCGGTCAGTGTCGTAGATCTCGGCCGACGCCGAAGAGGCGGCGGCCATGCTGGAAGACACGTCTCCAACAAAGACAACCCAAAAAAAGTCGCCGTGCAAGTTGGTGATGCTTGGGTCGGTCGTTTTGGAAATCGGGCTCTTCGTACGGCTTGTCACGGGCTTTGCCGTGACATCCTCTCCTTAAGCATGCCTACGGTGGTGGTATTTCGACATCACATCGTCCTTCCTTTTGGTTGTGTTACGTAGTGGTCAGGCATGCCCACTGCCGTAACACGGCTACCTATATATCTCCCAAAACTGCACAACTTACCAAGACCACAAGCACACTATATGCAGTCCACGTTGACACCTCACCAATCACAACATATGGAGAGCGCCGGGGATAGGCAGCAGCTGCACGTTACATGTTACGCCGCCCCATCTCCAACCAGCCGCTGTCTCCAACCACATGTGCAGCTACAGGCATATGTCCAGGTTATCGACTCCCGCAGCTCGCGTAAAGCAGACGCACCCCCCCCAAGGCGAGATTGAACAGTTGGAAGAAGCAGCCAAGTCTCCCTTGACTGCAGCCTGCGGCACCAAAGGACGCATCCCCAGAACCCATGCACGAGGTGAGAGGAAGCCGGCCGGAGCCCGATTGAGTGGACGGTCGATTTAAGCGTCACGTGATCTCGCACCCTGGTCGTGAATTGCGACGCGGACATTTCCCATTGAATTGACGCGCCCTTGCAATGACATCAATCAGACCCAAGCCCGGTCGGGTCAGCAAGACAACACTCCCGAGTCTCTCCCACGGAAGTCTGAACTCACAGGGTGCATATAATTCGAGCAAACTCCTCCTCTTTCCGAGATTGCTTCTTCTCGCAAACAACCCAGAGCAAACACCCCGCCCAGCTTTCGGCTCTCTGCGACCTTCCAAGTCAACAAGGCCAATTGAACCATTCAGCACCGCGACACCAACCCATCCTCCAAAATGAAAACCACCACAAAAACCACCCCCACCGCCACCATAACCTTCTACCACCCCACCTCCCCCTCCCCAACCCCGCCCCCCTCAACCCAACCACTCCCCCCCCCTCCCCTCGCAACATCAACCCCGTCAACCCCCACCCCAGAAGAAACCCTCCTCCTCACCACCTCCACGCTCTCCCCCTTCCAACGCCGCACCCTCCTCCTCCTCCTCCAGATCCCCCCAGGCCACGTCACCACATACGCGACCCTCGCCGCCTTCCTCGCCTCGTCCCCGCGCGCCGTCGGCAACGCGCTGCGACGGAACCCCTTCGCGCCCGCGGTGCCGTGCCACCGCGTAGTGGCGCACGACCGGCGGCTGGGGGGGTTCAAGGGCAAGGTGGGGTGGCGGGACGGAGAGGAGGCCGAGACGCTGCGGGAGAAGAGGGCGCTTCTGGTGGGGGAGGGGGTCAAGTTTGGGAGGGATGGGAGGGTGGAGGAGGGGAGTGTTTGGGGGGGGTTCGTTTAGGGTGTTGTTTGTAGGGAGGCGGAGGAGTGGAGGGGAGAGTGGAGAGGAGGAGACTGCCGGTTGTTGGATGGGTGGGTTGTTTGTTGCCTGTTGGGCGTTGGGGCGGTGGGGGGGGATATGCAAGGGGAATCACTACAAGGCAGAGTCAGCGGGTGGTCAACACGTATCGGCTTGACCCTTTCTCATCAGGGCAAGACTGCACCGAGAATCAGCAGGGTCATGGACATCGTAATGTAGTATTGGCACTCTACCTATGATACATTCTGTGTATCTGACCAAGTCAAAACTCCATCCCGCCTTGCCATATGCCTAGCCATCATGCAGTTAATATCATGGGTGCGCTGATTCCCGTTCCCGTAACCGATTTGACGCCCTCCCTATTGTACACCCATTACAGCCGCGTCCGCACCGCGGTCCCAGTTTTCGCAAAACCCGTGTATAGCGCATGATTGCAGTCAACGCCATGATTGCTGCGCCAATTGCGCCGCGATAACAGATGCCAGACGAAATCGAGGGAGAAATATGCAGACCCCACAATGCCGCACCCCTAGAAACCAGACTCCTACGCCGCGTTCGCAACAGGAGGGGCCGGGCGGGGGCGCGAGGGCATGCCGCCACGTCCACCGCGGTCACCGCGGTCACCACCACGGCCACGGCCGCGGCCTCTTCCGTCACCGCGACCTCCGCGGCCGCGGTATCCGCCACGGTCGCCACGGCCACCGCGGAACCCACCCTCGCGGTTTCCGCGGTTACGCTGCACTTGGTGGAATCCGTCGTTGGTGTCGGCCGAGGCAGCCGCAACCTCATGCGGCTCGGGGTGGTCGTCCGCCCACGACTGGGAGTTGCCTGCGGCAGCAGGAGGGGCAGTGGCACCCGTCTCAATTTCACTGGACTCCCTCTTAACGTCCACCCACTCTTGAGAAAGCGCCATGTCGTTGGCCTGGTCGGCGCTGGTGTCCCACTGGCTTTCTCCGGCAGCGTTGGCGGCGCTGTCGGCGACGTCGGCATTGGTAGGAACGACGTCGCTAGCCGGGGCCTCGGTGGTGTGGCCGTTTGTCAAGGCGACAGCGGAGCCGTCGTTGATCTCGGTCAATCCCGCGTTGGCGACGGTGGGATCGGTTTGGGGCTCGCTGGACTCGGCGCCCTCGGTTTCAGCCGCAGCAGCATCTGCGTGGAACGAGGCAGCATGGCTGACGGACGCGTTCTTGACCTCGGCGACTGGACTTGTGTTAGAGACTTGTGCATAAAAGGGGCAAGAGCCGGAGCTACTCACAAGTTGTCTTGAGCAAATCGCCAGTGGTGCTGGGAGTGGGCTCATCGGCGCCGTGAACAAGCTTCAGCATGTTCGCGACGGCGTTGTCATCACCAGAGTAGACGTTGAGCAGAACACCCTCGAGGGCCTGGTTCTCGTCCTCGTGGCCGTCGCTGTCCTCGGCGCGACGCGCGGCAGCAAGACGCAGGAACTGGGAAAGGACGAGGAGCTTTCCCTTGAGGGACGCCTCGGCCTCGGCAGCGGCCTTGTCCTTGGTCTCGGCAACCAACTCGGCCTTCTCCTTCTCGTACTTGTCCGCCAGGGTCTTCTCAAACTCAGCGAGGCGGGTGCGGTAGTCCTGCTCGAGCTTCTTGGCTTGAGCCAGCTGCTCTTCGAACTGGGCGAGCTGGCTCTGGAGAGTTGGCTTCTTCTGGATCGAGGCCTTCTGGTCGGCATTGATGATCTTGAGCGAGACGAGCTCCTCGAGGCTCTTGTCGGGATGCTCGGCAACCTTTTCCTCAATCTTGACAAGATTAGTCTGCGGATGGGTTAGCGGGTGTGGGGAAACGGGGGTATGAAGGCGACGATGGGGGACGAGTAGCCGCAGACGGCCGAGGGGGGGGAGGAGACGGCACCGAAGAGGGCGCCGCGGTGGTACATACGATCTTCTTGGACACGTTGCGGACGTTCCTGGGTGGGTTAGGTTAGCGGGATGGTTAAATGAACAGGAGGGAGGGCGGCCTACTTCTTCAGCTCACGGATGTGGGGAGCATCGGAGACGTCATCCTGGTTGTCGCCGGCAGCGGACGCAGCCTTCTCGGGGGTCGCAGACGCGAGACCAGACGACTCGATGCTGTCCGACTTGTTGGCCTTCTTCTTCTTGGGAGCCTTGGAGGCGGCCGCAGCGGGAGGGTTCTGAACGCTGACAGAAGCCATTGTGGATGTCGTTGTGGTAGTTTGGGGGAGCGGGTGAAGGTGTCCAGACGTTGCCGTTTGTTTTGGTTCGTGTGACTCGTCTGACGATGGACTGGCAGCGAGTCGACAGAGAGGGTGGATTTTGGGGGCGGGGGGGATTCGGGGATGATGGCAAAGGTGGTAGAAGTTGGAATTGCTTGGATGGCAAATGCAAAATCGAGCGCAGCCAACAATGGTGAGCAGTGACGGCAGCGATGGGTTGGGTTGTGGTTCTGGGGTCCAGAGAGGAGAGAGAGCTGTGGGTCCAATTTTTTTGAGGCTTGAAAATGCGAAAATGGGTGGCCTGCCCTTGCACACGGGCCAGCAGCCCCTCCCACTGCAGCTTTGGGTCGCAATGGGCCAAAGAAGCAAGCAGAACCACCTGGAATATCTTGTCCTCCATTCATTCCTGTGTATAAGGACAATACCAATATTGCAATGACTACATTTCAGAGAGCATCACGGGCATCGCAAAGGTTCATCGTTGGGCAATTCAACAGTTGCTAGTGATATTGGTGGCAGCAGTGTTCCCCAATGACGTCCTATTTCCCCTCTTTTCTAGTCAGATTGAGGACGGACTAGCTCAGGGCCGAGTGTGCGTCTTTCCTCGAGAAGAAACTCACAAGTCCAATGCCCGACGAGTCAACGTTGGACTGTGTCCAGCCCATGGTCCCCATTGAGAAGTCCGCACAAACTCGGGCCGACCAGTGGTTGTCCTTCCATGTCGAACGTCGGGTTGCTGCCTACCCAGGCAATCGCCGACTGTCCTCGGACATTCCTGTCCGTTGGTACCACCGACACACCAGCCCGGGGGACGATGCTGGTCGAATCGAAAGTTATGTTGGCCACGGCACAGGCCACCATCTTGGTTTTCAACATCCGCCTGGTGGCTGTGAGGCGGTCGCGGTGGCTGTTGACTGACTGGACTTGGTTGAAAAGCACTGGCCATGCTGTCTTCGTTGAGAATACATGGCTCAACCGTGACCCATCACCCTTTGAATTTGCTCAAGGTTTTCTGGCCTCGCAATCAGCATCAAGAAACATGGGCTAGGTTTGCCATGAGGCAATGGTATGCACCTTGGTGACCTTGTTGATGCTTCGCGCCGTAACACCCTTCTCACCCCCCTGCTTGGCTTCGATAGTCGCCTCCTTCATCAGGCTGCAGAGGCGAAGTCAGGACGATGACTCGGTTTGAATAATTGAATGGTGGTGCTTACTCTTGCATGAAGAGCATATAGTCGAGGAAAATCTGTACATTTTGTCAGTGAGAACCTGTCGCGTTGACGCGTCAAACAGGGGGCATCGCGTGTACCATGACATCGACATTCTTGCTCACGTTGCAGCCCGAATGAGCCTTGACGATTTTCTTGACCGTTGCTCTTGGATAGAGCTTCTGTCCCGGCGCCATGTTAATTTCAGGTGAATATTTGAGGGAGCGTCAGGTGGGAAGATGTCTGGTTGTTGATGTTGATGTTTGGTGGGCGAGGACAGGCAATGACATCGACTTTTCGTGTTGCCTGCCGACATCGTTGCTTTGTCTTGGCGACCTAAGCTACAAGGGTCTGGTCAGAATCAGCCAATAGAAAAGCCAGCAGTGCCCCACCGGCACCCCCTGCTCGGGTTCGCCAAGCTTTGGTGGGCGATGGTGGGGTGAAGCTGGAGCTTCTCTGCCCAACAGCAACCACTGCAACGACATCGTAACAGGGCCACTGAAAACACCCTCTCGACAATCCGAATTCCGGGACCTCGGACAGCCACAACCATGAATCGTCGCATGGTATGACAGCCCACCGCCTCGTCTCAAGTAGATTGGCCCTGTATCATACTTACCTACTGACCGTCTTGCTAGCTGTCAAAGGAGGACGAGGCGGCCGTGGGAGGCGACGAGATCGAGGTGCGCCGGGAGGACCAGGACAAGATCAACAAGTTCAGCCGACTGCACCAGCGGGAGCTTCTGATTGAAGACGAGCTGGGTGTGAAGAATGTGAGTTTGTTCCACGCTGGGATGCTCGGCAACTCCTTTTATGTCTTGGCCGCGTTTGCTGACTCCCACCTGCAGAAGGAAAAGGAGGAACTCGACGATATCACCTCCGAGCTCGAACTCGCAGACGAAGACGAGCTTGTCCCGTGAGCTTCGTCCCTCCTCCTGACATCCCCCACGCATATGCGCTGATACCCGGTGCAGCTACAAGATTGGCGATGCCTTCTTCCACGTGCCACTCGAGAAGGCACAGGAGATGCTCGGTACTTCGGGCACGAGGGTGGAGGAGGAGATCTCGGAGCTGGAGGACAAGCTGGGAACCATCCGCCAAGAAATGACGCAGCTCAAGGTTGAGCTATATGCCAGATTTGGGAGGACTATCAATCTCGAAACATGATGTCAGCTGCCAGCCCATGTCCACGCTCCCCTCAACACCATGGCCAAAGAATGTGAGATTGCGCCATAACGGCTCCGGTGCACACTCCGCAGCGACGTTGCCGGCCCTCTCTCGCCACGCATGCCCGTCATCGTGACATATGCACCCAGCTTTGGGTGCAGGAAATGCTTTGTAGGTCAAGCTCCTTCGGCCCCGAGCCTCCGGCCCGGCACCGCGTCTTCTTGGGCCAGTTAGTTGGGACGAAGGTGCAGGGCCTAGGGAAACCCGCAGCTCGGAACCGACTTCAACCTGGATGAGCCGACGCGACGGGCCAGGTACCTATCTCGGTATGGGTAGTTCTACCGCTGGTATCCTTGACAACCGCTTGCTCTCAACGACATGCCGAAATGACGGTCGCAAGCACAGCGCTCTTCAAAAGTGGCGAATAGACTTGGATCGGGCAGCCGCTTTCCATTCAACTTGGAGGGTTGATGGAATGGAAAACAATCGTTCTTCGCTCAACCTCGCCCGTTTCTTTGAGCCATCCACACTGCAACGGTACCTCTGCGTTGCCACCGGCCGGTTCCCTTGCATGAGGATATCCGCTTTCGTCGACCACATTGGTCAAGGAGTTGTCACTGTCACAGCTCCCCCATCACTTACACGGCATCAACATCACCCAATAGGCTCGGTGTGCGTTCATCACGAGAGCGTATGATGGGCAAAGTATCCGATCTTCGGCGCTCACATGCTGATGCCTTTGGACCAGTCAGTTTCGAGCCGTATAGTAAGGATGGACAGACGATAACATGGCCTGCATGGGCAAGCAACATGGGCATACAATGTCATACGCTTGCTTCTCGACCCTACAGCGTCAATCAAGCGTCCTGCTGATCTCCCACGACTTCCAAATGCTCGGGAGTGTGCAGCGAACATGGACCGCATGGACTGCATAGGCTCCATGCGATGCGAGTCGCCTACGGAGCATTTCTGGGTCTGCGAGGCAAGATGCCTCCCCTGGAATCTTCCGGCTCCGGGCTCTTCCCCAACGTCTAGGTATTCATGTCACTCTGTCTCGCCAAGGCACGTATGCTAGTCCACTTCCTATCGACGCTGTTGGGACATGGGCCGGCAAGGATGCTGGATCACCATCCCGATCTCCTCCGGACGAGATGGCCTGCCACCACTGTACACCCGGCCCCATATCCAGCTGGGCGATACAGCAGCCCATTGCCGCACAAGATGGGACGTCTCGTTCCAACGATTATCGGGGCCCGAGTACCCGTCGCCTTATTTCTCTGGCCGGAACCCCCCGTTTCTTTCGTCTGGTCTTCCTGCTGTTCTCGGTGTGCTTTCCCGAAGTTGGGCAGTTTTCATGACTTTTCGGTAGGGCTGTTGTCGCTGGCGACTATTTTTACGCCTCCCCCTTTCCTTCCTTACCATCCTGTCCGACGATGGACGGTGACGATCATGACGGGGAGCAACATCCTCGGCGATTCCCCCTCGCCCCAGACCAGCCTGCTCCAGTCGGCAATCTTGATGCTGAAGGGGTCTTGGCCCAGCCAGCCGAAACAGAAGACCACACCTTGGTTGAGACTTCATTCAACAGTTTGGATGATGCCCGGCCAGAAACACCCTTGAAAACAGAGAAAGAGACTATCCCAATAACTGAAACCACTCGGATTCGACACGGTCGTAAGTCCTCTCCCACATCTCCATCGAAAAGTGTACTAACAGTAGCGTAGGCTGTGCAAACTGCCTCAGCAAGTTGGTGTTTGAGATCGACGAGACGGACATTGTTGAGACAAGGATTGACAAGGTCGTTGACGAGAAGGATCTAGAGGCGCAGGTGACACGTATATCCATTTCGCCCTTGCCAACCAAAGGTCCCATCATTTTTGAGGGTGACGACGATGGAGAGGATGGCGAGGATGAGATCATGGCCTGGGAGGACAGTGACCCTGAAAACCCATACAACTGGTCCGGGCTGAAGAAGAACCGGATTGCCCTCACAACCATGATGCTCATCGTCAACTCCACCATGGGAAGCGCCCTGCCGAGCAATGCCCTCCCGTTCATAGCTGCTGAGTGGCAGGTGAAGTCGGAGCAGCAGATAGTGTTGCCCATATCTGTCTACCTTGTTGGTGTGTCCCAAACCCCTGGTGCTACACTACACATACGGGCATATTCTGACACTCTTTCAGGTTACATCATGGGTGAGCAGCAGTAGCTGGCCTCTCCTCTGCAACATCCCTCGTCAACTAACCCACCACAGGTCCACTGCTATGGGCTCCAATGAGCGAACATTTTGGTCGGAGGCGGCTGACCATCGGGACATTCTCCTTCTTTACCATTTTTACCCTGGCTTGCGCTGTCTCGCCGACCTGGCCTACCTTCCTCGTCTTCCGACTGCTCACGGGAGTCTTTGCCAGCGCCCCGATCGCACTTGTCCCTGGAATCATTGCCGATACTCACAATGATCCCAGGAGCCGAGGGCGAAAGATGGGCCTCTTCTTTGCCGTGAGAACCCAGACATGGCCTTAACACAACCCCATCTGCTAACCACCCCCAGACGACCTTGATGGGTCCTCTTCTCGCTCCTATGATATCCGGCTACTGCTCCACCACCATTGGCTGGCGGTGGTCTTTCTGGATCGGTCTGATTTATGCTGGCGCGACCATGGTTCCAGTCTGGTTCCTCCCCGAGACCTTTGGGCCCGTCCTACTCCTGCGCCGCGCCCGTGCCATCCGCAAGGACAATCCCGCCGCTCGCATCATCGCCCCCCACGAGATGGAGAAGCGAACCCTCAAGGAACTCACCACCGTCGTCCTCGCCCGTCCCATCCGCATGATCATCTTCGAGCCCATCGTCAACACCAGCTGCGCGTACTTGGCGCTCTGCTACGCCATCTTTTACATGTCGTTTGAGGCATACCCCCTCATCTTCCAGGACTTCTACGGCCTCTCACCAGGCCAGTGCGGCTTGACCTACCTGGCCATCGGCATCGGCTGCCTCCTGTCTCTCCCCATTTTCTTTGCCTGGGACAACCATCTGCGCCGCGCCCAGGCCCGCGGCGCCCCATGGACCCGGCGCGAGGAGTACCGCCGGCTCCCGCTCGCCTGCCTCGGCGGTCCACTCTTCGCCCTCTCCCTCTTCTGGCTCGGCTGGACCGCCCGCGCCCCCGTCCCCTTTATCGTCCCCGTTCTTGCCGGAATCCCCTTCGGCATCGGCTTCATGTGCATCTTTCAAGCTCTCTTGTACCTACCCCCTCCCCACAAATCCCCCCTCGCACAAACTAACCCCGACAGAAACTACCTAACCGACGCCTACGAAGTCTTCGCCGCCTCCGCCAACGCCGCGGCCTCATGCTCCCGCTCCCTCCTCGCCACCCTCCTCCCTCTTGCCACCGCGCCGCTCTTCCGCCGCCTCGGCATTGCTGGCGCTTGCTCGCTCCTCGCGGGGTTCGCCGTGCTCATGTGCGCCATCCCGTTCGTCTTCCTCTGGCAGGGCAGGCGGATCCGCGCGTCGTCGGGGTTCTGCACGGCGCTGCGGGAGAGGAAGGAGGAGATGGCGAGGCGGGTGGACGCGCAGCGACGGAGGAGGTCGGTTAGGGCTTCGAGGGCGGGGACGGTCAAGGCGACGGTGAAAGCGCCGGGGACGGGGGTGAAGGTCGAGGGCCCGCCGAGGCTGCCTGCGTTGGGGTTGGAGGGGGAGGAGGAGGGGATTGGGATGGGGTTGGAGAGGGTTGGGACGCAGCAAGGGGGGGATGAGGCCGGTCGGTGGTCCGGGTTGGAGACGTCGATGATGAAGGAGGTGGCTATTTGGGGGGGGAAGGTGAGTGGGGAGGGGGGTGAGGCGGATGAGGAGGCGGTTGTGGTGGAGGGGGAGATGGTTGGTAAGGTGGAGGAGGGGGAGGAGGGGACGGAGGAGAGGAAGACGTCGGTGGATGAGGTATAAGTCCTCTTTTACCCTTGCTGGGTGCGAGTGGAGGAACGCATGGTCATGATCGAGGAGCGTCATGCTCTCACTTCCCATGTTGCATCCATCCCACATTTCTTTTCTTCGTTGCCGGCCTTTCTTTCTCATTACGCTCGTTTCTCCTTTTCTGCCTTTTCTTTTGTCCTTACTTGGCCAGTCCCTACTTTCTGAGCTTCAATACCACCCTCGTTCGCTTGTGTCATGTATGTTGAAGAACCAGACATCAGCTCATCTAGCTGTAAGAACAGTGCAGGTATTACTGTAGACGGGTTTCGAGTCCTTCCGTATGGAATCCAGCCATCTCCAGTCCGGGTCCGGGGACACCGGGATAAAAGTGGATCCAACTCGGACTCGGCACCCGGAGGACTGGACTCATGTCTCGTGTGTGAACGAAGCCTTAAGGAGATACCGCAGGGAGGATCGCTCCGCCAAACTGTCTCTATTCTCAGAGTAGCTCTTGGGTAGGGAAGATGATGGGGGCATAAGGGAGGGGAGCTGGATGTTGTTGTCCAAAAGAAGTCGGGTCGATTATTGACGAATGGTGTTTCCAACCTGACAAGCTAAGACTTCCTCAAAATTCCTTTCGCGGTTTGTGGTAGTGTTGATGAATGGTTTCAGTTTGCTGACGAGGAAGAGTTGGGAAGGCTGCCAAGCCCACCTCCCCAATCCCACCCTAGCATAAGCCCCTTTTCCGCCCATGCAAATCATCCAATAACCCAGCCGGCTTAACTCAGTGGTAGAGTGCGTCACTCGTAATGACGAAGTCGCTTGTTCGATCCAGGCAGTCGGCAAAGTTGAATGTTTATTTTTGCTCTTGCCCTTCTCCTCCTCTTTGCATCTGGGACTGCGATGGATTTGGTTCTTGGAGAGCTCGAATGGGCGGCGAAGAACAAGACAACAAAAAGCAGCCGGCTTAACTCAGTGGTAGAGTGCGTCACTCGTATTCCAACCATCCTGTCTGATCCACAGATGGATGGGCGAGATTTAAAATGACGAAGTCGCTTGTTCGATCCAGGCAGTCGGCAGAGATGTGTTCTTTTTCTTTTGTCCTTCTCAGTGAGAGGAGTTGGTCTTGATCCATTTTTGCTGCTGGTCCGTTTGTTTGTCTTCTGAGTCTGGTCGGGGTTCGAGGTCGCTTTAAATCGGGCAGTATTGGCTCTCATTTGGAGGTCTGACGGGGTTGGTGGTGAGTGCCATCGACGAAGAGGTGATGAAGGTGCTCCTCCTAGAATCGACGATGGTGCTGGGCATCGATACTCAATGGCGTAAATCATTCGAACGAGAGGCCGTTGTAACGAACCGATCCCCGACCCAGCTGGACGTTGGTCGCGATCTCCAGGCCCATTGCAGATGCAGAGATGTCGCCGCTGAAAGGGGGGCGGGATGACCGCTAACTGGCTGTCTCTCAGCGCATCCCCTTCGCCGGCATCCTCCGCTGGAAATGGGCCTCGTTGACAGCATTTGTCGGCGCTGGGACCGTTTGACGGCTTGGCGTGGGGATAGGTTGGGGACGATGGACGAGGGCTGCATCCATGAGCCATGTAAATTGTCACGAGCATCGTCTTGTCTTGGATTCTTGGATGGGGTGTGTCCTCACTTCCCTTTTCCCACCTCCCCTTCCGGATTCTTGACTTTGACAGCGACACGGTCAAGTTGCTCCGACAACTGACGATTTCAACGTGACCGCGTGGGCTTTTCCAGGCCGTCGATTGATTCACATCAGTTTTCGAGTTCATAGTGACGACGTCGCGCTGCCGAGGAGTTGACATTACGAGTCGCGACTGCGCTGCGATTGTACGTCGTCACCTCACAATTCGACGTCGAGCTCACTTCTCGCACCTTTCCCTCACCGCATCGTCAACTTCACCATCGACATCACCGCCTCCCTCTATCTCATCACCATAGCAACACAGCCCAACCCCCCCACCACCACCGCCACCATGACCACCGGCCTCATCCCCAACTGGTACCCCCCAACGCGAGAAAACTACGACCTCATCCTCTCCCTCTGGAAATGGTTCCCCGCCGTACGCCCCCCCTTTCCCCCTCTATCCCACCCCCCCAACTAACCCCCCCTAGGCCGCCTCCCTCCAATGGGCCATCTCCTGGTACGGCATGGGCAAAACCTCGTCCCCATCCCGCCTCAACCTCCCCGGCCGTTTTGGCTGGCTGACCATGGAAGCGCCCGGCTTTCTGACCCTCCTCTACCACATGGCGACACTCACGCCGCAAATCCACCCGTCCCTCGTCTCGGCCTCGGGCCCCGGCCTCCCCTGGCAGAACAAAGTCCTCGCCGCCCTCTTCGTCATGCACTACACCTACCGCGCGCTGCTCTTCCCGTTCCTGCAACCGTCCATCGCCCCCTTGCACGTCCTCGTCTGGGCGATGGCGCTCGGCTTCCAGGTCTTCAACGGGCTGTGCCTCGGCGCGTGGCTTTCCGCGTACGGGCCGACGACACAGGAAGAATGGCACGCGCAGGTGGGGACGTTGCAGTTCGCCGTGGGGATTGTGGTGTTTTATGTCGGGCTGGCGGCGAATTACTTTCACGATGATGAGTTACGGGAGATTCGCAGGCGCAAGATGAGGAAGGGGGGCGGCGGCGGGGAGGGGCACTATGAGATTCCGACGGCGGGGTTGTTTAGGGTGATGCTGTTTCCGCATTACTTTGTCGAGTGGGTCGAGTGGTTTGGGTTCTGGATGGCGGCGGGGTGGGGGTGCGTGCCGGCGCGGTGCTTCTTGGTGAATGAGGTGGCGGCGATGCTGCCGAGGGCGGTGAATGGGAAGAAGTGGTATGTGGAGAAGTTTGGGGAGGAGAAGATTAGCAAGAAGTGGGCGGTTATTCCGGGGGTGTGGTAGATGCTGGGGAGGGAAAGGCGCGGGTGTTGCTTGTTGCTGTTTGGGGTGGGTTGGGGGTCGTGGAGAGATGGGGTGGGTGGAATGGACGAGTGTACTGGCAGCTTTATACGTGGAATTCTTGACTCCTGTCTATATCTTCTCTTATGTTGCTTTGTTTTGCTCGAGATCGCTCTTGTTGTTGTCCCGCCCCTTTTACGAGGCTTGAGCTGAGAGCCAACTGAGTGAAGTGACAAAAGATGGCTGAAGGCGACCTAACCTCTCTAGACAAGGAACACAGCCCACATGGAAAAAGCATCACACCCTCAAAATTGCAACGGGTAGAGACTTTTGCGTATTGATACAGTTGTCATGTACAAAGAAAGAAAGCAAGATTATTCACACAACGCTGGTCCGAGGCATGTTTTGGTTCTTGACAGAAGAAGCACAAGTCCACAGTGCTCGAACCCTGACGCCGCTTTAATGCCAATTCCATTCTTCTCGCCTGTTCACTCATCTATCCTCCTCCCGGCCCTCAGGGTCCACCATCTGGGAAAACCATCTCCAGGCACCTCACCTCCCCCTGGCCCCCTTGTCCTCTTTGGCTGCCACAGGAGGCGGTGGAGGTGGGGGTGGTGGTGAGCCATTCCCGGATAGAGGTTCCCCGTTCTCCTCCAGCGGCCGACTTGGCTTGGGCACCATCATCGGACCCGGCGGCAGCGGGATGCGCCCCACCAGCTTCTCTCCCCTCAGCACCTTGTCCACCTCTGCCTTGTCGAGCGTCTCGTACTCGACGAGCGCCTTGGCCAGCAGATCCAGCTCCTTTCGCTTCGACAGCAGCAGCTCGCGTACGCGGTGGTACGACTCATCCAGGACCTTCTTGACCTCCACCTCGACCATGGAGCGCGTTTCCGTGCTCAGGTCCTTGTATCTGCGCATGTACTCGACGGGGCCGAGCTTCTCCGACATGCCGAACTGGCCCACCATCGACCAGGCGGTGCGGGTGGCCATGTCAAGATCGTTGGAGACGCCGCTGGTGACCTTGTCGGTGCCGTAGGCAATCTCCTCGGCGGCCTTGCCGCCCATGGCACGGTCGATTTGGTCCAAAAAGTCCCGGAGCGTGCTCGAGTACTTGTCCATCTCCGGGAGGAAGGCCGTGTGGCCGAGCGAGTTGCCGCGGGGGAGAATCGTCACCTTGTAGAGCTCCGCCGAAGGACTCTGCGAGAAGAGAGCGACCAGGGCGTGTCCGGCTTCGTGGTACGCCGTCATCTCCTTCTCCTTGGGCGAGATGACCATGCTCTTCCTCTCGGCACCCATGATGACCTTGTCCTTGGCCCACTCAAAGTGCATATGGCTGACGGCGCGGGCCTTGAGCTTGGCCGCGTGGGTAGCGGCGAGGTTGCAGAGGTTTTCGAGATCAGCGCCCGAGAGACCGGGTGTGCGCGCGGCGATGGCTTGGAGGTTGATGTCCTCGGCGGTCTTGATCTTTTGGGCGTGGTACTTGAGAATGGCAATGCGGCCGCGGACATCGGGCAACGCGAGCGTGACGTGGCGGTCGAAGCGGCCTGGGCGAGTGAGCGCGTTGTCCAGAGATTCGGGGAAGTTGGTCGCGCCCATGACGATGACAGCGCTAGTCTGATCGAAACCGTCCATCTCGGTCAAAAGCTGGTTCAGCGTCTGGCGGACATAGCTTGCGTCCTTGGAGTGACGACGCCCGCCAATGGCGTCCAGCTCGTCGATGAAGATGATGGACGGAGACTTGGCCTTGGCCGCGGCGAACAGCTCGCGAACGCGCTTGGCTCCAACGCCAACGTAGACCTCGTCAAACTCGCTGCCAGATACGAAGAAGAAGGGGACGCCGGCCTCGCCAGCGACAGCGCGGGCCAGGAGCGTCTTGCCAGTTCCAGGGGGGCCAACGAGCAGGACACCCTTGGGCATCTTGCCACCGAGAGAATTGTAGCGATCGGGGTGGCGCAAAAAGTCGACAATGTCCTGCACCTCCTCCTTGGCTTCCTCGCAGCCGTGCACGTTGGCGAAACGGGCATTTTGGAGCTCGGGCTTGACTTCTTGGTAGCCTTCCTTGCCACCGAGGCCCGATTTGCGGATCGAACCCAAGAACGACTCGGAAACCAAGGTAAGGATGGCCATGGACATGTAGCCGGCGAGCGCAAACCAAAGGAGGAACCTCAGCCCCCGCCAGAGAATTGAGGTGTAGCTTTCGTCAATAACCACATGGACCTTGCCGTCGCTGGAGATGGGCGGCGTACGTCCGTCATAACGCGCCGCGACAGGCTGGGCAGCGACCTGAACGGCCTGGTTAAGGCCTCCTTCGGGAAGGCCGCTAGGGATACTCGGCGGGGGGGCAACATTGGGAGAGGAAGCAGGAGCACTGGCAGCTTTGTTAAGCATCGAAAGGGCCTTGTGGTAGGCCTCGGCCGTCGCCTGGTTGCTCGCATAACGGCCTGGGGATGGTCAGCACTGGAGTCGTCAAAATGGGAGCGACTCGCTGACCAGACTGGTGTCTCTCAATGACGATGGCAGGCATGTTGGCTTTCAAGAGAGCTTGATAAAAGGCATTCTGGGCTGTCGGGCTGGTGGGATTCCGGTTTGCGACCGCCTCGCGACTGGCCAGGATGGTCCGCGACATACTGCCGCTGCCAAAGAGGCGGAGCTGGAGGGGGCGAAGAGGGGGCGCCGTAGAGTGGAACGGGGAGGACTGCGGTCGACATGTGCCCATGAGGCGCATCGCGAACGGGACGGCCAGCGGGGTGGTTGTCGTCGACGAGAATGAGCGTCGGAGCAGGGGGTTCGCCATGGTGACGGAGCGCAAGGGCGTGACGGACGGCTGGGTGAAGATGGCGACAGGGGATATGCTCCGGAAAGCATTCCACCGGGGGACCAGAGGGAGCGACATTATGGTGGTGGTGTTGTTGACATGGGCATGCCTCGCGACGGCGGGGGCGGCGGGTGCCTGCGTGGAGCTCGACGATGCTGTATGCTTTGCTCTTGCGGTATGGCCAGAGGCACGAACAAGAGCCGAGGCGGCGAGGGGGATCGAGGCGAGGGTCGAGGCGAGGGCACCCGTGAGGGGCGGCCACAGCGCCGTGGTGGTGACTGCGGCGATTGTCTGCGGCGAGATGAAATGTTAGCATGAGAATGACGACAGGCGATGTCGGAGGTCGAGTCGAAATAGAGGGGGCGTCAGTGCCCATAGGTTACTTACAGGTAGACCACTTGCGTGGAGGACCATTTCTGTTGGGACCTACCTTTATTCCTGCCTGGTCCTGCTGGTCTATGCGGCAGCGACAGCGACAGACATGACCGTCTCGTCAGTGGAAGACGGAGGAAGACGACAGCCGTTGCAGCCGACAGCGATGGGCCTTGGCGTGATGCAACCAGCGCTGAATTGGCCACCCGTGGCCCACGTGATCTGGTGTCACTGTCAATGCGACGCCAACCGAGGACGCGTCTTTCTTCACATCCATCACGAGATCGAAGAGAGGAAAAAGGGAAAACGCAAAAAAGGAGGCTTAATTTGACTCTGACTCTCCTCCTCAACAAACACCACCGTCGCCACCATGAACCGCTCCCTCGAGCAAGCCCTCCTCTCCCTCCTCCCCACCCACAACACCGACCTCCCCCAGCCTCTCACCGAGCTCGCCAGCTCGCTCCTCGCCCAGTCCCGAAACCGAGCCAGCACCCTCAAGGCCGAAGAAGAAATCTCCCGCCCCTACGCCTGCGCCCACATCGCTTGCGACCGGTAACCCCCCTTCCCCTCCCACTCCCCATCCATACATCTGTCTAACCCCCCCCCCAGCCTCAAAGTCCAACTCAACCTCCCCCCCATCGAACCGCGCCCCCCCATCCCCCCACGCATCTACAAGCGCCTCTACAACCACCTCGACCATATCCTCCCCTCCACCGCCTCGACCCCCAGCCGCACCCGCACCCGCACCCCAAGCGCCAAGCTCCGCGAAGCCACCACCACCCCGGGCGCCTCCCCTCGCGTCTAAATCCCGCCTCAACCCCTCCCCGTCCAAACCCCGCCTCGCCCCCTCCCCAACCAAACCCCTCCCCCAACCCCAGCAAACCCCCACCACCACCACCACCAAGCCCCCTCAGACCTCCTCCCCCCCTGGATCCGCCCCACCCTCCGCCACCTCATCACCACCCTGACCCCCCCCCTCCCCATCGGCCCGATCGTCATCTCCGGCCTCGAATCCATCGCGACGCCCACCGCGCTCGCCTCGGACCCCTGGATCCCATCGCACCTGACCCCGCTCCTCGGCGCATTGTACCTCTACGTCTGGCGCGCCGTAGCCTCCCCTACCGAAGACATGCCGGCGTCGGAATACGTGCGGTGCCGGCGGGCAGTGGCGGGGGCGCTGAAGCGCGCGCGGAACGAGGTGACGAGCGTTCCCGAGGCGGGGTGGGAGGGGTGGGAGGAGGTGAAAGTGGGCGATTTGGATGCCGCGGCGTTGAGGGTGAGTAGGCGGGGGTGGTTGGAGATGGGGTGGGCGGCGGGGGTGGGGGATTTGGTGGCTTTGGGGGAGAGGAGGGCGGCGGAGCGGGAGGAGGAGGAGGCAGGGGGTGGGGAGAGGAAGCCGGTGAGGAGGGGGGATACCATGTTTCAGGAGAGGTATGATTTCTTGGGGGAGGGGAGGAGGGAGGAGTATGAGGAGTGGAAGGAGGGAGTGTTGAGGAGGATTGAGGAGCTGGAAAAAGCCGAGGGGGAGGGGGAGGCGATGGAGGTTGATGGGTGAGGAGTGTCTTGTCAGGGGTCCTGGGGTGGTGGTTTGAAGGTTGTGCAAAGTGTGGTAAATCATTGAGGACCACTCTCGCTGCAGGTTGGACAGACAGCAAAGGGCTATGCTAATCGAGATAAATATCAATGTCAAGGTCCTGAATCCGGCGAGGAACTCGCTCGTCCACCAAAAAATATAATCGTCCCAAACTCCAGCCGGGCACATTGCCCTTGCCATTTATCATCATCATACCCATGCCGGGCCTGGACGTTCCCACTTCCAGTGCCTCCCATTGCCGCCCATCAAAAGGAACCCCCCCTCACATCACCACACAATCCCGATCCCGACTATTCCCCGTCACCATCTGCGCCGGCGGAATCCCCGGCCTCAACCTCCCCTGCTGCTGATACTGCTGCTGCTGCGACTGCCCCGGATACGGCCCCTGATACCCCATCCCCCTCCCCGCGCCATTAATCATCGGCGACGGCGGCCCCACCCCCGCAACCTGAGGTCTCCCCGACGCCGTCGTCGATATCGACGCCCTCGCACTCCCAGTCCCAGAGCTCACACTCGGCGCGCTCTGCGGATGACTCGGGTGCCCCGTCGGCGGCTCATACGGTATCTGTTGAGCAGCCTGCTCGTAGCTGGGCGGGGCGTCGTCAACCCCGTCCTCCGGGTTCCTCGGCGCCGCCGGCGGGATCATGGAGCGCACCGTCTGTCCTGGAGGACGGACGCCCGTGGTGGCTCCACCACGGCCCGTCGCTGCGCCGCCGCGGGTCGCGTTGGTCGTGGTGATGACGGGTATATTGACCGCGCCGGAGCTGCGACGAGCGGGGGGGATCGGGGCCGGCCGCAGGGGGTTGAGGAGGGAGGTCTGCGAGGGATTCATCCCGCCGCCGCCGCGGCCTGAGGGGACGCGCTGGTGATTAGCCCCGCGCCCGCCGCGGGTGGCGATGGGGTTGCTGCCGCGTCCGGCGGCGGAGCTGCCTTGTTCGATGATGTATTGCTCCGAGAGGAGGCTCTCTCTGCGTCGACGGTCTTGCTGGGCGCGGTGGCGCTCGTCTTCTTCTTCCTGGAGCTGGAGGGCGAGGGCGAGATCACGGTCCTCTTGTTCGGTGCTTGCGGGACTCGAAGGCTCGAGGGGGCCGCTAGGTCGGTGGCTTTGCGCTTGGTTGGCTGGAGTCCAGCCATCGCTGCTGGCGCCGTGGGACGTGGAGCTTTGCTGGGTACTTCCAGATCGTTGGTGATGGCCTTCGGTGTGGGTAGCCCCTCCAACGAGACGGAAGTCACCAGAGAAGAATTCAGCCCGCTCGCCATTCACATCCACCAGCGACTCCCAGACGACCTCGGCGTGGTTGGCGTAGCCTGCATCGGTCACCAGCGTCAAGAGCTCCTGGGTCTGGGGGTGCTTGTACAGGGTGGAGAAGTGGTCGTTCCTAAACAGGATGGCAAAAGAGCCGGGGCGCATCGACTTCTTTATCACCTCCAGGCCCGTCTTTGTAAGCTGTGTGGCCGATGTGCTCAGGAACGACTTGATCGTCAAGATGTCCTGGTAGATCTGCTGCTCTTCCTCTGTGAGGCCAGCGTAGGTCGAGTTGCTCAGCTTGTCCTCTAGCTCCTCCTCCCGGAAGAGGAGGTTCTGAACATCTTCGTACGATGTTGCCTGTCGGGAAAAAGAGGCGTAGACTGCATCCTCCCGCGCCGGGACCCATCCGTGGATGAGCGGGATTGAGAATACCGAGTAGAGTGCCATCTCCTTGGTGTGTTCAAAGGTACCGGGGATATCGTCTCCTCGATCGGTGGGGTGGAGATGCGTGAGCGATGTACGTTTGAAGGCTGTGACAACGTCAGGGGTGGGAATGAACCGTGGGTTGACGTTCATGCCAGTGTGAAGGCCCTTGAGGAACTCATAGAGCTCCCCAATATCAGGAAGGTCGACTCCGGAATTCCCCCACCTCTCCGACATGAGCTCATCAAGCACAGCATCCAGCAACAGCCCGAGGCTGACTTGTTCCCGGGACCGTAGAGTATCGATGAGTGCCGTATTTGGCTTGCTCGCCGGCGTCGTCAGACTCAAAGCATTGACAAGGGCAACCAGCGGACACGGGCCATTGGCGTTCTGGACAAGAATCGGTGATATCCTCGGGTTCTGCTGCGCCGACGGATCGTGCCAGTTGATCTTTTTGATCTGGTACGTCTCGGATTTGTCGACGGGTCGTGGTGGTTGACGCGGTGGTGCTTCGACGGAGTTCCTTGGTGGCAGGGGCGGTGGTGCACCCTCTCCCGGCCGCTCGACAGCTACTGATTTTCCTTTCGGCGAACCCTGCGTCGTGTCAACAGCCTTCCCAGCCGCAGCCAGCTTCGGAGGTGGCTCAGGAGGTCCCTCGATATCGATGAGATTCCAATCGTCCACAGTACCCGAAGTCACAGTCGGCAACTGCGGAATTGCTGGTGCCTTTCCCTTGTCCAGAGTCCCCAAGTCGTCCCACGCATGTGCATCCTCCAAGACCTCCTGATTAGGCGTCGGAATTTTCGGTGTCGGGGGTGATATCTTTTGGGGCTGTACGTCGTCCCACCCAGCCGATCCCTCGTCGGAGGGCATTGACACAAGTACCGGAGAGTGTGACGCCGCCGCTGGGGTTGCCTGCCCTGATGGTCTCGCCGAGTCCCAGACATGGCTTCCCAGCTCCTGCTCTCGCCCCTTAGTCGGGAGCGGGCTTGGGTTTGGCGTCGTGCCTCTCACGTCCACCCCCGGCTGCCACGGATTCTGACTCGACTCGGCGTCGTCCAGGCTCAATTGGGAGACCGCTGCGGTCGGCACAGGCGGTATGCTGGAAGGGTACGTGATCTCCGACTGTGGGACCTCCATCATTCGTTTGAACGGATTCGTCTCCGTCCTCCCCGCACCGGGCCTCAGGGCGGTCGGTACCGGGGCCTGGTCGTTGCCGTCGCCGGTGACGGTAGCGCCACCCCGGGGGCCGGCGGGGCTAGGGGTTCTGGCGCCACCGCTCCCGGGCCGCAGCACGGTCGGCACCCGGTTGACGTCGGGCGTCAGCCGGTCTCTTGGGGCGGCATCGAACCATGGATCGTCGTCCTCCACGCTGGTATAGTTGGTTGCGGACCCGGGCCTCAGAGAAGCTGGGACCCCTTCGGTGCCTGTGTTTGGCCCGGTGTGTTGTGGCTGTTGTTGCTGTTGCCCCTCGTCCCCCCAGATGTGCTGCGAGTCTGAAGATTGCCGCCCGACCTGCATCCTCGCCTGCGTCTGGGGGTCGATCGTGGCATTCTCGGGGAGCGGTTTCCGTGCCACCATGGTTGTTGGTCTTTGTTTGCGACTGATCCTGGGTGTGGTGTTTGTCGACGACGTTGGCGTGCGGGGAAATCGAGGTGTCGGCGTCGGGAGCTCGAGAAGGGTGGTTGGAGTTCGGGAATTGGGTGCTCGTCCGAGGGGTAAGTTGGTCGATGTTACGGCCGGTAGTTTCCGCGGGAGGACGAAGCAGAATGTATGGACGCTTCCCGTCTTTGTCGGTCGTCAGGGTTCTGCGCGAGGAGGTGGATTGGGAATCGGGATTGACGCTGGCAAAGCACTCCGTGATTGGAAAGGGGTATTTAGCGGACAGACCAAACAAAGGAGTGAGTGTCTGCTGTTGTTGTCGTTGTTGTCGATGGCAAGGTTGACGGGCTGAACTTGCGCGAGCAGGCGTGTTTGGAGGGATGGAGGGAGCCGGGCGTGGACGCGGACAGTTGCGTCATCCCCCCCCGATCACAAGGGGCGGATTGGTCAAATGCTTTTCTGGCGGCGAAGGCAAAGCTCTTCTGCTAACCACAAATGGACAAGGCCAAAAAGAGCGTATCAATTCTCGTTTTGCTCCGAGGCTCGAAATAAGTCAAAGGGACAATGCAAATGGCTCGACAATGGACGCTGTGGTGGGTGTGAAAGGGTGAACCTTGAGATGGGGGAAGAGCAATCAATCCCTGGAATTGAGAGGCGGAGAAGCGAAGGACGGAGGCATCCAACACAGGAACATTGTAAAGTGGGACAGGGACAACCATTGAAATACGGCATGGAGAAGCCGCGCGGGGCTTCTCCGTCCCATCGCTGTCAAGACTTACAGTGTGCTGGCCCGTGGGATCAGGCTTCGTCAGCTTGCCTCACGATACCACCACCCACCGCAGGCCGCTACACTATATTGTCGTCTTACTTGCCACCTTTTGTTGCCGACTTGGGCAGTACGTGGGCGCAGCCTCTTGAAGAAGCATTGGACCAGTTCGTCTGCATCTTGGACATGTTCAAGACCAACAGGCCACTGCATTCCCAACAGACGCTGGCTCCCTTGGCTTCCCAGGGTACTCTATTAATTACATATAATCGTGAACGGAGCTCTTGCAGGCTGAACAAGACCTTTCCCCGCCCATGCTGGCCACACTCCCCTCCCATCAACAACCCAAACAGCCCAGAAAAGAGCGGACCGCAATGCTGATTAATATATGCAAATCTGTCGCCCAACGCCATCCTGCTGCTCATGTGGAAATAACAGCACAAATACAACAACTCTTCGACACCCATCCATACTCCAAATGCTGTGTCTCGCGTAGGCTACTTATGACCCTCCCCTCCCCGGCAACCCCAGCCTATTCAGACGCCGACACGACGGCATCTCGTACCTGTTGGCCACCGACATCTTCTCCGGGTCCTGGTAGAACCAGCCCTGCGCCTGCTCCGTCAGCTTGCGCTTATGTTCGGCCTCGTCCTCGCACTTCATCCGCAGCTGCTGCACCAGAATCACCTCGGCCTTCTTGTCGAGCGTGTGCATCTTGGACGGCGTGTACGCCTCCACGTCCGCCGGGTTGAGGTAGTACTTTGTTCCGAGTGTCGGCATCTTACGCTCGAGCGTGTAGAGCGGCGGATGAGGCTGGTCGAACACGATGTTGGGCGTCGACGGCGTCGACGGGCCGCCCTCGGAGAAGAGCGACGACAGAAGCGGAAACACAAACAGCAGCAGGATCGGCAGGAGGCCGATGATGGTGCTCCATATGCTCGCCTCCTCCTCCTGCCCCGGGTTCCGTGGCCGCATCCGCGGTCGCGCCCCGCCGAACTGGTGCACCCGCACGCCCGGGCCGCCGCCAAAGTTGAAGACGAATTGCGGTCCCCCGTCGAAGCCTGTGTCATCACCCGTCAGTCAACCAACCCTACAAGCGCGGAAAAGAAGAAAACTCACCACCCCCCCCAAACGGCCCTCCCCCCCCAAAGAACCTCGCAAACATCTCCTCGGGACTAATCTCCTCCTCCCCCCACCCGCCCCCCCCTCCCCTCCTCGCATTCGCAAACCCAGCAAACGGATGCCCCTGCTGGCCCCCCCCTCCCCCCCCACCACCACCCCCTCCAAACCTACTATCCGGATCCGTCCCAAACCGATCAAACTTATCCCTCTTGTCCTTGTCCCCCAGCACGCCAAACGCGCGCGCCACCATCTTGAACGCCTCGTCGGCGTGCTCGTGCCCGTTCTTGTCCGGGTGCGTCAGCAGCGACTGCTTGCGGTACGCCTTCTTGACCTCCGAGTCGCTGCAGCTCTTGCTCAGCTCGAGGATCTCGTAAAAGGCCGTGGGCTCGCACGCGCGAATGCGCAGCACCGCGCGCTTCTGCTCGGCCGTGTAGGATCGGTCTTGGTTGCCTTGGTTGTGTTGGCGGTGGCGGGCGCCGTCTTTGGACGCGTCGGCGCCCGAGGCGGAGGCGGAGGGCATCGTGGGTTGTGGCCGGCGGTGGTCGGTGGTGGGTTGAATGTGGACGAGGTGTCCTTGCGGTGCTCGCGATGAGCGGATGTCGGAGGCCGATTGAGCGCTTCGATGGATGTTTCGGGATAGCGATCGAGCAATGAAGAAGGCGTGTCCTCCGCGCAAGAGGCCGCAGCGACGAACGAATCGTTGGTGTTGTCGTCGAGGATGGCGATGATGTCGTGCGCCGAGATCAAAATCGTGGCTTCTTTGACGGCGAAAAAGCCCGTGACCACCCAGTCCAAGCCACGGCGGAGACGCTGAGTGTGGGTGGGAATTGGCTTGTGGTGGGGGTCGCCAAGTGACGAGCTGCTGGAACTGTCGAGGTGCGATCGAGGTGCCTTCGGAAAGACGCCAGTCGTTTCGGATATCGGTAACAATTCGACCCTTTGTTGCGAGTTCGAGTCAACAAAGTTTGGATCGGTGTTGATGTCCGAAAATACAAAGCTTTGGGACCAGAGCGGCATCAAAATGTCTCCTTGTCCCGACGGCGACCGTGCGCCCTCTCTGGGGATTGCCGCGGGCAGATGGCCTGGCCAGCTTAGTCATCATTCAATCTCGAACCACGACGTCACTCTCTTGGCCCATTTTCAGAAGCTTCAACGGAGAGCTCTGTTTGGTGAGAGAGTGAGCTCTGTTTGATGAGACGTTCAGCTCCAAAACAAACAAGCCCGCATACTCTCACCCAATCTCAGATTCCTTCAAAAAGAACCCAAAATGGCAACCCTACACGACGCCGAATCCTCAAAATCAACCATGTCCACCCTGCGAGCATGGGGAAGTAAGTCCCCCCACCCCCTCCCCCCCAAATCTCACATCCTAACCCCCCTAGACTCCTCCCTCCCCCCAATGACCCTCGCAACCCTCATCACCGCCCTGCACTTCCGCCCCTTCCAAACCCTCCCCATGCTTTTCCCGCCCGTCCTCGCCTTCAGCAGCTACCTGAGCGTCGCCGGGTGGAAGGCCGACAGCGCCGGTCTGACGGCGGCCTGGAGCGGGCTGTACGTGCTCCTGGCGTCGCGGCGGCGGCAGCCACTGATGGGGGCGCGCGGCAAGTTCTCGCTGCGCGGTGGGATCCGGCTGGCGGCCATGGGGCTGGGCTTGGCCAACTGCGTGGCGGGGTGTTATACGTACCTGACGGCGGACAGGAAGGCGGAGGAAGAGGAGAGGAGGGAAATGAACAAGTGGGGGATGTATCGGGATGAGTGATGGGTTGGTGGGGGGGTTGCAAAGGGGGGGTGCATCTGGTTGGCGTTGGGTGCCGGCATGGCTTGGTATTCATTGGGGAAAAGTCACTTGGACGAGATGTTGGCACCAAAGTCATTATGTTTTATTCGGTGAAGAGCGCTGTGGTGGTGAAAATCTAAAACTTGATCGCTTTTTTGGGCGTCAGGGGGGTATCCTCAAAGTAGGTATCCCGTGCCCCAAGGATTGTCCTCTAACCCTATGAACCAGTATGCTATGCAGAAACAAACGAAATCTATCATGCAAGTAGACCACCGCCATCCATCCCGTGTAAAAGACCAAAAACTCCGTCCCCTCCCGGCGAACTCCCTGCGAAGACGAACTGTTCAGCACTTGACGCGCCTCCGCCCAACGCCCTATCCCATAACCCAAGTTGCCTCTTTCCCAACTCTATACCAGAGTGTAGTAGTATCCTGCTTGGTGAAGAAACCCCAAAGACACGGGAGAGACCAAGGACAAGAGAAAAAAAAAAAGAAATCAAGGCGCGCATTAAGATTGCAGTGTGGAAATGTGAGTTGTGGACACGATGTCGTGTTGTCGTATCCCAAAGAAAAGACAGATGGCCGGAATGCGGTAGTCGTTGGGGCGGGTTGCTCCACGTCTTGATCAGATTGCTCCCAAAGAGATGTCGGCTCAAAGGCCCCCTCAATTTCGTTGGGGAAAGCAGAGGCTGGACGACCCAACTTCGAACAGGAAGATGACCACCAGGATGATCATGGTCAAGCCCAAGGTCACACGTCTGCGCCACGACAGCTCGCCCAAGGCGAGATTGGGTCCACCGCCATGGCGGACGGCACAGTCGGCGGCGAACTGCGAGAAAGTGACGGCATGCTCGGCGGCATACTTGGCGGAAGCGACAGGCCGGAAGCCGGTGAGGTAGGCGATATCGCAGTCGCGCGGTTTGGGCTCGGCGTATTTCTTGTACTCGTCCAGGATGTGATCCATCTCCCAGCCCGTCACCTTGCGGACAGCGCCGACCACGCAACCGGTGCGATGCCTGCCCTGCTTGCAGTGAATGAGCAGGGGATGATGTTGCTCGTTGAGGACGAGCTTGAGGATGGCGTCCATCGTGTGGGCGGGGATCTCCTCCTTCTTTGTGCCCTTCATTTCGACAATGTGGTGCTTGATGCCATTCTTGGCAACAAAGTCGAAAAAGTGCGGCGAGAAGTCCTTTTGGACGAGCGTCACAATGGTCTTGAGCTTCAGGCCCTCCAAGAATGTGTAGTCTTCGGCCTGCGGAAAGCTGCTCCGATACAGGACGCCAGGGACGATGGCTCCAAAGTTCTGGGGCTGCCGAGCAGCAGCCAGGGAAGCCTGGGGTCCTGGGGTTGCGAGTGATGTGTGACCCTGCACCGAGTCGAAAGCGACCACCCCATGTTTCTGCTGTTCGTCCATCTCCGCAAGAATCTCGTGGGGCACCATCCCCGCTTTCTCGTCGGTGAATGTGAAGGAGGGTCTGGGCGAAGACTCGACGCTGGTGGCGCGGACAGCTCGAGTATCACCCAGCTTGTTGATATTGTCGAGGGCAGGAAGCTCCTTGCCTCGGTAGGAAATCTCGCGGCCGGTAGACATGTTGTCGAGCAGGCTGCTGGTGGTTCGAGAGATGTGTGGAAATGACTCGGTTGCTGGCACCGCGTGTTCAAGGTTCGGATTGTCGAGATGATGGTGTGAGGAAGGGTGAGGCGCTGCGGGGTGGACTCGTGATGAGCGAACGAGTCGTCGTCGACCGTCCAGGGCGGAAGTGTCGGATGAGGGATCTTGGGGTCTTGGAGGTCGGGTGGGATGGAAGCACCGATTTCCAAACGGGGCCGAGCACGTTGCGGTCGAAGTTGACAGGTTCTAGAGCGCCTCGATTGGGGCTGGTGATCAACGGCGTGACATGGCAGCGATAATCACGAGATGGATTATGGGTGGGGAGATTGGGGGGAAGTAGTTGGGGGAAGTGTGCGGAAACGGGAGGAGGAAATGAGATGGAGACTGGAGGACTGTGGTTTCGGGTTTTGATGAGCAAAGTGCAAAGTGGTTCGAGGACCAGCGTGCGCGGGGGTTGTGGCAGCTTTAAAGGTCTTGGTGGAGTGAATGGGATCGGGGTTGGGGGGAACTTGGAAGAGTGCGTGTCCGCTTTCAACCTGCAGTGGGCTTGCTGCAGCATTACACAATAGCGATCGAGCTGCGCAAGTAAACAATGCGCGCGCTGGTAGGTTTCGGGCATGTGTCTGCCCTTTGACCTAGGTTTCTGACCGCCAGCAGCCAGCAGCCAGCAGCCAGCAACGGAACAAACCAACAGCCCCGTTGTCCCTGATCATCATCAGTGTACGTTATGTCCGTATTCCGAAGGGATCTCCGCGACCCTGCAGAAGTACCCCTGCTCACCCTCTCCGCGTGTTCGAACTTCGAGTCCAGCCAAGTCCATCACGCAAAAATAAATCGCAACATGCATTCACTTCACTCAACTCCCACCGGTGCCAACGCCCGTTTCACGGCGATTTCGCGGCTGGTGGTTTGCGGTGTCGCTCTGACGTACTGGTCTCACCCCCGAGCTTAAGGTTTGGATATCCATTCCCATGCGTGTGTGTATTGACGTACGCCTTGCAGACGAGGAGAAGCTTACAGAGCCGCGTCGCCGACAATTGTCAAGCTTGGGCGTCTGTTCAACCTGCCTTTCAAATACGCCGGGCTCCCGTCGCAGTGGCAAGATTGAAACAAACAGGGCATCGAGCCGAGACTTGCAAGGGTGGCTCAAGAGGAGAAGCAACCAGCAATCCTGTGTGGAAGAGATCGTATTGTGGCACACAAGAATGGCATCCGAGATTCCCTGCCCCTTCGAGCACCATCTTCTGGTCTCAACTTTTTTTTTCTTTGCGTGCCCGTTCTGGAACCAGAGAGGAGAGCCTCTGCCATTTGACGATTAGGTTTCGTTTTCCAGTCGCGGGGCGGGGGGTGGCGTGGGGTTGTGCGGCCCGGCACTTTACGCGAATCGCGGATGGACGCTGGGACGCGTTCTTGGCGCAGTCCCCGCATCCTTGGCAGCTGCTTGGCTCCAACGAGAGCTGGAGCAAAGGCAGAAAAAAATGAACGAGGATCGCGAGTCGAATGATTCAAAAATATGTCGGGTCGATCGCCTGTCTCGAATCCCCAAAGGAGGTCGCCGTCGTCCGCGCACTTGCGAGTCCTCGGTGTCCTCGGTGTCCTGAAGAGCGCAGGTCCCAGGAACAAGAAATGAGGGACGCGTCGGCAGGGTGATGTGGATATTTCGGATCGACGTCCAAAGAACTGGCACGATTTGCGCATGATGGGATTTCAACATGCCCGTTGCTTGTGCTTGTTTCCGGGCATGACGACGCAAAGCAGCCACACTGTCGTCCCGACTCCCAACTGACTCGGTGGCGTTCCATTCTCCGAGTACCGTCCGGGCCCACCTCGATCAAACCCGCCGCCACCATATTTTTGAACTTGGAACATGGATGTAGCTCTCGGAATCCGATCATGGACACTCGTGCCTCTCCCGAGTGCAGAGGGAGGTCGTCATGGCACAAGGGACTGCCACAAGGGACTGCCACAAGGGACTGCCACAAGGAAAAATTGCAACATAACGTCGGACAAATCTTGAGGCGCTGTATTCCGTGTCTGCCACCCTTGAGGTGACGATTTCGGCAGGGCGATACACCGGGACGTTGGACTGGAGCACACAACGTCATTGTGCCCTCCCTCGGTGAGCTCCCAGCCGCTCAGCCGTCCCGCCCGGCGTTGGCGAGGCGGCAGATGTGAATACCCGGTTGCCTTGACAGGTACCTACATCATTGGGCAGTCCCTCGGCTCTGAGCCTCTGTTGCCAGGCTCCCAGGGTCATAAACGCTCGAGGGACGTACAATGCCGTCACGGCTGCGTACAGTCAAGGTACTGATGCGAGAACATGCACGGGTCTCAAGGGTCGACCGGGTGGCCACCCGGACTTTTGAGCTGGAGAACCCGAGAACCGCTATGGTTTACAAGATACCAGCCCTGGGAAATGGCAAAATCCAAAAAAAGCCCTACATCAATCCTGCCTCTACCCCGAGAGATCATGCCATCTTCCCCGGCACAAACGGGTGCCCAGCACTCAACCCCCCATCCACCGCCCACGCCTGCCCATTGACGTAGCTACTCTCGTCACTCCCCAAGAAGAGCGCAACCCGCGCAATCTCATCAGCATGCCCGCCCCTGCCCAGCGGATTCAGCTGCCCAATCCTCCTCTGCGTGCCGCGCGCCCTTGCCGCCGCGAACACCGGCGCCGTCATGCCCGTCTCAATGAGTCCAGGACACAGCGCATTCATCCGGATCCCCGTGCCGGCGAGCTGAAAGGCGATAGTCTGCGCCAGCGAAACCACGGCCGCCTTGGACGCCGAGTAGGGCGTGCTCCCGGCGTTGGAGCGGAGGCCCGCAACCGACGCCGTGGCGATGATGCTCCCCGAGGGAGTTGGTTTCTCCGCTGACGTCTTTTTCATGGCGGGCGCGGCGTGTTTGGCTGCGAGGAAGACGCTGTATGGCATGTGTCAGTCTGCCTGCGTGTGTCATCGGGGGTGGAACAAACCTGAGCGAGTTCACACGCATGGTGTCCATGAACTCGTCGGCGTCGACATCGGTGAACGGCGCCATGGGCCCGACGGTGCCGGCGTTGGCGAAGAAGACGTCGAGGCGGCCGTATCGCTGCATTGCGTCGTCGACGACGGCCTGTACGGCTTTGTCGTCGCCGGCGTCGAATTGCCGCGCGTGGATGTCTACGACTGGCCATGAGGCGTTGATCTCTTGCTTGTGCGCTTCCAGGTTGGAGTCGTCATAGTCGCAGAGGTACACGGCCTTGGCGCCGTTCTGGGCGAACTGGTGTGCGGAGGCGCGGCCGATGCCGAGGATGGAGTTTGCCCCTGATATGATGTTGGCTTTGGGTGTACAATGGGGTTGTGAGAGCTGGGTGGGAGGGTGGTACCTGTGATGATGATGACCTTGCCGGCGACTCGAGGGGTGTTGGATTCTGGGGCGACTTTGACGATGGGGGGAAGGGGTGACGACAGCTGGGAGCTGATGGCTTGGAGACGGTGTTTGGCTGATTCGGCCATCTTCTCAACCCGTGTTGTCTTGTAATCTATCCGAGTATGGATAAGTGGTGATGCTCATTCTTGAAAGCAATGGGAGGGAGTCTGGGAGGTATGAATCCTGGGGTTGGACATGGCCGGACCCCGGATCTTGGCCCCCCCCAGGCGCACGGGAATGATTCCCGGCGCGGGGCATCGTCAGCGAGCCGAGGTTCTCCGTACGAGAATCGACCACCAACGACAACACGAGGCGACTGGGAGATATTCAAACGCCTCTTCCTGGGGGTTGAGAGGTCTCGTCGGAATACAATGGCGGTATTTAGCTCAATGGCCGGATTGTTAGGGGGTTTTGATCCCGTTTGCGTGTTTGAGGGGGGAAAGATGGCGGCCAACCGTGCAATTTCTGTCCACAAACGGCTCCCGGGCTTCTTCCCCTCTCTCTTCGAACCGCACCATGGCGACTGCCAGCAAGGAAAACACATGGCCGCTTTCAAATGAGAGATTTTCCTCCAGCTCAATTCGTTCCAGCATCACTCCTCAGCCCTTGGCCGATTGATTTTCTCAACATCGTAAGCCGGGCGAGATGCAGCAGAATTGCAAGTTCGACATGTCCACCTCATTGCCCCCGATTGGCGACAAGCCCCCTCAAAGCCGACGGCTGATGAATAATCCTCACATCTCCCAACACTTCTCTGGAAGCCCGTCGGGCTCTAAACCTGCGCTTTCTTCCCGCCATCAGTCTCCAAGAAGCAAAGGACCAACTCGGTCCATCGGGTCGACATGTCTCGACTATTCTTGAACCTGATGTGGGGTGCCATGCAGAAAGGTCTCTTCGAGGAAGATGAACCGGCGGATGGCACAACGGGGCCCAGCAGTGCGCTTGTGAGTTTCTCCTTGCTCTCCAACTCCATCAAGGCCCCTGACAAAGTCATGCTCAGCCATCTGATGCCGAGACGTCTCTTTTACCACCATACCGGTACTCGGCTCTCCCTCAATCCCCACCCGGGGTCAACGGGGCCCCATTCCGGCTGCTTCATCTTCTCCCCGGAACAGGACTGGATCCGCTGGAATGTCTGCTCGTGGAATCCTTCCTCGGCAAACAGTCAGATCAATACGAAGCCCTGTCCTACGTCTGGGGCAATATGAAGGCTCGGGTTCCCATCAACGTTGACGGCGCCATGCAGCGCATTGGCCAGAGTCTACGGCGTGCTCTGCTTGTTCTCCGCCTTCCCGACGCCCCCCGGATCATCTGGGTCGATGCCATGTGCATAAATCAGGAGGATATGGACGAGAGGGCCAACCAGGTCGCCATCATGCGTGAGATCTACCGAAGCGCATCCCAGACTGTGATTTGGCTTGGTGACTCGACCAAGGACACCAAGACAGCCTTTTCATATCTGCAGCGGTTGTTCGACGAGGCGCAGGACTGGGAGCAATATCCCGAAAAGAGACTGCCTCCACGGACCGGATCGACATTCAAGGAGATGTCCCCCAGCACAGCCCTTGAGGATGTATTCGCCGTCAACATCTGGTGGAACCGGATTTGGACAACCCAAGAAATCTTGCTCGCAAAACGTGCCACCATTTTCAGCGGCAAGTACCACATTCCCTGGGACGTCTTTTTAAAAGCGATCGATCATGGGACAGCTCTTGGGCTCTGGGGATTTCCCTTGCTCGGTGTCCCGTGGAAGTCAACCTTTGCCATGGTGGACGATACTCTGGCACTGAAAAACACGCAAGGATTTCCCACTCCAGCTGATCAGATGCTCTTCTTCCTTTTCCGCGCCCGGAATCGAGAGGCCACCGATCCGCGAGACAAAATATTTGCCCTTTTGGGGCTCATCAGTGGCGATGTGCGCGCCTTGGGAATCCAGGTCGACTACCGGGCCGCAGCCGAAGACGTCTTCCGACACGCAACGGGGAGACTGCTGGAGAACTCGAAGAACCTTGATGCGCTGGGCCTCTGCTACCCCTACAAGACCCGCACAGTACACGAGTTGCCCTCGTGGGTTCCAGACTGGGGCTCTACGGCCTTTCTCGCGCATCCGATGATGGAAGATTCCAAGCGCAGGCCGCGCTCGACTCACGCCTCCAAACCCCACAGCGCACAAGTGAGCTGGGACGACGGGGGTAATACGCTCACCATTGAAGGGCATTCCCAAGGCACCATCGCACATCTCTCGCGTGTCAGACCCGAAATCGACAGTGACGAGCTGTGGCGAGACGACGACTTTCCCATGGACGACGACTCCTCGCTTCGACAACTTCTCTCCGACATCATCGGAATGCTGGGTGTGGCCTGGGAAAATTTTGCGACGATGATCGGCTCCCTGGTGATTTATCTTGAGTGGGAGGAGTTTGTGGTGAAGCAGCATCCAACAAACCCAGGCCTGGGAGCAGGCGACCCTCTCCTGATCTATTGCCTGACGCTCTGCACTGGTACCCTGGCACCTGGAGGTCTCTCAGAAACCCATCAAATGTTCAAGACATGGATCGAAAAGTTTGCCCCCATTCGACAGTTGCGAGGGTGGAAGTTTGACGAGGGCAAGGGGACGTATCGCCTCCTGAGCCTCCTTGGATACATCAAGTCTACCTGGAGCGATTACGGAGAGTTTATTGACTACACGACACATACTGAGGACAGAAGGCTGGGGACTACATCAAATGGGTATCTCGTCCTTCTCCCCAAGCTCACGGAGATTGGAGATGAGCTCGTCATCTTGAAGGGGGGCAGGTTTCCGGTTGTGCTGCGCCGTCGCGATGATGGCAGCATGCAGTTCATCGGAGAGGCATATGCGCAGGGCATTATGGATGGCGAGGCCTTCCGAGAACAAGATTGCGTCAAGCTGAGGATAAGATGAGGCTCGGAAACGTGCGACATGGCAGAGAGATGGGTACGAGGCCGTCTTCCATCCGGGAGCCCGGACGTCAACTTGCCGAGACCAACTCTGTCTCTGCCACGACCGGCTGCTAGAACTTTTGAGGAACGCACAGAAGTCCAAGCAAGGCTGGTGCCAAGGCTCAATACGGCTTCCATCGCCAGCGACATGGCACAGGGCGCTCATACGAGCGAGGGCGGGAGAGACTCACCCGGTCGCCCATCCTTGCCATTGTAGCATCACCAAGATAAAGTTCTGTTCAAATTCCCTTTGCCCGGCCTTCCTGGTGAACCTTCTCCGCCTGGGCGAATCGGAAAGGTACAGCAATCTGTGCTACTTGGCAGCCTGGAATGGTTGGCTTTGTGGTGTCTTGATCTCAGCCAGGGCGCAACTATGGGCGGAAACTTCTGCAGAGCATCCTATCTGCTGGAATACGCACGTCATCGATCCTAAGGCTGAGGCTCGTCTCCATGGCGCCCCGCCCCGGACACGGACGAGGTACGATATCCTAATTATAGCACCCACGGGACAAAGGACATCCGACGTTATCGTGATCGTACAGATATCGCCGGCCAGCTCCCATGGCGAGATGAAAGGTGCATAGACCGCCTGTCAGGGACGCAGGCAGCTTGAGAACCAGTGAAGCTCCCGGACAAAACTCGCACCCGCTCCGATGCACATCCGACCTCCTCTGCGCCGACGACCCGATCGGCCGCGTTTCTGGTCCTGCTTGACCGCCTCCGTCCCAAGATATGCCAGTTGTCACCGCTTCCGAGACGCTTACCATGGCCTCATCCAGCAGCCGGCTTCCGTCTTGACGGGTAAGGACAGGGAAAGCCGTCCGGTCCCGCCTATGAGGCCCATCCCGGCGGGGGCTGGGATTTCGAGAAGATCGGCCGTGCTTCCATTTATTTCAGCCCTCGGCCGGACGTTTTGCCAAAGCCGTGTGCTGACAGGACGGCTCGTCGCTGGAAGAAGTCATCTTCATCTTATCATGCATCATCAGCTCGCTCGCCCGCCTGGACAATGCTCTTGTGGCATGCACAAAAGCGGCGGCGATGTGGGCTCAACAGAGAAGGTTACGCAGCAGAGCTGACACGTGCCTTGGCCATTGAAGGAAGGCAGCGGGGCAAACACGGAGCAATCTGAACCAGAAGACGTCGAGAGCAAACATGCAGGAGACGAGGGGCTCGAAACCTGCCACCCTCGACGTTGGGATGGAAAGGAAAGCTCGGCGCCCAACACCATACGGCAGTATCGCGGCAGAGACGGCCTCAGACCGACCCCCCCTTGGCCCTTGGGGTGGTCTCACTGCCGACTGTGCACCACGACTCGCTCGCCTACCCATCAAAGCCATTGGGTGGTGGGTGGCTAGCTCTGCTTCGTGGACCCCATCCCCGAGCAGCAACATGCAGGTACCGCTTGCTGCGCGCCAGAGATTGCCAGAGATAGAGGGGGTGATGAAGCCCACAGCATCGGAGAACACAGATTTCCAGCACCCTGGAGCCCTTTTTCATTTCCTGAGGACCCGGGTCGTGGTTCGGCTGCTTCTGCCTGGCCCATCAAAGAGACGTCGGGCACTCGTGTGGTGGTCACTCGGAGCGGGATTGTGCTACTGGGGAGGGGGCGGCCGGTGGTACGCGGTCAGGTATGGCGGACGTCGATTCTAGCCTGGCCTCCGCGAGCCTCGCCCGGCGCAGCCCCCAAGATGCGGAACGTCCATGCCTGATGATGTGTTCTCAGCAGCGTGACCATTTGGGAAGGGGATTTTGCAGCTGATGAGGCGGTCTGTCGGCGCTGCCATGCACAGATCTACGATCGCCTCCTGCCGAGCAGACGACAACGCGGAGGATCTGTCCAGGACGCAGCCCTGGCTGACTGGGCTGCAGCATCACGGCACAACGCAGGCGTCTTGGTGGCTGTATTGCACACAATACAAACAGGTGGAATGGGAGACCCCGGCAGGGGAACTTGTCCGCCGGCCCCCTCCTCCCACCAACACCCAAGCGGGAGCGGGTAGGTGCAGGCATTCGCACGCTTTCCATTGGCAAGACAGGGCTTTCACTGGCCCATGCTCATACGAGAATATTCTCGTCGGGCAGCGGGAACACGCAGCAGCTGTACGACGTATCGAGCTCTGGCCTCGGGCCAAGCTGGGAAGTTGCTTTGGGCTGTGGAATCGCTCCCGTCTGCCAAGCGGCACCGAAGCAGTACAGGACTTGTTGCCATCACGGCGGCGGTGTCTGATGTGCCCGTCGCCCTTCGACACATCGTACCCCCCCCCCTCCCCGCCTCCTCCCTCCGGGGCAACGCTGTGCTGCCGTATCGCAGGCCCCGCTGGCCCTGCTCTTCTTGGCTCGGGGGGCGCAAGACTGCTGGGTAAGCGGCGACTTGTTCCGGAGTATATAGTATCGCCATGATACTGGATGCCCGTGCCGTTCCGGGCCCTCTCTCCGTCCCGACTCGGTTTCCTTTGATACATCGTCGTTGTTGGCACACGTTCAGTTTACGACCTGCCTTTCCGGCAAGTGCTTCGTTCCCGTTGCCGGGTTCAGACTGTCACCGTCCGTCCAGCCTTTCCACCTCCCCGCTTGACGACGTCGGTTTGGCAGACAACGCTGTTGCTGTTTGCTTTCCCCCCTTTGACGTTTGCCTCACCTCACCGCCCCCTCGCTCGTTTCGCGCGGTATTACTCCTGCTTCGGCGCTGCTAGGCCAACGAGGGGCTTAAAGACTATGACTCTCGTTACACGGCCCGGTCGACGACATCTCAACTTTCTCAGCTCCACAAGGCATCGAGGGTAAACTCGCCATTGTTTACTTGGGTATCCGCCAACCTTACCCGACCAGAGATGGAGGGCACCGTCGCGCTCGGAAGCGCGTGTGGATGCTATGTCGACGGCAAACAGGCGAGACTGGCCAGAGAGAGCTCCCCGGATCCAAAACCGTGCCTGGACTTTTGCAGGCTCCAGTTCATGAGCTCTGTGGTGCCAGGTTGGAGCGACGAGTCGCGATATCACGATGGCTGCCACAACCTCACGGGCAACCTCCAGTCGACTCGACTCTGGCCGCTCTACTGGTGCGACTCGATATTCTGCGGGGTCGCGATACAGCAGCTTGGAGGCCTCCAGCAAGATCGTGAGTAGAACCACCACTCCACATCCACGGGCGAAGAAGGGGGGGAGGGGGGAGGGGGGCTACGTGGCAATGGTCTGCGAGTGTCTCGGGCTAAGTGCAACCATCAGCGAACGTGGGCCGCATCATCAACACCTGCCAAAAGTAAGCGCGTTCGCCATGTTCCGCAGAGTCTTGTCTCATACTGACCCAACTCGTCCAGCATTGGGTCTCACTCGGTCTATGATCCGGGCCCACCGCCGCCCCCCTACACCTGCGCAACGGACTTGGACGAGGCCGCGGCCTGCACCCTCGCAGGCGTTCGCGTGCCACAGGCGACAGGCTCGGCGGCATCACATAGCCATGAGCCTACCCTCATCAGCTCAGCGTTTCCGTCCGAATCCTTTGGCGCTGCTACCGTGACGCAAGCGGAGCCCAAGACAGGGCCGGCGACCACCAGCCATTCGAAGGCGTCGGCCTCGGCGTCGTCCACCCGTCTCAGCTCGGCCGGCGCAGGAGGGTCGGCGACGTCCGGGAGTGGCCTGTCAACGGGGGCCAAGATCGCCATCGGCGTCTGCTCAGGACTCGCCCTGGCGGCGCTTGCCGCCCTGTCCCTGTTTTGTCTGTACAGGAGGAGGAGGCGCAAGTCGTCCCGCCACCGCTCCCTCCAGTCGAACCCGGGGCGAGAAAGCGATGTTCCGCCGTCCGGGTCGCCCACGCCGCTCATCTCGACGATCTACTCGGGCTCCAAGGGCGGGGAAGCCCCTCTCACCCCGCCCCTCCGGCTACGCGAGCGCCGCTTCCTCCCCTCGATCCTCCGCCCCGGCAGCCGTTCCTCGTCCCCGCCCTTGACGCCACTGGAGCCGGCCTTCAACCCGGGAGGCAACCACGGCGGCGTCTTCCCCTCGTCCCCAATCTGCTCACCCACCACCAACAAGCTCGTCCCTCGCAGTGAAGAGAAACCCCGTGTCCACGGCGGCTCCTTTGGCGGTCTCACAGCCCCCAACCTCCCAAGCATCCCCCCACAAGCCACCCTCGGCGGCGGGCCCCCAACAAGCACCAACCGCGGCAGCCTCAGCAGCTACGGCGGCGCTTCGTCCGTCACTAACCAATCCTCCCTCCGCAACGAAGTTGTCATCATCCCACCCTCCTCCAAAATAAAAACAGGAACCCAAACCCAAGCAACCCAGACGCAGTCTCCCTCCTACACTTTTCCCCTCACTTTCGGTCCAACAGACACCAAAAAGACAAAACCAAGGACGACGACAAGGACAACCCCGCCCAGCTCCCCCACGCGCCCCCCACGCCCGCACGACACGCCCCTCGAGATTCCAGACCTAGTCACGCCCGCGTCACCCACTGCTGTTGCACCCCTCGGACCACCACCCAACCGCGCACTGCCACCGCCTCCTCCGCCGCCGCCGGCGTTGCTGCCACCGGGGAATACGGCGTCGTTCTCGGCTGTGGGGGGGAGGAGTATCATACCGCGGGGGGTTACCGTCGTTCGGGATAGTGACGCGACGGCGACGACGGGGGCGGAGGATAGTGGAAGTGACTATGGGTATGAGCTGGGTGGTGGGGAGGCGGGGGGGAATGGGCAGGGGGTGGAGGCGACGAGGGCCAGTTGGGGGAGTTGGACGCCTAGGACTGGAGGGGGGAGGGGACAGGGGATGGGGAGGGCTTATTAGGGGTTGGGGTGGGGGGTAATGGTTGGGGAGAGGTTTGATATCCAGGTGGTTGAGGGTGGTTGAGGGTGGTTGAAAAGGGGTGGGTAGCAGGCGTTCTGGGAGATATTCCCCATGTGATCAACCTACCTAAGTATCAAGGAAGTTTGTCCTGCCTTGGTTGCCTGAACTTGGTGAGCATAGGAGGGGACCCGCAGAGGGCAATGATTAATGACGGGTGGTTTTGTCGGCTGTGCCCTAGCACCTGTCTAGACGATAACAAAGGGGCGTTGTTTACATTTCGAATCCCCGATCAAGAAGAGATAGGGAGTTGGTTGCCCAGGTTTCTGTTCAAACTCCATACCCCGTGGTTCCCCACCCATCTCCCATCCACCAGCTCCCAAGCGCAAAGAATCACCATGTCAGCATTGCCATATATCCACCGGGGGGGAGAAGGCCATGCATCGAAATAGATTGACATATGTATGGGGTACATGCAGGACGGCTTGGGATGGCAACCTGCGGTGCCGCAGCAGCGTCCGACCGACAGTCTGAACAGACGGAACTGGTCGACCTGGCCGCCCCGGTCGGATCCCTGACGTCTGCCGGGTGTGACGTCCAGATCCAGGTTGATGGTGATGTTGCTTGGGCGTCGTCTTGTGGTTCACAAGGCAGTGTCAGCAGGGAAACGGGGGGCCCTCACGGCCTGTAATTCAGGGCAGATGCGCTGTTGCCCGTTCGCTCGGTGAAAGCGCACGACAACCTACGGGCCGTTAAAAAGAAGGCTGAAAAAGACCAAGGCATTCTCGATCTGGTCCGGACGGGCGTTGCCGAGACGTCCATTGCCGTTCTCGAGCAGCGCATGAAGTGCATAACAAACCGCCGGGACCGACTCCTTCATCATTGATCCGTCACCCCAATCCGACGAAACAAGGCTAATCGCATCGCATCAGGATTGCGTCGTGGGCTGGCTTTGTTTCTCTCTTTTTTTCCTGCGGATTTTTTTATTTCTGTGTGACGGTCCAAGTGGGTGCATGTGCTGTGTGTTGTGCTCCCTCGGTCGCTAAGCTACCCCAAGGTCCATTTCCATTTCGCCCTCCCTGCCGCGGCGAGGACGGGGTTCATGACACATCCATGTCCACATTCCACCATCTTCCGTCCCAGCAATTCGCCGCCAGCTCCGAACTCTGCGACGGGCAGCAGACGAAATAACAGAAGCCTCTTCTCTTCTTCCCTGGGGACTAAACGCGACGACGCAGCCCAGAGGGCCAGGACCATTTCGCGACGACCACCACATCTCCCACCACCATCACCACCAACGACGACACACCTCCCCCCGCGCGCGCGATCAACACCACCTCCTACCGAGACCAACAGGGATGACATGAGGCCGTGTGGCCCGGAGAGATGGAGGAGACGACGCCCACCGCCGCTACTGCGCCAGCCTCTGCTCTTCGTCCCATGGCCCTCGCCCCAGCGGCCGGGCCCTCGTCGGCCCCGCTCGAGCGCTCCGTCTCGCAGCAGTCGGCCACGTCCATGAGGAGCTCCCGCTCCGGCACCGTCCGCCCCCGCAAGAAGCTCGCCTCCTACCCCTCGAGCTGCGCCTCGTCCATCGCCGCCTCGGACAAGTCGCTGACGTCCTTTCCCTCCTTCTCCCCCGAGTCCCCCCGCGACGGCCGCTCCTACTTCGAGTCCGTCATCGCCGACGACGCCCGCTCGACAACCTCGTCGCGCAAGCCCTCCGACCCCGTCATCGTCGACCTCCGCCGCTCCCACGACCCCCAGCAGCGACAAGAGAACCAGCGGCCCGCTTCCATCGTCGAGAGCCTGACGACGTCACCGCCCTCGGCCGCCTCGACCTCGCGCGGCGCCCTCTTCGAGGACGCCCCGCCTTCAAACAAGATACCCGGTGCGCTGCACCACGCCGACGACGATCATATCGAGCGTCTGATTGCGCGGCACGGGGCCGTCAGCTTGGTGCGTCAGATCGCTGGGGACCTGGCACAGCGGGATGCACAGATCGCGGCCCTCCGACGGCGCGCCGACGAGAGGGAGCGTGCGCTCCGCAAGATTGTGCTGGAATGCGGCCTCTCCAATCTAGACCTCGAGACCAAGCTGCGAGCAGTTGAGCAAGAGGCAAGAGCGAACGGCGCGACCAGGCGGAGGACAGGCGACGGCGTGTCCGACCTCATGACGGACGCCATGTCCGACGATGTGCGGGTGCCGCTGGGCGGGGGCTACGTCGACGACGCGACCATCCGAGCCAGCAACCTGTCCCTGCCCGGGACGGACCCAGAGCCGGCCAAGGGCACGATCCGAGGGTGGAAGGACTACATATGGGGCGGCGGCACGTCCAAGAAGGGCAGTCGGGCCAGCAGCCTCAGCATGAACGGCGAGGCGAGCAAGACGGTCATCCGCGCACCGCCCGCCGCCGAGCGTCGGCCGACCCTCGCCGACGACCTGTTCAACCCGCCCGAGACGGAGTCGGTGCGCAGCTCGAGCCGAGCGTCTAGCGTCCACTCGGCAACAGCCCAAGGGCACACGGTGCGCAAGCCCTCGCTTGCCAGCCTCGCCTTGCGTCTCGTTGCAGGCGGTGCGACGGCGGGACGCGAGAGCGAGATCCGTGGTCGCGCAACCAGCGCACAGATGGGAGGCTCCCTCCGTACCCCCTCGGTGTCCAGCAACACGAGCACCTCGAACCGGGCCGTGTCGGCCCAGGGAGGCCCGAAGGCCTTGATGGCCATTCGCCGTACCAACGGCGGAGTGGGAGGGGGCGGTACTGTTCGGGGCAGTGACACACCCCCGCGATCCCAGCCCCAGGAGCGCCGGGACACGGCGGCGCCGGACTCGGCAAAGGACCCGGTCATGCGCAACCAGAGCTATGGACCTGTCGAGATGGATCGAATCTTGCCGCCCGAGGTGCAGCCGCCGACACTCACCCACATCTACAACAACTACAGCGGTGCGGAATATCTGACCGACCGATTTGGTTTCATTTACGACCAGCGGCGCAAGAAGAGGCAGCGAGAGGCGGCGAGGATGGCGCGCCACGTCAAGAGCGGGAGCCGCACCGAGATGCTCACCAACGGCCGGGGCGCCATGTCGCCCGAGACGACCGAGGATAGCACGATCGCAAAGTGGGATATCGTCAACGGCCCACGCCCGGGATCGCCGTCGTCCAACGGAGAGCCCCAGGATGAGGCGAAGCCCAAGCGATGGCAAGATTATCTGAAGATTGCCACCTTCCCGACGGAACTGCTGTCCCACACCCCTTCGATGGCTGTGCACGGGTTCGAAGTCATGGAGGGCGGCGAGGTCCCTAAATCCCCGGGCCTCATCACGTCCGAGGAGCGGGGCTTCCTCCCCTCACCCGCCACCACGGCGGCCATCGCACCCATCGAGACCGAACTGCAGCCGTCATCGTCCACCGAGGGCGAGCAGACAAGCGCCGTGCTCGCCAAGGAGGACGCCGAGCCCGTCAAGCTGCTCCTCCAAAACCTCAACCAGCTCCACGACACGCTCCAGCGCGAAAAGACGGTCCGCTGGAACGATTTCCTCCGCAAAGTCCGCGCCGAGCGGAAGCGCGACGGGGAAGCCGCCGCAGCCGCTGCCGTTGCGGCCGCCGAAGCCCGCTTCCAGCGCGCCACGGCCGTCATGCCTGAGACGCGGCTCGGCGACGGCGAGCTCATCGGCGTAGCCAGCCTCGGCATCCAAGGCAAGGTCGGGCGCGCCAAGGCCAACGAGTTCAAGAGCCTCATCCTCGGCGGCGTGCCCGTGTCGTACCGCGCCAAGATCTGGTCCGAGTGCTGCGGCGCGCGCGCGCTGCGCGTGCCCGGCTACTACGACGACCTGATCGCGCAGCCGGCGGAGCAAGACGACCCACTCATCGCGCAGCAGATCGCGGCCGACATCACGCGGACCCTCACGGACAACATCTTCTTCCGCAAGGGGCCCGGCGTCGCGCGCCTCCACGAGGTCCTCGTCGCCTACGCCCGCCGCAACCCCGACGTCGGCTACTGCCAGGGCATGAACCTGGTGACGGCCAACCTGCTCCTGATCGCGCCGACGGCCGAGGACGCCTTCTGGATCCTCGTCGCCATGGTCGAGCACATCCTCCCGCACGGCTACTACGACCACTCGCTGCTGGCGTCGCGCGCCGACCAGCAGGTGCTGCGGCAGTACGTGGCCGAGATCCTGCCGCGGCTCAGCCGCCACTTTGACGAGCTCGCCATCGACCTCGAGACCATGACGTTCCAGTGGTTCCTGTCCGTGTTTACCGATTGCCTGTCGGCCGAGGCGCTGTTCCGCGTCTGGGACGTGGTGCTGTGCTCGCCGGCGGATGGCGGCACGTTTCTGTTCCAGGTCGCGCTCGCGCTGCTCAAGCTCAATGAGACGCAGCTGCTGGCGTGTGATTCGCCGGCGAGCGTGTATACGTATATTAATCACCAGATGACGAATCATGCGATTAGCATTGATGGGCTGATTCAGGCGTCGGAGGGGCTGAAGCGCATGGTGAGGAGGGAGGAGGTTGAGGTGAGGAGGGAGCGGGCGATGGAGGGAGAGAGGGAGCAGGGGAGGTTGAGGGAGGAGAGGTTGAGGGTCAGGAAGGAGGAGATGAAGACGAGGAAGGCGGTCGGGGCTGAGCCGGTGGTTACTACGACGGCTGATGATGGGGAAGAGGCGTGAGGGGGTTATACCATTGCATGGCGCGGCTAACAGACTTTTATCTGGGTTTCTTTTGTCATGGACGGCGTCGGCGTCGGCGGCGGACTGGGCTGGCTGGGTTGGGAATGGATGGGATGGGGCGTTTAATTTGCCTTGGAACGCCACACTCGCCGAGGTGGAAGGAAGATGGGCGGGAGCTTGCCATTGAGCAGCCTCGGTGGTAGCAGCATGCATATAGGAAGCGCCGGGACTCAGACTGTCCTAGGTTCACCTTGCTGACACAAACAAACATGTCATCTGCCTTTTTTCTTTCTCGCCGGATGAAGTGAGAGTGGTGAGATTGGCACGAGAGCCAAGGAGGGGGTTTGGGATGGGACAGACAGACCAAGGAGATGGAAGAGTCGAGAGAGTGTCAGTGATACCCTTTTCTATTTTGGAACATGAGCCTTTGACGGCAGGGTTTCTTCCTCCGGGGGTCCGACATGTCAACCATCAGCCTCTCATCATCTTCTATTCCCAGAATGACAAAAAGAAAGGGGCGACGAGAAAGGAGGCAAAAAAAACATACAGCACCAGGGATTCGCTGGTCGTCACCGACCCAACTACTAGTCTGGCGGTTAGAGATCTTATGTATGGTAATAAGGGGGTGCTGAAAAAGCAGCTTTGGAGTCAGGAAACGGGCGCCTTTGATCATCGGAACGGAAGCGCTCACCTCCATTTGTTTGGAAGCGGCTGCCCGTTTCAAACAGAAGAGACCGTTTTATTAAGCTACTCTCACGGACGTGAGTCCTACCAAAGGGCAACCATGCAATTGTCTTAGCTAATTAAAGCTAACGTTATGCTTGTTCATTACTTCAGTCAAAAGAGAGTTGTAGGAATGACACTTGCCCAGACGCATGTCCCAAGACCATCGTATCGTTGTACACCGATGCGCATGGTGCGCGGTAATCAGGAGGAAGCCAGAGAAGCCTTTTTCCATATCGAGTGATCCAATCGCCATCGACAGACAAGATATTACCTGACGGGTTGGTGGTAGAATCCGAAACACCTGAAGACGCGGAAGCGCCTGAAGCAGCTGATGCGTTCGAGACGTCCACTTCTGGGTTGATCTTGACGACAATGCCCTGACCTATCTTGAGCTACTGGCCCTCCGCTGAAAACGATAGAGTCGCTGTACCGCTATACCCCTTGAGCGTCTTCTGGTGCGCACCCGTCGCCGTATCCCAGAGCCGGATTGTGCGATCGCTCGAACCCGACGCAACGACCCTGCCGTCCGGTGAGAAGGCTACGGCGCGGACCCAACCGCTATGCCCCTCGAGCGTCTGCTGGTGCGCGCCCCATCGGTCCCTAATACCTGCGGCGGACCTGATAAATGAAAGCCTTTCCTTCCAACACTGCTCTCTAACTGTCATGACCCAGGTCACGACATTAGGCCGTGGCTGCCTGAGGCAGCCACTGACAACCAATCAGGACGGTCCCATGGTCCCGGGCATGTTGGCTCGGGACACCGGGACCAGACACACGACCAAGGCTTGGCATCGCCCGGCCTTGGCACGACCGCTCTTCAGCACTTTGATAGTGTCCTATATAAGATAGGTAGACAGCCCCCTTGAGTGAGGAACTGCTCTTGTTCCTCACGCAAGCAATATCATGTTCCCGTCTACAATCTTGCAAGCACCTTCTTCAAGTTCTTTGTAGAGCACCCTGTTGTGACGGTAACGACCCGTCTGGACCTTGCGCAACCTTCGTTCCCTACCGTCGATAACACCCACCGCGGCGTCCTGCCTTGCAGTCTGACCCTCTTGGGCACAGGTTGCAACAGGGCGCTACATTTGGGATACTGGCAGCCTCGGGTCGTGACATATGCAGCTTCGACTAATCTTGGCTTGCTGCCTGGAAAAGCGGGTCTACTCGTTTGCTTGTGTTACCTTGTCTTTCTTGTATAATCCCATAAGCCAGTTCCATCTCACACAGTTTTCCTACATTCTAGCCATTCTGTTCCGTCCCTATACCCTAACCCTGATCTTGTCCATTAGTTCAAGATGGAGGGTGAAGTCTGCGAAACCGAAATTAAGGTATGTACTAACTTTCAAAGGCTTATAATTGTGTCATGGCCCAGACCATGACATTGGGCCATGGCGGCCTGAGGCCGCTACGATGGATCAGGAAGGCTTGTGAGGGACCTGCTGACCTATCAGGGAGGACCCTGAGACCCACTCCCGGGTCCTGCCCAGGACCCGGGAAGGGGGGGCGCGGGTCCAGACACACCACCAAGGCTTGGCATCGCCAGGCCTTGGCACGACTGCTCTTCAGCACTTAGATAGTTTCCTATATAAGATAGGTAGACCGCACCTTGAGTGAGGAACTGTTCTTGTTCCTCACGCAAGCAATATCATGTTCCCGTCTACAATCTTGCAAGCACCTTCTTCAAGTTCTTTGTAGAGCACCCTGTTGTGACGGTAACGACCCGTCTGGACCTTGCGCAACCTTCGTTCCCTACCGTCGATAACACCCACCGCGGCGTCCTGCCTTGCAGTCTGACCCTCTTGGGCACAGGTTGTAACAAATTGCTATGATTAATCCTCGCTCTACAGGACATTCAGTTTCGCTGGCGACGTTTTCAAGCACCTGCGCAAAGAATCTGGGCGAATCGCTATGTTTTTCGCTTAGATGTCCCTCCGAGTCCAATTGCCTGCTGGTTGTCATCCTGGATGCCGCAGCTCGTTCGCTCCTGGCTAGTGCGATTGCTGCCAGAGTGGTTCTTGCCGACAAGTGTCATTCTGAAGGAGAGAAACCCCCAGAGAGCCGACAGCTACGAAAACGAGATCGACACATACCACTGTCTCCAATCCCTCCAGGGCACCCACATCCCGCGTTTCTTCGGCGAGGTGGCCGTCATCTACCCTCCCGCGGAGATGAGATATCAGATTAGCCAGCGGCCTACTCCTGCCATTCTCTTGGAAAACGTCAAGGGAGTGCCGCTACAAGACCTTTCGATTGAAGAACTTGAGGATCGTCGCCTTCACGAGGAACTCCGGTGCGTGTACGACAAGCTCACGGAGCATGGGGTTCTTCACGGGGATTCAAGGCTACACAACTTCCTACGCCATGACGGGGGGGTCGTTGCGATTGACTTTGAGTTCTCAAGCCTACTTTCCAATACCAATATATCGAATGAGGATGAGTTCAGGACCTTTGAGAGCATGCTAGAGCAAAAGAGGGGGAGGAAGAAAGAACGTCGGGGCCCGACCGTTACAAATGTTGGCGTGGACACTTGAGGGCTGTCACGGCGCAGCCGTGCACTGGCCATCCCGTGTGGAAAGCATCGACGCCCTCACTCGCCGCGCAGGCCGCATGGCTTTCCCCTTCCACAGGAGGGCCCCGGGCACTGCGGTACATCGGGAAATGCAGATCCCCCCGGCACGCTTCCTCCTAGAGGAACGAAGAGGAAAGTGGAGCCTAAGGGCAAAACTTTTCGACGCGCATCACCCCCTAGCCACTAGGAAGCACAAGCAGAATGCGGGAAAACCCTCCCGCCTCGATGCCAAGGCCAGCCTGACGCTACTCGACGAGGCCCTCCCGGTAGGGCCGTACGGGGAAGATGCAGCCGCCTGGTCCGTCGCTGCCAACCGGCCCCCCCCCGCACCACGGCCCTACCAACTAAGGAGCTAGCAGCCCAGGCGCATAGGGCTCTCCTGGCCACTGCGGACTACGACCTCCTCGTCTACACTGATGGCTCCAAGAAGGGCCACCAGGTAGGATGGGGAGCCGCGGCCTATGACAAAGAGGGCCTTTGCGCCTGGGAAGTTAAAGGAGTCTGCCCGTGCCTTACGATCTATGACGCCGAGATGAGAGCAGTCGCGGAAGCTCTCCAGGAAGCTCTCCAGGCACGCCCGGCCCCGGGCCCAGGACGGGTCCTCTTTTTCAGTGACAACCACGCCGTGGTAACGGCTTTGAAGGGCAGGGCGCCCCTGTCTAGCGGGGCCCTAGCCCGCGGTTTGCAGGCAACACTGAGAAAAAGGGGCTGGAGCGTCTCCTGGGTCCCGGGCCACCGTCATATTACGGGCAACGATCATGCGGACGCTTTGGCCAAACTCGGTGCCTCGTCCTCCCCGGCCGAGGCCCCGGACTTGGCCTCTCTCACGCCGGGAGCAGCCCTATCCCTCGTAAGGAAAAACTTCCGAGACAGTGTCCACACGTGGTGGGCCCAGGAACGACCTCAGGGCTATGCAGCCCTCTCCTTAGGTTTCTGGCGACCGGCACGCGCCCTCCGGCCCCGACCGGGCTCTATACATTGGTCCTTTCGGAACTCCCTTGCACCAGACAGGGCGTGGTGGCGGGAAGCCCTCGCCGAAAGAACAGAGTTCGGCTTCTACCAGTCGACCTTTGACAGAATGAAAGTCCTAGAACAAGCGGAGTGTAGCGGGTGCGGCCCCCCGAGGGAGCTCCGGCACTTCACTTCGTGCCCTCGGTGGGAAAACCTGGTTGGATGTCACGGCACCAAGGAGGTGCTCTCTATCAAGAGACATTACGGTCCAGTAGCTCAATGTTACAACCTGTGCCCAAGAGGGTCAGACTGCAAGGCAGGACGCCGCAGTGGGTGTTATCGACGGTAGGGAACGAAGGTTGCGCAAGGTTTAGACGGGTCGTTACCGTCACAACAGGGTGCTCTACGAAGAACTTGAAGAAGGTGCTTGCAAGATTGTAGACGGGAACATATAATTGCTTGCGTGAGGAACAAGAACAGTTCCTCACCAAGGGGGCTGTCTACCTATCTTATATAGGAAACTATCTAAGTGCTGAAGAGCAGTCGTGCCAAGGCCTGGCGATGCCAAGCCTTGGTGATGTGTCTGGACCCGCGCCCCCCCTTCCCGGGTCCTGGGCAGGACCCGAAAGTGGGTCTCCGGGTCCTCCCTAATAGGTCAGCAGGTCCCTCACAGGCCTTCCTGATCCATCGTAGCGGCCCCAAGCCGCCATGGCCCAATCGCGATTATATTTCCGGGCTAGTCCCAATGTCATGGCCTGGGCCATGACAATTAGGTTGTGGAAAAATTCGATGTCAAGTGTAAAGAGGACGCGTTGTGGTGGGGAGTGCGCAGCTCGCTTATATGCGCACTTGCTTATAAAGCACGTTAGTCCACAAACATATCTCTCTTGAAGACTCGGAGCTATAGCTAAGTAATTCAAGACTCTCGCTTCTCCTCTTGTCCTTCACCCTCTTCATGCGGCAGCATGATAGCGCGGTCGATAGAATAGGGAAGGGCCCGATGGCGGCCACGAATCATCATGGCGCAAATCACCAGTTTGCTGAACGTTGTAAACTGACCACACAGCGAGGTCATGACCGCGGGGTGACCTAACGAGAGTCCGACGTTGCCACTTGTTCCAGTCAATCAGGTTAGCAGGTGGCCACAACACAGCTGAGGAAGAGGGATGCTTACTAGGCCGAAATAATCTCAAACAAGACCGGAAACACGGAAAATGCCTATCACTCCTCATCAGTAAGTTCCCTAAACCACCGCAACAACCTCACACGGTAAAACAAAAAGGACAACCCAAAAAGGGGGGGGGGGGGGAACGTACCGGCTCAGCCAAATCAACAATCCTATCCGCCTCGGCCACGCAAATACAGAACGTGCCCAAAAACACATACCACAGATCAAAACTCAGCTGATTCCTGATATGTGTCATGACATATTGCCTCCCGCTGGTCCCCTCATCCACAGAATGCGTCTCAGGCCCATACAAGCCTAGCGTCCGCTCCTCGTACGTGTTCGACGCCCGGATGCTAATCGCAATTGGCAGCACGGCGATGTACATCATGACCAACAAGCTGAATTGCACGCCCGGATTGACGTTGGCGAGATTAAACGTCGCTGTGCCCGTGTGCCGCGCCGAGGCGGCCTGGAAGAGCGCGGCTAGAATGCGTGGACCGGTGGGTAGGCTGGCGACTTCGGCGTTGTGTAGGTCCAGCACGATGATGAGGATGACGTCGATGGCGTTGAGGACGAAGAGGATTCCGAACAGGATCCAGGTTGGGCGGCTTGGGAAGAGGAGGGTGTAGCATCGGCGGGGGTGGTCGAGGATGAATTGGAGTGGTTCTTTGCGGGGGGATGTCGCGGGGGTGGCGCGGTGCAGGGCCCATATGAGAACGCGGAGGAAGATGGGGTAGCAGGTGTTTCCTGCGAAGGCGAGGAAGGTCATGACCAGCATCGGCCAGGTTGCGTCGCGGAAGGTGAGCATGGAGTCGGTGGTGAGCGTGAAGCCGAGGTTGTTGACCATGGTCTGGGCCGAGTAGAATGCCCTGCCATCATCAATTTGTCAATGGACGTGATTTGGATGTTTGTTGGAACAAGGGTGAGGTAATACGTACCACCAGGTCTTGTCCTGGCCGTTCGACGCCAGCCAGTCGGTGTACTTGGGTGGTGCATTGTGGATCCAGGGGGCAAGACAGATGACCCCGAGGAGATGGAGGCCGAAGAAGTAACCTAGCGTGATGGGCAGCAGCAGCTTGAGTGCCCGGTACTCGAGCCCGCCGAGCTTTTCTCTGTCGGTCTCTGACAAGTTGTGGAACTGCGAGTTTCTCCCAACGGTGACCGTTTTGGAAAGCGATGGAAGGTCGAGAGGGCGTGGTAGCTGAGAAACATCCGATCTCCTGCGCTCGTGCGTCTGAGTTGGGCTGACGACAAACAGCGAAGAGGCAGCTTTTTCAAGAGAACGAGCTGAGAAGATGCTGGGGCCATCGTGGGCAGAGTAACGCCGCCGACGGGTGAGCCTACCTGCGTCCCCTTCCGCTGGGATCGGCTTGATGGCTTCTATGTTGTTGTCGCCACCCTCCTCCTCATCATTATTGGCATGGCGACTGGTCACGTTAAGAGCCGCGGGGGCACCGGTCTTGTACCTTCGCTCTGGCGGGGGCGGAACGTACAAACCTTTTTCTGTCTCGCGAGGTGAGTGGGTATCGGGAGAGAACATGATGTGCGGTTTCCGTCCAGATTCTGCAGTCCCTTCTTGCTTGGAATCCCCCGGTGGTTGATGGTTCACGTCATCATCATGACTATGCTGCATCATGGTGGCATCGCTGCTATTCTGCTTCCGAGGAGTCTTCTCGCCTCTGAGGCAGGGACAGAATTGGAATTAGATGAGTAGGTGGACGAGTGAAAGGAGATTCCTTACAGTGTTGGTGGCGTTCTAGCGTGCGGATGGGCTTCAACATCGGGAGCAGGATCCGAAAGGCCATTCGATGATTGTGACCGAGCTGGCCGAGACGATTGTCAGCCACGCCCCTTTACGTCCAAGATGTTGTCATGTGCAAATAACTCACCGACGCTCTTCAGCTTTCTTTTGAACCAGTAAAGCCGCACCGCAATGACAACGGGGTGAATGAACCCGAGATTAGTGATGATTGGAATAAAGTAGATGACCAGCTGCTGGTATGTCTTTAAAGCCTTCACGTCGATGCTGTTTTATGTGTGAGTGCAAAACCCCCAAACTCGATGTGTGGAATCGACTTGTGCGCACGTGTTAAGCCCAGACTCGGTTGAGGCGCTGACACCAAAGAAGTAGGCGTCGATGGCGGGCACGTTTCCAGACGGGTAGATGACGATGAGTCCAAGGATACCGCATCCGATGATCCATGCATCTGCACTTGAATCAGCTCAATGATGACGGGCTTCGACTGATGCACTGACAATGAAGAGTGAGAAAGTTGATCGGTGGTTTCCACATGATGGTGCACGAATGCTAAGGTCGAGACTTGGCCGAGGGTTGAGACGGGACCGACTGTTGGGAGTGAACTGACCTGGATGCTAGGTGAGCTGGCGACCGAGTCCATTCCATCTTATCATCGTGGCCCAGGACCGCATTTCCCGGATTGCCCTTTTGAGAACCATGTCGCAGAATGGCACCGGCCTGTGACAGCAAGTTTGGCGCCGCGAATCAAGTAAACTGTTAGATTTTCCAGGGTGGTGAGGGAATTTTGGATGGATGCGCATGCCTCTCTAGCCCGATGCTGTGGTGCGGCTGCACAGGAGGGAGAAAGATGGAGATGGCTCGAGCAAAGGCCTGGGTCTATGGGGTGGCCATGGCTGGGGCAGCGTTGTGGCGGCGCCTGGGGCACCTACCCACAACAGTGAGCCATGGAGAGAGAGGGAGGGGGCTCTTTCCCGCGGGAAGCCGAAGACCCCTGCAGCAAACATATTTAAAGTTGTTTTAACGTTAACGTTAACTAGTTAACTATGCCTGAACATTCGGTGCCGGGAAAGAAAAAAGGCCATAGCGGCTCGGTCAGTTCTGTCGCACTCTCGCCAGGAAGCCGGGAGGATGAAGAGAGCGGAGGCCTCTCGAGCGACAAGGGATCCGCGGGGTCTGTCAATGGCGGCTTGGCGCGGGCGTTGGGCTGAAGGCAACCCTGAGCTTGCAAGCCAGGCCGACTCAGTCGCTGCCAAGCCGATTTAGGGACAGCCATCACGCTCTGGCCACAGCCACAACTTCAGCGCGGGTGTCGCCGGAGCACCATTGATGGCAGCCACTAGACAATGTTCAGCTCCTAACGTAATTCATTATCGACTCGATCACTGTAAGGCGTGCCCAGACATTTGCATGCAGCACTAACAGGTGACTCCCGCGTTAATCCGATGTTAGTGCTTGCAAATGGCTTGTGCATGCCTATAATGTTGTAGGCCGGAAATCCCGCGTTGAGAGAGGAGGCCTCGTCAACGGCCGGGTTTGCGGGTCCCATCGGCGCGCTAGCTTCGTGAGCCAAGTCGCGGAGAGTCTCGAGCAGGGCCGTTGTAATGGGGTTCTGATCAAGGAAGATGACTGCTAGGATCACGATGTGATGGTGAATTTGGTGTCTCCAAGCTGTCGCATTGATTGAACCTTGCAGGAGCCAGATTCTCTGTGAGCTCCCGACGCTCCTGTGTCAGCTATAGCTATGGGAGCTTCTTGCCACTGTGTCGTCATCGTTGCGGCACCTTCTCTCCAGCCCATGACAAAGAGTGTCCGTCTCGTTCAACAGATCCCTAGGTTTCCACTATCTATGGCCGTATGTACAAGAGATGGGTGGTGTCACGGTGCAGGGGTGGCTATCGAGACAGGGCTGCGATGTGGCTTGCTTGCATTGTGGAAAATAACGAAGTTGCAGGAGGAAGAGGAAGCGCAAGCCTCCATCCTGCAACGACGGATCTATGTAGTGGGCTGCCCCGCAGGCAGAGGCCGATAAGGCAGATATGGCGATAAGGCCGAACCATCATGGCAGGTGCCGTGACAGGTGGGAAAGAGGTACAAGTATGGATCGAGAAGTGGCCGTTCGCGATGTCTTTGGTCATTTTCTAGATTACAGCGGTCCCTCTGAGAAAACTTCATTCTGGAGTACAACACACGAACATGTTATTCAGCACACTGGTGTCCAATTGCTCCTATTTCTGGGGTATTTCATCTTCGTCAGACAACAAACCTGGCGTCGACTGACCATACCAACACCGGGATATACCAGGAACACTATGGTGCAGGGCAATCAACAGGAAACGTGCGAGCCTGCCACGAACCACCGATCGGACAAATGGTGACGAACCATTGCGTCGATCTTGGCTGCCATTTGTGAGTATTGCCGGCATCAGCTGGCCCCCCTCCAAGCATGTCCTCTCTCCAGTGCTGTGGTTCCATCCGGAGGACGAAGCCACCGCCTCTCGCTCACCTCTCCCCTTCAACCTCGAACAGTGGAGAACCCGATCGAACGGCCTCAACCAAGCGACACCACCAGAGAAAAAGAATTGAACCGGTGGGGCCTGTAGGCACAAACAAGCAAGACTGTTGCTGTCGGTATTTCGTGCCGCGGACCACCTTCGCTACCGGCTTTGGGGAGAATGCCGTGTCTGCATTGTCGATTGCAACGGACGTTGCCGCTCCTTTCTCTCTCTCTCCCTCTCTCCCTGTCCATCCATCTTCTCCCACCACAGCAGCAAGCACGGGCGGACGGAAAGAGTTTGGTTCTCTTCATGCGGGCACACTGCGCGCGGGGAAGGGCTGACATTGACAGGTGAAGGTGAACAGGTGGTGCAGTGGATTTTTTTTCAAGGATGGATGAGGGGAGCGAGCGACGATTGATGGATGCATGGCCTCGCCAGCAGCAATCAATGCCGGCCGGGCTGCTAGCTTGTGGTGGTGAGTGGTCATCAAGGTGAGCTGCGGCGGCCAGTGCGGACGATGGCGCGTTTGATTGGGGCATCGCCGCGTGTCCTTGCTGTTTTGGCGTTGATGTGACTGACGGATATCTTCCCTCGGGCAATGGCTTTTTTCGACTCTCTCTCTCGAGGCCATCGGATCACCATGCACACTGCAGACCATCGGTGTCGACTGATGGCTTGGACTATTGGGGGGACTTGCAAGCCACGTCCGCCGACATGCACCAGTACATCGTATGGTGTTGGTTTGGTTCCGGCCCTAGGAGGCTTGGAGCTTGTCGACGACTCCGCTGCAGGAAAAGCTTGTCCTTGGACCTCGATTGACGAGCGACGATCGGATCATGCCAAACACCAAGACTCAGGGTTCGCTCGTCGACGGCAATGCATCTCCCAACTGCCACTGCGCCGGTGTCAACTGTCGGCACTGGGCGACTGGGAGACTGGTTCCGTCTTGGGGTCTTTGACAAACGGCGCCCTTATCGTCAGCCTCCTCGAGCGCCGGTACGATGGCTCGATGGGAACCTACGAAAAGGCCCCGGTCTTGTTACACACAGCCGCGCCAATCACGGGCATCGGTGGTGGGAGCCAAACGGCGGCACAGGCACAACACCAGGCCGGAAGAGATTAGGTAACGATCAGCCTTGTCGGCGATGCCAAGAGCACCTCGACGACGTTGCGCCGGAGCGGAGATTCTTCAGCAGCAAATGGAGAAGAGGTCCCGGCCCCGGCCCCCAGGGATCTCGACGTTTACGTGAGCCTCGAGGGCCCGAGGTGAGCGAGAGCTTGGGACGAACCATGGCGATTGACTGGGCCGAGGGCTCAGACCAACAAACCCACTGCTTCCCGCCTGCGGCCCCGGGGGCCTGAGCGGGAGATCTGAGCCCCCTCCATCTCCGTCTCCCCCAGCAGTTCGCAGCTCGCAAAAAAAGGTTCACCAGATTCACCCACTCACCATGCCACACCGACACGGCCATTGGATCTCGTCCCCGCCTCCCCGCCTCGGGTCGCGGGAGGAGACACGGAGAGAAGATGGATGGGAGCAATTGAGAAGCCTCTTCCCAACCTGGTTCCAACCTCGAACCAAGCTTGCCGGGACTCACAGAACTTTGGGCCTAATCTCGTCCACTGCTGCTGCGGCATACCCTCCGATTTCTACCAACCCAGCCCGCCGTCACCACACGGCTCGTCAGAGTTGCGCTTGGGCGTCTTGGCCCTGTAAACCCCAGCTCGCATTACCAGATCACCTCGACCCGACCGTTGCAGACGTCATGTCCTCCCCCCCTGCCCGCCGCAATCTCGAGTGCGACTCTCGCTGCAACCGCGTCCAAAATCCCGGATACATCCTCTCTTTCTTTCAACGTCCGCTGTCCTCTTGTCCTCTCCTTGCCACGCCGTCATCGTGCCCGGGACACGATACCACCGCTGTCGGCACCATGCCCGGTCACTAGCGCTGGGGACCCGCCCACGCCAACCGCGACCACGGCGACACCGACGACAACGACGACGACGACATTGAACGGTGGTGGGGGGTTATCGCGTTGCGCGGGGGGGCCCGATTTGCCCGTCAGTCATGACGACAACTACGATGCCGGAGCCGCCGCCGCCCGAGGCCGGCTCCGATATGCAGCGCCTCGCCATCGCGCTCAACTTCTTCTTTCCCGCGCTGGCCCTGATCGTGCTGGCGCTGCGGCTGTACAGCAAGAGAACGGCCAAATCGCTGGAGCCCGGTACCTTTCGCCATCCGTCGACGCTTCTGGGTCCCGATGATGCGTTTGCCTGCGCGGCAATGGTACGAAAGTGCCTTGCATGGTAGCGTGGATCATATGTCCTGACAGTCCCTGCAGATAGCTTCGATCGGCCTCACCGTCTCATCTCACTTTTGTGCGTCATCCCTTCTTGCTTCGTGGCCCACCTTGACTGCCATGAAATATGCCAAACAATCACTAACCGAGTCAGATATCACAACCAACAATGTCGGCCACCAATTTCCAGCACGGCCCGACGACGAGATGGCCATGGTCTGGACCTATGTGATCACGGTCTTCTACTTCCCGGTCCTCGGGCTCATAAAGTCCTCCATCCTCCTCTTCCTATTGCGCCTGGGAGGGCAGAAGCGCGCTCTCCGCCACGTCATCCACGGCTTCAACATCTTCAACATTGCCGGCACCATTGCCATCACCCTCACAGCCATCCTCCAATGTCGACCCATCCGCTACTTCTGGGACCCCACCGTCCAAGGCAGCTGTATCAACCAGCCCGTCTTCTACCTCTCCCAGTCGGGCCTCAACATCCTCACTGACCTCATCACCTTTGCCGTCCCCGTCTTCATCTTTGTCCGGCTGCGCATGGCCCGCCGGACCCGCATCGCCACCCTCTACGTCTTCTTCCTCGGCTTCATGTCCGTCCCCCCCTCCCCCTATTCCTCTCAAGCCACTAACCCGCCCCAGCGTCACCATCGTCGGAATCGCCCGCTTCGTCATCATGTACCTCCTCTTCTACACCGACACCTCCTCCATCGAGCACTTCACCATGTCCTTCTGCCTCTCGGGCATCGAGACCAACCTCGCCATCGTCTGCGCCTGCGCCCCGACCCTCCGCGGCCTCGCGCGCAGCCTCTTCCCCCGCCGATTCCCCGGCTCCGGCGGCTCCGGCTCCCACGACGTCCACGACCACCCCGACTTCTTCACCGACCCCGACCTCAAATCCCCCGTCACGCGCGACGGCGGCACGACGGCCGCGTTCGGCTGCTACCCCAAGGACATGCTGGGCGGGCGCAGCCGCGTGGTGTCGACCAGCCGCGCGGCGGTGTCGCCGGGCGGCGAAGGCCAGGTGCGACTGACGCCGAGCGAGGAGGAGATTGTGACGGCGTATAACGGGATCATGATGACGACGGACGTGGCGGTGGAGCATGATGGGAGTAGGAGTAGTCGGGTGGCGGAGACGGCAACGACGAGTACGCGGAGCAGCTCGAGGACGAGCGAGATTCCGAGGGGGAGGAGGCCGGATAGTATGAGTCTGGCGACGGACGATTTCGAGGGGCCCAGGGGGAGGAGGAGGTATAGTGTGAGTACGTTTGGGTCGAGGAGGACGAGGTCGGTGTCGAGTCGGCCGAGGGACGATGATGGGGAGGAGGCGAGGAGGCATCGGTTGGAGGAGGATGATGTGGGCGTGGGATGGAGGCCGGATGGGGGCGGGACGCCGGATACGATGGGGCGGAGGGGGTAGGGTTGGGCTACGGGTAATGAGAATTGTGGTTTTGATGGTTATGTTGCTGTGCTGTTATGTCTTGTGATTTGATCATGCCTTGATCCGTCCACTTGTCTTGATATTTCGGACGAATGCCTCCAGCGATGCTGCTGGTCAGTCAACACCGTCGCCCCATATCTGCTGTTCCAGTTGCTATCATTCATAAAAGACTTGATTCTGGAGACCTTGTGGGATGGGCGTCCTTTCAAAACATCTTGACATAAGGGGGCCAGTGAGTGGCATCACGAGTTTGGCGGGAAGGCACATTGACTTTGCATTTCCGGGCCAAAAGAGGAATCAGATTCTCGGCCGCAGTGTGTGTAAATATTCCAGCACTTTGTAACATTCGATTCAAGCTCGAGAGTCGAAGCTTGGTGGTTCCATGTCTCGTCTCTGCTCGGTCAAGTCGGCGCCAATTCGGACTTGACAAAGCCGGAAGGATTCGCTAACACGGACTTCGGCGCAAAGCTCGGAACTCCGAGACGGGACCACAGCATGCAAACCCTTTCCCCTCCCAGCTCGAAGAAGGTGCCTCTGTCCCCAAACAATTGGAGCTCGGCGGCCTGAGTCACCAAGATACTACTGTCGTCACCATCTCCAGAGTCGTGTGTTCCACTCGCTGACAAAGCTGTCCTCCTCTTCGTTCCCTCAGACTCTTGGCATTCTGGAACTGGAGTGTGGGAGTGGAGTATCCATCTTATCAGATCTTTTGATAAGAGCGCCGTCGACCTCCTGTCCACCCTGCACAGTCTTACCCGCCCATACTTCATTGCGCCGACGGACTTACGCAGGGCCTCGCATAGCACATTACACGTGGACGCGCCATCTCAAGACGGCCCAATGTCGGAGCCGACGCGCAGCGACCGGAGCGGGAGCAGCCCGTCCCCCACCGAGAATGACCACGACCACGACCCCGACCACAACGGGGACCGTCCCCCGCCGCGGAAGCGGCAGAGGGTGCGTCTGTCCTGTCTGGAATGCCGGCGGCGGAAGTTGTCCTGCGACCGGGAGTTCCCCTGTTCCAGGTGTCTCCAGTCTGGCGTCGCCGACCGGTGCGAGTACGAGACGCGGCCCGGCCTCGCCCCCCCTAACAAGCTTGGCTTGGCCCAGACGGCCCTCTCGCCCCTCGACGCCCGTCTGTCCCTCGCCATTGGCGGCGGTGTCGTTGCCGAGTCGTCCTCTCTCTTCCGCCGGGACTCGGCCCGTGAGACGGACCGCATCCGCCGCTTGGAGCTCGAGGTCGCCCAACTCAAGAGCCTCCTTCTCAAGCGGGCCTCGTCTCTGGACGGGAGCACCGTCAATGACCACTCACCGCCCATCCAGCGCGTTGAGATTGAGGACAAAGAGGACCCCGAGCTTCCTGCTTATCTTCAGCAGAGCAGCGGCCACGAGGCCAATGCTGACAAGCAAGAGGTGCGCTTCTTCCGCGGCAAGGAGTTCAAGACTCGCTACTTTGGCCCGCGCAGCGCCTTTCTTGCCTTTTCCGAGGTATGTTGTCCGGTTTCTTTTTAGGAATTCCATGTCTTGACATCCCACAGCTGGGTGGCCTTTGCCCCTTTATGAAGGAGACGTCAGAGTCCTGGCTCCGTCCGCTGCAAATCCACCACGACACCAAGGACCGCAAGAAGCGCGCTCAGGATCGCGAGGACAAGTTTCGCGAGCCGGATGCTACCCTCGAGTCCTTGCTCCCATGCCGCGCTGAGACGGATGCCCTCGTGTCCATCTATTTGGACCAGTTTGAGCAGATCCATCGCATCGTGCACATTCCCAGCTTTCGTCGCGAGTATGCCAAATTCTGGGATCCGGCCGAGACACGGTCCGCCGCCTTCACCGCCCTGATTCTCTCCATGATGGGCATCTCCAGTTGCCTGGATGAGCACCTCCCGCAAAAGTTTGAGAGGCTGGTCTCGAGCTCCCACACCCGCGCCGTCAAGTGGATCGAAGCTGTCGACAAGTTCCAGGCGGGTCAGAGCGAGAAGCACCGGAGGCTCATCCACTACCAAATCGCCTGTCTGATCTACCTGGCCAAGCGCATCAACACGGTAAAGAAGAAGAGGTTCTGGCGGAACGCCGGCGCCATGACCCAGGACGCCATCTCGGTGGGGATGCACTGGGAGCCTTCCCACATTGGCCAGCGCATCACGCCCTTCAACCAAGAGATGCGCCGGCGCATCTGGGCGACGATACAGAGCTACGACCTGCAGGCATCCTTCGACCACGGGCTTCCCTCTCTCCTCTGCTCGCTGCACTTTGATGTCAACCCGCCACGGAACATGGACGACGACGAGTTTGACGAAGACACCGCCGAACTCCCACCATCCAAGCCTAGCTCGGAATACACCTTTTCCTCCTACCAGCACCTCAGCCGACAAAGCCTCTCCTTGCGCCTCGAGCTCAGTCGCGTTCTGTCTGGTTCCGCGGACGACCTCGACTACGATCAGGTCATCCGCTACACCAACGAGATCAACCAGGCCATTGACTCGCTTCCCTCCTGGGACGTCACAGGGCACGCCAACGCCGCCGACGGCGGTGGCGCGGTCCTCAAGAAGCCCCTCCTCGCCTACACCCTCCTCCACATCCAGCTCCGCCAATACATCATCCCGCTGCACCAGTCCTACCTCCGCCTGCGCAAGACCAACTCCAAGTACCAGTACTCTGAGATCCTATACTACAATGCAGCGCGCGACATGGTGCTCCTCAACGACAAGCTCGCGCAGCAGGGGATCCGCACGCTCAACTTTCTCCGCGAGGACGCCCTCACGCTCGCCATCAACCTGTGCAGCGTCACGATGCAGCAGCCCGTCGGCTCGACCAACATGATCATGATCAACTCGCAGCACACGCTGCAGCTGCTCGAAAAGTGCCTCGCCCTCAAGGAGGACAAGATCCTCCGCTGCGGCAACAACGAGCCCTGGGGCTACTCCATCATGTGCGCCGCCCTCGGGCTGCTCGAGGCGCACCTCGACGTCAAGACGAGCGAGGCCGCCAAGGCGGCGTCGGCCGAGCGGTTTATTAATCACCACTATAAGCTGCTGGCGGGGCAGGATCCGCCTGCGAGTAGCGGGCAGAGCGGGTGTCCGGGGCAGTTGCCGGCTAGTTCGGCGACGCAGTTTGCGGGGTTGCCGCCGCCGTCGATGGAGGCGTTTGTGAGGGGCAAGGTGAGTTACGATGTGTCTTTGAGCCGATGGTTATGTATGTGCTAATGATTCTTGTTCGTTGCCACAGTCGGTGACGCCCTTCCCCAGCGCTTCGCAGCAGAGCGCGGCGGGTCTGCAGAATCCAAACAATATTGTCGAGGTGCCGGGCACACCGTGGTGGATGCCGAGCTCGGATCCGAATAACAACCTTCCACCGGTAGGTCTTTTACAGGCTTTTCTTCTTGCTCTGGTTCCCCGGGGCGACGTTGACTGATGACCGACTTCTAGCCGGCCAACCCCGACTTTAACTTTGAGATGCTGGGGTATAATATCAATGAACTTTGGGGAGGCGGAGGCGATACATGGGACTGGGATCAGTCGTGAGTGGACATGGGATCATGGCAGCGTGTGATTTTGTCAGGCGATTTGAAGCGGGAAATTGGACACACCTACGACAAAAAGTTGAACGGGGTGCGTTGTGTTTGAGTTCTATACCCTGTTGTCTAGGGAGTTCAAAGCGAACTCGAAGATGGGACGCAATCGGCCCCACGACATTTGCGAGGGCAGAATCTTGGGTGGAGATTAGCGTTGAGAAGGACGAAGCGATACGGTATACCTACTCAGGTGGTTGGCGTTTCGGGGAATGGAAAACAGCGATCCGGGGGTGCTGGGTAGAAGGGGAGGCGGAGGTAGTCCGTTAACAGAAGGAATATCTAGCCTCTTCCTTGCATTATGAAAGAGAAACATGGAAAGAAATTATACCAAAAATGAGCAGCACCTGGCCATCGTCATTTGTTTGTGGTGTTGACGACAGGACAGTGGCAAAGAGCACGGGGCAACCGTTCAGTGGACCGTGGTGGCGGGACAGACGGGTCGCGGCATATGCCAAGACGTGGCTCCACAACTGGATCTTCGCCTTAAATCCAACGTCGCGTCGCAAAGTTTGTCCTTGATGTTGACATTTTCCCCCAGTTGCCGTTGCACATTTCCAGGGAGCGCGTTGTGCACTCGTGCTTTCCAGCGCTATCTTCTACTGTCATATTTGACAACCGACCTTGATCAAAACCCTCCCATCACCAACCGACCAAATCCAATTTTCTTTCCGCCACCTCCCTCACCTCACTCACCGACCTTCCAACGCCCCAAAACCCCAAACATGGCCGACACCTCCCCCCCCATCCCCCCCGCCTCCAAACTCCACACCATCACCCACATGAACGCCGACCACCGCCCCGACCTCGCCCACATCCTCGCGCGCCACCTCGCCTCCCCCACCCCCATCGACCCCTCCACCGTCTCCCTCTCCGACATCTCCCTCACCACCCTCACCATCACCACCCCCACTGCAACCCACCACATCCCCTTCACACCCCCGCTCGCCTCCTGGAACGACCGCCGCCCCCGCCTCATCGAAATGACCCTCGCCGCCCGCCCCGTCGTCGTCACGCGCTACCTCCCGCCGCGGGGGTTCGACGTGGTTGTGTTTCTTGGTGTGGTGGTGTACTACGCGTGTTATGTGCTGTTGAGGTTGGGGGTTTTGGAGGACGGCGGGGCGGTGGCGGGGTGGATTGGGAGGAGTCCGTTTCCGGGCGGGGCGGAGGGGTTTAGGTGGTTGGTGAGGAGGATTGCGGTGCCGGTTTTGGGGATTCATGTTGGGGAGATGTGGTGGTTTGATCGGACGCGGGCGGGGAGGTACGGGGTGAAGAGAGGGAGCGGGGTGTGGTGGGGGTGGATGGGGAGTGTGTTTTTTGAGGGGTATCCGGCGTTTGGGAGGTTTGATGGGGAGGTGGGGAGGTTGAGGGGGGGGAAGAAGGAATAGGGGGGGGAATGGTCGCATGGCTTCAGTTGCAATGCTGTCAGAGAACGCGTTTCTTGAGACCCCCCGTTCCATTTGAGATTTGGACATGGTCTTGTCGCCGAGGTTGCTGACTGGAGGATGGGGGTTTCGCGAGGGATCACATGGGGACTGAGTTCAAAGGAAGTCTTCGTAGCCATGAACATGAATTTTCTGGATAACTGTTGAATAAATTGAAGTATAGAGCAGGGCTTCCCAAGATCTTCCCCGAGGGCCCGAATGTCAATCACAAAGACAACACAGTCGACTGGAATTCTTGAATGCTCATGTCATCGGCGTGTAACACGAAACGCCAGTACACAAATGCAGGGTTAGGGTCCTTCAGGCCCCACCGAAGCCCGAATTTTGAAGCCTTGGGGTCGGTCTCAGTGAAAGCTCAACCCCACCATCAACAACCAGTCCCTCTGCATCACCAACACTTTACGATCCAAACATGGGTGAAGACGCAAGAACAGAAATGGCCAAGTCAAAAAGACCACCAAAACTAAAAAAGGAGAACCCCATATCGGCCGCCATCTCCTCATGGATCTTCACCCTGCCGCCCTCGCTCCTCGAACTTATCCTCGGCCCCGACACCACCACATCCTCCCTCCTCGCCTCCTCCCCCAAACGCTGGGTCGTCTACGAACCCATGGTTCTCCTCCCCAGCGGCAGCTTCACCTCCCTCCCCTGGGCCACCCTCCTCGCCCACGCCTCCCCGGACCTCCTCCCCCCCCTCTGGACCTCCATCCTCTCCAACATCTCCCAGCAGTCCCGCTCCCCTCTCACCCACCTCGCCATCAACGACGGCATCCCACTCCACCTCCCCACCCCCTCGGAACTCGGGAAATCCAGCCCTCCAGTCCACGAAAACGAAAACATCCTCCGCCGCCCCACCAACCTCCTCCCGCTCCACGGCTCCTTCGGCCCCCCCACCTTCTCGCACCCCTCCCCCTCCACGGCCGACTTCACCTCCGCCCTCTGGGTCTCCACAACGCAAAACGGCCTCGCCCAAACCTGGGCCCCGCGCTGGACCATGTTCAGCCGCGGCAACGTCAAAGAAAAAGCGCGGCTGCTAGCCTTCCACTCCTCCCCGTCCTCCTCCCACCCCCCGACCCAGCTCGACGGCAAGCTCGCCGTCGACCTCTACGCCGGCATCGGCTACTTTGTCTTTTCCTACGCGCGCCTCGGGCTGCGCGTGCTCTGCTGGGAGGTGAATCCGTGGAGCGTCGAGGGGTTACGGCGCGGGGCGGAGAGGAATGGGTTCTCTGTGCGGGTGGTGGGGGACGGGGAGGAATGGGGGGTGGATGGGGGAGAGCGGATTGTGGTGTTTTTGGAGGATAATGCGCGGGCGGCGGGGAGGTTGAGGGGGAGGGGCGTGGGGAGGGGGAGGTGGTGCATGTGAATTGTGGGTTGTTGCCGAAGAGTGAGGGGAGTTGGAGGACGGCGTTCGAGGCGGTGGAGAGGGGAGGGGGGTGGGTGCATGTTCATGAGAATGTTGGGGTGGGGGAGATTGAGGGGAGGAGGGGGGAGATTGAGGGGGTTTTTGGGAGGTGGTGTCGCGGGGGAGGGGAGGCGAGGGTGGGGCATGTTGAGTTGGTGAAGACGTTTGCGCCGGGGGTTTGGCATTGTGTGTTTGATGTGTTTGTTACGGGGGGTGGCGAGGTATGATGGTGATCTACGGACATTTGCAACTAGTAGATATGGAGCCTGAGCGGACATCGTGGGCGCTTGTTCTGTCGTATTATCATTACTGTGTAGGTGATTTGGTCGTACGGGTATCTATCTAGCGACGGCGAACGTCGCGCTTCATCTCGAGGTTGGGGGTTTGGTCGCGTCGTCGGATGTTCTCAGTTCCGTCGGCGGAACTTGGACGGGATATTTTCCTCAATAATGGCCATCTTGCTCTGCTTCTCCAGCCGCTCCTCCTCAGCCTCCATCTCCTCGTGCTTCTTAAAGTGCTCGATATCCTCGGGGTGCGTCAGATCTTCGAGCTTCGTATTTTCGTCGTGGTACCTGCTCCGCATTAGCCCAAGCCCCCCCCCCAACCAACCCCAAAACGAAGGCCACTTACTTCTCCCAATGATGAATCTCATACTCATACTCATCATCCCCATGATGCCCCGGCCCCGTCCCCACATCCGGCAGCGTCCGCCCCTTGACATCCACAAAGTGCACAAACTCGTCGCGGCTCACCACCCCGTCGTGGTCCGCGTCAATCAACCCCAAAATCTCGCGCACAATCTCGTCGCGCCGTGCGGGAGTCACGTGCTTGTTGGAGTCGTCCATCAGCCCGTACGTCCGCAGGATCTCCTGCGGCTCCCACGTGCCGTCCGCGTCGAAGTCGTGCAGCGCGAAGAACGACGCCGCGTCAAAGTCGCCCGCGTGGTGCTCTTCCGCCATGTGCCGCTCGATCCAGCTCGCGTCGGCGGAGACGAGGGGCTTTTGCGAGTGCCCGCCGCTGCCGTGGTCGTGGTCGCCGTGCGCGAGGCAGGGGTGGGTGGCGAGGCCGAGGACGGCGAGGGTCAGGGTGGAGGGGCGCATTTTTGGGTTGTTTGCCGGGTGGGATGCGACCGGCGGTGGGTTCGTTTTCGACGGGCTCGGGGAGAGGTTGGCCGATGGCGGGGGGTCGGGTCAATCGGATGTCCGTTGCGGTGGCTTGTCGTCGTCGGACGGGCGATGCGTCAGCCAGCAGCCGGAGGGTGCGGATGAAAGACGGAGCGGGAGCTGTGGTGATGTCGTCGGTGCGACTCGACCAGCCAGCCGATCGGTTATGGGGGTCCATGCTTGTCATCTCGTTGCCGCCGCCGATCATTCCCCTCTGGGTACGGAGTAGACGTTGATTGTTTTCTTCCCAAAACCACCTTTTACCAACGGCGACAATAGCTCTCTGCGACTGAAATGCCTACAAACTATTTGGGTCTGTCTGGAAATGCGCATCGCAGGGGAAACCTCTGCACTGCAACCCTAACCCTGCTCGAGGGAACTCTTCCCCCCACGGGCAGTGAGATTGCTGTGGCGCGATTCATGGACTTGGACCTCCAGCTTCCAGGAGGGGAGGTTGTTTCGGTGATCCAAAGCGGCACTTGTCGCGGCTTTGGCAAAGCCTCTCCGGGCTCGTCAGGAGGCGCATTGAAGCTGCTCTGTGCCTTGACCAGCTGATTTCCACAACAAGAGAAACTGCGAGGCAAGGCTTGGGCGAGATGGACCGAGTCAGTGAAGGGGTCCTGAGACAAGCGGCAAGAGGTCACAGTCGCTTTTCTCTTTTCCATTTGTTTCTCAATCTCACTCTCGCCCATGTTTCCATATCTCCAATGCTGTGGTATCCGTTTTTCCCAAAGCTTGCCCTCTCTTCCTGGAACTTGCCTCACTCGGAGACTCCACAACCTTGGATTCAGCCACAGATGGTCTCCACACCCGCCACAGTCGCACAGGTCCGCCAGGTCCGCAGCAATTCCAGCTCGGGGACGGCCCTCGGACCTCGGGTGCGACCCCCACGACCTCCGAGGCCGGGCTTCGTGGAATCGTGGGACCGGAGCCCGAGACCACCACACCCTCCCGCCATGGCGTCCCGCCCCAATGGTTACACCCAAGATTGCCCGTCCGATGGAACGAGATTGTTCCAGAAGACGGCGAAGCACTGGAACTCAAGATGCCCGAGATTCAACGCGACCGAGATCAACCATCTGGGAGGAACAAGAAAAACCCACCTATGATGGCTCTCCCTGACCCTCCCTGTGTCTCGAACCATCGTCTCGGACATCTCCTCTCCCTCGACGCCCGCCGCCATCGCCGTCGGCGCTGCGCAAACACTGCGCTGGGGACAAACAACCCGCCGACATGGTCAGGGCCTTGACTTTCCTTTCGATATTCACGCTCTCTTCACGGTGCGAAGCGGAGCAGAAGCAAAGACTCGGCCCCCAAACGGCTCCCTGACACTGTCCATGGAGACAGGGACCTAGCCCACCTGCCCGATTGGGCATTGTTGCGCGGGACTTACACTAGCCTCGTCGCCTTTGTTGCGCGGGCACCTCTCATCGTCATGCGCCTGGCCCAAAGCTCTCGACTCGACACTTGTCAGAAGCAAAAAAATAAGACACAAGCGCACACTTGTCGTCTTGTCCTTTTTTCCCGCACCACCTTGGCTTCCCATCTCCATCTTTGTCTTCCTCATCCTTCAACCAGAAACAGCCGGCACCAACATCCGAAATGCTGGAATCCCCTTCCATCTCGGGATGCGTCACCGGCTAATAGCCTCGAGTCTTGTCGACCAAGCACTGCGTCGAGAGCCAACCAACCCGCCAACCAGCCAGCGAAGAAGCCTTGCCCGAGACGAGCTGACTGGCCGACGGGCGTTGCAACCACCACGATGACGAGTGGCCAGCAGCACCACGCCCTGGGGGCCTCTCTCACGTCTCTTTTGTCATGCCATCTCCTGGCGGCTCACCACCAGCTTGCCCTTCCCTCATCCTCTCCTTCTGTCCCTCCCCCCTCCTCTCTTTCCGTCAGACCATCCCCTCTCTGTCGCTCCTCTGCTGCAACTTGCAGGCGCGGATGGAAGAAGAAACCAAGTGTCCGTCTGACGGACTGACACATCACACCCAACCCACCAGCCGGTGCCCGAAATCCAACCTTGGCCATGTGCATGCATGCAACCACTCAACCCATTCATGCGGCGGCAAGGCCAGCCAGCCAGATGGACCGTCGGGCCGCCAGCACGCAGCAAAGTCAGCGCAACAATTCAAAGGAGCAGGAATGCGGACACGAGTCGGCGGTATTCAGCGCACTGCCGCCCGGGGGAGGAATAAAGACACGAAATGAAACATGAGCGGCAGAAGAGGAAACCAACGACCTGCATCGCCGTATATATGGACAAGCAGTCCTGGCGACCTTTTCCCCCGCAGGGCTGACTGGTACATCTCACTTGGGGGGGGGCTCGGACTTGCGACCACTTGCACACCTTGGTCTCACCTTGGCCTGACCGACTCACCGAACACTCTTCAACAATACTTGGCCAACACGACCACGCAACAACACCTTCAATCGGTCCCGAATCCTGGACCCGACTATCAACGCCTCGACTCATCCACATCCGCCACTTGCCGAATGTTGCTTCATTGCCACTCGGCGGATTGATATGAGGGATAGGGATAGGGAACGGACATGAATGGGCCGGTCAGTCCAGTGGGGGGTGAGGGGGGAATGGGGGCATCGACAGCGCCAGCTCTAGACAGCACATCAGAGACAGGAAGGGATGGACACCAGGGATGAACGCCGGGTCCGCGAGAAAAGGTCGACTCCTCAACCGCACCGGATACCTACTTCGAAAAGGTGTCACCATCACCCCGACATGAGACGCCACGATATCGTTTGTCGTTACACCTGTCCCACGCCCCCCACCCGAATCGACCACCGCCCGAAATTGCTCGTCTCGAGGCAACGACCAGCACCGTCGAGCACATCAGAGGTTCGACCACACCGGAGGAGGTTGGAAGATATTGGGCCTGGGCAGACGAGTCAGCGGCCGCTTGTCAACGAAACCTCCCTGCCAAGCGAAGCACATCACCACCACGAGCCCCCAGTCAACTCATCCGAATATCGCGCCGACGTCACCGGAGAGCAACTGCGGAGGTAGGGGGGGTGATACATACCGGGTAACGGCCTACCGCACGTCACATTCGTCTCGACGACGGCCCCCCGCAACCGTCCATGGCCTCAAACCTCACGAATACACTCACAACTGGTTTGCGGCATTTGGAAGGTCCGTGGCACAGATTCAGTTGTATGGGGGTGGGGGAGTTGAGGAGGGGGGCGGTTCAAACCACCGACGGAAAAGGCGGATCCCATCCCCCGCGTCACTGTGAGGGCAAGACTCGGTCCCTCAGTCCGCTCGGCAATGGCGTCGACTCGCATCGCCGTATTTGGGTGAGCTCGCGCAGGAGGGGAGGGAGCTCGGTCTGGCCGGTTGAAGGTAGTCAGTCAGTTTGGGAGGTTATGTTGACGGGACGAGGAAAAAAAGAGTGTTGTCAAGGACACGGGGGAGAGGAAGAAATTCAGATTTGCCCCCTTCGTCACAGGTGGTGTCGCCCGCCGAGAATGAACCGGTCCGGCACCGCTAGCAGTCAGCTCGGACTAGTTAACGAGAGCAGGAAAGGGGGGAAAGGGGGGAGGGAGGGGGCAAACATGCAGGAGCATGCGGGAATCTGGTGTGGTGTTTTGACGATATCGCCCATTTCGGTCAACAATCGGCACCGGCATCGTCGTAACGTCAATGGTGCTTCGAGCATGGAAGCTCGTCGACGACACCCGGCATCCGGCCAGTTCAGTTGAGCCAACGAGGAAGGGGGAGGAGGGGGTTTGTGGTACAAGAGGGGCGACGAGCATGCACGACGACGGCATCTGACGGACTATCGGACGATGGCCCCCCCTTGCCCCTCCCATGCCGGCAACATACACCCATCACCCTCGTCGCCACCAAGGCCGGAAGCACACCAGTGCAAAGGTGATGAAGCACTGGTGACGATGCCGCCAAATTGGGAACGAGGGATGGCCGAGCTGCTCTCCTGTTGAGCAAAAGGGGAGGGACGACGCCAGTTCTAGTCGCCTGGCACAAACCCCTCCATACCAGCACCTCCCGGACGATTGGCGTCTCTCACATGGAATACTGACTAGCCGGCTGACCGGCTGTCTCGACACTGAGGAACAACAATAGGATCGTTCAACCACCTCTCGTGATCGCCCGATACCGGGACCGGACATATGGTCGTCGGACGAACTCCAGCCCTCGGAGCCGAAGAACTGCACTACTGACTGCTACCGAGGGGCAGAAAGAGGGGAGCCACGAGGACGGGAGGGGATGTCTGCTAAACCTGCAGTACCTTTCACCTCCGCCACCGCAACACAACAGGAATCTACAACAGCAACCACGATAACCACAACCACAACGATGACCCCGGCCAGCAACATCGAGAACAACGACAACAACCGCAACGACGACGATGATCCCGGCCAGCAACACCATAAACAGGGGCGATGGGTGGGTGGATGGTGTTGCTCACAAGACAGGAAATAACTCACCTTGAAAGGCCCGATTGAGCGCCCAAGTCAGGTCGAATTGAGGCAGTCACGACCGAGGACCCTCCCCCCAGCGAAGACTTACCCAACTTCACCGGCCACATCGCACCCAGCAGCGACGACTCCAACAACAAAACACAAACATGGCAGTTGGAAGAACAGATACGAATCGACGATGCAAACCCCTCCTGCCCACCATCCCCGGACGATGCAACGACGTTGATGGAAGGAAAGAACCAACCCACCGACGGAAGGAAGGAGCCAACACACACCGACGGAGGAAGGAGTCAGCATCGATAGGAGGAAGGAGTCAAATTGATGAAGGGGAGGAAGGAGCTAACACCAGTCCTCCGGGGTTCGAACGTGGGCTGTCTGCTGTCCGCCGTCCGCCTCCTCAACACCAATCCCGCTCACCCACGGCCCACGATTCCGCAATTCGCCACAACAATCCACACCAAAGCCCGAGATCTGTTGACGCCGTGACCCATCAAAGACCGAGATGGCTCGACACCCGAACCCAAGCCGCGCAGCCACCCATCAACCTCGACGGAAACAACTCGTGGCCAGTGTCAGCAGAGGGAAGGAGGACCAGGGAGAAGACAACGACGACTTGGAGAGGTTCATGACGGCAATGCGACGAGCACAAGACGATCCTGGGACGACAAGGTCGTTCATCACATCCACCACATCATTCATGTCCGCCAAACTGAATCAACATCGACACCGACCCCGACGCATTACATCACCAGACCCACGCATCATCCCACCAAATCGACACCACCACATTACATCACCGCACCGAACCGACTGCGACACGAGAACAACGACTCCAGGCACGCATAGCAGAGTCACAGTCACAAACACCAAGACGGAACCGACGAATTATCCAAGATACTCAATTCGCATTCGCAATGAGCGAGCAGCAGAGCAAGATCGAAAAAAAAGGGCTATGGATACAAACAGCAAGACGGCGGGAACACAGAAAAACACCAAGACAAGACAAGCGTGAACAACAGAAAAGAAACCTATTAATACAGCAAGGACGGACGTCTTGTCGACGACGACCCCAAGTGTGGTTGTGGAAGAAGTAGAAGGCAAAAAAAAAGGAAGGAAACCTTTTTGGCCCCTTTTTCCCCCCTTTGGTTCCTCCCATCATCTCCATCTCTCTCTCTCTCTCTTCCCTCTCCGTGGATATCATCCCAATGCCGATTACCCCCCAAGATGCCCAACCCAAGTTACACACCACCCATCCTTTGCGTTTGATCCCTTTTCATCCCTCCCGAATACACCAAAGATATTCATGCCCAAGCCCGGCCGTTCAGATCAGAACATTCGTCATCGCGCGCCCAAAACACCCCCCTTTCCCCTCCCCCATGCGGCTCAGTGGGCCCCTTCCCAATGGTTATCTGTTGTTACAAAGTGTTGTTGTTGCTTCTTCCTGCTTTCCCCGGTGTGTGTGTTGCGTGCGTCCTGTGTTCCCGTCGTCCCCACCGGAATGCAGAAAAGAAAAAGAGAACAAAAGAAAATATTATGAGAAGAAATGAAGTTGAGGCCGGCCGACAGACAACAGGGCGGCCTCGATGATTGGGGGTATCGGATGATGATTGGTTTGTTGGAAGAAGTACACATGTCGTCGTTTTACACATTAAGAGCAAAGGGTCGTTCTCGTCTCCCTGTTTTGTTGTTTTTGGTTTCGAATTCACATGTCTTGGATGCGGGCGCTGGGCATCTGCACACCGACGTCGGCGTACTCCATCTTCCACGGCTCGTATTCGGCGGTGAAGGAGGGTATTGGGCCGATGGAGGTCACCTCGGCAGGCGCCTGGTAGGGGATGCTGCTGTACCATTGCGGGGCCTGGGGCTGTCCATGCGGCTCTGGGTACGGCGTGGTGGCGGACTGGGGCTGCGAGGGTGGCTGCTGCGCCGACGCGGGAGGCGGGGCCTGGCTCATGACCTGGCCTTGGGGGTGCCCTGGGTAGGCCGTCATCTGCTGCGGTTGTTGTTGCTCGACGGGGCTGGCGGCGTGCAGAGCGTACGTGGCGGCTTGGGCGGTGGGCGCGTGGGTGTAGAAGCCCTCCTGCGTGGAAGACGTCCCCGAGGCGGCCGAGTAGCTGCTCGGGCTGTTTTGGATGCCAATGGCCGGGGAGGAGTAGGGAATCTCAAGCGGGAGTCTCTCGCCGCCCTGGCGCGGCATCTGCTGGTGCTGGTACTGGGGATGCATGGGCGCGGCCGAGGGGTGCGGGTTCGTGTTCATGGTGGCGACGCCGGGGTTGCCCTGCTCGGCGACGAAGTAGCTGTGCTGCGGTAGGCTCGGGGTCCTCTGGAGCATCTGGACGCCGTGGTGCTGCTGCTGCGAAGGCTGCTCGTGGCCCGGGTGGGGAGAGTGGTGCTGGGGAGGCATGCCGTGGTAGTCGTGGGGACCGCCCGACAGGCTGTGGCGGTGGGCGTATGGCTGCGGCATGCCGTAGCCGCTCGGCATGTGCTGGCCATACTCGGCAAAGGATTGCGCGCGCTGGACAAAGTGGCTGTGGTGGTTCATCATGTGCGGCGGCCATGGCACACCGTGGTGGCTCTTTGGTGTCGTCGGGGAATCGTCATCGCCCGTCTCGGACGTCGAGTCATCGTTCTCTGACGAGTGGATGCCGCGCTGGTGCGACCGCCTCTGGTGCTTCACCATGGTGGTTTTCCGGCAGAAGCTCTTGAGGCAGCCGGCGTGGGAGCAGAGATATGGGCGCTTGCCCGTGTGGATGCGGCGGTGTCTGGCCAAGCTGGAGGACTGCGCTGAAGTCAGCATGAAGAATCACGGGAGAGGAGGCGACAAGGGCGGAGGTGGGAGCTCACGTCGGAGAAGCGCTTCCCGCACCCAATGTGCTGGCACTTGTGTGGTTTCTCGCCCGTGTGGGTGCGAATGTGTACCGTGAGGGCGCTGCGCTGGATGAAGCTCTTGCCGCACCCCGGCGTGGTGCAGGCATAGGGGCGCTCATTGGTGTGGATTCGGTAGTGTCTCTGCAAGTCGGACTTGCGGTTGAAGCTCTGTTGACTCTTGTCAGTGACTCGGGCTTCCGGCGACGAGCATCCGGACCTCGGACCGTGGCATGACTCGCCACGGTCCAAGAGGGCCGGCGCGGGGATGGGAGCGCACCTTGATGCAGGACTCCCAGTCGCATTGGAAGGGACGGGTGGTGGGCTCGCCCTCGACAAGTTCCATGAGCTCCATTGTTGAGGTTGGGTATATCGGTATCCTTGGGAAGGGTTGGGTAGTCGTCTCTTGGGAGGTAGTCCGTGACAGGACGGGCGGGCTAGACGTGCGCGCCGGCTTCCTTATAGACAGAACGACCTTTGGCCCTGGCCCTTGTTGAGGATGGTGTGGAGAGTCGGAAACAATGCTTGGCGTTGCTGGGGGGGGGGGGTGCAGTGGTCGTGGCGGGCGCTGAACAAGACCCCTGTATACACTACCCTGACAACGGATGGTTCGAGGCAGGGGGTGGTTATGGGAGGGGGAGAGAAGGCTAGTTCAACAAGACAGAGCTACCGCCCATGAAGGAAATTGTTAGCTCGGTACGGGTGCTCGACCAGGGATTGCCGCCTGAACACAGCAACAATAACAAGGACCAAGCCAGGAGCATCAACAAGCGATGGGACGAGGAAAACAGACGTTGTGCGTCTTGATGACGACAAGCGACAGTCATGAGAGAAGGGGACGCAGGCTGGCCTGGAAATTTCTGCAGCGGTTTGACACCCCGTGGCCCAGCGCGTGAGCTGCAGCAGCAGGGCTTCGCTAAAGTCCCTAGCAGGGCGCGCTCTGGAGTACTCGAACACCACAGAAGGGAAAATGAATCGATGATGGGGGGGGGGAACATGGGCAGGACAGGACAGGTGACGGGGGGCATGAAGGCGCAGGACGGCAGCCGAGAAACTCACGTACCTGTCGAAAGGCCCTTGAGACCACGGCGAGCCTGCAAGTCTTGCTGCAAGCTGGGGCGGGGCGAGTTTTCGGCCGTCGTCGTCTTGTTCGTTTCGAAGTCCAAGAGCAGAGAGAGAGGGGAGCAGAGCGCTATGCACGTGGCGGTGGGTGTGCTAAGCTTCCGAAACCAGCAGCATAAAATCGAGGGCGGGGACACCACGAGAGCGACGGGGCGAGCAGGACCTGGATGGATGGGGAGGGGGCGTGCGATGCGATGCGGCCAGAGGAGGCTGCTGCTGTCCTGGTCCGGGCCCCGGGGGTGTGGAGGAGGGGGACGGGGGACGGGGGACGGGGGACGGGGGAGGGGGGGCGTAGGAAAGCTCAGTCTTTCTAGCGGGACGCCCACCACGCTCTTCTGCGGATCGTCGAAGGCTTCTGGGCGTGTCTGTGTGGTGGGATGATGCAGGTTCGTTGCAGGTGCAGGCTTGCAGGCTGCTTTTTTACCTAAGAGACCAGCTTTGACGTCCGACTGCCGACCTTCTCAGGGCCGCCCCCAGGGGCCGTAAGACAGAGCTTCGCCGTAAGTAGTGTAGGTCGATCGTAGGCCAGCGCGCGCGCTGTTCGTTGATTTTTCAGTCGTCGGTTTCTCCGGCCGCTGGTTCGTCCTGATCGGGCCTGGGGCGAGACAGAGGGTGAAATTCTGGAAATTCGACGGGTGCACTGTTCTCGCTGCCCTTTCTCCACACCACGTCGACGGCGATGCGATGGCACCAGCAGCAGCACGAGAGCGAGCGGAAGGCGGAGAGCGGAAAGCGGGAGGCCAAGCACCCAGGTACAGTACAGTACGTAGCGTGTTGACGGCGATGGAGACGGGGACGGGGTGGGGAGCGAGCGAGCGACTGGTCAGAAAAGATCGGACCCGGGGTCGACGTCCCTTTTTGTGTCTCTCGCGTGGTGGAAAAGAAAAAGAAAGCAAGAGATCTCGCTCGCTTGCCTGGTGCTTGTCTTGTCCGTTGCTTGCTTCTTTTTGGCAAGGCAATGGCAGCAGTCAGGCCCGGATCCGCCCTGGAGATCCACCGAGACAGCACTGAGGTGATGATCCGGCACCAGAGAGAAGAGACGGGGGGAGTGGACGGGAGACGGGGAGCGGACGGGGGACGGGGGTGAGAGCCCAGGAGCGCGACGATGGGGAGCAGCGGGCAGCACAACTTGGGCCTTGGCAGCACACGGCACGAGGGGAGTGCCTGGACTTGGGTCGCAAATGTCGTATGCGGGCAGGCAGGCCAGGAACAGATGGCGTTGCAACGTCGACGTTCCCTCAGGTGTGTGATCCTGGGAGGGTTGCGGTGGGTTGGGGTGCGTCTGGGGGAGGGGGGGGGAAGGGGGAGGGGGAGGGGGGGGAGGGAGGGGGTGCTCGGGCTCCAGAGATTGCTGAAGAGATCCACGAGGGCTGCCTCCATCTGCTGCTGCTGGGGAAGGAAGGGCTCGCTGCCGTGCCATGCCTACCAGATGGCAACGAGAGAAGAGGGGTTCCTGAGAGAGACACTCCAGCGTTGCAATGACCTGAGCTCAAGAGCCAAGAAGACGGCCAAGTGGGGGGGAGGACCTGAAGCTGAAGCTCTCGTGAAGTGGGGAGTTGCTCCTTTCGCTGCGGTATCCTCCAGAACTCCATCAATCTTGCAATTCCAATTGGAAGTCTCCGATGAGACCGGCTTCAACACACGCATCTGGTATAGCTGCGTGCAAGTTGACTCCGTAGACCAAGGAACTACGCAGGTACGCTACTGCGAAGAAGCCGGATCTGGCGTCGAACGACTCCATCGCACCAGCGATGGCCGAGATGGAGAAGATGGAGCCCTGACGAGGAGTTGGGGAAGGGCGCCGCCCTCTGACAGTCGACAACACCAACTCGTTCCCTCCCCCCTTCGCCAAGCCGCCTGCACTTTTTTATCCGCGTTCCCCAAAGGGGCAAGTGACCGGGGCTGCAGGAGCCCAAAACAGAATCGCACCACGAGGAGCAGGGAAGAACCTGCCTGGCCGTCAACCAACAGCTGGAAATTGGCCCGTCCGCGCCTGCAGTCCCTTTTGTCCAGCGCGGAGTCTTGAGTGGCCAATTGACCCTGTCGTTGGATGTTGCTGTCACTGTATATTCCGCCCGTGGCTTTCTGGCCCGCTGTCTCCTGCTGTCTCTGAGAGAAAACCACACGACCGACGACGACATCGGGAGCGGGAAGGAGCGAGCTGTGGGCGGCACGCCGACAACCCAAAACGGGCAGCAGTGTGGGCTCTCTGCTGGGCCCTGCGTGCTGCACAACAGCAGGTGACAGCTTCGACCCTCTGAGCCTCCTGCCTCCTGCACTGAGCCAGAGCCTCGCGATTTCCATCGGGCAGTGTCTGAAGGGCGCAATGCCTCGTCGTTGTTGTCGTCGAGATGCCGCACCAGCATGGACATGCCGAACTCGCCTCTCCGGGTTGAAATGTCGTCGATCTTGCCGGACGGGACGCCGAGCGGCCCAGATGCCAGATCTGGCAGAGCTCAGGATGCTCCCAACATACTGTGTACATCAGCCGGCGGCTGGCCGCAGCTGTCACATCTGCAATCAGCGAACCGCCTCTCTGTAATGAGGATCAGAGAAAGGGATCCAAAGTATTGACGGGACGGATGCCGGCCGGCGGCACGTTCCTACAATGCTGGCCCAACGGACGGACGGACAATGTGATGGTTCATTGAGAAAAGTGTCGTTGACAAAACAAACACCCGAGATCAGTGATCACCGACGGAGAGCCACGGCCTGCATTCGATGCTCCGCCGCGGTTGTTGTTTTTCTTTTTCCTTTTCTCCATCCGAAACGGCGCCGATCGGTCATGGGCACGGCAAAGTGCCGGATGCCGTACATATGATATGAAGAGGTCCATGTCAACGCACAGAGAATTTGCTCCGGGCGTTGACGCCATCCCATGCTTCGCCTTGCACCCGTAAAACGTTGAAAAAAAAACAATGCCATCGTCTCCCCACTGTAAAGTCCCTCCCTCGCAGGCATTACGTAGATACTGTCCACGTGGACGCAGCATCCAGCCCCGACCTGCGAAAAGGGAGTCCGCAGTCCTCATCATCGTGCCGCGTCCCTTATGCTGCTGTGCTTCCGGACCACGCATGTCATGTCAGTAATGCAAGACCCCATTTCCTCTTTCTGAGAAGAGAAGGTCGCGACGCGGCACGCCGACCCAGCGAAACCGAAAAACGCCACCAACCATGGGATTTATTTTTACCACCTCGCCCGCCTCGTGTACCGTGTGCGCCGGCGCCATTGTCTCTGTCTCTCCCGCGCGCGGCGCGCCGTCCCAGGGATTCATTCCCTCGACTCGACTATTCCGGGTTGCCCAGCATGAACAGAGTTTGATGACCAAAAGTCGATCCTCTTTTTGGGGGAGGGCTGCGGCGAGGATCCGGGACGATCAAGTCGTCGCCGTCGTGGCCGTGCTATGCCTACCTCGCTTTTTGCGACCGCGGACAAACCGGGCCAGCTCAATGCCTTGTCGGCAAGCAACCGATTTCTTTTTTCTCTTGGAGGGCGGAAACATCCAACACCGGAAAGGGAGACAAAACCCTCACCATGCCATGTCATGGAGAGGGCCTGGCTGAGCCGCCGCCCGTTTCGTTTCTGCCGCCTTCCCAAAAAGCAAAAAAGAGAAAAAGAAGCAACATCGTAAACAACGGCAGAACGAACGGCAAGCAACACGAGTTCCGAATACTCTCGGATCCGGCATGGCACGATATCGTGCAAACCGGCCACAGATACCTATCTCGCCGTCCTTCCCAGCCAGACGACCAACCCGAATCCAGAAATATATTGCCCCTCGGTGACGGCCGCCCTCACCTCCACCGCCGCCGGTTCACCTCAGCCGGCTGTCAACCAGAAACCCACTCTATACCCTCTCTCCCTCCCGCTTGGTTGCCGTCGACGACGACCTGCCGCGGCTCTCAAGGCTAAAACCCACGTTTTGTTTCAGGAGACGACGGCGAGGTGGGGGGGGGAGCGAATGTGATGAATATCGCCGCCTCGTCCCAGTGAAACGAACCTCGGGTTCATGGGGGGCTGGCGATCCTCACTTACGATTTAGCCCACCCGTTGGACAACGAACTATAACTCTATAGTTGCGGTGATATGGAAGTTGAAGTTCAACGACTCCACAACAAGGTGAGGGCGAGAGATACCGGCGAGCTCCTCCCTCCCGGGACGGCCCAGAGAGAAACATGGTCAATCCCGGCTTCAAAAACCGTGGGATCACCGATCCCACACCTCCTCTCTATATCATGCACACGTAAGGACCCCGTCATTCATTCACCCCTCGTTGTCGTCGTCGTCGTCGTCGCCATCCATTGACTGTCAACGCAGCACTCACCGCCACCGCCGCCGTGGGAACCGCAGGCGAGGACAAAATTTGCCCATCAATCGCATCTCCAGCATAAAAGACTGTAGCATCGGTAGTGGGCTAAAAGCCAGCGAGAAAAAAATCAGCATCCTTGTCACTTAACTGCACTTACCACGCAGGAGTTCGCAACAGAAAACGAAACCATGTCACCTCACGGATTCCCAGCTGCAGCAGCAGCACTGCGGTTGTGTTGCGACGAGGGGGGCCAGCAGCAGGCTGGCCAATGGCGTGTGATACTTTTTTTCTCCTCTCATTGGGTCAGCAGAGCGAGTGTGGTCCCCCGACTCGTGGAGACCATCTCTCCATCGTGGAATGACGGGCAGGCCCGGTGTCCACCTCCACAGAGCTCTTCTCCATCCATCCGATCGTAGCCCCGGAGGCTGATCATTTCCAGCTTTGTGACACCATTATTTGTCGGGGAGGACAGGGAACCAGCTTCCAAGTTTCGATGTCAACCCTGCGACTATCGCCGGCGAGCGGAGCATGGTGCAGGTGGTGGGACGCCGACGACGACGACGGCCTCCTCTCGACTCGACCAAAAGAATGTGGGGTTGGGAGCTGACGTCCCATCCATGGTTGCCGGCCGGGCGCGCGACCTCGACCTCCAATGGATGTGTTTCTCCTTGGTGGTGTCGCATGAAGCTGGACGTCGGCCATCGCTAGTTTGGAATTAGTGTACCAAGCTTTGGACATTCGGGGGCCGCCTCCACCGTACTGCCGCGCCCGCGACGAGGATTTTTTCCCTCTCTCCCTCATGCCGCATTGCAGTTGGTCAGTTCTAGAGCGGTCTCTTTTGCTGCGAGACTCGTGCCAGCCTTCGCTGCAGGTGGGTTGGAGGTGTGTGGTACACAGTAGTGCACCAGGACAGTTTCCTGGCTTGCTGCCCTGCCGTGTCAGGCCAGTACTTACTTGGCTACGGATGCCGGATGCTTCTTCTTATCAGCGGGCGGCATCGCAGGCTCCTGGATGTTGATAAGGAGAGGCTGGCGAGAGGAGGAAAGAGGACGGACTGGTTCCGGGAGAGGGGGTGGACGGAGTGATCTTGTTCTCCATACAGTACCGCTCGGTGTGGCTCACCGTGTCTCCTCTCCTCCTCCACAACGACAGGAGAGCTTGAACAGGGACGGGGGTTGGACCTCAAAGTTCCACCTGTGCCGAGGCGACTGCGGAGCAAAACGTGGTTGCTGATCGCTAATCCGTCTTCCGACGTAGCGCTGGCGATGATCAGTGTATTTTGCCCCTCCTGGCCGTTGAAGTTGCCATGAGGTTTGATGCAGTCGCTGCGTTTCTTTGAGTGAACAAGCAGCAGGGATTTTGGCGGGGAAGTTCTTTTTTCTGTCTGCCCCTCGCGAGCTCACGAGGGAGGCAGGGATCCCGCCAGTCGGGCTCGTGCTACTGTGCACCAAAAACGCAGGAGGGGAGCTGTCAAATCTCATCTGCGTTATGCTTGACGTCGTGCAATGCCTGTCGCTGTCATAGCCTTCTCGCTTCGTCCACACCGGAGCGGGTACATTGTGACGATATTACGACATGGCGTCAATACCCTGAGATTGCTCTTCGAGACCAAGGGGGTCGCTCGTTGGATCTCGCTCCGACAACCACCGACTTGGTACGTCTTGTCGCCGATGAGGGGATCAAGGCTCCAGGGAGAAGGCTGGAGGGCGGTCGGCGGGCGGGTGAAGTGGTTGCACTCAGCCACCAAATTTCAGTGGCCGGCGCAGGTTCCACCCTTGCTGGTCGATCTGGCTCAGGCTTCCCCAGACTTTCCCCAGATTTTGGACCCCCAAGCATCGCATCGAGCCATCTGCCGGACGAGCATGGCGAACTTCGCTCGGCCGCGGCCTCAACAGGTCCAATGCTCTCCTGCGCGGCCGATGCGACAGCCAGGTCCTCGCCGAGACACGGCAGAGATACCCTTCAAAAGCCGTTACAGGAAGGGAAAGGAACCCCTCGAGAGAGTCGAGACAGATCTTCCCGTGTCGCCATCGAGCTGTGATTTGATGGATCTGGACGTGTGCTGCATCCCCAGGAACTTCAAACGGCCGGTTCTTCCAATGCCAACGAGGCCTCTCCTGTGGTCCTCCGGTAGTGTCGCACGCTGGCACTTGGTGCTATCAAAAAGGCTCCCGTCCGTCCATCTGCAGCTCTGAGCATGCACGCCGTGTTTGACAGCAATCCTAGACTTTGCGGGGAGCAGGAAGGGGGGAGGAACCGCGGGCGACGGGTGGCCCAAAGTGGAATTGCATAAAACCTGGGGTAACCGGGCGGCGCTGTGGTGTTGTGATTGTGGGCGATATGACGGTACCGCAGTTTCTGTTGGAGGGCCGGGCCAAGGAGGATACCGTATTAACAGCGGACAGCAGACGCGGGACGGCTCGACTGCCGACCTGGTCCCTGCGAAAGGACTGAAGGAGCTGTCTGAAGAATGTTGCAGGCGGCCGCACCGCACGTTGCCGTGGGCGGGCGCGAGAGGGGACAGGCCGGCTTTCCCTCGATCCGGAAGCACAGCGGGACGCCAATCCTACGGCGGCCGGCCGATGCCCTCACCGCCGTCTGCGTTGCTGTCGGGGACTCCTCGATATGGTGGTTTGGTGACCCGCCCTTCCACCAGCCCCCGCCAAAGTCGAGAGAGGGTGACGGTGTTGCGACGTGACGTGACGTACCTATGCCGCTGTCGCTCGAGTGCTCTGGAAGATCAAGGTCGAACTGCTGGATCAGGGAGGTTCACATGATACTGAGGCGGCAGAGGATGGACGTCTGGTCTGTCGGTACCAGCGCGGCCTTCTATGAATGGCCCATGTCTCTGCTTACCTGCCCGCCAGAGCGGTGCAGTGCAGTCTGTACCGTGCAGTCCAGCAAAGGCGAATGCAAGAAGGCACCCGTCTTCGAGTTGGAGGTGTGGCAATCTCGAGGTGCAGACCGAAAAATGTGGGGTAACAAGTTCCGGCCGGGGCGGGGGAAGGGGGGGGTTGTGGTGACGATGTCGACACACCATCCTCTGTCAGTAGCATCGTCCCATGCCAGGTTGGAAAACTCTGCCGTTGTGTGACCTTCCCGCCTCCTTGCCCCAACCTTGCCTCCAGCATGAGGTTCTCAAGCTTCTTCAGGTGTGGCCGCTGGGCAGAAGTGGCCCCAATGCAGAAAAACGCACACACGGCTGGTAGCGCGGCCCCGAACCAGCCATCGGATCCTCTCGCAAAAGGGACAGCAGCACCTCCAGGCCGGCCAGCTGTTGGCCCAACGCAGCCACAGCAAATCGGATCGGAGAGCTGAGGGTCGACTCGACAGCATCCGCCGTTTGTTCCTGGCTCCCACCTCTTGACCGTGGTGGGGTTGGCCAAGCTACCCCAACCGGAGGAGGTGAGGTCGAATTGATGGAGTCATGGCTGGGATTTGAGAAGCAGTCGAGGCGGTGGGCGTGTCGTGAGAAGGAGATTGGCAGTGCCCTACTTACGGAGCACCGCTGGCATCCTCGTCGCCGCGCTACCCCAGGTTTCGGGAGCTGAGCCTGAGAGATCTCTGTGCGAGCGGCGAACGGTCGTTTTCGCTGGAGCCTCTCAGCCTCCCACCTCCATCATCAGTGATCGGCAAGATTGGGTTGAGGAAATCTCTGGCAGCACGCAATGTTTCTTGTCCCGTCCAGCAGGGGTTCTGATCCTGATAGGGACCGTCCGTGCGCAAGAGATTGTGGTGAGGGGCACGATGCGCTGATTGGCTGCTCCACACTCCAAGCCAATCATGAGCAGCGGAACGGCCTTGCGTGCCGCGTCGACAGGGAATGTCCGAGCAGGGGTGACCCGGCGATGGAAGCTTTCTGGCTGACCGCCCTGCGGAAGGTCGTGCGCTGCCGGCCGGGGGGGCACTGGGGGGTGGGAAAGTGGGTTAGGAGACCTTTTGGAGATCCTTGCCGGAAAGGTCTCCTCGAGGCCCGGCCATGTCGACAGTGACCTGGACGGAAGGACAAGTCTTTGCCAGAAGCGATATGCAGAGGCGGGTTGGCGATAAAAGTCTGCCATGAGCAAGAGACAAAAGCCGGCACGTCGAGGGCACTTAATCGACCTTGACCACCTCGCGGAGAATAGAGACACACCTTTCGACCGTGTCCTGCGAGGCGGCGGAGAATACCCAGAAGCACGGCAACTTTCGATGCAGGGGCCACTGTCGTGCTTCAACTTGTCAGTCTGTGTCTGCAGTCTGCAGAGGCCGTCTGACCTCGATGCCCTTCTCAGTCCTCCCCCCTCTTCCCCCTCGACTGGGAACACGTCGGAGGTGTTGCGGTTCCTGTCAGTACGACCATGATGGGAGGGCTTTCGAGTGACACACGCCCACGCCAACGGGTCCCCAGACTCCCCGACCTGCCCCTCGTGCTCCTTCAGGACACACACAGGCTGCGCCATGGAGGTCCCAATTGTCTGGTTCTCGTTCCCAGGCCCCAGGTCTGGCCAATCCAAACTCTCGCTGGCGTCAGAGCCACACAACAGTCATGTCTTACACAGCAGAACCTCAGCCCCATCCGTCCACTCTATCGGATCGTTATCTCCCCATGACAGCCATGGACACCATCCGCCATCCGTCATTCTCCAAGGGCCATCCCCGTCTGCAGACGACCATGCGTCCAGCGAGGGGTAAATTTGACGGCGACAAGAGCAGCCGTGTGGCTGTGGTTGTGGTTGCGAGGCACTGCGACGGTGCGACGTCGCTTGGCCCGTGCCGCATGGGCAAATGGGAGGGATGGCGGAGAGAGATATGGAGGAAGCAGAGTCTCTTCTCTCCAATCGGGAATATGAGGCCGTGATTGTACAGTCGCCCCTAGGGAGTTGATATTGTCCGTCCGATGCAATGGCAAGGTTGCCGCCCGTCGTCGTCTCGAGAAAGCTCACAGACAGCGGGAGATTGCCGAGAGTCCTTAGCGAGAGGGGAAAAAAGAAAACCTTTCTGCGAGTCTTCCGCTTCTTCCAACGGTTTTGCACCCTGTTCCCCGCAAAATTCGGCGAAGGGTCCTTCTGGAGGTCCGTGACCTCACCGTGAGCCGAGCCGTGCTGGGAGACTGGAGATTTCCACCACGCACCACGCACCACGCACCTCGCCGTTGTTCCTGCCGCCCCAAAACTCCTGGGCAAAAGCGGCCGACACATCTCGACAGTTCAATTTCTGGAAGATGGAAGGCACACAAGAGGGGGAAGACTTAACCATCAAATTGTGGCAAACATCTCGGGTGCCCGCAGCCCGAGACACCTGAAACCCGCCCACCAATTTTGACACTCAGACGCCCTCTTGTCATCCCAAGTATCTGGCGGTATCATCCATCATGGCCAACGCCGATATCACTTCAGTTCAACCTCCTCGGCCCATTGCACCTAACCCATTCCCAGCTCCCCATCCCGCCGTGGCCTCAGACCCTCCCCCGCACTCTCGACCTGACCAGACTCGCCCTTTGGCCGGATACCGAGACGGATGGCAAAGCAACGGTGAACCCCTTTGAGAAAGAGTTTGGTTCTCACGAACTCCCCAAGGCAACGCTGTGCTACTATTTTTCGACATGCTCCGTGTTGGGTGCGCCCCAGCCCCCATCCCCCCGCTCTACCAGCAGTTGAGAGCTCGAGGAGAACCATCCCCAGACCCGTTGCCCGACAAGTCTGGACCCAACCGCCATGTTACATCTCGACGGTCAGGTTCTCGAGCCTGGGCCCACGAACGATCCTTTTCGATCAGTTTTTTTGTTTGGTTGACGGGGACACCTTGCAGCCGGTTTGCTGTAAGTTGATCACGTCCTCGGACCAGCAGTTCCTGACGAGGCCGCATGGACTACCCCCCTTTTCCCGGTGGACGGCTGCAGAGCATTGACTTTGTTTGCCATTTCATCGAGGCCCTTTGAGTGGTCTCGCTGCCGTCTGGGCCAGCGGGCGATCCGCTCGTGGCCAACAAGACTGGGCCATCGTCGCAGCGCCGGAGCGCAGCATGGGCTTGGCAGCCCCGCGAGTTCGCGAACCCGAAGAGATACGCTCGACCTCCGGTATTGCCCCCCGCTGTGGAGGATCCTGCCATCGAAAGTGGGCAAAATTGATGCAAGTCGCTGCAGGTGACTTCTTTGTAATATGTAAGTGCGAACTAGGCTGAGGGAGCTGTTACTGAAAGGCTCTCAGATTGTAATTTCGAATGCTTTGATGCCACCCAATTGGCACATGACAGAGCATTGTTCGGACGACCCGATGGACTGACGACATGTCGGCGCCCGTTGACGGCAACTGGCCCGCCTTGCGCCTGGATACACATCACCAAGGCTGCCGGTTGGTCAATGAGTGTGGGGAAGATGTCTGTCGATCAGATACGCCCGCCCTCCACCATCTCTGGCCGCACTGGCCCCGGCCGTCGCACACGACGACATACATGCATGGCGGCAGAGGATACCACTTGCTTCTTTTCAACAACCTGCCTCGAAGGAGCCACCATCTTTGATCCCTTGCCGTCTCTGGGGGGATGGACCAGTTGACGGCATCGAGACGGCTGAATTGTACGACACGAGGCTTCAAGGACCGTCACCACTGCATGTACCTCTTCCAGGACACCACACACAACGTGCTGGCTCATGAGGGCGTCCATCCATCCACCCCCAGATTCGCCAACCGCTGCTGGGAATAGGGGCTTTAGTCGTCCGCGACCCGGGTGCCCTCTGACGGTCTCTCCCAACGAGGCAGCTATCAAGGACCGTTGCACTCGACGACGAGGTCGACATTGCCAAGTCTCAAAGACGTTGTCGAGCAAGGGATACACTTTGGCTCCACGGCGGTGATCCTGCAGGGGATAAAACGTGGCTGCACGTGGATGTGGAGGAGGTTATTCTTGGCCAGTGATGAGAAAAGCCATCAGCGCTGAGCCAATGGCAGACGACGGTTTCCGTCACTTTGATCTGAAACAGGGTCGAAACATTCCCTTCTCCCCCCACGTTTGTCGTGGCTCTGCACAAAATTCATGTGGGGATTTATACGACTGTCTGAGAGTCTGCAGCTGCCCAGGCCCCATCCAAAGGGCAAAACCGCTGCTGTCTCGACGAAAATATAGCACCGCATTCCGGATCGCCAACCGATAGAACCTTTGTCGAATGCTTCCATGTTTGCCAAGCTAACCCCGCCTTGGAGCGATCGGCCAGCTGTTAGTGACGACAGGCCAACACTGAGCAGTGGGCCATCAAAGCACCCAACATGAAAGACATCAGGGCGTCAACGACACAGCACAGGTTACAATAGCAACGGGGTCTTTGGGTAGGCAGGATTCCCATGGCAACGCAGAGATGCACACAGACCAGGCGTTCGCATTCGATGGGGTGAGGTAAGTATGTGTCAGCCATAGGTGATCCTTCTCAACCAACATTCAGTGTAATCTATTCATACCACCACCACAACCCTGCAGTTTGCCCTACATAGCTACTGTGTACGAAGGAGAACACTGACACACTCTATGCCTGTATCGACTTGCCCGGCCCCGAGGCTCCGAGTCACCGACGTGATGGCAACCCACTTCCAACGCGACAACGGTAGCCCAGAACAAGTCACCAGATCCCCTTCGACCCTTTAGTGAGGGGCAGGCGTCCTTTGCCCCGCGAGTTCTGCAAAAGGGGCGGGCAATTGTCGATGTGCTCAGCGAATCTCGTGGTGTTTCTCTCACAAGAGGCTCTATCGCCGGTTTTCCCGAGAGCATCTTGATTCGTGAGCCTATCCCGTCTACTATACACACCACGATTCAGGCGGTCGGTAAAGGGAGGGATGGCGGTTTGCGCCGAGCTGGCAGCAGCAAGGTCCCGAGTCCCGACGGGCCTCCTACAAGGGACCGCCGAGGGGGAGTTTCGCTGGTGTTGGTCCATCCAGCGAATGAGAAGGCGAGCGCATTCGGCTCGCCAGCGACACCAACCTCCCTCTCGCGAGCTCCCGTCTCGACGATGCTCCGACAAGTCGCCGCAGGCTAATCGGCCGTGGCTCTCGCTTGTCTAGATTGCCCTCCTTCTCGAACCAGGACTCTCCTAGCTGCGACCGCGGGATTGGGCTTTTTGTCTATTTTCCAGACGGGAAAACCGCCCGTCTGTCGGCACACATACCAGCATAACCTCCTCATGGGCCGCGCCCCCCCCTTTTTCTGTTCGGTGGCCTGCCGGCAGTGGTGATTGCAGCCAGCACGCGGCTGTCATCCGAAGCTTGGTCTCCCGCGCGCGTGGTCCCTGCGCCGGGCATATCTTTATCTCCTGGGGGTCTCCTCTGCGGGAGAGTCGAGACGTGTCGAGGACGGGCTGCCTCTCTTCCCGGACCCCCTTTCCTGAGCAAGTCCAGGCCGTCGGAGACGCATGGCAATTTGTCGCATGTTTGATGGGGTGGGGTGACTCCGGGGCGGCGGCGATAGCATGTACTTGGGAGCACGCCGAGATACATCAATGGATTTCGGTCGGTCAGGGTCACAGTGATGAGAGCCATATTGCCATTCCCAAGACGCAGTTCGGGGGCGTAGCATCACTTACACAGGCACTGAAAGCTCTCGGGCGACGCCCCAGGAACGCGGGACGCAAATTGGATATTGGACTGAGTCCCTTCGGAGGAAACGTTTCTGCATTGATGGACCTCAGCCCTGCAGAAGCGAAGCGTGCGATAAGGGACCATGGGAGTTGTGGTCTCTATCGAAGATGCAATGGTGCTGCGATCGCATCCCTCACCGTGACTCGGGACATTGATTGCCGGCGGGGGGCCGTCGCACACCGCGCGGCCGAATGCCGGAGGCGCTGGAGGGGAGGGGCGGGCAGGACAGGGGTCAGTGAGGGGAAGAGCCGGCCGGAATCCGGAGCGGCCTGCGGCATCCATCACGCCCCGGGTCCTTGGGCGGTGCTGTTTCACAGGGCAGCCGGGGAATATCCACCGGGTCTTTTTGTTGAAACACCACCGATTTTTGCTTTTTTTATTTTGGTCTGATCTCTTGTCGCCTGGCTGCAGGGCAGCAGCAGCAAGCACATCACACCCCAGTTTGGGGCTTTGCGTTTCGAGATACGAACACCACACCACGCAACGCTCTCTCGAGGCTGGTGTCGACAGAAGGGTGCTTCCGGTGCATTGTGGTGTCGTACTCTCTTTGGGTTCCCGAGGCGGAATCCCACCCGAGACTGGTGACAAGAGCCCTCTGGAGGCGATTGCAACTGCGTCGGTGGGGCTGGTTCGTCGACTCCCTAGAGGCGGTGTGCCATGCTATTCTCCAGGTGCCTTCCGTCCCAGCAGTTGCTTGTCTGGCCTTGTGATGCGTGCTTACCCTGGGATGAGGTCGCACAACCGAGGAAAGAACGAGTTGCCTGTGGGATTCGCCTGCGTTTGCATGCCATCTCTTGCTACCCGTTTGGGTCCTGGCCTCGAAAACTCTTCAACTCCTGGACAATGCCATGGTCGACGACGCACCTCGCCTACACAGCACTCTCACCCCACGCCCTTCCTCCCTCGCATGTGTTTGCGATACAGCTCCCATGCTTTCTTCTCAATGCCTCCGACGCTCGCCAACACGTCGGCTCCCAGGTCCCAGTAGCCGCTCCACCCCGTCTGACCCGCCGAAGGACCTCGGCGACGCCTTCGTTTCCCGGTAGAAACAGCGGCGACAATCAAGCACATTGCGGGTCTCGAGTCTTGCCTTGGCCATGGATGCGGGAAATATGTCGTCGAACATGACGATGCAAAGGGCCTCCGACTATCACAGCCTTGGCACTCATCCTCACACACCGGCCGCCCCCTTCCCCACCACGCCCACCTTCGTCACTGGCGAGCTCACCCACCAGTGGCAGTGGTGGCTGTCAGGAACTCAGCAGGCGAGCCTTCGCTATGCACCCGAATGCCGCATCTCATCACAGTCCCTTTGAAGCCCACCAGCAAGCCACACACCACGCCACACCCGGCATGTCGACGCCGAATGCGCCAGCGCCCGCCACCGACGAGCGAGGAGCAACCTGCAAAAGCGTGCAAAGCATGGCTGGCTTGTGCTCGAAAATAATGCCATTATCGAGTTGCACTCGACACCCAGCGTACGGGCTGCTGGAGAATCCACACGTCGACCAAATTCCCAAACCCGGTTCCTCGGTTGCTAGGCATGAACCAGTGGCCCGGCTGCCGAAGTACCGGCAACCAGACGACGGATCCCAAGATCGTCAGAACAAGAGTTCTCTGCATGCTTCAAGCTGAGCGAAAACCTGGCTCGCTTGCTTCGTTGGACGGGCGTGTGGACGGGAATCATGGCATGTTGCAACAGGGCACAAGTGCCTCCTTCGCTTGCAACAAGGCTCCGTTCCTGCGAATACACTGCACACTTGCTCCAAGTCCCCCACTGCCGAGGGGCACCGACACGGTCGACCGATTCAACTCTTTCCCATCACTGTCGGCGGGAACAACACAAGCGCCTTCAATCTCTCGATACTATCGGTCCGGAGGGGGCTTGTTGCCGTCAATGTGCCGGACGCCTTCATCGCACAACTATCCCCGCTCTGCATAGCGGGCAGCTTGCACTCGGTATGGCGTGATGTGTAGGGGGGATCGATCAAACGCAGATCCAACCGACCACTGAGAGCTGGATTGAAACAAACGCCACACAGCAAAAGCACATCGCGGAGCCAACAGCTTGCCGGTATGATTCCGGCTCCGTTCCCCGAGTTCACACCCGGCAAGGATGCGGACGTCGCAACAGACGCAGGCCCACGTCTCTCATCACCTCCGGGTTGCAGGTCGGAAACTTTGGGGTGGTGTTCTTGGGATCACTCCCCCTCCTGTGGGCGCAGCAGAACCTTCAAGTTGTCATCGCTTACGATTGACGCCCGCGGGGTGGCTGCAAAGTCCAGCACCCAACACGGTCCCGGCAGGCACAGGTCGCCGGGTGATGGTGGGCATGACGAGCATGAGGGCATCGTCAAGCCACTCCACACACTGACCGGTTGATGTGTGTGTCACTGAACAAGTTACCAGTCTTCACACGAAACCTTTTCCAAGCTCCCAAGGCCATCTGTGTCGACGCCAGGCCTATCGGAGAATAGCACGCGTCCCTGGCTCTCTGCAAAGCTGTGCGATGCAGAAGTCGGTGAAAACACGGCAGAGTACTCATGAGGTACGCTAGACCGCAAGCTCGCCGAGCGGGCGTAAACCTGTTGAAGAAGAGACTTGCATCTCCCCTGCAGTACGCTCGCCGCGAACGGGCAGAAACATCTCATTCTGGCGAAAGAATGTCTTGGGCGACCAAGATGGCAGAGAGATGTCTGCCGATTTCCTTTTCAGGAACAGCTCTGCTGCAGCTGGCTTGCCGAGGCCGCTATTCGCAAGACATCGTCTGGCTCGCATCGTATGCTTGAGCCTTCCAGAGGTCGACTGTATTGCAGTTGCAGCATCGAGACTGGTAAGAAGTGCTCAAATGATGGCTTATGAGGGCCACTCAGGCTGACGCTCTTCGCAGGCTTTCCTTCTAGCGATTCAGGGGGTTGGGGAGGTGGTTGGTTTCAATACTCTACCTCCAGCACCATGGGGCCGCCTCGGATCATGAAGCAAAGACAACATGAAGTGCCTTTCTTCCAAGTTCAGCATCGCGGAGACGGACACAGGTCCAGAGGCTTTGGGAGCGAACTGCAAGGCCCTCGGTCCAGATCGTTGACTCGGACTTCAGTCACGCCAGGCTTCCCATCTCCACGACCGTTCAGGAGTTGCTTTCTCACGAGCCGGCCTTCTCGCGAACCGTATCTTCTCAGGTCGAGATATCTGAACCTCTCCCAGCCAAAAGACGCGCCAAGTGAAAGGAGACACTTGCAGTCGCGGCGATGGGAAGAGCATTGCATGGCTCGCCAGCTTCTCAGCTTCGCCACCTTCTCGTATCCTGAGTATAAGTGCGCCATCAGATGTCAGGGGATGGCTTCGTGTCTCACGATGAGCGTATTGCTGTCCTTGCCAATCCTTCAAAGGCTGCCGCCATGAAAAGGCTCTGCTGGTGTGGCGACGAGCCAATCCACCAGAAGCTCAGCTGCGCGCTCAGACTGAGGATCTTGGATCTAGGCACGCCTTTTCCCCTGGCTGTGTGGAGGAGGGCCACAACAATCTCAGACGGGAAACGTCCGAGCGAGCTCGCGGCACACCACATCACCCCAGGGTTGATGTTCCGTGGCTGGAGATCTCCCGCGATGGACTTCGTCCGGGCCTCTTGAGCAAAGAGCCGCCAGCTCATTGGGATGGGCAGGAGACTGCGGCAGTCACCGGCGTCCTCAAAGGACGGAAGGAATGCCGCAACAACGCGCCATCCTCTCACCGGTCAACCCACAGGCAATGTGGATGGTGTTCGAGTCTGCATCTCGCAGGGATAAGGCGCTCCAAAGGCCGTTCGAGACGCGATCTTGTGGAGCGAGCATCCGGAGAAAGACCCACGGAAGTCGGCAGCAAAGCACGCTGATATCCACTAGCTCCAGGGGCAAATCTGCTGGCGATGGCTGAAGATCGAGTCATCAAGGGAGTTGATCTTGAGCCCGAGGGGTGCCATGTGGCTGCCCGAGGAGAGTGTGGAGATGCCGTCGACAGGGACGTCTGTGGAGTTGACCACAGACATCACCAGAAGGCCAGGGACTCAAGCCAGTGAGAAATATGATGGTGGGGATGTGCTCGGCCTCTGTCTGCCAGCCCACGGACATTCCAAGGCACGTCTGCCGCCACCTTTTCCCTGACGGGAAGCACAGAGCACCGATATCTCCAGGGCGCCGTCAAACCCAGGACAGCCAGCCGTCGCCCTGGATTCGGATCTGAAGAGCCTACCGAACCATTAGCAATGAACCACGATGCTTGGTACGTTCTGCATGGCTTGGGAACTGTCAATCTCACATCTCTCGACGCAGCCTTGTGATCCCCAATCCATGGCACGAGGGACGTGGTTCAACTCGAGTGACGAAGCGGATCAGAAGCTCGCTGCCCATGCCGAGCTGAAGATCTCCAGACTCTGGCCGTCATCTCCGGTTGCGGTCGCCGCCGTCGGGCAAGCCGGGCCGGGGGGGGGGTGGGGTGAAAAGATCGCCGCTCACTGCCGATGCCCCGTTCTTTCGGATGGATCTTTCGGTTCTCGGCGAGGAGCGAATCAGCTCGAGATATCCGGGAGCGAGATTGTCCACCTTTAATCCAGCAGATGGCCGTGGTGGTTCGTCTCTTGAAACGAGCCCAGTGGAAAACTTGGATCTGGCGTTGCGGGTCTGGTGATGGAGCTCCCAGAGTGTTCCCACCACGACTATCCGCACTGAGACAAGCAGCGGTCGACAGCACAGCAGTGGAGGGAGGCTCATCTGAAGTCCGGCATGGACGGCGGGCACCGCTAGTGCACAAGAAAGATGGATGCAGCTGACCGGTGAGACGGCGATGCTGTCGTGCAGACTGGAAGCTTCCCCACTGAAAGATGGTGGTGCCTGTGGTGCTCCACGACTCGGAGGCAGACGAGACAGAGGCCGTCCCGCACCTCCATGAAGACGACTGAGATGCAGGAAGAAAAAGCTGGCGGAGAGGAAGGGAACGCTGACAGTTCGTCGCCGCAAGTCCCCCGAGCCAATCGATGCCCCGCGACGATAAGAGGGCCAGGATAGGGGAGGAACCCAGACCGGGGGGCGCCCCGCCATCACACACTGGCTGACGACGCCAGGGCCCCGGACGGTTCAAATGATGAGGGGGGGAACTGTGGCCGAGGCTAGTGACGCCTCACTGCCAGACCGGTCAGCTCTTGGCACGCTCCCCGCATGATCTGCACGTGGCCCGGAATCGCTTCCGGGGTCTGGAGCTTGGGGCAGGCTTTCTCACGCCAGGCGTCGAGCAGGGACCAACCCTGAAGAACGATGCCTGTCCGTCTTCACCGATGAATCCTTTCACAGGGGCAGCTGTTGATTTGGGCTAGGGGGGGGCACTGGGGGCCCTGGACACCCACCCCGGAATCTTGTCACCGCCTTCGGTGCCCTTCAGGCTTCCCTCTTCTCCAAAGTCCGATTCTCACAGAGGCCCCTGTTGGCGGGAGGGCGTTGAGCCTGTCTGCCTGTGAGGTCCTGGGACCTGGACCAGTGGACGAGGGGCTATTTTAGACTTGTCCCCTTGTTGACGCCATCCCACCAAACCCACAGACTTTTGGATCGCGTCAGCGCCTCAACCCTCCATCTCCTTCGATTCCCTGCTGATGGCACTCCACCGTTTTTTGCAGCACAGTACAATGCACTCCGTACGCAACGGTTGATGGGCCAGGCAAAGATAACACTAGCGATGGAACCACACCTCGTGCGGCCCTTCTCCGACGAGGTTATCGCCAGGCTATCGCGGTTCCCTTGGCTCATCCACACCATGATGTGGTCAACAGCAGGTGATGCCCCGTACTGTGTGGGAATGTGTTGGGACCGGAGGGAGGGTATCGGCCTCTTGTGGAAATGACCTTACCACCCTCCGAGCTCGCGATGACGACCTGGACAACTCCCCCCCGCCTCAAGCCTCTCCCAAGTCAAGGAACGCGAAGGCTGATGGTTACACAGCGACGCGTTATGCGAGCCAACCTCGGCGTGATGCTTCAACGGAGGAGGTTGCGATAAACCAGACTATCGGACGCCGCGGAGATTAAGGCTAAGGCTTGTTCGTAATGGTTACGAAATGGTCCCCTTTTAAAGCCCCGCCCCTGCTGGGAGAAGAGGGGTCACGATATGCTTGTCGGAGGCGGGCATATTAGTCTCAGCTCTTCCAGCACTCATCCACAGCTCTCGCTTGCTTGCCCCAGCACCCCATATCGACAGTGGACGGTGGACAGTGGATGATCGACGCGACGACGCCAACTCCAAGCTTGGCGGGTTCTTGGCTCTCCCGAGGGATTATTCTTAGTGTTCCCAATGCTGTCCTCCCCTCGCTAGCGATATTAACCCAGCGCCCAACCACGCGACATGGGAAAGGGGAGAGGACACGACCGCCTCTCGATTGTTGTCGAGGCTCCGAGGGTTGAAGGTTCTGTGCGCTCTCTGTGTGACGAGAGCGAAGGATGTGATTGACGATTACGCTTGTCAGTTCTCAACTCGAAGATGCGACGGTCTTTCTAGCGCCGTTCGAGAAGGAGGAAGCGATCGTCTCTGTTCCACCGCATCTCATCGGCAAACCCCGGCCCCGTTCTCAAGTGCTTGTGTACGCGGAAATGAGACCGGGTCTTTGTGCGGAGAAGCCGGCTGGAAATCGGCGCCACCGGCGACAAGGGCCAGCAGCTACCGACGCGTCTCTGTCTCACTTGTTTCTCTCTCGACTCCCAGCGCCGGAGCTGTCAGTGCTTCCACGTGCTGGGCGGAAAATTTGCCATGCTATTTTGGCTTCGCTGTCACCTGCCAAGAAGGCGGGTGCTCCGAAGGGCGCGGCTGCAATATTTCGTTGCCGTTGGAGGCGAAGTTCCATCATGGCTGGATGCTCGGGTCAAGACGGCGACGATGAGGGCATCCTTTTTGAAATGAACTGGATGCACCTCCTTCCAGAACGGTGGCTTCGACCAGCCGGCACGGCACGAACAGGTCCCGCCCCAACAATAGCGGAAGGAGGACCTTTTCGCGTCCACACACTCGTCACCTCTCTCTGCCGCAGAGCGGTTGGGGGCTTGAGGGGGGGATGGGGTGTGGTGGTGGTGGTGGCGGGGAGAGAGGCGCAAAGTTCCCTCGTTGCCCAGCCGTGCCAGCCTCATCACCTTGCAGCCAGCACGACTTTGTCAGCCTCCTCTGCGTCGAGATCTCCGGAACAGCGTCTTCCCTATCCAGGGCCATGTTTCACCACCACCACCAGCCCAGTCTCAGGCTGGCCGTCTGCATTGTTGATGCATCGACACCCCTCTCCATTTCGGCACATGGGTTTGCCAACAGATCAACAGATGACATTGAGGAGGGGGGGAAAGACGCCTCAACGAGAAGCTTGTCGTTGGGCTTGTCAAGAACGTGTTGTCATGCCCTGTTCCTTGATTTTCACCCTCACGCTGCATGTTCGAGAAGCTCATTCCTCCCCTTCTCCCCTCCTCCCCCAGCCCTCCATCCGTGCGAGATGCGGGCCATCGCAAGGTCGAGGGATCAGCAAGCCAATCTGAGGGCTCGACGAGGCCCTCTCGGCAACCACACAGACACACACCCACAGCTTCCATGATCTTTTCTAGAAGCAAATGCGGGCACACCACGAGACGCCGCTGGCGCAGGCACACACACACACCGCATCGCACCACCGCTACCCTTCGCAGCGCCATGCCTCCTCCCCCCCAGTTTTCCCCAAGATGGGATGGAGGCTAGGGACTGGGAGGCGTAGGGTCGGAAGGATGAGGGGATCTGCATGACGTGAACGCCCTCTCTGCACGCTAGCATCAGGAACAGAGAGGGAGTGAGGGGAAAGACAACGGCACGCTTGCTTCCCGACTAAACCGAAACCGTATCGTACATATGTACGCTACGAAGCGATCGAGAGGCGCGCGCGCGCACACACGAGAAGGACGGCGGGGACACTCAAGGACGGACGGGACGATCCCCACTGTCACCACCACCACCACCACCGCTGCGACTGCAGAGTCTTTGACACACGCCGAGAGGAGGGAGACGGACGGGCGAAACGACACTAGAACTTCACCTGGCTGAGAGTGGTCTAGCCGGCAAGCGGCGAGTCTGCAAGGCAGGTGCTCGGACGTCATATGGCTGGTGGGCAGCAGGTCTGATGTCTGTTCTCGATGTAGAACACAACTCTTGCGAGTGCAGTGCCAGTCCGGTTCTGCACAGAGGATACGCAGTGCAGGAACAGGGCATCCACTCCGCCAGGAACGGTTCGGAAACCAGTGGAGAAGATGGAAGGCCGCTGGAGTCGCGACCTGGTCTGGCTGCCTTGGGTGGTCTGCCAGCGGGACTCGGATAAGGTATGAAGGCAGGCATCGGGGGTGGTTGGGGGAGTCGAATCACTCCACGGACGGGTGAGTTCGGCTTCGGAAAGCTGCCTGCCCCGTTCTCTTCGGCCCCCCCTAGATCCAGACTCTTACTCCAGTCTTGCCAGGTCCGTGGAGCAGAAAGCAGGGCAGGCCCATCACCGCCACCGCTACTGCGTGCTGTCGATGAGAGGCGAGATAGGATCATGGTACCGAAGGGAGGTGGAGATCGACCATGGACTGCTGTCCTCTCTGAGGGCCTTCCTCCTCGGTGCTCAGTCTCCACCTGTCTGTGTGTACACAGTAGCACGAACTGGTCTCACAGAGGAGCAATAGGGGGGGGGCGGAGGGTGTCTCGTTTGCCACAGCATCCAGGGCAGGCAGGTGGAAGGGCGAGTCGAGGAGGCTGCTGCTCGGTCCTTTCCATCGCCATCCAGCCTTGGAGGTGGTGGGTGTAAACCTCACCACCCGCCTGCCCGTTCCTGGGAACGAGGATGGACGTCCGTGGCGGGGCACGAACTGGACACCACCAGCAAACGAACTGTCTCTGTGTTGGCTGTACACCACCCAGAGCAGCAAGCAGATCATCCCCAGTGGCGGTGACGACGACGCCCAAGGGGGAATGATGGACCTGCATCTCCTCCTCCACTCCACTTACAGCAGCAGCTCACGTACGCACACACACATACACACACCACACACGCAGGGCCATCATGTACGCCGCAGGTACGCACGGATGAGGCCATAAATACGTTCTCAATCTTGCCTCTTTCTCTACCTCCGGCAAATGCGTGACAAGTGTCACTGTGGCTTGCTTCCTGGCGGCGGTGGTGGGCTTTCTCACACTCTCTCCACCTCAGCTCCATCTGCCTGGCTCGTTTGGGTTCGAGGCAGAGGCAGAGGCATGAAGGATGGCGGAGGCGCAGTCCAAGGTGGAGGGAGGCTATTGTTTGAGGTGAGGTGAGGAGTCCCTCTTTGAGCAAGCAGCCAGCAGCCCACTCACTCACTCACTGGCTCGGCTCTACGGGGTCGGGTTTTGTTTTGTTCCCCGTCGTTGTGATTGCTTGAGGTGTGGGTTCCTGAGTCCAGGCCCATGTGGAAACCTACCTACGCAGAAGGGGGTGGTGGTGATCGACGGTGGCCTTGGCCTTGGTCTGGGTCGGGGCGAAGAGGTGGGGTGGGTTTCTTGTTGTTGGGGTTCCTCCGTGTTTGGGTCTGTGTTCTTGTTGATAGTGTTGGTGTCTTGGAGTGTGGTGGCTGTAGTACAATCTGGCCAGGAAAGAATGGCCATCTATGGGGCGTGGATGTAGAGCGGTGCGAAGGAGGTGGGTGGGAGACGATGCTTGGCCTCTCTCTCGTCGGAGTCTCGAACTCGAGGTCAACACGAGGACGGGGTCTTCTGGGGGAAGAGCATTGGCCTGGGTGTGTTGCTATCTGTGTCCATGTCGGTGGCGATGAAGGGAGAAAGATAGGGGGTGGACGGTCCCTGGTGGAGAGTTCGGGGCGATGGTCGCGTCTGGTTCTTTGCAGGGCCATGGAGAAAGGGGGTTGGTGGTTGATGGAGCGTCAAGGACATCGGTGTTGTCCTTTCTCTGGGCCATCGAGGGCTAGATGTCTTGCCCGTGGGCTGGTTTCTGTCCCGAGGCGGGGAGATGCTGGCGTTCCGGTGTCTTGGTGTTTCCTTGCCTTCAATGTAATCATCGGGGCCAGGATGGATGTTGATCTTAGCTGTCGATAGAACGCCCATGGATGGACAGCAAGTCAATAAAGGGGAGGAGGTGCTCTCCTTCGGAGCCTCCTATCTCCTCGTGTCGTAGGCCTTGGGAGTTGACAACATCTGATGGCATCTTGGTGAGCTTCAATATTGACAGGGCAGGACACGCAAGTCCCGCTATTTGAGTCGACGGACGATAACATCACGGTCCCTGTTCCGTTGTTTCTTGATGTCCCATGATTCCTGTGATCTGCCGTCCTTTCTTGGTGGACACTGGTCCAGGTGCTGTTCGAGTCCAAGATGAAGCCGTGCTGTCGGTCGGTAGTCCAGTGGAGTCGAGGCTCACTGAAGACCAACTGACTGAGAGAGGTGACGCCAGGAGTCAGTCCTTCGTTCGCCGTCCCTCATGCCCTCCACCCTACATCCATACGAAGTATCAGCGATTCGGCCCTGTCTGTCTTCAAGGGTGGTGAGCGTTAGCTAGCTGAAGAAGATCGGCGTAGGACGGCTGCTGGAGATTCATTCCAACCTGCGATCCACCGTCGCGAGATACTGTGACTTTTTTGTAGCTGAGGACGTCTCTTGATGTCTGTTATTGACGTCGAAGAAGGGATGATGTCGTTTGCGGTCCGCTCGTGGTCGTCGGAGTGTGACGATCATACCCCCTCAACTCTATACCAGAGGATCTCGTGCCGTGAAGTTATACTGATGGATGTGTACTGTGCTGACATGACGCGTTGTGGTCGTTGGATCTGGTGAGAGTGAGCGCCTTGTGGTGTTGCGTGGGTGTGTGGTGAGGGTGAGGAAAGGGGTTTGCTGACTTCAGGGGCAGACCTCTCCGTCGCCACGTTGATAGCGAAGGACACGCGGGCTCGCAAACAATGCATGGCTTGACCTCCCTCTCGTCCGTTGCCAATTTTGATAATATGACCGTCAGCCAGTCTGCAATTGGGAAGCGTTCTTGTTTCGTGCCCATTTTCCATGCTGTCGCTGGCGGCAAGTTGTCTGCAAGGGGTCAAGCACTGGACGCTTCAATGTCTGTCGTGCAGTGTCCCGGGTACAAACTTTGGGGAAGAGAAACACGGGCGCCAAATACCAATTCAAGACTAGAGTCGAACGTCGTCAACCCTCATTCCACGGAAATAGGACCAAGGATTGCAATGGTATCACCGTCTGGCGGACACGCAACGAACACCCGTCATATTGGAACCATGGCCATTCCTATGCTGAAGTACGCGCCAAACACTCATAATATGGGAAGATGCCGTCCGCCATTGGTGCATAGAACTCCTTATATGATCTTCGACCGTAAGCGGGCAATTCCATCATGCATTGATCCTACGGGACGGATCAGGGGCGGGCAAGGAAAAGGGGGCGGATCTGGCGATCATACGCACATCAACAACACCGCCCGCACCAGCAGACGGAAAAGGCAAACCTGGTATACAAACTGACCGAAACCGGGGATTGACGACGATGAGGGTTCTCTTTTCGAGTTACAGGGTGAAACAAATGGTCTGTCTGGGAAAACCCAGCTTGCATTGTAAACATCGCGAACACGAGACTGGAACAGAATACCATTCCTCCCACCACACTTCCAATCGTAGACAATGACTTCAAAAACCGATACCCAAATTCATAGTGAGAAGGAGTTAGAAAGGGGCAAACCGGATCGCTCTCACAATCCCAAACTGAACTCCCAGGACAGAACTCCCAAACCAGGTCCACCAAGCATGCTATATCGGGCATCATATAGGTAGGCCAGCCACACAGGTGAGCTGCGCTGCATAACTACAAATAGAACCACGCTATCGCGCTCGAATATAACAGAGACTGCATGCTGCTGCTGCTGCATGCCGGGGCATTGTCGAGATGATCTCTGTATGCATCCAAGCCTAGGCGCACGTGGGAACCAAGCTGCCAAGAGATGGGGTTGGGTGTCTTGGGAGTTGGTTTTGCTGGCGGTGCGTGAACATGTGGAGTAGGTGGAGGGCAGTAGTGTTAGATTTAGTTGTGTATGAGTGTTGATCCGTTTGGGGTTGGGTGAAGTTGCATGATGCTTGGATATGAGCAACCTTTGTTGACTACCCCCTTCTGATCCATCTCGATAGTCCACGCCCCCCTTCCGCAGATTTACATTACGTATGCGTAACCCAGAAAGCAAAAGATAAAAACATGGTATCTTGCCCAACGCCATTCCCCAAAGAGTCGAGATGTTTCCACTGCCACGGCTGCCCACTCACAACTGATCATAAAACTCAAGCAGCTTCTTCGCACCAATATCCCACGTAACATCATTCTGCAAATGATGTCCCGCGCCCGGGACGACGCCAACCCGAACACCATGACCAACCGAGGTCTCTCCTACCTCGCCAGCGAGGCTCGTCACCCCCCGGTCCTCTGCCCCAAGCTTCTCCTTCCCAACCAGCGCGCTAAAGGCAGTGCGATAAAACTGCCCAAGCTTCTCCATCTGCGTCTTGTTCATGATCACGTCAACCCCCCCGTACAGCACCATCAGCCCCTGGGGCGCGCGACCCCAGCTCGAGATCTGACCGAGCACGCGCTGGGGGTCAGCGAACGGATAGCTCATGCCCAGAGGCCAGAGAAAGCTCTCGTATGGGCTCGAGCGGGACTGGAAGGCGTTGACGTAAGCGTCCGAAAGCTCGTTGCTGAAGAAGATGCGGCGAGTCAGGGCGGGGTGGGAGAGCGGCGAGTTGGGGTGCCAGCCGTGGAAGATCATGCGGAAGGAGAACCATGGGTCGGCGCGGAACCAGTTCATGTATACGCCGAGTCTGGATGGATGGTGTCAGTGTAGGTTCCTGATGGCAGCGGACGGGGCACTTACGACCCGAACCCTGGCACGGCGCCAGCGAGCACCAGCCCCTTGACCTTGAGCTCCTGCTGTGACAGGATAAACTGAGACAGTCCGCCGCCGGAAGAGTGGCCTACGAGAACCACCTCCTTGCCGCCCTCGCGGGCCTGGGCCCAGCGGACGCCGGCCACAGCGTCGTCGGCGAGCATGCGCTTGGTGGTGAAGTAGCACATGCGCAGAAAGGACGGACACCAGCTGTCGCCGTGGCCGCGCATGGACACGGCATAGCACGGGATGCCGCGGGCCGAAAAGTACTGCATGTACTCGGCCCACACCCAGGCACCGCCCATCCCGCCGTGGACGAAGAAAAGGGGCGTCACGCCATCGCCGCGGGAGGGTGAAGTGGGCGCGGCGTAAAGGACCTCGATGTCGCCGCCGGGGGTCTTGATGAAGTGACGGTCGATCCCCGCGGGCAAGGGGTGAGGGGGCCGTGTGGGACGGCGAAAGGAGAGATATTTGTAGGTGAAGGTGGTAAACATTGCTGTTTTGGTGGCGATGGTTATGTTGTCGGTGCTGTGATTGGGATATCTGCTAGAGTGTCGGTCGTCGTGAAGGTTGTGGCGAGGAGCGCCTCTTTATCAATGCTCAAGACATCGGCCTCACCGTTGGAGTCCCCGAATGCAGTCATCTGGGCTGCCGGCCACGGGAGCGGCACCGGGATTTTCAGGGCCGATCGGTTCCCGCCGAGTGCCCGTTTTCGCACTGGATGCTGATTGTGGCTTGAGACGGGAATGCCCTGCCGTGCCTGGTTCGCCGACTGCAAATTGTCATGTGGGACTCTGACTTTTACACGAGAGATGGTGTTGCAGGAAGAAATCGATGATGGCAACCGGAAATAACTTCTTGACGATGATGACCTCACTTGGAAGGAAGTCGTCGTTTGAAGCAAACGACGATGAAGGGGACGAAAGGAGAGCATGTGCGAGCGTGGTTGCTGGGGGACACTCGCCCGGGTTAGGGGTGGCAGTGCTAAAAATTGAGACCACCGCAAACCTGGCCGACCGACGTTGGCAGTCGAACCCTTCCGTGATCACCCGTATTCCAGCCCTCCTTGACACAGCCCTGTCACCACGACTTTGAACTTCAGATTCCCATGAGGGTCGGGTTATTTTTGAAACAACTTGGTCATCTTGGTCGACGCGGAATAAAATCTCAACCTCGCACCCCACACCGCCGCTCCCGCATCATGGACGTCCCCGGTGACGCCTTGGAGGCCGACGGTGTCCGGGTTGCCATCGAAGGCTGCGTAAGACCTCCCCAGCATCGTGATGTTGATATTGAACACCATCGCTAACGATATCACTAGGGCCATGGCACACTCAACGCCATCTACGCCTCCGTGGCAGAGTCATGCAAGCACCGTGGGTGGGACGGCGTCGACGTGCTGCTCATCGGCGGTGACTTCCAGGCCGTGCGCAACGCCGCCGACCTCAACGTCATGTCGGTGCCGGCCAAGTACCGCGACCTGGCCGACTTCCACGAGTTCTACAGCGGCGTCCGCACCGCCCCCTACCTGACTCTCTTCGTGGCCGGCAACCACGAGGCCGCCTCCCACCTCTGGGAGCTCTACTACGGCGGCTGGGTTGCCCCCAACATCTACTACCTCGGCGCCGCCAACGTGCTCCGCGTCGGCCCGCTGCGCATCGCCGGCATGAGCGGCATCTGGAAGGGCTTCGACTACCGCAAGTCGCACCACGAGCGCCTCCCCTTCAACCACGGCGACACAAAGTCGTTCTACCACGTCCGCGAGTTCGACGTCCGCAAGCTGCTCCAGCTGCGCACCCAGGTCGACGTCGGCATGAGCCACGACTGGCCGCGCGCCATCGAGAAGCACGGCAACCAGCGCCACCTCTTCAACATGAAGCCCGACTTTGAGCGCGAGTCGCGCGACGGCTCCCTCGGCAACCCGGCCGCCGAGTACGTCATGGACCGCCTGCGCCCGCCGTACTGGTTCTCCGCCCACTTGCACTGCAAGTTTTCCGCCATCAAGACCTACGACCCGCCGACGGCAGCATCCGCTGAGCCTGCCGCTGATCCTCCCCAAGCCCAACCAGCCCCGGTCCCTGCTGCCGTTCCCGACCCCAACGAGATCGATCTCGACATGGACGACTCCGCACCAGCACCAGCAGCCGCCCTTCCCCCTCCCGCGGCACCCAACTCTGACGAGATCGAACTGGACATGGATAACTCGCCACCAGTACCGACAGCCGTCCCGGCCCCTCCAGCCCCAACAACCAACCCCGATGAGATCGACCTCGACATGGACGACTCCTCGACCTCCATCCCGGCTCCAGCCCCGGCCCCAGCCCCCAAACCAATCCCCACCCCCACCCCCACCACCGACGAAACCGAAGCCCTCCGCTCGCAACTCCCCGCGGCCTTCGCCCGCCCAGCCCACACCCCCTCCACCCCCCGCCCAACCCCAGGCCAACCCGTCCCCCCCACCATAACCAACACCACCGTCCGCTTCCTCGCCCTCGACAAATGCCTTCCCGGGCGCAAATTCCTCCAACTCGCCACCCTCCCCTCCATCTCCCCCCCGCTTCCCACCCCTCCCACCACCCACACCCACCCCGGCCGCCACCCCCTAACCTACGACCCCGAATGGCTCGCCATCACGCGCGTCTTCGCCCGCGACCTGACCATCGGCAGCACCGCCCCGCCGCCGCCGGACCTCGGCGAGGCGCACTACCGCCCGCTGATCGAGGCCGAGGAGGCGTGGGTCGCGGAGCACGTGGTGGATCTGGCGGTGCCGGGTAATTTTGTGGTGACGGCGCCGGTGCACGTGGCGGGGCGGGATCCCGAGACGAGCGAGGAGCAGCCGGTGGAGTATACGAATCCGCAGACGGTGGCGTTTTGCGAGATGGTGGGGTTGCCGAATTTGTGGGATGGGAGCGAGGAGGAGAGGCGGGAGAGGAGGGAGAGGGGGCCGGCGGCGGAGGAGTTTAGGGGGGGTGGGTTTGGGGGTGGCGGGGGGCGTGGGCGTGGTAGAGGGGGAGGGGGAGGAAGGGGGTTTGGTGGGGGGAGAGGAGGGGGGAGGGGGAGAGGGGGTGGTGGTGGTGGTGGAAGGGGAAGAGGGAGGGGAGGGGATGGTGATGGGGTCACGAAAGATGGAGTGAAGTCGAGTACAGTCCAAAGGCACACAGGCAGGGAAATATCAAGATACCCAATGTCATGAAGAGTCAAAACGTGTGATTTATCATTGTGACTATTTGGGAGAGGTTGGATATATGTTTCGACATTAAACAAAGCGCAAGCCCGGTAGAAGCCCCAGAGCCGCGCAGATCGTGACGAGTTTGTTCTTCCATCTATTTTAGACGTCATGCCCACGGAGGAGTGTAGAGATAGACGCATATGCTAAGATGGTGTCGTTGTCACGGGGGGTTGCAAGTTTCCCACTGTCAACGCTGAGTTGTTGACGGCGGGTTGAGACGGAAAGAGAAGAAGGGGAAGGCGGTCTCTTGCCCCATCTCGTGGATACCATCCACAGAGACAAGAGGGAAAAGTACTGTGTACCGGCTGGACTGGTATCCGGAAATCGAACATGACAGATGCCTGCTTCGTCGCATCTTGGTATCGTAAAACGCCAAACGGCTTTGAACCCAAAGCCTGCCACTCTGCCGCTAAAAGCGACTTGTATCGACAAATCATTCACGATGATTGCTCTGGAACCAAGTGTTAGGAGGGGGGGTGCTTGCTCGTGCGGTTCCTTCTGCAACCGAAGAGGTGGCTTACTGTCCAAACCGAGGAAGTCGGCGGCCTGAAGCAGCTGCAGACAGATCTCAGGCGGGATGTCCATGTCTGGGACATTCGGCTTGTCCACGTTCTTGTGCCAGTATAAAAAGTACTCAACGACCTTGTCCAGGACATCGGCACTGCGAGGTGCGAAAAAGTCCAGTGGTTAGCATGATGGTTGGTCTCGCCAAGCAAGGCGCTCGCCCAAGGACCATCGGGGCCGGATCAGATCAAGTGTAGATCGCGCTCATCCAGTCCGCTGTCTTGGGGACATGGTCTGTCGGGCGTAATGGCAAATCGCTGATTTCATCATGGGACACGTCGTGTCCATGGAAGTGGTGCGGCAAACGAGGGAGTGCGATGGATACATACTTGATCTCTGGGAACTCGCAACGCCCTGTCTTGCTCTCCGCAAAGGGACTTCGGAGCATTCCCTTGATCGTCGGACTGATCAGGGTGGCCTCTCGGAGGACGACGAATTCGAACCCATCTGCGGAGATGAGGGTGACATATTTGCTCGGCGCGACTTCTTCTCCGTTGGTAGCCATCTCGATGACAGGAGTGGTTCTTGATGGTGGTGCTGTGATCCCGAACTGAGGAAGAAGTTGGTTGTTCCGGCCAGCAGAGTCGTTGGTTCAAGGTTGAGAAATGAAGTGGATGGAAAAAAAGTTGGGTTTTAAGCTCCACCAAGAGCTCTTTGCCGATGAAACGCCGTGGGAGGAGCACGGGCCAGGCGTCTGCCAACCCAGCTGAACAACGCACTGGGAAGTGGAGCTGCAACCAGGATGGAAGCAGATGCAAGCTCTCGTGGAGACACTGCGGGCAGCAGGTCTCGTCTCTTGGATGTTTGGCTTGTGATGCTGGGAGGCTGGGTTCTTTGTTGGCGCAACCTGCAAGCCCTCTTGCCAGGCAGGCAACGGCCACTGCCTGACGCAAGAAAGGGCATCGGGAGATCCTCCAGTGCCTTGCGTTAACAATTACCCCAAATTCGAGAGAAACCCCCATTTAGGCATGGACACGAAATGGCTTCTTGCTGGCACAGCGGAAGCAGAATGTCAAGAGCTCTGACCCTTCACCTTGATTGCAAGAAACAAATTGCACGCAAATTGTTGCAAAGGCGCAGCTGATGCAAGGATGGGCAGGCTTCTTATCCGTGGGTCCCGTTTGTTTGGCAGGGCCTGGGCCAGTTTTAAGCGTCCCGGTTGTGTCATTTTGCCAACAAGCAGGTTGCCGTTGCCGTGACAACTGTTTACGCTGCCCGAAACCTGCGACTGCCCGCACTGGAAACGCAACACACCGACCAGCACTGGATGCAAAACCTCGAAATTCCTCGAATCCTCCTCCACCCTCTCTGCCCGCTGCCCGTCCTCCACCCAAGCTCTGCCTGCTACCCGAGACCCAAACGTTCCTGACCACACCGCCGGGACCAACTCGTGCGCAGAACAAGACTTGCATCTCCAATCATTGCACGCACCGAGCTGCACTTTTGTTGGCGACACCGCTCGCATTGCACCCTCGCACCCTCTCGAGTCTCCGCCGATCGGCCAAAAAATCAACAGCGCTCAGGACCATGACTTCGTACCAATACCGCAACTCGTACTACAACTCGCCCACACAGGAAAGCTATGACAGCGGCGTCCAGCGACGGCCAACAACGGATCGACGGGACACTCGCGGCGCAAGGTCGAGCGACGGCACAGTGAGCACCATGATGAGCAGCACATCAACAACGGGCAGAGAATCAGCAGCCACCGCCATGACCGAGGGCCCCGCCTACTCCAAGAAGATTGTCGTCGTCGGCGATGGCGGCTGCGGCAAGACATGCCTCTTGATCAGCTACAGCCAGGGATACTTTCCCGAGGTGCGCATTCCTCTCCCCCAACTCCCCCAAGACTCCAAGACACTCGGGCCGCAGAGGGACTGACACAGCGACTGCAGAAATACGTCCCGACCGTCTTCGAGAACTACATCACCTACCCCACCCACCCCCCAACCGGCAAGACGGTCGAGCTGGCCCTCTGGGACACGGCCGGCCAGGAGGAGTACGACCGCCTCCGCCCGCTCTCCTATCCCGAGACCGACCTCATATTTGTCTGCTTCGCCATTGACTGCCCGAACTCGCTCGAGAACGTCATGGACAAGGTACGACGCTACTGCTCCCCTGCCTCGGATGACTCGCGCTAACAAATGACGACAGTGGTACCCCGAAGTCCTTCACTTTTGCCCCTACACACCGCTCGTCCTCGTCGGCCTCAAATCCGACCTGCGCTACAAGAAGACGTGCATCGACATGCTCAAGACGCAGGGGCTCACCCCCGTCACAACAGAGCAGGGCCTCGCCGTTGCCCAAAAGATGAACGCCCAGTACATGGAGTGTAGCAGCAAAGAGATGACGGGTGTCGAAGAGATCTTTGAGCGGGCCATCCTCACCGTCGTGGCCAACGACCGGAAAACTCTCGAGCAGCAAGCCACCAACGGGAGTAGCGGAGGGAACGGCGTCACCTACGGCAACACCGGCGTAACCATCCCCATCGTCAAGAAGAAGAAGAGAAGGTGCTTCGTGGTGTGAGGGGATGGAGACGACGAGGGCCGTGGGCGACAACCGAGCGCCCCACCAGAGACGTAATGACGATGAACTGCACGATTTGACGCGTCCTTTTTATTTCTCATGACGACGCGAGAAATCAAGAGTGAAGAGACACACAGCAAGAAGAGCGAGAGCGAAGCGGGCCAGCGAGCGAGCGTTTGGCCTCAACCATGTCGGATACAGGGTCGGTGGGTTGGCTACGATACGACGGATGTATTTTGTTTGGAGTATACTCTCTTCGTGAACACTCATATAGGGTTTTTAGAAGGGATGTGATACCCCCACCACCACCGGAGGAGGATGGGCTGCCGGTTGCATGGCTGGAAGGGGATCAACTCCTCCAGTCTTTTTTTTGTGGTTGCGATGAGGGAGTGAGTGTCTGGGACCGTTTTTTCCTCTCTTGGTTCGGCACATCACACGCATCGCATATCTTCATGTGTTTTCGATTATACGGATTTTTTTCTCCTTTGTATCGGGGATATTTCTGTCGGGAGGAGGAGGACGAGGAGGATGGGGGTTAGGAAACGAAGAAACAGATTCTGCCAAACCTCATCTCATGTATGCAAAGTGACTCTGAATAAGTGATTGTTGGCCATCTTCCTACAAAGCGACCAGGGGTATCATCTCCCTCTCTCCTCCACACACAGCCCAATTCAAGTCATCACATCTCAACTCACCCCCTTCCTTCATCACACCTCCCTCCCCCCTCTCCCGCCCTCCTCCCTCTTCACCTCCTCCCCATGCTCACCCTCCGCCTCCGCCTCCCCCTGCCCCTCCCCTTCCCCCTCCCCATCCGACCTCTCCCCACTTGACCCGGACCCCTGCGCACTACCACCGCCCTCGGCGTCCTTGGCCATGACCCCCTCAAACTGCGACCACAGCGCCTCGACGGACGAGAACTCGTTGCCCACCTTTTTTTTCCGTCAGCAGTCAGCATCACTGCATGGGGAAAGGGGGGAAGGGGAAAGGAGGGGGGACAAACGGTAATAACCGCCTCGAGCGAGCGATTCAGCTTGTTGATGTTGGCGAGGACGTGTTCGAAGCTCTGTTTGCGGGGTCTGCTAAGGAGCCGATCGCACGCGGGGGCGCACCAGGGGAGGGGGTGCATACCATGGCGATTTCCCCGATGAGTTCCTCGCGCTGCTGCTCAAAGTAGGTCTTTTCGCGCATGCCAGTTGTGGACCGGCCTGGGGCGGCGGAGGAGGTGGAGCGCTGGTGGGAGGCCATTTTTGTCTGGTGGTGGGATCTTTTTGTTTTGTTTTGGGAAAGGGGTGGTGTCGAGGCTTGTCGCGTTGTGACGCGGGTGAGGTGTGAGTTTTGGTCATGGTGGGGGATGATCGGGGAGGGGAGGGTTAGGGTTAGATATGAGATGTGGGCGACGGCGAAGATGATCACTGGGAGCCGTGACAAGATACCGATGAGGAACATTTAACTTCATGAGTTGGCATTTCTGACAAAGTATTGCAAAGAGGTGGCAATTTTTCATTCTTGCCCCATCAGACTGAACATCGTCCAGCGTCCCATGCTGTCCCCGCCCTTCAAGCAACCAACCAGACCAAGGTATATGTAAAGATGAAGGAAAAGGACGCGGTGCTAAACTCGCTATAGCAATACAAAGATTATCGCACGCCAGTGCTAGGTCGGTCAAGTTACCGCATCATGTTTTTGAAACATCCTGCCCGTTTTCCCTCGCCGCATATATCATGACACGCCCGGGGGCTCGTCTGGTCGATCTTGAGTTGGTCAACCAGGAGGCTTGTACTTTGATTCAGATCAAGGTAATCCCATTCGCCGAGACACCTTAAAACAACGCACCACCCATCCGGACGGCGACCGACTTGGTCTCGAGGTAGTTGTTAAGCACCTCCTTGCCCAGCTCGCGGCCAATGCCCGACGCCTTGAAGCCGCCAAAGGGAATCTGGTGGTGGAGCATGTTGTAGCAGTTGACCCAAACAGTGCCGGCCTTGATGGAGCTCGAAACGCGAAGGGCGCGGTTCAAGTCGTTGGTGTGAACGGCGGCAGCCAAGCCGTAGACCGTGTCGTTGCCCAGCTCGATAACGTCCTCCTCGGTCGAGAACTTGGCGATGGCGCAGACGGGGCCAAAGATCTCCTCCTGCATGATCTTCATGTCGGAACGCACGTTGGAGAAGATGGTGGGCTGGATGAAGTATCCCTTGTCGCCGTGACGCCCACCGCCAACCTCGAGCGTGGCGCCCTCGGCCTTGCCGCTGTCGATGTAGCCCATGATCCGCTCGTACTGCAGTTGGCTGACTTGGGGCCCCTGGAAGGTGTCCTCGGCGAACGGGTCGCCGACCTTGTTCTCCAGCGCGCGCTTCTTGAAGGCCTCGAGGAACTTGTCGTAGATGCCCTCCTGCACGTAGATGCGGGTTCCAGCACAGCAGCACTGGCCATGGTTGTAGTAGATGCCGTAGTTGACCCAGCTGATCGTCTGCTCGATATCCGCATCGTCAAAGACGATATTGGGCGACTTTCCGCCGAGTTCGAGCGTCACCTTCTTCAGGTTCGAGGCGGCGGCGGCCTTCATGATGGCACGGCCGACAACGGTTGAGCCAGTAAAGGCAATCTTGTCCACGTCCATGTGCGCGGAGAGGGCAGCACCGGCCGTCTTGCCGAAGCCCGAGATGATGTTGAGCACGCCGGGGGGGAAACCGGCCTCCTTGACGAACTGGGCGAGGTAGAGGGCAGAGAGGGGCGTCTGCTCGGCTGTCTTCATGACGATGGTGTTGCCAGTGCAAAGCGCAGGCCCGATCTTCCAGGCCAGCATCAGGAGGGGAAAGTTCCAGGGGATGATCTGCCCGCAGACACCAATCTGTGCGCCAACTATGTCAGTTTTGCCAAAGAAGACGGGAATCCGTGGGGGCAACGTACGGGCTCCTTCAGGATATAGTGAAACATGTCGGGGGCAATGTCGACGGTCGAGCCCTCAATCTTGTCGGCCCAGCCGGCGTAGTATCGCAAGCAGCCAACGACGGCGCCCACATCGCCACGAGACAGCAGCAACGACTTGCCATTGTCGAGAGACTCAACAGCGGCGAGCCCTTCGGCATTCTTCTCAACAATGTCGGCAAGCTTGAACATCAGCTGCCCGCGCTGCTGAGGGGTGACTGCGCGCCATTCGCCCTTGAACGCCTTCCGCGCGGCAGCGACGGCGATATCGACATCCTTCTCGGTGGCCTCGTGCACGGAGCAGATAACCTCCTCGGTGGACGGGTTGACGACCTCGAAGGTCTTCTTGTCGACGCCCTCGACGAACTCGTTGTTGATGAAGCTGTGGTAGGAAAAGGGCAAAGTCAGAAGATGTCAAGGGGGGGGGGATGACGGAAGGATATCGCACTTACAGTCCGGTGGGCTGCTGGTATGCGCCAGTAAGGGGCGTCTTGAGCTCAGTGAAGACGTTTGACATGATGACGGTTGGATGAGGAGGACTGGAGAAGAGGGAGAGGGTGCTTGGAGAAGAGAGGGGAAGCAGAGAGGAGAAAAGAAGCAGAGGATTCCCCGCCCGAACCCCGGTGGTTTATATGGCGTGCGACGTGCGACGTAGGTTGGGGAGGGGGGCGGACAAAGGGGTCGTCCCCTCATCGGTGGCGACGGCAGAAGCAGCACCCTGCCACTCAAGCACCCAAGCACCCAAGCACCCACCTTAGTAATTGTCGTCTCCCCCTCCTGCCCCGGCGCAGTTTCGCCGTTGGTTGGATGGGACCTGAGTTGAATCGGGACAATCCAGGGAGCGGGTGGCCCCAGTGAAACATGGGGAGCAACCGAAAGTCGGTACTCCAACATGGACATTTGCCGCTGTTGCCCGTGTCACCACCACATATCATCAGGACCGTACACAATTGCAAACACATATGCCCATACCAATCCTGGGTACGTAATCACACATCCCCAGTGTCAACAAGATCGATGCTCTCTGGTCTCTGGTCTCGAACCCCCCCCCCTCAAAAGGCCAGAGGAAAAATGAAAATGCAGGCCTCGCTGCAAAGGAGATGAGGAGCAACGCAAAGGACCCCGCATATCAGAAGGCCGGCCGTTTGTGTAAGCCGCGTTGAAGCGGGCCCGGTCATGCTCGCCCATCTTCTCCCAGCAATCGGTCGATGGGATCTAGAACAGCTGGAGACCAACCGGGAATCGGACGAATGGGTAGGCAGGTCGCCGCAGTTGGCGATTAGGTGCACACGTGGTGCAAGTGCAAGTGACGGGAATGAGCACCTTGCAGTCTGATGTTGGAACTTAAATCCGACGGACGGTTTCTTTCAAAGGACGGACGCCATGGACGTCATGCAGGTGGTCACCTACCCCGCATCACTACCGGAAACCCCTCGCTTCCCTTCCCCCCACCATGGCCCCATTTTCCCAGCAACGGCAGCGGGAAAAGGATACCAGCAGGGCCGTTGGATGCACCAGTGGTTGGATGGCGGACTTTGGTCGGATTCTGCTGGTGCTCAACTGGGAAGTCTGTTGATGTGCTTCCCGTCTCGAGCTCGGCGGAACGGGCCAGCGACCACCGTAAGTAACATCGAGACATTCGCTTTCGGCTGGCCTCTCTTCTCCTTCTCCTTCTTCTCCTTCTTCAATGAGGCCTTCAATGTGTTGTGGACCAAGACGAGAGTGGAAGAGTCCTCAAAAACTCTCAGCGAGGGCCCCCTTTTGGGTCCACGTCCCGGAGGAGGTGCGGTGCTGCGATGCCACCCCGAGTGAAAAGATCGGAGGAGGCCCACAGTTTGGGAGGTTGGACACGGCCTTGACCCACATGTCCGGCCGCCAAGTCGCCGAAACCACCGATCTTTTCCCTCCAACAACGATGGAGTTTTGGATGTTTGGAGATGGCGAATTTTCGGGCGAACTGCGGACAGAATTTGTTCGTGTCTCCAAACCCGGAGTTGGGAGGCGACGTTTACATATATTTTCACGCATTCCTACGTGGCTGAATAGTAGCGTTGAGTTCGGAGAGACGCCGGAGTCGGCATGTTCAAAAAGGTGTCACGTGCGCCTGGATCTTCAATCTGTTGGTCTGTGTACGTCCCACTTTCCAAGGAGTGAATATCCCTAACCCTGGTAAAGATGTCTTGCTCACCGAACCCATGTTCTCACAAGCAACAGAACAAAAGAGAAAGAAGACACCCATCATGTAGATAGTTGCAGACTTCTTGGTGTGTACATTTTAACAGGGCGTTGTTTGTGTCCTTTCCAGTCCACCTTGGTCGCTGTTGTGGTGCTTGCTGCGAGGCCAAACTGATTTTGAAAGTTTTGCCGTACATAGAAAACTTTTTGCTCCACTTGTGTATCGCGGTTGTATCGCTCGTTGGGGCAAGAAATAAGGGCAACTTCTTTCCCATCCGACGTCAGGAAATTTTCTCCCAAGACCAGCACGCCCAGCTACAGCTGCCGCGACGGCTTCCATCGACGCGACAGGAGGTTGTTATGCTGATATCCGCATCGCTACACGCTTCGACACCGATTTTACCGCCTCGCCATCGCAATTGAGCCCCCAGCGACCGCCCGACGGCACCGATCGCTCAACCCGCCCCCTCCATCTCTCAGCGGAGCACCTGCCCCCAGGGCCTCTTGGACACCCTGGAGCCCGTCGCCATACTCAATGCGTCCCAAACAGACCTCTCCAGAACCATCATGGCCGAAACAGCATCCGTAGAGGCCGATCTCATTGCCGCCCTCGGCCTCCCCGACACCCGCGCGTCGGAGCCGACCGCCGACGAGACCGACCCCTTCGACGCCCCCTTCGACGCCCTCCGAGCCTTGGTATCGAACCCGACATCTACAACGAATCATGTCGCACCCGAACCTCCTTCGAATTCAGGCCCCATCACGTTCGGGGGCCTGACGTTCCCGGCCCCGCCCCGCCCTCCATCCCAGCCTCTCTCCCAGCCTACTTTCCCCTCGCCGGAGAGGAAGCGTGAGAGAAGCCCGGACTCCCACGAACAAGAAAGCGATGCGAAGAAGCAGCGGACGGAACAACCGGCGCAGGTACACGTTAAGAATGAGGAGGACCATGGGATGTCTGGCATGGATCTGGAAGCCATCATGCAGAATGCTCTGGCTGGGTTCGACAGGATACAGCCTCCGATGGACAATCTCGCGACCATGTCGCCGGCCACCCCGCCCGCGGCACCTGCGGCAAGACTTCCTACCGGGTCCCCTGAGCTCGACCGCTTTGAGAACAGGATGATGAAGGCTTCGAGCAGGTCCACCTACATGATTCGAGCCATGAGCCTTCCGCTTCTGGGAAACGTCGCCGTTCAAATCTTGCTCCGGCTTTCACAGCAAGACCGCATAGAGACGGAGCTGCTCCTGGCCGACACGGGCTCCGAGTTCGAGCGCGACTATCGTCAGCTTATCAACATCTTCATGCCATCTCGCACGGTCTTTTCCGACTCCCCCCTGTTCTTCCCCGACGATCTGGACATCAGCGACTCCGACGACCGCGAGACCGTTCGCATGTCAAACTTGGCCTCGACCGCGGCTAGCACCTTTGGTGCCAACGACGTGCCGCTTAAGGAAATACACGATAACTTCCTGGCAATCTTCGTGCCCGAAGATGGCGAGTACAAAGGCTCGCTGTCCAATCTCCTTGTCGACCTCAAAACCCAAGTCTTCATCGATTCCCTGGGGGAGCGCGAAGAATCTCAGCACGCCAGCGCTCTGATCGACCACTTCTTCCCAACGGAATTCGAGGAGACATTGAAACAGCGTAGCGGGGAGATGATGCTGAATCCCGACGAGGCTGCGCTGGTCTCGCAGATCAAGGAAAGGAGAGGTCTGCTGCTCAACTCGGTCAACGACGAGAATATCAAGCGTGGGTTTCCTCCAAATCTCCCGGGTGACGCACTGCTAACAGAACGTCAAGGCTTTCTTGTGAATCAATACGCGACATTCCACTTCCCCGAGGATCTCAGCGCCTTTCTCCGAAACCACCTATCCATGGTCGTCGAGTACGCAGATAAATACGGCGTCAATATCCCGATCAGCCAGCAGGATACCCAGTCTGTTTCGACAGACGCTCAGAATGGGCTGAATTGCGGCCAATGGAACCAAGGGGACCAGCAGCAACACGAGTCCCCGACCTTTGACTTGGCCGCCCTGATGCAGGACGTCGCCTCGAACTTTGAGAGCCACAAGAGCGAAGATCCGTTCGATGGGTACAACCCTGATGTGAGCGAACGAGACAGCCTTGAGCTGAGAAAGCTCCTTGAACAAGGACTGTCGAGCCACAAGTCCGAATACCGCCAGGAGCCGCAGGCCCAAACTGTGGAAGCCACGTCGGGCGCCACCATCCCTAGCGACCTAGCTTCGTTGATAGCCGGGACACTTGCTGGGGGACTGGAAAAGGTACCGGATGGCCTCCCCAACGTGCCAATGCCGTCGTTCCCGATGGCAGGCAATAATCCCGTCCATGGTATGTGCTCTCACCCGCTGTTTAGCAGCTTATTTGCCACTACATGCTTACCCCCGTCTCCAGCACCGCCTTCACAGTTCAAGACATCAACCGCTCAGACTCCCCAGCCGTCTTACCAACCGTACGCACATACTTCTGCGCCCCTTTCGCACTTCACGAGTCCTAGTGGGGACCAGTTGCCCCCTAACCAAAGCTCACCAAGCACCGTTCTGTACGAAAGAGCAAGACAGGCGGCAGTCGCAAAAACCAGCACTACATCGCGGCGAGAAGGACTGAGCACTACACGAAGGCCCTGGTCCCCTGAGGAAGAAAAGGCGCTCATGACGGGCCTCGACAAAGTCAAGGGTCCTCATTGGAGCCAGATCTTGTCTCTCTACGGGCCGAACGGCACCGTTTCCGACATCTTGAAAGACCGGACGCAGGTCCAGCTCAAGGACAAGGCGCGAAATCTCAAGCTGTTTTTTCTCAAGACCAACTCGGAGATGCCATATTATCTCCAGAGCGTCACCGGGGAGCTCAAAACGCGGGCTCCAACTCAAGCGGCTCGTAAAGAGGCTGAGGAAAAGCTCCGGCTCAACAAGGGGGGCGAGCAGCGGGAATTTAATGGCATCATGACTTTGGCCGGCGGGCTGCGTGATCCTCACCACCACAACAACACAGCAGCTGCGTCCAGACGGTCTGGCCCTCACAACAACACCAACATGCGCCCATCGGCCCTCTCTGGCACAGGTTCCCCTGCAAACCACCGACAACACGGCAGTCCCGCTGCGCCCCCAGTGCCCATTCCTGCACTTGGGAAGGCTGATTCTTCGGACCACCACTCTCTGCACCAGGTCAACAGGCTTCCTCAAATCCAGCCAGCCCCGCCCCAGCCCCACACATCGGCTCCGTCCCCGAATCCATCATCAGCCCCGGGCTTGCCGCAAGGGTCGGGACTGCTTGCGTCGGTGCAGGCTTCGCTGAAGCAGCACCAACGACAACCCCAGCAGAACCAACATCAACAGCACGCCATGAACCACACACAAGCACCGCATCAGCAACAGCCGGCGGCGTCTCCCTCTCAGTCATACTCGCGGGCACAGACAGCGGCGAACACCGTCAACAACCAGGGCTACGCAGCTGCTGCCAATACGCCCATTCATCACTCGCCATCTGATAATGCCGATGCCGCTCTCTATGCGACGCTATCGGCGGCTCTCCAAGCCTCTACCGCGTCGCAAACATGAACGAAATGAGAGTATGGCTTGTGGCGCTGAATAATCTGTCTAGCTGTCCAGAAAAGAACTGGACGCATTGCCGCAGCGTCATGACATAAGGGGATTTGAGGCGGTCGGGGGCTTGTCATTTCTTTCTTGGAGTTCAAGGTCTATGGGGCGGGGGTTCAAGGGGGGGTCAAGAAGTTTGGGACAATGGAATAGACACGAATAACGACTGGGTCAGCCTGGTATGGGATGGATTGGTGGTATTTTGATTTCACTGGCGTTTTGGGTACCGGGCTGGAGGGCGTGTCCTCGATTCAATAACAGGCATGATACCACAGGGCTGGAATAGGTACAGTTTGGAGATGGGGTTGGGGCGAATATGATATAGGTAGTGACTGGCAACCCGGAAGCGATTCAACCCTCAAGATTATTTACATCCGCTGAAATAGCTTGGCGTCGAGAGACTAAATGTGTCGGGAACCAGGATGAAGAGAATTTCTGAACGCGGTGCAACGAGATGTCTCCCGGGCCGAGGCCGAGGCGCAGAGCGGACCAGGGTCGTTTCTCAACATTATTGACACCCCTTAAAGCTCCACCCTGTCACCATGGCAACCACACATGTGGAAGACCAGGTGTGTTTACAGTCTGTTTGTTTGTGAGCACGACACATTGGAGATACTTGCCAAGGCCATCTAACGGCGGATGGAGGCCCAGAAATCCGAACTCGATGCCAATTGTTAAGCCAACAAGGCCTACGGTCGTGCCGACGAGGCCTTGCCAGGAGAGAATCGTCCCGCGGTACGAGGCAAGGCCATCTAACGGTTAATGGAGAGCTTGAAATCCGAACTCGAGGCCTATAAGTGTGCCGACGAGGCCTTCCCAGGAGAGAATTAGACCTCGCTCACTTGGCGAGAGGTCTCGCGCTTACAAATAAACCAGTTCGGGAGGAAGGAGTTGGTCTAGCTACTCTGGCAATACCGGGGCGTGACGGACCTGGCCGTCTCGGATTTCGGACCTGAACTGATGGAAGTCTACCTCTCCAAACGCCAAGGTCGTCCTATCCAAGCGGCACATCGAGTGCCGAAAAAAAGGTGCCCAGAGACTGGAAGTACGATGCCGTTCCAGAAAAGAGCAGCATAATATCTGGTCAACTGGCTGGATCAGCCCACCGGCAGCTGGGTGACGCGCTTTTCCGCGTCGTGGACCGCGCAGACCCCCGGTCTGAACTTAATGGGCGCGATGTTTCCCACCGCTTGATCACTCCATCCGACGAGGGCAAACCTTCCCGAGATTCCCCCTCCTACCGCCGGGACTCCACAGCCGTCAACTCGGACTCGGGGCGGCCTTCATTTTATCCCGGGCGTACACCACCACAGCCTTGCCCTCACCCGGCGTCCGCCGCGAGATATCAAAGAGATTCGAGGCCGCAACTAACTCGCTGAATTTAGTGTATCCATACGTACGGTGGTCAAAAGCCGGATTCCTCTTCGTCATCAAACTCCCGACCTTGGCAAGATTAGCCCACCCATCATCATCTGAAGCCGCCTCCACCGCCATCCGCAGCTGGTATTTAACACCAGCATCAATAGCCGGCGCCATCGACAGCGACGGCACGCGGCGGTGCTCGTTGCGCAGGAGGGTGGCTGGAGCGCTGGTCGGGGCCTGGGTGGTGTCGGCGACGACCGTAAGGGCCGGGGGGTCGATGGGCGCAATAATGGGCTTGAGGTTCTCAAAGTAGATGAACTTGTCGCAGGCGGACACAAAGGGCTTGGGCGTCTTGCGCTCGCCGAAGCCGTAGACGACGAGGCCCGACTCGCGGATGCGCGAGGCCAGGCGCGTAAAGTCGCTGTCGCTGGAGACGAGGCAGAAGCCGTCGAAGCGGTTGGTGTAGAGGAGGTCCATGGCGTCGATGATCATGGCGGAGTCGGTGGCGTTTTTGCCTTGGGTGTAGGCGAATTGCTGGATGGGTTGGATGGATTGGGTGAGGAGTTGGTCTTTCCTGGGGGGATGTTAGCTGGACCGGACTGTTACCGAGTGAGAGGAGGGGGATAGGGAAGGAGTACGAGGAGGGTGGTCAGGAAGGAGCATCCAGGAGGGTGGGCAGGGAAGGAGCACCCAGGGGGGGGGTCATAGAAGGAGCACCTAGGGGGGGGTCAGGGAAGGAGCACCCAGAAAGGGGGTCATGGAAGGAGCACCCGGAGGAGGGGGGTCAGGGAAGGAGCACGGGGAGGCGGCTTCCATACCATCCTCGGATATTGGACTCGGTCCAGTCACCGTAAGCGCGACGGACAAACGCGGTGCCATACTTGGCCACTTCGGCAAGCAGAGCGCTGGCTGCACTGGGTTGCGCGTTATCGGCATCAATTAGCACGGCAAGCTTGGTGTTGGTGTCGGTTGCCATGTTGGCTGCGGCAACAGAATTTGTGTTGTGCGGAAACCCGATTCTTTCCTTCGCTCCACCTGGAAGATTTGCTCACGGTTGGCCTCTCGGGCACTTATGCAAACCGCGATTGTAGAGGTTGGTTGGACCGTTTGTAGAATCGCGGGTGGAGGGCGGATAGGTGGATCCGAGACGTCAACTGCAAGCTAATGGATGGGTGCAAGGGTGGGGATATCAGCTCGAGGCCCTAAAAAGCAAGCAAAAGGTGTGTATCTGTACCGGCCAGGCCTTTTCAAACAAGGCCGAGATCTGTCCCCAAACAAGCCCTATCTAACAAGACCGCCAGCCTCGAGTTCCGGCCTCAGGACCTTGGTAGGTATCTCGAACGTCTCGCGCTACCAAAAATACCAGGGCTATCCGTTCAAGATGTCTACCAAGGCCCTTGAAGTCGGAACTCGAGGCGCGTATCTGTGCCGGCTAGGCCTTCTTCAGGAAGAGCGAGGCCATCTCGCAAGTGAGAGAGTGCCACCTGACAGGACTGCAAGCCTCGAGCTCCTATATAAAGGCCTGCAGTTCCGAATTTAAGGGTTTGATTAGAAAGGTGCACAGCCTTGCAATGTACCTTGAAGTCCTCGCGCCAAAAAAACCCCCCCATGGAGGGCTGGATTGTATGCCAGGCTGTGAGGTGGGATGAAAGATGGATGGGAGCGTTTGACGGCGGGGATCTTTCACAGCGGGGGAATTGGAGATCTCCCCGCATTCGCTGCAAGCCCCTTGCCCCCCCACAGAAGAGGGGAAATGGGTCGATCGGGACTTGGAGCATTGGAGCGCTAAGCCCAGTGCGGCGCAGCGCCAAGGACAGGCCTGGGAGGGTTCCCGTCAATGCAATCAGGGGCGACGTGTTTTCGGACGACGACAATCGTTCGCATCGTCGCTCGCTCGCCAGCACCAGCACCAGCACCCGCGTTACATGTGTGCGACTCGTCGCAAGATGGCATGAAACCATGGCGCGTACCTCTCTGATTCTGCTTGGCCTGGTTGCTGGCCTCCAGGCGACAGGCGCCGCGAAACTGGTTCCTGGAAAAGGGTTCGACCGACTCGTCACAATATGGCTGGAGAACCAGGTTAGTCTCTTATCAATTGATACAAAGTCTGGGTCGCTGATCATTTTCCGCCGTGTAGGACTACGCCAAAGTCGTCCTCGACGATGCCTTCAAAGACTTGAAGAAGCAGGGCATCTCCCTGACCCGAACCTTTGCCGCAACACACCCGAGCCAGCCCAACTACCTGGCCGCCATCGCTGGCGACTACTTTGGCTGTAACCACGATGAGTTTGCGCGCATGTCCGAGAGCGTCTTCACTGTTGCCGACTTGCTCGAGTCCAAGAATATCTCATGGGGCGGCTACTTTGAGGACCTGCCAGGCCCGGGCTTCATGGGCGACTACAGTGACGGCGTCGACGGAATGACGCCCACTGGCGATTGGGACTATGTTCGAAAGCACAAGTACGTCCCTAGGTACTTCACAACCATGAGGCACCCACTAACATGCCCCAGCCCATTTGTAACCTTTGACAGCGTCACCAACCAAGGTCACCGCCTTCTCCAACTCCTATCGTTCAATGATTACCACAGGGATTTCGCCGCCAAGAGAGTCCCTCAGTTTGTCTTTATGACGCCCAACATGATGCACGATGGTCACAACACTACGCTCGAGGTGGCCACAAAGTGGTCCCGCGACTTCATCAAGCCCATGCTCGCCGACAAGGCCTTTGACGGGCGCACCCTTGTCATTCTCACCTACGACGAGTCCGAGACGTACGAGAAGCCCAACCAGATCGCCACGCTGCTCCTGGGCTCGGCCATCCCCGCCCATCTCAGGGGAACCGAGGACAACACTTTTTACACACACTACAGCATGCTGTCCACCATCGAGTACAACTGGGATCTGCCGAATCTGGGGCGGTACGACGTCGGCGCAAACGTGTTTAAATTTGTGGCCGATGCCGGCGGTTACAAGCACAACAAGGACCCGGAGAACGCTGCGGCGGTGGACAACTCTCTGTCCTACTTCGGCATCCTCCACAACGAAACAGAACACGTTGTTCCGATTCCACGACCGAATATGAAGCTCATTGGCTCGAGCGGCCGCGGGATTCTGGAGGACATCAAGGAGGCGTGGCCACCCACCAAGAAGGACAGGACGCCGTACGACGGGAGCGGAAGGGTGCACGACGCAGGACATCCGCCCGTGTATGGCCCAGAAAAGGCCAACACTCCGTAGATTAGCACGGGGTGCTATGCCATTATTCTCCCAACAATTCTATACCCCCTACAAGTTCAGAGTGTCGCATCTCCAGGGCATTTTGTTTTGAGAAACGATGTTGCGAAAAGATATTCCCACACAAGGCGCCTGCTTTCGTCTCTCTTATCGGGCCCCTTCCTTCCAGACATCTGATCGAAACGAACACCCACTTCTTGCAGGACCACCGACTTCCGCTTTTGCAGGAAGCCACGCCCAAAAAAAAAAAAAAAAGACAATGGCGACCCATCCTCGGCACACCTCGAGGAAGTCGCCCGGCCAAGCACTTTGATCCGCATCTCGGTTCCTGGAACGTCGACTCGGCCAGCCTTTTCAAGTTCGACTTCCACCAGTCTTGTCCTTTCTGCTCCCTGTGCTCCTATGCGGCTACCCCGTATTCCCTTGACATCTTCACTGGCATTTCATGGCACTTCGTTCCCGTCACGGACGTTGATGCTCTTTTCTTGGAAATTCTCTGTGACCAGCTATCCTCCCCTCCGCCTTGCCGTCGACAGCGGTACCATTTGACACGCTGGCGCCATGGTCGTGTTCTGCTGTTGCACCGCCCCTCGCTCGCTGTCCGGGCCTCGAACGACAGGAGACGACCCGGCCTGGCCAGCACCTCCTCCGCCCGTTCGGCTGCCCGGCCCGCTCACTCTGAACCCCGTCGTTCCCGTCCCCGTCACCTTTCCGATCTCTGCATACTCCACCGTGCCCACGGGTCGGCCTATGCCCGCTTCCCTCGTGCCGATTGATCCCGTCGACGTTGGCGAACTGGTCATTGAAGATTCAGACAACGACGAAAGCCCCGACTCGGGAACTCACAACAGAAGCGCAAGCAGCACCCTCCAGCTTGTCCGGACACACCTGCGTCGCCATATCTCTCAGGATTCCCTCTCCAAGCGCAAGTCTCGATCGGCCGTGGGCAGCAGCCAGGAGGAGATTGAGCGCCGTGCCGAGCTGAAGAGGCTGAGGCACAAGAGAATACAGGAGGAGCTTTCCAGCGAAGACGACAACAAGACACCGCTCGGCGAGACATCAAGTCAGCGACACAATGGAGCATCGATGGAGATACTCCCACACGGTGGGCCACGAGACACCATCGAGTTTTCCGTGACGGAGGACAGCAGGATTGACCCCGACACCCAAGGCGTGAGTCCGGGAGACGAGAACACCAAGGATCCGGCTCCGACGTCGCCCACGCCAGGGAATGCTGGGGGCAACAGTCTGGAAGCTCGTCGAGCGAGCAGCCCGCAATTGCTTCCAAGAACGGCCAGCCAGAGCCTAGTTCGGACAAGACATTCTCTCCCACAAATGTCACCAGATCCACTGTCAAGGCGCTCGTCAACATTCAACGATGGCTGCTCTCTCGTATCTTGGCGGCTTTCGTACAATGCAGGCCAGTTGGACGAGTTTCTCGGATACCCCGACGCGGAAGATGCTTCTAGGATGGCCAGCTCGTCCCAGGGCTTCCCACTTTCCGCTGACGGAACCACGCTGGACTTGTTGTCTGCAACTATTCCCCTCTCCAACTTGCTATCGCGTTCCCACTCTTCACCCGCCCGCCAAGGCACTCCAGAGAATGAGGATAGCTCCGATATGGGGAACGACCAGTCGCCACTCAGCACCTGGTTACGAAGCCAGGGACTCCGGTCGGCTACTCCTTCCTTCAGAGGCGCGGGGCAATCCGACGATGATAACGAGAGCGAGGGAAGCATCCAGCAGGCCGAAGTTGTCGTCTTGAGGCGGTGCAGCTCGGTACAAAACCTGGCCGTGCGAGAGACCGACCTTCCCTCTCCTGACGTTGGTCGTCTGCACGACGTGGATGTTGACAATCGGCTCGCTACTCGCTGCTTAAATACCGAAGAGGTCATATTCCAGTCTGAATCGGGAGGAGTCGGCGGCCAGGCACGATCGAGCAAAGGTCGGTCCAGCTTGCATGGCCGATTCGAACCCAAGGACAAACTGCCCGAGAACGAGTCCAGAACAGCGACGGTCAAGGGAAAATCGGTACCCCTTGGTGTCATTACCAGTTCTTCTTCAGTCTATCCCTCGACGGCGAACAGTGCGGTGCCCACGCCAGGCACCTCATCGCCTCATACCCCGGATTGGGTGGTCAACAACGGCTACCCCTCGCCATTCAGTCTCCCAGGGTTCAGTTGTGAGTGGTGCCCCATGCTCTGCTCTTTCAGGCAGTGGCTGACTTGAGAACCAGGGCTTGATACTGCAAACAACCCATTCCTAGGCAACGATTCCGACGGAAGCTCTCGTCGGACGGGCAAAGAATCTTCCAACACACCTGCCAGCGCGACTGCCAACCAACACGCGTCTTCGCGGCTCCCGTTGTCAACCCCCCCGTCATCCGCCCAGCACCGAGAAGGCTCGAGGGCGGAGAGAATAATGGGCAAATTTCGGCTTGGTCACGGTGCCCCCGCCGCGCTCAGTGGGCATGGAAGATTCCACAAGGGCCGTGGTAGCCGCCTACCCCCTGTCCCGGAATTCGAGAAGCCCTCGCTGCTTGCTCGCCTGCATCTCACCCTTCCACGGAGGGCCAAGCTGGCCGCAAAGACGTATGATGGACCAGGACTCGACACGCGGCATAGGCCTACCCTGGCGAGACAGCCCCTTCCCCTGTTCATGGACCATCACAAGCGAGTGCATTCTGGAGTGTCGCAGAACAAGTACCCGTCACCGTACTCACCATCGCGCGCATACGGCCTCTCCGACCCTGACGACGATACCGCTGAACTTTGGCAACGGGCCATCCAAAATGCCATTCAAAAGGAAACCAAGTCGCGACACTCACGCTCGTCCGGACACGGCAGCCACGCTCGGAGGTCAAGCCTCCCAGATGATGACATTCGCAGAAAGACGCAAGAGTCAACTCCCCGACTCAGGCACCACCGTAGCTCTATTGCAAGCAGTGGTAAGGCGTTGGACGCAACATATCCGATGACGCCGATTTCGCCCTTGGCAGGCGCAAGGTCGTACTTTTCCCCCCCTCAAAGCGGATCGGATATGTCGCCCATCGAAAGCCCCTCGGAGATGCGTCGATGTGGGACCGAGTCTCGGGGTACTGTAGCAAGTCAGTCCTCGAGCACCAAAGAGCACAGAAGGCAGTTCTCCCGGATCCCGGACTCGTGGGCTCGGTTTTCGTCTCACACCCGTGCTGAACGCAGCGGGTCAGCCCTCAACACCGAAGATGCGACCCCTACTGATATTTCGCCTCATCCGTGGTCGGAACAAGAGGCAGGGGATCGCTCTGTCGACAGTGGCATGGAATCTGTACCGCAGTCACCCAAATCCGTTCAGCGTTCCATCTCGGGGAGGTTTGGTAAGGCCGTGGTGTCTGGAATCAGCAAGCTCATCCATTCCAAATCGTCGCCAAGTCACTCCAGCCCGAGGTCGGACAAGAGCCACCGCAAGAGCTTCGATCGCCGCCGCCATTTGGAGTATCCCGAGCTGGTGCTGCCCCAAAATGAGGATATGCACGAGGAGCTAAAGGCCTTGGAGCATGAAGTTCATCATTTGAAGGGAACCGCGCATGTGTCCTGTCCTCGAGCTGTTCGCGGCGCCAGCGATGACAACAACATTTCGCTCAGCCCCAAAATGGCGTCCCTTCTACACACAGATGGCGCTTGTGAAGCGGCCCTGGATGACCCAACGACGCCAGCGCAGGTTGCCATGTATTCCAAGGGCTCCGCTACTACATCCACAGACCGATTCGTTACACCTATGAGCTCCCTGTCGCCAGAACATGGCAGCAGTTCCTCGTTTCATTCTTATGAGAATTCACGCCCTCATTCCCGCATTACAGTCACACTGCCCGCAGAGAGTCTCGTGGAGGGGGCAACTGATGCCGGATCAGGCACAACTCCAACAACATCGCCTCAGTCAAGAACAACCACCGATGAGGAATCTGGAGTCTCTGACTGCACCAGCCGTCCGACAAACTCTGAGAAGGGCACCGAATCCCGAAAAGAATATCCCTTGTTGACGGTGGACAGGTTGGGAGACTCAGAGGGCATCGACTGGAGCTATCAGTCCAGCGGGGGCAAGCATATGTCGCTCCGCGGCAGGAAGAGCGAGACGGGAAAGCCTGACGGGGCACCCGGCAAGGCGGTGGCGTCGGCTTGAGGGGGGTAATGCAAGGCGTGGTATCTTTTTTTGCTTTGTCGGTGGCAGATTTAGAGAGGCCGCGGTGTATATCGTTTTCTGTTCATGAGTCTTTTGGGGGAAGGGTGAGGGATTCATGTATGGTATTGTTCTGACATTCATGGTGGTACCTAGAGGTGTGGTGGTGAAGGAGAGATAGATAGCCGGGGTAATGGGGTTATTTTTCGTGTAATGGAGTGGGTGGGCATTGTTTGGGAGGGAAGAATAAATTCTGATGGGTTGCCATATTGCCATGACGTTTTCTCCGTGACTGTCTGGTGAGCTTCGGGTTGTCTGTCTCCAGTGTTTAGTCTCTGGGTGATGGGTGTGCTTGGGTCCGATGGATGCTCCGAGAGAGTAGAGGTTGAAGCAGGCAACCTGACCATCTGACCTCAACACATTTGTCTTGAGTGGAGGAGGTGGGTTTACGAGTACCTGCTTCGAGGAGGTGGTTGACACATCAGTTTGTAGTAGAATAGCACCCGGTTTACTAATCCATTTGCTTCTCCGACTCTTCATGTTACCTGATGAGCTTAGCTTGCAAGACACAAGAGGCGGAGAGAGGCGGAGAGGCGGAGTGGCGAGCAGACGGGAGCATGGAAGGTTACACTGCGGCTGGAGAGCAAAGTTCCCCGAGTCTCTGATACGCGGTTTGGACAGCAGCCTGTCCTACGTGAGAATGGACTTATTCAACGGTCACCATCCAATGCTGGGCAAGTAGGAAGGTTAGCACGGGACCGCGATCAAGATGACTGCAGATGACATGGCCGCTTTGTGGTCATGTTTTCGGGCGGGGAGGCGAGGAGGGGTTTCGCGGCGATTGGTTCTCACGATACGATGCGTGCCGGGATCCCGGGGGCATCGACTTGCATGTCCCGGGAGGAAGGAGGCTTACCGTACCCAGCTAGAGTGTGTCCACAGGGCTGATGCGGGTGCCTGGCAGAGGAGGGGGAGGAGGCTGGGTGGTCCGAGGCTGGGGGAAAGTCGGTATGGGATGAGGGTGTTGTGAGGAGTATAAGGTCTCGAGTTGTCCTCTTCGTGATGGGTTTGTTTGTCCAAGGCCTGTAAATCACAACATCACCTGCGATCCATCTCCTATCCCAGACGAGGACTCCTCACAGACCTGTACTTTACCTTCTCACTTCTCCCGCCCCCCCATCCCCCACCATGGCAACCCCCGACCCCGTCCCGTCCACCACCACCACCCCTTCCCCCAAAAAGGACTACACCAAAACCCCCCAGGAAATCGTCCACGACTTCTGGGACCGCTACTTCACCAAGAAGCCCGGCAAGGTCACGTCCATCTTCCCGCGCGCCCTCTACGCCACCCTCCTCCCGCCCGTGCTGCCCCGCGACGGCGCGCACTCGTCGCGCAACGCCGCCGAGTCGTACGAGGCCGCCGCGCGCGCGTGCCGCGACCAGGTCCGCCGCATCGTCCGCGAGTGCAATCGTACTAATGAGAAGTTCACGGACCCGGATTTTGATATCGAGTCGGATTGGGCTAAGAATTGTCTGAATGGGTTGATTCGTGGGGAGAGTGCGGGGGAGACGCCGGCGACGGAGGCTGAGGGGGCGGCTGGTGGTCCTCGGAGGAGTGAGGTGGCCGGGTTTCGAGGCACGCGGGCCGTGGGGGATAGCAGTGAGTACTATGCGCCGGGGTCGATTCACAGGCTGGATTGGATCTTTGAGTCGCCGCAGTTTACGGTGGACGGGTTCTCGTCGTCGGATATCAAGCAGGGGCAGAATGGGGATTGCTGGTGGCTGGCGGCGGTGGCGACGATTGCGCACCGGCGGGAGTTGATGGACAAGGTGTGCGTGGTACGGGACGAGGAGGTGGGCGTGTACGGCTTCGTGTTTTACCGCGACGGGGAGTGGATCCCGACCGTGGTCGACGACACGCTCTATCTGAGCTCGCCCGACTTTGACTTTTTCGGCGACTGGTACGACTCGACGCAGAAGAGGTCGCGCGAGTGGAGGAAGCGGCACCAGACGGGGTCCGAGGCCCTCTACTTTGCCCAGTGCGAGGACGCCAACGAGACGTGGCTCCCGCTGCTCGAGAAGGCGTACGCCAAGGTCCATGGCGATTACGAGGCCATCTCGGGGGGCTTCCCGGGCGAGGCGGTCGAGGATATGACGGGCGGCGTGTCGACTACGGTGGCGTCCAACCGCGTGCTGCGGAAGGACAAGCTTTGGAAGGAGTTGGTGAACGCGGATGGTTCCTTCGTCTTCTCCCTCTCGGCAATTGGGACCGGGTGGGACGTCGAAACAAAGGGGGGGCTGATGCTGGGCCATGCTTATTCGATCCTCAGAGCGACTGAGGAAGTGGATGAGGATGGCAACAAGATCCGGTTGGTGAGGATCCGCAACCCCTGGGGGCAGAAGAGCTCCAGCGGAGTGGGTGAATGGAACGGGCCATGGTCGGACGGCTCCAAGGAATGGACGCCGTACTGGTAAGTAACTACCCTTCTCGCAGAGCAAGGGCCAAGGCTGACGGGTGTGATTCCAGGCTCAAGAAGCTCAACCACAAGTTCGGCGACGATGGCGTCTTTTGGATGTCGTTCCAGGATGTGCTGGACACCTTCATGTACATCCACCGCACCAGGCTCTTTGACGAGAAATGGACCGTCGTCCAGCAGTGGACCAGCGTCAACGTCGGCTGGGTGTCGGGATATCTCAACAAGAAGTTCATCATCCAGGTCAAAAAGGGGGGGACCGTCGTCATCGTCCTGACTCAGCTGGACGAGCGGTATTTTATCGGCCTCGAGGGTCAGTACGACTTCAACCTCCACTTCCTCCTCCAAGAGGCCGGAAGCGACGAGCACATCTGCCGTGTCCGGCCAGCCCACGAGTGGGAGAGGAGATCGGTCTCCTGCGAGCTCACCCTCGAGCCTGGCAAGTACGAGGTGCTTCCCAAGATTGTCGCCTCTCGCAAGGACAAGGGCCGCGATGTTGAGGATGTGGTCAGGGGGTGGGCCGACAAGAATCCGACAAAGTTGCGTCAAATTGGTATGCAATATGATCTTGCCCATGCCAAGGGTGGCATCCCCGACGAGGACGCCGTTGTGAGCCAAAAGAAGGAAGAGAAGAAGAGGAAGGAGGAAGAAAAGAAGCGAAGGGAAAAGGCCAAGAAGGAGAAGGAAAAGGCCAAGAAGAGGAGGGAAAGAGAGCAGGCAAAGAAGGTGACTGTGACGGTTGAACCAGGCCCCGCGGTCGAGATCAAGGTTACAGGAAAAACGGAAGAGGAAAAGGCCGACAAGGCTGAAGATGCTGTCGTGGCCAAGTCTGAGGAAGCAACTGCTAAGCCGGAGGAGAACAAGGAGACTAAGGAAGCCGGAAGCGCCGCTCCAAGGGATTCGGTTGCCGCCATCGATGCCTCCGCGTCCAAGGTAGTGCCCGCAGACGGAGTGGTCGAAGAGGAAGAGGACGAGGAGGAAGAGGAGGAAGAGGACGAGGAGACGTCGGAGGAACCCCCGGTGGACGACGACAACGCCCTACGCCCTTGGAATGCCGTTTGTGTCATGGGTCTCCGAGTCTACACCATGGACTCGGATGTCACGGTTGCACTGGCCGAACCAAAGAGCGTCGAGGAGGCATCCAGCTTGGTGGTCGACTCCAAGGCTGCTGGAGCGACCATGTAGAGCTGGAAAGTTGGTGTCGGCTGTTTTGGTCAGATGGGGAGCGAGCACTTTGTACTATGCAGTATACCCCCCTCAATTCTGGGAATGAGAACAAGAGTTTGTTGATAGTTGATGAGGATGAAGTTTCGAATTTCAGGCACGACGAAGTACCGGAGGAGGTGCAGGGCGCCAAGTGCCCGCCCGCTGCCACCACGGTGAAGGGCCCACTATGGTCCTAACAATTGTGCCGCAGAAGCAGGCGGAGATCTGGTAGCACCTGGATGCGACACGGATGTCTGCCGGTTACGGGCCGGTCAGTGAGAGGCCCGTCGCGACGTCATTTAGCCTTGGACATTTCACGACTCTTGAACAAACGATGAGCTTTCCCATGGGACCCCTAGATTCTCTGGATCGGTAATTTAGAGAGTTGGCGGAGGGAAAGGGGGTGGGTTCTTTGCCCGAACGACTGAGCTGAGTCCCACGTGATGCTGCCCTTTCCTCTGCCGGGCAGTGCCAGCTGAACGCGGTTCGCGCCCAAACCCGCCTCGAGCTTCGCTCACTGTGTCCCAAACGCCAGCCACCACGAGCTTCGGCTTGCTCAACTCCCAACACTCCCAACAGCCCTTTTCGATCCGCGATCCGTCGGAAACGACGCGTCGTATCGCGATTTTATTTCCTATTGTCGCCCACATTTTGAAATACGTCTTCGGGGACGCACCCGAGGTTCCCATCGGGAAATTGGTGCTCTCGTCAGATCTCGGGTCTCAGTCCTTCATTCCTCGCCTCGCCAGCCTTCTCATCCGGCCCCCGTCGCCCTCGTCCCACGCTGCTGTCCCACCGTCATCGTCGACCACAAACCCGCCAGCACGGCCCCTCGTTACCCTCGATGTCGAATCCCTCGACTGGCCCTTCGCTCCTCGAACCCCTCTTCTGTTCTCGACATGCCGCCCCCAAACACACCCGAGGAAGGGGTGCCGCGTGAGGACAATGCCGTGGTCCGACGAGTGTACAACGTCCCGGCAATCTACGTCCCCCTCCGACCTCACATCATCTCCGAACCGCCCCCGCCCAGCCCTCCGCCGCGAGCCCCCACCGCTCCGCCCGCCGCAACGACCGAGTCCTCGAGGGCCACGACGCCCAATCCCTCGATCCCCTTCTCCCGACCAAGCTCGCCGGGGCGTGCGAGCCCCGAACCCACCCCCTGCACGAACCGATCCTGCGTTCTCCCCATCAACTACCAAGACCTCCAATACGAGTCGGAAGTGGACAAGAGCCTCGAGTGCCCCATCTGCCGCACACCCTTCCACCAGCCCCTGACCACCAAGCTGTGCGGCCACACCTTTTGCGCCGCCTGCCTCGACCGCGCCCTCGAGATCCAGCCCGTCTGCCCCATCGACCGCCAGCCTCTCAACGCGTCCCGAGACCTCTGCCACACGCGCGTCTTGCTCGACCAGCTCGACCGCCTGCGCGTCAAGTGCCCGAACCGCTGCTGCGACCACGTCTGCTCCCGCGAGCTCCTGGGCGTACACTACGAACGCTACTGCGAGTACACGCTCGTGCACTGCCCCGATCCTGACTGCGACCTCCGCATCGCGCGCGGCGAAGCTCGCCTCGACAGGGGCTGCCTACACACCTTTACTCAATGCCAATACTGCAGCAAGGAGGTCATGGTGGCGAGCCTCGAGGAGCACTACGACGCCGACTGCGGCGGGCACACGGCCAAGTGCGCGAACTGCAACGCCATCGTGGTCCGGCATCGCATGGAGAAGCACACGGCCAAGGACTGCCCGCGCACCGTCGTGGCATGCAAGTGGCGGCCGTTTGGGTGCACCGAATGGGCGCCGCGCGAGGACGTAGAGAAGCACGAGCAGGGCCAGTGCGTGTATCAGGCCATCGGACGTCTGGTGCGGGACCGCATGGAGGACCGGATGATGATCGGGGAGCTCAAGGAGCGGCTCTCCAATATGGAGGAGCGGCTGCACACGTCGGAAAAGAAGAGAAGGCGACACCGGACCGACGGTCTACACCACGGCATGGGCGGGGGCGAGCCGGCGCCCTTCGTGCCGGACCTGGACCTCAACGACAGCCCGCGAGCTACGGCGTCGTACAACAACGGGGCGTTCGAGTCGCCTGAGGACTACATGCTGGCACAGTTTGAGCGCATGGAAACCAAGATGGAGGACCTGCGCAAGATGATTATGGAGCTGGACGGCCACCACAGCATGCGGCTCCTCAACGACACAATGCGCATGAACGAGCAGATTGCCGAGCTCGGCAGCAAGGTTGGGGTGCTGGGGATGCACACGACGTGGCTGATGAATGTCCAGAGGCAGAGCCGGGGCCAGCCGCGGGCGGGCGCTGGAGGCCCACCGCCTGGCCCGGGGATGGGTGGAGGTGGAGGAGGGGGAGGTGGAGGAGGCGGTGGTGGTGGTCCCGGCGGCGTCATCATCGTTGGGGGCAGCGGCGCGAGGGTCATTCCGGACGACGAAGGAAGGAGGTATTACAACCAGTCGAGGAGAAACAGCGACGGGAGAGGAGAGCCGCGCCTTTGACAGCAGGACAGGAACTTGGGCATCGCAGCATTTTGGGGGGGACGGAGCATCATGGATTGGAGCTATTGATTTTTCTGCGCATCGTTGCTTGGGGTATTTGTAGCGGGCGTTTTTGGGGCGGTGTTCAGACCTGATCAAAGGGAATTCCCAAAACAAAGAACAGACAGTCACGATACCATAGGAACGAGAAATAGAAGAAATGTGGTGAACATGGTATGAGCATTCCAGGGTCTGGTAGCTCCAAGGTGAATGTTGCAATTGTCTCTAGAGATGGTTGGTCTTGTGGACGGGCTGTCTTGGTTCCATCTGATGGATGGGGTGAACTGGCTCTCTGGTTCCAACTTCCATGTTGCCTCCGAGTTGCCCGAGCGCCCGAGACAAGCTTGACCTGACCGCTGAATCTGAAAGCTGCAGGGGAGGAAAGCTTGTCTTTTCAGGCCTGTAATCTTCTCTTCCACGCCAAGAGAAAAAACCGGCTTCCCGTGAACAACCTCACATCACAGCAACGTGTTTCGGGCATTAATAATTCACCTTGGAGGTCCCCTCAGGACCAGAGTCGGGGGCTTCTGTGAGATTCGACCAGACGAAACTTTACAGTGGAGCTCTGCCGAATCAGCGCTGCGTCCTGGCGCGTCTGCTCGGATCCCCCACGTCAGTCCTCTCCGCCGTGCCCCCTGCCACCAACAGCAGCCTCGCCAGACCCCGCCATTCCACTTCGAAGCTATCGAGCTCCAGCTGCTCCAGGCAAACGTCCCTCGCCGAGCCTTCTTCCATCCTCCTCCTGCATCTCGTCTGCCCGCTCCCCTCACCCCCTCCCTTGACTTTCTGAGCAAGCCTACCTCGCCCACCCCATCCCGACCAGAGAATCGCGCTTGGTTCGGCTGTCGAAATGGACCCAAACGAACAACCGCCCCCCGCGGCGACGGCGGATGCCCCCGACCAGGACACGATGGAGCAGATTCGCCGTCGGAGACTCGAAAGGCTCGGGGGACCGCCCTCGTCGACATCCACGCCCAAGCCCGAGGGCACCGAGTCTGCCTCCTCTTCGCCTGCCCCGGGCACCACCTCCGACAAGGTTGACAAGGGAAAGGGAAAGGCACCGGCTTCTTCCGCGCCGTGGCCCAACATCACCTTCTCGCCACCGCCGTCGCAGGCCCCGCCTACAGGTAGCGTTGCCGCAAAGAGAAAGAGAGAGTTGGCACAAGTTGATCCGGCCCCAGCGACCCCCACGCCGCGGAAACATGTTCCTCCCAAGGAGGAGTCCATCGACGACTACGCCGACCGCGTCCTGTGCTCCGTGTTCCGCATCACCCTCGACCCCAGCCGCGACACCGACAGCTCCGGTCACAAGCTCACCTTTCTGCCCGTCCTCAGCCAGGAGCTCGCCGAAGAGCATGCGCCGCTGAAGTTGACAGCGGACAGGCTGGAGGAGGCCATCGTGGAGGCTGCGACCGCCTATCCTCACAACCTGCCGCTGCTCAACTACCTCCTTCCATGCTGGAAGCGTGTGAATAGGGCTCTCAGACTTCTCCGGGGACCAGCACCACAAAAGGAGGAGGTGCTGAAAGAGGCCAAGCGCTTGTGCTTTAGCAACTGCATCTTCGCCCTCTCGGTGCCAGAGCTCTTTAGGTTTGTCATGTGTCCTTGTTGCTGCCCACCCGACGACTGACGAGTTCCTACCTCCAGCCGAGAGCCAAATTCCCAGCACGATTCCTTGATGCCCTATCTCCTTCGCGAGGTAGACAACGAGAATGGACTGTGCATCGATTTCGTCAACGAGGCCATGTTACGCATCGATGACGACGACACAATTCTTCCCCTGTTCACCAAAGCCATGGTCGACATCAGTGCTCAGCTGGCGAGAATGAGCATGAACGACTCGTACAAGCCGGCTGTCAATGCAAGCTCTCCTGTAAATCCAGTTGTGCCGCTGTCCATGCTAACAACCCAGGCCTTGTTGACATACTCGAGATACCCTCCCCTTCTGAACGCACTGGCGCAAGATCCCCTCTTTCAACTCGCGGTATCAGCTCCTGCGATTGAAAAGTCGACGATCTTGGGCCCCTTCTTCAGAATTTCCCCCCTCCAGCCCGAAGTCACCACGGTCTACTTTGCAGGACCGCGCACGATGGACCAGGGGCGCATCCGCTCATCGCAATCAGCTCTGCAAATGACACTTAACACGCACCAGTCCGACCTCCGGACCATCATCAATGCCTTTGTGCGTGCTGGTCCTCTGGCCAAGACCAAAGTGCTCGACTGGTTTGCCTACATCATGAACAGCAACCACAAGCGCCGAGCCCTGCAAGTCGATAACAGAGAAGTGTCCTCGGATGGGTTCATGATGAATGTCACCGTCGTTCTCGACTACCTCTGCGAGCCCTTTATGGACTCGACCTTTTCCAAAATCGAACGGGTGGATGCAGATTACTTTCGCAAGACACCCCGGCTGGATATCAAGGAGGAGACCAAGATCAACGCCGATCAGGCCCGATCTGATGCCTTTTATGCGAACCGGCTGGATGGGGAAGCCAATTTCATCACCGAGATCTTCTTCCTGACCCTCGCCGCCCACCACTACGGAAGCGAGGCGACGAACACCAAGATGAAGAATCTCGACAAAGACATCAAATACTACAACAAGAACCTGGCAGCCATGGAGAACGAGAGGCACAAGTTCGCCAATCATCCTAATGAGCTTCGGCAGCTCGACCTTGCGCTGGTCAAGTACACAGCCGTCCTCGAAAAGGCCATGTCGCTGAGATTCTCGATAGAGGGCGTGCTGCTTGATGACAAGATGCAGGCTCGGTCTCTCCAGTTCATGAGATATGTCACCGTTTGGCTGCTCAGGGTTGCCAGCCAGTCCGATTACAAACCTGACAGGGAGCTCAAGCTCCCTCTGCCCGCGGAACAGCCCGAGGCCTTCCGCTGTCTCCCCGAGTACGCACTGCAAGACGTTGTCGACAACTTTAAGTTTGCCTTTCGATACGTGCCGCGGGTTGTCATGTCGGCAGTTGGAGAGGAGCTGGTTGCACTTTGTGTCACGTTCCTCGAGTCCTCCGAGTACATCAAGAATCCCTACCTCAAGTCATCGTTGGTATCCCTCCTCTTCCATGGCACCTTTCCCACCTACCATCTCAAGACGGGCGTCCTGGGCCACATCATGACGAACACCAAGCTGGCCAATGACCACCTCCTCCACGCTGTTATGAAGTTCTACATTGAGTGCGAGTCGACGGGCGCGAGCAGCCAATTCTACGACAAGTTCAACATTCGGTACGAGATTTTCCAGGTCATCAAGGCTGTCTGGACCAACGATCACTACAAGCGGCAATTGACGCAGTCGAGCAAGTGAGTCTTTCGATCCCCAGCCCCAACGTCGCTTCCCCTGCTAACCCATCCCAGGACAAACCGTGACTTTTTTGTGCAGTTTGTCAACCTGCTGATGAATGATGCCACGTATGTCCTCGACGAGGGCCTGGGGAAGTTCCCCAAGATCCACGACTTGCAAATGCAGCTCCGAGACCCGAACCTGGCCGATGAAGACAGGGAGAAGCTGGACGAGGAGCTGCAGACGACGGAAGGACAGGCTGCCTCGTACATGCAGCTGGCGAACGAGACGGTGGGCATGATGAAGCTCTTCACCAACACGCTCCCGGGCGCCTTTACCATGCCCGAGATTGTCGGGCGTCTGGCGGCCATGCTGGACTTCAACCTCTCGGTCCTGACGGGGCCCAAGTCCAAGAAGCTCAAGGTGGACAACCCGGAAAAGTACTTTTTTAACCCCAAGGCGCTCCTCCCCGAGCTGGTCGACATCTACCTCAACCTCGGCTCGAACCGGGAGTTCATCGAGGCTGTGGCCGCCGACGGTCGCTCCTACAACCCCCACATGATGCAGGCCACGCTTGAAATTCTCAAGAGCAAGGACCTCAAGGATCCGCATGAGCTCGTCGCCTGGGCCACGCTGTGTAACAAGTTTGTCGAGGCCAAGATCGAGCTCGAGCAGCTCGAGCTCGACTATAGCGACGCGCCGGCCGAGTTTGAGGACGAGATCATGGGCGACCTGATGAAGGACCCCGTCATCCTCCCGTCCAGGCACGTCCTCGACCGCTCGACGATTGTACAGCATCTGCTGTCAGACCCCAAGGACCCGTACACGCGTCAGCCCATGACGATTGAGGACGTGGTGCCCGACGTGGCGCTCAAGGCGCGCATCGACGCCTGGAAGGAGAGCAAGCGCGCGGCGGCGCTGGCGGCCAAGACGGATGCCATGGATACTACGGCCTGAGCGGGTGGTACATATTTTGAGATTGTCCATCTGGCCAGGGGCGGAAAATGTCCGTCGGCGGATGGTGCCACATGAATACAAACATGAAACGGCATTGGAGTCGGAGTTGGGAGTCCGAGAACAGGCGGACGGGTACATCTGGGAAGAGGTGATTCATGTCATTGGGGGTGTTTGGTCTTTTGGGTTGGGCGGCAGGGGTGTGTTTGTTCTTGTACAACTAGGAGTCATCTCGACCATCAGCGACTGGCTTGGGCTGCCGCTTATTAGAGACTGTAGGGAAGCTAAGCGGCTCATCTTGTGCTTGTCATGTTTAAGTGTGGATGTGGGTGTGGAAGATGAAGGTTCCGTAGGCGTTATCATCGTTGGAGTGATGCGGCCAAGAGCAGACACGGAGAATCACCAAAACCAGCGAGCTGACAGCAGTTGTCTTTCGGTGGTTATATCTCATCGAGCACTCATCCCCAGCTCCCAACCCCCCTACGCCCCCAGCGCCAACAAACTCTTGACAGTATCCACCACACTCTCCTCAAACCCCCTCCACCTCATCCCCAACACCCTCGTCGTCTCCTCATTATCAAACTTGAACCTCTCCCCCTCGGCAGGCAACTCCCCCCCACCCACCTCCGGCCCCGGCACCTTGTCCCCCAACTCCCCACCAAACCGCCTCCTCACAATCTCCGCCATCTCCCGGTTGCTAAACGTCCCCGCCGTCGTAAACAGCCTTCTCCCGCCCGCCTCGGGGACTTCGAGTCCTGCCTTAATATGCGCCTCCGCCACGTCCCGCACGTCGATCCAGATCGTCGCCGCTCCCGTGTCGGGTACGGCGGACTTCCAGCCGCCGCGGACGAGCGAGACGAGCCGCTCGTTGCTTGTGTTGATGGATGATAGGTTGGCGAGGTGGTGCGCGACGGGGCCGAAGACCATGGGGGGGTTGATGGTGGCTAGGTCGAATTTGGGGTGGTGGGTTGCGATGAAGGACCAGGCGGCGCGCTCGGCGAGGGTTTTGGAGGCGCGGTACTAGGGGGGGGGTTAGTGTTTGGTGGTTTGGGGGGTTGATATGGGAGGGAGGGAGGGGGGCTTGGGAGCTCTGGAAGTTCCCGGTCGGGGGAGATAGAGGCCTAGGGGGGAAAAGATATATCTAGTACGTACTAGAAGATATGTTAGCGGAGGGTTCAATGACATGTCGAGGAACTGGGGCTCTTCCGCAGCGGGAAGCGGGAGAACCCGCGGAGCTCTTGTCCTCTGGAGAGAGAAAAGTGGTAGTCATAGATTTTACGTACCAGCTGTGGCGGGCGAGCGGTGGATGTCGGCGATAGTCACCGGGTTCCAGGAGGACTCGGTAAATGTGGTGGTGGGCGAGTTGATGAGGGCCTCGTCCATGATGGCGGCGAACGAGGACGTGATGACGACGCGGCGGACGGTGGGGGCCGAGCGGTGGATGGCGGATAGGATGGACGTGGTTCCGATGACGGCGGGGTCGATGAGCTCGGTTTGGGGGTCGGTGAAGTGGAAGTGGAAGGGGGAGGCCGTGTGCAGGACGACTTCGATGCCGGGGATCTTGACGACTTCGTCAAAGGCCGAGGGCTGGGCGATGTCGGGGACGATGGCGATGGTGAGTTCTTCCGGGGACTTGTCGGGGTAGGCGGCGCGGATGGGGGCGGCCTTGGCTTCGGAGCGGACGGTGGTGACGACGTGGTGGCCCTTGGCGAGGAGTTGCTCGAGGATGTGGGCTGGTTTGGGGGTTAGAGGGGGGCGGTGGTGAAAGGGACGGGGGACGTACCGGCGATGAAGCCCGAACCACCTGGGAGCGTATAAGTCAGTGTCTCTTTTGTCAACTTGCCCCTGTCGACGGCGAACTTACCAGTCAACAGAACTTTGGTCATTTTGGCGTGTTTATTTTTGGGTGTGAAGAGAGAAATAAACTGAAGAAGGTTGTGTTCTTGCTGTTTGACGATGGACGTCTTCCTCGGTCTATATACTCCCGGCCTACTCCCCCTCGACCCCCTCACACTCCATCGGTGCCCGCAGTTTATACCCCGCGTGCCCGCCCATCCCGGTGGAGCCAATGGATGAAGATCCCGAACCATCTGCCAGTGGCATACCCGCAAATCCATGATGCCATTCCACCCTCCCTCCGTCATGAGAGGTGACAACGGTAGCTTATCTCCGTGCGGGCCGGCGCGGCTCACCGGCGTCGGGGTTCCCGATTTAGCTCCCCCGGCGTCGCTGACAAACCTCGACTCCATCAACTTGATGCAGTCATTAGTAATGAAATGGGTCTATGTTCCCCCTTGTCGACTCTATTGTGTTGTCTCCTATCCGTCCGTTGCAAAATGCCACACCGAAACCTGCCGCACTTTACTTTGTATGCCTCTATCTGGGTATCATGGCGGTCAAAATCAACAAGGTCTTCCTCCGTCACGCCAGCACACTTAGTCACTCCATCCGCCGTAGTCATCGAACCGCTGGGTGCTCATCCACTCCTCGCTTGCCAACCCTGTTACCATCTTCCTCTTCAACGCCTGCGCGTCCTTGTGCCAGTCGCAGGCAAAGTCACACTCGGGGGCCTGTTTCTCGTTGAAATACTTGCAAATCGCCGCATGCCGACACCCATTCGTATCCTCGCAGTAGTTGATCAACGCCGCCAGGCTGGCCAATTTGGCCTTCTGGTTGCCGGTGTTGTCCTTGGACGTGTTGCGCGACGCCAGGTTCTGCACGCGGTCGCGGTCCTCGCGGCTGTAGTAGAGAAAGCAGAAGCTGGCGTTGCCGTCTCTCCCAGCGCGCCCCGCTTCTTGGTAGTAGCCCTCGAAGGACTTGGGGATCCGCCAGTGCACGACGAAGCGGACGTTGTTCTTGTCGATGCCCATGCCAAACGCCGTCGTGGCCACGATTATGCTATAACCGGGCTCGTTGGCGATCCACCGCGCCAACGTCGCTTCCTTGGTGCTCTGCGGGAGCTTGGCGTGAAAGGGGCGGGCGCCGATGCCGTCGTGGCGGAGCGCAGCAGATAGGGATTCGCATTCGTCCCGCGACGTCGTGTAGATAATGCCTGGGACACTGTCCACGCGCTCTCCCGCGGCGTCGAGTTCTGCCTTGCGCTTTGGGAGGCTGCGACGCTTGTGGACACTTTCCAGCCACGTGATAAAGTCGTCGTACCGGTCGTCGGCCTCGTCGCTCGTGAAGCGGACTTCGAGGTGCAGGTTGGAGCGGTGGGCCGTCGTGATAAACTTCATGAGCTTCGCTGGCGCCTTGTCCATGCCCATAGTGGACAGGATGTCTTTGCGGACGACGTCGTTGGCTGTGGCCGTGAGGCACATGATGGGCACGGTTGGAAAGGTGTCGCGGAACCATGACAGGCGCTTGAAATCCTTGCGAAAGTCGTGCCCCCATTCGGAGATGCAGTGAGCTTCGTCAACCACGACCCTCGCCAGCTCCTTTTGCTTGTGCACCACCTGGAGGCGCTTGCGAAAGTGCTCGCCCGAGCACAGTTCGGGCGTAACGTAGAGAAGGCGAACCAGCGGGTGGCCGGTCGCGAGGTCCTGGTAGATGTAGTCCCGTTCCTCCATCGAAGTGTTGCTGTTGAGTGTCCGAGCATTGACATTGGCGGTCCGGAGAGCCTCGACTTGGTTCATCTGCACATGTCAGGAGGTCATCTTGCAAAGCCTTGCCATGGGAGAACCGACCATGAGACTCAGCAGCGGAGAGATGACGATGGTAACTTGGAACAATGTTAGCGGAATGGACATGAAGGTATCCGGACAGGGCCGAGCATACTCCCTCGGTCGATGACGGCGGGGAGCTGGAAGCACAAGCTCTTGCCAAACGACGTGGCGGCCTGGACAAAGACATCGTTGCCTTGCAATGCCGCACATATAATCTCGCGCTGGAAGGGTCTGGGTCATGTCAGAGCTGGGCACATTGGTGTACATCGGAGAGAGCAACGCACCTGAAATCTTGTTTTCCAAACTGTCGACGGAGGGTGAATTCGACGTCTTGAAATGAATCGGTCCTCACGAGAGGAGGCATCGTCGAATTGCCACGCTCTGTTCAAGGGGCTGACCTCGATTCTGTCGATCTGTCGAGTGGGCGAAAGTGTCTCTGTGGGTTGGTCCTGCAGAAATCATTTTCTCTTCAGCCCCTCTCGTGGTGAAGCCGTGTTCCCATCTCTCGAGATTCGCGGTCGACTCTCAATGGTGTTTGTGTGTTGACAGCCTGAGAGAGAATGCTGAGGCCAGTGACTCGTTGCAGCCTGGACACCGTGTCGGCGGGGAAGGTCCTGTCAACAAACCCCCCGCTTTTGCATGTGCCCCTGAAGCACGAACCACCCCGCTCAACACGGATGGAATCATGCACCCTGGAACAGACACGACCTGGAAAGAATCGATAGACAGGCTCACATGCCATCTCTGATGTTCCCAACTGTTGCCTTCAAGTTTGTACCGTTACCTGGACCATGGGAGAGACGGCTGGGAGTTCCCTCTGCAAGCCGGCGGCATCCAACCCCAAGTTCAGGCCGCCCCAGTCCAGTCTCGCCTGTGCGACCTTGTCTCTCCAGGTCACGCTCATTCAAGGGCCGGAACCTTTTCTCCAAGACGGCGGGGTGTATTCCTCCATGGACGACGGGAGAAAGTAAGCGGGCAGATGGCGGGAATGAAGAGGTGTGACGACATGGCATTCAGCCATTGAGATACTCAGATCGTCCATGGCAGCTGCGGAAACGACAGCATGAATTTACGCCTGCGGTTGCACCGACGCCAGTGAATCCAGGGGGCCAGGGGTCGGCCGTGGTGATGGGATTTGCCAAGGCTTGCCGCCGCCGCCGGTGACCTCGGTGTCCCGCGCGTCAAGACAAGAGATTCCAATATCGATGTGGCCCGCTGACTTGGAGTCTTGCGGGAGTGAATGATCCATCGCATGGATTCTGGATGGATTCTGGACAGGTTGTTTATCGCGATAGTGCACCATCGTTTCATCTGGGCCTCCGGGTGGGTGTTTGATGTTTTGGCGTCGCGACGCTCTCAGGTGGCATCGCCGACACCACACTGCCCTGGACAGCCAATCACTTTGGGGGCGAGTTCCCTCCATCGTCGTCTGCCGCAGCGAGGGCGGGCCATGACGGCTGCGATGCATCGTCCCTTGCAGTTGCATGGTGCGCTTCGCCTCCGTCGCAGGTGCCAGGTCAGGAACAGACACGAACGACAGTGTCAAGACTGGAAAATCGAGCGGAGATGGAGGTCCAGGTTTCGCGGTTTCCATTCCGTGGGTCTCTTGCCCGACGCCCCCCCTGTAACATCCCCCGAGACCCCCCCGGTCGATTGGGTCGTGCCATGCACCCCAATTCTGTCGCTACGCTACCCCCTATCTCGGGCGTTTCGCTACCTGACGGCCCAGCGCTCTCGGGGGGTCTGGAGTCGGGAAGTCTGGGCTGGATGGACATCGCGTGGAAAAGGAAATTTTGATCCCTTGCCCCCTTGTTTTCGACATCAACACCACCCCCAACCCTTCTTCGACGTCGACATCGAGCGCGTCCAGAGGCATACGAGGCCTCTCTGTCCACCGCCGACACCACCCTCGTGGCTTGCATCGCGCCGCTTCCTCTCACCGCTCCCGTCAACCGTCGCGCTTCGACGAAGACCGACCTTGTCTCGACGTGGATTGGTCTCGCCATGACCTAGCTCCAACCTCGTTGTCCGATCGATTTGTCCCTGTCGATTGGCCCAAGAGCCCGCCTACCGCCTACCGCCCACCGCCTCCCCAACCTCCGATTGCTACGAGGCCTCCACAGTAGTCTCGTCGCCGTGGGCGTGAAAAAGGGAGACGGACCCTCCGCGTCTCGTCCTGCTTCCGTCGTGTGTGTGTGTATTTTGGGGATCTCCATCGAACCGAATCGACCGAACCGAACCACCGAGACGTGCGTGCCTGCGCGAGAAATCGTGACTGAAAAGGGGTGGTGATGCCTATGGACCGCCCTCGGGGCTTGCCCGACAATCCAGCCATCGCCCGAAGAGCTGTCGCAGCCGCAGCGCCCCCTCCGCCGCCCGTACCGAGCCTCCGAAATGTCCCCTCCAGCTCCAATCTGTCGGCCATGGGCCCGCTGTCCTCCAGCCAGGTCCTTGCGCTGGCGAGGGAGGCGATGCGCGTCGCACACGAGAACGAGGCAAAGGTAGCCCAGGCCAGCGGAGTCGGCGACAACCTCAAGCCCGGCCTCACGGTCGACCTGAGCCGCAAGAGGATTGAAGTGTTGCCCGAGGAGATTGTCGACATAATCAAAGACGAGCTGGAGCGGTATGCCCATATTCCCCCCCTCCTCCCGCTTCTGGCTGGCTCGGTGCTGATTTGGGACTCGAACCCGCCGATAGCCTCGCCCTGTCGCACAACCAGTTGCAGACGTTCCCCTCCAGATTTGTCGAGTGTACCTCGTTGCGCTATCTCAATGTCCGGCAAAACGACATCAGAGAGTTCCCTCTCGCAGTAAGCCCCAAAATCAGTCTCGGAGGGTGGTGCAGTGACTTACCAAACGGGTGGCTAGCTTTGTGATCTCAAGTCGCTCGAAATCCTCGATCTCGGACGGAATATGCTCCAGGTGCTCCCGCCAGAGATTGTAAAGCTGTCGTCGCTCAAGGTGTTTTCGCTTCCCAAGAACCAAATCACAGAACTGCCGCTGTGTATAGCGGACATGCCCTCTTTGTCCGTCATCAAGCTGGAAGACAACCCGCTGGTTTTCCCGCCGCCCGACGTGGTGGGGCTTTACGACACAAGAGGAAGAGGGCGTGGTGCAGCGTATAGGGACGGAGATTCGACAGAGGCGGCGGCGACGGTCCGGATCAAGAAGTTTCTCAAGCAAAAGGCGACCACCATGAACGGCCGCGCCGACCTCGACTCGCCCAGCGACGACCACTCCGAGGGCACCGAGACCCCGCGACCGACGATAAAGAGGGTGTTTAGCGGCCGATTTCCCATCAAAGTCAACGGAAACGACGTGCCCGACCTGCGCTCTCCAGCACTCGCACGTCCGCCTCCCATTCCCAATCGCTCCCATTACCGTGGGCTTTCACAACAAAACACAGCGCAGCGTCGGCCTGGCGTCATGCCTCTCACCATCGGGAACCCCAACGAGCGCGTGCGCAGCAATTCCGAAACCACGATTCAGACCTCGGGCCGCGAACGATCCGAGAGCCGGTCACGTCGGATGGGCATCGTCTCCAAGAAGCCCTCGGAACTCAGCACCCTCAACGAGACCGAAGTCAACAATCGCTTCAGCCACTATCGCGGTCTGAGCCACGGGTCGGCCATGCAGGGAAACAACGGCGCGGCAATGCAGGCCAAGAGCCCCAACATTGGCAGCTCTGCAGATAGCCTCCAGCGACCCGTCTACGTCCGCCGTCTCTCGATCTTGCCCGAGCGGAGACGCGAATCCAAGGTGTACGATCCCGTCGTCGAAGCCGCCAAGGGAATCCTCTACTCCATCTTCCAAATCCATCCCATGATCCAGATGCTCATGAGCCTGGCCAACGACGGCTCGGCGCGCCGATCCAACCTCGAAATCGTCTTTTACAACACCAACACCCAGGTTGAGCAGCTCGAGATGGAGATTCAGAAGCACGACCCAACAGGGAACGAAGCGAGCGGGCAACGGGAGAACGAAAATGTCCAGAGGGCCTGCATCACGCTCGTCAACGCCTACACGCATGTGTGTGCGCTGCTGATGGGCAATGTGGATCTGTTCCTGGACAACGGCGACGCGCGCTACATTCGGACCTTGTTGACACAGCTCTACAATAGCATCATGGAGCTGCGAGTGACATGCAACCACGTCCCGGCGGAGAATGTCTTGCGCGTCACCCCTCCGGCTCCCGTCGAGGGCGGGGATACGCTGCGTCCGCTACACTCGCGCGAGGGCTCGCTCGCGCCCAACTCCAACTCCGGCCTTCTCAATGGCCGTCCGCGAAACGGCACGTTCATCTACAACCCCAACAGCCTCCGAGTCAGCACCGACGTCCCGATGCCGTATATCAACGGCACTGGCAGGACCGCTACTATCAGCTCTGCCACGCCACGGTCTGGGGAGTCGTTTGTCTCCATCACATCGGCCGGACGCACCGGCGACTTTACCGAGGAGGACCGCGCCTTTGAGAAGATCTACCTGTCGCTGCAGAGCGCCGCCGACGTCATGGACCGCGTCATGCCTGGCCTCAACTCCCAGTTCACGGCGGCCATGCGAAGCGCGCAGAACCAGCGAGCGCCCGAACACGTCATCCAATGCTGGCAGGGTCTCATCGGCAAGTGCAACAACGCCATCCAGCAGACCGAGTGGCTCAAGTCCAAGCTGTCGTCGATCAAGCTTAAGGAGCCGGGAATCCGAACACAGCCGGCCTTTTGGGCGCTCTGCAACACGTTTATCGACTCGTGGTACCAGTTTGTGCGTAAGAGCATGGCCGTCCAGGACGTCGTCCAGCTGCCGCTCGACACCAAGGCGAGGCTGCGACCGGTGCAGTCGTACATGAAGGAGACGTGGGAAAAGGTCATGGCCTCCCCGTGGGCCTACTTTGCCAAGGCATACGAGGACAACGGCATCACCAGCCCCTACTCCAACCAGGCCACGACGCCGCTGCCCATGACGCCGCAGAGCGCGGCGCTGGGGCCGGCTGTCCAGGCCACGTTCCCTTCGACGCCGCAGAGCGGGTCCTTTGACGCGGCCTTTGCGGGTAACGTGTTTCAGCGGGCGGACGCCCTCATCTCTATGGGAGGGCTGAATATGTCGCGGACGGGTACGATGAACTCGGTCTCGACGGCGAGCCTCAACTCGATGAATAGCACGCTCTCGCACGACAGTGTGATGACGCCGTCTTCGGCGCTCAGTCCGGGCGGGCATCTTCCGTTTCGCCTCAACAATGGGAGCAAGGCCGGCTTTTAGGGGTGGGGGTGACGGTTTTGGGGAGAGGGTTGTCTGTTGGTGTCTGTTGGATTTGGGATGGTTGTGGTTTTGCTGCCCCGGCTGCGGTGGTCATTTTGGAGGCCTTTTCTACGTCTACATTTTACCGGCAACGAAGCAGGGATGGCATATATTTTTGGGATGCCTTTAGGGAATTGACGGATACGACGGACCACATGCAATGGGTTAGATGTATGTACCTATATAAATAATGTGTACTTGAGTTGATTTGCTCAGACTTTGGGATCCGTGGAGTTCTTGTTGTGTGTGTTTGGGACGGTCGAAGTACAACGTCGTCATTTTGTCCGCCCGACACTTCAAGCATTTCAAGTACATCGTCTCTCAAGATCGCTTCAGGAAGGGTAGGTCTCATCAGCGGCACCCTAAACTCGTTCTTCAGGGTTGGGGTTCATCAACGTCTCCCGTTCATCCTCTCCCATCTCTCTCCCATCGACCCCTCACGGGACTCTCACGGGACCCCCCCGCACCATACCACCACCGCCGTCACCGTTTGACCTTTTGCCTGTCGCATCAGACGACGCGTACACCTCTGATCTGATCGCCCTCGGCGCCATGGCATAAATCCATCCCTCATATCTACGCCACTCATGCATTGATCCCATCCGTCGTATCACCGTCGCTTGGACATCCTTGTCTCCATTCCTTGTCGCATCAACACCCACCCCGCCCCCCCGGACCCAGCCCCGACCCGCAATGTTCGCCTCCCTGATCCCCGGCCTCCGGGCCCGACGGAACCCACAACATCAACAACAACCCCCTCTTTCCTCCCCGGCCTCCCCCGCCCTCACGACAACAACCACCACCGCCATCCCCTCGACATCATCCACCGCCCCCCCCTCCATCGCCGCCTCCCTCCCCTCCCTCCCAACAACCTCTCCCCCCTCCACAACCTCCACCCCCCTCACCCCCCGCCACCCCCCACCCAGCACAACCGGCACCTCCCTCACCTCCCGCACCACCACCACCCTCCCCCCAACCACCTCCCCCGAAGCCACCTCCCAAGCCCGCGCCGCCATCGTCGCCTCCATCGCCAACCTCTTCGACCGCGACCTGTCGTCGCGCGCCGCCGCGCTGCACGCCAACGCGGCCGCCATCGAGAAGCAGGAGCGCGACGTGGCGCGCGCGCTGGCGGCGCTGCGGCGCGACAACGACGGGCTGCAGCGGCTGGCGACGGAGCACAGCCGCAAGGTGCTGGAGATTGGGAACGTGCAGAATTGGGCCGAGATGTTGGAGAGGGATTTTCAGGTGGTGGAGGAGACGTTGAGGCTGGTGCGGGAGGGGAGTGAGAGTGGGAGTTGTGGGAGTGGGTGTGATTGTGGGTGGGGGGAGGGGGAGGAGGGGGAGGGGGAGGGGGAGGAGGGGCTGGAGAGGAGGGGGAAGGGAAAGGAGGTTGAGGGGGGGCGGATGGAGGGCGTGGTGATGAATGTGATGGTGGCGCCGGAGATGGTGCCCATTCCTGAGTCGCCTAGGTTGGAAGGGGTTGAGTAAGAAGGGAGGGGATGATGATGTTATGACTGTCATGTGCTATATATGTGATGCTGGTTGGCCTTTTGGATTTGATCACTTCTGTTTGGGCTTTTGGTAAGGGTGGCTTGCTAAGCTTTTGATATCCGATATGCGTGGAGCTGGACTGCTCATTCTATAATATACAATCGAGTCTGTCTGCCCCTCGCACCTATTCAGATGAGTCCCGGAAGCATGGTATACCGCTTCTTCTTGTAGCGGTCGCCAAACTCGGCCCGCAGCGCCTTCTCCTTGCCCTTGGACCAGCTGCGCATGTACACAATGCCGTTGGCAATAAAAATGACGACGGCAAAGCTGCGGCTGATCATAATCACGCCCACCCACGCCAGAACCTCAAACATGTAGTTGGGGCACGTCACCAGGCTGCTGCCGATGCAGTTAGGGATGCCCTTCTCGGTGCCGCCCGGCTTGCGCAGGCTCGCCAGGTGCTGGTGCACCATCCAGTTGCAGACCTCGCACACGACAAAGAGGGCGAGGCCGGCGTAGTCCAGCGCGCCGAGCTCGGTCCGGTCGGCGGGCGAGCCGGGGGCGTAAATGTGCCACGCCGACAGCAGGCCGGCCATGAGCCAGTAAAAGGCCGAGTTGCGCACAATGTTGCTGACGGGCATCGTGTTGGCCGAGAACTTGTGCACGAAGAGCGTCTCCCACTCGCGCTTGAGGAAGTGGATGTTGAAGAGCGCGAATAGCAGCCACTGCACCTGCGTCATGGGCGTTGCGGCCTCGCTCTTGTAGACGTAGGGCCAGAACTGGTAGAGGTACGGGCGGACGAGGGGGATGAGGACGTGGAAGAGGATGGGGCCAAAGTATTCAATGACGAAGACGGTGCGCCATGCGACCTGGGGGCCTGGGTTGCCATCTTGTCAGCGAGGCTGTCGCTAAGGGAGGTGCTGTCCCGAAGAGGGGTGGGGTGGTGAGGGTGAGGGGCCTACCGAGGTCCTTGACCAGGAGCTGCTTTTTGGAGAGGACGCCGGCTTCCTCGCTGATGAGGGCCCTCCTGTTCTTGAGCGTCTTGTTGGTCGTCGGGTCGAAGAGACCAATGCGGTTGAAGTCGTCGCAGCCGGTCTCCCGGGCAATCAGGATCTTGATCTCCTCAACCGAGGCATCGTGGGGCACATCGATGGTCGCAGGAAGCTTCTTGATGGGCTTCTTGGATCGGCTGGTGAGCGTGAGGGTGATTGGGGGCGCCATGGTGAAGATCGGTGTGCCGCAGGGACAGCGGATGGCCGGATGAGAGGTGCGTTGAAAAGCTCGAGAGCACAAAATGTGGCCAGCTCGAGTGGAGGGACCAGTGGAGGAAGCTCAACAAAACAAAAGTCGCCGTCTCCAACAATTGGACGCCGAAATGCTTGGCAGACACCGCGGGTTTCTCGGTTCAGTCCGTGCTTCAGCGGCCAGCAGCCCTGTGCTTGGTGCTTTGAGATGGATGATGCCAACACCGGGCCGCCATCCATTACTCGTGTAGATTAGGTATACTGCGAATATCCCATCTCTCGAAGAACCAAACTGTCCGGGGCGAATGGTTGAGACCTTTCGTGGGGAGTCTGCAGATTTCCATGGGCAACTGCCTTTAGGACCAGTCTGTCCTCGGTCGGAAAGCTGTTCAACAAAGGTGAGTGCCGGCACTCAGTGAAGCAATGTAGCATAGTTTTCTCCGAGTACTGAGACTCGGATTTGATACATGGCCAGCATTGGCTTGAAAGATGAAAGTTGACGCTGCTGGTTCCAACCTGAAGTTTACATGTGACATTGTCCAATCGCTCCATTCCCGATCCACTGTCTTTCCGATCCAGAGTGGCATCGATTGCGGCCCGTGCTGTAAGCTCAGCTCCCAACTCTCACCGCCCGCAAAAGACCAGAGGGACCCACCATCTTGCCCATTCTGCCGCGATCCCACCTCCGTTCTGCAACTTTTTTCTGATAACGTGTTTATCGCCAGTCGCCTCAGCCGCCAGTCGCCTCAGCCGGAACAGCGACAGCAAGCCCAATTCACACGATCTCTGCCACAATCATCTCCATCTGAGGGTCGCCTTTTCTTCCTCGGGCCTTTACGTGCCCCCCATCCACCCCATCCGACACCATGGACGACCTCTTTAGCGTGTTCGACGAGCCGGCGCGCACCCCCAAGAAGCGCAAGGCCGAACCCGTCGTGGTAAAGGAGGAGCACGTCGTCCCAGCCCCGTCCGAGGACGAAGAGATGATGAGCGCCGACGACGAAGCCCCCGAGAGCCATGGCGACAGCAAGCGACGCAAGAAGGAGACCGACGCCGAGCCCGCGCCCGCCATGGTCGATGCCTTCGAGACGGCCGCGTCGCGAGAGGTGGCCGCCGCCGGTGGCTTCGCCCCGACCCAAGAAGCCGAGTCTCTCGTGCTGTCCCACAACATTCAACATCAGGTCGCCCTCCCGCCCGACCTCGACTACGAATATATCCCCCTCTCAGAGCACAAGCCCCCCGCTGAGCCGGCGCGAAGATACCCATTCAAGCTCGATCCCTTCCAGAGCATATCCATCGCCTCGATCGAGCGCGAGGAGAGCGTGCTCGTCTCGGCCCACACCAGTGCCGGCAAGACGGTCGTCGCCGAATATGCCATCGCGCAGTGTCTCAAGAGGAATCAGAGGGTCATCTACACCAGCCCCATCAAGGCCCTCAGCAACCAGAAATACCGAGACTTCCAGGCCGAGTTTGGAGATGTCGGCCTTATGACTGGCGATGTCACCATCAACCCCACGGCCAGCTGTCTCGTCATGACGACCGAGATTCTGCGCTCCATGCTGTACCGCGGCTCCGAAATCATGCGCGAAGTGGCCTGGGTTGTCTTTGACGAGATCCACTACATGCGCGACAAGACCAGAGGCGTTGTCTGGGAGGAGACCATCATCCTGCTTCCCGACAAGGTCAGATACGTCTTTCTGTCTGCGACCATCCCCAACGCCTTCCAGTTCGCCGAATGGATTGCCAAGATCCATCGGCAAGCCTGCCACGTCGTCTACACCGATTTCCGACCGACACCGTTGCAAAACTACTTTTTCCCGGCCGGCGGCAAGGGCATCCTCCTGGTGGTGGACGAAAAGGGCAACTTCAAGGAGAACAACTTCAACAAGGCCATGGCGCTCATCGAGGAGAACAAGGGCGCCGACCCGGCGGATTGGAATGCCAAACAAAAGGGCAAGGGCAAGAATAAAAAGACCAACAAGGGCGGCGACAAGTCCGAGGAAAAGTCCGACATCTCAAAGATCATCCGCATGATCATGACCAAGAACTTCCAGCCCGTCATCGTCTTCAGCTTCAGCAAGCGTGAGTGCGAGCAGCTGGCGCTCAAGACGTCACAGACAAACTTCAACAACGAGGACGAGCAGAAGCTTGTTAACGAGGTGTACGAAAATGCTCTGCGCTCGCTGTCCGAAGAGGACAAGGGTCTTCCTCAGCTCGAGCACATCCTGCCGCTGCTGCGTCGTGGCATTGGTGTGCATCACTCCGGGCTTCTGCCCATCCTCAAGGAGACAATCGAGATTCTCTTCCAAGAGGGTCTCATCAAGGCCCTCTTCGCAACCGAGACGTTCTCTATCGGCCTCAACATGCCTGCGAGAACGGTCGTCTTCACCCAGGTCACCAAATTCGACGGCGTCTCGCTCCGGCCGCTCACATCCTCCGAGTATGTGCAGATGGCAGGAAGAGCCGGTCGTCGCGGTCTCGACGACCGTGGTATTGTCATCATGATGGTTGACGACAAGCTCGAGCCTGAGACTGCCAAGGCAATCGTCGTTGGACAGCAGGACAGGCTTAACTCGGCCTTTTACCTGGGGTACAACATGATTCTCAACCTCCTCCGCATCGAAGCCATCTCGCCAGAGTACATGCTTGACAGGTGCTTCTTCCAGTTCCAGAATGCTGCCAGCGTCCCGCAGCTCGAGAAGGAGCTTATGAAGCTCCAGGAAGAGCGAGACGCCCTGATCATTCCAGACGAAGCCACGGTCAAGGACTACTACAGCATCCGGTCGCAGGTTGAGGATTACACAAAAGACATGGTCGCCGTCATTCAAGATCCCAACCACTGTCTCGAGTTCTTGCAGCCGGGCCGTCTGGTTGACATCAAGACGCCATCAGGTGTCGAGTTTGGCTGGGGCGTCGTAGTCGACTTCAAGGCGCGACAAAAGCAAAAGGCCGGCGAACCTCCGTACCCCCGGAACGAGTCTTATATCCTCGACGTGCTGCTCAAGGTGTCGGTCGACAGCATCGATCTCAATCCCAAAACTGCGCCTCAAGGCCACTTCCCCGAAGGCATCTTGCCTGCCAAGCCCGGGAGCAAGTCCAGGTGGGAAGTTGTGCCTTGTCTCCTCTCCTGCATCAGGAGCCTTGCCCAGCTCCGAGTCTTCCTCCCCCCCAACAAGAAGCTCGAAAGCAAGTCGGACAAGAAGACGCACGGAGAGCACGTCGAGGAGGTGCACCGCCGCTTCCCCGATGGAATTCCCGTCCTGGACCCCTTGGAGAACATGGCCATCACCGACGAGGGCTTCAAGAAGCTTCTCCGCAAGATCGAGGTTCTCGAATCCCGCCTCATCTCCAACCCCCTCCACGGCTCGCCCCTGCTCCAGCAGCTCTGGCAGCAGTACGAGCACAAGCTCTCCCTGGCCGAGCAGATCAAGGAGAAGAAGAAGGCGATCCAAAAGGCGCACGCCGTGTCGCAGCTCGACGAGCTCAAGTCGCGCAAGCGCGTCCTCCGCCGCCTCGGCTTCATCAACGAGAACGAGGTGGTGGAGATGAAGGCGCGCGTGGCGTGCGAGATCTCGTCGACCGAGGGCCACGAACTGCTCCTCGGCGAGCTGCTCTTCAACCGCTTCTTCAACGAGCTGACCCCCGAACTGTGCGCGGCCATCCTCAGCTGCTTCATCTTTGACGAAAAGGTCGAGGCCAAGGAGCCGCTGCGCGAGGAGCTGGGGAAGCCGTACCGCGAGGTGCAGGCGCAGGCGAGGCTCATTGCCAAGGTCAGCGCCGAGAGCAAGCTGGACGTGAATGAGGAGGAGTACGCCAAGAGCCTGAAGTGGGAGCTTATGGAGACGGTCATGGCGTGGGCGAGCGGAAAGCCGTTTATTGAGATATGGTACGTCTTGGCTCTGTTGTCTCAGCCATGAGATGGAATACTGACAGGCTGCAGCAAAATGACCAATGTGTACGAGGGCTCGCTGATCCGGTTGTTCCGCCGCCTCGAGGAGCTGCTGCGGCAGATGGCCGAGGCGGCCAAGGTGATGGGCAGCGAGGAGCTCAAGGACAAGTTTGAGGCTGCTCTGGGCAAGGTCAAGCGCGACATTGTGTCGTTTAACAGCTTGTACCTGTAAGGGGGGCGGCCAGAGAGGAGCCGATAATGCCTATATGGAGGGCAAGGAAGTCTGGTGACATTCAAGGGATGGGATATGTCTTTTGGCTCTATGCTTTCCACTTCTTGGAATGGGAATGTAGGGCGTGGTTTTGCCCTGAAGGGGCATGTAGTCGTTACATTGTAGGCGTATCAAGGTTCAGAGTGGCGTCGTTTAGTATAGAAGACCATTGTTGCTATCGTGTAGTTGTCGGAAGATGGGATCAGTACCCTCTCATCTGGAGAAGAGCAGTATGTATGACGAGGCGGGACGGGACGGATATCAGGAGCCGGCACGACGGAGCTCGGCAGACGCCCAGGCACGTTCCGGCCCAGACTCGCTTTCTTTCTTTCCTGCCTTTTCTGCATCCCCGAGCCGGCCCGGTGAGACGATACGAGGTTCATAAGGCTGCCTTGTCCATATATACTGCAGGCTACAGATGCTGTGCCATGTCGAGCTGTCGGGGGCTGTGGTGTTCGGATGCTGGCTGGGCTGTGCGGTCACAACCCTAACCCCGGCATCGGTGGAGTGGAAGCCTCAGTTCCAACCCCTGAATTGAATTGGGTCGTCGTATGACGACAGCCGGGCCAATGGACCCGACAGGACGAGACGGGCAGGGAAGCACGCGACGGGGACCGATTGGAAAATTGGGAAAAATTGGAGAAGTATATGTGGGCGGATGGGGTGTTGGGGACAGACATGTGCCATCATGGGCTGCAGGCCGAGTGTTTGGGAGGTGCAAGCGTGGGTTGAGAAATGGGATGATGCCATGATCGCCGGACGACGAAGTGATGGAAGAAATGGCTGCTGAGCAGAGAAGTCGAGATAAAAAGTGCAATTGGGTTGAAACACATGCACAAGACCGGGGAATATTGAATGTCCCGGGCCCTGACTTGGACCGATGGAAGTGTCTTGTGTGACGTCCGCTGCCGCTGCCGCTGATGAGCCAGGGTGCGGTCCTACGCTGAAAATAGGCGCTGCAATATCCACTGTCCAGAGTCCACCGTCCACTGTCCACACGCCGCTCTCGGTCCAGGGCTCAGTCCAGGCGTTGAACCCCTCTCCCGCGTGAGGTGACCCCGGCCGCCTCTCCGTCCCCAGGTCAGGTCCCCAGCAGCCGAACCGCCTGACGCCTTCACGGGCAACCTTGGCTGACCGCACGGGAAAAAAAGGTGGAGAGCCATTTTCAATCCTTTCCCCATGAGACCGAGACACCGCAGATTGCCCACCTGCTCCATTGCACTCGCCTGAGACCCCGAATCGCGGAATCGCAGCATCGGCGCGCGACCAACACCACACCCGACGACCACCACCCCCCCACAGCAGCACCTGTCAACACGGCATTTACGAAGCCGCGGAACGGAGAGCGCCCCACGGCCTCCCCCATCCCCGTCCCCGTCACCCACCCCCCCGTTACCGGACCCTCAAAGTCGACGCAAGCGAGAAGCAGGTCGTGGCTCGGAACTGCCATCGAATCGCCGCGACCACCTGCGAGAAGCCGCTGGCCCTGCTCAAATGAGCGACGAACTCGACGCCCGTTGCGTAACCACAGGGTCCAATGGGAGACATCTCCACTAGACAATGGCGGGAATAGAGGCTACCAAGGCGACGGCCGCGGGCGAGGCCAAGGACCTCAAGTCCGAGAGCGACACCAAGCCCAAGAAGGACGGCCGTCTTGTACCCACGACCGACGACGACGACCGAAAGACCCCTAAGAAGAGGCGCAAGGTCAATCATGGTCGGTGGCTAGCCTCCTCTCTCTCCCCCCCGTACCCCTACCCCCTATTCCCTCCCTTCTTCTTGTCCTCCCCGCCTCACCACGCCCCGTCCGCCACCCGTCCGCTCGTACAGAAAGAGAGCTGACGCCTTGTGCTTTGCTTTTACAGCTTGCCTATACTGCCGTCGATCTGTAAGTCATTCCTCGCTGCGCCCCGGCGAACCCCCCTGTCCGGCAATTGCCCCCCCTAGGCGGGCACCCCCTCGACTGCCCCGGCGCACCCCCCGACTGCCAACGATGGGGGCCCTGCAGCTAGGGACACGCCGTTGCGCATGCGCCTTCCCTGACCACAGGAGTTGTTCGTTGTTGGCCTGGCTAACCATGTCGATGTTTGGACGGCTCTAGCACATGACGTGCGATCTCGTATGTACCGTTCCCCCTTTTGCTTTTGTGTAGGTGGATGGGCTTGAAGGACGGGTGTGTCCCGGATGGCGAACAAATGTTGACCTGAGGCGGCTTTGGGGGGATTCCAGGCGAGGCCTTGCACGAGATGCATCAAGCGTAACATCGGGCATCTCTGCCATGACGAGCCTCGAGAAACGGACACGAAAAGGCCAAAGAGCGTGCTGGCGCCGTCGACGGTGACCGAGTCGGTAGCGGACTCGGAGCTGGACCGCAGCATCATGGACCAGCAGACGGCGGGCTCCATGGGGCCGCCCGCGCTCGACGCGAGCCTCAGCAGCAGGCCGGTCAACAAGAGCGTCTTCGAGGCCGCAACGCTAGCCCCGGGCAACCCTCTACAGCTCGTGCAACCCACAGCCGTGTCTAGCATAGCAGCCAGCGCCCTGGGTGCCACGCAGTGTAGGTTTCCTTGCTCCCCTCCTCTGTCCTGTCCTCTCCGGAGCTGAAGCGGGCGTCCGTAGTTCCCAGTTTCCCCGACAACTGGTTTACCAGCCAAAACCACTATCACGACATGCACAACTTCCACCACAGCTACGTGGCCCCCGAGGTGTCGAATGAAGTCCACCTCTTTAACGAGTTTTTGGTCTCGAGCTTGATGGACGAAAGCCCCTTTGGCGACGACCCAAACCAGACCACGCCGCTGGGGCTCCACCAGCCCGACCCCCTCTCCCGGTTCTCCGGCAGCCACGCGCTGCTGCCGCCGGGCGCGATGCAGGGCGGCGGCCTGATGGCACCGCCCAGCGCGGACCAGCACGCAAAGACGATCGCGAGGCCCAACAGCGTGCAGCCCGTCGACAAGGCGGGCGAGTTCTACCTCGAGGCGGCCGACCCCCACGGTGACGACTCGCCCGAGGAGCGCATGAAGCTGATTCTTGACGCCAAGGTCAAGGCCGGCCTGCTCAAGCCCTTCAACTACATCAACGGCTACGCCCGCCTCGCGTCGTATCTGGACACGCACGTCTCGCCGACGTCCAAGCACAAGATCCTCAAGATCCTCGACGGATTCCGGCCAAAGTTCCGCGACCGCATCCAGCACCTCAACACTACGGATCTCATGGTGGTGGAGATGTGGTTTGAAAAGTCGCTGCTCGAGTGCGACCGGCTCTTCGCCAGCATGGCGATACCCGCCTGCTGCTGGAGACGGACGGGAGAGATCTTTAGGGGAAACAAGGAGATGGCCGAGCTGCTTAACGTGCCCATTGAGCACCTCCGAGGGGTACGTATGTCCTGGGGGTTTGTTTTACGGGGAGTGGGCCTGACACGGTGAACCACAGGGAAAGATTGCGCTGCACCAGATCCTGACCGAGGACTCCAACGTGCGGTACTGGGAGGAGTTTGGGACGATAGCCTTCGATCCGGCCCACGACAGCCTCCTCACGTCATGCTCGCTCAAGAACCCTGACGATAAGTCGGGCCATCCCGTCACGAACTGCGGGTTTTCGTTTCGGATTAGGAGGGATGAACACAAGATGTAAGGCTGTTCTCTGCGATGTGGTGTTGTCTGCCTGCTAACGTCGCCTCAGTCCGTGTCTGATCGTGGGGAATTTCCTCCCATACGATCCATGACAATAACGTACGGCCTTGGCCATTCATGCATTGGTATGCTGCACCTTTACGGAGTATATGGCATACGATGACGTTACCCCCATCAACTGGGTTTGGACATGGGGCACATCAACCTCAACAGCGGGATGGGTTGTTTAATGGCAAATTACGCTCGATTCTGCGAGTCCACAAACAACTATATTGATCAAGCTACCTACCGAGCTCGATCGGCCACCGATGCACGAGCGAGATTTTTCTTTCTTTTCTTTTCTTCCATTCGATTGTACGGAATAGGCAAAAGGGCGGATGTCGGGATGGACAGCGGGAACGATGGACGGGAGGATTGGGGCATGGTTAGGTAGGAATGAAGCAGAGCCTGGGTAGGATAGGCTGAGGGGACATTATAGGGGAGGTAAGAGGGAAGGGGCCGATCAGATTACACACACTTTTTAGACGGTGTCGCTCGCGCCTTCTGCGGGATGGAAGCCACGACTGGGTTTTTTTCCTCGCTCATTCTTTCCTTGTGTAGGCAGGGATACCACTATAACTTGGTAGGCAGGCAGGCTAGAGCGAAAATTGAGCAGAGAAAGTCAAGAGTCATCCTTCTTCGACACATTCCATCGTCTCCGTCTGTAGCACACCGGCGCAACCAACACCCACAACCGGCACATTCATCGCCATCGTGGTCCACCAGCACGATGCCTCCCCCCCTCCAACTGACAAACAAGAACCACGCGCACCCGCATTCCACGGCGGCGGCATCACGACAAGTCCAGAAGCGCGTCGACGCCGCCATCGGTATTCCCCCCCCCCTCCCCCTCTCTACCCAACGCAACAGAACTAACCCCTTTCCCCCCGGCCCCACAGAATTCTCCAAAACGCTCACCACCCTCCTCACCTCCTCCTCCTCGCCCCGCGACATCCCCTCCTCCCACGTCCTCGACGCCCTCCTCGACGAAGCCAAGAAACACATTGAAAAGCTCGACCTGTCGTGTCCCACCGGCGGCGGGACCACAGGGACGGGGAAGAACGTCGGCGGCAGCGGTGGTGGTGTAGAAGCGGACGGGTGCGCGACGAGGTTGTGGAACTTGTGTACGAGGCTGAGGAGGGAGTTTGGCAGTGGCGGTGGGAACGATGGGGATGGAGGTACTGGAGGGGAGAGGCTGGGGAAGTTGTTGCTGTGTGGGAGGGTGCTGGGGTTTTATTTGTTGGTTGTTGTGAGGGTTGGCGGGGGCAGGGTTGGCGGGAGGATGAGGGGGGTGGTGGTGCATTTGGTTAAGTTGGGGTTGAAGGTGGCGAGGGATTGTGTTGGTGAGTTTTCTGCTTGGGGGGGGCGGATTGAGTGGGGGTTGCTGACTTGTGGAAAGAGGCTGGAGATTTGAGGTTGGCGACGTCGGTGTTGCAGAAGGTGGGGGACTATAAGGGGTTGTTGAATGAGGGGGCAGGGGGCAGGGAGGGGATGACGCCGGAGGAGATAGAGGAGGGAAGGTGTCTGGATGTCGAGTACTTTATTGTGAGGACGGCGTTGGTGAGTGATGGTGGTGGGCGGGGGAAAAGGGGGTGTTGATGCTGACGAGTACCAGTGTTGGAAGGACGACAGACTCGACCTCGCCGAGCATATGTACGCCAAAAGCGAGCTCCTGCAACAGTTCCTGACGCCCGACTACGCCGAGCGACTGGCCGACGTCATGTTTGAGATTGGACGGGCGATGAACGCGAAATTCGAGTATCCCATGGCGGTCAAGTGGCTTGAGCGAGCGAACAAGATCATCAACGCCCAGAATTTCGAGAGCCTCTCCCGCGAGGGGGCCGAGCTGCGGATGGCGATACTTCAGGCGTTGGTGACGGCTCTGTTGGGTACGGGGAGGACAGACGATCTCGAACAAGCCAGGAAGTACGTCGACTGCATCGAGGCGGACGTCGGGAGGAAGCTGGTCGTCTCTCTGCTGCGGCTGGAGCTGCTGCAAAAGACACCGGCCGAGATCTTTGACAGCGATTCGTACGCAGATACACTGAGGCGCATGATCAGAGAGTTTGCCTTTTCGGAACCGGCGTTCAAGCTCCTTATCCATCACATCCGGAAGCTCCACGACAAGAGCCCGGCATCAGGATCGGCCATGCTGGACGAGTTCATCATCAAGCTCGCCAGGGGGGACAATGACGTCTGGATGGAGAAGGCGGTGGTTACGAGAATGTGGATGATTACCAGCCAGCGGGACACGTTCAATACGCTCGATGCGATCCATGAGGTGTTGTCGAAGCTTGCGAGGCCGCTCAGTGCGGAGGCGGCTGTTGCGGCCCAAGCGGTAGGTGGACTGGGGTTTGTGTGTGGATTTTGCTGACGCGTGGCAGCTGATATGGAAGAAGCTCGAGTCAAACTACTCTGAGGGGCAGTTTGAACTGGCTGGGAGCTGGTGTCAGCTCTCGCTTTTACCTGTGTTCAAAAACTGCGGGCCGAACAATGCATCGAAGCTTGAGAGGTCTGGAGCCCCTATTACCTTGTTGTGGGTACGCTGACTCTCCAAAGGAAGCTTCTTCTGTGTGCCCTCTCGAGGAACGATCTGGAGAGCGCAATATCCGTTGTCAACAAGTTGTGTCCACAGAGTTGGAAGGACCCGATGACGGCCTACCTCGCTTTCAAAGTCGCCATACGCACCGAAAATCGAGAACTCGCGACCAAGTGTCTGGACACGGTTGGGTCCACGCCAGATCATGTCGACTACCTCGGGGCCTGCATCGCCGAGTCTCAGAAAGTCGGAGACATATTCTGCGCCATCGCCGCGCTGAAGAAGCTCCAGGAGAACTACGAGTTCAAGCAACCCGATCCGATTCATCTTCCGGCCTTGTTTCGGTGTACCATTCGACTTCTTCAGTCACTGGTGGATACGGCGGATGCCGAGAAGCACCGCATCGTTCCCGATTTGTGCGACGAGTTTGATGCAGGTGAGTACGCTGGGAGTGTTGGTTTGGTCGTTGCTGACAGAGGTAGTGGTTCTTGCTCTCGAAAAGCAAAAGGAGATGGCCAGAGCGGAAAAGCCATTCAACACTGACGAGCTTGAATGGTTCAGCCGGAACGCATACAACCTCGCTCTCAAAAACACGACAAAATGGGATCTCCGCTACGTCGTGAGGATGCTGACGGCATGCGTCTGCATCCTCGGCTTCTTCCCGCCCGATCTCGCCTCGGATCCTGACATCTCCCTTAAAAGCCTTTTTGCGCGCTTCGTCATCTCTTCGGCGCTGATCTCACTAGCCCGGACCCAGGACAACGTCGAAAAGCAGAGCCGCGACTACGGCAAAACGCGCATGCACGTCGCGGCATTTGACCGCGAGCTGTCGGAGCAGCTCAGTCATTTTGACGAGGCATCGCAACACGACCTGCTGCGAAAGCACGCCACGCTCCTCTCGTTTGACTTTGAGGCAGCCGTATCGCTGGGCGAGTGGGAGGACCTTGGGGGCATCGTGCAGCGCGCCGGGCCGTGTAAGAGCATCATGGCATATCAGGCCATGGCGGATACGTTGCTGAGGGGGAAGGCTCCGGGGCAGGGTATGTCATCTTTTGCTGGCGCGGGAATATCGGTTTCTGACGCTGCCCAGTCCTCTACTCAACCATGCGGAAGCTCGTCAACGAGATATGGATCCTCGAGGCCTTTGACGCCCACAAGCTGGCCAAGTACACGCGGTGTCTCTTTCAAGCGACGCTCCCGCTGGATGACACGCTGGCGATGAAGTTGCTGGATGAGGTGTGTTCCAAGGCGAGGGAGCTGCGAGAGGTATAGTGCCGCTTGCCACTTTCATGCGGAAGGTGTGAAGATGCTGACAAGGGCAGGGCAACGCGAGCTGGCCAGAGGAGGAGCTCGAGTGGATAGCTACGACGGCGTTCAACCATGGCATTGACTGCTATGCGTCGCACGAGGTGGAGCGCGCGAGGGAGTGGGCAACCAAGGCAATTAATTTGGCGCATTATTGCGGCGAGGAGGGGAGGATGGAGCAGGCGTTGCAGGAGAAGTATTTGAGGTTGAATTTTGATGGGGTTGGGGTGTGAGTGCGAGGGGTGCGGTGCGATGGGGTGCTTTGTAGGTTGGAGCTGGGAAGGCGTTGGGAGGGCGAATGTCACTGATGAATCTTGGTGGGCATCTGAGGGAAGTTCTGCTGAAGTTTACAGTTTCCTGTTTTTTTCCTGAGCTACTTGAAGCTATCTTGTGGCCTTGATCATCCCTTTTCATCATCATCACTTCCGCCAAGACTCGGACCCATGCAGGGCATAAAAGGGGTAAGCAAACAAACAACACTGAGCATCGCCATCATCCCTTTCGACAAATTCCCCCAAACTCCCAAAGAACGAACACTACTTGGTAAAGTGCAAGGATTTGGTATACACATAACTCAGCAAACCCTGCTGGCCCATCTCACCGCCGTAACCGCTGTCCTTGATCCCCCCAAAGAAGGCGGCATGATTCGGCTTCTCAAACTGATTGATCCAGACACCTCCCGCCTCCAAGCGGCGCGCGATGCGTTCGGCACGAGCCAAGTCCTTCGAGTAGACGGACGCACCCAGCCCGGCGTTGGCGAGGTTGCTGCGACGGATGACGTCGTCCTCGTCGGACCACGACAGCACAGGCAGAATGGGACCTATCCCCGCCTTGTCAGCAAACCAACCCCCATCAAAAACAGGGAGATGAAGAACAAACCAAACTGCTCCTCCTGCACCAACATACTCCCCTCCTCCGGCCTCCTCACAATCGTCGGCTCAATCCAATACCCCCTCCCCCCCTTCCCCACCCGCACCCCTCCCCCGCTCACAATCTCATACCCCCTCGCCTTGCAATCCTCCACAATCCCCTTGACAACCTCAAACTGCACCCCGTTATCCACCGGCCCAAACACACTCGGCACCCCAGGATCCTCCACAACCGTGTACTTCCCCCGCACCTCCTCCACCAGCCGCTCCAAAAACTCGTCGTAGATCCCCTCGTGCACATACACCCGCTTACTCGCCACGCACACCTGCCCGGCGTTGAAAAACGACCCTGCCGCTACACCGGGCACCGCGACGGACAAGTCGGCGTCCGGGCAGACTACGCACGCGTCGTTGCCTGCGAGTTCGAGGGTTACGCGCTTTAGCGTCGTCGCGCACGCCGCCATTACCTTTTTTCCGGTGGCGATGGTACCGGTGAAGCTGACTTTCGCGACGCCGGGGTGCAAGGTGATGGCGGCGCCGAGGTCGGCGCCGCCGTGCAGGGCTTGGAGGACGCCCGGGGGGAGGATGCCGCGCGAGAGTTGGATCCAGCGGAGGACGGAGTAGGGTGTGAAGGGGGAGGGTTTGACGAGCACGCAGTTGCCGGTGACGAGGGCGGAGACGGCTTTGATGGAGGCGAGGATGAGGGGGAAGTTCCACGGGCACAGGGCGGCGACGAGGCCGAGGGGGTGGTGCGTGGCGACGACGCGGGAGGTGGCGTCTTCGTGCTGGATGTGGTCGGAGAGGGCGTGGGTGGAGTAGTAGAGGGTTTGGGAGATGGAGTTGGTTATGTCGATGTTGGCGAGGAGGGACTAGGGGGGGATTAGTGAGAGGGGGCAAGGGTGGGGGACTGGGGGAGGCGGACTGATTTGCCGGTTTCGAGGGAGAGGATGGAGGCTAGTTCTTCGCGGTTGTCGCGGAGGACGTCGGCGAGCTTGATCAGGGCGGCTTGGCGCTCGGGGACGGTGGTTTGGGACCACGAGGGGAAGGCGGCGTGGGCGGCGGCGACGGCTTCTTCAAAGTCCTGGGTGGTGGCGACGGGGCAGGGCCAGAGGGCTTCTTCGGTTCGGGGGTTGGTTACGGTGGTGGTGTTTTCGCTGCTGCGAAGTTCATCGTTGATGATGTTGAAGAACTGGAGGTCGGCCATGGCGGGCAATGTCTTGGTTTACGACGGAGGGGGACGGGGACGGGGACGGGGACGGGGACGGGGACGGGGACGGGGACGGAGGCGGTATAACAACAAGGAGAGAGAAAGTGATGGGCCAGCACTACACATATATCACCGCTCTGCTCTGCTTGATCTCTTCTTGACAAGACGCAGCAGGACCAACGACAGAAAAACGCCCGAGTCTTATTCGCCCGGCAGTAGTGGGAAGCGTACACGGTCGGATCCCAATATACGCGGTACGGCGCAGTGAGAAGCGTATATACCCGGAGACCATTTTCCCCCGGCTACGCTACCCCAAGCGCCCGACCACGTCCGGCAGATGCTGGGCCGGTGGCTCCATCGTGGTTGATCCCGCGATGCGGAGAGTGAGGGGTTGCGTCGTGTTGGGCGTGCTGCTGCGACGGTACAGACGAACAGGGGCTCAGGGGCAAGTGCCATTTTGGCTGTGGGAGAGGTGTTTGGAAGATAGATTCATGCTAAAGATGGTATTTCTGGCCAGACGTAAATCCTCCCCCGATGACGGTGGTGCCGACAGCTGGACAAGGGGAGGGGTTGTTTCGGCATGACGCCATCGTCGCATGTCGGAATGAGGCTCAAGAGCTAAAGATGGGAGATCCACCCTTCCAGGCGGATATTTTTCCTGTTGTTTTTCGTCGACCGACGGCTGGATGATGGTGTCTTCATCAAGGCGGGAGATGTGGTGATGGCCTCAGAAGGTGGAATGTAAGAATTGAAATGTCATCGAGTCTGTCTTTCACGGGTTAGGGCCATGGTGTCCTGTGGGGACCGCCGATAAGGCGACGGGAGCCGGCCGACGCCGCTGGACAGGGGGGCCGGCATTGAGTCGGGGGAGCTCCCCCGCTACCCCACCCGCCCCCATTGTTCGTGGCCGTCACCCCCTCTTGCCCCTCGCCGCTGATAAGCTCTGGGCCGGGAAGCGTCGCTCAGCGCCGGCTCTGCCTTTGTGATTGGCTTTCTGGGCCATGAGCGCTACTGCGAAAGACACGGAGGGGGGAGGGAATAATCCCCATTCTCCCTTCTCCCACTCGTCAGTACCCCCAAGCATGCGGGGACCCGGGCATTAAACAGTCGGGACCCGGCGAAGTTGCTGTGCTACTCGTCGTGGGATCCCGTTTGCGGGCCGGGGCTGGGCCTGGACTCGCCACCCTCCGCCTCAGACCTCCAGCTCTGTGGCATCTAAGACCTCCTCCCACACGGTACTTAATCCCGAGTCCGTCCCGGGCAACGTCACTCTTTGTCGACCTTTGAACTGTTTGCTCCTTTTCCCCCTTTCCCCTGTCTCACTACAGTCCATACCCCAGTCGAGGGCGTGGAGTGGTCGACCTCGCATTGCAGAGCTTCAACTCGCTGAATCGCGACGGGACGACACTTGAAGGCGATACCCCGGCAGCAGGGAGACGCACGTCGGGCGAACCCCTCCGTCTGAAATGGCTCCCAGCGCCGTCGCGCCGGACGCCGCCTCCGCCCCCCGCGCCCTGACCACCGTCTTTGACGACTGCCTCCGCTTCTATCTCAACGGCACCCGTGTCGTGCTGGACGATGTCGACCCCGAGATTACCCTCCTCGAGTACCTCCGCGGCATTGGTCTGACGGGCACCAAGCTGTGAGCTGCCAGTGCTGCCTGTAACTACCTTGGCTTGGCTGACATGTACGTCCAGCGGGTGCGGAGAAGGAGGGTGCGGTGCCTGCACCGTCGTCGTCTCCCAATACAACCCAACCTCCAAGCAGATCTACCACGCCAGCGTAAACGCCTGTCTTGCTCCCCTGGCATCCATTGACGGCAAGCACGTCATTACCGTCGAGGGCATCGGCAATGTCAAGAAGCCCCATCCCGCCCAGGAGCGGGTGGCTAAGAGCCATGGCTCTCAGTGTGGCTTCTGCACTCCTGGCATTGTCATGAGTCTGTATGCCCTCCTGCGGAACAACCAGAATCCCACCGAGCACGACGTCGAGGAGGCCTTTGACGGCAATCTGTGTCGGTGTACGGGCTACCGTCCCATTCTCGATGCTGCCCAGACATTTAGCAGCAAAGCTGCCGCCTGCGGGAACAGCAAGGCCAATGGCGGTGCTGGGTGCTGCATGGAAAAGGGGGATGGTGGCGGGTGTGGAAAGGACGCAAAGGACGACCAGCCCATCAAGAGGTTCACTCCACCAGGCTTCATCGAGTACAAGCCCGATACAGAGCTCATCTTCCCGCCCGCCCTCAAGAAGCACGATTTCAAGCCCCTCTCCTTTGGCAACAAGCGCAAGACCTGGTACCGCCCAACCACGGTCGAGCAGCTCCTCGAGATCAAGAGCGTATACCCAAATGCCAAGATCATCGGCGGCAGCACTGAGACCCAGATCGAAATCAAGTTCAAGGCCTTGCAGTACCCCGTCTCTGTCTTTGTCGGCGACATTGCCGACCTCAGGCAGTACTGCCTCAACGACGACCACCTCGAGATCGGCGGCAACATCACACTCACCGACCTCGAAAATGTCTGCCAGGAGGCCATCAAGCACTATGGTGAGGCCAGGGGTCAGATCTTTGAGGCCGTCCACAAGCAGCTCAAGTACTTCGCCGGGAGGCAAATCCGAAATGTCGGCACACCCGCCGGCAACCTCGTCACGGCTTCCCCCATCTCCGACTTGAACCCGGTCCTCATGGCCGCCGATGCCGTTCTGGTAGCAAAGACCCTCGGAAAAGAAACCGAGATCCCCATGTCCGAGTTCTTCACGGGTTACCGAAAAACAGCCCTGCCTGCCGATGCCATCCTGGCCTCCATCCGGATCCCCGTGACCAAGGAAAAGAACGAGTTCTTCCGATCGTACAAGCAAGCCAAGAGAAAGGACGACGACATTGCCATTGTCACCTCTGCCCTCAAAGTACGACTCGACGAGAATGGCGTTGTGGAGGCCAGCAACCTCGTCTATGGCGGCATGGCCCCCTTCACCGTGGCTGCCAAGCAGGCGAATGCCTTCCTTGTGGGCAAGAAGTTTGCCGAGCTCGAGACGCTCGAAGGGACCATGAACGCCCTGGAACAAGACTTCAACCTGTCCTTTGGAGTACCCGGCGGCATGGCCTCGTACAGAAAGTCCCTGGCCCTGAGTTTCTTCTACCGCTTCTACCACGAGGTCATGCAAGCTCTTGGAGGGGAAAAGGCCGACACCGACGCGACAGATGAGCTCGAGAGAGGGATTTCCACCGGCAAGGAGGACAAGGACGCGACTGCGGCGTACGTGCAGGAGACGCTCGGAAAGCCAAACCCCCACGTGGCGGCCCTGAAGCAGGTGACGGGAGAGGCCCAGTACATCGACGACATCCCACCAGCCAAGAATGAGCTGTACGGTTGCTTGGTGCTGTCGAGCAAGGCCCATGCCAAGCTCAAGTCGGTTGACTTCTCGCCTGCACTCGAGATTCCCGGTGTCGTGGACTATGTCGACAAGAACGACATGCCGAGTTCCAAGGCCAACCACTGGGGTGCGCCTCACTTTGACGAGGTCTTCTTTGCCGAGGACGAGGTCTACACGACGGGCCAGCCCATAGGCATGGTTCTCGCTACCTCGGCGAACCGCGCGGCAGAGGGTGCCAGGGCTGTCAAGATCGAATACGAAGAACTGCCCGCCGTCTTCACAATCGAGGAGGCGATCGAGAAGGAGAGCTTCTTCAACTTCTTCAAGGAGATCAAGAATGGAGACATCGACAAGGGATTCAAGAACTCGGACTACACTTTTACCGGTGTCGCCCGGATGGGAGGCCAGGAGCATTTCTACCTCGAAACCAACGTCTCCCTTGCGATTCCTCACCCAGAAGATGGTGCCATGGAGATCTTTTCCAGCACGCAGAACCCCAATGAAGCGTAAGCATCCCCTTTTCACCCACACAATGCGGTGCTGACTGTTCCTAGACAAGCCTATGCCGCCCAGGTTCTCGGCGTCCCGGCCAACAAAGTGGTCGTACGCGTGAAGCGACTTGGTGGAGGGTTCGGTGGCAAGGAGAGCCGCTCGGTCCAGCTCAGCAGCATCATCGCCGTCGCCGCCAACAAGGTGCGACGGCCGGTCCGATGCATGCTGACGCGCGAGGAAGACATGGTCACTTCTGGCCAACGCCACCCCTTCCTCGGCCGATGGAAGATGGGCGTCAACAAGGACGGCAAGATCCAGGCCCTCGACCTCGACGTCTTCAACAACGGCGGCTGGAGCTGGGACCTGAGCGCCGCCGTCTGCGAGCGCGCCATGACGCACTCGGACGGCTGCTACCGCATCCCTAACATCCACGTCAAGGGCCGCATCTGCAAGACGAACACCATGTCCAACACGGCCTTTCGCGGCTTCGGCGGGCCCCAGGGCATGTTCATCGCCGAGAGCTACATGACCGAAGTCGCCGACCGGCTTGGCATGCCCGTCGAAAAGTTCCGCGAGATCAACCTCTACAAACCCGAAGAGCTCACGCACTTCAACCAATCCCTCACCGACTGGCACATCCCCCTCATGTACCAGCAAGTCCAGCAAGAGTCCGACTACGCCGCCCGCCGCGAGGCCATCACAGCCTTCAACGCCACGCACAAGTGGCGCAAGCGCGGCCTCGCCCTCATCCCCACCAAATTCGGCATCTCCTTCACCGCCCTCTGGTTCAACCAAGCCGGCGCCCTCGTGCACATCTACCACGACGGCTCTGTCCTCGTCGCCCACGGCGGCACCGAGATGGGCCAGGGCCTGCACACCAAGATGGCCATGATCGCCGCGCAAGCCCTCTCCATCCCGCTCGAGGACGTCCACATCGCCGAAACCGCGACCAACACGGTCGCCAACGCCTCGGCCACCGCCGCCTCGGCCTCGTCCGACCTCAACGGCTACGCCATCCAAAACGCCTGCGCCGCGCTCAACGAGCGCCTCGCGCCCTACCGCGCCAAACTCGGCGCCTCCGCCACGCTCAAGGACATTGCCCACGCCGCCTACTTTGACCGCGTCAACCTCTCGGCCCAGGGGTTCTACAAGACCCCCGAGATCGGCTACACCTGGGGCGCCAACACGGGCAAGATGTTCTTCTACTTCACGCAGGGCGTCGCGGCCGCCGAGGCCGAGGTCGACACGCTCACGGGCACGTGGACGTGCCGGCGCGCCGACCTCAAGATGGACGTCGGCCAAAGCATCAACCCGGCCATCGACTACGGGCAGATCCAGGGCGCGTTCGTCCAGGGGCTCGGGCTGTTCACCATGGAGGAGTCGCTGTGGCTGCGGGGCGGGCCGATGAAGGGGAACTTGTTCACGCGCGGGCCGGGGGCGTACAAGATTCCGGGGTTTAGGGATATTCCGGAGGTGTTTAATGTTAGTTTGTTGAAGGACGTGGAGTGGAAGGATCTGAGGACTGTGCAGAGGAGTAGGGGGGTGGGGGAGCCGCCGCTGTTTATGGGGAGCGCGGTGTTCTTTGCGATTAGGGATGCGTTGGTGGCGGCGAGGAGGCAGTATGGGGTGGAGGCGACGGTCGGGGAGGAGGGAGGCGAGGGGGATGGGTTGTTGCGGTTGCAGAGTCCGGCGACGCCCGAGAGGATTCGGTTGGCGTGTGTGGATCCGATTATGCAGAGGGCGAGGGTGGCGGCGAGGGAGGGGGAGGAGAGCTTTTTTATTTCGATTTGAGGGGGGGGAGTGGTAATGGATGGTTTCGGCGGGGGTGGGGGGTCGGATGTTCCTTTCGATTTTGGCAAGGTGGATTTCGCGAAGCCCGTACACGTCGTTTTCGTTATTTAGCAGGCAACAATTTGAATCGGTTTGCCGCAGGTATCCAAATTCTATCATCTTCCAAACAGGAACATGCAAAGAATCCGAATGGTGTCACTTTGGCCTGCCGATACGGTTGTCGATGAGGTGGGGTGTCAACTCGCTTCACGGCAACCACGATGGATACTTGGTGGGCATTTTCCTTCCCATCTTTCATCAAATGAGCTTGAACAAGGGTGACTAGTATAGTGGTCAGTACACTTCGTTGTGGATTCTCCTCCGAGATATCAACTTCCGAAGAAACCCAGGTTCGATTCCTGGGTCGCCCATAAACCCAGCCGATGATTTCACATTGGTACGAGCTTTCATTTTTGGACTCCTCAACATGGAGACAGGGAGGCCATCGCTGTCCCCCCCATTTTTGACATTGTGAGAATGTTTCAGTTGGTCATTGCAGAGAAGACGCCCACTGCATCTGTTCTCTACCACCTGCAAAAGGTAGCCCAGAAGACGGCCCGAAATCTAGCTGAAATGTCACTTCAAATCCGCCGCAGAGCCATCCACTACCCCAGCATCAACCCAGCTCAACCCCCGGTTCACATCACTCAATATACTGCCTCAACCCCCTCAACCTCCCCATAGCCTCCCTCAACACCTCATCGGGCTTACACACCGCAAACCTCAAATAATCCTCCACAATATGCGCATTCGCATCCGTATAAAACTCACTCGGCGGGATCGCCGCCACCCCCAACTCCTGAATCAAAAACCACGCCAACCTGAAGTCGCGCGGGCGCGACGCCACGTGCGGCGGAAACGGGTAGTCCGAGGGAAGGCGGACCTTGGAAAAGTTAGCCATGACAAAGTACCCGCCCTCGGGCTGCGAGTACGGGATGCCGAGCTCGTCAAACACCGAGGTGAAGAGGGTGATCTTGGACAGCATCGAGGTGATGGAGGAGGACCAGAAGGAGTGCGCGTCGGCTTGCTCGAAGCCGATGGCGCAGGCTTCTTGGAGCGGGGAGACGGAGGAGTAGCAGATGCGGGTGTGGGCGGCGGCGACGTATTCGATTAGGTTGGCGGGGCCCATGAGCCAGCCGACGCGCCAGCCGGTGGCGTAAAAGTTCTTGCCGGCGGACCCGACGGTGAGGGTGATCTTTTCTACCTCCGGGGAGAGGGTGGCGATGCGCGTGAAGGGGACGTAGTAGAGGCGGTCGTAGACTTCGTCGGAGAGGATGATGATTTGGTTCTTGACGCAGATGTCGGCGATCTTTTGAAGCTCCTCGCGGGAGTAGACCTTGCCGACGGGGTTGTCTTGGGGGTGTCAGTAAGTGGGTTGAGAGGGGAAGGGGAAGGCTCACGGGGCGTGTTGATGACCAGCATCTTGGTCCGGGGAGTGACGGCGCGCTCGAGCTCGTCAAAGTCAATCTTCCACTCGCCGGCCGACAGCGTCTTGGAGCCGCCCTCCTTGGGGGGGTGCATGGGCACATAAACGATCTTGCCACCGGGCATCTCGATGTTGCTGATGTACTGGTCGAAGAAGGGCTCAAAGACAATGACCTCGTCACCCGGCTCGATGAAGGCCATGAAGGCGCTGAGCATGCCTGGGCAAGTCAGGACGGGTCGGTCAGAGCCCCAAGGGGGGACATACCCTCGTTAGCGCCCGTGGTGATGGTGATCTCGGTGTCGGGATTCAGCTTGCGTCCCCACGACGACGCATACGCGTCGGAGAGGGCCTGCCTGAGCCGGGGCCGGCCCCTGGTGGGCGAGTACTGGTTGCACTCGACACGGTCGAGGGCTTCCTTGGCGGCGTCGAGGATGAACTCGGGCGGGTTGTAGCCAAAGAAGCCCTGGCCCATGTTGACAATGGGCTGCTTGGGTGACGCCGCCGCGGCCTCGTTGACGATTGACCTGAGCCAGTGTCAGAACCGAGTATTCTTTTTGCGATCAAGAGGATAAGGAACCGGAAAAGCATTACCAGACATCCTGTCTATTTCCCGCGACGCGCGCTGCCGGCTTGAGTTTCTGGCTCATCTTGCCACTTGGTGATGGATGCAGCGACCGGCGGACAATCGGAGAACAAGTTTGAGTTGGAAATGGCAACGGCACCCGTCGAAACAGAGACACTCGCAGCGACGACGGCAAGGTCATCGGAGCAAGATGGCGCAAGTGGAGATCGGAGGGGAGCACAAAGGGATGTCTTTCAAATTCCCACTGCTTACTCCCGGCGCAAACCAATCACGAATCAATTGAATGAGAACATTGGACCACATCCCCGTATTTCCGATGTCGCTGTCGCTGTGAAATGTCGCCATCGAGTCATTCCAACTCCTGGGTTAGGGTTTGTGCCACTGGAGATCGGAAGGACGCCCGCTTAATTGCATTCGCAGACTTGGCAAATGTCGCCCCGGCAACGACGACGACGAGGTTCCAGCATCGCATCTCGAATTTTGAGGAATGATGGAAAGCGGTCAATCGACTGCCGCAGAGTGCTCAAAGGGAATGCTCATTCTCTGGGGAGGTGGACTGGGAAATAATTTGATGTTGTGAACCAAGACGCTGTTTGTTGACCTGCCCCTGAATGACAAGTATTGCCAGCCCAACTGGGACAAGGCCGATTGTCAAACCGGGCACCTTGCCAAACCCCTAGCATCCCAAGGAATTCTTATCATATAAGTTTTTCCAGGGCTCTTCTTGCGTGGGCAGGGCAGAAACTTGTTGAACCATGGAGCAGAATGCAAAAAAAAAAACACCAAAAGCTCTCCCCCCGGCTCGTGAGCCGGGGGGATACGAAAAGCCCTCGTTGAGAAAGGGCTTTTACTGGATGATATGTTTGATTCGAACTCGCGGCCATCAGGGGGGGGGAAAGTATAGGGGTATGGGTTCGGTTCGAACTCGCGGCCTCGGAGGGGGAGGGCTTTGGGGGGCCGCATGCCCCATCTCTATTGCCACTAAGCCATGCGGCTCTCAATGTCGCAGTCTTCAAGGTAGGGGCACTGGCAAGAGAAGGGCATGGAACTGGGGGCTATATACTAGGGAAGGGTTGACGCAAACGGGATCGGAAGGGAGGTGGTCGCAACCGACCGCGTCCACAGCATGGCAATGCCCCAGCCTCTGCCTCCGTCTCGTCTTTCTATATGCCAACAATTGGCGAAGCTATTCCCAAATCAGGGCTTTTCAGAATAGCAGCTTAGGTATGTTCCTTACAACCAACTGGCTGGGGTCGACCAGAGTCTTCCCCAGCTTCTTCCTTTCAGCAACGCCTGTTCTCTCCAATCGCGTCTTCGAAGCTCGAATACCGTCTCAAGGACGCGCCTCCTTCGCGTTCCTTTCGCGTTCAAGCAGACGATGAAGTTGGGGCCTTGAGTTCGCTGCCGCCTAACCCACACCAGCTTGCTGTCCCTTCAACACCATCTAAATGTTCTTTTTTACCCCGCGAAACTCTTCATTTTCACCTTTCTCTGTCTCCCCTTCCAGCTTCCTCTTCCCGTCAGAACCATCTGTCTTTGGCACTGCTATCAAGCGTCTGCACGGCTGCCGTAGGCCTATGAATGGCCCTTTGACGCCTCTCACCCACAGCCCAAGGCGTCAGACACGTCCTCAAAGGTCCGTGATCTTGACATTCGCGCCTCTCCAAGACAGAACTGACGCATCAACAGCACCACTCCAGCCCTAAATCATGGCCGGCAATGCGTCAAACGCTTCCCGCTCGGTCGTCCGCCCGCGCCCGACAACGCCTCCCGAACAGATCATCGTGAGTGTGGCTACGCCACCCGCGCCTAGGTACCTGGGTATGAACGCGTCCTCTCCAGCCACCACGCCCATCCGGCAGGACTTCAGAGACGTTGCCAGCGACATAATGGGCATGGCACGCCATCCGCCGGCTGTCCCGCGAGTTGAAGAACCTCGTCCCCCGCTCCACGACAGGCGTCTCGACTGGGACGGAGGGATCTACAACTTCCCTCCAAGAGGAACCATTCCGCGATCGTACTGGGTTCCAGACCTGGGCATTCTCACGTGGAAGGAGAACTACACCGCCGCGCAGCACGCCCAGCTGGAAGGGAAGACGCACGTCGAGACTGGGGACGGAATCTTCCGCCCCCTGAGAGGGTTTCACGCCTGTGTTGACATTCGTTTGGGGATTGACCATTGGTTTGAGTTGCCACCTGACGAACTTGGCCAGGACAGCGAAGAAGATGGAAGCGACGAGGAGCTTCACCCGTTCCAAAGGCATCCGTCTTCTTCGTCCTTGGTGGCGATAATTGAAGAGGAGGAAAATGACCGGTCCCAGTCACCAGCCAGCGACATTTACGATGGATCGCCGCGTGTTTCCCTTGACAGCACTGAAATCTGCTCGCCGCCGCCGTCGATTTCATCACCGCTGTCGCTTTCTTCGCCGCCGCCGCCTCCAAACACCGCTGACAGCACCCGTTCCTTGTCACCGTGCTCGACTGAAACCTGGCACCTTTCTGAGGCCAGCATTGGCAGCCTGAACTTTCCCCTCCCCCCTCCCCACACAACATCTCGCCGGTTCATCCCCATCGGCTGCATCAGCACATTTCCCAGCGACCCAGCCCTCCGCGATAGTCCTCCAATCCCGCCTGAAGGCTTCTTAGCCCTTCACCCTCTCAAACACACCACCACCACCGGCCAAACGACCACCATGCCCCGCCCCGGCTTTCTCGACCGCCCCTACCAGCCCTTCACCCCCCGCCCCGCACCAATTACCGCCATCGCATTCTCTCCAGACCCAGCCGCCATCTACCCGATCACAGACGAGAATCTCGAGGCAAACAACTCCCTCATATACCACCATTCGGGGGATCCCCGCCGAGGCGGTCCAATCATCATCGACATCTGCGATAACCGCCCTGTTGTGCGCGACCTGGAAATCCCTGTCTTGGCCTATGGAGAGGTGGTCTGGGTGGTGGTCGAGCACGCGGAGAGGGGCGGCTGGTTTCTGTTCAACACTTCCCCGAGGATGGAGGCTTAGATTGCCGACTTGTCGGAGGAGGGGTGGAGTGGGCTTGGGACTGGCCAGCGGGCTGGGATGTGTGAGATGGAAGGGGAGTTGGCTGCGGGTTTGGAGGGAGTTAAGGAAGGGGGCGACGATGACGACGAAGACGACCAGGAGGAGGTGGAGGTGGAGGGGGAGGGGGAGGCGCTTGAATTGACGGAGGCGCAGGTGGAAGCGGTATGTGGATTTTCGTTTCTTGTCTTTGTTCGTTGGTTGGATGGAGGCGGGCCCGTTTGTCCCATGGGGTTCATGGGATTTGTCCTCTTTTCTTGCGAAGAGAGAAGGTTCTTTCCCGACAATTGACCACCCGCCCTTCTTTCCTTCCCTCACGTCCCATTCGCCGAGCCCCGGCTCAGCGTGGTTCTGGCGATATTCCCAGCACGGTCTGACATTTGGCCAAGAAACATGCTGACAGTTACCAGAATGCCAGAGCCGCTGGCCTGGTCCCTTTCGGCCACGAGGGTGGAGGCAACACCATCCGACGAGCCCTCTCGCGCCTGGAGCTGGGAAGCCAGCGAGCAGTGAGTCGTGCTGGAGCGGTATCGCGGATGGCAGTGCGGGCAGCATCGCGGTCCGCCAGTCGGGCGGATGACTTGCTGGAGCAAGACGACACCGTATGGATGCAGCCTAGCAAGCCACCACGCAGGCTGCAGATCGCTATCCTCGGAGCCTCTGGAAGCGGCAAGACCGCCATGCTCCAGTAAGAATTTCAACCTGTGATCCCAGCCATGGCAGTTCGCTAACCATGTCGTTTCACAGGAGATTCAGGTCATCCGACTTCGTTGCCGTAAGAATCACCCCCGCCATCCTCTGCTCCCCTTCTGCCAGACTTACAAATCCATTCATCAGGACACTCCCACCGAAGGCGTGAATGTCACTACTGTCCAAACAACCGATGTCGGCCGACCTTTGACCCTCGAGCTCTGGGACTTTTCCGGCGCACCAGCTTACACGGAGGAGGTAAAGAAGCGACTGAATTCGGGATTCTTCCACGCCGCTGTCCTTTGCTACAGCGCGGAGGACCCTGCCGGCTTCGCCGCCGTGGAGCGAGAGGTACATCCCTACCCATGTTGTGTGCAGTGTTCCCCATGGCTGACAATGTCCGGGGTTTAGTGGAAGCCGCTGCTCGAGCGCACGCAGATAGAGTGCCCGCCTTTTCTTGTCATGGGACTGAAGAAAGACCTGCTGGTGGATGACTCGATAACACGGCGGGTATGTTCTTCCGCTTTGCCAGATTTGGTTTGTTGGGAAGGAACTGACTCGGCTGCAGGGCACAAATATGGCTGCCAAGCTGGGGGCCATGGCGTTTTCAGAATGCTCGGCCATGACGGGGGAAGGGGTTGGCCCGGCGTGGAGATACCTCTGTGAGGTAGCTGTTGGACGTCTCGAGGAGGGCCAGCGAGCGATTGTGAAGGGACGCCGGAGAGAGAAGACTAGAGAAGCCGTTAAGGAGGCTGGAAAAAAGATGGTCAAGGCATTTTCGGGCTTATTTCGTCGACGGGAAAAGGGCGGCGGCACATCTGCTTAGCGGGGGGAATTTGGGATTTGGGATGGCCGCTTGGTCAGGCCCTGCCCGGTCAAATGTTTTGGGATTTGGAGGCAAGTCACGGGTAGTCACCCGCTTGAAGTGAGATCGGGTTTCATAGCAGTCCTCGAAACCGAGAACAAAGAAGGTGCTGAAGCGTGATTTTGGGCATGATCGAAATGTGAGGTTATCGAGTGTCAGTGTTGGAGACGTTGTGATGTTTAGGTACCGAGGTGAGAGGGATGGAGCCATGACCGGATAAAGCCATCGCGGTCGTGCGGGGAAATCGGAGAAAGGACCAGGGTCTTGTCTTGGCTGACACCAGACCACTTCAACTTCACCTACGCCAATTCAGCACCAACCCAACCCATTAACCTCGACTCCAGATTGCCAATGCCGCAATAACAACAAATGCCGAACTCTAAACACATCTCTAGGTGACCAGGTCTACCGCCAAAATGAGCGGCCGGCCCGGCCGACCCAGCGCGAGCCGAACCGCAAGCGGTTCCTCGTCGTTAGCCTCATCCCCAACCAAGCGCTCCTCGAGCCAACACCTCCTCCCGACACCATCAAATGCCCGATCCAGCTCTCCCCTTCCACGCAGCCCGGTATCTCCATCTCGAAAGGTCTTCGTCCCGCCGCCCCTCCACCTCACCGTCCGCTTCAGCACCTCCCTCCCCGACCTCCAGCTTGACATCCTCACCCCGCACCAAACCACCGTCGCCGCCCTCAAGCACCAGATCCGCGCCCGCCTCGCCGCCGATGCCGCCTCCACAACCGACCCTCACCATGCCGCCGCCGCTAGCGCCCGTCTGCGCTTCATTCACGGCGGCAAGCTCCTCCCAGACCACGCGCCCCTCAGTACCGTGCTGAAAGCGCTCCCACCGCCCCCGGCCACCACCCCCGCCGACCCCAAGGGCAAGGGCAAAAACATCGAAGGCCGCTCCCACCAGCGCGTCTATGTCATCTGCTCCATCGGAGACCCCCTCACTCCCTCAGAACTCGCCGCCGAGGCCGTCTCCGCCACCACCACACCAACCCCCTCTTCAGACTCCCGTCCCGGCACCCCCGGTCACCCCGGGATACACCTCGACACAGGCCACGGCCTCGGCGTGCGCTCTACGCCGGCCCCACCTGCGGCGCCGCGCGGCTTCGACCGCCTTCTCACCACGGGCTTCACCCGAGCCGAGGTCAACCAGCTGCGCCTGCAGTTCCGCTCGATCCAAGCGGCGCGGCACACGCCCGACACGATGCCGTCGCCGGACGGGCTGAGGCGGATGGAGGACTCGTGGATCGATAGCAACGCTGCTGGTACGGCGGGAGCGGCGACGAACGCGAGTGGGGAGGAGGGCGGCGCTCCGGCGGACGAGGAGACGGGGCTGAATGCGGTGGTGGAGGGTATGGTCAAGGGCATGTTTATTGGATTTGTGTTTCCGCTGGGGGTGGTGGGGTGGCTGCTGCGCGAGGAGGGGGTGTGGCCGAGGAGGTTGCAGGTGTTTGTGTCGTTGGGAGTGCTGCTGAGTGTGGCGGTGGGCATGATCAGGGGGTTGGCGGGAGAGGGGTGAGGACTGGGTGATATGCTCGGTGGGACGGCAGATTATGCTTCCCTCTTGGACGATTTGTTTGCATGTAGTACGAAAGAAGCGATGATACCCCGGGAGCATTTATTGAATTAACATTTTATTCTGATATCTCTTCCTCGCTCTCCAGTATCCACGGCTCCTTCTGCTTCAACTCCTCCAAGTTCCTCTGCCACTGCAACCACGCGACCCCCTGACACAAACAATCTGCCAAATCATCCCTCTTCTTGCTATCATCCGCTTCCACCCACGCCTCTCTATCCGCCTTTTTCCCGCCCTTCCTCCTCCCCTTCGTCTCTCCCGCCGCCAAAAACCGCCTCACCGCCTCCTTCACCTCATCCGTCCCAAGCCCAACCGCCTTCCCCTCTCTCAAACTCGCCTCCACCAACCTTATCTTGGCCAACTTCATTGCCTTACTCCCCGTCACCTGCTTCTTCCCCGTCTCCTCCACCCCCTCCACCTCCCCCCTCAACAACAACCTCCCCCCCACCCCGCCCTCCCACGGCACCCCCCCCTCCCCGTCCCCCATCCCATCCCCAACCAGAAACCTCGAAGCCCGCTGCGGCGGCACGCACACCACCTCCCCGCCCCACACCCCGCGGTGCCGCAGCGTCGCCAGCGCCGCGTACAGCGCCGTCTCGAGCGCGTTGACGCGCAGCGTCCACTCGAGCACGGGCGCGGCGCCGCCGGAGCGGAAGCGCTGCCGCTCGATGAGGATGTGCGTCGGCGACAGGGGCAGGAGGTGCGTGTGCAGCAGGGAGACGGCGAGGCTCGCGATGGAGGGGGGGCTGAAGTCGTGGGTGGTGGGCTTGGCGAGGTCGTCGCCGGGCGGGAGCAGGTCGAGGCGCGTCCAGGCGTGGAGGGTGAGGTTGTGTTTCTTGGGGGTGGGGGTGGGGGTGAGGAGGGCGAAGGCGAGGTTGCGCAGGCCGAGGTCGATGGAGAGGATGCGGGAGGTGGGGGTGAGGGTGGTGGGGGTGGAGGCGGCGGCGCGGAGGTTGGAGATGAGGGCGGGTTTGGAGCCGGTGAGGGGGAGGCCGCAGTGGAGGGAGGTGGCTTGGAGGGATTTGGCGGTGAGGTGGCGGAGGGGGTTAAGGATGGAGTTGTTGGAGGGCATGGTGGGGGTGAGGGGTGGGGGTTGACGCTCTCTGGAGGAGTCGTCGTGTCTGGGGTGAGGGTGAAGTCCTGGCTTGATTTGTAAGGTCTGGTTTCGTGGTCGATTTGGGCCCAGTTCCAAAATCCTTTGGTTGTTGATCCGCAATGACGGAGTCGGGGGAAATCGTCTTCCTTGGTTGGCTTGTTTTGAATCTGTCGACATGCCAGATCAGGAAAGGGGTTGTGGTGTCGATGGTGGTGAGAAATCCAACCGCCCCCAACCAGTTAAATCACGGCCTATATTTGGCACCCCTGCCCCCTATCCGATCCCCGAACAGTGTGCCTGGCTTCCGGCATCAGCTCGCGATGCGGGGGCCATCGGAACGAAACCGACCCCAAAACGCTGGGATGGAGGGGTCGTTTCTGCTTATCTGAGCACACGCGAGGCATCTTTTTCCCTTTTTCCCTTTTCCTCTCTTCTTCTCCCCTGTTCTGCATTTGCTGATTAACCAACATATGCGCTCATTGGAACTAGATGGATCCGACGATGTATTTGGAATCCCGCCCTCTGCTGTGGACGCGTACAGGGTCTCCAGGGTCTCCAGGATCCCATTGCGCTAGCCAAGGGAGTGGCAGGGTGCGGCCCGCAAGACGTCTCGGCTTTTCCATCTTGCGCCATCGCCAAATCGTGAATTGTCAGACTCGCATTCCATGCATGCTTGAGCTTGGAGGAGCACCCTCAGTCAGGACCACCCACCCCCTCCGCCCCCGGCCTGCCTATTCGTTGTCGTACACTTGCCGAACCCAGCCTCGCTCCCTGCGCGTCGTCGAGTGCAGGTACATATAACTTCAAGCCGGACCCCTCTTCCCCGCCGCCAACCTTGGTTCCGAAGCCATCCCATGCAACCGTTCGCAGTTCTCGTCCGACGTTCTGTCATCCCTTCCACTACAAAGACAGCCCCCGGTCGACTGGTAACCCTCTCCCGACACTTTGCCTCTACACGCTTCACCATGGCTCCCATCTCCAAGGAGACCGACTTCCTCGTCATCGGCGGCGGCAGCGGAGGACTCGGCGCCGCGCGATGGGCCTCGTCAAAGTATGGCGTCAAGGCCATGATCATTGAGAGCGGCCGGCTCGGCGGAACCTGCGTAAACGTTGGGTATGTGATGGTCCCATCTTTTGCGACAATGCGCATGAGCTAACCCTTCTCTCCTCCCAGTTGCGTCCCCAAAAAAGTAACCTTCAACGCGGCCGCCGTCGCCGAGACGATCCACCAAGCCAAGTCGTACGGCTTCAGCGTCCAGGAAACCGCCCCCTTCGACTGGACCACGTTCAAGCACAAGCGAGACGCCTACATCAAACGCCTCAACGGCATCTACGAGCGCAACCTCACCAACGACAAGGTCGAATACGTCCGCGGCTGGGCCAAGTTCCTCTCGCCCAACTCGGTCGAGGTGGCGCTCGAGGACGGCACCAAGGCGGTCGTCAACGCAAAGAAGATTGTCGTTGCGACGGGCGGGCGGCCAACAGCCCCACCCCCGATCCCCGGCGCCGACTACGGCATCGACAGCGACGGCTTCTTCGACATCGAGACCCTCCCCAAGAAGGTGGCGCTGGTCGGCGCTGGCTACATCGCCGTCGAGTTCGCCGGCATGTTCAACGCGCTCGGCGTCGAGACCCATCTCTTCATCCGCTACGACACCTTCCTGCGCACCTTTGACCCCCTGATCCAGGAGACGGTGGTCAAGGAGTACGAGCGCCTCGGCATCCACGTGCACAAGCACAGCATGATCACCAAGATCGACAAGGACGCGACCACCGGCCGGCTGACAGCCGGCTACAAGGAGCACGACAAGGACGGCGTCCTCTCCGACGTCGACCACCTCATCTGGGCCATCGGGCGCACGCCCCAGACGGACAACATCAACATTGAGTCGTCGGGCGTCAAGCTCAACGAGCGCGGCCACGTCGTGGTGGACAAGTACCAAAACACCAGCGTCGACAACATCTACGCGCTCGGCGACGTGTCGGGCGGCGTCGAGCTCACCCCCGTCGCCATCGCCGCCGGTCGCCGGCTGTCGATGCGCCTGTTTGGCGGCGAGCAGTTCAAGACGCAGCACCTCGACTACACCAACATCCCGTCGGTCGTGTTTGCGCACCCCGAGGTCGGCTCCATCGGCATGACGGAGCCGCAGGCGGTAGAGGCGTACGGGCGCGACAACCTGAAGATCTACAAGACCAGCTTCACGGCCATGTACTACGCGCTGATGGAGGCCGAGGAGAAGGGGCCGACAGCGTACAAGCTGATTTGCGCGGGGCCCGAGGAGAAGGTGGTGGGTCTGCACATCCTGGGGCTGGGCAGCGGCGAGATGCTGCAGGGCTTTGGCGTGGCCGTCAAGATGGGCGCGACCAAGGCGGACTTTGATAACTGCGTGGCGATCCACCCGACGAGTGCCGAGGAGTTGGTGACGATGAGGTGAGAGGAGATATTCCGATGGATCGGGATTTGCTATACAGCATGTTTGGGCAAGGTTTCAAGCCATCTAGAGTTGTTGATACCTGGAATCAAGCGAATACAGTAAGAAGAATAATCACAAAAGCTCCTGACTGGTCCTGTCTGCTTGATGTGAATTTGAACTTGTGAAAGTGTTGCTGATGAAGAGCCCAACGCTGACGTAATCCCACCACCTCCACTCAAAAAAAAGTCACACCACTTCGTTCCCCCCCTGCCCGCCCGCACCGCCAAGCCCCAGCAGCCGAAGCTCCGTCACAGCTCCGTCGTCCGGGCGGATTGAATTTCCGCAAACAACCTCACACCTCATCGACCCGACAACATCTTCGCACCACCACCACCACCACACCACAACTCTCCACTCTCTCAAGGTACGCCCACCCTCTCCCTGGAACGATTCAATTGAGACCGACAAAACTAATCAGGACTGAGGGGAACCAGATGCTCGCCACGACCGCCACCCGCGCGGCCACCCGCGCCGTCGCCCGCCGCGGCTTCCACACGACGCGCGCCCAGCAGTCGTCGCCGTACCACTACCCCGAGGGCCCGTACACGAACCTGCCGTTCAACACCAAGACGCGCTTCTTTGCGGTTCGGTACTGGACGTTTATGGCTGTTGGGTTTGGCGCGCCGTTTGGGATTGCTGGTGCGTTCTTTTTTTCTTTCTTCTTCCCTTTGCTATGGAATTGTGGGGAGGGTGGTGCTGACGCTTTTTGGGGGGGTAGCTTGGCAGACGTATCGTCCTCGCTCGTAAGCGGGTTGGTTGGGTGGTTTGGGGATGATGGGGGGTTGAAGGTTCAAGGGGGGATATGGGGGAGGGAATGGGGAAGGGGGAAGGCGGCTGTGTATATGCTATGCTGCGGAAGGGGGTGTGGATAGGTGATACATTGTCAATATGCACAACGAGACCCGACGTTCCCCTCTCTGATTCAGCGAGGCTTGAGCTGGACATGTGCATGTGGGGGTGTACTACGGCGAGGGGTTTGCGAGATGTTCAGGGGCTGCAAGAGAAATGGAGATGGGGGCTACAGAGGAATTCGGAAGCACGGGAATTGGATGGTAGGCTCACCGGGATAGGAGGACTGTCGGTGGGTTGGTGTTTTGGGACTCAGGGCAGCATGGACTGTTTGAGCTGGGATCCAGGGGCAGAGGAGTGGCTCATTCCTGGACAGCATCTGGGCTGTCCATTTGTGGGATGAGGGTTGTTTTATGCCTGGTTCGTGAGGAGGAGGCCCATGGTCATTGCCACGCAAGTTTCGAAACCAAAAGCCTGATGGCTAACTCAGGGGCACCGAGTTACATAAAATAACAAAATAAGAACTTCAATTGGGCTCATAACGTTGTACGCCCGAGGTGCCCGTAATCTCTACTTAGGTATGTAAGTCCGGGCCAAGACAAACAACAAACATAAGCTTCAACTAAAAGTACTTTAGCCCCTCCATATTGCGTCATCGTACCCATACCTACCACCCTCAGCTGCCCTGCTTCTTTCCTTTTTCCACCGCCTCCTTGATGGCCTCTGGGGAGAATGTGTGCCTCAGGATCTCATCAACGAAAATGTCCTCCCCTTCCTTCACCTTGGTGTCAATACCGCCAAACTTTTCCAGCCGTACGTAGCCCTCCGACTCCTTTGGGAACATTTGCTTCAGATAGTGGGACACGACCGTCCTCCTGTTTTTGCCCTCGCAAAGGTCCGGTTTGGCCACGCACGCGCCCTGGCCCGAGCAGCTCTCCCCGTGAGAGACGAGAAAGCCATCAGGGTGGCACGTGTTGAGGCGCGCACACGAGAGAATCAGCGAGCAAAGCCCCGAAGCAATGGCCGTGGCCACGGAGCTGCCGGAAATCCGGTCGTGCGACTCGAGAAAGTGGATGACGCCGGCAGCGATTTCGTTCCCCTGGAGCCTGAACCGGCCCTCGCCCTGGGCTGCGCTCTTGACGTTGCGCGGCGTGAAGCCGTACTCGTCACACGCTGTCACCACCCACGTGCGAGGGCAGAAGTTGCTCGGCCATGAGTTTTCGATATTGGCTCCCTCGTCGTGGTTGCTGCACATCATGATGATGCCGAGATCCTTGGCCTTGTTGATGATCTCTTCGAGTTGCGGGCTGTACTCGAGGATGCTAAAGCTCATGGATATGATATCGACCTTCTTCTCGATCGCCCATCTGACCGCCTAGAGAGGTGGCGGGAGGAGGTCAGCGGGTTTTTGTTCAGTGTAAGCAAGGAGAACGTACCCGAACCACTCGTTCCGAGCTAGTACCGTATTTGTTGCCGTCCGTGGCCTTGGCCACGTACAACTCGCAGGCGGGGTCGAGGGCGCAGATGAGGTTGGCCATCTGGGTCCCATGGGGGTCCGACGCAAACATCCACGGACTGACGCGGTGCTCATCATCGACAAACGACTGTCCATCCTTGATCCGCGACCACAATGTTCCCCCGCCACTGAATCGATCGCGGTGACGCTTTCCAGAGGCTTTTTTGCTCTCGTCGTCGGTACCCAAGGGGTCTTGGGCTGGGGCGCCATTCGTGTAGGCCTGGCTTGTGGACTGGTGGTTCTCCTTGATGCTACCCATGGCCGGCTGCATTCCTTTCGTTGCGGTCGATTTGGATTTTCCTTTATGAGCCTTTCCGTTGATGCTTGACGGGGTGTCGGCGGGGACGCGAGAGATGCTCAGAATGCCGTTGTCAATAATTGCCACCTTTGTAGGGACGAAGGTGCGACGGCGGGAGCGAAGCAAGACGCCGTTGAGCTGCTCGGGGTCCCCTTCATGGCTGCCGAGGATGCTGTTGACGTAGTTCCGGTAGCTGAAGATGAATCCCGAGAGACGGGGGAAGGCTCTCTGGGCTCTGAATGGTTTCGGGGACGGCCACGTTAGTATTGATGGCAAGCCGGCGCCAGGGGGCGCATTCAGGGTTGAGAGCTTGTTCCACATACAGTTCGTCGAGACTTGCCAGCCTCTCTTGAGCAGGATTCCACAGCTGCGAATTAACACCCCACTTAAGAGTTGTGTTGCCTTGCCTTTTGCTGGGCTGGAAATCTCTCCCTCCCACATCCTGTTGGGGCTTTTCACCGGTGCCCCTTCTCCTCAACCCCACCGTTGGCTCCTTTGGCTCGAGCCTCGCCCGTTTGTCTGCTTCGGATTTCATGGCGTTGAAAGCCTTCTCAAACTTTCTCATCTTCTTCTCAATGTAGTCCACAGTGTCGTCGCTGTACTGCTTCGGCATCATATCTTGGATGACATGAATGCGAACGTTCCGTAGCTTTGTAGATGGAACTCGTCAGCGTGCGTCCGTAGTAGTGTACGTCCAGGGAGTGTAGTGTTCGTCCAGGGAAACCAAACACGTGCGGTCAGTCTGCCTTGCTTACATTCACGAGTGTGATGAGGCCTTCGACGCTGAACCAGTGGCTGATGGCGGCCCTTTTCCCGCTCGAATAGAGGTGAAGCTCTCGGATTCGAGGCTTGATTGCGTTGCCGTCTTCCTGAAATACCGACAGTGAGAGATCTAGGAACCGCCAGTTTAGCCGCTCCACTTTGAACTCATCAACAACCTTTGCAATTTCCACTTCGTTGTGCGGGTTGACCAGCCGATCCGGTACTGCTAACTCCAGGATGGTCTCGACGCCCTTGTCTTCCCTCAGCCAATGGAGGGCATCGAAAACCTCGCGGTGCTCCTCCCGCGTGGACTTTCCAATCTCTTCCTTGTCATCGACATGGACGCCCAGTGCAGGGAACCTGGCATATTTGATGGTGGGCTCGTAGGAAAGAAGATTGGAGTTCTCCCTGTGGTTGATGAGGGAATGAACAAACTCAGAGACCCGATAAGCCTTGGAGTTGAACTGGGAGATCTCAAAGCATAGTTCATCCACTGTTGATAAGTGTGAGATGGTGCATGGTTCAAGAGTTCATGGACGCCTGGCCTACCTTGCTCTGAGACCCAGTCACGTCAGCAGCTTCTCTGTCATGTTCGTGCCGGGTGAACGTACCTTCAGATTCACGAAAGATGCCGGAAAGGCGCTGCATCTTCTCGACCTGTCTGATGGTGGCTAGGACCAACTCGTTTCGAATCTTTTGTTGAACGCCTGTCTTGTCCTTGGGCCTATCCACCCACTCTGAGCCTTCAAAGACCTTGCGGTTGTACCAGAGTGGATAATGTCCCTCGGCCTTGACAGCGGCATTTCCATTGTCAGTCCTTGGCCTCTCGGTGTTTGGCACGAGGGCTTTTTTGGCAACGGAACTCGAAAAAGTGTCGATGAACATCCGAACAAAGTCCAGGCGCTGGTGATAAACGGCACTGTGAAGAAGGTTGGTCTCGTCAAGAGCTCCGGTGACCTGGTTGATTTTCCTGGGCCGCTTCTCCCAGGCGTCGACGAGGTTGAGTTCGATGATCTTTTGAGCGACTGCATTGTCGAAGATGTTTGATCGCGGGTCGTATTCGTCGATACACTCGAGGAGGAGGTTCACGATGTCCCTACGGCGCCTCTCAATATCTTGGAAGTGGCCGACATCATCTTCGTATTCCTGTATGCTGTCCTGGTTGGTGCTGTCCATGGCCTTGATGATGTTCTCGCTGTTGGCGTACTTGTTCCGAAGCTCTTGATTGCCAAGGAATGCCTCAACGACCCTGACCCTCCCGCCCAGCATCGCTTTCTCAAATGTCTTATCGTAATTGACCTGTGTGATGCCAGGGTGCTGAAGCAGCACTGCCAGCGTCTCAAGCTGTCCCTTGGTCTCCAAATCGTTGGTACTCGCAGGCCACAGGACCGTGACCTTTGAGTCGTAGCCCTTGACTGGTTCTTGGAGCGCCTTGAGAAGAAGCTCTTCGGGGTTATCGGAGGACGGGCTGGTCCAAAACGGGAAGCGTCGTCTCTGATCCTTTGGCAACCCAGCCTGGTCCTGGCAATAGAGCCTCATGTGGTCGATCATGGACTTGATGGCTCCCGCATTGGCGGCGCTTTTGACGGCATTATGGAACGGACTTCCCTTAAAGCCTTCCTTCTCAAGCTTGGAGTGGTCGATGCCCTCGGATCCATGGCTCTTCCCACGGCATTTGCAGTCCTCAACGAGCTTTGCACGCGGTCCCAGCGTCTCAAAAGCGAGGCCTTTTTCCTGGTCCAAGATGATCCCGACAAGCGATGTCGGTGCGTTGCTCTCGTGGCTCTCGGCAGAATCCGCCGCGGGCTCCCGCTTCGCGGCATCGTAGAGGATGGCCCATCGAATGCAGTTGTCGATGCCCTCGCCGGAGCTCTTGCCCTTGCCGAATAGGAACCGTGCAATGTTCTTGGATGTTTGGTCTCCGTCGTCACGCTCGCCTTTCGCCCTTGCGTTCCGGAGGGAAGTGATGATCTGGGCCGTGAGGTTGGAAACGGCGGCCGCCAACAGAGCAGTGTTGTTCGACCCGGTTCCCGGGGCCTTTGCGGCTTTCAGGCCCTTTTCCCACACTCCTTCGTACTCGGCCTGGTCGGCCGGAGAGCCCTCGCCGCCGACGGTAGCTGCTGCAGGGGCCTCACGGGAGGCCATGGCTTGAGATGCCTACTGGTTTGTTTGTTAGCGCGAGACATTCGAGATACGAGCCAAGGCCATCTTACGGTTGGTGGAGGCCCGGAAACGGGAACAGAAGGCCTATTGTTGTACCAACGAGGTTTTTTCAGGGGAGACCTAATTGTAATTTGGAGGTGTCGAAGAGGTGTCCCTTGAAGTTGGGAGGGGTGGTGAATCTGACCGAGCAGATGGCGCGCTCAGCCTCTACCCTTCATGTTCTCTGTGCACGGGAGCCTTGGATGGATGGAGCATCCATGGAGCATTAATGGCAGCCACCGGGGGGGCGGGACAACTCCTCCCCCGTAAAGGGTGTTCGGCTGGTCGTGACTGCAGCTGTGGCGGGCGGATTGGGTGTCAACATGCACAACAAGTGCAGGGTTGGTGAGGAGGTTTAGGTGAGTGGGCAAGGGTCAAAGAGGGTGTGGCCCTTGAGCATCTGATTTGACGACCACTGAGGGTGGGAGATATCATCCAATACTGGTTTGTTTGTTAGCGCGAGACCTCTCGTCAAGCAAGCGAGGTCTAATTATGCTTAGAAAAGGCCTCGAGTTCCGACTTCAAGGCCTTCTTGTCCGTTTCCAAGGCCTCGAGTTCGCATTTCAGGGCCTGTCTCGTATGTCTCGCGCCAACAAACAAACCAGGGCTGGAGTGTACATGAAGGCGTGCCTACATAAAAGGCCTGTAAGTCGGAACTCGAGGTAAGTCCTGTCATATAGCATGAGTGCCATGCCTGTCTTTCCCAAGGCGCGGGCTCCTCCTTGCCAGAAGTGCTCAACCCTCGCAGAAGCCAAACCACGGAGACCACCTACATATCGACCCGAAACAGACCGCAATGTCGTCAACAAGCAACGACTACGACAGCGACGGCAGCGATTTCCGCTACATCGACCTCGGCAATGAGGAAGACCAGCCCATCGCATTCGACCTCCACGAGCAAGTAAACAACCCCGCCGCCGTGCAACAGGGGCAGCTGAGATCCTACGAGGCGAGAGAGAACAGCACGGTCCTCTATTACGACGACAGTCCTTCCGACTACTCGGTCCTGGTAGACCGCCTGCTCTGGGTCGACGGCTACGAACACACAGACGAGAGCGGCGACAACCATGGCCGCGAGATGACGCTGGCGGTTCTCAAAATCGCCGTTTCCTCGTCGGACCCCGAATCCAAGGTCAAGAGCTTTACAGCCAGTCTAAGTCTCAAGGACAAGCTCACCGATGGCAAGCACGAGCCCATCGCGGAGGCCTGGGCCCCCTTTCGTCGTTCAGAGCGATGGAACGAGTCTTCTGCCCAGAGGGAAACCACGCGCACCACCAACACTGGGACCCAGGCCGGGTACGGCGGGGTTCAAGTCTCTGCTTCCCGGGCCCGCGAGAACAAGCTTTCCTGGGAAAAGGTCGACTTCGATGAGGGACAGTCGCGCGAGTTAATCAGCCGGAAGACGCAGAGGCGGAATGGCGTGCAGTGGTCCTTGACGCAGAACAGCCTGCTCAACCAAGGAGTCGCCAGTGAAGTATGGGTCGCCGTCCTCTTTTCACGAACATCAAGCCAGAGCTACGGAGTCAAGTTCAAATTTGAGGCGCGCGCCGGAACCCTGGACAACCTCCAGCAGAAGACGAAGCGGCTCTTCTGCACAAAGCCCAACGAGACCAAGGGTTTTCTCATGACGCCAGGGACAACCATCGAGGGGGGAGATGAAGGGACCAGCATCTTGAAAGCGATCGATCCAACCAACCTTGGGAAACTGAGGGACGGCACCGAGCTCATCCTCCCTCTCCGCCGCACCCATCAGGCTCCCCCTCTCCACCTCACACATCAGGCCCCGGAGACCACGGCGAGGGCGGAGACCGTCAAGGAGGCCAGCATCGTGGAGGCCATCGATCCAAGCAACCTTGGGACACTGAAAGGGGCGGACCGCACTGAGCTCATCCCCCCTCTCCACCATACCGGGCATCAGACCCCGGAGCCCATGGACGGCACCGAGCTCATCGCCCCTCTCCACCCCGCCTATCAGGCCCCGGAGCTTGCGCCCAACGTCCGAACCCCTCCCGCCACCCCTGCAAAGCCCCGAATCCCGCTCAAGCCCGTGGCCGCCTGTGCCGCCCAGCCTGCAGATGCCCAGCCTATGGCATGCTCCCACGACACGGCGTGCAGCGACGCTCTCGGCCTCTCCCGCCTCGCTCTTGTCGAGGGCCGCTTGGCTCAAGCCGAAGCCCGACTGGCCGCTCAGGAAAGCACAATCTTGGATTTGCGCCGAGCCATGTTCAACCTCCGCATACAGTCTCTGGGGCAGTTGTGATCAAATGTACTTTGTTTGTTAGCGCGAGACATGCAGAATATTAACCAAGGCCTTCTCAAGGAAGAGCGAGGCTATTTCCCAATGCTGTTTAATAGGGCTTTAAGCCTCGAGTTCCGACTTCCAGGCTTTGAACTCGGAACTCGAGGCGTGAATCTGTACCGGCTAGGCCTTCTCAAGAAAGAGCGAGGCTATTTCACAAGTCAGCGAGTGCTTTCTGGCAGGACTTTAACACCCCGAGTTCTGACTTGTAGGCCTCGAGTTCCGACTTCAAAGCCTTGAATTCAGAACTCGAGGCGCGTATTTGTATCAACTGGGCATTCCCAGGAAATAATTGGACCTCGCTTGCTTGGCGAGAGGTCTCGCACTAACAAATACACCAGTATTGGATTGTAAGCCATCCATGGGGGGCCTAGCTCTTCTGTGGTGTGCTTCCCACCTCCCTCCCCCAACAAGACGAGACCAGCGACTCATTTCTCTTCGGGCGGGCATACCATCAGATTTGGGCCCCATGTCAGATGCTCCTGAAGACGGTGGGAGCGACTTTACCGCCGCCGCCGCCATGAAATACTTTAGACGTCGTCTTCGCTCTCGCAATAAGCCCAGTACTCAGCAAGAGGGCCGGACGAGCACATGGGACAGCACGCATTCGCCCGGCAGTCCTACCACAGCCTCAACCTCTCAGCCGACAAGCGTCCTCAACGGAGCACCCGATCTCCCACAGCCATCCCAGCCATCCCACCTGAGTGAAGTGCCAGAGGCGACTCCCTCTGCCCACCAGGAACCAGGTTGCAGCAAAGACCACCCGCCCACCCAAGAAACCAGTGATGTCTCTGCTCCCCTTCCTGGCCAAGCTTCTGGAGACGCCAGAACTTTGCCCTTGACGCTAGTCGTCGAGGAAAACGCGATCCCCTCTCCGTTGACTGCGGTCGTCAAGGAGGAAACAATGACGTTGCGCGATGCGTCCACTTTTGATCTGTCCAAGGGTGCAACAGTGGCCGACTCCCCTTCCCTCTGGGACCTGGCATATGACAAGCTCTGCGAAAATTCCCGCGACCAAGACTCCCTGGCGCTCTTTGAAGAGAGAATGGCACGGCATTGGGCCCGGCACACTGGGAGAAGAGACTCTTGGCGGCCTTCTGTCGACGTCCATCCGGAAGGGGAGAGCGACATCAAGTTCTCTGACGGGCCTGACAAAGAGAACAGGAGGAGACGGTTGCTGGAGTGGTGGACGTCGGACCATGGCGTCGAGATTGGCGACTCGGGAGGCGATGCCGAAGCTTCCAAGCGCTCTCAGGCCTCCAAAAGGATGGCAGCAATCCTGAGAGGCATGGCTTCAAAGGCCTCACAACGCGGTGCCACCATTGCCTGGCTTGCATTTTGCTTCGCCGCCGAGGTACGTATCCCGTCTCGAACTTGATGAGGATATAGCAAAAGCTGATACTGGGGCAGGAAATGCGCTCCATGAAGTTGCCCGAGGCAATGGGAAAACATCTCGCTGTTCTCTTCCAATCGATGGAGTGGTACTGCCAGCTCCCGTCAGTGATGCCCGGCGCCGTTCCTGCACCCGGAGACCACCCAGGCACCGATTCTTGGGGAGAGAATGAAGAGAATGACGGAGAGCCCAGGGAGCGCTTGCTCGATCTTTACCAAGCAGTCCTTCGCTACGCCATCAGAGCGGCTGGAACCCCCGATCCTCCATCCGGGGGCAGGTCCGAATCGAAGGAATGGAATGACGTCGCCCATCGAGAGCGGCGGGTGATTTTCGACTTTGACCCATCCAAGACTCGCATGGCAACTCTTGAGCTCACGGAAACCTTAAACTCACTTACCGCCCCACCGGATGACGACGAAGAACAATCCCTGGTTGCCAAGGCGACGGATTCGCCGTCTTTAAACCCCGAGATAAGTCCAGAATTCTATTCTCTTCAGGACGAACTGCCACAAATGCCAGCGAAACACCTTTGGATACAAGACCTTGCATTCGCAGCCATCGCCCCCACTCCAGAGTTCGCCGAGTGGAAAGCCCGCGATAAGGCGGCGGTTCTTTGGCTAACGGGAGGCCCCGGCACGGGAAAGTCAACAGTGTTGCAGGGGGTCGCTCGCAACATCGCAAGAAATGAAACCACGGAAAAGGGGTCAGAGAAACTTCACGTTGCGGCGTTCCTTTGCAACACGGGCAGGGATCGTCCGGAGAATGCTGCCGCCATTGTGCAGTGTCTCCTTTTCCAAGTTCTTGATCAACAGCCCGGGCCCGACTCCAGGTTCAAGGACCTGTTCAAGCAGGCTTGCTCGACGAGCAATCGACAAGCATTCGACAAGCCAGAGGACATCGGCACCATCAGCGAGGCTTTCCGAACCATTTTGTCAGAGGAGACGTTTGTCAGGACTTGCTTCATCCTCGACGCCTTGGACGAGTGTTACAATGACGGAGGCGAGGACGAGTCAACACAGGCCTTCTGGGCGCTGCTGGACTTGGTCGCCACCACCAGCCAGTCTTCAAAGGCAATGTGGCTGCTGTCTGTGGACACGCAACGATCAATGGACCGCATGTCACCGCGAACTGACGACGGGGGTCAGTTGATACCTCTCCACCTCAGTCTGGACCCGCGACCCTCGGCCACATCTCTTCTCTTGGACGCAGCAACAGAGCATACCAAACTCAAGATTTTGGCTCTGAGAAAGACGGCACGCCCAAGTGCTGACACCAGTTTCTATGATGACGTGGAGCGCAAGATGATTCAGCGGTCGGCCGCAAACTTTCTCTGGACCGACCTCGCCGCCAGAGAAATCCAATCGCACGGCCTCCCTTGGAACGCGTTGCGGTTTCTCAACGCCAAAGCATTCCCAGATGAGGTGTTGCCGGGAACTGTGCCAGAATTGTACAACCACATGGAGCGCTGCATCAAAAACCTCAAGTGGGACACGCCGCTGTACTGCTCAGAAATCCTAGAGACAATGGCTGCAGCGTTCAAGCCCTTGTCCATACGAGAGCTGGAGGAGTTTACAGTCGCCGACATCCCGCCCATTGTCGATCTGGAAACGATTATTGAGAAGCAATGTTTTCAATTTCTCCAGGTTCACGGCAGGCGGGTGCGCTTTGTTCATCAGTCTGCAAAGAGTTTCTTCCGAGAGAGGATCCGGGAAAAGCCTCGGCGTCACGCCCAAATGACGAAGGCATGTCTGCAGACTCTGTCGCGCCGGCTTTCCACACCAGCCAGATCAGCCAACTGGTCGAGCCAGGGAGCTCCGCCACCTGTGACAACAGAGGTTGGCCGGGCATATGTGAACTGGTACTGGCTCAAACATTTTCTCGAATTCTTGCGATCGACAGACATACCAGGGGAAGAGTGGGTAGAGACACTGGGCTGCGTTTTGAGGTTCTTGAGGGATCATCTCTTGAAGTGGCTCGAGACATTGACCGTCTCGCCTGGATTGGCACAAGCTCTGTCACAACTGGCCGAGGTGGAAAAGAAACTGAGGGTATTATGCTTCTCTCTTGTCTCGATCGGACCACGCATGCTGACCATTGCTGCTTTGACAAGACGACCCCTGCCAAGCCAAATACAGACCCCCTTGTTCAACAGACCTGCTTTGCCGAGATTCGTACAGGAAACCGCTTCCTGCTCTTCCATCAGTCTACCCTCAGCCCCCCCGAGGTGCTCCTAAGAAACAGCCTACTGTTCTGTCCCGGCCTTGGCAAACGCCGTCAGGAGCTCCTGGAAAGCCATTTTCCGTGGCTGGGATCGCTCCCAGCCGCCGAAGCGGGCCACTCGCTGGTCCTTGACGGCCATACCGACTATGTGAGATGCTGCGCGTATTCCGCGGATGGTGACATTCTTGCCTCGGGCTCGGACGATTACACTGTTCGCCTGTGGAATCCGAGAACAGGGGAACTAAAGGCAACGCTCCGCGGGTTCACCGCCTGGCCCCGTCGAATCCGGTTCTCGACCGGGACCCCGACGCGGCTTGCGGTTATGTTTTCTAATTCAGTCAAGCTGTGGAACCTGCCAGCCCTGAAACCCTTCTTGGAGCTGAAAGCATCAGATATCAGCCCGGACATCGCTGACGACGACTTCTCGGACATCTCCTTCTCTCCGGACGGGAAGCGAATCGCTGCTGTGCTGGGAGGAAGGAGTAAAGGATCCAGGCTGGCAATATGGGACATGGAGACTTTACAGGTACAACCGATCCGTGCTTGGTCACCCGGTTCCGCGAGAAGAGTGCAATATATCTCCACCCCCAGGCGCCAGGTCGGCATGGCCGGAGGCCCACGGGAGATACAGGGCCTCCTGGCCACTAGTCCAGGGGAAAAGGGGTGCGTGTTGATTTGGAAGGAGGACGGCACTCTCTTTCAAGAACTTGAGGAAGTGGGCATGGATGTGGACGGGTTGGACTTTTGTCCGCAGACAAAGGTTCTTGTCGGAGGCGCCGATGACGCCAAGATTCGGCTCTGGAGAGTCGACCCCGACGACGAGGAGACCAAGCCGGACCCAAAGCCATTTCGCCAACTCCACGAGCTCGGATATGATGTCATATACTCGGTATCCCTCTCTTCAGACGGGAAATACATCGCCTCGACTTCCAATGACCGTACTGTGAGGATATGGAGCACGGAAGAAGGATCGAGCGAGGAGCCGGTCAAGAGATTGAAGGGTCACATCAGAGATGCCCTTTGGGTAGCCTTCTCCCCCGAGGATTCCAGTCTTGCTTCGTGCGATGAGGCCGGGGCGGTGCGAGTATGGGAGGCGCTCTCCGACTCGCCAGAGGCCGAGGCGACGCGGGAGAAGGCAGTTTCCACCGTCATGCACGCACAGAATGTCGAAATGGTAGCTGCTTCGCCCGATGGCACAATCGCGGCCTCGTACTCGTGGGATGGGACGATCATATTCTGGAGCGGAGAGACAGGACAGCCGTTGCACTCGGTCAAGTGCGATCGCGGCCCGCTGTCCATTGTCTTTTCCCATGACGCGACGCTTCTCGCCGCCACCTTTTCCAACGGCGAGTTTATCGTCTGGGATGTCAAGTCGGGGACTGTGATGCGTCGCTTTTCGGGCCATGACGACTATGTAAGAGGTGCAACATTCTCACCTCCCTCCATCGCTCGTCGCTTCATTGTATCCGCCTCTGATGATCACGAAGTCCGGATTTGGGATCTCGATGCGTCCCCGGAGGAAAAGAATGATCCCAAAAACCGAGGCGTGACTCCCACGGTGAGGCACAGAAGAGGTTCTAATGAGTCGAGCTCGTCGTCAAGCAGCCAAAAGAGCGAGGACAATGTCGGGCTCGTCCAGATCCTAAAGGGCCACCGGGATTACGTCTTTTGCGTCGCCTTCTCGCCAAACGGCAAGTTCATCGCCTCTGGAGGGGACGACAGCACCATTTTCATCTGGGAGTGGGACAGCACCAAGCCGCAAGAGCTGGCGGTCGTCAAAAAGGAGCTCGACTTTCCCAGCTACGGCATCAGGAGCGTCGCCTTTTCCACGAGCGGCCAGCGCCTGGTCGCATCTGCAAAGGCCCGGGACTCTGGGCGGGACTTTCGCCTCTTCAACACGGAGACGGGCAAGTGCCTCTGGGCGGCCGATGTGGGCCACGCCCTCAGGTCGCTGCGCTTCGGCATGGGCCCGGCCGGCGGCGGTGCCGAGGAGAACTGGGTGCTGACCGAGAGGGGCCCGCTGTTCCTCGGCGAGCCCTCGTTCAACATCCCCGAGCCGCCGCCGGACTGGGCGCCCTGGAGCGTTGACCCGGAGAGGAAGTGGATCATGTATAGGAACGAGAAGGCCATCTATTTGCCGAAGCGGTTCCGTCCGGCGGCCAGCGCCGTGTTCATCCAGGGGAGCAGGGTGGTGATTGGCTGTCCGTCGGGGCTGGTCATGCTGTTGCGGTTCAAGGAGGACGCTGAGTCGAAGTCGCAGTTGGACGACGTGTTTGTGAGGTGTTGATGCTGGTGGAATTCGAGGACTCGGGGGGTTATGGAACATGTGATCCGTGCACGATGGGTAGAAAGGTCGTACAACACAATCCAATACTGGTTTCTTTGTTAGCGCGAGACCTCTCGTCAAGGAAGCGAGGTCTGATTCTCTTTAAAAAAGACCTCGAGCTCTGTTTCCAGGGCCTCGAGCTCTGACTTTAAGGCCCTCTGGTTTTTTGCCGGGGCCTCGAATTCGGATTTCAAGACCTTTAGTTCCGACTTCAGGGCCTCCATCAACCATTGGATGGCCTTGGCTTGTATCTCGCATGCCCGTCTCGCGCTAACAAACAGCCAGGGCTAGAGTGTACCTAGGCCTCCTGCTCCAGTTTTAGGGCGCCTTCATCAAGTACGCAGCTCAGCGGCTGAGGGCGGGCGCCGCGTACAAGGCCAGCCATCCATCCCCTGGTCCTAATGCGGTGTCTGATTGGCGGGGTCTTGTGGGTCGTCAAGCAGCAAACCACAGCCAGATGAATTCCATGGAACCGCGACTTCACATGACAGACACCGCGCTGCCCGAGCCTCGAGGACGCCCGCATGACGAATACCCCGTACCCTACGCCCCGATAATACACGCGTATCATTGGGGTCAGCCACAGAACCCACACGGCATGATCTGAAAGCCCGACACACATCCCGCCGTCGAGGCAGACAACGGCCACGGCCACGGCCACGATGGACGTCCCCCCCGTCAACCTCGCCGAGCTGCTGCGGCACCCCGACGACCTCGACAAGATCGCCGCCCTCAAGTCCGAGTGCACGCGCAAGAAATCCGCCATTGACTCCCAGCTCCGCAATGGCCTCCGCGAGCAGCTCGAGACGACGCAGGCCGGCATGACGGGCCTGTCGGACGGGCAGAAGACGGTGCAGCAGATCAAGGAGGAGATGATGAAGATTGACAAGATCTGCTCCGAGTCGCAGAACATGATCAAGGACTTTGCCACCATCAACCTCGTGTCGCAGGCCCACCGCAACTTTGGCGCCGTCGAGACCATGCGCCGCAACCTCGACACCTTCAACGAGCGCCTCAACGCCGTCCAGGAGATGCTGCGCGACAACGACCAGAACGCCGAGCAGATGCCCTACCTGCTGCCCGCCCACTACGAGCTCACCCAGCTACGCAACATCCGCGACGACGCCATCGAGCAGATCCAGCGCGGCGACGACCCCAGCCTGCAGTCCACCCTCGAGGACTACTTTGAGCGCCTGGACGAGGCCATTGTCTGGTTTGACGAGCAGATCGACCTCATAGCACGGAGTCTGGTCGGCCTCGTCACAGCCGACAACCGGAGCCTCGTCGTGCGGCTGGCGCTCATCATCGAGGCCGAGGAGAAGAGCGACCAGCGCGTGCTGGCGCTGCAGGAGGCGCTCAAGGACCACAAGGAGATCGCCACGCGCTTCCAGAGCATCACGGACGGCGCCAAGACGGTCAGGGGCTACAAGGACAAGTTCCTCGGCGCCATCAAGGCGCGCGGGCAGGAGCAGATCGACGAGGCCCGGGGAGAGTTCCTCGGCGACCCGGCGGCGCTGGAGAAGAGTCTCCGATGGTTCTGGAACGACCTCAACACGGTGAGGTTAGGTATGGCCGACCTCATGCCGAAGAAATGGAAGATATTCCGGACCTTTGTCGCCATCTACCACGGGCTGATGCACGATTTCCTCGTCGCCCTGATCGACGACCCCGAGAGCAGCTCGACCCACACCCTCGAAATCGTCAGCTGGCCCGAAAAATACTACCGCAAGATGACCAAGCTCGGCATCCGCCAGGACGAGCTCACCCCCCACGTCATCGACAACCGCGAAACCGAGCTGGTGCGCGACTTCCGCGCCCTCATCATCAAGTTCCTCGACGAGTGGATCGACCGCATCTTCAAGCAGGAGCAAAGAGCCTTTGCCGACCGCAACATGGAGAACGGTACCCTCGACGAGGACGAGAACCGCTACTTCCGCACCCGCAACCTCGTCGACCTCTGGACCATGCTGCGCGAGCAGGTCGACGCGGCCGCCAACTCGAAGCGCGCCGACGTCGTCGAGGGCGTAATCGACGCCATGTTCCAGCGGCTGCGCGCGCGCCAGCAGGCCTGGCAGAAGATGCTCGAGGACGAGGCCGCGCGGTACGAGAACCCCCCGGCACGCGGCGAACCCCCACCCGACGTCGACGGCTTCCAGACCCTCCAAGACTGGCTCGTCGCCACGGCCAACGACCAAATCGCCTGCATCGACGACGCCGAGGACGAGTCCCGCCTCGGCTACCTCTCTGACTTCAAACGAAAATACACCCCCGCCGTCACCCCCGACTACCTCGCGCGCAGCGACGAAGCCCTCGCCACGATCCGCGACGGCTACGTCGACCTCAGCACGTGGTGCATGACCAAATTCGCGCAGCTCGTGTTCGCCGTCGACTTCAAGACGGTCATGCCCGACTTCTTCACACCAAAATGGTACGCGTCGGCCGCCATGGCGCGCATGGTCGTCACGCTCGAGGAGTACGTGGCCGACTACCAAGAGAAGCTGCACCACTCGCTCGTCGCCATCTTCATCGAGATTTTTGCCGAGGAGCTGCTGATCCGCTACCTGTCGGCGGTGCGCAACCGCGGCGCGCGCTTCCGCCGCGCCGACGCGTTTCAGGACAAGATCTTTGACGACCTCAAGACGGCTTTCGAGTACTTTGACCGCCTGCCGGTGGAGCTGGGGGGGATGATCAAGAATACGTGGCGCGTGACGGAGCCGTTTTTGAACTTGCTGGCGGCTGGCAAGGAGGAGGTGCCGGATGCGTTTGCCGCGTTCAAGGCGGAGTATTGGGACTTGCAGATTAGCTGGGTCGAGGCGGTGTTGAGGTCGAGGGACGACTTTGAGAGGAGTATGTTGAATGCGGTCAAGGCGAGGGCCGCGCAGATGGATGTGGTGAGGGGGCCTGAGACGATTATGAGCCGGGTCAAGTAGAGATTTTTGGGGCGGGGGTATGTAATGAATTGATATGTGTTATGATTTTATCTGGCGAAAAGAAAACCACGGTCGGTTGGCCATGTGGAAATCGGTGTGGACGTATGATGGGTGGGTTTGTTTATTGCCATTTGAGAAGAGGGGGCAAATATCACCAACGACCAAAGATACCGAACCTGCACGCACTCTCGGCATACAGGTACCATCTGAAATGACCGTTGCGCTCTGCCTGCGCTAGTTATTCACGTCTAACCCTCCAGTTACGCTGGAATCCAAAGCCTTTCACTAGCCCATGATGTACCACGACCATCCCATCCTGAACAGAAACCAAGCTCTTCCGAAGCTGTAGCCACCCAAGCGCAGAAACTCAAGTACCAGCAAACGCCTACCACCCGGCCATGTATGTCGAGGCAGAAAAAAAGCAAAACTCCAGTCTATGCAAGTGACCCCCTTCTCTTCCCAAACACAAATCAAAACCCCCTCCCAAACGACGACGACCCCCCCTGCTGCGCGGCGGCCTCCCTCCTCGCCCTCTGCGCCCTCGTCTCCCTCCCCCCACCCCCGGGCAACGCCCCAACAGGAAACCCTCCCACCCCCACCGCCGGAGCCGCTTCAATCTGCTTCGGCGGCGGACTCACCTCCTTCGCCCCCCTCGTCGACCCCAGCGCCAACGCCGACGCAAACGACGACAGGCCGCCCCACCCCGCCCCCGTCTTCTTTGGCGGCGACCCCGCCTGCGAGTCGGCGACGTTGAAGCTCGTGGAGAACATGTCCGAGAGCGAGTTCCGCGGGTCCGAGTCGCGCGTGGGGTTGAAGAATTGGGCGTCGCGGAACTGGACGGGTTGGTGGGGTTGTTGGGGCTGGTATTGTACGGGTTCGGGTTCTTCGTCTTCTTCTTCTTCGTGGTGTTGTTGGTGCTGGTGGCGACTGGTGTGGGTGGGCAGGCGGCCGAACATGCCGCCGGCGCCGCGTGGTGGTGGGGGCGGAGCGCCGGGGAAGAGGGCGGTGGTGGGGTGGTTGAAGGAGCGGTAGCCCGTCGCGGCGACGGGGGCGGGGGGCTCTGCGGGGACCCTGGCGCGGAAGGGGTCTTGGGGTTGTGGTCGGGGAGGGGCGGCGGCGGCGGCGGCGTTGAAGGCCGGGTAGCGCGATGTTGTGGGTGCCCAGTCCATTTCCTCGGAGTAGCGGGTGGCGGGGGCAAGGCTGAGCCCGTTGAGGTTGACGTTGGTAGATTCGGGCTGGTAAAGGGAGGGTTGCTGGGGACGCGGCCGGTGGCGGATGATGGGGGAGCCCTGGGGGCTGATGGGGCTGGGAGGACGGTTGGCCTGAGAGGAGGAGGTGCTGTCGATCTCTTCGAGGAGGTCGATCATGTTGAGCTCGCCGCCGGTGCTCCTTCTCCTATTTTGGGGCACGGGGGCGGCTGTTCCCTTTCCTTTGGGGGCCTTGGGGATTGTGATGGGTTTGGAGGCGCTGAAGAGGGGTGAGGTGTCTATTTTGATGGCGTGCTGCGCGAGAATAGATACCTGACAGGTTAGCAACGGGTTCATGGGCGGAACGATGGAAGCAGCTTACAAGAATGGATACGATCCCGGTAAAGAGGTGGAAAGCGAGCTGCTTGTTATGCAGCAAGGGATCCGGTGTCAAGACGGAGGGGACGGTTTGCAGGCCAATTCGCATGGCCAGAGCGATGAATTGGAACATGTACCATTTTGAGATGCCAGTGATATGTTTGGTAAAGCCTCGGTACACTTGGATAAAGTGCGGGTTCCACCACGAGCCCAAGATGGTTGCAAAGACACTCCATCGCAAAGACTGTTCTGGCGCGGGCAAAAGGGCCAGGAAGGGTCCCATGGTGCCGAGAATGCTGACGACCAAGTTATCTTTTCCACTGGCAGTAACAACCTCATCCTCCGAGAAAGGGACGACATCCGTCGCCTGCATGTAAAGCCTTTCCAGAATTGACAGGTGCCAGAAGAGCTGGAGGACAAGGCCAGCCAGCCAAAGGCCCCCGCCCACGAGACCAACGAACGAGAGCCGGCGCGGGCTCGTGATCTTCTTCCTTGTCGCCATGCTCTTTTCGATAGTGCGGCGCAAGGCATCTGTCTTGGCCGTGTACGCAGCCTGCTCCAGGCGCTGCAGCACTCGTGGCTCGCAGTCGTCGCATAGCTGGGGATAGAGCTCCTCCTGGTGTCTCCGGAAGGCGAAGTAGTGTTTCTCGCGAGCCTCGTAGTCGGGGTCGTCGGGATCGGGCAGGTACTGGGCTAGTATGGAGCGCAGGAGGTGTTGGTTCTTGAGACACGTCTTGCAGAACACGTCGCTGGAGGGGCTCGAGGGTGGGGGGCGCGGGCGCAATACGGCGAACTTGGCGGGTGTTGTCGCTTCGCGGTCGGTCGCTACGGGGGGGTCTGTGATCTGGCCATGCTAGATACGGGCACGCAGTCAGCAGGATGTGGTGGTATGGAGGTCATCAAGACAGAACTTGCCTCGTCGAGAAAGTTGGTGGCCTCGCAATGGGCACAGTCGAAGCGGCGCGTGGTGGCGTCGAAGGGGGTGCTTGTCCTGCGGCCGCAGTAAAAGCAGTCGAGGTAGCGGGAGCGAAGGAGTCGTGGCATGGTGCCTGTGGTTCAAGGGTGCACCATTCCAGACCCACAAAAGGAAAGGCGATGGTACTTGTTGCTGAATTGCGCTGTTCGACGGGGTTGGGTTGGGCGCTTCGAGTTGGGACTTCGAGTTGGGACCGGATTCGGGAGTGTTGCTGGCAAGATTCTGCCGGGCGGTCGTGATTTCGAGCGAGCCCCTTCTCCCAGCGCAGCGCTGCAAAACAGGGGTACACCGATGTCATTGGTCTCGGCAAGTGGAGCCGTCAGCCAGGAAACCAGATGGTCCGGGCTCTCTGGGGGACCGGATCCCAAGAAGGTGAGTATCGGTACCTGAAAGCGTCACCCGTTTGAGTTTCAACCTTCAACTCATCACTTGCTTGATTTGAGGACATCATGTTCAACCCCCCCTCCACCCCAGCCCATGCATGTCTTGTTTGCATGCTGATTTATCTGCAACGCGATTCATAACCCCTGGCTTCATTCAGTCAATATTTGGCAGACATCGATTTCATTTTATCGGCATCTTCCGGCTTCGTGTCATCAACAGAACTTTGCATGTGAAGTCAGAACTCAGAAGTGCCAGTTCGGCCCCGACCTTCACTTCGGTACCAGAGAGACGGAAGCAGAGACTTTACCTTCAACGTTCGATTTCCTCGCCCGTGGTTTTATCTAGTCTGCAAGCTAATTCGTATGCAAGCTCGTCTCGACGGGACGCCAATCGCCCTTCTCCTGCATTTCATGTGCAAGCCGGATACCTTGAATCGGTCCGTCGAATAGGGAGCCTTGAAATACCTCTAGAAGAGGTTGAGACACTTCAAAGTCAGCTACCCATGGTCGCCTTGACATTCGACAGTTTTCCCTTCCATACTACGGCGCAGGACCATGGCTCCCATCCCAGTTCCCCGTCGACGTGGCGACGGCAACCCGGTTCCTCCAGCTTCTCGGATCCCGAGACCATTTCGATGGTTGGTGGCGCGGTTTGAGTTCTTTGGCGAAGAGGACTTGACCGTGGCTTTCGTCTTTTGCCTTGCGCTGTTGGTTGTAGCCCTTCCCCCAGTCTTCCTGTTCTTGCCCCTGGTCTACACCATCACGGGCGTCTGTGTGACGATCGGCTTTCTATTTGTAAGGTCCTCCCATCCCATTCCTTGGGCAGAAATCTGCGTCCAAATATCCTGACAACACCAGTCCCGCCACATCGCCATCAGGCGGAGCCGCTTCTCCTACCAACGGAGCCACCTATCCAAGCAGGACCCCAATGCCCCGACTCCCAACACCAGCTCCCTGCCGGCCTGCTACACCCTCTACGTCCTCGGCTCCGGCGGGCACTCGGCCGAGATGATAGAAACCATCAAGCAAAGCTTTGGCGGTGGCACCAACCTCCATCGCCGCTATGTCATCACTTCGGGCGACAACAGCTCGGCCGGCATGGTCCACGAGCTGGAGTGCAACATCAAGGATGCCTTCCCGGACCGACGGGGCGGCACTTTTGACGTATTCGAAATAAGCCGCGCCCGGGCCGTCCACCAACCCTTGTATACGGCGCCTCTCACCTGCCTCATCAGCGCCGCGCACGCCGTCCACGCCCTCACGAGCGAGCCCATCCTGCGACCGGCAAAGGACTACGGGGACCAGTTCAAGTACCCGCACGTCATCGTCACCAATGGACCAGCCACGGGCTTCATCGTCGGCATGGTTGCGCATGTGCTCAAGATGCTCTGTCTGGTCCCGCCAAACGGCTTCAAGATTGTCTATACCGAGTCGTGGGCCAGGAGCAGGTCACTGAGCCTGACAGGAAAGCTGTTTTGGTGGACAGGTATCACCGAGCTGTTTTTTGTGCAGCATGAGGAACTGGCGGAAAAGGTCCCCGGGGCCATGTTATTTTCCAAAATTGCTGTTCCTGCGTTCCTGCCACTCGGCACCGAGGCAGGACAAGTGACTGAGTCAGGGTAGCGGCAGCTTTTCGGCGTCTTGGAGCTGGCTTCAGCATCTACACAGCTATAGAACGGAGACCGCCTCGTAAGACTCGAGACTGCCACCGATATATAGACTTGTTTTTTCTCGTACGTCATATCCTTCGTCGCAACATCTAATATCACATCATTGCCCGAAGGGCGACGGCAAGACGCGGAGTCAGGGGCTAGAGGGGGGCTGTCTCTCCTGAACAGCCATGCAGCATTGCATCCCGGCTGCAGTGTACTTCGGTATTCCAGGCACATGTAAGCCTTCAGGTCAAGTCAAATCGGGTGTGCCGCCCTGTACTAGATCTGGCATATTTCAACAGAGGGGTACTGAAAGATCAATCGTCCCCTCACGGCGGGTCAGACACCCCAAGTTGACTTGTTTAACAAGATGCAGTCGGGAAAAAAGGCCCCCATTATTTCCAACGCAGTCTTTGCCTCCACAAAGTTTATGCTGCAGCATCCCGACCACTGCAAGTCTCCAAAGTGAAGACGGGAAGAAGGGGACTCACCATCATCCCCGCACTCACAAAAAAAAAGTCGGAGAAAAAATTCAAGTCGTGCTCCACAAACCTTCAAGGTACCCGATTCCGACGAGTCTGCCCAACAGCCATCTGGGATCTTGTCGAGGAGTCTGACTTGAAATCCGAGTCACCTCTTTTACATTTTCACCACCCTCACCAAAGGACAGACGCATCCCCCACAGTCACCCAAAATGTCCGAATCCTTCCCCCACTCCGACTCGGACAGCGCCTCGTCGTCGTCGGGCGACGAGGCCGAGTGGCGCGCCGTCGCCAACGGCGACAACTCGGAGGGCGAGGAGGAGGAGCCCCCCGCCATCATCTCGCTCGTCGACGACCGCGTCTTTACCGACCCCGCCGCCGCCCTCGAGCACTGCAAGGCCAAGTCGGGGCTCGACGTCCTCGCCACCCGCGACAGGCTGGGCCTGGACTTCCACGGCATGGTCAAGCTCATCAACCTTGGTATGCCCCCCCTCTTACATCGGTACCTGAGAAAGCGTGCTGATTCGCACCAGTTCGACAAGCCGTCCACGAGGGCAAGCCGGTCCCGACGCAGATCGAGGCCAAGGACCTCGACGATGAGAAGCTGCTGAAGCCCGTGCTCGAGGACGACGCCTTGATCGTTTGCCTGGACGATCTCCCGCCTCCCGCCGCCGCCAATGGAGCGGACAAGGGTGGCGAGGAGGTCGACTCGCTGCTGAAGCGCAACTCGGAGCTGCAGGCCGAGCTGGAGCAGCTGAGCAAGCAGTTTGCCAACTACCGCCTGACGGTGGAGAAGACGCTCGACGAGCGGTGGCAGGCCGACGACGAGCCCGAGGACGCCCCCACCACCACCACCAAGAACGGCAAGAGAAAGGACGAGTACTACTTTGAGTCGTACGCTCACAACGGTATGCCATCCCACCCACACGCTGTACAACCAAACCCTAACCCCCCTAGACATCCACGAAGTAATGATCAAAGACGCCGTCCGCACCGACGCCTACCGCGACTTCATCTACGCCAACAAGGACCTCTTTGCCGGCAAGACCGTCCTCGACATCGGCTGCGGCACGGGCATCCTCTCGCTCTTCTGCGCGCGCGCTGGCGCCGCGCGCGTCATCGCCGTCGACCGCTCCGACATCCTCGACAAGGCGCGCGAAAACATCTTCTCCAACGGCCTCGACCACATCATCACGTGCGTCAAGGGCCGCATCGAGGACGTCGTGCTCCCCGTGACACAGGTCGACATCATCGTCTCCGAGTGGATGGGCTACTGCCTGCTCTACGAGGCCATGCTGCCCAGCGTGCTCTACGCGCGCGACCGCTACCTCGTGCCGGGCGGGTTGCTGGTGCCTAGCCACGCGAGCATGTGGGTCGCGCCGGTTAGTGATGCGGAGTACGTCGCCGATCATATTTCGTTCTGGCGGGATGTGTATGGGTTCGACTTCTCCAGCGCCATGCAGCGGGATATCTACGCCGACAGCCGCGTGACGACGATGCCAGCCGCGTCGCTGTGCGGCGAGCCGAGCATGTTCCGCTTCTTGGATCTGCACACGGTCAAGACGGAGGAGCTGGTGTTTACGTCGCCGTGGGCCAGCACGCTGACGCGGACGGACGGCGCGCTGGACGGGTTTCTGATGTGGTTCGACATGTTCTTTGCGCGGTCGCAGGATGAGAAGTCGATTGCACCGACGACGACGGCGCAGGAGTGGGTCAAGGCGGGCAAGACGCCGGATGAGCACGTGGCGTTTACCACGGGCCCGGCGGGGATTGAGACGCACTGGAGGCAGATTTTGTTTTTGGTGGATGCCCAGAAGAAGAAGACCAGGCAGCTTGGGGACGCGGATAAGGGGAAGAAGGTGGAGGGGGAGGTTTCGTATATTACGGCCGAGGACCACGAGCGCGGGCTGGAAATCAAGGTGACGTGGAAGGTGGAGGGGGAGGAGGCGGATGCGCAGAGCTGGGGGTTGCACTAGGTGCTCTCTGGCGACGAGTGGAGGCATATGAGAGACCAGGTAGAGTATGTGGGAAGACAAACTCTTGTTGATGGCTGCCAAAATGCTGTGTCCAAATGATGCGGTGCAGCCCCTTTCGCCTCCGCTGATATATGACCTAAAGATATGCTCGTCTCGCTTTGCAAACTGTTCCTGTCCTGGAATGACGATGCCAATGCTGCCCCTGAAATAATTGTGTATATGCCGAATGGAAGAAAAAGACACCTCAAACAAAATGCGGAACCCCAGCGCTCTGCATGACGAGGTTGACGATACTGAGAAACCCCTCGCCGAGGATAAACCCCTATTTCCTTCATTAGCACCCATCTCTCCAAACCAGAGACCGAAAAAACTCACAGAAGCCAGCACAATCAACGGCGTCTCCTGCCACCCCTTAACCGACCGCCACCACCACGCCAGAATCCCGCCCATCGTCCGCGCCAGCGTGAACGACGGGACGTTGTACATGCCTAGCACTATCAGTTAGCTCCTCCACCTGATTGATGTCCACCGTTTCCCGATAAAAGGGGCACCCACCAACAGCAACCGCAATCCCCCCCGGAATCATCGCATGCCACTTCTTCCCCGCCGCCACGATCCGCACCGCCGTAGTCACGGCAAACAACCCCGCCGCGCCCATGGCCCACTCGCGCGCCATCGGCGGCAGGCCCTCGCCCGTGACGAGGCGGGCTGTGAAGATCCACACGTAGCCTGTTGGGACCTGGAAGAGGTCGCCGGGGACTTGGTAGACACTATGCTGGGGGTCAGTTCGCATGGTTGTAGCCGGGGAGGTGTGAGAGATGGAACGTACGATGTGTAAAGGCGGTAAATGAAGGCGCTGGCGACGGCACCGGCGGTCGCACCGATGGCTTGGCCCCAGAACTGGGCGCTGGGAGCCGCGCCGAGGAGATGCCCCGTCTTGAGGTCTTGCATGAGGTCGCCGGCTTGGAGGGCGCCCTGTTACTGTTGTCAGTTTCCCAATTTCAGTCTCCTGATGAGCAGACAAGACGTACCGCCTCGGACTACCGCCACAGATGTTAGTTAGCGAATACATCCCAGAATGCGGACCAAAAGGGATACATACCACCGCGCCAGCAACCAGATTGATTAGCACGCTCGACTTGTTCGACTGCGGGATGATAAACGCAAAGAACAGCTGCGCCAGCTTGCTGATGCCCGACACGGGGTTGAGGTCCGTCTCGCCGAGCGCGCGCACGCCCATTATGCTGAGCACAAGGGCCATGAAGACGGCCGTGACGGTCGCGTACAGCGGCACGAGGTTGCCAAAGACGATGTGGATGCAGGCGATGCAAAAGACAATCGAGAGGACGAGGCCGACGCCCACGATGCGGTCGCTGATCTGCTGCTCGGGGGGTGCGTCGTCCTGTGTCTTTTCCTCGTCGTCGTCGTCTTCGTCTTCGTCGTCCTGGGACCGGACGGAAGTGTACTCCTGACGGGATCCAAGTCCAAACGCCGTCTTCACAACCGTCGTCCATGCGTCCTCCACCGCGGGAAAGTACCGCAGACACGACCGCAGCGCCAGATGCCCGAGACTGACAATCGAATCCGCCAGCATGATCGCCAGCGAGATCCAGACAATCCACCCCTTGCTTCCATGCTCCCAGTCATCGACAATCCCCGACGCCCAGCCCTTGTACTTGGCCAGCGGCGACAGCACGCCCCATCCCACGACCGCTCCGATCAGCATGTGCAGCGTCGTCGCCGGGCCCATGATAATCCCCTGTCCGACGTACGCCAGACTGGGATTCAGCGTCCACAGCCACGTCGATGCCGCCACGGACCCAAAGATGGGGAGATTCCGCAGAACGGGGAAGAAGTACGTCGCAAACGTAAAGACACCCGAGACGAAGAAGCACAGCAGCAGCAACTGCACGTTCCTCCGCCACGAGTTGGCATCCCTGGCTTCATCCACTCGTCCCGGCACAGGCCGATCCTCATCCGTGGGGACCAAGCTCGCGAACCCGCCGTCATCGATCCCCTCCGCCCCGGCCTCGCGCGTCTTGCCGTGCAAGACACTGATCAAAACCGCCGTGCTGAACCCGCTGGGGAACTTGAGCCGTTCGCGGATAAGGACCTGTCGTCGTCTGTAGGCATCATCAGCACCACCCCGACCAAACCACCCAGGGACAATCCCAAACTCACAACGGCACAGCAAACACCACCCCAAAATAACACAACCCCAGCGCCCACAACACCAACTTCCCCGTCCCAAGCAGAATCGGCCCCTGCTCTTCCTCCTTCAGCAGGTAATTCATCGCCGGCATAACCCCCACAAACCCACTGTCCCCCTCGTCAGCCCCACCCCCTAACACACCCCCGGGGAAAGAAAACTCACCACCCCAACGGCATAATAGCCATACTCCCCGCCACCGTCTGCACCAAGACATTCTCCACGGGCGTAAACGGCCCGTTCCCGCGCCAATCCAACCGGTCCCCGAGCGCCCGGAAGATGCCGAAGCCCAGCAGGCTGGCGGGCATGGTCATGGTCGAGACCCAGCCCGTCTGCAGGCCAAAGTACATGTTGGAGAAGCAGATGATGGTGCCGACGGCGAGGCCGACGAGGACGCCGCGGGCGGTGAGGGAGTGGCCCTGGATGAGTGGGGTTGTTGTTCGGCGTTGAGGGTTGGGGTGGTCCGGGGCGGAGTCGATTGAGGAGGAGGAGGAGGGGGAAGGGGGGGTGAGGAGGGGGGTGTGGGGGGTGGGCTTGCGTTTCTTGGAAGGCATTTTGGACGGTGATGTGGGATGGGGATGAAGTTGGGGATGATGAAGGTGAGCACTTAGGTGGTGAGGAAGTGGGAGTTCGAGGTCAGGTGAGTTCGCGTTCGGCGGTTTTGTTAGTCAGCAGCAGGGATCACGAACAAACTTCACCCGAAACTTGAAGATAAAAACACCCCTCATGTCAACACGTCATGGATGGATTTCAAAAAAGCCCTACGATTGCATCGCCATCTATGCGCGGGGGGCTATAACTAAAAGATCATCTACCGTCCTCCCGAAAAGGCAGAGATGCGCCATGAATCCCAGTGGGCTCCTCCATCTCGAGCCCGCAAATGTCCACGCCAGAGCACTTGCCATAGCGTCCACTCTCGGTGTTGTCTTCTTCCAAAGCCACCTAGCTCCTAGCTGATACATATCCCACACATTCTTCGCGCCGTGCGGCTGTTCGGGACATGCCAAGGCACACCAAAAAGACGCCCTCCTTCCGCCGACCGCGAGTGCCAAAGCCCCAAGATGATGACCCTCTTGCCGGAAAGCTACCGTGGACTGATTGTCTCCGATGCGCATTAAAAGGGAGTGGCGCTCAAAGTCTCGTGGAAGGCCCGCAAAATACCACCGAGCCCTGAAATTCCCCCAACGATATCCCAAAACATAACAATACAATGTACGTTTCGACGGAGGTCAAGGTCTATAACCCACCCCAGCCTAAAACGACGCCCCACCAAGCCCCTCGCCAGCCAGATTCTTCAGACTCTTCTCGCTCAGATCAGCCTTGAGCTCAAACGCCTTACTCTCTCGCTCCAGCTTGTCCCAGTTGCGAAGGCACTTTCGGAGCTTCTCCTGCTTGCGGCTGATGTCGTCACGGAGGCGCTCCTCCTCCTCCTTGAGCTTGCGATGGTGAACCTCGAGCTCCTTGACCACGCCCGTCGTTTGCGGGACCATGGCTGGGTCGATCTTGCCGGCTGGGAGGATAGGCGGCATGGTGGCAATGAGGTTCTGCGCGAGCGTCGGGCGTGCCGCAACATTCAAGACGTGAGCGGCAGGGCCGGTCGGAGGGTTGAAGGCCTTGGGTGCCATCGACGGCGAAGCCCCAGCCGCAGACGTGCTCGCGGCTCGGGGGCCTGTAGGAATGCCGCCGCTCGGGCCTGTAGGTGTAGCTGTGGGAGAAGCGGAAGCAGGGGTCGCGCCAGGGGCATGTCGGGCGGGCATGGCTGGCCAGCCACCTCTTCCACCCCGGGCGGCAAATCCACCTCGGGCCGGCGCAACATAACCGCGGGGACCAGAAGGTGGAATTGTGGGACTAGCAAGAGCCGGGCGAGAGGGACCAGTCGGCGTGGGGGGAGGTCGAGCAGCTGGTGCGGGTGAACTCTGCGGAGCTGTCGGCGCTGCAGTGTTTCTCGTGGCGGCAGGGCCTGTCGGGGGTGCCCGGAGCGCAGCAGGACCTCGCGGAGGCGATCTGGGTGCCGGAGCAGGCGCCGTCTCTTGAATGGGCTGTCTGGGTGGCTCCCGGACTTCCTCACGGGGACTCTGACGAGGCGTGTCATTAGGAGTCTCACGGGCTGCCTCGCGAAGAGGCTCTCGGGGAACCTCACGGACTACCTCGCGAGGAGGAGCCAGAGGCACTGGAGTGGACGCACTCGTAACTCGCGGAGACCGCAGCGGCGACTGAGGCCGTGAATGACCATCTCGTCCCCGGCGTGAGCTAGGACGCGGGGAAGATCTGCCCGATGCAGACCGAGAGTTGATCGCCGATGCGTTGACCGAGTCACGAGGAGGCGAGGGCCGTCGGTACGAAGGACCGGCGTAGCGGTCATCTCGCCTGTCTGGAGTTCTTGATCGTGGGCGATAGACATTCGCCCGAGGCGGAGCTGGCGGAGGCGACCTTCGAAGAGGAGACCGGTTTCGGCTCATCCTATCTCTGAACGGAGAGCGGGAGCGACGTCTGCGAAGAAAACAGTTAGCGCAGCCAGGCCGTCGGGCCGTGAATACCACTCACCTGATGTCTCGGTCTCTGTCAAAGTCGCGACGCGGCGATCGCCGGTCGTTCCGGTCATCGCGGTCTCTGCGTGGCGATCCATAGCGCGGAGGGCTGTTGCGGCGCATCGGGCTACGTCTGGGTGAGCTTCGCCGGATGGGGCTGCGAGGCCGGCTCCTGCTGCGTTCGCGGCGCCAGCTCTGCGCCTCTCGCGATCTCTCTCGTCGATACCTGTCGGCGACGCCACCGCCACGATCACCGCTACGCGAGCGGCGGCGAGGTGATCTGCCGGGAACATAAGAATCGCTTCCGGGAGGTGGGGTGCGGCCTCTTTCTCTCGGCGGTGGGCTTCTGGCTGGACGAGGGGAACGGTTCGGTCGGGGGGATCGGTCGCGGTTGTAGGGCCGATAACTCTCGCCGGCGCCGTACCTTCTGACTTCACCATCCTCGTATCTAGATGCCGGAGCGTTAGCGGGTCTGCTAGGCAACGGGTGGCCTTCGAGCTGCTGATTCACATCGTGCTGTCCACTTGGACGGCTGCTGCTGCCCAGCGGAATCATGTTGGCCTGGGTTTGTAGACCGGTTGGCCGCGGGCGATTGCGTCCTCCTCGGGGAGGGCGATTTGGTCGTTGTGGCAGGGGGAATTGCGACATGGGGGTGGTGGTGGTGGTGGACCGTCCCAAGCACCGTCCATCTGGGGAATGTCCATCTCAAAGTCTACCATTTCCTGGTGGTCTGGGGCGTCGGGTAGATCTCCCTCTTGCCCAGTCTCGTCGGGAACTGCGTCGCAGGTGGGTGGAATCTCGGATTGGCCAGGCTGGATTGATGGCGCAGATTGCGCTCCCGTTTTGGTGAATAGGAAGCATCGAATGTCCGTTTGTCGCAGTTCACAAACTCGCTTGCGTGGAGTTCCAGACGAGTCCCAGCTGTGGCTCCTCTTCCTTGAGGGTTGGGGTGTTGAATGAAAGGGTTTTCGGGGAGACGGCGTGAATGGCGACTTGTTGATGTAGATGTCGCTGTTGGATTTCCCGACAAATGGACGCGTCTTGTGAACGGCCAGGTGATCGGCGTCTTTGCAGTCTGAGAGGAGAAACTTCATTCTCTGTGAGGCTTCCGGGTTTGATGCCTCACCTGCAGCTGGCTTGCTGCAATGGTGAAGAGGAGCAGACGACGAAAAAAAGGATTCAGCTCGCTTCCGAGCGCTTCTCGAGACAGGTTGGAGGATCGGCCTTTGTCCGCTGAGTCGCAGGTCGTTGAAAACAGCGCCCAAATCATCGTCATCGTCGGCCGAGGGGTGCGCCTCGGGTGTGCCAGGAGCATCCTCCATTCTGGCAATCGCGGCGTGCAAAGCGATGCAGGCGATCGTTTTGGCGATGGATTGTTGCGGGCGGGTTCAGCGTTGGTTATGATGTTTCCGAGATGGTGGTTCGTGGAGAGAAGTTCGAAGTGAAGGGCGACTTGCGGGGGTGCTTGGTCTTCGATAAGAATAGAGTCGCGCTCTTGCTCTTTTTTCTCCCCAAGTAAACAGAGCCAACCATCTTCGTACCCCGCCCCCTTTTTCTTCACCGCCGACGCTCCCCCATTCTCTTCACCTTCGACTCTCCCCCGTTCTCTTCACCGCCGACTCCAAGGGTCTTTTTTGCCATCTGACGATGCCGATATCGGGAATGAGTTGAAGAACGCATATGTCGTATTTTTGGGGACATTTTTCCATCGATGCCAGTGTGCCCTTGCTAGCCTTCGCTGGCCAACATGACTTGCATCAGTTCCTGGACGATGAAGTGTGCGTCGGCGTGGGTGTATATCTCGGGATCAGTCCAGGCGGCCTTCAGCGGGTGGGTGCTGCCGAGGGGGATGGTGCTTTCCCCCCAGCTGCAATACCTGCTGGCGGTGTTTGCTGAGCATGAGTACCGGCTTGCCGCACTCGCTTAACTCTGAAGTTGTCGGCGAATTCACCGTGCTCGCCCGAGTCTCCGTCGGCGCCACTGCCCGCACTTGGCGGTTCCTTTGCCGCAGTCATCGACGCTCCGATGCCGATGTCACGCGTTGGTGGCCTGCCGAAGGGGAGACGGCTTTGCTCCCGAAACCGGCTCTCCTCTGGGCCGCCTCCCTCTCTCTCGCCGCTTTCTTCTTTGCGCATCCTCTTTGCAGTCCAAAGCCCGTTGTGCAGGGAACTGGTGCCAGGTCCGGAGCTTCACGAGAGCCTCGTGGTATTCTTGGTCAGACCTGGGCTCGGTTCTGCACGACAGCCGGGAGACGGCCTGGAAGACGGCCCTCGGGGGGGGGCCCCACCATAGCCTCCACCAGAACATCCGGGAGCACCACGAAGAGTTCGGGTCCCAATTCCTTGATGCTCTTCCAAAGGGATCTCGGCTCGGATTTGACGTCAAACAGCACCTCTCGATAGGCGTGGACCAGATCCGCCTGCGACAACCCGTCGAGCGTGCTGGGGAAGTGCCGCAAGTCCGCCGCACCCCCGATCTTGGTAATGACAAATGATGCCCATGCCGTGATGATCTTTTGGGTAGGATGCGGTCCGGCTTGTGATATGACCTGGCCAACTTTCGGTGGTCCCCCTTTGGTCCGTGTGAGTCTCAAAACCACTTTCGTCTTGCTGCCTTCGCCTTGAGGTTCAATCTTCTTGAAATCGCCAAACCATGCCACAAGATATCGGTCTCGCGCCTCGTCTCGAAGAAGCAGGTTGGTAATCCCCCTCCATGAGGAATCTGTAAACTCTGCGAGTCGTACAAGTGATGGCGTCGGCACCGCCGGTCATACCTTCCAGGGGGGAGGAGCCATCCTTGACGATTGCTGTTTTATCCAAATGGTGTGAAGATAGAAGAATTGCAAGAGCGAAAAGCTTGTTAATGGGTCGGTGATGATGCGGCGCCTGCGACTGAGGTGCGAACGAATGGCTGGGCATATCAGTGCCGAAGCTCGGAGTGGGTCAAACCCGTTGAGAACTTGGTAGAGACGAAGAGGGGTGCTTGTTGAATGAACGGTGGTCGTGGCCTCAGGGATCGGCAACAGGTCGTGGAGGCAGCCGGTAGACCGTGAAAATGGCTCGGATGGGTCGAGATAATGGGGAAGCGAGGTCGAAAACTCGAGCTCGACCTGCCACGAGGTTCTTTGGGCAGCCTGTTCTGCTCCGCCGGGAGATAGAAAAATGAATCAAGGGGGGGTAGAAGGTACGGGAGCTCTTGGGAAATGCATCTTGCTTTCTGTGTTGAGAGAGTGTCTCGTTCCGTGGACAGGCGAGGATTGGTGTACTGTGATCGGGGGATTGGGAGATAATGCTCTTTGACGTTCAGGGACTTGTCCCGTTGACAGTGTTGGTGCGAAGAGGAGAAATATCCCGGCTGGTTGTTTCCGCGAGATGTAGGTGAATGGAAGTTGGTGAAAGGTAAATCACCTCCCCTGTGGCAGGCACATGATGCAGGGAGGGCAAAGACCCTCTCAGGGACTCGGTGTCCCGTAAGTATACCACCAGACGCAGGCTGACGACAGCATGCAGCGCTGTCTGCAGATATGGTTCGAGAGTAGCCACTTCCTAGTACCAAATGGCCTCGGAGTACCCCTGGGCTAGACTCTGTCCGCGTGCCTCGGGCTTGGGATGAAGTCGAAGCGCAAGGCTGTAAAGTAGACGGTCGTCGCTCGATCGTACATCGCTCGGGGCCTATTCGTCCGCGAGGACGTGACAGAGTGGCATCGGCGAGCCCATGGTGGTGTCGTCTGTCGCCATCGCATCCACCTTTTCCTCTCTTCCACCCTCCCCTCCTCCAGCAATGTCACACCCCCAGGACCACACTGACAATCCCCAGCAACGAAGCGCCCGAAGCAGCAGCAGAAAATCACGACGGACAATATGAACAACACCAACTCACCTCCGACTCCGGTCCATCTTGACTGCCTTGCTCCCTTAGCAGGGTGGTGCCCCTATTCGTTTGTGTCTGGTGGTGATGGTGGTGATGGTTGTCGTCGCTCTGACCCAGACGGCGGCCGGTCTTCTCTCAACAGGCGTTCGATCGGTCGTTCCAAGCTGAAGGTTCTCGACACGTCTCAATCGTGGCCGGTACGCGTATGTATCCGATTTCGGCTCAGTGACGTCTCGTCTGCGTCGTCGTGCTGCGAGGCTTCGAGCGGGTCGGCGGCGGCGCGGTGGGCTTTCGTTGCGTTATACGGTGTATAGGGCTCTCCTTGCACAGAGCGTATGGCGTGAGCTGCTTTGTATCCTTTATCGAATGATGCTTAGAGGGTTGTCGGGGTCGTGGCAGCTCCCAGGAGAAGATAATCCGGTCGAGGTGGTGTCGTCGAGAAAAATAAAAGTGGGTGCTGTTGAAGGGAAGTCGTCGGGCAGGCTCGCCAGCAGGCAATAACCAACGCGCCAAGGATTCCATTTGCCCCCCTGTCCAATATGTGGTGCGCCGGCCCACATTTTCTTCGTTTCACAGACACGGTATTCAGAGGAGGGTTAGGGTTCATCACATGGAAAGCCCATCACCCGATGTTGATAATGAATTAGTCGATAACTTAGGGCTAGTTGGGATGCCTAGTGACGCTATAATCGTATATGCTCAGCTACTGTCGTGATGGAGAAGTATCAACTTGGGCCATCGACATCCACCGTTGATGTCCACCGAGACCAGACTTGTAAGTCAGCAGCCGCTCCATCAGATACCGAAAGCTAAAAGAGCTGCTATCTACTCCCATGCTAAGAAGCCATGATAAACGAAACCCTTCCCCAAGCCGCAGAAGAGGCCAGGCAACCCCAGCCACCTAGATTCCCATCATCCCCCTCTCAACTCATTGACTGATCCTCCTCCTCCCCGTCCGTCCCCTCGCACCTCTCCAGAATCCACTGCTGCGCATCCTTGGCATGGTCATTCATCATCCTCGTCAGCCCATTCACCGGGCTCCTGAATACCGTTCCGAACCGCCGCTTCATGACCTTGCGTGTGAGATCGGGGTCGGCCCAGCATGCGTGGTTGCCGGCGACATAGACGAGCGAGTTGTCCCTGTACCACGATGAGAGCTTCTCGTCCGTGTCAGACTTGACTGGGCGTAGCGGGTTGTTGTCGACAAAGTTGATAACGCCGGCGACGCGGGCCTTAACGTTACGGTTGATGAGCAGGACCTTGACGCCGAGGTAGGCGTTGCCAACACCCATAAGGAAGATCTCGTCGACCCCGTCGTAGATCTGCAGGTAGTTATCCCAGATGTAGCACATGAGCTCCTGGACCTGGGCCTGGATTGCCCGCTCGTCCGCGCGTTCTATGTACGATTCGATGTCATCCGGGCGGGTAATGTAGTGTCGGATGTTGATGTCCATGACGCCAAACTTGTTCTCAATCGCCCAGTCTATGTACTGCGAGACGCCGTCAATCTGGAACACCATCAGCGTCAGCGATCCATATATCCCTTGCTTTGTACAAGGCCGGAACTCACCACCCAAGTATTGTGCGCGTCCAGCGAGTTATTGATCGGATTCGGCTGCCCGTGCAATTCTGGCCTTCAAAGGTGTCAGTACTAGAATCAAAAACCACCAACGCAGTCATGCCAGGACAACTTACGGATCATGGATGATAAGAAGCAACTTCTTCGCCTTGTGAATTCCCCTTGTCACGAGAACCTGGTTCTCATAGGAATGGAACAATCCTTCCCGCTGTAGGTAAATGGGGATCATGCCGTGCTTCTCGCTAAGAACCAAACGCTGCGACTCCCTCACCACGTCGTGCAGCCGCTTCGACTTTATCGCGTACATGTCCAGGACGTCCACCACGCCCGGGCGCATGCACTCCCAGTACGGCGCCTGGTACGACTGCGCCTTGGCCAGGACACGCGCCGCCTCCCTGCTAAGGGGCGGGATCTCCATCTTCGGCGGGGGCTCGCCCATGAGCGTCTGGGCCACGGCTAGCGCCGACTTGGAGATGGCTTCGAGATTATATCCGCCCTCCAGGCAGACAGCGACCTTTCCGCCAGCAAGCGACATGAGCATGTGTGTCATGTGAGCGTAGCAGGGCGGCGTGACGAAACAGCCGCCGAGGGAGTCGCCGTCTGCCGCGTCGAACCCGGCCGAGATGATGACCAGGTCCGGGTTGAATTCTTGCGCGATGGGCATGACGATCTTCTGGAACGCCGCCATATATTCGCCGTCGCCCATGCCTTGGCTGCTCCAGCCAATGTTGACGTTGCGGCCGAGGCCCTTGCCGGAGCCGCAGCGCTCCATGCCGCCGTCGGGTGTCATGGAGTTTTCGGGCTTGCCGGGGTAGAAGTTGCCGTCCTCGTAGACGTGGATTGAGATGTAGAGAACGTTTGGGTCGTCGTAGAACATATTTTGGATGCCATTTCCGTGGTGGACATCCCAGTCGAGTATCAGGATCTTGCGGCAAAGGTCGGGGTAGTCGGCCTGGCATACTCTGGCGGCGATGGGGACGTTGTTGAAGAAGCAGAAGCCCATGGCCCGGTCGAACTCTGCGTGATGGCCGGGTGGTCGGATAACCGCAATGGCATTTTTGACGCGGCCCGAGACGACGTTCTTGCACGTCTCGATGGCGCCGCCTGCCGAAATGAGGGCCGCTTCGTAGCTCAAGCTCCCGACGTACAGTGAGTCCCTGCCCTGGTCGAGTTTCTTGGAAAGGATGCGAAGTTCGTCAGTGGTCTTGTGTGATAGCCCCTCGACCCAGCGAAAATGATGGGGGTGGTGGACGCTCGTGATCTCTTCCTTGGTCGCTCGTCGCGCGGGAATCCGCCACACGTACTTGTTGGGCGTCTTTTGAAGAATGGAAATCAGGTCGGCGTCCGAGCCCGGATACACCAGTCCAGCTCTCTTAAGCATCCTCATGATGTACTCGATCCGGGCGGGGTCCTCGGGATGGTGTGGGCTGGGACCGAAGTCCGCATTGGCATGCAGTTTCATCCGGTCGTCGTAGCAGCAGCCCGTGGGAAGAATACCTCGGCGCTTGAAAGCCAGAGGGTAACCAGTACTAGGGTGGTCCTCTTCATCTTCGGCGCCAGGGCTCTCGCTCTTGGGTGTCTCGTCGCTTCTGAAGGTGCCCGAGGCCGCCGACTCCCCGAAGCCATTGGATGTCGAGGGCACCTCTGTGGGAGGAGCCTCTGCCGATGGCAAGGCAATGTCTTGGCCATCCATGACCACATCAATCCCATCCATCGATGCCGACGGCGAGGGCTGATGGAAGACCACCAGCGATGGCGACCTGGAGGAGTGTAGGTGAGCAAGCGCTCCGTGATTCTGGTCGAAGAATGGGGTGGGTTGGGTGAGTATGGGCTGTGTTGGGGATGGAATAAAGAGAATAACGGGTTTCGGCGTCAAAGTCTAACTTTGAGGCGTTGTCTTTGAAGAAAACAATGGCGCGTGAGGAGAGGAGAGTCGCACCTTGTGGGGACCAGGAACTAACTCAGAAGAGAGTGCAAATGGCAGCTGGAAAGGCCCGCTAAGCTTGGGTTAGGTAAGTTGAGTCGTATGTAATGATATGTAAACGAGAGAAAGTGCTTTTGGGGTAGTAGGTATGGAAAGTGGAGGAGCGGGCTTGAGTGTTGATGTGAGAGGAGGACTTGGAGGTGAAGGGTTCACGACATTCGGCCGAGACCTCCTTCCAGCGGCTCGGCGACAGCTCGCGCAGATGGAAGGTGGGTTCAAACCGGGCAGTAATGATAGATAGTAGAGCTGGGCGTACCTTGGGCGTCTTCCTGTGCAGTTCCTATGTCTTTTCCGCGTCGCGCCGTAGCAATGATGGTGGTGAGAGACAGGGCGGCTGCAGCAATGAAGCGGGTTGATTGCAGGGTCCGTGGCGTGTTTGGCGAATGAGATGGAGGCGTCGCTGCTGGAGCAGCTGCCTGCAGAAGAAGGCTGGCGCGTTGTCCCGGCGCTGGCCACTGGCCTGCAAGGGCGCGCCTCCAACCGGGCAGCGGGGTCTCGGAGTCTCGACCCTTTGAAAGGGGCGACCAGGGTTGCCAGATCGATCTGAAGGCAAAGACCATGTCCAGGGGCAGAACTTGGGTCGACAATGATTCAGTTCGAGTTTGAGCTCTCAATTAAGTTTACAATTACCATTTGAGAACAACCAAAACCCATGGAATCGACAAAATATAGGTCAACTTTACGGAAGAACCAATACGGCTGGGACAGAAGACGCCACCACTTTACGTCAATAGCAAATATAGGTACCTACAACGAACGAAAGAAAACCCAATCTTCCATATATCCATTAATTCCCGACGCTCCAGAAGCTCCCCCATCACCATCACGACGCCCAGGTAGTCCCGCTGACTACCAGCCTCCCCCTCGGGACGAGCCTCGACATGTACCGCCACGGCCCTCCATGATCATCTATCCAGTACCGCGTCCCCGCCCCAGTATCCCTACTATAGATACCACGCAGCTGCTCCGTCTCCGGCCTCTTGTAGTCCGCAATCCCACCCCACGGCCGCGGAAAGAACCCCATCCTCGGAAAGTACCAGCGCCGATGCAGTGCCCTCTGTCCGTACTCAGCCACCAGCTGCCTCTCGCGCTCCCAGAGAGCCCACTGGATCGCATCGCTGAACGTCTCCACGCTATCCTCAATCCACGGGTTCTTGAGCCGCGCAAACTGGATGATGCTCGCCTTGGTGGCGAAGCGATGCCGCTTGACGAGCAGGAACAAGATGTCCTCAGGCCGGAGCTTCATGATTGTCTTCAGGACTTGGCGATTTTCCACAACATCCCCCCAGCCGACGCGTGCAGCCTCGACCCAGCTTAGGACGTTGCCCTGCGACATGTCAGCTCCCGTCCCCCCACATGTTCGAAGATTCAAGACCTACCGATTGCTGCCTCACAGCGCTGACAGACGGACAAACCTCCCTCCCCACCGCCGACTTGATCGTCTCCCACATGTCGCGAATCTCATGGAGCTGGCTCGTTGAAAACTGGCGCACAAAGCTCATGCGCATCGCCGGGCTGTCTACATTTTGGTCATCATCGCCCACAAAGGCTGACGTGTCGTGGAAGTAGTAGGAATATCTCCACCACGCGTATAGGCCGTGCCGCAGCCGTCGGAGCTCGTGCTGCTGTAGTGTGCGCCGGTAGTGCGGACATGCAAATCTGTGGCGGTGAAACTCTTGCTCCCACCTCTTGACCGTACGGCATGCGTGCATGACGTCGGCGTATGAGAGGCCTGTGGCCCATTGATCTGGGAGAGTGTCATGGGAATGGCCATGCTCGCTGTCGGTGCTGCTGGTTGCTTCGATGGAGAGAGCGTCGTCGATGCTTCCGGGTGTCCCCGTCGACACGTCGTCCCCGTCTTCATCGATATCTTCATCAGACAGATCGTCATCGATGTCACCAATGCTCTGATTGTCGCTTTCATCATCCTCAAAGGGTTGATCATCGGGTTGGTTACTTCCATGAACAGGTAGTTGGGTTCTTGTCGCTTTCGCTGCCCTGGAAGAACACGCATCGAGGACGAGCATAAATGAAGGGATAGGAGACATATCCCGGTTGATCACGGGACGGAGGATGACAGTCCAGTTGGCCTCGATGATCTTGTTAAGCCGTCTGCAGGTCTTGGAGATGGCGCCGAGAGACTCGATGTCAGCACACTGTAGGATGTCGATGAGAATTTCTACGGGCAGGGCGTCGAGGCTGGTGGCGGCAACGGACTGCCTTTGGTAACATGGAGAAGGCATTGTTGAGGGAGAGGGCGATTTCTGTCGCTTTCGAGTAGTGGACTGAGTTATACGTTGGTTGATACGGCGGAAGGCGTTGATGTGGACGGAGAGATCGTATGTTGAAGAGTGGACGATTGTTCCAAGCACCCACACCGAGAATAGAAAAGATAGGTTGATGAGAGACAACAGTGAAAGCCCACTGTTCTCACTTCAACCCAGAAAAACGAAGCTCAAGATGCCAACTAAAGCACACAGCGAGCACCCAGAGGGGCAGTTGTCTATTCCCCTGTCAGCAACCAGCCCCAACCGCCACCACAAGGCAGCAAACTCACCAATCTGTGTTTGTAAAGGCTCTCCATCTCGACACCGATCATGCCAGACATGATCCGAGTGGCAAGGCAAAGACACGGCATTGCTTCCACTCCGCACCAGACAGTCGTCTAGATGCCCACCAACGTCGCTCTTTCGAGCAGCAAGGACGGGGCAGTCCTCGTGGGTCTTCCTGTGACGGAAGACGAGCAACAATCTCGAGAACCTCGATGGTTCCCTGGAAAGCCGCAGGGGAAAACTCCTTCAAAGTCGGGAGCACTGTGTATCAAGCGATAGCGACGGTGTCGACACAGCTTGATCAGAATGATGGAAAAGGTACTATCCAAGTCGAGCTCACTCAACCCAGACAGAGAAACCTCAGCGGTGAAGCCGAGGTGTAGATGTCTCCGAGGACCTAAGCTGCGTCCACCCCTCCGTTGGGGCTATCAAAGGCTGTGGTGATGGTGGTGGTGAAGGGGGATGGGCGCAACACAAGAGGCGCGTCCTGTCGCGGGTGGTGGTTGTGGTTGTCTGCCATTGTCGCTGGCGTCGAGGCGAGTTTGGAGCGCGATGCTGCCATGATTTCAAAGGTGCGTGTGACGTTAGAGAGAGGTGGGAAAGAGCCGCTGCCAGTCCAGGGAAATGAGCAACGGAAGACGGAAGGCTGGTCTGTTTACACGGCTGATGACTAAGATGACACCACCGGAGCACTACCAATGCTGATCCCTGACGGGTCCGCTCCAAGCTTTCGGTTTCATGCAGCCGGCCACGCTGTTTGGGTGGAGATCGAGATTGAGACGCGTTTCATCTTGAACTCGCTCTGTTTGGTCCGTCCAGTTTAACTTCAACCCCAAGAATGGCTGCCATGCCATAAAAGGGGTCAATTTATTCAGAATTTCCTATTGAAAGGTCAGCTACTCGTCGACTTCGACAGAAATATTCAAGGGAGGACTGCAGACAGTGCATAACTCGGAGTGCCCAAGGTACAGCCGCGATATCAAAACGTCCAAAGCCCAAAGTCTTCTATCCAGATTGCGATGGGAAAGACAGGGTAGAAGTGAAATTACGAGCATAGACTTGAGATCTCATCCCAAAGTGGTGTGCTCGTTCAGCAACAGCTTTCGAAACCAGACATACTCCAGTTACATTGCGCCGACGCCCGAATGACATCCCCAACCAGTCCACATTATTCCTACACTCTAGGCAAACAGCTCCCGGGTATCTAAGCCACTCTTGTCCTTTGGCTCGCCCTTCCCGAGCAGCCCCAGCTCCGCCTTCCGTCCGAGCCCCTCCCTCTTCTGCTCCGCGCGCGCATTGTGCCGCCCGGCCTTTGCCTTGCGCAAATCCGACCGCACATGGTTGGGCGAGATGAAGCGCTTGTTCTCGTAGATGATGGGCCCGCCAAACGCGCCCTCTTGGATGACAATCGGCGTGAGCACGAAGCGCGGCCCGATCTCGACGAGGCTGACGTCCGTCTCCTTGTCCTGCTGGAACTTGGACTTCTTGCCCTTGTTGGTCGCCGGCTCCTCGCCCTCCTTCTCGTCACCCTTGACCTTCTCCACCTCGCGGATCTCGTAGTTGCGGATCCAGATCTTGCCATCGGCGACGCTGAACGCCATGACGTGGTCGAGGAAGGGCTTGGACTTGCGCGCGCCCTGCGGGACGCCAAACATGTGCAGGAACAGCTCCTTGATGACCTTGAGGTGGGGCTCCGACTCAAAGGTGGCGTCGAACGAGAGGACTGGTCGCGACCCCTTGAGGCAGTTGCCGGTAAAGTGAAGCTCCTCCATCGTGTGCACTATGCCGGTTGAGTTAGCATCGCAACGAGCAACCCTCCAACTTGCATCCTCCACTCACAGTTCTGGGCGTGCATCTTGACCGTCGGCCCGTTTGGTGCCTTGCTGAACCAAATGTAGAGATCCTTTCCTTTCCGCGCCTCAAAGAACATGACGTTGTTGCAGTTGTAGAGCTCGGCGAGCTCGTTGAGCTGGTACATTTTGGATTTCGAGTCGAACTTTACGTCTTTCCGCCCGTGGGGGAGCATCGCGGCGAGGTCGTTGAGGAGATGTCGGTGTCTAATGCGCGCCCAGTCAGCAAAGGGTCAACCCTTTTGTTATGAGGTCCGAGTCCCCGTACCTATATGTGACGCCTCTGGACGAGAGAATGAGAACTCTCTGCTTGTTCTTCTTCATGCCGGCGCCATTGCTCATGTCCTCAGCGTCGACCTCCTTGCCCGAGGATTTTGACAGTGTCCTGTATACGGACGACATGGTGATTGTGGGTGTGATGATTATCTTCGGCTCGAGAATATGTCGTCGTGGGTGTCGGAATCAAGGTTGGTTCTCCAGTCAGTGGCTGCTGCTGCCGCGTTCCCAAGGCAAAGAAAGGCAAAATGAATGGCCAGAAAAAAAGTTCGAAGGCAGGCTGCGCCCCACCTGTGATAAGGCTTATCTTAGCGCGTTGCGGAAGGCGGTCAGTGGGCGGTGTCCACCCGGCGAGCCATGGAAACCCCCCGTGCCCCCAGATGACCCCTAAATCGTGTCGCATACTCACTGAGCCAGTGGCTCAGTGACCTCCTGGTTCGATGCAGGAGTCCAAAGATATACTTGGCGGTCCGTGCTCAAGGATTTCCATCAGACCCCCTACTTCGTAGGGGGGGAATTTATTATGGGACACGACATTAAATATGGGACACTTTTGCTAGCGAACCACACCAAAATCTGTCCATTCAGCAATGCAGTCACCATCCACAACACCACCTGCAAATGAGGCAATTCGCAAAAAGGCGTGATAATAATGACTGTGGACACTTGCTTGCACCCCCTACACCTTTTATTGACAGCCGGCGTCCTTGAATACGTACATTTGGGTGAGTTTTCGGCCCACAAGCGACACTCAGCGTCCCCCTCTTCTGGACTCGATCACGCTCATGATATCTGCGTACGCAGACCTACGAGGCCGCTGTGCCGGAGTTGGCGATGCCTCATCCTTTTCTACTGCCATGACGCCCTCGTCGGCCACCTCTGGCTCTGCCTCCTCCTCCTCCTCCTCCTCCTCATCAGAGCCGCTACCATCGTAGATGCCCCCCCAGATTCTGTTGATATCCTCCTCATCAAGATCCCACTGCTCAAGCTGCTGTTTTGGCTTCTCGAGGATGATCTCGATTTCGTCAGAGTCGATTGTAGCATCAAAATCATCCAGCATGTTGATACGGCGGCGGCCGACCGGCGTGGGCGAGGAGCGAGTGAGATCCAGCGGTTGAGACGGCCGCTCCGGCCGCCCCGGTAGCTCTGGCAACAAGTGGTTGACGGCACTCCTACCAGTATCTATCATATACCACTGTTCTGGACACTCACGGCTTTCGTTGGTGTTGAGGAAGTCTCCAGGGTGTAGGGGTATGTAATCCTCTTTGTGAGCCTCACGATACTCGGCAACCCACACCTTCCACGTCTTCTTGCCTTTGCCGTTGACGAGGTCTCCGCGCCACATCTCCTTCAACTGGGCCTCAGTCTTGCGGTTGAGATTCCGGATAGCCTTGTCTTGCTTTTTGCGGTCCTCCTCGGCCTCCTTGTGAGCACGTTGGAGAGCAAGTTGACTCAGCTCACCCTTGGAGAGACTGAGGCTATCACCAGTTTGGGGGATTTTGTAGATACGGCGCCGCATCTTCCTATCGAGGGTAGCCTCTCGCTCAACGTCTGCCCTCTTCCGACTTTGTATGTGGTCGTAGAGAAGAGGCGCCTCACTAACAACCTTGCGGATAGTACGAAGGCCGGCTCGTGACGGAGAGCTAAGCAGTTCAAAATACCGCTCGTGAAGCCTCTCAGCGGTCTGTATTGCTTCACCGAACCGTTGTTCAGTTGGCACGAGACTTGGCAGCGTGGGCTTCATCCTGAGGCCGCGGTTATCCTTGATCTGGCTCAACACCACGTCTCTGTTGATGGGGTAGACCCCTGAGTCCTCGAAGCCGTTCATGATATTGTGGGCCGTGAAACTGCCGTCGAAGATGATCTGGCATGGTCAGCTTGTTCTCCAGATGTACAAGACGGGCAGAATACCTGAAGGCTCCGTACAAACTCTGCCCTGGTGAAGGAATAGCTCCCTCCTTGAACATACTGCCGCAGGGCCCTCTGATGGTGTGACTTGAAGGAGGAAAAGACCCTACATCCAGGGGTTGCATCTTGTGGGTGCCGTGAGGCGGAAGCCCCAGAATCTTGATATCAAAAGCCTCAGAATACTGCTTCACCTCCTCGGTACAGTGCCCACTGAAACCGTCAATTATCAAGATCCGGTTGCGCGCCTCCTGGTGCCTCCTCAGGCCAATACCCTCAGTATAAGAGCCAAGCCGCCGGCCGTTCCTGTTATACCCCTTTTCGTCACAACCAAACCAGTTCATAAAGGTCAAGTCCTTGAAGGTCTGAGACTCCTCAAAAGACTGCCGGTTGAAGTGCTTGAGCCAGTCAAGCGTTAATTCGGCGTTTGAAAAGCCTGTCTCAGACTTGGCGAACTTCACGCGCGAGTCGAGATCGTTATCGAGCATCTCCTCCGTGGGGTCGGTCTTAAAGATGCAATACAGCGGAATCTTCAGTCCAGTTGCGCTGACGGCGGCCATGAGAGTGCAAGACTCTCTGTTGGCCAAGTCGTTGACTTGTGGCTAGATGGGAACGAGGTCAGCATCAACTTTGTATGTGAGTTGTGTGGGGAGACAGTGGCACCAACCTTCTCCTTGTGCAGCTCCTTCAAAACGACCACGTTCACCTGGCCACTGCGAAGGACACCGACCCTCGCACCGCACTCATCTGCGTTCCAGATATCTCTCGGCTCCACGGCAAGACCTCGAACAGTTGCCTCATACTCGTCAAACCACTCCGTCACGGACTCAGTATTCAGGTCGAAAAAGCGCCTCTTGATATCCACGGCGTTGTACGTAGTACGGAGCAACTGCGGTTGTGTGCTTGACCAGCGGCGCAGCCACCGCCCATCCAGTTCCACGTGGGGGGCACCTCTATAGCTGCGGAGGCGCATGGCAGCGGCGCAGACCATCTCCTGCAGCATGGGAAATCGGCCGTGATAGCACCAGATTATGTAGGCCGAGAGAGCTTCAGACTCTTCGTCCGTCAGTATCGGTGGCCGGCCACGGCTGCGGTGAGAGAAGGCAGGCTTGCCGGTCTCTCTCAGGGCCTTCATATGGCGCCCCACGGTTGACTTGGCACCCCATGGCGCATGGCAGCTTTCCGAACGCTAAGGGAGGCTGCAGTTGCGTACGGATTGCCTCGTGAGGCGCGTCTTGAGCCCGCAATCTTGCTGGCCTTCACTACTTTATATGCAGTTCGAACGGCCGGCGTGGAGCGGAAAAGGGAGGGGTCTGCAAGGGGTGTCGGGGCAGTTGGCGTGGCGGCAGTTGGCGCGGCCGCAATAGGGGTAATTGGCTGGTGTTCTTGGAGAGGCATGACGGCTGATTGTCGTACTTGAGCGGTAGCGAGATGTATAAGTTCAGGCAGAAGGTAGTGTAGTGGACGGCGCGCATGTAGATGGTGGTGTTTTGGGTGGGAAAACGCGAGGTTACGCACGGAACGCGTCTGCAGGTGTCCCATATTTAATGTCGTGTCCCATAATAAATTCCCCCCCTACGAAGTAGGGGGTCTGATGGAAATCCTTGAGCACGGACCGCCAAGTACTGCTCAAACTCATCAGCGGTTCTAGGTCGGAACGCTCACTTTCCCTGTCTTTTGCCTCGACACTTGAGGTGCCGTGCAACGTTGGCCACCCTTGCGGCCTTTTGAGTGCGTCATGCAAGCCAGAAACCTAGACCTCAGTTTCTCAGCTGGGTTGGACTTTCGAGGCTGCCTGTTCTCAACGCCATATGCCCAAGACATGTACAGCAACATTTCACATTTCACCCATAAGGGTCCCCAGGCACCAGCACGCCTCCAGGCTGCAAAAAAAAAAAAAAAGGCATTACCCCACGTTTCATTCACAAGTACCTCGTCATCCATGCGTGAGAAGCGTTCGAAACCCATACGCGCAAGTCATCCCAGCATCCCAGCAGTAAACCATAGTGAGCAATAAACGAGCGCAGAACCAAGGAGATTGCCGGCAAAGGTCCCCCCTTTCCTCCTTTGCCCCCAAGAAAATGTTGGTCAAGGCGAGCAGCCCCATATCCCATTTCTCCCCAATGTCGCCGATGCTCGAAGGGAACCCATGATTCATACCAGGTAAACGATTCTCTCATGACGCCATGTATCCGTCCAAACCGTCGTATTCAGCAGCAGCCCTTGTCCGTCTTCTCCTTGTTGGCTGTTTCCGAATCGCTGAGGGTGAAGCCCTTGAGGTTGGGCTCCTGTCCGGCGCCTTCGAGGGCCTTGCTGGATACAATGCGGTAGATCTCTGGAACGGGGGTCAGTTTCAAGTTCGAGGAGTGTTGGGGAGATGCTGGTACCAGTGAGAATGTTTTGGAACGCAAGTTCGACATTGCTGGCGTCGAGGGCCGATGTCTCGATGAAGGAGAGGTGGTTTTCGCCTGGGATTCAATCGTCAGCATTCCGCACACGGCGCTGCCGTGGTCAGAGGGAAGTCGGTGACATACTCGCAAAGGCCTTGGCCTCCTCTGTGGGCACGGCTCGGAGGTGCCTCAAATCGCTCTTGTTGCCCACCAGCATGATGACAATGTTGTTGTCGGCATGGTCCCGCAGCTCCTTCAGCCAGCGTGTCACATTCTCATACGTCTGGTGCTTGCTGATGTCGTAGACGAGCAGGGCGCCCACGGCGCCACGGTAGTAGGCGGAGGTGATGGCGCGGTACCGTTCCTGGCCGGCCGTGTCCCAAATCTGTGCCTTGATAGTCTTGGTGTCTACCTGGATCGACCTTGTCGCGAACTCGACGCCGATCGTGGACTTGGAGTCGAGGTTGAACTCGTTGCGGGTGAATCGGCTGAGCAGGTTGGACTTTCCGACGCCAGAGTCACCGATCAGCACCACTGAAGAGAGCAGAGCGGGTTAGCAGATGGCCTGTCGAGAAGAGGTCGATGGCGATGGACGGATGTGCAGCGGGGTGGAGGGACTGGATGGCTCGGGCGCGGTGGGCATGTACCTTTGAAGAGGAACTGGAAAGGGGCGGCTCGTCAGCGCAAGGTCCGCGGGGTCATTTCAGCGGCGAGGGGCAGGTCGGGGAAGGCTCTTACATCATATTCGTCGTTGGCCATGTTGTCGGTCGGGGGCGGGGGTATCGCGAGGCTGGTGGATGTGGAGAGGAAATGGAGATTGGCAGTTGGAGGATGGGCAAAGACCAGCAATGTTGAATGCGATGACCGAGGAGAGATGGAGCGGTGCGGCTCGCTGAAGCGGGTCAGTGATTTTAGTGGAATGCAAGCTAAAAGGAGGCGGTGTTGGCTCTGGACCTCTTGGTCCAGGTCGGGGTCACTTGGGGGTTGTGGACAAGGGCAGGATAAGGCGCATGTACCCTTTTTCTCTGACTGTCCTGATTACTGTGCAGCGATTGACTTTGACCAGTGAAAAAGACAACGAAGACAACCACTAAGACGGGGGCAAGGGATGGATAGGTGGTCATGAGGAGCCCAGCAGCCAGCAAAGAAAGGAGTCAACGATCAGGTAGGTAGGTGCCTAGCTATTTCCTCTTTATCAGGAACCCGCACTGAGACTGTGACAAATGTCAGAGAAGGGATTTTGGCCCTCCGGCCTTGAAGTTCCAGGACTCCAGGAGACGCTTGGCTACACCGTGATGGGAGACTGAATCCACACTGTCCAAGATACTTCGATCGAGTCTCAAACCCCCGCGTTGTGAAATCCATGCCACGTGATCGGGCAAACATTAGGTCAAGTGTGGGAAGCCGTGACAGATCTGTCCTCGCCTAGATGTTTGTCCAGGTAGCTTTATACTCGCCACTTAGTTTACTTGCCATATATATCAACCCTTTCAGTCCTTGGGAAATTGGAGTGCCTTGTAGTTATCCTCGGATTCATGAGACAGCTCTCTCCTTACACGTGATTTGAAGTGCCCATCTTTGGTGGCATTCATACGAAGCACCAATCAGCCAATGGCAACCAGGCCCTGCGGCTCGACCCCGGGGCCACTGGAGATGAAAGTGGAGGGATCCCCGAAAGGGCATGGAAGACATTCAAGACCCCACAATAACAACGACAACCGTTGGGGTCCTCCATCAAAATCAACAGAGCTGAGGAATCTTCAGCGCAGCGGCGATTCCTGTGCCATCCGCCGTGCAACCTCGGTCGCATCCTCCACAGCCAATCCGGCACTTTAAATCTCACTTCCATTGTCCATGGCGCCGATGAACCGCTGCCGTTAATGTCCATCACGGCGGTGACGGGTGACGGCGGAAAATCAGCCCCTGGCAGCAATCTGAATCCAGGCATCTTAAATTCGACCGTCAAAAAGACCTCGATCCTCCGGCATATTCAACGCCAACAACCCTTCACTGCCTGACCAACTCCCTCCTCATCACCGACTGGAACGAAAAGACGCGTCTTCTTCCCTCTAATCCCCGTTTAGGGTTGGTTGCCCCTCCTCGCACCTTCCCTCTCCTCAACCTCACGTCACAACTTCGCCAAACAGGCAGGGCAAGGCAGTTTTGAAAACGAAATCAAAACTTTTCGCTCGCCATTCTCTTCTCCCACACCCACCCGGACCTTCTCGCTCCTCCCCACCAGCCTGGTGAGCCCCTCTGATATCGCACAACCTTCCACCTACTGCTGCGTAATCAAAAGTACGCCTTTTCAAACGTGGCGGTCATGTTTCGGGCTCTTGCCAACCGCCAACCTGCCGCCGACAAGGCCGCCGAGAGCGACGACGACACCATCTCCATCACATCAACCGCCCCCAGCGAGCATGACCCTGAAGAAGAGTTCAATGTTCAAGGCATCCTCGCCGTCAGTGTGGATGGCACTCACTATCTGGTCGAATGGGAGGGCTTTCCTATCCACCAGAGCACTTGGGAGCCTATCGACGAGCTCGGCATCGAACTCGCGCAGATGTGGGAGGAGAGGAAGGAGGAAGAGGCCAGTGGAAAATTAGAACCCTTTGACGTCGAGGGATGGGAGGCAACTGTAGAGGCAGTCAAGGCTGCCAAAGCAGATCGTCACTTTCGACGTAATAGGAGGCGCCAGAAGCTCGGCCTCCCCCAGACTGAGCCCATTCTCACGACGCGCCCCCCAAGCAACCAACCCGTCGTCGGACAGGCAGCCGCAAGCCCTGTCGTTCAATCCGAGTCAAGCGGGAGTGACTCGGAGGCCGAGGTTCGCGACGAGGCGCCTGCTGAGCCAACGGACAAGCCACGGCACCAAGCAGCCGTGGACAAGAAGAAAGCCAAAGCTACCAGCAAAGCTACCGGCAAAGTTCCCGCGGCTCTTCCTCCTCTCAGAATTCCTTCTACCGTCAGAGCTCCCGCCACATCCCCAGCCGAAACTTCGGGGACAGACTCGCGAAAAGCCAGCACCTCCAAGGAGTCGACAGCGTCCAAGCCCATATCCCCGCCCCCACGACGCGCCGCTGCCAAAGCCAAGGCAACGACAGGCTACCAAGGAACTGCTCGAAGGCTCCCTACCAAGCCAACCCCTGCCCGCAATGCCGTCGGCTCGGGTACGGCGGCCACCCGCAGCCCGCCAGCCCATCCTGAACCCCTCCCAAAAACCACCACAGCCGGCAAAAGCAAGGCCAGTGGAAAGGGAGCCTTGACGGCAAAGCGAACTACAGCACTCCGTACCGGCAATATCTTCACCAGCGGAAAGGTGCGCAAAACCAAGCCCGTGTTCAAGGATGTCCTGGTCGACGCATCACAGGCGCCCCGAATGTTCTCGAACCACCACATCAGAAGGACTGCAGAGAAGAAAGCGCTCGAGGAGCGAGCCCCCGATCCCGCAAACCTTCAGCTGTTCAGCTTAGCCAAAGGACTCCCTGCACGCAAGGGCTCGACGTTAGGCGCCGAGGTCCTCTCGCCGATTTCCCCCTCGACCCAAATGGCAGGTTCCTTGCGCCAGATGCAGCTGGACCCCGAGCCGAGGCCGGCTGCTCCATCACTACCGACGAAACAAGCCTCTGTCCTTGAGTCCGATCCGGGTTCGGGACAAGCAGCAGGCCCCGAACCGCTACCAGCCAAGCCGGCGTTGAAACCGGCACTGAAGACACGGGCTAGCACTGGCCCCGTGCCGGCCAAGAGAGTCGTGTTTGCTGACGAGAACGAAGACCACGGCGAACTCTTTGTTTCCACTACCTTCAGAGACTCGCCAGAGCCTATGGACTATGAGCCTACCTTGAACCTCGAGCGTCCGGTCGGCAGAGTGCTCCGCAGCCCTCCCCCGCCCGAGATGAGGCCCACGTGGAAGAAGATCACCCTGGGGCGTCATGCCGCGATAAATGTCCTCTTCACTGGCCTTCCAGCCATCTCTGACCACCGATCTATTCCTTGGCGGGATGCCTTCTTCGGCTCGGGCCTTGAAACTCTTCGCGTTCGGCACATTTGTTTGGCACAAAATGTCAAAATCAAGCTCCCGAACCTGGTCTTCAACAACTTGAACGAGGCTACAGGATCTCTGGAGGCAAAGGATGGCAATGCGGCAAGCGTGGAGGCAGTGGCAAAATTCCTGACCTCTGGGTTTCTCGGCCTGTACTACCCTCATCCAAAGTTCAACCTCCTTGTCTACCCAGCCAAGTGCGACGAATGGAAAGCGGCCATGGCTGGTCATGAGGGGGCCAGCGATCCCGACGCCGTCCTTCGCTTTTGGATTTGTGATGCATCGTTTGACTTCACTACCATCATGCGGCCCTGGGGCTGGGAAGCTGCCCCCTCGCCTACCCAGTCAAGAGAAAACCAAAATACCTACAATGAAGAGACGCTCTCCTTGATGCAGCGGTGGTTCAACTTCGACTACCAGAAGCTACGGCCAGTTCGAAGCGCCACGTCAATAGGCTACGATTCCTTCTTCTTGGCATTTCCCAGCTCCAAGCTCTCACATGTGACAGTCTTGTCCAACTGGCTGCTTGCATGCAACCCCTCCTGCCGCATATTCGTTGGACTTCAGCGCGGTAGCTGGGAGGCGTTTACGTCGACCGTCAGGGAAGACCGGTCAGCGGGAGTTGTCATAGTCCACGAGTCCCTCGTGTGGACCTTGTGTCGCTTTCCCAGGCTTCACGAAAGCCTTCAAAGGATGGATGACCAGTATTGGTGTTTCTCGGACCCGGACCGCTCTCGTCCGGCCTTTCCCTCGATGAGGCTGCTGGAGGAATCACGGGGTCCGGCCACTCCTCAGCTCATTCGTCTCTTCCCAGACCGCAGCGCCATCCTTCTCACCCCCAGTTTCCTCGTCTCGGAGCCACTGGCCACGCGACGCTTGCTTGACTGGTTTCTCTCGAACCGGGCCAAGGACGTCGGCACGCGGCTTGTCGCGGGATGGGACCTGCATGAATATCTATCGGATCTGGCAAAGCAAAAGGCCGACGAACGCCAGGAGGTCAAGTCAGCTCAGCATGCGAATTCCGGGTACGAGCCTCAAACCCGTGGACTGGCGTACGAAGAATGCAACGACCGATTCATTTCCTCTGTCAAGGCCATGGAGCTGCACAATCTCCGCGACGCGAGGTCGGGTCTATACGAGGCCGACGAGGAAGACAACAGCCCTCTCATCTACGCGCCCCGGTACATCGACCCGAATGACGAACAGAGTCTCGTCAATTGGTTTGGATGGTGGTCACTCCAACGAGCGGACCAGTTCCGCCAACTTTGGGTTCTAGGGACTGACGAACCGCAGTTGGCGACCAGGAAGTTTGAGCGCCGAGTCCGGATCCCCAAGTACACGCGGGCGACAATCAACGACCCCGACGTCGTCCTGGAGACTATTCGGCAACATCGCAGCGATGTAACCGCTCAGCAGTTTGAGAAGGCGGCTGTCAACACCCAGTCTTCGAATCCTGTTGCGAGGGACGGCACGGGTTCGGTGAACTATCTGTCGCCCAGAAGTGATGTCCTCAACAGCGATGACGCCAAAGCGCTTCATGGGGCCTTGAATACAATCCGATCATCACGTCTGCGTCACGGCGGCCCGGTCACACTCTTCCACCACCCTGTCTCTTGGGATGATGTGGACATGGTCCATCATTTCAGCGACCCGATGGAGAACTATAACCGAATCAGTACATGGTGGAAGTTTACGCATCCCTTCAGCCCCTATTCAAATGCGTTCAACACCTACATCGGCTTCTTCTATGCCATCGACGAAGAATGGAACCCCGCAGTCATTCCCAAAGGGCCGAAGCCGAAGCGCCACCCATGGATCGTCGCGTATCGACCGGTGAACTTGTTTAGGAGGCCATGCACCCGGTGCGAGCTCATTATATGGGACCCCTGTGCAACCACAAAATACCCAGGCCGTCGACAAGTGGGCGAGAAAGACCTCCCATACATGCAGCGGCGCGTCATTCAGGTCGTCCGGGAGGGCTGCGCAGAGAAGAATGTTGGCACGTGGATTGATCAAGTCTGGCTGGGCGGTTTTGCGCCCTTCCCTGGGGACGACTCTCCCTACCCAATTGACAGGACGTTAAATTGGCTGGACGCGGCGCTGGAGGATTTCAAGGAATATCTTCCAGCCCAGGAACAGCTGATGACGGGACGGGGGTTCATTCCCGTCATTCCGGACGCGGCCGCGCCGGCAGCAAAACCTCTCCCCACCCTCGGGGACGCCCCCATGGAGCTTGATAGCTCTGGCAGCGAGCCAGAGGATGAAGACGATGCCAGAATGATCTTCCACCCCCCACGAGGCAGCAAGTTGCCGCCGGGCGAGCGAACAAAGTGTACCAACAAGTTGCACGAAGCGGCGTGCTTGGCCAGGGCAAGGAACGAGAGAGAGACGACCATGGTGTACAACCTCCCGAGCACGACAACGTGGTATCGCGAGCAGGTGGTGGAGGGCAGAGATTATCAGCACATTACCTTTGAGACCAATTTCGACAGGTTTCTCGAGTTTTTCTACCCCAAGGCGGCGAATCCAACCCATATCAAAGCCGGAGCACGGGTCTTTGACTAGCGGTCGGAGAAACCAGATCCGCAACATGTCTCGGGTCTTTTGGAGCGCAAAGCTCAAGTTCCAACTTCCCGGGCGCCAGGGGGAAGCCCGGTCCCTTACAGCCGAGTCGGAGGGGGACTTGGGCACAGTCCTTCCAGCAGACTGGGAAGGCCTCCTCAGATCGGAGCGAAGCAAGGCTCACCTCTCAACACTGCCACCATACCCGGCTGGCGTCCTGTCGACAAGCCAAACCCAGCGGACCCCTTCTCGACGCAACTCCAGTACCATGGCCCAATACCCACCGGTCCACGCTCCAAGCGTCCAGGCGAGGAAATCACGGAGCAGCCTCCGCCAAAGTGGCAGAAACTGAGAGAGAACCAAAGAGCGGCAGGCTCAGAGCAGAATCCTCCTCCCATGCCCGGCTTTCACGAACGCCCCGTCAGTTTCGCCATGCCAAAGCAGCAGCTGCCTATCACCCAAAAGGCCCAGCAAAACCAAGCCGTGCCGTTGCCAAACCTTTCGTCGTCGTCATCTTCAGCAGCGTTTAACCGGTCCCCGGCGGCGAAAGCCGTCAGGATTCCTGCATGGGCGAAGTCTGGTGGACCTGCTGCCATGGGGCCGCCGATGGGACCTAAAAAGGATGCCGCATCCTCTGTCATGGGGGCACCGACGGGACCGAAGAGTACGAAGCGCAGGGCCTCTCATCTCTGAATGTTGGTTCTACTGGAGACATCCACGGGACTTGGTGGACGTGTTTCCTGCTGAGGGGCTGTGGGAAGAAGATGGAAAAAAGTTTTGTTGGCTGGCATTGTTTTCTTTTGAGCACGGAGGTGCGAACATCAGCGTTTGTTTTTGGGGAGGAGCCGTTCATTTCCTTCACTGCTCATGGGGCGAGCATTTACGAGCCTGGGTTCTGCGCAGCCTCAGGTTTGTCATGGCGAGGCTCGAGGGGCAGGGAGGTTAGTTAGACCAAAAGGCATTACCGGAGCTGCATGTGAAGGCATATGAGGGGGCAGCTTGTAGATTTCAGGAACTGAAGGGGAGGAGGCGGAGAGAGACATGTGGATGGATGCCCCAGAATGGACGGGGTGCAAGTAGCTATAGTGTGTAGGTAATAATCAGTGTTTTACATTGTACATTTGGCTGTAGCGTCTCGAAGCTCGTGGTGCCCGTGACAACGGGAGCTGTCAACTTACCACGTTTGGGTTTATGTGCGAGGGGTCAAGCTGTCAAGCGGCAGACTCCAGGATGACGTCGTGCCATTTGTCTCCTCGCGCCGATAGCCCAGTAACCCCAAGGGAGTGACGTCCGAGCTAGGGTCCCGGGGCTCCTCGGCTCCCCTCACAATCTCTCGCCCGAAGAGAGACAAGCTCATGAACATGTTCATAAGCCCCTGAATATTCGTATATGTCTTTCTTGATGCCAGGTCCTCCGTTTTGCCTGAGCGACCATCAAACCCCGCCGCAAAGCCCATCGTCTATATATACCCATCCGCATCCCTCACCCCCCCTAATGCACCTCTTCCCTCCCTAAGCCTGGGCCCCCCCCTCCAAAGCCTCCAACCCCGGTGTCGGCCTCGGCCCCCCCACCCTCCTCCTCGCCTCCTCCGCCCCGCTCGCCTTCCACGCACTCAGTATCAACCCCACAATATGCTCCATCCCCACCCCCTTCTTCACCTGCGCAAAAACCGTCGGGCCCCCCTCCCTCATCTTCCTCGCATCCCTCTCCATGACCCCCAAATCCGCCCCCACTGCCCCCGCCAAATCCGTCTTATTCACCACCAGCAAATCGCTCTGCGTGATCCCCGGCCCGCCCTTCCGCGGCACCTTGTCCCCCCCGCTCACGTCAATCACGTACACGATGAAGTCGGCAAGCTCCCGGCTGTAGTTGGCCGCCAGGTTGTCGCCGCCGCTCTCGATCAGGAGCACGTCCGTGTCGAAGCGCGCGTGCAGCTCTTCCAGGGCCGCGAGGTTGGCGCTGATGTCCTCGCGCACCGCGGCGTGCGGGCAGCCGCCGGTTTCGATGGCGCGGATGCGCTCCGCGGGGAGGGCGCGGTGGCGCGTGAGGAATTCGGCGTCCTCGCGCGTGAAGATGTCGTTGGTTACGGCGGCGAGGGAGACGCGCGCGCGCAGGGCGTGGCAGAGGGCAAGCATGAGGGCGGTTTTGCCGGATCCGACGGGGCTAAGGGGGGGTGTTAGTTGGAGGTGGAAAGGGGAGTTGCCGGGGGGGGGGAGAGACGTACCCGCCGATGCCGACGGTAAAGGCGCGGTCGTCCCAGTTGCGGCCTTCGACGATAGGCATCTCTCGGTGGAGGTAGCTGCCGGGGCCGTCGAGGATCTCGTGGGAGTGGCCGTGCTCGGCAGGGGAGAAGCCGGAGCCGCCGTGGTCGTGGTCATGGGAGTGGCTGTGGCCGTGGTCGGCGTCGTGATCGTGGGAGTGTGACATGGTGGGAAGAGTGTGTGGTGGGAACTCAGTGTGAGAAATGGGATGTTCGGGAAAGGGGATTCTGCGAGAATGGGAAGGGAAGAGATGCACTTGCTTGCTGACGAGAAAGATCACGATGTTTGAATCCACTCACCAAGATACACAACCCCACGTTGTGAGGGGTAACTTCCCCAGCTCTGCGGAGGCGCACCAGTTGGACTCTGGGACGAGATGGATTTCATGTGGGGGCAGCCTCCGACTCCGGCTTCCAAGACATGTGAGTGGTCCCCTGAGGAAAACAAACATATGGAGAGTGACACTGAACAAAGATGAAAAAGTCATGAATTGCGCCTAACCAAGATCATGTCGTTACCCTTCCCATCCCATAACCGTCATTTCGTGAGTCCCAGCTGCCAGTCTACCTAACCATGTTCCCACTTCCCCCAGTCTACTCCACGTCCGCATCCATGGCATCCTCATCGGCCGCCTGAGCAAAGAGCTCGCCCTCCAAGAGTCTCGCCGGACGAGGCCACACCCTCTTGTACAGACTCACGCCGATCGTGTCCTGCGGGTTGATCCGTCCGTCAAACGTGGCCTTAAAGTATCCGTGTGTGCCCAAGCACTCCTTCATGTATCCTGTCCGCCCCCGCTTGGTCCACAGCGGCAACGCCTTGAACCACTCGACATCCTCGCGGTTGAAGAACATGTACCTGATGGTGACAATCTTCTTGTGGATGTGATAGGGGTGGCCAGTGAGGATGGCTCGCTTAGCGATGACGCGCGAAGTCGAAGGAGGCAGCGACGTCCCCGTGGCAACGAGCATCAGGGGCATGGTAACAGGCTCCCCGTCCTGGTCAACGGCTCCTGGCGGGGTTCTCTTGTAGAAGAGCGCCGGGACAGCGCCCCAGGTGACAGGGCCCACGAACGTCGCAACAGCCGACTGCCCGGGGTGCAGGTAACGGCAGTACTTGTGCACGTCATTGGGAGTGGCACCGCCTTGGGAGAAGAGGGGGTTGATGATAAACCTCCGGGGACCACACTGCATGATCAGCTCCTCCTTCGACTTGATGGAGACGGGCGCATCGGAGCTGAGGTTCATGAGGAAGTTGAGTGCTGTTCGCTTCTGCTCGTGCCTCAGAAGGGAGAAAAGGGTTACCGGTTGGGCCGGGTTGTAGGAGGTTTGGACAGCCGCCGGCACCCCCTTGAGGTAGACACGGACCCGGGTTCCCGGAGCCACGCCACCCAAAAGAGCCTCGCGGGCAGCTCCGACACGTGATGCCTGGTAGTTGGGCACCTGCAGCAACCGTTGCCACTCCTCTGGCTGGAAGGCTCGGTCCTCTTCCTCCTGCCACTCGCTCGTCCTCAAGCTCTTCAGCCCTCTGTACTTGGTCAGTCGCTCGCGCGCGGCAACGCCGGGATGAAGTTCGATCTCGTCGGGGAACTCCAAGTCGTCTTCGGCCTCGCTCCGCTTGCTCTTGCGGAAAGCGGCCAGCTGCTGCGCATCCTCGTCCGCGTTGGGTTGGACAAACATCTCCGATTGTGGGTACTCGGATTGCCCGCCCTCTGTCGCCGCGTATCCAGCGGCGCCCTCCTCTCCGTCCTCTGGCCTCGCCTGCTCCTCCTCCACATCCTGCATCTCGAAATCATCCATGTCGGAGCCCGAGTCTGACACGTCGTCCTCGAGATACCACGCGGACTGGTACTTTGAGGTGCCCTTGGGAAGCTTCCTCGCTTGCGCTGTCGCCTGATCTTCCTCGTCCGAGAAGTAATGATGGTCGTCCAGGAGAACACCCTTTTTGGACGTTGTTACGGTTGTAGCGGCGTCCATATCGTCATCGTCATCTTCCTCCATCGTCACCTCCTCCGGGGCCAGCTCCAGCAGGTTGTCCTGGTCCTCCGTCGGAAGGTCCAGTGTCTCCTCTTCTGTGGGTTCGTCAACACCCATGGCGTCCTGGTCGGCCCTCTTCTTCTTTGTTGCAAGTGGCGCCGCTATGATCTTCTCGATCTGGAAGCTGCCCCAGTCACCGATCTGGACAAGGCGGTCGGCCTTGAGCCCCTTGCCCCTGACCACGCCGGTGAGGACTGTGGGTTCCGACTCCGAGGCCCCAAACTGAACATCCTCCACCATCATCCAGCTCCGCTCGTCCCTCCACCGGATCCCCTTTGGTGTTGTGCTGCACAGAGACCGCATCAGGTTCGACATTTCTTGCCTGTTGTCGAGGTTGTGCACCTTCTCCTGCTCGGGGTGGAAATGGGTGATGTAGGATTTGAGCGACGACTGGATCGAGAGCCTCTGCTTGGGAAACTCAACCTTGTGGAGGCCCTGCACGACAGTAAAGACCGTCGACAACCCTTGGCTCTCGATGCTCCGCAGAATCAGCTCGCCGAGCTGGTCCACCTCCTCTTCGGCCGACAGGATCAGGACGACAAAGTCGGCCACCCGCGCAGCGTCGAGGCATGCTGTGAGGTCCCGCTTCACGGGCATATACTGGAGCTTCTGCTTGAACCGGTCGACGGGCACTCGGAAGGGCGTGTCCTGGACTTCGACTTCGATGTCGATGCTGCCGTTCAGGCTCCGGATGGCAGTGGCGGCGTCGACGTCCTCGCACAAGGGGATGACGGCCACGTTCCTGGGGGCGGCGTCCTTGCCAGTAAAGATTGAGGTCCCCTTCAAGTGTTCCTTGTGCTTCTCTAGCTGGCGCTGCTTGGCCTGGTTGCGACGGTCGAATTTGGACATGACTTGTTGATGGGGGGTCTTGCGCTGGCCCTTTTCGCCCGGGAGTCGGCCTGTGGTGAGAAGAAGGTCAGCATAAGCCCTGGCGCATTCTTTTCCCCGAGACAAAATATGGGCATACCCTTTGCGGCATCACGGAGGGAGCCCTTGGTGGCTTTCCGCGACTTGAACCCCTTGTTGACGGCTTTTGTCGTCGGGCGGTGGGAGTGCCCGCTGGCCACGAGCGCAGGCATCTTGCCGTCGCCTCCGGCTTTGAATCGGAAAGGGAGCGAAGCCACTTTGTCGGACTGAAATTTGTTCAGTCGTTTCCTCGGAAATCAGATTTGCGTGCTTCAGTGTGTCCGTGGCCGCCGGGGAATGGGAATTATCGAGGGGTGGTGATGGCGGGGCATCTTTTTCCAGAAATTGTGCGCCAGGGTCTTATCGATAAGATCTTGGATGCTATCGATGTGACAGGGGGTGCTGGAACTTTACAGTGGGGCGCCGTCAAAAAAGTTGGACGCAGCCATTCCCAACTGTTTCCTCTCGCTGCTCCCCTCGAAACACCACGCATCGGCATCGCGTCGCAGATTACCGACGAAATGGAGACAATAGACACAATCGACGCTCCCCTCTCCAGGGTCGAGCAGCCCAATGGCGCCCTCGAGATCCGAGGGGCAAGGACCGAGTTCCTCTCGAAACAGGACCTCATCAAGGCCCGTCGACTCAAGGAGGCGCAAAAGGCCTACGGTCGCGGTCGCGCAGTCGATGTCAAGGGCGTCAAGGACAAGAAATTACGGCGAAACCTCACCACCCTCGAAACGAAATACAAGGAGGCCACCCTGAAGGCTAAGGAGGCTGAGATCTTGCTCGAGAACGAGAGTGGCTTCCTCGAGCCCGAGCACGAGCTTGAACGCACCTACAAGGTCCGCCAGGACGACATCACGAACGATGTGGGAATTGCGACCGCACACAAGCGATTTGAGCTCAAGCTGGAGGAGCTGGGCCCCTACCGGTTCGACTACAGCCGCAACGGACGGGATCTGCTGGTGGCAGGGCGGAAGGGGCATATCGCGACTATGGAATGGCGGGAGGGGAAACTTGGGTGCGAGTTGCAGCTCGGCGAGACGATTCGAGACGCCCGGTGGCTTCACAACAACCAGTACTTTGCCGTGGCGCAAAAGAAGTACGTCTACATATACGACTCCAACGGTGTCGAGCTCCATTGCCTTCGGAAACACGTCGAGGTCTCGCACATGGAGTTTCTGCCATATCACTTCCTCCTGGCAACTTTGGTAAGCGCCCTGGTCCAGATACCACAAAGTTCTCCCACTAACACGAACAGGGCACCAACGGCATGCTCAAGTACCAAGACACCTCTACCGGCCAGATCGTAACCGAGTACCCGACCAAGGTCGGCACCCCCGTCTCCCTCGCCCAAAACCCCTACAACGCCATCCTTCACATCGGTCAGCAAAATGGCACCGTCTCCCTCTGGTCGCCAAACTCGGCAGAGCCATTAGTCAAGCTCCTTGCCCACCGCGGGCCCGTGCGGTCCCTCGCCGTCGACCGCGAGGGCCGCTACATGGTGACAGGCGGGCAGGACAACAAGATGGCCGTGTGGGACATTCGCATGTTCAAGGAAGTCAACAACTACTTCACGCGGGCGCCCGCGTCGTCGTTGGCCATCTCGGACACGGGGCTGACTGCGGTCGGGTGGGGCACGCACACCACCATCTGGAAGGGCCTCTTCTCCAAGGCGCGGGCGGTCCAGGAGAAGGTGCAGAGCCCGTACATGACGTGGGGCGGCGAGGGCAAGGCCATCGAGCGTGTGCAGTGGTGCCCCTTTGAGGACGTGCTCGGGCTCGGCCACGCCGACGGCTTCTCGTCCATCATCGTGCCGGGCGCCGGCGAGGCCAACTTTGACGCGCTCGAGGTCAACCCGCTCGAGACCAAGAAGCAGCGCCAGGAGGGCGAGGTCAAGGCGCTGCTCAACAAGATCCAGCCCGAGATGATTGCGCTGGACCCCAACTTTGTCGGCAAACTGGACCTGCGGTCCGACGAGCAGCGGCGGGCGGAGCGGGACCTGGACGCCAAGCCGGTGGACGTAATCGAAGAGATGCGGAACCGGGCGAGAGGCAAGAACGGCGTGCTCAAGAAGTACCTGCGGAAGCAGAAGAAGAAGAACATCATCGACGACAAGCGGCTCAAGGTCGAGGAGATGATCAAGCAGCAGCAGGAGAACCGGGCCGAGAAGCACGAGGCCAAGGTGGCGCAGCTGGGGCCGTCTCTGGCGAGGTTTGCGAAGAAGGAGTAGATACTATGCGAGAGCACATGATACCCAGACCAGAGGACCAGCTAGTAGTAATTGAGCCTCGTCAGACTGTTGCTCCATGTACTCCATTCGCCACTCATGCCTGTCTATGCCCACCAGGTATCCGAGTCTATGAAAAGATCACCATTTACGAACCCCAACCCACCCAAGTAACACCCGTATGTATTCCCGAACCCGTCCTTCAACCACCCCATGTTCCCTTTCTCTCCCATACCCCTCACAGTAACTTGAGATGGCTCGTAATCAGATCCACCTCGCTCTTGGGCGCCGGCCCGACCCCCAGCACCGTCCGGCTGCTCGCCGCGATCTGCGTCCGCCCCGCGTCCTGGATCACCTCGGCCACCACCCCCAGACTGCGCGCCTTGGCCATCAGCTCGAGCATCTCCTCCTCGCTCTTGGTCTGCACCGCGATCTTGGCCTGCCCGAGCGACTCCCACTGCCGCAGGATCTGCGTGGCGCGCGCGTCGCCCTTTTGTGAAGCCTTGACGAGCGTCTTGTAGCACGCCAGCGTCGCGTGGCCGCATTGGGCGGCGATTTTACCTGTCGGTGGACACTGGTCAGTTTACTGCATCGTGGGGTTGGATGGGGGAAAGGGGGAACGAACCCTTGGTCATGCCCAGATCCGTCCTCACCACCAGCACGAGCTTGCACTCCTCCTTGATCTTCTTTGCCTGCTCAGTCGGCTTGGCAGCGCTGGTGGTTTTGGAGGTAGCAGCAGCAGTGGCGCGCAACCCCTGGCGGCGGTCGGCGTCCTCGCCATTGGCCCAGTTGGGCGCGTGGTCGAGGATGGTGTCGTCCTCGTCAATGTCCGACTCCTCGCTCTCGACTGGGTCCTTCCAGTAGTGCTCGCGCTCGGCCTTGAGGTCGGGCGGCACGAGGTAGCCCTGGATTGAGTAGACGCCGAGGAGGAAGCCCGAGACGAGGGCGACGAACGAGGTCGAGATGACGACGAAGGGGGAGATGGACCCCTCGAAGGGGGATATGATGTTGTACGGCATCGGGTGGGCTGGGGGGTGCTATGGTGGTGGAGTTGTCGTAGGGGGGGTGATGTTTGTTTCGTGGTCGTGATGTTGCGGGCCAGATATGGGATGGGGATATTATTGGGGAATGACGCACTGAAGCTTTGGCCTCCACGTCCAAAAAAAGGTCGATCAGGAAAAACCAGGGGTTGTGTGACAAGCCGGCTTGTGCGGCATGTTCCGGGGATCTTCAGGGGTACGTACCCTCTGTAAACCCCTCGATGGTGTTTATCATGAGGGGCACATGACGATGACTTCACAACTGACATCTCAACACCGAGCCCGGCGTTTTTTTCCTTGAAATAAATAAGGGGGAAAATATCGGGTTTCGATACATCGTAGCACCCTCTCATATCCACCATTTCTTGTATAAAACCCCCTCTTCTACCAAATTTCCCCGGCCGAAAACGCAGCCCCCTGAGCCACGGCGAGAACTAACCTCAAACTTGACCTTTTACAAAATCTGCAAAAAATGGAGGATCGAAAAGCAATCATCATCGGCATCAGCGGGTGCTCGTCAAGCGGAAAGACAACCCTCGCCCGCCTCCTCCGAGACATCTTCCCCAACACCTTCATCCTCCACGAAGACGACTTCTACAAGCCCGACGACCAGCAAGTACCCCCACCCAACCCTCCCACCCTCCCCTCCCAACTAACACCCCCCAGAATCCCCATCAAAGACGGCCTCGCCGACTGGGACTGCGCCGAATCCCTCTCCCTCCCCGACCTAGAAGCCGCCCTGACCCACATCCGCACCACCGGCACCTTCCCAGTCAGTACCCTCCGCTCCCCCTCCCTCTCCCACCGCCGCGACCACGGCCTCCCCCCGCTCACCACCACCCCCCCGCCACAGCCAACCCTCACCTCCAAAGAAGACCTCAACTCCGTCGGCACCCTCCCCATCACCCCCACCCACCTCGCCACCCCAAAGTCCCTCGTCACCACCTGGCTCTCCCCCCCGCACCCGGGCTCCCTCATCTTCCCCCCCTCGGGCCCATCCCCGCGAATCTGCCTCCTCGACGGCTTCCTCCTCTACTCCCCGCCCACCCTCTCCACCATCATGGCCTCTCTCGACATCAAACTCTTCCTGCAGGTGTCGCGGGACAAGGCGACGCGGCGCCGCGAGGCGCGCGACGGGTACGTCACGCTGGACGGGTTCTGGCAGGATCCGCCGGGGTATGTGGACAAGGTTGTGTGGCCCAACTACGCGGCGGCGCACGCGTGGATGTTTGAGGGGGGGGATGCGGAGAGGGGGGTGTTGGATCAGGGGGCGCTGGAGAGGGAGGGGATCAAGGCGCAGGTGGGAAGGGGAGCGGATGTGGAGTTTGGGGAGACGTTGGGGTGGGTGGTGGAGACGATTATGGGGGAGTTGGAGAGGTTGGTGTTGGGGGGGGGAAGGTGTAGAGAAGGAGGAATCTTGAACGGGCGATGATTTCAGGCAGCTGGTCAAAGTATAGGAAGAACTTCGTAGACGATGGGAAGAATCTTAGATGTAACTTCCAGTACCGAAAAGACAATAACATATGCATTCGATCCCACTATCCCCTCTCCTGAAACACCCCCTTTAGACAATCCGGCAAGTACACAAGCATTTTACCCGATACCTAAAGGGACTGACTACATTGCTCTGCAACACATCAAGCCCAGGGCACTATTTCATCGTCACCGACAGTGTCCCTTTCACGAAGCATACACTCATCACCGTGAAGTCATCATAAAGCCTACATCTTATTGCACAGCTTTAGTCTAACAAGGAGAGCCCCGGAAGTACACCAGCCCAAGAGCAATCACGCCCCCAAAAAAAAACCATTCGGCGCCTGACCCCCGAGCCCCCCAATAACCCAACACTCCTGCGCCTAGGCCAGCCCCAAAATAGCAGCAAAACCAGGCCCTAGCCGCCCAAATGACCCAGCAAAAATGCCATCCAGCCATCCATCCATCCATCCATCCCAGCGCCCCGTCGAATCCGTCCCACCAAGAAAAAGGGAAACACCACCCCGATAGCTCAATCCTTACGTCTCCGCTTCGGATCGCGGTCCGGAATCTCCAGATCGTTGCGCGGTATCTCCTCTGTGCCCGCCTCACTAGGGGTTCCGGCCGAAGCCGTCTCAAACAAGGCACCGCCGACGCTCCCCATGTCGAAGCCCGTCACCGGACCCTGGCCAGCGTTGTTCGACACCGGGATGTACCCCGACAACTCATCCGCGCCTGCCATGCTGGCGTTCCCGTCGAGCGAAAAGTTAAAGTCGTTGCCATCCGTATTGACCGCCGTCCCCACGCCGCCAAACGAGGTATCAAAGGCGGGGTCATTGTAGGCGGTGGCGTTCAGGAACTGGTCGTAGTCAATGTCCCCAAAGTAGCCTGTGTTGGGGTTCGCCTCGGAGTCCAGGCCGGGTATCCGGCCCGATGGGCTGAGCGGACCGAGAATGCTGGAGAGCTGGTTGATTTGGTTCGCCTGGTTGTTCTGGAGTTGCTGCAGCGCCTCCAGCTCGGACTGCGTGGCCTCAAAGTTGCGGAGAGGCGGCGGGGGGATCGAACCAAGCATGGGGGAGAGGGAAAGACCGGGTGTCGACGACATGGGAATATCCGGGGTGGGGGGAACGCCAGTCGAGGGGCCCGCGGTGGCTTGGGCAGCTCCATTCGCCGGCGTCGAGGCCGAGGATTGGCCTGCCATCATACTGAGCATCTTGCTCCGCTGGTCATCGTCCATTCTTCGAATCGACGCATGAGCCGCAATGTTAGGCAGGTCGATGCCCGATGTGTTGACGGCGTTGGTGTCGTGGATGATCTTCATCATTCCCTCTTGAGGATTGGTGCGCAGCTCATCCTTGATGAAGGCCGGGGACGCCGTGTCGGCGGGCGAAGCGTCAAAGACCTCCGTGACGGATCCCATCCGGTGTCCCTGGTACCCAGACGTCAACGGCGCGGGGGACGGGGTCGCTGAAGGGGAGAGCGTGTTTGCTTTGCCGGCTTGTTGATGGGGTATGGGCGGAAGCAGCCGCTGCGGCCTCTTAGGCGTGCTGATGGCGGGAGTGCTTTGCGCCGGCCTGTTGACATAGTCATCAAGGTCTATTATGTTCCCTTGTGGCATTTGTGGCTGGCCGTGCGCCTGGGCATTTGGGAGGATGCTCGAGAAGAGATCCTGGATCGTGTGGGCCCCACCCTGTTCCTCCAGCGATTTCCTGAAAACATTGGCAAGGAAGTTCAGGATGGCGTTGATCGAGTTCTCGTGGCGCTCGTGCATGTTTTGGAACATGACGGCCTGCTTGTACAGGGTTGCGTGCTCTGAGCGCAGCTTTCCGAGCACGTTGGAAATGGCTGTTTGCTGCTGCTGCAACCTATCCAGCTGCGACTTGACCTGGACGAGGTCCTTCTTTTGTAGCGGGCCCAGGTCGCTGGCGGTGGAGGGCGCCCTGCCAATCGGGGCCGCTGCGACGGGGGGGACAAAGACCTCGTCAACGGCATTGTCGTCGTCACTGTCCACGTCGCCCTCGTCCTTCTTCCCGCCCTGCTTCTTCTTGCTGCTGCTGCTCTTGGGCTTGTTGATGAGCCAGAGAAGGTTGGGATGTCCTCGGCGAAAGTAGGGGTTGTGATACTCGCTAGGGCTCTTGTTTTTCCGCTCGCTGGCCTTCATCGAGTTGTCCGAGAGGCCAACCCGCTTGTGGAAGCCGTACATGTTCAGCTGGCGGACGAAGGACGCGTAGTTGTTGTGCTTGAACAGCTCCGGAATCAAGGATTTGGCAAATTCGTCCTCGTCGAGCACAATGAAGGAGTCCCCTTTCTCGGACCAACGGATGAGGTCGGTATTCCGGTCCTCGTCAAGGAAACTGCAGGGGGAATTAGCATGAGAGCCACTGGGCAAAGCAAGAGGACCACATACCTGCTCAACTTTTGCACAAACGGTGGAATCTGCTTTCGCTTTGTCTGGGCTTCACGCTTGGCGCGGGCCGCCCTCTCCTCAAGGCGCTCGATGCTGTCGGTCTCGTCCAAGGGGCCAGTCTGTGGTGGTTGAGGGAGAAATGCCGGGGCATCGTCGGGAAGGCCGCCCCAAGTCTCCACTCCGGGGCCAAACTGCGAGCGCATTCCAGGATGCACGAGAGCCCTGTTGTTTTGGCGCCTAGCCAATGCGTTGGATGCAGGTGTGACGGGCTGGACGGGCTGCCCATATTGCGCTGGCGGGGACATCATGGAAAAGCCGTTGGGCTGATTGGCCCCCATGAACCCGTTACCCTCGACACTACCGTTCCACCCATACATCCCATCCTGCTGAGTTGGAGCGAAGGGCTGCTGCGGAGGAGGCATTGGCACCATGGGGGCTGCGCCGGGGGCAGCTCGTTTTCTCGGATTCGATGACATGGCGGGAGCGGAGAAAAGGCCGGTACGTCACCGCGTTGTGGGGGTGAGGCAATCGAAGCTGAAGCGGCCACGAATAGTTGCGGTCGGGAGCAGCGATAGCTCGCCGGCGACCGGATCGGGTTTGTCTCGGGGCGATTCGCAAAGTTCGACAGAGGGCGGGCGGTATGGTTCGGGATTTTCGTATCAACATCCAGGGTCGGCAATACCTGCCGGAATGTCGTCTCAGCAGAGGTCTCTTGCGGTATCGGTGACTGGGGAGACCGCTGAGTCGGTGCGCCGGGGGAGTTATGGATGCTAGGCCGGGGAAGTGGCAGACTCCAGAGCTGGAGAAGGGAAATCAGGCGGGGGTAGATATATAGCCTGGGCGGGGGTGCGTGCGGCTCAAAGACAGATAGCGAGCCTCAACCAGGCCCCCAGGTGTCTTGGGCTGATGTTGTTTTCTCGGGTTCTCGAGGCGGCCGTGTGCTGCTTGCCTGACGCGTTCGAAGAGAAGGTGCTCCCGTCCTACAAAGGGCGCGGCCAGCGGGATTGTTGGGTGTTTCCGACAATCTAACAATTGTCTCTTGAGCAGGTCCTGCAGTCAATCGTCGTTGTTGTCGCGGCGAGTCGAGGGGAGGTCGGTGGGGAGCAGAGGCGCCGGACCCTCGTTTTGTCGCGGCTCAGCTTCCGCGGTTTCGCAAGGTGCCAGTCTCAAGCCGGAACAAGCGACGACAATAGGGCGGATTTTCGGGATGAGGACAGCCGCGTGGTGGACCCAGCGTCGGTTGCGGGGTTCTTCAGAAGTCGAGCATCGGCGTCGGCGGCCGGGGAGGGTGAGGGTATTCGCCTTTTGCGGTGGGCGTGTCAATGTCGAGGAGGTTGAGTCGTCCAACATCGAGCACAATCCGTGGTGGGTGCCAATCGATTACATCGGGACATCGGATTTTTCGCTTGCCCGGCCAATCATCTGTGGGCAGAAAACTGCCCGCTGCCCGCTGCCCGCTGCCCGCTTGCCCGCCGGGGCCCGTCCAGTGTCACCCCTCCCCCGCGGAGCTAACCACTGCGAATCGGCGCGGCAACGTCGGATGAATCATCGCACGTGCTTTTTTGGCCGAATAAAAAATACGTCGAATGGGGAAAGAGTGAGATCTTGGGAATGAGCGTGTGCTGATGCGTCCAGACAAGCCGGAAGGGTTCCGGTCTCAACCCCTTGGAACGCGCGTTGCGACCGGTCACAATTGCTTCGGTTTCTGGGTTGTTTTTGGATCTTGAAGGTGAGGAAGTGGCAGCGCTCTGAGGGCCTAACAAGGACCCAGCTCTTAGCGCCATTCTTCGCGGGCACGGACCATAAACTGACAGGTCAGCAGCATCACGTGGTCACGTTGAAAGGAGCGGATATTCCGGATCCCCGTGCGCCGATTTCAAGGTGAGTGCCCAACTCCTCCTGTGTTGTTTCGCCAAACATGAAATATGACTGTGACGAGTGCTGGCCTTTATTAGTGCCCGCATAGTCTGGCTGAAGGCCTCATGTGCTGCTCTGGATGCGACGAGACTGGACATGGACATGTCCCAAGCAGTCAATGTTGACTTGGCCCCTGAAAGCCTGGCGCCTGGCTCACTGCTTGGCAGCCTACAGCGTACCTACTGCCAGGACACCAGGTTCAGTCAGGCCTCTAAACTTGAAAACTTGAAAAAGGCAACAATATCATTGTGTGTTGACTGGAGAAGGCCTCCAGGCCGGTTATTGTCTACCTCGGCTGTCCCAGCACACCAGGCATGTTCACCATCCATGACATTCGACATGCCCCTACCTATCTCGGCTGCGAAAGTGTCATGGCGTGCTTCTTCAGGTTGGTAGTAAGGCTCGGTTGGGGAGAGCTGCAGACGGAAAATACATGTTGTTCCAGCAAGGCATCGAATTGCTGCACATGGTCCTCAGCAACATCATGAACGAGGGCCTCGATCAACTCGAGATGGAGGCATTGCTGGCCCGAATCGAGTTTGCAAACGATCCCTACCTTGAAACCAACCTAGGACTCGACAACCCAAAGCCCATGCATTTCGCAACCAGACCCAGACGCGACAGACGGGTCGTCGCAGAGAGGGAAAAAAAGGTTCGCAGGTGGGGGAAGGAGGGGCACACATGGAACTCGAGAATCGACCCAAACCTTCAAAAAGGAGTCGCAAAATATTTGCATTTTTGATGGAGACGAGATTCGAACTCGCGCGGTTTCCCACTGCGGATGTAGAAGTTTCCTCTAGACACCCCTCACGGGGTACTCAAGGCTTCCTAAACACAGCGCCTTAACCAACTCGGCCACTCCACCAATCGATGTCATATTGGTCGGTTCCGTAAGTTTACCTTTGACGGGTAATGGAGAATTTGGAGGCGTATGACTTCTTCCCCGCCTAGCCCGATGGCTGTGTGGGTTTCCTTAACAATTTCCGCTGTTGCAGGCGTCTCAGAGGGCTTCGTTGGGGGAGTTGAGTGATCGCCTTGGCGTGTACACTAACATGTTCTGGCGTCAAGGGCCTCTTCAGCTCTGATGAGGAGCTTGGGGAAAGGTGGGGCAGTGAACTCCAAAAAAATTGGAGCTTCCAGGATCGTGTTTCCTCAACTCAGAACTGTGACAAACACACAACAACAGAAAGTCGACTCTGTCCACCGCCCACCAAGCTCAGGCGGTCGCAAAGGCCAGTCCATAAGCGGCAATCGAACTGCGACTGACGCACTCAAAAGCTCCACAATCCTCGAACCGCCTTGTTGTCGACATCGGACCCGATGGAGACCATCAACCTCCCAATGTCTCTCGACGACGACGACACCCCCACCGCTTCGCTGGTGCCGGGGCCCTCGGCAGATGGGGAAGAAGCACTCACCGCGGACGAAGTCCTCGAGGACGAGGCCCAAGACTTCCGACTGTTTACCAAAAACGCCCACATCTCTGCGCAAACCATCCGCAAAGGCGAAAAGGACTTTGAGTCACATGGCACGCGCGCCCAAGAAAATGCGCTCGAGCAAAGTCGCCAGGCCATGACAGAGGTGCTGAGCTATACCCGCGTGCACAGCAAGCAGAATTGGGTGCGGGCGTGGTACTTTCCGGACTGGTGGGCTGATTGGAAGGAAGAAGAGCATGAAGTGGGCAAGGATGGCGAGAAGAAGCCCTTTGCGCATGTCCGCGACCGGGTTGTTCTCCTCGAGGGGTCGTCCATCGCAAGCATGAATCTTGGGAGGGCAGTGACCGGGCAGCCAAAGGACAAGCCGGGCCGAGGCCTAGACTGGCTTCTTCCTGAGGAGGCCCTCTACCTGGTGGAGCGCGGATCGTTGGACTTGTGGTGGCCTACCCGGAGCATGGAGGAGCTTTTTCCAGTGGCCACGGCACTGCCCAAACAAGACGAGGCAGAAAGTGAGTCTGTGGCACTGAGCGCCAAGGTTCCCGGCGAGGACGAGGAGGTGGACGAGTACGAGAACGGATTTCCACTCGGTCTGCAGGCCGCCTATTCACTGTTGATTGGGAACGACGGCGAACGGGGGAAGATCAGCCTCCAAAAGTTCCAGGTCTTCTCCAACCTGAAGCGCGCAGGCTACAACGTGTTGCGGGCACCTCCGACCGACAAACAACTCACGATATCCCAACCGCACCCACCAACATCGCTGTGGCAGTGGCTTTCGTCTCTGCTCTCCCTTCAGCACACGCCTCAACCTTACGGCCCACTGGTTCAACCAGGGCTGTACAGGTCATACATACCCATTTACCAAAAGATGGCCATCATCCCGCGCCACAAGCCATCACCAGAGCCATCAAGTCCATTTGAGATGGAGGAGCCGTTTGCCTTCCACTACTACGTGTGGAAGGCGGCGCAAAAGTGGTCCAAACTTCGACACCCCACCCCCGACTTCCGACTGGCCGTCGTCGACGCACAAGACTCGGATGTGCCAACCTTTGAGCAGATCACGGCTCTGGTGGATGCCACGCCCTACAACCCGGCGAACCCTGAGTGGAAGGGTCCCGGACGGCTGTACGCAAGACTCAAGCACGGCCACAGGCACGCCCTCATTGCGGTGGTGGACCACGGCGTCATCAACTATATGCGCTTCGCCGAGGGCGCATTTGGGGAAGAGGTGCTGTATGAGCGCTTCGACGCCCGGGGCGCGCCACGTGGAGGGAAAGGGGGCGGAAGGGGGAGAGGCAATGGACGGGGTGGCAGAGGGGGCCGGGGCGGCCGGGGCCGGGGCAGGAGGGGGAGGTAGGTCATGAGAGACCAAGGACGTATACGGTTATCGACATTTTCGGATGCGTGACAGCAAGGGCTTTGACTCTGGGCATCATCTGCCACCACGTCCCGGCCACCACCGACACATCAAGTTGTCGACGGCAGCAGCACTTGGCGATGAGTCTCCCGTCACACGTCGCACCGGCACTGGGAGCATTTCTTGCACGCTTGTCGTTGCACGGCGTAAACGAGTTGTCTGCCATGGCCAGGGTATTACGCCGTCTGCCGTCCAACCGAGGAACACGTTCAACCAACAACGGGCTCGTTACGGCCTTGTCATCCGTGATTTGCAGTCAGCAATCAAAATCTCGGCCGGCCACCTCCAATCTGCATGAGACAGTGGCTCAGAACAGAACTGCCAACCAGCCAACTTCCCAACACAACTTCCAGTTGGCAAACAACACCACAACTGCTGAGGCAGCTTGAGCGCAGCGGTCCGCCAGCTATTTTCCGCCGAAATGCCCATCTCATGTGCTTTGGCGGTGAAATGCTAAGCGGTGTGTCTACTGGACCAGCGACGTCTGCACATGCATGGCCTCAATCACATGATGGCTAGTGGCTGCTCCAAGTCACCCAAGCTAGTCACTATTCCCCCATGATCTGCAGCTAGGTCGACATGCTTATGTCTGGAAACGTTGTCGAGAGGCTCTCCCGCCAGAGACAACCAGTTAGCAGAAGCCGGACACCTGGCAAGACCAAGCTGGCCAGAACTAGAGTCAAACACATATACCTACACATGAATCATACACTCCCATCATCATGCGCCATTTTCCAGTGTCACATTTCGCTGTTGATCTCTCGCGCTAATAATCGTGATGGCGTTGCACCACACAGGCTCTGCCTGACGTGTTATCCTCTGGTCGCCGGTTCTTGCAATTTAGGCTGGGTTTCTGTCAGGAGGATGGAGGGTTCCGTTGTTTGTGGTTTGGCGAGTTGGTAGTAGTGCCTCTTGCTCGCAGGCGTTGGCCACTCATCCGTCGGCGACAACGGCCCCGTGCTCCGTTTGTCGAGAGACTCGAGAGCCCGTGTGGGATCCTGATGATCCTCGAACAAGCGCTGTCCTGTACTGTCCAACCCGGGATCCCGTATGGCGCACACGGTGATATCGGTGGGCGTTGGGCCTCGGGGATTGGACGAGCTGAAAGGGGGATAATAAATCGAGAGCGCGAGCAGAGCGAGACATTGTCCTGGTGGATGTGGTGGTTCAGCTGCTGCTGCTGCTGCGTTGCTTTGCTTGCTTCCAAGTTGCCTGCTGGTTTTTTAATTGCAAAGCAAATTTCATGTTCCATGGCCCTCTCTGATCGGCTGCTGACGACAACCCCAAGGTGGTGCGTGTTGTGACGATTGATCGTCCTCGGCCGGGTTGCATCCACTTTTTTGTTGCTGCTCCCTCTGGTCGCATCAGTTGCATCACGTTGATGCAACAAATGGCCTGTTTCAGATGGGGAAAGGGGGGGTGCTTCAAAACATGGCTCGGTTGGGGAGAAGCCATTTGCTGCATCGAGTCCAATGGGGGTGTGTTGTATAGTCCATCACGTTCCAGAAGGCAAAGAAAGGGTGATGAATAGGGCAAGCAGGGCGTGGCGTCCGAGGTGGGTCTGGGAACTTGTCCATCCAAGATTTCCAAGATTGGGAAAGGAAAAAGGGTCCTGTCGCATCCCACCAACTGCCGCGAAACAACCAAGATAACGTCGTCGTCGGGTGGTCCGCATTGGGGTTTCGCTGACCCAATTCCCGGATGATATTACGCCTTTTGCTCAGCGAGTTCCCGTCGACGGAGACGAGTCGCCTGGCGCGAGGCATCTCATCAATGTGATGCTGCAGCAGCGGCCGAGGCAGGTGACGGATGAAGTCCCCAAAAAAAGGCAAATGATGAAGAAAGAGAGGAGCACATAGGAGGGAGGTACGAAAAATAGCGGTCATTTATTTCTCGCTCTCTGCTCGAGGGCTGTTGGACAAGGCCTCCCTATAGGAGCGAGGCTCCTCGCTTATTTGCTCGTGGTGCCTTGGGGGATATCTGGCAACAACTGGTGGGTGCAATTTGGCTGAAGGCAGAGACGCAAAGAAAAAGACTGTCAGTTGGAAAGTGAATCATCCCGTCATGCTGCGGTAGGAGGATCTTGGTACCTAGGTTTGGAGACTCGCACTGCTAGTTCTCTCCCAGGGCTGCCCAGTGCGCCGACGCCCCCTTTCGCGTGACAAGACTCATCCAGCATCAAATCAGTGTCAATCAATGGAGAGACGGAGACTCCGTATCCAGTCGCCTTGTCTCCCTTTGGGATTTGGCCATCAATTAATAACCCCTGGGGCTATCTCATAACCCACTTGCATCCATCCATCCATCTGCCCCCGTCACTTTCTTCCTCACTTTTTGTTCCCACGCCCCTCGTTTGCTCTCTCTCTCTCACTCTCTCTCTTGCGCGCAGGACACCACCCACACTCCTTCCCATTTTCGCGTCTATTTTGACCATTCCCACAATTTTGGAGACTTTTTGCATCTCTGAACTTGTGCCTCTGCACCCAACCTCGTAAACTCCCGCCTCGAGTCCGCCCCCCTCCCCCTCCCACCCCAAACCGACGCGATCATTTCACCGACTCGGCGCCCTCTCTCACTCAAACAAACGCATCTACCAGCCTTGGCCCATCGCAACCCGGGTGAAACTAGACATTGAGTCCGAGTTTCGCATCACATTGGCTGTGCAACCTCACGCAGACGATACGACTTTTGCGACTTGCGCCGCGCGCGCGACATTGCCCGGACTTCGCCCTTGTCCTCGGTGTGTTGTTGGTTCGGCGCATCCCGAGTCCGCTGTCCGTCGAGTCGGTTCTGAGACGCTGAACTTGGAAGAGAAAAAAAGGGGATCGCCTGTTTTGGCTGTCGCTCTCTTTCCATTTGCGACGCGAGGACATCATCATACGCACTGTGAGACACATCCTCTTCTTAGCCTTCATCGGTCCACCCTCGAGCCACCCATCTCATCACCACCCTTGCTTCCCTATTGTCTCCCCAAAACGGTCATCATCGTGTCCGAAAAGAGAAGAGGCCAGTCGAGCCGTCGAAAGTCGAAAAGGACTTGTTCACAACACCGAGTGGCGTCGCCGTCTACAAAATACTCCGTCCGCGAGAGCAACGGACGCTGATTGGCCTCTGGTTCAGCTCTGCTGTTCCTCAGTCGCACGAGGGTTTGGAGCCTGGCAGTGGTTCCATTGGATCACGCAGCAGGGGCCGAGGAAGCATCTGAGTGTTTGTTGCCACATACCGGGCCCAGCCTGTTCCCTCCCTCTGGACTTGAGGTAAACGCTTTTTTTTGTCCGTCATTTCCCACGCCATTCCAGGTTTCTGTTTCTCTTACCCTATTCTCAACCCACCCACGCTTGGACTTTGTATTCTCTTGCTTGGTTTCTGTCCTTTTCCTCCGTCAGCACGTTCCCAACTTCTTCGAGTCTCTTGCGGTTGTCAAGTTGGCCCGTTGTCTCTGCGCCTCTTTGCGTGGCGCTGTCCTGTGAGTTCTATTGTTGTGCTTATTTTATGTCAAGGCTTGGACATGCATGCGTGTCCGAACTTTGAAGGCGAAGTCGTCCATCTAAACTCCATTTTCAGGGTCTCTTTTGGCCCCCAATCTCAACAGTCTTACCCACTCTTATTACTGAGTCTCTTCCCATGTTGATGCTTTTTCCTTACTGTGTGGTGACATCGATATTTGGAGACTTTTCCTTCACCGACTTCACCCAACCACTGTCAACAGCCAAGAGGCGAGGCTAACAACTCTAGGCACAAACTTTATTCTTTTCCATAATGGCGGAAACTCTCGCTGGTAGTGGCGCAGACGGGTCTGAGTCGCCCACAGCGTATTCCTCACCCCTGTTTACTGCGGACCCTCCTGTCGACGGGCTCAAACCATTGCCAAACCTGGTGAGAGAAGCACAGTTTGCGCTGTCAGCTCCTGAGGAAGACGTCAAGACAGAAGAGTATGTGCTTATTTGCTTCCCCCGTCACTGCTTCGACTCCTCTCGCCTTTCCCTCCGCCGGAAGGTCCAAGTCCATGGCTTTCACTTTGTTATTGTCCACAATCGGGCTTTTGATCCGATCTCGAGTTGGGCCGGCGGTGAAGAACAACTTGGGCAGTCGCACCCTTCAACTCTTGGGGCGAATTGCCTAGTTTTTCCCTCTCCCATCTCGCATTTTCCTCTCCCCCACTACAATTCACTTCTCGCGGTTCCTCCGTGGCGTATTCGTGGTGCCGGATTCTTTTCTTGCCCTACAAATTTCTACCTTCCGCACCATACACATGATCTCCCTTACCAGCAACCTCGACAACAATATCTAGTACTGCCCAGCCTTCTGGCCTCTCAATCTGCTGGACCCCATTGCTAACTCTATTTCTTTAGGTCAATGGGAAACACCGACTCCCCGGCTGTTGCTTTGACGGACGAAGACGAGTCGATGAATGGGTGAGAGCTTTTCCTTTCTTACTTCCTGCCACGCACAACTTCGCGTTGCCCTGTGTAGCTCGGCTATTGCTCCTGTGCAAGTGGGTTGGTCTAGGTCTAGAGCTAACCGGCTTCCCAGCAATGAAACTATCGACGACTCCAGCATCGTTCCCAAGGAATCTGTAGAGCCCGTCAAGGCCCCTGAGAAGACTAACGGGAACGGGCTCGAAGGGTTTGACAGCATCCTTGATCTCGAAGATAACAACGACGACCTCAGCCCCCCGCCCGACTCACCGATCGAGCCTGAGCCTCTAACCCGCGGCTCTAGTGTACCTGCGAATCTCCTCGAGGACGAGATTGTTGTTGGGACGAACGTCAATCAGCATTCGGCTTCCAAGCCATCGCCTCTTCGTGCTGCATCCGAGACAGAGGACCTTGAAATGGATGACGTCGAGGACGAGACGCTGGCCTCCCAGAAGCGCAAGCGAGCCTCGACCTGGCTCGACCCGGCCGAGGTGGAGGAGGTCTATTCACCCGCTCCCACCGATGTCACTGATGGACGTACTCGCGCCCCTCGTGCACCAAAGGGCCACGGGTCCGGCGGAGTGAAGGGCACCCTGCTCGGCTACTGGCGCGACTCTCAGGCGTCGGATCCAAAGGACAAGCACGCCGTGATCGGGTTCATCGACATACGGGACCGTCTTCGGACCAGAATCCAGCCTACAACCAGGGATGGCCGCAACATCATCCATGAGCATCCCCTACCTCCTGGTCCTGGTGGCAGCTGGGTCACCTTCCAGCAGGTTGCCTTTGATCCGCATCTTGTTTACCTCAACCAACACCAAGTGAAGGAATACGTCAAGATTCGAGTGGAGACACAGCAAAAGGACGAGACCCCTGAGCAGCGTGCCGAGGCCGACGCCGCCGCTGTCAAGTTGGCGATTGATCGTCTCACCGAAAACCCGCCCCCCCCGGCGGCGACAGAGCCGCTCGTTGCCTATGGCGCTGAGATTCCTGAGGGGGCTCAGCCTCAAAGTCGTCCCGAAGCCAAAAAGCGCAAGTTGACCACGACCGTTCCCTTGAACCTTTCTCAGGCCAGCCACCAGCCACTCGACTCCCTCCCTGGGACGCGTCCCACAAGAATCTTGCTGGGGTACTGGAGAAACTCGAGCGAGCCGAATACTGCCGACAAGCACGCGGTCTATGGGATTTTGGGTGCCAACGACATGTTTCGGGTCAAGCTCATGCGCGAAACCCGCGATGGACGTCCCCTGCAGGGTAACTTTCCCATGGGCGCCGGTGCTTTGTGGATTCATTGGGACGAGGTCGAGTTCGAGCCACACCTGATTCACCTGACCCGCCCCGAGATCAAGGAGTACTGCCGGGTCCGACAATCACAACTCGACCGGGGCGAGCGGCCTGTGAACCGCCCCGAAAACGAGAGCCTCGCCGTCGCTGAAGCACAGCACCGCGTGGCTACGACGTTGGCCATGGGCCCCGCCCCCAAGCGCGAGGACTACAACACCTCGGCCCCGCCCCCCATCGCCATGAAGACCTCCCTGCAGCACCCCCAGCTCGCCAACGGGGCCGGCACTCCCGACCACCGCCGCTTCGGCGTCACCACCCCCGAATCCCTCGACGACGGAGGCCCGCGCAACGCGCGCCACGCCCTGCCTCACGCCCCCCGCGGCCGCCACTCCCTCCCCGACGTCGAGCTCCGCGCCGCCAACCGCCCGCCCTCGGCCCTCGAGCGCACCAACTCGCTCGCGCGCCGCGAAATCGCCCGCGTCGAGGCCGCCTCGCAGCGCGCCGAGGTCCGCTCACTCGCCCGGGACACCTACCACCAGCAGTCCCCGCAGCCGTACCCCCTCGCGCCGCCCTCGATGCAACAGCACCAGCAGCACCCGCACCAGCAGCCCCACCCTCACCACCTCAACGGCCCCAATACCAACCGCGCCGAGTTTGACGACCACGTGTCGCGCCTCAACAAGGTCTGGGCCGTGCAGGAGGCGAGCCGGCTCAAGGTCGGGGCTGAGGACGCCAAGATTTACATGGGCGTCAAGTACGAGCGGAAGCAGAATGGGCCGTTTGAGGGGAAGCTGGTCAGTCAGGGGACGATTATCAGCATTGACGGGGAGGATTTTGTGGAGTATCGCGTTTTGACGAAGCCGACTTTTTTTTAGAGAGGATGGTCGGGAAGAGAGGGTGGGAGGTAATTGGTAATGAAGGAGCGATATACCTGGAGGTGGTTGGTTGTATTATTCTTGTTTTTCTCCTCATCTTTTTCTTGTTGATGCTGGATGGTGGGAGGAGTGTATCTATCTATCCTCGAGGTGGAAGGCAGCAGGCTTTCCTTGAGGCGGCAAGCAGGGGAGACGGGAGCGTATGTCTGTCTGTCTGGGTGGCGGCGATCTGAATTTTCTGGCGTTTTGGACGGCGGGGAAGGGAGGGGAGAGCGCCACGGGCTTGATGCCATCGAGGACGACGACGGAGAAGGGGTGGTGGGAAAATTAGGTTGCGGAGAGCGAGAGAATCAGAGAAGATGATGTAGCTGTCTGTATCTTTCTTCATACCATCCATGGATGTCTTTTTTTGTTCTTTCTACCGAGGTATCGTTGAGGCAGCTGTGGTTTGGCGAGTGGAAATATTGGCGAGAATGATTCCCCCCTCTTTGTTTGTTTCACTATCCTCGAGTGGAAAGCCAGCCGTTTTTCTCTGCAGCATGGGAAGGAGGGCCTGAGCCTGGTTTTCAGGGATCAGTAGATAGGTGCCTAGAAACCCAATGGCTTCAGCTCGTTGATCAGAGCAGTTCGTCCTTTAAACCCAAGCCTAATCCCAAGTACGAGTATGTGTTATTTCGCAGATGGCAGGGCGTGGGTGGGAGGGAGTCCCGAGCCAAAAAAAAAAGGCCACAAAAAAGAATAAGAAAAAGACAAAAGCTCACCCCCAAGCCCCCCCGGCACCGGTGCCGGGAGAGGTTGGGGGCTACGAACCAGCCCCGGTGCGGGGGCCAGTTACTTCGTTGGGAGGCGGGGGCTGAGGGCTTATACATGACGGGGGCTCGAACTCAGGGCCTCTCGTGGAAGGCTTTTGTCGTGTAAGGTTCCGCCCGGTGTGGCCGTTGGGCTACACCGGGGATCTTGGCGATGGAAGAGGGGGGAATAGTCGGGGCCTATGTAGCTGGCGGTTGGAGCCGGGGGTTCCCGTTTGTTGTTTCGGTCTTGGGGTGAATCAAGGCAGGGCAAGGCATCATCATCACCCGGGGAATCACAGACCTATGCACGGCTACGACAGACAAACTTACCGCTGGGGCCGACAACTTGTTTCTCAGTGTCAGCAAGAAACAGACGCCGGTGGGTAAAGTAGGTATGCAAAAGAAAGGGTAAAAGCACCTTGTGTTGTTGTCAAAATAGGTATTCAACGCCATCCCAACCGCCATCCACCCCCCGTCCTCCTCCCGCCTACGCGAGCCTAACGCCAGCCTCCTTCCTCTTCTTCCCCTGATGCACCGCCGCCGTGCTCATGCCCACATTAGCACTCGCATCCAACATGCTCTGCGCCATCCTCCTCTTCTCCTCAGCCAGCTTCTTGAGCCGCTTGTCCGTCTTGCCCTTGCCGCTCCCCTTTCCATGGAACTGATGCGACAGCTCCTTGAACGCCTCCTTGGCGTCCAGCCGCCGCCCGTCGCCGTCGACGTACTTGAGCTCCACGCTCGGCCGGTACCCCTCGCGGAACAGCTGGTCCATGACGCGCGCCTGGTGCTGGTCGCGCGCCGTGTTCTGCTGCCTCGCGAGCTCCTCGCGCTCGCGGATCGAGAGCCGCTCGTGTCGGCCGCTGGCGCGGTCCCGCTCGCGCTGCAGGCGCGCCTCCTCGTCGAAGAGCGACATGCGGCGCTGTAGCTCGGAGAGGAAGCGCTGGCGCTGGCGGAACTTTTCGTTGGCCTCGGCGCCGTTTTGGTCTTCGATGAGGTGCCGGTCCTTGAGCAGGGCGAGGGTTGCGCCGAGGCCTTGGTCGACCGTCTTTTCGTCCTCGACGCCGGTGACGGGGACGTCGGCGAGGGGTGTGGTGCTGCGGTCGACGGCGTCGGCGTCGTTCATCTCTTCGTCGTCGGAGGACTCCTCCATGGCGGTGACGGGTTGTTGTTCGGGCTTGGGTTTTGGCTTGGGGGCGCGGCGCTCCTCCTCGCGCTCGGCGTGGAGGGCGTCGACGAACTCGCTGATCTCGTCGATAACCATGCCCTTGCCGGCTTCGGTGTCTTCGGACTCGGGGGGCTGGCTGGCTTCCTCGCGGAGTTGTTTGGCGATGTCTTCTGGGCGAGTTCGTTTCCGCCGCTTGAGCGCGTCCTTTCTTTGCAGCGCCAGGGAGGTCTGGAGGTCTTCGTCGTCGACAAAGTCTTCGTCAAAGACCTTTCTCTTTTTGGTATATGTCACCGCGCTGGAGTCGACGTCCATCTGGCTGTCGGCCTCGTCGGCGGGGGGTTGGTCGGCTGGAAACAGCGCGTCCTCGTCGTCTCCCTTGCGCCTTGTGGACTTGGACTTTTTCTTTTTTGGCTTCTTGACCTTGACTTCTGAGGGGTCCAGGTAATCGGAGACGGGCGGCGGTGCATCTTCTGTTGATCCTGCAATTAGCTGATGTCCCAGGTTGCGGGTCGGGGTGAGCTTACCAAGATCTTCAATGTCCACCACCTGATGCTTCCGCTTCTGAACTGGAGCATTCAGGATGTCGGCCAGATCCGAGGCCCCAGATGTGTCCAGCGTGAAGGCCTTCTTCTTCTTTCCGTGAATCTCCTCGTCGTACTGTGATAATATGCCACGCTCTCCCGTCTCATCAACGTCGTTGGGGTCGTACATCGGCTTCTTCTTCTTGAGGTTCAGCCGCTCCTCCAGCCGCTCTTTCTCCCGAAGCTCCAGGTTCTCCAGCTCATCGCCCTCCTCCTCTTCGTCCAGAACCCCGGTATCCTTGAGGGTCAGGATCTGGTTGTCGGCATCCAGGAACTCGGCGGCGTCGTGCGCGACCTTGACACCGGCCAGGTCTGCAGCGGTATGGGCGGCAGCCTTCTCCGCGGCGGCCTTCTCCTCCTCGGCCTTTTTGGTGGCCTCAATCTTCTTTTGGCGCTTCTTCTGTGTCTTGAGCCACGACTTGGCGTCGAGCTCGTCGTCGTCGACCTCATCGGCGATGCCCTTGCCGGCAAGGACGGCGTTGCGCTGATGCAGCTCGCGCGCCTTCATGACGGCCAGCTTATGTTGTTCGCGCTTCCGCTTGGCGGCCTCGTCATCTTGTACTTTCTTGAAGTTGTCATAGCCCTCGGCTTCGCGCGACTCGATGGTGCTGCCGGCGTCGGGGTCGGGCGTCGGTTCTTTCTGGGGGGCGGCTCCGGGAACGGGCAAGGGCTTCATGCCCATTGCCTTCCGGAGCTTGTTGATCTCCTCGATGGATGCGGCGTCCATGGTGGGCTCGTGTTGGGGGTTGTCTGCCCAGGAAAGGACACAATGTCACCACTTGGGGGATGTGGTTGTTCAGTGTTGATGTCGTCTGAAAGCGACTTGACAGGCGGCAGGCAACAAATTGCCAGAGGTTGATGGTTCGCCGCATCACCGACCGCGTCCAGCCAGGTCCGATAAGATAAGCGATCAAGTGGACCCGCCCAGCACAGGCCCCACCGAAAATATCTGCTATAAAATCCGGCAGTCTCAGCGTTCCTCTTCCCCTTTTCTTCTTTTTCTCTCCACGGACCTGTGCCCAGCCGTCCCCTTCCGCTCCGGTGGTGAGGGTCGATGGCCGAGGCAGTTCGGCAACCAAGGAGCCATCTTGTTCACCATGATGTCAATTTCCTGCCGACAGGTTCCAGAGCAACCGAATTCTGGGGAGCCCCCGTTCGCTGTCAAAGGCTTGAGCGGGTGGTGAAGCAGATTTTACGGGTAGTCATATTCCAAGCCGTTCGCCGAGGTCGTCGACCCATGAGGCTGGGGGAAACCATGACCCGCCACATTTCTGTTTTTTTGAGCATCATTTTGTGAATGTCTGCGCCTGTTGATTCCAGCTTCGCAGTTCGATCAAACGTCAAGCGAAGCTATTTTGGCACTCCGATCCTGCAATGCACGTCAACGCGCGCCGTGAGGCGTCATCTGTGCCCTGTTGCTCGGACTTGGAACACTGCACTGCTCTTGTCCACTTCCAACCATCCTACCTACCATCTCGTGATGGCTTCCTCTCAGAGACGGACCGATGCCAGCTCGAGTTGTGGTGTTGAGAACGGGTCTGCCGACGCCCTTCCGCGGCTCCACCTGCGATATTGGATGGCTGTCTGATGAGGCGGGCCTGCGTTTGAAGGACGCCGTTGCGCATTCAGGTTCCATCACTCTGCATTTCCAGTCCTGAGCCTTTGGAAAGCATGTGATGGGGGTCACATTGGGTCCCTTGACGCGATGCTCGTCGGCGTGGGTTTCCCTTCTCGTCATAGCGGCGAAAACATGGAAGCCCTTCAGGAACATCCGACTGCCGACGTGTGGGGAGAGGCGGGGCCGAGAGCGACCGTTATGCAGGCCGACCGAGACGCTGGAAGGACCGAATCGACGGAGGATGTTTGCGAAGGGCAAAAGGTAGGTAGGTGAGAGGTCATCAAGGGCGGTTAGACGGATTGCTCCTGTCAGGGCGAGATGCTTGACGGATCACCAGACGCATATTGATGGCCCTGAGGAGGCAAATACTTGCAATCTGTTTTCAAAATAATCAATAGTTAGGTAAAAATATTGTTTGCCAGAATGTTCAGCATCAATATGCGGTGGTCCAACTCCAGACACCAGATGCTCCCCGGACGGCGGAAAGGTGTGAGGCGTGTGTTGACTTCCCCGCATATTGTCGTTGGACGATGGGTTACTCTTATTCCCCACAACACTGACGCCTCGGCCTCTGATACATGCGCGGGCGCCGGGAACATTCATCGTGGACGCCATGGACGCCACTGGATAGGTCATGCGGCTCCACGCCTTGCCCGACGCTCAATGGGCGCCGCTGTGACGTCGCCTTGCCTTCTCCCTGTTCTGTTCCTGCAGCCGGCAAGACATCGGTGCCTCTCGATCTCGGTTGCGCCCTCTTTTCCCTTCAACCCTTGACGACATCCACGTCCGACACCCTGAAGCCTTGTAAGACACAGGCAACCATGGGATGCGGGGATGGAGGCTGATGATGCCACAGCCATGCTGAGAAACACCGAATCACACCAAACCCAGCGTGCGACTCGGCCCTTCGCAGACACGATCATACCCAGCATCCCGCCGTGATCCGCCGGTGCTCCCGAGCTCACATGGTACCTTGACGCCGTACCATTGTTGTTGACATTGCATTGGGGTTGCCGTCAGGGGGAGTGACGTCCACGGCTACAAATACACCATGGCCGGCCTCGTTGTCAATGGTCATTTCGATCATCAGCTTCATCCAGTCAACCTCACCTCATCCAGTGCCGGCCTCTTCCAACCCGCCATGCACGCCTTCTCATCGGCTCTGCTCCTCGGAGCTGTCGCTGTTCAGTATGCCCTCGGGCGACCCGAGGATATTCGCGCCAGGCGCGAGTCTGCCATCCTCAAGCGGTCTGTCGACTCCTTCATCGAGAAGCAAACCCCCGTTTCGTGGCAGCGTCTTCTCTGCAACATCGGCTCTACTGGCTGTGCTGCCTCGGGTGCTGCCCCCGGCGTTGTCGTTGCCAGTCCGTCCAAGAAAGATCCAGACTGTACGTCAAGCCATGACATCTATCCTTTGGCATCGATACTGACCGAGTGCAGACTGGTACACATGGACGCGCGATAGCGCCCTGGTCTTCAAAGGCATTGTTGATGCTTTTGTGGAGAAGTACGACCCGGCTCTCCAGACCCAGATCCAAAACTATGTCATCTCCCAGGCCAAGCTCCAGGCCGTGTCCAACCCGTCCGGCGGTCTCTCTGACGGCCGTGGCCTCGGGGAGGCCAAATACATGGTCGACTTGACCCAGTTCACCGGTGCCTGGGGTCGTCCGCAAAGAGATGGCCCTCCTCTGCGTGCCATTGCCCTCATGGGATACGCCAAATGGCTGCTTGACAACGGATACACGTCTACGGCACAAACTGTCGTCTGGCCTGTCATCAACAATGATCTCTCCTACAGCGCCCAGTACTGGAACCAGACCGGCTTTGATCTGTGGGAGGAGGTTCAAGGCAGCTCGTTCTTTACCATTGTCGCCACCCACCGCGGTAAGTTTCCATCTCCTTAACCTAGGAGCCCGAGTCTGACCCCTTTGAAGCCTTGGTTGAGGGAGCCGCCATGGCCCATAGCCTCGGCACTTCCTGCCCGGCATGCTCTTCCGTGGCGCCCCAAGTTCTCTGCTTCGCCCAGCGCTTCTGGAACTCTAACCAGAACTACGTCGTCTCCAACAGTAAGCCTTCTATCCCCCGAGAGTTCCTTCAAATCTAACAGCCCCAGTCAACGGAGGTAACAACCGCAACGGCCGAGACGCAAACTCCATCCTCGCATCCATCCACAACTTCGACCCCTCGGCCGGCTGCGAGTCCCTCACCTTCCAACCTTGCAGCGACCGCGCCCTCGCCAACCACAAATCCGTTGTGGACTCCTTCCGGTCCATCTACACCATCAACAACGGCATCCCCTCAAACCAAGCCGTGGCCATCGGCCGCTACTCCGAAGACGTCTACTACAACGGCAACCCCTGGTACCTCACCACCCTCTCCGCCGCCGAGCAGCTCTACGCCGCCCTCCACACCTGGGCCACCCAGTCCTCCCTCACCATAACCCCCCTCTCCCTCCCATTCTTCCAATCCCTCCTCCCCTCCGCCACCACCGGCACGTACATCCCCTCCTCCCCCCAATTCACCCCCCTCCTCAACGCCGTGCGCACCTACGCCGACGGCTTCCTCTCCATCGTCGAGTCCCGCGCCAACCCCAACGGCTCCCTCCCCGAGCAATTCGACCGCAACTCCGGGCGCCCCATCGCGGCCGCCGATCTCACCTGGTCGTACTCGGCCTTCCTCACCGCCGCGGCCCGCCGCGCCGGCCGTGTCCCGCCCACATGGGGCGCCGCCTCCGCGCTCGGCACGCAGCTCCCCGCCGGCGGACAGTGCAGCGGGTACGCCGTGGCGGGGACGTACGCGCGCGCGACCAACACGGCGTTCCCGCCGTCGCAGACGCCCGGGACGCCGGGGCCGCAGCCGACGGGGATTCCGGAGCCGACGGAGCCGCAGCCGTGTACGGACGTGCTGGTGACGTTTGAGGCGCGGGTGGCGACGGTCTGGGGGGAGTCGGTGAAGCTGGTGGGTAGCGTTCCGGCGCTCGGGGGGTGGAAGCCGGAGGTCGGGGTGTCGCTGGATGCGGGGGAGTATACGGCGGGGAATCCGGTGTGGAAGACGGCGGTGGTGCTGGCGGCGGGGGAGAGGGTGGAGTACAAGTATGTGGTGGTTGGAGCCGATGGGAAGGTGAGGTGGGAGGGGGGTGGGAATCGGGGTTTACGGTTGAGGGGGGGGCGGGGGGTTGTGAGAGTGCCAGGGGGGATTCGTGGCATTGAGTGGTTTCTGTCGAGGAGTTGATGGTTGGGGCTTCTGGTGTTGGGGCATGGCCACGGCGATTATTTTCTTGTGTCAATTTGGTGCCCGCTTCTGTTTCTCAGCTAGGTGGCTTCTATCTTTGAAATGCACATACTTTAGTTCTTTCCGCATACATCCCATGGTTCAATACATGTTTAGCCACCAGTGGTCGTCTAGTCATCAACAACTGACAGCTCCGTCTTTGGCCACCCTTCCAAGACCACTGACAATCCTGACAACGACAACAAAACCAACCCCCCCCCCCCCACCTCGCCAAACAAAACAAACTACCAAATTCGGTCTTACCCTCGGCTCCCACCCCCAAGCCCACCACATCCCCACCAACCTGACTCGCCACCCGACCCCCAACCACCCATGAGCCCACCCACTATCCAAGAACTGCGGCAATTCCACACCCACGAAGTCATGAAGAAGATTTCATTCGGGCTATTGGTCTAGGGGTATGATTTTCGCTTCGCACCGTCCTCTTGGAGATAGAAGAGGTTCGCAGCGCCTGTGAACGGTCACCGGTTCAAATCCGGTATAGTCCATCTTCTTTCTTTTTGCCTTTTTACATGCTTCCATTTCTGGTTGCTGGCTTTCCGTCGGGGTCGGGTGAAGGGGGTGGTGATGTTGGTTGATGTCGCTGGCTTTGGGAGAGATTTGGTGGGTGGGTTGGCCTTGGGAGTTGCTTGTACGTTTGTATCTTGTTTCGTCAATCGTGACGGTTGTCTTCATCTGGCTTGTTGCTGGACGGGCAGGTCTGGGCTTGGACTCGACGGGGCTGCTTCGCCGCCCAAGTGCCGTTTGTATCCGGAGACGCCGCCCAGATGCCGGACTGTACTTGCTCGTCCTTGGGTTATATAGCGGCTCAGCGACCATTGTCGGCGATCATCGGATTTGATGATGCATGTTTCCAGATTCCAGGCAAGGGAAATGTTTCTCCAACGCGAGACTTCCTTCCTGCCCTCACCCCGCCAACGGATTCGCATGCACCGTCACCCTCTCAATCCTACACTCCTCCTTGGGCCTATTCTTCTTGTCCACCTCCAGCCCCTCAATCGCCGCCAGCGTCGCAAGACTGTCGTCGCCCAGCAACTTGCCAAACACCGTGTTGAGCCCGTCGAGGTGCGGCGCCTTGTCGAGCAGCACAAAGAACTGGCTGCCGTTGGTGCCGGGGCCCTTGTTGGCCATGCTGACGACGCCGCGCTCGTGGTGCCGCAGGGCGGGGCGGATCTCATCCTCGAACACGCCGCCCCAGATGGACCGGCCGCCCTTGGGGTTGTCGGGTGGCGAGGGGTGCGCGGGCGCGCCCGTCTGCACCATGAAGCCCGGGATGAGGCGGTGGAAGGGGGAGGCGTCGTAGTAGCCGGAGGCGCAGAGGGCGAGGAAGTTCTGCGGGATGGGAGGTTAGTTTGGTTGGGGGTGGCCCCCAGCGGCCTTTGGCCCCCGAGAGGATGGGGATGGGGGGAGCTGTGTTTGGGAGCGGAGGGGGAAGGAAGGCGGGGTTGGGAAAGTACCTCTGCTGTTTTGGGGACGCTCTCACAGAATACTTCGATCTTGAGGTCCCCGAGGGTTGTGTGGAGTGTTACGGACATGATGGGCAAGTCGGACGTTTTGCGACGCCGAGGTTGTGAAGCTGGAGAAACCAGCCCGACGTCGACGCGATCATGGCGCGCCGGTTTGCGAGCTGTGGAGCTTGGTCGCCTTTTCAGCCCTACAAGGAGCTAGGACCACCTCGAATTCCACCCCCCCTCAGACATGACTTTGCCGTTCCCCCTGTCCAAACGATGGGATGTGAAAGGGTATCTATCCGGTCAACAATCCCATCCATCGGACTTTGCATTCCCCGTCTCGACGGGCTGGCTGGTTTTTTGGGATCTCAAGACGCACCAGTATTGCCGATGCTGCAGGAAGAGGCGCTGTTGGTTGCCAGAAATATACGTTCGCCCGCCTGAACAGGGCACCGATTGGAACCCTACATCAACCTCCATGCCGAGTCGTAAGTGGTGGAGGGCCGGATGCGGGGTGCGCTTGGCCGGGCTCGTGCCTCCAAACGGATGGATGGTCGCCCATGGGTGATGGAGATGCTCGTTGGCTGTCGTCCGAAGCAATGCCCCCCGCTTGTCAGCAGAACGCAGAATGGTCAGCATTAAGCCCATCAGCGTTCTGTGCCTGGCTTGTCCTCCTCTCTTAGACATGCTGTTGAGCTCGGGTTACCCACCCACTGCGCGAGCTGTCCTTTCCCCCTTTTCTGGGGTTCAACTTGCACTTGGATGTTGAAGTTTGACGGTTGTTGAGGCTCGACTTCCACCTCATCGCCACCAAAAGGGCCAACTCCCGTCGGAGTTGTGGCCGATGTCTGGGGAAATAAACCTAACCCAAGACAAAGACGAGCGGCCGAGCTGACAAACACTCCGCATCCATCCTGCATTGACCACCGGGGATCTGACCGTCTTCAATCCGAACTCCACCATTGTCAGATGCAAGGCGACCTGCGACACCGGAAGTTGGCCAGAACAGCACACCTCGACCCTTCAACCCGGCCCCGAAGGCATTGGACCGGCCCGCGAACATCCACTGTGCAAGGCAGCATTGACACGACGGCACGGCGGCTCTACGGGTCTTCCCATTTGGCATTTGGCCCCCTCGTCCCATCAACCCCTCCGGCCCTCCACGGCTGCAGCAGCAGAAGCAGCACCTTGCAAGTTGCAACAGGCCCAAGGCTGCAGTGTCGGGTCCAAACTGCCCGCCAATTCTCCATCTCCCAGTCGCAGTCACGGGCTGTCCGTCTCACCAGCAAACCAATCGTCCCGCCCAAATCCACCGGCAGACAGATTGGTGCAGGCCATTTTCCCACGCCCACGCATCCACGCATCCCGCCCGCCAGTCCTGCATCCCGTCTGCCATCGAGGACTTACCCCATCCAGTCCGCGGCGAGTCGGCGACAACCTCCAATTTCGATGTGAAGTTCCCATGCCCACCCCTCCAGGGCCCCACATCGACACAACGGACGACCTTGTTGACGATCACGTACCCCTCACCTCGATTCGAGTTTCGCGCCCACCACGACTCTGCGCTGCGACGCGGTTCGCCTGGGCCACTCTGGCAGCTCACGACCGGAGCGCCAGAACGACGACGATCCCGACGGCAACTCAATCTGCACTCCTCGGATAGCCACACCGACTCGGCCACCCGGGCGTCGTCGGCAGGATGAGCGCGCTCTCAGCGCTCAACGCTCCCGCAACCGTGAGAATCTCCGGGCCGCCCAACAGCAGTTTCCTGGTGGGCTACCCGGGCATCTCTGCGACACTGGTGCGTCGCATTTCCCTGTCTTCTCTGGTTCTGGATGGCTATTGTCTTTCCCTGTGCCGACTGTCGAATGAAGCTGTGATTTTGTGCGCTGACGTCCGATACCCACAGCCTCGCATTGTAGGAAAAGTCGAGATCCGACCAGGCGCCGGCTACTCCGCTCCCGTGAGCGTATCCATGGTGCGCATCTGCCTGCAACGACGAGAAACGATCCACCCGGCCGCCGAGAATGTCGCAAAACGTCACCTCGGCACCCCGAGGCGGGAAACCGTCGACCTGGTGGGAAAGGAGGTGCTGCTCTTTCGGTGCGTGTCCGGCAAGGAGGCCGAGAGCGTGATCGCGATGGACCTACCCTTCCAAATATTCATTCCATTCGGACGGGGCGGGGAGGAAACGAATCGCCGAATCCCACCAGCGAGCCTCCAACTACCCAGCAGAACAGCCGAAACCTACTACGAGCTCGTCGTCACCGTCCAACAGGGCCAGAGCGCCCAGAACCGATACACATTTCCCATTCCACTCCAACGATACGACACCCTCTCGACCTTTGGCATGTACAACCGCCCCGAGAGCAAGGTCATGACGGCGGACAACATCATCACACTGGGCATCTCGCTCCCAAAATGGAGCTACGGGCCATTAGACCCCATAACCGTATACATCAAGTTGGCGCCAAACCCAGACTGGATGAGCAAGGCCAAGAGGGTGACGATACAGAAAATAACACTGGCCATCGAAGAAGAGATCACATTCAACCCCGAGGGAGACGAGCCGACAAAGAAGATCAACAAGATTGCGAAGCACACACAACCGGTAGGGACGAAAATGCCCGACGCGGGGTACGTCACAAATCTGGGGCTTGTCTTCCCAGCGCGAGACCTACGAGATTCCGACGGCATCATAAAAAGGGGGAAGCCGGGGTTCCCCCTCTACGAGGTGACGAGCTTCACGACAACGTCCACGCTGTACAAGATTGAATTCTTCCTCAGTATAAAGGTGCGTGCTGCTTCCCCACATGCCTGTCGTGTGGAAAACTAACCGGCGCAGGCGCACATGACGTCGGCCCGAGACATCACTTTGCGACAACCGATCGTGATATGTCCCATGGACCAGCAAGCATGCAAGGAGGAAATGGACGCCATCGAACAAGCAGCAAAGGACGCGTCCCACATCGACCCCAACAGTCCAAATCTCGAAGAGCGACTCATCATCTTTGCGAGCGAAAAGGAAGCGATTCGGCACCTCGGTCTCTGCGAAGTTGGAGGCGTAAAGAAGATGCTCATCGAATAACGGTCGGCGGGTTTTCTTTGCGCGGGAGCTGGAAATGGGCAACTCCAATGGGCGACGGCTGCGGGCGTAATCGCGCCATGCGACGTGGGAAACCGACGGACATGCCGAGCCATGCATATGCCAGGGGGGTGGAACGGGGTGGGGGGGGCAGCCAGGCGGACTTTCCACCCGATCGAGGCGACATACCTTCGGGGGCGGAACATACCCTTTGCTCCAAGGATATGGGTCTTCAGATGGATGCGCCCCTCCCCCCACGATGAGATCCGCCGCGGGCCCCGACTCACGCTTGCGGCATCGGGCAGATGGACGACAGACGCCAGTCATATCATACGAGACTTTGACAAACAGGCGATACCGATCAGCGTGTAGGGACGTCGGAGGATTTGATATTGCCTTCCCAGTTGGGCGGAGGACGTCGTTCCCGGGTCTGCCTCTTCGAGAACTGGCAGAAACAGGCCACATATGTGCTGGATATGGGTTTGCTGGTTGTGGTCGCCATGGTGGACTGGAGACTGGCGCCCTCCCCCCCCATGATGTCGTGAACGGACGGGGAAAGGGGGCTTGGGATGAGTGTCACTGTCTTGAAGGGCAGCGGCTTGAAAAGGCCCGGGTCGGGGCGGCGTATTTTGCAGCGGGACGGACAACGGGAGGCCAGCATCGGGGCTCGAGCTGTGCGGGATACGCGGCCGGCAATGGGACGAGCGGAGCATCGATTTCTGGGATATCGGATTCGGTTAGGGGAGAGGGAGGATGGATGGATAAATGTGCACGTTTTACGACAGCGGAATGTGTTGACGATTGGGAGGGAGGCCGACTTGTATAATCACCGAGAGAGCGAATTAGCGTTGATGAAATGTGAGATGATCGGTCCAACCTGACCAGTGGCAAAATCTATGCTCTATTTACGTGATGTCCGGTTGGAGGAGGTGGAAAGGGGGTGGTAAACAAACCACCGTCCAAGTCCTGACATTGCCCCAGCTGTTCAACACAGCCCCATCAAGGACAATGTACAAGGTGAATCATGAAAGGGTATATTTTCCAGTCCCACCAACCCTAATACCAATCTATACACACAACACCAGCACAAATCACCGCCTCTTTCCCCCCTCCCTCTCGTGATCCCACGCCCTCCCCGACGACGTCCCGGCCCCCGTCCTCGCCTCCCTCGCCGCTCTCTTCTCCTCCTTGAGCGTCCTCGCCTTCTCCAGCGGATCAATGACTACGAGCTCTTCTTCCGCCTTCTTTCGATAACTCAGGTCCTTACCCAGTTTATCTGCCGCAAAGCTCAGAGTATGCCCCATCCACCCCTCATCCTCATCACCCCCGTCGCTATCCTCCCCCTTGCCCTCCCGGTCCCGCTTGTCCCACGCGCGACAGCTCTGGCACCCCGCGACGAAGTGCAAGTCGCAGACCTGCTCGTCGTCGCCCGCCTCGTCGTCTTCCCCGGCTGCTGGGGCGGGTTCCGGTGCCGGTGCTGGGGTGGGGGTCTTTTCCGATGCCGGCGCCGCGTGCTCGAGCTTGGAGCGGAACGAGCGCAGGAGGTCGAGGGCTTCCTGCTCTTGGCGCGTCGAGGTGGCGCCGGGGCGGCGGCGGCGCCCGCGCAGCGCCGTCGAGGGGATCATGGCGTCGAGGGCGGACTTGGGCTTCTTTTCGGGGATGGGGTCCGTGTGGATGGTGCGTTTCATCGAGGCTTTGACGGCGGCGATTTCTTCGTTGGTGCGCTCGAGGAGGGACTTGCGCGGGGGGGAGGGGGAGGGGCTGCGGGCGGGTTTGGTTGCCCTTTTGGGGGGCGGGGATGGGCTTCGTGGGCGGGTGGGGGATTGTGGTGGTTTTTGCGATGGTCGTTCGGGGAGGTCAGTCTGAGGAGCGGGCTTGGGGGCGGTCTTTGGCTTGGGGGCCTTTTTAGGGGGTGGTGCTGGGGGGTCGTCGATGTCCATGGCGATTCGGGTGTCGAATTTGGGTTTCTTGAGGATGGGGAGTTCTTCGTCCTCGGGTTCTTCGTCGCCGAAGCTGAGGAGTTGTTTGCCCCCTTTTCGCTTCTTCTGCTGCTTCTTCCCGCCTGGTGCTGGCCGTGGCGCTGGTTCACGGGTTTTCTTCTCCCTCTTCTTCATGTCCTCGAACGGGTTGATGAGGATCTCGATGCTGGTGATCTTAATAGGGTACAGCGGTCGCTCGGTGCCTTCCGCCAGCTCTGACTCGCCCATCTTTGCCAGGTTGTAGATGGTGTCGCCGGCCACCCGGCCAAAGACGGTATTCTTGCCCGTGAGCTCGTCCGCCTTTCCGAGTGTGAAGAAGAACTGGCTGCTGTTGGTGTCTGGCTTGCTCTCGTTCGCCATGCCCAGCAGACCGCGTCGGTTGAACTTTAGGCGCGAGTGGAATTCGTCCTTGAAGTTGACGCCCGTGGGCCCGGCGTTCTTGCCCCTTCGCTCGTCCATCGGCCATGGATCCAGGTCGCCGCTGAGGGCGCCTCCGTCGTATATGGATTCGCCGCCATGGCCGGTGCCAGTGGGATCTCCGCCCTGGAGAATGAAGCCGGGGACGAGGCGGTGGAAGATGGTGTTGTCGTAGTAGCCATCGAGACTCAGCTGGAGAAAGTTGCGACAGGTCAGGGGGGTCTGCTTCGCGAAGAGCTCGATCGAGATTTCGCCCTGCGTGGTATGGATGATGGCCGATGCCGTGGGCTGCGGCTCGAGGTTGTAGATGGCCGACATCTCCACGGGTTTCGGCAGCCGCGCTGCAAGATCGGCCGCGTCGAGGTGGTGGGTGCAAAGGTGACGGGCACCGACGTCCGGGATTGGTGCCGAGTTTGCGGTGCCGTGACGAGATGTTGGAGCTCCAGTTGCCTGCCGGAAGAACCGACTGCAGGGGAGCGGCAACTGCACCGCCACAGGTGGACTTCCCTGCAATGATGAAATCGTGCTTGAGAATCTGTCTGCCTTGGGAATCAATGTGTGCAGTGGGAATTTGACGATGCATGTCAAAAAGGATTGTAGACCCAGCGTGCATACCTATTTCTGCAGCAGAGGACACTTTTATTTTCACACAATGCACTCGTGCGAGGTTATCGTAGCTTCGTGTCCCTACCCCGTCCGCCTCTATCTCTCGTGGCGGTGTTGTGTGCCAAGCAAGTGCGGGGCGGCGACGAACCGGGTTCTTACGCGGACTATCCCAGCTCAACACCTGGACTCCTGGAGCTTGCCTCTCAAATTGCCCAGAGCTCAGTCTCACCACCCCAGCATCATCTTCGCCAACACCCCTAGACTCCTCGACATCTTCCTGAGCTGGCCTCGAGCTCCCCTTCGATAATATTCTACACCGAAGCTCCGCAAGCCCCCTCGCCCTCACCATGAGCGACCCCCGAGAACCGGCGTACAAGGTGACGCCGAGAATCCGCTACAACACTGTTGGCGGCGTCAACGGCCCTTTGGTTATCCTCGACAATGTTGGTCCCCCGCCCATCGCCTACCAACGACAATTCCCCTGACCCTCTACTAGGTCAAATTTCCCCGCTACAATGAGATCGTCAACATCACCCTCCCCGATGGCACACAGCGCTCTGGCCAGGTCTTGGAGGCCCGAGGTAAGCCACCGCGGCACCCTGCTCGTGTTCAACTCTCGCTGACAAGTCCCCGCCAGGCAACCGAGCCGTTGTTCAGGTACATCCCACGAGCCGAAACATTCGGGCAAGGAGCGACATGCTGACCAGACGTCCAGGTCTTCGAGGGAACATCCGGTATCGATGTGAAGAAGGTGAGGCAAATATACCCGTCGATTCGAGGGCCCGAAGCTGACAACAGACCAGACCCGCGTGGAGATGACCGGCGAGAGCTTGAAGCTCGGCGTGTCGGAGGACATGCTGGGGCGCATCTTTGACGGCTCGGGGAGAGCCATCGACAAGGGGCCCAAGGTCATGGCCGAGCAGTTCCTCGACATCAACGGCAGCCCCATCAACCCCTATTCCAGAGTAAGCAAACCACAGGCTTGACTCTAGGGCTTGTAACTAACGGACGACAGGTGTATCCCGAGGAGATGATCTCTACAGGTATCTCCGCCATTGACACGATGAACTCGATCGCCCGTGGCCAAAAGATTCCCATCTTCTCCGCTGCCGGTCTGCCGCACAACGAAATCGCCGCCCAGATTTGCCGACAGGCTGGTTTGGTTCAGCGAAAGGGTGTCACGAACAAGGGTGTACACGACGACCACGAGGAGAACTTCTCGATTGTGTTCGCCGCCATGGGTGTCAACTTGGAGACGGCCCGCTTCTTCACACGGGATTTCGAGGAGAACGGCAGCTTGGAACGTGTCACTCTCTTCCTCAACCTTGCCAACGACCCTACGTGAGTATCAACGACTTCTTTTTGCACTGCTCCTGTGTGCTGACATTGCCTAGCATCGAGCGTATCATCACCCCCCGTCTTGCCCTCACGACCGCCGAATACTACGCCTACCAACTCGAGAAGCACGTCCTTGTCATTCTCACCGATCTTTCCTCCTACTGCGACGCCCTCCGCGAAGTCTCGACTGCCCGCGAGGAAGTGCCCGGTCGTCGTGGTTTCCCCGGTTACATGTACACGGATTTGTCGACGATTTACGAGCGAGCTGGTCGTGTCGAAGGCCGCAACGGCTCCATCACCCAGATCCCTATTCTTACCATGCCCAACGACGACATCACGCACCCGATTCCCGACTTGACAGGGTACATTACCGAGGGGCAAATCTTCGTCGATCGTGGTCTGCACAACCGCGGCATCTATCCCCCCATCAACGTGCTGCCGTCGCTGTCGCGTCTGATGAAGTCGGCCATCGGCGAGGGCATGACGCGCAAGGACCACGGTGATGTGTCCAACCAGCTGTACGCCAAGTACGCCATCGGTCGTGATGCGGCGGCCATGAAGGCTGTCGTCGGCGAGGAGGCGCTGTCGGCCGAGGACAAGCTTTCGCTCGAGTTCCTCGAGAAGTTTGAGCGTCAGTTCATCAGCCAGGGCCCGTACGAGTCGCGGACCATCTTCGAGTCTCTGGATCTGGCGTGGGGCCTGCTGCGTATTTACCGCAAGGACATGCTCAACCGCATCCCTGCCAAGATCATCAACGAGTACTACCAGCGCACGGCCGCGCTCGCGGAGCGCAAGGCTAAAGAGAACAAGTCGTCCAGCAAGGACACCAGAGACACGGGGGGTGAGGAGGAGAACCTGATTGACGCATAATTGGCTGAAGAAGGGGTGTTTCTCTGACCGGTCGTCGTTTGGAAGTCGGCTTGTTTTTTATAAGAACATGAGTAGCCCGTTCCTGGAGCCTGCACTGCATTCTGTATGGGGAGGGGGCCACGCGAGAGGAGAGCTTGTCTTGGCTTGTATCTGATAGGGTGGAGGCTGGTGCGTTGGGTGTGCGAGCAGTAGATTGGAATTGATCAGTGGTATCCATCGCATGTTTCCCGATGTGCTGCCGATCAGTCGGGGTACCTCGTCCCGCAAGGTGATGTTGACGCTGTGCTCCTCGTCCCGGGCGTCATTGGAGCGCATATCGGCCTTGGTGATTGCGTGGGTCCGATACCACCGCCGAGCCGGGCCCGGTAGGTTTGCGGGCCCGGTAGCAATGGAGAGGGGGACGACAACAAACCTCGGGGGAGAGGGAGAGGTGTGGAGTCTTGGAAAAATAGGTCCAGATGGGCTGGCTGGCTGGATGCTGGGATGCTGGGATCGCGATACACACACGTCGGCCGCCTCATCACTCGCGGATGGAAATAATATTCTTCCCTGGCTCGTCGCAGCCCGTGGTTGGTGGGCAAAACCACGACCTGCCGTCGCTTGTTCGTCCGAGTCTGCCGGTTGCATCGGCACGAGAGGGACGGGAATTTCCCGTCGTTTATATTTCCCCTGCCAAGACGCAACGGTCAGGATTAGGTTCTGAGTGTGCCAATCTATTATCTAGGGGATTTGTTTCCAGGTCATCGGGGACATGTCTGGTGCAGGAGAAATAAAAGTGTGTCTCGGTATTTGGTGTTGGCGTTGTGTAGATCTTGGGAGATGAAGAAACATGTCAGAAATGCAACTGGCCTTAGTCTTGGCAACGGTTGATGCCATTCCCACTCCCACTCCCACCGTGGCACGTACAGCGGGAGAGGTTCTGAAGAAGAGGCGGGGGAAGATCGGTGATAATGCGGGGGCATTTTGGTTGCCTTCTCTCCGCACAAGCAAGCCACCCGCCCGTCCCGCCCGCGAGCCGCACCAATGAGGACGGCTTCGGCGGTTTTCCTTGCCATCGTGCGCTTCTTTGTTTCGACGTCATCTCTCTCTGGTCCGCCCGTCCACAGCTGCCGGCCCGCGGCTCTTTTGCTTGGTTCTCTGCACGAAACTGTTTACTACCACGGGCGGTTGAAGACGATAATTCCTCCGACCGGCGGGCCGTTTGGGCTTCCCGCTCTTGACCCTAAGCCCTCTTGGGTGTTTTGTTTGTGCAGTGGCGCAACGACGACGACGACGACGGCGCGGACGGACGGGACAGGGTTCTCCCTCCCTTGAAGACTGGAGGTGAGTCCACTGTGCAGTCTTCCTTGCCTCTCTCTCCGCTTCCTTCCTTGACCCGAGGTGTGATTTGGGCGGATGGGCTCCGGGTGTTTTCCTCGAGGTGAGGTTGCAGTGCCGGGCGAGGGAGCGGGAGTGGAGGCTTCGAGTTATTCCGGGGCGCCGTTGGATTTACACTCCTTATGTCTGAGGAGATATGGATCCGGGTCTGGTATTTGGTGGTGGTCGGTGAGTGGGACGGGAGTTGCCCTTTCGCGCGTTTGAGTCGTATGTCGTGGAAGCTTGCCTGCCTCGCATGAGGAGCCCCTGGCGGCGAGGCTTGGAGGAGAGGGGGTGGTATAACCTGCCTTAAATGGATGACTTGAAAGTTGGAGCATCTTGGTCCCTCGTTGGAGAAACGTGGAGCTGGGTCATGAGAACTGACAAATGGGATCACAGAGTGCCACACAGACGCATCTGCAACATAAGCCTTGATCGTCGGTCGAGATCCTTTCAGAGTTGGAGAAGAGGGCCATCGCCGGGCTGGGTCTTCTCTGTACCCGGCCACGGCGTCACTGCCCCCCTCACATGCGAGTCTTAGTTTGCCCCGGCGGAGGGACGTAACTCAGGGACGGGTCCATGTGAGGGTTCCATCTCATGTACCACGCCGTCGACCCACGAACATACCCGCACCCTCGCCCGACTATACGTACCCCAATCAACCGTCTCGGTGTCCACCAGTCGTATCATCCCTTTTCTTGACCAAGCCCGCACATGGGATGAGCTTGCAGGGCCAGGATTGATATTACCCCCTCCTCCCCCCCTCTCCCACTCTCTCCCCTCTCCTCCACCTTGCTCCTTGCTGCTCTGCGCGATTACAATCGTTGGACGCGACCACGCCTGCTTCGCTCTCCAAGATGCGTTCCTCTCTGCTGTCGATCGCAGCCCTGCTGCTCGGTGTGGTCTCGGCGGCCCCCGCTGATCCCAAGCCCGCTGCTGCCGCCGTCCCCAAGCCGGACGCCGATGGCAAGTACTGGATCCACGGCAAGGGCATCTCGGCCGCCTTTGTGCCGTACGGCGCGTCCATCTCGGACCTCCTAATCAAGGACAAGAACGGCGTCGTTCGGGACATCGTCACGGGCTTCGACAACGCCACCCACTACACTCTCGACAAGGCCCATGCCCACTTTGGCGGAGTGCCGGGTCGCTATGCCAACCGCATCAAGAACAGCACGTTCGAGATCGATGGCGTCAAGTACAAGGTGGCCGCCAACGACAACAAGACGCCCGAGTACCCGCAGGGGCTCAACACGCTCCACGGCGGCCCGGACGGCTGGGACTGGCGCAACTTCACCGTGTCGGCCTACACCAACAGCAGCATCACCTTCTCCATTGTCGATCCCGACGGCAAGGAGGGCTTCCCGGGTGAGGTTGTGTCCTTCATCACCTACTCGCTCGGCGACATGACGTGGGACTTCAAGATGGTGGCCATTGCCACGACCAAGAAGACGCCCATCATGCTGACCAACCACGCCTACTTTAACCTCGATGGCTTCGCCAACGACCAAACCAACCTCGCTCTGAACCACACCTTCCATCTCCCCTATTCCGGCCAGCGCGTCGACGTCGATGACATCCTGATCCCCACGGGCGACATCCTCGCCAACAAGAAGGGGTCTGTCAACGACTTCTGGAGCAAGCCCAAGCAGATTGGCACCAGTTTCAACGACCCTGAGATGCCCAACAACTGCGGCGCTGGATGCGTGGGCTACGGTAAGCACCCTTTGCCCCCCGTATAAAGGCTGGCTCCCAAGCTCACATAATACAGACAACTGCTGGCTCGTCAACCGCGCACAAAACGGCCCCTACGACTGGCGCAAGGACGGCTACATCGCCAGCCTGTCCTCGGCGTGGTCGGGCATCAAGCTCGACATCTATTCCGACCAGGAGGCATTCCAGATGTACACGTGCAACTTCCAGGACGGCACCATGCCGCTCAAGAAGTCGCAGGGCTTCAAGGACAACGCCAAGTTCCCCCGCACTATCCCTAAGTATGGCTGCATCGTGCTCGAGGTCCAGGACTGGATCGACGCCATCAACCAGCCCCAGTGGGACCGCGGCCGCAAGCAAATCTTTGAGCCCGGCGGTGACCCGTACGTGCTTCAGGCTAGCTATCGGTTCAGTGTTGCTTGAGATTCCTGAAGGCTGGGAGGATCCTGGGCTCAGGAGATAAGAGGAAACTTACCTACCTCCTAGGGCTGGGGTGGGTTGGAAATCCTTGAACCGGTCTAGGTTTCGGGCGTGATGTCTAGCCACATAATGCACCATGGGACGAGTGATGTCCTAATGAGATCTCAATATTCGACGCTGAGTCTCCTGGGCATGCCCTCGCGTTGAACCTTTCTGTGACCCTGTCTTCAGATAATAATAGAGTGGGATCATCGAGGTTGACATACGAGGTGGCTTCCATGGTTGTCCAGCAACTCTCGGCCCTATTTTCAGCCCTGAGGCCCAAGCCTTGAAGTATCATCCCATGTCGCTGTCCCGCGATGTGATCCTTTGTTATTTAAGTTTAAAGCCAGAACCACTGTTGAAGAATCCTTGAGGATTGGCCGATCTCGAAGTCGTCTCAAAGTCTGCTTCGTCGTATACTTTGACCACTGTCGGGCATTTCTTGGCAGGAGGCTCAGACTCAGCCTCGCTCAAAACACCATGCTCAACCACTGTTGCTCTGTCTTGGCGATGGGCTCAGACTTCAGCCTCGATTCCAAGCATCATGCGAATTGTTGCCATGTACCAAACACGCAGGCAAAACAATCCCGTCGCGTCGCGTGTCTGACGAAAGCATCACCCGAGAGGCGCGAGATGGCACAACGAAGAGATGAGCCAGATGGAGTCCAGTCCAGGTAAGAAGAAGAGGCAGCGTCATCGTGTATAAAAGCCATGTCCTGCACTCAAGGACTTCTTCACTTCCCTTCTCACCATCATCCAGTGCATCACACAATCCTCACCATCCTCTACTCATCGCACTCTTGTTGAACCAGCTCGCTCTGCTACAGTCGTCCAGACAGCCCCCTTAGCCACTCGCTCAATCTCCCCAGCCCTTCGACTCGGAAGCAACAACCGCCCACCCGCAAGCACCTGTCCCACCCAACCACCCACCCCCTTCCCAAAATCCACCATGGTTGCCTTCTCCTCGCTCCTCGCCGCCGCCGTCGCCATCGCCGAATCGGCCTCGATTGTCTCGGCCGAGTATCTCGCCGTCACCAAATTCATCACCCAAGTCGGCGGCGGCCAGAACTGCCAGGACACCGCCCCCCTCTACCAAATCTATTCCTCGAAGGACCAGACCCCAAAGGACATTGGATGCAAGGGCGTGGGCAGCAGCATTGCCCGCTCCAACAACGCCAAGGGCACCAAGCTGGATGGTTGCAACGACGGCGGCTACACCAACGGCTACCGCGTCTGCCTCACCGGCTACGGCGGCAACGTCCACAACAACAAGGACCAGCACCAGCGCTGCTTGACGGACAATACGACGGTTCAGTATTGCCCGCTGGGTTATTGCATCTCGTATACGAAGCGCGTGCTCATGTGCGACGGCGTTTGGCGCCCGAACGCCTGATTCTGGTTAGGGAGGAGGACCTCGATGAATTGGAGGCGCTGGTGGATGGGAGGCGCTGGTGGATGGGAAACGCGGGGTGTCGGGAATTTGGGGGTGACGGAGTGCTCTGTGGACATTGGGTTGAAGCTTGACGGATGAGAGACAGGCAGTCAGGTTGAGGAGTGTGGTATATTTCGTCTTTTGCAGTGGATATTGTAAATATTTCAGTGTGCTAGGTTTTGAGGTTCCCGTTCAGGGGGAGGTAAACAATGTGCGATATTAGGAAAGACAAGTATTTTGGGGCACACCTGTTTGTGTTGGCAATCGTGGCATTTCTTCCCAATGTCCATCACTGCTGTAGCTCAGCAAAAACGCGCCTGCTCAAGAAGGATCCCTTTGGAATAAAACCCCAAAAATTGACGTTAAAGGCCAAAGTCTGGTGCTGAGAGTGTTGAGAGTTGGGAAATTGCCGTTGATGAAATGTCCCCGAGAAGACTGTACCTGCACGACCTATCTACTCGACTCCCAGACCGGCGATAAGCAGCTCGCTCTTAAACGGAAGCCGGGCACTTCCTCTAGAGCTCCCTCAACCAAGCACCACCCAAACAACATCAACCCGCCAACACAAGCCAATCAATCCACCTCCAAAACAACACCCCCATCAGTCCGCACACGGCACCCCACCAAAAAAAATGGCGACCCCAATCCCCCTCCACCCACGCCCCCAATCCACCCAACCCCCACCACCCCCCTCCCCCCTCCCCCACCTCCTGCACACGCCCCTCGGCCTCGCCCTCCTCGAACTCCAAGGCGAAATCAACTTCCCCGACACCGACACCACCCCACCAGACTCCCCCACCACCGCCACCAGCCCCTCGGACCAAGCACCAGCAGGCGTCGGCGTGTTCATTGGCCGTCTCACCTTCCCGGATTATGTCGAAGGCACCACCGACACGGCGTGGATGAAGCGCGTCTACCTTTTTATTGGCGAGAACCAGCGGCTGGGCGGGGAGGTGAAGAAGCTGGCCAAGGCGGTGGGGGTTGTCAGGCGACGGGGCGGGGAAGGAGAGGGGGAGGAGGATGCCGAGTTGGAGGTGGTGGATATTGTGAAGTACAAGATTTGTTTTACGAATCGGCCGGAGCCGGTGGAGGGTGGGGAGGAGGGGGTCGAGGGAGGGGAGGGGGGGATGGATGTTGATGGGTAGGGAAGAGGGTCACCGAACGAGAATTTGGTGGCGGCAAGCCAGAAAGTCGTTCATGGATTGGATTGGCAGTCAAGTTGATTTTGTAGTCTACAAACTCTATGCCGCCACAGGGGCTGGCCGTGTCCTCCCAAGCCCTTCCTTTCCGTAATAATCCATGGGATACGCGCCTTTGCCCCAGTCCTCCTTCTCCTCGAGTGCAATGAGCGCCTCGTACGGCGTCAGCAACGGCCTCGGGAACGCATACCCCCAGTCGATGCTCAACCGCGGACACGCCACCTGCACCCAGCACTCGACATCGCCCATCATGGCCAGCTTCCCCGGAAAGATCTCGCTCAGCAGCAGATGAACGACGGGCACGCCCATCTCCTTGAGCTTGCTCTCGATCAGTGCCATGGTGTGCGGATTCCCCTGCCTCCCCAGCGACCCGAGAATGAGCCCCCATTTCTTGGCCGTCTTGGCCGTCCGGATCGCCTCCCGCCTCAGATCCTGCATCTCGTCGTGTCCATACGTCTCGTGCGTCAGCTTGCGCGAGTACGGGTCGTAGCGATAGGCGGGAATGGTAGGGTTGTGGATCATGATGCTCTCGAGGTGGAAGCGGCCGTCGCCGAGATACAGAATCAGATCGACGGGCTTGTCCGTGTAGGTCGACAGGTTCGGCGACGTGCACCCGAGGATCTCGCCCTTGGACAGGGGCGCAATCTGCGGGACCACGACGCCGAAGCCGGCCTTCTCCAGCGCGGACCGCACGCCGTGGATGGTGGCGTTGAACTGGATGGTGCCGACCATGGCGATGGTCTTTCCGGGGGCAAAGTTGCGCTCGAGGCTGGCGAGGAGGTGCGTCGTGTCGATGCTGATGTCGACAAAGACGTAGAGCGTCTTGATCTTGGTCACGTCGACGGGGATCAGGCAGCTGTGGGCGTAGTGCACGAGCAGGTCGCAGCCCATGGCGCGCGCCGTGTAGTCATCGATGCAGCAGGCGCCGTAGGTGACGTCGCCCATGATGAGCGTCTCGATGCCGGGGCAGAACTGCGTGAGGATGTCGGAGATGGTGGTGGCGAAGAGGAGCAGGCCCTCGGGCATCTGCAGGGCGACGCGTTTGGCCCCGAGCGAGCGGATGCGGTGGATGGTCTTGGGGATCTCGAAGGAGTAGTTGGCCGGCAGGAGAGAGATGGCTTCCTTGAGTGCTGGGTCGTTGAGGATCTCTGGGGGGACTTGGTTGAGCATGCGAGGGGCCCTCCTTGGCTGTGCGACTGTCGGAGACGTCAGGGTGGCTGAGAGATCGAGACAAGTTGAATGACAGGTGTATGGGAATACCTTGAATAGCCCCTGATTCCTCGACTGAAGCAGTGCCCTGGGTGGCCGTGGACTTCGCTGCCGCCTCGGCGGCCGCCCGCCTCCCGACGAAGCGTCTCTTTGGTTGTTTCAAGGCATTCTGTGAGTTCTCAAGCTCTTCGAGATCAGCGGCGATGCCGAGGTCGACGAGAGCACGATCGTCTTCCATCTTGAGAGAGATATGGTAGGTGTCCGCCCGTCCGCTTCTAGCCACTCGTCAAGTGTTGGGTATCGAGGTCGAGTGATTTCACCAAAGTTGTGACTTGAGCTCGTGGAGGGGCAAAAAAATGGAGGGGCAAATTGATGAAAAGCTCAATGAACCGGCGTTCCCAAACAGCGTGTCAGATAATCAGTTCCGTATTGGTACGGCGTTCGGCGTGCGATGATGATATCCTGGACGGGATCCCACGGTCTGCTTTTTTCGAAGCTTTGGCGTGAGAGCTAGATCTCAGTGAGTCTCACACATCCACCTCTCAGGGCGTTTTCATCAGCGGGGGGCGTTGGTTGCCAGGGTTCGGGTTGTTCGAGTTTTGGAGACGTTCTTCATGTTTGGCATCTTCAGCGCGTATATATCGAAGAGCCCGTGTTCAAATTCATATCGCAGAAATACCTAGCCGCCCGAAAGATGACCGGTGGGAGAAAATATAGTGACTGAAAAGAAAGATCGCCGACCTGAAGTCCCAAACTTTGCAGAGAGCGCTCTATTTTTTGAGACGCGAGCTCAAACCACAAACAGGAGCTGGGGTTTGCCGTATACTCAGTATGAAGGGGAAGCTGCAATTGGGATAAAGTGCCTGATCAGCCAGAGCACAGCGAAAAACACACCTCCGAGCCTCAAAGGGCATCGGTCGGGAACCGTGGCAGTGAGGTTGACGCCTCACACATAACCCTGAGCCAGCAAGGTTGATGTTCATGGCCGGGCCCACCAGGACAACCCTGCGCACAGACCAGACCCCCGGGTGGGGACTCTAGCCAAGCCAATCACATCCGCCACACAAAATTGCCCTAAGAAATTCCTACCACACAAAATCTCCTCGCGATTTCCTCAACTCGACAATCCACATCGCCCAGTTCCGACAGTTCAGCAACCACCGCCAAGATGAAGGTATGATGAGATACACCTCTGTCAACCACGAGATCGCGTTTCTGGGGAACGGGCAGTTGCAATTCCGTGCTCCTCCCGGTGCCCTGGATCCCTCGATCCCCCGGTCGCGATGGCAGAACAACCACGACTGACCTCACGATAGCTGAACATCTCGTACCCGGCCAATGGCACCCAGAAGCTGATCGACATCGAAGATGAGCGCAAGCTCCGCCACTTCTACGAGTATGTTTCCCCAATCTCCCCGCCTCTGGTGATATCCAGCTAACGTTGTCAACAGGAAGCGCGTATGTCCGAAACGATCGATCGAATCCCGAGCGAAGACATGCTGATGGCAACAGATGGGCGCCGAGGTTTCGGCCGAGCCCCTTGGCGATGAGTGGAAGGGCTATATCGTCCGCATCACGGGCGGCAACGACAAGCAGGGTTTCCCCATGAAGCAGGGTGTCATCGCCCCTACCCGTGTCCGCCTCCTCCTCTCCGACGGCCACTCCTGCTACCGCCCCCGTCGCACTGGCGAGCGCAAGCGCAAGTCGGTCCGCGGCTGCATCGTTGGCGCCGACCTGTCTGTCCTTGCCCTCGCCATCGTCAAGCAGGGCGAGCAGGACATCCCCGGCCTCACCGATACCGTCCAGCCCAAGCGCCTCGGACCCAAGCGTGCCACCAAGATCCGCCGCTTCTTTGGCCTCAGCAAGGAAGACGATGTATGTGCTCCGAGCCACTGCAATCCCGTCTTCGCCTGCCCAGCTACTGCGCCGATTCTCATCGGCCAGTGCGGGTAGAGTCTGAGTGTAGAACCCGAGACTAATATCCAACTCTTCGGCAAATAGGTCCGCAAGTACGTCATTCGCCGCGAGATCACGCCCAAGGGCGAGGGCAAGAGGCCTTACACCAAGGCCCCCCATATTCAGCGCCTGGTCACCCCCCAGCGCCTCCAGCACAAGCGTCACCGCATCGCGCTCAAGCGCCGCCAAACTGAGAAGGTCAAGGATGAGGCGGTATGTGGACCAGAGATGTCCGAAGCCGCGGTTCTCATGCTGACATGTTGTAGAACGAGTATGCCCAGATTCTCGCCAAGCGCGTCGCTGAGGCCAAGGTCCAGAAGGCCGATGCCCGCAAGCGTCGTGCCAGCTCCATGCGCAAGTAAAGGGATCGGGGTTTGGTAATGAGGCATTGGTTGGGATTTGGGGAAAAAGGTCGTGGCGCGGTTGTTTTCGGACTCATCAGGGACGTGTAGGCGGTATAGAATCCGGGCACGAATCTCTAGAAATGAGCCACTGCATTGGTCATGATATCCATGCCTTTGGGCAATTCTAAGCAACCCGCCGTTCCCCAAAGCTATTGTGTATCTCGAGTGTGACCGTGTATTTCGAACATGGCCTGGGCCAAGGTGCTCGGTCATCGGGTCATCAGCTCGCCCGAGACCTTGATGCCAAGGCCTCGTCTTGACGAGGATCCATTTCTCGAGTTACCCTCCGCTGTTATTGCTTCGTTGCGGTGCTCTCTAAATCATCGGTCGAGGAGACATCCCGACAACTGGCTGTGTTGTGTTGTCTAGGTAATAATGTCAGGGTGGTGTGGGAACTTGTCCATCCGGCCTGCTTCGCTACCAACTAGCATTCCTGCATTCCTGCGGATGTACTGGTCAACTTTTAAACCAACTCAGCATGACCTGGTTGTTCTTTGTCTGGACATGAGACTGCCTAGGGCCTGTGACTGTTCGATGATTTAGATCCCCGGCTTTAGTGACCGGGTAGAGGGCATGCCTTGGCTACATTGTCCGTCAACTGTGATTGTGACTTGAGGCCGTGTTGCTCTCAATGTCAGTGTTCCCTCGTACGTGGCAATGCACAGAAACGGAGGTACGTTTTTCCTCTCTCCAATACCTCTACCGATGAAAAGTACAAGTATCAAATGCATGTGGTTCAGCCGGGAGAACAAGATGTTGTCGCAGCATATACATACCCATCTCCGGGGTGAAGCAGCCCGGATTTGACGAGCCCGGAATGGACGGCAAGGGTTGTTGGCTTTCAATAGGTAGTCGACATCTTGGATGTACCTAGCAGACGTGGCCTCGTGGTCGGGATATCTGTTTAACTTCGTCCTGCGCCTGATGCATGACCTCTTGGGCCGAGCTACCGGTATCTTGGTGCGAATGTTGGTGCGAAAGTCACAGTTGGGAGAATGAGGGGGTTGCTCGGCTCCCCCCCACCGTCTCCACCCCACTTTCAGGCCTGCTGGAAGCTCCGAGCATGGGGCAGAGAGGCCCGTGCATGCTGGAGAAGTCGGTTGTTGCCGTCATTGCCTGTTGGAGTGTGCCCTTCCCTACCGCTTTCAGACCTGACAAGTCCCGTCCTTCTGCGCCAAAAAATGCTGCCACTGCTTTTGGCATCTCGAACCTGAACCTCCACCCCCCAACACCAACCATTTCACTTCATGACCCGGCTGCTGCCATCGCCCACCACGACCACCAACGATCCCCAAACCCCAGCACCGATTATTCGCACGCATCCTTGAGACAGAGACAACCAGAGGCGTCCTGCACACGTCTCTCGACCGTCCCTCGGATCAAGGTGAGCTCCCGTCCTGGCCAAGGCTGAAGAGGCTCGCCCGCCTTCAATGCCCGCCCCCAGCTGCACCCCAGCTCGCAACAGCGACCCTTCCACCCCCACCCCGTCATCTCCCCTCGCCGCCACCACCACGACGCGGGCTGCCCCATTCCATCGACCTGTGCTAACATCACCGATTCCTTCGCAGGTCCTGCTTGCGTACAACATCGCTCCCGCCGTCGAAACCTGCAAAGCCGCTGCCCCACTGTTAGGCTGCTCTTCCTGCTCTTGTTCCGCGGGGCGTGTTGGTAGTGGAGGGGGAGTTTTCACATTCTTTCGCCCCGGCGGCGTCGCCGCAACCTCATCATGGGCAAAATCACAAAGTCTATGCAGCCGAAGCATCGGGACACGCTGGTAAGCTCGTCATCATATGTCTTTGCTCGTTGCCCCGCCGCCCACCCGCTAACATTTGCCGTCCACAGTCTCCCTGGCTCAAGGAGTTCGTCCGTGATGCTTCGTCTTTGCCCTTGCCTCTCATTCCAAAAAAGCTCGAGGAGTTTCCGTCGAGATGGCCCTTCCCACGTGGCGACCTCTACCATTGGATCGATCTGCTGAACCGCTTCGACAACATCCTCGAGTCCTTCTGCGAAACATACAACCTCACCGCGGGTCCCCAGACCAGGGAATTCGGGCTGGAGGTGCTTTCAGGCCGCGCGACTCCTCCGGTTGACTACCGGGACGAAAAGCCATGGGACGCTAGCCGCCTCGCTCAGGAAGGCTATGGAGCAGATGGCGATCGCCACCTCATCATCTCGATTCTCAAGTTCACCTGCATGCTCTTGGAGCGTTGCGGGAATCGGAGCATATATGCGAGCAGCGCCCACCTCAACAATCTTCTCAACTCGACATGTCTCGACGTTGTTGCCGCTACCCTCCGCGTTTCGCTCGAGCTCGCCCAGCGATATCAAGCATCTGTCAAGCGCATGCCAAACCCCGCACGGCATGTTAGCACCGCCCTGCTGGCAAACCACTACAACATCGAACTGGACCGCGTTCAGTGCCTAGCCCAACCCTTCGTCAAGACACCCATCATTCGGATTCCAGAAGCTGCACCGACAACACCCGCTTCCGCCAGCAAGGGCAAGGAAAAGTCGCCCGGAACAACCCCAAAGAACGTTGCGTCCATGTATGCCAATGATCTCGTGTCTATTGTCACGCCTGGCCCGGCGGACGATGATCGATGGGTTAGCTGGGGGGATTTGAAAATGGTCTACTACCCAAAGCTTGACGACACAGCGGGGCCTGTTCTCCAAACCATCCCGGATCGTCATCCATCGTCGACGACACCGAGTACGCCCACTCCCTTGCGTCGCAGCTCTACAGGAGCCGTGCCTTCGCCTCGCTCGAGTAGGCTTGCCAACTCGGAAGATGGCCCTCCGCCTCACACTCCAGGGCAGCGTGCAGAAACCCACGCCAGCTCCAGCGTCAAATCGATCGAGCTCCGCGCCTCCACCATCCAGTCTGCTTCCATCTACGATCTCCTTGCGATGTGTCCCGACGACATGCCCAAGTCACAGCGGTACGAGTACCTCAATCGCCTGAGGATCTGCAAGGCCCTTCTCGGTTCAGTTGAGGAGCGGCAAGAGGCCCTCGCCGTCCGTCTTCTGGCCATTACCAACCTCGCCTACATCCACCCTGAGGCGTCGTTCATCGAAAAGGCACTCAAGCAGGATAACGACGAGCCTCGGCGGTTCCAGTTGGTGTACCAGCTGGCCGAGTTGATTCATCCATCTGTGGATGGAGTCCCGGACACTCCTCGCTGGCTACAGTCCATCGCGTTGTCACTCTTGGAGGCTATTGTGCCATTCAATACCAAGCATCCAGACGTTCTGTCGGCACTGAATGCGAATGTCAACCATGGCGTTCTTCTCTACGTCATTAGGAAGGCGGTAGCGGAGATGAAGGAAGACCCTGCGGACGATACCGAAGGCCGCCTAACCGAACAAGACCGGTGGCGAGACGCCCTCTTCTGCTTGACCCAAACTATCGCACTAGCCTCCAGAATCGGCCAAGACATGGCTGGTGCCGGCCTCATGGACATTCTGATCGAGATGCTGAATATCCGCTCCAATGTCGCCAGTCGAAACTACAGCATGGTGATCGGCTTCCTCGACAACCTCGTTTACCTTCACCAAGGAACCTTCCAGATGCTCACAAACGCCTCGGGCTTGGAGAGCATTGCCAATCTCATCATCTACACCGTATCCGAGGCTAAGACCCTGGTCGAAGCGGGTCGTGGCACAAGACCCGAGTTTCATGCCTCCTTGGTCGACTACGCGATACCATTCCACCAGCAGCAGACTCTGAAATGGCTCCTCAAGTTCATCCATCACGTCATGACCAACGCGTTTGCGGTTTGGGGCAACACGGACAGACTGTTGAGGAACCTGGTGGACAACTCTGCTCTACTCGGTAGTCTCCGCTCTATTATCAAGGACACGCACCTCTATGGCTCCGTAGTCTGGACAAATGCCGCCGCGTTGCTCAGCGACTTCATCAACAACGACCCCACCAGTTTCGCAGCCATATCTGAGTCTGGCATGATTCAGACGTTCTTGGAGACTTTGACGGGGCGACCGGTAGTTGTCGATCAGCCTTCAGCAGAGAAAGCCGATGCACACGAAGACGAGGATGACGCTCCCTCACCCTCTTACTCAGATGAGTCGGTGACCCTCGAGAGCGACGACCGGCCCCATCCCCCAACCCAGGCCGTGCTTGACGCACCCAGGGAGATTCCTCCCGCCCAGGGTATTCTTCCCTCCACCGAGGCTATCAGTGCCATTCCTTCGGTTCTGAACTCGCTCTCTCTGAACAATTCCGGCATGAGGATGGTGGTGGCGTCCCGAGCCCTCGAGAGCTTCCTGGAGATCTTTGAGAGTGCGCCCCATATCCACTGCATGGAGACTGATCCCGACTTGGCCCAGAGCGTCGGCAGTAGCTTTGACGAGCTCGCTCGTCATCACCCGGCCCTTCGGCCTGCCATCTCAAATGCCATTCTCGACATGGTCGCCCGGGTAGTCCACCTCTCCAAGTCACCGGCCCTTGTGGAGGCCAGTGGTGCCAAGCTGCAAATCACTGATCCAAACGGCGTCAAAGTCACTGCGGATCGTGCCTTGCTCGACAAGTCTGGAAAGGGCAAGGAGAAGATTGCGGACAACGACAATGATGTCGACATGGCCGACGCCAGCATCGTTCTTTCGTCCAAGTCCAAGGGACCCACCTCCCAGCACGGAGACATCACCACGCACATCTGGGCCGTCTCAACCTTTCTTCTCGCCCTCGCCGGGACCACCACTCTGAAGATGCCTTTCATCCGCGAAGGTGGTATCGAGCTCCTTCTTGATCTCATGGTGGCGCCCAGTCTCCCAAGCGGCTTCGGCGACACCCCGGCATCAAGAGTGCTATCGCAGGTCGCCTCACAGCTGATCGAGGCGAATCAGATCATAGGGCTGCCTTCCTTGCTAAACCGCATTCAAGACAACCTGCAGGAGCTTCAGCCGCTCGTCAATAGGGACAAGTCCCACCCCTTCTTCGCACCATTCATCATCCCCGACCTCTCCAAGGAGGATGCTGCCGGGAACTGGAGCCAGACAGTGCGCAAAGTGGCAGACGGCACTCCTGTTGTCAAGGCGTTGGTCAACCTGCAAACTCTCATTCGCACTTTGTACCAGGCTTTCCCCTTCTCCACGAGGGCGTACACAGTATCGCTTCCGCCGGTCAACGTCTATGACAAGTATACCCGTGTGCTCGAGGGCATGGGGCCCATTCTGGAGGAGATCGTCATCGAGGAGATGGAGATTGGCTATCTCGTCCCACCACACTGGACAAAGCAAAAGACAAAGGCACGGGCAAGCGCCAGTTCAACCACCGCCAGTGGCGCCACAGCCCTGGATGCAGAAGATGCTCTGGTTCCTGATGTTGCTCCACTCTCCCGGTCTGCCGGGGGCGTGGAACCGGAAGTCGCGGTAGAGACGAAGAATCTCTCTGGCGAAGAAGCGGCGAGTACGCAGTTCAAAAACTTCCACAACCTCTGCGGCCTTCTTCACTCGATGCTGCCTTCGGCTCTGCCCTTCTTTCAGAATCTTGGCAGGGCTCTACTCTCGCGTCGCACGATCGATAGCTACACCCGCGGTCACCAAGTCGGCCTCACGTCTGTTCTAGCAGAGACGATCCTCAAGCAGCTCCGGCCTGATATCGAGGAGCCCGCCCACAAGAACTTCCATTACTGGATTGTCATGTTCCACACGATTCATGAGGTGCTGATTGACTCTGCGAAGCCAACCGATCGGAGCGGATCTCAGCTCATCGCGCCTGTTCTCGCTGCATTCAAGGAGCATGGTGGATTTGAGGTGCTGAACGCCATGCTCCAAAAGTTCGCCAATGTGGTCTGTAAGGCCGGATCCGAGGGCGAAGAGGCCAACAGAGCAAAAATGGCGGCGGTGAGCATGAAGAAAATCCTAGAGATCTACTCGGTCGTCGTCAATGGGAAGAATGTCGTGGAGTCGGTCACTCCGACCGCCCTCTCCCGCCAAGATCCGCCTGGAAGGGAGTACGGGAACGTGCTGGTTGTAGAACTGAGGATGATCATCCTGCCGGTCATCCGGGAGCTCTGGGAATCGGAAGATTTGATCGCCAAGTCTTCGACGGAGGTCCTCGGCAAGATTATCGACATCCTCAAGGCGATCGCCGGTGCCGACAACGAGACGAATGTCCCTCGCCGATCTGACAAGACGAAGTCCCCGCAGATATTCAAGGACCGCAAACCTCCTCCTCACTTCGCCTGGTCCTCGGCCACCAACCAGGACCAAGTCCAGAGTTTGACGCTTGCCTATGGCGACCAAGACCTTGCACGTGAAGCCGTCTATCGGGCCATTGGCAAGGCGGATGATTCTGCAGAGTACTGCAGAGCGCATCTCAAAGGCGTTGCCGGCAAACGCAACCCCATCCCGGAAGCCGAAGCTTATCGACCCTCAGCATCGCCAAAGGATCCCAAGGCTAGCGGCGCGAATTCGACCCCAGTCGCAGACCCGATGGCACTCGACCCAGCACCGGTTGTGATGGACGCACTCCCTGCCGTGTTTCCCGACCTTGTGCAGGACGAGGTCGTTCATGAAGAGATGGACGAGTCTGAGTCTGACACTGACGACTCTGACGACGACCAGGGTACCGCAAGCCCGCCTCCAGCTGGCCATGAGCCGTCCGAGGTTGCGGTGGCGAGCACGTCAACAGAACCCCGGCCACCCTCAGCCCAGTCTCCCCCTACGATTACAAGGGATGATCTTGACGAGGAGCGAGCCAAGCTCCGAAAGGACCTGATCGACCGATGCCTCGACGTCATTCGAGCGCACCCAGACTCGGTCTTTGAAGTGGCCGATCTCATCGATAAGTCGATCCCTAAGGGAGACCCCAAGGGAGACAGCGACCACAAGCGAGCCGAAGTTGGCGACGTTCTTGCAAACGCTTTGATGTCCTTCGCCTTTAACGACGACGAGGATCGAAAGGTGAGCGGACCGAGTATCGCGGCATATGCTCATCTGCTGTCCCTTCTTCTTCGCGACAAGGCATTCTTCAACGCGACCGTGCCAATTATCAAGGAGAGCATTGACGATTACCTCGGGTTTCTCAAGCTCCCGTCAGCTCATTCCGGCGAGGAACTATCTCCGTGGATACCCTATGTGCTGCTCATCTTTGAGCTTCTCCTGGCGGACGATGCGCTGCCAGTGGAGGCCAAGTGGAAGCCACCCACCGGCGAAGATGACGAGGGCGAACTGCCAGTTCTGGTCCCCAGAGTGAGCAACTTGTCCGCGGACAACAAGAATGACCTCTTGGCCGCTGTCCTGGAAATTCTTCCTCGCATTGGCAAGGAGGAGTCGCTGGCCATTTCGGTGCTCCGCATCCTGGTCATTCTCACGCGTGACCGCCGTATGGCGAAGACGGTGGCCGACAAGAAGAACCTGCAACGGCTCTTCCTGATGAAAAAACAGCTGTCCGCCCTTGGTGCCGGTCGCCTCAGGCAGTCTCGGGTCACCGACAGCATCATTATCGTACTTCGACACATTGTCGAGGATGAAAAGACAATCCGGCAAATCATGCAGACTGAAATTCGACAATACCTGTCCAATCCCAACGCCCAACGTAACGGCCGGGGCAGCGAGATCGGGACCTATCTGCGCCATCTGTCCCATGCAGCCCTTCGCGATCCTGAGCTCTTCGTACAGGTGACGGTTGAGACCGCAAAGCTTTACCGATACAACCCCCCAACGCCCGACGCGCCACTCAAGCAGGTGTTGTTGGTTCTGAGAGACCAGCTCCCAGACTCGGCATCTCCGCCGAAGGACTCGTCAATTGACCCGGCAGTCCAAGGGACGTCAGATCTCACTATTAGTGACGACAAGGCTGCCGGTGATGTCAAGCTCACCACCGAGTCGACGGACAAGGAGATGCCCGACGCGCCCAAGACCCCTGGCCAGGAGCTCAAGCGACCCAACTTGACGGATCCCGATGGCGTCGTCCATTTCCTGCTGTGTGAGCTTCTCAATTACCGGGACGTTGAGGATAAGGAATCCCCGACCCTCGTTGACAAGGACCCTCGGGAGATAACCGAAGCATCCTCATCCTCGGCTGATGCGCCGTCTCCAAGCGCGAGAGACTCCACAGGCGAGCCGAAGGAGAAGGACAAAAAGACGAGCAAGCCGGTGTTCAAGTCGGAGGAACACCCCATCTTCGTGTATCGCTGCTTCCTCCTCGACTGCATTGCTGAATTGCTGCAGTGCTTCAATCGCGCCAAGGTTGAGTTCATCAATTTCAAGCGTAGCGCGCCGGTCCAGAACAGCACGCCCATCAAGCCACGCACGAGCGTTCTGAACTACCTCCTGAGCGACCTCCTGTGCTCCTCGCACACCCCTACCCCGCTGGATTCCGTCACCCTTAAGAAAAAGACGGCATATTCTCAGATGGCGGCGTCCGTGCTTGTGTCTTTGGTGACAAGAACAGGAGAAAGGCCCCTGGACCGCACCAGCGACAACTTTGCGTACGATGATGAGCCCGACCTGCTCTTCGTCCGTCGCTTCGTTCTCGACACCATTTTACGCGCTTACAAGGATGCCTCTGTTCCCAGCGAGCCGTTTGAGGTCCGCTACCAACGCATGGTCTGTCTCGCTGAGCTGATGAGCAACATGATCGGGGAGAAGGATAAGGACTCTGCCCCAAGCAACTCCAGAGGGATGGATCCCGGCAGCAGATCGCACGCTCAACTCAAGCGCCTCATGTTCGAGAAGGGGTATCTGGCCGCTATGACCGCTTCCATTGCCGACATCGACCTCACATTCCCCAACGTCAAGCGCACGATCAAGTACATTCTTCGTGTTCTCAAGGCACTGACCAAGACAGGGTTCGAGCTGAGCCAGTCGGATGTCATGCCCATCACCAACGCGGATCAACCCGAGGATGACTTCGCTTCCTCGTCTTCACTTTCCGACGTTGACGACGATCGCGAGGAAACTCCCGATCTCTACCGAAACTCCACACTAGGGATGCTCGAGCCCGGTGGGGAAGACGATTTCTCAGAAGGCTCCGATGATGGTATGAGCCCTGATTGTATTTTTGGTGGCTTGAATGCTGACTTTTTTTGCGATAGATGACGAGGACATGTACGACGGCGACCAATACGACGATGAGCTCGATTACGGCGATGAGATGTCTCAAGATGGGGAGGACAACCCGAGCGATGACGAGGATGACGAGCTTGGTGAAATGGGCCCTATCGAAGGCCTCAGCGGTGAGCCCGGCGTTGTCGAGGTCATTATGGGCGAGAATGATGATGACGACGACGACGACGACATGGATGAGGATGACGATGACGAGCCTTCAGACGAGGACGATGACGACGAGGATGATGATGATCTTGACTCCGACGACATGGAGGAACTGGAGGATCAAATCCAGATCGTTGACGAAGAGGGTAACGCCTTGGCTGATGATGGTGGGTCGGGGTGGGAAAGTGAAGAAGATGACGAGCACGACGAGGAGGACGAAGAAGAGATGGATTACGAGGCCGAGGCTCAGGATCTTGACGAACACCACGTGGCCGAATATCACATCCCGGGCATTCTTCGCGCCGCTATGGAGGGTGATGAGGAGGAGGTTGTGCGCGAGTGGGAGACTCAGCTCATGGAAGGCGGAACGGAGGGGTTCGACTACGAAGAAGGTATGCTTTCCTCGAGCTTTGCGCGCAAGGGCTCTGCTGACTTGACCATTCACAGAAGAAGATGAGGAAGAGGATGTCGACGAGGACCTCTACTTCGACCAAGATCATCCTCGTAAGTAGTGGGGAGGCTGGGCTCGTTTGGTCAAATATTAACTTATCTTAGGCGATGAACATGCAGGTGCCAACATGACGGCCAGCCTTGGTTGGGACATCAACGTTGAGCCCTCGAATCGGCTCCGAGGACCTGGCGGTACCCGCAGCCCGTTCCCTAACCTGCCGCCACATCCCTTCATGATGGGAGGGCCCCGTGACCCGCTTGGGGGTAGGTTCCACTTTGTTCCTTCGAGATCAGTGTTCAGCACCCTCGCTGCCGCTATGCGTCGAAGCGTGGACCACTTTGCCGATACTCTTCATGCTGACACCCTCGCCCTAGTAGACTTTAGAAGCTTCATCCGCTCCGGTACTCACCCACGGCCCGTTCCCAACGGTGGCAATGATGGCGTCAATCCCCTCCTTGTCCCGAACCGAGCGATTCGCGATGTGGATTCGTCGCCCCGTGACAACAACTCTGGCGTAGTCCGCATTGGCGGCATGTCTCCTCTTCACGGTAACCCACTCGACGGCCCCCTTGCCTTCATCAACGACCTGGTTCAATCCTTGCCCCCTTCCATGGGTGGACGCGGACCTCACCAATTCAGCTTGCGGCTTGGAACCGGTAGTGGTGCCAGGCACATTGACCTTCCGCTGGCCATGCAACAAGTATCCCGCGAGTCGCGGCCTGAATCCAGACGTGAAGCGTACCAGGATCCTTCCCAGTCCGTCACCCCCCGCCCGAAATTCACCGTGGAGCGGTGGCAAACGGAGGCCAACATCGTCTTCTCTGCCGCACATCAGGACAAGGCTGCCAAGCTCCAGGCTGAGATTACCGGCAAGCTTGTGCCTGAGGCCATGCGTCAAGAGAAGGAGGCCAAGAAGAAGAAGGAGGAAGAGCAGCGAAAGAAGGAGGAAGAGAACAAGCGGCGCGAGGAGGAAGAACGCAAGGCGCGCGAAGCCAAGGAAGCTGAGGAGAAGGCTGCCAAGGAAAAGAAGGAGGCCGAGGAACGCGAGCGCGCTGAGCGTGAGCGCGCAGAAGCCGCCGCGGCAGCTCCAGAGCAACCAGAGGCACCCCCTGCCGAACCGACAACAGCTCCCCAGGCCATGGAAGGCGTCGAGTCACACCCGCCTGTCCCGTCACAGCCGGCAGCGGCCCCAACAGAACGCGTCGTCACGGTCATCCGAGGAGAAACTGTCGACATCACGGAGCTGGGAATTGATCCCGACTACCTTGCCGCCCTCCCAGAGGAGTTTAGGGAGGAAGTCATCGCCCAGACAGTCAGTACCCGCCGCTCTCAAGCCCGTGAGCAAGCTGCTGCCGAAGGAGAGAACACAGAAGTCTTCCAGGAGTTTCTGGAAGCTCTCCCCGACGAGCTCCGGATGGAAATTGTCCAACAGGAGCGACAGGAGCGACGCCGCCGCGAGAGAGAGGACCAGAGAAGACAGGCCGCCGCCGCCGGCCAGGATTCTGTCGCAGCAGACATGGATCCCGCCAGTATCTTGATGACCTTTCCGGAGGCCCTTCGAGAACAAGTGCTGCTTGACCAAGGAGACGATCTCATGGAGCATTTGCCCCCAGAGTTGGCCGCCGAAGCCCGTGCTATCGCTGTGCGCCACGGCCTACACGCGAGTCGGCCGCAGCCCACGAGCTCCCGGAGCCGTGACGCTCCTCGCCAGGTGGAGGCCAGTGGCCAAGCTGATTCCAAGCCTCCACGACGCAGCATTGTCCAGATGCTTGACAAGGCTGGTGTCGCCACTCTCCTTCGCCTGATGTTTGTGGCACAACAGGGATCCATTCGCAACTACCTGTTTGACGTTTTCCAAAATGTTTGCGAGAACCGACAAAACCGGCTGGAGGTGATCTCGTCGCTCCTCCAAATTCTGCAGGACGGGAGTACCGATATGGATGCTGTCGAGCGAAGTTTCAGCCACCTCTCGCTCAAGGCCAAGCAACCGAGGGAGAAGGATCCGAAGACGCCGAACAGCAGCCTCAAGAGAACAGTAACGTTCAGCACCATCCCCACTACGACCCAGCCAATCTCGACCAACTCGGACGTGTCGCCCCTTTTAATCGTCCAGCAGTGTCTTGACCTGCTCGTGAGTCTTACCAGTCACAATCCTCACGTCGCATCGCTGTTCTTGACGGAGCACGAGATCTTCGCTTCGACTCTTAAGCGCAGCCTAAGCCGCAGGGGAAAGAGCAAAGACCAGAACAGCAAGGCCCACCGATTCGCCATCAACTCCCTCTTGAGCCTGCTTGACCGGGATATCATCATGGAAAGCTCGTCCGTCATGCAGCACCTGGCAGACCTGTTGAACAGGGTGACCTTCCCCCTCCAGAACTTGGGGCGGCGCAAGGAAGCCGAAGAACTGGCCAAGAAGCTCGAGCTCGCAGCGGCAGCAAAGGCCATCGAAGCTCCTGGTGATTCTGCTGGTCCCTCCGATGGCCAGACGCCTGCGGAGCCGGCTGCCGCGGCATCCGCGCCGGCCTCTACCGAGGAGCCTCAGCCTACGGCCGAGGGCTCGGCGCCGCCCGAGACCGTTGCCGAATCCTCGACGGCAAAGGAGACCAAATTAGAAGAGAAGAAGGTCCGACAGCTGACACCGCCAACAGTCTCCGAGCACAACCTCAAGTTGGTCATTAACATTTTCGTCGCTCGGGAGTGCAGCTCCAAGACGTTCCAAAACACCATTTCCACAATCAAGAATCTCTCCAACATCCCTGGAGCCAAAAAGCTCTTCGGCGAGGAGCTGGTCCGCCAGGCTAGGGTCCTCAGCGAGAACATCCTGACCGATCTCGACGAGCTTCTGCCCCACATTCTCAAGGCTGAGTCTGGCACCGAGATTCAAGGAGTCGCATTGGCCAAGTTCTCCCCCGGAGCGTCCGAGCAGAACAAGCTGCTTCGGGTCCTTACGGCACTTGACCATCTGTTCGACAACAAGGGCAAGAAGTCGGGCAGCAAGGACGACGTTGAGGTCAAGGAGAGCACTAAGGAGGATCTTCTCGGCTCGCTCTACTGGAACCCTACTTTCGGCACCATGTGGGAGAAGCTGAGCGCCTGCTTGAGCGCCATCAGGCAGCGGGAGAGCATGCTCAATGTCGCCACCATCCTCCTGCCGCTTATCGAGTCGCTGATGGTGGTGTGCAAGAACACCACGCTGACCGAATCATCGCTTTCGCAGAGCAAAGAGATGCTTTTCTCCAGCCCGCCCCCCGAGAACCGCATCGCGGGCTTGTTCTTCACCTTTACCGAGGAGCACCGCAGGATCCTCAATGAGCTGGTACGACACAGCCCCAAGCTCATGTCGGGCACCTTCTCCCTGTTGGTCAAGAACCCCAAGGTCCTCGAGTTCGACAACAAGCGCAACTACTTCAACCGGAGCGTGCACAACAAGGCCAGCAACCAGCAGAGCCGAAGCACATACGGCCCGCTGCAACTCCAAGTCCGTCGCGAGCATGTGTTCCACGACTCGTTCAAGGCCCTGTACTTCAAATCGGGCAACGAAATGAAGTTTGGCAAGCTCAACATCCGCTTTCATGGAGAGGAGGGCGTCGATGCAGGCGGCGTTACGCGCGAGTGGTTCCAGGTCCTCGCGAGACAGATGTTTGACCCCAATTACGCTCTCTTCATCCCTGTCTCGTCGGACCGCACGACGTTCCACCCCAACAAGCTCAGCGGCATCAACGATGAGCACCTCATGTTCTTCAAGTTCATCGGGCGTGTCATCGGAAAGGCCCTCTACGAGGGGCGTCTCCTCGACTGCTACTTCAGCCGCGCAGTCTACAAGCGCATCCTTGGCAAGGCCGTGTCCGTCAAGGACATGGAGTCGTTCGACCCCGACTACTACAAGTCCCTTGTCTGGATGCTTGAGAATGACATTACCGATATCATCGTTGAGACGTTCTCAGTTGAGGACGACGAGTTTGGTGCCACCAAGGTGGTGGACCTGATTGAGAATGGCCGCAACATTCCGGTCACGGACGAGAACAAGAACGAGTATGTGCGCTTGATCGTGGAGCACAAGCTGCTCTCATCGGTCAAGGTGCAGATGGAGCACTTCCTCAAGGGTATGTTGGTATGGTTGATGTTGTGTGAAATACACGGGCTAACATGGTCTCCCAGGCTTCCACGAGATCATCCCCGAAGAGCTCATCGCCATCTTCAACGAGCAGGAGTTGGAGCTGCTCATCTCTGGTCTGCCGGACATTGATGTCGACGACTGGAAGAGCAACACCGAGTACCACAACTACACGGCAGCGTCGCAGCAGATCCAGTGGTTCTGGCGGGCTGTTCGCTCATTCGACAAGGAAGAGCGAGCCAAGCTTCTGCAGTTTGTCACGGGAACATCCAAGGTGCCCCTCAACGGGTTCAAGGAGCTGGAGGGTATGAACGGCGTCAGCCGTTTCAACATCCACCGCGACTTCGGCCACAAGGACAGGCTCCCCAGCTCTCACACTTGCTTCAACCGTAAGCTGCCGAACCCCTTTGACAATTTATACCCCCCCTTGCTAACTTGTTCGGCAGAACTTGACCTCCCCGAGTACGAGAGCTACGAGATTCTTCGATCACAGGTTCTCAAGGCCATTACTGCGGGCAGCGACTATTTCGGATTCGCGTAGATGGGTGGCAGTCGTAGGAGGAAAGGATGGGATGGATCGGGGATCATTGCATTGCATGGTAGGGCAGAGGGTACGCCCGGGGAGGTAGCATGACAGGGAGGGATGGCATAAATTGCCAAATCTGTCACTTTTGGAGTTGTCGCGCGCATTGGGTTCTCTATATTTTCAGAGAGCAACGGGGGGGGAAGGCGAAACTTTGGGTTGTAAGGTTTACGGGATCGGCTTTTGCGAATTCTCAACGAGAAGCTGGCGAGGAGGCGGAGTGCAGGCCGTCCTCCTCTGCTGCGGTTTTCGGAGCGAGTCGACGTATTACGGCTTAGCTGTTTTATAGATAGGACAAGTCTGATTTCTACTATTTGCGTGGTGTGTGATGTGACATGTTTTTGCTTGTGGTTCTGAGGTGTGTTGACTGAGGGGTCTTTTTGGACGGAAGGGGAGACATGTCCAGGCTGAGAAAAGCCCAGGAGCGCTAAGCAGATCGAGATGGCAAAGTTCACCAGATGTGACCCCCACCTCACTCGCAACCCCAAGAAAGCCAGAAAGGTTCTTGCTTTGCGTGGGGCAGGGCGGGGCGGTCAGCTGGAGGAAAGTGGGGCTGTGCTGTTGCGGACCCACCTTTTCTAGCCCGCGGGCGCCGGCACAACAAAATTCCCCCAAACTTTTCGCCCACATTTCCCAAAATCAATTGCCCGCTTCGAATCTCGCACTCCCACAACCGACCAGCCGACAACCCACCCCCCGACGACAAGTTGAGGTGAGCCACCACGCCAGCACCGCCATCTCCCATCAGGAATTAACGTTGATCTCCAGACTTCGACAAGATGGGTATCTCCAGAGACTCTCGGCACAAGCGCTCCCACACGGGTGCCAAGCGAGCGCAAGTTCCTCCCTCTCCCGCCGCCTGACACTCCTTCACCTCTCGACGTTCCTTTGCTAACCAGAGTGTGTCTGCAGTTACTACCGTATGTCCCCCTCCTCGAAATAATACAATACTCGAAGGTCCGCTTGGAAGGTGTCTGTCGACGTTTCGCTCCGGCGAGACGCCGGCCGGCACCGACCCCTCGCGTTCTGAGCCTGTATCTCGCTTTGGAAGATCCTTGATTTTTCTAACAGCGTGGCAGGGAAGAAGAGAGCCTTCGAGGCGGGCCGCCAGCCCGCGAACACCCGTATCGGTGCCAAGCGCATTCACACCGTCCGCACCCGCGGCGGTAACCACAAGTACCGCGCTCTGCGTCTCGACTCCGGCAACTTTGCGTGGGCCTCCGAGGGCGTCACCCGCAAGACCCGTGTCATTGTCGTCGCCTGTAAGTTGGACAATATTTTCGGGGAGGCTTGCCTCTGGGACTTGACTGACGTGGCTGGGTAGACCACCCTTCCAACAACGAGCTCGTCCGCACCAACACCCTCACCAAGTCGGCCGTTGTCCAGATCGATGCCGCGCCCTTCCGTCAATGGTACGAGGCTCACTACGGCCAGCCGCTCGGCCGCCGTCGCCAGGTGAAGCAGGGCCAGGCCGTTGAGGAGGTCAAGAAGAGCAAGTCGGTTGAGAAGAAGCAGGCCGCTCGCTTTGCCGCCACCGGCAAGGTCGAGGGCTCCATCGAGAAGCAGTTCGAGGCCGGTCGTCTCTATGCTGTCATTGCCAGCCGCCCCGGCCAGTCCGGCCGCGCCGATGGCTACATCCTCGAGGGTGAGGAGCTGGCTTTCTACCAGCGCAAGATCCACCACAAGTAGAGGGTGCGAAAGGGAATGGTGTCATGGCGGCTGGGTTCGGGTGCGGATTAAGCACAGGGCTTGCATTGGCTTTTTGCCGGGGTGTTGAGGGACTTGTTTTTTGCTTGGTGCCCTTCGCCTTGCCAGGGGGAAGAGCGGCGACGGCATCTCGTTTTCCAAGTTCACCACCGGAACAGGAAGGGAATGGGTTTAGGGCAACGGAAAATGCGAATACCACCAATCAAACAGCCGTCTGAACCATTGATCTCACTTTGTCTGTGATGCATCTGTCTGCCATATCTTGAGAACAGTGTTCGTGGAGTTTTCTGTTGGCAGCAGCCGGCTTGCCTCAGTACGGCCGAGGGCTTTCGATGCTCCATGCCAGCACGATGGTGGCCTTGAATACTCACCCAGTTTGTCAAACATCCCCGATGCAAGTGGTCTGGACATTACAGCTTTATGCATCCGAGGTTTCATTCCACGCCCAACGCGTATCGTCCCCTCACCCGCCCTCTTTTCTATCATCTCCACGCATCCAGTCAACGATCACCCCCCTCCCAACGCCCCATGGGACAAACCTCCCATCTCCACCATACATACACTCATGAACCCAGACATGATGGAATGAGTGGTGATCAAATGCTCAGCATAAATCGTCCGCCTGTGTCTGCCTGTGTCGGCGGGCGGGTTGTATAACGTCGCTGCAAAACAAAAAAAAAGAACAACAAAATACAATGTTCCTTTTTTTTTCTTCCTACCCATGATGCATGAAGTTCCCCGGCCGGCCGTATCCCTGGCCTGTTTATACCTGTTCGTACACACACACACACACACGATACCTCGATTCAGTCAAACTGCCGCTTCAGATCCGTCCATTTCCGCAGCAGCGTCTCGTGCTGCGAGTTGATCTACACCACAACCGTTAGCTGTCTGTGTTGACCGGGGAGAGAGAGAGAAACGTACCTCGGCATACGACATCTTTGTCTTGACCAGCGTCTCCTCGAGCTCCGTCATCTCCTTCTCGAGTCTCTGGTTCTCCTCGTGCACCTTTTCGTTGCGCTTCATCAAGTCGTCGCGCTCGAGCTTCCACGCGTTCTCAATCTCGACGGGCTGCTTCTCAATGACGATGCGCAGCTCCTGCACCTGCGTCTTGAGGCTCTCGTTCTCGTCCTTGAGGTCCTGGTTCTCCACCTTTGTGTGCACCAGCTCCGTCGCTAGCTCCGTCTGCTCGAGGTCCGCCGCTTCGATGCGCTCCTCGAGCCGCCGCAGCTTGAAGGCGTAGTTGGAGTTGGCCGCCCGCAGCGTCTCGAGCTCCGTCTCGCGCTCCTTTTCGGCTCGCGTCTTCTCCTCCCACTCGGCGGCGTACGCCTTCAGTAGCTCGGGCGTGATCTTGACTTCGCAGGCGTCGCGGACGAGCTGGTCGGCGCGGTAGACTTCCTTGTCGATGCTGCTGGAGCTGCTGCCGAAGAAGCCGTTCTCGAGGATCGAGTTGGACGAGGGAGAGGCGTCGATGTAGACGTCGAACAGGCGGTCTTTGAGGAACGTGGTGAGCTGGGCCATGTCCGACATGGCGAGGAGGGTGGCGGCATTCTTTTGCATCAACACGATGCCGAACTTGATGATGGCCGAAAGGCCTTCGGAGAAGATGAGGTCGTAGATCCGGAGGACGAGCTGAAGGGGGAAGCGGTAGGCGAACAGGGTGAGGAACCACTGGGTGGCATATAGGTGGGGCGAGATGCCTCGTCGGTGAAGGTGGCAGTAGAGGGCAGGCTCGAGGTCCTCAAGAAGCCTCTCGAACTGGTATAGGTGCATATGCAGACCGGGCATGTCCTGGATGAAGAGCTCGCGGAGGTGATACTGGTTCATTAATCGTACAAGTAGACAGAATGCCTCTTCTTCGGGCATCTGTTAACAACGTTAGCAACACGGCATGCCCAGGTTTGGGGATGGTTCATACGTTGAAGAGGATAGGCATAACAAGAAAATTCATGCCCTGCGCATAACCCACACCCTCGTCGAACAGAGCATACGCCTTGCACACGCCAAAGAGGCCCTCCTGGAGCCCTTGAGCGGCGGCAAACTTGGAATAGCTGGTCCTCGCACCGAGATCCCTGCGAATGGTCTTTTCGAGCTTCTGCAGCATGACCAGGTCCTCCTTCTTCTTCTTTTGCCGCTCGGTGGCTGCCAGAATCTGGGCTCTCAGCAACACATCCGAGTCCTTGTCGGTGGGGGACGGAGCGCCATTCCCGTTGGGAGCAGAGTGCTCAGAGTGGACCGAGGAAGCTGACGATGCCGACTCCTTGGTGCTAAGGTTACCACTGATGGAGGTGCCATTGCTCAGCCTGTCCTTGTCCTTCTCCGTGCCTCTCGCCACAAGCTCCCGGTAGACGTTCTCGAGCTCCTCGTTCTTGCTCTGGGCCAGCACCTGCCAGATGACGCCGCGGATGGCATTCGGGATGCCAGTGGCGATGGCCTTGTTCAGCTCCTCGGCGCTTGTTCGGGCGACGGCGGCTGGTCCCTCATTCACCACTGATTGCCACAAATCCCAGTCGACTGGGACGTCAGGGAATGACGATGGCCCAGCTGCAACCCCGGAGGCTGTGCCAGGTGCAAGGGCTGGATTTGGGCTCGGCAGAGGCGACGAGGGCGGTTGGATGCCCAGACCCGCGTCCTTGCTGTCGTCTGCAGGCAACGTGAGGGTGGTGCCGGTCTTTTCGTCTTCAATGGGAATCCCTGCTTCCTCGCGCATGCGGAGTAGCTTAAAGCGGTCCTTGAGGCTTCCCGTCCCGTTCAACCCAGATTGCTTTTCCTCCTCCAGTTTGCTCAGCATCATCTCGGGGTTGCTCGTCATGGTAGCCACGGAGCTGGCGGTATTTCTCCTCGGGGAGATCAGGACGGGTGCCGGGGTGTGGTCTTTCGATGTATTCCTCGAGAGCCAAGAAAATGGACTCGTCAATTTCCTGCTCATCGGCGCGGGTACGGGTGCGGGGGCTGTCGGGGCAAGAGTCGCCGACGTGCTCTTGGGTGGTGATTCGCTCGTGGGCGGCGGCGACCAGGGCATGGCTGGCAGAGCACTTGTGATGCTGCTGCTAAAGGACCTGGTCTTGGACGCCTCCTTCTCGACGACGGGGCTCTTGGCTGGAGACATGTCAGCACCATCCTCATGGAAACCCCTTCCCCGAATGGACTTGCCTGGCACGGGGGAGGGTGCGGCCTGGTCGTCGTCCAAGTTTACGGTGTCGAGACCGGTCACCGACGTCTGCGATATCCGGAGGGACTTTTTCCTTTCGGGCGAGTCTGGTTTGGCGTCGGGGATGGCGTCGGGCGAGGCTTCATCGTCGACGTCGGGAACAGGGGGGCTGTTTGTCGTTTGGCGGTTGAGCGAGGGCTTGCGCTTTGTCAGAGATCGCACTGAGGCGTTATCGACGGCGTCCTCAAAGGTTTCCGTGTCCTGTACAACGGGGCGCAATATCAGCAGCCAGCCTCGGTGTGCAGCATGTGCGACCCGGCAATGCAATGCAGTGGCCACGAGGGAGCGAGACCTACATTTTCCTTATCCGAGCTGTCGGCCCACGCCGTCTTGACCGGCTCCGGTGAGTTGGGGACAGCGGGATCCGCGACCGCGACGGCAGCATCCTGTGCAGACATGGCTCCCGTTCCCAGGGCCGAGGGCGGCGGCTGTGATGCCCGTTCTGGCGGGTGTCGGTGTCGGGGCAGTCGAGGGAGAAGCTGGTCGGAGGGCGTCACGCACAGGACCGTGTGGCCATGTGGAGGGGGGTTTACCCGACACGACAATCTCGAGTCCGGTGGGTGGGAGGAGCGAGTCGAGTCCGATAGGAGGCGGAGGGACGCGGGCGCTGGATGGAATCGTGGCGTGGAACGCGGCGGGATGGATCTCTCAGAGGGATGGACGATAGAGGGGGATCGACAGCCGGAGGTGCAGGTGACGAGGTGGGAGGCGTGCAACTGTAGGTGAGTCGGTGATTCACAGAAGCCAAATGGAAGTTTCAGGAGCTCTTGGTGGAATCGTTGCGGATGATACAGAGAGGGGGTAGGTTGACCGTTTGTATCCCGTGCCTCTCCTTTCCCACCGTTCGCTAGAAGCTGTCCATCGACGTGTTTGATTTAGCGGCCCCCCTGCCGAAGCGGGAGTGCACTGCCCATTCCGGACTAAATCCGTGGGTCCATTCGGCTCCCTCTCAGCTGGCAACCGCTGAACTGCAGCGGCTCTCCAGCGCCCAACGAGCCCTCGAGCCCAACACCGCACACCGCACAAAGCAGCGGCCGAGGGGCAGGCCCGGGCAGCAAACAATGAAATTAAATCTCCATTTCCTGGGTCATTACAACCTCGCTCCCGCTGCCCCTCTTCCGCCTCCACACCTGGTTTTTCCTCTTCTCCTAAATTGCTTTGAGGATATGACCCTTTCTCTCCCGTCTCTGGGCACTGGGCCCTCCTTGCTCACAGGCCCCTCCCAAGGTGAATGATGACGCGCCCACCACGTCGAATTCTGGACAAACGGTAAACAATCAAAGCATTTGCTCCGTGTGGGCTCAAGTTGGCGTCATAAAGATGCCGGCTTTGATCTCCCATGAACATGGACTTTGCAACAATCCATTGATCGGCAAGCTGGCCTTGTGAAAGTCGAAAATGCGGCGCTGTTCCGGAAGGGGAAGCGCACGTGCATCTGAAACATAACGGTGCCAGGGGCTCGACTACCCCTGGACGCCAAATTTAGAAGTGTTCTCCAGGCTCACCGTCCTCTGAGGCTCAAAGTCTGACCTCAGTCTGCAGAGCCACAAATGGCAGGCTGCGGCTTTGCACGCAGCCAAGAAGATCCGTACACAGGAAATACAGAGGACTGCCCGGTATTCTTCAACAATGTTCCGTAGGATCAGGTAGTCACACAGCGACGTCTGGCCGTTGATCCAGCCTCGGTTTACAACATCAGACTCCACTCTTGACGACGCCATACCCAGGACCTGGAGTTTGGAGTGAACATAAACCCAATCCAAGAGCAGTTCGCAATCTCTCGGCTGGTAACACTCTCAATGTCGGGCCATCGTCCTTCCCACTGCTCTTGCCTCCCGAGTTCGAAATTTGGAAAGCGAAGACGCCTCGCTCCTTCCCAGAGCCCCCCCAGAGGCCCACATATTCCAGAGCATAAACCCCCCCTCGGATGGTCCCTCTTCCTTTCTTCCGCCGTCATCCTCCCCCCCCCGAGGTCTTGTTCTTCTCCAACCTCACAACACATTGAAGCCCGTCACCTTTGCCCAGGGCATCGGACGACGTCCCACGCCTCGCTCAAATCGAGTTGACTCGGTCAAGCAGATGTCAATTTTGGGATTTCTTTCTGCCACCCAGACTTGAACCGTTCTGCACCCTCTTGTCCAGAATCATCGCGGGGAGGCGTCCGACCTGACACTGGAAGTCCTCTTGCGTCGGCATGCGGCGAAGAGGTCATCATGGCAAACAGCAAAAGCTTGCCCGCCTTCTCTACTGACAGAGACTGGACCGATTCAAGTCCCGGCCAGAGCAAGGGACCCACCCCCCCTATCCCGTTTATCGACAGCATCATCCAGTCCAACACAAGCCCATCTAATCCAAACCCCCTCAACCAGCTGCCAATTCCCCTCCATCCCCCAACAGCAAAGAAAGTTAACAAAAAGCTCACCGCCCAGCCATTAGGAGCTGGTCGGCTACGAAAACCCAGGAGGAGGGGTTTTCACATTGGTTCGAACTCGGGGGGTGCCATCGCCGTTGATACGATCACGGTAGATGGGCCCAGGAGGGGTGGGAGGTGGCGCCCATGACCGCTCAACCACGGCGGCCACTGGGGGATCTTGGCGATGGAAAGGGGTGTGTAAACAGAGCCTATATAGTACCTAGGGCAGCATGGCATGCAGTGTTTTCGCAGCTCGTTCCCAATTTGAACAGTTCCTATCAGGGAGAAAAAAATTGCGATCGGTAATCATTCACCTCTCTCTCTCCCCGACGGCAGGCTACCAAGAAATTCAACCGACATTGCCTTCATTGGTACGGCTTTGTTCTCCGATCTCAACCCCTGAAGTACCACTACCCCATTCGAGAACCGCCCCTAGATATCTCCCTCCCTCCCCCCAACCCTCACCATCGCCTTCCCAAAATTCCCCCCATCAAACAACTCAACAAGCCCCTTCACCGCCCCCTCCAGACCTTCCACGACATGAATTCTCCCCTTCACACTCCCCTCCGCCAGCCATGCCCCAACCTTCTCCTGATGCTCAACCCTCCACTTGAGCCCAAACTCCTCATCAAAAACAATAAACCCCCTCATCAGCAACCTCTTATCCACCACACACAGCAAATTCCTCACCGGCTCCCCCTCCCCCAACGGCTTGTTATACGCCGTAATCATCCCACACGCCACGATCCGCCCCCCGACCCTCATGGCCGCCAGCGCCGCGTCCAGCTGTGCCCCGCCGACATTGTCAAAATAGATGTCCACCCCCTCGGGCGCCAGCCGCGCCAGCGCCGCCCCCGCCTCCTCGGTGCGGTAGTTGAACCCGCCGTGGAACCCGAGCTCGGCCGTGATGTAGTCCAGCTTGGCGTTGGTGCCGACCGAGCCGAGCACGCGCAGCCCGAGGCGGAGGGCGAGCTGGCCTACCATCTGCCCGACGGCTCCAGCGGCCGAGGAGATGAAGATTGTCTCGCCGGCGCGGGGGTGGGCGATCTCTTGCAGGGAGGAGTAGGCTGTCAGGCCCGGCATGCCGAGAGGGCCGAGGAAAAGGGGGAGTGGAAGGTTGTGGGGATTGGAGAGGGGCTGGAGGGTGCCCGAGGCAAGCTGGGAGGCGATGGTGGAGGCGGTGAGGGTGGTGTACTCTGCAAAGGGGAGGTCGTCGGCGAGAAGGAGGGTGGAAGGCGGGAAGGACGGGTGTGAGGAGCGGATGACGCGGGCGATGCCGGCGTTGGTGATGGGTTTGCCAATGGTGTAGGCAGGGACATAGGAATCAATGGAGGGGTCGCGGAGCTTGTCTGTAAGGAAGGGGTCGAGGGAGAGGTACTGTTGATAGTGCATGTGAGCATGGACAACATTTTAGTGAGTTGAAGGTGGTTTGGGAGATCCGGGAGCTCCTCGACAAGAAAAGAAGTCTCGGCTGACAAGGGATCGTGCACGTACTAGAAATGTTTGTTAGCAAAGGTCTCCCACATTAGAACTGGTTGTTTTCTCCCATCGGACCCCGGAGCTCGAGGATTTCTAGGAGAAGCCATCTGGATGGAGAAAAGTACGTACCGAGGATGGAGAGGGTTAGGCCGCCGGGAGGAGGAGGGGTCGAGAGGTCAAAGGGACCGAGGTCAGTGAGGGTGAGGTGGCCGGCGGAGGGGTCTGGGAGGCCATTGGGGGGTATGGAAGTGAAGAGGAGGGTTTTGTTGGTGGACATCTTTGTGGTCGACGGCGTTTGGGGAGTGGACTGGATGACGGTCTGGGAGAGGTGGGTGGATGGGGGAAATAGTTTGTCTCCGTCTCTGTCTGTAGCAGCACGGCTTTTACACCTCGAGACACATGGACAGTTTTCGGCATTCTGTCTTCATTTTCCTCGATTTTCTTCCCTTGATTGTCAACCTTCGAGAGGTGACGACTGCACCAGACATTTGTCAGCCGCCGTCAAGGTCAAGATCTTCAGCATTGTTGGTCGTTCGCGCTTGAGGTTCTCAAGGTCACAAATACGGCTCGAGAGAAAGATTCAAACTATCCCCGTTTAGGAGAAAACATTGCAAGTCTTGCATGAAAGGAACGGCGGGTTGCGGGCGAGGAGGTGCCTCGGGGATTTCTGGCCAATGGCATTACACGGATGCGTCGCCCTATATGCAAGCCCTGAAGCGAGGTTCTTCAGGCGCCCCCGGCTTGGCTCGGACACCCGTGTGTCACTGTGTACACCAAATGGATTATGTACCCTGGGATGATAACAGCAAAACTAGAGCTCTGTTTCGCTCTTTGAGACTTCCTTGTCGTGTTCAACCAATGGAATTTATCTTTTATCTCTTGAAAGAGGAAAGGATTCAAGCCAAGTACCTTGCCTCGAGGCGAGCTCTTCCGCCGGCCCCGTCTCCAGCCGTCGACCGGCATCACCTCCGGTTTCTCCGGTTGCTCCGCTGTCTTCGCTTCCAGCAAATGCGACTAGGTTTGTAACTTATGTTCACTTACTTAAGGTTGCCTCTTGCGATCTTTCTTTCAGTGGTCGGGGCTATGCGGTTATTCTTCATGGCAGGAACCGTAAACTGGGGTGCCTAAAGTGGTTAAGCCTGGCGCATGGTTCATGGCATCGTTGAAGGTGTGTCGGCAAGAAACTTCAAGTCACTTTGATATAAGACCGATTTCCTGTATTTTTACTACTAGAAGGCTCTTGGTGGATATGTAGGCTTCTGTGTAAACGGTGTCATTCTGCCGTGTCCTATTCTCTTGGACAAATGTTAAAGTCAGAGCATCAATCGCCCCCGATGGCATCCCGGGTAGCTTTGCTGATTGGATCGGAATATACTTCTGGTTTCGATCTGGATAGTATCTTTCGGTTTGTATAGCGACAACTTGCTGATATTGAGTAGAACGAGATCTGAAGAAGAGTGGTGTCACGTTTGTAGGAGTTTGGCTTCCGTCTGGAGCTATCTGGAAGCCACGCAAGCCACCGTGAATGTTTCGCTCCTTCCTCGCGGTATGGTTGTAGGGGTCGCTCAAAAAGATTTTCGCCTCTCCAGTATTTCGGTTTCAGTATCTAGCTGTCGTCGGCTTGAAAGTCACATTTGAACATGCCCTGGGTCTTCTTGAAGATTCTTCCACGAGGGGCAATGATCGTTCCTCTTGAGCGGCCAAGTCCCGAAGACTGGGAGGAGAAGCCGCCACACTCCTGTTTGTCATCATTAATCTCATCACACATACGCAGTGCCCAAATCTGGGATTAGGTTCCCAGGTAGGTAGGGACAGATGAACTCGAGAGATATAAGTATTCGTCAACGTTTATCTCATACAACCATCTTCATCTCGACTGACGAACATCATGCGTGGCCTGAATATCCCAAAACACCAAGAACCCAAAAAATTGCTCCCAAGAATCCAATCGCCATAACCCCCAAATTTTCATCACAAACGCCCGCCATCGCCCATGATAACATGTCATCCATCTTGTCCCCGTGAGACTCAAGCTCCAAGACCCCAACCGCTTGCCCCCTAAGCACCCAGTGACGACCAAACCCACCAACTCTCTTCCCCATGAACACCGCTCACTTGGTCGCTCCAGCGCCGGCAACAGGCTCCGCGGCCGCACAAAGGCCGACCAGATCCGATGCGACGCTCGGTGTCGGCCGGAGCCTGCTAATAAAGAAATATCCGCTGGAGCTCATCGATCCCGACTTCTTCCTCAACTTTGCCGGCTCCGATGTCATGGGAGCGCCCGGCGATGCGAGAGGCGGGGGAGACATGGGCGTCGACGGGCCCGAGTTGAAGCATCTTGCGCAAGGACAGCTCATCTTGACCGCGGATTTGTGTGAAGGCTGAGAGACTGCATCGGGGAATGAGGGGATATTTCAGCGTCTTGGCGGTGTTGGTCATCATTGGGGTTTCGGACATACCTGTCTGTGTTGGTCGTTAATGGTTTGCGAATGTGTACCGTTGGGAAATCGCACCTCAATGGCAGCCTTAGGTTGATGTCAAGTCACAAGAACAAAAGAAAAAAGAGAAACCAGGAACTACCCCCTATTGTCCCGAGCAGGCCCGAACCGCCCATCTATATACATGACCAACGTCTTGTCCTGCCGCCGGGCAGCAACCTAGTCCAACGCCAAGCCATCCCATTCCCAATCGTTCCTCGTTGGGCCCTATATGGCAGCTAGGCGGCCGGATAGTCTGCCGCCATACCGCCTCTCCCAACAACGTGACATATCACACAGTTCACCAAAATCACCAAACACCTTGTGAATCACACAAAGGGGGACCTCGCCATCTTCAAAACATGTCATCAAAAACGTCCTCCCTCCCTCCAAACAACCCCCGAAACACCATTCACCCATCTTCCTGGCGGTGGAAGACCAAAACACCTCCCAGCCCCTCCAACCTCCCAGACCAGGAGTCTAGAATCATCCCATCCCGCGATCCCACCTTACGTTGCCGCCTTCCCCCAACTTCCCCGCATTTTTTGGTTCAGCGAACGGCATCTCGTCCCATCGTGCCATCCCCCCATCCTTCGGCGGCTGCTGCTGCTGACCCTGCCTGCCCTATTCCAAAGGGTGCTGGTGTGGTTATCAGCAGCCGCAAGGGATCGGCAGTTCTAGACCGCGGCTTTTCCCATATTTCTAGCAGCTGCGGTATTTGGGGGGATGAGGGGGCGGCCTGTTTCGACGGAGCGATAGGTAATGGGATCATGAGGGGTCGTCCGGTCTCGCTGTCACAAATGCATTGTGGTCGTTGCCATGTGTCGTTATTTCATCCCGATGGGATGTCGTTGTCTTATCGGCAGTCGCTCCGCCCGGCGCTCCGCTCTATGTGAAGATGTGGTGACGATAAGGAGAACTCAGCGCCGATAAAAGAAATACTAGCATAATCGGACTTCATGTGACACCCCTCCAATGTGATCCTTCGGCTTCACCTTTGCGAGATATAGGGGTGGGGCTGGTGGGGACTCGCAAGTTTCGCTGGGGGTGGTTGCCAATCTGTGGCCTCGAAACCACCTGCACCACCGCACACAAGGACCAAGATCCCGTCTTCATCGTCTCTTTCATTCCTGCCTGTCGTTGCTGGTGCTGTTGATTCACCGCGACTATACGGACCACGGACCTGGCGCGACGCATAGTTGGGCGACACCCTGGTTAGGTCGGTACGCCTGGGATGCGAGGGTAGGTATTCGCAGTGAAGTAAACAATTCAGCAATAAAGAGCTCGCCGGTGCCTTAGGTTCCCAAGTCTATACATATGCCCCCCATCTCCATGTCTGGTTTTGCCTTGGCCCGCGGTCCTTCCCAATCGCAGCACCTCGGGCCCCCATTAGGTATTCGTAGAAACACACCGACAGCGCTTTAAATTCCGAGAGTGAACTCAACGCCAACATCGATGTCGCGAGCTGCAGGCAAAGAGTCAGTAATAAGCCAGCGAATGAACGCACTAAAAGGAATCCATGTTGGACTCACCCATCTTGACCACCTTGGAAAGCTGCACCGCCTTCTCCGCCGCGGTCTGGAGGTCGTCGATCGAGAAGATCTTGAGTCCCGAGTCGTTGATGAGCTGGTGCGCCTGCTCAACGTTGGTGCCCTGGAGACGGGCGATGATGGGGATCTTGAGGTTGAGGGACTCGACCGTCTGGATCAGCCCCGTGGCGATGGCGTCGCAGCGGACGATACCACCAAAGATGTTGACGAAGACGGCTGTCACCTTTTGGTCGCTCGTGATGAGCTCAAACGCCTCCTTGATGGCCGCCGGCGTGGCACCACCACCCACGTCCAGGAAGTTGGCGGGCTGCCCGCCGTTGAGCTTGATGATGTCCATGGTGGCCATGGCCAGACCGGCACCGTTAACCAGGCAGCCAATGTCGCCGTCGAGCTTGATGAAGTTGAGGTTGGACTCGGCGGCCCGTACCTCCTCGGGGTCCTCCTGGGTGGTGTCGCGCCACTCAAAGACCTCCTTCTGGCGGAACTCGGCGTTGTCGTCGAAGCCGAACTTGGCATCCATGCACATGACCTTGTGGTCCGACGTCTCCGAGAGGGGGTTGATCTCAATCTGGGTGGCGTCCTTGTCGAGGAAGATCTTGTACAGGTTCTGGATCGTCTTCCTGGCGTCCTCGATGCACTGCTCGCTGAAGCCGAGCTTGGTGGCGATGTCGCGCGCCATCTCGTCCGTGACGCCGACGTTGATGTCGACGTAGGTGGTGATGATGGCCTCGGGGTTCTCCTTGGCGACGCCCTCAATGTCGACGCCGCCCTGCGACGACGAAACGATGACGGGGCCCTGCGAGGCGCGGTCCATCAGGACGGCGAGGTAGAACTCACGGCGGGCGAACTTGCGCTCGCAGATGTAGACAGCGTTGCAGAGACGGCCGCCGGCGCCCGTCTGCTTGGTGACGAGCTTGTGGCCGATCATCTGGTCGGCAAACATCTTGGCCTCGGTAGGCGAGTAGATGACACGCACGCCGCCCTTCAGCCCGTTGTCAAAAGTACCCTTGCCACGACCACCAGCGAGAACCTGCGCCTTTATCACCATATCCTCGGTGCCGATCTGCTTGGCGACGGCCTCGGCCTCGGCGGCGGTGCGCGCCACGGCGCCCTTGGGAACGTCGATGCCATACTGTTGGGGGGGTGGGGGTGGTCAGCGGCGGGAGGGAATGAGGGGCGTGGGGAATGCTCACCTTGGAGAGGAGGTCGGCCGAGAGGTACTCGTGAATGCTCAGGGCTCTCCGTTGTTGCGCAAGGCCGGGGAGTCTGAGGCTGAGGTTAGGGGTGACCTGCGGGGGGGGGGCAGATGGAGTCAGTGGGCGTTTTGATGCGCGAAAACATGGCATTGGGCTGCAGCCTGTGCGGACGGCGAACGAACCTTGGGGCCGGCGAGGGCCGAGGCCAATGTGCGACTGCGACCGAGCCTGTACATGATGGCGGCGCGGTGGGGGATTGTAGGTGAGGATGGTTGGGAGAAATAGGGTTGGAGACTTGGAGTTGGCAGCGTCCCCTACTTTTTTGTCGTGTCAAATGACGCTCGATGGGGAAAAGCCATGGCCGCTGCGGCTTTACGCCACGGTACATGCCGGGCCAATCGACCACCCAATTGGCAGCCGCGCTTACTGTCTTCCGCCCAACTCCGCCAAACCGGCTTGATTGTCGGCAGTCTTATCAGTGAAACTTGACATCTCTGATATCAGAGCAGAGATCGATACTAGAAAGGCTTTGGGCTTTACCAGCCTAGGAATCTGTAGGTATTGTCGGTAGTCACCTATCTGCCTGTGCTGTGTATCTATCTGCATGTGAAAGCTGGGCTGTGGAGCAGAGATTTCTGTATGACGGCGACCTACCTCTCATCTGCTTCTCAAAACATTCGACATGTCGAGACCAGATGGACTCAAAATCAAACGCTCCTATGCAAAATGGATCTGTTAATGCAAATGTCGTTCTCTCCACAGCTACTAGCGTACTGCGTAGAAGCTGCACCTCAAGGCCAAACTTGATGCATTCGCGTAATTACACTGTAATTTCAGCTCTTCAACGTCCTGCCCCCTATTGGGCGAATCATGTCCTGGCCTTAGATAAGAATTTCTCGCTCAACATTGAAGTTCGCCCAACCTGGTCACATCATACGCTCACATTCAACTTCATCCACTCTGACAGCCTCTCACACCAAGTCGAACTGCCTCTTCAACCTTAAAGACCAACAACCCCCTCCCACGTTCAACTCACCCGACCAACCACCCTCCAAAATGCCCGACCCCCCCTCCCGCCCCCCTATAGCTCCCGTCCTCCCAGAACACACCAACACCGTCGCCTTCAACTTTTCCAAAAAAGCCAACCTCCTCGCCTCCCTCCGCTCCAAACATCGCTCCTCCCAAACCCAACCCACCACCACCACAACCACCACAACAACAACAAAAAAAGGCTTCTCCTCCCTCACCACCACCACCACCACAACCCCTCTCTCCACCACCACCCCCAACCCCCACCAACCCCAACCCCCCCAAACCGACGACCTAGACTCGGTCTTCCGCGCCCCCCCCAACGCCGGCATAGATTATGCCCCGCCCTCCTCCTCCTCTGGAACCAAAGGCACCACGATAGCTCAGGACGCCGAGACGCGGGTGCTGGCGCGCAAGATCCTGGGACGGAATGCGGCGCGGCAGGTGCAGGAGGCTAGGGAGGCGCGGGCCGGTCAGAGGGGGGTGAAGAGGCGCGGCGGCGGTGGGGTGGCGGAAGAGAGTGAGAGCGAGGAGGAGTTGGGGAGGAGTGCGGTTGGGAGGGCGAGGGCTAGGGGGGGTGGCGGGAAGGTTGGGGGTGGGGGTGTGGATTATCAGAAGGCGGGGGAGAGGGATGGAGGGGATGGGAATGGCTTGGTTGATGTTGGGGATGTTGAGGGGAAAGGGAAAAGCGAGGTTGTGGGAGAAAGGGCGGAAGACGTGGAATCGGTGCCGAGAGGCGATGACGAGGAGAAGCCAAAGAAAAAGAAGCGGAAGAAGAACAAGGGGACTGGAGTTGGTGGAGGAGAAGCATGAGGCACGAGCACAATCAGATGGAGCCGTGTCAACAGGTGTACGCTTGTATCAAAACATTAGCCCAGGATATTTTGGGAAAGACTACGCTCCGCGAGACTGGCCCCCCGTCTCTCCCTCCTCCCCTCCCACCCTGTCCGCCGTAGCGGCATGTCGCCCACAATAAATTCCCAAGAAATACCACCCATCCGCCTCGTCCGTCGTTTTAACCATCGTACATCCCCCCAGACAGGGAAAAAACGCACCTGCCCCTTTCCGTCCTATAGGTAGGTGATAAAAATGAAGCCCAGAGATGCAGAAAATACGCAAGTAAATCACCAGAAAAAAAGAAGAAAGAACCAGACTCGATACCCCCCCCGCCCATGCCCAGCTCAGTCCACGCATACAAGAGAGCCGCCGGAGATTAGAGAGATCATCCTGCCCAGCACATGGACACGAATGAGATGTGGACCGAGCAGACCGGGAGAAAAACAACAGCCAACGTCTAGACGTCCCATCATCCGCCCTTGCGCATGAAACCATAAGCGTTGTTCCGTTTTTGCTGCGGCCTGCGGCCTGCGGCCAAGAGATTGCTCCAGGCCATATTAAAAAAAACCAAGAAAATATCGCTCCAAGCATCGCAGCAAGGGTATGTGCGCGCTCGATTAAATACCAAATGTCGTTAGGTAGCTGCCTCCAAGTCGTGAGGATTCCGGCCGTTAGGCAATTCGAGATTACACGTCGTTTCGCATTCCGTGTGCGGTAGGAGGCCAGCTTGTCCAGACACACCGTCATTATAGCAGCCTCTTGCGCTTCCGGTCGTCGTCTCCTCGCGGATCCATGTCGTCCTCGTCGTCCCTCTCGGCGATGTCCGTCGGGTTGAGAATATGCGCCATGCTTCCCCTCCTCGTTGGCGGCGCGGAGTTGTCCCTTACTGAGAGGTTCTTGTTGTCCCGACCGGCCGAGTTCCACGACCAGCTCCCAAAGTTGTCAATGGGCGGGGCGTTGCCGTTCGAAAATGACGGGGGAGGGGGGGTTGTTGGCCTCGAGTGCGGTTGCGAGGATCCCTGCAGAGAGTAGTGGGAGAAGGAGTCTCGGGTACGCTGGTCGTCTCGCGTTCGCTGGTCGTCGGGCACGGGCGGGCGGTTTGGGGATGAGGGCCAGTGAGACGAGGGAGGCCCAGAGGCAAACGGTGGCGGGTTTGGCGTCCATCCATGAGCTCGGATATCGGCAGAGGTGTGACGTCGGGCTAGACTGCCGGGCAGCTCGAGATTGGCCAGCGGGTGAAGCCCTTGGGTCGGCGGAGGTGGTGGTGCGTGGGCACGCACGGTTACCGGCGAGGACTGTGTCGTGTTTCCGCCGATGGATCCGTATGGCCGGCGGGTGCTGATGGAGAGGTTTGAGGGCACCGAGGGGCGATAGTGATTGGGTCGAGAGTAGTTGGTCGCGACGTTGGGCCTCCTGGAATCGTCCTGGGGCATCTGCCGCGGCGACACGGGGGCATTTTCGACATTGGAGAAGTAGGAACGGGTGTTGGCGAAGAGCGGCTCGTGTGGTTCGTCGAGGGTCCGGAACATGTCCATTTGCCGTTGAACCTCGTTTTGCAGTGCGGATACTAAGAACGCATTAGGCTATACTGGGACCAAACACCACGACATGGGCCACTTACCGTCCCGATGTATCGGGTTATCAGGGTTGGGCGTGAGAGCAAGCACCGCCTGTGACAGCTCGCGATTAAATTGCAGCAACCGAGACACGGTGTCTGTGACAGCCTGGTGCTTGATGTTCATATAGTGCGCACTCTCCTCGTGGCGCTGAAGGCGCGCGCTCATCTCGTACAACGTATGCTCGATGTTGTTGAGCCGAGGATCGCCGCCTTCCTGCATTGGCGGCATTGGCTCCGAGGGCGTCCCGGGCTGGGATGGAGGCGGCTTTTGGTTGCTGTATTCTCGGTGCACGAGTGCATGACGGGAGGCTCGACGCTTGATCTCCCGCAACCCGACGAGATCGCCGCGCTTAAAGTTGCCGTTGCCGTGCTTGAACTCCCACAATGTCGCATCTGGATGCCCGTGCTGGAAAACATCGCTCACTTTCCATCTGTCAGCGGTGCCGCGGGCCGGGGAAGCTCCAGAATCTCCTACCTTTGTGGAACCCATACATGTTGAGCTGTCGAACAAAAGACGAGATGTTGGTGTGCTTGAAGTAGGACCTATCTCGGAGTCAGCGACGCCGTGGGGACTGGGCTTTTCGGTGGCTGGCATACGCAAGAACCTTGGAGAACTCGAGCGAGGGGTGCATGACAAAACTCTCCGACGTTGGCGTCCACGAGATCAAGTGCTGTATTGACTTGTCTTCCAACATACTGCGGCGCCGTCAGCATCAATAGCGGTAGGGGCGCGGCAAGGGGCGTCCGGTGGGGTCGCGTACTTGTAGAGCTTGTGGATGAAGGCCGTCTGGACGATCTTGGGTTGGTGAACCGCCGCGGCCGCAGCCACGGGGGCGGGCATCATGATGCTGTCGGGGTGTTCGTGGTGTTGCTGTTGTTGCTGCTGCTGCTGCTGCTGTTGCGCTCGTTCGCTCATGCCGTTGATGTTGATGCTGATGTTTACATCACTGTCGGGGCTCTTGGTCGCCGAGGGCGGCGCAGTCGAGTTGGTCGGCGTTGTGATCTCCATGGGCTCGCCGGGGGAGGGCGCGGACATCTGGATGGTGGGTGTAATAATGGGTATCGTTCTCGCACCCATTGAGTCTTCTGGCCCGTCGACCAAGTGGTTCCTGGGCACGCTCTCAGTCGCGGCGGCCATCTGCCCTGCAATGGATGCGACAAGAGTCAGCACACCTGCGGTCCGGAGTCGCACTTTGAAACGACGAGAGAAAAAAGCGAGCAGCGGGGGGACCCGCAAAGCTGGGGTGTCGCCGCATGCGCGCGTCCGGGACGGCACCGGGCACACCGAAGGGGGGGGGGGAGGGGGCCGGCCTACCTCATTGCTTCTCACAGCGATTGAATCTTGGTCTTGGACGCGTCTGGGGTTGCGGGTGTCGATGTCGGTGTCGGAGCGCCAACTCTTTGCAATCGCGGTGGTTCCTTGCTCGACCCTGTGGCTCCTGGCATGGACCCAGTCTCTTTCCACACGACAAGCGTCTCCCCCAACCTGAGTTCACAGAACGGCGACTTGCAGCGCAGCGCCGGACAGGCGGGCAGCTTCTCGGGCCTTCAAATGGGATATGCCGTGTTGCTGCTGCTGTGCATTTGCAGACGGCCTGGGGATGCTCGCGTTTCGGTCGGTCGGATCGGAGGGTTTGCGGCGCGTGGTGACCACTGACCACCGGGACAGAGGCGTGGGTGGAAAAAGGTTGGTCTGGAGGGCGACGGGAGGCAGTTCAGGTGCGAGGGTCTGAGAGGAGAGGGGGGGGAGGCCCGGTAGAAGAAGTGGAGCGGAAGCTGTTCTTTTTTGTCTCTCTTCGGCCGCCCTCTCTTCTCTGGTTCGGTGGCGCAAGGACTCGGGGCTAAAGCAAGCCAGGTCCTCCGCGCAATACGGCCACTGATTGGCAGAATCGAGGCGATCCGGGGGTGGAAGGGTTTTGGCAGTGCCAGTCAACTCCAGTATCCCAAAATGGCCCTGCTCCAGCTTCCAATGCTACCGATACACTGCACCTCCAACAAGAGCGGGGGGGTTCTGCTGGGTGCACTTTGCGCACTTTGCTGCTCCATGCAGTTTGCGATTGTCGAGTCCAACACCGGGCATGAGCACTGAGTACGGATACTGCGTATTCACTGGGCACTTGACGGGTGGGAGCCAGAGGGGATCGCCAAGGGAACCAGGAAGGGGAGGGAGGGGCTCGGGGGGTCAGGATATGGAGGATTGTGTCCAGATCCGTGCCGGAAACCTCTGAGCAGAGCTCTCACCTCAAGCACCACGGCACACACCCTGAATCTGATCCTCACCCTCACCCCGGCTCCCACCCGTCCTGGATCTCCTCAGGTGGCTTGTGCGCGTGAAGGGAACGCTCCATCCCGAAAGCGATGCAGTGGTGAGGGGTACAGGGATCTGGCGGATGTACTTGCTGGGTTGGAGGGTTGGTTGCGCACATCTGATCCCCTCATCCCTTTGCTGCGACACCGACTGCAGACTGCAGTCCAGTGTGGCCCTGGCGTTTTAGACGTGGTCTCGTTTTGACTTTGACCAAACGTCTCTTGCAGACAGCGACAGCTGCAGCCCGCCAATCCCCCCTCGGGGCGATCTCGCAGTGTTCCAGAAGGCCGCTGTTATTTCTCCTTCGTCTCCTTTTTTAGCCCGCCCATGGGCCACGGCTCCCAGTGCCCAGCTCCGGACGAATCACGCGTGCGGAGTTGACGGCAGGAAATCCGAAGGGACGGCCGGCCAGCGGGAGCAGTGGAAGCGTTCCCCCCAGGGACAAATCGAACAAAGACGGGACGAAAACGCGGAGAATGGAGCACAGAGCACAGGGACAAGAGAGGGCCAGCCGACAATGACAGGGCCCGGCTGCCCGTGTATGTGCCAAGAACCACCACAGACACACCAGGAATTGGATCGAGAGGACTGTGTCCGGGGGCCAGGAAGCTTGCCCACCAAGCGAGCCGCTAGCCAAGCTGGAGATTAGCGGGCTGGTCTCAAGTCTCATCAACCTGCTGCCCAATCTGCATGAGCTCTGCGGAACTGCAGCATGTCGCTCTCTGCTCGCCCGTCCTCTCGACGGGACAGACAGCACTGGCCAGTGGATGGAGGTCGGCTGCGAGACGACCTGATGCATCGCGTCGACATATCCCGAGCCTGGGTAGGCTGGGACCCGCAGTGCCAGCTCCGCGCCCGTCTCCCTCGTGAGGATTGGGCCCGCCGCCAGTTGCCAGTGCCTCTGGTGGGCGTTGCATCTTGGGGGCATCGGGAAATGTTGCGCAGGACGGCCAAGGGCCTTCCCGGGCGCTGCGGGCAGTCCAATCGAGACCATCCGGATGCACGGAGGTGGAAAGGGGGACGGGGCGTTGAGACCAGGCCAACCACAACGGCCGAGCACAAGGAGGAGCGGGGATATCGTCTTGGGGTGCAAACGACGGGACCGGCTGGACTGTCCAGTGGAGGAGTGGGCTATGCACCGAACAGTCGACGTTATTGGATCTGGACGGACTGGACGGACCAGCCTCGAGTATCGAAATCCTTTCCGTGGCCATCTGTTGCTTGGTACACTTGGTCTTGACAAGGGATGCAATATCAACATCTCACAGCCCCACCCTGTTTGGCAGCGCGGGGTCTTGACATCATCTTGTTGGCCTACCAGTACGGCCCACGGGACTGCTTGCTTCATCAATGTGAAGGGAAAAAGACGGGAGAGCCCAGATGGGTGGCAACATACCGGACGTGGGGGGGACCACTTCAAGATCTGGAAGGAAGCTGACCTACCTAGATTGCATCGCAAACAGAGCACCTGCCGTTGCTGGTTACAGGCGTAGCTTGCACCCCAACTTCCCGATTGGGCAATACCTAGCTAGGTGCCTTTTCCTGTCGTCGATATTTTCACCCACGCCGTTTGCCTGTCTCTGCTTCCTCCCCAAAGCCATCGGCGGTGTGCCCATCAAACCGTCCAACTGCCAATTACAGCGAGGATGGTCCAAACGAATGCCTCCGGAGGTTTAACACTCATGCTATCACCAACTGCCCAGCAAACAGTTCGCACTCATGGCCTCTCAAAGTCGGAAACAGCGGAAACAAACACGGCAAGATTCCCGTCTTCATCACTCACAACACCCGAGACGCCGCTACTCCCCGCATCTTCCACTGCCCCTTCAGGCTGCCACCGCACTGTCGAGCATCGGTTTGTCTCAAGCTGTCGTCATTTCTACAGACGAGGTCGCCAGCGGCTGCTACCCCGGGGGAAGCCATTCAGCTCACCACGCCCCGCGGTCAACACCTTCAGCGACAAGCAATTTGACATATGCGCATACGGACGTACAACCACACGGTGTGGTGTAACCACCGCGTTGCTCGCGCCTCGCAGAAGCGTGAAGCACGGCAGCGCGTCCCGGCAGCAGAGAAGCAATGGGAAGCCCCCTCCGGGCAGCTGGAGTCCCAATCAGACTCGGCGGATTGGCCAGCAGTAGCCCAGGCACATGCATGTCGGCGATAAAAAGCGAAGTCGTTCGCGGGCTCGGCGGGGAAGGACACGGCCATCAACTCGGTGGCCGGAACTCGTCCTGAACGGAACGATGACCTGCCCGTCCTCGACCTCGACCACCACCAGCCGATTCAAGGGGACGGCGCCCAGTGTGACAACTTGGCCCCTCGCTCGCTTCCTCGCTCTTCTATTGCGTGTTCTCGATCTCGCCCTCGCTTGTCATGGCTCCTCCTGGGGACGATTCACTTAATTCCCGGAGAGGCTCGAGGTCAGAAAACCGGCCCTAAGCCAACCATGGGCTTCCCTGCAGAACTGTGCACCCGGCGTGGGCGGGGGCTGCAGCCGCAGACAAAGAGTCGAGCCGCTGATGCGATGGAACCGGGAACCCAGAGATCTCGCTCGCTGCCAGGGCGTCGGCGTCCCTCGCCGGCATCGGCCGGTCCGGATCCACCTCGACCGAACGCCTTCACCCCTCCACTGACCCAAACTTGCTTGCTCGAGTCAATCTCAGTCGGATCCCAAAATAATCATACATGGTCTCGACTCCAACATGGCCCAGAGTTTACAGGTCATAGGCCCAGGTCGCCGCTGGATGCATTTTGGCAGCCGAGGAGTACGGACGTAGATTGCAGGTTGAAGATGCAGCCCCCCTATCCCATCAAGCCGACGGGACTCGAACAATAGCAGGTGGTCGCTATAGGGTCAGCGATGGCTTCGCCCGGCCTATGAAGGCTGCCGTTCCGGGTCGACAGCGCTGGAGCCTGCCTATTGGGCTGGCGGACGGGTTTTGGCACATTGTCCGCATGAATCTTGGAAACCCGGGCTCACCTGCAGCGTTCCTGAACCATGTGCACCAACCGCCAGGAAACATACACTACCCGATCACTATCGCCATGTTCCGTGGCTCAGGGGGTGAAGACACTTCTTGGAGCCCATTGGCCCCGTGATCCGATCTCTCAGCAGCCGTTGCGATTGGGCCATGTCGTCATTCGGTCGAAGCCATGTCCCACCATCCAGAATCCAGATGTCGAAACGGTGGACTTCATGCCGAGTCCAGACACTGAGCTGACAATTTTCCCTTTTTTCAGCAGCCCCGAGATCCATCTCGTTCTCCATGTCCGCGATAGGCCGGTTCCCCCAATCTCCTCGAGATAGATCTGGCGGCGTCGTCGAATCTCCACGACCGCGGACCCACCGCAGCCGGTTCGAAGAACGGGGCACACGGCGTGCGACGTGAAGAACGGGAGCCGATGCGGGGCCCACCGCAACGTCGCGGTCTGAGCCCGGCGAGAGTTGACTGAGGTGCTGAACCTTCATGTTTCATCCTTCCCTTCTCGACACCGTGGGAACTCGAAACGCATGATCAGCTGCTTCCAGGATACCTATATCCCCCCTGTCCTATACCGCCAACGGCTCCTTCATGTCGACCATTCGCCAACTGCTTGTCGGGCCGGGTTGTCTTGAGCTCACAAGCAAACCGGACGGTTCTCCCGTGACAGCTGCCGCTGTTGGTTTGCGGATCTCTGATCTCACCACAGCCTCCAGTGATCCGGGTTAACCAATGCCCATGGTGTTTGTTCTCTGGTTTCCAACTAACGATATTGCCGATCTTACAGGTGACAGGAGCTAGGAAGTCGCATCCGCGCGACAATACCACTGTGAGGTTACTCGGCCCTCCATCGTACCAGCCTGTGCCTTTCGCAAAGTCTCGTCACCGTCGTACTCCTTTTTATCCAAACTTTTCGGCATCTTCTCGAACATTCAGGGCGCGCGCGTCGAAGTTTGCTGACGGCAGCCGAAGCCTTTGTTGTTTCGGCGACGTCTTCCGGCCTGCACCCTCCGCTGACACCTCATTGTCGCCAAGTCAGGGGCGCCGGTAACTCATTTGACCGTAAATAGCAGTATGAGAGGAACATGTCACTCTTTTGGCGAACATGATAGGGGTACTTGCGATTACCTACCAACATCGCGCCATGTTCCCCCTCCTTGCGGCACCACGACGATCCGAAGCCTACGCAAGCTTGCGCTGAATATGATATCCCATATACCAAGCGGCAACCGCAATACACACCTCTTCACCCTATTTTAGTCTTGCAAGCGGCAAGCCCCCGCCGAAGCCGGCAACGTCAGCCCACAGGTCGTAAATAACGGCGTCTCGGCCTCATCCACCAGGTACTCTAATCCTCTCCAGCCTTGTCCCACGATTCAATCTCGCGGACTATTATATACCCACCCCAGACAAAACCGTCTTGCATGATGTAGTTGTGGCTTTACCGCTGTCTCGACCGGGCGCCGGTCGATCCAGCCGGCCGACGTCTGGCATATTCGATCGTCACGGGCTCGGCAACGTCTTCCTATGCCGTGGCGGCGCAAGAAGCAGGCTCCTCCCCGGCCGCCGTAGACAGGCCATCGGTCTGTCGGCCGGCGGGGCGGTGAGGCTCAACCATGCGGCTCTGGATCGGGCGGGCGAGACTACCCGTCCAGGGCCGAGATGCGTGGCGATGGGTAACACATCTCATGGCATCGCCATCACCGTCGCAATGCACACACACTTCACAATCACGGCAGTTTCAAGCCTCGTTCCCCCCCCCCTCAGACTCCACCGTGGCGGCGACGCCTCCCTCGGCTCCCTCCTCCCGGAAGAGGCAGCCATGAAACGATGGCTTGGAGGATCCGGCCCGTTTTTTTGATGGTGGAGAGGAGAGGAAGCTAGAAGCGTTCCAAGACAGTGGAAACGACGAGTCGGAAGCTTCAGGACAAGCTTTTTGTGTGTGTGTCGCACCAAGGATTTTCACTCGACCTCAGCCCTGCTGGCTGCTGGTGCTGGGGTGCTTACGTGCCTACCAAACGCCCGGGCCCGGGCCCGGGCCGTCGAATCCGCACGTATCCCGGAGGAAGAAGGGGGAAGGTGTCTGAGACATTGTCAGGTGAAGAAAGGTGAGATTCGGTAGGGGCGGTCTGGTGGAGGTTGAGACAGGTCGGATTTCTCTCTCTGGAGTCTAAGACTGGGAATAGGTTTGCTTGCCTGTATGCCCGCGGGCGGGACATGGGTAAAGTGTATTCTGGATCTGGCGGAAGGGAATATTGCCCCAACCCCAGCCCTCCCCCCCTAGGGAGGGAAGTTATCTCGGTTCCGCTCCCGAGAAAGGGCGGTGGCCATTTGGTTTCTGCTTCCATCCTCGCCATTCATCCCCCCCGTTGTCTTCCTGCGTGTCTTGGGTCTTGTGCGACGACGGGGTGATAACCGAGGAGGGTCTCGCAACCCTCCCCCCCCGGCATGGGAGAGAAAGTGTCGGTGTGGACTCTGGACAGCAGGTGTGGGAGTTGGCGTGTCCATGAGTACCGAGGAGGGCTGAAGGGGTTCAGGAAGAGCTGAAGGGAGCTGAGCTGAGTACATTGCCTGCCTAGGTACCTAGGCAGGAACCTGGCTGGGACGACTGCCGCTTGTTGACCGTTCGGCTGGGTGTGTTGGTGGAGGTTGGAACAAAACGTCGGCGAGGACGCCATGTTCTCGATGGGGAATGGCGCGGGGGGGTTCCGGGATCGGATCGGAACGGGGGGTCGTCTTGTGCGCGTGGAGGCAGCGGTGACGTTGGGGTTTTTGTGGTTGGGGTTGAGGGGGGCTTCTTTTCTGAATATGATTTAGAATTGGAAAGACAGATCTTGCATGAGGATGATGGATGATGGATGACGTAGATGAGGGTGTTGTGCGTCGAAGTGGTGATAGTAGGTGGGGGTGAAGGTTGGCTTGGCGGCGACAAGTTGAGACTCCAGAGGGCAATGTTTGTGTTTGTTCGTCAACTTCTATACTTGAATGCGTTGAGAAAAGGTGTGAAGGTCGTCTTCTCCAGAAGAGCAGAGTGACAACCTTGGCTTCGACATGACAGAATGTTTAGCCCTACATAGATTCTAAATTTTCATTCTCTCCCCATCAATTCGGGATCATGCACGAATCAATCGGGTATGGTGTAGCGGTAACATCGCTGACTCTCATAGAGAGATTCAATGAATCTTCAGATTCTCAGCAGCCCGGGGTTCGACTCCCCGTATCCGAGTACTTTTTTGGCATTTTGCATCACCTTTCAAGATGCTCTTGACTTGACAGACCAAAATGTGCATCTCGAAGCAATGGTAAAACCATCTTTTGCATGGGTTTTCTTCGCCCTAGCGTTAACTTGGTCCATTTTTTGTCCTTCTTCCCAAGCTGGTCAGTCAGCACCCTCCCTCCGCTCGTAACTTCTTTCTCTCTGCAAGCCGCTTTACTACCGCCGCGCCCACAATATACTCCTTCCACGTTGTTGAAGTGCCAAATGTTTCGAGACGCTCCTCCAACGGCATGGCATCAAGCCGGTCAATAACATCTTTGCAGATGACTGCAATAGCGTGGATGGCATCAAGCTCCACCTTCGCCTTCTCGTGTAGCTGATCCGCTGCTTCCAGTTTCATCGCCATATCTCCAAGAGCCTTCGTTCCCCGTCATGGGCATCAAGCCTCAGTTGCATGAGAGTAGATGAAACATTCACTTGTCCGAGGACCCTGCGGCACTGAGAAGTGACTGGGGACTTGGTCGAGGCGACAGTTCGGGCGAGCTCCGTCATGGAAGGGATGTATTCGAGGAACGAAAAATCCAAAACTGGAGGGAGACTCTTCCAGATGGATGCGAGCACCAATTCTGCGATGGGTACATGGTGCCTTTGCATTGGAGCCAGTTACGCGCGACAAGATGGACCAAGCGATGAACCGTGAGGATATTCCCCCTATACGCTTCAGCAGTGACTATATGCTTTGAGCAGGCCGAGGGCATCTTCGATTTGAACGTGACTGGGCGTCGGCTGGCAGGTGTAGAGAAATTCGCGTGGGATGACCTCTCGCTCGAGGCAGGTCATCACCGAGAGAAGGGTCCCGGCCAGGGGGCTTTGCGATTGGATCTGGTTGAAGGAAATGGCCCAGGTCGCTGCGACGGCGTTGGGTATATCGGTACCGTCCCGACCATGGTCCTCGAATGGTTGGTCAAAGAGCTCCACGAGAGACTCGCGCAGGAGATCAAGGTACTTGGAAACCGTAATGCATCGGATCTGAATATAAGCGGCGGCCTGCGAGAATGCAAGTGGGAGACGCTCCAGTTCCGTAACAAGTTCCAATATGGCCTCCTCCTTTTGATCCCCGATCATGTCTTGTATAAATCGAGTGGCATCTTCGTTGCTGAAGCCTTGGACATTGATCAACCCCTTGGATCTTCCTCTCAGAAAATTGGAGGCAACCTGTTTGTTGCGCGACGTGAGCAGGATCGTCCCATTTGGAGACTCGGGGATATATTGACATAGTGGGCTCGCCCGCCCCGACGACGTGGGCCGAGTTCCGGATTCTGCTGATTCCTCCGGACTCAAGACATCGGCGGCGGAGCTAGGTTTGTCGTCGCCAAAGAGCACCGAGGAGTCGTCGGCATTTTCAATCACCAAGAGCCACCGCGTCGGATAAGAGGCAAGCCAGTCCCTGACCAACTCGAGCTTTCCTTTGGAAGGGTCTTCGAATCCGGGGATCGGGAATTGGCGGGCAATCTATGTGTATGATTGGAGAAATCGATCGGCGCTGCTGGCTCTGATCCAAAAGATGGCCAGGTCTGGCGCCGCTTGGTGTAATTTCCATGCGTACTCGATTGCAATTTGGGGTTTCCTGGGAATAACAATGTCAGCGCAGGATATCACCCGTATTCTACGCACAGAACATACCCAATGCCCCCCAAGCCATAGAGGGCGGCTCTCTGATGGATCGAATATGTGTTTGAGTTGTCCGGCAAATGGCGTAAGATGGTCTTGAGCTTTTCGATTATTTCTGAGCGGCCCACGAAGCTGTCGTTTCTGGAAATGGCATTATAACTGACGCTTTGTGTTAGCGAAATGTGACTCCCTGCCCTGGCTCGCGGACCTACATGGTGTTGGAGATAGCTGGACGTCCGTGAGAGCAGGCGACGGGATCTGAACAGGCACGTCAACGGGGCGCCTCTGCATATTGGCGGAGCGGATATACTCTTTCAACTCGCCCACTACACTCAAGAAACCGCGCTCATCCAGTTGGCGGAAACGAGCCATGTCCCTATGGTTGCCGCGTACACCAACGATGATGTGTCCGGGAAGGACAGCTGATGCGCGAGGAACAATCTTGCCGGTGTGAGCCAGGATGCAACAAGATTGGAAGGCTGGGACACTTACAAGACCAACAACCGGCAAAGGTAGTTCCTCAAAGAAGCAACATATCCTTATGGGAAACAGCGGCGAACTGACGGCTTTGCGGTTTTCGACCATGGTCAGGAACGCCTCGTTGGCCCGTGACAGAAGCTCAGAGTCTGTTCCCAAGATTTTGAGTAGGCGTCTGTTGGTCTGCTTCACGAAGCCCAATGTACCCGCGATACCTCGGGCCCATGGTGCCAACGATGAGCCTTGATGCGGCGTGCCCATGAACAACACCCCACAGGTGGAGGAAAACAGCGTCTGTAACCGTGGGTCCCCTTCCATCTTGGCCGCGAAGCATAGTCCCTTTAGGGATATGGTCAGACATCGCACCGAGGAACCAAGCCAGGCAGCGCTATGCCACTTACATCCTTGCAAACGATGCCCCCAAGGCTGTGAGTAACAAAGATCAAGGGCCTGCTTGATGTCCCGTCCTCGGCGCGCAGGTTGCCCAGGCTCAGCACAAGGCTTGAGCCGTGATCAAAAACGGTGCTCGTCGACACCATCCGATCGAGACCCTTGAGGTCTGTGACGTAGGCATCGTATCCAAAGGTAAAGACACGGCAATTCGGTATCTTTTGAGGGAGCAGGGTCTGCGGCCAGGGCAGTTGCTCTTCTTCATGTCGTCAGGTTCGCTCCCGGTCGCCCGTGAGGCCGTGGACGAAGACGATGCTGCGCGGTGTAAGTGAAACTGAACAGTGCCTGCGGGCGCGCGGAGAAACATACTCGACGACGCAGTCATCGGCTTGGTGAAGCAGCTTCAATCCACAAGAAAAGAGGCGGGCTCCGAGCTGGCGGCGCCCGACGTGCCGTTGTTCCTCCGCTGCTTGATGGCGATCAATCGACGCATTGCAGCGATTTTGGTATCAAAAAGGCAAAAAAAGACACAACCAAGGGGGGGAAGATGCATCGCGAGGACGGTGTCGAAATGAGGAGGGTCATGGCCGAAGGCGAAGGCGCAGCTCGAGGCCCGTCACGGCGACCAATCCGACGCAACGCTTGGAGGTGCTGCGGCAGGGGAAGAACGCAAGGCATTTTCAGCTTCCGCCTTCAAACAACCTGGAAGTATTCTGCGGAAGGACCACCGCCTGTCCCGATACTTGAGGAAGTGATTTCCCCCCCGGCGCCGTCCACTCCTTCCTTCAACAGAACAGGACAGGCTCCAGCCTGGAAGTCTTAGACTTACCGGCGGGCATTGCGTCCAAGTCGGGCAGTGTCCACTGCTCCTCGCGGAAACCTTGCCTTTGGCCATCTACCAAGAAAAGAGGAAAGAGCTTATCGTTCGCTGCCGGTATCGAGTGGTCGGTCCATGGAAGGAAGTCCTGCTGGAAATTGAGAGCAGAACGGCGAGACCAGAAGTTGTTCAACCGGTCTCTTCAAGTCCACACCCCTCTCGAGCCTACCTACCTATGGCATATATTTATCTTTCCCTCTCAGGCAACCTAGGTCACTGTAGCGCGCGCCCAAAGTAACGGAATGGCAAATATCAAGTGATGCATGTAAGTGAAAAGAAGATGGGTATCTATTCAAGCATTGTCAGCGCTGCCCCCCCCCCGTTTCGCTCACCCAGAATTATGTACATTCCCACCCAAGCCCGGTGTAATGACCCTCTCATTTTAGACCGCAGCTAGCTTACTTGTGGCGGCAGCTCGAGGTCGACAATCCACGGAAGTTGCTGCCCCTCGTCTCCAGGTGCTGGCTCGATGGCCGCATTGACAAACAACGTCGACTTCCCGAGTATGATGGGATGCCCATCCCCCGTGCAGTGACTCGTATGCAGGTAGCCCTTTTCGTTAAGGCTTCGGGCGCCGCCAAAATCACCGTACTCCTTGCTCATGAGCGCCGGGTCGATGGAGAAGATTCTGTGTGCTTCTGCAGCCTTCTTCTGGTACATCGGGGTGTCGAGGGTAAAGTCATGGTTGCCGGCAATGACGAGTTTGAGGGGGGCGTTGATGGCTTGGAGGAGGTCGAGGGTGGTGTGGTATTCGGCAATTTTTGACCCGACGATCAGATCGCCGCAGTGGATCGCCACGTCGACGTCGACGCCTTGGAGAGTTGGGAGGCGTAGCTTTTGATCGGCGTGGGTATCGGAAATGATCAAGAAACGCGTCTTGATGTCTGCCATGGTGTCTGGGTGGGCAAGCCTGTGGAATTTGGATGTGGTGGGAGCGACTGCGGGCGGGAGCGACTGTGGACGGGAGCGACCGTGGACGGGGGCGACCGTGGACGGGGGCGACTGTAGACGGGAGGAGGATACCGGCGAATGTTGTGCCTTGTCGATAACTGGTGTTTTCGAGTTCTGAGCGAGCGTTCCCCGTACTGAGCAGGTTTGTGGGCGGATGTTGAGCGAAGCACGTTGGAACATACAAGCCCATGTGGATGGGAGAGAGGGTTTTATAGACGCTGGCTCTATCCTCTTACGTGGCCACGCGAAGGTGTCATGATGCCTTGGTGCATGGCAGGACCGAGGTATGCAGGTGAGCGGAGACAAAACATGGCATATGCGCTGCCCTGCAGTATGTAGTTGAGCAAGCTCCTGACTAACACTATGCATACATCTATGATACAAATAACGTGGTCCACCAGTGAGCGGTCCACCCCAATGAGCGGACCACTTTTCCAGACATCGCGACTGCAAACTGCCAAAAGTCCACCAAAAACACATGCAATCAATTGAAACTACTCAGAATCACTTGAACTATCAATCACTCCAGCATCTGGACATGTCCTTGCATTGTGGCCGGTCTTGCGGCAGATGCCACAGAGCCGCGCACCCGTCCGACGCCTCTTCGATGGACCCCCATTTTCCTCCTCGACGCGCTCGTCCTCCTCAACCACACCTTTCTCTGCCATTATCTCCCTGGCCTGGCTTCCGTTAATAGCCCCTCCATCCTGGAGACGCGTTTTTTAGCCCTCCGCCGCTTCGAAAGTGCCGAGTTGGCCTCTTGCAATGTCTGCACCTCGGTCTGCAACAAGTGGACCATGTGGGAAAACACTTGCATTCCTTTCGAAAGCTGGTCGACAGCGGCTAAAATTGGAGTCGGAGAGCTTCCCTGGTGACTGGCAATTCGATTCTTAATAAGAGTCGATTGCGAAAGGGCTTCGTCGGTGGTCTTGGGCGTCTTAAAGACCCAAGGTGACGGCGGTCCATCACGGGTCCCAGGAGGTGTTGGCGTCCGCAACCTCACATCAAGCTTCGAAAGCACTGCTTGCGGGTCGTATGGGACAAGTCCAGACCCTCGAAAACCCCGAGAACGTTTTCTTTGGTAAAAGTCCGGTGAAAGGCAGCCCTGAACGCAAGGAAGAACTCGGGCTTCGTGATGTGGGTGATTCGGGCCTTGATGAAGTGCTCGATTTCAGCGCCGTACATCTTCTTGAGGACGCTGAAACAACCCACGTCCAAAGGCTGGGTTAGATGCGAGGAATGGGGAGGCAGGCAAATGGTGATGATGTTGTTCTCCTTGCAATATCCTCGAATTCGGCGCTGACGTGGCTCTCATGGCCATCAAGAACTAGCATCCGATATCCACCTATCCGGCGGTCTTTGGTATGCTTGTCGCAATGCTGCAACCAACCTAGACCTGTCGCATTGTCTGTCCATCCGTTGGGTGTTGTCTTGATCACCCAGTCGTCGGGAATCTGGTGTTCAGAGTACCAACTCGCGAGGTGGAAGCGGCCCTTCACCACCAAAAAAGGGGGCACCACAAAGCCGTCGCCAGCGATGCTGCAAATCGCGGTCGCCCATTCTCGATTCCCTGGCTGAATAGCCTTTGGTTTCCCAACCCGATCGGAGCGCGTGACGATCATCCCAGGCCGAATCATGCCCATCATAAAGCCCGTCTCGTCAAAGTTGTAGAAGTCGGTGTCCGTGATGCCGTATTTCGCCCGCATGTTGGCAACCAGTCGGAACCACGGCTCAAGAATTGCAGGATCTTCGCAGAGGCCTCTCTGATAGTCGTAGACGCGATTAAAACGCGTCTTTAGCTCTGGACGTCGTGCAACGAAGCGCGCTGGCCAGTTCTTTCCGACGGGTTTCGCATCTCGTTTCCGAAGCAGAAGATCAGCCATATCTCCAACGTCGGCAATCCGGGGCGAAAATCCTCTCGAATCCCGATCGAGTACGTATTGGACAATGACTTCCTCTTCTATTTCCGTCAAGTTCAAATGGGCGTTGCGGCTATCGGACTTCGCAGGGCGACCCTTCATTCTGGCGATGATCGTGGTCCTGGGGACGTTGTAGATTTCGGCGGCACGTCGGAGACTTAAACGCGGTGTCGATCGAATTGCATTGATCGCAATAATAACTCGATGTTCTGGTAAGCCATCAGACATTGTTGCGGTGGAGAAAACGCGTCTTGAAGTTAGGTGGTCGTGATGGCGGGGAAAGCGGTCCGCTCATTGGGGTGGACCGCTCACTGGTGGACCACGTTACACACGAAACACATCTAAAGATACACTCCCCACTGCCATTCTATCCCACCCCGACCCATCATCCATCGATACGATTGACGTCTTGCAACGCCCCGAGTACCCGATCCATCCACGGCTCAGCCATACCAAGTGGGGAAAAGATAGTAACAATACAATACCAATACAGCACAGCACGCCTGGATTCCTTCCAACTCCCATACCAGATACCTGGGGGGTTCTCGCCCGCCCAAGAGACCCACTTTTCCCCATTCCCTCGCTTATTACCCCTGACCCAACAAAACAAACCAACCCGCCCCAAAACAACAAAGGAAAAAAATCGTGCACATCATACCACACCGCTACGCGCAGCAGTGGTCTCCCCAAAGTCCTCAAGCCAAACCCAACAACCTCATCGCTTTCCCACTCCCGCCCGTCTCCCTCTCCTTCTCCCGCCGCCGCCGCGCCATGTACATGGGCATCAGCCGTCGCTCGTCGACATCATCAAACTCCTCGTCTTCCTCCTCTTCCACAATATCATCCTCCTCCACTCCCCCTTCCTCTCCCTCTTCCTCCTCTTCTTCAAGCAAACTCCCCCGCACAACCTTGACCCCCCAAGTCCCAGAAACCCACCCCCGTCGCTGCTGCCTCGGCGTCTTCCCCCAGACTGCCCTTCTCCTACTGCTCTCGCTCCCACTCCCGCTGGCGCTCGACGTCTGTACGCTGACGGCGGAAAAGTACGGCCGACTCGCGCTGGCGTTGTCGTCGACCTGGTAGTGCGAGGCGCTCGACACCGAGGTCGGCGAGGCGAGCATTGTGCCGCGGCCGACGGCCCTGTCGAAGGTGGAGACCGAGGCCCTGTCGAAGGTGGAGACCGAGGCCCTGGTGCTCGGGGACGCCGAGACGGAGCGGACAGAGCGGGGCGGGATGGGCGGGGAGGCAGTACTGGGGGGCGAGGCGGGGGGCGTGTCGAGGGAGGTGGAGGCGGAGGAGAGGAGGAAGGTGGCTTTTTCGCTGGGGGGGTTAGTCTGCGGGGTGGGATCGGTGGTGTAGAAGGAGGAGGTCGCGCAGAGGGAGGAGCGGATGGCAGCGATGAAGATGGCGGTTTCGCTGGGGTTGGCGGAGGAGGGGAGCACGTAGTTGACACGGTGGGCGGGGATGTAGCTGGCTTTGGGGGAGGCGAGGTTGCTGAAGTCGTGGTCGCCGACAGAGGGGATCTCGGCGAATGCGTATCTTTCTGGGCCCGAGGTGGATGGGTTGGACGAGGAAGCAAGGGAGAATGGGTTGTCGCTACCGATTATGGCGGCGATCTTGAGGGTGGACGTGCCGACGATCCGTCGAATGGCAAGTACGGTGTCGAGGTGGTCGGGCGTGAATTCGAGGACGAGGAAGCGGATTTCGGGGTGCGAGGCAAGATGGGCCTCGAGTTGAGGGATGACGAGCGTGGCGAGCGAGGTGCTGTCGGTAAAGGGGTTGTCGCCAGTCTGCCTGGTCAGGGGCTGGCAGGTAAATGCTTGCATCGCGTTGGCAATGAGATGCCTGGAAATTGATGGTTAGAGTCGTGTTTGTCCTTGTGATACCGACCAACTTACCTCAGATCCAGGCGACCACTCCGAGAGACATCGCCCTTGCACCCCAGCTTTTCGATTTGGCCAATGACGGCTGAAGTGTAGCTCTTTCTCACACTCCTCTCAGACCCAATTGTCAAGATCATATCCAAGTCCCGGCACGGTTGCCAGGTTCCTGCAGGTTTGTTTCCCCAGAGGACCGGCTTCCACAATGTCCCCTTTCCCAGAGGATTCAGCGCGCGCGATGGCTGCTGTGTCCACACTTCGGATGGGATATAGGAGCTGAGAATCAGCCGCAACGTATTCTGCGTCGAAATCTCGGTCTGGCGCCGGACGCTCAGGGTCTGAAATCTCTGGTCGGGGCCTGGCTTCGGAGTCGGAGGCTTGTAAAGTTCATATGGCGGCGTTGGCAGTCGACTCTCACGCGATATGTCGTACAAAAAGCTACCTTCGCGACCTCCCTGGAAGGGCAGCTGTCCAATGGTGTCTCTCGATGAGATGGTGTCGCTGGGGCTGGAGACAGCTGCCGTATCCGTGATTTGTTCGGTAGTTCTGACGGGGGACACCGGGGCCGGCCCGGATCCACCAGAGGCCGTTGCGTTCTTCTTAATCGTGTCATTTCGGAATCCCTGAAAGATATGCTCAAACACTTCGTTGTGCGCCTCGCCTGCGAGGTAGACCACCAGGTCTTCCAGAAGCGGCAGTACCTCTTCCACGGGGCGGGCTGGCATGGAGTCGGAGTACACTGATGAGCTGTCATTCTCACTGAGGCCAGCCGTGTCAGTGGCCTTGTCGACGTAAGAGTCGGGATATGCTGATCCTTTCCTAGACGGCTGTCGGCAAGCGGATAGGGGCGGTGTCGCTGCGGTTTCGTTCAATCCCAGGACGCTCAGATTCAAAGATGAGGTTGAAGGTGCAAACTCTGTCGGCGGAGCGATGGCGGGAAGACGCTTATTTTGCTCGGGATCGATGACGAGGTTGAGCCTCGGGGGTCTCTTGCGCGCAGGCGGTTGCAAGGCCGTGGGTGGGCTTTCGAGCGCAAAATTGAACCCATCACTTTCCGTCGATTCGCACCGGCTTGGTCGTGCTGCCGGTGGTGCAACTAGTGGGACTGGATCTTGGTTGAGCGGCAAGTTGGCCACTTCGCACGCCTCGTCCACCCAGCTAAGGGTGGAGGACGGAATGCGGGTTTCCAGAGGTCGGCTGCAAACAGTGGCCGAATCCATCCTCGACGACAACAGGTCTTCGACTGAGCTGAGCAATGACCCTGGGTTGCCGCCATTCCCCAGAGCACATGATGACATGGATGCAGCCATGGGACCGCCAAACGTCATGGAGGGCAGCCTTGGTCGACTCCCTGACCATGTCTTGGTGTTGTTGAACCAGCATGCCGAAAGATCGACTTCGTTGTTGGGCGACTGCAAGCTCTCGGTCCTCCTGTCGAGGGCATCGGCGGCCCTCATGGCTCGCACGATAGGATCCTCGGAAATGCTGCCGTCGCTCATTACCGACCCTCTTTTCGATGAGGCCGTATCGGTCTTTGACTTGAGACTCGAGGGTTTGACTCGGCTGCCCCCCGCCCCAAGCCCCATGTCGCTCGCTCGGCTGTCGTCCACGAGGCCAGCAACCCCGTCGCTGGTGAGTTGCTCGTAGATTTCGTCGGCCTTTTCAATATCCCCTGCCGTCTGGTTGTACGTAATGGCAGAGACACACAAGACCCGCGCGCCCACCGTTCCGCCATCCATAAAGACCACGCGCTTCTTGTCGTGAGCTGCCTCCTGCAGAAAGCTGACGGCGGCTGTGTGGCGTGCCCGGGAGGCCATGTGGACCTTGTAGATGAACTCCTTGGTGCTAGCTGGGGGTTCGTCGTCACCGTCGGGCAGATATCGCTGGATGCCAGGGAGGATGAGAATCTGGGAGGAGGTGGGCAGGAGGCGCAATTGGGTTGTAACGAGATCCGAAGGTCCCTCGAGTGCGACGATCTTCCCGCGACAGGCGGGCAGGACCGGTGACTGCGCCATGGTCGTGTCGAAGGTGGTCCTCGCCGAGTTCTCGAACGGTTGCCGAACGGACGCCTACCTTGTCAAACCACCATCGGGGACAAGTGGTGACGGTGAGTTGAAAGTGAGACGTTGACGGGGGGGGCGGACGGGGAGATAATAAACAGCCACGTCCTCGAGATTAGCGCCGATGGACAATGTCCGACGCTGAGCCTGGTGGCTTTTTCGGGTATCTCGCGGGGAAAAAAAGAAAAAAGAAAGTCAGGCCCTGGCCCTTGCAAGGAATTTCGAGAACAGAGAAGCGTGGTGTGTGGTGGCTTGCCGCGAGACGGGCTGACTGGGGGATGGAAAAGGGCAGCAGAAGCAAAGCCGTGCCACAAGACGACTCGGTGTGACGGCGTGGTGATCCAGTCTGTTCCGAGACACTGCCTTGGTGACTCTGGGCAGGAGGGAGGAAACAAAAGGGCAACGAGGAGAGGGGAGGGGGAGAGAAAGCAAGACGATCCGGCACCTTGGCCCTCTTGTTCATGTCGGCCAGTGGACGGATAGCTGAGCTTACCCAGCAGCCGGTGGGCAACACGATCAAAACAGCTTCCTAGGCTCGTTTCTGCAGGTAGCCGGACCCTTTTCAGTCTTGACCACATTCGATCCCCTGGCCCAAGATGTATTTCCCCCTCGACCGGCTGGTTTTGATGGCTCTCCAGAACTCACTCTGGGGCTTTAGGGGTCTCGTTGGGAGCGTCCGTCGTCTGGATGGCGGCATGCCAATGGCGCGCGTGTCTGACGATGGATGGATGGGCTTCGCTCGCACTTGGCTTTGCCGCTGGCATCGGCACCTTTTTTCCCTAGCTTGTTTCGCTGGGGGCCCGCGGAAGAGAAATCCGGAATGTTCTGTGTCGACAACCAGACGTTGACAGTTGGTTGATGGGGTCCTTGCGTGCATGTTTCGCACGCAACGACGGCAGAGGGCAGAACAACGGCGTCCGAGCGGGTTGGGTTGTCCTCGACGGCCAGGATCAGGGCCAACTGGGACTAGGGCCAGTGCTGCATTGCCCGGTCGTTGCCCCGTGGGACATGTGTTCGAGACCGAGAATCGACTCCACGCTGGATTTGATTGCCGTCTCCATTCGTCTTCCACTTGGTGACGGCGGCATTGAGGAGACCTTCCATGAAGGCGGTGGAGAGATCGGGATGTCCGACCGGATGTGACCGGGCAACAGCGCGCTGATGAGACGGCCAGCGAAGGATTGTCGTTGTCCTGTTCCTCCTTGCATTCCCCAGACGCATCCTGGCGAAGTTTAAAAACTCTGCGGCCCGTTCTCGCTCGCCATTGGCAGACGCCCACGCCTGCCCATCAGGGCTACAGGGGCCCCAGCACGGTAAATTCCACCCCATCTTCAACCCATTTCCAGCGCTCCTCGCCCACTGGCCAGTGCTGGCGGCGCTGCCCGATCGGAAATCGGGCGATAAAAGACCCCTAGACGCGATGGGTTTAGCGTCTGCTGGGCTAGCTCTCACCAGAAACACGTCCAGAACGGTATCCAATGGCACCCAGACAGCAACCTTGGGAATGCAGTCATAACCCCCTGCCCCCCCTTTCCGCTTGCTCGTGGCATCGTCGCTTTGGGAACGGGTCGTCGTCTTGCCGCTGCCACGCCGCCTCCAGCACCGATTCTCCAGGGCTCCCAGGTCGCGCAGAATGCGCAAGAAATCCTCCGTGAAATGCGACAGCAGCATCCCATCCGGTCCATTCTGGAAGTCGATGCGTCGTGGCCGACACACACCGACCTCCTCTCGTCCTTCTGGGAGGAAGAGGCCTGAACCTGGACGCGTCGCCGCTGCGCCGCATGTACGAAGAATCGTGCGACGCGGCGACGCGGCGGCGGGCATCGATGGCTGGATGAGAACGAGCTGGGCCACGGGTGCCCGCGTCCCCCTGCGTTCTCTTCCAGCGTCTTGGTGTTACTGACCGGCGTTGCAAGATGCAACTTGCAGAGAAGACCGAAGAACTGGATGCGGTTCCCCGCAGCGAAGGCCGGAGCCTTTTCTCTCTTCTCTTAGCGCGAGGCAACCCCCAACCCCCCTCATCTGTCCTATCTAGCGGACCGCATGTTTGCCTTTAGTACGCAGCCTCGGCAGCATCGCGCAGGTGGTGGATACAACCTCATCTCATCTCATCTCTGGCGTCACCACGAAACACCTGGGTCCTGGTTACCTTGGGTTCATCTGTTCTTCTCCCACCCATCGGCTGCACATACCTCTTGTTTTCCCAAGCTTCCCATCAACAGAGGCGGGACACCTTCTGTTCTGTGGCGTCCGGGATAGACACGTGTGTGACAGGGCCCGAGCCCCCCTCGGGATGCTGAAACATGCATCTAGAACCTGGACCCGCCAGCACCCTCCATCTCGGCGTCGCCTAACGGAACACGGCGCAGTGGAAACAGACGCCGCCATGCACGGAGTATCTTTGATGGAGTTTTGTTGGTGGACGAGATCCCCCCTGGGCACGACACTATCCTCAGTCGTCATCCTCCATCAGGGCAGCCAGCTCGGCTTCCTCATCCAGAGTCAACAAGTCCCCCTTATCGTCGTCCCCTTCTGTCTCCTCCTCCTCCACCGCCACCTTTTTCCGAGACTCAACCAGCTCAGCCAGTGCCGCCCTCTCCAGCGGCCAAGTCCTGACCGTCCCGTCAATGCTCACACTGCAAAGCCTCTTCCCCCCCTCCAGCACCAAAAGCTCCGTGACCTCATCATAGTGCCCCTCCACCACAAACACCAGCTCTCCCGACGTCCTGTCCCAAAACCGGAGATCTTCATCCCTCCCCGCCGTGACCACCCACTCCCCCCCAACCGCCACAGCCCTCACATGAGCCCCATGCACAAACGTATCCTCCACCCCAAACCCCTTGAGCCTCGACAAGCACTTGGCCGTCCCATCCCCGCTCGCGCTCCACAGCTCTTCCCCCTCCCCATCCGCCCCCATCACCAACTTATACACCGTCGTCTCATGCTCCAGAATCGTCCTCCTCTCCGCCCCGGGCACTGCCGGATCCTCCTCCACCAGCTGCTCCCACCCGTCCTCCCTGATCCGCCACCGCCGAATATGCGGATCGCTGCTCGCGCTAATCACCACAATCTCGTCTTCCCCGCCGTCGTGGTGGTGATCCACCACCAGGTCTTGCACGCTCAGCATGTTGACCACAGCATCACTCATGGTGTGCATCCGCCGCCCCGTGGCCGCGTCCCACACGAGGATCTTCTTGTCGGCGCCGCCACTGATGAGCACGTCGCGCCCGCCCAGCCGCGCCACCGCCAGCGCCTTGACAAAGTCGGCGTGGCCCGCGTACTTGCGGCCCGGTGCGCGCGTGGTGAGGTCCCATGACCAGATGGTCTTGTCCCAGGCGCCGGCGAAGACGGTGGTGCCTGAGACGGCGACGCAGGAAACGGGGGTGGTTGGGCCGCGGTAGGTTTCTTTGGTGCTTGGGGGGTCCTAGGGGGGTGGTGTTAGTGGTGTGGCTGAGAAGGGGGGAGGGGGAGGGGGATTGTTTACATCGAGAGTGACGCGGCGCACGCAGCCGGCGGACTCGGCGACAAAGATGGCGGAGCTGGGGGCTCGGGGGTCGAGGCAGGCGGCCAGGAGCTTCGATTTGAGGACGATGGGGGAGCCGTAGGTGTTGGAGGCCTTAGCGGCGCGGCGGGAGCGGGTTTCTTGCTCGGCGCTGGGGTGGGCGTCAGCAGATGACCTGGTAGTGTAGGTTTGGGGCGTGATGAACTTGCTCTGTCTCGAAGAAGTGGCGGGGGTCCGAGGACTGCATCTTGACCGACTTTGTTGACTTTCTTTTGAGTTGGTTGGTGGGGTGAAGGTGAGTTGGAGAATGAGGGGTGAGCTGAGTCCAAACTGAAGTTGACGATGTCAAGCTCTTTTTATTTCCCCCTTTTGCCGCTGTCTAGGTAGCAGTAGCGACAAAACGTTCCCCCTAAAGTGTTGCCTGAAGCAATAGGCTGCCCCTTTTACAGAGGCTTGACAAATGCGTTTGGTGTTGGATGAGCGCAATTGGCGGGGTGATGCTGGGTATCGATAGCGGTGTGGTTAGGGTGGGGCAAGATCGCGGGAATATGCCCCGGCTCTGGTTTGTTTGTTACCGTGGGACTTTAGAGTTGGAAGCCAGGGCCATGTCCCTGACATTGTAGACACTGAATTCAGAACTGAACACATATTATAAGGCCAAGTAGGCCTTGAAATTGAACCAGGAGGGATATTTCACGACCGAACTAGTCTTGGTAGGATAACTCTGGCCTTCTCTGGCTTAGGGGAGGTCTCGCGCTAAGTAAAAAACATGTCGCATTGGATTGCAGGGCCAACAATTGGGCGTAAATTGAAACGCGACTCGGCGCGTCTCCCAGAAGAAAGTGCAGCTCTGACCGCGTCGCAAACCTTCACGACCCAAACCTCCACCCAAACCTCCACCCTCCATATGCAGTTTTCTTCTACCACGCCAATGCAAGACCGATCGTAGCCAACCCTCCGTACACCGATCGAAGACGTCCAATTCCACCATGTCGACCTTCATCTCGTCCCGCCCGCGGGCACGGCCTGCACACACTCGAGGGCAGACGCACATTGCCTACACCCCCGACGGCACCCGGCTCGTCACCGTCGGCTCCAACAACACGATCCGCGTGTTCAAGACCGGCTTCGACGGCGAACCCACCAATATCGACGACTGCCAAGAACAAAACTTTGCCGTCGACGCGAGCGACAAGTTCTTCGTGTCGGGCTGCGAGGACGGCACCGTCAGCCTCTACTCGCTCGAGAACAACCTGTTCGACCGCTTTCTCTTCCGCGCCTCGCTGCCCATCCGCGACGTCGCCATCTCCCCCGACGGCAAGTGGTGCGCCGTGGCCAGCGATGAGCTCACCGTCAAGCTCGTCAGCATCGCCGACGGCATCGAGCTGCGCACCCTCAAAGAGCACAACGTGCCAACCAAGCACCTCGCCTTCGACCCCAAGGGGAGCCTGCTCGCCCTTTCGGGTACTGACGGCATCATCTACATCTACTCGCTCACCGCCGACCACCCAGAACTGATCCGAAAGGTCGACGGCATCATCGGCCGTGTCGAGACCGAGGCCGAATCCTGCACCCGCGCCGCATGGCACCCCGACGGGAGGGCTTTTGCCGTGGCGACGCCCACCAGGGCCATACAGGTTGTGTCAAAGCACGACTGGGAAAAGCAGAGGTCGTTCCGCAACGGGCACGATGGAGACATCACCGCGCTGGCGTGGTCCCCGAATGGTGCCCTCCTCGCCACCGCCGGCAAGGACAAGAAGTTGCTCATCTGGTCGGCCAAGGACCAGAGCGTCATCGCCCGGTACGAATACCCCGGCGTCATGAGCATCGCATGGCATCCGACCAAGAATATTGCGTCTTTCTCGACGGCGGACGGCGAGGTGTTTATTGCTGCCGACTTTGTGTCGGAGCAGTTTGCCTCGATGCTGAAGCTGCCAACGCAGCCGGCGCCCTTTTTCCATGACCCCGACGATGACGCTGGCCGGAGACCGGAGGTGAATGGGCAAACGGCCTTGGCGTCCCGACCCAGGAGAGAGTCGGTAGGGAGTCTGGATGAGTTGCTGGACGAGGACTACGGCGACCTCGACGACTTTGTGGTGGACGACGATGGGGCCGGATATACCCTCAACCCAGCGCAGAAGCGACCAGCCGGGGATGACACCATTTATCAAGCACACGCGGCCAAGCGGGGAAACTTTTTCCAAGCTCAGCATCATGAGCCCTTCCAGCCAGGCTCAACTCCCTGGCGCGGGAACCGCAAATATTTGTGCCTCAACCTGGTTGGGTTCGTCTGGACGGTCGACCAGGACTCGCATCACACCGTCACTGTGGAATTTTATGACCACGAAATACACAGGGACTTTCACTTTACCGACACCTTCCTTTATGACAAGGCCTGTCTCAACGACAACGGCACTCTGTTTTCATGTCCGCCCAAGGATGATGCGCCAGCGGTCGTTTTTTATCGTCCCCACGAGACCTGGACACAACGAAACGACTGGCGCATACAACTGCCCAAGGGAGAGGCCGTGCTCGCCATGTCGCTCAGCGATTCCTTCGTCACCGTCACGACCACTGGCAACTATGTCAGGATATACACCCTATTCGGCATTCCGTACCGGGTGTACCGGCCCAAGAGCACCCCCATGGTCAGCTGCGCCAGTTGGCGGGACTACGTGCTCACCATGGGCAACGGCCCAGTCGGCGCTGATGGAAAGTCTCGGCTCCTCTACACGATCGAGAACATTAAGCGCGACCAAATCTGCCAAAACGAAGACACGGTCGCCCTCCCCGAAGGCGCCACCGTCCAGAGTGTATTTTTCTCTGACAATGGGGTAAGTCACCCTCACACCTCTCCTTGACAGAAAACTAACCGTCCCAGGACCCCTGCATCTACGACTCAACCGGCACACTCCTCACTCTCCTCCACTGGCGACAGCCCTCGCGCGCTTCTTGGATCCCTCTCCTCGACACGCGGCTGCTCCCGCGCCTCGCCTCGGGCCGCAAGAAGGAGACGTACTTCCCCATCGCCGTTGCCGACAACAAGTTCCACTGCATCATCCTCAAGGGCGGCGACAAGTACCCCTACTTCCCGCGGCCGCTGCTGTCCGAGTTTGACTTTTCCATCCCCCTCACCTCGGCGCCGACGGCGGCCGCCAAGAAGAAGAAGAAGAAGGCCAACGGCCACGACATGGACCTCGACGGCTTGACGTCTGACGAATCGGAAGCCGAGGAGAACAACGACGACGTCGCGGCCGAGGGCGACCGCGAGGGCCGCGCCCTCGAGCAGAATTACCTGCTCAAGGGCCTGCAGGCGGCACAGATGGCGGACCTGGTGGACTCAACAGCGGCCGGCGGCGGGCAGCGCGCGGCGCTCGCGAGGCTCGAGCTGGATATCGACAAGACGCTGCTGCAGCTGCTGGCGATTGAGTGCCGCGAGGGCGAGGAGCGCGGGATGCGCGCGCTCGAGGTGGTGAAGCTGCTGAGGGATCGGTCGGGGAAGATGGTGGAGGCGGCGGGGAAGATTGCCGAGAGGTATGGGCGGACGATTTTGGGGGAGAAGATTAGGGAGGTGGCGGAGGAGAAGGCCGGTTCTGGGAGGGGGAAGGATGCGTTTGGGGAGGATGACGATGATGAGTTTTTGTAGATGGATGGGGTTGGATTCTTTTATGGATTATGAGGAAGATGGCACAGCTTACGATTACAACAGGCTTCATGTAGTTATTTAATCTCTTTATGCATTTAGTCGAAGCAAGTGGTTCTGGCACAAACAGAGGCCATTGAGGCCTACTATACCGAGTTGGAGGTCTCCAGTTCACATTCCGGGTCATATTATACTGACTTGGGGTTCTCCAGGTTGGATTCCGGGGCCTCGATATGCAAGCCAAAGGCTTGTTTGGTATCACGAACACCTCAATAGGAAAGATTGGACATGACGTGCATAAGAAACAACAAACTGAACGCAGGTCACGACCAGGGATGCCAGAGGGACCTAGTGCTGTTTTGGATTTGGCAACTTGGTAGCGAAGACCGAAGAGGCGAGAAATGGCTAGAATGCTGATGCTTGTTTCTTGCTCCTGAGATCGGAGTCACGACTGTCGCGGGCGAGGAGGGGGGCCAGAACTGTGTTCCGTTCCTTCGTTTGTCGAGAGTTGGGATGGGCACACTGGACGTGGAACAGTGACATCCACGGCATCCGGTGCGACATGATGAAATATCCGTTCGGCCGGGGGAGGGACGATTTTTGGGGGCCTTGGAGGCGAGATGTTCACATGCTTCCCGTCCTCCCATGGAACCCCAAAAGCGGCAGCAACCGTCTCTGGACCGGCAAAACCGCGTATACAATCGGGAGAACAGATGGGGCGTTTGCCTTTTCTTTCCCCAGAAAATAGGGCGGTCTTTCCCAACAAGATATGGTTCGCCTCATACAGTCTCGTTTGTTTCTGACTCTGGAAGAGAGACAAACGGCGACAAACGGCGAGGTATGGGCTGTGAAGGTGGGGGAGCCCAGACGAGCGAAGTTGGGGTATTTCGATGCCACTTCCCTCTTCAGGTCGGGTTCCTTTCCTCCACCACTCCTCGAGTTCCCTGGCAGCCTGGTCCCATTCGGAACACACCAGCCGGACGCCTCTGAGGGCGTGGCAAAGACGTCAAGGCCAGGAACTGGATGGCCTCTTCTCCAACATTTGCTTGCTTTAGAGTGTGGGGGAGGCTTGGCGCCGAGTCCCGAATGCCCTGGGCCCTGGGCCCTGCAACTCCCCCGGGCCCCGCGGCTCCAGGCCTCCCCTGTTCCGGGCTGCGATGGCGGCGCCATGCTTGTTTCTCCGCTGCCGTCCCCGACTCCCTGTCCCTCGAAGTTGGAGGCAGGAGTCGCCCTCCTCCAACCCGGCGTCCAACCACAGGCTTCGAAGCACATCCTCTTGTCCGAAGACAAACCATTCCCTCGACTCTCGAACCTCGCCGAAAGAACGAATACGTACCCCGCAACATTTCCTTCCTGGGAGCAACGGGGGACCGGAGGGACGGATCACGGCTGACTGGGCCTCCACCCTCCCAATATTGCTGCCCGCTCTCCACGACTCCAACAAAGTACCGTCGCGGGGCAGAGGCCAAGGCCGGCGGGGAGCGTGCGACGTCATTTTTAGGAGCCCTCCAGCAGTGCTCCCCCGGAGCCCGGCTCCTCCACGTCTTGTTGTTGGAGAAACGACTCCATCTCGTCTCGACTCGACATCTTTCCCCAGCGTCCTCGTCCCCGTCCCCATCGATTTCCCCCCTTCCTTGCTCCCTTCACCCCCCCGGCCGTCTGGGATATCAAGAATTGTAGCAAAGATCCCTAGTTAGTCTCCCCAGGCTCACCACCGCCCCACTGGCTTCTGGCTCATCTCATCTCGGCGTTGTCTGGTGCCTGGCTCGCTGGGATGGTGGCTGGCGTTGGTCGTGTGCGCCAGAAACGGTGGGGTTGCCCAGCGGCATGTGGCAGATGACCTTCATGCTCGGGACGGGACTCACTGACAGGACGGGCAGTCAGTCATCTGCTGGAATATCCCCCATACGAACGAACCGGTGCCTGTCCCAACTCTCGTCGCACCGCCGGAATTTCGACAAAGAATACGCCTGCCACCATCTCGCCCAATCTTCCCCCGCTTCCCACGACCCCGACCCTGACCCCAAGCGCGGTGTTGCAGCTTACCGACGGCTGACCGCAGCGGGTCTTCTCCTCATGTACGTTGGTGTCTCGTTTCCCCCTAGATTCATCCTCTGCCTCGCCCGGCAGTTTATTATCAGATGTTCTTGCCGCCGGTCTACACCCCTTCCAGAGTGACCGTTCGGGCCTACGGAGCACTCTCACGAGCCCACTCCCCGGAGCCATGGCCAATCGGCCATGGCTGCCGCATGCTTCGTGTACATGCTTCATCGCTCGGATGGCATGGACAGTCCCACATGGCCACCATTGTGGCTCCGATCTGCCCGAACACCCCGGGCCTCCTGCACCCGGTGGATCTGAGGTGCGCCTCGCGATTTATATCCGCGAGCCCTCCGACCTCCTGGGAGCCCCTTTGGTCCCCTTTGGTCCTTCTGCTCATCTCGCAAGCTCGTCATTTTCTCGCTCTATTGTATGCCAGCGACTCGTCACGCTTGGTCGCACTCCCAGTGGAATGCCATCCTACTTTCTTCAAGACTGCCACTACTTCTACCGCACAGCTCTGCGCGGCCTGAACATCAGCACCCGTGTCTCGCCTCTCTACGCTTGATCGCCCCCAGCTGACAAAATGCCTACACAAGTCCGCATATTCACCACACCGAGGCCTCTTGGAGAGACTCTGGCCGTCCCTGAATCATCATCGGTCCCCAGGTCCATGCCCGAGTACACCCACAAGCCAACCACCAGCCCCAACCTAAAGGCTCTGCCACATCCGATGACGTCGTATGAAGACCACCACAATGGGGGCGTTACATTTGCCCAACAGGACAAACTCCCGAAGCTGCCCATCCCAGACCTCGAGAAGACCTGCGACAGGTATCTGCAAGCTCTCAAACCCCTCCAGTCCCCAAGAGAGCACGCCGATACCAGACATGCCGTGCAAGAGTTCTTGAATGGCGAGGGGCTAGTTCTCAACGAGAAGTTGAAGAACTATGCCGAGGGGAAGACAAGTTACATCGAGCAGTTTTGTAAGTGCCTCCTCTTTCAGCTGTGAGAATCTCGACTGACTTCCTCAGGGTATGATTCGTATCTGAACTTCGATAACCCCGTCGTTCTCAACCTCAATCCATTTTTCCTTCTCGAAGATGATCCCACGCCAGCCCGAAACAACCAGGTCACGAGAGCGGCGTCTCTGGTTGTCTCGGCCCTCGAGTTTGTCCGCGCTGTGCGCAAAGAGGAGCTGCCGCCCGATACGGTCAAGGGCACCCCGCTGGACATGTATCAGTACTCCCGCCTGTTCGGAACAGCTCGTGTCCCCACCGACGACGGGTGCCAGATAGAGCAGGACCCCGATTCGAAGCACGTTGTCGTCATGTGCCACGGCCAATTTTACTGGTTCGACGTCCTCGATGACAACTCGGATGCCATCCTGACCGAAAAGGATATCGCCGTCAACTTGCAAACCATCATCGACGACGCCACGCAGACACCCATCCAGGAGGCGGCCAAGGGTGCGCTTGGAGTGTTGAGCACGGAGAATCGGAAGGTCTGGTCGGGGTTGAGGGATCTCCTGACCAAGGAACAGGGGTCCAACAATGCCGACTGTCTGCAGTACGTCGATACGGCCCTGTTTGTGGTCTGCTTGGACTACAGCGAGCCTACGACGGCGGCAGCCCTCTGCCAGAACATGCTGTGCGGCACGAGCGAGATCGAAAAAGGAGTACAGATTGGCACATGCACCAATCGTTGGTATGACAAGCTCCAGATCATCGTTTGCAAGAACGGGAGCGCCGGCATCAACTTTGAGCACACGGGCGTGGATGGCCATACAGTTCTGCGCTTCGCCAGCGATATCTACACGGACACGATTCTCCGCTTTGCCAGGACGATCAACGGCAATGCTCCCACCCTCTGGGCTACGACCAGCCCAGACCCGTCGAAGCGCGACCCCGAAAGCTTTGGCGATGTGACGACGACGCCGCACAAGCTGGAGTGGGACATGGTCCCCGAGCTCAGCATCGCCGTCCGATTTGCCGAGACCAGGTTGGCCGATCTCATCGAACAGAACGAGTTCCAAACCCTCGACTTTGGTGCCTACGGCAAGAACCACATCACGGCCATGGGCTTCTCTCCAGACGCCTTTGTGCAGATGGCCTTTCAGGCTGCGTACTACGGTCTCTATGGCCGCGTCGAGTGCACTTATGAGCCTGCCATGACGAAAATGTTCCTCCACGGCCGGACCGAAGCCATCCGCACCGTCACCGACGACGTCGTCAACTTTGTCCAGACCTTTTGGGCCGACAACCCGGTCGAAAAGAAGATTGATGCCCTCCGCAAGACGTGCCAGCGGCACGTCGCCACGACGCGCGACTGCGCCAAAGCCCAAGGCTGCGACCGCCACCTCTACGCCCTCTTCTGCCTCTGGCAGCGCATGGTAGACGAGGAGCGAAGCGACGTCGGCATGAGCAGCAACGGCTACTCTAGTGTCGTGGACTCGCCCGTCGGCAGCCCAGCCTCCTCGTCCTCCCCGCTCGACATCGTCGAGGTCATCCAACCCTCGCGCCAGCGCGGCGACAGCACCAACTCGCGCTCCTCCAGCGGCAGTAACGGCCACGCCCCCCAGGCCATGCCCCTCATCTTCGCCGACTCGGGCTGGGACAAGCTCAACACCACCATCCTCTCGACGTCCAACTGCGGCAACCCCTGCCTCCGGCAGTTTGGCTTCGGCCCCGTCTCGGGCGAAGGCTTCGGCATCGGCTACATCATCAAGGACGACCGCATCTCCATCTGCGTCTCGTCGCGCCACCGCCAGACCAAGCGCTTCGTCGACACCCTCGAGGGCTACCTCCTCGAGATCCGCCGCATCATGCGCCTCTCGCAGGGCCTCGGCGGCGGCAAGCCGGCGGGGAAGCAGACGCGCGCGCGCGAGGTGGAGGAGAACCGCCCGCCGCGCGGCGCAGGGCACGGCGGCGGTGCGAGTGCCAGGCTCAAGCTTAGGGGCAGGTTGATCACGGGGAGCAGTGATATCGGGCTGGGTGGTGGGAAGAAGAGTGGGCTTGGAGGGAGCGTGTCGCCGACGGAGGGGAGTATGATGAGCGAGGATGATGAGTTGGGCGGATGTGAGTACTACCTATCATCTGCGGTGATGATTGATGCTGACCATGTGGACAGATGGCTTCTTTGATGCTGGTATGCTGCTGCAGGCTCTTAAGGCGAGGGAGCACAGCTTTGAGACGGCCGAGGTGAAGCCTTCGGAGAGGGCCGCGGTGAATGCTAGGAGGAGGGACGTCGGGAAGAAGTTGAGGTTGACTGACTATTAGGAGCTGGTCTGAACAGTAGGATGATTCTTGTTGAAAGGGGTGGCAGCGGAGCGTTGCTTGGATATATGAGTACTTACTTGCTGCGAGCGAAGCGTATATATACCTTTATTTTCCGTGTTTGGTTCGTGGATGTCTTCTCCAGTGCCCTCAGGGTATCTCTCCCTATTAGTATTGCTATACAAGAGTCAAGGCTAGAGTCAATAGCCACATACTACGAAACATCGAGTACACGTGACGGTTATGTTCCCCGCTCTCAAATAATTCCCTGGGTGGGAGACGAGGAGAAATCCGTCGTCAGGCCGTGGCGAGCATGGAGTTTACGGTGGCAAGAACGTTGCGCTGAAGGCCGTTCTTGCTTCCAGGTTGTTGATGAGGGAGGAGTTGGCGAGGAATGAGACGATAGTGAGATGAGGAAGGAACAACTAGTGTAAAAAGAGCGGTTGGTAAGGAAGGAGTACCTGCCTAGCTGATGAGATTTACGGGATGGGGTTGTCGGGGGAGGCAGGGGGGTTGGTCGTCATGACGAGAACTTGGTCGTGAAAGAACAAAATATCAGTGTCCGACCTTGCGATTACGGTTCTACGAAGCCCCCAAGTCCCCCTCCATCTCTCCCAACCCGCGTCGTCGTGACAAGGAAAAGCAAAAAACAAAACACACCACCACAAGTCGCCAGATCAGATCGTCCCATCTCCCATGCCCGGTTCCCCTGGATTGCTCCCCACCCCTGTTCGTCCGTGCTTCACATATTCCAAGGATACAACATTAATCTTTGCCCTCCTCATCCGCGCCATTCATCATAGACAGAGAAACGGAATGAACCAGAAACCAAACAGACGGACAGACGGACCCCGATCTTCAGTCGTCGCGATCGGGAAGAAAAAGCCACCGCTAGCCCCTGACCCCTGACATAGTAAACCAGAATACAGGCAACATATTGTACAACCATAGCGTCCCTTGACAAATCTCTCCCAGTGACCTGTTCGCTCATCGTCCCGACCGTGGTGGTATCCAATTGCATGCCATCCCCGTGTGTGTGATGTGATGGCGATGGCCGGCAGACGCGCCCCCTACCGGCCAACGGTTTGTCAATTGCCGAAGGGTGGCGCCATCCGCGGGCCGGCCCGTCGCCGATCAAGGCGACCCACTCCGGGGCAGGGATGGTAGCGTCGTCCTAGAGTCGCCTCTTCCCCCTTCCACCAGCTCCCTCCACCGTCCCCCTTCTCTGTAGACGAATCCCCGTTCGTCCCATGGTGATCATAGGGGGTCCCTTAATCCTCCGGGCCGGGAGGATTCGGCGTCGGCGGATCGGGGCGGGGCTTGGGGTTTGGCTTCGCTTGTCCCACTACCCCTCGATTTGTTCTCGTGCTTCGCGGCATTGCGGTAGTTTGATCTAGTGAGGCTGCGGACGCCAGTCAGAGTTAGTCTCCTTGGCCGCCTTGCCAATGAAGGCCTGCCGTGTGTGCGACTGCGACGTACCTGAAAGCGGGTAGCTGCGGTAAGCTCAGAGGTGTGAGCGGAGACCCAGACGCTGGCGTGCTGGGAGTTGGTGATGGATGTGACAAGGCTTTCGGTCAACAGATCTGGCCCAGAAAGTGTTCGAGTCTGGTTAGCTTGGGAGGAGCGTAGGAGTTCTGGAAACTACGGAATCGACCCGGCCGTCACGTCCTCTTTAAAGACAGAACAAACAGGTCTCCAGCCCCCCTCCCCCCACCTATGGCCAGTCTGCTGGCCTGCCCAGGGGGGTCTGAGCAAAAGGCCACTCCCGCCGAAAGGGGTGCGAGTCACATCTCGGTATGGCCCTCTCTTCCCCACAGCTGACAAGTTAGCCCGTCGCGTGGCAGTGCGCTCCCCAGTCCCGAGAGTGAGTACACGCCGGTGGGACTCGCACGTGGCATGTGGCTCGTCCTCTGGCGGTTTGATCGCCGACCCTGGTGGTGGGCAGACCGTGGGAGATGTGCCTCCACAGCGAGGATGGTTACCTGTTTTGGGCACATCGTGAAGGGGAATATATGAGGCCACGGCGCACGGACAAACCATACTTCAGATGACGGCGGAACTTCTCTTGACGCCGGTGCATCCTTGAAGTTGGCAGACGCCTCGAGAAGCTAGACAGGGGTTGAAAACTATGCGTCTTGCTCACCTGACGGGCTGCGGCCGAGATGTGGATGTCGAAGAGGGGGAGAGGGGGAGAGGGGAAAGACCTATAGTATTAAAGGCACGTCTTAAGCCCATCCACCAGGCCACACACCAGGCGCACTGTCGCCGAGAACGGTTCGGCGCTGCATGCCCGCCGCCTGCGGTCAGAGAGGAGCGGTGCCAGGGCACCCTGGCCTGGCATGCTGGATGGTAGGAGGGTGTGTGTAGGGGTGCGGGAAGGCGACTGATCGGTGACGCTGCTGTCGAGCCCACACCAAGGAGAAGCAGGCCGCGATCTCTGGGGATCGTCGCTCGTCCGAAGTGTTCCAGGATGTTCCTCTCCGGGAAAGACACCCAGGTAGCGTAGTTTGGACGGGCGGAAGGACCGCTGGCAAGCCATGCCCGAGAGTGATTCTGAGCCGCCCATGTGCAACCGTCTCATCAGAACCCGGATAACCCCCACTCAGGGATGCTCTCGACCCGACTGCCAGCCGTGGACCGCGGACCGCTTCCTGGTTCGAGGCTGGTACGTCAGGTTTGGGCCAACGGGCCAAGCACCTCGGAGGTTGACGTACCGCAGCCGTTATGATGCGTGGAAGAAGGGACGAGGTCGGGCGGCAGGCAGGTTGGCAGGGATAGATGTGAGCACCCCAACCTGTCATCGACACACCTCGCCGCAAGGCGCTGAAACGATGACCATCGGAGAAGGGTCACAAAGCCTCGTCCTTCCATCCGCCCAACACCGAAACCGACCACCATCTCGTCCTCTCCACTCTCCCGTTCCCATACTGCAGACCGACAAGAGAGGGTGTGTGCCTGTGTGTCTGCTTTCGGCAACGTATGGCCAACCACAGACCACAGACCAGCAGGTATCCTCCCCCTTTCCGGAATTGCTGCCTCTGCCCGCTCAGCCCAAGCCCTCGCTCGTCCGCGGCCCATCCGCGGCCCGTTGGTCAGTCTGCTGGCCGTTGATACAGCACAGCATCGGCTCCCGACTTGGGTGGTTTCGAGCCCGTCATGACCACGGCGAGCGGCGTCGGAAAGACGTGGAGCTAAAGCTTCTCCTGCCTGCCCGTGGCCAGTTTGAAGCCCTTCGGTACCACCAAAAGATCTTCGCGCCCCCAACCTCGACGCACCGGGATGGGCATAGTTTCACGTCTCGTCCGTGGGAGCCACGTGCGACCCGCCCTTCGGGACACGGTGACAGCCGGGCAAGGCGAGGGAAAAGAAGAATTTTCGGATAAAAAACAAAGATAACGACGAGCGGGGGAAAAACGCCATGTCGGTCCTCTTCGGGGCAAGGCGCCATCGGCGGATGTCACGACGTCAAAGGCTCCAAGTCGGGTGTCGAGTCTTCCGGTCCGGGCTTCTGCGAGGCTCAAGCGCGGTCAGCAGCACGCAATCTCTTTTTCCTGGAGCCAGGAGGATTGCGGACACGCTCGGAGGGGCGACTTGCCATGTCTCGATCTCTCGACTTTTTTTTTTTCCTGCTCGTGTTGGATCCTGACGGGAGTGGGATGTCTGATGGAAGAGGTCAAAGCTCCCCTTGCTCGGGCTTGGGACCTGCCCCAAAAAGCCCCCCAGCAACATTCGGCCGGCTTGGCCTCACCGCCTGTGGGAGCAATGCAGGAGCGATGGACGGAGATCCACGGCGATTACCAGTGAGCGGGCATGAGATCACCAGGCGCTCATTCGGATCGCGGCGAGCGCGGCTTCCTCGCTCACATCAGGGCCGGCTTGGATGGTCAGAGATGGGAAAAGTCGATGGGAAAGACAAACGAAAGCCGCGCCGCGCAGGACAGGGGTGGTGGGTCAGAGAGATGCAAGGCCCGAGCGCGTTTCTAGAAGACTTCCTTCCTCTCCCTCCTTTTTCTCTTCTTCTCTTCTGCCCCCTTTTCCCCTGTCCAGTTGGTTGTCCTTTGCGGTCTGTGGATGTCGTCCAGTTCAAAAGACCAACGCCCAGCCTCGACCCGGCCGCGCTGGGACGCTGCAACTGCAACCGCACAAACGCAATCAATCTCTTTCGGCCTCGGCCTCGTCACCCACAGACGGCCTCCAGCCCTTTCGCGATGCATCTGAGACAGCTGCTGAGTAGGGAACATGCACGACGACGCCGGCCCTTGCAGCCAAGTTGCAGCGACGATGCAGCCTCATCTCCATGGCACCCATCCTGGAGCCAACCAGCCAGCCAACATCCACCACCTCCGTCCCAACCTCTCACAATGTGACACCACTCAGGCCGCTTCCATACTTGTTCTCTGCACAAGACCTCACGTATGTACCTATGGCGTGCATCAGCATCGTCTTCACCAGCACCACCGCATCCGCTAGAACGTCTCGGCCTTCCATTTTTCTACGCGACGACGCGGCTTCCACCCTGTCTCCTGGTCCCCGAGCCCGCTTGGACACTACCCTGATAGGTCGGTTCCTGAGGACTCCTTGCCGAGCGGCCGAGCCACTGATCGGCACGGTGTGGTGTTGTTGGAGGCATGGGGAAACGTCGAGCCGACAAGTCACAAAACCCCTCAACCCCGCCATGCCCATCACGCGGAGACTGCTTCTCTTCGCATTCCAGAGCAACTCCAAGGTGGAGTGTGCGAGTAAGATGGAGACGGGATGAGCAAGTGTGGGACGTCCTTACGAATCACGCTGTCCCGGGCATGAGAACTCGAGCATACCTTCGGCACATGCAATCCACACTCCCTCTCAGATGCCGATGCCGCCCCAGTTGTAGCCGAGAATCGTTCGGAGAAACGGGTCTGGGGAGCCTCGGGATCTTTAACCTGACGTACATACTAGTAGCCCTAAACCCGTTCCCGCAGTCCATTTCATCTCCAACCACCAAACCTCGACGACACCAACAATATACAGCCTCTGAACTGCATATATCAGACACAATGGCCCCTCTCACGCCGCACTGGGTTCAACCCTCCCACCCCGAGATCCAAGAGGTCGTCATCAACGAAGCCGAGTTCCAGTCCAAGAGCCTCTCCAAGGTGGCCGTGCCGCCCTGGGGCCTTTATGCCCGCCTCGACTTTCCTCCCTGCACGGATGCCGCCGAGCCCACGTACGCGACGGTTCAGTATGGCCGTGACAAGCACCTGAACCTGAACAGCGATCTGCTCTACATCAACCACAGCTGCGAGCCGTCCCTTGTCAGTGTGGTTCCGCATGATGCAAAACAACCGAAACCGGGCGGTCCCCCTCGTTAACATGTTCTTCTCTCTCCCTCCTCAGATCTTCGACATGGGCCGCCTCGCCGTCATCGCCGGCCCGAAGGGGCTCCAGCCCGGCGACGAACTGACCGTCCGTTTCACTCTCTCCCGCGTCTGCCCCCCACAGGCCAACGACCCCTGACAATATGCCGCAGTTCTTCTACCCCTCGACCGAGTGGGACATGGCCCAGCCGTTTGACTGTCTCTGCAGCACCGAGACGTGCCGCGGTCGCATCAGCGGCGCCGGTGACATGACTGCCGAGCAGCTCAGCGGCCTGTTTCTGAACAAGCACATCCACGAGCTCCTCGAGCAAAAGGCAGCCAACGGCAACGGGCCCGTAGCGTCTGGAAACGGCGCTTCTTCGGCCGCCGCCAAGAACGAGGATGACAGCTCTGCCCTCCTCGTTGCCGAGAATCTTGCGGACATTGCCCGGGAGCTGCGGGAGGCATCTGACCGCGCCGAGAAGGCCGCTGCCACCGCGTGCCGCGCTCTGGCGGCTCTCCAGGTCCGTCAGGCCGGTATGCTGAAGGCGGGCAAGAAGACCAACGGAGTCTCGCCAGCCGCCACCTTCAATGCTGCCGCGGGCTCCCTCCGTCGCGGTCCGACGTCGCGTGAGTTGAGCGGCGAGATGGGTGGAGATACTTCTTTCTCTACATAGGTCTACCGTGGTCATGCTTGCTTATCTGCAACATGCCATGGTAGACGGAGTGAGTGGGGGTTGGTCGGTCTCGTCCAGCCATAACCCATCCTCCCCCGTTCTGATATCTTGACCTTGCGCGCTGTACCGCACCGAATATAAAATTGCTTTCCCCAAAAAGCGCCAGATGCTCAAATGCTGTGACCCATATGCCATGCCAAAACTCCCACATGATAATACTGTAACAACCTCACCCATCAACTCCGCGGCGGCTTCCCCGTAAAAGCCGGACAAGGACTCTCCTCTGGCCCCTTCATCCCCCCCAGCAACCAATCCGTCAGCCCCACGACTTTGGCACCCACCCCCCTCTCCCACTGCCCGCTCTCCTCCACATGCTCAATCGTATGGCTCAGAATCCTCCCCTCCCCGTCAAAGTCAAAGATAAACAACCCCGTAAACTCATTCCTCGCATCCCCCACCGCCTGCGCGTTCCCCACCGGCGGCGCCCTACACTCCTCCTCCTTCCCTCCCCCTCCACTAATCCTCCCCACCAACCCAACCAACCAATTCTTATCATTCCCCCCTTTCGTCCGCCACCGCACCACCAGCTGCTCGCCCACGGCGCCCCGCGGCCGCGACGGCCGCCCCACCGACGTCGGGTGCGGCTGCACCATGCGCTCCGACAGGATCTCGAGCCGAACGTTGCCCACCAGCGGCACGCGGTTCCACGCCAGCGGCGCCGACCAGAGCGCCGCCATGTAGGCGACGCGGCCCGAGACGGCGGGGAGGTGCGGGTGCGTCGAGGGGAAGAGGCAGAGCGAGATTTTCGGGGCGAGGATGGCGCGCGGGAGGGGTTTTTGGAGGAGGGTCGGGAGGCGGTCTTGGAGGATGCGGAGGGCTGATTGGGGAGGGGGTGTTAGTTGGGCGGGCCCGATGGGAGGGGGAGGGGAGGGACGTACTCTTGCCTAGCTTGACTTTGCGGTCGTCGGGGGGTGGGTTGTTGGAGTTTTGAGGGCTGGGGTTGGGAATGTCGGATGGGCTTGGTGCGCTGTTGTTGGCGGGGGCGGGCTGGGGACGTTTTGGTGGCGGGAGGTTTTGGCTGAAGCCGTTGAATAGGGGTCTCGCGGAGGGAGGTGTCGTTCTAGGGACAAGGAGTGGTGGTGGGGGGGCTATGGGGAGGTCGAGAGCTGGCTGCTGTGGGCGTGGGAACATCGGCCATGTTGATGAGGTCGGCTGTCGCGCAGCGAGAGCTGTCTGAGGAGCCCGCAGCATCCTCGTCGGCGCCGACATGGTGAACTGCCAATTGCTTTGGGCCGTCGTGCAGATTATTATGCGTTTCAGGTGTCCGTTGGCGTAGTTTAGGGGTCAGGAATGGGAATCGGTCTCTGATGGAGTGCGGCGCTGGAGATTGGTACAGATAGACAAGGTCGAATGATGTCAGTGACGGTTTTTTTACAGCGCTGATGGCGGGGCGCTAGAGACATTGCCGAGCGGCACGGGGGAGCAATGACCGGGGATCTGCCCAAGCCGCATCAACCCATTTATTCATGCAGTGGAATTGTCCTGCCACTGGGGAATCGTTGGATTTTCGAAATGTCATATTCATGTCCATGGTTTACTTGATGGCGCGGTGTTCTTCTAAACCCACCGCCGGGTGGAGTGTGAATGGAATTGGCAGGAAGACCACTCGGGTGTATATGCTCGAGGACGGGCAGTCATCAAGAAGACGACCACTCTCAGCAAAACAGCTGAATCCAGGATTTGGGGCCGTTTGGGCACCATGTGATGAGGGAGCACCCCCACGGTCGCCGTTGGTGGAACACCACCGACAGACGAGACCATTCGTCATGTGCTGGACGTGGGAGAGCTGGCCGGAGAAGATACTGGCGACGCGTCCACGTGGAAACCTCCGAGGTGCCCAGAATGGTGTCGCATAGTCGAACAACCGAAACGGTACAGATCTGACGCTGAAAGACAATGGACAATGGGCTTCTTTGCGCCGAGTGTCAGGGCCAAAGACAGCATGTCGGAATCCAGTCCAGAGGCATTGTCGGATGGCGGTTGTCAGACACGAAATGAGCACATGGCCAGAGCTGAAAGGCCGCCTCGGATCACGTGCTGCCCCTTCTGACCTTTGACGCTGGAGGAGCCCCTGCGCCCACGGGCATCTGTCATTCTGGTCGTTTGTCCCCCAATCACTCGGACCCACTCTCCGTTCTGACGCCCTGACGCAGTCGGCCTTCCAACTCCAAGCCTCGACCTGCTGCCTTCCACATCACCCCCAAGCCCCAAGACGCCCTTAAAGCGACCTCGCTCCAAAGCCCACAACTCTCATCCTCCATCTTTCACCCGGAATACCGACCGTACCTCACCTCAAAATCGCCCACCATGAATCCCGAGTAGTGAGTTCCACCCGCCACCGGACCCGCCGCCTGCCGCCATCCTCGCCTTTGCTAACAATCCGCCTCCCAGAGTCAAACCAAGCCGTCGGCGCCGACGCCCCGAGTTCGACGACAAGGCAGAGCCGGCCCATATTGACTCGGACACAGATACGACTACCTCTTCAAGCTTCTCCTCATCGGTGACTCCGGTGTTGGAAAGTCTTGCCTGCTCCTGCGATTCGCCGACGACACATATACCGAGTCCTACATCTCGACCATCGGTGTCGACTTCGTATGCCTCCCGACATCTGACCACTCCGTCCCGGCACTCTGCTGACAACCATCAGAAAATCCGCACGATCGAGCTCGATGGCAAGACGGTGAAGCTCCAGATCGTAAGCCACCACAAGCCCCCTCCGATACCGATACAACGATCCGAACTCTGTTGCTAACCGCAAAACGCTCTCAGTGGGATACGGCCGGCCAAGAACGCTTCCGCACAATCACGTCGTCCTACTACCGCGGTGCCCACGGCATCTGCGTCGTCTACGATGTCACCGACATGGACAGCTTCAACAACGTCAAGCAGTGGCTGCAGGAGATTGACCGGTATGCCACCGAGGGCGTCAACAAGCTGCTCGTAGGAAACAAGAGCGATATGTCGGACAAGAAGGTGGTCGAGTACACAGTCGCCAAGGTAAGCCCCCCGCCCAGCCTATCACATGCGTGGACGCCTCGTCGCACCCTGGCTGCCCAGATCATGACCAACTCACCATCTCTTGTGCAGGAATTCGCCGACAGCCTCGGGATCCCCTTCCTCGAGACATCGGCCAAGAACGCTAGCAACGTCGAGCAAGCATTCCTCACGATGGCACGCCAGATCAAGGAGCGGATGGGGAGCAGCATCAACACAAACAACACCAAGGCGAATGTCAACGTGTCCCCTGGCCAGGGTGTGTCCAACAACCAGTCGGGCGGCTGCTGCTAATCGAGGGCGCCGATGGGGTGTGGCGCTTGGTGTTGGGGGTCTGCATCAGATGGTTCTGACATGGCGTGGTTGGATGCGGAGTATTGCACTGGACTTATCCGGGATCGCGGTCTTGTGGAAAGGGTGTCAGGCTACCTCGACTGCCGTGTTGGGTGATTTTCTGAGGATGCGAACCGACTCTCTCTGCTCTCTACGCGCTGGCCAACTTGGGCGGGAACCAGGACGACGAAGGGAACACCAAGTCGGCTGGTCTCTCGGGACAGCCTCAACAGATAGAGCTTGACGAGCATCCAATACGGTCATCTGTGGCACCCGCGGCACACTGGGAGATTGGGGAGGGGTGTCTAGCGTTCCCTCCCCATTGACCTCGATTGTGTGTGTATTTCGATCTTGGGCATAGCTGAGACACACAGGGAAGGGATGGCGGCTCTACACATGCGGTCTGTTTGTCTCTCTCTTTTCTTACTTGTTTTTGTGTTATCTGGAGCTTTGTTGTCGTTTTTAGCCATCGGGAGAAACAGGGCAGACTCACAGGGGCCCTATCTCAGAGCTGGATCATTGGTCTTGCTCAGAGGGACGCCCGTGCCGCTGTCTCTTAGCAATCCATACAGGGGGTAACTACGGAATAATGACTGGTTTGATATCGAACCCTGCCGCTGATGTTCCTTGAGACGTAGTATCTGCGACTGGTGCCTTGGTGATGGACAGCCTGATGGTCGATTTCCAGTGGCTGGGTGGACCAGAGGTCTTCTCAGGCCAATCAGGCAGTCCATTCAGGCAACAAGTGATAGTTTCTTGATGAACCCAATCCGGAGCAGCAGCATGTAGGTACTGTCTCCTTGGTATGAAAGGGTCCAGACTCTCCCAGGTTGTCAGGTGCGAAGGAAAGCAAAAACCAAGATGATGTAGACAAAAAGCGGGTTGAGCCACCCCTTTTTTGACCGTATCCCAAAGTGTACATCCTGTGCAAGCGATGAAAGCAGCAACAACATAAACGGAATGCTCCCTCAACCCTTGAGAGGGTAGTTAGGAGCAAATTGGCAAAATAAGAATGATCGTACTCAGGCTCGAACTGAGGACCTTGAACGCTTTCATCAGTGATGATGTGAAGCCCACGTGATAACCAACTACACCATACGACCTATCTGATTTGATGGAGGGCACCAGCCGAAAAGGACCTTTTCGCGAACGGGCCCACACCGGTGGGCATCAGGATGGAGGGCCTGAGTGGAATTCACCCCCTTTTCACACACCAACTACGAACTGGAACAAGACAACATCTTTCCATAGGTATTCTCATTCTTATGTGTTCGTCGCAATGCTCCTTGTAGAATAAAAAACTGGGTTTATCTGCGGATTATTGTCTTCTCCTCCCCATAGCTGAACATTTGCGACTCTTCGAAGCACACAACTTGAAGCTCGAAACTCCCAAAATGCAGAGAGAAAACACATACTCCCCTCGAAGAAAACACAGCATCATCCCCCCTCATAAATCTCCCCGAGCCATTCCCCACAAACATCCCTCGCACCGAGAGCTAAAACTCCCCTCAACCAAGCTCATAAGCCCTCTCCGGCCTCCCCTGCCCGTCCATCTCGACAACCCCACCAGCAACCCCATGACCACCGGCCTCATAGCCCCCAGGGTCAGGCTGCTGTTGCTGCTGCTGTGGCGGCGGCGTCCGAGGCGAGCCCGCGTTCCCAGGGACATTGTAGCTCTGTCCCGAGAAGTGCGCGTGATACCCGCCGCCGCGCTGCTGGTCGTATCCCGGCTGCTGCTGCTGCGGTTGAGACTGGACAGAATACCGCTGGGACCAATCCTGCAGGCCTTGTTCATTCGCCGGTGGCTGATAGGCTTGGAACTGCTGCTGCTGCTGGAACTGGGGACCGCCGGAGTAATCTGCCGAGGGCGGGCCGCTGGTGAAGGCTGACGGGGGGTACGCTGGGTTGTAGGACGAGGCGACGGATTGGTGGCCTGGTTTGGAACCTGCGGTAGGAGATGGCGAGAGGTTGGTGGGGCCTGGAGAAGGTGAGAGGTTGGCGGGACCTGGGGAGGGGTTTGGGAAGGGCGAGGGGTGGTGGTTCTGGACTGTCTCGGGGGCCGGTGGTGGGGATGCAGGGTCGGATTTCTTGCTGCGACGGAGGATGAAGAAAACGCCAAAGGCGATGATGGCGAGGACGGCGACGCCGCCGATGACGCCGCCGACGATGGCTCCGACGGGGGTGGAGGAACTGGAGGAGGGTGCAGGCGTATGGCTGGTCGTGGCGCTGCCGGTGTGGGAGGGGGTGGTGGTTGAAGAGCGGCGGGTGGGAGTTGAGGTGTCTGATAGGACCGTCTGCTCAAAGGTGCGTCCGACCTGGCCTGGGTAGGTTGTCACGGCCAGCTGGGGGGTGGAGACGCGGAGGGAGTTGCAGAAGTAGTCTGTCACCCCCCCTGCGAACCGTATGGTGTTGCAAAAGGGCACGCCGGAGAGGGTGCTGGTGATGGTTAGATTTTAGCATGGAAGAGGGGTTTGGTGGATTACCATTTCTCGGTGAAGGTATCGCTCTGGCAAGAAGCATCACAGACAGAAGACTCGAGCTGGGCATAATCAACGCAGGCCACGCGGAACCCGCACTCGAAGTTATCGCAACAACCGGCAGCACCGTATCCGCCATCGAATGCGGTCACAAAGACGCAGCGGTTTGTGGTGCCGACGCAAGTATAGGCCGCAGCTTTCGGGGTTGTCAGCAAATATATCAACATCGTCTCGAGGAGCTCTACGAACCGCTTTGGCCGCTCACGTAGCCGCAAGTGTTGTCCGGGGCAAGGAGAACCGTCTGGTCATTGTTCTGCCGCTTGAGAAAGTGATGTAAGGCCGCTGGAGCTGTGGGTTTGGGTGTCTGGGCGTCTAGGGGAACGGCTAGTGTGTTTGTTTCTCTGGGCCATGGATAGACCAGAGCCTTGACGCCAACGCCGAAGAAAACGAGGCTTCTGAGAGCAAACAGCGCCATGACGAGAACCAGATCGACGAGACGAGACCAGACGTTGAAAAGACGACGGGCCGGTGCGTATGGCGGTCAAGATGTGATCAGCGCCTGAGACAACTTGACACCATAAACAGAGACACGTCGCACGGCACTAGGCACAGGTCCAATGTTTGAGAAGGAGGCCCCAAACCTGGGGTATCGTGGATGTCCTGGTCGAGAACTTTGTGAAGAACGTTGGACGACGTTGTCGTCGCCGTCGCCGCCACCCACAACAGAGGCTTGAGCGATTGGGTTGGAGCCCAGTAGTCGTGGCTTGCAGCAACCCAGCGGCTGAGAGTTCCGAGGCCGTCTCGACCAGTCCAGAGCCAGCAGATCGTGAGGTGGCATAAGCCGACCTCACTCATCATCCACTGCCATCGACGATCTCGAATGGGAATTGATTGCGGCCCTGTGGGCCAGGGACCTGGCCTATATTATGTGGTTTCGTCGGGCTGGTGTTGGATCACATCTTGATAAGCCTCACCACCACAGGGAGCGAGGAGTTCATCTCAACTGTTTAGGGAGGGAAAAATTAAGTGATGTCTGGGACTCTGGGGTTTGTTAGCCCAAGATCTCGTCATGATGAAACTGAAGGCGACTTGGTTCGGCCTCGGTTGGTAGGTACGCATCAAGATATTTGGATCCATGGCCTTGAACCAAATATTCCTGTCCCTTTTCTTTCGATGCCTCACTCGAAAGATAAACAAAGAATGGCATCTCGTTGAAAGCGGGAGGGAAAGTGGGAGATCTCGGGATCGTCGGCAGGGCTCTTGCACATGCTGGTCCGGGGTAAAGTGGGGCGCTAACTCGCCTGTAGCGAACCTTGAAGTCACTTTCAACGCCCTGTAATGCAACAGCCCCATCCCCCCCCAAAACGGACCAACGCGTGTTTTCATTTTTCATATTTTCTTTGTCGCGTCTCGATGAGCGATCTCACCACCATCTTGCCGGGCTTCGACGTTCGCCCATATCTTAGCCTCATTCCGTCCCTGGAGAGGCACCAAGTCACAACAGCCGAGCTGGTGACGGTCGATGCCGTCCTGATTGCCAAGCGCAGTCGCCTGCCAGTTCTCAACGTCAAGCGTCTGTGTGCCCAAGTCCTCGACGCCTTGCAGCGCGACCCGGCGGTACCCGGGGACAAGTCCAAGAAACGCATCCAGGATCCAGCACAGCAAGAGGCACGGCGGAGGATACGGGAACAGGTTTGGGAGAACCTCGGACAGACCAAGGCGCAACGGGGTCGACAACGAGAAGACTCTCCTCTACCTCCGACCCAAACACATACACTTCCTCCACACCAACTTCGCCAGCTCTCTCAGACACCCAGACAGTCGACGCCCCGACCAACTGGTCAGCAACGGTTGAAACCACACGCCCAGCCCCATGTTCAGCGACACGCAGAACTGCAAGCACGTCAAAATGCTCGCCGGCAGAGCCAGGAACCCCCTTCCCTTGGCAATGCCCCCTCGCGAATCACGGTAGCATCACTCATTGCCGAGTCACGGTCCATCACCACTCTTGACCCGACTCTCGACCATGCTCTCTCCGGCGGCATCCCGACGGGACAGGTCACCGAGATCACGGGTGAATCTGGCACCGGAAAGACGCAGTTTGTCCATGGCCTGCTGCTGGCGGTCCAGCTGCCGCCCCCCTACGGTCTAGGCAAGCCCGCTCTGTACATCACCACCGAAGCGCCCCTTTCCACACGCCGTCTCACACAAGTCTCCAACTCCAACCCGTTCCTCCAATCCATCGACGAGGCGTTCAAACCCTCCATGGACCGCATCCACACCACGGCCACTCCCTTTGGCGACCTCGAGCAGCAAGACTTTATGATTTCGTATCAAGTTCCTGCTGCCATTGAGCGGCTGGGTATCGGCCTCGTCGTCATCGACAGCGTAACGGCCAACTTCCGAGCCGAGTTTGAGCGCACCGAGGGCGAGAGCCAGGGCAGAAAGATGGGACGTCGTGCCAAGGCCCTGATCCGACTGGGCTGGCACCTTCGCACGCTCGCCAACCGGCACAACATCGCCATCGTTGTCGTTAATCAGGTCGCCGACCGCTTCGACCGCGAGCATTCCGTGGCCCCGGCCTCTTGCAGCACCTACTGGCCCCTTGACCCGTCCTACTCCGGCCCGCCACCACATCCCGCCGTCCAGCGTCTCCTCGTCTCGCATCCCCGACCAGATTCATCGCCATCGGAACCACCCACCCAGTCCTCCCAAACCATATCTTCCAATGACCGGAACCCCTACGCATACATCCCCCCTCCCATCTCTGGGTCTGGCTCGCGCCCCCGCCTCGGCCCACCGCTTCCCGGCGAGAACTACAGCCACCAGCTCCGCTGGATAACAGGATGGGGCGACGAACGCAACCAAGCTTACCCGCCCAAGACGCCTGCGCTCGGCCTGATCTGGACGAATCTCGTTGCGATGCGGTTGGCCTTGATCAAGCAGCCCATATACTCGGCCCCTCACGAGGAGACGTCGGAGCAGGCGCTCGAGCGCCATGGCCGGTCGACTGTCAAGGCGAATAGCTGGCGGCGGTGGATGAAGATTGTATTTTCGGGCCATGTCTCACCGAGTGCGCCGGGGGTTGGGGAACCGTCGGCGGATGGCGAAGGAGGGGGGCTGAAGGGCGCGGTCGAGTTTGAGGTCACGACAGGGGGGCTAAGGGCGTTGGGGTCGAGAGAGGAAGAGAGGGAATAGATGGAGGTGAAACACCCGGGCGAAGCGTAATGACGATATGATACTATGAGGATACGCTTAATCTACTTTAGTATATGGTTTGCATTTTATGAAGGGTCATGGTTTAGACATGTTAGCACCCGCATGCTTTAGTCGAGTAGGTACGGAGTAGTGAGGGCACATGGTAGAGTCCCCCACGGGGGTCTAGTCTGGCCCGGAGGACGTCGCTTGACTGATATCGGAAGACTCATTTAATGAGTCCACGAAGCACAGTACCTAGTATCAACCTTCAAGTTTGTGCAACGCAGTAAATATCACCTTCTCGCGGCCAGATCTGGGTGCAGTTTCGACTGACCCGCTTATGAGAATATATGTCGCGTATATGCATACCAGCTCCAACCCGAGTTTTCAGGCACAACACAACACCCTCCTCCCCCTTTCCAGAAGCCACCAGCCTGAACCTCGTTTCAAATTCTCCGTCCAAGCCTACAAAAGAGGTCAACTGCTCCAAAAGGCCGAGCAATTTTCCCTGTCCTGAAATCTCGTCTCACATCTGAACCTGAATCCATCCACCTCACCCCACTGAAAACATCATCCAGCCAGACGGCCCAGGCCAACCCCATCCCAAACAACAACACCACCACATCTTACCTCCAAACCCTCACCAAAAGAAACCCTCCCAAAATGTCCACCCCACCACCCGCCGACGCCTCCATATCCACCACCGCCGGCCTCGCCTACTGGAACGCCATCCCCGCCAGCGAAGACGGCATGCTCGGCGGCGTCCCCTCGCTGCCCGGCTTCTCGCTGCTCT